>CM077115.1:263759572-266595901 GCA_039619475.1 Icerya purchasi | reverse complement strand
GACTGCGAACTAAAACGTAAAATTAAATAATCGAACGATTAGACAAACACTAATCGAAAATACTGACAAGACAAACAATAAACAGAAATAAACGGAATAATCTCACCACAGCTGCTCCACCGAAATAATTAAACGCGATAACATACAACATAACTGAACAGGATAAAGACAATGTACTTCGGTTATCACGGACAGAGCTATGAGAGACCGTGTTTAAATGAAAATTGCTGTTCGTTCATAACTATTATCCGAATTGAATTTAGCTTAAAGTCTCCTATCGCTTGAAGTCAGTGTTCGACCGGAGTCGCGATTCTGTAATAATGACAACGGTACCTTTGTGGTGTATGATAACCGTTCAAAAGGAGTTCTCGTTTGTTACTTTCACCAGTTTCGCTGTTACGTATTAAATTTTTACGAGCACAACAACAGCGGATAACGAAAACGGGGAAGATCGCAAATCATCAAAAACAAACGGAAAATCTGATACGAGGATAGAGACTAATGCGGGTAAATAGAATGCAATTGAGCTACGACGGAAGTTAATGGCAAAAGGAGTGGAAAGTGTGTCGTAGATGGTCGGAAGTGCAATAAAATGATGGAAAAGCAGTGAATGAAGTAGTTGAAAAATGCGAGTAAGACTTTGCTAACAGATGATTTTAAATATTTCAGAAAACTTCCTGAGACGGTGAAAGGTACCCCGAGGGGATTTCTCAAGAGAAGTGGATGGTCGAAAATGCATTTAGAGCTATTTTTAAAGTTTAGTTTATAAGAAAAGTGATCTACTTACGGGAAGAAAACTCGATAACGAGGGACTTACAAATAAATATAGTGACAGATAGACGTATACATATATGACGGTCGCTGAGGAAAGGTGCATCACAGTATCAGAAAGCAATTAATCGAGAAAAACGCGTTTAAAGTTTCGCGGTATAATACACTTCTAAGGTAATTTTAAACGCACAATTACGATTTACAACGGGGAAAAATGTGTTTCGCACCCGTTTAACCGATTTCTCACGATAAAAAGAGCATGCTAAAAAGTGTCCGAAACCGTTGTTAAGTCAAAACCGCATTTTTGACACACACACTATAGGTACCTTTTCTCGGCGACCGTCACACATATGTATATATATATATATATATTACAAAAGAACGAATTTAACTGATGCGTTTCAGAGAAACGAACCGAGCAAGAATATATGAATGATATCGGTTTAATTTAGCATATGCCTATATCGGTGAGGCATCTTTTGATCGAGTGTAATCACTACCAGCAGGCCAGTCAACAAGCGGGTATTACCAACGGTCTTGTCAATTCCGCGGATTTTTTTCTGACCGAATGAATAACATGAAAACGCAATGAACTTCAATGCAACAATGCCACTGTTCCGATTAATTTTTGATTTCAAGAGAATATTCTTATATTTTTCGTTTGCAGTGCGAATAATTCTCTACCACTGTCACCAGCGCCACCAAAATCTACCATTTTTCAAATAGTATTTATTATTTCCCATCTGTTTTTCAAAGGCGTTTTTTTTACTTAAAAATTTTCCCTAAAACGCTAGCGCTACAGTCAAACAGTACTAAAATATAGAGTAGTTGTAATACTCACAAAGAAATTCCTAATAGAAGATATATCACTTGGCCCATCTTGAGACCGGTTTTTGTACGTTCCGAAATTTTCGATGAAATGACGTAAGTGTAAAATTTAGAAAGTATCGGTCAAAATGGATGAAGAATCTGTCGCAATACGTATTATATATATATATAATTATTTTAACGTTCCCCTTTCCGTCCATGTTTGTCGTTGCCTCCTCGTTTCCATCGTTGGCATGTCTGTTTTGAACTTAATTTATGCCTAACAGATCTCTTAGAAAAGTGTAAAAAATGTTTGGTGATTTAATGGAAAGATAATTCGATTTCCTCTCAGTGTGTGTACATAATTAACCCTGGGAATGAATGCTTGTAAATTGCTTTTCTTCTCTTATTTTTTTCTAACAAGCATGTGGCGTAAATGACATTGATGGATATTAATAAATAGCTTAGCGGTCGTAGCAAGTTTTTTAAAAAGTTTCGCTATAACTGCTGTTATAATCGCAATGCTGTTTCACAGTGTCTGAAATTAGTACCTTTTTTTTTTTTGTTTTTTTTTACGGCATTTAGCAATAGTTTTGCTACCATATTTTGTATACATGTACTTTATTTCTAGATTATTACGATGCAACGAAGTGAATCATAACGGTAAATTTTGAAATTAGGATGAACCTGAAATGAAAAAAAAAATTCCTTTGTGCGTACGTGTACAAAAAAAAAAATAAATTCCAATGACTCAGTATTAAAAACGGATATTTTCAATTAAACTTCGAAGTGGACTGAAATATCGAAGTTTACTGACAACGGCTTATTCATTAATATTTCTCCCGGTTTTAATTATGCTCCTTGATTTTGAAGCCATCATAACTTTACCTCTTCTAGAAATAAATTGAAGCAAACTCTTTTATACACAAAATATATATTCACAATAAATTATAAATCATAAAAATTACAAAGATGGCCGACTAGTTTCGGATAACAACGATCCATAATCATGGCCTATTAGTTAATAAGCTATGATTATAGATCGTTGTTATCCAAAACTAGTAGGCAATTTTTGTAATTTTTATAATTTATAATTTATTGTGAATATATATTTTGTGTGTAAAAGAGTTTGTGTTAATTTATTTGTAGTAATCCAAACATGAAAATGGTTGAAGATAACTTTATTTGTGATTTTTGATATATATTCCGCAGTTCGCGCAACCTTTGCGTATTTGCAGTTATATTAATTTGATTACAATTTTTATATTTTTAAATTTATGTGAAAATAAAATTGAATTGAATTGAATTTATTTCTCTCACATTCACCGTTAAATTTATATAGTTGTGAGATTAGCTGGCGTGTAATGGTTTAACTTCAACTGACATTATTGTATTTACATGGATGTTTTCGAACCTCTTTCCAGTTTTCTAAAAATCTTTTAGTTTATCTCCTTTATCTCGGTACACAAATGTGCTCTAATATCTTTGTTTCTATTACTCTGTGTATTCCCTTTATAAATTAGCTGCCTTGACTTACTTCCTTCTGAATTCTTATCATCTCGCATCTGTTGTTAATAAATAACGAATATAAACACAACTCTTTTGTTAAATGATTTATCAAATCGAACGAACAGAATAAAAATAAACAGAAAACATAATGTGTATTTATTTGTGAACCGAAAAGTACCGAACCAGCCGAAAAACAGAAGACAGCAGACGGCCATCTTTGACAGTAATAATACGACAACGGTTAAAAAAATACTATCCAGTTATTTTTCAATATCCAAGCGAAATTGATCAAAAATATTAACATTTCTTTACGAATGCTAATTAAAATTAATAAACTAAATTAAATAAAAGTATAAAAATTAGTAAATATTAAATTATGAAGACGCTTAACGTTGCCACTTTTTTTTTACCTCCACCGATCTTACTAAGCCTTTGTCAGCTGGTAATGTTCCTTGAATGATTTCTAAACTCCGCTCGGTAGGGCGTACATTGTCTTCTTTAACGAAAAGTATATCTCCGATTTTGGTGTTAGGTTCAACCGAACTCGATTTGTTACGATTTTGAAGCGACTGCAAAAAATTATTACGATGCGGACAATATCACCTATCGAATAACGAAAATAAATCGGTGACGTAACGATTTTAAGTTGGATAAACTTTGCTCCGGTGTACACTATTTAACGAACAGCCGACTAGAAAATGAGACGGCGCAATTACTGCTGTGCTGTCGTCGTTCAGCTTTTTATGCGAGACAACAGGCGAGAATTCATAATTCCCTTAATGTTTCCGATCACCGTAGCATAGTCTTCGTATGTACACACGACCTGCTTAGTTACCCTAATGAGATGTGATTTAGCGATCCGTACCGCCGTTTCGCAAAGAACTCCCTAATGCGGTGCTCTCGGCGTAATAAACTTCCATCGAATTAGACGTTCATTCGAAAATTCTATAGCAGCGACGTTGTCTTCAAAACGAGCAAATTTTTTGCATCTTGCAAATTCGTTGTGTTATTCGAGTAAATTTTATACGGATATCCGCGTCGAGCCGCGCACGCGCAGAAAAGCAAACGAAAAAAGCAACGTAGCTCTTATAATACTCCGGAGTGCCATAATTAGTATATCTGGTAGTGAATGGGTCCAGCGAGTAACTAAAAGGACGGAAATACGTTATCCTTTATTTAGGTAAACCTGCTATTAACTACGACGTGGTAGCAGCATTGCATCAACGACAAACTCTGCAGAATGAGAAAGCACCTTTTTCACTGCACGATTAATCCCGCCGGTAGTCCAATAACGCGACTTTATTATAAAATTGACAATAAAATTTCTACCAGCATGGAAAAATCTATTGTGTAGATAAACGATATATAATTCGAAAAGAACGACATCGCACCGGATTTCAAATACCCGATAGTAACATTCGATAAGGCGTTAACTTGGAGAGTTCACATAGATAACGTGGCTAGGAAAATTAGGAAGACTATGTCGGTGTTATACAAATTAAAACAAGTTATGAATTAGACAACTACGAGACTGTATTTTGACTCATTAATAACGACTAGGATTAGATACGGAAAAAAAATTGGGGGGGGGATTAAGGAAAATTTGTAGACTACAGCAAAAGATGCTTAAAAAGTTTTTAGATGAAAAAAATGTTTTACGAGTGGGCAGAAAATTAGCTAATACGGATTTTAGTGTTAACGTAAAACATCCGATCGTTTTTTTTTTATTTAAAAATAATTTGCGGGTCCCACAAGCCAATTGACCGTCTGTGGGTTCTCAACATAATTATATCGTTTATTCATCACGTACACCTTAAATCTAATACGTCATATTCGTCTTATGTATATTACTTAATTCATCTTAACTTCTATTTTTACTATTCTACGTCCAATTTTAACTCAAAACGTTTATACTCATCGCACATCATACCAGAATATTTTCACATAAGCCATAAGTAATGCAGCTAAAACATGAGCACCAAACATTTTTTTTGTTTGTTTTTTTATTATTATATCATTTGTAATTATTTACTTTTTCTGCCCAATCGATAAATTTGTATTTACACTCGATTTTTTACTGATCGTTTTAATTTCAGGGCTAAACGCTTCGACTTGAGCTAATCGAATTAAAACATCTGTAGCCGCCGTATATTCAAATTTCAGTAATGATACTCGATTTTTCCCGATATTCATTCTTTACGCTACAGTTTCTATAAAACTGACATAGGTAGGCGTCGATTTTCACCGCCTTCCGAAACGACGAATGTTTACTGAAATCGTTAACAACGATAATATTGGCCTTTGTTCGAATATGAATTTCGGACAACGAATTCCGATTAATGGAACGATATTTTTTCCATCGAGAACTGAAGGCTTCGTTACGCATAAACTCTGGCCCCCGATCAGCCACGATGAATGTTTGACAAAATCCGCGACTCTCATTCCGCGCATACCAAGATTCGTAGAGTTTTGCTTCGTGTTTTCATAGTACCACTGATCGACCGGAATTAATGACGTAATCTTGTGAACGCGATTGGCAACGAACCCATGCCAACGTTCTGCCGAGGAATACAGCCAACCTAAAGCTGATGCCGAATTCGAAAACAAGTGTACATTACTCGCAAAATCCCGGCCACTTTATAAATCAACTGCGAAAGTAATACAGTAGCCATTAATTCTAAGCGCGCTATTGAACTTGCTTTAACCGAGGAGCACCTTTTGTTTTTACGCAGACGGCGAGATAAGTTTGAGTTTCTGATTTGTCGCTACTACAAAAATATACGACCGCACAGTAGACCTTTTGGCTGCCGTCTCAGAAGCCTACGTGATCTCCTCTGACCCTGCTTTACCTAATGTTATATAGCGACAATTAATTTGAAATGTGTTCAACTCGCCTTAACTCGCGATAATTAGTTAAAAATTGCGATGAAATTTTGACCGAAATTTCTCTGGACTAATCTTTAGCACTTTTTGATTGAATTTTTCCAACACATTTAACGAGTTTGAAGGTATTTACCTCCCTCTAAATATCCCGTGTTAGAATTTTGGTGTGAACGGTCACCGGCGAAATTAAACCTAAAGGATTAAAAGTTTTTAAAACCTCGCTCAATATAGTACGCTTAGTCAGTTTTTAGTCAGTTTTTATTCACCTAGCGCATTATTTGTTACTTTTATCCTAAATATGTCCTGATTAGAACTCTGAAACAAACCTAGAAGCAAAACGAAATCGGCATTAACGAGATCAAACGTACGGATGTTTACAACAAGATCGCTATCTAATTGACCTAGAAGTTCTCCAGCATTGCTTATGTATTTACGTAAATTGAATCCATGTTTAGCGAGCAAGGAGTGTGTTTGTTTTTGAAGTTTCATAGCTTCGTGAATGTTATCACATCACCAGACCAGACATTAAGTAGTCCATGTATAAATCCTGCATAATCACTCCGCAGGCTCTGAAAAATTTTCCTTCTATTTCCGTGACGATTCTTTCTAAACACTGTTGCGTTAAAAACAACGCGGGCGCAGTACCGTAGGTTACCGCTGTCAACCTATACTCTTTTATCCGTCGGAATTTCTTTTTAAAAATTTCGCTGTAAATCTTGATCCTCTTCGCTAATGTCAAGTTGCTGGTTTTTTTTTTTTTTTTTTCGATATCTGCAATAAATACTATCACACCGGCTGCCAATCCGCAATAAAATGTCGAAAATATCGTCTCGAATTTTCTGTTCTGTCATATTAAAATGTCGTTAAAAGATATTCCAATCGATGCTTTGCAAGAGGCGTTTAATGCTACCGGTAAATTAGTTGTAGAACTCAACTGGCGCATGTGACTTCTCCGTGAGGTATATAATAACTCCTAATGCTATCGTTCGTTGTACCAGCGATTTCTACCACAAGTCCTAAACTTATGTATTCCCTCACGAATTCTCGACGTACTGTTGTTGGCAATAATCTATTCTCTATCCTTAGCGATGCTTTTAATGCCCTGTTCCGAGAAGACCCTAATTTATCTGGTGCCTCCTTAAACGATAATCGAACGACGAATTTTTCGTCTACATTTAGAATAGCACCTTTTTCGATCTGCTTCAAACATCTTTCCTGCTCTTTAATGACATTTTAGAATGAACTTCTCAGATTCCCAAAATTTCGAAATGATCCTTTCAAGAGCAGTCGCTGTGTTACAGCTCACGATATTATTCGAAAAATTGAGGCTTACAGGTCCTTCAATGACACATTCGAAATGCGATTCTCGTAGATGCAATCGATCTATAGTTTTAGCTGTCGGCAGCATGCAGCATTTTACATATTCTGCTCCTATTATAATATCTACTCGGTCAGATTGGAAGTTATTTTCTGCTAATTCCAAATCGGCCAAGCCAAATTTAATTGTTTCCGATACGTAATCCGAAGTAGAGTATGGATCTTTGGAACCACTTCGGCATCCAGCATTATCGGAAACCCATTGTACCGAGAGTTTAGATAACAAAATTGCTTACTTATGACCGATTTGTCACCAATACTCGAAATAGCAACTGTTTTACTATCGTTTACTAATTGCACTTTATTCACTTTTACAGACTTTTTCGTTACTATACTAACCTATTAGCCATTGTCAATTAAAACCCTGATTAAGGAGCTTCGTCCATCAGGTAAATCTACTTGAACTACTGCTGTCGGAAGTGCAACGAACCTATTCCTGTCCGAAGCGCGGTAACAGATGTTTATTGGCGATCAAACGGTCGTCTGCAAACTAGAGCGTAGTGCGAATGTAGATTGCGACGAATTCGGCTGGTTTACTAAATTTTCGCGGAGGGTATCAGACAATTGAACTCTAACGACGAAGGCATAAATGCATTTTCTCGATGAAGCCATCCGCATTGACGGCATTTGGTATACCTATATTCTGAGGTACTTTCTGCTCACTATTCAAGCAAATATTAGACGGGTTCTTATTTTTTACTACTTTGAATATTCCCAGCTGTGATCTTTTTCTTAAAGTCTGCACAAAACCATATTTTATATGGACCGTTGCAAGCAAAACGATCCTTTCTTTGATGAGGCATTAAATGATTTTTTAGCGAAATACAATTTGTTTTTATTTTCGTCAACCTTGTGCATAGCAGAGGGTGGTTTTTCTTTTTCAACAACAGAAACATTAAACGAAACAACACAAAAAAGAAATGATTTTTTTTAGCAAGTCCGCTAATTCCGCGTATCTCGGATAATGAGAGTATCTTCTAATTTTTTCATCCAATCATTTCGAGTTTCAAGGACTAATTTTTGACATGTGACTAAACAGATAAACTGTTCGCAACAGATCTTTCCCCATTAATATTTTTAAACTACTGTACAATGATTAACGAAGTTCAGCAGATCTCTTATGCCGTTCCCGTCTTTAACACGTTTTAGACGGCATAAATCTATAAAAATTTTTTCGACGACAACGCGCTTCTTCTCGTAATAGTCGAACGAAGAGACCATCGATTCGGACATTTCAAAGTCACCGACTAAGTTTATTATTTTTTTTTTTTAAATAATTTGCGGGTCCCACAAGGCACTAGCCCGTCTGTGGGTTCCCAACGTAATTATATCATTTATTTGTACAATATCAACTTAACTTAAGTACTCTACTTTCTGTTACAGCATAAAAAGAAGTCTTTCGCTTTGTCGGTTAACGCTTGTTGAAGATATACTAAACGCTTAACATCGTCTAATTCGGGTGCGTTGATGATGAAAGAGGTAAACAAATTTTTAAAACTGTTACATTTTTTCGGATCCCCGTTAAATCTGAGGAAACTTGAAACGAGAAACTATTGTAGCTGGTTGAGAAAACTGTGATAACGACGGGGCAGATTCATTAAGCTTAGATTGTTTTTCGAATTTTACACGAGCCTCTCTAACGAATTAATCTGCCTTATCTCATTAACCACTTCTAGCGAGTTTTGGGTCTGAGGAGCGGCTTCTAACGCTTTCATGTCTGTACTGAAACTGAAATTGGCCATCCTACTCTCGTTAGTGTCGTTGGGCTTAGTACCATTATGAAAAGCTTGTCCGCAAAGTCCATGATACTCCATCGAGGATATATGGGACTTACTTTACTTCACTTACATGCCGACAAACCGAACTGGTTACTTAGATTTTGCCGAAGATTATCCGAATATTTTTCTAACTCGCTTAATTCGGCTTCGATGGTTAGTAATGAATTAAGAGCTACCTCTTTCGGAGTCGCTCTTTGATATTCGCTTTTAACGAATTTATTATTTCTTTCAGTTAACCGTTTTCACGTTCGAGCGTAAGAATTTGACTTTTTGTCTCTTCGGCCATTTTAAATCATAAAAAAATTCCGACCAAAAGTCTTTATCGCGAAATTAATTGGGTGGCCGTTTTCAACGTGAATAACGAGAAAAAAAAAACCGAACAAAACAAATTAACGAATTATATACGATATTTTTACCGAAAATTCACATCGAAGAAACGAGAAAAACGAAATTTACGTATTTTTTTAGTAGTAAAGCAGAGCACTTATCGATAATTTTGGATGCTACTTTTCAGTAAACCGTTATATCGATAGCTGGTGTTATCTAATCGACAGATAAGGAATATTTATCGCCGATATGCAATATACGCTTCTTCTGTAATATTTAAATATAAAAGTACGTACCGCTTTACCGCATGTTACGAAAACGCTGTACTTTAAACAATTTACCGACAACAATGGAATGCTCGAATCGGACGAATTTAGATCTCCAAATCCGTATCCCGTCCGGAGGACCAAAATGTTGTTAGTAAACGTCGAATACGAATATGAACACAACTCTTTTGTTAGATGATTTATTAAATCGAACGAACGGAATAAAAATGGAAAGAGCAAAGCGAAAGAGGGAACATTTATGAATAATACCGAATTAGCCGAAAAACAGAAGAAGAAAACAGACGGCCATCTTTGGCAACAATAATACGAGACGGTTAAAAAGTACATCTTTATAAAATCAATATTGAGACTGATTCGTTCTCTTATCGCCACTCTGCAGTCATCTAGCTCTATTCTTATTGATTTCTTATGGGTTCCCAGTCATTCAGGATTTGATGGGCAATGACGCAGCCGATTCTATGGCTCGTTATTCTGGTCGCCTTGATTTATTCCTCAGCTATTTCCCTTCTTCAGATATCCTTTCCTTATCCACCTCCAATCACGCCAGACTTTGACGGGATATTTATCCGTCCCTATTTTCTAATCGTCATTCGCATTACCGTTTTATTCAGCCGATTCCTCGTTCCCTATCTTGGCTCCGTTCTATTCCTTTCGGTCGTCGCTCTTCTCATTGTCTCCATAATTCGTCTCCGGATCAATCATTCTCTCCTCCCCTCCTCTCGCTATTTGCTCTGTCGCTTTCTCCTTATTGTTCTCTTCATGAGATTGTGATCTTCGATCACGTTTTCTTCGAGTGTCCTGTTCTTCTTAATAAACACTGCCATTTATACGGCCAGCTCTTGACGTTAAGTCTCCCTACTTCCTATAGCGCTTCCTTTATCCTCTCCCTTCCTTCATCTTCTGTGGTGCCTGCACTGCTGTCCTTTGTTGCGTCTATTTCTGACCGCTTAACTATTCAGATTTATAGCTTAGCTTTTCCCGTTGTTGGGTCAATGCCGCTGTCAAAAAACAATAAAAAAAATATATTGAGACCGAAACAAGGAATACCGTACCAGTCAAATATGACTAAACTCGTATAACCATTTTTAAAACTAATTATAGATAAAAAGGAAAAAGAGAAAAAGAAAAGAAATTAAGAAAAATAATGACAACGATGGGAAATCAAAACACGTGAACAGAAGAGAAACATTATGGAAAAGATAGGGAGATGTTTTAGAGAGCAACGGAACAATACGTATGAACAGATAAAACGAGGTAAAAGTGAAATTAGAGACAATGCTGATGGACGAAGTTACTACGACTGTAAAACTTGACACAGGGCTAAAGTATTTCATCATCCAAATTAGCGATTTCGAATTCGCTAAGAGTAGACAATAGCGTAGGAACTAAGTAATTTTCAACAGCAACGATTACGAAGATAGCGGAGATAAAATTGTTGACGGAAGAAAATTTGTCGGTATAGATTGTCCTAGAGGAAGAAGGTGTATCAAGGGAAGATTTGGTGAGAAAGTATGGAACGGAAATCTGTACAGGCGGCATTAATGGTTTTATTGAAAGGATTTTGAGATTTACGATGAGAATGGATGTTTTGCGGTCGGAATGCTGATATACGAAGAAGAATAGTAGCTGAAATGATTCTGACGCTTTCTTTTTGAGCTTTCGGAACAATCCTGTAAGGCGGGGAAGTTGGATGGTTGGAAATATCAGAAAAGATGGAAGGCGGGGAAATCAACTCTATCTTCGTAGTAAGAAAGGTTTTTATGGTTCATGATTTTATGCATTTTTACATGCTCTATAAACACCGGGCAAGAAGAAACAAAAGTAGAATGATTTCCACCCAAGTGAATACAATGAAAGCTAGATGGATCTTTTTTTTTTGAACGATGGTACATTCAGAGGAAGAATAGCTACGAAAACATAAGGAGCAGATAGGCCTGCTGCGACACATGATGAACTCTGAAATGGCAAAATCGAAAGCAGTTGTAGCACAATTTAAGTCTACGAATCAATCTTTAACGCGGTAACCACCATAGAAATTAATAAAGGACCGAAAAATAGAGCCATTAAATTTAATAGTTTCGGAGATAAATTTATGTTATCTCCGGATACTGCAGATCGAAACCCCAAAAGTGCAGTTTGAGAATAGTTATGGACAGATCGGGTGGGACATCGCGATCTATGCTGAAATGAAATAGTAGTGATTGAGGAAGAAAAGGTACTTTTTTTCGGTTCTTTTATTTTCTGAAAGTAGAAACTGATTGGCTGCTGAGGTGGAGGAGAAGTTAAGTTTAATTAAGTTTTTTCTTGAGCGGGTAATTGTCGATACGCCATTGACTCTTTTGTAGAACATCGTAGCCAAAGAAATCTGATAAATCCCAACTTTTTGTTTTGGGTCTTCCTACTCCCTTTAACGCTGCCTATATCCTTTTCGTTCCATTGCCTTCAGTTATTCCGTTGTTGCTGTCCTTTGTCTTTTCCATTTCTGACCACCTGGCTATTTAGTTATATCTCTTAATTGTTCATGTTGTTGTGTCAAGGCCGCTGGCGCGCCCAGGGTAGGAAAAAAAAATATCTGATGAATCTGGGCTAAATTTTTACTTTACCAAATTTTCTACCAGAATGGCAATGTCGCTTTGAAAAGTATTTGGAAATAATGAAGATTGGACTGATTTATTTCGTGGATCGTCGGGTTTAGGTAAAGTCGTTAAATTACTGTGAATGGTGGTTTCGTTCATTTCGACTACATTACACCGGCAGTTTCTATCGGAACGTTATTGTTTCGAGCTGTGACGTTGTTCAAAGTGGTATTAGAACATGGTAGAAAAACATTTCGTTATATTGGTTTCACATTTCGGTTCCGAGAGTCGAAACGCCGACTGCTAACCGGATCGTATGGCACATCCTTGTTTGGACATTTCTCGAACATGCGGCTAGTGATAGAAAAAGCACGTGAATATAACCTTTAAAATGGTACTATTCTCTGTGGACTATAAAAAAGCTTCTGATTGTGTTCAATAGAGTAAACTGTGGCCGATCTTAATTGAAACGGGAGCACCAAGACATTTAGTACGTCTTATCGCAAATCTATATGAGCATAGTACGTCAAAAGTTCGAATAAATAAAAATACATACTCGAAAGACTTTTACCCATCATGCGGTGTACGGCAAGGCTGCATCTTATCTCCACTGTTGCACAACATCTATGGCAAATACATCATGCGTGAATTTTTGCAATGATAGCAGCGGGTTTTCAGTCGGAGGAGTTCAGATTTTAAATCATACGTGAATGCAGACGATACTAAAATTAATAGCCGGTAGTTCAAGCATTATGGCGCAAACTCTAAGTCGTCTTGAAAAATGCAGCGCTGAATATGGGGGTTAATAATTAATAAAGATAAGACGCAAATTATGATTTTGGACAGGAAAAAGACAATTGCCCGGAATTGCATGATGTTAACGGCGTGGAAATTGTGAAATGGTATAGATATCCGAGGTTCGATAGTAGAAAATCGAGGGGGATTTTTAGACACGGAACAAACGTAACAAGAAGTGTTATGTGTCGGCTAAAATGTATATGGGCTGATCCCGCGGTATCAAAGAAAGTAAAAATAAGACTAGTGAATAGTCTCTGGTGTTCACAGTATTTCTATACGGCACAGAAACTTGGACTCTACATAAATCCGGTATCGATGAAAGATCGATTTAGAAATGTACTGTTGGAGATGTATATTACGAATAACATAGACGGAAAAAAGAACAAACAGTTCGGTGCTACAAGAAATAGACGTAACGAAAAGATTATCGTGTCGGGAGTAGTTAGAAGAATACTGAAATACTCTTTAGCCATATGATAGGAGCAAATGGATTATTGGAGACGCGAATTCTGGAAGGAAAAGTAGAAGGAAAAAGAAGAAGACGTGGTCGCGTTCCAACCACATGGTGTCAGACATGATCCGAACAGCTACAGGAAAAAATTTTCGTAGAATGTGTTCGACTGGCCCACAACAGAGATCAGTGGCGGCATCTTATACATCACAGGACAGATTCACGATATCTTCATGACGGATTCACGACTACTCACTGATGATGATATTGGCAATTAGATAGTGAATGATTAGGGGGAGGCTTGCCTACCCCGTCGAAAGTGTCAGGCATTCTGTTAAATTACACTTAAAACTAAATCGATTAAGTAGCACGAGCGACGACGATAACAAATATTCGAAGTAATAATAATACGACTACTGATAAGAAGAGATAAGAAGAGATAAGAAGAAACTTTATCCCTCAAACTTTCGTTTTATCTTCGCATTTTTCATCATTCTTTTTTCTTTTTTTTTTTTATTGCTTTCTATTTCTCCCATTATTCCATTATGCCTGTCGCGCTTAATTTATTTTAGTGGAATTTCCGTAACGATTTTTTAACTCCGCATTCTATGTTTTTCCTTCTTTGCCCATCATACACACCTATTTATATTTTCATTATTTGATCGACTTAAAATTTTTTGTCTCTTTTCTCTTCTTATTTTTTGGGGGGGGGGGGGGGGGGGGTCTTAACTGGCTCACCTAAAAGTACTCCCTATTAAAAAGACCCCCCTCCCAAAAAAAACAACAATAAAGAAATACGAAAACATCTAGTAAATTTATGGAAAATGGTATAAATGAGTGTGCACCATCAACATTTTATTAGCTAAACCGGCTGGTTAAATTACTTCTTTTTTTTATTAACCCCCCTTTGGGCATATCAACAAAGGATCTTCGCCCAGAAACGAAAGTAAGGAGAAGGATCAGTTAAATGTAGATTCGGTCAGCTATTGATAAGATAAAGGAACTGAGGATAGGAACAACTGAGATCGACGGAAACGATAAGATATACGAGGCACAATAAGGAGTAGGGAGTTTGAGTGACAGCAGATTGGAATACAAAGAGGTACGTTCGTTCACGAGGGATGGACATTCAAAGAGGATATGGTCAGGATCACAGACGGCTACGTCGTCAGGATGAAGAGGGCAATAAGGGGAAAGAGCGAGATGAAAACGAAAGCGTGAGGAAGGAAGAAGAGTATGATTCAGACGTAAACGGATAATAGGAACAATAACGGAGCGGTGAAGCGAAGGAAAATCGTAAAACCAAGGCCGCGTGGGAAGATTAGGTTGGATGGAAAAATAAAAGGAAGAATGATTAGAAAAGGAGGAAACGTAAAAATCTGACCAAAATCTAACATGAAACTTTTTGCACAATGGGAGTAAATTCGAAACGGGAATTTTAGAGAAAAAAAAGCGGGAGGATACAGCAATCTGAGCCAAAGAATCAGCCATTTCGTTACCCTCTATCCCCATATGACTGGGGACCCAGAGCATTTCAATGCGGATAGCGTGAAGTGAGAAGAGAGTGTGAATGAGAGAGCGAATACGGAGGATGAAAAGGTCAGAGGAGTGAGAGGGGAAATGAGAGGAAATAGCTTTAAGAGCACACATGGAGTCGGAGATAATTAAAAATTTAGAAGAAGAACGATGTGAGGAAATATGGATTATGGCACGTAAAATGGCCGTTAACTCGGCCGTAAAGATAGTACAAAAGGAAGGGAGACGAAAAGATTCAGAGAAATTAATGCTCGGAATGATGAAAGAAGCTCCAACTCCATTAGGCCCCTTCGAACCATCCGTAAAAATAGCAATATGGGAAGGAAAACGGGATTCGATATAACTATGGAATTCCTGTATAACTGTTGGATATTAATTTAATCTGAATTCGCATGAAGTGCATTTTTTATAATGTAATTCGTAAATGTAGTAAAATCACAGTTTTAGCTCTACAAACAAAAATACGTTCATTTATAAGTTTTTATTTTGTTAAAAAGCTACTAAATGAAATGTTAAATGTGCAAAATACGTCTAAAATTTCGGCCTGGGTACATTTTTCGTATATTCGCCTTCAACGTTTCCGGGTAATTTATAATTGCACACAACAAAAATGCCTTTTTCCTTATCACTGGCTACTCCGACGCCGATGTATTGGCTATTGCGCCACATAAGTTGAGTGAAGTGACCTGAAAATTAACCATGTTACACATTATGATTGGTAGAAAAGAATCTGGCCGCGCAAAAATAATTCGGTATTTAATTAAAACGTGTATTCTAGAAATTATTTCTACGTGGAATTAATAAAATACGTCCTATTATTTCGAAAATTTAGTCGTAACAATAATCGAATCAAATCGAATCCATTATTCTTCTTATTATTATTGTTATAAAACTCACAAATGCGCTGCTTAGCGCGAATAGTGGAAGTGAAAATAAAAAAAAAATTACAATAAATCAGAGTATCATGAAAATACAAAAAAAAAAAAGAATAGAAAAAATAAATAAATAGAAAGCCAAAAAAAAATCAAAAAATCATAAAAATTAAAAATGTTGTAGATGTAATAAATTGAAACAAAGCAGACAGAAAGTAGTTCGTATAAATATGCGGAAAACGAGAGAAAATATAAATAAATAAATAAAATAGCAATTGAGGTAAATATATATGAATAATATGAATTAAATAAAAATAAAACTATCGTTAAACAAACCGAAACTGAATCTAGCGAAACACAAAACTATGGATTAAATTTAAAAGTCATATAAGTAACCTTTCACTAACTCAGCCCACACATTCTTACAAAGTTTCAGCTCTAACATGCAATACAGTTATAATAACCAAAATAAAAAACAAAATAAAAATATAAAAATAGTAGTAACTTTAATAGATATAATAATTAGTGCAGGTTAGTAATATTAGGTACATAAAAAAAAAAAAGAAATAATTATTACAACTAATAGCCAGTGGCGGGAAAATAAAAATAAATAAATAAATAAAATGAAATAGCGACCTTAATGGGAAATAATCATAATAATAGTAATAGTAATAATAATCATAATAATAGTAGCAGTAATAGCAACAATCAAATCAAATTATTTATTATTATTGTTATTGCATCAGCATAAGAGTCCATAAATGCGTTTCATAGCGCAAATAGTGGAATTAAATATTATAAAATAAAATTATCTGTAAATTTACGTACGAAATAAATAAAAGTATAAACAAAATAAAACGAAAACAAAGTAATTACTAAAGTTAATATATAAATAAAATGAATAAGGTTAATGAAAAATAAAGCAAAAATATTGTGCAAATGAATAACAAAACACCCTAAAAGCCAAAGCTAAATTAATAATGTTTCGAAAGGAATAATTAAAATAACTGAAATATTTACTCTATGAGACATGAAGCTGAAACGTAATAAATAAAATTTTTAGGGACAAAAATGATTAGTTTAAAATGTAGGACAAATTAATTTCGCTTATACACATAATAACGTTTAAAGGTAAATCGCAATAGTATAGGTTTATGGAAGATTTTTTTTTTTTTTTTTTTTTTTTTGGGCACGTCAACAGTGGAACTTATCCAATGTAAGGAATTGTACATTATATAAGGAAAAGATTAGGAAATTGAGGAGATAAAGAAGGCCAACAAAGGAACTATATTGAGAGAGGGGAGTGCAAGAATGGAGTAGGCACTATAAGGAGTAGGAAGGCCAAGGCGCAGAAGACTAGAATACAGAGTAGAACGTTCGGAGGAAATAAAGAGACATTCGAACAAAATGTGATTCGCATCACAGGTATAATTGAGCTCTGGAGGGTCATAAGGACACAAAGGAGATTGAACAATAGAAAAACGGAAAAGAGAAGCCGGAAGCAAACTATGATTGAACCGCAGGCGATCTATAGAGGAGATAATCGAACGGCTAAGTTAGGGGAAAAGATTAAACCAAGGAAGAGAGGAAGGGAAGGGTTGAACAGAAAGGTAAAAAGATCGAGGATTGGTAAAGAATGAAGGATAGAATCCGGTCCAGAAATCGTGATGGGAACGATAAGAAAGTTGATCAGGAAATCTACTAATGAATAGACCATTGGTCGCCGCCGAACGTGCCAACGAGTCAACTAACTTGTTGCCAGGAATTCCGCAATGACCAGGAATCCATAGTAGATCAATTACAACAAGATATATGGACCAACCGAGTAGTTCCTATTTTTTTAACCGATTTATGGCCAAAAATTAATTTATCATTTATTCCTTTCAAGCGGTCCATATTTGCAATTTTTACGGTTAAAATAAGAAACAACAACAAAAAAAAAACAACAAGACGTAATGAAATAGGTTTACAAGAGTTATTTACATGCGTCAATCTAATAGGTTTTATTTATTTATTTATTTATCGTTTTAGTAATAATAATAGGAATAATAATAATAATAATAATAATGATAAGAATAATAATAATAATAATAATAATAATAATAATAATAGGAATAATAATAATAATCAAAAAATCAAAATCAAAATAGCTTTATTATTGTTATTATTACATAAATACCATCTATACGCAAATAATGCGCGAGTGATGGAATATTATTCTAATATCGGAAAATTAACATGTGTACAACTATTTACAAACAAAAGCACAAACCTTTATAAAATAACCGTATAAATATAATTTCTTATTAACTTCGCCTAACATTTGCAAGGTAATTGTAATATATAAGAAAACAGTTTAAAAAAAGCTCTGAATATCATAATTAAAGAAAAAAAAATACAAATGAAATAAAAATGAAATAAGAATTTTATGAAATGTTTAAATGTTTGCTCCATTTATCCACAGAAACCGGACAAGGAACCACGAAATTATTTGCAGTGTTATAAAATTATAAACCAACCCATCAGTCAGATACTTTCGTTTTGGATCAAGAAAATACAATTATATAATAAAGATTTAGAATTTACTATCCTTCCCTTAATTTGCTCTAACACTGGTTACTCAAAATTCATGTTCAAAGGTGCATGCACTGATTTCAGGAAATGGTAAGCCTATGTAATCAAGTTTCAGCTGAAAATATTTTTTAAATGCTTATGGCGTCGTTTATAATTTAGTATATGATACCTAGCTTCAGGTGAAAGTGAATTGAAGGTGGTAGCACCTAAATACCTCACTTGCAATCTTGTATGATATTTGAAGGATTTAGGCACTGTGGCAGAGTAAGTATTAGAGGATCTGGTGGTACCCCCCCCCCCCCCCCCCCCCCCCCCAGTAAAGAAATTTCAAACTTGTGTTTATTGTTAATTACAAAATATAGCAAATTTGTTTTGTATAGGGTTTCAACTGTTATAATGCCGTGCTCTATTTCACTGTTATTTCGAAACTGTAACATTTTAAGTACTGCATTATGCAAGACTTCTATAGGTCGAATATGACAACTTGCTGTACCACCCCAGGATTTTATACCGTAGGAAAGGACGGGTTGATAAAGCGCCAGGTATAACCGCCGTAGATGCGGAGGAGAGAAATGTTGCTGTAAGTAATAGAGAACAAATAATTTAATTTTCTCAATTTACAAGCCAGATGAGTTAAATGTTTAGCCCATATCAACTTATGATCAGCGGCGAGTATTGCTAAATATTTTATTTCATATACTCTTTCAAGCAGATTATTGTCTGATAAACTTAGAGAAAAATTGTTGTACTTTTCAGTTTGCTGAAAACTATATATTATGTATCTCGTCTTATTTACATTTAGAGTTAATTTATTTTTATTCATCCATTCTGTAATTTGATTTATCTCATTCTGAGCTAATTTTTCTAAGATAGTTGGGTGCTTAGAGTTTACTAAGAAAACAGTATCATCTGCATAGGTAATTAACTTTCCCTGCACATTCAAGTTGCAAAGGTCATTTATGTAAACTAGACATACATATAATATCGGGCCTAAAATACTTCCTTGAGGGACACCAAACTGTTGTACAATTTCATTACTGAAAGTATTATTTATTTTTGTAACATATCTCCTGTTGAGCAAGAAGTTTTCAACCAATTATAGACCATTCCTCTAAATCGTGCCGTGTATAATTTACGCAACGATATTTTATGGTGTGGACCGTGTCAAGGGCTTTTCTAATATCAAAGTAGACTGCAGTAACAGCTCTACCCTGCTCCAAATTTTCAGAAATATAAGAAACGTGATTATAAAAGCCATCATCGGTACATTTAGCAGCCAGAAACCCGAATTGATTTTCACTGAAGAAGTGCTTGCTATTTAAAAAACTCAACCTTTTAGTTTTAAAACACTTTTCGAATATTTTGCTGATACATGGTAGAATACAAATAGGTCTGTAGTTTGCAGTTAGAGTTTTACAGGTGTAATCAATCGTAATTTCAAGACTTCCGGAAATTTACCTACTATGACTGATTCATTGAACAAATAAGTCAGCGGACGTGTCAAAAAAGTTTAAATTATCACGAATAAGTCCTATGGATATGCCATCAGTACGAAGTTTTATTGGGTAAAGATTGTATAGCATACTGCACTTCCGAATTAGTGAAACTATGGAAAGCGAAAGAAGAACTACTGGAATAACAGCTCTCAGAAGATTCTTTCTCACCATTGTTCCAATTATCCGCATTATTTAGAATATCACACACACACTGTCTCTAAAGAAATCGTTAAAGCAGTTCGATATAAATTTTTCATTACCCTCTACGTTTATTGTTTTACCTTCTATCTTAATTTGTTTTAAGGTAGGATGCCTGGTACCAATTGTCTTTTTAACAATAGCCCAGTAGTTTTTTTGACTGTGTTTGCAATTGTCTAATAACTTATTGTAATATTCTAGTTTCGCTTTTCTTACTCCTTTGTGTATCTCTTTGGAGATAATTTTCAAACGTGTAATTAAAAATTGATTATCTGGATTAGTTTTATGCTGAATATATAAACGTTTTTTCCACAGAGATAAATTCATTATGCTCGGATTTACGCAAGGGTTTCTTTTCCTTATTTTATTTGAAAATAAGCTTCTTTCTTTGCACTCGTTCATAATTTTTGCGAGTGATGTTATAAACCAACTAAACTTGTTATCAATGGACGCCGAACTAAAGTACAAATTTTCACAGTCTTGCGACTCTTAACATCCCGTCTATGTCCTTATTCTTCGCTGACGATATTCTCGTCTATTCCTCCTCTAATAATCTTTCTTCTGCCAATGAGGAGCTTAATTCCTCCCTTGCTATTTTGGAATTATCGTTGTCTTCTCTTCATCCTTCTATTTCCTCTGAAAAGTCTGCCTCTGTAGCTTTTTTCAGTTCGTCCTTTTAACCGTTCCTTAATTAACCTTTTCCCGTGTCAACTCCCTATCCCTCTAGTTAACTCTTTCTCCTACTTTGGTGTCATTCTTAATAGTAATTTATCTTTTTGCGATCATATCAATTATCTATGTACATCGGCTCTCAAGAGATTAAATTTTCTAAAAGCGTTGTCCCTCCGAAAATGGGGTGGCGATCTGTATATTCTCCTCATACTTTATAGATCCATTATTCTTTCTAAATTGGACTATTGTTCTTTTCTTTATGCCAGTGCTCCCAAATCCCTCCTTACCAAACTTGATCGCATCCAAAACTCTTGTCTTCGCCTCTGTATTGGTGCTCTGAATTCTTCTCCAACTCCTGCTCTACTGGCCGAAACTGGCTTCCTTCCTTTATTTATTCGAACACTTTATCTCGGTGAAAGATTTTTGATTAAACGTCTTCATATTCCTCACTCGAAACTCGTGAATTCCTATCAATATATTCTGGACAACTGGCGTTTCTCTCCTAGAAAAATTCCAATCCTTTCACACATATCCTCCCGACTTGTCCTATTCTCTCAGTTTATCCTCTCCTATAATAAATCCCCGTACGTCACTTACAACTTCGTAGAACTGTCGTTTTCTCCCAAGCTATTTTCTCTTCCCTCGAACATTAAATCTCTTCCGTTTCCTGTAATACACAACGAATTTAACCAAACTCTACATTCACTTTTTCCAGCTCACAGCATGGTTTTTACGGATGGCTCGAAATCTGCTTCAGGTGTCGGAGCTGCTTTTATCCTTTCTGATATCAACTATTCTGAGTCTTTTCAACTCCCTCCCTTTTCTTCTATCTTCTTAGCCGAATCCATGGCTATTTTACGTGCTATCCTTTTTATTTCCTCATCATCCAATTTATCAAAATTCGTTATATGCTCTGATTCGAAAAGCGTTTTATCAGCCATCTCATCTCCATTCCCTAAACCATCGTCAGATCCTATTATTCTTTACATTCGTTCTTTAATTTATAATTTATTAACATCTCGTTCTATCCTAATTGACCTGTTCTGGATTCCGGGCCACTGCGGCATCGTTGGTAACGATCTTGCCGATTCATTGGCATGCCAAGCTGCAGTAAATGGCCGTTTCATAGATAGATTCCCAATGTCTCTGTCCACTCTCTTATCGTTTTCACCATGACTTTTGGACTGATCTTTATCCGTCTCTTTTCTCCAATCCTAACTCTTTTTACCTTGCTATACAACCCTCTCCACCTACTTCTTCCTGGTTTAATAATTTTCCCTGCATCAGCCGTTCTGTTATTTCTTCCATAATTCGCCCCTCCGCTTTAATCACAGTCTGCTTCCTGCCTCTCTCTTTCATTTCAATATTGTTCAGTCTCCCTTGTGTGGACCTTCCATCCTCCTATCTTAAATTTGATCTGTGATGTAAATCACCTCCTATTCGAATGCTCATCTATCTCCTCAGAACGCGCAGTCCTTTATTCTAAGTTGCTTGGCCTTGGCCTTCCGACCCCTTACTGTGCCCACTATATTCTTGCTCTTCCTTCTCTTTCTGTTGTTCCTATATTGGCTATCTTTATTTCTTATGTTTCTAATCGCTTCCTGATTTAACTTTCAAGTCCCTACGTTTCACTATTTGTTAGTCCTTTGTGCTGGGTAAATGTCCTAAGTTGACACGCAAAAGATAAAAAAAAAAAAAACAAATATTCTAAATTCCAGTTTGTTAGCCGATCACTGAATTTTTGTTTATTAAAGTAACATTTCTCAACATACATAGGGGAACGGAATTCTTTTGTAAATGAACTTGTTATTATAATTCCTTTATGATCCGTCATCATTATATCCTCAACCATTCGGTTGGTGGACAAACTATTCTCACATTTTTAGATGTACAGATATAGGTTGTATACTAAGCAATTATTATAATATGCAACACAGGTGTACACACGCAAGACTACATTCGGAACTGATAGTAGCCGCTTGTTATCGCGCTGCCAGTGCAGTCCCGTGTGGGTCTGCTGTGTACTGACCTAGCGCGCATATGATGTTGAACGCCGAAAAGGCGATATTTACTAGTTCGTAGCACATATTAAGGAAGAATTTTCTATTTAGTAATCCTCTAGTCAGAACATGATCAAGACAAGAATTATTACCAACGTTTAGTCGCGAGAAAGTGGCCTCATTTACCAGATTAGTAAAACCGTATATACTAATTAGGTTCAGATAATTTGAACTATCTTCTCTATCTAGCACATTTATGTTTACATCTCCGGTTATTAAAGCGTTTTCATTACATAGTGAAATAATACGTTTTAGTTCATCTAGAAATATTTCCCGTGGTGAATTACAGAATCTATAAATACCGCAGATAGTAAAAATCACATTATTTTTAGATCGAATTTGGACCAAAACGGAATTCGCAGTGATTAGATCAACATCGATGTTGGTGTACTGGATATTATTTTTTATATATACTGCAACCCCACCTGACCGCTTATTTTTTCGGCATTGCATAATGCTGTTGTACCTCGGGATTTTGTACCTAGACACTTCGTCTTCATAAAGCCAAATTTCAGTAAGTACTATTATATCGAAAATAAAATTCCTTTCCTCCAAGAAGATATTCAATTCATCAAAGTGTCTCCTTAAACTACTGATATTTAGGACAAATAAATTTAGATTGGTATCGGTCATAAAGGTTGGTTTAGGATCTTAATAATATTAAATGTCGGATATGTAACTGGAAGTAAAACTTCAATTACAAAACATTACAATTTAACGGCTATTACATATTAAAAATAGTACAATTAACAACGCTAGTAATGTTTCCATACGGATGAAACTGACTTGATAGGGCGCTTCAGATTTCTATAAAGAAGAACAATAAACCAAAATATATTGACAGAAGTGTTAGTAATGTTGTTAGCCGCAAATTGCGTAATATAGCTATCAAGAATAAGGAGACAAAAGGGAACAGAAATAATTTCAATAGAAGAATAGATGCATGCGTATGAAAAGGTAAGAGGAAAGAAATATACGGACAGATAAACAAAGATAATTTAAAGCAGTACAAAAAATAGAAATAGAATACGCCAGCTGCACCACCCATGCAAAACATTAAAGAAGAAGAGCGAGAAATGAAGAAAAGACCAAAATCCAGCAGAGAATAGTACGTTAGTCTTGTTATCGAAGTTATTAGAAGAATATTTAGAAATGAAAAAAGAAAAAAAGACTGATAACCGAAATAGCCACGAAAGAGACAGAATTACGAAAGACAATTAAACGAAGCGGCACATATCACGCAGTGTAGTTAACAAACCGAACCGTAAATAACATGCGTGTGATCGGCATAAATCCCGAAGTAGGAAAGTCAGATATCTGTAATTAAAATAAGCCCGGAAGAATAGTATTTTACCTTTAAGGGTGAGAGTTGTTAATAGTAGGAACGAGAAAGTAGAACCATACACCAGAATGATATTAAAGAAAAAAAGAAACGATTGTTGAAGTAATGTTACCATAACATAAATGAAATTTGCCGACTGAAAAGAATTCCCGCATGCAGTTTGCAATGAACAATCCAATGTGTTACAAAACGACAAACACTCGACGCGATAAGAACTTAACATGATATAGGTAAATATAATAAAAGTAAATATAATGAAATAATCTACATTTCGGGGCAATACTAGTCATGTGGTTCTTTGCATGAGGCCGGCTATCTGATCTTCTGAAATAATCCTGATTGCTGGGACATCCTCATTTTTCTTGGCAAAAATTTTTGAGTCTCTAGTCCAGACAAATAGCCATCCTTTCGAACGCAGTTGACGTGCCATGGAGAACAAATGTGAATTTGTCGGCGAGAGATGTTCGTTGACGTATATTCGGGAACCAGCTGTTGTATCGGACGACCCGAGAGCCTTAAGGGTCGGCCGTTTTACTCGGCTGTTTTTAATAAAATCCGCCTTCAGAGATCTACGACATAATTTCACTACAATAGCCGGACACTTCTGCGTTTTAGTTTGCGGCGGACGCAGCCGATGGCAGCAATCGATGTCAGCGACATCAATCGGTACTCCTACTGCTTCCCCGATTTTTGCCACCACGCTTTCAATGTTCTCGTCAGGCTGCACTGGTACGCCGTTAATGATGGCGTTGTTGCGCCGCGTATATTGTTCGAGAACAGCTAGTCGACTGCTCAGCTGATTATTTTGCTCTCTGAGCGCACTATTCTCTTCCTCGCAGTGACGCGATTAGTGCCAGCGCACTGTTTAATTTGGCCGCGTGTCAGTCATTGAATCACGCATCTCGTTAAACGATAGCATGATCTCGGCTCGCATCGCGCATACATTATATCGGCACGCAGCGATATCTGATCATTTTGCACGGCAGTGCCAGCAGTTACTGTTGTTAATGCCGCCGTGGCCTGCGTCCCGCGCGTAACTGCGCGACAGTCTGGACAGCGCCACTTGGCTCTATTGGCGGTGCTCATCTTTGCCCAGGTATCCCCTGATAAACCGCAGCACGCGAAATGTAACTGCTGATAACACACTGAGCAAGCCGCGTAATCTCCATTTACCGGCACTTCAGCGTCACATTTTCGGCACTGCGACATTCTTCTAAGATTTCGTTATCTACTCGAGAATCGGATAAATAATATTTAACGCGGAATAAATCAACTTTTTTGCTTACCTTATTTTGCCTATATTTCGGCTTCTACTAATATAAATTTGAGTCCAAAAGCTTACAAAGAAAGCTTATTGAAGCGACAATAACCACGACAAATTTAAAAATAAGAATATATCTTATTGATAACCAATTTAACTGTAAAAACAGAGCTAGCAAAACACAACCAACTGTGACAACAACAATAATAATAATGATAGGAATAATAAAATTCGCGAGTTTAGAAACAAATGTTGAAAAACTATTGTTCTTTTCTTGTTGCGTCTTAACAGAAAATGAAAAACTTTGACTCATTATAAGACCTATCGAAGCAAAATAGCGCAAGTAGAAGCGTTCTGGGTCACCGAAAGCAAAAAAGAAACGGAACCGGCGTGCAAAGACCGTTGACAAAGTAATGGTAATGTTTTTTTGTTGTTTTTTATTTAGTGATTAGAGAGAATCGGTTTATCAGCATATCGCGTACGTCATAAACATACTGCGAATACTACTTGTTATTTTACACTATCGGAAACCTTAAGAGATCATATTCAACGGAGGTGTCTAAAGATTACTCATGAATCTCGCATCATGATCACGTCCAGCCATATTTCGCAAAGCTCTCTGAAGGTTTTCACGACAAGTGAAATATTACGCCTAAGCGGCATACACCCTATAACTCGGATCTTACGCCATGCGATTTCTGACTTTCCCCACTTCTAAAAAGTGGATTTAGCGGGCGTAAGTTTGGGATAGATGCCGCTGTAATGACTGCTTACCAAAGGTATTTCCATTCCACTTTCTCGGACGAATACGCTAAAAGCGAAAAATGGATCAAACGATAGAATTTGCGTATGGAAAATGACGACCGTTATTTTAAAAAAGAACAGCAGGCGTACAAGTATTGATAAATAACCACTAAAATTCGCAATTAGAATGCGTGTTACTTTGACGAATTTTTTATTTATTCCTTTTGTTGCTGCATCTGGCGATTTTTTGGATGTTCTGTTTATTTTTCCAGGTATTGTTTGGATGTTGTTGCTGGAGCGCGTGATTGTCGAATTATCGCAACAGTGGTTAATTTATGTAATTATAAAATGAACTGATTTAGAGCAACAGACGCGAAACATATTTGACGCTGGCCAGTGATAAAAATGAACTAGTTCTTGAATAAGGCGCAATAATTGTATTTTTTAATACAACGGAATGCAACAATAACATTTCTTCAATGACGCCACAACGAATAAATGTACGCGCGCGACCCTCCTTTACCGTGTACTTCAGTTGCCATGGATTGAGCCACGAGAGGCCGTGTTGATTTAATGATAATTACTGTTCATTCGTAACCGTTATCCGAATTAAAACTTACGAGTCTCCAATCTCTTAAAGTGTTAGTGTTTGATTGGAGTCGCGATTCTGCAACAATTTTGATAGTGATACCCTTTGTGGTGTATGATAGCCGTTTAAAAGGAGTTCTCGTTTGTTACTTTCACCAGTTTCGCTGTTACGTATTAAATTTTTACGAGCACAACAACAGCGGATAACGAAAATGGGGAAGATCGCAAATCATCAAAAACGAACGGAAAATCTGATACGAGGATAGAGACTAATGCGAGTAAATAGAATGCCATCGGGCTACGACGGAAGTTAATGGCAAAAGGAGTGGAAAGTGTGTCGTAGACGGTCGGAAGTGCAGTAGAATGGCAAACAAGGAGTGAATGAAGTAGTTGAAAAATGCGAGTAAGACTTTGTTAGCAGATGATTTCAAATATTTCAGAAAACTTCCTGAGACGGTGAAAGGCACCCCGAGGGGATTTCTCAAGAGAAGTGGATTGCCGAAAATGCATTTAGAGCTATTTTTAAAGTTTAGTTTATAAGAAAAGTGTTCTACTTGCGGGAAGAAAACTCGATAACGAGGGACTTACAAATAAATATAGTGACAGATAGACGTATACATGCGTATTTATATATTAAAAAAAAAAACTAACTGATACGTTTCAGAGTAACGAACCAAGCAAGAATATATGAATGATTTCGGTTAAATTTGTCGTATATTTTTCTGTAATGATTAAATTTATTCGGTTTTTTTTGAATAAAATGTAACAGAAATGGTGTAAAATATCATGCTTTAAATGAAGGATTATTTTGCATGTATAGTTTAAACTGAAATTTAAGTAAATATTACACAAGGAAACACAATCGTTAGATTATAGTTACATTGGCTAATGATCATTATACGTAAACCTAGAATTTCTACATCAAACAATAAACGCGAATAATGATTATTTTTTTGGGCTTTTAAAATTTACGCTAAATATACTAACCAGCATCCTTAGTTGGTGCGTTACGGTCATAATTATAATTAACATTCTCAGCTTCCTCATACCAACTTCCTACTGCTTCTTTGGCCGTCACATAGGAAACCCCGGCAAAGTATATGTTTTCTCCGTAAGAAGGTCGCATTTCATGAGGACTGTGCTTCAACGTGTAGATATCCATTAAATGATCAGCCCACATTTGACTATATTCACTAATCTAAAAGGAAGCAAATTAAAGTGCATATTTTTAGTTTTCCAGAAAATTTCTGCAACATCGTTTAAAATAGGTTTTTCCGATTTCATAAAATTGTTTAATATTAATTTATCACGCTGTAAAGAAAACAAATTCGACAAACGATTTCTTTTTAATACTACTTTGTGGAAATTTTATGAATTTTCCGCACTTTCTAATGTATGTGTAACTAAGAACTTGCTCGGCCAAATAGTTTATGATCAAATTAAGAAAAAAGAACTATTTTATAACTAAAATTGCAATTTTTGATAGCCCACTTTGAATCAAATTATTATTATTTCGAGTAATACGTTTATTTTACATCTTTTTATTCATCGATCGCTGAACTTGCGTGTATTTCGTTATGTACTGGATATATTAAAAAGTACACAAACTCAAACGTATATATATATATATCGTATATTTCTGTACTTATATATATATATATACTAGGGGGCTTTCTCCCTGGCCGCTTCGCGGCCCAACCCCCCTCCCGGACCCTCCCCAAACCCACGTTTTGTGAGAGTTTCGTCGTGACCAAGGCTCAAAATGCATATATTTTTCGATGTTCTCACTCGACTCAAGGCAACATACAATTGCCCATGAGTGAAGACATTATCCCTCAAATCAACAGCGGCGAAATCCAATGTTTCACCCGGAGCTTTGTTAATGGTCATGGCATAGGCCAACTTGGTAGGAAATTGCCTTCTTAAAATCTAAATGCCAGTGTCGCCAGCTATAAATTTGAAACTGATCCTAGGAATTAGAAACGTCTTACATTCATTTAATTATGGAACCTTTAACAGATTTAATGACGACTTTTCTTCCATTCACCAGACCTTCTTCGAAATTTTTTTTTTTTTTCCTACCCTGGGCGCGCCAGCGGCCTTGACCCAACAACATGAAAAATTAAGAGTTATAACTAAATAGCCAAGCGGTCAGAAATGGAAAAGACAAAGGACAGCAGCAATGGAATAACTGAAGGCAATGTGAAGGAAAGATTATTCGAAATTCAAATTTCTGATGAGGATACAAATCGCTCCAATTTTTATAGTAATTTTGTGATTTGGAATTCCTGGGTCTGACATTTTGTTTAAAATTTCAGTACATAAATGTGTGGAATCTCCATTTGTTTCTTTTTCATCAATCAGAGTTGTATCAGCACTATATAAATTTATTTCATCTCCAGAAATTTTTTTTCCTATTATCAATCTGTTTATTTGATTTATGTTTTTATTCGTTGGTTTTTTTTTTTTTTTTTTTTTTCCCTATTCCCGAAACTTCGGGTAGGGTACATTTATTTAATAAAAATATTGATTCATTATAATAACGGAATTAATATAACCCATCCAATTAAGCATTTGGTATTATTGATATTATAAGTTATGTATTTTTAAACCTTAAATTACGTTACAAAGTTATAGTTTTAAATATTACTCGGACACAAAGTACCTTTTAATTCGTTAAAACATACAACATTTATTTATATTAAATTATTACTTAAAATAAAAGTTACAGACATTATTATTCACAAAAAATATATATAAAAATCCGTCCTACCGGTTTCGTCTATTTGACATATT
Source organism: Icerya purchasi (assembly GCA_039619475.1). NCBI lineage: Eukaryota > Metazoa > Arthropoda > Insecta > Hemiptera > Monophlebidae > Icerya > Icerya purchasi. Next base: position 266,566,198 of record CM077115.1, on the reverse strand, counting down.
CATGGACTGAATTTTGTTGTATTATTTATTTACATGTTTGGTCATTATTAAAGATATAGATCGATATATTATAATTGTTGGTCTATGTAATATAAAATTTTTAAATTTAATAAATAATATTTCGATATTTTTTCATAAAGCATTACTTTTTTTCTCTCCTTTTATTTATTTTTTTTCGTTTGTTTTTTTTAGCATACATAAAATTGGATTGCAGTGTCTGTTATAATGACAGTTACAACATGTAAAAGAATAAAATAATTAATGAAATAAAATAGAAAAATAAATGAACAAAGAAGTTAAACATTTTTTGGTTACCGCGAAGTTTTGAAACTGGTATACCAGTTAAACAACTATTAAGCAGACAGCGGATTAGAGTTTGATTTTATTTGTATGATTTATAACGCTTTATGTTTTATCATTGTTGTGTTTTTTAGCGGCCGATCGATTTAGGGACATAACGCAATATAAAAAAAAACAAAACAAAATACAACATAGCGAATGGTTTTTAATCCCCCCCCCCCCCCAAAAAAAAACAAAACAAAACATAAAAGCAAAAATTAAAAAAAGTCGGATCAAATAATGGGGAAACATGATTTTCGTTATTTTTTATCAATTACTATCGTAAACAAAAACTCTATACAGTTATTATACATTAGAGGTACCTTCGGATCCAGTATTAACGAAGGTACACCGTGCTTGGTTCGGTACTCGTTGTGAACCATGACGATTTGTTTAGTATAAGCGTCAAGGACTTCTGGAGTAAACTTGAAGTTGGCCGGTACACGAACACCCAGTGCTTCATAACTTCCGTCCGGAAAACGTTTAATATTGAACGTGCCACCGTCTACGACGCTTTTTTTTGTATTGTTCGGAACATACGGCGTATTCCTTTTGCTGATTTGTTCCGACTATGAAAACACAATGAACTTTTAGTTTTACTGAATTAAATGTTGACATAATTAAGGATCCGCGTTCGGATTTAAAAATAAACGGAACAACAGAAACTTCGAAACAAACTTTGAATTACCGGTTAGTGCGTTTGTTCGAACTACCCGGCTATTTGTACTGCAGTACTCTTGCCGACCTCATTGATACAAGTGCATCTTTCAGCAAAAACTCACGGCTTTAATACCGGGGCATTTTAAAGCTTCAATGATAAAGAGAAGCGATTAACGTTATACGAAGATTACTTTTTTCAACAATTAACGCCCGATACACATTGTTCAGTAAAACTGCAACACCCTTATCAAAAATGTTTTTTTCTTACAAAATTGTCTTCTAATAAGAGACACGATATGTACGATTTTAGTAGTTCGCTTGCTGTATCAGCAATTTGTTATATCGTGTTGGCATTTTAGTCAACATTAACCGATGGTGAGTAATTTCGATTAATATCTAGAGCAATGCTATTTGTGCTAGGTGATGTTTGCTGTATCACATTTGATATATGTGATATTTTTTTTTTTAATAATGCGCTTTAGAACCGCTCGGTTTTCAGGTAATAAGAATAACCAATATACTAAGGCACACAACCAAGGAACCGCTGCTCATGTTCTTCGTCGATCTTGCAACAGCAGGAAACAACGCCGAGGTCTTCAACATCAGACACTTGTTGAACACGAAGGTAGTTTTTGAGGAACCAAAGAGAGGCTCTAATTTAAAACAATGTAAAAGGTGCCAACTCCTCGGCCATACCGCAAATTACTGCAATTTGCCCACACGGTGTGTCAAGTGTGCTGGCAGGCATGACACAAAAGCGTGCACTAAAAATAACACTGTTCCGGCAAAATGTGCACTGTGCGATGGCGACCATCCGGCAAGCTTCAAAGGCTGCCCCGTGTACAAACAGCAGTCGCAACTTCCCAAGAACTGGATGTCCACTGCCCAGCATCGGGTGGGTAGTGAAGCGCCACATAAAATGCAACACCCCGACCATCAGCACGCTAACAATACTCGTCCGACCTACGCAAATATCACCGCAGTGGGCAACGCGAATAACTACGAAATACCTGCCACGAACAATAGTGGTACGAACTCTACTGCAATAGGTAATGCAGGTATTAAGGGAGCGCCTACCGTTAGTAACTCTCTACCTCGTGATCAGGAAAACTTCAGCATCAACTATGGTAGGAACAATAATATAGAAAACATCTCCATAATGCTGAGTTCTTTCTTAAGCGAATTTAAAACACTAATAAACCCTCTAATATCGCTGTTAACAAAAGTCATCGACAGATTACTCCCATAAATGATATACAATGCAAAAACAGTCACTCAAAACTCCCTGGTGGTAATGCTGTGGAATGTGAACGGTGTCTCTGGTAAGAAAAACAATTTGGAAATTTTCCTTCATCAGAATGTGGTTGATGTCGCTTTGATCACTGAAACTCACCTAATACACGCGCACAGTATGAAGATGAACGGCTATACCGTATATACATACAGCGCATCATCCTGACGGTACGGCTCATGGAGGCACCATGGTCATGGTAAAAAGCTCATATTGCCAATATAAAAGATTTTCTAAAAGTAACTATGCGTACCAAATTGTAGCAGTCACCATCCAGACAGGTCGCGAGGATCTCACAGTGGCTGCAACCTACTGTCATCCTGGATTCTACATACCGCAAATGGACTTCAATGCAATGTTCAGAGAGCTCGGGAATGCATTCATATGCGGTGGAGATTACAATGCCAAATCCTCTACATGGGGTTCGAGAACAACTAACGCGCCAGGACGTCGACTAGCTCGAGTTCTCTGCAACAACTCGCTCGGCGTTCTTACACCTATGTCACCCACGTATTGGCCAAATCACGCTAACAGAGTACCCGATGTGCTAGATTTCTTTGTAACGCGGGGACTACACCAGTATCAAAATAAACAGTGCAAAACTGTAATTGATCTTCCTTCGGACCACATTCCGGTGATTGCCATACTGGACACCAAGGCTAAATCACTTTGCAAACAGAGGCATCTTAGTAGCAGACACACAGATTGGAACTCTTTCGCCAGCTTAGTGGAAAACGATGTAAACTTGAATATTAGGCTGAAGTGTGAAGACGACATAGATAGGGCGGTACAGAATCTAACGGAAATAATTCAAAACGCATGCAAAAGTTCCACTCGCACACGCAGCGGCCAAAGAAATGAGGACCTGTACGTTCCCATACGGTTAAGAATACTGATAAGAGAAACCCGATCTGCTAGAAAAAAATGGCAGCGCAATCGCTACCCTTCATCCAAGAACTTATACAATGAGCTGCAAAGAACATTAAAAAAAGAAATTAATGACTATAAAAATCATTTATTCAATCATCAACTACAGTCGCTGAATGGGAACAACAAATCCTTATGGGCCAAAACGAGGAAGTTGCTACATCCAACTCCTGAGCCGTTCAATATTAAATTAAACACTGGTCAGTGGCGAAGACAGACAAGCAGAAAGCTGATGCATTTGCCTTATGTCTTAGCAACACATTCAAACCTAATCCTGATGCAAACAGTGATCACTCAGAATTTGTGGAAGATGCTTTACGTAAACAACCAACGTCGCAGGGAACCATAAAATACTTCTCGCCGAAAGAAGTACTGCAATCTATTCTATCGGCCCCGCAAAAAAAGGCGCCAGGTTTGGACGGGATAACTACAGATATCTTATCACACCTGCCAAAGAAGGCAATTGTGCTCGTGTGTTATATTTTTAACAGGCTGGGATACTTTCCAAAGAATCGGAAAAAGTCGGTCATCATCATGTTACATAAATCAGGCAAGCCGCAAACTGCAACAACTTCCTACCGTCCGATCAGTCTTCTTCCCTCGCTTTCAAAAACTCTGGAAAGGCTAGTGTCAAAACGCGTTGAATCGCTTATTCAAGAGATCAATCTAATCCCGAATCACCAGTTCGGGTTTCGTAATGCGCACTCAACAATACAACAGTGTCACAGGCTGGTCGACGGGATATCTGCTGCACTCGAAAAAGAAGAAATATGCTCTGCGGTCTTCTTAGACGTCTCCCAAACGTTTGACAGGGTCTGGCACCCAGGTCTGCTCTTCAAGTTACGTCAGTTTCTACCCGAAAAACTCTATGCGTTCTTTAAAGCGTATTTGTCCGGTCGTTCATATTTTGTAAGAATAAACGAGACGCTGTCGGAGGAGTTCAGTATCGCATCATCCGTGCCGCAGGGTAGTATAGTTGGTCCGTTGCTCTACTCCATCTTCACCGCCAACATACCCACATCGAGTCAAACCTTCCGGGCGACATTTGCAGACGACATAGCCATTCTCGCGGCTAACAGTAACTCGTTCCATGCCAATTTAGCAGCGCAGATTCATTTAAATAGAATATTGGAATGGGCTCAGAACTGGCGTATAGTATTTAACCCGTCAAAAAGTCAGCATATCACGTTCACCACCAAGCAGGTTACGTGCCCTAGTTTAAAACTGCACGAGGCGGAAATTCCGCAGACAGATGTTGTCAAGTACCTCGGCTTATATATGGATAGACGGCTGACGTGGCGTTATCATGTAGCTCAAACTAGAAAAAAGATAATAGCTTGCACTAGACTACTTTACCCTCTGCTGTCTGCAAAATCAACACTGCACCTTAAATCTCAGCGGAACATCTATCTTTCAATTGTGGCGCCAATTTGGAAATATGGCATAGAATTATACGGTAGCACGTGTAAAAGCAACCTCCTAAGGATCCAGCAGCAGCAGTCCAAGATACTGAGCTCTATCGCATCTGCTCCAAAATACATCTCGAATTCAACGCTTCATACCGACTTACAAATACCATACGTCAAAGAAGGGTACGTCCAGCAATACCAACGGTTTTTCGACAAGTTGCAGTTCAGTTCAAATCCAAATATAAACCGAATGCACACGCGTAGCCTACCAGGAAATCCTCTCAGGAGATTTAAAAAACGGAAGTGGTGTCGGGACGCCCTGCCGATCACCTGATGAAATGGGCGTAATCAGCCTGTTGGCACTACATTGGTATTATGCAATTTCAAGGCAACTGCTCCAGATGTTTTCACCCTCATCGCTGCTACTTAAACTCATTGGAGTTTTTAGACGCATTAACTTTTTATCTCCCTCTATTCCTCTCTTCTCTCCTTCCTTTCCTTCCCTTCCCTGTTTTCCTCCTCTACTTCCTTTCTAATCATCATCGCTGGTTATGGCACTCGGTCCTGGTATAGTGTAAGGTAAAAAAAAAAAAAAAAAAAAAAATAATACGCAGGTCCCATAAGACAATTGCCCGTCTGTGGGTTCCCAACATAATTATATCGTTTATTCATTATATACATCTTAAGTCTAATACATCATATTCGTCTTATATATAATTACTTAATTCAACTTAACTTCTATTTTTACTATTCTATGTCTAATTTTAATTCACAACATATATACCACAATATTTTCACATAAACCATAAGTAATGCAGCTAGAACATGAACACCAAACATTAGTTTTTTTCCATTACATCATTTATAATTATTTACTCTTTCAATCAATTACCCGTCTTAGTTCCTTTCCTATGACTAGCCATTTCTCATTCTTTGCACCACGCAATCAACCATATTTTTATTTTGTCTTTCCACATATTCAAATTACATTCCTCTCTTAATTACTTTGGTAAGTTACCTAGTAAATGACTCATAACTTCCTCTTCAACATTATCAGTTTTATTATTAATCCCTTTAGGTCTTATAAAATATAAATTGTCATAGTTCCTAGTCCCATATTTCCCCTGTCGGTAATCTTGTTTTTTCTGGTTTATACCTTAAATATTAACTACAATAAAAAAAACATTTTCGGTGACATTTCTTTATTATTGTCCCACCAAGTAGAATTCGTTACAAGATTCGCACTTCTCCAAACAAAATTTTTAAACATCTTTTCTGTAGCCTACTAATTTTCCTTTATTCCGTTTTTTTTGCCTCCCCCCAAATTTCGAGTCAGTATCTAATCCTAGTCATTATTAATGAGACAAAATACAGTCTCGTAGTTTTGTAATTCATAACAACTTGTTTTAATTTGTATAACGCCGGCATACTAATTTTCCTAGAAATGTTATCTATGTGATCTCTCCAAGTTAACGCCTTATCGAATGTTACTCCCAGGTATTTGAAATTATCAGCCGTTTCCAAACGGCTCACAACGGCATACTTCCGATCCATGAAGGCAATCTACCTTGTGCAAAACTATTTTAGGCACGAACTTTCTAAATGTACTCGGTGTTCTTACGTACATCACTTTTGATTTTTTGGCATTTATTAATAATTTTTTATCGTGTACCCATCTGTCAACCATATTCAAGTCCTCTTGAAGAGCAGCCTTTCTGCTATTTTTACGTCTTGGTGTGTTCAATTACCAGAGCAATGTCATCAGCATATGCGTAAAGTTTGGCGTTCATAATACAATTGTGAATGGAGTTGATGTAAATTAGAAACAGTAACGGTGCTAATATAGTTCCTTGTCCTACTCCATATTTCGTTTTCCCCGTATCACTATATTCATTATCAATTTTCACTAAACATTCCCTTTCATGTAAATAACATCTAAACCAATTAGATATTTCCCTGTTATACCAATTTTGCTTAGATCTTCTATCAATCATTTCCCTATCCACTAAATCAAAAGCCTTACTAAGGTCTAGAAAGACTATCAAAAATTGTTTGCCGGATGCTAATCCCTTATTTATCGCAGATGTAAAAGTTCTGAGCAGAGTTATTCCCCTTTCTAAACCCATATTGGTTATGATATATTAGGTTGTTCTCTTCTAGGTACAATTTAAGATAGTTACCTACATAGTGCTCAACCACTTTAGCAATAACTGATATTAACATAATTGGTCTATAGTTTTCACAGAGTTTTTTATCCCCATTTTTATATATTGGTCTTATTATCACGACTTTTAACTCCCTGCGGGGAATGGACTCGTAGCGTGAGGAAAAGGGCTTCCCATCCGACTCTACCGTAGACGCCACTACAGATCACGATTGCGGACTACAATCATAGTTGCGATCTTCAACGACTGCCCGAAAAGCCCTTTGAAAATTCGATCAGCGGCCTTAAAAATTCGTTTAAACGACTTAATTTTACCAAATGCCGAAACAAGAAGCCTTCCACATATGGGACTACTGAAATTGTTTGTAATTTCGATTTCACGCCTTTATACTCATAGTTAGAATTTTCAAAATTTTGTGCTTGGTGATTGGCGTTTTAGAGCTGAATTTCGTCGGATAGGTTAAAAAAGTCGCTTGTTGGTGAAAACTTATAATTTGAATAAAATACCGGCTCCATATCCTAACTAATTGTTGAGAAGGAATTTTAGAAATCTAGATTCCAAAAAAAAAAAAAAACAAATTCTGTTTTTTCATTAAGGTTATTTTGTTTTTTTTTTGTTTTTTTTTTACCGAGTCACTTTCAGATGATCATTCAGATATTCTAATCGATGACGAAACAAAACGTCGGGCAGCATGTGCAGAACAGCCAGAGTGAATAGTGGATACACTTCTATAGCGTATAGAAGAAACAAATCCGCATGAAATTTAATAAAATTCGACTTTTCCCGTTTTTGTTTGGTCTATAGTTATTTTCTCGTACATACATGCCCAAAGGAGGATTATAAAAAAAAGTAAATAAATAAATAAATAAAACTCCGAGGAAATTCATAATCAATCTACAAAGTATAACATACCTACGAACAAGATGAGTGAGAATAGACGATGAAATTATTTTTAAGTATACATCGACAGGAAATGATCCAAAAAAAACTGATTTAGCAATATTATAATATTCAGCAGAATCCTGACTGCTTTGCTGTAAGGTTTCATCCCTACGGGTTGTGTCTTCTTCTTTCTTTCCTCAACCTAATGGTTGGTGGGTATTACCTATTCGTACATCTCAGCTGTACATATATAGGTACGGGTTGTGCAGTAGATCTCAATATATGCAAGTATAATTTGGCACTCTGAACAGGATCAACATTATCGTTTATTAGTCCAATTGGCGCGATGACTGGAAAGATTTGAAAGCAGTTTTTGTTGATAATTTGAAGATATTTCGAACTTTAGTAATGAGCGAATGATATGCTTAAAAGAAAAAAAACGAATTTTGACATGGAGATTTTGAAGGATATATTGGGGTTTTATTTTTATTATAATAATTTTTTAAATATTCAAACAAAAAAGAAAGAAAAAGGGAGAGAGATATTTTTAATTTGAAATTTTCTGCACCTTTCTCTTAGTAACTTTCAATTTAAATTGTTAAACTCTCGCTTATTTTTTGCGCTTTATAAAACCATTTTCTTAGCTTAATTTTTTTCGCAAAGACAATTTAGCCATGGTTAAGTGGCTACCGAACTAGAGATATCATAGGTTTTCGAGAATTGTCTCGTTCCGGATTCAAGTTGCCTCTTCCCCGGTTTAGATTTAATCTGAAATTGCATATTGGTTACATCAGGGAAATCTGTAGAAATAAAGGCGGATCGCAAGTAAAAAGGAATTATTGGCCCCAATATTCTCTTCAGATCCATTAGGCGCAGGGTATTGCAAAAAGCTTAATTACACAATCCATGATGATACTTTACCAAGGGTAGGCTGCAGGTGATTTTTAAATATACGAGTACATTACTCGGTAGAAAAAAGAAAAAATCTACATTTAACTCACGAATAAATTTTGCGGAAGGGAAGACGGCATAACTTATTGCGCTCACTTTAATCTAGTTTAAGTTGTCAAATCGTTGCGAGTTTTTTGAAATTGAACATAAATCTTGCCGTACTCTATCGGAAAATGTTTTTCACACGGCTTGTCGAGAACAAAAACTGTTGTATTATAAGCGCGGTGTCCATTTACTAAAATAACGTTTTATTATTATTATTTTTGTAATAATACTTAAATCGATCGATGTTGCTTAGTTGGTTAGGTAACAGCGCTGCTCGATTCGACCATTGAAAATTTAAGACTATTTCCACTAGGAGTTAAATATAGTTGATTAGCCGAAATATAACAAAAAATAGATTTAATCAAATTGCCTACAAATAATGTAAGACTTACCGTGCGCTGTTGGTTTGGATAGGTAATAGTTTGGAAAGATGGTATTTTCATCTTCATCGCATTCGCCATATTCATAACATTTTGCGAATCAAAAGGTATACTCATTGAAACCATCCTTGTTATCGGATGTTCCGAGTTTACCAAACTCGTTGATTTACTGAGCGATCTATCCAGCGACTTAGCCATTTGCGGCGGCATCGGCAACAATCCTACGACCATTTGTTTCATTATAGCCTCCATTTGGTTATTCACCATAGTTTTATACCTTTCATAGGCGTCAATAGTATCTTGCGTAATGGTTTCTACGCTCTGGCCATCGCCAACTACTGTATAGCAATCAGAAAATTACACACAGAATAGTCTTTTTAGTCTTACAGTATAATCGAGTAAAGGCCAAAAGTATGTTTTTCTCTACTAGCTGGTATGGTTTTCATTTTTACCTAACTGCTTTAATGCTAGAGTTTAAGGTTTACAAATATTTTCACGGATTTCTTTCGCAGTCAATGGACTTTTGTTTAAATCCGTTATATATTTCAACATTCTCTAACATAGCCTAAAACGGAAAACGTATCAATTTCCGCGGAAAGAAAGCGCCGGCTCAATTGTGATTTTTGTGACCTGCAACTGAAACTTAATGTTTAGCATATACTAATGTATACGAAATCGAGATTCCGGCTACTATTGTGATCAAGAGAGCAGATAAATAATATCTTTTACCAGTTCTAAGTTTTAAGCCGATTACATTTCGTTATAAATGCTTTCGGTCTCCCTTTAAGTATTTTTTCTACAATATATTACCCTTTATAATACTTTTTACGAAATTATCGCGTCTCCCTAGTAGCTTTATTTTACGTTTTTCAATATGATTTATTACGCTATTTTCTTCATCTATTTTCGGGGTTTTGTAGATGCACATTTGCACTGAATGCACCTTAAATACGAAACTAAGAACTTCATTTACAAATCGAGGTCGTTGCTAGATGTATAATAACATTTTGGGGGAAAGCTGTATTTCGTATAGTATATAATATACGTTGACAATAAACACTCTTTTGAGACGATCAAGTTTTTTATTATTTACAACTGACTACAATTATCATTCAATCATTTAATAATTTAACAGCAGTTCTCTTTGTTTACGGGGCAAATTTTATCGAATGTTGTATTTTTTAATTGTTTTCTTTGTTCCGTTTGGTTGGACAATGCCGTTTAATTTTTATGCAATGGGAGTGATGCAACGAAAGTATCTCGTGAAATCTATTAATGAAATCCGCGAATTTTTGTATAAAATGTCGTAGACAATTAAAAAATTGCTATTCAAAAATCGTAAATTCAAATGTGATATTGGAAATTAAAACCCACTCTTCTATAAGGATTATAGAAAATCATCATTCCGGGTAATCCAGGAGTTTCCTCATAAGGAGAACCAAAGGATTGAATTTATACATAATATATAGATAGATATATGTACATATATGTAGATAAAATGGCAGCTATGACGTTTTAGCTGGGCTTGGATAATTTCAGACATAGTTGTCAAAGTTATATACTCGGAAATATATTCGTGTTTAGACCAGTCGGGTACATCTCTGACGATGCGATTTAATATATCTTAACTTTGAAAGACGTCATGAAATGAATAAACTTTTTTGTTTCGGATGAGTTATCTCTGGTAGTGTGACGTAATATGTTTAAACTCCGAAAAATCTTTAGAATCGTGTGTAACTGTCAAAATTGACCTAAGGACCGCTCTATTTATTCTATGCGGAGTTGGAGTTGAATACGCGGCCCAAGATTGCTATTATGATACATACTAAGTATGAATTACTACAGTAATGTGGTTTGTGTTTAAGCACTGATTGCTCTTAAAGAACAGGTTTTTAAAAAGAGTCGTTTGCATAAACAGAGTATGAACAATCGTAAAAGTTCTCGATTCTAACTTTTTCAGCTCACCGTTTGAATAAAAAGACGTTTTTTTTTTTGTTTTTTTTTTTTTTTTGACCTGAACAATTAGCAAATTAACGTTATAATCGGATTTAATAATGAACATAATAATTGCTGGAGAGATAAAGAAATGAATGGAACGCGTGAGGAAAGCAAACTTCATCCCGCAATATGGCTGCAACTACAGAGCAGTGCCTGCAATGCCCGATGAAATTTACCAAAAACAAAATAAAATTTAAAATAAAATAAGTCACGGTACTGTAATATGACCACAATTGCGGAACATTGCCCACAATTCCCGATGGGAAGAGAAAAACTGGTTGCTACAGTGAACAAAGATTATAATGTAAAAGAAAATGAGGAAGTAATTAATTAAATAGATAAAGAATAGAATAAAATAATAAACTCTAATGAATGAAGGAATAAAACGAAAATTAAATAATAATCTTGTTCCCTATAGTAAACTTAAGAAGAAAAAATAAAATCTTATAACTGTAATAAAGTATATAGAAATACACAATGTCTTAAAGAAGCTGTAGTTGTTTTATATATATATATATATTTTTTTTTTTTTTAAATTTGTTATTATTATTATTAATCTGTACAGAGACATCATTTATAATGAACTAGAAAAAAAAAAAATCTACACCCGACAAAGAATAAAGAATAGAAACCGTTCAAAAGAAAAGAATACAAAACAAAAGGAAAACAAAAATATGCACTGCCATCTAATTATATGACAATCTTATTAATACAAAGAAAATTGAACAGTGCTACCAATGCCTGATTGCCTGCAGAGAGCAATACATATATACAATAAGGCGAGAAAATGCTGTTAGCTGTTAGTTCACCCATAAGGACATGTCTACGATTGTCGAACCGACAGAAACTAAATATTAAGTGGTTAACATCCTCTCTGAAGTTATTACGGCAGTGACTTGAGGATACGGAACAGGAAGAATCAACTCAAAGAAAATTTAGACCCAACCTGGTGTGCTCCATATACAAATGACAAATGATTGTTACAAAAGAACGTGTTCGATTGACGGGTAATGTGGGAGGTATAGAATAAAACTAGGGAAGGGAAGGTAAGACAGATGTTAATAATTATCGCTACAGTAGAGCAAACGGAGGCCATTACACACACGTGTATCGCACATATTGCAATGGCAAATGTTAATACATTTCACCTTATTTCACAAAAATAACTAAACACGTATGCGTACGTATGCATATATTGAGGATAAATGTGTAGTTGGCTAGTAGGCATCATTTTCATAGCTGATAATTTTGAAGAGTTGTTAAGAGACCTGTTTTGTTTTGTGTCTGTTTGGCACATCTCACGTTGTAGCGATGAAACAATAATTCGATTGTAATGCGTCAGATACAGTTTGCGTTACCAGTGGTTAGGCTTCTGCTATTTTCTCTGTTTTTAACACTTTTTTATTCAGATCTGTCTGAATTTCACTGAAAATTTACAAATTAACTGTAACACAGTTTTTTTATAACTATGATGTTTTATTGCTTGTGAACAGTTGTTTGTAAACAGTGGACTTGCCGAACAATCTGTTCAGCAAAGATTTAACGAGCAGTTTTTATGAATCGGTAATCAAAAGTTAAAAGACTTGGGATTTAATAAAAAGAATAGTTTTTTTTTCTTTTTTGGGCCCAGCTTTCGCCATTTCGTCAGACTACCCGTTTAAATTGTTCTTTAAAACGAACGGAACAACCAGAATAACTCTTTGAAAAAACCCGTTTTCATCATCACTAGCTGCATAACTTTGCCGGAGCAAGAATTGACATGCGAATATATGTATATCCGCAGTTAAAAAGAACGCATATATATATATATCTAACTCCTTTAGCACGCATCTCTTGTTCTAACAACTGAATAATGTGTTTGTTTCTATAGTGCAGTGATGTGCGGCAAGCTGATAATTTAATCCAAATAAAAACGTAAAACTATGCGAATAGTGGTTTTTATTTGTTTTTGTTTTTTTTTTTTTTTTTTTACCGTTAAGACGCGGGAACTAATTATTATTTAACAAAATAAATCAGAATGAAATAAATGCGACTACTGCTTTCAGTATAAATTCGCTATTTTAAAAGTAGCAGAAAGAAAATAACGAATAAATCTAAACATAACCAAACATCTTAAGATTTAATATTAAATATAGGTAAGCGACCAAATCAGCTCTTGTAGTTCATTTTCATTATAATTTTAGTTCGTATTACCGCCGTTCATAACTCACTAAGGAGTACATTTAAATTCATTTTTTAACGGTTTGCCCTCAGTGTCAACAAATAATTTAATATATATATATATATATATAAAAGAAAATTCTTCTGTTTGAATACTAATGAATAATTACAGTTTATTAATTTTTCGTGTCGTGCACTTCAGTGATTAACAAAATTATTTTCAAAATTTTTTTTTCTTGATGATTTCGTTACTGAGGTTGAAGTTTTTGAAATACCTTCTGCTCGAATTACTCACCCCCCCCCCACACACATACATATATATATATATATATATATTTAAATATGGAATAAATGGGTAAGAAGAATAAACGTGCTAAAAACTACAAAAAAATAATAAAACATGTAAAAAAAATTACAAAATTCCTAGTGATATGAACATAGAATGCAAATGGTATTGTGCAAAAAAAGGGAACGAATTAGGAATCTTCCTCAATCAAAATGCCTTTGATGTTGCATTGATCATAGAGACTTACTTCCGTTATAGAAAAAGTTTCAGGATCGCCGGCTACAGAAGTTACTGGACACAGCAGCCGGATGGAACGGCTGACGGCAGCTGTATGGTATTGGTTAAAAATCCTCTTACTTATCACCTTCATTTTTCTTACCGTACATATACATACCAATTAGTTGCAGTAAACATCAAAATATGCAAAAAATACCTAACCGCAGCTGCAGTTAATTGTCATCCTAGGTTTTATATACCAGAGAGTGAATATACCCTGATTTTTCAAAACCTAGGTAACGTGTTTATCTGTGGTGGTGACTACAACTCCAAACATCACTCTTGCGGTTTGCAAAGAACTAATAAATAGGGTCGAATATTATATAGAGCAATACAGTCAAATTTTCTATCCATCCTATCACCAATGACGCCCACTTACTGGCCGCAACAGTACAATAGAATACCGGACATACTAGACTTTTACATTTGTAAAGGTCTGCGAGGATATTATAATTTGTGCACAACTAGCATCGATCTATATTCGAATCATGTGCCGGTCATTACACATCTTGATATGTAACCTATAAAAAAAGATATCTGTCATTTCTTCAATAAAACCACCAACTGGAATAAATTTTCCACGCTTATCGAGAATAACGTTGATCTAAAAATAAGGCTTAAAGATGGAAATGATATTCAGAAGAAGACGGTCAACAATCTACTGCTACCATTTAAACCGCATATTACAGCTGTACCAAATATGGCGAAGATAACAGACCTACACCGACCGCAATTCGCGATCTTATAAATGATACAAGAACAGCAAGGGAAATCGATATCGTTCATATAAAACCAAGTATAATCTACTTCACAATAAATTGGAAAAATGGAATCACAAAGTATAAAAACTTGTTTTATAAATACTATATGGATTCATTAAATATGCAAGATAACTCCTTACGATAGCTATAAAAAGTTTGCTTCGGGATACACACGCCTTATAATATTTAACTTATTAATATCATCAGAAGGCGGAAGATTTTGCTGATTCCTTAGGAAGTAGTTTTACTTTATACAGCTATAATGAATTGTTTTCGAAATATGTCATCAGCGCATTGGATTAACCGCTTCAACTAGAGCTTCCAACCAAACCATTCTTCCCAAAAGAGGTATACAGATGTTCAGAAGAACTCTTAAGAAAAGGCACTGGGTACTGATAAACTAATGGGAAAGATTTTGTCGCAGCTCTTTAAAAAAACCGCAATCACAATTTGTTAGATATTTAATTCGAAGTGGATATTACCCGGAGTTGTGGAAGAAAGCAATTATCCTAATGATACATAAACCTAACAAACCTGAGTCAAAATTATCCTCCTACAGGCCTATTCGTTTGCTTAGTATATTGTCAAAGGTCATGGAAAAACTCGTATTCGATCGTAGAAAAAAAAACATAATCTCATCTCATCAATTTGGATTTTGGGCCCATCATTCAACAATGCATCAATGCCAGAGGATTGTAGATGCAATGTCAACGGTGTTGGAAAGGAAAGAAGTTTGCTCAGCAGTGTTCGCGGATGTATCTCAGTCATTCGGTCGTGTCTGGACTTCTTCTGAAACTAAAGAGAATTCTTCGCTCACATTTGTACTTATTCTTTGTCTCATATTTGAATAACTGGTCGTTTATAGTTAAAGTCAACGACTCAAATTTTGTGGAAAGGATAATCCGTGTATCCGTTCTGCAGGGCAGCCTACTTGGTCCTATGCTGTATATTATTTACACAGTTGATGTGCCTACATCAAACCAAATAATATTAACGACGTTTGCTGATGATGTAGCCATCCTATCCTCCGATATTAATTCAAAATTCGGCGACAAGTTTAACAGGGTTCAAGAATGGGTCAGGGATTTTAACGAGCAAAAATGTAAGCAGGTTATGTTTACAAATAAACGGGTAGTATGTCCCAGATTGAAAATTAACAATATGGAAGTACAGCAATCGGAAATGGTGAAGTACTTAGGAATCACGTTGGATAGGCGGCTCATATGGCGATACCATATAGGACATATGTGAACAAAGATGATGGTTCGTGCTAGGACGTTATATCCGTTACTAAGTCGTAACTCACCACTAAGTCTTAAGTTAAATAGGCAAATATACTTAACCTATAACACACCGATATGGAGATACTGAATTGAGCTGTACGGTAGTGCTAGCAGATCAAATTTGCGGCGGATACAACGACAATAGTCTAAGTTTTTGCGCACGTTGAGGCAGCTTCGAAGTATATATACATATATAACGAGACTTTGCATAATAATCTAAGGATACCATTTGTCAAAGAAACCCATAAAGAAGCGTATGCAAAACTTTTTAATAAATTACTACAGTGTATAGAAACACTCTGCCGGGAAATCCAGTTAAGAAGCTAGAAAGAAAATGATGCCGAGATACGGTTTCAATTACCTTCTTTTGTTAGAGATAATAAGTCAGAGAAAAATAAATCATTGCATATCCAAGTCTCTCAATAGGTAGATTAGGTTGTACTCTGATGGCCTAAAATTGGTCGTTGTAGTATGTTACAAATACCGATGTTTGTGGTATGAACACATACCGATACAGGGTAAGAAAAAAAGAAAAAAAAATCAGTGTCGATTAATTTTTTTGAATACTTACATCTATAACATGAATTTATATACAGTATCTGTAATTAGATAGCGTTTTTATAATCTTTATAATTATTTTCTAATAAATTTTTTGCTTTTAAATTATTTATTTATTTTTTATCTATTCAATATGGCACTAAATGTCTATTAGTTAAAATGTAAATATATGTATATTATTCGTGATATAATTATTTGAACTTACCGGGACCGCCGACTACTGATGGCAAATGAACACACCTGAAATGCAGAATAAAAAATTTTGAATTACACAAATTATATTTTTTTGCGCAAATCATTCGTTTTCATTTGTCATAGCAATCTACATAGACATGACAAAATATTCGAAAAATTATTACTTTTTTCAATAATTTTTAAAAGATTCTATATATATATATATTTTTTTTTTTTTAGAATAGTCTATTAGTTTCAAAATTACTAATGAAACGAAAGAGTAGAATTGGAAGCAGAAACTCGCTTCAGTTGATGGATTCCATGTAAAACATTTTTCCATTTTGGTTTCAGAGAAGTGTAAAACTACATAAATCCGCTAGTTAGTTAACGCTCCGAAACAAAGAAAATATTTTAATCGGGAAGAAATGCTTATGTGTTTTCTGTTCTGGGTATGGGTGGGTAAACACTTCCGGTCAATGATGTTGAAGATTTTATAGTATTGATAGCAATTTAATAGTGTATAAACGTTTGTTCCGGGACAGAATTTAGTGTGTGGGTTGCATACCGATTTTATTGGGGTTTTCTTTGGGGGGAGATTTTTTAAGGAACTATAAATTGAAATAAATAAAACGAAATAGCTCAAAGTCTTCTTACTCTTTCCTCGCGTTGCCACCGTGACTGTTGGTCTGATCTCTATCCTTCTTCTTTTTCTAATCCTGCTTCCTTTTACTTATCCATACAACCCACTCCTCCTCTTTTTCCATGATTTCTTGATTTCCCCAACATGAGGCGGTCAACTATTTCATCCATAATTAGACTTCGGTTAAACCACAGCTTGCTTCCTGCTTCGCTCTTTCGTTTGTTCATTACTCAGTCTCCTCTTTGTCCATTTGATCCGTCAGAAGCAAACTTCGTTTGTGATGCGAACTACATTTTACTTGAATGTCCTTCCATTTCTTCAGAACGCGCGATACTGTATTCCGGTCTTTTGCGTCTTGGCCTCCCTACGCCCTACAGCGCTCACAGCATCCTTTCTTTTCCGTCTCCCTTGGTTATTCCTTTGTTAGCTTCTTTCGTATGTTCTGTAATATTTTTCCTTTATAATTATTAATACTATCATACCGTTGAATTGAGTAACGTCCTTAGCTGACATGCTCAAAAAAAAAAAAAAAAAAAAAAAAAAAAGATGTTAACACGACCATGCACCCTTTTTATTACTGGTCCTTGAATAAGAGTTTAATGCTATGCTGTGTAACGGTTATAGCTGTTTGGTCTATGACAAAAAAAAAAAAAAAAAGAAAGACTTTAGGGATTCCACCGTAGAATTAACTTCCACAGATATATTTTATATTTGATTTATATATTTGTCTTTTTTCTTGTTATCTTTTTTGTGTTCTAATTTTACGAATAACTTGTTCCGATTGTGAAAATATTAAAAATGGACTACACTGATATTTCTTCGACGGTCGACCGCTAAAAAAACACAATTATAATATACACGAATATGACGCAGAATAATGACGAAATTAATAATAATATAAATTGTACGTATCCTATTTTTCGACGATGATCCAGGATGGGGCGATGAATTTCAGGTATACGCTTGGTCACGGGTTACGGCTACTGAATAATTGAGAGACGACTTAATTTGTTAATTTAATACCGAAACAAACCGGACTTCCGAATAACTTTTCATTTCGATTTCGATTGCGAAAATGGTCTTAATACTAATGACCTTTTCGCGCGGAAGGTTTACAAAAAACTATCAACTTCTCTTCTCAAGGAAACGGTTTACAACCTTTTTAAAATAGACACTTGCTAACGGAGCAATTACCACTCTAGCCGTTTTCTTACTCTCTCTTGTTTTCCCCGTGACCAATCACCATCATTTATCGGAGTGGGCCTTTCTCCCGACGAATTGTGTGATCGTGTATCTTCCACTTGACCGACAAACAGAATTTCAAGCACTCTCGCATTCCCTCTCGCACCACGTCTCTCAAATTTCTATTGCATATATATATATATATATATTTATATTAATTACAACGTAATTCTTAAGCTACCCCCCCCCCCCCCATTCGAAAAAATGTTCCAATTTTATGTAACGTTTGTTATATTTTATAAGATTTTTGTTATTGTTATTTAAAAAAAGGTCACAATTTTATGTAATGAAATATGTAACGAAAAATGTAATGAAAAAATGTCTTAATTTTATATAATGAAAGTTAAATGTTATAATAGGATTTTTGTGGTTATGTTTTTTTTTTGTGTTGATGCTAGTAAGAATTACGTTGTAAATTTTGATCATTTTATACAAAGTATAGAAGAGAAAGAGACAGATAGTAATAACATACTTCCAGTGGAACAATTTGGTTTCAGACCAGGTTATTCTACTACGCATCAAGTTGCTAGGATTACTGATCATGTGACGCACAACTTTAATATAAACAAACACACTGGATTAATTCTATTTGACATTGCAAAAGCATTTGACACGACCTGGCACGACGGGCTGATTTACAAAATGTTAAAATATAATTTCCCGAAGTATCTAATCAAATTAGATATGAAGTTACTTACGGAATAGAACTTTTTACGTTTCATTACAAGATGGTAAATCAATAAACTGCCGTCGCAGGAGTTCCCCAAGGTAGTGTGCTGGGGCCTTTTCTCTTTTCAGTCTACTTGTCCGATCTCCCTAAGTTGCAACACACGAGTTTAGCTTTATATGCTGATGATACGGCTATATACTGTAGCTCGTATAGAACGTCTACTATTTATAATCGTCTACAGCTGCATAGTTTTCGGGTTTTAAAATTTTTGGAAAAATGGAAAATTGAAATTAATCCAACTAAAACAGAAGCAATACTTTTTACTCGTAGATATCCCGCCCTTCCAAGGCAATTGATTATTAATGGCACCAGGATTAAATGGGCTAATCATGTTCGATATCTTGGTGTAATTCTAGATAAAAGATTATCTTTTAAGGAACACTTAAAATACGCTGAAGCGAAAACAAATAGAACCATTGTAGCTTTGTACCCAATTATCAATCGGAAATCTTACTTAAACACCGCAAACAAGCTTATTATCTATAAAAGTATTATTAGACCAATATTGACTTATTCAGCTCCAGTTTGGTGCTCGATTTCAAACTCCGATTTTAATCAACTTCAGTTGCTGCAGAATAGATGTTGTCGGTGTATTTTAAACGTTCCCCGCTGGACTAAAATAGATAATATGCATGACTGGTTACAATTGCCTTTTGTAAAAGATTTTATAATTAATACAGCAAAAAAATTCTTTCATGGCTGTTCCTACCATAGCAATATGCTTATCAGGAATATAGGCGATTATAATTCCGAGCAACTAACCCGGATGTACGTTAAATATAAGCATCGTCAGATTAAACACAATTTAGTTAGTTAGTGATATCTCTAGGCTGTTAAGTAATGTTTGCAATGGTAACAATTGGTTGTAATTTTTGATTATTTTGGGTTTTTTGTTATACTCTTTTTTTTTTTGCCCTTTGTATTTTTTTTGTATAGTGTTTATATTTTTGTTAACAATACGTAAATATTCTATTTTATCACTCTAATGTAATGCAGTTAAGTCTCTTTCGAGCTGGTACGCATTTTGTTTATAAATACTGTATTACTGTACTTAGCCAAATATACGTTCTGTTCTGTTCTGTTTTCCCGTGTTAATTGCTTTTGTTATCTCGGTGTCTTTCTTGATAGTCGTTTGTCCTTCTCTGAACACATCAAATATCTTTCTGCTTCCACTATTAAAAGGTTAAACTTGCTGAAAGCCCTGTCGCCAACTAAATGGGGTGGCGATCCCTATATTCTTATTTCCCTTTACAAATCTATTATCCGTTCCAAATTTGACTATTGTTCTTTTATTTATGGTAGTGCGTTCAAGACACGTCTTTCCAAACTAGATGTAATTCAGAATTCTTGCCTTCGTCTCTGTCTTGGCGCTCTTAAATCCTCTCCAACCACTGCTATTCTTGCTGAATCCAATTCGTCACCCCTATCCATTCGTAGATCTTATTTAGGCTATCGTTTCCTTGTTAAACGTCTCCCTCTCGCATCCTCTACCCTTGTTCAGTCTTATCTTTCGATTTATAATAGC
This sequence comes from Icerya purchasi, assembly GCA_039619475.1. Lineage (NCBI taxonomy): Eukaryota > Metazoa > Arthropoda > Insecta > Hemiptera > Monophlebidae > Icerya > Icerya purchasi. The sequence continues at coordinate 266,545,516 of CM077115.1, read as the reverse complement.
TGGCGCTTCACTCCCAGCAAAACCCCTATTCTGGCTTTTATTTCACATCGTCTTGGTTCATTTTGGCCGTATATTATCTCGTTCAATAATCTCCCTTATTTTTCCTTCGACTTCGCTGACATCTGTCATCCTCCTAAGGTATTTATCCTCCCCTCATTTGCAAAAAATCTCCCCCAAGCCGTAATTAAACAGGTATTCTACAGCACTATCAATTCCCTATTTCCCTCTCATGTTACCATTTACACGGATGGTTCGAGGGGGCCTGGTGGTGTTGGTGCTTCTTTCATCCTTCCTGATTTTATCCTCTCAGAATCTTTTCGACTTCCTTATTTCTGTTCCATATTCACAGCCGAGTTGTTGGCTATCCTTCGCTCTATTATTTTCATTTCCTCGAATCAATTTTCCTCTAAGTTTTTAATTATTTCTGACTCTTTGAGCGCCCTTCAGGCCATATCCTCTCCCCTTCCTGATCATTCGTGTGACTTTGTTATCCTCCGTATACGTTCACTCATTCACAATCTTTCCTATCTCCATTCAGTCAATATTGATCTGCTGTGGGTACCTGGTCACTCGGGCATATTTGGCAATGAAGCGGCTGATTCCTTGGCTCGGGCTGCTGCTGCTTCCTCTCGTCTTTTTTTTAAAAAAATTCTATCCGTTAACCTGCTATCAGTTTGTAAAAGCTTTCATATCCGATTTTGGTCGGATACCTATGTTTCTTCTTTTTCCAACAGTTGTTCCTTTTACCTGTCAGTCCAGCCTACTCTTCCTTCATATTCATGGTTTCTTTTGCATCCCTCCCTTCGTCGTTCTGAAGTTGTTTCCATTGTTCGTATGCGCTTTGGCCATTCTTTGCTGCCTTCCTCCAGATTTCGTTTCTCCTTGATTTCTTCTCCACACTATCCTCTCCATCCGGATGATGCAATTATTTGCGACGCCGATCATGTGTTCTTCCAGTGTTCATCCCTCTCTGTGGAGCGTTCTGCCTTATATTCTTATTTGCTTAAGCTTGGACTTCCTACCCCTTATTGTGCATCCTATATCCTGTCCTTTCTTTCCCCACTAATTATTCCTGCTATTTGTTCCTTTTTAGTTAAAATTTCTGATCGAATCAAAATATAACCGACTTCTTTCCTTACCTTTTGTTTCTTTTAAATTTCATTTTAAATGGTTATTAAATAATACGTTTTATGGCAAAATTTATAAATATAAAACGTTTTTTATCGTTTAATTTTCAATGAATCGCTAGTACTCTACACTAATGTTCCCATCTATTATTAAGATATGTGTGAATTCGCGGATCTAGAGTTACAAAGAAAAGTTATAATTGCAGGATTACGACTTAAAAGTATTTGGAGTTGAAACAATCAAGTATTCGGAAGTTTTAGTTAAAGTTTCTTTTTATCACATTAAATATTTAGGAAATGACTATATCGACTTTTAATTATTTTTAATAAACTACATAATAATGGGGATTAAATTACGTTAAAAAGAAACAATAATACTATATGAAATTATTATAATATCGCGTATAATGTACTTCTCGTTGTGATATGCGAAGATATAATTTTACGCATTAAAAGATATATTATACTGGCTGATTGGGCGTCAATCTATTCTCGACGTTACTTGTAAACGCTTACTCTACAATCAAATAATTAAGCCGATTTGGATGTTCTTGCTCTGTGGGGCTGTGCAAAGAAATCAAATCGAGACAAGATACAAGTTCGTTAGAGTATCATTCTACGCGCTATCGTCAGATACTCACGCAACGACGATATACATAACGATCTCCAGGTGAAATTCGTCAACGAAGTCATCAAGGATTTCGCAGAACAACATGAGAAGCGCCTACATCAACACATCAACGTTGAGGCACTGCAAATTCTCGACACCGAATATGACGTACGACGCCTCAAGCGTTATAAACCACAAGACTTGGTGTCTTGTAGTTAATGTAAATATTGTAAATAATTTTTGGGGCTTTGATCAATGGATCTATTGTCCCCCCGCTCAAGTTTCACTTAGTCTAGAAGATACGTTCTGTCTAGTATTAAGTACATTTTAATATTTGTAGTATTTATTTAACGTCAGTCGTTAAGATCGTACTAATTAATATTTAAAAAAAAAACAAAACAAAAAAAAAGATATAATAACCGTTTCAGGACCAATTTTAAGAATTTTTCGAAGTAAGTTGGAATATTTCACTGCGATTTATAATGTTGGGTCATCATTTATTGCACGAGAAAGAATGCTAGTCATCAGCATAGAACAAGGCTGTGTTCACGGAGAAGGTTTGGGGGTTAAACACCCCCATTAGAACTGAAATAGTTACTTTAAATGTACAAAAATCTGAAAAAAATCAAAAATTTAAAATATACATAAAAAAAAAATGCTCCATATTATTAGGTACTTCATTAATATCTTAAGGAAAAACTTTTTATTACGAGTATAATCAATAATGTAATTTTTATTAATGTGTTTATACGGGGGGTAATTTATTTATGTAAATTATTAATACATATAAACCAAAATTATGGAAATTATTAATAGTATGCGGATATTAGTGAAACATATATTGTTATTTATAAAATAAATATGCGAAGAAACGCCCCCCTCCCATTCAAAATTCTGGATACGGCCCTAGCATAGAAATATCGTCTGCAAGTTTCGCGCTTTGTAAGCGAGAATGTTTCTTATTCTCGCTACTGGAATGCAAATGATGTCCAGTCGCTAGAGGGGATGGTGAGGGAAAGACTTTAGCGCGTAGTTTATAGCCGCTTCTAAGAAATGAAACTTTATTTTTTTTAAATTTTAATTCTAACTGATGCGTACTCCATACTTGATGAAATTTTGTTATTATCTTTGCCTGAGCTCGTTTTTATTTCCTTAAGATTTATAAGTGAGTAATAAAAAATTGTAATTCTCTATGTTTTTTATGAAAAATAAAGAATTTTTTCAAGTACTGCTGTTTTTTGGAGATAGCCAAATTTTTTTAAAGCTGCCCAACAAATTTTCGGTACTGACCATTAAAATTGGCCGCAAACTGTTTAAAAAGAAAACCTCAAAAAATATAGTCACTAAAATGGCTAAAAAACATAAAACGGTTAATTATTATGCAGCATTATATCTACAATTCGAAATAGAAAAAATACATAGTATATTATTCAATAAATAAAAAATAGCTGAACACGTATTTAAATTAATAAAATTTTACTTCAGCTACATGATACATATTATATATAGTTGAAGAACTCTCGTGGAGGTTAAAAATTCCTAGTGCGGTTTTTAAAAAGTATTCGTAACATCATGTAAAAAGGTGGAAATACTTTTTTAAAATTAATATTTGAATAAAATTTCCTCGTAACAAAATCCAATTTATATAGCTGCGGACATGTCAGTATCATTTACATACACTATGGAAGTTCTTCTACTTCTTCCACGTGTGAATTATAAAATATGCTAGATAAGTAACTTCTTTTTTTGATTATTACAAATAACTCCGTCATTGATCGAGTCGTTCGCCACTAATCACACTCATGAAGATAGAAATGAAAAAAATACTGCAGTTTTTTGTTTATTATTATTATTATTATTATTATTATTATTATTATTATTATATTTGGGCTCGCTGACATTGACCCATGTTCGACAAGAAAGAAAAGTATTGCTGAATTAATTCGTATGCGGTCAGATATCGCATCAATGAAGGATACAAGGGGAACGACAACAGTTAACGATGGAAAGGAGAGAACAGATGCAGCACTATAGGGAGCAGGAATATTAAAAGTCTCAAAAGTTGAGAGTAGAGAAGTAAACGTTCAGACGACAGAACATTCACAAAAAATGTGGTTAGAATTACATTTGTGGATATCATTTGGAGGATGTAGCAGACAGTAAGGAGAGTCTGAAAATCGATAGTGAGATCTAGCAAGCTAGGATCGAAACGCAACCGACATAAAGAGGAAATAAAATAGCGTTGCGAAGACGAACATTTATGAAGCCAAGGATTTAGAAGATACGGCTGAATGAGATAAAAAGAAAATTGGTTAGAAAAGGAGGAAGGTTATGAGTCTGACAAAAACCTATAATGGATTTTTTTAAATAATGCAAGTAAATTATTAGCAGTAAACTTATTAATGGAGAGTTCATTAACAGCTGCACCACGAGACAACTGATCAACTCTTTCGTTTCCTTCTATACCAACATGGCCTAGAATCCAAAGGAATTCAATCTGAATATGGTAAGTTTGGAAAAGGTTATGGATACACAAACGAATACGAAGAATGATAGGATCACAAGAAGGATGAGGAAAAACAGATGATATAGTTTTTGTAAAACACTTTTAGCATCAGAGATAATTAGAATACCTAGATAAATTTGATGATGATTTGATATAACTCAATATAATTAAACGAGGGGTTTTCCCAATATTTTTAATGTATTAGTGAAAATTTTTAATTGTGACACTAAAATTTTAGGTAAATTTTTAATTTAAAAACCATTTATTTAAAAGATGTAGAAAATACATTTAAAGAATGTGAAGATATAAAAAACCAAGTGTACAGACTGTAACCGATATGACCAATACTTAAACTGTTTAATGAATTTATAATGCAAAAAATAGTAACAAAATACACGTAGAGTTCATTTAAAATGTAATAAATACATAGAAATGTATATATATATATATATATATATTTCTTTTTTTTTCTATATATTTATATTTGTATATTAAAATATTTACACACGCAATTTGCAAAAAGCACTTGCAACTAATAAGTACGAACACATAAAATATAATCATATATCCATTTTGCGTAAGTAATTAATAATAAAGTAATCTTTAAACTTAATTGTGTAAGGCTATGTTAGTAGAATTGTAAATTGCGTTTTTGATGAATTTTAAGATCAACATGATTATTTGTAAAGGTAAATTGTAAAAATATGCCCGATTTCTTTTTCTTTGAGAGTAATGGTTACAACTACAGTATCGCAGTGAACTAGTTAAAAGGTACCAATTGATGAGAAGAATATCGGACGAAATTCGGAACATTATTTTATGAGCGCAAAATGTGTTAGGTATGATGAATGGTATTTTTGGAAATGCCCGATAATGAAATTAAATTACGGAGTTTTACGTGGGTAGCTCTATGTTTTTTTCCTTCTCAGTCTGTTGTTCTTGGGGTTGGCTTCTTTATTTAAGCTATTTCTGATCGAATTAAGTTTTAATTAGTTAACTTTTCTTCCTATTGTTTCTGGGCGACGAGGTCCCTGGTTGACAAGCCCCCCACCCCAAATTTTTTTTTTTTTTTTTTTTTAAGTTGCGTACAATCTACTCAATTGAGTAATAAGTAGCACTGATCATTTATATAGATACGCTATTCCGGAACGCTTCCCAGTGGTCGCTATTCCTGATGATGAAGTAGTTTATTGAATGTTATAGAAAATAGCTATACGCCTACGGCCGTTCTACTAGCTGGAGTTGACTGAGTCTTTTTAGTCTTCTGAAGAGAAAGTTATTCTGCAGTACGTTTTTGACTAGCGGATTGATGTGATTTTCCAGTCGATACAGATGTCTTCTGGCAGCGCTGCTGATTTCTTCTTTGATTGTTGGAGCGTGTAGATCGGTATGTATATCATCGTTTCGAACGAACCATGGGGCCGCCACAATGTTTCTCAGAACTTTTGACTGGAATCTTTGAATGATGGCTATGTTTGAGTTGCTCGCTGTGCCCCAGACTTGGATTCCATATAGCCATATAGGCTTCAGAATGGAATTATAGAGCAGTAATTTATTCGCGTGGGATAATGGCGAATGTTTGCCCATTAACCATTGCATGCCTCGGTATACTATATCAAGCTGTTTACGTTTGGCAGCCACATGATCTTTCCATGTGAGTCCTTTATCAAGGTGCAGCCCGAGATATTTCACGGTATTCGATTCCGGAATCGCTTGTCCGTTCAGCCTGATTGGTTGGTTTCTTCCCTTATTTAAAGTAAATATGACTTGCCTAGATTTTGATCCATTGACGTTCACTTTCCAAAGCTTCATCCACCTTTCTACATCAAGTAGATGCTTTTGAATCCACCCCAAAATGAGCTCTATGTTTTCACTTCAACTTTACAATTATTATACACAACGCTTTAAATTTAAGATTTTTGTATGAAATGTCAGGACATCTATTTGTCTCTATGCGTACAGAATAAAAAAGGCTGTATTGTAATAACCGACTTAAACCTTGGTCGAACTACAAAACAAAGTCCACAGTCTTATCACATTAAAGATCCGGTCGACAGGAGAAAAAGTAAAATTTCTCGATTGTTTTTTACGTTGGAATTGGTTCGGTGCTCGTTAGCGGGAGGTAGTAAAAGAGCTCTATGTAAAGATAAGATCATAATGCTGGATAATTTATTACAGTTATAATTTCCATTCGATGTAATTTATTCAACTATTTTACTAATATTCTAGTGTATACGTGTAAGTAAAATATTATACACTACCTGTCCATTCAACTAGATCTTCCGTCTCATCCTTGGTTTTTTTCGGTTTTCTTTCTTTGCAGGGTTCACACGGTTTGCTCCCCTTATCGCTTTTCAGTTTCTCGCTTATGTCTTCTCCATTTTATCCTCTTCAATTTTTACTTCTCATTTTATGTGCAATGTTGATTGTATCTATTTTGAATGCGCTTCTATCGCTACCGAATGTTCCTCTTTCTACTTGTCACTTTTATTAATGAATTTCCCTACTCCGTATTATAACGCGACTTTCATGCATTTTTTTCCTTCTTGATCTGTTATACCGGCTTTTATATCCTTTTTTTGAACGGGTAAAGATCTAATAATTACACTTTCCGTTTTTTTTTTTTTCCAGTTCTTGGGCTAATTAGTTAGTTCACGTCGACACGAACCACAAAAAATAAAAATAAAAAATAAATGTAAATAAAAAAAAACAAATATGCACTTTTTTTCCCGTATTTTCCAGCAAAATATGCAGGTATAGTAATTCTAAAAATATACACTATTTTGCAAACACTTATTTTGTAAAAAGAATAATTATTTCGAAATGAAAATTATTTTAAAAAAATCTGAAAAATCCCATGTGTCATTGTTTTGCAAAATACGTTACGAGAAGAGACGCTTAAAAACATTTTATTTTCAATCAGTTTTTCAAAAACGAGGAACTCGGCCGGATTGACAAGTAACGGAATTTCTTTCTATATTTTTAAAAACAGTGAATTTTTAAGTAATTCTTGAATAATTTTCAGGAATGGCTGTGACCTGCCTGGTAAATTTTATCGCAGGATTGAGCTCGAGGTCTTTGCAAGTAGATTTTTGCAATCCGTCAATCCCCCACTGCCTCAATTCATTTTTCGATTTCGAGAAGTATTCTTAATGCGAAAAAACCTCCACCTCTGTCACCACCAAAATCTACCATTTTTTAAATAGTATTTATTCTTTTCCAGTTGTATTTCAAAGGCTTTATTCTATTTATTTATTTATTTTTGGCTTTTTTCTATTTAAAATATTTCCCCTAAACGCTGGAGAGCTCTTCACGTTACGTTAAAGTCAAGCGGTATTTAAATATAGAGAAGCTGAAATACTTACAAAGAAATTCCTAATAGAAGATATATCAGTTTCCCCATTTTGAAAGCGGTTTTTGTGCGTTCCGAAATTTTCGATAAGATGACGTAAGCGTAAAATATTAGGAAGTATCCGTCGAAATGGATGAAGAATCTGTCGCAATATGTATTATATACGTAACTATTTTAACGTTCTCCGCCCGGACCATATTTGTTGTTGCTTCCTCGTGTGCATCACTGGCATGTCTGTTTAACTTAATTTATGTCTAACAGATCTCTTAGAGAAGTGTAAACAATTTCTGGTGATTTAATGGCAGGATAATTCGATTATCTCTCAGTGTGTGTGTGTGTGTGGGTGTGTGTGTATAATCAACCGTAAAATACTGTACCTTTTGCGAAATGAACCGTGAAAACTGTTCTTTTTTCTCCTTTTTTTTTTTTTTCTTTTTAACAAGTGATGTGTGCCATAAATGACATTGATGGATATTAATAAATGACCTAACGATCGCAGCAAGTTTTAAAAATTTCATTGTAACTGCTGTTTCGATCGCAATGCTGTTTCACAGTGTCTGCAATTAGTACTTTTTTTTTTCCGGTATCTAGCAGAAGTTTTGCCGCCATATTTTATATATCTATAATTTATTTCCGGATTATTACGATGAAGCGAAGTGGAACATAATGGTAAATTTTCAAGTTGTGAATTTACAATAACACCCCGGCGAATTTGAAATGAAATAAAAAATTCCTTCGGGCATAAGAAGCAAAATTTCCCATACCTCGATGCTCTCTATAATTATTTAAACGTTTTGAACACAAAAAGAGATAGGCGCAACCGAAATATCGGGATTATTTATTAGTATTGCTTGCGTTTATATTTTTATTCCTAGATTTTGAAGCGCCGTTATAATTTTACGTCATTTAAAAGAAACCAGTTTACCTCAGAGTAGTGCATAGTGTCGAAATGCGAATTACAGCAGAGGTACACTTGTAAAAGATACCCTGTATAGGGGGGGGGGGGTACCGGTTTTTACCGACATTTATTCGACTTTTGAGTTATACGAATATTTGGTTCGTACGATAATAATGAAATAAATGATTAAAAAAACGTTGAATTCCGAATCAAAAGAAAATTCAGATAAAAAAAAAAAGGAACGTTTCGGTGTTAAACGCGTAGAAGCGTTAATACGCTTTTTAGGACGATATATGTATACGTGATAAAATTGTAGGCTGCACTTTGCAAAGCATAAATCAGTATCCACCACCTTCTTACACGGCCGTTTCATAGCTAGTCGGTCAAGTAAGGACAGACTTACTCGATTATGCCGATTAACGTGAGATTACATGCATGCGTATTTACATTAGTTTTCGTTTCACATCGAATAGTTTCAGTTGGAGGCTCAGTTGAACAAAAGCACTACTTTAACGTTTCGAAGTTTTGATCCATCGATACTCTCATATAAAACTGATCGAATTTAAGGTTATTTTTTACTTTCACAGCGAGAGAAATTTTATTACACGTCTCTTAGAAAATTTAGCTTCATCGAAACGAACAATGACTCGAAATGCGAAACAGATCGCACGAATAACGTATAAATAGTAACAACGATAGAATTTTTGTATCGATTTCTGTTTTGTATTTTTCTTAATAAATTCTCGAACTTTTATTTATTCTAGAAAGAAATTATAAAACTTATTTTCATTATTTAATAAGTCTTGTAACATATTTTAAAAAAATATGCTAGTTTTGCAGTAATATCCGCTTGCTAGTTTGACGTTTTCTTCCGCTTCTCAATCCCGTGGAATAATAAATTATTTTAGAATATTATATATAGTTCCAAAAAAAAAGAAAAAAATAAATAAAATAAAGTTTAAAAAATATGCAACTACTAAAAAAGGAAAACACAAAAACATATACGTAAAATACGGGGATACAACAGATTAAATTGACTAATCTATTGTAAAAATGATTAACATGATTGGCTTGGCCGTTTCGGTGTGAAAAACATTCTTTGTATATTGCGCATTATTCAGCGCTACAAAAGTTGTATTTCCTTTTTTATTATTTTTTTTTCGGCCTGACGCGAAACCATCTGGCCACTAACAGGTTCTACGGATAAACTAGACGAGCAGGCTGGTGTGTATGTATATATAAGGATATTGAAAATCCGCAAGGTAAATCGTAAAGCGTAATGAAATCAAACGAAAGGGTACATTACATGTTAGCAATGGCAATGATGTAACGTAGCCTATGTATGTCGAAAAAGAAAGAATAGGAAATAACACTGATCATATCATATCCGAAGTGCAGTAGGTACAGTAGAGCAACAATAATTGAACGTTTGCAATACGGTTCGAATACACATTGCCGCAATGATGACGAATGTCGAAGGAGATAGAATTGGAAATTCAACAGTGACCGTATCTGCAGTAGGCATTGGAGTGCTACTGGACAGCAGAAAATGAAGGATATAGGTTTGAGACCGAGTAACTAAGCAGTAGCAAGACTTTTGAAGAAGCCAGTTATTAGTTACATCAGAACAAACCGACCTATCACTATACTAAATAATAGTAATGCCGTTATTAATAATAAATTTCGAACAAAACCATTACAAAACAGCATCGGTACAAGATAATAGCTTAAAAACATTATACGGGGGAAAACATACCAGCGAGATTAACACACTAAAATCAGTTCTGATAAATATCAGACACGGCCTTTATAGCAATTAAAATAATTGTGTAATAGGGTAGTGGACTAATCAGTTTTTACCAATCATCCACTCTGACTACTCATATGCAAAGTATCTCACTACAAGCATACCGGTCAGAATAGAAGCATGCCTCAATAAAGGTTAGTGGTGTAGTTATTTGGTTAGATATATGTGAAATGTCCTCCCAAAATCTAGAAGCTGAAACACTCCTTCTCACATATTTCGGACCTCGGTTATTTTGGTTAGATATATATATATATATATATATATATATATATATATTAATGCATTTTTTAAATCACATAAATACAACAGATGTATCAAACATATATGAAATATATATCAAATTATACACGAAAACTAGCGTTGATAACAAAGGTTATTTTTAATTTTAATTCCAGAACCTCAAAACCATTTTCAGAGATATATATATATATGTTCATTTAAGCAAACATGAGGAGCATAGCAATATTGAATTATTATGTTATATTAGCATTGTTTAGTTGTAGGTGTAATAAAAAATATTCTTAAAGCATACATACACAAAAAAAATGGAGGTTTTGTTAAGGGAAAGAAAAGTGTTAAAGGTGGCTAGTCAACAGTAAAACACATTTTCAAAGCATACGCAAACATAAACAACCAATATATAATAGAAAATTGTTACATCGGTTTTTTTTTTTTTGGTTTTTTTTTTTTTTTGGTTTTTTTTTGGCCCGAACAGAACAGTTCATTTGGCCAGCAAACTACGCCACGACTAGATATTAAAAATTACTAATAATAGAAAATTCAGGAAGAGGAGAATTTCATTCTACATTATGGCCGCAACTGCTAGCAGTGCCCACAATGCTCAATGAAACAAAACAAACACAAACAAGATTTTTTCATTCTGGAAAAAAGAGCAAAAAAAAAAATAGATAAATATTTCTATCTGACATTATGACCACAGTTGCCTGGAAATGCTCACAATGCATTATGAGAAAAAGGAGGTAGTCAACTACAATGTAAGAAAAAATAAGTGAAATAAAGGAGGGAAAAAAAATCAAATAAAAATCCTGTTTCTTTCAATAAACCTAAAAAGAACAAATAAAAATCCTGTTTCTTTCAATAAACCTAAAAAGAACAAATAAAATCTTATCACTGGAACAGAGAAGATAAAAAATACACAATGGAGGATAAACACCGCAGGACATGAGGTCTTTAAAAAACGCAAGTCTCGTGTTATCGAACTGGGCGCAATTAAATAACAAGTGGTTAGTGTACTCTTTAAAATTTTGTCGACAACAGATATTACAACCTATGCAGTGCCCAGTGTTTGAAAAAATTAAACCCAATCGGCAATGGCCGCTGGGTTAAGTGTCATCAACAAACATGCAAACACGCAAGAACACAAAGCAACTTAATACAGGTTAGCAAAATCATAATTGACTAGTTAAAGCCTCCTCCTGATTACCGGTTTGGTGGAGTGTTGTTACTGAACGATGGGTATTATTGTACTGGTATCTACAGAGAAAGCAGACAGTTGCCTCGAGGCGTGTTGCATGTCGAGATATTTTTGGTTTTTAGTTTGTAATACTGAAGACGTATATACATATATACAGCAAGCAGAAAGATTGTAGTTGGTGTAGGATATTGTGGCGTTGAACTCTTACTGGACGGTTTGATGTAAAAGGGATATGGTTTTTTGATTAAATATTGATTAATTGGCTATTCTCCTAGAATGAACATTTCCTATCTACTAATTGGCAATTATTTAGTGTGATGAATTATTAGAATATATTTTCTAGTTTTCAATCTGTGCGATAATGATCTGCCGGTGTTCTCTGAAATTTTACTAATGTATACTGTGCCGTTGGCCTTAGTACCATAATGAAAAGCTTAACTTCATAATCCATGATACCCCTTATCAAGGATATCCACGGGACTTACTTTACTTTTTTAATCTGATTACGGATTTCCACAAATTTATTCTGTCGCCAGTTTCGGCTGTGATTATGTGCTAAGTTCGGCCTTCAAACAAATTAAAACGCGCTAGGCGTTTTAATATTGTTTAGAAATGCTTTTCTGATATGTCGTTTTTAACATCATTCCACGAAGGAAAGGCAAGACAGCAATTGGATTCGGGTAATAAATTGTCTGATAAACCGTCAATATGTTGGTGCTTTTTCAACGTTCGAAAATTGTTTTGTTCAAGCTTTGTAAAATTTATTCAAAATACAACTATTTAGAGCGGATTTACATTTTTATAATTAATACTCGATGTTTTCATATTAACTGGAAGATCATTTCTAAAAAAACGTCTTAGAAATTTATGACGAAGGGCTATTCGTATTAGGTATTGCTTTGTAATGACGAAATTTGTAGATCCGCGAATATTTTTAATTATATCAAAATTAAGCAAGAAAGGTAATTAAATATTTTTTTCGACGCGGCATCGCTTTTCATATGCTTATATTGTTGTATAACGTTTATCTTCCTTTATTTTTATTTACGCTACTTTCTACCTTTAAGAAATTATTATTTGAATTCATAATTCCATTCGTTTTGTGTGGTGTTATTCTGTGTTTGAGTTTTATCTCGGAATTATATTATTTTGACGAGCGATCAACTGTTACCTGCAATATCTAACATAATGTTATACATAACTTATCCACAAAATTTACATTGCGACGCTTGGGCAGTATACGCGTCATCCTCTCTTTAATTATTTAATTCTCGTAATCACTACTTATTTAGTACAGACAGTTTTTTCCCTTATTTTCTTTCTCGGTTGAGCGAGTGGATTCCTCCATTTGATAACTCTTTAACGACATTTCTCACTACTTTGGTGGTGGACAGCCAGGTACAGTTATATAGTTCGATCACATTCGAAACGGACGACGGTAATAGTACCACGCCGGTTTATTCTAATTTAGACAATAAAATCTTTATTAGTAAGAATAGCCAGTAATATTAGTGATAAAGATAGTAATAGTTATATAGTAGTTGAACTGATCATTTTAATATTATCACCAAGTAAAATCAAAATAAATACGCATCTATTAATATTGACAATAATTCAACTTGTTACAAAATCCATGTAGAAGTAATTAACTCCGATCAAATAAGATTATCTATCGGTGCTCTTAAAATCATAAAAATTTCATGAAAAATTCTTTAAGTGGAAACGTCATCAGCATTAAAAATAGTTGATCAAAACAGCGTTATTGTTTAGTTTTCTTTCCTCTCCTCGGCCAATGATGAGCTTGATAATCCCATGTCTTACAACTGCTGATTGTGAAACATACAATCCGTCCTATCTGGTATCAAGGTTCAATCTTTACAGCCGAGTCGATGGCTATCCTACGCTCCATTATCTTAATTTCCCCCAGTCGTCGGTTTTCTAATTATTCGGTTATTTCCGACTCCTTGAATGCCCTTCAAGCTATCACCTCTTCCTGATCACTCTTCCGATTTCATCATTCTTCGCATACGCGCTGTCTTGTCCATCTTCTTTCTTCTCACTACTCCATCTGTATTGATTAGCCGTGGGTTCTCAGCCACATGGGCATTAAAGGTAATGAAATGAATAATTTTTTGGCTCAAATTGCTGCTTCCTCTCGTTCCTTTTCTTAAGAAATTTTCATTACCCTATCTTAAATTCCCTATGTATTAAGTTTCAAACTTTGATCAGATATTTACCCCTTTTCTTTTCGTAACGATCAATCCTTTTATCTGTCTGTACAGCCTAATCTTCCTTCTAACACCTGGTGTTCTTTGAATTTCCATCACTTCCCCGTTCTGTTGTCATTTCTATGATTCGCTTGTGTTTTGGCCATTCTGCTCTCTCTTCCTCTCGTTTTCGCTATTCGCTTGTCTCTTCTCTCTAAACTGTCCTCTCTACCCCAATGAAGCGGTGGTTTTGCGACGCCAATCACACATCTTTTTTAAATGTCCATTCCTTTCTGTCGAACGTTGTATTTTATATTCTTGTCCGCTGAAACTCAACCTACTCTTTATTGTGCATCTTATATTTTGTCCTTCTCCTCGCAATCCATTATTTCATCCGTTAGTTCCTCTTTATATTGTCTATATCTGACCGAATCCAAATTGAACTGACGGTTCTTTTCTTTCCCGTTCTTTCTGGGTGTAGGACCTTAGCTGGCGTGCCCAAAGATTAAAAAAAAAAAAAAAAAAAGGTTAGGCTCTATTAAAAATATTATTCTTGAACACTCGAATGAGTAGAGTTATACGGCATGATTGATTACAAACTGTTTGCGATAGAATCTATTAGAAAGTTAAATAGAAAAGCTTATGTCTTTAATTATTGCTTTCGATGAGTGAAGTGTTTCTTACCGCGAGTTCAGAGTTAGTTATTAGTTTATTTAATTTACCAACCGCATCTACTCAATTATAAAACTGCGCGCATCGCCATTAGTATGCAGCGGACTTTTCCACTTAGCGAAAATCTATCAGCGATACCAGGTAGAGCTGGCTTATCACAATCGTACACTTTACCACCAAAGTCAGCAGTAACATCACCATCCACATAAACTGCACGCACAGTTAAATCTGTAGCGTCCGATAGCAGACATGTTTCTTCTTCGTTGAATACAAATAAGATCGTTTTGTTAAATATTTGTAGTGCACACAATTTTATCGCCTTTTCAAAATCAAAATCGATTGCTAATAAAATAAACGAGGAGCCCGTAAATTTAACAAAAAAAAAAAAAAAAACAAAAACAATCACGATACACCGACTTCACAAAAATCAACTGCTGTGCGCCGAATTTACCGGGTCAAATTAAATATTTCCTCGAACACAAATTCAGCAGCTAACTCACAATTTTCTTTTCCAATAAACTGAAATCTAGGAAAACTGGTTGTTCGGTAATCTGATTTTCCTTCAGAAGACCGCCAGGGTGTTTCATTTCCATAGTATGTTGAAAATGCGGAACCTTTAGATTATTTTAATGCACTTCAAAATCTAGTAGGCGACCCAAAAACATAATTTCAGGCTTCAAAATCAGTAATAATCGGGTAGGTCTTTGATTGAAGTCGAAAAATATCACAGATATTCTTTTACATAATAGAGCCCCTTCTCCTTATTGTCCATTGCACCCTCCCGGCGATCAATGTATTTCTGATACTGATCATATAATGTTCAGTTGTTCGTAATTATCAACTGAACAGGCTTCTTTTTATTCCTTCCTCTTACAAAACGGTATTCCCGCTCCATACTGTGCTTCATTCATTCTCTCCCTTCCTTCTCCCTCGGTTATTCTAGCTCTCGATTCTTTTCTGTCAGCTATCTCTGATCGTGTAAGGATCTGAGTCTCTCTTTTCTCTCTATTCCACTGTTCTTGGGCTAATGTCCATGTCGACGAACCCATTAAAAAAAAACAACACATAATAGAGCCGCTATTACAATAATATGTATAATTATCAGCCAGAGATTAAAGAATCCTGCTTGAAAAATGACATAGATTATTGTACGGTCAGTCGTTGCGATAGCCTAATTGCTAGAGCGCTTAGTTTTAGCTGATGATGGGTTATGCCCGAAAACGTTACTAATTAAGGTATTTAATTTATAAATTATTTTTTACCCTTATATTTGTTTGTTATTAAAGTTGGTTTTTATTATATAACAAACAGGCATGAATTCAGCTACATTTAAATTTTTAGTATTCTTACAAAACGTTAAATCGAAGTGTTGTAAATTGAAGGTTGTCAATAGATTTAACTTAGTCGAAACGAGCAAGTAGTCGATAATGCTATTTCTATTGTAATTTGAAAAAAGTCGGGGTTTTGTTGTTTTTTATTATTAAACCATACGAGATCAGATAATAGTGGGGAATTTCGGGAACATTTAATAGCAGGCTCCATAGAGGGTAGCCTAATATTAAAATCCCCAATGACAACTGGGGAGAAGTTAGGGTATGATTTAATTACGGTATCGATGGAATTAATTAGGTTATCTCTAGGTTTATTAGGAGAAATGTAGGTGGAGATTAATATAATATCTGCAATGCTAATGGTAATTAGATTAAATTTACTTACTAACAATTTATGAGTGATGTTTTCTTTAATTATTACGGCTATCCTATTATTAATGTAAATAACATAATTGGAGGCGATGGGTATAGCAGGTAAGCTTTTGAAATGGAGCATACATCGGAATCAGAATCGTAGAATTTTTTGAGGAATAGTAACTGGCAAGAGTAGCAGTTATTAACGTTCTAGTATGTGCATCTAATCAAGTCTAAAATCGATTTTTGCTTTGAGATCCTCGCAGGCCTTAGGAAAGTGGGGCAATTTTTTGAATACACTGCGTGGTCGACTTTGGCCGTGCATTTACCAATTAAGTTCTTATCGCTTAGATTAGTCATAAACATACCTTTGCTGGAAGCAGCCAGGATTTTTATTACCGATACAATTGGAACATGTGTCTCTTTACAGGTGACTGTAGCAAACTTCCTGATTTCCTCAGGTGCTCTGCAATATTTCGATGGGTGACCGAATGGGATATTAGGCTTTCATTTTCTCTAACATGACAGCATGAAAGAGACCGTAACACAGTCAAGGCCATAATGGGCAACCGGATACGACACTAGCCCTCTTACCGCCTAGTATAAACGTAAACAGAGAGAGCAAACACCGGCTAAATAAATTACTTGAATATGACAAAAAACCTCAATATGATTAAAAATTAAGCGGATCTCAAAGTTACAAGATAAATAACGACTGCCAGATGTACACGCAGGTACATATAACGTCCGAACCGTATCAACAGAAGACAAATTAATTGAATTAGAAGAGGAAATAGGCAAGATTAAATAGGACATAGTTGGGTTAAGCGAAGTAAGAAGACCCGACGAAAACGTAATAGAATTTATATCACAACATGTACTATATCACATGGGTCAAGGCAATCTCACAGAATCGTATACATTGTGATACAAATAAATGAAAAACAAAAACTCACCAAGATGAAGAAGTAGAAAACCTATATAACAAAATACAGCATAGATTAAACGAGGACAAATGTATGTATACAATTATAATTAGAAACTTTAATGCTAAAATCTTTTTTTTTTTTTTTTTTTTTTATTTTATGGACATTAAATCGGGACCCGTTGCGATTCACTTATTTACAAGCTTAAAACAGCCGATTTTTGAAAAGATATTAAATATAATGCAGAGTGATTATCTGAAAGATTATCCATGTTATTCTATCTATCATGAAACGGTGTATGTTTATGGCCGCAGAACTGGAAAAGTAGTCGATGGATTGACTTGAAATTTTTACACAACGTTACATTTCTATAGAAAATGGTTTGTATATTTTTTTATCCCTAAATTTCCCCCGGGAACGGGAAATTTTGAGCTTTTGTAAGGGACGCGATCTATGATTTGCTATCGGCATTATAGCGAGAAATTTCAGAAAAACGTATTGGCGCTGTATATGCGGGAGGTTCGGTAATTGCATAAGTGCGTGTAAATCAAATACGCGGCGACAGTCTACAATCAGTGATGATATGAGTGACGGAAAATATATATGGATGAGAGAGAAAAAGAAAATGTGCAACAACAGTTTCGTGGAAAGAACCGATCATCATCGTCGAGCTGCTAGAAAAAAAAAAAAGCGTTTTTTATGACACTGTTCGTGATTTCGATGGGTAGAGTAGTGCTGGAGAATGTTGAACCGCATGACATTTGAAATTGTGGTCTGCGCTGTGCACATTGTTTTTTCCCGAAGCAGTTGTCATTGTCATTTAAAATTTCAACCACACAGTCTGATTATTGCATCATCCATCGTTTACATTTATTGCGGTAAGTACTGTACATTTTTTATTTTATTTGTTATATTTTATGTTTTGTACAATATTATTTTTATATGGTAATAAACTTTTCGGTTCAAATCTAATTATCCGCTTTAAATATATGTTCAAGCATTACCGAATTTTACAAAGTATGTACAGTAACAATTTTAACACATTACTAATTTTTTATGTACACGATAGCAATTAATAATATACAGAAACGAAATGATAGTTTTTCACTTCTTTTTCTCACAGCATACATGTCTCAAATATATACATTTTTTCGTTTTTTATTAGCGAAGGAAAAATTTAATAAAAAGTACTTTATATTTTATCTTTTTACCATGTGTCGATGAAATTTAGTTCCTTCACATTTACTTTCATACAGCATACATTTTTATTTTTAAAAAAGGTTTTAATATCATATTTTTACGAAAGCAGAAATGGATACTACTAGATATTTAGAAAAATAAAAAAAAGAAAGAACAGATTTTTTCATGTCATCTGCGGAATAACAAATTATACTTTTTACAACATTATTATTTAGGCGATATGTATACATATTTATTTCTTTTATTTTCTATTTTACTTTACGATATCTATAGCTATCGTACCAGCAGCAGCAGCACAGTTATATACAAGAAAGGCCTATACACCAATTTTACATTTTTCGGATATTTTTTACTGTTCAGTATGTACATGAAATTATTTTATTTACTTATGTGTAAAACAAATACCGTATATTCGAAGTGCAATGAAAATCAATTTAATATATTGTTTTTATATAAAATTTCTAATCAACCATTTATTTCTTTTTCTCTCTGAAACATTTATTTTCTAAAGCATTTCATTTTAATTTCAATTTTTTTTTTTTTGGTAAACTACTCGTTGGCCATGTATAAACTGACAGGGTCATTACGGCACAACGAGTATAGGATTTATTATAATTTGTTTATTAGATTATTTCTGTTAAGGAAGATTAACATTGTCTGAACCTGTTCTGGACGGTTATCTAAAGAAGTTGTAGTGGTTCGTCCTTGATTCTTTGGCATAGGGACAGTCAACATTGACTTGGCGGCCCGGTTTACACATTCGTTTCCAGGTATTCCAACATGTGCCGGCACCCACACGAAGCCTACTTGTATTCCCTCTTGGGTAAGGCGATGTGCTGCAGATCTTATTTTATAGACTAATGGACTGGTTGCAGTAAGTGACTGAATAGTTTGAAGGGAGACCAGTGAATCTGTGGCAATTATGTATTGTTTGTTCTCAGATTTGCACCACGCACATGCTTCCAATCCAAAGAGAATTCCATATAGCTCGGCTTCTAATGCGGAGCTGTCATCATGTAGCCTCACTGCTTCGGCTTCACCTGAGATTAGGTAGGCACATGCTGCGGGAGTGGACACTGTGCCAGCGACATTTGCTTTAGCTCCATCTGTATAAACGTGTGTATCGTGTGTGTAAGTTCGTATTTTTTCGATACTTTTCTGGCGAGCTGTATATTGGTCCTTCTTAGATGTACGGTGGATGAAGAGTGATAAGTCTACCATCAATGGGGGCTATTCCCATGGTGGTTCTTTTGGGAACAGGAGGAGATCCGGATTGTATTTGATGTTTTTCTTAATCAAAAAATTTAGAATATTAGGTATTGGATCATTTTGAAAGGCTGAAGGAGGAATGACAGTGCTCCTCGAAGAGAAGTGATATTGTTGGTACCAGTATAGATGATCACGGGAGGTGTAGAAGTCAAATATATAGGACAATGGCGGTATTCCTGATAGCACACAGACACCCTGCGTGGGGGATGTTCGATGCGCCCCAAGGATGGTCCTTAAGGTAGCGTAGTGGATTGATTCAAGTGATTTTATGAGCTGCTTACTAGTTTTAAATTTCGTTCACTTCATGATTTCGTTTTAATTTTATTTGCTCATTTTAATCGTTCGGATCATGTATTTTTCAAACATTTTATTCTCTCCATTACATTATCTCCGTGATTTATTTTTTTCATATAAATTTATTAACCTGATTTTTCAGGTATGGTATATTTTATATATTTAATTATTGATGCTACATATTTATTTTAGTATGCGCATTTAAATAAAAGAAAACTGTGGTTGTATACTTATTTCTATATACATATATGTTTACATATACAATTTATGAAACTGAATTCTAAAATTAATTTTATTCTGATCTCTTTTTTGACTTTTGCTTATTTTAAAAACACTCAAACAATCTTACTGAAATTTAAAAAAGAACCCAAGAGACATTAATTGTTCACAAAACGATCTTCAATAATGTTCATATCTAAATGTAGGTGAATACATCCTGTTTGTTAAAACTGTATAATAAAACAAACTTTAATAACAAACAATATAGAACAATAAATTAGATAAATACCTATTTAGAAACGTTTTCGGGCATAACCCATCATCAGCTAAAACTAACTTAAAGGAAACTTAAAACATACTGAAGTGAATTTAAGTTTCCTTTAAGTTAGTTTTAGCTGATGATGGGTTATGCCCGAAAACGTTTCTAAATAGGTATTTATCTAATTTATTGTTCTATATTGTTTGTTATTAAAGTTTGTTTTATTATATAATGTCCATATCTATTACAATTAAACAGCAAATGATTGATTAATGCCCTCCAAGAAATTTGATGCATGATGATCATTGCATAGTACACCGTCACCTTGGCCAGAAAAATTCAGAACTATCCGCGAATGACCCATACGCAGTCGGTAAATAGTAACCACATATTTACGAATGAGTCGATTCGGCATAGATTCCGGGAAGGGAATAACACCAAGGGCTAGAGGCCTGACTGAACCATGTGGTAGTATTTGCCTTGGTTCTGACTATTAATAAACTCAATCCATTCTGCCCTATTATCAACTTTAACCTTAGAATAAAGGTCTGATGAAGGAATAAACGGTGATAATTCACCCTCCAATGCAGCAACCTCCGCTGCAGCATCGGCATCCTCATTCATTCCAACACCACAATGACCAGGCACCCAGCAGAAACTTACTTGTACACCCTTGATGAGTAGTTTTGCACATTTATATTTGATTTAAAGGATGACATTTATAATTAAAATCACTGTTACCCAACGTCTTAAGCGAACTTAAACTGTCAGTACATACTAAATACTTTTGGCCTGTAATACATGTGTTGAGTATAGTTCCCAATGCTTTGTCGATAGCCAGCAGCTCGGCCGTGAAAACCGACGACATAGGCGGAAGCCTAAATTTTCTTAATAAACCCCAGCAAATAATAATGCAGCACCAACCGGTCCGTTGTACACCTGAGCTTTAGAACCATCTGTAAATATCTGAATAAAGTCACTATACTGTCTAGATACTAAATTGCCAAACCATGCATTCATTAAACCCGAAGAAAACTGTGTATCTCTCAGTTGTTTGAAAAGAGAATTGTACAATTTAAAATAATTCATTTCATCGGGTAAATTGAAATAACAAGCCGGAACTATTAAGTGCTGGGCTATATCTGTAATGATAAGGATAATCGCAGAGAAAGTGGTGAAAAAATTCATTATCGTACATGTGCAAACAAACGTGCAAAAAAAAAAAAAGCTAATAGAATTAAAACTCGCTTTTATTTTAAATGATTTCTATACAGTTCTAAATAAAACGTAGTAATTATCGAAAGAAATAAAAAAGTAAAGTATTGTTAAAATTAAGAATATTTCAGATCGTAAAACGTTTTTACATCAAACAATTCACAATGATTGTATGAGTATCAATATTTGGATAGAGAATGTTTTTTTTTTTTTTTTTTTTTTTTTTGGGCGTCGAAAATTCAACCCATTGACAATGTAATATAATTAATTAACTAATTAACGCTACACATTAATATTACATTGTACTATACAATTAAATAATTGTATATTGCAGCACTCCCGATGGCCAGGAGAAAATTGACACTACATGGCAGAGGGATCTGGAAATTTATTATCGAGTTATACAAAATAATTCTTTGTGCCGTGTGCAAATTGCATTCGAAGATGAGGTGATCAGCGTTCGCCACTTTGTCCGAGTCTAGTGGATGTTGGCAATAGGGAGAAGAGATTAAACTTATGTTGTACAAAGAAGCGGTGAGACGGTTTACCCCCAGCCGGAGGCGACATAAGGGGTAACAATGTACGATCTGGTACTCATCGAAACAGTCGTAATGTGGTTGAACCAAGGAACGTTAGGAATATTAGGTTGAATTCTTTTGTACTGTTGCGCGCAAAATGGATTTGTCCATGTAGCCTCCCAATATTCTTTATGAGCATATCTAATGAGCTCGAATAGGTCTCTGTTTGGAAAATATGGAACTAAACAACTATTCATCCATGTGTCTCTGGCAGCCATGTTTGCCACTTCGTTACCGTAGATGATATCCGCATGTCCTGGTATCCAAACAAAGTTAACTACTACGCCAGATTCAGAAAGGGAAACTACTAGGCTTCTGATTTTATAGAGGTATGGATGGGATTTTGTGTTGAACGATAAGAGTTTCAAAGCTGATAAGCAACTCATAGAATAAGACATGATAATGATATTTTCAGAGAATATATGTGAATTTAAAAAGGACAAAGCCTTGAAAATCGCAGCACATTCGGCACTAAACACAGAGGTAAAACGAGGAAGAGAGAATTTTTTAGTTAAGTTAAGACATGGTATAAAAAAAGCAGCACCCGCAGAATTCGAAGATTTAGAACCATCAGTAAAAATCGGTTGGAAATTCGGCCAATGGTCCGAAATTATCGCATTGAATACTCTGCTAGCGTTGTGCCTATTAACGAACTGAAAAGAATCCAAATCTACCTGTAACTTAAAGCAGTTATATGAGTATGGGTATTTAAAGATCAATGAAGGATATGACGGTATGGTAATAAAAGAATATCTCTGAAGCCTAACCGCACTTAAAGATAATAGAGGCATTTTGGAGGTTTTAAATCTCCAATTGTTTTTAACATCCAAATAGGAATTAAGTAAATTGAAGCTGGCTGGAGGACAGTATTTCATAAGAAACCTGCTAGGTACGGTGATCTAACAGAGAGAGGAGGGATCTTGGTTTCAACTTCCAAAGCAGCGATAGAAGTAGGTAAGCAAGCACCAATTATAAGTCGTAAACATGTGTTCTGTATCCTGCCTAATTTGTTGCGATTGGTTGCTGAGGAATTATGAAAGAAGTAACAACCATAGTCTAAAATACTGCGATAGTATGCTTTGTATAACTTACTCATTGTGCACGGATCGCTACCCCAATTGACATTACAGAGGGCCTTGAGTAGGGGTAACCGTTTTAGAAGTTTGTTATACGTGTAATCTACATGATGGTTCCAGTTTAATTTAGAATCGAGAATAAAACCTAAGTACTTATGTGCCGACAAAATGGGGACAGTAGCACCGGCAATATAAACAACACTGTGAATTGGGTTAATTGAGCGATATGAGAACACTACTCATATCGCTCAATTAACCCAATTCACAGTGTTGTTTATATTGCCGGTGCTACTGTCCCCATTTTGTCGGCACATAAGTACTTAGGTTTTATTCTCGATTCTAAATTAAACTGGAACCAAGAATTGTTATTAATCGATTTGTCGAATGTTTATTTATTATTCAATATGTACGTTAAAGGACCTATTCACTTTTTTTAACACAATAAATTAGATTTATCGTAGAAAATTTCTATAAATATTCATTTCATGCGGGCATTTAGTTTAGTGGAAAAGAAAGAGAAAGTTTTATAGAGAAAAAATATATAATTTAATTAATGAACTCATATATGTATATTCTTTTTTTATATGTAAAAATTAACTACATTTTTTTTAAGATAAGAAACGCAAATTTAATATTTTGCATTTTTATGGTATTCATTATTTCGGGAATAGAAACATTTAAATGTGACACGTTCTGAGAAATCATATATCTTGGGGTGACCGAGATCAAAATTGAGAATTTTATCGATTCTGATAGTGAAAAGTACGAGAAATTCAATGAAATTTACCGCAAGTCTCTAGCTTGTTTCTTTCGCGAGATGTAGCATATCAAAGTTAAAAATGTGGTAAACTACTTTTCGAGACAAACGAGCTTATAGTTTGGTAACTTAGAAATGTCTCCTACCGATGATACAACACCTGAATGTAGAATTTATTTAACCGATTCTTATTAGAAAACGCACGAGAAATTCAATGAAATTTACCGAAAGTTTCTAGCTCCTTTTAGTAGCGAAGTACAACATGTTGACTCATTTTAATATATAGTTTTCCAAAAAAATGATTTCAAAGATTATCTTGTATGAACGATAAATTACCTTTCTGCGCTTTAATTAAACAGCTTCTCATGTACAAAAAAAACGAAGAATTCAATAAAATTTGGAGAAAACGAGGGGAAAATATAATAAGAAATAATGGAAAACGAAATTAGAAAATTACAAAGGCATAATAATATAGACAAGTACATAGTATTATTATTACGAAATGATATTATTCGAATAGTCTTGCGATACCCGAACCTCTTTTACAATAATCGCGATTTTTTTCCCGCAAATCTTTCATTCGGGCTCCTGAAAGCCTCGCAGGTACTATTTTTTTCGGTCACCTTCTAAGGAGCGTTTTCCCTGCATGATATTCATTAATTTCAGTCGTACGCCGTCGTCATCGAAGCTTTTTCGACATAAGACAGTACCTGAATACTTGGCGTCGAATGTGAAGTGGTAGTACTGCCTTATGTGGAGAATCTTGTTTCGTTTTTTCTTCGGGAAGAATTTTGTCCAATCATAAAGGTCAATGAAAACTTTTTCCTCCTCGGTGCTAGTTCGTATCGCTTCAATAACTTTTGATTTTGGCGTTGACGCATTCGTAACTTTACATAAATCGTCAATATCGTGTGCTTCTTCTTGACGAAACTTTTTCTTAATCAGGCCAAAAGCCCAGTCATACGAAAATGTGTTATGGCCTACTGGAAGGAACATAAATTTGATTTTTGTATTTAATTTGAGAAGTACACGAAAGAGAAGAGAATAAATCATCGAATGATTTTTATTCTGAGCGCAGCAGTTATCAGCATGCAGTAGCATTTCTTTCTCGCCTATGCTATTTCTGATGAC
This sequence comes from Icerya purchasi, assembly GCA_039619475.1. NCBI lineage: Eukaryota > Metazoa > Arthropoda > Insecta > Hemiptera > Monophlebidae > Icerya > Icerya purchasi. The sequence continues at coordinate 266,520,293 of CM077115.1, read as the reverse complement.
ACAATTAGAGCCTTTACTGATGACGACAGTTTCGGGAATTAAATAATTTCCTTAATAATTGAGAGCGTAGTTCATTAACAATCCAATTTTATAAGGGGGACAAGAAATGCAGCGGCCCAGGTTGCTCGTTCGTTTGTAGCGGTTCATTCTCTCTTCTCTTCTCTTCTCCTCATTGTGTAAGAAACAGCTGTTCCAAACCTGCTTCGGCTGGTCGTCGATTACACGCCTTCCCATGTACCTACGGCTACGAAACTTCGCCACAGTGTAGTGTCAAAACATGATAGAATCACTAAAAACTCAAATTCGATAAAAATAATTAAATTTTTTAGGACCGTTTTTCGCGTCTAGCTCGAAATTATGTTTCTCACCCTAAGGTATGATTTCTCAGAATGCGTCACAAATAGACACATGCAGATACAAAGATGAATGATTTATTTATATCCAGCACTTCACCGGAATTTTGAAGGTATTTGGTAAAAATGAAGGTGTAGCCGTATATTAATCTTTTAATTGGTGATTGTATTTCAAAAAAAAAATAAATAAAAAACCATAAAAAAGAGGAAAAAGAGATAAAAAAAGGTTAGAATTGATTTGATTATACGTTGATTTCATATTGAATGTTTTGGAAATGATCTAATTGTCAGTTTTCGAAAAACAAAATGTTAATACTCAATTCACTTCGTTCGTTTTTATATAGTTAATCATCATCTGTGTCTTTGCCATCCATGGTACATGTCATATTCATTAATCATCTGTAATGCTTCGACAACGTGCAAACGTAGGCTGCCGTTCTCGACACAACATTAACAGAACGTCAGAGAAGATCAATCCGCACTGATCAAGAACGTTCAGGCAATAATGAACGTGTTAGAGTCAGAACGTCTCAAAGGCGAGCAGAATAATTACCGGTAGAAGCGAGAAGAAGAAGAGCAGCACGTTCGTCTCAACAACGCCAAGAAGCAGTAGATCAACGGCGAAGACGTATTTGTATGCAATATCTAATTATGCAAGCATGCAATTCATCAGCTACTGTTAAGCGAAATATCTCTGTGAATGTTTGCCTAAAATCACCGGATAGCAATAGCAATGCTCCACCAAATGGAACAACCTGATTATTTCGCAAGTCGTTCAATTTATAGTCTAAATTTTCAGGGAAACATTTTTTCTTTCTTTCCTTCTATTTCCATTCCACTATTCTTTGTTTATATTTTTTCCCTTACGATATCTATGAATGTAATTATATCTATATTATTTGCTCGGCCTCCGGGTGTTTTTTGTGAATAGGATTGTTTTCATGTGCATGTACATATCAATACTAATTATTAGATGCATTATTCTTATCCTCAAATATCTTACTTTTTCCTTTTTTCAACTTTCCTTCGGTCCTCTTTCAAATACGCTGGGCTACGGTAAAGAAAGACGGTTAGTCTGTTTCAATTTAATCATTTTCAAAGTCCTTTTCGTTCCAGTTATGACCCTTTTTAAAGCGAATTTAATCTCTAATTATTTCTTGCTTAATCTTAATTTCTTCACTTTGACCCGCAGCCTTTTCCTCATCATTCCATACCTAATGAAGTTGGTAAGCAAGCGAGAGAGAAGGTAATTTTTTCTCAGTAAGCATCGCAATAAGTTTTCATATTTCTCATTCATAAGTTATCTGGGAAAGCAGATGTTTCTCCATTGTCTTTTTTTGCATCCCTTCTTCTGCCGTATCTTTCCTTGTCTCTATTCAATACTTTCAACTGGCTTTGCGTGGACTACCCGAGTCTACACTCATTCCTTCCCCGATTTTCCTCTCTCTTCCAAATCTGCAGGTTGTAAGGTATTATTTCCCTTCCTCTTCTACACTTACATGGTTCCTTCCCTTCCAACTATTTTTCTGTGTTTTAAATAATGTCAAACAGGCTAAATATTCTTCAATGGAACTGTAGAAGTCTTAATGTCAATAAATGCTCTCTCGAAGGTTTGTTGGATCAATATAACATTCAGGTTGCTCTTCTGTCAGAAACTTGGCTCAAACAATCTTCCAATATTCGAATTCGAGGATATTCCTTAGTCAGTTCGAATCGGGACGACGACTATGGCGGAGCTGCTATTCTTATAAGAAAAGATGTACATTTCATTCATCATGATAGTTTTTCCTTTCTTTCTTCCAGTCCTCTTAATACGAATTTAGTTCACGTCTCAAATATAAGAAGCCTAAGAAATAACTGGGATGAATTTTTGGCATACATCTATAAAACACTGGTCAGTGTGATTATTATCACGGAAACAAATGTGAGAGAAAATGAATTAAAATTATACGTGATCCCGGGGTTCACCAGGTATAGCAATAAAAAACCAGATAAATTTAATGGAGGAGTTGCCATATTTGTCAATAATAGTTTTAAATCCAACTTCCATGCTGAATATAATAATAATGCGTTCGAGTGTTTAGCGGTTGACATAGAAATACATAGCAAGAAAACAACACGAATATTTGCATTTTACCGATCACCAAGCCGTAATGTCAATGAATTCTTGTATGAGCTAGATTTATTTACTAAACAGATTGAGAATAAACAAGAACTTTTAATATGTGGGGACTTTAATATAAATCTATTAAAATGTAATACTAAATCGGAAAATTTTTTAAATATTATGGCTGGGTGTGGGTGTATAAGATTGATTGATAGTGTAACGCGTGAGGAATTTAGAGGTGGTAATTTAACCCAATCATGTATAGATAATATCTTTATTAGGAGCTCAACGGAAGAAATTTATGCAGGAATTATTAACTCAAAAATATCCGATCATTATATAATTGGTTGCCTATTTCCCATTAATAGGTGCTCTTACCAAAAAATGAAAGTACAAACAAAAAAGAGGTTAAACGAAATGTGGCTGAACCACAAACTTAAAAGTTATGACTGGCATAGTCTTGAAAAGATTGACTCCATCGAAAATATCTGCTCGCAAATGCAATCTGAATTTAATAATTTATATAAGGAATGTAGAAAGCAGGTGACGTACACAAAGGAAAATAATTTTTCATTTAAAAATGACTGGATGAATATAAAAATTTTAAACTTGATGAAAATTAGGGATATATACTATAAGCGTAGTAAAAATAATACAACAAACGCGAGGTATAAAAATTTGTATAAAACATACAGAAATATGACTAAGACCGAAATTAGAAAAGCAAAATTAGAATATTACAACAAACAAATGCAACATGCTAATAACAGTACCAAAAAAGTATGGCAGATAATCAATAATATAGTATATAATAAAAACAAATCTTCAATTGATGAGTTCATCTTGAGGCATTTTGAAAGTGCTAAACATGCGGCGAGTAAATTTATCGATCACTTCTCCCAACTAAAACAGCATTGTACTCAAGCGTGTAATACGCAATTATTGAATAGCGATAACTTAGAGCTGACACTCACGTCATTTTATATTCCAATAGTTACAAACAAGCAAGTAGAACAAATAATTAACAGATTACCGATTCACAAAGCCCCAGGATGGGATGGTATTAGAGCTTCGGATATTAAAAATAATGTAGTTATATTTACCCCCCTACTTACAAAGATAATTAACGGTTCAATTCAAGAAGGTAGCATTCCTGAGGGACTAAAAACTGGTGTTATTAGACCGATATATAAAAACGGATTGGCGAGTGCTTGTGACAATTATAGACCAATTACTATAATCTCGGTTTTAGCAAAAATTCTGGAACAACACGTTGCGTTTCATTTAAGAAATTATTTGGAGAGAAACGAGTTGCTGCACAATATGCAATTTGGGTTTAGAGAAGGAAAATCAACTGTCTCTTTGTTAAGAGTATTAACAAACAGGATAAATAAGGGATTGGCAAACGGCAAACAATTTATTATAATTTTTATAGACATTAGTAAAGCATTCGATGCTGTAAACCATCAAATATTGTTGCGAAATATGCAAGAAATGGGAATCATAGGTAGGCAAAATAAATGGTTTGAAAGTTATTTGTATAATAGGAAAACCGTAGTAAAAATCGATGAAGAATTAAGTAGAGAAGAATTTGCATTAACAGGGGTGGGACAAGGAACTATTTTAGCTCCGTTGCTATTTTTGATCTATACCAACTCCCTTCATAAATTTGTTAAAAATTCGACAGTCTTTGCTTATGCGGACGATATAGCACTCGTTATCGAGCACCGCGACATCCATGAGGCCGAAAAACTCTTGCAAGAGGATGTAAATAGTATGTGTAAGTGGGCGCATGATAAACATCTGACTATTAATATAAAAAAATCGAAGGCTTTGTACATAAGAACGTCCAGTAGATATAGAACATATAAGCCATCTATCACAGTGCATAACAATAATTGCTTACATAATTACTTGATTTCTACTTCGAACTGTGGTTGCACACAACTGGAAACGACAGAAGAGGTTAAATACTTAGGATTAATTATTGACAGGACATTATCGTGGGACAAGCATGTTATAAATTTATCTAATAAAATCAGGCAAATGATACCGGCACTTTATAAATTGGCTCTTTCAATACCATATGGTAGTCTGCGTGTATACTATAACGCTATAGTATTGTCTAGAATCATGTATGGGATATCAATTTGGGGTGAAGCAAAACGGACGATAATCAAAAAGGTTAGTAGTCAACAAAAGAAATGCTTAAAGATAATATTACCTAATAAAGATCAGGTTAACAGCAATATTAGCTGGTGGAGAGAAAAAAATGAAATGTCTCCAAGGATGTACTACTTTTATCACCGATTACTTGAATATAAGACCACAAGTAGATCAATTGCTACAATGACAAGAAGTAGGACAACGAGGAGTAATAGGGAGGTATATTTTATTCGACCGAGAGGCATAAATAGTAAGATTGATAATATTGATGAAATAGTTCTAATTAAGCTTCTAGAACGAATCCCAGAAGTTATAATGCAAAAAGAAATAGGAACTTGGAAATTATTAATTAAGCAATGGTTGATTGATAACACGGAGTGACATTAGAGTAGATAAACTGGGAACTGGCTGTGGCGGAGAATAGACCATTCCAATATATTTATCGAACTCGTGGTTATGAAATTGAATAACGATAAGTAGTTTTTTTCTTTGTTTTCATCTATTTTAGTCTTGTTTTAATATTATTATTCTATTTTTAGATTTTATAGTTTTCTCACTAATTGTAAGTACGAAAGTTAATAGTATAAGTAAAGAACTTTTGTTACACATTTTTCTTGAATAAACGATGATAAGCGTGTTGGGCACCCGCAGACGGGCAGTATGCCTTGCGGGACCCACAACTTATTTCTTTTAAAAAAAAAAAAAAAAAAAAAAAAAAAAAATCCCATTGTGTCATGGTAAAAGTTTTAATCTTGTCTCCTCCTACATCCCACCGTCCTATAACTTACGCGATTTCCCATTTGACTTGTTTTTGAATTCTATTCCTCGCCCTTTCATGGTCGGCGGCGACTAGAACTCCCACTCGCCTCTATGGGGTTGTTTCAGTTATAACAGGAATGGCACAATTATAGAGGAGGTAATTTTCAATTATAATTTGGTTCTCCTAAATGATGGTTCTCACACCTTCTTCAAATCAACGTCTACTTCTAGTTCTGTCGATCTGTCTTTTGTTTCCTCCGATATAGCTCTCAAATCCTCGTGGAAAACTCTAGATGGTACCTTCGGCAGTGACCACGTTCCGATCCTCATTGTTCTTAATGACTTCCATCGCCCTTCTCTTTCATCTTCATTTACGCCTTTGCATTATGCTGATTGGAACCTGTGTAAACGTAATTGGAATAGATTTCGGTTTATTGTGGACTTAGACCTTCCTGCAATACAGGTAGAAAACGATGCTATTTCGCAATATTCATCCTTTACTAATTCTATCTCCTCCGCTCTAACATTGTCTTCCCCACTCTATCCTCAAGCCCGGAAAAGTTATTCTTTAAGGGCTTCATCACTGTGGTGGAATGGGGACTGCACAGCTGCTGTCAATCAAAGTTTGTCTAACTTTAAATCATTCCGCTCTCAACCTACTTTTAATAATTTCTTGACATAAGAGTTCGAACGCTAGAATCAGATATATTCTCAAAAATGCCAAGAAAAACGCTTGGAAATTCTTTTGCTCTTCCTTTTCTCGATTGACTCCTATTTCCAAAGTGTGGAAATTGGCTAAAGCTTTTAGAAATTCTATTTCCGAACGCCCGTCTAGCTTCAGTCTTCCTAAGGATACTATTTCTTCTTTCTTTGACTCTATAGCTCCTGATTATGTCCCTAACTATGATGAAGTGGATTCTTTAATTCCTCCTTACCCATTACCGTCTCATTTCCATTCCTCTAACTTTTGCTTCTCTGAACTTCTTTCTTCCCTGAAAAACTCCTCTAACTTCTGTCCGGGTCATGATAAAATTTCTTACTCCATCTTCAAAAACCTATCTGTAAAGTCTCTCCAAATTCTTTTAATCATTTTTAATTCCTTCCTGCAATCTGGTTCTATTCCTGATTCATGGAACAACTTCGTTGTTATCCCAATTCCCAAGAATAATTCTTCTGCCTTTCGGCCCATTTCTTTAGCTTCTTGTCTAAGAAAACTCTTTGAAAGCATGCTTAACAAACGGCTTGTCTGGTGGCTGGAACACAATAACTTGCTTCCAGATAACCAGTTTGGTTTTCGTCCTGGCTGAGGCCCTCCAGATTGTATCATTGCTGACATTTACAAATCATTTATTTCCAAAGAATTCACAATTTCAGCTTTTATTGATGTAGCCAGTGCATACGAAAGCGTCCATCTTCCCACGCTCAAAAACGTTATGATTTCTTTAAATATCCCTGCATCCATATCCTTCCTAATTATCAATCTTTTCCAAAGTAGAACTCTCCTTCTTTCTGCTCCTTCCTTTTTCGTCTCAAGGAAGGTCTTCCAGGGCCTACCGCAAGGTTCTCGCCTTAGCCCTACTTTATTTAATTTATATGTTTCCAAAATTGGTTTTCTTTCCTTAAAATCCAAATCTTTATTTTTTGCAGATGATATCCTTGTTTACTCTTCTTCCCGTAATCTTCTAGTTGCCAATGAGGAACTAAACAGCTCCTTAAGTACTCTAGAAGAGGCCCTTTCTAACATTCATCTCTTCATTCCCGCCCCAAAATCAGCAGCTGTAGTCTTCACCCTTCGACCTTACAACCCGGGCTCATTTGAAATAAATCTAAAAAATCGTTCCATTTCAATAGTCAGTTCTTTTCGTTATCTGGGTATCACTTTATCCCCTCGTCTGTCTTTCCATGATCATATCAGCCATTTATATGCTTCCTCGCTTAAAGTCTTTAACCTTCTTAAAGCTCTCTCACCTACGAGATGGGGAGGCGATCCTTCTGTGTTAATAATGTTGTATAAATCTCTCATACGCTCTAGATTGGATTATTGCAGCTTCTTATATGGTAACGCTTCCAAATCCGTTCTCTACAAATTAGATCGTCTCCAAAACAGTTGCCTTCGGCTTTGTCTCGGAGCTCTGAGGTCATCTCCTATCCCAGCCATTCTATCTGAATCCAATATCTGTCCTCTGTTCATCCGAAGATCTTATTTGGGTTATCGCTTTCTCATTAAACGTTTTTCCACTTCCTCGTCAAATATCAGTACCTCTTATTCTTTTATCCTTCGTCACTGGCGTTTTCCCTTCAATAAAATTCCTATACTATCTCATATATCGTTTCGCCTTTCTAAATTTTCCCCTTTTGTCATTCCTCATCACAAGCTTCCATTTTTTTCTTACGTCTATTCCAAATTAATAGATTCTACAGTTGCACTTGTGGGGATATTATTTTTCTTTCATTCATTAATGAATGATTAGGCAACAACACTTATTGCTAAAAAAAATATGACTTACAAAGAACTGTTATTTTCTCTTAGGATACTTTTTTTACTTCGTGGCGTTTTCTGCAAACAGTTTGTGTTTTTTTCCAATTTTAAACATTTGTATCATTAATAATTGTTTAAAGCTTTCGTAGTGAATACTCTATTAGATCACTTTCCAGTTAAATATTGATCTTTCGCTGAAACAACATCTAAACACAACAAGTCCCTTCTTTACAGTGGATGTGGCAGTTAGGGCAATTAATAAATACCCGGACCACCTAATTTACTACACTGATGGAGCTAAGGCAGTTGGCAAGGCAGGTCCACAGCCCGCAGCCTGTGCATTCGAAGGTCACGACATCTCATGCGAAACTCGACTCAATGATGCCTGTTCCGCATTGGATACAGAATTGTACGCAATTGCACACTGCTTCTACCACATCGTTACAACTCACACCAGGGCCAGTGATTTCCTCCTGGTTACTGATTCCCTACAGTCTTTAAACATGATTAAGAGCCAAAAATTCAACAACCCGCTAATCCTAAAAATATATCACTACTTGAGTGAATTGCAGCTAATGGATAGTCACGTGTCGCTGCTGTAGGTTCCTGGGCACATTGGAGTGCCTGCAGCAGCACGTTCTACCTTGCTCTCGCCAATGCCAGAGGACGCGGAGCTACTGTCATCAATTGCATATACATTCTTAAAGGCGTGCGAAAGCCAGTGGAGAACTGAATGGGTAGCTGCTACAACATTCCTAAGAACCATTAAGCCCACAGTTGAATCCTGGTGGCCATCGGAAGGAACATCCCGATACGATTTTACAATCCTCAGCCTGCTGAGAATTGGCCACATCACTATTTTCCACAAACATATAATTGATAAAACGCCGCCTCTGGCTGCGTGCCCCTTGTGCAGCCAGACAACCGTACCGACAGTTTCTCACATACTGCTTACCTGCCAACAAAAGTTTACTGTGTTGGGGAAGCAACTTGGCCTACTCAGAAATATAGAGCAGATTCTCTCAAATGAGGTAATTTCCATCAACAGGGTTATTACCTTCATTAAAATGAGCCGCTTAACTCAGCACATTTAAATCCCCCCTCCCTTGTGTGTGCTGTAATGACCACACAGCACATACAATTTAAGGCGGAAAAAAATATTCATAATAAATAATTTTTGGATACAACTGTGTAAATTATTTTTAAACACAGTTGTATCCAAAAATGATTTATTATCATTTGTATCATGTAACAGACGATACACTTTCATTTCAGGTTATTGCTTATATTGCTTGGCTGGGTTAGCCCAGCTGAATTGGCCAAATACTTTACATCTTAATATGATTTAAGTTGTATAAATTGAAATAAAAATATTATGTGCTTACTTATATTTAAAATAAGCAGAAATAAAAAAAAAGGATAAGAAAAACTCAGTATAAATGAAAAAATATTGTGCAGCAGAATAATGAAGTATATATTGTTTATTACAATAAAGATATTACAACTGTTAAACATCTTGATTTTCGAGATTACGCGGATTCTGCGTTATTGATCCCATATTATCACTAAATGCGTTCAATAATGATTCAACATCTTCACTAGGCAGTATTGGAACAAGTGGACGTTCTTCAATTTTGCCATTTTTTGTTACTGTAACATCAACAAATTTAAAATAAAGATCTTTGTTTAATATAAAAAGTCCAGGTTCATCATTATGAACTTCGGATGAGTTTAAAACTTTTATTTTCCTTGTTGTACCATCAGTTAATGGATAACGATCCTCTAAGTGTCGAAAGATCTTATCTAAAGTGAATTCCAGAAAAAAAATACTTTCAGATTTATATGATCGATAAGTATCCATTTCAGAATTTTCATCGTCGCTTAACGAAATAGTTTTTCCATCATTTTCAGTCTTCGAATGATCAATACTGCCGGCACGTTTCAATAACTGATTTATTAAAAATTTGATAGCTTCAGTAAATATCTTCGATATGCTTTTAATAAGTGGTAAAGATCTTTGCGAAATGTTATTTATACTTTTCTCTTCTGATTCATCGTTATTTCCTTTAAAAATGAAAACAACTTAAAAAATTAGTATATGATAATAATAATAATAATAATAATATTAATAATAATAATAATCATATTAATAACAATAATAATAATAATAATATAACCGTTCAGGGTCTCACAACTAGTGAGTATGGGTATGGCGCATCCGAGGTACCCTAGCTGTCCCTCACATTGTTTCGGTAGTCTATAACTAGTCTTTGGGAGAGACACCTTTCTCTTCACCTTTTCTGGTCTCCCCAACTCTTGTATTTTTCTGACCCTGATGCTATTAGTGGATGCGAGGGCTAAGGGGTTTTCTTTCCTTCTCTCCACATTCTTCTTTTTTAATAATCCTTAACCAAGTTATAACGCGACCCGTGACGATGGCTGCATGGCACCAAAGGAAACGGAGGTGTCGCGAACGGAGTATCCAAACGTCACCGAACAAAGATTGGCAGGACAAAAAAGAGTGATCATAAACAATAACCGTTTAACAGTTCTGAAAAGGGAAATAATAAAAGAAAATGCATCAAAACAGATAACTGAGCTAAAAGAAAAAGATAAACACCAAAATATAAAAGCAAATAATAAACCAACGAATAAAATGAAATTAGCAGATAAACCAACAGATCAAAGAATAATAAAACCAGTAGAAGTGATCAGTAGCATAGAAAGAAAGATACAAGAAAGTTTAGAAACCTATATAATAAAATAGAATAAAACAAATCCCACTAGAAGAGAGAGCCTCTCAAAACGGCATGAAAATAAGTATACACACACACAAATATTCAAATAATATATAAAATCCTCGAACTTGTAATCGATAGCGTAATAATGAAGTAGATAGAAAAAGGACATAGAAACGCACTATATAGTTATATTGACTACAAAATAGCCTTTGATAATGTCCCACGTACATGACTTTTAAAAATACTGGAAATATACCACATTAACCCAGAAATACATAAGCTCCTCTCTCAAATAATGAAAAAAATGGAAAATAACAATCAATATCCCAATAGAAATAATTAATATAAAATGTAGAATATTTTCAGACCTTTGTGGTTCTGCCTCAGTATAAACCCTCTATCAAATATAATAAATGATTCAAAATATGGGATTAACATAAAGCACAAAAACAACAACTACAAAATAAACCACCTGATGTATATGGATAACATTAAATTATACAGCGCCTCCTCTACTCAAATGAATTCATTACTAAATATAGGATAAAACATAAGCACTGATATAAAAATGGAATTCGGAATAAAAAAATGCAAAAGCCTTCATATATGGAAAGGGAAATGTTCTTTTTTTTAATATGAAATAATAATAATATTATTTTATATATTATCATTTGGGCGCGCCAGCGGCTTTGACCCAACAACTACAGAAATAAGGAAAAGGTTAAATAGAGAGACGATTAGAAATAAAGCTTAGGAAAGATTGAAGTACAGGAATTATATCTGGAGATGGAAAAAAAAGAACAAAGGAAGAATTATAAGGAGCAGGAAGACCCAGTGTTAAGATTTTAGAGTACAAAACAGAGCGATCAGAATCAAGGGCAAGGCATTCAAAGAAGATGTGCTTTGCATCACATATGAGAGGAGAGATGGAACTATGAAAGGTACAATCAGATGAGGAGGACACGGAGAAACGAAAACGTGAAGGGGATGGAAGGGAGTGATTAAAACGCAGTTCGATTAAGGAAACGATCGCGGAACAATGATAAGAAGAGGAATGAAACCACAGCTGAGAACAGGGAATCGGCTGAATTTGAAGATAATGAGAGGCGGGATTAGAAAATAAAGAAGGATAGATGTCCGCCCAGAGTCAGGAATGATTAGCTGAGGAAAGAAGGGGAATGTCCGAGGTAGGAAAATTACAGAGTAAACAGGCCAAAAAATACGCTGACTCCTTTCCTTAGATGCCAGAATGGCTAGGAACCCACAAAAATTTAGTCGGCAGAAGTAGTCTGTAAATACAGGAACTAGCCGTTCCGCTAATCCGAACCCCAATTCCTGTCCCGGAGGCGAAAATTCACCCCAGACCGGTGATCCGAACTCAAAATTCACCCCGATTCATGTCCAGGTGGTCAAAATTCACCCCAGTTTCCCCCGATTCCTCAGAGTTTCCCCCTGACGGTTCCCGCGCGTATCCGCTGATCCGATCGTCCAAACAGTGTCCCGAGGTCAATAAACTATCCAAAGTGTTATTCTGGGGCGCAAGTAACCCCAATTAGTGTCCAGGTTCTGAAAGTTCCCCCAAGTTCCCCAAATTTCTCCGAAATTCCCCCGTACACGTCCCGCTCGTTTCCCATAAACCGATCCGATTATTAATTAACATAAGTATATTAATTAATGTCCGAAAGTAACCCAAGTCTCTGGTGGCCCCTCCCGTCGCTCCGTTACCTCAATTTTTTTTTCAAAATTCCGAGGCCTAAGTATGAAAATTCCAAAATTTAACCCAAGTATATTATTTAAAGCATAAATTTAACCTATAACTCCAGTTCACACCTCTCACACGTATATTTCGTTCCCGCGCATATATCTAACATAGCGTGCTCCGCTGCAAAAGCACACGCGCCGATCCCACGCATATTCAGATCTCCACTGCAATATCACCCCCCCCACACACACACCCACACCCACATCCACACACACGTGCTCCGTTCCCGATACCGCGATTATTTCTTTAATATATTTCAAAGTCTAAATTTTAATTTATTTCAAAGTATATGTAATATAAAATTATACATACGATACCTCGTCCCGATCTCGTGCATATATCTAACACAGCGTTATTTTCCGCGAAAGCGCACGCGCAGATCCCCCGCATATATCCAATATAACGTTAGCTGCGCGAAAGCGCACACGCCGATCCCCCGCACGCTCCGTCCGTTTACACTATCGCAATTATTTTTTTAATAATTATTTTTTTCACATAATAACCCAATCCCTGCTCTGTTGTCTAAACCTAACCGGTTATCCAAAACATTTACAAATTAACAAATCAATTATTTCTATAGTCTCAAATAGCCGTAGTCTCCTTTACCCCTTCCATCCTCTTTTACGATCGATTATAATATACATTATTTATTTTTTCTTATCCTCCGATCATTTTACACACTATAGTAACCTAACGTCCAATGTTGCACATACCGCTGCCACTGTTTTAATATCTAATATATAGCATTCTATTTACTTTTACTACGACCATTAAACCCCCGATCGACGCTCCCGACGCCTCCGTCATTTCATATTGAGAGGTTTTTATTTTTTATGTGACCGCTATGAATGCACACCGTCCATTCCCGCACACCCATCTGCTGTCGTTAGTTCCCATACCGTTCATAATAACTTTTATTCAACTCCAAGTATTATGGAATTATTCCAATTATATATTTTCATCACTTCCGATCATTTCTTCTGACCGTTCATAATATTTTTATTTTCCTCCGGTTCTAAAAATAAATCCTACAATGTCTTCAACGCGATGAATGCGCACACATCTTCTACAGTTAGTTTCCATATCGATCTTAATAACTTTTTTCAACTCCAAGTATTATGGAATTATTCTAACTATATTTTTTTTTTTCGCTTCCGATCGTTTCTCCCGAACGTTTATAATTTTTTTCCAGACATATGTATTCAAAAATTAAATCAAGTATAATTTTATTTAACACGATTTCATAATTTCCCTCTCCATCCCCTATTCATCCTACACAAATTACAATTCTTTCATAATAAATGTTCTAGACCCAGTCAAACAATCAACTCTCGCAGAAGTGTAGACGTTGCATCCAACACCCATTTTACTATCAATTATTGTATATTATTGTTAGATTATTTTTCCAAAAAGTCTTTTGAAATTTTTGTCCGTTCGTACATATTTTTTTTATTTTATTTGCACGACATCCATTTCCATGCATACACGTTTCCCTAGCAATTATAATATGTTTTATTTATTTTTCAACTCCACCCAGACTTACATACACGTCCTATTAGGTTCCTTATTAATCGTGAACATTTTTTTTCTATATTAGCCGCAGGAGCATATCACATCAGACCCACACATATACCACACACAGTCATTATATTTAATTTTTAATTATCGATCTTTAATTATTTTTACTGGTATTATTTTTCCGACACATTCACCCCGTCATACATACTTTACATCTTTTAACATTTTGATAGAGAAAATCTCAGAGCACTAAATAATTTTTATCAACATCGTAACTAATTTTAATATTATACACATCTCAGTATAATTATTAAACGAAGGAACTATTATTTTCATTGACGATATTGTTGCTACAAACATTAATCGTCCTTTTCCAGGTATAGTCAACCTCTTCATGTATTCGTCTCGTCTTTCTATCAACCTTTGACCGCACAATACTCCCCCGCTATTTACCGTTATTCGCTAGAAGAATATTTTTTTAGACTCGTTCAAATACACACACATGCACATAAAAAAATAGACATCAACGTCATCGAACACTGATCTCAACATTTCCAAGAAATTCAATCGCTGCTCCACAGTCTAAGATGTCTCCGCACGCCTCACCAGTCGTTTGTAACATTATTGAAGCGCCTGTCATGTACCGTTATTTACGACCTTTTACAACATACAAATCCACGACATGTATACACCTTTTCTAGAAAGCATGGTGAAAATGGACAATCTCTCCCGATGAAAACCAGCTTGAATGATGTACCGTTATTTCATTCATTTTGCAGAAGGTTAATTTAAAGCATCCATGCACCTTTTCTACTATTAAATAAGCAAATGTATCCTTTAAACCTTTCTACCTTTTTGCAATCAATTTACTGATTGTACATACTTTTTATATTTTTTCCACATACTCCTTGATCGTCACAACCACCACAAAAGCGCACCATCCATTCGCACACACTCATCTGCTACCGTTCGATCTCATATCATTCATAATAATTTTTTCGATTCTATTAGTTTAAGAATATTTCATTTTTTTTGGTTGTTTTTTTTCCAACTCTAACATTTTTTTTTTTTTTCGAAATCTTTCGTATTATATTTTTTCTCACATATGGCTGTCACGTAGTCGTAGCGAAAAATGCTCCGCTCATAACCTTACATGCATGTTACCATACCGATGTATTAGATCGTGCGACAATGTTATTGAGTCTGCTGAAACAGGATCTTCCTCTTCATATCTTTTGTAGAAAACGGTTTACATGTACACACTTACACGCAAACACTCATATCTTCATCTCCCCTTGACAGCGTCTTTCAAACACCTCTATAACCAAAGGAATGTGGTTTTTCTGGACAACCCTCCCTTTTCAAAGGCAAGCATCGAGGTAGATTGTTGAACGGATCTGATCGTGCAGGCAGTATTAGTTTTATGTTAAACGTGTTCATTTTGTAGAATCTGTGTTCTTCACGCGTTATTAAAATATTCTCAAGAACGATAAAGTCTGTAATTTCCTACGTCTTTTCTCTTTTTCGTTCGCTCTTTATTTTCTGTCTTTTTTCTCTCTTATTGCACGTTATTCTTTTCGCTCTTATTTTCTCTCATTTTTTTAGTATAAATATTACAATAATAATCGAATATGAATAACAATACCGAATCGAATGTCGATAATGTCGCGGATTTCATTCAAAATTTTTTCGTAAATGATAATGATAATGCAATGTTTCCGGACGATTTTCCAAATATACATATGCCGCCACCACCACCACCAGCAGAAGAAACATCATTACAAGGGCCTTCGCTACATTCATTCTCAGATTTTGTTCCATTGGTTACATCAACACCTTTAGCATCACCGGTAATGTCACAAGATTTGCAAACTCCGCCGTTAACGCAAGTACCTTTGGTACATGATGAAAAAGAATATAGCACAACAATGTTGGAATTACCCAAAGAAATATTTAACCGAAAAGCAGTCGTCTATGTTAAAGACCCTAACGATCCAGAAAATAAAAACAGTTTCATGTATGCGGTTTTAGAAAAATTTACATCAAAACCGTCATCGATGTGGCAGTACAATATTCTACAGAAAGTATACGATTTCAGCTTTATTCACTTACCGATCCAATCGCTGGCTGATATTGAAACGTTTGAAAGAATAAACGCTGTATCAATCAACTTATACAAGCTGATAGAAACCGACTATACAGATCAAAGTACATTCAACTACAAAATAAAAGTCGTGTACGCCTTCCGAAAAAATCACAGTTTGTTAAATCATAAACATCACACAAACATATTATATTGGGGATCTAATGGAAATTATCAATTCGCATGGATGAAAAAATTCAGTCGATTGTTGCGGATCCAGTCGCCGAAAGCGAAATTTGTATGCTGGTCATGTCTCGATCCCATGAATACCGATTACGAACATAATAATACTCACATATGAGACGCAGTCAGTTGGCGTAATATGCACTATATGTAATTAAATAAAGACGTATTTTTCGTATTCATAGATGTATTTTTATTGTTCAAAAAATCTTTTTACATTGTTTCATACAAATTAATGTAATCTATATAATATAATAAATATTTTCATATGTATACATTTTTGTTTTTATTTTTCATAAACTTAAAATTCCAATTTTACTATTGTTGTTAATATATTCCAAACTCCAGTTTGTATTAAATCCTCTCGCTCTTTATGTTGAACAGACGAATCAATATTATTTAACTGTTCATTTAAGTATGCAGAGTCTTTTTATCTTGCTTAACTTTAAAGATATATGATAGATTCTTTTTTCATTTGACAGTGTAAACGTTTTCTTCTTTTAAAATTTTCTTATGCTTTATCACTATTACAACATTTTTCATCATTTTCTAACTAATTGTAAACATTTTTCCACTATTTTGTAACATGTTCTTATGTTTTAGGACTTTTTGCCATATTTTTTTCACCAATTTATACTATTTCGAAGCATTTCATATGACTGAACGCTACTTAAGAAGTTTTTCGATAATTATCACCATTCCTCGCAATATTCATATGTTTTAACGCTTTTTACACTATTTTTCACAAATTCATGATAATTCGCTTCATTTCTAATGTTTGAACGGCTCATATGCAGTTTTTCGACAATTTTTCACTATCCATCACTATATTTTTTTATGTTGTATCACCTTTTACGAAGTCTTCATCAAATTTTACCTTCATTCAACAATATTTTCGTTATTGTACCCCTTTGAACTGTTGTTTTACCCTAAAAGCGAGTGTATATCTAATTTGTTATAATTAAGAAAGAATGTAATGTATATTACAAATTTCCTTTCCTGGGAGTATGATTGTGTGTGCAGAATAATAAACTCTGGTAAGAAGCAGACTGTATCCACCATCAAGCAGGGTGTGTAAAGCGTGGTAATTAACTCTGGCATTGCACACATTGCAAGGTAGTTATGATATGTTTGAGCATAAATTAGTTGTTGTATATCATTCATGTTAGTCATTAAATGTTCACACTGAGAGATGCAAGGGGAGCGTCATCATATGAACCATTACGATTTTTATAATTATAATATACACTAAGCATGTATGTATTACAACGACCACATCAACTCTGTTAAGGACGGTAATGTTTGGAGGTAGATAGTGAACCGTTACATTAGAAGAGGAACATGGGTACATACATGGAAACATCATTAGCGATATTACATCACATGTATGTCATCAAATTTAACTAAAATATTGCGTCCATAGTAAAAAATGCGAGGATTTTTCCTAAGAGGTTAAATTTTATGTCTAAGATGGCGAATATAATAAAATTGATGCGATTTTAGCTGAAGATGGGGTATTTTATACTAAAATCGTTGTTTTACACCTAAAGTGAGATTATTTTGGGAGTTAAACGGTCTCTTTTCATATAAAATTTTATGTTTTTTCTAAATGTGGCTATTTTTTGACCTAAATGGAGTAATTTCTGTGTGAATGGCACTTTTTAGACTGGCCTATATACTTCTTGATGTGATATTCCATTCATCGTGAAGCTATGCTTTGAAAGGGTTTGTGTCTGGTTGTGGAAAGTTTCCAAACTTTTCTGATGCATCGATTATAGTATAATAGTTGTTGTGTGTTAGTGAGTTGATGGTGTTTGGATGGGAATAATAAATAGGGGTAAGAGGTGGAGTGTACCACATCAAGCAAGGAGAGTACTGTTTGATAATTAACTCTATCATTTAAACACATTGCAAGTCAGTTATAATATGTTAAGTCAAAATTAGTTGTTGTATCTCGTTCAGGATTTTACATTAAACGATCACACTGAGAGACGCGTTGGACTCGTCATCATCAAGATCCATGCAATCATTACATTATTTTTCACTAATTTGTAATCACCATTTTTTTTTTTTATGTTTTGAACGACTCTTATAATGTTTTTTGATAATTTTCATGGTACAAAGTTCATAATGTAAAGTAATTTTAATTATTTCAACAGTCTTTACATACAAATAAAGCAATATATCTTAAACACATTAAACATAATACAAATCTTTACAAATAGAAGTAAACAACAAATTTGCTTAGAAAATTTAATAAAACTTAAGAATCATATTATATATGAAATTGCATACGTTTTTTCAATCAATGATCCAAACTAGCAGGTTTAGAATTATATCAGACCTCGAGTAAAAACCCCAAATTATTTAATGTGTACGGTCTGATATAATTCTAAACCTGCTAGTTTGGATCATTGATTGAAAAAACGTATGCAATTTCATATATAATATGATTCTTAAGTTTTATTAAATTTTCTAAGCAAATTTGTTGTTTACTTCTATTTGTAAAGATTTGTATTATGTTTAATGTGTTTAAGATATATTGCTTTATTTGTATGTAAAGACTGTTGAAATAATTAAAATTACTTTACATTATGAACTTTGTACCATGAAAATTATCAAAAAACATTATAAGAGTCGTTCAAAACATAAAAAAAAAAAATGGTGATTACAAATTAGTGAAAAATAATGTAATGATTGCATGGATCTTGATGATGACGAGTCCAACGCGTCTCTCAGTGTGATCGTTTAATGTAAAATCCTGAACGAGATACAACAACTAATTTTGACTTAACATATTATAACTGACTTGCAATGTGTTTAAATGATAGAGTTAATTATCAAACAGTACTCTCCTTGCTTGATGTGGTACACTCCACCTCTTACCCCTATTTATTATTCCCATCCAAACACCATCAACTCACTAACACACAACAACTATTATACTATAATCGATGCATCAGAAAAGTTTGGAAACTTTCCACAACCAGACACAAACCCTTTCAAAGCATAGCTTCACGATGAATGGAATATCACATCAAGAAGTATATAGGCCAGTCTAAAAAGTGCCATTCACACAGAAATTACTCCATTTAGGTCAAAAAATAGCCACATTTAGAAAAAACATAAAATTTTATATGAAAAGAGACCGTTTAACTCCCAAAATAATCTCACTTTAGGTGTAAAACAACGATTTTAGTATAAAATACCCCATCTTCAGCTAAAATCGCATCAATTTTATTATATTCGCCATCTTAGACATAAAATTTAACCTCTTAGGAAAAATCCTCGCATTTTTTACTATGGACGCAATATTTTAGTTAAATTTGATGACATACATGTGATGTAATATCGCTAATGATGTTTCCATGTATGTACCCATGTTCCTCTTCTAATGTAACGGTTCACTATCTACCTCCAAACATTACCGTCCTTAACAGAGTTGATGTGGTCGTTGTAATACATACATGCTTAGTGTATATTATAATTATAAAAATCGTAATGGTTCATATGATGACGCTCCCCTTGCATCTCTCAGTGTGAACATTTAATGACTAACATGAATGATATACAACAACTAATTTATGCTCAAACATATCATAACTACCTTGCAATGTGTGCAATGCCAGAGTTAATTACCACGCTTTACACACCCTGCTTGATGGTGGATACAGTCTGCTTCTTACCAGAGTTTATTATTCTGCACACACAATCATACTCCCAGGAAAGGAAATTTGTAATATACATTACATTCTTTCTTAATTATAACAAATTAGATATACACTCGCTTTTAGGGTAAAACAACAGTTCAAAGGGGTACAATAACGAAAATATTGTTGAATGAAGGTAAAATTTGATGAAGACTTCGTAAAAGGTGATACAACATAAAAAAATATAGTGATGGATAGTGAAAAATTGTCGAAAAACTGCATATGAGCCGTTCAAACATTAGAAATGAAGCGAATTATCATGAATTTGTGAAAAATAGTGTAAAAAGCGTTAAAACATATGAATATTGCGAGGAATGGTGATAATTATCGAAAAACTTCTTAAGTAGCGTTCAGTCATATGAAATGCTTCGAAATAGTATAAATTGGTGAAAAAAATATGGCAAAAAGTCCTAAAACATAAGAACATGTTACAAAATAGTGGAAAAATGTTTACAATTAGTTAGAAAATGATGAAAAATGTTGTAATAGTGATAAAGCATAAGAAAATTTTAAAAGAAGAAAACGTTTACACTGTCAAATGAAAAAAGAATCTATCATATATCTTTAAAGTTAAGCAAGATAAAAAGACTCTGCATACTTAACTGAACAGTTAAATAATATTGATTCGTCTGTTCAACATAAAGAGCGAGAGGATTTAATACAAACTGGAGTTTGGAATATATTAACAACAATAGTAAAATTGGAATTTTAAGTTTATGAAAAATAAAAACAAAAATGTATACATATGAAAATATTTATTATATTATATAGATTACATTAATTTGTATGAAACAATGTAAAAAGATTTTTTGAACAATAAAAATACATCTATGAATACGAAAAATACATCTTTATTTAATTACATATAGTGCATATTACGCCAACTGACTGCGTCACATATGTGAGTATTATTATGTTCGTAATCGGTATTCATGGGATCGAGACATGACCAGCATACAAATTTCGCTTTCGGCGACTGGATCCGCAACAATCGACTGAATTTTTTCATCCATGCGAATTGATAATTTCCATTAGATCCCCAATATAATATGTTTGTGTGATGTTTATGATTTAACAAACTGTGATTTTTTCGGAAGGCGTACACGACTTTTATTTTGTAGTTGAATGTACTTTGATCTGTATAGTCGGTTTCTATCAGCTTGTATAAGTTGATTGATACAGCGTTTATTCTTTCAAACGTTTCAATATCAGCCAGCGATTGGATCGGTAAGTGAATAAGAACTATTCCCATATCAAAAATTGGACTGACAATATTACATCTGAATTAAATTATAATAAAAATCATGTAGTTAACGAAGACATATTTCATGTACTGCATTTAAATATAAGAAGTGTACGACGAAATTGGGATGAATTTTTAGCTTATATTATAAATACTCCCGTAAGTGTTATCATTCTGACTGAAATTAACATAGCTGAATACGAGTTAAAATTATATGAGGTAGAGGGGTTCGAGAGATTTGCTATTCAAAAACCTTCGGGATATAATGGAGGAATATTGATGTTTGTTAATAATAAATTTCGATGCATAATTCAGGAAGCCGTAAATACTCCAAGTATGGACATGCTGATGGTTGACATATTCACATACGAAAAAACGCCATTACGAGTAATTGCCATATATAGATCTCCGAGTAAAAATGTAGGTGAATTTATTAAAGACCTCGCAATGTTATTGAAAAATGAAAAAGATAACGATAACGTTTTAATTTGCGGGGACTTTAACATAGACCTATTACATCAAAATGTACAGGCTGAAAACTTTTTGAATATATTGTACGGGATAGGAGCAGTACAGTTAATCCAGGGAATAACGAGAGAGGAAGAACGAGTAGATAGATGCACCCAATCTTGTATTGATAACATATTCATGAAATATGCTGCCTGTAAAGTCACTTCTGGAATCATTAACGCGAAAATATCCGATCACTATTTAATAGGTGTTGCGTTTAGTACCTTGAAAAGCAAATGGCAGAAAAGTAACATAAATCGCAAACTCGTTTTCGATGAAAAGAAAATACGTAGTGAAATATACAACTATAACTGGAACCAAATAAAGGGATTTAGCACGGCAGAAAACATATATGATTATATAAACGCCGCATTCAAAATCATTTACAAGAAATGTGAACTGGGTGTGAGTGAAGGTAGGAATGTAAACAAATATCATCCAAAAAAAAAAAAAAAAAAAAAAAAAGAATGGATGAATCAGAAGATACTTAATTTTATGAAAATTAGAGATCAATACTATAAACTTAGTAAAGGGAATAGAACCAGTACTCGATATAAGGGACTCTATAAAAAATATCGAAATAATGTCAAAACAGAAATAAGGAAGGCAAAACAGGTGTTTTACTTAAGTCAAATTGATAGAGCAAATAATTCGAGTAAAAATATATGGAGAATAATTAATAATATTGTAAATAAAAGGAATAAAGTATCAATTGATGATTGCATTTGCAGGCATTTTGGAACCGACTCATTATTAGTGGAGAAATTCAATGAATATTTTGCAAAATCAGTAGAACAATATAAACATAAGTGTGATGTCCAGTTATTGAATTCAAATGATGAAAACAGGTTGATGTGTTCTTTTTTCATTCCTCCAGCTGATAATATACAAATTGAAGCAATAATAAATAGCCTAAAAAATTTCAAAGCACCAGGTTGGGATGGTATTAGGACTATGGACATTAAGCGAAATTTAAAGAGATTCGTTCCTATACTAACAAATATGATTAATTATTCTATAAAGAGTGGTATCATCCCACAGGGGCTAAAAAAAGGAATTATTAAACCAATTTACAAAAAAGGAGCTCAAAATAAGCTGGAAAATTACCGCCCTATAACAATAATTTCGGTAATAGCGAAAATTTTAGAACATTACGTAAACTGTCATTTAAAGAGTTACCTAGAAACAAATAATCTCCTTTACGAAAATCAACACGGATTTAGAGGAAAAAGATCCATCTTAACGCTATTAAGTAAATTGGGAAATGAAATAAATATGGGACTATCGATAGGGAATCAATTTATAATTACTTTCATTGACCTATCCAAGGCGTTTGACTTAGTAGATCATGATTTATTAATAAAGGATTTAGAAAAGATTGGTATTACTAACAGACAGCTCCAATGGTTTACAAACTATATTAAAAATAGGAAGAATTGTATAAAAATTGCAAAAAATGAAAGTAGGGATAGGTGGTTACAATACGGTGTCGGACAAGGAACCATACTGGCTCCCATTCTTTTCTTGATATATACTGACTCGCTTCACAAATATATTAGAAATGCAAAGGTGTTTGTGTTTGCGGATGACATTGCGCTATTAATAGAACACAATAATATACAAATGGCGGAGAAGTTACTTCAGGAGGACGTTGATAATCTTAGTAAATGGGCGCATGACAGGAGGTTAGCAGTGAACATAAATAAATCAAAGATAATGCATATTCGAAACATATCCAAACTTGCTACTCATGAACCGAGGATTATCATCCACAGTAACGAATGTGTCCATGATTTATATTTAAGGAACAACAGTCCAGTTTGTGCATGTAAACCATTAGAAAAGGTGCAGGATTTTAAATATTTAGGGGTTTTTATAGATAGCAATATGAATTGGAAAAAACATATACAAAATTTAAGTGTAAAAATCAGACAGACCATTCCAGCATTATATAAGATGAAACAAGTACTTCCATATGAAACACTAAAAATTTTTTTTAACGCAATGATAATGTCTAGGATATTATATGGTATTCAAATATGGGGAGAAGCGAAGAAATCACAACTTAACAAGATAACGAAATTGCAGAAAAGATGCTTAAAATTACTGCTTCCTCATGGGGGGCATTATAATTCAACATCATCATGGTGGAAGGTAAACAATGAGATGTCGCCAAAAATGTATTATTATTATTATAGATTATTGGAGCTCAAAACCAATAATATCAGAATACCTTCAAGACCTAAAATTAGAGTGACGAGAGATCGAAATAAAAAATACTTTATTCAACCAAGGGGGACCAATTTAAGGATTGATAATACACAGCAGACAGTTCTAATTAAATTATTACGGGAAATTCCAAGTAATATATTAAAGGAGAAAAGATTAGGTGTGTGGAAGGAAGACGAAAAAAATGGCTGATAGATTGGTGTGCAGATTAAGAAATTTTCGAGGATTCTTCTATTTGTACTACCATGTCGGTGACTTCTTTATTTCGCAAATTAGGTTCCTAAAGTTCTCATTGCTCAGCACAGGAACTACAACAGGTGCATGTAGACAATTTTCAATAATGTAGCGGAAAAGATCTTCTTTCTTGTACATTAGTGGGTATGATTATTCTGAGTGTGACTGGTTGGTGATGTATAAGTGCTAAGTGTGTAGTTATAAGAAGTTACTGTACTAAATTAATCAAATTACTATAGTGATAAGAAATACTATTTTAGATGTATTGAAATGTTATTAGTTAATTGTAAATTTATGTCAAATAAACGATAATGAGGGTGACGGGAACTCACGAAACGGGCAAAATTGCCTTGTGAGACCCACAACTTTCTTATTTAAAAATGAAAAAAAAAAAAAAAAAAAAAAGCTGAAATCGTATACTTTCTGTAGAATATTGTACTGCCACATCGATGACGGTTTTGATGTAAATTTTTCTAAAACCGCATACATGAAACTGTTTTTATTTTCTGGATCGTTAGGGTCTTTAACATAGACGACTGCTTTTCGGTTAAATATTTCTTTGGGTAATTCCAACATTGTTGTGCTATATTCTTTTTCATCATGTACCAAAGGTACTTGCGTTAACGGCGGAGTTTGCAAATCTTGTGACATTACCGGTGATGCTAAAGGTGTTGATGTAACCAATGGAACAAAATCTGAGAATGAATGTAGCGAAGGCCCTTGTAATGATGTTTCTTCTGCTGGTGGTGGTGGTGGCGGCATATGTATATTTGGAAAATCGTCCGGAAACATTGCATTATCATTATCATTTACGAAAAAATTTTGAATGAAATCCGCGACATTATCGACATTCGATTCGGTATTGTTATTCATATTCGATTATTATTGTAATATTTATACTAAAAAAATGAGAGAAAATAAGAGCGAAAAGAATAACGTGCAATAAGAGAGAAAAAAGACAGAAAATAAAGAGCGAACGAAAAAGAGAAAAGACGTAGGAAATTACAGACTTTATCGTTCTTGAGAATATTTTAATAACGCGTGAAGAACACAGATTCTACAAAATGAACACGTTTAACATAAAACTAATACTGCCTGCACGATCAGATCCGTTCAACAATCTACCTCGATGCTTGCCTTTGAAAAGGGAGGGTTGTCCAGAAAAACCACATTCCTTTGGTTATAGAGGTGTTTGAAAGACGCTGTCAAGGGGAGATGAAGATATGAGTGTTTGCGTGTAAGTGTGTACATGTAAACCGTTTTCTACAAAAGATATGAAGAGGAAGATCCTGTTTCAGCAGACTCAATAACATTGTCGCACGATCTAATACATCGGTATGGTAACATGCATGTAAGGTTATGAGCGGAGCATTTTTCGCTACGACTACGTGACAGCCATATGTGAGAAAAAATATAATACGAAAGATTTCGAAAAAAAAAAAAAATGTTAGAGTTGGAAAAAAAACAACCAAAAAAAATGAAATATTCTTAAACTAATAGAATCGAAAAAATTATTATGAATGATATGAGATCGAACGGTAGCAGATGAGTGTGTGCGAATGGATGGTGCGCTTTTGTGGTGGTTGTGACGATCAAGGAGTATGTGGAAAAAATATAAAAAGTATGTACAATCAGTAAATTGATTGCAAAAAGGTAGAAAGGTTTAAAGGATACATTTGCTTATTTAATAGTAGAAAAGGTGCATGGATGCTTTAAATTAACCTTCTGCAAAATGAATGAAATAACGGTACATCATTCAAGCTGGTTTTCATCGGGAGAGATTGTCCATTTTCACCATGCTTTCTAGAAAAGGTGTATACATGTCGTGGATTTGTATGTTGTAAAAGGTCGTAAATAACGGTACATGACAGGCGCTTCAATAATGTTACAAACGACTGGTGAGGCGTGCGGAGACATCTTAGACTGTGGAGCAGCGATTGAATTTCTTGGAAATGTTGAGATCAGTGTTCGATGACGTTGATGTCTATTTTTTTATGTGCATGTGTGTGTATTTGAACGAGTCTAAAAAAATATTCTTCTAGCGAATAACGGTAAATAGCGGGGGAGTATTGTGCGGTCAAAGGTTGATAGAAAGACGAGACGAATACATGAAGAGGTTGACTATACCTGGAAAAGGACGATTAATGTTTGTAGCAACAATATCGTCAATGAAAATAATAGTTCCTTCGTTTAATAATTATACTGAGATGTGTATAATATTAAAATTAGTTACGATGTTGATAAAAATTATTTAGTGCTCTGAGATTTTCTCTATCAAAATGTTAAAAGATGTAAAGTATGTATGACGGGGTGAATGTGTCGGAAAAATAATACCAGTAAAAATAATT
Organism: Icerya purchasi; assembly: GCA_039619475.1. Classification (NCBI taxonomy): domain Eukaryota; kingdom Metazoa; phylum Arthropoda; class Insecta; order Hemiptera; family Monophlebidae; genus Icerya; species Icerya purchasi. The sequence continues at coordinate 266,493,808 of CM077115.1, read as the reverse complement.
AAAGATCGATAATTAAAAATTAAATATAATGACTGTGTGTGGTATATGTGTGGGTCTGATGTGATATGCTCCTGCGGCTAATATAGAAAAAAAATGTTCACGATTAATAAGGAACCTAATAGGACGTGTATGTAAGTCTGGGTGGAGTTGAAAAATAAATAAAACATATTATAATTGCTAGGGAAACGTGTATGCATGGAAATGGATGTCGTGCAAATAAAATAAAAAAAATATGTACGAACGGACAAAAATTTCAAAAGACTTTTTGGAAAAATAATCTAACAATAATATACAATAATTGATAGTAAAATGGGTGTTGGATGCAACGTCTACACTTCTGCGAGAGTTGATTGTTTGACTGGGTCTAGAACATTTATTATGAAAGAATTGTAATTTGTGTAGGATGAATAGGGGATGGAGAGGGAAATTATGAAATCGTGTTAAATAAAATTATACTTGATTTAATTTTTGAATACATATGTCTGGAAAAAAATTATAAACGTTCGGGAGAAACGATCGGAAGCGAAAAAAAAAAATATAGTTAGAATAATTCCATAATACTTGGAGTTGAAAAAAGTTATTAAGATCGATATGGAAACTAACTGTAGAAGATGTGTGCGCATTCATCGCGTTGAAGACATTGTAGGATTTATTTTTAGAACCGGAGGAAAATAAAAATATTATGAACGGTCAGAAGAAATGATCGGAAGTGATGAAAATATATAATTGGAATAATTCCATAATACTTGGAGTTGAATAAAAGTTATTATGAACGGTATGGGAACTAACGACAGCAGATGGGTGTGCGGGAATGGACGGTGTGCATTCATAGCGGTCACATAAAAAATAAAAACCTCTCAATATGAAATGACGGAGGCGTCGGGAGCGTCGATCGGGGGTTTAATGGTCGTAGTAAAAGTAAATAGAATGCTATATATTAGATATTAAAACAGTGGCAGCGGTATGTGCAACATTGGACGTTAGGTTACTATAGTGTGTAAAATGATCGGAGGATAAGAAAAAATAAATAATGTATATTATAATCGATCGTAAAAGAGGATGGAAGGGGTAAAGGAGACTACGGCTATTTGAGACTATAGAAATAATTGATTTGTTAATTTGTAAATGTTTTGGATAACCGGTTAGGTTTAGACAACAGAGCAGGGATTGGGTTATTATGTGAAAAAAATAATTATTAAAAAAATAATTGCGATAGTGTAAACGGACGGAGCGTGCGGGGGATCGGCGTGTGCGCTTTCGCGCAGCTAACGTTATATTGGATATATGCGGGGGATCTGCGCGTGCGCTTTCGCGGAAAATAACGCTGTGTTAGATATATGCACGAGATCGGGACGAGGTATCGTATGTATAATTTTATATTACATATACTTTGAAATAAATTAAAATTTAGACTTTGAAATATATTAAAGAAATAATCGCGGTATCGGGAACGGAGCACGTGTGTGTGGATGTGGGTGTGGGTGTGTGTGTGGGGGGGGTGATATTGCAGTGGAGATCTGAATATGCGTGGGATCGGCGCGTGTGCTTTTGCAGCGGAGCACGCTATGTTAGATATATGCGCGGGAACGAAATATACGTGTGAGAGGTGTGAACTGGAGTTATAGGTTAAATTTATGCTTTAAATAATATACTTGGGTTAAATTTTGGAATTTTCATACTTAGGCCTCGGAATTTTGAAAAAAAAATTGAGGTAACGGAGCGACGGGAGGGGCCACCGGAGACTTGGGTTACTTTCGGACATTAATTAATATACTTATGTTAATTAATAATCGGATCGGTTTATGGGAAACGAGCGGGACGCGTACGGGGGAATTTCGGAGAAATTTGGGGAACTTGGGGGAACTTTCAGAACCTGGACACTAATTGGGGTTACTTGCGCCCCAGAATAACACTTTGGATAGTTTATTGACCTCGGGACACTGTTTGGACGATCGGATCAGCGGATACGCGCGGGAACCGTCAGGGGGAAACTCTGAGGAATCGGGGGAAACTGGGGTGAATTTTGACCACCTGGACATGAATCGGGGTGAATTTTGAGTTCGGATCACCGGTCTGGGGTGAATTTTCGCCTCCGGGACAGGAATTGGGGTTCGGATTAGCGGAACGGCTAGTTCCTGTATTTACAGACTACTGGCGGAAGTGGAGTAAATTTATTTACTAGCTGCTTCTCATTTGTTATGTCAGGCATAGTTGACATATCTACTGTTTCAGAGGGAGTACCGTCACGTGTCGGGGTTTGCAATTCCACACAATGTGACTGATCAGTGGAGTTTAACCGCTTTCGATAAGCTCATTTACCTGCTTTTGCAGTTGAGCTGTACTTACTTATCCTTGCTGGCAATTAATTCTTCATACTGTGTCCGAGTAGAAGTTTCACGTGTTTCCATTTTTTTCCTTTTGTTTTCCTTTTTTCCGCTAACAGATTGTAACCGACTTGCCGTTTCGGCTTGTCGTTAAGTTTGAATTTTAATGATGAAACTGTTTTGTTTTTTCCTGCCATTGTGTAAGTTTTCTTGAGCAGAAATATTTCGTGTACGATATATTCTTATTGAATATATGGTAACACCGTTAAGCCAATGCGCTATAACCCCCTTATTGTTTTTCGAACAATGTTGTAAAGAAAAAAGTGAAAAAAGTGAAAAAAGTGAAAAAAGTGAAGAAAAAAAATGGAAATATCCTCACCGACTGGAACAGAGTCCTAACGAAAAATCCGATTAGCCTCAGTTACATTACTCGGCTTTCCCAGACACCGCGAAAACATAAATGTTTATAATTAGCAATCGCCGCCACGAGAAATGTTTATATTAAGCAGTCGTCGCCGAGAAACCCCAGCGTAGCACCGATACTGTATGTGTTACAGACAAGCACTTTAACGAGCGAGCGATGAACACAGAAGAACCCGTCATACCCCATCGCCATCCGAGACACTGGGAAATTATTCTGTAGGCAAACGGTGCATAGTAAAACGATAAAATTGTCCACATTTTCGGAGCTGGACAACTTGATCAGTGCGGCGGCGGTGGAACTGGTCACGGAGCGAAGCAGTCGAGAATCAACTGATAAAGCGAAGCAGGCGATAGCAGAAGAATCGAAACAACAACGCCAGCAGACAGAGTCGTCCCTCTAGACCGTTTCATTAACCGCGTTAATACTCGTTTCCGTAAAAATAATGTATGGATTAAGTGACCGAACTCACCTTGCCCAGTTACGCTTGGTGTTCGCGAGGGTGAGTAAGACCTTCCCCCTCATAACTCTCAGATAATGGAGAAACGAAAGGTAGAAGTAATCATAAGGATAAGAATAAGAATGCTGGCACTATCGGCGGCAGAAATAGAACACTAGGAGAAAAAAGAAACGGTAAGATAATAAGCCGAGTAGATGTCGAAAAAGATATATTAAATGTCCCCAGCTTAAATGTTAGGACGTTAAAAAATAATGAGAATTTAATCGAACTGGAGAATATCAAAAATTGACATATTAGAACTGTCAAAAGTAAGGAACTTGGCGGAATTTAAGGGAATTTCGGACAGAATAGAAATTTTTGTATAAATAAGGAGAAAAAAAAGAATAAGACTATAACGATGGTGCAGGTCTATGCTTCGACGGCGAGCTCGGAAGAAAAAGAATACGATGAATTTTACAAGCAAATCGCGCATATTTTAAATAATTCTAAAATCAACCGGAAGCATCATTTATTAATAATGGAAAACTTTAACAGTCAGATAGATCAGAGGAATGACGAGGAACACGGGGTTTTAGGACCATACAATTATGGAGTGAGAAATGAAAGAGGTTGGAAACTCGTGAACTTTTGTATGGAATCGGAACTAAAAGTAAGTAGTAAACACTTTATTTAAAAAAAGGGAAGGGAAAAGATGTGGACTTGGGTCTCTCCAAATCAAAAATATAAAAATCAAATCGATTACATATTAAGCGCGGCAAACGAAAATAAAATAAAGGACTTTAATGTAATACAAAATTTTAAATTCCACCAAACCGCAACTTCGTGTAAAATCAATCTTTCAAATTGGCGTTTTCCGTTTTCTGAGACTAAATCGGAGATCGTTAGGGATGTTGGTCCAAACAGATTATTTTTGGTGTAGTTATGTAAATTTTAAAAGGATACCGTCTTAAAAATTGCAAAACATTCTCAATGCTACAAACGGAGGTGGTAAAATTTTTTGGTTAAATTGAGTTATGGTATGAAAAAAAAAAAAAAAAAAAAAGAATCTATGCCCTACGGAATAGGGAGATTTGACACAGTCGGTAAAAATAATGTTGAAAATTTGGCTAATGGTTCGAAATTAGCGGGTTAAATATTCTTTCAGTGTCGTAGTGATTAACAGGCTTATAGGAGCCCAGATCTACTTGTAACTTGAAACGATTATGAGTATAAGTACTTAAAGATTAATGAAGGGTACGAAGGTATATAGCAACAGAAGGATATCGCTAGAGCCTAGAAGATAATGGAGGTGTAAGGCTATAAATCTCCATTTGCCTTTAACATCTTATAGTGTTTAATGCCTGCATAATATAACAATTTAAATTATAGATTAGTCGAATTCAGTTGCATCGTAATGTCAGGGTACTGACTTATAAGAAGTAGCAATGGAATTTTTTAAGTTTCGCGGGACAAGGGGATCATATTTTTCGAGACATTAAATGTTCTTAATTTATTACAGATAATTGTTCTCTTTTGATTTTTCCCTATTTTTAATATTTATTTCGTGTTAACAGATCAAATCGAATTATATTACTATTAATATTGATATAAAAGGTAAAACTTCTGTTCAAAGTTACCGCACTCTATGATTAAATGAAATCTGGATGTCAGGCTGAATTGGTTGAAGAATTTCCCTTTTAATATGATTTAAATTGTTTAAATTGTACAATAATGGTATCGTTAAAAATTAAAAGGAAGCAAAAAAACATATAATACGTCAGAGTGATAAAGTATGTATTTCAAACAAATTCCTTTTATCCTCTATTTATGACGATATTAAAATACAACTATTGTAACAATCAATTAGTTGTCCTTCCGAAAACAATTTGTTGCGGGTTTATTTGACGCATCATAAAATCAATTTCGTTTAATAATTGCTTAATGATGTCGTCGTTTTTGTCCGGAACAACGGTCTCTTCTCTAAATTGATTATTTCCCAATGGCGTCGAATCAATAATTTTAAAATACAGCCCGTCGCCTATCTTAAACACTCCAGGTGCTCCTTCTCTGACTTCAGACGGCATTAAAAATCTTACTGCTCTCTGCAAACCGGCAGGCACCGGACTAAGTTCATTCGTACGACTAAGGAAATCACGTAATACTGGTCCCGGATAATTAAGCATTTCATCTCGTGGCCGTTGAAATATTTCTGGGGTACTTGGTGTAGTAGAAGTTCCGGTTCTCGTCCTTTGTTCCGCACCTGTAGGAATAACAATTTCTGATATTCTTTCAATTCGGGGAACCATTATAGTCGTAAAACCTCCATCTCCGCCAGACGAACTACTTCCGTCACCGCTTCCGCCGCTACTTCCGCCGCTAGCTCCACCGCTAGTTCCGCCGCTACTTCCGCCGCTAGCTCCACCGCTAGTTCCGCCGCTAGCTCCACCGCTAGTTCCGCCGCTAGTTCCGCCGCTAGTTCCGCCGCTAGTTCCGCCGCTAGCTCCACCGCTAGTTCCGCCACGACTGCCAGTTCGTCTTGCTGTACCCTGTTTTCTGATTCGTCTTCGTCTGCTCAGTAGAAATCTGAAAAGACTCACATAAAGATTCAGAAATCCTCCTATCGGCGGTATTCCGATGCACCGTTCTGAAATGTTACTTTTGCTTTCTGCAGCGGATTTATCGTTACTTGCTTTATAAAGAAAATCAAAAGAAAATAACAACTTACAAAATGAATGACATAATAATATTTTCGTTAAAAATAATTATAACCTTCGACCACCAGAAAAAAAGGTAAAACGTGGGAAGTTACCTGAGACTGATCTTTTCTCCTTTTCCAAGTTCATATATTTAATTTTAAAAAATGCGATGTATATTACGCTAAGAACTCAGTGACTGCTGACAATGTTTTTTACCTCCCCGGCTGAGGAAAACGTTCAAATATCTTGAAAAAAAACCGGCTCATATCTGGAGCGAAATGATTTTTTTAACGAAAAAGGAAAAAATAGCAGGAATAATTAGTGGGGAAGGAAAGGACAGGATATACGAAGCACAATAAGGGGTAGGAAGTCCAAGCTTAAGCAAATAAGAATATAAGGCAGAACGCTCCACGGAGAGGGATGAACACTGGAAGAACACATGATCGGCGTCGCAAATAACTGCATCATCCGGATGGAGAGGACAGTGTGGAGAAGAAATGAAAGAAAAACGAAATTTAGATAATGGCAGCGAAGAATGGCCAAAGCGCATGCGAACAATGGAAACAACATCGGAAAGACGAAGGGAGCAATGCAAAAGAAACCATGAATATGAAGGAAGAGTAGGCTGGATTGACAGGTAAAAGGAACAACTGTTGGAAAAAGAAGAAACATAAATCTTTGACCACCGATTTTCTAGTCGAACATTATAATTTTATTAGACTGTTCCTCGTTTTACGAGATTTCACGATAATGTTTATTAATTAGGTCTAGGAAAATTTTAAAATTTAGCCTGTATCGTTTCCCGGTATGTTACATTTGACGCGGGAGAAAAATTATTATCAGTTCCAGATGAAAAAAGGTCTACGAATGATGGAACCATAAGGATTCTATGTTGGCTAAGATAACGTTCAGGAAGATAGATCAAAGCGGATATATTGGCAATGCTATTTGCACCGGTGCTGCTAGCGAAATTGTGGAAGAACGCCTTGCCGGATCTTGTGTCACTTCCGTAGGAGTGACGTGTGAATGTGTTTATGTACGAAATTTGTTACTGTAATTATAGAACTTTTTGAGTCTGGGAATTATTTTATGTGTTGAAGCTAACGATTAATACGAGCGGAGTTAAATAATCGAATCACCCGAAAATACTTATAAGACCGTATCGAAACTTTTTTAATGACCGTGCGGTTGCAGAGGGACTCACTACTTTTTCTACTTCGATGCTGGCAGCGTGAAAAATAGAAATGATTTGCGTAGGTTCCGACTTTTTGTCTGAGCCAGTTGAATTATATTAGGCAAGCACAAAGTCGCAGCGTATTAACAGTGTATCAATATTTATTTCTAAAGTGATCCGCGAAGAATGGCTGGTGTCGCGATACGTTTTATTTATTTTTTTTCCTTTTGGGTACGCTAACGAAGAGCAACAGCCAAATCAATCAAAGAATCTAAATAGTAGCTCAAAAGGAGCGTAACATATCGGATTTTAATCTAGCGCAAGATAATATGAATGAAAGAAGCTATTATAAAAACAACTGACAAGGAAGGAAATGAGAGAACATAAGAGTCATTGTATGGATTAGGAAGACCAAGATCTAAAAGTTGAGAATAAAAGAAAGAACGCTCCGAAGGAAGGTAAGGAACACTTGATGAAAAGGTGATTGACATCACACAGAAAGAAGGAATCTTCAGGGCGAAAAGAACATTGCGGGAAAGAGGCGAGAGAAAAACGAAATAGTGAGGAAGGGAGGAAGCTATGACCGAAACGAAGGCGACTTATAGCAATGATCAGGGGACAACTAAGAGAAAGAAACTTGTCCAATTGGTGTGAGAAGGTAAAGGCTGGACGGAAAGGTAAAAGGAATTCGGATTGGGGAAAAGGGAAAAATAAATATCCTTCCGTAATCTGAGATGAAACTATCCGGAAATATGATTTATATTGTGAGCAGGAAATTTATCAGGAGTCTATTGGAAGACTCTAAGCGAGCCGAAGAATCAGCCACCTAATTATTCTCAATTCCAGCATGGCTAGGAATACACTGTAAATCTATTTGGATAGAATGAAACAGGAATAATTTGTGAATTATATTGCGAATAAGAAGAACGAAAGGTTCTAAAGAGGGTAAGTGAGAAAAAATCGTCTGCAAGACACTTTCAGAGTCAGTTATTAAAAGAAATTTATTCGAGAGGAAGTAAGAGGAAGAGATAACAAGAATTGCATTAAGAATGGCAGCGGATTTAGCAGTAAATATAGAACAGCAGGAAGAAAGTTTAAAGGATTCGGAGTAGTTATGAGAAGGAAAAACAAAGGCGACATCAACTTCACCAGCTCTCTTAGACCTATCAGTAAAAATAATGGCGTAATTGGGATATAAAGAATTTAAAACCGTGGGGAATAAAGATCTGACTACGGAATGCGGAAGGAATTTAACAGAACTTGACAAAATGAAATACGTGAGGAGGATGTAAGAGACTGAAATAATTAAGAGAAAAGTACGGAGATTTGTTATAGGAGAAAATATAGGGAGAAAAATTGTTAAGACGAATAAAAATGAAAGATAAAATTAGAATTCTGTTGGGAGTAAAACGCCGGTTGTGAAAAATTGAGCAGTAAGCAGCTATAATCCTAGAGGAAAAAGAGGGAAGATGTTTAATTAAGAAACGACAGCCTAAATATGAATTTGCGGATGAACAAACGGAGTGATTTTTATTCCGGAGAGGATGGCAGAAACTGGAGTAGATTTACGTGCACCCAGATAAAGACGAAGACAGAAATTTAGAATGCGGTCAGGTTTTAACAGGAGAGATTTAGAAGAGTTGCGGTATATCTAGGAACAGTAGTCTAACTCAGAAAGAATAAGGGACTTATACAATAAAGAAAGAATGTAAGGGTTACTTCTCCATCTGTACGACAAGAGTAATTTTAAAGGATTAGTCCTTTTAAAAAAAGAAATATGCAGGCGACTAATATGCTCCTGAAAGGACAAACGGCTGTTAAGGGGCACACCCAAGTAACAGAAGCACTCCACATTAGGGATAGGATAATGACTTAAGGTTAGATTGATTCAAGAAGGCTTATATGAACGGAAAGTAAAAAGTATGGCCGCGGATTTAAGGGAGGAGATAAAAAGATGAATATTGGGGAGAACATTTACTATAGTGGCTAATGACCTATTTAGTTATAAAAGAGCATCTGTGACAATGTAAGAAGAAGAGTAAATAAGGATGTTATCAGCACGGAATGATAATGATGAATTTAACGGAAGAGAGGCAATCTGAGAGGTATAGAGTGGGACTAAGATAGAAACCCTGAGGAAGATCACGAAAAACATTTTTTGAAGTGGAATAACAAGAAGTGGATAGGTGTACAGTCTGGTTTTGGAAGAGACTAATAATAATGGTAACAGCATAGACCAGAAGATGTAATTTTTTTTTTTTTTTTTTTTTAACTTGGGTGCGTCAACTTAGGACATTTACCCAGCACAAAGGACTAACAAATAGTGAAACGTAGGGACTTGAAAGTTAAATCAGGAAGCGATTAGAAACAGAAGAAATAAAGATAGCCAATATAGGAACAACAGAAAGAGAAGGAAGAGCAAGAATACAGTAAGGGGTCGGGAGGCCAAGGCCAAGCAACTTAGAATAAAGGACTGCGCGTTCTGAGGAGATAGATGAGCAAGATGTAATGAGAGCATTATATTTCTGAGAGGAGGGAGGTGAACATTGTCAAATGCACTGGAAACATCAATAAAGGCCGCGATAGTAAAATTTTGGAATTATCAAATGAAATCGGGAGGACCAAGACAAGGACGGAAACCGAACATGTTGTTGTGAATTAAGTTATGATGTTCGAGAAATCAGACAAGCCGTTTATTTAAAATGCTCTCCAAGAGCTTCCTGTGTGAGATAGGTCGAAAAAAAGGGGAGTTTTTCTTTGGTATAGGTATAACGATAGAAGCATTTTAAGAAGGAGGAAAAGTATTATATGTACTAAGAAGAGTCTCAAGATATTGAATAGAGCAGGTTTTTATGATAAGAAAAGATATGCGATCAATACCAGGGTACGATTTGGAAGAGGAATTACTTAAAGAAGCACAAAGTTCATTAAGACTGAAGCGAGAAAATAAATAGTGAGAAGTAGAATTAATAGAAAGAGAAGGAGATTGAAGCTCTTCGATACTAGAAACATAGGGTGCAGCCGCGGGGTCTATGAATGAAATGATACTATCTTTCGGGATATTGAGATAAGAAGAGCGTTCCGATAAAAGAGTTCTAAACGCTTTAGCCATTTTCCATAAATGTGATATCGGAGTGGAACAGGAAATAGAAGAATAGAATTTTATCCAAGCGACTCTTTTCGAGCGTTTAAGGACGAACCTAACCTTAGCATTAGATCTTTTATGCGTAAGGAAGTTTGGAAAAGAAGGATAGAAGCGAACAAGTGGAAGTATAGAGATCGAACGCAGACTTGCAATCATTATTCCACCATAGGATCTCTATTTTTTAATGGAAAATGGTATTGAGGGGCAGATAGGAAAAGAGCAAAGGAAATAGATTGAGTAAATTACTGATATTGGGGACGTAGGTTTCCTGTCAACTTTGATGTAAGGAAGAGATGAATCAAAAATACAGCGAAACTTCAACCAGTCGGTTCTGGGAAGATACCATTGAGGAGTATGAAGGAGTTTAGGCTGTACAGAAGGAGAAAAGTTGTAGAGGGATATGATTATGGGAGCAAACGTGCCATTTAAGGTTTTCCACGAACATTTAAGCCTGAGATTTTGGAGATGTAAGGGTTAAATCAATTGAACTAAACATAGAAGGATTTCTATAAAAATTTAGAGTTTTTTTTAATATATATTGTGTGTAATTGCCGAGATTATTACAACACATGTATCAGTCGTATCGCTCGATTGCGAGCGTCGTGACTACCTATTTGTACATTCTGGTTGTACAGAATAGGCAGCGCTCATGGCAATTGCTATATGTAACGTGAGTGTACGCACGCAAGACTACACCCGGAACCGATTGGTAATCGTTTGATTTATCGATATACAAGCGCAGTCTCGCGTGTGTCTGCTGTGTGTGTTAAACTAGCGCGCGCATATGATGGTATGCATGTTTGCCATTGCCTTCCACGTGATTATTAGCGAGTCCCCGTATTTTAAGTCCGAATTTCGTAATTATTTTGTTGAAATAGCCCTTTTCAGAGCTTCATTGTCGTTTTTTTAAAAGTCGACATCGCCTTACGTAGTTATCACCGAATGTTTTTTTGATAATTATAATTTTTAATACGGAATTTTCTAGTATTTGAAATCAACCATAAACAGGATACTCTAAAAGCGTAATACCAGCGTCTAACTGAATACGTGTGGTAATTGGTTCCCTTTTTTTTTTTTTTTTTTTTTTTTTTTTTTTCATTGCGCCGAGAGGTATCATAAGCAATGAGGATCTCTGGTGTACTTAAAGGTGGAAAAGAAGGGAGGAGAAAATAGGGAAGGGAGAGGAGTGAGGAAGGCGTGTGGATAAGGCAAGGTAGGACAGTGAATAATGTGGTGGCCTCAGTAGGACAACAGATTAGGATTGAGGAAAAGCGGACGCTTCGTCACAGAGAGGTTACATTAAACGACGAAATCTACATAAGAGCGATAGTCAATAGTTCGAGTTTACTAGGTGATCGGAAGCGCATCCCGACACCACTTTCTTCGTTTGAGCCGTCTGGGAGGATTTCCAGGAATATTTAACTGGTACATTCGGCTGATATACGGATTTGAGCTCCATTGCAGCTTCTCGAAGAATTTTTTGTACTGCTCATCATAGGTGTTCCTGACGAAGGATACCTGTAGATCCGTGTGCAGCGTTAAATTTGAAACATATCTAGGCGCGGAAGCAATGATCCGAAGTATCTTCGACTGCTCCCTTTGGATTTTGGCTAAGTTGGATTTTGCTGTTGTACCATACAGTTCAAGTCCATACTTCCAAATGGGCGCTATCATCGTTAGATAAAGTTGTCGCTTGATATTTAATTTTAAAGTTGATTTATGACCTAGTAGAGGATATAATAATCTACAACGACTGGAGACGGTCTTCTTCGTTTGAAGGACATGATGACGCCAAGTGAGTCGCCTATCCATATGTAATCCCAGGTAACGGACTGACTCGACTTGAGGAATTTTTGTATTATAAATTTTTAAGGCAGGACAAGTGACGTGTCGGTTCGTATATGTGACATGTTGGCACTTTGCTGGGTTGAAGTGTATACCCCAAAGCTGTGCCCAGTCTGCTATTTGGTTTAAGTGGCTCTGTACTGCAGCATTAGCATATTCTGGATCTTCATTTGTTGCAAGTATGGCCATGTCGTCAGCAAATGTGGCGAGGATTGTTAGATTAGACTTAGGCACATCAGATGTATAAACGGAGTACAATAGTGGTCCAAGTAGGCTCCCTTGCGGTACTGACGACTGAATGAGATGCTCTTCCGAAAGCGAATTGTTGACTCGGACAATAAAGGTTCTATCGTTTAGGTAAGATGATAATAGCCTATGTAGATCTGAAGGAACCAACGGTTTTAGCTTAAATAGTAGGCCTGCGTGCCATACCTTGTCAAAAGCCTGGGCAACATCAAGGAAAACCGCCGAGCAAACTTCCTTCTTTTCGAGTGCGAAAGAGATGGCATCAACTAACCTGTGGCATTGTTGTATGGTTGAGTGCTCTGATCTAAAACCAAATTGATGGTCCGGAATTACATGAAGGCTTTCCATTATTGGATGGAATCGATTTAAAATAAGTTTCTCAAAGACCTTTGAGAGAGAACTCAATAAGCTGATTGGCCGGTAGGAGGATACCTCTATTTCTGGTTTTCCTGGTTTACGAATCATAATGATGACTGATTTCTTCCACATGTTTGGAAAGTATCCGATTCTGAGCGAGCTGTTGAATATATAGCACAATAGAATGGCCGCTTTACGCGGAAAGTGTCGGATGATCTCCGGTGTAATCTTGTCGCATCCAGGAGATTTCTTCAAAGCTACTTCCTGGAGATGCTGAAACACCTCTCTGGGCGAAAAGAGTTTAGTCCTAGTTGTAGACTGCGAGGCTTCCTGTAAGCCATTACACACCATTTGTGTATGAGCCTGATCCATATCTAGCTGGGGTGTGAAGACTGCGGACAAGTGACTAGCAAAAGCATCCGCTTTATCCTTATCGGTTTTTGCCCAGCATCCATTCACTTTCAAGTTGAAGGGCTCCTCAGTGGGCTTCGTCAACTTTCTAGCTTTATGCCATAAGGATCTGTTATCGTTATTTAACTGGTTTAACTTGTAAGTCACGATTTCATTTTTATAGTCTCTGAGTGCAGTCTTCAGCCTAGATTGTAAGGTATTGTAGATGAGCTTGAGCGAGGGGTAACGATTTCGCTGCCACTTCTTCCTGGCCGCCCGAGTGTCTCTAATTAATCTTCTTATTTCAATCGGGACGAAAGTACTATGTACATATTTGTTACTGTTGTAGCTGGTAGATTCGTTACATGCAGATTTCACCATAGAAGTGAAATCGGCAACTGCATTATCAATATCATTCGCGTCTTTTAACCTGATATTCAGATCAATATCGTTTTCTAATATGTCTGAAAAGAGAGTCCAGTTAGTAGTATTATTGGCCAGCTTTTGATGTTGCGATATAGTTTTTGGGTGAGAGCTTACCACGGCAATAACAGGCACGTGATCGGAGGATAAGTCGGCTAAAGTGATGCACGATCTGCCGTAAGATTGAAGTCCACGAATAATAAAGAAGTCCAGAATATCCGGTCGCCTGTCGCAGTGGCTAGGCCAATACGTCGGAGACATCGGAGAAAGAATGCTAAGAGAATTTTCTTGTATTGCCTTGACAAGCCTTTTCCCGGATTGGTTAGTTATCGTTGATCCCCATGCGCTGCTCTTCGCATTGAAATCGCCACCACAAATGAATTTGTTTCCAAGATGCCGGAAGATCGCGCTGAATTCAGTCTGTGGAATACGAAATTCACCGTGACAATAAATTGCAGCTATTCCAAGTTCACTTGAAAGTGTCTCAATATTTACTGCTATGATTTGGTACGCATACGAGGAGCGAGAAAAATTTTTGTGTTGCTTGTAGCGGCGTTTAACCATTACCATGGCTCCTCCACGTGCTGTGCCATCAGGATGATGCACTGAGTACACTTCATATCCGTGTATGGAGAAACTGCGTTCGTTTATTAGATGTGTCTCTGTGACGAGTGCAACATCAACAGAGTTGGTTTGAAGAAAAATTTCTAGTTCGTTCTTTTTGCTTGTAATGCCGTTGGCATTCCACAGCATAATGACTAGCGAATGTTGTGTGACAATACTGCTGTTATCTAACATGATGGTATTAATTTTTCTATTAGCTTTGTCATTAACGATATTAGCGGATTAATCGTACTTCTAAATTCGTTTAGAAATGACGTAAGATTCAATGCCAAATTGCCATTAATATTATTACCATTAACGTTATCGATATTTTCGTTGACGTGATTACCATTAATTACGCGATCGTAGTTCATATTATTAGCTTTAGCATCATTTTTAGCCACACTAGCATAGGACTTGCTATTTACGTAAGGAAAAGCTTTTTCAGGATGATGGTAACTATTATAGTTGGTTATCTGAGTTTGAGCGTGAGAGGATCGCACTTTGTTATAATACTGAGCCTGTTGTTTTAGCACGGGACACCTTCTATAGCTTGCCGGGTGGCTCCCTTCGCATAGCGTACAAACCGCTGGTTCCGTCGGGTCTTTACGACAAGATTTGGTGTCGTGCCGTCCTGCACATTTGACGCATCTCGGGGGTAAATTACAATAATTTGCCGTGTGGCCCAATAGCTGGCATCTTTTGCATTGCTGTAGTCTAGAGTTCTTATATGGTTCTTCAACTGCAACAATAGTATTTAGCATGCAAGTGACTTGAAATATGTCCTGATTTTTTGGGGACGGCTTTAGATCTACAAAAAACATCGGAAGAGGCTGTTTTGTTTTACTTTTTAAGATGTTAACAACTCTAATGACATCATATCCTTTTAAACGTAGTTCGCTCGTTATGTCCGCTGTATCTGTAGAGGAGTGGAGGTTTTTTAAGACCACCCTAAAAGGTTTCTCCTCCGCAAGTGAATACGTATAGTAAAGATAATTTTTTTCCTTCAGGGCTTTAACAACTGCGCGGTAACTTAGCGCGTTTTGAGTCCTTATAGTTACGCCTGATATGGTAGATTTTAAAGAAAATTGTATATCTTTCAAGGTTAGCAAAAATTGTCTAAATTCAGTGAATTTTTGTATGTTTTTAACCATTATCGGCGGAGGGAGTTTAGTTTTATTAATACCCAATTCAACATTAGTTGAATTACTGTCTCCGTTTGCTACATTCGTTTCGTTATTACTTGGAGAAGGTGTGTTGGTTTGCATTTTATTTAGGTCTGCGTCCTCGTTCGCAAGGAATTCAAATATATTGACTTTAACTGGTTTTTTATCGTGAGCAGACACGTTGTTGGCGAGCTTGTCGGTCCCAGCCTTCTTCGCTGGCGCTGTACGTTTAGGCGTGGACCAACCGTCACTGTCACTAGTTGTAGGAGTAGATAGTTGTCGTTTAATAACGTACCCTGACGATGATTTTTGTAAACGAAGAGAGGCAACGGCAGTATTACCCGAACTACTTGCCGGAATAGACGGGCGATTTACATTCGTACCTTTATTCATAGTTTTGAAATAATAAGCCGGTTAAATAATAACAGACTGGCGGAGCCAGCCTATAAAAGAAAGATCTCACCTGCGTTATCAGCAGCCGTCTGTATGTTTCTGTTCGGCCGAGCGACAAGATAAGATAAGATAACAACGACTCGGAAGCAGTAATTACCACCGCGCGAAAAACTACTCACAAATTACATTCACGAACGCAATAAACACGACCGTTGAACAATCGATCATAACTTTGGTTCCCTAAGAATAATCCCTCGCGAACACTTCTGTAACACTGTGCATGTGTTAATCCAATCAGTTCCTGATTGCTCTGCGAACAAAACTATAAACGCTCTTTATCGACTGAAAATTAACTAAAAATCATATTTACAAACTGCCTGTTAAGGTTAGCCTACTACAATACATATATCTTGTGGTTATAGCAACATATCGGTTGTAGAGTCGAATATTAGTGGAATTAACTTAAAATTATACATTAACTTCTGTTAATTACAACGATAATTATAATAAAAAATTAATGGTTAATACGAAAATTTTGGTACGCAGCTAAATAATTATCCCTTGCAACAAATATCGACGTAAAAAACTTCAAATATACGTTGCAGATAAAAATAACCAAAAAAAAAATAAATCATGAAAAAAAAATAATTTTAAAAAATAGTAGAGATATATTGCTGTTTTTTGTTCTACTTACGTTGCTAATTAACATGTTTAATGCTTACTGAAAACCTAATAAAACTAATGAAAACTTTTGGTACAGGTAATTGTAAAAAATATTGTAATAAGGTTAACGCTCATCTGGTTATAATTAAAAATTACAAATATCTTCAAAAATAAGGAAAATTTGAACTATTATTTTTTTATTTTTCATACTTTTATTTTTGAGTGAAACTTCTTTAGCCACACGCCTTATATATGAATAATAATATAGGGAGTTGACACAAAGAACGAGTGAGCGAGCGAACGTACGTTGTGAATAACTCTAGTAGCTCTTAATACATCTAAAAATTCGTGATAGACACGTGGCCAGTAATATATCGAATTAAAATTTACGTGCTTGTCTCTCTCCGTTACGCGTATTAGCGTGTTCTAAAATCTCCTCCAAGCCGTAATTTAACAGGTATTCTATAGCACTATCAATTCCCTATTTCCCTCTCATGTTACCATTTACACGGATGGTTCGACGTGGTGTTGGTGCTTCCTTCATCTTCCTGATTTTAACCTCTCAGAATCTTTTCGCATTCCCTATTTCCGTTCCATATTCATAAACAAATTATTTACTATTCTTCCCTCTATTATTTTCATTTATTCGAATCATTTTTCCTCTAAATTTTTAATTATCTCGTGACTCTTTGAGCGCCCTTCAGGCCAGATCTTCTCCTCTTCCTGATCAATCGTATGACACTTTGTTTGTTCTTTGTATACGTTCACTCATTCACAATCTGTCCTATTTCCATTCAATCAATATTGATCTGCTGTGTAATAGTTAAGGTGCTTGGCTACTAGGTCGGAGGTCACGGGTTCGAGATTTGTCTCGTCCTGGATCCAAGTCGCTCCCAAATTTACCCAGCCTGAAATAATTAGGTACCAGAGAAATCTGGGAAAGTAAAGGCGGCCGAGAGAAAGGAACTGACCCCCCTACTCTCATTATTGACGTTGGGCTTAGTACATTGTGAACCTTAACTTCACAATCCCAACGCCCTGTCAAGGGTAGGGACCTACTTTACTTTACTTACCTAGCCACTCGGGCATATTTGGTAATGAAGCGGCTGATTCCTTGGCTCCAGGCTGCTGCTGCTTCCTCTTGTCTTTTTTTTTTTAAAAAAAAAAATCCATCCAATAACCTCCTATCAATTTGTAAAAGCTTTCATATCCGATTTTAGTCGAACACCTATGTTTCCTCCTTTTCTAATAATTATTCATTTCATCTGTCAGTTCAGCCTACTTTCTTCCTGCATATTCATGGTTTCTTTTGCATCCCTCCTTTCGGCGTTCTGATGTTGCTTCCATTGTTCGTATGTGCTTTGGCCATTCTTTGCTGCCTTCCTCCAGATGTCGTTTTTCCTTGATTTCTTCTTCGCACTGTCCTCTCTATCCGGATGATGCAGTTATTTGCGACGCCGATCATGTGTTCTTCCACAGTGTTTATATTTTTCTGTGAAGCGTTCTGCCTTATATTCTTATTTGCTGAAGCTTGGACTTCCTACTCCTTATTGTGCTTCCTATATCCTGTCCTTTCCTTCTCCGCAAATTATTCCTGCTATTTGTTCCTTTTTAGATTGATCGGATCAAAATATAGCCGACTTCTTTTCTTACTCTTTGTTTCTGGGTAAAGGTCCTTGGTTGACAAGCCCAAAAAAAAAAAAAAAAAAAAAAAAAAACGTGCTCTCTTTCTTACTTGTCACAAGCGGCAGATCAAGTGTTAAGAATGATAACCGGCCGTGCCCGATCCTTTTCTATGTAATAAATGGTAGCTGTCCACGCTTGCGCCTTATTTATTAAATTTTAAAAATGTCATCAAGTGACGAAAACATGCGCGATGAGTTACCACGGAAAACAAAAAATCATTTAAAAATTATTTCAAAAAGGACCCAATCAAAGGCTAGTTCTTCTGAACAGTTGAGGATATCCATATGTACTGTTCAATGAAATACGGAAGATGGAAAAGAAATAATTATTATCGCCATTTATATTTCTCCAAATCAAAGTGATATAATTAAATTTATACATAAAAAGTTACTCTCCGTTTCACTCTCGATAGTGTTCAAGGTTATTTGAAGAAAATTTACATACACTTCAAATAATATTGGCTGGAGACTTCAACGTGCCAATTTTGCATCAGACGATTCTTTGCTTTAATAGAATTTCTTCAAACCGAACTTTAATTATTAATAATAATCCAAATGGGAACTATCACTGATGCAGTATTTTCTAGATATTACATTGATAATATTACATCAAAAACTTGTATTTCATATTTTAGTTACCATGGGCCTATTTTGTATCGTTTTTATAGAATCCAACAATCAATGAAAACAAATTAAATCAAACAAATGCATCGATTTTTTTTCATAATTGCAGTTTTATGTATAAAGAAAAAATTTAGTGTTTACTTTAAAATTTATTAATATCTGTAGCTATGATTAATAAATGATCATTTGTTTAATCAGTGAAAAAAGTTATTCTGTAAAATATTCTACAAAAGTTTTATAACAGAGTGACTTTTCTGTAATAGTAAATCTTAGGCATCAAGTGTGGTCAAAGTAATTTACTTGATATAAGATGTAATAACAGGATAAAAGAATAAATTTTTTATCCCCTTCAAAGTCGCTGTAACCGATTTTCAGTGTGTTCGAAATGTTCATAACACTAGCAGATCGCACAATGTGAACAACAAGAATTGAGTGATGTTTTTATTAAAAATGAAAGTTAAAATAAAAAAAAAAACTGAAACAAAGACTGGTGTAACGATGAGTTCTCTTTGCAATTAGAATTCATTGTTTACATTTTGCATTTAAATTGGTACCTACAATTTTCCTCTTCTCTCCCCCCTTTTTTCTTAATTTTTGTTTTACATATTCTTCTTCATTATGTGTTGTTTTAGTATAATCCTAATTTCAACGCAATTGAAAGCGTGAAAATCAATGAAACATTAAATACGAGCGTCTAAATAAATCCTTCCCATGATTATTTTCCGAATATAGGTACATAATTCTGCTTCAGTTTGTATTTAAATGTGAAAGTGAACAGTCGTGCGCTCTTGTGTTCTAAATACAGTTTTTTTCTCTTTTTCTTATCTTATCTCTTTCCTTTTTTCTGATATGTGTTAAATTTATCTCTTTTTTTTGTACTCTACCTTTTTTTGTTTGGTGATAATTTCGACATAAACAAGAAGCTCCAGTATCGCTAACCACCTGTATGGCGGAAAAACCCACCAGTTCCAACACATCTACAAATACTCCATTATCGCTAACTGCCATCGGTTCAAACATGCCTACAAATGGTAAACCAGCTTTATCATATGCTTCTATCGCTCAATTCGATAAACCTCCTTCACGTGACCAAGCAATCGTCATCCACGTTAACAAAGATGATAAACTAAAAGACTGTATACAATGTATCGGCACCCTGATACCTCCGAAAGATATATTATTTGCATCTTGTATATCGAATAACCGTATATGCGTGTACTTAGCTTCAATCAAAATAGCAGACGACCTAATTCAATCCCGCTCACAAATCACTGTAAACTCTCGTATCCTAAAACTACGTAAACTGATCAATCCCGCTAAACGCCTAATAATTTCTAACGCCTCCCCCCACATACCACGCTCCGTCATCGAACGCAAATTGGTGGATATCAATTTAAAACTAACAGCGCCAGTTAGCTACTTGAAAGCTGGTATTACCGAAGACCAATACCGACATATATACAGCTTTAGAAGACAAACTTATATAATTAATGACCCTGAAGAACCTATTCTAATACCTGCATTCATCCACATCGAGTACGAAGACGAGAAATTCACTGTATACCTCTCGGACAACGACACCTACTGCAGTCTTTGCAAAACCAATGAACACTCTACCGCAAGGTGTACTATCAAAGATCAAGAGAACAAAATTAGGACGACCACTCGCGATCAAACACCAATCAACCACGTATCTGCGCCAACGACATCATCAACCAGTCTGCTTGCAGATCCGTTACTCAATGTGAATTTCTCACTAGACTGTTAAAAAAGAAATTATGGATAATGCGACTACGACTACAGATGAAAATCAAGAAAAAGTCTTTATCGATCAACCCTCGATAAACACACAACAACTGAAAAATACATCGCCAGCAACACCAACTTCAACGAAGAGAGTATTATCCGCCAGCTCCTCTCCTGAAAGCACAGACACTAACTTGAGCTCCTTGAAACAGAAAGTTAAGAAAATAAAACCGATCGACACTGATGCCGCACAAACTAGGAACGCTTTACTCTCAGCATTGGATGCCATCGAAAGCCAATATAAGACACTCCCAAACGCCCTCAGCTTCGATCAACTACTACAACTAATCCTAACGAACAAACCAAACCTTCCAGCACAAGAAATCGTCAAAACAATCACCACCGAAGAAGTTAACATAGAAACTGTATCAATCCAGCTCCATACGGCTCACTCCATCGTGGCAGATAGAGGATTGAAAATCCGTATCATCAAACTAATCACGAAATTGAAAACGACCCCGAATGGAGACGTCAATAACACAATGGAATATTAACGGATTCTACAACAACCATGAAGAACTCCGCCAACTACTCTCGCTCAAACAACCTATAATCACTTGCCTCCAAGAAACCCACCTCTTACCAAAACACAAACCGACGATAAGAGGCTACCAAATCTACCGCCAAGACTGCAGCAGAGGTCTCAAAGCATCTGGAGGCGTAGCTACCCTCATCCGAGACTCTGTTATCGTTAACCACTGCTCACAAACTCAATCAAACATCCAAAATGTGACCATTCGAGTCACAATCTGCTGCCGTCCTCAACTTGCGAACTTGACAATCTGCAACATATATATACCCCCTGATGAAGACCCAACTTACAACGACCTCTTCCACCTCATTCATCAACTGCCTCAGCCGTTCATCATTCTAGGAGATATGAGCGCTCATCACACCGCTTGGGGAGCTACTAGAAATAACAAAAAGGGATACATAATCAATAGAATCCTCCAGGACGACTGTCAACTAATTCTGCTAAACAACGGCCAACAAACCAGATTCAACAGATCTAATGGAACCTTCTCTGCGATCGACTTGTCAATTGCCTCCTCCGACATTGCTCACCGATTCAATTGGAAAACGCATTCTGACCTGTGTAATAGTGACCATTTTCCTATACTTATTCACATCTCCACCACCTAGATGAACCAACAACTTCCTACAACCCAAAGATGGATTCTAAAAAAGGCGGATTGGAATAAATTCAAATCAATTTGCGCCCTCCCACTCCCCAAACCATCAGCAGACATCGACTCCTGTATCCTAAACTTTAACCAACACATCCTACACGCAGCTGAAAACTCGATACCAAAATCCTCCGGCAGAATATCCACAAAAAATGTTCCTTGGTGGAATGAAGACCTCAAACTAGCCATCAAAAATCTCAATAAGGCCCTTACTAAGTTCCGAAGAACCAGACTCACAAGTGATCTCACCAACTTCCGCCGTTACCGAGCAGTAGCCCGTAGACTATCCAGGCAACTGAAGAAACAGAGCTGGAACTCCTTTATAACCTCTATAGACGAGCACTCTGACCAAACTGAACTCTGACGAAAAATAAGGATCCTAAACGGTGCTAAACAGCCCTTGAATGCAATCACCCTAAAAAAAGGAGATACTTACACGCAAGACTCTGACGAAACCGCTAACCTACTTGGCTCAAGTTTTACACAGACCTCATCTGATGCAAACTACACCCCGACGTTCCTGAATTTCAAAAAAGCAGAAGAAATAAATTCCTACGATCTAAACAGTGACGATTCAGAAGAATTCAACACCCCCATCACCATGCCGGAGCTCTCCAACGCCATCAAGCGCCTGAAGCCTAACACATCACCTGGTCCAGATAATATTCCGTCTGCCTTCATAAAAAATCTACCCGATACCCTTAGAACAGAACTGCTGAGTATATTTAATTCAATATGGAAAGAAGGCACATTCCCCAAGATCTGGAGCAAGACCATCACTATACCTATCTTGAAACCAGGAAAGGACCGCTTCCTACCAACATCATATCGACCCATTTCTCTTACCTGTGTCATGTGCAAACTACTGGAAAAAATAGTCGCCATCAGACTGACCTGGTATCTCGATAAACAAAAAATTCTATCAAAAAACCAATGTGGATTCAGAAAGCAACGAAGCACTACCGACCACTTACTAGGACTGCAAAACGAAATCCTGCAGTCGTTTAAACACAATGAATACCTAGTAGCCATCTTCTTCGATATAGAAAAGGCATATGACACCACCTGGCGATTCGGAATCCTGAAAGAACTCACGAGTTTTGGAATCAGAGGGCGTCTGGCAAAATTTATCAATAACTTCTTAAATAATCGCACGTTTATGGTCAGAGTAGGAAATACTTTTTCAAATGAATACCAACAAGAAAACGGAGTCCCTCAAGGCAGTGTCCTTAGTATCTACTGCTTCCTAATCCTGATAAACACTATCTCCGCAATCATTCCACTTCCTATTAACCACAGACTTTTCGCTGACGACTTAAACATAACTGTTAAAACTACAAACCTACAGTTCGCAGAGAGCCTTCTCCAAGCATGCTTGGACAATCTAGCGAACTGGAGTGAACGCACGGGACTCAAATTCTCTGTCGAAAAAACGAAAGGCGTCATCTTCACGAGAAAACGCAAACACCGACCCGTAAGTCTAACACTCAAAGATCAACAACTAAAGTTTTCGGAAGAAACTCGTTTTCTCGGATTAATCTTTGACAAAAAACTTCGATGGAGAAACCACATCCTATCCTTGAAAAACCGAAGCCTTTCTGCACTGAACATACTGAAGATGCTGAACAACAGGAAATTCGGACCCAGCTGTTCCACATTACTAAAAGTATACAAAAGTTTAATCCGACCAAAACTCGACTACGGCTGCATCGTCTACTCATCCGCCTCCAAAGGCCTGCTCCAAAGTCTTGACACGATCCAAAATTCGGGCCTCCGTATAGCTCTACGAGCCTTCCGAACTACGCCTGCCTCCAGTATGCACGTGCTCGCCGGTATTCCTCCCCTGAAATACCGCCGGCAAACATTATCGGTCGATTACGCCCTATCAATCTTAAGTTACCCGAACCATCCAAACCACAGCATTTACAGTCCATCAAACCCATTATACAGAGACGGTACCCTCGCTGCCCAAGGCTACTTCAAATGTCATGACGAATTTACGCTGGACATCCCGAATTATCTACTTAAGCGCATGCCTTCCGTCGATTCACCGTGGAGTCCAAACCACCATGAAGGCACCATTTACATCATGATCTTTGATCACCTTCCCACGCTATCGACCAACGCCGCTGTACCAGTGTTACACCCAAGCGAACTGAAGAAATACGCAAAATACAAAATAATGTCTAATTGGGAGGTTGAGTGGAACAGCAGCTATTCGAACAAACTACTGGCAATTAAACCGACGATTACTGACTGGACTTACGTTATAGGCAAAGCTGCATCAAACCGGGATATCGAATCAACCTTGAACAGAATTTATCTAGGACATACTCTAACCACCCATGCATACCTGCTGGACCACCAGGAGTCTCCAGCCTGTACTCAATGCAATTGCCAGATCACAGTCAAACACATCATCACTGAATGCCCCATCTACAGTGCCGAACGCCAACAATCCACACTTACAGACGATCACTCCGCGAATTTAAACATAAATAACCTATACAGACTTATTAAATTTATAAATATTACAAACCTTAAAATAATGTAAATAACCTCACCCGAGGTGATAGCCCCCTTCCTGGCAATATGTACCTCGTAAATAATAAAATAAATAAATAAATAAATTCTGCTACATTGAACCGAAAATGACTTTTTAATGAAATAGAGGTAGTTCATGTACTTTTGATTTATAATTTCGGTCATGTATTTAATCGTGAGATGGCATTTCGGACATTCGGACATACAAGCTCTTCATAATATTAATTAATGACCTACATGTGATCGGGTTTGTTTTTAATTTTCAAATATTATTATTAATTTCAGATGTCTAGTTTTTTTTTTCTTTTTTTTTTTATGCTCTTTAATTAAGCACTATCATTCAGATGCAGTAGAAAGGTTGACAAAATTTTAAATATCTAAGCTTAGCAGTTTAATATTTTATTATCTTTGAAATTTAGAAATTAATGAAGATAGTTTTTGGGGGGGGGGCTCGTCAATACCGAGAAACAATTAGAATGGAAAGGAGTGAATTATATCTTCATACGATATCAAATGTTGTTAGGAGGAAGTAATCAATATAATGGGAATAATGTGTGGAGAGGGAAAAGATAGGACATAAGAGGCGCAATATAGAGCAGGAAGACCGAGTATCAATAAAATTGAATAGAAAGCAAAACACCCAGCAGAAAAAGTAAACACTTAATAAACACATGGTCCGCATCGCAAACATGCTCTTCGTTTGAGCGGAGAAGACAATATGGAGAGGCAACCAACGAAAAACGAAAACGGGAGAAAGATAATAAAGTATGGCTTAAGAGCGCAAGTGAATAACGGAGACAACAACAGAACGACAAGGTGAAGGAAACAAAGAGAACCACGGATTATTGGCAGGAAGACTAGGTTGAACAGACAGATGAAAAGAACAATTGTTAGAAAATACCAAAGCCTGAGATGAAAACCTTTGCACAGCGGAAGGAGATTAGACGATAGGACTTTTTTAAAGCAGTGAGAAGAGGACTCGAGCCAAGGAGTCCGCCGACACATTACCGAAGATGCCCGAATGACTAGGAACTCGTAGTAAATATCAATATAAATGGAATGAAGGGAAAAAAGAACGCGGATAATGAACGTATGCGGAGTATGAAAAAATCACAGGAATGACCACGTAAGAGAGAATGAATTGAAGGGCGGTCATGGAGTCAAATATAATCAAGAATTTAGAGGAAAGGTGATTTTTTCTTTTTTAACCCCAATTCCACAGTTATGGATGGGGGAAATATATTTATTATAATATGTGTGTTCAAAGTACAGGAAAGTAATGTATCTGAAAATGATGGGTGCAAATGAATGTGTAGCTTAAACAAAATGAAATAAAGGTGGTGTGTGCAGTAGTTCCCTACAAGATGTACTTAGATTATTAGAAGGGGACGAGATGAAAAACATAGTCCCGTCACCGACCAAATTGTATGTGAAGTAGTCTGTAGCAACAATGAAGAAAGGATAAAAAGACGAGCTTATAAAAGCAGAAACACGTAAATACTGTTCTATACAAATATGTTCTTAAATATAACTCTTAAAATAATACATGGTGTAAATTAAGCATGCCGAAAAGGCCATGCCGCTCAAGCAGATCAACATCATCGGGTTAACAATTGAATTAGTGTGTGGAGAAAGCTATTGATTACATAAAGTAAATTTAAGACGCCCAGCTCCTTTAAGATTACTGCAGGAAGACCGCATGGTTACTCTTATCGAGAGTAGGGAATGTATGGAATGAAGCCATATTATAAGCTTTACGAATGCCGGAGAACGCAGGACATTCAAATCAAAAATGTTTAACATTAACAGTAACACACGAAGAAACACAGAGTACAAGAAGGAGCATCAGCAAGCTTACTGAATTTTTAGAAAATTATTTTCCAGAAGTTTCAATTTTTCACAGAGTTTAGGTTACCAACCAACCTGTGTTCACTAATCATGGCCCTACCAATGAGATACAAATCCATTGGCGGAACATCGCAAA
The DNA here is from genome assembly GCA_039619475.1 of Icerya purchasi. Lineage (NCBI taxonomy): Eukaryota > Metazoa > Arthropoda > Insecta > Hemiptera > Monophlebidae > Icerya > Icerya purchasi. Next base: position 266,467,693 of record CM077115.1, on the reverse strand, counting down.
TCACGCAGGCTGCAGATGTTGGAGAAGTTTTATAAAGCGAGACAAGACGTAAAAGGAATTTTCATTGTTGAGGGTTAACCCTTGAAAGGATTCTTTTAATACAGCGACATCATACCCATACAAGGCTTGCATTAAACCTTTATAGAGTATGCACCGCTCCCTATAAGACAATCCCCAGGCATTTGGTTGAATTCTGGCTAACTTATTAAAAAGAGCATCCACACTTTGCAGTAATCATGTTGTAATGGGGAATGCAGGTGAGATTTTCATTTACAATCACTCCTGAATACTTTAAGTTACAAGTATGGCTGATGGGTTGTCCAGAAACTAGCAGAAGGTCAGCTATCTGTCCGGCAAGTCCACGATCACCAAACACCGAGAAACTGCATTTGAGAGAAGAGAACTTCAGACCAAAGTCACCAACAGCTTCCTCCAGATATTTCGAAACGATTTCAATTTGTTTGAATGGGTACTTTCGATGGACGTCAAAAACTAAGCAAAGATCGTCGGCATAAGAAATTATGACACACTTGTTATTAAAGGATTTACAAAAATCTTCAACTCTGCGATAAACCACAGAGTATAGTAAATTCCATAGAGTAGGGCCGACACCACATGTGGCCTTTCTAGAGAGGCACGAGGAGCCCAACTCCAGACCTGCAACTCTATCAGTAAAGTAAATGATGATTAGATTGATTATATACGGATTGAAATTATTTCTTATCAAGATATCAATCATTCCAGACCATCTGCAGTTGTCAACGGCCCCCTTGATATTATAGGAGATGACAACCGCAGATCTGCCGACAATGGTCGAGTACTTAATTTGAGAAACAAGTTTAAGTACCGCACCCTCCGAAAAAAAACCCTGTACGAAAACCGAACTGATTAGAATGAAGCAGACTTTTGCTGGACACCTCGTCCAAAATAAATCTGTGAACAACCCTCTCAAATACCTTGCCAACTGAATTCAACAGGATATCGGGCGATAGCTGCTAACTAAGGAGTGGTCTTTTCCGGACTTGGGAAGCAGCTTGATATCAGCCACGTTCCAGCATTGCGCAAAGACCTGCAATTGAATACATTTAAAAAAGAGCGTGAAGAAAAGAGCTGGAAATTTCTTATTTAGAAATTTCGCAAGTTTATTGTTTATTTTATCGGAAGAAGATGCTTTTTTATTTTTTTAATTATATTATCCAGCGTGTCTTTGCTGAAGGAAGGCAACACTGAGTTGTTAATAGGCACAACATCAGGCAACTGGTCTACTTTGCGAGGGAAAAAATGATCCAAGGAAAGCCCACATTTAACAATTTCAGAACATAAAAGCCGCTGTGATAGGACCTCAAATTAAGAATAGTCAGCTCTGGTACGACCTTAATCAACAGTTTATATGGCCTAACCCAGGCCTAGCTGTCGCTAACAAAGGTTTTCCAATGCACAAGCTTAGCCCTTGAAATATCTTTCTTATATATTGCATTTAGTTCCTTTAAAACATTATTAATAAGAAATAATTTAACAGTATCTTTACATTTTTTTTTTTCTTACGAACAATGTTAATCTTGTCTTTAATATATTGAAGACTTTTATTCCACCAGTCCGCAGTAGGTGCCTTAATTGAAATGTGACTCCCACGAGCAAGCTGGGAGATGTACGAATTAAAATTGTTAATTCTATTAACCAGTTCATTGCTCTGTTGGCGTTGTTTAATGTCATTTATAAAAGTCATGACACAATTATCGTTTAAGTTAGAAGCAAAACTAACAATACTGAATTTAAGGTGGCGCCTGGGTGGCGTAGTATCGTATTTAAAATAGAGAGAAAATTTAATATTTTTATGGAATGTTAAATCAAAGCTTCGAAGATGGAAGGTTGTTCATAGACTTTGACTAATTGAAGTGAGCAAGTGGTCAATGATGCTGCACCCATTATAATTAGAGAAAGTTGGGGTTTTGTGATTCTTTATTATGAGGTTATTTGAATGTATAAGATCTGATAATAGATTCGAATCACGGGAGTATCTGACGTGAGGTTCCATGTTAGGAAGCATAACGTTGAAATCGCCAATGACAACCGGAGAAAGACTTGGGAACGATTTGATCGTAATATCCATTGAATTAATAAGACTCTCTTTAGGTTTATTAGGGGATATATAGGTGGAGATTAAAATAATCTCGCCTACATTGAGAGAAATTAACTTTGATATGTTGGCTAATAACCTATGTTTAATGTTTTTTAACATTTTTATGTCTTTGCTTTGGCACATAAACTTGAAAAGCGTTACGAAATGGATCGTCACGAAATGGACCGTCACGGAAAAGCATTACGAAAATGTCATGTCTTTACTTGGATATGACTGATTATTAATATTATGTTTATGTCTCTACTTCTCATGTCGACGGAGGCCGTGAAGCGAACGACGTTCTAATGTCGGTGGATACCTGAATGGATGTACAGAGCCCACTTTTAAGGGAAAACATGAAAATGTCTCACTGTGTTGCGGACTTGTACGCAAGCCAATTTGAAAGATTCTGGAACAAGTAGATAGTAGTCTTTTTTTAATAATCAATGCAGTCCTATCACTTACAAACGTAGAATAATTTAGATTAGTAGGAATAGAACCACCAACTAAATATGGCTCAGCTATGGAGCATACATCACGGTTTAAGTCATAAAATTCTTTAAGAAATAATAGTTGACAGGAATAACAATTCCCGGCGTTTAAATAAGTACAATTAAGCGAAGTCAAAATCCATTTTCGTTTTTAGGTCCTCACAAGCTTTAATAAACGAGGGGCAATTCTTGGAATGAGCGGCGTGGTCAATTTCAGACACAAACTCATTAATCATAGATGAATTCTTAAGATTAGCAGTAAAATTAGTCCTATTAGAAGCCGCAAGTACTTTGGTGCACAAACAGTTGCTACAAGAATCCTTATAAAGATTAACGAATTGCCTGCATTCCTCCGTAGCCCGGCAGTACTTCGATGGATGGCAAAACTTATTGCAAACAGTGCATATAAGTTAATTTTTTTTAACTGTTTTATTATTTAATGAAGAATCTTTTTTCGTACTGTTTGTTAAAAATATATAAAAATAGTAAGTTAATAATAACAAATATAATAAACAATTATAACAAACTAATAAGATAAATTTTCTTACTTAGTAACGTTTTTGGGCACAACCCATCATCAGCTAAACCAATATGTGAACAGATACAAATTCTAAATCACACTGAGGCCAACAAGGGAATACAGTGGTTTATATATAGGTTTAAAATAACAAATATAGAATCAATGGTCATAACTATTAAAAGGGTGTAAAGTACATAGACTATAATAAATTGAAAATTACTATATAAATAAACACAAAAGTAATATTCTAAACGATGAAATCCCAAATAACAATAACCCCCTATTTAATATAAAATTTTAAAAAATATGTTACATATTTTTATATTTATTTAAACTTGATCATTAAATTTCTTAAATATTATTTATTATAGTCTATGTACTTTACACCCTTTTAATAGTTATGACCATTGATTCTATATTTGTTATTTTAAACCTATATATAAACCACTGTATTCCCTTGTTGGCCTCAGTGTGATTTAGAATTTGTATCTGTTCATATATTGGTTTAGCTGATGATGGGTTATACCCGAAAACGTTACTAAGTAAGAAAATTTATCTTATTAGTTTGTTATAATTGTTTATTATACTTGTTATTATTAACTTACTATTTGTTTTATTATTTGTTGCCGCATCACGATAACTAACTCCTTCACCACTACTGCCAGCGTGCAGCACTGAGCAGACTGTACTATGGAGGTCTTTTCTAGTGGAATTGATAATTATTCCTAATTTTTTAGTATCAACATGCGCTTCTGCAACAATGGTATCAATATCATCGGCAAATTTTCCGATATTGTCCTTCTGTTCTTTGGAGACACTCCTAGTGTTCACTGCTCACACACCTGGTTCGTTAATTCGCATATGTGAGTAAAGCGCCTAAGCAAATGATCTAAGCTGCCCATCCTAGATGACTGCATCTGCATTTACCAGTTGAAGTGTAGATGTGCTCTAAATGATGGTCCAAAAATTAGTGGTACATACGTACCGCTATTATTTTTAATATATTTAAGATATGACTGGTTGACGATTAAGATATGGACGTGATTAAGAAGAAAAAAAGAAGAAAAAATGAAAAAATTCTCGCCGACCGGAAGACTGAAACTGGATCTTTATCCCGTGGGAATATATATGTTTGTTATAGTAAGAACTTTTAGAAAAACGAACGATAAACACAGAATGCACAACATCGAAACTTCACAAACGTGTGTGAGAGGAAAGGTGATTGGAGGAAATGAAAATAATGGAACGTAGGATAGTCATTAATACGTTTATGAATGTAGAACAGAAAGGAGGCAGACGAAAAGATTCTGAAAAGCCAAAATCTGGGAGGATAAAAGAGGCCCCGACACCATTCGGCTTCTTCGAGCCATCCGTAAACACGGTTGCATGCGAAGGAAATTGAGAATCGATAAAACTGTGGAATTCCTGTCTAATTGGGGCCTGCGGAAGAAACTTGGAGAGTGTCGGTACAGTAAACATATTTGGAGCATGACAGAGATCGGCGAAATTAAAAGTGAAATATGAGAAATTGACAAATGACATTATGTAAGGACAAAACGAACTGACCGAAGGGAAATCAGAGATAATTTTCCTAGGTACGAAACGCTAGTTCCTAGAAATGGAAAGATAGGAATGGATAAGAGTAGAGGACGCGAGTGGGAGACGCTTAGTAAGAAAAGGATAGCCCCAGCGAATAGAAAAAAGTGGTGTATTAGATTTGGCAAGGACTGCTGGAACTGGAGAGGATTTAAGAGCACCAAGGCGTAGATGAAGACAAGAGTTTTGGATTACATCCGATTTAGAGAGTCGGGACTTAGAGGCACATCCATAGAGAAATGAATGAATCAAATTTTGAGCGGACGATAGATTTATATAGGGAAATAAGGATCACCACCCCACTCGGTCGGAGATAAGGCCTTCAGTAAGTCTAGCCTTTTGATTGCTAAAGAGGAAAGATACTTGATGTGTTCGGTGAAGGATAACCTATTGTCAAGGAAGATACCAAAATAACAGAAACAAATAACGCGAGAAAGGATTGTATTTGCTAGGGATAGATAGACAGAAGCAGAATAATAAGATCGTAGAGTAAATACGGCATAACAAGATTTAGTAGGAGAAATAGAAAGATTAATTGAGGAAAGGGAATGATCCAACACGGAAAGAGAAGAATTAAGTGCCCCACTGGCTGATATAATATCATGAGATGAGGCATAAAGTTGGATGTCATTAACAAAAAGAATAAAGATGAAGAATTTAGAGGAAGAGAAGCCACGCTGATAGTGTAATTGTTGAAAAGAGTAGGACTGAGAGAGGAACCTTTTTTTTTTTTTTTTTTTTTTTTTTTTATTTATTTATTTGGTAAATAATAACATAAATACATAGTAATTGAAACATAGCCATGAGTATCTCAGTTGAATGAACACCTCATGGATTGGAAACAATAAAAAGAAAATGAAAGAGACAAAAATTAACCAATATAAAAATTAAAATAAAATTATACATTAAATGAAAAATCTTCAACATCCGAATATTTGGAAGCTATGATAAAATTCGCCGCGTGCAGGAATTTTGATAAATTATCGTTGTTTAATGGAAAACAATTTACGTCTTTAAACAAGAATTTCCATTTGGCGCACTCATTAACGATATGGGTGACAGTTTCAGGAGCATCTCCACAGGAACACAAATTGGTGTCTGCTAGATGGAAACGGTACAGATAACTTTGAAATCTACCATGTCCAGTAAGAAATTGCGTCACATACGTATTAATATTATTAATTTTGATTGGATTGGTTTTAACCTCGGGGACGAAACTAAATGTTAATCTTCCAGTTGAGCTATTGTTCCAGCTATTTTGCATTTCAATAAATCTATTGTTTAGATCCAACTCCAAATTGAGATTATTTAACCCTTTGAAATACAAAATTTTATGCTGCAATACGGAATGCAGTGGCAATTGTCCTGCTATTGTTCGCAACGCATCACCGGAAGTAGTTCTATGCGCGCGGAGAATAAACAAAAGAAATTTCCTTTGGGATTTAACTAGTACTTCCTGAATGCTTTTACGCTTTAAAGCCTCTTCAAACATAAATACGCAGTACGTGAATAATGGAACAACTAGCATATTATAAATTATTAAACGGTGTTTAGTGCTCATCCCATACGTGCGTCCAGACACGGAGTGCAATTTATTTAGAACTGTTGTAGCTTTACTGGACAAATTTTTGAAATGTTGATTAAAACTGTAGCGACAGTCTAATGTAATACCAAGATATTTCAGTGATTCGACGATATTAATTTTAAAGTTCGGTATAGAGAGATGTAGCGAATTGTAGCAGTCCCTTTTTCGTTTCCTGTGCATGATTAATAAATTAGTCTGTAGAAGATGTTTTTCCATATAGGTTAAAATATTGTTGATTGTAATCTTGAAGTATTTACAAATGGAGAGACGATGGTTAGAAGTGACCGCGAATGCTAGATCATCTGCATAGAAATATCTGGTTACTGCCGACGGGAACTCCATCAACGATAAGTCTGAAATATACAAATTCCAAAAAATCGGGCCCAAAATCGATCCTTGCGGGCATCCGCGAGTAACAGTTCGAAAATATGTTTGATGTTCGTAAATAAATTTAATAGTTCTGGAATCTAAGTATTGTCTTAAAATTGAGATTATTCTATAATCGAGCCTGAGTGCTCTAATTTTGTGGAATAAGACTGGCCACGAACAGCTATCAAAGGCGCCTTTAATATCTAACGTCAGCAGGCCGATCGTAGTCTTTTTACTTAACGCACGCTCAATCTGCTTAGATAATTCGCCAAAAAACGTTGCCGTGGAACGGGACTTAGTAAATCCAAATTGCCGACCATCGTGAGGTAAAACCGGCAGTATACGATTCAACAAAACATATTCAAACACCTTGGCTAAAGCGCTTAACAAGACAATCGGTCTGTACGAAGATGGAAGACTAGGACTACGTCCGGGTTTTAGCACAAAAACTGTCCTTCCTGCTCGCCAGGCTTCCGGGAAGATTCCGAACCTCAACAGAGCGATGAATAAGCTCTGAAGTAAATTAGGATAGTGGAAATTCAAGATCTTCAAACATTTATTCGTCAGTTGGTCTAAGCCAGGAGCTTTATTTTTAGTCCGGCGAAGAATGTCCTTAATTTCCGCTTTGGAAATAAATAGTTCGCTGTTAAAACTAAAGCCGCTAAGGTTAAATCTCTGGAATTCTTGCAACTTGTATGAGAAGGTTTCGTCCCCATTTGTGTTTGAGTTTACTTGATAAAAATGATCAAGAAGGGCCTTTATCTTTGAATCCTTATCGAAAATTTTTTGATTATTCTGGTCTAAAAAATACGAAGGAATCTGTAACTGGCGTTTATTTTTGAAAATAGTCTTGTAAGGAAGGCCCCATAGTTTCGAATCGGAACAAAATTTTTTCCAATTTTTGGTTTTCGCGTTTCGCATTTCTTTATTAAAAATTTTTCTTACCAAATTCATGACCAGGCGCGTATTGTGATCATTAGCTCCCCGCTTGTGTGAGCGTTGAACCCGTTTGCGCAATTTCCTTAGAATTATTCGTAAAATCTCTAAATTAATATTCCACCACGAATTCCTATTTAATTGAATCGTTTCAGTGCTGCTACTAATAATATCATGAAGTGTGTTACGGAAATTTTCTAACATTATTTTCAGTTGGTGGGAATCATTAGCAGTTTTAAAATCGTAGTTTAAGTGCGAATGTTCTACAACGATTTTATTAAATTTCTTATAATTTATAATGCGATGCGTTAGGCTATTAATAATATTCATTTTTACTGATAATTTAAACTGAATCGGACTGTGGTCTGAATAAATTGCTTTATTATCTACCTTCCAGTCACTGATTACGTTAGGTCGACCGTGGATCAAAGTCAAGTCAATAACGCTGAAACCATTGGCGTTAGAAAAAGTAATTTCATCTCGTTCATTGGCGACAAAAAGATTATTACTAAGAATAAATTGTTCAAAAATGTTAGATCTTCTCGAGTGAAAAGCCCGACTGTCCCAGATCTTATTTCGGACATTAAAGTCACCGCATAAGATAATCGATTTCTTCTGGTGGAAAGTAATAAATTGCGATAACAAATCTAAGAAGTTAGTTAGATCTTGTGAAGGCGGAAAGTAACAGGAGATAATAAAAATTTCTTCCAATTGAACTGCCACGATATATTCGCAATGTTCGAAGAATTTTACCTCTTTAAATGGTAATGCTGAGTTAACTAAAATTGACACGAACTGCTTTGTAGTTTGAGTATAAGCATTGGTAATATCTGGGATTACCTTTTGAATAAGATACGGTTCTGAGATACACACAATATCTTTGTTATCCTTCAATAAATCGAAGTGTAGCAAATTATTACCAGCACGTGAATGATGTAGGTTTAATTGCATTACAGAGAGGAAATCGAAATTATTATTCTCCATAACAAGTGTTGTTATCTAAAATTGAATGAATTCTTTTCGCAGTTTCGCATTTGTAAAGCTGGTAATACTTATGGTCCAGACTGAAGTTCGTTTTTCTTTCTACATTTGAAAAGTGACAGTTTGGACAATGTCCACGATCAATGATTTCCTTAATTTTACCTCTTTCTTCATTATCCAGTTTGCAATGCTGAGCTCTATGCCCGAAGCCTCCACATGAATAACATTGGGTAATATCAATATGTTTGTAGACCCGACATAAGCGCCATTCTACAGGAACAAATCCATCTTTAATTAGATAATTGTATACATCCGGTGATACCTGAACAATCGCTTCCAAGTAAGTATTTTCTTTCCTTTGCTTCTTGATAATTTTGACGTAAGCGTTCCGATCGACTGAGAGGTTAGTATACTGATGAATTGAAGTAAGAATTTCGTTTTTGACTTGGTCAGAATCATAAGAACGAAAGGAAAAAGGTAACCCTGTTATTTTAATGTAAGGCATTCTTTTTGCCGGTTCTGAAAAGGTAAATGTATCTTTATCAGCAAAATTATTCAAGCGGTTTATAATTGTTTCCTTGTCTACGTTAGTGGTTTTTATCATCAAACTATCCTTTTTACGTGTGAAAATAGGCATGTCTTTAAGATCCTTAGGCTTGATAGCTTGTTTAAATACCTTTTCTACTAATTCAGAAGAGGTTTTACTACCCGGAGCGATATTATTCAGTTTATCTAATTTCTTAGAATCATCGGAAATGGAGATTTTAATAGTTTTGTCCAGTTTCGATTTCTGAATTGAAGTAATATTTTTTTTGGTATCATTTTTAGTTATTTGCGAATAACTCGGTTTATTTTTTGTTTCGAATCTTTTTAAAACGGGATAAATTGTTTCATGAATTAATTTAGTAATTTCATTCATGTCTATGCTCGAACTAACTGGGTTGACGTCTTCAGCTAACGCTGTGTTAATTTCTGACACAAGGTCCGTAATCGTTTTCTTAATTCCATCATATTTTGTGCCTTTAGCTCCAAGTTTAGGTCTTAAGTCTACCAAAAAAGGTAAAATAGTGGAACCTAATAACTGTCGGATAGCCATTGAAACCCGTATCCTAGCCAGTTACGATAGAAGTCCGATAGTTTAACATTTCCTAACTGGTAACACCGTTAAGTACAACAGCTAAGAATTCGATTCTATTCGGAGGTGATTAGTGTAACGAAAATCGAAGATAAATAAAAAGACAGACTAACCAGAGACAATTGTAATCGGATTCTTATCAGCGAGCGAGTGATAACGCGTGATGCACAACTAGACACTTTATTCACGTTACCTTGGAGAAGACCTCGAAAAACCATTCCTGAAGTTTCTACAGATGGAGCGTAGAGGTGGATAGAACGATTCTGAATAAGATTGATAATACGGGAAGTAAAGTGCATTGGAACGTTAATTACTATTATCTTATCTTTTAGAGTAGGTAAATAGACATTATCAAACGCACAGGACACGTCGATGAAGGAAGCCAAAGTATCAATACTAGGCCGAAAGCAAAACATATTGCTAAGAAATACATTATTATGCTCTAGCCACCAAACAAGGCGCTTGTTTAACATACCTTCGAATATGATATTTATTCGCTTAACGTTTCGACCAGCTTACACTGGCCATCATCAGAAGCAAAATCACTGTGAAAGCTTTAAATTTTTAATACCTTCGAATAGTTTTTTGATGCAGGATGCCAAGGGGATGCAAGAAAGAACTTGTATAGGAATAGGAATGATGATAAAAGAATTCTAAGAGGGGGAGTTATACCTCTGGAGAGGAAACCATTAAAAAGATGAAGAAGAAGGGTAAGGAACCGTTCAGACAGGTTTTTAAGGACCAGAAAAGGTATACCGCAAGACCTGGAGTGGGGCTAGAAGATTTGGAAAGGACAGATTTTAATTCATAAATATTGAAAGCAGAAGTTAGGGAATGTGTCGGGGAATTATGCGGAGGTGGAGTTAGATACAGTTCGTCAACGTTAGGAACATAGGCAGGAGCAACGGAATCGATAAAGGATTCTAGGCTGTCTTTAGAAAGGTTGGGATTGGAGGTACGTTCAGAGGAAGGGGATTTGAAAGCTCCAACCATTTTCCAGATATAAGAAAGAGGGGTATTTCCAGAGAATGAAGAACAGAAGTTCTTCCAGAAGGACCATTCTGAAACTCTAAGTATATACCTAGCTCTTGCGTTCGCTCGCTTATGAGCAAGAAAGTTTTCAGTTATAGAATCTGAAATGTTCTAAAGGTGACACGACTATGGTGGAATGCGCAATTGCATTCTACATTCCATCAAAGAGATGAGGTTGTATTGTGGTTATTAGATGTCTGATGACGGGTGGGTGAAGATAGGGAGAGAGCAGACGTAACGGAGTTTAAAAAGGAATCAATAAAGAAGTTTGAAATCGGAGTAGAGTTGAGTACTAGGGAGTGATGAATCGACCCATGAACGAAACATAGTCAAATTTGCGTTGAAGAGGTTCCATCGAGGAGAATATAAAGGCCTGAAGCAAGTCGGAGAAGAAAAATTAACAGGAGTTATTAGGATAGGAACATGGTCACTACCGTAAGAACCCGTAAGAGTCCTCCAATTATAATTAAGACCAATAGTGGAAGAAGCAAAGGTTAGATAAAGAGAACTAGAAAGGATAGTTATATTACCAAACATCAGCACAGAATTAAAGTTGTCTAGGTCGTACAGAACAATATTTTTAATATCAGATTTTAGTAAAATTTACGAAAAATATATACTGCACAAATTAAAAGAATTTATAAATAATAATAATAATACGTGTATAACTAATAATAAACAATACACGGAGTATTACAAAACAAATCATCTGAATTATCAATATATAGTTTTGTTCAAACTATGAAGAATCATAAAAATAAATCGTTGAATTGATGTTTACTTACACTGGATTTAACAAAGGCATTTATTAGTCTGGAACTAAATAAATTACTGGAGCTATCATAACAAAGTACGTTAATATTATTAATAGATATTTCAATAATAGACATGCTAAAAATTGTTATGAGATTACTTCAAAAATCAGTTTTAGACCATATCTTTGGGATAGAATTTTTTCGAAAATATACAATCTTACCTAATGATATAAAAATAATCATATTAGCAGGCAATATTGCTTTTTCGTAATTGTATACAAAAGTGAAACAGCGCCAGAAACAAAATATATCAAGTTTAGATAAAAATTGAAATGGTTCGAGGAATTTAACCTAAAAAGTTAATGTAAGTCAAACTATGTTCTTTTTAACAGAAAATTTAAGAACAAGTCAATTAATTTAATGCACTTTGTCTTAAATATTAAGTGTACTAACCAAATTAAATGTTTAATCGTCATTATAGACATTTTTTAATAACATGTTTCTTAAATAGCGGAACAAGCAGCAAATGATAAAGTATACTTATCGCTGAAACGTTTTCTGGCAAAACCTATCTTTAACTAAAAGGGAGAAACATAACATAAAACTGAACACATGTCATGAATAAAATTATAAAAATTTTAAAATGCAAAAATTTTAAATTTCACAATTTTTCAAAAATTACGTCAGGAACAAAATTAACACAAATTTATGCTGATTTTTAATAAACTATACAACAATAGCAATCAAATAAATTACAAAAAAAAGGAATATTATTGTATAGTGTATAATTTTACTTAATATTATTTGCGATAGAATTATTCAGACGGACATGTTAAAAAGCGATTTCAAAATATACTTGAAGGTTTTCAAACAACTGTAGCTGTTAGACTTACTAAAGTAAATGAAACCGTCAGCGCAATATGGTTGTAATATTGTTGCAGGTACTTATTGATTATGAGGTACAAAAGTGTACAGATATGTTTTAAATTAAAAATAGAATTGAGATCAATCATCATTTCAGTAATGTAACATACGGACGTTCTTTTTACATTTTTGAAAAATAGCATTAAAGGTTTAATTAATTCTAAATGAATATTATACGAATAAAAAACATAAATGGAACAATTATTACAACGGGCTAATAAAACGCAATATTTCTCAAAAATCTAAATTAAATAATAAAAAAGAGAAGTGGTATGTCTATAGGGGGACATCCGGTAGGAACGATGTTCCTTTCACTTTTTGGTAGATATAAAAGTATAAAGTCATTCATGGGCGTCGCCACCCTGGAGCCTTGAAATTTTTTAATTAACTGGCATTGATGAGTATTCATAGGCGCGTAATCATGGACAATTTGGAAAACTTATGTTTTGATTAAGATTTTATTCTTATTTAATAAAATATTAAGCCTTTACAACTTATAAATATTATTTTTCCTGTAACTCATATCCTATTTCTATCATCTTGCCCACCCCCCATCCCCTAGCGGCTGGCAACTCATTTTGCCCCTCCCTGGCTCATCGGTTGGCGACGCCCTTGAAGTCATTCATAAAGTGTACGATAAAAAATGATATATAATATATAAATCCCGTATGAATTAAAACAAAAACAAAAAATAAATCCCGTTCATGAATTAATTAAAACAAAAACAATAAATAAATCATCAGACTTGCTGAACTAACTTCGCACAAAAAAACCGCGTCGATTTTCAAATTCAATAAAATTTACACGTGTTTAAAACTAGGCTTATACAGCTGGCCGCGTACGACGCTTGCGGCTCGAACTTCGATACTCGCTCGCACGCACACACACACAGGTATATAATAGAAAGGTACAGAGTGAAGGTCGCCTGCCGGATGGCGTATGCGTGATTTTCGTTACCTCGCCTTTTCTGCCAGTTTATTCCTATTGACAAGCTGCGTATAAGAACTTTGTTCCCAAAAGAATTTTTGCCAAATTTCTTTACCATATAATTTACATTCGGTGATTGTATCATTAGAACATATGTGTATATATTTATACAAATTTAAAATTATAAATACTAAAAATTGAAAATTGTGTAACTTCAAAGGGGAATATAATATATTGAATGGAAGTAATTATAGTAATGAAATATTCAATAATTGACATCTATAGAATAAGTTAGAAAAAACTTTTTTAATGAATTTAATTTATTCGCTGTTGATGAAATTATATATTGCAAAAACAATTCAGTTATATAATAATAATAATACAGATAAGCTATTGTAAAAATTAGTAATAAGTTTATAAAAGTCTATTAGCATAACAATATGATCATAAAATGGGATTACAAAAAAAAACAACTTCACTGGATGATGCCTATATTGAACATTATGATAATGATTGTTAATTAAACAAATGAACGCGACCTTAATTTTTTGGAATAGGAGGGGAAAACGTCACAGATTAACACTTGATTTTTTTTTTTCATTACTTTATTTCGTTTTTATTTTGTGTTCTACAGAGGCCTAATTTAACTACAAGTGGTGACTGATCACTCTCTCTTCAATAGTCGCGTAGCCTGATGTTATTTTCGAGGATTATTTCGATTATATCTATAGAAATTATTTTATAAATTAATTTTAAAGAAATACATATAATGTATAAAAAGTAGTTTCTGCTACAGGTGTTCTTTGTTGAAATGTTCGAATGTGTTAATTAAACACTAATAACTGTTAGAAAAAAGAAAAAAAAGGGTTAAAACAAAAACGTTATTTGTTGGCAGGTTATTTTTTGTTTTTGTTACACGAGGAGGAAACTTGTTCTCAAATGTTATTAATTCGCTGTAAATAGTTCCTCTTTTTCTTTTTATTTTCGAACATCCATATGCGTTATGGAATAAGCTGCTGTTTCAGGTTATTGCGCATATTACTTAAATCAGGGCTGAATCAGTCAGGTTGAATTGATCGAAGAGTTTACCTCTTAATATGATTAAAACTGCAAATTGCAGTAATAATAATATCGTGTAGTTATTTATACTTAAATAAACAGATTCGGGGAAAAAAAGATAAGAAAAACCCGAAGTAACTGAAAAAAATATTGTAGAACAGAATGATAACGTACGTAGTTTTTAAAAAAAATCCTTTTTTCCTCTGCGCCTATTAACGATATTATAATACAATTACTGTAATGAATTTCTGAAAAAGACACCTCGTCGTGGGATAACCGGCCTGTTGTTTTTATTATTAAACATATCCATCAATCTTTCTATTTCTGGAATAACAGTCCTTTCTATAAGATTTTCATTTCCGATCGGTATATCAACAATTCTAAAATTTTCATTATCATTTAACCTAAAAATTCCAGGTTCTGCATCACTAATTAGGGTCCGCGGAAAAATTCTTATTATCCTTTCGAAACCATTAGGTACCGGATTAAGTTCCTCTACAACTCGAAAGAAATCTCGCAGTGTTTTTCCCGGAAATGATGAAATTTCGCTATCAAACAATCTATTCATTTCTGGAACTTCTGGAACGTTCGGCGTGAAAGTAGTTCTAGTCATCGTCCACCTAATTGTTTCAGAAGGATTTTGACTTTCTGGTATACTTGTAATTTGGGGAATCACCATAGTGCTTTCGCCTCTGATTGGCGAACTACTTCCATCACTACTTTCTCTACTACTTCCATCGCCACGTCTGCCGCCGCGCTTACTGCCGGTTCGTTTTATTGAACCCCGTCTTCTGACAATTACTGGTTTTCGATTCCTCAGTAGCATTGCGATAAGATTCATATAACCATTCATCAATCCCAATCCTCCTAACGGTATTCCGAAGCACCTTTCTGAAATGTTACTTTTGCTTTCTGCAGCGGATTTATCGTTACTTGCTTTATAAGGAAAATCAAAAGAAAACAACAACTTACAAAATGAATGAGATAATAGTATTTTCGTTAAAAATAATTATAACCTTCGACCACCAGAAAAAAAGGAAAAACGTGGGAAGTTACCTGAGACTGATCTTTTCTCCTTTTCCAAGTTCATATATTTAATTTAAAAAATGCGATGTATATCACGCTAAGAACTCAGTGACTGCTGACAATGTTTTTTACCTCCCCGGCTGAGGAAAACGTTCAAATATCTTGAGAAAAAAACGGCTCATGTCTGGAGCGAAATGATCTTTTAATCTTTGACCACCGATTTTCTAGTCGAACATTATAATTATTAGACTATCACGCTTCCGCGTTTTACGAGATTTCACGGTATTTTTATTAATTAGTTCTAGGAAAATTTTAAAATTTAGCCTGGATCGTTTTCCGGTATGTTACATTTGACGCGGGAAAAAAATTATTATCAGTTCAAGATGAAAAATGCTCTACGAGTGATGGAACCATAAGGATTCTACGTTGGTTATGATAACGTTCGGCAAGATAGATCAAAGCGGATATAATGGCAATGCTATTTGCACCGGTGCTGCTAGCGAAATTATGGAAGAACGCCTTGTCGGATCTTGTGTCACTTTCGTAGGAGTGACGTGTGAAAAAAAGGGAACGCCGAATCTTGGACAAAGAAATTAGTAATAATTTAAGTAGTGAACGACAGGTTTACATAAACGAAAATCTGTCGAGGTATTACAAAGATTTGTTATGGAAGGTGAAGCAAAAAGCGGAATTACTGAATTTTCGATTTGTCTGGTCGAATAGAGGGAAAATTTACGTTAGGAAGGACCAGGAAGCTCACGTACTTCACATCCGATCCGAAGCGGATTTAAATAAATTATTATAAATGTTATTATAAATGTTTTGTTAGTTTTCGTGTGTGCAGGAATAAATGTGGTGCGCGGGTGTTGCGTCGTTCTACGGCGCCGGCTGGGCAAGGCGGTTAAGGTAGTGTTGTATACGCGTGATGATGATAAGAGGAAATCCGAGATCTCTGTTAAAGTGCAGTATGTGATGGTATGTGTGCGATGGGAAGTGTGCGTAATGTGTGTTGATGTTTATAAGTTTGCTTGCGTGTTCAGATGGTGTAGAACAGTTCAGTGGTACTCTAGAGTCGATGAGGTATGTCTGTCAGTTGGTCGATGCGAGACAGAGGATTGCTTCACGGCTGCTCATATTATTCCTGAATTCGAATTGAGTCTTTCCCATATGATTCTCCAGTTTTTTATAAATCCGTCTTTGAATTATTCGCAAGAATATCTTTAGCGTATTGCACATTAAGCTTATTCGAGTCTGAATTCAGCAGATTTCTTCGGTGCCGGCTCTTTCGGAATTGGTATGAAAGTGGAGTGGAGTCAGTCTACTGGAAAGTTTCTTGTTTCGTAGATTGTTTTATATATATATTTCGACGATTTCCGGTGATAATTTTTTAATTATCACGGCTAGGATTCCGTCTGGGCCGGGAGCTTTATGATTTTTAGCTTCCCGAATAGAGTTATATTCCCGATTCAATAATCATTGGTGTCCATTCATCCGGTCAGTTTCGGTTTTGATTTATTTCTTTTAATTTGTTGTTAGGAACAGTTCTTGTACATAATCTTTCCATAACTTTTTTCTTAATTCCATGTCCCGCACTACCT
The DNA here is from genome assembly GCA_039619475.1 of Icerya purchasi. Classification (NCBI taxonomy): domain Eukaryota; kingdom Metazoa; phylum Arthropoda; class Insecta; order Hemiptera; family Monophlebidae; genus Icerya; species Icerya purchasi. The sequence goes on along the minus strand of CM077115.1, from coordinate 266,450,640 downwards.
TACCAGTTTTATCAACATTGACCATTGTTGTTTTGTATTAACTGGTTCCAGCTATTTCTTTTAATATTTTGTGCAAGTTAAAAGCATCATGCTCTTCTTTTAATTTTTCCACTTCTCTACATTCTGCTCTCAGTCATTCAGCTTTTGCTTGCCGTATCTTCTTCCCTACTATTTTTTGATATTTTTTATATAGTTCATTATTCTGATTATTCTTATGCTTTCTTCTTTCCATCATTAGCTCCAGTATTTCTTCTGTCATTCAAGCTTTTCTCTTTTGCTTTACTTGCTCGCCCAGATATTTTCCTGCAGTTTCCTGAATGTTTTCCTTAATCAAACGCCATGCACCTTCAGTGTCTTCTGGATTATTATTACAGATCTTTCTTAATATAAAATCCGACATTTCACTTTTAGTACCAGTATACCGCAGCTTGTCTGTATTATGTATCTTCTTTATTTGTGTTTTTTTTTTTTTACAGCCAGTTTCATTCTTAGTGTTGCTTCTAGAAAATTGTGATCGGATGGTACATAATTGATTTTTTGACTGAACTTCCGAAAATACGATTTATTAAAATATATAATCAATTTGGTTTCTAACTATTTGCTCAATTTTATCCATAGGTGATCGCCTATATGCTAGCCTACATGGATGTAATTGGAAAAGTGTCTTTGTTATATTTTATTTCTTCGTAATAGACGCAACGAAAAGATTATCGTCGGAAGTAGTTAGAAGAATATTAAAATACTTTGGCCATATAATAAGAGCAAATGGATTTGAGACGAGAATTCTGGAAGGAAAAGTAGAAGGAAAAAGAAGACGTGGTCGCGTTCCAACCAGATGGTCAGACATGATCCGGACAGCTGTAGGAAAGAGTTTCGTAGAATGTGTTCGACTGGCCCACAACAGAGATCAATGGCGACATCTTATACATCACATGGACAGATCATAATCTCGATATTTCCACGAGGGATTCACGACTCATTGATGATGATTTCTTCGTAAAACTGAATCAATCTTTCCCCTCTTTCATTGTGCTCGCCTAATTCAAATTTGCCTGCTACACATTATACTTCACCCTTTCCTATTTTCCCATTGAAGTCTCCCATTATTATATTGACTTCATGTGTTTTTGTATACGACAGTGCTGTTTTTAAGTTACTGTAAAACGAATCAATTTCATTTTCATCCTTATCCGTAGTAGGTGCATAAATTTGAATTATATTCACTTTTACTGATTCGTCTAGTAACCGTACTATTATTATTATTCTATCACTGAGCGGAATGTAGTCAATTACATGCTTCTCCATTTTTCTCGTCATAAATATTCTTACTCCATTCTCGTGTTTTGAATTTCTTTCCGACTGGTAGAAAACGCCTTCATCCGTATAACATTTTCTATATCCAGACCATCTGATTTCACTTACACCTAATATGTCTATATTTAACCGCTTCATTTCGACAGCCATGGTTTTCAGCTTGCTAGCTTTATATAGGCTTTGAACATATTCATTATTTGCATTTATTCTTCCATTTTCTGGTCACTTCGTTTCGCTTACTTCTAGAACATTTTTGTTTAATCTTTTCGCTTCCATTGCAACGTTTATCATTTTCCCCGGTTGGTATAACGTTTTTACATTCCACGTTGCTACCAGAATTTCTCGTCTAGTTTTACCTCCGCGTATTGTCCACCCCATTTGGCTGGCCTGACGAGAGTATGGTCGCCTGACGGAGCAATTATTACTTACAGCATCCACACACCTCTAGGATAAACTTAAATTTGAAATGTTGATATTTTTGATTTTTACACTGACATTAATCGTGATAGAAGTTTTTGAGCTGTAAACAATATTTTTCGATGAAAAAAAATAAGAAAAACATTTGAAATATGTACTTGTATGTTTGTATTAATTTAATTAAAATACACTTTTTTTTTTTAGATTGTATAAAATAATAGTATACGTTCTATTGTACTAAAAGGAGAAGCTACTCCTGTCGTTTTGTTGATGTTATTGTGGTTCATCCATTCATGTTGTTGTTGTTCTTCTTGGTGTCATACTGTTCGAAGAGCGCTAACGATCACATTTGTCAGCAACAAAATTTCTATTTCTGGCATGTTACATGAGTCTTTCTAAGGACCATGTTCTTGTTCATTCCTTGATGTTATCTAACCAGGTCCTTCTTCGTCTTCCAGGGCTTCTCTTTTCGTCTACTTTTTCCCGAAGGATTAGTTGCAGGAGTTCATATTTTTCTTCTCTGATTATATGACCGAAATATTTTATTTTCCTATGTACGATGGATTTCATTAACGCCATTTATTGTTTTTTTTTTTTTTTTTATTTTTACACTATACCAGCACCGAGTGCCATAACCAGCGATGACGATTAGAAAGGAAGTAGAGGAGGAAAACAGGGAAGGGAAGGAAAGGAAGGAGAGAAGAGAGGAATAGAGGGAGATAAAAAGTTAATGCGTCTAAAAACTCCAATGAGTTTAAGTAGCAGCGATGAGGGTGAAAACATCTGGAGCAGTTGCCTTGAAATTGCATAATACCAATGTAGTGCCAACAGGCTGATTACGCCCATTTCATCAGGTGATCGGGGTATTGCTGGACGTACCCTTCTTTGACGTATGGTATTTGTAAGTCGGTATGAAGCGTTGAATTCGAGATGTATTTTGGAGCAGATGCGATAGAGCGCAGTATCTTGGATTGCTGCTGCTGGATCCTTAGGAGGTTGCTTTTACACGTGCTACCGTATAATTCTATGCCATATTTCCAAATTGGCGCCACAATTGAAAGATAGATGTTCCGCTTAGATTTAAGGTGCAGTGTTGATTTTGCAGACAGCAGAGGGTAAAGTAGTCTAGTGCAAGCTATTATCTTTTTTCTAGTTTGAGCTACATGATAACGCCACGTCAGCCGTCTATCCATATATAAGCCGAGGTACTTGACAACATCTGTCTGCGGAATTTCCGCCTCGTGCAGTTTTAAACTAGGGCACGTAACCTGCTTGGTGGTGAACGTGATATGCTGACTTTTTGACGGGTTAAATACTATACGCCAGTTCTGAGCCCATTCCAATATTCTATTTAAATGAATCTGCGCTGCTAAATTGGCATGGAACGAGTTACTGTTAGCCGCGAGAATGGCTATGTCGTCCGCAAATGTCGCCCGGAAGGTTTGACTCGATGTGGGTATGTTGGCGGTGAAGATGGAGTAGAGCAACGGACCAACTATACTACCCTGCGGCACGGATGATGCGATACTGAACTCCTCCGACAGCGTCTCGTTTATTCTTACAAAATATGAACGACCGGACAAATACGCTTTAAAGAACGCATAGAGTTTTTCGGGTAGAAACTGACGTAACTTGAAGAGCAGACCTGGGTGCCAGACCCTGTCAAACGTTTGGGAGACGTCTAAGAAGACCGCAGAGCATATTTCTTCTTTTTCGAGTGCAGCAGATATCCCGTCGACCAGCCTGTGACACTGTTGTATTGTTGAGTGCGCATTACGAAACCCGAACTGGTGATTCGGGATTAAATTGAATTCAACTCGTTTTGACACTAGCCATTCCAGAGTTTTTGAAAGCGAGGGAAGAAGACTGATCGGACGGTAGGAAGTTGTGGCAGTTTGTGTCTTGCCTGGTTTATGTAACATGATGATGACCGCCATTTATTGTTATGATGTTTAAGTTTAAATTTGAAAGTTCCTTTGACAGTTGATGCCAAACTGGGTTCTTTTTACTCACAAAAGTTTTTGACACAGAATCATAAAAGACAACAGAATCTTCTTTAGCAAAAAAAAAAAAAAACTTTCAAGGACTGTACATCTTGTTTTTTATCTTTTTTTCACATATTTTATTTTTATAAATTTTATTTATTATTTATTATTAAATTGCTGCAAATTATATTTAAAAGTTATAAATAATATAAATAACCGTACATAAAATCTTTACTGGTAAAAATTTAATGAAAAACATGCAAATAAGTTTACATAGTTTATAATCTGCTGGTATAATCATATAAAATATTTACATTTACACAATCACAAGTTCCTATTATATCGATGAATATAATAATTGTGTATTAACTATTACATACATTTATTTATAAATTATATTATCTCAATAAAAACAAAATGTTGTGAAAACTACAAACAAGTTCATCAGCTTTCTCTTTAAAAACTTGTGTTGGTAAATCCAAGGAGAAAATAAAATAAAAAAAAAATTCCTCTTCACTGAGATCGTCAATATCTGATGTTTTGTTAAAGTATCTAGATTCTGAGGAAGTACTTTATTTAAACCTTTAAACCGATCTGTCAATGATTTTAGATGATAAATACAAACGAAATGTTTTTCTAACAAACTTATTTTTATTTCTTATAGTTTTTGTTGGTTATTTTCAATTTCTTGAGAATACTTAAAGTTCACTTCTATTGTTCATATTATTTACTTTCGTTATTGAAGGTTTTTTTTTTTCTTTTTAAATTAAGAAGAGTCAACGGACAGATTTAATTGCGAAGAGTTGAATTTTTTATATTAAAGTGTGCGAAAGTTTCACTCGGGTACAGCTAGATGAAAATAATAATTTTTTCAAATATATTACACAAAGTAGTATAAAATATTATACTAAAAGCATAAATATTTCAACTTACTTGCTTTTGAACGAATATATTCAATTGCTGGATAAAATAAAAAGAAAAAAAAAACAAATATCAATCATACCACGAATGAAGTGTTGAGTCAAAGAATACAGACAGGAGGTTGCTTGCCATAGTATAAGGCTTGATCTATTGTTGATCTGGATTTGCGAAAAACACACTGAAGCTTAGACAGCAGATTCCGACTTTTGAGTTCTGACTGCAGTCTGCTATTTATCACTTTTTTCAAGAACTTTGCAAATTACTAGAGGGTGGAATTTGTGTAATTGTCTAAATTTTGTTAAAAAATTGTGAGAATATGTTGAATTACGTTTTCCAGTGAGTTTTTCAACAATAATATGTGGATACCGTCACGTCCTGGTGATGCTGGTTTAGTAAGCCTGATTTGCTTCTCTGAGTTCTTCTAAGGAAAATAGTTGGTTATATGATTCAAGATTTTCAGATGCAAAGTCTGGAGAAGTTGATGGAAAACTGTGTTACATTTTTGAAAGTGAGAGTCGAGATTTTCATCGCTAGAAGCGAGAGCGAAAAAGTGCGCGAATCCGAAACTATTTTGGCTAAGTTCCCCGTTTATTGTTAGAGATGACGGAATAAAGGGTACCGAGGAGTTTGTTATTGTCCTAATCTTTTTCCAGATGTGTTTCGATGGCGTTGATGGTGAGGTTGAAGAAATGAAGGAATTACAAGATGATTTTTTTGCTTGTTTTAAAGTCCACCTAGCTTTTACTCTCAAACGTCTGTAGTTGATTAGGTTTTGATAAGGAGTTTGTTCTCTTGAGTTCCTTTAAAGCTTTTTTACTTTTTTTAATAATATCTGAACATTCCTTGGACCACCATGTCATAAGTTTTGGAAAGTTTGCGGCTGGTTTAATGAAGAACTACAAGTTACAGCCTTAATTACGATTCTGTTATATGCTGAATGTCTTGAAATCCGTGAGACAAATTTTTGTACGAAATTGTGTTTTTTTTTTTTTTTCTTTGGGCAGGTCAACTCAAGACATTTACCCAGCACAAAGGACTAACAAATAATGAAAACGTAGGGACTTGAAAGATAAATCAGGAAGCGATTAGAAACAGACGAAATAAAGATAGCCAATATAGGAACAACAGAAAGAGAAGGAAGAGCAAGAATGTAGTGGGCACAGTAAGGTGTCGGGAGGCCAAGGCCAAGCAAATTAGAATAAAGGACTGCGCATTCTGAAGAGATAGATGAGCATTCGAATAGGAGGTGATTTACATCACAGGTCATATTTAAGATAGGAGAATAGAAGGGACACAAGGAAGACAGAAAAATATTAAAACGAAAAAGGGAAGCAGGAAGCAGGCTGTGATTAAAGCGGAGGCGAATTATGGAAGAAATAACAGAACGGCTGATGCAGGGAAAATTATTAAACCAGGAAGAAGTAGGTGGAGAGGGTTGTATAGCAAGGTAAAAAGAGTTAGGATTGGAGAAAAGAGACGGATAAAGATCAGTCCAAAAGTCATGGTGAAAACGATATAAGAGTGGCCAGAGACATTGGGAGCGGAATTTGTCTATGAAACAGCCATTTACTGCAGCTAGACATGCCAATGAATCGGCAAGATCATTACTAACGATGCCGCAGTGGCCCGGAATCCAGAACAGGCCAATTAGGATAGAACGGGATATTAATAAATTATAAATTAAGGAATGAATGTAAAGAATAATAGGATCTGACGATGGTTTAGGGAAGGGAGATGAGATGGCTAATAAAACGCTTTTCGAATCAGAGCATATGGCGAATTTTGATAAATTGGATGTTGAGGATACAAAACGGGTAGCACGTAAAATAGCCATGGATTTGGCTCAAAAGATAGAAGAAAAAGGAGGAAGTTGAAAAGATTCAGAATAGTTGATATCAGGAAGAATAAAAGCAGCTCCGACACCCGAAGCAGATTTTGAGCCATCCGTAAAAACCATGCTGTGAGCTGGAAAAAGTGAATGTAGAGATTGGTTAAATTCGTTATGTATTATAGGAAACGGAAGAGATTTAATGTTCGAGGGAAGAGAAAATAGCTTGGGAGAAAACGACAGTTCTAAGAAGTTGTAAGTGAAGTACGAGGATTTGTTATAGGAGAGGATAAAGTGAGAAAATAGGACAAGTCGGGAGGATATGTGTGAAAGGATTGGAATTTTTCTAGGAGAGAAACGCCAGTTGACCAGAATATATTTAAGTTAGGTAGAACTAATTTGACTTTTTTGACTAGTTTTTTTTTCTTTGGAAATTCATTTAAAAAAAATCACTGGTCGAGAGTTGAATGGATAGAGGTTGTTATAATTAACGATAATTGGGACATGATCATTGTTCGCTAAATCGGAAAAAACTGGACGCCGAGGTAATTAGTTGAGGAGGCAAAAATATTAGGTCAATGGTTGACCATGTGGAAGAGGACAAGTTAAATGAGTGGGTTCGCCCTTCGATTCGATTGATTGATTGATATGAGCAGGGCCATATCTGAGGAGGGTTTTCCAGCCCCCCTCCGAAATATGCGAAATAATAACTGTTTGAATTAAATGGACCGAAATTCAGAATAAATTTATTTCTTTTCAATTTTTGACAAAAGAAAAGAAAATTGAAATTTGTATGAATTCTATTTTTCATTTGTTTTTATTGTGGTGTTCAAATATTGTATATACAATAATTGACTATAAGGCTCTAGTGTACCATTTATAAATTAGAGGATATTTGTCCACGTTATTCATTACGTTTTCTGTTATCGGAGTTAAAAGTTCTTTTATGCTGATTGGGTCTTGTTCTATACGTCGGCTTTCGCCGTTTTCTTTGCCGGTTGATTACACTGAGGAACTAATAATGAAATGATGTTATTTGTACCAACGTTGGATTCGGCAACGATTAAGGAAATCTCCGACCCGTTTGAGGAACTAATTGAGCGTTTAACGCAATCATGCTGAAGACTGAGTGGGTTATTTGTTCGATTGTTCATCTTCTCCTTCTTCCGTTGTGTTGCTCGATTCCGAGCGCCGTGAATCACCCATGTTACGTTGACCAAATGTAATCACGCCATTTGTCGCGGTCTGCCGTTGTTCGCAAGCATTCTTCCAGTCCCTTTCCTGTTATTTCCGGTAGTTGATCTATATACCTTTTTCCCCTGAATAATAATTTTTTCAAGTGACTCTGGTCCGCGGCGCATAATATGTCCGAAGAATTGTAAAATGCGGCGATGGATTGTTGGTAACAGCCTCTCTTGTGCCTCGACTTCCAGGATGATCAGTATAGACGTGTTTGTGCGCATCTCTGTCCATGGAATCCTTAACATGCGACGCCAGCAGAACATCTCAAAAGCTTGTATTTTATTTTTGGCTTCCAGGTTTATTGTTCATGTTTCGCACGCATATGTGACAATAGGGAATACCAGCGCTTTGACTATCCTCTTCTTAGTGAACATGGAGATGTGCCTGTATTTCCATATGCGCGTTAGGCGCACCATTGCTTTCCGGGCTCTTGCTAGTGTACTCCTAATTTCCATGTTGCAGCCTCCCGTGTTCGATATGAGTGCGCCTAAATAGATCAGCTGATCTTTCACTTCGATCCCACAAACTGTATTTGGCGGGGTTAGTGGCGGTAGTTCCTTACTTCTATCCACGATTAGGATTTGACTTTTCTGTCTGTTCAAGGAGAGACTATTTTCCGCGCATACTTCTTCAACTCTTTCGAACAGTTCATTTATTTCTTTGTACGAGGATGCTATTAGGACTGCGTCGTCTGCATACCTCAGATTGCAAACTTTTTTGCCACCAATTTCAAATCCTCCCTTTCAGTCATCGGTCGCCCGACGAATGATCCATTCTCCATATATATTATATAGGAGCGGTGATATCACGCACCTCTGTCCTACACTTCTAGCTCTAAACGATGCTGAGTATTGACTTTCTATGCGTACGTTGGCAAAATTTTCCCGGTATAGAGATTCCAATAACGCCACCAGGTGCCTTGGAGGGCCCATCTTATGGAGTATCTTCTACATCGTATTCCATTGCACTGAGTCGAACGCCTTTTGGTAATCTAAAAAGCAGATGATTACTGGCGTATTAAATTCACGACCTTTTTCTATTATTTGGCGTACATTCATTATTTGTTCCCTCGTTCCTCTTCCAGGTACGAATCCCGCTTGTTTCTGAGGTATCTGTGATAGTAGTATATTATTCAGTCGTTCTGCGAGTATATATAGCATTATTTTGCTTGAATGAGAAATGAACGTAATTGTTCTGTAGTTACAGCAGTCCTCACGTTTGCCTTTATTTTTATAAACTGGATATATATGTCGAAGTAGTCCAGTCTTTTGGCCATATTCCTGTGGTCCATATTTTTTGACAAATCGCATGCATTACACGTAATCCATCTTCTTTAGTAGCCAAGAGCATTTCCATCACAATATTATCTTTCCCCGCAAAGCAGCAGGGAAAGATAATATTGTGATGGAAATGCTCTCGATTGTTCATAGAGAAGGATATTTTGTTTAGTTGTTCTGAGTGGCTCATGTTTGAGATATTTGAAGCGGTGAGAGAAACTGAATTGAGGACATTTTCTTTAGTATGGGGTGTTGCTATAATTATGTTTTGTAGATTGGGAGGATTTAATGGCTGAAGTTGATCTACTGGACTGCTATTGGCGATTGGATTACTTTTTATATTCGTTAAATCCACAGCGTTTGGCGCGCCTTCTTCGTTCATGTTTGCACAGCTCTTGCTGGTATGTCACTTTTCATTACGTAAGAAACGTATTACGGTGTTTGGAGAGAGGAAGATGCGATATGTAGAGTGTCATCATACTGTAATAGAACGGTATCAGGGATTTTAATTATCCCCTCTAATTTGACAAAAAATTGACGTTTGGCATTTAGGAGATGGCCATAACATGTTGTACTTCCCAGCCCATAGCGAATAAAAGAGATTTTTGAGCCGAGATTGATTTTATAAATATAACTAGCAGTTACCTACCAATTCGTCTGCGTTATGCAGATTTACCCCTGTACTTTAATTGTTGCCATGAATGAGTCTTCAGTAACTTGATTCGCTCCAAATTAAGTCATTTGAACGGTGCTGTTGTAGGCTCTTATATTATTTCGAAAATGCTGCGATTTCGATAATAGTGCATTAAGTAGAATCGGTGGTTTCTTAATTGGGGCAAACGAACCTTTCCTGATGAACAACACATCCCTTTTGGTTTTCCTTTCCATTTCCGAGCATGACAATGCCAATATACTTCTGCTTTAGCGCCAATATTTCCATAATCGCCGTACTTAATGTATACATTATAGAGTTAAAGCCACTTTTATTTCTATGTGACCATTCTAGTTCTACGATAACATCGCAGTGAATTTGTGATTGCGTTTGGTTAGCATCATGCCGAAATTCCTGTTCTACAGCTGTCGAGAACCGAGATAATCTCATTCGTTTTAAAAATACATCAAAATTACCGAGAAATTAATAAATAATCCTGTAACGTGAGTTTTATAGTTACTACCGGAAATTTTATTTACATTCAAATCATAAACCCTACCTACATCGCTTTGGTTTGTTGCTATGAAATGTACTTGAAGTACTTTTTATACCTTCTAATTATAATCTAAACATTTCTTCAATCTAAGAAAGTAATAAATAAATTATTGAAATAAATATTTTACAGCGATATAAGACTGCTGAAAATTACTACTTGAAAAAAAAAAAAAAAATCAAAAATTATAATAATACTTAATATCACGAAAGTGCCTAAGGAGTTGATCGAAATCCATCCAGTAGTTTTTGAGTGATGCACGAACATTGGCAGACCTCCATCATTTTATTTATATAGATAATGCGATTTGCTAAACTAATTGATAGAAATGATTAGCTGATTTTTATTAAATTTTTCTCCGTTCGCTGATAAAAATCATAATTTCTTCAAATTTTAATTACTTTACACTAAATAAAGATATCGTGATAATTAGTTTTTTTAAAAAATAAGGACCCCAAGTGTCTAAGGAGTACAATTAAAACGATTTAATCAAAATCCAGACAGTAGTTTTTGAGTGTCTACATGGACTTCTTTGCTTGACTCCAAAAATTATTTTCGGACTTCGGCAATATTAGTACGCGCTAACTTGAATTTTTGGTGAAAGTTCTTCAATTCTTGAAAAGCGCGTTCCAGAGGCACCGATACGCGAACATCGGCAGATCTCCATCATTTTATTTATATAGATAATAATTTCTTAAGTCCTCCTTGATTAATCAGATAAATTGTCAGAAATGCTCTAAAATATGTACCGTGTGAAAATCAAAAGAAAATCGATCGGTGCTGCACTGCACGCCGAAATACGCTCTTGCACTTTGCACTCCATTTTCTCATTATCTCTTCTACTTTAACTTTTGACATTTTGTACATACTATAATGTCTAGACGTAAACAGTGTACATTTAAATTGTCAGAAGTTTTCTTTAAGATGTAAATTTTTTCCGATATTCTTCGCCACTTTAGTAGTTTCTGATAACTCTTCAGCTTCCACTACCCTTCTGATGACAATTTTTTTACTGTTTTTTCTCGCGATCCTCGATATCTGTGTAAATTTTCAGCCGTGCACATCGACCGCTTTTTTAGTTGGAAAATTTACGAGACGAGTGCAGTTTCGGTGTTCAGTAGTCGTTATCTCCGAGTTGCTAGTGGCAATCGGTTTACGTAATTAAGCTAGTCCCCGATAATCCTAATCATAATATAAGAAAGAAAAAGGAAACTTAAAATAAAAAATAGAAAAAATTGAAGTTTTATTAGGGGTAAATCGCCATTTGTGAAGGATAGAAGGGTAAGAAGAAACAAGTGAAGAAGAATAAACAGACAGGCGCTTAATCAAGAAGATATATCCCAAGTAAGATTTACGAATGAAAAGAACAACAACACGGGATTCAGCAAGAATAGCCGCTACTGGGGTTAAATGCAGGGCACCGAGGCAAAGGCGAAGACGAGAAGAATTGTCATAAACAAAGCAACAGTAATTCAGGCAAGAGCGGATAAAGAATTTGTGGAACATGAGAAGGTTGCAGGGATCGCCTCCCGAATTAGTATGAGAGTGTTTTTAATAAATTGAGCTAGAATTGTCATAAATAAAGCAACAGCAATTCAGGCAAGAGCGGATAAAGAATTTGTGGAACATGAGAAGGTTGCAGGAATCGCCTCCCGAATTAGTATGAGAGTGTTTTTAATAAATTGAGCTTTTTAGGAAAAGATAAATACAGATAATTAACCTGATTGTGAAAGGAGAGACGACCGCCTAAGAAAGATTCCCAAATATCGAAAGGAGTTTACAAGGGGAATTGGATCATTATTTAAGGTAAGACTAATCAGAGAAGGATCAAAAGACAACCGACCAAGACTTAAGGGGAGAAATGAAAAGATGAATATTATAAAAAGCATTTTCTATTAATATTAAAGAACTTCGAAGACGGGAGTTAACTAAGGAGATATTACGATCGGAGGAGTAGGTGAGCGTACATCGACAGCAAAGAAAATCGAAGTAGAGTTAAGAGGCATAGAAGCGATTTTGATAAAATAAATATTAAAGAGCGTAGGTTTCGTGGCAGGAGTCCCGAGATAACCTTCGAAAGATTAACCTGGTGAAAGAGTCGAGAGGAGAGGAACGAATTATAGTTCTGCATTGAAAGAGAGTGTTAATAAGAAAAGCAAGATGGACAGGAAAGTTAAATGAGACTATTATGTCAAAGAACGCGGGAAGGTGAACGTATCAAAGGTAATTAATATGTCAACAGAAGTTTTTAGTAATAAATAGCATATAAAGATCCGACAGATGTCTGCTGATGCAATCTGGTGGACTACGTCCAGTACGAAAACCGAACATATTGTTAGCTAACAAATTGCTATGCTCAAGCTACCAAACGAGACATCTATTAATTAAACTTTCAAAAAGGTTCCTTACACGCGGAGAAAGAGAAATAGGACGAAACAAGTAATAATAAGGTTTTGGAATGGGAACAATAATAAAAGTGTTGCAGGAAGAAGGAGTGGAACCAAGCAAGGAGTTTAAAATATTTAAAAGTATCTGAAGAGAAAAATCAGATAGATTTTTAAGAATCGAAAAATTGATACTACCTATGCAGGAGCGTAAGAAAGGAAGTCGTCGAAAGAGATGATGATAGGAATATGATCACTATCAAAGGTACTGTTTAGAGTTTACCATGAACATTTGAGACTAAGATTAGAAGTAAATGATAGGTCTTTAGGACTGGAGAGCAAAGAGGACTTTTAACGCAAGTAGGCGAATCATCATTAAGGAGGATTAAGTAATTTTGTAAGATAAAATTTCAAGTGCGAAACGTACGCACTAAAACCCCAAGCAGGTGAGTGTGTATTTCAGTCGCCGGCTATAATAAACGGGGGAGGAAGAAAATTAATAAATGACTGAGGAGGAAAGTTACGTAGATCAAGATTAGGAGGAATGTAGCCGAGATGAGGTTAAATGGATTTGAGGAATTGTTAAGAATTGAAGTGCGGACGAAATTTAGATTTAACGGATTAGATGGAATAGGAAGGTATAAATGTCGTGAATTAGAAAGTGGATATCATTTCTGATTAGAATAGCTAAACCACCATATCCATCACTGCGATTAGAGATGATTAAAGAAAAACCACAAATGTTAATGTCAGAGGAATCTTTTAGCCAAGTTTCTGAGAGCAACGTAATGCTTATATTATATTCATCCAGCAAGCTCTCAGGAGGAAATTTCCATTCGCTCTAAGGCTACGGCAGTTGTAGTATTCTAAATTGACAAGGCATGATAAAGGGAAAAGCGACTATTATAAAAAATAAGAGGATGAATAAAAGAAGGTGAACGTGAGCTAGCAGGATAATAGGAAAATGATGGAAAGCCCAAATGGCTGGAGTATAAATAAGGAATCCAACAGACTATGATGCAGCCATCCGCACGGTCCAACTTGAATTCAAACCACGAGAAGAAAAGGAAAGAAGGAAAAGTATGATCGGCAGAGAATTTTTAAATCCAAATTCCCGCCGCTTAGATAAATCATTGCGTATGGGTCGTGGTATGTCATCAACCAGCCTAGTCAAAGGCAGCAAGCAATACCAACAGGAAGCATTATAGAAAAGATATAACCAAAAAAAGTAAATGTAAAGTAAAAAGAAAAATGATACGTAATGTAGGATTTATTCGGGATCAGCAACACCCTTCGCTTAAACAATTCATTACATCTGGATTCCTGTATGCTATCAACCAGCCTAATTAAAGAAGGCAAGAGACACCAAGAGAAAGTGCTGAGAGAAAAAGTTCAACGCTGATACTGACGAAACGAATTCTGTGGATAATCTTATACAGATAATTCATATAACCAGTTTTAAGAATTTTTATACATAAAAACGAAAGCCAGGGAAAGGCGTAGCAAAAAATGAATAGAAACGTTGAGAGTGGCAAGAACTCGAAATACATATTAGCAGAAAAGGGATATCGAGGCGAATGAGAGAAAATACATAAGAAATAATAGAACAATACGTGTTAATATAAGGAGAAATAAAAGCGAAATTATAGAAAATGTTCTCTAAAATTGCAAAAATTAACATAAAGCTGGTACCTTATCATCCAAATTTACTAAGAGCAGATAATAAGAAAGAAATTAAATCATTTTCGGAAATATGAAATTGACGGTCGAAGATGGAATTTCAGACGAACTTTTTGAGTAGGGAGAAATTACTGATCGGAGACCTTTGCAGCCGGCATTAATGGTTAAATTGGAATAGTATCTATTAGAAGTATTTTGTGGTTTCGGTTAGGAATGATGCTTTTGAGAAGGTAATCTAATATATGAAGAGGAGGAACTAGTCGAATAGTTTTGCTGTTTCCTCTTTGCGGTATTAGAAGGGTCCCGTAATGTGGAGAAATTGTTTAGATTAGAAGTATCAGCAAAGGAGAAAGCCTGGGGGACCATTTTCTCTTGACTGATATTCTTGAAGACTCGTGATATCTTAGGTATTTTAACTTGCCCCCTTAAATACCGGACGGGAAGGGTCAGGGGCAGCATGATTTTCGCCGCAATGAACGCAAAGAAAACTAGATGAATTATTTTGTTGAGTAATAGCGCATTCAGAGGAAGAATGACTACCGGAACAAAAAAGAACAGATATAGGTTTGCTTCGACATGAAGAACTATTATGGCCAAATCGGAGACAATTCCGGCTAAGTTTAGGTCTGCGAATAGCCGGCTCAAACTTGACGCGGTAGGCACCGTAGAAATTAACAAAAGATGGAAGAGTCGAGCTTGAAAATTTAATTTCGATAACAGGAATCGGCATAAATGAATATTCAGAAGTTCGTTAATATTCAAAATTGGCACCTCAGAAGAGCAGTTAAAGAGAAGTTCATCGAGAGAAACAAGTCAGTAGGAATATCGCAAACTATGTCAAAACGGAATAATAAAGATTGCGGAATAAATGATAATGGAGGTTTCGGAAAGCAGGAACTGATTAGATGCAAGGGTAGAGGAAACGATAAGTTTAACCAGGTTCCTTCCGCAACGAGTAATAATGGATACGCCGCTAACTATCTTATAAAACATTTTAACTAGAGACATTGTATGAAGAGTTGATCTATGTTTTTTATTTTCTAGTTTCTCGACTAACACTACAATTTATCCTTCGAAGTTATTAGGAAATAGTGGTATGGTATTAGCTAGCAAATCATTATTGGAAATATCCATTTCGATGGTCTCGGGATACGATAGATGAGTCAGTTTTAATGTTTTTATCAGTTTTGATCTGTTCGCCAGGGTTGGTAGTACCTTTGCCAACCGGGCAGGGAGAATCAGGCGCAGGCTTACCTCCCCCGTCTGATGAGTCTGGCATCAATTATAAATTAAGTTTAAATTCTAAATTAGCAACTAAAATTAAAATCAACTAGATTAACAAATTAAAACATCGATCAAACAAGACAACAACGGTATTCGAAATAACAATAGAGATGCAGGTATACGAATAATATAAATACGTAACGGTAAATGAGAACGAATTAAAATGAACGATTTCACCGATAATTCAGGAACAATGAACGCAGCGCAATTAAACTTTCATCAAAGAACTGGTAACGATTATTCGTGTTTTATGGTAAATAGGCGCCTCCTCTATATCCTTGAACAAAACAATATCCTCTCACCTATCCAAGCCGGAGGGCGTAAAGCGAGATCGACAAACGACCACCTAATAACGCTGCAACGGCAAATATTAACGGGCTTCCATCGCCAGCAACATACATATGCTATCTTTTTCGATCTTGAAAAAGCATTCGATCGCATATGGAGGCATGGACTATTACTAAAGCGCAAAGCCGCTGGAATAAATGGCCATATGGGCAATTATATCGCTATCTTTCTTAGCAACCGAACGATCTGGGTTAAGATCGGTACAACATTATCAGCACCAATTCCAACTGAGAATGGTGTGCCACAAGGCTCTGCCCTAAGTGCAACCTTATTCATAATATATATCAATGATGTAGTCGATTGCATCTCGCCGCCCATAACCGCCCGGCTGTTCATCGATGATCTTAACATCTCAATATCATCAAATTTTCCTCCGATTGCTCAAAAAATCCTCCAAAAAACCATCGATAAAATACAGAGCTGGTCGTGGAAAAATGGCCTACCCATCTCAGCGAGCAAATCTGTATATGTTGATTTTTGCAGGGGGCGCCGTGCCTCTCCCAGTATATCCTTAAACCTAAATAACCTCCCTCTTCCCCAGAAAACCAGTGTCAAATTCCTTAGACTAACCTTTGATTCTAGCCTTACCTGGAAGCCTCACATCGCCAACTTAAAACATAGCTGCATCAATTCCATTCCCATATTGAAATACCTGGCGAGTTCAAGATGTAATATCCATCCTAAATTCCTCTTCAATATATATATGTAAAGCTCTAATCCTATCAAAAATCCACTACGGGTGCCAGGTGTACTCCTCAGCCAGTAAATCCTTATTGAAATCCCTCGATCCTGTCCACCACTCCGCATTGAGAACCATTCTGGGAGTGCATCGAACCTCTCCAGCTACCAGCATGTGTGTTCTATCCGAGTGCCCTCCACTCCTTTTATCCCGAAAATACTTCACACTGCGAAGTATGTACCACCACTTCAACAACACACGAAACCTTCCCCTAAAGTTGGAGCATTACCACCTCGAACCAAACTTTCCCGACGACCCATTACCAGAATTACTGATAGAACTGCGAAGATGTGGTATTATGTCCGTACAGTCGTCAACAGCCAGTCCCAAAATTCACATTCCTCCTTGGATCACGGTCCAAATAAATATCGATCTATCGCTGACACAAAATCCAAATACAACAAGCCCCCTATATCCAGTGGAAGTGGCAGTTAGGGAAATTAACAAGTACCACGACCATCTAATTTACTACACAGATGGAGCCAAGGCAGTCGGTGAAGAAGGTTCACTGCCAGCAGCCTGTGCATTCGAGGGTGATGACATCTTATACAAAACCAGGCTTAACGATGCCTGTTCAGCATTGGACGCAGAGCTTTATGCAATAGCACACTGCTTGCACCACATCACCACATCTCACACCAGAACCAGTAACTAACTCCTAGTTACTGACTCTTTACAATCCTTAAACATGATTAAGGGCCCAAAATACAACAACCAGCTGGTACAAGAGATATGGCGCAACTTATACCAATTACACCTAAAGGGCAGTCATGTGTCGCTGATATGGGTTCCCGGACACACTGGAGTGCCTGGCAACGAGAGGGTTGACATAGCAGCACGGTCTGCCTTGCTCTCGTCAATGCCAGAAGACGCAGAACTATCGATATCAATGGAATACACGTTATTAAGAGCGTGCGAAAAACAGTGGAAAACTGAATGGGCAGCTGCTACAACATTCTTAAGAAGCATAAAGCCCACAGTTGAACCATGGTGGCCACCAAAAGGAACATCCAGAAACGACTTTAAGATCCTCCGCCGACTGCGAATCGGGCATATCGCTATTTCCCACAAATACATAATCGATAAAACCCCGCCTCCGGCTATGCGCCCCCCGTGCGGCCAGATAACCATACCAACAGTCTCTCATATACTGCTCACCTGCCAAAAGATGAAGGTATTACGGAAAACAACTGGACTTGCTGGGAAACATAGAGTGCATACTCTCTAATGAATCAATAAACAACTCTCGAATTATAGCTTTTGTTAGAATGAGTGGCCTAACACAATAAATCTAAATAACCTCCCCTTGTGTGTGCTGTAATGACCACAGTAGTTACAAACAGCACACACAATTTAAAAAAGGGAAAGGAAAAAAAAAAAGTTATTCGTGTTTTAATCACATCTTGCTATATAATGTGTGTGTTGTTTAAACCTTTTTTCTACAAAATTTTGAATTTTTCTTTCTTTATTTTTTTTTTTTTAACGTACTATTACTGAACTACAGTGCTAAAAATTATGTGTAAACGGAAAAATTTTTAACGTGCGAAAAAAAAAATCAAAATTTTGGTGCATGTCACACCTTACGTGTGTATCAGTGGCGGCTCGTGACAAGTAAATCTGGGGGGCTCTAATGTAAAATTACAATAATTTAAAAAATGTAATGACATAAACTTATCTTGCTTTTTTGTCTACATTTTAAACTAAATAAAACTGGTTTAATGCATTCAAGTTCTGATTTAATTTAAAAAAAGATGTGAATGCATTTTGTATTTAGATTGAAATTTATTAAATAATATTTTCTAATCTATTCCTTATATAATGTACAATCCTTTGCGTTGAGTAAGTTTCACTGTTGACGTGTCCACAAAAAAAAAAAAAAAAAAAATTACATGTGGCATAATTTTGTGAAATAAGGTAAGCCAAAATATAAAATCCGGGTCTTCTAAGGTTCTTCGTAAACTATATATGCTTCCTTGCATGTAATATTTTTATTACATTTTTCTTCTAGTTCTTCAAAATATTCTATTAATTTTTCTCGATTTTCGAAAACAATATTCACTGTACGCATATTATAGTTCCAACGTGTATTCTAGGTAATTTACGATTTACAATTTCTTGCAGTAGATCACATCTATGAGCAGAATTTGGAAAAAAGCTTGCTACAGCGGACAAATTTGAAAAAAAGATTTTAATTTTAGAATCCTGTCTTGTTGCTTTTTGCATAATTAAATTCAACTGGTGAGCATAACAATGAATAAAATGGCGATATTTATATTTTTGTTTTATCTTCTCCTATACGCCATTTGTAGAATCGCTCATTATGCTCCATCGTAAGTTTAAGTAATTAGCTTAAAAAGTTAGTCTCTCCGATATAAATTATATCTAATTCAGTTTCTAAAATGTTGAACGTTTGAAAAATCACCGTGTAAAGCAAGTGTCGACGAAAAGCAGTGCTTCTTGCATTCAAAAGTAACAAAATCCAGATCGCAAAATGTATTATTTAAAAAAGAAAAGCAAGGATAGAAACAGAACAAAAAAAGCAGCAAATTAAAACAGTGTGCTTCACCGGATAAACGGACGACGCAGCGCGCGACGCCGATCTATTGTTAAAACCGGCTATAATCACGTGTAAAATTGACGAGGGCTCACTTTTCGAGAGCCCTCAGACGCCTTTAAGTTACGCTCGGGAAACTTCGGCTTTATTCGTTTTTCGTGTGTATTTTATATGCGGCTTGGAGGCTCAAATATTCTGAGCCCACGTACTATATTATTGGTTGTTAATATCATGTGATCAAAAAATCAGCTGTTAACGACCTTGACAGTATACTACACTACGAGTAGATCGTACAGTTCCAGCGCAGTAAGCATGAACCCGACAACTGTTATCGGATGTTTCAGCTATTTGTTTAACAAATCGCGCAAAATGCTTATTTTGCAATTATTTTTAAAATGCACTCTCGCAAAAAAAATTATTTTGAAATAAAAAATTCGTAACACTGATTTTTTTTCTTGAAGTAATTAAATATTATGTATTTTTTGAAAACACACAGGGAGGCTCGCGCCCTTGAGCCCCCTAGGACGAGCCGCCCCTGGTGTGTATATACCGTATATCTTAGAAAATTCAACTCGCTGTCTGCAAGGAACAGTGTAGATAACAATTCATGCTAAATCAATTATTTACGGTGATAGTGTTTTTACAAAAAAACGATTTATAGACGTACAAAGTACAATTTAATTAAGCGTGACTGTACTTACCGAGTGAATCGTGAATTGCATTACTAGATACTTGTCTATAACAAAGAAAAAAAAGAGAAGTATTAAAACTTGATTCTTCCTTTTAGAATACAATAAAACTATACAAAGAACTCTACACGAAAACCGAAATTTTATTAGGGAAATATATATGGAGGGTTAGAAAATATTCTCACAACACAAAACACGGACATAAATAGATTGGCGTTAAAAACGTTGAGTCTACCTTTATCAAAAAAGTAATTTTGTTACAACGCCAGTCAAATAATGACGGGTAAATGATTTTTTTTTAAAAGACATAATAATTCGAAAAAAGTAGTTATACGAATAAAATCTACGGATTATAATTTGGAACAAATGTGAAAAAAAAACAAACAGCATCATAATTATTATTCGTGTAAAAAGTAAAAAAAGAAAAAAACGATTTAAAAATATGCGTGCTTTGACATTCGCGACATTCGTCGTCTCATGTCTGGCTTCCTGGAATAGACGATTACGATTTACAAATCGGATGTGAATCTTCGAAACTGCATTAATAATAATGAAACTAAGATCGTGTCCCTCACTGTTCGCAGACCCATTTGTTAATTGCAGGAGAGAACGTGAAATGTGACACGTGGAATGTGTTTTCGACTAGTAAAATTGTAACCTGCAAGCGTACACAGTTTCCGCACTAGTCGAGGAGTGCACGATTATGATACACAAGTCGTAGGGCGGTACCTAAGATACCATCGTTCACGAGCAGGGCTTGAAGGCCGAATAATAATACGGCTTATGTCCTTGAAAAATACGGCTTAAGCTTTCAGCTTTCCGCTTGTGAAATGAATTTCAATAGAAGGTGATTAAAATCATTTACTAATTACTATGCATCAAACTATTAAGCATTACTACTGAAACTTTAGCTTTTTTCTTTATGCACAAAAATAAAAGTTTTTAAAAACAATTTCTTACGCATATAATTATGTCAAAAATGCAAAATCAAGAAATTTAAAATTTGTAAAACACTGATATCAAAAATATTTTGATTCTTTAATTAATTTTTATTTGTAGAGATAGTATCCGTGCTTAAAGAAGCTGAATGGACAATGCTGTATGCTTATTTCAATGATGATAGTCTAGAAGAAGTAGAGACAGTTCAGCCAATGAATTTGAGAAACGGTGTGTAAATACTTCATACCATTGATATGCGGAAACGTAAACGAATATGAGAAAGGAACGAAAATAAATAGCATAAAACTTCCCCCATTTTGAACCCGGTAATGAAATATTTTTTTTCCTAGGCTCGCCAACGTAACAATAAATTACTTTATTTAAATTTATATTTGATCAGCTCTATATAGCGACAATAAAAGAACCAAGAGTAGGAGGAACAGCAGAATGCAATGGAAATGAAAGAATTGATGAAGCACAATAAGAAGTAGGAATATTTAAGAAGTTGGGAATAAAGAGTGCAAGGCTCAGGAGATGAAGCGGAACGTTCGAAAAAAGTGTGATCAGAATTACATTCCTGATTATCACTGGGCGGATGCAGAGGACAGTAGGGAGAGTATGTAAGTGAAAAACATTAGCGAGATGAAAAAAGAAGGCTATAACTGAAACGTGATCGACGTGAGGAAGAAATGATGTAGAGTGCCGGAAAAGAAACCAAGAATAAGGCGAAAGAGAGGGTTAAACAAAAATATAAAAGGGTAATTGATCAGAAAAGGAAGAAGAGCAGAACATGAAATGCTTAGTGATTAGAAGAATGTTATTGGCAGTCTATTTGTCAGTTGAGAGTGTATCAACAGCTGCATCACGAGAGGAGTGGACAAATCTTCCCTCTCTATCAACATATCACCGGAACATCCGAAGGAGATCAATCTGAAAGTAACGAGTTTGAAAAAGTTTATAGATAACTGAACGAATTCGAAGAAGAATTAAAACAGAGATGCTCCAAAGCGATCCCTGTTCTGAAATATCTAGCGAGTTCCAGATGCAACATCAATCATAAATTCCTCCGTAATACATATAGATTGCTTATCCTATCAAAAATCAACTACGGGTGCCAGGTGTACTCTTCTGCAAGTAAATCATTACTGAAATCCCTCTATCCCATGCACCATGCCGCTCTGAGGACTATCCTGGGGGTACATCGAACATCTCCGCCAGCCAGTATGTGCGCTCTAACCGGTTGCCTTCCTTCCGCATCTTTTACTACCGAAACTATTTCATATTGCGAAACATGTACTACTACCCCAACTACATACAAAGCTTTCCTTTTCACTTAGATAAGTGTTCCCTCAAGCCAAGTCGTTCAGGCGACCCCCAAACGAAGGTAATGACTATCTTGCAAGGACACGGGATCGCGTTCCTAGAGAGGCAAATACTTAGCCTAATCATTCTGGTTCCCCCCGTAGAGTCCAAAAAAAAAAACCAAAAAACTAACGATACACATCACTGATATCGAACCCAGGCACAAAAAATTTCCAATGTACAGCAGAAATGGCAGCCAGAGCAATTAGTAAATATGAGGACCACCTAATATATTACACTGATGGAGCTAAGGCAAAAGGCGAATCAAGGCCATTACCGGCATCCTGCATCTTCGTAGGGCACGGCATCTTACATCAAGCCAGACTTAACGATTACTGTGATGCGTTGGATGCAGAATTGCACGGAATTTCCTACTGCCTCCGTCACTTGATCACGGATCACATCTATAAAATTTCTCATAGTCACCGATTCCGTACAGACGTTATGTATTCTGAAAAACCAATAATGCAGTAACCCGCTAATATTGAAAATACACTACCATCTAAATCAGTTAAACCAAACGAATAGTCGGGTGACGTTCATTTAGGTCCCTAGATACATCGGGGTACCTGGTAATGAGATGGTCGATGTGGAAACGCGCTCGACGTTGTTCTCGCCAATGCCGGAGGATGCGAACTTACCGTCCTTGATGATGCATATTTTTCTAAAGAAGTGCGAGAACCAATGAAAAACAGAATGGGCAGCTATGACAACGTTCTTAAAAAACATTAAGCCCACAGTCGAACCATGGTGGCCACCGGAGGGAATATCCCAGCATGATTTTAAAAATCTTAGCCGGCTGCGAATCGGCCATGTCACTATGTCGTACGGTCATATAATTAGCAAATCTTCGCCTCCAACTATGTGCTTCTTCTGCGGCCAGGCTGGTATACCGACAGTTCCACACATACTTCTCACGTGTCAAAATTATTCAGGACGCAACATGACCTACGCAGTAACATACAGGATTGTCCGGCAAATACTACAACTAACGTCACAAGGGTTATAGCCTTCATTAGAACGAGTGGTTTGACCGAACATATATGTATAAGTTACCTCTGTATATGCGCTGTAATGACCTTCGTAGTTACAAACGGTGCATATGAGAAAGGTAAGGAGGAGAAATGAAATTAAAAAAAAATTAAAGCACAATTAAAATAAAAATGTTAGAAAATTCAAAGTTCTTGTTTGCTGAAAATATATGTAGAGTAGAAGCATTTGTTATTTATTTTTTTTTGCAATAAAGGTCTGAAAAATACGATAATCCCGGCAAAAATGATGATAAAAGCGTGAACAATTTTTATCAAGGACAACGCAGCTATGGCGATTTTTAAAGTTTCAGAATTTCACGCGATATTTTATTGATTAAGTGTGTATATGGCGGAAATGGCCTTCCACATATTATGGCAGACGTTTGCAAAAGTCTGTATTTACAAATAGCTCCAAGTATCTAGGGTTTTAGTGTGAAAATTCGCTCGCCCCAGCGCGTAGTCGTATCGATAATTTATAGTAATTATTATTACAAATACAAATATAACAAACAAATTTAAGAATAAAAAGAAGGCTTACTTGGAAACGTTTTCGGTTATAATTCATCATCAGCTAAGACAATAACTCACTGTGTGTGATTTAAAATTTGTTTCTGATCACACATAGTGAGTTGTGCTCTTAGCTGATGATGGGTTATAGCCGAAAACGTTTTTTTTTAAGCCTTCTTCTTAATCTTAAATTTGTTTGTTATATTTGTATTTGTAATAATAACACTGGTCTGCAAAAAAAAAAAAAAAAAATTTCTCTCTTTTTGATTTTTACGCACAATTGTTACAAATTTGATATTTCTGAATAGAAATATAATATAAAAAATTACAAATCAGGTTTACATTTTTTTTAATGGAATTTTTCAATAAAACTTTTTTTTTTTTTTTTTTTTGCTTTAAATTTAAATTCTATATTTTATAACTGATACAATATTAGATCAAATTTGTTACAAAACATCAAAAACCATTAGATACATTACTTCTGACCATTTCAGCGCCTCTCTATGTGCAATATGTTTCGATGAAACCTTTCACCACGTTCATCTGATACTGCTCCAAGATTTTCGAGGAAGAAATATAAGTGAGAGTCTAAAAAATGAATTTTAAGGAACATGTTGCATTTCAGAGCTTTATATGCAGAAAGAAGTTCTTGGTAGTTCTCATTTTTTTTTTTTTTGTTTCCAAGAAAATTATGACACACTTCTACGAAAGCGGTCCATGCTCTCTTTTCAGCTTTATTCGATGTACTTATAAAATTTGAGTCCTTCATAAGCTCTCGTATTTGGGTTCCTATAAAGATTCCTTCTTTCAATTTCGCGTTGAATTTGGTTTTGAGGTATTGAAAGCCTTCACCATATCTGTTAATGGCGTTTACAAAATTTTCCATAAGACCCAACTTTATTTGGAATGGCAGTAAAAAAATGTTTTCACTTTGAACTAAAGGTTCTTTTTTGACATTCTTGACTCCAGGCATTAAATTCGCTCTTTTTGTCCAACTTTTCACTACGTAGTCCTTATCTCTTGCGCGACTATCTCACTCGCATAAAAAACAACTAAATTTTGTGCATCCTTCTTGCAATCCAATTAACATTACTCTACAAATGTTAGATCAGCACAGATGTTTCACGTGTACTGTAAATATTGAATTTTTTCCAATAACAACTTCATATTTCCATAATTTTCTGTCATGTTTGTTGCATGTGTTAGAAGAATTGAAGGATATTTATTGCCATTGTGTACAGCTTTTAAACTGATTTTGGACGAATCAATAAAAAGTCGCGCCATTCCTCCGATCCTTCAGGAAAACCCATTTCTTGTAGAAGAGTCCTTTAGCATCATTACAAAATACCAAATCACTTTCTTTGGTGAAATAACTCATAAAAAATTTTTTTTGTCTGTTATGAAAATATGAGACCTTCGTATTTTTATTTAACAAATTCCATTGTTGTAATCTTAATCCGAGAAGTTGAGCCTTAGATTTTGAGAGTCCTAAATCGTGAACAAGGTTATTCAAATCAGATTGCGCATAGGAATACGAGCTATTGTTAAGTCTGTATATAATGATGAAGAAGTAGAGGAAATACTGAATTGACTGAAGTGTTAAAACCCCGTCAACTGATATCGTTCTCTCTTTTTCTATCAGCACGAGTATCGTTTTTGTGTGTACGAATACGAACTGAACTGAATAGAGCACCCCGTTAATGCAAAAACGACAGACGAAATATATTTAATTTTGAACTATTAAAAAAAAAGAACATTTTAAATAAATATATACGTGATAGCAAAAAATGGAAAGCAAATCCTGGATTCAGCATGTTAAACTCCTCATATTCATCTTATTTTTTATTTAAAGGAGGATTTTGTTGCAGACCAGTGTAATTACTATATTTTATTAATTAACAAACAGGATGTTGAAAGATTCTGTATCGATAATTTCTGTTGCATCTTCATTTATGTACGATTATGACGACATTAAAGTTAATTGAAAGTAAAGAAAAAAAAAAGCAAACTTTATAATTGCTTGCAAGTTTGTTTTTTTTTCTTAAGAAATTCGTAATTAAAAATATTAGAGGTTCTTTCGGATTTCGTAATTAACGTAATTTCGCATTCGAATTTCTAACAGCAATGTAACTTATAATTGAATAACACCTCCGTTATTTTGGCCACTGCGTTCTTCGAATGTTTATAACCGAATTTTAAAATTTATTTGTATTCGTATTACTAAGACAAAAAAAAAAAATGTATATATTATTATTGATCTACACGCACTATTTTTGTTTTCCCCTATAATTTATGCTCTTCCCATTTTCACGATAGTTCGTTGTTCTGTTTACAATTTTTTTCTCCAAAAAAAAGTTTCAAGTTATGTAGAATTTTACCATGCCTTGTAATGCTTCGAATACTTTTCAATTCCTTAATTCGCCATGTTGATCTTAAATTTTAAGGCTACTAATCCATCACATCTCTCATGACTTGATGTACATGTTGACCTTATTGTTTTATTTCAACTTCCATTGCATACCTATTTTCAGTCAATGTTAAGACTGTTCAGTGATGTTTAGTGTTTGTCCGCTATTTCAATCTGAAGCAGATAATTATATTATTTTATTTTATTTTTTCGTATCATGGTACTTATTTTTCAATGCACGAATTTTTTGCTCCATCTTCCATAGTAACAAACTCTGTATGTTTTTCAACCCTCTACTCACAAATCAATGAAAATGCGGAAGAAATTTTTGTCACGATCTACCTACTCTTCCAGAATTTAATGAAATTCGAGTATATTTCCTAAACATGATCTACTGATTAAGAAATATACTATCGATATTTATTCACTGCCCCAAAGAATCCAGTTTGAAGTTAAACGTTTTTTGTTTTTTTTTTTACTTTTTAAACAAATTTAAATAAATGTTTTGACTCAAGATAACTGTTCCCGTTCTATTAGATTTATATTACACCATAGCCGTGACCGAGAACGGCAACAACTGTGAATGTTTCTGACGTTGAACACTAATTCGTATAGTTATTTTGTAAATATCCCAGTCGTATTATAACCACATTCACGCGTTCTGATATTATAGGAATTTGTTTAACAGTTAAGAAACATAATAAACCCCGAGACTAGAGCTTCAAATCAACATGATCCATATCCATGGTAATGGATTATATTGATACGAAACTAGTTAACGTTTGTTAAATTCATAATTATTATATAAATTATTACAAGTTAATACTTCTATTTTGTTTTATATCAGTATATTCATATAAAACGATTATTTTTTTTTCCTTAAATTTATATGGTCCATGTGCTGTGTGTAATTGCCGGGAATATTACAGCACATGGATCAGTGCAGGATCAGAAGTGTTTTAATATGTTAGCCGCTCTAATATGGTTTAGTATATCCTCGACCTGTTTTGGTTCGTTTGACAACGCAACCGTCGGTAAGTTGGAAGTGCCTGCAGGCAGGCAATGTTCCAGAACGTGTTCAGCGGTTGGTGAAAATTGGGGAATTGCATATGGAACAGGCAGAGGGAGGAGATGTTCCTTCCAGCAAATAGTTGTGGGATATTGCTGTGTGCCCTATGCGGAGTCTAGTTAATGCTGCAAACTCTCTGCGGGACATGGATATCGGTGGCCACCAAGGCTCAGTGCTCACCTTAATGGATCGCAGCCATGATGTGTGAGCCGACCACATAATTTCCCATGTCTCTGCCTTATGTTGCTGAAAAAAAGGTGGCCCCAGCTAAGGCAGAGGGGCACCTTCGGGCATTGGACTATATGTCGCTGCCTTAGCAGCCAAGTTCACACGCTCATTCCCCGACACACCGGTATGACCCGGGACCCGCAATAAAACGATTATTAATTATCAGTCAGTTTGAGAAACTTTTCGATCTCATACATTTATTTAAAAGGTTCGTCCTTATTTTTTTAAATTTATTACGTGGTTTCTTATACGTCCGATAAACATTTTAGCATCTGCCAGTGTTAAGTAAACTCTCTAACTCTTGTACCGCTTCTCCATTTCAGCGATCATTAATAATTTGATGTAGTTTCAAGATGATAATAAAGTACGTTAAAATTTTTGACAGAGCCGTGCACTTTTTAATTTTCCCTCCTCAGTACAATGATCATCAGTTGAAATATGAATTTGTAATTTTGTAGTTTTTTACGTTTTAAAACACAGAAAAAAGTAAGTTATTATTTTTTTATTATCTTATTTCACATATGAAAATTTAATGTGGTCCGCGGTGGAAATCATCCAATTAAGTTTCGAATTCCTCCACTCTAAACAAATTTGATGACATTCAACTACAGCAAAATTAACATAAACTTAAATAAATACGGACTGCAGATCATAGTAAAGGATCAATTAAAATACCCGGGCGTTCTGATAGAAGTGAGGGGCTACTTCACGGAATGACAAACGCTGATTAATTGACACACACTTCTTTTAGAATCCATCTGTTGTATAAATTTGTGGCGGTTTGCAACGGAGCGAGACTGATCAAAGTGCACTGCATGTAAGTAACTAATACAAGTTTGAACAGTTCTTTTACCAAAGCGTTCAATGCGTGCTGTATAGCCGTTTGTGAAACAATTTTTTGAATTATTTTCAAGTATAAGTTAAAATTTAAAGTACGAAGTTTTCAGTTGTCCTATTTTTCAACACGCTTTTATTAGTTTGACCCGTATGTAAATGAGTAATATGTAAGTATATAATATGTAAGTGTGTAATGGAATTTTACAAATCAATTTTCACCGACTTCCCGACGTCTGAATAATTTTAAGAGTTACATACGTATTAAATTTTGGATGACAATTTAATAATTTCCGTAATTTTGTCCTAATGTCCTAACCAGGATCATCAGAAAAAAAAACAAAAAAAAAACAATGACCCAGTGTCCTTTGTTTATCAAAAACTTGATATGGTTCGAAACTGATTTCATAGATGTCACTAAGTCACATTTCCTTTATGCGCGTTTTATTTTATTAAACTTTACCCCTTAGGTGTTAAATATATTACAGTCTAATGCTTCTGTTTTTTTTTACAAACCACGGTGTAGAGTAATTAAAAGGTTCAGTAACAGAACTTTAAGTAACGAAAGAAAATTATTCTTAAATCTTACGTCTAACGAGTCAGAAAATGTAAATAGTGTACGTAAAGCACGAAATATAATTTGAGAAGAGAAATCCCAAGTCCTATCTGGGGTAGTACAAGCCAGAGTATTTGTATGCGTTGTTGACTTTGTGGGAGGATTTCCATGAGAAAGGTCGATATATTGCAGGGTATAAAAGCAGATAGTTGGACCAAGGACGAATCGGAGAAATTACAAGTCGAACATAAAAAGGCTATATATTTGTGTGTTTTTGCTTAGGAGAGAAGGAAATAGCCGTCAAATAGACGGTTTTCAAACAATTAGAGATTTTGCGGCACTTTAATGAGAATAAATGTTAAATAAAATCACAGTTTAAAAAAACCGAAAAAAAATACGCTTTTATAGCAATGTGAACTAAAAACTAAAAAATAACTTTTAAATATAAAGATAATATTCAACACAATGATGAAAATCCCCCGAGTCAATAGATTTTAAGTTTTTCCAATAAGCTCAAAATGAGAATAAAGTAATTCACAACAAATTAATTTTAATGTAAAAGAAATCGTGGGGTGCTCACTATATTTAATAAATTAAATCGACCTACAAATAGTTAAAAAATAAAAGAAAAATTTTAAACAATCGATATCAAAAGAACTCCACGCTTTCTTTTACATTGAAGTTAACATTTGTTGTGAATTATTACTTTATTCTCATTTTGAGCTTATTAGAAAAACTTAAAATATATATTGGTTTGGGAGATTTTCATCACTGTGTTGAATATTGTATTTAAAAATTATTGTTTACTTTTCCGTTCACATCGCTATAAAAGTGTGCTTTTTAGTTTTTTTAATTTATAATTTTTTAGAAATTTTATATAGGATAATTTGAAATTATCTAATATTTTAAATTGCAATTTAAAATTTTTCGCAATATGGCCAAGTTAAAATTTTGAAGTAATAGGATTTTGGTTAGGTTATTTTAATAATGAAATTTATGAAAAACAATTTTTAAAATTATCTAAAATTTTACAAAAAAACGGTTTCATTCTATGACATATCTCACATAGATTCCTGCTGCATTTTTTTAACGTAGTCTTTTTTATAAATTTTTATTATCGGCTATTCTACATTATGGCGGCAATCGAAATCCACCATATTCAAATTATTCACGTTTCCGCAATAGTCGGATGGAATCGATTTTAAATTGAGAATTCTTCATTCGTTTTCCGGTTAAATCTCTCCTCATATTATGTAGTCTTCCATATAACGGAAAAGTTCACACGGTGTTGAAGAGCTAATCGCGGTTAAGTGTAGATTATAGAATTTTCATGTAAGTTGCAAATTTTTTTTAACCAAGTTGAAAGACGTAACACTATTTTTTTTTTTCTTCTAATAAATCAATAATAATGTAATTTTGAAATTGATCTGGTACTCACAAAATTGCCGTTGATGACAATCCTAGAATAACTAAGTACAATGTTGTCACGTGCATTGCGGTTTGGTGTTAGAATGCGGCTAACAGCGAGCGTTCACAGTAACTTTAGGTTCAAAAATATGTACTATATTTATAAAGCCAAATTTACTAAAATTACCACGCAGCTGGCATGAATTATGTTATGTTTTCTTTATTCCTTTTTATTCTTTTTTTTTTTTTTTTATTTTTAGGCCCGACATTAAAAACACCGTTTGGCCGATTGTGTTACTTGGTATTATAATTTTCGGCATATTTGTTGGTAATAATTAACTGTGATGCTTTCAGAGTTAAAATCCACCACATGACCTCTAATTTTGCTTGTACATCAAAAGCAAACACATCAGAATATAACAAAAGCAATTGTGATAATTAATCTCTATTACTCCATATCTGTAAACTACTTATGTATTGTAATTAAGAAATATATTTATTAAATGTATAAAATCATGTTGATTTTTATGTTTTTATGTATTAATTAAACACATGTTTCTGTTTCGTGATGTTAATTATATATATATATATATATAAATAGCAGCACCATTTGATTTTTATAGTTTCCAGCAAAGATGTACACAATGGTCATTGCCGGGTTATTTTAAAATTCAATTAATTTTTAAGAATAATCATTCATTTATGTATGCTTCTTTTTATTAATTCATACCTACACACACTCATTTTAACCTCTCATACCATGTGTTCTCGACTATCGACTTAGCGTTCTCCTCCCCTGTCCTATATCCTAAATTGGAGTCGATAGTACTGAACGACTTGTGTTTCAGCGACCACTTCCCTATTATAATACATTCCACAAGTACTATACCAAACGTTTCTAAATCAACAACTCCTCGCTTCTTATTCCACAAAGCAAATTGGGAAACGTTTCGTGACAAGGTCTCTGTCCCACATCAACTCAGGACCTCTGCGGTAGAAAATATCAGGATACTTCTTGAGGCTATGTTTACTGCAGCGGAAACGGCGATCCCTAAATTTCCCCCTCGCCCCGTCCACGCCGTGTTCCCCGGTGGTGCAGTGAAATTGCCGTAGCAATACGAAACCGTAAACGAGCTCTCAGGAAATATAAATCTTCACAATTACTCAGTAACCTGATTGAATTTAAAAAGCTACGCGCCAAAGCACGTTTCATAATTAAGATGAAGAAGCGAGAATCCTGGACCTCTTTCATTAATTCAATAGCCCAATCCACATCTAACCAAATGACTTGGGCAAAAATTAAATCGATGAATGGCCTTAATCGATCCAAACCCCCTACCTCATTAATCCATAACAACTCAGTTGTATCCGATCCAAGCAATGTTGCGGATATCTTCGCTCGGCACTACCAGAATGAGTTCTCCTCCTTAGCCTATTCCACCAAGTTTACATCTAGAAAAGCTTCTTATCAACAACAAGAATTATCCTTCCTTCAACAGTCCACCGATGCTTTCAACAGCAAATTTTCCTTGGCTGAATTAAACTTTCAACTCAAATTTCATACTCGAAACAGTGCACCTGGTCCCGACTCTGTTCATCCATACATGGTTAATTATTTTCCAGCGCAGGCAAAAGAGTTTCTTCTTAATATTTATAACCAAATATGGGTATCTGTTGATATTCCTCAATTCTGGAAAATGGCATACATTATTCCTATATTAAAACCAAATAAAGATCCATTCCGTCCTGAAAGCTATCGTCCAATTTCCCTTTTAAACGTCTTATCCAAAGTAACGGAAAAAATGGTAAACAGGCGCCTCCTTTTTGTCCTTGAATAAAATAATATCCTTTCTCCTATACAAGCCGGAGGGCGTAAAGCGAGATCGACAGGCGATCACTTAATAACTTTGCAACGGCAAATAATAACGAGCTTCCACCGCCATCAACATACATATGCGGTCTTTTTCGATTTAGAAAAAGCATTTGATCGCATATGGCGGCATGGATTATTGCTAAAGCTCAAAGCCGCAGGAATAAATGGCCAGATGGGCAATTATATCGCTAGCTTTTTAAGCAACCGAACGATCCGGGTTAAGATCGCTACATCATTATCAGCACCTATTCCAACGGAGAATGGCGTGCCACAAGGCTCTGCTCTGAGTGCAACCTTATTCATAATTTACGTCAATGACGTAGCCGAATCCATCTTGCCGCCTATAACCGCCCGGCTGTTTATCGATGATCTTAACATCTCCTTATCGCTCAAAAAATACTCCAGAAAACTATCGATAAAATACAGAGTTGGTCTGATAACAACGGTCTAGCCATCTCGGCAAGTAAATCCGTATATGTTGATTTCTGCAGGGGGCGCCGTTCCTCTCCAAGTGTATCCCTAAATCTAAACAATCTTCCTCTTCCCCAGAAAGCCACTGTCAAATTCCTTGGTTTAATCTTTGATTCTAGACTTACTTGGAAACCTCATATTGCCAACTTAAAACATAGCTGCACCAAGTCTATCCCTATATTGAAATATCTGGCTAGCCCCGGATGTAATATTAATCCTAAATTCCTTTTCAACATCTACAGATCGCTGATTTTATCGAAAATCCACTACGGGTGCCAGGTGTACTCCTCAGCTAGCAAATCTATATTGAAATCTCTTGATCCTATACATTACTCCGCACTGAGAACCATTTTGGGAGTGCATCGAACTTCTCCAGCTGCCAGCATGTGCGTTCTAGCTGGGTGCCCTCCACTTTCCTACTTCCGAAAATACTTCATATTGCGAAATATGTACCATCATTTCAGCCACACACGAAACCTCCCCCTAAAGTTGGAACATTATCTTCTTGAACCAAACTTTCCTGGCGACCCACTACCAGAATTACTGGCCGACTTGCGAAGATGTGGTATCACGTCTGTACAAAGGTCAACACCCAGCCTCAATACCCTTATTCCCCCTTGGATCATGTTCCAGATAAATATTGATGTGTCGCTGAAACAGCATCCAACCACAACAAGTTCTCTCCTCACAGTGGAAGCGGCAGTTAGGGCAATTAATAAGTACCCGGACCACCTAATTTACTACACTGATGGAGCCAAGGCAGTTGGCGAGGCAGGTCCACTGCCCGCAGCCTGTGCAGTCAAAGGTCACGACATCTCATGCGAAACTCGACTCAATGATGCCTGTTCCGCATTGGATGCACAATTGTACGCAATTGCACACTGTTTCCACCACATCGTTACAACTCACACCAGAGCCAGCAATTTCCTCCTGGTTACTGATTCCCTACAGTCTTTGAACAAGATTAGAAGTCAAAAATTCAACAACCCGCTAATCCTAAAAATATATCACTACTTGAGTGAATTGCAGCTAATGGATAGTCACGTGTCGCTGCTGTGGGTTCCTGGGCACATTGGAGTGCCTGGTAATGAGAGTGTCGACAGAGCAGCACGTTCTACCTTGCTCTCGCCAATGCCACAGGACACGGAGCTTCCCTCATCAATAACATATATATTCCTAAAGGTGTGCGAAAACTAGTGGAAAACTGAATGGGCAGCTGCAACAACATCCTTAAGAACCATTAAGCCCACAGTTGAATCATGGTGGCCACCGGAGGGAACATCCCGATACGACTTTAATATCCTCAGCCGGCTGCGAATTGGCCACATCGCTATTTCGTACAAACATATAATTGATAAAACGCCGCCTCCGGCTACATGCCCCTTGTGCAACCAGACAACCGCACCGACAGTTTCCCACATAATACTTACCTGCCAAAAGTTTACTATGTTGCGGAGACAACTTGGCCTACCCATAGATATGGGGCAGACCCTCTCAAACGAGGTAATCTCCATCAACAGGATTATTGCTTTCATTAAAATGAGTGGCTTAACTCACCACATTTAAATTACCCCCCTCCCTTATGTGTGCTGTAATGACCATAGTAGTTACACACAGCACATACAATTTAAGGGAATTTAAAAAAAAAAAAAAAAAAAAAAAAAATTCATTTTTTAAATGCCGGCAATCCTGCGTGTACTTGAAAATTAAAATTTGTAGATGAAAAAATGGCAAACGATTAGAGGTCTTCAAACCGAGACAAACACCCCTCCTTTTTCCATAAGAAGAATTATCTTAGCTGGTAGGTTTTGTGGTGTATTTTTTTAAAAAAATCACTCAAAAACGTGAAAAATCATCAAGACGTTTATTCAACGTAACATATGTAGAATATATATATATATATATATATATATATATATATATATATATATATGGCAATAACAAAACACAAAATAAGGCGACGTATATGAATATGACAGAGGTGGCTATGTTGCCATTTGAATATATTACAATTCCCTCCCACTAAAAAAAAAAAAAATAAACAGAACAAAAGAAAATGGAAGTAATAAGAAGAAAAAGAGATGTTATAGATTCAAACGTGAAACTGGTTTCACCGGCCGACTGAAACGTCGTAGTGGTGGAGGTTAATGTGCTGATTCTTCTGGTTTCTTCAGTGCAGGTGGTATTGCTGATGCACTTGAATTCAATAGTTCTATAGGTGTTGCTGGTTGCTGTTCTGGATTTTGGATACATGGCACAATTGGTTTAGTGACTGTTGGCGGTGTTGCCTATGTTTTAGCTGGTTGGAGTGTTGTTATTGGCATGAAACTAACATGTCGAGCTGGTTTGTGAATTCCAACGTCGGAAGCTCTTAATTGATCAATATGTTGTTTTATAGTATAGCCATCGTTAGTTCAACTAGGTAATGGAGGTTACCTAGACGTTAGACAATAGTGCCATACTTCCACAGGTTATATGATTGATAATTACAACTCTGAACACATTGGCCTAGTCGGAACTGACGGATACCTACTTTGGGTTGGTTTGTTTCTTTTGATGGTCTGATGAGTAGTTTAAGTAAATAAAATTGATTTCGGATAGTTGTGCTAAAAACCATCTGAGAAGGTATTTTCTCATTGCTGGTTAATGCGATACTTAAATAAAATTAATTTAAGTGATTCTGATTCATCAGTCACTTTTTTTTCAATTTATTTTTGATGAACTGAACAAAACGTTCGGCTTGTCCATCGGTTGCTGGATGACCTGATGATACGAATCTTTGATTAATCTGGTAGGAAGATGTGAATTGATAAAATTCTTCACATTGGAAATCTGTAGCATTATCACTAATTAGTTCTTCTGGAATTTCGTAACGACTAATGTAAAATCAAGTAGAAATTTGATTGATATCTGACTAGTAGGTGGTTTTTTTGTGCTATAAACTTCCAACCACTTTGAGAATGAATCGGCAATAATGAAAAAATAATGACTCAACATTGGTCCTGCATAGCCGATATGTATTCTCTGGAAGGGTTTAGTTGATGATTCCCAACGATGCAATGTTCCTGGTAGTTTTTGTTGATCTGCAACAATTTTTACAGCCTTCGACAACGGCTTCTATATCGCGGTCAATATTACGCCAGTACGCATAATTTCTAGCTAAACTTTTCATCTTGACAATTCCCAAAATAGTACTATGTAGTTTCATGAAGAATTGCAGGTTGCAGACTGCCTGGGTTTATAACCCGGTGACCACGAAAAATAATACCATTATTGATTGAATATTCCGGTTCATGGTTAGTTCCATTTTATGGATTCTGCAAAATAAGGTTGACAATTCTGAATTCGCTGCAGTTTCTGATTGTAGCTTTTGGGGATTGATGTTTGATGTATCAAAAACGCTTCCTAATATCCTAGTTTGTAGGAAATTGAATTCATCGATTACATTAATCTGGTATATTCCTACTGGAAAACGTGATAAATAATCAACATTTTGATGTTTTATTGCAGGTCTGTGTTCAATAGTGTAGTTGAATTGTGAAAGGTAGGATGCGTATCGTAACATTCTTGATGCTGCAAACGATGGAAGACCTTTTGAGGGATTAAAAATTCGTTGAATTGGTTTGTTGTTCAGCACACCTGTAAAAGGTCGGCCTGCTGTGTAATAATAAAATTTTCTGGTGCCCCAATATACCGCCAATGCTTCTCGATGTAACTGTGAATTGTTTGATTCTGTTTTTGAAAGAGATCTGGACCCAAATGCAATTTCTCTTTGATCTAGTGGACGATATGATAGGATGGCTGAGATGCTATACGGACTAGCAACTGTTGCTAAATATAGTGGTAGGTCCCTTCGATATGGTATCAAAATTTTGTCAGTAGTATTGAAAGCTTGATTGCACGCATAGGATCAATTAAATTTGACATTTTTCTGATGTAGTTGATTTAATGGGTGTAATAGTGTTGATGAATCTGAAACAAATCGATGGTAGTAATTTACAAGTCCTAAAAACTGTCGGACCTCAACAGCATTCTTTAGGGTTGGTGTGTTTTTCATCGCATAAATTTTTGTGGGCGATTTGTGTAAACCTTCTTTGTTGATTTAATGTCCTAAATAATCAATCTCGGTTACAAAAAGTTTATATTTCTTTACATTGATGTGTTTATTTTTTTTGTTCACGGAACTTCTGAAGTAACACTCTTCTTTCACAGCTTTCAATTGTTTCACCTTGTACTAAGATGTCATCAAAGTATGCTACTGTGCCGGGGGTAAGTCGTAAACCATTTGGTCAATGAATTTGTGACAAATACTTGGTACTACCTTCATAATATAACCGTGTCACTAGGTAGGTACCTCGATGTGTTGATAAGGCCTGCATCTTAGCTGTATCATCATCAACTGCTAAATGTAGATAGGCGTCACATAAATCTAGCTTGCAATAATAATTGTCATTCTCCATTTTGTTAAAAATATCTTCAATAGTAGGTATTTCATAATGAACATCCTGAAGTTGATGATTCAATGTGCGTCTATAGTTGCCACATAGGCGAACTGAATGGTCAGCCTTTTCTTCATAAACTGCTGCTGTGCCCCACTCTGAAACGTCAAATTTTTTTAAGATACCCAGCTTGACTTAGCGATGAATGCAGCGATCAGCAGCTGGTATTAGTTCATACGGAACTTTACAAGGTTTTCGATAGATCGGCTTAGCATTCTTTTTTAAGGAATAGTGTGCCGTATAGTTTGAAACTTATATCAGTGGAAAATACATCAGCAAACTCAGAATTCATCGATATTTCAGGTGTTGCTAACAGATACTAAATATTTAAATCGTTAATTTTGATGATTTCCAGTAGTAGGAGTCATTGGCTATCCATTACTGATAATTTTGACTTGTCTGTTATATTCATATCACCATAAATACAACGATTTTTAAATTGAACTCGCACACGCACGAAACCCAACGGTCGAAAAATATTATACGTATAATAGTCGCGAAAACGAGTGTTGTCCTGTTGAAGTTTACATTTAAGATTTAAACTATTAACATATTCTAATGACACAATTGTTTTCTTACTACCGGAATCACATTCTAATTTACAATATACATTATTAATTTTTAATGTATCTTTAATTTTTCCATTATCATCATCGATTATATTAATTTGTTGAACATCGTCATCACTATCATTAATTTAATACGAAACGAATTCGTTTTTATTTTTACGATTTTTTAATAACGTATCAACGCAAACTTGTTCAACGTGTCCAACGCGACCGCACGAATTACATTTAAATTTATCGCTTTGATATTTAACGAAATGATTGCTATAGCCGCAACGTAAACAACACATTGATCGATATACCCGACTTCTTAAAATTTACTTTTGATTACCTTGCGATTGATTATTTTGATTCCTGTTGCGGTTAGATTTATGACTGGAATTTGAACGTCCATTATAACTTTTGCGCTTTGGTAATTGTATCTTATTGATTTGATCCGGATTTGAGGCTGAAATATTCGTATACATTTCTTTGCTTTCGATTTTCGATAATTCAATAGACTGAGCGATTTCTACAAGTTTTTCAAAAGTAATATTTACTTGATCCGGTTGTTGTGTGTAAACCGTGAATTAGTTGTGCTCGTAAAATGACAGACATGAACTGTTCTTTGCGATTTCCTTGCGGATAATTTCATTCACAATTCAATGCTAATTCTTGTAACGTGGAAGCGTAATTAGGAATCGATTCACCTGGTTTTTACGTTCTCGATAAGAATTTATGTTGCTCACTGAAAAATAACAGTCGAATTTTTCATCTTTCGGATTAAAAAGATCGAACTGGATAGATCGTTTAAATAAATCACCTGCTATTGTTGATGTGCTCTGTTGATTGAGAAGAATTTGGGTAAGTTGATTTTGTTGTTTAAGAATTTCTGCTAATTGTTCTGAAGCCATTACGATTGATTAAAATTGATATTTATAACGAAAAATAAGAAGTAAAATTTGATAATACCGTTTTACACTATAAAATGGATAATCGTACATTGTACGTCGTAATCGTTAATTTACTTTATCAACTGTTGTTTGATATATACTAACAATTTGTTATCGATAGAAAAAAAATTAATTTCATCCTCGTCGCCAAATTGTGGTGTATTTCTTTAAAAACATTATTCAAATAACATCAAGATGTTTATTCAACATAACACACGTAAAATATATATATCAATTGACAAAACACAAAATAAGGTGCACTATATGAATATGACAGAGAGGTGGTGGTTATGTTGCCATTTGAATATATTACTACAGGTTTTTTTGGTTGAAATTTGTAATTATCAGTTT
This sequence comes from Icerya purchasi, assembly GCA_039619475.1. NCBI lineage: Eukaryota > Metazoa > Arthropoda > Insecta > Hemiptera > Monophlebidae > Icerya > Icerya purchasi. The sequence goes on along the minus strand of CM077115.1, from coordinate 266,411,741 downwards.
CCCCCGCTATCGACAGCTTTTTTGGAAATTAACAACAACTGGAGGTTTACCCCTTCTAAATTCCCACTGCTGGCTAGAAGAATTCTGCAATATTATAATTGTAGTCCAGCTCTCTGATCTCTTCTCATCCCATCTTGTCGTTCAATCTACCTTATGAATTGAACCTACTTTCTTCAGATATTGATGGACAACCTTCAGATTTGACAAGGGAATTCAACTAAGCTTAGTAAATATTAATTCTTATTACAGAGAAATGGTCAGTAAACACTATTCTGGCTTCATTTGTATTTACACAGATATGGCTCTAAGATGTTATCAAAACAAGTAGTCCGGTTGGTACAGCTTTTATTTTTGACTCTAACCTGATACAAAAATTCAAGCTGCCCGCGGACAGTATATACGACGTAATTGTTTGCTATGAAACAGTCCCTCGATTTTGTACTCCGAGCTGATATTACTGGTAAAAAATACGAAATAATTACTGACAGTCTAACTGGCTTTACTGCCTTGAAGTTTTTCGTAATTTTAATTTTAGATGTCACCCATTTATTTACGAAATCAAAATGAAGTGCCTTAGTATTATAACCTTGAAAGGTGGTGTTACAAAGTTTTGCTGGGTACCGAGAAATTTGGTGTAAGACTGAATAAAAGAGTATATTTTGTTGCTAAAGAGGCAGCTCTCGATGACTTATCGTTCCCTTTTATTCCTCATCTTCAGACTTATATTGTTAAATTAAAAGAGATTAACTGAACTCTACATGGCAGAACTATTTAACCGACCACGCTTTCGGTTCAAAAATTATTTTTCGTTAGGCCTTGCTTAACTCTGGTCCGTGGTACCACCCTATTCCTACAATCGGATTTGTACGTAAGTATATCACCACCATCTGTCGTCTGCGTATCATGCCTTAGTAGATGTCAATTTTACTGATCACAATTATCGTATCTACTGTGATTCTCACCAGTTTTTCAATATTGACGTTAATAATTTATTATTTAACCGTAACAAATGCAAGCATGCTAGAAGTCGCTTCTTTAATGCATTAATCCCCCGGTGATGTTTTCCCCCGTATAATGTTATTTACCTACTATCTTGTATCGATGCTGTTTTGTAGTGGTTTTGTTCGAAATTTATTATTAATAACGGCATCATTATTTAGCATAGTGAAAGGTCGGTTTTCTGAATTCCGATGTAGCTAATAACCCTGGCTTCTTCAAAAGTCTTGCTGCTGCTTAGTTACTCGGTTCCGAATCTATATCCTTAATTTTCTGTTGTTCAGTCGCCCTCCAATGCCTACTGCACTTGAGATGTGATACAGTCAGTGTTCATTTTCTATTCCATCTCTTTCGGCATTCGTGAACTATACCACATCATTGCGACCATGTGTGTTTGAACTGTGTTATAAACGTTCAATTACTGTTCTGTTGCTATGATCAGTGTTATTTCCTATTCTTTCTTTTCCGATATATACATGGGCTATGTTACATCATTGCGGCCATGTTTGCTCAGCTTCATTGTTAACGTGTAATAATACCCTTTAGTTTTATTTCATTACGCTTTACGATCTACCTTGCGGATTCTCAATATCCTTTACATGCACACCAGCCTGCTAGTCTGGTTTATCCGTAGAAACTGTTAGTGGCCAGATGATTTCGTGTCAGGCCAAAAAAAAAAATAATAAAAACAAAGTGAGATAGAATACGTGTAGAGATTATTATGGCGATTTTGTGAGACTGGTGAAGGTGAAAAAGAAAATATGGACGTGTTTTCTAATAAGGCGGGTTTTATTAAAGAAAATAATATCGGGAACAGTGGCGTGAGTTTTATATTCAAACAGATAGCGCTGGCTAATTTTAAAAAAATATTCTATTTGGGGTAAAGATTATACGCGGTTACACTTGATTAATTATTCAATCAATTTGCAAAAAGAAACTTAAATAAATACACAAATGCCTGACTGTTAATTTGAACGGCAAATAACATAATGGAAAAAATTGTTTTTCAATAACGATTTAATGATTCTTCACAACTTCGACTATACAAAATTACGCAAATGTTACAATAAATCGATTCAATTTTTGATAACAGCTTTGACAATCTAATGCTTATCAATTTTTCGGTAGTTTCACTTCACACATTTCTGGAATTTTCATCAGTATCAGCTGGCGAATTTTTATTTCCACTTTTTGTTCCACTTTTTCCTCCACTTCCACTGAATACTGTACCTAACTTGGGCCACCAGTAGGTCGGCAAAAGATAACGAAGTTTTTCAAGAAAGCATCTTACCGAAATATCGCTTTCATTTACTTCCGCAGAATATTCGCTGTTACTTCCTTCAACAATAAAAAAAAAACAAAATTAAATACAATAACAATAACTATAACGCTGAACTAATGGAATTTCACAATTGTATATGAAACAAAACGGCTGTTTTAGAATTATGAAATTTCATTAGCGAGTTAACTTTTTAATAAATGTGCATCGACATGTTAAGGTTAATAAAATGCTGCAAATTGAAAAGAGTCACGTTGGAATCAAACAAGATCGATGATTATTCTAGTGCTGACTAGACCTGATTGTAGATATATATTAAGGACAAAGCACAGTCTCGGCTATTTAATTCAGTCTGTGAAGGTTCGCGGGATAGCACGCTATGTGTTGTTCATAATTCCAGTCACCAGATTGACTTGTATTAAAACGGTAATCGTTCATTGATTTAATTTTACTTCGTACATTGCTCTCAATGTTACTTTTCTCATCAATTTTCCAGTTATTGTTTCTTTCTCCGGTCAATCATTCCAGACTTTGGACGGATATATATTTTTATTCTTTAATAGTGTTCTCACTGTCAGGGCCGTATCTGAGGTTTTCAGGGTTCAAATCGCCCTGAAATGTCTGCGAAATAATAACTGCTTGAATTAAATGGACCGAAATTCAGATTTATTCATTTTAAATTTTTGACAAAAGGGGAAAAGAAAATTGAAATTTTTATGAATTCTAAGGAAACGACCATTTTTTATTTGTTTTTATTGTAGTGTTCAAATATTGCATATACAATAATTAATTACATGGCTTTAGTGTAACATTTATAAATGAATATATTTCATGATAACACACCCACATATATATATATATATATATATATATATATATATATATACACATATTTATATATATATATACATATATTTATAAAAATATCTCCCCCCACCCCCCCAGAAATTTTGGTCTAGATACAGCCCTGCTCACTATTGCGAAATACAGTCTGCCTTCTATCCTCAGTCTTAGTTTTAATCTATTTCTGTTTCTTTAAAAATATTTCGATTTAACACTCTCTTTCCTTCTCTTTTCACTTTTGATTTTCCCAATCTTCTTCCCTTGATTGCCTCCTTTATCTTTTTTTGCTTCTCGGTGGAATCTTGTCGCATGGCGGTAGTTTGGTCTGAATGCTGGCCGAGATTTTGGGTGTATATTTTCATTCCTTCAATACTTAACTAGTCTCATTTTTTTTTTTTTACGCTGCCTTCAGGCTAACTTTATTTCAACGGATAAAACTTTTTTCTATGTATTTTTAACATTTAACACTAGCAATGTAAATAATTTTCGGTTTTGTTATTCTTATTTTCTTTTGTAGAAATTAAATAACTATTTTTCTTACGCGTCACATCGGTCCTAAAACCATAATTGACAAGGCTATTATGTAGACTATTATATTTCTTTTGCTCAGCTATACAGCGACAGTATGGGAACATTGATCGATCTGAAAAGTACTGGATTTTGTTCATTGGATGGCTGGGATATTAGCGATGGTATTATCTACCGTGTGTGACGCCTAGGGCGTCACTGACCCGTGTTCTTTTGAATCTCCTTGGCGGATCCTAGCGACTGAGGTTCGCTATCTTTGGATTTTGATTGAGTTGAAGTGTTTCATAAAAGTGTTTGTATTTCTTCAAGTATAAATTGTTTACATATGGAACATCTAAGTCTGTATGTTTAGTGTGGTTCGATACGTAGTACGGAGCGTCTACGAGTTGTATCAACTTTTTTGATTGGAACTGTTGAACCTTATTTAAATTACTCTTCGTAACGGCTCTATATACTTCTAATCCGTATCTCCAGACTGGCGTTATGACTGAAGGATCAACCAGCCTCTTGCATTTCAAACTCACTGGTGACTTATTGCCTAATATTTTTCTGAGGATCTTAGTTCTTGATTCCATTTTTTGCCGGATGAACGATATATATGGCTTCTCCACGTGAGCCTTCGATCTAATATCATACCCAGGTATTTAATATGATTTTCTTAAATTATGCGCTGATTATTGTATTAGCGGAGCAGTTTTGCTTATTTAAAGTGAAAGTTACTTGTCTAGTTTTTTGGTGGTTTCGTTTAATCTTCCACTTGAGCGCCCACTGCTGGATAGTGGTTAAATGCTCTTGTATTAACAAGGATGCGTATACTGGGTTTTTATGTCGAGTAAGGACATTATCCACAAAGGTGGCGCGATTACTGTCGACTTTAGTACTGACACATCTGCTGTATAGATGGAATATAAGAGCGGGTCGAGTGCACTACCTTGTGGCGCTGATACCTTTATGTTATTTGACAAAGATACTCGAAGGCCTATATCCAGGTAACTGGCGTTGCAATATTCTCCTTACTCTAATGTAGCTACTATTTTTTATGTACCTGGTGAACCGTTGAGTGTCTTCCGTGGAAACCGAACTGGTGATCCGGAATGATCTTATTTTCTGTTGTTATCGAAAGTATTCTATCGTATATTAACATTTCAAATATTTCGGAGGGTACGCTTAAAAGTCTCATTATACGAGGAAGGATATATTGGATTTTTCCCCGGTTTTAAGATTACCAAAAAATTATTGATTTTTTCCAAGTTTCAGGGTAATACCTAATTCTTAGAATCGTGTTACACATATAAGTGTAAATAAAGTGACCGTTTTCGGTGGCGGTATTTTAATTATTTCACCTGTTATTTTATCGAAAGCTGGAGCTTTTTTGGTTCGCAGCATCTTAATTTTAGCCTGTACTTCTTTAGGTGACATAAACTTTGACGGCAGCGTGAGTTGAAAAAGGGCTTCCATATGTGTCTCTATTAGTTTATCATGCGCGGAATTCTATATTTCATTGTGTGGTTTAAATATTTGTACCAAATGCTCAGTAAAAATTTGAGCTTTATTAGCATCAGTTTTGGTTCATTCCCCATTTGCTTTTTTGATCGGGTATTGTTTTGGATGTTGTTTTAGGAAAAATTTTGTTGTTTTCCAAATAAAGCTATCTTGCTGGTTTAATTAAGAAAATAAGTTTTCATGCCTAGTGCTCTTGTATATCTGTATCTTTTTGTGTAATTCTCTCTGAAGTGAATTGCATAGTTGTTTACCAGTTAATGTTCTATTATGTTGCCAACTAGTACGTCCTCTTCTTGTCACTTGTATTAACTTTCTAATTTTTACTGGAATATTAAAGTGACTTTTCTTAATAGCTTTATGCACTGGAGTTTTAGTGGCTGTTTTACAGGCATCATGGATGTTCTTAGTTAATGTAGAAACCGCTCAATCAAGATCCTCTTTCGTTTTTAATCTAATATTTAAGTCCGTAATCAATGTACTTCTTGAATTTCATCTAATCTGTATATTTGTTTGATAATGGTTTAGATTTTTCATTTATTATTGGTTGTACTGTGAGACACGTTAGTAACGGAGTGTGATCTGAGCTTAGTTCCGCTACTGTTTTATAAGTATTAATACACGGTTTAGATTTCTAGCGATGAAAAAATTAAGTGTGCTCCGTGATCTATTTGCATGTGTTGGCCAGTAGGTTGGTTCGTTGAGACTTATAGACTTGAACATTGTAATATTAGATAGTTTATTATTCTAACTCTATGATTTGTTTGATTACAATTCCATCTTGGATGTTTGGCATTGAAGTCGCCACCTAGAATGACTCTAGGTCCCAAAATAAGGATTAATTCAGTAATCTTTCCGTAGGTAAGATAATATTAGGGTGACAATATGTGCTGGCAATTACTAGGTCAAAATTTGAGGTTCTAATATTTATAGCTATAATCTGATATTCATAAGTAGCTTCAAAATATACTTTAAGGTGATTTACACCTGATCTCACTAGTATAGCTACGCCACCGTGCGCTCTGTCATGAGGGTGTGTTGAGCCATGACTAGTTAACCTGATATCCTTTAAAGCTGTGTGAGGATATTAAGAGCGCCTCACAGATGAGAGCAATGTCTATTCTATGTCTATAAAGAAATAATTCTAGCTCTTGTTTCTTCTGAATAATCCCATACAGTTCCATAGCATATGTAAAAGTGATTTATTTGTTATCGTTATAGTAGTTCCTTGTGTGCTACTTTGTCTCACTATAATATGGTAGATGGTTAATTTAGTTTATCTAACAATTTGTTTAGTATTAATTAACTTATCTAGTACCCTTTGGGGGGGGGGGTAGAGAACTGTCCCATAACCTTCATTTCATGATCACGATGGTAATTTACATTTTCGTGTATTAAGTTGCTATTAAGTATGCTGTTGTAACCAGGTTTGTTTATTCCTTGAGGTTATATTGTGGTTTATCCTCAGGTTTGTATGGGCCAGAGTCGTTTTTCTAAGGGAAGGAAAATATTCATTCTGCATCTCGCAATAATTTTGAAGTCGTTTGTTTATTTGTTGTTGTCGATCTAACAGCCTCTATAGTTCTCTAGATGGTTTTCCTCGCCGAGGACGTAACGGGGTTTAGTATCGACTTCTTTAGTACAATTTTTAGTTTCGTGCTTATTTCCACATTTAACACACCTGAAAGGAAAGCTACAATAGTTCAGAGAATGCCGGTGTAATTGGCATCTTTTGTATTGCATAAATTGTTTATTTGATCTAAGTTCTTGCACTATTACTTGTGTGTACAGCAAACCTGTTAATGTGAAAATATCGTCATTGCGCGGAAATGAGTTTAGGTCTACGTAATGTATAGGTAAGTTTTGTTTGGTTTTCGGATAAATTACGTTTGTTACATTTTTACACTAAAAGTTTTATTTTCAATTTCTGGTTTTATTTCATTCAAGTCTGTGGACGGATGTAAATTTCATAGTACAACCATTTATGGTGTTTATCTTCCGACAGTTGATTGGTATAAAAGTAAACATTTTTTGATCGCAGCAGCTGAATAATTTTTCTATAACTGTCCGCAGATTCTCGAGTGATAGTAACTCCTGTGCTAGTAGATTTAAGAATAAATTTTATATTTTGATCGGATAGTAAAGCATTACGTAATACCGAGATATTATTAATATTTTTCACTAGTATCCGAGGTACCTTTTGACTTTTTCCCGTAAACTGTGATTCGTGCTATATATGTATATCTATATATATAAAAATCCCGTGTCTTTATGTTTGTGCAGGATAAACTCGGAATTTACTTAACCGATTTTTATAAAATTTTGAAAGTACATGCAATTTAATCCAACTCTTAACAGATAGGATACTTTTTGTTTTATTTATTTACATAAATGTATTTGTTATATTAAATAATTTAATCAATCAATTAAAAAAAAAACAAATTTAATTGTTGGCTATTACTTTTTGCTTTAATTATTTACATAAATATTTGTTATATCAAATAATTTAATCAATCAATTAAAAAAAACAAATTTGACAATTTTATTATTTTTTGAGCACCAACTACTTTTCGTGGCGACTTTTGTGTATCGTGCGATGTTTATCGAAATGCAACCATGTTTATCGCTGGCGCATGGCGTTTTTATCGATGAATGATAAAATAAATTTTTTCGCTGTTGTTTACAAAAAAGTTCGTGGAATATGTAATTATGAATGTAGAATTAATATGTGTTGATGATGCAATAGTGCCCCATTATGTAAAATACATAGATAGGGATGGTGCATTTTTGTTTTTGTCTCTATCTTATTTATTATATAATAATGAATTATTAGGAGTAGAAGAAAATGTATCGTACAATATGTTTGTAAAAACTGGAAGAGATTTAAGCAATATACTATTGGACTTAATGGGGAACATATAAAAATAAAATAGATTATTTAACTGATATGTCAAATATTCGAACTTTTAGTCCAAAACCGCCGTATAAATTTTTTAATTTAACCGTTAACTTTTTTTTTTGATAATTTCCTACAAGAAATATTAAAATCTTTACTCAACTACTGCAGTTTGTTGTTGTGGTAATAAAATTAATTTTAATAAAACGCTCGAGACAGAGTGGTTGAAATATATGAGTGAAGATGTTCTCTTAAACGTGTAATTATGGGAGATCACTGTGTGAATAACTCGGCCTCTTCAAAACGATGGCTGTGTGTGTTGTTTAGTTGAGCAAAACTTTTTGTTAGATTACGACGGACAGGTTATAGAAAAATCGACAATCTTCAGCTAAACGTGAAACATGAAGACTATTTTTGTTAGACGGTGATAAACATCTTTTACCCAAAAGAGAGAGAAAGAATCTTTACGTATATACAATTCCAGATAAAACAAAAATTTTTTAATGAATTTCCAAGTACAGATTTAAACGGGTATTAATACACGGGCGAAGCCGTGGGGCACAGCTAGTATACATATATATATAACGGGTGATTTTTTAAGAGTTAAGTTTTTCAGGTTGGCAGCACTGGTTGGTATTGGCGTCCAAACGTCATCTGTCAAAGTGAAAAGTTTTCAGTATACTCTGCCATTTCATCATGGAAAGACTTACAAACGAGCAACGATTGCAAATTGTTGAAATTTATTATCAAAATTCGTGCTCTGTGAAAAATGTGCATCGTTGGTGCGAAATTTGGTGATAACAGCACGGATTGTTGATTCACCAGGTCGTAACAAACGATGCACATTTTTCACAGAGCACTGGTTTTTGATAATAAATTTCAACAATTTGCAATCGTTGCTCGTTTGTAAGTCTTTCCATGATGAAATGGCAGAGTATACTGAAAACTTTTCACTTTGACAGATGACGTTTGGACGCCAATACCAACCAGTGTTGCCAACCTGAAAAACTTAACTCTTAAAAAATCACCCGTTATATATATATACATATATATATACAGTGAATTAGAATTGTTAGCAGCAGAGTTTGTTGCTGTATCGTTTTTTCTCTCAAAAGCCGTATCAATATCGTTTTCGCTATTATTCGTTTCCTCATTGTCATCTACCGATATAAGAATTCATAAATGTTACGTACTGGGTGGAGAAGTAGACGCGGTGGAAGTTTCTGAGCGTCTTGGTCTTTTTTTGTTGGAGACGACACGCCATTGTTTATTATGGTTTATCTTTTATTATTTTTAAGAGAGAAATACGATCTGAATATTTGTTACCCTCATTTGATACATTGATGCCGTTATTTACGAATTCGCTTGCATCGCAGTTAGTACTATAAATAATTGGTTCGATATTACCTGTTAAATCTGTACAGTTGTTTTTGCGCATTACTATACCTACATCTTTGGTATCAGCTGGTGTATTTTGCAAGAGGCAGGAAAAAATGTAGCGTATCCTGTTTATCTGGTAGAAAGTGTTATAAGAGAGCATTACGCTTGTCAAGATCATCTCTGACTATACACTGATCAACTTCTATGTCAGGAATATTAGCTGTAAGTCTTTTTTTAATTTTATATGGTTTGCTCCATGCAATGCTGGTAGCAACAAGATCTTTCCATTGTTGAAGTTTCGCCTTGGAAATTTCTCGCTTATACTCAATATTTAATTGTTTTAATGTATTATTATTATAGAATAGCTTCACCGAGTCTCTGCATGTGGCTATTTTCTTACGTGTTAGGTTAATTTTATTTTTAATTATATGAAGCCTATCAGAACTATCTTCTTTTGTACAGGAATTAATTATAGTTTTGTTTTTTTTATAGAAAGTAACATTAATTTTATTCTTACTCAATGAATTCTCTCTTAATTTTTTATCGAAAGTTTCTATATGGTCACATTTTATGATTAATTAATAATTTTGTTAGCAGAAACATCACGATAAGATATTTTTGTTGCGCTATTTATTTTATGTGGCTCGTGAAGAACGTTTTTAACGATTGTTTATACTTCTGACGATTTTTTACGAAGAACTAAATTAATATTATTAAATTTATTTAAGGCTATACCTATGCAAGTGTCTAAAAACGTTATTTTTATGTTTCCTAGGAAAGCCCTTAGCACCAGTAGTAAACTGCGAACGGATGTTATCCGTAAAAATAAGGGTTTCATTTAAATAATCGTACGGTTGTTCAATATCAGACGTAGAAGATCTACTCGTTAGATTTTTTTCATCCATCACATCCATTTTATACTGATTTCCGCTTTATTTATATATATATATATAAAAAAAAAAAAGAAACGGCGACAGTCGACAGGTGACAAGGCGACGCCACAACTCGACATTAGTATTACCGAGCTGAATAGTGCAAAGCCGAAAAGTTTTTATTTCGAAAGAAAATAAATAGCAGACAATAAACGCGCTATTATTATGAAATTAAAATGTAAACAAACTGTGAAATGAATACTAAAATTTTCAAACAAAGAATGAAACTGAGAAAATCGTGATACTGCTCACCTTTTCACTGTAAAAACAATAGAAAATGTCCATCAACATTTCACAATTTCGCTGACAACAGAGAGCAGAATGAAATGCAAACATTCACAAATTGAACAGAAACTGACACTTTTAGGGCTACAAATTACTTATAGTACGTTATCTCTATCGTTAGTGTGATCAAATTTATATATATATATACAAGTGGTAAAGAGTTGAACTTATTTATTTGGAATATGCATAGTTTAAGAGAGCAGGCTTCGCCTGCATATGTAGCGATTAGTAATTTAGCAAATTAGACTTCGTGTTTACTGATAAAGTTGTATCTTTTCAAATCTTCGTCAGTCTAATGACTCTGTACCACGCGTTACAGTTAGACGTCGATTTCATTCAGAAGGTCAGTACATATAAAGAATCACCGTTTAAACTTATCCGAATGGAAAATTATATTCGACTTCACGTAGATATGTTGAAAACAAGTATAAAAATGAGAGAATAACTTCTTAAGACTGACAAATAAATTTTTTCATTAAAATTCCGATTTCATTTTGCTGTTTTAAAATTAGTAGCTTTTCATAATCATTAAAGGTATATGTTATTTCTTCATTTATTGCGCAACGTAAAAATCTATTATAAAGCATATGGGTTTTCTCTGAAAGCAAAAAATTTTTTCATAATAGGAAATTATTGCCGCAACCGACCAATTTTTTATAGAAATAACCCGCTAAACTATTATATAATCGGCATTTCAAGTCTTTATGATAGGAAATACAAATTTTAAGTTCCCAATATCTATCCCCTATATATTTGTAGTAATACATTTATGAGTTGTTCTAAATTTTCTCTAAATTTTCGAAGTGTAGTATTCCCTCCGTTAAGACGAAGAAACACGCTGCGCGTTTAACACTATTTTAAACTTCTTGCAAACTTTTAAAGTTTTGTTAAAAAATCTGAAATTTATATTTGTTATTATTAAGTAGCGAGCTTTCCATCGAAATACAAGGCTCCTAGAAAAACATTAACTTTTTTTTTTGAATCTCCGATACTTCATCAATCTTGAATTTAGAAATCGGTTATGTGATTTAACTTTTCCTATAATGTGCATGTAAATTTTTACGATTTTTACCGTCTCTAATAGTTAAGTTATTCGGAGATATACATCTTTTTTTGAAGAACATTTTGCACAATTTCAAAGTTAAACGGTTGCAGAACTATTGGATTTTATTTGATTTCTTTACGTTTTCCAAATCGCGTTGTATTAACCTTTTTTGATGTATTATTCGTATCGCTCGATTTCGAGCATCGTAACTGCCTATTTTCGTACACAAGCAGCGCAGAATAGGCAGCGCTCACGGCAATTGTTTATATGCAGTACGAATGTGTACACACGCAAGACTTCATTCGGAACTAATTAGTAATCGTTTGATTTAAATCGTTATACAAGTGCAATCCCGCGCGTGTCTACTGTGTGTACTTCTTAATTACATTTATTGACCTATCTAAAGCGTTTGATTTAGTTGACCATGAACTATTGATTAAAGACTTAGAAAATTTGGGTATTAAAAATAATCAAATTAGGTGGTTTAGGAATTATATAACAAATAGAAAGAACATGGTCAAAATTGCAGGGTATAAAAGTAAAGAAAAAACTATTCGATACGGCGTAGGCCAGGATACCATATTCGCCCCTATTCTTTTTCTCATTTACACCAACTCGTTACACAAGCATATTAAAAATGCGAAAGTATATGTTTTTGCTGATGACATTGCTTTATTAATGGAGCACAAAAATCTAGAGATCGCGGAAAAGTGATTACAAGAGGATATAGATAATTTCAGTAAATGGGCACATGATAGGAGGCTATGTATAAATATAAACAAATCAAAAGTATTACACATTCGGAACAATTCTAAACATAAGATACACGATAATCATCCTTCATAATAACGACTGCCTAGATGAACTTCATGAAAATAGCAATACCCATTTGTGTCTCTGCCCACCGTTGGAGAATGTAAATGATTATAAATATCTAGGTATATATATATATATATTGATAAAAATTTGAACTGGAAAAAACACATTCAAAGTTTAAATGCGGAAATAAGACAAACCATTCCAACTTTATATAAAATAAAGCAGGTATTATGGAACACTACGTACATATTACAATTCAATAATAAGGTCAAGAATATTATACGGAATTCAAATATGGGGAGAGGCTAAAAAAACAGAAATAAATAAAATAAGTAAAATACAGAAGAGGTGTTTGAAACTTATACTATATCCTACTGGAAGCAAAACGATTCTGGATCAATTATGTGTGGAAGGAAAACGATGAAAAGTCTCCGAAAATGCATTATTTCTTTTATAGATTACTAGAATTTAAGGTCAATAATACAAAACTACCATCCAGGAAAAAGATTCGGTTAACAAGAGACCAAAGTAATACATAGTATATTTATCCCCGCGGTGTAAATCTACGAATTGATAACACTGATGACTTAGTTTTAATTAATTTAAATAAGTACGATCCTTAATCATACACTAGAGGGAAAAAAAATTGGTGTGTGGAAAAAGGAGGTTCAAAAATGGCTGAAGGAATGGTGCATTGAAGATCAAGTATAGCCCGCTACCCTTTATTTTTATTTATTTACGGACATTAACGTTGTTTCTATCGTGTCTATCCTAATATCCCACAGAAGATCACGTTATCGATATTTAAAATATTAAGCTATCTACATTTCCGGTGTACAAATATATATATTAAGTGGCGTCTTATGTATTAATATGTGTATGTATACTATTAACTAATGTTTTAAATAATTTTTGTGATTTATAGAATAAGCTCAGTTTTAATTTATGTATTCTATTCCTATCTTAAATAAACGCTAATAAGAGTGCCGGGCACTCACACAACGGGCATATTTGCCCAGTGAGACCCACAAATTATTTAAAAAAAAAAAAAACTAGCGCGCGTATGATGCTGTACGTGAAATTACAGCACGAGAAATGCCAGTTTATCTTCGGTTGATGCATTTATCACAATCCTTTGAACTATTAAAGATGTGTTGCTTTTTTTTTTTTTTATTCACTAAAAAATTACCGGAAGAGTTCGAAGGTATATCAATCGATGTAGAAGAAAGTTTGAGAGCCCATGTGTCTCACTATTACATAAGAATTTACACTCGGCGGTGGTTGAACGAATAAGCAGCTAGTTAGAAAAGATATGCGAAATGACGTACGGCGAGTAGTTCAGCCGGGGAGTTCGTTCCCCGTCCAGTTCGCTCTGCGGCAAGTTGTTCCCAGCGTGTCGGGCGGTTCCCTTCCCTCACAGACAGATCGATTAGATATGCTGAAATTACCTGTACATCGGCAACGGTGAACCGAATTTTTCAGGTAGTTTATAATTAGAAAACGTAATGGAATGAAATGGCGATATTTTAAAAGACAATTATAAAAATGTTGACTGGAAGAATAAAATAAAAATCATTCGGTAAAAGCACTTATTATCGCCATTATCAGCTGCCCTATGAAGTGCCCGAATCGATTCTTTGACCGTTTTCTTCGTCTGTTCCCGCTCCAGTTCAACGAGTAATCTTCCAGCGCTTCATCTATGCAAGTGTAAATAAATTATTTGTATTTCAAATCTTCGTAAAACGTTATCTACCCAAATACAAATTAAATATTTATATTATAAATCTTCAAACAACGTCTTCTGCCCAAATGAGTAACTTTTTTCTTAAATGCACCGAAGCAAAACTGCCGAACTCGACGGACCAACACACCGGAGAGGGAACTGGACGGAGGACGAACTCGCTGGCTGAACAATACGTCATTTCGAATACTTTTTGAGACTACCAGGCGTATTGTTCAACCATCGCCGAGTGTAAAAGTGATTCTTATGTGTTAGTGAGACACATGGGGCTTCTCAAACTTTCTTCTACATCGATTGACATTATACCTTCGAACTCTTCCAGTAATTTTGCAATGAATAAAAAAAAAACCACATCTGTAACCAATTTAATAGTTTAAAGGATTCTGATAAATGTAACAACAGAAGATAAATAGGCATTTCTCGCGCTGTAATTTTTTTCCTAATACATCAAAAAAGGTTAATACGTAGGTTGCTACTTATATTTCTGGCCTAATAATGAAAAGGAAACAAATATCGATGATCAAAATCGGTTTATTGTTTTTCAAAATATTCTCTATGAAGATTAATATACTTTTTCATGCGTTTGAACCAATTTTCGAAGCATTTTTCCCATTCCGATTGAGATACTAAAAAACATACATTTTGAATGCATCAACCGTTTTGTTGGATGTCGAAAATCGTTGACCACGTAATTTGTTGTTGATGTACGGGAATAAAAAAAAGTCATTAAGGGGTAAATCAGGACCGTACGGCGGGTGACCCATCAATTCGATGTTTTGGCCTTTGTTTGAGCCGATGTATGAGAGCTCGCATTGTCATGATGAAGAATGATCCAACGGAGCTGGCTTTTCCTTATTTCACCGAAGACTTCTGGCAAACAAATGATAGTATACCAATCAAAATTGACCGTCCTACGCTGCTCTAACGGCACTGTCGCTACGTGACTAGTAATGCTGAAGAAACAGGTAAACCATTTGAGCTTTTTCTGCGATTAACATTTGTTAGATTAGGCTCATCTTGGAAGACCCATGCAGTCGATTGCTGGTTTGTTTCAGGCTCATAAGATCCATGATTCGTCGCCTGTGCAGATGTTGCATACAGCCTTTGATGCACTTTGGACGTATTTTTTCAACATTTCCTTGCACCAATCGACTCGATCCTTCTATCGAGCGTTTGTCAGATTATGCGGGATCCAACGCGAACAAATCTTTTTTACAGCCAAATGATCACGCAATATCTTATTGATTCTAGTGTCATACTAAACGCCAAAGATGCTTCAATCTCACGATATGTCACATGACGATCTTGCTTTATTAGTTCACACATAGCATCGATGTTTTTTCGCACAAAAACCGATTTTGGACGACCTACACGGAAATCGCCCTGGAGCGAACGTCGGCCACAATTAAATTTGTTATAACAGTTTTTTACAGCGCTGTAGGATGGTGCTATTTCGGCATATAAAGAATTAAGCTCATCGATACACTCTTGTCGTGATGAAAAATAATCACACGAAAATGTTCACGAGTTAATTCCATTTTTTTGCTGAGATTTTTTTTCAGTTTGCTGTAAACAACCTAAATCGCGTTCAAATAAAAAAATGTTATTATGAAAGTTATAGTTTGAAAAGAGTCAAATTTTCTAATGGAAACGTCAGATGGCGCCCAAATCATTCAATGCTGCCAAGGCCAGAAATATAAGTGGCAACCTACCTTACAACGCGATTTGGAAAACGTAATGAAATCAAATAAAATCCAATAGCTCTGCAACCGCTTAACTTATAAATTCGAAATGGTGCACATAAGTCGCGGATTAAATGTTCTTCAACAAAAGTATGTGTATCTCCGAATAACTTAATTATTGGGGACGGTAAAAATTGTAAAATTTAACACGCGCACATTAAAAGAAAGTTAAATCACATATAACTGATTTCCAAATTCAAGATTGATGAAGTATCGGAGATCATAAAGAAAGTTAATGTACTTCTAGGAGCCTTGTATTTCGATGAAAAGCTCGCTACTTAATAATAACAAATATAAATTTCGGATTTTTTAACAAAACTTTAAAAGTTTGCAAAAAGTTTAAAATAGTGTTAAACGCGCAGCTTGTCTCTTCGTATTAACGGAGAGAATATTACATTTAGAACAACTCGTAAATTTATATACTTAAGGGGATATTACACGAGTGTAATATATAGGGGATATTGGCAACGTAAAATTTGAATCTTCCATACTCTAAAAATCTCAGGGATGAAAAAAAAGTTATTCCCTCTCATAAAGACTTGAAATCCCGATTATATAATCGTTTAGCGGGTTATTTCTATAAAAAATTGGTCGGTCGCGGCAATAATTTCCTATTATGAAAAATTTTTTACTTTCAGGGAAAACCCATATACTTTATAATAGATTTTTACATGCGCAATAAATGAAGAATAAAATATAACTTTATAATGATCATGAAAAGCTACTAATTTTAAAACAGCAAAATGAAATCGGAATTTTAGTGAAAAAATTTGTTTCTCAGTCTTAAGAAGTTATTCTCTCATTTTTATACTTGTTTTCAACAAATCTACATGAAGTCAAATATAATTTTCCATTCGAATAGGTTTAAACAGAGGTTCTTTTACTTCCGTTCCTATATCCTTTCTCATTCCTATTCTTCAATTGTTCCTTTGTTAGGTTCTTTTGTTTTTACTATTTCGAACTTTTTCTCCATACAACTTCAATCCTTTCTAATTATTTGCTTTGGTTAAAAACGTCTACTGCTGACACTCCTGCCCATCAAAACAAAAAATTGTTTTAACGTGTGAAATCAGGATTTTCATTATTTTCCAGGAAATCAATTTAAGCAGTTTACTAATTAGCTTTCATTAAATATTTTGCTTTTAATGCACTATTTCTAGAAACTTCAATTAAGTACTTTTCTTAAAATCAAAAACATGGGCATGAAAGGTCAGTTCTCCGTTAAATTTTAAAATGTTTATTGCGGGAACGAATTTTATTACAAAATAAAATCGGCGATGAATTTTTTTTTTTTTTTAATTACCTTCGCCGGCAGGGGTATAAACCCGGTTAAAGATCATTCCGTTATTATTTAATATCATCTGAAGTTGAAAAAACAAAACCGTATTTAAAATCAAAGCTTGTAATTTAATTTTTGTATTTTATTTAAAAAGCCCCCCCCCTTTTTAATAATTTTTTATTTTTTATTTTTAAGTGTCGTGTACAGCTGTCGGGGCTATTACGACACTATGGCAATCGGAGAGTTAAATGGTTCGAAATAGGTTAGTTGTATGAAGAAACCGAATAGTGTCTGCAATGTTCAAAGGCGAGTTGGCCAAAGACGACTGCAAAGACGCTATCCGGTGCTGGGCGCGCTGGAGCGCGAAGGATGGGCACTCCAGGAACAGGTGTTTTACTGTAGGAGAGGGGGGAAGGGAGCAAAAGGGGCATTCGAAAGGGGGCTCGCAATTAAGTAGGAGATGATCATGAGTCAGCGAAATATGACCAATGCGGAGTCTTGCCATAGCCACAAAGTGGGTTCTGGGGAGGTCAGAAGGAGGGAACCAAGGGTCAATTCCGTGTTTTATCTCTCTTAGAAAGCAAGATTGTCTAGTGAGCCAATCTTGCTTCCATTGGGATTGCACAAGAATTTTTATAGATTTTACTATGTCGGCGGGAAGAGGAGGGGAACAGGGCATGGGGCACGACAGTGTTGACTTAGCAGCGATGTCAGCTAAGTAATTACCCCTAAGTCCGGTGTGGCTTGGCACCCATAAGAAAGTAATTTGGTGGGAGGGTGATCTTAATTTTAGGATTAGGGATTGTATAGAGTTGGTTATGTAATTCGATGGGGATTGTTGCGGAAGGGACTCCAAAGCTGCTAGTGAATCAGATACAATCAAAATGCGGCTGTTGGGTGGAGGGGATTTAACTGTGGATTCGAGGGCTAGGAAAATGGCATAAAGTTCGGCATCGAGAACGGAACAGTGGTCATGGAGGCGGGCGGACGACGAAACTAGGTTAGAGTGAAAGGAACAAGCAGTAGGAGACGATTCGGAAACAGGGCATGATTTCGCGCCGTCAGTGAAGTAGGCTTGGTGATTTGAATATTTTTTAAGGGTTGCGAAGATTCTGGTGCAGAGGAGGGAGGAGGAGATTTTTCCCCTGGAGAAATGTACAAGGGAATAATCGATTTCAGCTGGTAGGGTAGCCCAGGGTGGAAGAGGAGGTGGTGTATTGAGGTTTTTGAAGTGTTGGAGGTCGATGTTGGAGTCTAATAGGATTTTTGTTAGACGAGGGAGCGCGCCATTAGGAGGTGTGGGGTAAGGATCACAAAGTCCAAGAAGGAAGACTCTTAAAGAATCGCGGAAGGAGTGTAAGGATCTTTGAAAGTGTAAGGGTGGAGAACCCAATAAGGATTGGAGGCTGTGCGTGGGGGACGTATGGTGCGCACCTAGTATTAATCGAAGAGAAGAATTTTGTAGTGGGTTCAACATTTTGAGAAGAGATGAGGAGGCGGTAGAATACAATGAGCATCCGTAGGAGAGACGGCTGAGGATAAGGGATTGGAAAAGTGTTAGCAGAAGCTTGGGGGAGAGTTATGGTTTTTGTGGGATAGATATTTTAATGTAGTGATATATTTGCTGCACTTCTTTTTAAGAGATTGCAGGTGAGGCCGCCACGATAATTTGCTATCGAAAATGATCCCGAGGAAAGTTGCTGTACTGGAGTATGTGAGAAGAGAATTATCTAAAAAAAGAGTTGGAGGAGAAGTAATTTTATTTTTCCTATTAAAGTCAATAGATTTAGTTTTAGATGGAGAGAAGGAGAGCCCATTCAGGCTAGACCATTCTTCTAAGTTTTTTAACACATTTTGCAAGGTGTGTTGGGCATAGGAAGGATTCGATGTTGTTAGGGAAATGTTCAAGTCATCAACAAAAAGGCGAGCAATTACCGGAGGGGGGATGTGATCCACGATGTCGTTGATATATAAGTTGAAAAGGGTCACGCTTAGGGCCGAGCCCTGAGGGAGTCCGTTTTCTGGGAATTGCGGACATGAAAGGGAATTAATTATTCTTACCCGGATAGATCTGTCATGGAGAAAATCTTTTAAGTACGCAAACATGTTCCCTGTTACATTGTTCTTAATAATCTTCTGGAGTAATCCCAGGCGCCAGACCCGATCATACGCCTTCTCTATGTCAAAGAAAATTGAGTAGGTGTGCTCTCTGTTAGCGAAAGCTGCTCTGACTTCGTTGTGCAAACTGGATAAATGCTCTAGCGTCGATCTTTTTTTCCGTCCGCCAGACTGGCACGAGGAGAGGAGTCCACGGGTTTCTAAGACCCACGACAGTCTTCTGTTGATCACTTTTTCCAAAGTTTTAGCCAGTACTGAAATCAAAGAAATTGGCCTGTAGCTTGAGAGGAGGGTGGGATCTTTGCCGCGTTTGAGGATAGGGACTATGATAGCTTCTTTCCAGGATAGCGGTATGGAGCCTTGAGCCCAGATTTGGTTATAGATTGCTAGGAGATATGAAAGGGCAGGTGGTGGTAAGTGCTTTAACATCAATGAATGAATTCCGTCGGCACTAGGGGCTGAGTTTTTAGAGTGGAATTTTATCTGATAATTAAGCTCGCTTAATGTAATAGGGCTACTGTATCCATCCGTGTTATTAATATTAAAAGTTATCGCAGTTTATTCTTCGTTAGATTTGTGCGTCAGAAAATTTTGTGAGTAAACCGAGGACGACGATTCGTGGCTGAAGTGTGTGGCAAACACATTTGCCACCACAGAAGGTTCAATTATTGGATTATTGTTAATTATGATAGGGGGAATTGGTGGGATGGTAGGGATGCCGTTTATTAATTTAATTTTACGCCAAATTGTTCGGTTGCATGTGCTCTGTGTTATGGTAGAGATAAAGACTGTCCATGCCTCCTGTTTCTTTTGGCGGATTACATCTCGTGCAGCAGCACGGGCTTTCCTGAAAGCAATGAGATCAGAGGGTAGGTGGGTGGATTTGTATCTTCGGAGGGCTTTTTTTCTTGCAGTGATTGCTAAGCGAACTTCGATGCACCACCAAGGAATGTAGCGTGGAAGTGAAAAGGGTCGGGATTTGGGGATAGATACATTGGCAGCGGCAGTTAATTTTTCTGTGAAAATTGTAATTGATTGTTGTATTTTTAACAATTAGCAGTGTGAAGTTCTTATCACACCATCAAGAATCGTAAATTAGTTACACTTTCCTCTTTAACTGGTTGGAGATCTAAAAAAAAAAAAAAAATACAAATCTCCGAGCATTAATTGCGCCTGACCGGCAACGTATGAAATAAAACAACGGGGCTAAAAATGTATGAACTATTTCGTTCGATTCTAAAATCCATAGATTTTCCATTAAAATACGTTTCTCATATGATTTGTTAACCGACAAGAAAAATTTTGAGAAAAATTGTTATAACCTGATCTTTTTTATGTAATATAAAATTTCTTAATTTTAAAATAAATAATATTTGTATTGAAGTGAGAATTTATAGAACAGATTTTTTATTTAAACGGTCGAATATCGTTTCTTTACGTCCATCAAAAGCAGAAACATTTCTCCAAAATAACTTCCATTTTTTTTTCCATACAATTCAGGTTTCATGTGTGCTATTAAAATAACGTTTTCGCAAAAATTTAAGAAGGAAAGTTATTACAATGAACTACTCGTAGACCGGATATCCTTATAAATGGATTACTTTCGACACTGAAACTATAATTTTTTTTGCTTTTTGTTGATATTATATTAGGTTTATAAATGACAGACTATTGTATGTGTCAACATTGCTTCCATCCTCGCTTTTCCATTATTCGCTTGTGCCGTCTCCTTATTGTCTATTCCAGCCCCTCAATGATCAATTTATTTGTGATCCTGATCATGCTCGGTTGTTCGTTTCTTGTAACTGAACAAGCTTCTTTCTACTTTTCCCTTTAATAACAAATCGGTATTCCCACTCCATACAGAGTTTCATTCATTCTCTGCCTTTTTTCTCCTACTGTTATCCAAGCTATTGATTATCTTTTGTCGGCTATCTCTGATCGTGTAAAGATCCGAGTCTCTTGTAACTCTTTTCGTTTTTTTTTTTTCCAACTAGAGCGAGTAGGCGGGTCTCTAGCGTTTTGTAACTGAACTTTACGGTTAAGAAAATAAACGCAACAGCAAATCCGACAGAATCCGAGGTAGAAAAAAAGTTAGGTGTTTTAGGAGGAGTTTTATGCGAGTATGAGAATACTGAGGTTCGATCCGCGTTGGTAAATGCTTGAAATATAACGCGATTCTTGTTTAAAGTAGAAGCCTCTCGGAAAGAAATATTCTCAAAGGTTATTCTTAATGTTATTTTGCCTTACCCATTCCGGACAAGATCGATCGTTTGAGCAATGAGTTAATTTATGTAATTTTGGACTACCAAAAAATCTAAGAGGAATTTAAACGATTGCATGACTAAAATAGAGTATCGTGGTTTTTAGGACGTTAAAAATTTTTTAAAAAAATGTCACTCAAGGAATTCTACGAGTATATTATTATAGTTGCACAAAGAAGTTCTTGATTCCTTAAAATACCCTTTCCCAGTAATAAGTACTAATGAAGCGTTGTATTCCTTTTTATACTTGTGTTCTTTGTGGTTGTGATTATTTATTCCAGTCAATAACTAAGCAACAGACAAAAAAAATCGTTTGTTTCTGACTGCGATTGCAACTGCGAGAAATATTGTGTATGAATTGAAATTTTGTTTCTTAGGCGAAATCCATAATTTATCCATATATGTATATTTTTTATGCGTTTTATTTTGCCTTTTTATATTTGTGTTAATACACGTCAATAATTTTTTTAACGTGTATGGTTTTTTAGAAAATATTATATTTGCAATCAAAATTGTTTCTATTCGCGTGAAAAAATTTGTTTTTAGCATTTAAGTTCTGTGAGAACTGTGTAACATTACTTTCTCATTTAAAGTACAGCATTAAATAAAAACTGTCAGAAGTTCCTGTCAAATGAACAAGCACTGGCAAGTAACTTACAACAGTAACTTTTGCAAGTTACTCGCCAGCGAACACTTAGCTTAAATATAAGAAACAGAGTTTTACTTACCCCACTCAGTACTAGGTATCGGACTGCAATATACGTATCTATAACAAAACATAAGTAGTCGATTTTAACAATTTTTCTTTTGTTTTTTTTGTTTTTTTGTTTTTTTGTTTTTTTGCATTGTCCAGCGAATCATTTATTATTATTATTATTATTAGTAGTATTACAACATTGTTTAAACAGTAATCAGTATTACAAACTACAAATTATTACTATGATCATAGATAATGACGTTGAGGCTATGAGCCTAAAGAGTTACATACGATACGATATGTATGTAGTACGCATTAATTCTAAGTGGTTCTCCGAAGCAGGTCATCGTGTAATGTTATTTGTCAAAGTGACAGCAAGAGGGTTGATGTGTCCAGTCAAGCGATCATAATATCGACTGCTACGGAAAAGTCTATTCCCTCAATCACTGTGGGTGTTCGTAGATTGTTTTGGATGATACTGTTGCGCACGAACCATAATGCATCGTATAAACGTCGAAGAGATTTATTATGAAATGCCTGAACATTCTTAAGGCATGACGACACTTGTTTGCATGTTAGCAGTTAATTTTCAAGCCGAAGTTTACTTTTTGGGCGAAGTAGCCAATCCAGTTTTTTCATTTTGTAGCGACAATTAAATAAAGTATAAAGCAAGTCCCATACCTTTGACAAGGCGTCGGTGATTGTGAAGTTAAGCTTTTCATAATGGTATTAAACCTAATGGATCTGATGAGAATATTTGGACCAGTTCCTTTCTACTCGGGATCCGCCTTTACTTTCCAAGATTTCTCTGGTACCCAATTATTTTAGATTAGGTATAAACCTAGGAGCGACTTAGATTCGGAACGAGACAAGTCTCGAACCCGTGACCTCTGATTTGGTAGCCAAGCACCTTAACTACTAGGCTACCGCGATGCCTGTAGCGGCAATTGCGTCAGGTAATTTGAATACGTTGTTACCAATTAAGTCGTTTGTCCAAGTACATGCCGAGATAACGAACTTGACCCACTTGGGGAATGATAATGCTGTCGTAGTTGATATTTGTGCATGTACCTCTTTCAATGTATAATAAATTGGTAGAAAAAAGATTTTTCCGGGTTTACTAGTGTATATTCCACCTTTTAACCCATAGGGCGAATCGATTCAGGTAGCTTTGAGCCCTGTCTACAGCCTCTACCGGGCAGGTTGAGTTAACAACATCAGCGGTGTACAAGATGTAAAATATTGGACCATACACGCTGCTCTGTGGAACTCCAACTCCGATAGCTCGAATAGATGACCGAGTATCACAGGTCTGTACATAAAATGTTCAATTGTACAGTTGAGTAAGTGCTGGCGAAGTATTCATCTTGAGTCTGTGCAAAAGTTCGACTGTCCATACTTTGTCGAATGCCTGTTGGACGTCTAGAAATATAGCTGCCCGGTATTGTTTGTTTTCAAGAGCTGATAAGATAAGGTTGAACAACTCGATGGAGTTATTCAATGGTGGCATGTTGTCCTTGGAAGCTGAACTGATGGTCAGGAATTGTTATCGTTCCTAAAATTTCCATCATCTTGGATAACAGTATTCTTTCAAATATTTTGGAGAGAGTGGGAAGCAAGCTTACTCGTCTATAGAAGGCGAAAAGATGGTCTAGAGTCACAGGCTTAGTAATCATAACGATTACGGAACACTTGCACTAAGCTGGGAAGTGAAAAATTCGTTTTGTTTCTTTTCTTTTCTTTTTTTAAAATAACAAATAAATAAATAAATAACTACTATCTGCTACCTAATATTTATCCTTCAATTAACTATAATTGTATTATACGTATGTTATTACTTTTGCGCTAATCTCTGAGTCGTATCGCTCGATTCCGAGCGTCGTGACTACCTCTATTGGTACATTCTAGTTGTACAGAATAGGCAGCTCTCATGGCCATTGTTTATATGCAGTACGAATGTGTATGCACGCAAGACCACACCCGGAACTGATTAGTAATCGTTTGATTTATCGATATACAAGTGCAGTCCTATTTATGTCTGCTGTGTGTACTGAACTAGCGCGCATATGATGGTATGCATGTTTGCCATTGCCTACCACGTGATTATTAGCGATTATTTATTTATTTATTTAATTATTGTAATAAGTTCGTCGTGGCTCGGGATCGAACCTGTGACCGCCGTAACCGAAGTCTAGCAACTAGGCTATCGCGACGACAACTACGGTTTATTTAGTAAAATATCTCCACATAAACAAATGAAAATATAACATTATTCTCATACTGTTAGCATTACATGGGATTCTTAATAAAATTACGTCGTTACTATTATTAAGAAAAAAACGTTATGTAAAACCAAAGGAAATTAAAATTGTTTTCTTTGATAGTTTATTTCTGAACACCGTGCCTCAAATTAATTTACGGATATCAGTTCATTGCTAGTTTTATTATTCTATGACATAAGTATCCTAGTATGGATTCTTTAAATTGTATACAACTCGTAGATAAACTTGAGAAATGAGACCAGTTTCTTTTATTTTCCACTTTAAATTTAAATTTTAACTGAATTTTTTTGCGAAATGAATTTTATTAAATTACTGGGGTTAAACAACAGAAGTATCCGCTTACACTATAACTACTATTAGCAACTACTGACACAGAGTATGATGTATTATTAATAACTGAAACTTGGCTTTATATTAATGAAATTTTACGATATAATTTACCAGGATATAAACATTAATGGGGCAATGTAGAGAAGAAAAACATGCAAAAAATCATATCAAATTTACTGAAGTAAACCTTAAGATAACTAGTGGGAATATTATCTATATTAACATAGATTTAACAAATAAGCAATTATCATATCCCTAGCAGGTATCTGCCGTTACCGTGAACACGTTCCCGGACATTTTCTCGAATAAACGATTTCATGAATTTTATTTTCCTGATTTTTTTTTACCGATTTATTGAAATTGTTTATAAAACAATAGTATGGGCTAAAATTCGCAAATACGTTACTTCGTCATTTTTGTCTTTATACGTTACATCGTACTGAGCGACAATACTTCCTATACGAACATGGAGTTCCAACCATTTGTGTTTCGGGCTGACTTTAACTTTTCTACCGAGACTGAGTTCGGCGTATCCGCTTGTTCTTTTTGTAGTTCTGTCAGAGCAGAGTACAGGTCGGGGTGGTGTTTGCCTACTACTAGACGAAAGCGGTTATGGCAACCTTCGCTAGCGTTGTTAGTCTTGTGCGTGTTTGCGAGCGCTGCGGTGTGTTGATTCTACAGGGAAGGTGGATATCGCGCAGGAACGGCTCTGCGTCGGTCTCTCGCTGCAACGCCGACCACATAAGTGCGTGCGAAGTATTCGAAGACAGGAAAAAAATCGTCTGGACATTTGTTGCGTAATAAGTTGAAGACTCGGAGGACATCTATTCTACGCTTCCTGGAGGCCTTCCGCCTGAATTTTTCTGTAGACAGCTTGGCCTAGGTGGAATTCACGGGCGCGTCGGGGAAGATGTCCCTGCAGACGTTAATAATTCCAAGTTCAAAATTTGTCATAATTCTTGCAGGGAACACTCGTGTATCCTGAACTTTTCGACGGCGTCTCGAACTACTCGTAGAACCGCGGCGTACTAAAGGTACATCCTCGCCGTTCGTAGCACTCCTTTTCCGTACGCCAAGGATCGTGAACACTTGCGTAAAGATGGTGGGACCAACCTTAAACGTGCCATCGAGGAACCACGTGGAACTCTCACACAGCAATTCGATATTCCGCTGCGTCGCAAAGATAAGTGTACTACTCTCTCCACTTCTTCTTCGTCGTCCGCCTCCTCATCCTCAAAGTATTCTGCTCACGAGTCGTACATCAAAAATATTTGTTCTTGAAGCGTTCGCTGATATTTGTCCGGTAGCACATGTAATTCGTTCGATGACTTTGGATTCGGAGGCAAATTCCGGCGGCGTACTCTCCTCATCACCTTCGAAAGCGCTTCTCGTTGGGGAAGCTGGCTGAGAACTTCGGCCAACACAGCAGCCAGTTCCGTACAAAGCATCATGGCTGGTGGCTGTTCCGGATGAGCCGCGGTCTTTCGCTTGCGTGTATTGGTCACGGCCTCCGCCCGGCATTGTTCTAAGTTCGGAGGATGTTCGTGCGGTGATTCCGTAGGTCCTTTAATAAGGATAAAGTCTTCTCCGGGCGGAGGATCATTGGTAATACAGCGTGCCGTACATTTTTTTCCTCGCAACTTCCGGCAGTCCCAGTATATTCGTTCTTTCTGCTTTTTCGAGCGGACGTACAGGTACCCTTCCACACACAACTTAATTTCCACTAAAGTAGCCATTTCAACGTTTGAGATATTTATGATGATCACTATAGGTGTATGAACGACGACCGACATCACTTTCATTAACGTTCCATAGAAATGATGAAAATAAAAGGCAAAAATTTCGTATGTTCTTGGGGAACCTTTCATTACGGGAAAAGTCGTTCGGGAAAAATTTTTATTCGGGAAAATGTCCGTTCTACGATTCGGTTCAGGAAATTTACATTCGGGAAAATAAAATTCGTTAAATTTTCCATTCGGGTAAACAACCATTCGGGAATTCGTATTCGGGGAAATGTCCTGGAATCACTGTGAATCTACGTATGCAGAATTTTTGGTCGAGTTATCTCAGATAATTATTGTAACAATCGAAATTGCCATTATAAATATAAATCTACTAAACACAACACAAGACATGATTACTTAAATTTACTGTATTCTGGTTTCAATCACTGTGAATGAACCAAGTTTTGAAAGACCACATGACAATTACTACTCATGTCTTGATCACTTATTTATTTAAAGAATAAATAATAATCAGACAAAAGTCCAAGTAACTTGTGAAACTATGAAAGTAACCTTCTAAGATCACTATGTACTAAAAATCAAATTAAACAAAAAAAAAAAAAAAAAAAAATATATTCAAGTTGATTGAATTGTTGTGTTCTATCGCGTTCGTGCTGATAAGCAAACTTGTGAATGCCGCTCCGCTGATGCTGTTTGTCTCGGTGAGTCCGTTCTTAATTGTTTGTCTTATCTTATCATCGCGCTTTACAACCGATCGTGTAACCGTCGCCGCGTAACTGCGCCGCTACCAAGGCACGCTGTCCGAATTGCTCGACAGTGCAGCCAGTTAAAGAACTTATAAACATCCCAGGTTCGACGTCAAAGTACTACACTCAGTGCGCTCCTCAATTAAGTTGCAGTACTCGGGGCACTGTCGCGCGGAACAATGCCGCGCGATAAGCCTCTGAGCGGCTGTTTGCAGCCACCTCGGCTAACGTTACCGTCAACGTCAACGGTAAAAACGATGAAAACAAAAAACCCACCCCGACCGGTTACCCCGGTACAGTTGCGGAAAACTGCTACCGGTAGCTATTCCATAAAAAGACAATTGTCCTATTCAACTACCAGTGAAAGCGATGAAAATTGGCTAACTCCCAAGCATGTAGCTAAGAGTGTAAAATCTGTCGCTTCTTATAACGCTAAACCAGTAAACACTAAACGTAATATTTTCCAATTTCTGGATAATGAAAACAGTGATGATATCAATAATAATAGTAGTAATAACAATAACGGTAATAGCAGTAGTAATAACAATGACGCTGAAATGGAAGTCACTAATATTAATCCTAATAACCCGGAGCCTGCGTCTAACGAGGTTAACTCCAACAAGAGAGCCAGGCCACCGTCACCCATTATGGTAAAAAACGTGCAAAATATCACCAACTTCAGAGAATTCCTACTAAAGATACCTGATATAGAATTTTCACTTAAATCCACGCTGTCGGGAGTGACAATAAAACCTTCTAACCCACTAAGTTATCGTACCCTTATAAGGGCTATGAAAGATAGTAATTATTTATATTATACTTACTCCCTAGAGGAGGATAAACTGTTCAGGGTAGTGTTAAGAAACCTGCACTGTTCTACTGACCTAGCTGAACTAAAAGCAGAGCTGGAGGCAAGAGGTTTTGTGGTAGCTCGGATCACTAATATTCTCAAAGGAAAAACTAAGCAACCCTTGCCAATGTTTTTTGTTGACTTAATACCTGCTCCAAAGAATGGCGAAATTTTCAACATCACGCGCTTATTGAATACAGTAGTGGCGGTGGAAGAACCGAGAAAAGACTCGAGGCTGAAACAATGTAGACGCTGTCAGCTGTTTGGTCACACGGCCAATTACTGTAATCTTCCTCCTCGTTGTGTAAAATGTGCAGGCAAGCACGACACTAAAACATGTACTAAAGGCGTCGATGTGCCAGCAATCTGTGCGCTATGTGACGGAAATCATCCGGCGAGCTACAGGGGATGTTCGGTGTACAAGCAGCAGACTACATTTTATAAGAATTTACGATCAACTTACGCTAGCACTCAAATAAATACCTACAATGCCGCAAGTGGGGATTACAATTGTTCTAGTGTAGTAAATAATAATAGGACTTATGCCAATGTTGCTAAAGCTAAACGCGTAGATTTAGATCTAAATAATGTATCCAGCAGAGGACATCTGAGTAACAGTAAAAATTGCTACACCGACGATGGTATTACCACTGCCAGTAATAACAGCAACAGAAACAATGCTGATATGTCCTCAATGCTATCTGCATTTTTGAACGAATTTAAAAGCGTAATTAATCCATTAATCTCCTTACTAACTAAGGTTATTGAAAAACTACTATCCTAATGATAAATGAAATAAATAACATCTCTCGTCAGTCACTAGTGATTATGCTATGGAACGCCAATGGCATTGCTCCAAAGAAAGGAGAATTAGAGATTTTTCTTCAGCTTAATACTGTTGACGTTGTACTGATCGTGGAAACGCATCTCGTAAGAAGTCACAGCTTTAAGCTAAACGGATATAACGCCTACACTGCGCACCACCCTGATGGCACGGCCCACGGTGGTTCCATGATATTGGTCAAAAGTGGATATAAGCAATATGAAAATTTTTCCCGAAGCACATATGCCTATCAGGTCGTTGCCGTGAACATAGAAACATTTGCAGGTGAAATCGCCGTGGCGGCAATTTACTGCCACGGAGGATTCGCAATACCAGACGTGGAGCTCAACAGTCTTTTTAACAACTTAGGAAATAAGTTCATATGCGGTGGTGACTATAACGCGAAAAGCTTCGCGTGGGGTTCTAGGCTAACTAATCGGGCTGGGAAGAAGCTTGATAGGTGCCTACGGAGTAATTCACTTGCCGTCCTTTCACCAATGACGCCCACGTACTGGCCTGCGCATGATAATAGACTTCTAGACATATTGGATTTTTTTATCATCCGTGGATTACAAAGATACAGCAGAGAATGTAGTACTGTTAATGACCTCTCTTCAGATCATATTCCAGTTGTTGCCGTCGTAGACGTACGCCCGAGGTGTATACCCACCCAACAAGGACTGGTTAATAAGTCCACAAATTGGGACCTCCTTTGTAGCATAATCGAAAGTAATATCAATTTAAGAATTAAAATAAAGAATAAAGAGGACATAGACCTAGCGGTCAAAAATTTTACCAATCTAATTGTACGCGCCTGCCATGACTCGACTAGTTATACCTCGGATAAACGGCGAGTCAGATTCATTCCGGTCGAGATTAGACAGTTAATTAAAAAAACCAGGGCAGCCAGGAAGAAGTGGCAGCGCAGTCGCTACCCATCGTTAAAGAAACAGTATGCAACTCTGCAAAATGCGTTAAGAACCAAAATCAGCCTGTATAAGAACGAAACGACTCAAAGGAATCTGTTAGCAATGAACACTGGATACCGCAGCCTTGTGGAACAATACGAAGAAATTGCTACAGTACGAAAAGGAACAATTCAACATAAAAGTAGACAACAGTTGGGCCAAAACCGATAAGGATAAGGCAAACGCATTTGCAGAACACCTCAGCTCAGTTTTCACACCGCATCCAGATATGCGCATTGAGCGCTCAGAACTGATGCAACGTATGTCAAAGGTTCCCTGCACGTTAGGAAGATCAAAAATGTTTACGCCGAAAGAGGTATTCGAATGTCTGCGCAAGGCACCGCTACGGAAAAGCCCTGGAGCAGATAACATCACTGGCGAAATTATCTCACGACTCCCACCGAAGGCAGCTACCCTGTTGTGTTACATATTCAATGGAATATTACGAACTGGATACTTCCCTGAAGCATGGAAGAAGTCAGTAATAGTAATGATCCCCAAGCAGGGTAAGCCGAAAATGGACGTTTCCTCTTATAGACCTATCAGCTTGCTCTGCTCCTTATCCAAGGTGTTAGAGAGATTAATCCTAAATCGTATTCAGCCGCTTATAACCAGTCACGGTATTATACCGAGTCATCAATTCGGGTTTCGCAGGAAACATTCTACAGTGCAACAGTGTCATCGGTTGGTAGATGCGATTTCGTCAACTCTGGAGAGGAAGGAGGTATGCTCTGCAGTTTTCCTGGATGTTGCACAAGCCTTCGATAAAGTGTGGCATCCTGGATTACTTTGTAAATTGAGGCAGTTTCTCACTTCTGATTTATACGCGTTACTTCAGTCGTACTTGAACAGCAGAACTTTCGTCGTAAATATCAATGGTTGTCTTTCAAAAGTAGGTATGATTCTATCGTCAGTTCCGCAGGGTAGTCTGATCGGACCTCTTTTGTATTCAATCTACACGGCAGACATACCGATCAGTAATCAGACGATCCTAGCAACGTATGCTGATGATATCGCCATTCTTGCATCCAACTCAGTGGTCACGTACGCGAACGTTGCTGTACAAAACCACCTAGACAAGCTGGCTGAATGGGCACAGAGCTGGCGCATAATGTTTAACCCCAACAAGTGTCAACACGTCGTGTTTACAAACAGGAAAATTAGCTGTCCAGCGGTGAAAATTGGCAACGCTCAAATTCCCCAAACCAACTCGGTACGGTATCTCGGCATGTACCTGGACAGGAGACTTACTTGGCGAATACACGTGGCACAAATCAGAAGAGCCATTGCTGCTCGCGCGAAGTCGCTACATCCGCTTTTGGGACGGAAGTCTGCTCTCAACTTAACTACCAAACGAATCATTTACCTTGCTGCAATCGCTCCCATTTGGCGCTATGGAATTGAATTGTATGGAAGTACTTGTAAAAGCAACCTTCGAAGAATTCAACAGCAGCAGTCCAGGATACTCCGCACTATCACGTCTGCTCCACCTTACGTGTCCAATTTGACGTTACATAATGACCTCAGGGTCCCATACGTCAGTGATGTACACATTGCACAGTACAAAAGATTGTTTGACAAATTCGAGTGTAGCAGCAATCCTGTCATCCGTAGGATGCATACGGACAGTCTTCCAGATAATCCTCCAAGGCGACTTAGAAGGAAATGGTGTCGGGATGCTATCCCGATCACTTAATTCCTCACTTTAAGTTACTTGCATAATAACATGTACTTATTCTTAATCACGGCACGCGTTCATTCCTATAATTGATCCTCTGAACATTCTTATCTTATTGTGTTACTCCCTTTCCCTTCTCACAACCTAATGTCTCGCTGGAGTCATTAGATTTTATTATTATTAGTTCCTCTTCCTACAATATCGCCGTTGTTTGCAGTAAGTTGTGCTGGTATGACGTATAAAAAAAAAAAAAAAAAAAAAAAAAACATTACTCCAAGAACAAATAAAATGTTAAATATGAATGAATTTTGTCTTGATAAAACATCGTTCCAAAGAAATTTATATCCTTATTAAATTTTTTTTTATAGACATAGATAAACTGTAATTTAAAAAAAAAAAAAAAAAATTATATTCCTATGATGTCTCTGAAATATTTGTTAGTGACTTAAAAAATTTGAATTCTTTCTTTCAAAAATTAAAACTAGTCTGCAAAATTCAAAGAAAAAGATGAAGAAAAACAAATCATCCGATGTTAGATCCGAATGGATAACAAGGGAATTAATTATTTTAACAAAAGAAAAAAAAACGAATATACAAATTAACCAAACTGTTTCCTCAGAACAATTCATTAAATATAGAATATAAGGAATTATTAAAAAATGTCCAAAAAAAAGTAAGAAAAGCTAAAAAGGATTATTATACAGAAATGTTATACAAATATGGAATTGCTAATAAAAAATATTGATCTGCAGTCAGAAAAGTCTTGGGAAACAGAAAACTCTGAAATTAAAGAAATAAAAATTGATGATACAAATGTAAGTGCAACTGGAAATGAAAAATTAATATCTACATAATTTAACAAAAATTTTATTACTGTAGTAAATAGCCTCAAAAATAGTATTAACAAAAATTTAAATACACAATCAAATGATATTAAAAATTCCTTTGGATTTGTAGAAATTTCAGAGAATGGAGTAAGAAGTGCAATACTTTCACTGCCTTACAAATACTCCTATAGGTTTGAAGGGTTTTCCATTTAACTAATAAAAACTAATATAACATTTTTTGTAAAATCACTTACTTATTCAATAACTCTGTAATAAGATGATAAATTTCCAGAAATTGGTTATTATAACACTAGTTTTTAAAAATGGAGGTGCTACTAATGCATCAAACTACAGACCTATTTGTACCCTGTATACATCCTTAAAGATCTTTGAAAAAATTATGAAAAACATAATAATGTGTTATTTACAAAAAATTGAATATTTTAGCAAAAAATCAATATGGGTTCCTGCCTACAAAAAGTATGCATGATGCCCTCTTTCATCACATCTCATATATCACCAAAAACACTGAGGAGGTTAGATCAGTCACAGCAGTGTACCTAGACCTGTGTAAGGCATTTGATGTAGTAGACCACAACATTTTATTACTGAAATGGTTAAATTGTGTATTTCGTGGAAACATTCATAGCTGGATCAAAACATCTTTAATTGAAAGAAAATTTACAACAAAAATTAATGCTGCATTAGGTGGATATGAAGAACAACTATATGGGGTTCCGCAAGGGAGCATATTAGGCCCTACTTTATTTTTAATATTCATAAATGACATGTGTGACTTGAAGGTATCAGGTAAAATATTCACCTACACTGATGATACTGTATGTGTGGCGAACTCACGTCAAGATATCCCACAAAATCTAGTTCGATCTGATGTTAAGTAAATCAATGTGTTGCTTAATGAAAACAATTTAAAAATAAATTTAAAAATAAATTTTAAAAAAAAAACTAAATATTTAGTGTAGTAACTCATAGCAGTATATTTTTATTTTTTTTTTATTTTTTACAGCAGTATAAATGACAGGATATAAACATAGTATGGGATAATAATGTAACACTAGAGAGTGCACATGATACCAAATACCTTGAAATACAATTTAACAATAAACTTATTTGGGGAATAAGCATATAGGATATTTAGAAAAAAAATTACATAAACTCTAAATTATATGTTTTATTATTTGAAAGCATTTTTTGATAAAGTACAGTTAAGAAAATTGTACTTTGCATTTATACCAACCAGTTGTCTGTTATGGCCTAATGCACTGAGGAAAAGCAGCATTTGAAAGGAATAACCACTCTACAAAAATATATATATATTGAATTATATAAACAGGAACAACAAAAAATAATCTAAATCTGTTACCTGTAACAAACTTATACAAAATTAACCTCTTAAACTAAGTACTAAAAAAAAAAAAAAAGTATTTAATATTTCACAGACAGATCGAAAAACAGGATCAACACATGAAGAACGATCTAGACTACCTTATATTAAAAAATATCATATGCAGCTGAGAAATTATTCAACTCACTCTCGAAATCATTGAATGAAAAGTAAAAAATTATAAGAAGAGACGAAAATTATCAAATTAACCCAGGTATTTCTGTACAGCAAACACAACACAAATCAAATCGTCGTCTTATATCCAAAAAAGTTAATATATCATATATACCTAAACTAAATTTAAATTTTAAGTAATCATAAAATTTCATTTTTATCTTTTATCTTATTCATACATCTACACAAAAAATTTTCTTTTACCTTATTTAAATACACATATGTAAAATTCTGCTTTCTTTATGTTTCATATACTTTCATTATGTTACAAACTAATATATATATATATGAATGTTTGTGTGTATATACATATATGCAGTGAGTCAAAAAAGTATTTGCACAGCACGAAAATTAGCAACAGGGTTACAGGGGAACGACATAGGACCCGGAAACATTTATTAGACATAAATAGACAAAAAATAAAGTAAAAGAAAATGTACATTTATTTCGAAAAAAACGAATCACAGCCTGGAATTAAAAAAAAGGAAAAAAGTAACCACAAAAAATTATACAGGAAAACATGAAAATAAAACTTTACCGTCAAAAAAAAAGGATATTAATATTTGGTACGCATTCCTTTTGCATCTGTGTAACAGCTTGAAGACGCAGTGGCATTGATTCGACTAAATTTTCCGTTACCCGGGGGCAAATATCTGCCCACGCAGCTTGGAGGGCCGCTTTCAGATCTCCGCTGTTTGATATTCTCCTCTTACGTACTTCCACTTCTAGGCATAAGTTTTCGATTACATTCAAATCCGGAGATCGTGGTGGGGTAGACAGCCGACGGGGCGCGTTATAGAGCAACCATTCACGGGTTTTTAGCGCAGTATGCTTCGGATCATTGTCCTGTTGAAAAATGGACGACTCCCCCAAGCCTACTTTGTGAGCGCTGTTCTTTAAATTATCGCGCAATATGTTGATATACATATCGGCTGTCATTTTTCCTTGAATGAAAACTAGATTCCCCACACCGCTGGACGCTATGCACCCCCATACAAGCACCTTACTTCCCACGTATTTGACGGTAGCCAGTAAATTTTCGGTTTGCAGCTCGGTGTTTCCCGTCCGCCATACATATCCACGTCCATCCGATCATCCGAATAAGTTGTATTTACTTTCATCGGAAAATAAAACTGATCGCCAATAGGTTGCCGGTTTGTTTATGTACGTTTCTGCGAATTCCAAACACGTTTGATGCGATCTGCTTCTGAAATGAACGGTTTCTTACGAGGACATCTGCCATGAAAGCCGGCCGAATAGAGCACGTTCCTAACAGTTTGAGGGTGAAGTTCTACTCCTGGTGTTAACGCGAGGTCAACGGCCAGTGCTGGAGCGCTCAAAAATGGATTTTTTCGCGATTTTTGTATAACGGATCTTTCATCCGTCGGTTTTAATTTTTTCGGTCGTCCTATACGAGCGTCATTTTCAATTATTTTTCCGACTTGAAACCGTTTTATTACATACAGTACTGCGGAAAATGCGAAGCTAACTTTCTTTGCTATTTCTCGGTAATTTTCACCTTTTTCATGTAGGGTAACAATGCGCGAACGCACAGGTGCTGGTATTTCAGAAGCTTTCGGCGACATCACACTTCAATTTCTTACAATAATTAAACTGATTTATGCTAACACGGACACCTTTCGTCACTCACGTACTACTGCACTCGCTGCAGCACTCGTACATATACGATATGATCATCTCAACGGTTTTTCCAAGGTCAAACTTGCATGCATGAGTTATTCGTTTGCACGTGTGCAAATACTTTTTTGGCGCTGCTTTTCCCCCTTTTTCCCACTAGCGGTGTTGCTTTTTAATCGTATGCGGCAGTTAAACATTTTAGGTGATTCTCTACGTCAAACGTTATTTTCTTTTATCCGGAGGAACCCGGTTGCTGCCCTTTTTTCGTATTTTTTTTATGGTGTGCAAATTCCTTTTTGACCCACTGTATATACATCTGTAAATGTGTGGAATGATTATATGTGTGTGTATTATGAGATTTGATTTTGTTATAGATATATTTTATCTATGTTAATATGAAAATTAATATATGTATGTACTGTATCATGTTTGAATTTGTTATATTATAAACATTTTGTACGTGCGAATACAAATTTGTTTATGTATGCAACTATAATTCTGGTTTCATTCAATGTTATATCGATGTGTAAGAATATCTAATTTTGTTTCATTCACATGTTTATACATAATTTTATTTCATTGTATATTTTATTAACTTTTTAAATTGTATTGAGAGGTATTAATGTTCATCTTTATTATCATTTGTAACTCTATTGCTCACGAAAATTTGCGCATAGGTAGAAATTGTTGAATAATAGTAATAATAAAGAATTTTGATTTTTGAATATTATTATTATTATTGCCATTATCATTATTATTAGCATTATTATTGAAACTGACACAAATGAAACGAAAGCAATTACTGGTAATTAAGACATTGATTGGAAAAAATATATTACCAAGAAGTAGTGTGCGATGGTGTGAAAACAACATGGCTACGATTACAGTAGCTTCCGCGCTGTCATAGATAGTTGACGAATTAAACAAAAAGAGATGCGCCTACAACTCAGTACTAGGTCATTAACGCCATCGTTGATGAGTGCAGGAAGAAATGAACGATTAGCGTAAAAGAAAATTAGCAAAAGAATAATGCAGGTAAAGTTATACCTAACTAACGCCCGTATTGTCCCAAACTGTAACACGTGCTGTGTAAACTGTAATTCATTAATTCTTAATTTATTTGAATACAAAGTTTAGAATTTCGTTACTGCTGTCTTCTTTCATGGAGGGATATCAAACCGAAGCGGATTTTGGCAAATACATTTGTTCATTATCAGAGCGCGGTTGTTGGGCATTATATTAATATACACGGGAATTACTAATAAAAACAGTTAAAGATAAAGCGGTATTCGGAATTACTTCGTCCATGTTAAAGCAAATCCAAGATTATACAACTATCGCATGAATAATCGATACTTAATAAATAGAAAATAAAGCTTCATCTGTGGAAAATATTGACTAAAATGTACAAAGTAACGCACCCAAGTATACCCAATTCCTGAAGGAAATTAGAAAAGGTTAAGTTAGCACCATGACAAGACTCTGAGAACGGGACATGAACACTGATTGTACTGGAACTATTTTAAGTTAATTTAACAGACACTAGCCAAAAACTCAAGACTCGGGTTGGGCAAGAATGCTAATAGAATTTTTTTCACTGGATTGTTTCAGAGTGAAAATTCAAGTGTCTGTAGCCCCTTAAAATTGAACATTTCGGCAAATAGTATAGAGCGCAATTCTGGGCGTATTAAGGAAACGACTGGCGTAATTTACATGTAAAAATATTTGCCTATAAAAATCCGGAACGGCCAGTCGAGAGAGGTTCGAAATCGCTGTTGTAAAAGAAGAAAACATTATTATAATGTATAAAGTAATTGGTTTCCGAAACAAATCAGAAAAGATTTTTCTGAAGCATAGCGAGATTCGCAACATGAAACAAATCGGTTCCGCTTGAAGAGCAAAAAGAATTCAATGAAGTTATCTGGATTTCAGAATGAAGCTCCTTACTTGACTACCTGGAAGAATAGAAAGAAAAAAATCATTGGACAACTGATATCTTCTGGTCAAGTGGTAAAATATTTTACTTTATTTAACGGTGTACTAGTACATCTGAGACAGTAACTCAAATTTTCTACGAGCGTAATACAATTTCATATGTTAATTTTAGTACTCACAAAATTACAGTTGATAATCCAAAAGTAACTAAATATACAGTTATTGCGCGCATCGTGATCCGGTGTTGAAATGAAAATAACGGTAATCGTTTGGCGTCAATTTAGCGTGAAAAGAACAAAAAATAAATAATTCGAATAAAATGTAACAATAAAAATTGAAACGTACGCAATTGTTACCAAGACCATCATGCAGCTGTTTAAATTATGATTCTAAGGACTGTGTTCTTTTTTTTTTTTTAACTTGACATTAAACACCATTTGGGAAATTGTGTCTTTCATATTCTAATTTTTGGCATGTCCGTTGGAAATTTACTGCATATGCGCTTTTAGCATTAAAATCCGCTAGGTTACCTTTAGAATTTTGCTCAGACAATGTCATGCTTTGTTATATATCGTAGACAAACATCTGAGAACAATAGCTGATGTATTCGTTTCTGCGCTTTATGGCGAATAGCAACCGTTATCGCTGAATTATTTTAACATTTAATTTTTAACAACAACCAGCCGGTTTGTCCGCATATATATATATATATGTCTACGTTATTTCGTGTTCCAGATTTTTTCTGTTAGTAATTAAGCGGCATGTAGAGTTAAGTTCACAGCACCAGTTTCACTTGTAGTAGTTACCATAGTGCAATAGCAGAAGTATTTGGAACATTACTTAGCAAATTGTACTGAAATAATAGACTACAGACAGTGAAGGACATTAAAAATTTGATTTTTACATCGACTAGGAACCGTTTTGCGTGAAAATTATTTTTTGACATGATTATGGATCCAATTAAACTACTCAAATATAATCGTTTTATTTTATACGTTTTTGTGTGTTTAATTTATTTATATCAAATCTGAAGTTCGTACATGTAAGTTTATTATTTACTTTCATTACGGAACATCAGGTTAGTTTTATTAACTTTTTTTTTATTGCATATAGGCTTGTTAACTATGGACATTAACCTAATGCGACTGATGATTATTATTTATATTTTCAGTGTGCGGGGTGTTATTCAAACCAAGTTTCACTGGAACAAGATACCGTTTCCCGGACTGGGCAGCAATTTTTATTCAGTTTCATTTAATCAACTCTGGATAGGTTTTTGCATCTGATTTAAAATAAGTTATCCTTGAACAGTGATCACGCTTCTTAGTCATTGCAATGGAAAAGAATTTGTAAGTCTCAACTGGAAGCTACTTCTTATAGGCCTATTTCTTTAAATCGATCCTTACATAAGCCTTAAAATTTTTTTTCTTTTTTATGGGTACGCCAACGAAGAGCAACAGCCCAATCAGCCAAGGAATCTAAGTAATAGTTCAAAAGGAGAATAACATACTAGATTTCAATCTGGTGCGAGATTGAATGAATGAAAGAAGCTAGAATAGGAACAACTGACAAGGAAGGAAATGAGAGAACATAAGAGTCATTGTATTGAGTAGGAAGACGAAGATCCAAAAGCCGAGAATAGAAGAGAGAA
Organism: Icerya purchasi; assembly: GCA_039619475.1. Lineage (NCBI taxonomy): Eukaryota > Metazoa > Arthropoda > Insecta > Hemiptera > Monophlebidae > Icerya > Icerya purchasi. Next base: position 266,372,345 of record CM077115.1, on the reverse strand, counting down.
CGTTCTGAAGAGAGTAAGAGGAACATTCGAAGAAGACGTGATTGATATCACACAGAAAAAAGGAATCCTCTGGGTGAAGAGGGCACCGCGGAGAAGAGACGAGAGAAAAACGATAAAGTGACGAAGGGAGAAAGGTATAACCGAAACGAAGACGACATATAGCGGTGATCAGGGGACGACAAAGGGAAGGAAACATGTCGAACCATCTGGTCAAAGAAGGTAAGGGCTGAACGGAAGGATAAAAGGAATTCGGATTTGAGAAAAGAGAAAAATAAATATCCTTCCATAATGTAATATGGAACTTTCCGGAAAAATGATTAATATTGTGAGCGGAAAATTTATGAAGAGGATGTCCATTGGAAGCTCCTGAGCGAACTAAAAAATCAGCCACCTTATTACCCTCAATTCCAGCATGGCTAGGAATCCACAATAAATCAATTTGGATCGAACGGAACAGGAATAATTCGTGAATTAGATTGCGAATAAGGAGAATGAAAGGATCAAAAGAGGGCAACGGTAAGGGAGAAGTTCTGGATAATTCGAAATTCGGGATATCCTTTCAACCAATATGTATGATTTCGAACTTGTTTTTGGATACAACAGAGATTTGCACTGATGAAGTCTGTTTGTCCTTTAATGATAAATAATATTTAAAATGGGTTTTCTTGGATGTCAAAAGGAACGTCCGATTATGTTCATTTGTCGCGTTAGCTCGAATACGTGAATTTATTTGTAATATATTTACAAAGAGAATTTTATACTTTTTAAATGCAATTACCAATTTAACTGCAACAGGAATTACGTATATAAACGTTTGAAGATGCAGTTTTAAGTCTCTTCCTATTACGTTAATATGCTTTTGCTTTTTTTAAGTATCCGCAGCAAATTCAAGTATTTCATCGTACGCGATTGATTCGATAATGTATAATAAAAGCAAAAATATTTAACCAATAGTTTTCTTGGGAGTCTGGTTGCCGAAATCGCCTTTAATAAAATGTTTTCGAAAATGGTAACGTTGCGCCATCTATATTAATATTTTTCATTTTTATTATTAGCCTTTATTTACCCAGGTTCTATGTATGCTGGTAGACAATAAGATACTATGGCAATTGTGTTCTTTTTTGTTTTGCTTTTGCATTCGTCGACGGGGGCATTAGTTCATGAACTAGAAAATGAAAGGAATGTAGAAGCAGGATGAGAGATAGCAGATGGAAAGGATCTAAGGGCCGGTATAACAGAAAGAGAAGGAAATGAAGGAATAAGAAACATGCTACAGGAAGTAATAAGATCTATTACTAAAAGTGAGAAGAGTAAAATAAGGAGCGTCCAGCAATGATGGGGAAATATTCAAATAAGATGCGGTTAACGTCGCAAATAAAATTAAAAGAGAATGGAGAGGTATGTAAGTGAGAAACGGAAAAGCGGCGCGGAATGTAGACTGTGTTTAAAGTGCAGATGATAGATTGGAGAACGTTGAAAGTCACAAAGAAGGGAAGTTGAGAAACCACGAATAACGAGGCAGAAGGTACAGTTGAATGGACATATAGAAGGAATAGAAATTTGAAAATGAAGAGGCAAAATAATTGTGCCATAAATTGAAGTGAGCAGTTGCGGAGAGAAGTGGTAGCATTGTGGGATCGAAAAATACTAATGATCATACAAGAAAAAATATATAAACGGGCTCGTAGATTCGCCGGGTCATTGCCTTCGATAACAGAATGTCGTAGATTTTAAATAGAGTGACAAAGAAAAAGGTTACGAATTAGAAAACGTATCAGGAGTATTGCATATAGTGGAGATGAGATAGTTTTTAAAATGAATACAATAAGGGTATTCTGGGAGATAAGAGAGAAGGAGATAAAGTTAAAATAATAGATTCGGCCTAGAAAACTGAGCAGAAGGAAGGAAGTTTAAAAAACTGCTGAGAAAAACGGAAAAAGACTAAACTAACTTCATAGGTTGTTTAGAGCGTCAGTGGTGACCGTAAAAAGGTCGAGGAAAAGGGAGGTTAAGGTATTTAAGAATTCCGATTTAACAATATGTTGTGGGATGAGTATTGATGGAACGAAGGAACGTAAAAAAGCTGATGGAGAAATATGATTATCATGAGTGGATGTATTCGGAAAAAACTGAAGGAGGTAGATAGTGATAAAAACTATAGTATCGTAATTTTATCGTCACACAAAGCGTAAATTACGATATTACGGTAGATAGAAAAGTCAAGAGTAGATGTAAGGAAATCAGTAAACGTTTAATGAAGAAACGTTAGCCCAGTCAAAACTTCCAAATGAAATTAAGAGATGGATCCGAGTAGTTTTTCAGGCTTCAAAACAGAGACGAAAAAAGAGTATTTTGGGCGTAATCGAACTTGGACGAAAGGGATACGGAAGGGAATTGCCGTGGATAAAAAAAATATTAATCAAGAACTGAATGGATAAAGGATTTGTGAAGCATGAGCAAGATGCAGAGGTCACCTCTTCCACTAGTATGGAAGCCGCAATTTAATTAATTTAGGTCCTCTGCAAGATGACTAGAACAGATGGCTGATGTGATTACGGAGTGAAAAACGACTGTCTTGAAAAACAACTAAATAACGAAAGGTGGAAACAGGAGGGATCGGGTAATTGTTTAATTCGGGCGACAATAAAGAAAGATCGAATTTAGCGCGGAGATGAAGATTTCTAAAACTAGCATAGGAGGAGAATTATGTAAAGATGTTTCCAATAAAACGGGAAATCAAAAAGTATGAGAAGGTGAAAGAAGATGAAACACGGCATGAGTCTCTTTATAGCTAGTAAGAAAGAGTTACGAATAAAGGAGATTAGTTAGACAGGAGAGAGGTTATGGTTAATAGCATACTGGGATAGAGAGGACTTGAAAAAGAAATAGAATTGATAAAGAAATCATATTAAGGAAATGATTAAGTCTTGGGGATTAAAGAGATTCAGAAATCGATAAGAGAACGAAAATTAGGAAAATAAACTCTGGAACAAATTCATTTTCGAATAGTACCGATCTAGAAGCAACACTTGACACAAGTAGAAGAATCATTATTGAGGAAAGATAATTAGGTTTCAGACACTAAACTAATGCTAAAATTGTACTGAATTAATTGCTAGCCTTATATTATAATGGTTTCATCGTAATATATTATGTTGTTCTGGCAGAGTGGTTTTTCAGATTGAAGGAATGTGGAAGAAGAAGTGTTATAAAGAAGGAAAATATAGGAAAAATTATGTTAACTATTTGAGATCCTACTCTTAGAAGCTTAAACTTAATCATATATAGCACGTTGAATTAATAAAGATTATAGTATCACAATTTAAACGAAGAATTTTTTTTGCGAGGGGACCAAGGAACTTTACTCAGAAACAAGGAAAAGAAAAGAGACGTTAATTAAATCGTTACACCATCAGATACAGACAATATAAAGGAACTAATATCTGGGATGATGGAAGGAGAAAGAAAGAACAGGATGTAAAACGCACATAGATGAAAATATATAATACGACGTTCAGAAGAGAAGGATGGGCATTCAAAGAAAACATGATCATTGTCGCAAATCGCTGATTCGTTGGAATAAAGAGGACAAATGGAAAAGAAACTGAGGAAAAACGGTAATGGAAAGATGGTAAAAGAGAATGTTTAAAACTTAGATGAATAATAGGAACAACAACCGACGGGGGGTGAAGGTAACTCGAAGAACCATGAAATAGAATGAAGATGATATTTTACGAACAGATCGAAGGAATAATCATTAGAGAAGGAAGAAGAGTAAATATTTTACCAAAATCTAAGATTGAATTTTTTACATAGTGGCAAGAGATTAGAGGACGAGAGTTTGTTGAAAAAGGAAAAAGAGGAGAGAGCAACTCGAGCTAGAAAATCCGCCGCCTCATTATTCTCGATACCTACATGGCTGGGCACCCAAACAAATACATACGGATGGAATGACGCGGAGAAAGAAGATGGATGAGACATCTCGTATGTGTAGAATAAAAAAATTGCATGGATGTGCCGGAATGGGAGAGTAGATCGTCTGGAGATCATTCATGGAGTCAGAAATAATTAAACAGTTGGAAGAGAAACGGGTAGCCATTAATTCGGCTGTAAAGATGGAACAAAAAGAAGGAAGGCAAAATGATTCTGAAAGGTTAAAATCTAAACGGATAGAAGGGGCACCAACACTATTAGGTCCCTTGCAGCCATCCGAGAAAATGGTTACATGTGAGGCAAAAAATGAATTTATTGTATTGTAGAATTCCTGTTTAATTACAGGTTGAGAAAAGAGTTAGGAAAATGAGAATAGAGAAAGTACTTTGGTAGTGAGGGAGCGATTGATAAAAGAAAAGGGAAAAAAGAGAGATTATTGCTGGAAACTGTATAAGGCCAAAATCTTCTTAGATGTGAAACGCTGGTTTTTATAAATGGAAAGGAGCGAAGAAGAGAATATGAATGAAAGACGTTTCACAAGGAACCGATAACCTAGATAAGGTCTATGGATATACAGGGGTGACGTACTAGATGCAGCCAAGACTGCAGGGATCGGAGAGGATTGAAGAACACCGAGACAAAGCCGAAAACAAGAATTTTGAATTTTATCTAATTTAGACAGACGGGACTTGGGGCACAGCCATGGACGAAAGAGCAGTAGGCAAATGTTGAACGGATGAAGAATAGACGACATAGTGAAGATCATTAATTTGTTTCACTCTGGTTAGTCATACCCCGATGCATTTCACTGTGAAACTCATTGATATGAATAAGAGCAAAACCCTAATAAAGATTAGTATTGTGATTACTTTGATTTGATTTATTTGAAATGTTCTTAAAGATTGATAGAGCTGTAACATGGTTCCTTACAAGTGGTTAGTACTGTGATCATTTTGGCTAGATGTATTTCACTTCCAAAATCTAGAAGCGAAAACACTTCCACATATATTGGTTTTACAGTTATTTTGGTTATATACACATTAGTGCATCTTTTAAATCATATAAACGCAACAGATGCTTTAAATATAGGTGAAATATACATCAAATTATATGATTTAACAAGCAGCGATAACAAAGCTCAGCATGTAATCTAATTTGAGCTGATTATCACATCAACGCCTTTTTTCTGTTTGTTTTAGTTTGAACTCCGATAACATAACCCATTGGCCTTTATCAGAGATATGACAAACATGTGAAGCTTGACAATATTGCGTTAGTAAGTTATAGGTACAATAAAAAATCTCCTCAAAAACACACATACATAAATAAAAGTGTATAGCATGAGTTGGAATTAAAAAAAATTAATAAATATTTCCTTTCTTTTGTACGTAAATTTCTTAACGCCCCATACGGAATACTATCCATACCTACACTTGTATTTTTGTCATGTTCCAAACTACAATTTAATTCCTGCATTGTAATATTTCTATTTAATATTTCATTATCGCTCCTGCTAATATTTTCTAATATTAGTAATAAATATATGGTGTTCACTGGACTTCCAAATCTCTCTATCAATTTGTTTATCCAATAATTTATCCAATTATAGATATAACGGCGGCATATGATAATATAAATTTAATTGAGGTAATTAAGCATCTAAAAAGAATGGATGTACCAGACAAAATAATACGTTGGATATATAATTATTATAATGGTAGAACGATGACAGTTCGGTACAAGAAAAGAAATTATGGGTCAGAAATGACGTGGAAAGGCATACCACATGGCGGTATACTTAGCCCTCTGTTATTCATCATATATACGCAGGAACTAGAAAAGATGCAAAATAAGCAAGTGCGTTTGGTGCTTTATGCTGATGATTTGGTTATTTTATGCCTCTGCAACAACACTAAACACCGTTACCGGTATAGCACAAAAAGCAGTAGGAGAAGTAGTAAGAAAACTAAAAATTTAGGCCTGGATAGAAAAAACGCGTGGCCTAGTGTTTACAAGAAGACACAATTTAACGTCCCCGCGGATACAAATTGAAAACAAAACAATTCAGTTTTACACGGCCCACAAATATTTAAGGGTTATATTCGATACCAAAATGAGTTGGTGTTATGGAACAAATAACATTTTGAAGAAATAAAGGAATAAATCTAATTAGAGCAATTGCGGTGACTAAGTGGGGCGCGGACCTAGAGTCGGTGAGCATGATATACAAAGCATTAATAAGAAGACACATGGACTACGTAGCCCCGTTTATGAACTTCAAAGTAGGATAAAGAAGTTGCAGTCGACTCTAAATAAGGCATTGAGAATGTGTATAGGAGTTATGGCGTCTTCTCCCTCACATTGTGTTTTAGCAGAAGTGGCTGAGATGCCTCTGGATTTGCTTATGCAATATATCTCAAACAAATTTTACATTAAAATTAGGGAACAAAGATACCATGAGATTAACAAACAGATTCTTCGTTTAAATAATATGCTGCATAATAGTTATCGGAGGAATAAGAAGACCTGCCCCTTAATCACAAGTTTCAAAAGACTGTTACATCCGTATATTATTTCGAATATTAAGTTTCCTAAAAATTATTTGAGCTGGGAAGAGCGTTGGATGCCTCTTTCAATAGATATCGAGGATAATAAAATGTATATAATAAATAATCAAATAAATAACGTGCAATTTGAAAAAATGCTAAGAAATTATTTAGATTATGAATATAAGTATACACTGATGGATCAGTGAACGAGGCAAGAGGCATATATTCGGCCGGTTTTTATTTATTTATTTATTTTTTTTTTACATCACACCGGTCCTAAGACCATAATTGACGAGGCTATTATTTTATTTATTTATTTATTTTTTTCATGCTCAGTTACCCAGCGGCAGCATAAGCATTAGTCGATCGGAAAAACTGATTACTATAATTTGGAGTTCATTCCTTTCACATCCGAGATGTTAATGGCGGAGTTATCTTCTGCTTCTGATATCTAATACTGTTTACTATAGCGCTGGATTTTGTTCGTTCGACGGCTGAGGTATTAACGACGATGTTATCTGTCGCATCTGACACCTAGGGCGTCACCGGCCCATGTTCTTTTGAGCCTCCTTGGCTGATCCCAGCGACTGATGTTCGATACCTCTGGATTTTGATTAAGTTGAAGAGCCTCATAAAAGTGTTAGTATTGTTTTAAGTATAAATCGTTTACGTATGGAACATCTAGGTCTGTATGTAGAGTGTGATTCGATACATAGTACGGTGCGTCTACCAATTGCCTCAACGTTTTCGATTGGAACTGTTGAACCCTATTTAGGTTACTCTTCGCAGTGGCTCCATATACTTCTAATCCGTATCTCCAGACTGGCGCTATGACTGAAAGATAAACTAGCCTCTTGCATTTCAAGCTCACTGGCGACTTTTTGCCTATTATGCTGTTGAGAGCCTTAGTTCTTGAAGCCATTTTTTGCCGGATGAACGATATATGGCTTCTCCATGTAAGTCTTCGATCTAATATCATACCTAGGTATTTAATATGATTTTCTTGAATTATGCGCTGATTATTTATTGTATGAGGGGCACAGTTTTGATTATTTAGAGTGAAAGTTACTTGTCTGGTTTTTTGGTGGTTTAGTTTAATCTTCCACTTAAGCGCCCACTGCTGGATAACGGTTAAATGCTCCTGCGTGAACAAGGATGCGTACACTGGGTTTTTGTGCCGAGCAAGAATACAGATATCATCCGCAAAGGTAGCGATTACTGTCGTCCTTAGTACTGGCACATCCGCTGTGTAGATGGAATACAGGAGCGGGCCAAGTACACTACCTTGTGGCACTGATGCCTTTATGTTATTTGACAAAGATAATGATGAGTTTATCTTGACATTGAAACTTCTGTTTGTCAAATATGATACCATAACTGCATATAAGTCATTTGGTAAAATTAGTTTTAGTTCACATAGTAATCCTTGATGCCAAACGCGATCGAAGGCCTGTTCAATATCCAGGAAAATGGCGTTACAGTATTCTCCTTTTTCTAATGTAGCTGCTATTTTGTCTGTTATCCTATGTACCTGGTGAACAGTTGAGTGTCTTCCGCGGAAACCGAACTGATGATTTGGAATAATCCTATTTTCTGTTATTATCGAAAGTATTCTATCGTATATTAGCATTTCGAATATTTTATAAAGCACACTTAAGAGGCTGATCGGCCTATACGATGAAGGGTATATTGGATTTTTTTTCCCGGTTTTAAGATCACCAAAATTATTGATCTTTTCCAAGTTTCAGGGTAATATCTAATTCTTACAGCAATCTACAGATTAACAGAGTTTATAGGCTCACATACGCTGGGACCTCGTTTATGATGGAACTTTATGCAATATTCCTGGCACTGGAATTTCTGAAAAACCGACAATATAAGAAGATTTTAATCCTATCAGATTCGCAGGCCAGTTTGATTAAATTGAAAAATACAAACCCAAATAAAGCGTATAATATTGAAATAGAGATTAGAAAAATGGTGACGAGATTATATAAACAAAATAATATAATCAAATTTAAGTGGATTCCTGCCTACAGAGGAATTGAGGGAAATGAAATAATAGACGATCTATGTAAAAGGGGGAATATAAAAAGAGGAAGATTAAGTTAAACTGGGAGAAATACGTTCCTTCTATAAGAGAAAATTTAGCTACAAGGTGGAGCGCAGAGTATAAAAACAGGAGCGAAATAAAAGGGAAAATATATTACTTTATTAAGAGAAATATAGAGAAGGATCCTTGGTTTAAGAGAAAAAGTTTAGAGCGAGATTATATTTGCACAGTATGTTGTATAAAATTGGGCCATCACTGGACGCCATTACATTTGGAAAGATTAGGAATAATAAATAATAATAACTGTAATGAATGCGGTTTGGAGTGGTCGATCGAACATATTGTGCGACAGTATGAAAGATATAAAAAGGAAAAAGAAGAATTGGTAAAAGGAATTTTAAATAAATTGTACACATTACCGATATCTGTATACTAAATTGTAAGGGAGCCAGTTTCTTTAGAATGTAAAGCGTTATATGTTTTTTTTAAAACTGTTAATGTTAAAATATAATAAGTGACAGGCAATTAATTAGATCTGAGTATAGACTGGCCAAAAGGTGAAAGCTGGGCCAAAAAAAAAAAAAAAATAAGTTGGAAAAGTATTAAGTTAGTTAGGTAATAGCAAATCAAATCAAAGTATATTTACAAAATTGTAAAAAATAGATTACTCTTAAAGTTAATTGAATAATCTTTTATGCGCTAGTGGCGCTGAAGTAGTGAAATATAAACTAATATGCATAGGCCTAGTTTGTTTCCCTTTTCACTTTTATTTTATTTATTTATTTTATATATATATTTTTTAATCATTGTAAATACAGATAATTAAATGAAATGTAACTCTATTTTCGAAATAGTTACTTAGCCCATGCTTACAAACTTATTGTGTACATAAACGTGACATATTACAAATTAAAGATATAAAACATAAAAATAAAAATAAAAATGAAAACTTCTATCTTAGATGTATTGAATATTTGCACTTAATGGTTATCATCAGGCTTGGATTGGGAGGGGGCTAGGGGGTTGCAGCCCCGCCCTATAAAGGGGTCCCCAAGAGGCTCCAATATGGACTCAAGGTAGTGTGCTGGGGCCTTTTCTTTTTTCAGTCTACTTGCCCGATCTCCCTAAGTTGCAACACACGAGTTTAGCTTTATATGCTGATGATACGGCTATATACTGTAGCTCGTATAGAACGTCTACTATTTATAATCGTCTACAGCTGCATAGTTTTCGGGTTTTAAAATTTTTGGAAAAATGGAAAATTGAAATTATTCCAACTAAAACAGAAGCAATACTTTTTACTCGTAGATATCCCACCCTTCAAAGGCAATTGATTATTAATGGCACCAGGATTAAATGGGCTAATCATGTTCGATATCTTGGTGTAATTCTAGATAAAAGATTATCTTTTAAGGAACACTTAAAATACGCTGAAGCGAAAACAAATAGAACCATTGCAGCTTTGTACCCAATTATCAATCGGAAATCTTACTTAAACACCGCAAACAAGCTTATTATCTATAAAAGTATTATTAGACCAATATTGACTTATTCAGCTCCAGTTTGGTGCTCGATTTCAAACTCCGATTTTAATCAACTTCAGTTGCTGCAGAATAGATGTTGTCGGTGTATTTTAAACGTTCCCCGCTGGACTAAAATAGATAATACGCATGACTGGTTACAATTGCCTTTTGTAAAAGATTTTATAATTAATACAGCAAAAAAATTCTTTCATGGCTGTTCCTACCATAGCAATATGCTTATCAGGAATATAGGCGATTATAATTCCGAGCAACTAACCCGGATGTACGTTAAATATAAGCATCGTCAGATTAAACACAATTTAGTTAGTTAGTGATATCTCTAGGTTGTTAAGTAATGTTTGCAATGGTAACAATTGGTTGTAATTTTTGATTATTTTGGATTTTTTGTTATACTCTTTTTTTTTTGCCCTTTGTATTTTTTTTGTATAGTGTTTATATTTTTGTTAACAATATGTAAATATTCTATTTTATCACTCTAATGTAATGCGGTTAAGTCTCTTTCGAGCTGGTACGCATTTTGTTTATAAATACTGTATTACTGTACTTAGCCAAATATACGTTCTGTTCTGTTCTGTTCAAAAAAAAAAAAAAAAAAAATATGGATGGTTAAACGTGCAATAAGAGATGTTTTTCCAAACATTTATATTGCATATAGAATATTTGCAATTATACCAATTACAAATTATGAGGCAGAAAGATTTTTTTTCAATATTAAAAAGAATAAAAAATATGTATAGATCAACCATGCTAGATGATAGATTATCAGCGTTCTCAAGATTGATTAACGACTGAAACAGATTTTCTCCATTCAGTAGATTTTAACGCCATTATACAAGAATTTGCAGAAAAAAAAACAAGAAAAAAATTCATTGTTTAAAATTATATATATACACATATATATTTAGTTTTGTTTACATTAGTAATTATATGTTAATTTGTGAATTCAAAATAATATAATTAAATTAAATTAAAGAAAATTTAGTTATTCTATAAAACCGATAATTTTTTCACTTCTGAAAGGGGCCTCTAATATTTCCATAGCCCCGGGCCTATCATACGCTTAATCCAGGCCTGGCTATCACATTTATACCCCTACCATTAATATACAATATACTCAACATGGAAACTCCAATCACAATATGCAAAGTTAAATCTAAATTAAACTATTACAAAAACTAACAGATACAGTTAGGATAGCACGAAGAATTATACTGAAATAAAATAATTCTAACATTAGGAAATAAAATAACTGAAATAACCAGAACACACGGAATGTGCGTTTTTATTATTTAAAAAAATTTTAACAAGATAACAGTTAAGTATTTTATCAGTGTTGTTTACATGACGCAGAGTAAAGTTACTTTATTATTATACCGATACATATTTTACGATTATACTGTAAATGATGATGTTGTCAGTATAAACAATGTTAGGCATTTTTATCAAATGAACCGCAATTATACTAAACTTTTGTTTAACCGGAAATTAATATGGATTAAAATTTATTATTTGTATAGAAACCAAACTGAAGCGCAATAAGAATTATGTATTAATCGATCTAAAATAATTAATTGATGCGACAACAATCGATTTATGATATATGTCGAAATTTTAATAAGTTTATGTTATATGAACTGCTATTGTCTACATATCTAACCCGCGATTTACTGTACTAAATTTTATTGTATAACTTGTAATATTTAGAAATACTAAAGAAATACTTGTATTTATAGTTTTTGCGCAAACCGTATTTGTGCTTTTCATTTTGCAAAATATTTAAAAGTACTACATTGTGATGCGAGATGGAAGTTAAATAAACAAATAAATGAATATATAAAGCGGTTTAGTGCAGTGAATTTTACTTCATATAATGCTTTTTATTTTTAACTGTAATTCATTTTCATGTGCAGTGTAGTATATAGAATGCTCAGTGCAATGTGATTTTATATAAATGCTTAATGTGACATCACAAGTACTTAAAGCCGAATATTATCTTCAGAAATGTAGTCCGATAAAATGTTACGCTTCTATTTGCAATTTCTGAGATGTGTTTTTATCGTTTCTGGTAATAAATTATATAGAATAGAACTCATATATCTAGCCTGCTTTCTAACGTGATATTTATCGAAACACGGTAAGCTAGCTTTTTCTTGTATTGACGTTCTAGTAATTCCTGCACGAATTCTTATGTCAAATTTATCTTTATTTTTTTGTACATATAACAACAGCTGCGTGTAGTATAAGTGTCTAACTGTTAAAAGATTGTTAGAATTACAGTTTTGCTTTATCGAGCTTATTTTCTTACATTTGATTTTTGTAAAGTATTTATTGATGAAATATGATATTTCGCCGCACTTCCCCAGTGAATGATTCCATAAGTAAGAGTAGGTTGGTATAATGCTAGATATAAAGTTCTCAGTTGGTTATAATTAAAAACTTGCTGTAAGTAATAAAACGAGTAATTTAACTTTCTCAACTTTGTTGATAAATGTGCTAAATGAGAGCTCCGTAGCAATTTGTAGTCTAAGTATATTCCTAAATATTTTATTTTCCCGTTGGTCTGTAATTAGACATATCTGAGACATTACCATTTATATAAACTGGCGTGATTATGCCTAATTTTAAAGCGTTTGGAAATTTACCTGATTTGATGGATTCATTTATTAAATTAATGGTTTTATAAAGAACTCGATATTTTCCATGATGAGAATAACTGATATTCCATCAAATCCGCATGACTGCTTATTTGGAAGAGATACTATAGCATTTTAAACATCGCTAAAAGTAAACTCTACAAACCCTAAAGAACTAAAATTTTGATTTGATATGTGCGAAACATTTAAGTCAGAACCTGTTTTAATTTTCATAGTTTTAACTATGTTCAAGAAATAGTTGATAAAATGATTGGAAATTATATATTCATTTTCATCTACCGGTATCATTGTATCGTTTACTTTAATCTCTTTCAATATGGATTTCTTCTTACCTGTTACATTTTTAACTAGTGCCCAATATTTTTTTGGGTTACCGTTGTATTCCTGTAATTTCTTGGAGTAATATTCTCTTTTTGTAACTCGAATTAACTTTTGCAATTCTTTTGAAACCTGTTTGAAACGTCTAATTATGTTACCGTTTGGAGGATAATTTTTAGTTAAATTAAACAGTGAGTTTTTTTCTACGGAGAGAGCAATTACCTCATCCGTAATCCATACTGATCTTTTGCTCTGTGTTTTAAAGTTTTTAAATTGCCTTTTTGATCTATTTAAAACATTTTTGTATTAAATTTAACGTCAATTGTAATAGAATCATTGTATATTTCATTTAAACTAGTCGTTTTTAAATTTTTACGTAACATCAATAAAATATGTAGGATTGTGAGACGCAATTTTGTAATTACAACTTAATGTAATTTTCGTACTTATTACTGAATAATCGGAAAAGCTACATGGTCTAACTTCAGTAGCAATATTTAGTTTAACATTTAAATTTTTGATTCCCCGCACAAAAACATGATCCAGACAAAAAGTAGGTTGATTCTGCATACTCTTAAAGCCATTCATTCTCATTAAATTTAAGTAATTCAAACTTTTTACACTATCAAGTAAGTTTATATTTACGTCGCCCGTAATTAACGCGATATACTTTAAAGCAGCTACAATAGCATTCAAGTTATGTAAAAAGTCCATATCTTGCGAATCGGAAAAACGGTATAAACCCACGATGGATAAGAAACGATTATTATCCAGTTTGATACTTAAACTAAATTTCCAGTGGATATTTTAGTATCAATATTTGAAATTATAAGATTCTCTTTGAAATAAACTAAAACACCTCCTGATCTCTTGTTAATTCTGCAGTCTTCGCGGAAAGTAAAACCTAGAATTATATATCGTTCTACCTCGTTGGCAGTTAACATAAGTTTCTGTTAACACTAAAATATCATAATCTATCTTTGAGTCGTTCAGTAATAAAACAAATTCATTATAATGAGCTCTTAAAATAATAAAGTTAATTACAATACGAAATTGACACTTACGAATAAGTAACCGATTTACTTGATTTATTGTTTGATCCAGATGATTGTTTTTATTTATTTTTTTCAACTGATGTAATTAAAGAGAAGGTAGTTATAATTTGAAAGGAGATTGTAATCCCTATGCTAACAATGTTAAAACTACTCAACTTTGGCTACCATTTTCTCTGAAAGTGTATACCTTTTAGGTCTTTGAAATTTTTCTGAGGTTTATTTAGGGTCTTTAGGAATAATGTGTTAACTAACTTTTAACCAAAAAGGATAAAATTTGAGGAAATTAAAGATTATTGAAGTATTTGTTCAAAATTTGCTAATATTTTGCATGGGTTTTCATTCCATAGAAAAAATATTTCATTTTCTAGTATTTTAAGTTAGTTAACATTAATAATCTCATTGTTTTGAGTATTTAAAAGAAAAAAAAGAGCACTCTAGCTATAATAGATCTTAAGATAACTTTACCGCAAGATAAAAAACACAAATTTTTCAGGAGAGAAGTTCAAAGTTAGAACAACAATTATTTATTAATGAAAATATATCAGATTACACATAATTACTCGTAATATATGTTTCACTTTAAAACATTCCAGGGCCATATTCTTCATCCTTTTCGGCTTCTCTATCTTCTTTTTTCCACTTTAGATTCCTCTTTTTTTCTCTTGCTGCCTTGGTCATTTCCAGTACTGCTTTTTCTGCTTTTATGACACGATCACGATTAGTACTTTTCAATATAATAACACAATTACTACCAGCATTTCCACAAAGTTCTTCAAGTATTTTTATGTTGCCAATTTTTTGAAACCTTTAGAGTCTCCATCACCTAAATAATTGACATATTTCAAGCCTCACTTTGCTTCAGATCGTTAGAAAACTGCAACAGCACCTGCATCTTCCATTCTACCACTTGAACCTTCAAAATTTTTACTGCAGTTATGATCTTCCAGATTTTTTTTCTTTACATTTGGCACAGTATTAGAAAAACATTTAATATCTAATACTTTTCCTGTATTCACACTTGTTACTGTTACTATTCCATTCAACATGTGCATACATAGGAAAATAATTGAAGTTGTGTAGTGTTGAGTTCATTTGTAATAGAGTTTACCGGTATATGATCAGGTAAGAGTGAATTTATCAGTTTTGATAATATTGTTACCGTTAATAGCATTATTTATTATTCTAGCGACAACGCGTAAACAGTAATATGCCAAGCTACAAAAAATCGGTTCCTCCGCTCATATTAAATCTAAAAGGGAAGAGTCGGCATGAGTCAAGCGATGGAAGTGACCAGCCACCTACTAAAAATAAAAATAAAAAACCGAATGTCAATATTCCTGCATCAAAGGAGGATCACCTGCAAACGGTTTCACATGGAGAATCGTCCTCCATGTCCTTTGCTCAGGGCATAGATGTGTTGCGTAAGGACATACAGGACTTAAAAGTTTCGATGAATTTCATTGGGAATCAGTATGAGGAAATTATAAACATTAATAAGTCATTGCGAGACGAAATAAGAAGCTTAAAAGATTAGCTGGTTAAGAAGGATGGGCAGATCACTGAGTTGTACAGTATCGTACATAAACTTGAACAATACCGTCGCCGAGATAACATCGAATTGCACGGTGTTTCGGAATACCCCGGTGAACAGCTACCGGATATTATTACAGCGATTAGCGAAAAGTTGAATGTAAATATTACACGTAATAACATAGTGGCATCGCACCGTAGTGCCTTATGAAGCATGGTAGTAGGAATGGTATTGAAGAATTTAACGTGATAATAACATGGACTAAAATGCTCATTTTAGTTTTAGTAGATGAATATTTTAGCGAATATATCAATATGTGAACATATATACCGTTAAGTGCGCTTATATACATATATATTTAATTTTAGGCATTTATAAATACTGTAAAGCAATTTGTATTCTAAAACCTTATGATGGAGAGTCATAAATTTTATTTTGTTGAATGCAAAAAATATAAAGATTTGGATGAATGGGACTTGAACTGTAAAAATGATCTTGCAAATTGTAGACAGGCAATAACAAACAGTAATTACAATAGTCAAGCGATGAAATTTATGCACTTAAATATTAGAAGTGTTCGTAAAAATTGGGATGAATTTGAGGCTATACTAGGTAATTGTAAGTTCGATGTGATAGTCCTAACAGAAATAAATATATCGGATTATGAACTGCACTTATATAGCATACAAGGTTTTGATAAATTCGCATTAGGTAAACCTAGTAAATTTAATGGAGGAATACTCTTATTTGTGAATCAAAAATTTAAGTATACATTAGGTAAATCTAACAATGAATATTTTGACAATATATCTGGATCGATTCACTTTAATGATGGGAAAATAATACACCTCATTGCGGTGTATCGATCGCCAAGCAAACAAAGCAAGGATTTCATTAGAAAATTTGACAAGCTATTAAAATCCATTGATGTAGATTCTGATCTAATAGTTGCTGGGGACTTCAATTTTGATACGCTACGTTCCGGTGGAGCGACTGCGAAATTTTTAAACACTATTGCGAGTTATGGAAGCTTCGGATTAATTAACCTACCAACCAGAGAGCAGATTAGGAAAAGTAAATTAGTAAGTACATGTATCGACAACTACTTCATTAGATTAAAATCCAAGTATATACTTGGGGGTGTGGTTAGTGTGGTTAATTCAGCGTTATCTGACCATTATATTATATGCTGTGCTTTTGAAACATCTCTTGGGATTATTATAACAGAAATACTAACATGAAAATTAACGAGAAACTTTTATACAATAAAATAAGCAATTTTAGATGGAAAGATTATGTAATTCTAGATGATCCTGACGAGATATACGACTTAATACATAAAAAACTGACCGAATTTTATAGGGATTCGTTGTCTATATTTATTGAGAAAAATAAAACATGGGAGTTGCCAATAAAAAAATGGATGAATATGGAGATATTAAAAAGAATTAAGGAGAGAGATAGGTATTATAAAAAGTAGAAGAATCAAAGATCTAATAATA
Organism: Icerya purchasi; assembly: GCA_039619475.1. Taxonomy (NCBI): domain Eukaryota; kingdom Metazoa; phylum Arthropoda; class Insecta; order Hemiptera; family Monophlebidae; genus Icerya; species Icerya purchasi. Next base: position 266,355,206 of record CM077115.1, on the reverse strand, counting down.
AATATAGAACTAGATATGTTAAATACAGGAATTATGTTAAAAAAGAAATTAGAGAGGCGAAAGGTAAATATTATAAGTCACTCTGCATGACGCTACAAACACTAAGAAAACATGAAGAGTAATAAATTCTATTATTAAAGGTTGTAATAGTAGCACAATAGATGATATCATTAATAAACATTTTTAATGTTCAATTTATAACAGGGCACGATCTATTTAAGGTATATTTATATAAATTTAAGATATCTGAGTCTGACAACTGTGTAATATGCAATTTTAGAGATGATGTTTTTCATATCCTACAAGGATGCAATTATAATAATAATAATATACTCTGTAATTATGATATAACACAACTTGTTCAAAATTATTTTAATGAATTTAACAAATTTACAATAGAAGAAATAAAATTCCAGAAAAATAATGTACATTTATATTAAGTAAATAGTAAAAATATATGTAGATATTGTAAAAAAAAAACAACAACTGTAAAATGGTAATTAATATAATACCAAATACTTAATTGGATGGGTTATATTAATTCCGTTATTATAATGAATCAATGTTTTTATTAAATAAAAGGGGGAAAAAATAAAATAAACATTTTGGTAAGTCGAAAGACATTCCAGATAAATTCTTAACCCAATATATATCGAATCCTGTTACATGCTGTCACAGATGTAATTTAATAACAAATGAGATACAAGCTAACTATTTAAACAAGGTGACCTTTTTTATTCCGAAAGTTAGTGAAAACGAGATTAGAGAAGTAGTAAATAAAATAAAAGACAATAAAGCACCGGGATACGATTCGATTAGGGTTGTAGATATTAAAAGGCATATTGGATCGATAGGACCTTTATTAGTTAACTTAATAAATCAATCAGTAAAAAAAGGGAAAGTGCCAGACTTGCTTAAAGTAGACATAGTGCGGCCAATATACAAAAAAGGGAACTGTATTGATTGCTCCAACTATAGGCCAATTACTATCATCTCGGTAATTGCTAAAATAGTGGAACACTATATTGCCAACCATTTAAGAAATTACCTAGAGAGAAATTAAATTCTATACCCACTGCAATTTGGCTTCAGGAGAGAAAGAAATCGACAGCAGAGTTGCTAAAAATTTTCGTTAACAATATATACAAAGGTCTAGCCAAAGGTAATTAATTTCTAGTGATTTTTATCGATTTAAATAAAGCTTTTGATACTGTCAGCCATGATAAATTAATAAGTGAACTGTGGAACATCGGCATTGCTAACAATCAAAACAAGTGGTTTGCGGACTACTTAAAAAATCGGAAGTTAAGGGTAAAAATAAATGATAGTCTCAGTACCGAGGGGGATTTAACAGCGGGTGTAGGGCAAGGAACAATACTGGCACCTTTATTATTTCTGGTATATACAAATTCACTCTATAGATATGTAAAATATACGCGAAAGTATTTGCTTTCGCTGATGATATTGCGTTGGTGATAGAAAATTCTGATATACAAAAAGCGGAGGACTTACTGCAAAAAGATTTAAACTCTTTTGTAATTTGAGCGCATAGTCGAGGCTTTTCGATTAATACGGATAAATCCAGAATGATGTACATAAGAACACCGAGCCGTTACAGGACTTTCATTCCAAAAGTTCTAATCAAATGTCACGACTGTAGTCATGCGAATAACTCTAATTATTGTAGTGATGATTGTATGATGTTACAAAATGTGCAAAAAATCAAATACTTAGGCATAACGATTGATAGTACGGTAAGTTGGAAACAGCATATATTGGAACTAATAAAAGAGATCAGGCAATCTTTACCGGCGATTTATAGACTTAGGCCATTGTTACCTTCAAAAATTCTAAGACAATATTATAGTGCTCTGATAACATCAAGGATATCTTACGCTATACAAGCATGGGAAGGAGCAAAGAAATCTGAACGTAAAAAAATAAACGCTATTCATAAAAAAAGCTTAAAACTCATAGTAAAAAAGGATTTATGTCAAAGAAGGGATAATCTTAATTGGTGGAAGGAAATCGAAGAATTACCGGCTAAACCAAGGTATTATTTATTTATTTTATATGATTATAAGCTGAATCCTCCCGACCTCAAGACTAGGAATATAGTGAAGATAACTAGAGCTTCGACAAAAATTACATATATTAAGCCTAAAGGTTGTAACGGATTCGATACCTACAGCGCTATCTTTTAGCGGTGTTCGAATTATAAAAAGATATTTCGTTGTTTAAATCATTTATTTCGTGATTTATCGAACACCGCGTTTTATTCGACGTAATCGCGGATCGTAGTGGGTATCGGAGATGCTTATCGGCTAAAATCGAAATTCCCGGGCACGGTCGAACGGACGACTGCGTCAGGTGAGACTGTGTGCGTGTGTATTGTAGGTAGCGGCCGATAGTGGAGAGTACTCTACGGGTCCGAGGCGAGTGCGCGTCGGGTAGCAGCTGAGCCGAGAACATCGAGCTGAGGGAAGTTTGTGAAATCCGTAGTCGCGTTATAATACGGGTTATATATAAGATATTCTAGAAAATTCGACGGCGTTCGAATTAATTGATAAGGTACAGGGTAATTTCAGCGATTCAACTATGTCGCTTGGAATAGCCCATCGTGTACCTCGATCGTTTAATTTGGTTGTAAAATCACGTCGTCCCGTGTATCTAATTTTACCCTAGTCATCGTTAATTTCCGCATACATTTAGCGCAATTTAGACATGTTTAATTGTAATGTTTGGAATTTGTTTCACCTGTGTCTTTTTTTTTCCTTTCTTTTTGTAAACTTTGTTTAAATATACCCGTTTTATAGAAGGCTTCGTTATTGGACACGTGGTGAGCCCGTGACATCTCCACCGGGGAGACTCACGCTACGCCTTCGAACGGCGTACTTTCGCGAATTTTTTTATATAATTTTTTTTTATCTCGTAAAAAGCCTAGAGCTCTGCGCGGCAGAGTGTCTATCCGGTGGTGGCAAGCCGCTCTTGCCTCTGGCGCCCGATATTTTGTTTAAACTTAAATAAGGATCGACGGAATTTGTATTAAATGGCTTCCCCGAGAAGGATCGACTTAATTTGTATCAAATATCAAAAAAGGGTTTTTCGAAAACAGGGAATCGAAAGCATAGATTCATATTAAATGGCGTGCGGAACAGTGACCAATAGTTAGATTTGTATCAAGGTATAAATAATTACATTGATAAAACAAAGGACGCTCTTGTTAGGGAAAATTCCGACGAATATTATAAAAATAAAGAATAAAAAAAATTGCCACTTAGAAATTAAAAATTGGCTGTTGAGCAACTACAATGACTGCAACTGAAAGAGGTGGAAGGAATATGTAATAAGTGATTTTTTTTTGTTATTTTACATTTTTCTGACATTGGGTTTTTATACGAATTGCTATTATGTTTTTGCCTTGTTTAGTTTAGATTTTGAATTATGCTTTATGCTGTTATTTTTAGTGGAAAATTATATTACGTTTGTTTTTACTTTGTTTTGTGACACATTTGTTAGTTAAGCGGTTATTTGTATATGATCGATTGTAACTTTATTACAAATAAACATTGTAACTGTGATGAGAACCTACAGACGGGCGGTTGCCTTGTGGGTTCTCCATATGTTATTTATAAAAAAAAAAAAAAAAAATGATGTCCGTCCACGTTTTTGCCAAGTTCCATCTAACGCAGCAGAGATTTGATCATCTCCATCAGTTTCATTTTTAGCTTCTATTGCAGTCATCATCATAGAATTCTCTGTAACATTTTCAACAGCTTTCAAAATATATGGTCTTTAAGTTTGAAAACGAGTGTAGGTGGTTTTGGTAAATCAGCTGTAGCACAAAATGTATTTGCAGTCTTCTTTCCTTTTCCAATAGCACGAAAACCATAAATCCAGCGCTTATTCACATCGTACAATTGATTATTAACTTTCTTACTAGTATAAAATTCTTAAGAATATTTACAGGAATTACATTTGATCTGTAATTGGCAGCATAATCCTGCTCTATTAGAGGATAGTTCTGAAATATCCAGTCCATTACCATTGCCACATATCCAGATTTGTTTTCTGACGATACATAATAGGAATCTTCTCTACATAGATCAATATACTTGAGTTTTATTTTACTAGATGAAAGAGGTGTAATGTAAAAGCAATATTTTCATTAGTAGAACTATTAGCAGTTGTGACCCAGGTTCAGTATCACCCAACACTTCACTTTTATCAATCACTATACTTGATTTTCTTGTAAAACGATTGCCTTTAAACTCATTTTTACCAAACTTCTTTATCCGCGGCATATTTACTAACAAATGTCAAAAGAAATTTCTAAAAACTCACTAACATTGAAAACAGTAAGAATTTACAATCATCAAGTAACAAACTGATAATGAAAATATGATTTGGTTTATCACCGTGTCCCGATAAAGTCGTTATACCGCGTTGCTTATCAGTGTTCTATTGTTCAATTTCATCGCAGCTGATAATCTGGTAAGATCGTTCTTTTTTATTTCTTTTATCTATTCGGCCGTTCTATTTAACATTTTCATTTGTCTTTCATCGATTTAGAAGTTTCTAATTTCGTTTCCATTCGTCTATTTTATTTATTTATCTATTTATTTATTTTTTTATTTTTAATTTAATTTTATTTATTCATATTCCCTCTTTTCCCTGTTACATGAGCGTGTCCAAAGGGGTCGCTCGGTGGCCTCCCCCCCCCAATTACATCAAATTAAATACCAATTTTTTCTTATTTTTACATTTTTATTTATTAGACTTTCTATTAGTTTTCTGAGATTTTTACAATCATTTATTTTTTAAATACCTATAAGTAGTACATCAAAAGCGCGCAAACGTATGCTAAATAAGATCCTTTCGTCCCTATAATACTTCCTTAATTAATATCTCTTTGAACAATTTATCTATTCCATTAGTTAGGTCCTTCTGCTATCTTGGCGTTTTCCTAGACAGTCGTTTATCCTTTCACGAACATATTTCCTACCTATATACTTCCTGTCTTAAGAGAACTAATTTATTAAAGGCTCTTTCTCCACACAAATGGGGTGGTGACCCCAGTGTTCTTCTTATTCTATATAAATCTACTATTCGTTCCAAACTTGATTACTGTTCCTTCATTTATGGCAATGCTCCTAAACATCTTCTTTCCAAACTCGATAAAGTCCAAAATTCATGTCTTCGTCTTTGCCTCGGTGTTCTGAAATCCTCCCCCATTCCTGCAGTACTTTCAGAAGCCAACATTCATCCTTTACACATTCGTAGATCCTTTCTTGGGGATCGCTTCCTCATAAAACGTCTTCCTATTAAGTCTTCTAAATTAGTTTCTGCTTATTCCTACATCCTGGCCAATTGGCGATTTTCTCCCCTGAAGATTCCTATTCTTTCTCATGTCTCTCGACGCCTTGCTCCTTATTCTTCATTTATCTACACATATCATAAACTCCCGTTCTTTACATTCAGCTTTATAGATTTTTTATATCCTCCTAATTTGTTTTTCCTTCCTTCTCATACTAAATATTCACCTTCTATCGCTTTAAGCGAGTACAACGGAGCTTTGAGGTCTCTATTTCCTTCTTCGTCTGTCCTCTTTACGGATGGTTCCAAAAGCGATGAGGGGGTCGGAGCTTCCTTTCTTATTTCTTCTCTTCCACACTACGAACTTTATAAACTTCCTTCCTTCTGTTCCATTTTCACTGCAGAATCGTATGCAATACTCCGTGCAGTTCTGTTCATTGCACTTTCCTCCTATAATAATAAATACCTTATTTGTTCTGACTCCATGAGCGTCTTGCAGGCTATATCCTCCCTTTTTCCATCCTCTTCATGCGACTACATTATCCTTTCCATTCGTTTCTTAATTGCAAATCTCTTCTTAGTTCGTTCCATTCAAATCGATCTTCTTTGGATTCCCAGTCATAGCGGCATCGCAGGCAACAACCTAGTTGACTCGTTTGCTCGCTCTGCTTCCTATAACGGCAAATTTGTCAATAAATTTCCTGCCAATAATATCCTCTTTCCATCCAAACGAGCACACCTCAAATCATGGTCGGATACCTACATTACCTCCTTTTCCAATCATCATTCCTTTTACAAACTCTTGCAACCTCTTCCTTCATCACGTTCCTGGTTTGCTGATTTCCCTGGTTCCAGTCGTTCCGTTATTTCCTCCATAACACGTCTTCGTCTCAACCATAATTGTCTTCCTTCGTCTCTCTTTCGTTTTTCTATTGTTTCTTCCCCATACTGTAATTTTCATCCCTCGGATCATGACTGTGTTTGTGATGCAAATCATATCCTTTTTGAATGCTCTCTTCTTGTACAGCAGCGTTCTCTCCTCTACACTAAGCTCCTCCACCTAAAACTACCTACTCCTTTTTGTGCTTCCTACATACTTTCCTTTCCTTCACCAGATGTTGTTCCAATCTTAGCGGAGTTCATTTCCTCTATTTCTTTATATATCAAAATTTAATTCTGTTTTCGTAATTCTTTGATGATGGGTCATTGCCCTTGGTTGGCGTTCCCAAAAAAAAAAAAAAAAAAAGATGAGCTAAAAACAAAATAATAATTAAAAGAAAACTTGTTTTGGGTCTACAATCTCCCCTTAAAGAAAAGCTAAAAGAAATATAGATATATAGCGGCACTGGAACTAGTATCTACGGTTTTTAAAGATAAAATTGTCGCACATTTACAATTAAAATGGATTTATCAGAATACTGTCAATAACACATGTTAGTATACAAACATATCAAAAAGGTTAGATCAGGTTAACAAACGATTGTGTTGGTTAGTCAATAGCAAGTGTATCGTCAAAAGCACATGCAAACATGTGAACATACAGTACAGCTTAGAATAAATTAGAAAAAGTATTAAAATTGATGAGTTAAAGGTTTCCCTTAACTTTGTTTTAGTCGAGAGCAGTTACCGACTGAAGGCTTTCATACATTATTATTTTGCAGAGAAAGCATTTAGGATGCGTGGAAGCTTGGGAATTGCTAATGTATATCGTTTTTGTTTCATAATATTGAAGACATCTGTATGCAAGCAAAGGATCAGTTGGTGTAGAGCATGGAAGTATGGTGTTGAACTGTTACAAGAGGGTCTGATATAAATTGCGTACGGTCATTTGATTACATACTGTTACTTCCTTGTGTAGAAAGGAGGGAGTGTTTCTAAATATTTCTTTGTGATTGATTAGTGCCTCAAATTGGGGGCACACATATTATTATTATTATGTCACTGAATGAAATAAAAGTGATCTAATGGGGAAAAACAAACAAATGAACGAAAAAAAAGTAATTTCATAGAATTAATATAGGATAAGTGATAAAAATTCGATAGCGAGCGCAATTATAAATCATAATAATTACGTGAAGAAGGCAAATAATGAGAAAGAAAACTCGTTTTTGAGGAAGGATAAAGTAATTCAAATGTGAAAAATTGGGGAGAAATCTAAAGGAAACAGCTTACAACATATTTTATTACGAAGTATCTGTTTAATGAACGCACATTGCGACTGTAAACTTGAAGTGATAAATACGCAGTATAAGAATAAATTTCAGACAGAGCTTGCGTAGAAACGGACCGTTAAAACACATTGGTAGTAATCGGGGACTATAGAAGAGATGTTGGAGCGCTGCGAATGAACTGACCAAAATTTACGCAGTTGGCGATAACGAACAAATTCCTATAGTTTAACTGCCGTAGACCATGTCCCAACAAAATAACACTATGGATTAGAGACGGTATATCTGACGAAGAAATAAAAGATGTAAGAATTAAGAATCGAAACGCTGGAGTTTAATAAGAAAACTTATTAGCACTTTCCATGATCATCGCCCAACGGTGTATTCCAGGTAGTAATTAGATCAACTGTGAAGGAGGTAAATATTTAATTAAAATTATCGATAAGGACGACTAAACTAACAGAGTACTGAAGAGGAATGAGACTAGTGGAATAAGTTTATAGAGGATGTACTTACATGGTTTCCGAATGAAGAAACCGAATAGAGTTTAACCGTTTTTGTTTATATAAGTAAAAACTAAACGTAATCACAAGGTAAAAGATGCATTGTAATAAAAGTTGATTCGCAAATTATTTCCGAGTCAGTAATTCCGGATTATGTTAATGTGATTCTTTTATCTTCTGATAAATCCGACAATATTTCAGAAATTAATCGTTGGGTACAAGATGGATTTCACGATGAAAAGGAAAATCCAACATCATCTGGGAATCCGCTATAGTGGGTATTTTTTAGACACGTTAATAAAAATGAAAGGAACCTGGTAAGAAGCTGGAACGAATAAAATATGGAAAAATAACTTTAAGCGTAATTATTGACGATAATTGTTTTCTCAGTTATACTGTATGTGATGATTTAGACTAATGGTATTAAAAAAGTAATTAAAGTTGTCGCAATGTGAAGCTAGAGACCAGCGGATTTCGCAGGCTACTGCATAAACTGTAAAATATTCACTTGAATTTAAAGAGTGAATAGTTAAAATGGCGCGGTTACTAGTTAAATGAAAGATTTCTAAAAAAATTTGAAAATGGGTGGATAAAGCTGACAAAAAAAGCCAAATCTCAAATATGTTGAGTAATAAAGGTCAAGCGCTGATCGTGATAGTTTAGCAGTAATGAAGTGGTAAAAAATGGTATGATCTATTGTAGCGCTAAGATTCAAGAATAAAGAAAGCTGTGATGATGGAATATGTATAGAGATTGTTGTGGCTGTTTTGTGAGATTGGTCAAGGCGAAAACGAAGATGGGATGTTTTATAAGCCGGGTGTTACTATAGAAAATAACGCGGAGGTAATCGGGAACTGTGACGCGGGTTTTATATTTAAACAGACAGTGTTGGCCAATTGAAAAAAAAGTTTATTAGGGTGAAAGTTATACGCGATTACTTAATTAATTATGTGTAATAATCAATTTCTAAAAAAACCCTAAATAAACACACAAATACCTGACTGTTACTTTGAATAGCAAATAACATAATGGAAAAAATTGCTTTTCAATAACGATTTAATGATTCTTCACAACTTTAACTATACAAAATTACGCAAATATTACAATAAATCGGTTCAATTTTTTATAACAGCTTTGAGAATCTAGTGTTTATCAATTTATCGACATTTTCATTTCACGTGTTTCCGGAATTTGCATTAGAATTAGAAGGCAAATTTTCATTTCTACTATTCAGTCCACTTCCGCTATTTTGTCCACTTCCACTATTTAGACCATTTCCATTATTTTGTCCACTTCCACTATTTAGACCATTTCCGTCATTTTGTCCACTTCTATTGAGTAGTGTAGGTAACACAGGCCACCGAAAGTTCGTACGGACGAAACGGAGTATTTCAATTAAGCATCTTACCGAAATATCGCTTTCATTTACTTCTGCAGAATATTCGCCGTTACTTCCTTTAACAATAAAAAAAACAAAATTAAATACAATAACAATAACTATAACGCTGAACTAATGGAATTGTACAATTGTATATGAAACAAAAAGGCTGTTTTAGAATTATGAAATTTCATTAAATAGTTGCGGGGCACGGGTTGTTGTAACTAGAGATATCTTCTCTAGTAAGTAGTCACTCGACCGTCACATGGTGCTAGCCCCACCGACGTCGAAACGAAACAGCAACCATGTGAATTTTGGACGTCCACGCCGTGCAGGGTGGTAATTTTCTACTCAGCGGGCTTAGCGCTGATTAAAAAAGCTAAATCAGAACTCATAACATATAGCAGATAGGGAAACGGAGGAGGGCACACTTGCCGAAGGTGTTCCTTCTATTAAGTACCGTTAAACCTTCTACTGCATTTACAACTAGCTGACTATCAGCAGCTCGCTCGTGACTGAAATGCCCCAGTTAGATGGTGTAAACCGATCTAGAGCGAGTAGGCGAATATCCGGCGCCTTAAATTCGGGTCGTATCGGCTAAGGGAGACAACCCTGACAGAAAACCGTCGGAAGGCAAGGAGAAACCACCGCTGTATTCTTCTCAACTATCTACAATGGAAAGTAAGAATAGATCAACGGCCCTTAGTCCGGGGCACCCGTTAAGTGGGGCGAGGGTGCTAATAATATCTCCGTTGCTGCCAGGTGTAGTCAAGAAAAACCATCATGATTTCTTAAATGTGTTCCGTAACCCAGTTCAAATTGCAACATGGAATGTCCGCAGCCTACTACAAGCAGGAAAATTGCCAAACACTGTCAGTGAAATGAAGAGGCTGAACATCGATATACTTGGTATCAGTGAAGTCAGATGGCAGGAATCCGGAATTCTAAAATCAGCAGGAGTTCATATGTACTACTCCGGGAGTGTCGATGGTTCAAACAAAAATAGAGTTGCAGTTCTAGTCCTACAAAAACTAGCAAAGTCTGTTGTCGATTTTTTACCAATCACCAACCGGATTGCTGTTCTTATCTTGGAAACATCATACCGCAGGATGAACATCATTCAAGTATATGCTCCAACAGCAGATAAGTCAGATGACGAAATTGAAGATTTTTACAGAAACCTACAAGCTGCTTTAGACCTAACCAAAATTGGTGAAATTACGATAGTCATGGGAGATTTCAATGCCAAAATTGGTAAAGGAGAAGAAGATTTCGTTGGAAAATATGGTCTTGGTAATAGAAACAAAAAAGGAAACCGTTTATCACAATTCTGTACCGAAACGGAATTAATGATTACCAATACTTTTATAAAACATCATCCCCGAAGACTGTATACGTGGAAGTCTCCAGCCGATACCGAGGAAAACATTTCACGTAATCAAATCGATTATATTCTCTTACACCGTCCATTCTGGAGATACGTACATTCAGTTAAAACTTATCCCGGAGCTGACATTAGTTCTGATCATAACCCAGTCATCATGAAACTAAAAATGGAGCGGAAATTCGTCAAGATAAAGAAAGAACGGAAAGGAAGAATAGACGTGAATAAACTGAAGAGTAAAACTTTCAAAACCGAAATAGGAGACATAATGAACGTGAAAATTGAACTCCAAAAGGAAAACAGGACGAGCAGCTAGGATGACATCAGCAAAATAATACTAAATGTCCAGAAGGAAAACATTGGCTATGACAAGAATATGAAAAAGCAGAAATGGATAACAGATGAAATACTGAAACTGATCGAGAAGCGAAGAAGTGTTAAGAAGAACCTAGATGAATATAAGAGTCTGAACAATATAATCAGGAGATCTTGTCGAGAAGCAAAAGAAGAATACTGGAATGGAAAGTGCACTGAAATTGAAGGTTATCAGAATAAACAGGATTTATTTAACGTTCACAAGCTGGTCAAAGAAGTTGCAGGTACCCATCGCAAACAAAATACTGGTATCTTGCTAGGCCCGAAGACAAAACCGGTTATTGGTACAAAAGATAAGCTAGAAGTCTGGAATCAATATGTCGAGAATCTTTTTGATTATAACAGAAACAGTCTACCTCCGGAAGAATACCACGATTTTTGTGATGAAGGACCACCTATTACTAAAGAAGAGGTATTGTATGCCATTAAAAGGTAGAAAAACGGAAAAGCAGTCGGACCCGACAATATACATGCAGAAATGCTGAAAGTAATCGCTGATTATAGTGAAAATGGTATACAGAGAATGACGAAAGCTTTCAACAAGATCTACAGTACAGAATGTATACCAGCAGAATGGATAAAATCAACTTTTGTAACCATTCCAAAAAAGATTAACGCGAGCCGATGTGATGATTACCGTTTAATTAGTTTGATGTCACACGCCCTGAAAACTTTTCTCCGGATAATTCACACACGAATATATAAGCGTTACTGAGACCAAATAAGTAATACCCAGTTTGGCTTTAGAAATGGAACAATAACACAACGCTGTCGAGATGTCAACGTTGATGTCTATGCATGTGCTATTGACGACTACCAGAAAGCGTTCGATTGCATGAACCATGATAAACTGATGAAGATTTTGAAGAACATACCTACAGACAGGAATGATCTCAGGATAATTAGTAATCTGTACTGGAATCAAACAGTCGAAATCCGTGTAGAAAACGCATTATCAGCAGAAGCAGCCATTAAGAAAGGAGTACGTCAAGGCTGTGTCATGTCTCCCCTTCTTTTTAATATTTATGCGGACGCTATATTCCATGAGGCACTTGAAGAAAATGATGGGGGACTGAAAATTAACGATGTTATTTTGAACAACCTTCGATTTGCTGATGACAGCTTAATATTGGCAGACAGTAATAAGGAACTCCAGCGCATTTTAGATAAAATCGTGGAAAAAAGTGCTGCATACAGTTTAAAAATTAACACATCTAAGACAAAAGTAATAGTATTCTCGATGAAGCCAATTAAATTCTCAATCAAAATAAACGGTGAAAAAATTGAACAAGTCCCACGCATCAAATATCTGAGAAGTATACTCGAAGAAAATTGCACTTCAAAACCTGAGATACGTAGCAGGATTGAGCAGGCGAGAGGAGCGCTAATAAGAATGAAGAACCTATTCACGCGTCAAGAACTGAAACTCGAACTCAGAATCAGACTCCTGAGATGCTACGTTTTCTCCATTCTAATGTATAGTTGTGAGTGCTGGACGCTAGACTCAATTTTGGAAGAAAAAAAACAGCGTTTTTGAGATTTACTGCTACCGACGTGTCCTGAAAGTACCATGGACGCAAAAAGTAAAGAATATTGAAATACTTAATAGACTGGGAAAGAACCTAAAACTATTACGAACCATCAAAAAACGGAAACTACAATACTTGGGATATATCTCAAGAGGATCTAGGCATACCATTCTAAAAATACTACTTGAGGGTAAAATTGCCGGGAAGAGATCGAGAGGTAGACGTCAAATTTCATGGATGGATAATCTTAACAACTGGTTCAACTGTTCCTCATTAGAAATTTTCCGAACAGCTGTTGCTAGAAATAAATTCCAATTGTGGATCGCCAACCTTCGAGACGGAGACGGCGGATGAAGAAGAAGAAGTTAACTTTTTAATAGATGTGCATCAACATGTTAAGGTTAATAAAATGCTGCAAATTGAAAAGAGTGCCGTTCGAATCAAACAAGGTCGATGATTTTTCTAATGCTGACTAGACCTGATTGTATATATATATATATATTGAGGACAAAGCACAGTCTCGGCTATTTAATTCAGTCGGAATCTATTTAAGGTTCGCGGAATAACAGGGGAAGTAGCTAATAAATGGCGGAGCTGGCGCAGTTTCCCCCGAGTTTCCCCGGGTGTCCAGGTTTTCCTCCGATATTCCTGGACAGTTCCGCAAATCCGAACCATAAACCCTGTCAAGGTAGTCAAAATTAACCCCAATTCATGTCGAAGTGCTGAAAATTCACCCCAATTCCAGTCCATGTACTCAAAATTAACCTCAATTAGTGTCCAGGTACTGAAAGTTCACTGAACTTTCCCTGGATCCCCTGTCCCGTTCACAGCGGTCCTGGTAATCCGAATACGATCTAGACCAACCCCCAACCGTAAGAATATTACGCTCCGGTAATCCGAACACCCCATAGTCCCGGAGAAGGACCCCAACCCCAATTCTTGCATCATAGCCATAAAGTAACCTACATTTTAATATTTACTTGTGTATAATTAAATTATAACCCAATTTCCCGTCAAGGGATCCAGAGTACACTTAAGTATAATCCCAAAGCAGTACAACCCAATAATCCTAACACCTGCCATGAGAAAGGAGACCTAACCCAAGTTTTCCTAGACTGTTACAGACCAATAAACTGAACACTGGCTGACTGAAAAGGATCCTCCACATATAATTTAATATTTACTTGTATGTATTTAATTTATAACCCCAATCCCCCCACCCCACCAAGCTTCCCATATGGTTTCACTAATCCGAATACTAGCCCCTCTAGGAAGGACCTCTATCATATCATTATAATATATAATTTACTTGTATTTCCACACATGTCTTAATTTTTTAAATTATTATTGTTCACATAATAACCCAGCCCCTGCTCGGTTGTCTGAAGCGACCCAATATTCCAAACTATTTAAAAATTAGCCAATCATTTATTTCTATAGGCCAAAACTAGACTTTGACCCCTCTGCCCCTTCTTCCCTTTTACCTCACTCGAGTATAATGTACATTTATTTATTTTTTCTTATCCTCCGATCATCCTATCTGCTGTCGATCTCTAACATCCAATCCCACGCATATATCTAACACAACGTTAACCCCCATGAAAGAGCACATGCCGATCACGCGCACCGACTGTTCCCGCGCACACTTTAGCCGCTAGTATCACTACCGGTCATAATAATTTTTCATCTCTAAGTATTATAGAATTAGTCTAGGTATATTTTTTTTTACGCCCCCCGATCATTTCTTCCGATCGTTCATAATTTTTTTCTCCGGTTCTAAAAATGATTCCATCTACGTTACCACCACAATGAATACGCACCGCATGTTCCCCCGCATATATCCGCTGTTAGTAGTTTCCCTACTGGATCATAATATTTTTCCTTTGTTTTAGAATTAGTCTAAGTATATTTTTTTACACTTCAAATCATTCCTTCAGAGTGTTTATCATTTTTTTTTTTTTTATATATTTTTTTAGCGTTCCCAAAAATTCCTTCATCATTCCCCGCCCCTCCAAGCCAAATCTTTCATAATATATTTTCCAGAGCCCCCAAACCATCAAACCTCGAAGAAACATAGACGCTATCTCCAACACCCATTTCACCATCAGTTATTGTATATTATTGTCAAATTATTTTTCCAAAAGCCTTTTTGAAATTTTTTCCCGTTCGTACATATTTTTTATTGGCACTACATTCGTTTCCATGCACACACGTTTCCTTACCAATCATAATATGTTTTATTTATTTTTCATCTCCTCCCAGACTTCATACACATCCCACTGGCACGTTCAACGATAGTTTCTTTATTGATCCTGTACATTTTTTCTGCATTAGCCGCGGGAGCGTAGCACATCAGTCCATCACACACACTATGCGTCCTCATATATTTAATTTTTAATTAACGATCTTTAATTATTTTTACTGGTATTATTTTTTCCTACACAATCACTCCATCATACATACTTTACACTGTGAAAATAATTTTAGCCTTTCCATAGAGGAAATCTCCGATTACTAAATAATTTTTATAGGCGTCCTATTTTTAATATTATACACATCTCAGTATAATTATTAAACGAAGGAACTCACAGCATCGTTGGTGCAATCGCACCAGTCTTTCTTTTTAGGAATCCTCAACTTCTGCAGATATACGCCTCATCGCTACACCAGACTTTGTCTGCACGGGTTGCTTATCTTTAAGGCCCCTTGTGTGTCGCACACTATTTACCGTTATTCGAAAGAAGTATATTTTTTACGCTCGCACACGCACCTATACGCACACATTTAACATTAGGGTCGTTGGTCAGACGACATTTTCAAGAACAATCACTGCTCCGCTGTCTAAGCTGCATCACCGGTCGTTCGCAACATTATTGGTGAAGCGCCCTTTTTTACAACAGGACAATTTATGACGTTTATACACCTTTTCTAGGAATCAAGGTGAAAGCGACCAATCTCTCCCGCTAAAACCGGTTTTTAGACACACCCCAGTCTTTCTTTTTAGGAATTGGCAACCTCTGCAGGTATACATCTCCTTAACATGACAGTCTTTGTATGCGAGGGTTCTTTATCTTCAAGGCCAATTGTGTATCATACACTATTTACCATTATTCAGCAGAAGAAAAAGAGTTGGAAGAAAAAAAGTAAGAAAGATCGTGAAAAATTGAGGAAAATTGTGTGAAAGGTACTAAAAGCACTGGAAAAATGGTGAGAAATAGCAGAAATTGACGAAAACAGTGTAAAAATACTAAAATGTATGAAAATAGGGTGAAATAGTGGAAAACGGGCTATAATTAGTTAAAAATGAGAAAAATAGTGTAACAGTGTTAAAACATAAGATTATAATAATGAAGATAACGTTTACTACATGGCTGTGCAGAGGTGATTGAAGCTGAGGTGATTGACGATAATGTGGTTATTGGTAAATGGTTGTGCGAGACCATTACTCCCCACCATCCTAGCATGAATAGTTAAGGAGATGCTTAAGGATGTCTTTAGTGTATAGATCAGTTACATATGCATGCTGGTTAGACGTCTAGTAAATATTTCGGACATGATCGTTCCGCATGATGCTCTTACCAAACGGCAGTGTGATATTCATGTTAACAATAACAACGGGACCTCCAGAAACGTGTGGTGGAAGACTAAGCTCTGAACTATGCGTTATATCATTGTGTAACGTGTGTGAAAAACCGATTTTAGCGGGAGAGATTGATCGCTTTCACCTTGATACCTAGAAAAGGTGCATAGATGTCGTAAATTATCCTGTTGTAAAAGGTTGTAAATGCATGTACATGATAGAGGCTCCAATAATGTTGCGGGTGAATGGCGAAACGGGGGCGGAGGACATCTTATGCTGCGGAGCAGCGATTGTTGTTCTTGAAAACGAGCCTGATGTTAAATGTGTGCGTACAGGTGTATGCGAATGCAAAAAAAATATTCTTCTGCTGAATAATGGTAAATAGTGTGTGATACACAATTGACCTTGAAGATAAAGAACCCTCGCATACAAAGACTGTCATGTTAAGGAGATGTATACCTGCAGAGGTTGCCAATTCCTAAAAAGAAAGACTGGGGTGTGTCTAAAAACCGGTTTTAGCGGGAGAGATTGGTCGCTTTCACCTTGATTCCTAGAAAAGGTGTATAAACGTCATAAATTGTCCTGTTGTAAAAAAGGGCGCTTCACCAATAATGTTGCGAACGACCGGTGATGCAGCTTAGACAGCGGAGCAGTGATTGTTCTTGAAAATGTCGTCTGACCAACGACCCTAATGTTAAATGTGTGCGTATAGGTGCGTGTGCGAGCGTAAAAAATATACTTCTTTCGAATAACGGTAAATAGTGTGCGACACACAAGGGGCCTTAAAGATAAGCAACCCGTGCAGACAAAGTCTGGTGTAGCGATGAGGCGTATATCTGCAGAAGTTGAGGATTCCTAAAAAGAAAGACTGGTGCGATTGCACCAACGATGCTGTGAGTTCCTTCGTTTAATAATTATACTGAGATGTGTATAATATTAAAAATAGGACGCCTATAAAAATTATTTAGTAATCGGAGATTTCCTCTATGGAAAGGCTAAAATTATTTTCACAGTGTAAAGTATGTATGATGGAGTGATTGTGTAGGAAAAAATAATACCAGTAAAAATAATTAAAGATCGTTAATTAAAAATTAAATATATGAGGACGCATAGTGTGTGTGATGGACTGATGTGCTACGCTCCCGCGGCTAATGCAGAAAAAATGTACAGGATCAATAAAGAAACTATCGTTGAACGTGCCAGTGGGATGTGTATGAAGTCTGGGAGGAGATGAAAAATAAATAAAACATATTATGATTGGTAAGGAAACGTGTGTGCATGGAAACGAATGTAGTGCCAATAAAAAATATGTACGAACGGGAAAAAATTTCAAAAAGGCTTTTGGAAAAATAATTTGACAATAATATACAATAACTGATGGTGAAATGGGTGTTGGAGATAGCGTCTATGTTTCTTCGAGGTTTGATGGTTTGGGGGCTCTGGAAAATATATTATGAAAGATTTGGCTTGGAGGGGCGGGGAATGATGAAGGAATTTTTGGGAACGCTAAAAAAATATATAAAAAAAAAAAAAATGATAAACACTCTGAAGGAATGATTTGAAGTGTAAAAAAATATACTTAGACTAATTCTAAAACAAAGGAAAAATATTATGATCCAGTAGGGAAACTACTAACAGCGGATATATGCGGGGGAACATGCGGTGCGTATTCATTGTGGTGGTAACGTAGATGGAATCATTTTTAGAACCGGAGAAAAAAATTATGAACGATCGGAAGAAATGATCGGGGGGCGTAAAAAAAAATATACCTAGACTAATTCTATAATACTTAGAGATGAAAAATTATTATGACCGGTAGTGATACTAGCGGCTAAAGTGTGCGCGGGAACAGTCGGTGCGCGTGATCGGCATGTGCTCTTTCATGGGGGTTAACGTTGTGTTAGATATATGCGTGGGATTGGATGTTAGAGATCGACAGCAGATAGGATGATCGGAGGATAAGAAAAAATAAATAAATGTACATTATACTCGAGTGAGGTAAAAGGGAAGAAGGGGCAGAGGGGTCAAAGTCTAGTTTTGGCCTATAGAAATAAATGATTGGCTAATTTTTAAATAGTTTGGAATATTGGGTCGCTTCAGACAACCGAGCAGGGGCTGGGTTATTATGTGAACAATAATAATTTAAAAAATTAAGACATGTGTGGAAATACAAGTAAATTATATATTATAATGATATGATAGAGGTCCTTCCTAGAGGGGCTAGTATTCGGATTAGTGAAACCATATGGGAAGCTTGGTGGGGTGGGGGGATTGGGGTTATAAATTAAATACATACAAGTAAATATTAAATTATATGTGGAGGATCCTTTTCAGTCAGCCAGTGTTCAGTTTATTGGTCTGTAACAGTCTAGGAAAACTTGGGTTAGGTCTCCTTTCTCATGGCAGGTGTTAGGATTATTGGGTTGTACTGCTTTGGGATTATACTTAAGTGTACTCTGGATCCCTTGACGGGAAATTGGGTTATAATTTAATTATACACAAGTAAATATTAAAATGTAGGTTACTTTATGGCTATGATGCAAGAATTGGGGTTGGGGTCCTTCTCCGGGACTATGGGGTGTTCGGATTACCGGAGCGTAATATTCTTACGGTTGGGGGTTGGTCTAGATCGTATTCGGATTACCAGGACCGCTGTGAACGGGACAGGGGATCCAGGGAAAGTTCAGTGAACTTTCAGTACCTGGACACTAATTGAGGTTAATTTTGAGTACATGGACTGGAATTGGGGTGAATTTTCAGCACTTCGACATGAATTGGGGTTAATTTTGACTACCTTGACAGGGTTTATGGTTCGAATTTGCGGAACTGTCCAGGGAAATTGGTGGAAAATTGGAGGAGCCGGGGGAACTTTGGTGAATTTTGAACACTTGGACATAAATTGGGGTGAATTTTGGACACCTGGACACAAATTTAGGTGAATTTTGAGTTCGGATTAGCGGACCGGTGTGAATTTTGGGCACCTGGACCGGAATTTAGGTGAATTTTGGATACCTGGATGGGAATTATGGTTCGGATTAGTTGAACTGTCCAGAAAAATTGGGGGAAACTAGGGTGAATTTTGGGCTCTGGGACGCAAATTGGGGTGAATTTTGAGTACATGGACGGGAATTGGGGTGAATTTTGAGTACCTGAACTTGAATTTGGGTGAATTTTGAGCACCTGGACGGCAAATCGGGGGAACTGCCTAGGAATGTCAGAGGAAAACCTGGACACCGGGGAAACTCGGGGGAAACTGTGCCAGCTGCCCTATTTATTAGCAACTAGGGGGCGGGTGTAATATGTATTACTTTGGTTTCTTGTTAACCGAATTTTTTTCCTGGACGATAATTTTATATTATTGACACTAAATTCTAGTAATCTATGATAGAAACAATACATCTTGGGGGATATTTCATCGTTTTCCTTCCACCATGTTGTCCCAGAGTTTATCAGCTTATCGTCCAACGTCGTAGTCAACCAAAGTAAGATTATTGTATTTCTATACGTACTGAATAATAATAACTTAAATAACATTTTCCTAAAATTACTAGAGAAAAAAAAGTCAGATTAGTAACGTTAGTAGTGAAACTTCAAATCGGAAACAAGTATCCGAAGAGATTACATCGCTAAAAAGTGATATGGCGGAATTCAAAAAATTGTTTGATTTCCTATCGGAGAAATACAACACATTAATGGAGAAAAATAATTCATTTAAAAATGAAATAAGGTGCTTAACAGATTTCAGCCCTCTCAAACGAAGTTCATAGGAATATGATTCGGGAGCTGGAACAGTACAACAGAATAGGAAATACTTCATGTAGTGTCCGAACTTCCTAACGAAAATTTACCCGATATAATCACACAGGTAAGGTAAACATTAGGCGTGGACGCGATTCATCGGGTGCCATCGAGAAACACCCGAACACCTAGGCCTATTATCACAAAACCGGGAAGACGAATCGCTGACTTGTTATTGAACAATATAGCAAAAAGAACACAATACTGGACAAGGACATAACGAGTGCGGACATACAGCCGAGGATCTACGTAAACGAATACGTGTCAGTGTACTATAAACAGTTGTCTGGAAAGCGAACAGTAAGCTAAATTACTGCAATACAGCTTTATGTGGACAAAACGTGAAAAATCCAGGTGAACGAATAACCAGAATAAGAACCGACGAAGATGTAAATAAATTGTTATAAATCGATAAAATGTAATTAGCCTAATAATTCGTTATCCTTTCTGCTTCTACTTAAACTTTACGAGTAATTTCAGTGTAAATGTGGTCGTATTGTGCGGTGTGAAGTGTGTGTGTGCTGTGTGCTGATGATCGTTAGTTTGGCTGCGTCTCGTTAAAATTGAACAGGTGAAGCAGATCGGTTCGCTGGTGCAAAATTGGTGGTGAGGTATGTCTGATAGGTTGTGGATGGATGGTAGTTTGCTTGTGTTCTTCTTCTTAAGTACGGCAAGAAAGTATAGACATTTGAAACGGAAGGATTTCGACGAGAAAGAGTAGTATGAGCGTGAACTGACGACAAGTGCAGCAGGCGCTGTGTTGGTGATGTATCCTTTTTTAATTTTGAGCATGTCAGCTATGGACGTTACTCAATCCAACGGCATGATAGTATTTGTTGTTATTCACTATTTCCTTTATCTCTTTTGTTTCAAACATGCTTCTTTGCGATAAAGTTAACTCGTTCTATATACATATAGTATCGCGAGCGGTCATCTGTAAAGGGTGTGGAAGTGTGTGGAATTGTGATTGTGCTTATACAAGACGTGTGTGTTCATGTGGTTATATTAGTTATATAGTTGTACATAGATTCTGTTATATATATAGCTGTGCCCCTTGACCCCTCTTGTTTCATTTCTGTCTCTTTCTTTTCTATAATTTGTATAAAATGATCAAAAGTTACAACGTATTTATAAATCGGTTCATATAAATATAAGTTATGTGTGAACAAACAAAAAAAAAACGGACGAATGTAGAACTTCCTTCTTTTTCGAAGTCGGTAAAAATTAAAATATAACAAACGTTACATAAAGTTGGAACATTTTTTCGTTACATAAAATTTTTACATTTTTTCTAATGGAGGCCGGCCTAAGAATTACATTGTAATTAATATATATATATATCTATATATATATGTACGAGGGTCTTTCAATAAGTAAAAAGACAAATCGCTCTGGAGGAGGAACTAAAGATGGTAGCAACTTCCAAGATAGCTCGTTTTGTTATTTGGAGTGTACGTCCTGCAAACGTTGTGTTACCGTTATGCGTCGTCGGTTGTTCGATAGTGATTCCCAAAGTGGCTCGGCACCACTCCAAGAAGGTACACACTATGAACAGCGCGGTATTATTCGTTTTTTGATGTCAGACGGGGTTAAACCCAGCGAAATTTATCGGAGAATGACCGAACAATCGTGCATGAATCGAGAAAGTTTTTATTCGCGGGTGATTCAGTTCAAAAACGGCCGAAAAAGTATAGCGACGAAACCGCGTAGTGGACGCTCAGGTGAAGTGACATCGCCGATCCTCATAAAAAACATTGAGAAGATGATTTTAGGCGACAGGAGGGTCTCAATCGAAGAAATATCACTCCAGTACGGTGTGAATGCCGGTACCGCCCACAATATCATTCAAAACTATCTCAATTTCCAAAAAACCTACGCTAGGTGAGTTCCTCGATAATGTAATCCGCGGTGCACAAAGAAAATCGGTTAAGAATTTGCAAGGAGCCCAAACATCGGTTCGATATTGAAAGTGAGGCCTTTTTAGAATGTATAGTCGCCGGTGATGAGACATGAGTCTATCATTACAAGCCTGAAACGAAAAAACAAAGCATAGTGTAGAAGTATCCGGAGTCGCCTGCATCTAAAATATTCAAGTGCCGCGTCATTCAGTAAACAAAGTGCTTTTGACCGTGTTTTGAGATATGAAAGGCGTGGTTTTCTGTCATTATCTACAATATAGAGGTACTGTCAATGCGGAGTTGTATGCAGAATTACTCAAAACCCAACTTCGACCGGCGATTCCACGGAAACGGCCAGGATGAATCACGAAAGGGATCATTCTTCAGCATGAGAATGCCACCCTGCATAGCGCTCTGTCAACGCAAGCTATATTAGAGGAAATGAGGTGGGAGGTCCTCCCACATCCCCCATATAGCCCTGACTAAGCCCCGTCAGATTTCCATTTGTTTGAGCCGCTCAAGAACTTTTTGCATGGACACGTTTATGATTTCTCCTTTACCGTATCGCAGTAAACATACTTATAAGAATTATAGTAGTATTAAACAATAGACTGATTTTTCATGTGCTGCACTTAAATATGAAAACTGTGAAACGTAACTGGGATGCATTTATAACTCCCATTCTTGGGTCACCTCCAAGTGACATTGTATTAACTGCAATAAATATAGGAATGAATTAAGTTTATATAGTGTAGCAGGTTTCAGGAATATTGGACTTCAAAGACCTATTGGATATAATGGAGGTATACTTATGTTTGTAAATAATAAATTTAGATTTCATATTCGTGAAGTTAATAACACGCCAATTATGGATCTGATGATGATTGATATAGATATTTGTAAAAATAATCCATTACGATTAATTGCTGTATGTAGATGATCGAGCAAAACGTCATCTGTTGTATATTTAGTACATGTATATTGAGTCTGAAATGTCAACCTCTTAAAAACTCCCTAGAATGTCTTTGATGGAAAAAGATTACGTAATAAGATAATTAATTGTAACTGGGATGAAGTAAGGAAGTTCACAACGGCAGGAAATATATATGATCAAATATACACTCAGTTTTTAAAATCATATACAGAAAATGAAATTTGGAAGTATGGGAGAGTGAAAAGGTGATTAAATATAGCTTAAGAATGAATGGATGAGTCAAAAAATAATCAATTTTATGAAAATTAAAGACTAGTACTTTAAACTTAGTAAAGCGAATAGAATCAATACTCGATATAAAAACCTATTTAGAAAATATCGATATATCAGAAATAATGAATGCTAAACAGAAGTATTATCAAAGTCAAATAGTGAAAGCAAATAATGATTGTAAACAAGTATGGAATGTAATTAATAATATTGTTAATAAAAAAAAACAAAACAACAATTGATGATTTCATTATAAACATTTTGAAAATACTGCGTAATAGTTGCCGAACAATTTAGTGAATACTTCATTTATTTAGTTGAACAACAAAAACACAAATGCCACACTCAGTTACGGAATATTAACTCCGACAATTTTACTTTGTCTTATTTTTTCATTCCACCTTCAAATAAATCCCAAATAGAATTAATAATTAACAATCTAAAAGTTCATAAGACACCTGAAGAAACTAGGATTAAAGATATTTAACAAAACCCAACTATTTCTATTCCCATTTTGGCGAACATGGTCATCGATTCTCTGAAGGAAGCTAACATTCCTGACAGGCTGAAAAGGGGCATTGTCAGACCGATATATAAAAAATGGCCGCAGAATCAATTTGGAAATTGTCGTCTAATAACAATTACACTTGTAGCAGCTAAAATATTAGAACATTACATTGATAAACATTTAAGAAATTATGTAGAAAAAAAAACAACTTACACTATGAAAATCAACGCGGTTTTAGAGAAAAAAGATCTACGATAACATTATTAAGAACAATTGTAAATAAGATAAATATGGGACTATCGATGGGGAACTAATTTCTAATTGTATTTATTAACCTATCTAAAGCGCTTGACATCCTGCCTTCTCAGCTTCTAATATATTACCCTTCTGTCTGCAGCTGCTCATTTCAAACCGTGGTCTGACTCCTACGTCTCCTCATTCTCCAACCCGAACTCCTTTTTCTTGTCTATTCAACCTTCCCTTCCACGCTTTCCTTGGTTTATTAACTTTCTTTCTATGCGCCGATCCAATCTCTCTACGATTTGCCGCCTGCGTTTTGGGCATAGTTTGCTCCCTTCCTCATTGTTCCGTTATTCTCTCGTGCCTTCTCCTTATTGTCCATTTTCCCCATTTCTAGCAATCAATTTATTTGTGATCCCGATTATATAATGTTCAGTTGTTCGTAATTATCAACTGAACAAGCTTATTTTTATTTCTTCCTCTTCCCGCCCCATGCTGTACTTCATTCATTCTCTCCCTTTCTTCTCCTTCGGTTATTCTAGCTCTTGATTCCTTTCTGTTGGCTATCTCTGATCGTGTAAGAATCTGAGTCTCTCTTTCCTCTCTGTTCCGCTGTTCGTGGGCCAATGTCCATGTTGACGAACAGGACATTGGGATTGTGAAGTTAAGCTTTTCATAATAGTACTAAGCTTAATGGATCTAAGGAGAATACTGGGGCCAGTTCCTTTCTCTCGGCCGTTTTTACTTTCCTAGATTTCTCTGGTACCCAATTATTTCAGGCTGGGTAAGCTTGGGAGCGACTTGGGTCCGGCACGACAAAAGTCTCGATATCCTATGACACCTCTGATTTGGTAGCCAAGAACCTTAACCGTACCCATGTGACAATCACCCCTACGACTCCTGCTGCAAATTTCACTTATACAACTACTACCACAACTTCAATTGCGGAACACGCTACCCCACTAGTACTTCTGTCTTATCAGCTAACTTTATCAGCGGAGATAAGGTAAGCGATGTAAATTCTCTTAATTGTAATAATAATCGGCAAGTAAAATTGTCATCCCTGTACATATCAAGCGTATACATATATTTGATCCTGAATAAAATATTCCAACGAACAAAAATATCGCAAAACAACGTAAATTGCAAAAATCCGATTCTAATTTAGAATTACCGTGCCAATTTAAAAAAAAGTAAATATGCAATTATTGCTCAAAATGATAAAAATGGTAATTTAAACAACGAAGATATAGAAATGAGTGATAAATACAAACGTAATAAATTTCAACATTTAAACCATCGCCAATCTATGTTTACAATATATATAACTATCTTGAATTTAGAAATAAGTTAGTAAGTATAGTTAAAAATAAAATAATTTTCAAACCTACGTGTAACAAAGTCACCATAAAACTAGGAATACCTAAACATTATCGATCTAAAAATACTTCTCGACTTAAACTTTAAATTCGATTTATATCAAATACAGGAATGTAAAGCTTACCAAGTTGTTATTAGAATTTTACATCAATCAACCCCTTAGCTGACTTAATTAAAGACGAATTGTCTAATCTCAATTACTCTATTCGTTCTGTTATAAATGCTCTCCATAGTAAAGCTAAGAAACCACTATTTTTATTTTTTGTAGTTCTAAATCTAGAAACTTTATATGCAAATATTTTTAATGAAAGATTCTTACTTCATATTTAAATTCAGATAGAAAAACCGCATAAGATAAGAACTCCTCCGCAATGCCGATGCTTTCAAACCTATGGCTATACTAAACATTATTGTACTCGTGATCTCAGCAGATGTGTAAAGTATGAGGATAATCACCTTACCTCAGAGTGTCCACAGTGCGCTCTCTGTGGGGATTCACATCCGGTTAATTGTAGGGTTTGTGCCGTCTATAAAGATCTGCAACTATTTCAGACGAACCCTCAAAAATAAATATTAGTATCATAATCGTATTCCTCAAAATTCATTTACCAGTGATTCCTGAACCTAAAAACATACACATAATCTGCATACTTAACAAATTGTACTGAAATAATCGACTACAGACAGTGAGGGACATTAAAAATTTGATTTTTACGTCGACTAGGAACGGATGAGTTATTGCTATGATTTTATAATCGGAGTAGGAGATGAACATCTACCCTAATGTTTATGTGTACCATGCTTACATTGAGGAGCAAATGCGGTAAATGAATTTTACATGAGGCTCGGGGGAGATGATTGCTGACTTTTACCACTGAAAAAATTTCAGCTAAAATAAATGAATATAACTAAAAGGTTTTTACTGAAGCTGATCTTTTGTCACATTTGCGAAAATCCTCTGGATTCGTCAGAAATAATCTTGGATCATTGTCCCATTATTGGCAAGTTTCATAGGGCAGCTCATAGCTCGTGCAATACTTTATATCGTTTATCGGCGTTTGAGCTGTTGATAATTTTATTTTGTGTCGATATATACTACATTTCGCATTATACGTGTATATTGTTCACGGGACAGTCGACTGTAACGTGTGTGCGAGGATGCGGAAATGTGCATATGTACATAAAATGAAAACGTGCGGAGGATATGATTTCATGTCGGCATATGTGTGTATGTATAAATGCATAGTAATGTATAGAGATTGTTATGTATATCTGATGAGCACGGCGATTAATAGTGTAACATCGATAACCGTATTCCACATATCATCTGCGATAGCTTAATATTTTGCCGAAATATAATTAATTCACTCCCACTGTACTGTCAATTAACTTTCGACTAATGCCGTCCCACCTCGAATTTATATAAAAAAAAAAAAAAAAAAAAATACCTCAGTTAATACAGCTAAAGGATTCTTCAGAATACCCGCTACTGTGTCTTTTATGCCAGGGATTAAGGTGGGAAAATAGAAATTAAATATGTAAATATTTCGTTTGCATCAACTATGCTTAAAAGAGTGGATAAGTTTAATAGAAGATTTATTATTTTCAGTAAAAATAGTTATTTATCCTTCTCTCAAATATGAATTCTCTTATTCAGTATTGCAGTAAACAAAATTGTAAGAATCATAGTAATATGGAAAAATGGACTGATAATATAAACAGCATATTAAATATAAATAATACACTTCAAATTAATACAGAAATATTTCATGTGTTGTACTTAAACATAAGAACTGTGAGAAGTAACTGGGATGAATTTATAACTTACATTCATAGGTCATCTTTAAGTGTAATCGTATTAACTGAAATTAATATAAGTATGGATGAATTTAAATTATATAATATAACTGGATTCACGAATATTGGACTTCGAAGACCCATTGGGTATAACGGAGGAATACTTGTGTTTATAAATAATAAGTTTAGATGGCACATTCGGGAAGTTAATAATAGGCCAAGTATGGATCTGGTGATGATAGTTATATGCGAAAACAATCCCTTACACTTAATTGCTGTATACAGATCACCGAGCAAAAACGTAGGCGAATTTATAAACGAAACTGATTCACTCCTAAAAAAGTTAAGTGACAAAGATAATTTCTTGATTTTCGGTGACTTTAATATAGATTTATTTCTTCCTAATGCTCAAGTTGAGAATTTCTTAAACGTAATTTATGGGGCAGGAGTACAGTTAACAAATGGAATTACGAGAGAAGAAGAACGGATAGATAGAAGTACTCAATCATGTATAGATAACATTTTTATTAAGTACAATACAAATGAAATTACTTCGGGAATTATTAATTTGAAAATATCGGACTATTATATCATCTGTTGTGCGTTTAGTAATTCAAATCGTAATTGTCAACGTACTAAGAACTATTTGAAATATGTTTTTGATAACAAAAGGTTGCAGAACATGATAATTAATTATAACTGGAAGGAGGTAAGTATTTCCTCAACGACAGGAAATATGTATGAAAAGATACATTCAGTTTTTAAGCGATTTTACAAAGAATGCAAATTGGAAGTACGTGAGAGTAAGAGGGTGAATAAATATAGTCCTAAAAATGAATGTATGAGTCAAAAAATACTTAATTTTATGAAAATCAGAGATCAATATTTTAAACTTAGTAAAGGAAATAGAACCAATAATCGATATAAAAATTTGTTTAGAAAATATCGAAATATAGTTACTCGTACAACTGAAATAAGGAATGCGAAACAGAAGTTTTACCAAAGTCAAATATTGAAGGCAAATAATGACAGTAAAAAAAGTATGGAATGTAATTAAAAATCTCGTTAATAAAAAAAATAAAACAACAATAGATGATTTCATTACAAAACATTTTGGAAATACTGCAATAGTTGCCGAACAATTTAGTGAATATTTTATGCGCTCGGTTGAACAACATAGACACAAATGTCTCACTCAGTTATTGAATACGAATTCCGAAAATTCCATCTTGTCTTCCTTTTTTATTCCACCTGCAAACAAATCCCAAATAGAAATAATAATTAACAGCTCGCAGTTAATTTTGCGGGCTCGCTGTCGCATTTGCGGCCCTAACGGTAGATAGGGGAACTCCTTGTCAGACGGCACTGCGGGCGCTGCTGTTGCAGTGTGGCCATAGTGTTCGGTGAAAATTCTGCTCATTTCCTTTTAACAGAATGGTAGGCGCTGTTTCCGCAGTCGTCGCCATAAATATGATTAATGTTTCATAATTAAAAACTATAAACTTTGCTTTATAGTGATGGAGAAAGTCATTGAACTTTCGGATAATTGTTTACGGACGCTAAGCGCTGTGTTCTACATAGGTTTCGTGATTGATGGATCTAACTGCTTTTTAAACATGCCGTGTTTCTTCTTCCTTAATTATTTATAGCCAGATTCCTTTGTCCGTTTGTACTGTGGGCTCTGTAATTGCAGATGTGGCCATGGTATGGGACAGGTAACTCTTTTTGCTCTTATCTTCGTCATTTTTTTTCTTTTCAGGATACATACGTTTGGCATTTTTCGACGTTGATTGTTATTGTTTCTCCATCTTTGGTATAGCATTCTTTGTCAGATTCCATTCCTTGTTATTCCTAATTGCTGCTATGTACACATGTTGATGGGTAATCGTCCGTTGCTGACAAGCCCAGGGAAAAACCCAAACGAGAAAAAAAAAAAAAAAAAAAAACGGTCTAAAAATCTATAAGGCACCTGGATGGGATGAAATTAGGATGCAAGGTATTAAACATAACCCAAATATCTTTATTCCTATTTTGACCAACATAATCAACTATTCCATAAAGCAGAGTTTCCCAACCTTTTTTTCATCGAGCCCCCCCAAATTATAAATAACATTTTTATGCCCCCCTTAATTTTTCCATTAAAAAAAAAAACGCACATTGTTTTAATGACATTTATTTTAATTTTAAGTTGCAGCAAATAAACTTTAACCAAATGTAAAACGTTTTTATCGAAATAATTTATTATAATTAAAGTACTAATGAGATATACTTGAACTTGCATGTTCTGCACCAGTTGGTTGATTCTAGGTTCAGTTTCTGCCAGAGCTATTGTAAGATCGCTATCAATGGCAAGACGATTTCGCTGCTTAGTTTTAATTAAAACCAAAGCTGAAACCTCTGCCTCACATAAGTAAGTCGAAGAAAAGGGAACAAGAATTCACAAAGCAAGAGAGGCAACTTTGGAATTAACAAGAAATCGTTTGATGCAAAATTTCTCCAATGTCAAGAGATGAAAGTCATCTTTCGTTGTCGAATCAACCTTCATTTCTAGAATTCTTTCTAAACTTGTTCTGATAATTATGAGACATCAACAACAAATGAGTTTCTGGTCTTGTGACATATTGGTGACTCTGAATTAATGTCTCGATAGTATCGGTGAAATTCATTTTCCAGCGCTTGCAAATGAGTTTATATTTCAACTTTGAAATCTTCGTCCAGTTTTTTATTTTTAATTGCTTCGAATAGTCGAGAAAAAGATATTATTACATTTTCAGCAGATAGCTTTTGATTTCAAAGTTGAAGCTTAGATATGAACCCTTGAATATGATCATAGTTACTTATTACAGTGCCGTTTCTGCCTTGAAGCTTCAAATTTAGCTGATTAAAGGCATCAAATATATCAGTTAAATAGGTCAACCTCCATTGAAATTGTTCATTGTTGAATATTTGCAAAAAATCTCTTTTTTTCTTTGAACTCAAGAAAGAGGATGAGCTCTTCTTTCAATTCATAAAGACGAGCCAACATATTGCCCTTAGACCGCCAGCGTACTTCTGTGTGAAATAGAAGAACTCTGCGATCAGAATCAAGATCCTCGCGAAGTAAACTAAATAATCGACTGTTCAAAGCGCTACTCTTGATGTAGTTTACGAAAGTCCAATGAGTTTATTCCAATCCAAATTATTTTTTTCAATGAAATCAGATATTTCGAATTAAATAGATCTTCAGATTTAGTGCCTGCTGTCAAAGATTGGGAATACAAAATCTCTTCTTCAATGTGATCTTCACTGACGTAATGAACAAAAACTATTAACTGTGCACAATTAACGATGTCGGTGAATTCATCGCAACGAATGCAAAAAATTTTTTTTTTTTTTTTTTTTTTTTTTTTTTTATTTCACTTCTACAACTAGCCCTTACAGGCTATCTAGCAGATCTTTATATGAAAGGTGCGGAGTGGAGAAGGCTAGGAGGGGGAGGGATAGGATGGAAGGTGCAGAGTGGAGGTTGGGAGGGAGAGGGACAGGAAAGAACATGACTAAGAAGAGGCCAGCGTGACAGAAATGCAACCACCCGTTGGTGGGCAATTTCTGGTGCTTACGCAGTTAAATGCACGTTTACACGGTTAAATCAAAAACTTTCCTTCTCTGTAGACGCCTAACTTCCTCGGAGTTGTCCATCAGTGCGATCGCTAGCGGATTATCGTGATTCTCCAGTCGACGAAGGTACTTCGTCGCCTCCTCTGATACTACTTCGGAAACATACTTCACGTCGAAATCGGTATGTAGCGTTTTATTTGAAATGAACCAGGGAGCGTTTGTCATCATACGCAGTACTTTGTTTTGGAATCGTTGCAAGATTTGTATATTAGTGTGTTTCGAACATCCCCATAACGGTGCTCCGTACCGCCAAATTGGCTTTAATAGCATCTCATAGAGTAATATCTTGTTCTCCATCGTCAATTCGGATTGTCTTCCTACTAGCCAGTTCATATTGCGGAGCCTAATGTCCAAGTGCTTACGTTTCATCATTATGTGGTGCCTCCAAGTTAGTTTGTTATCCATGTGTATACCAAGATAGCATGCAGTATTTTTTTGTGGTATTTCGTTATTACCGATACAGATTTTTGGCACCGAAGTTATATGACGGTTTGTGAATGTTACGTGCGTTGACTTAATCGTATTTATTTTAAGGCGCCACTTGTCAAACCACGATGCCACTTCTGTGACCGCATGTTGCACATTCGTAATGCACTCCTGTAAGTCATTAGCGGAGCAGACCAGCGCAGTGTCATCTGCAAACGTGGCGATGTCGACATTTTCAACCTCTGGTACATCAGATGTGTATATGACATATAGTAATGGCCCCAGTACGCTACCTTGCGGTACACCGGCGCCTATTTCACGTACTGCCGACAAGGATTCACCACTTTTGACCCGAAATGTTCGATGCTGCAGATACGATTTCAGCAGCACGCAATATGGAGTAGGTAGTATTTTCGCCAATTTGTCCATCAGTCCTGAATGCCACACAGTATCGAAGGCTTTTTCAACATCAAGGAAGACAGCAGTGCAGACTTCCTTTTTTTCCAAGCAGTCTTCAATTTTACAGACGATACGGTGTACCTGTTCAATAGTGCCGTGTTTCTGCCTGAACCCGAATTGATGCAGCGGAATCGTGTTTCCAACTATTTCCACTAGTCTTTTGTGCAACAACTTCTCAAATATTTTTGACAAAACAGGCAGCAACGATATCGGTCTGTAGGACCCTGTTTTTTCCGGTGGTTTACCTTCTTTGAGTATTAGAATAATTTGCGCAAGTTTCCATTGTGTCGGGAAATATGACAATCTCAACATTGCATTATATATGTAGGTTAGCAATACTACTGCTTTGCGAGGTAATTGCTTTACTATTTTAGGTGTGATCAGATCATAGCCGGGGGCCTTCTTTGGGTTTAAAGTCTTTATTACTGCTTTGACTTCTCCTGGTGACACATATTTTATGGATGGCGAGTTCACTCTTTCCCATGAGCAGTAGGTTTGATTATTACCAATGTTTGTAGCTTGCGGCTGAAATACCTTTTCTAGGTAGTCTGCAAATTCCTCAGCTTTTTCTTCATCTTTCCTAGCCCACTCTCCACTTTTTTTAAGTATTGGAGATTCGCCTTGCTTCGGCTGTTTCATTTGCTTTGTAGCCCTCCACAAGCTATATCCATTTGCTTGTGAGGGCGACAGGTGCTTGACGTAGCTATTAAATGACTTGTTTTTTAAGTCCTGTAATGTAAATCTTATTCTTTTAATAGCACGATTAAGTTGATTTTTCATTTGTGGATCTCTGTTTCTCTGCCAGATTTTCCTCAATTTCCGTTTGTTTTGAACAGCTTCCCTTATGTACTTAGGATAATTTTGCACATGTTGATGCGGTTTAACTTCCATTGTTGATGCCCGTGCTGCTGAGCATATATTGGTGACAATATATTCGATAGCATTTTCTATATCTGAAGGTGATTTTAGTGGAATCCTTAACGACAGGTTTTCTTCTAGTTCATCTGCAAACTGTGTCCAATTTGTATTATAATTTGTAAGCGTCATTGCCTTTTTCTTCATTATTATACTAGCACTGATTGTCAAAATTATGGGAGTGTGATCCGAGGTTAGCGATAAATCGTCATCTATGGCCATGTAATTTGAAGAGATTCCTCTGACAATAAAGAAGTCTAGAAGGTCCGGGGTTTTCCTTCTATCGCTAGGCCAGTATGTTGGTTTTCCAGTTGATATGGCGTCACATTTGCAACACTTCATTGCATTCATTAGTTCCCGTCCCCTGGGAAGAGTTAGCCGCGAACCCCAATATGTGTTTTTGGAATTATAGTCTCCACCTATTATGCATCTACTTCCTAGTGTTTTAAAAAATTTGACAAAATCTGCGCTCTTGATTTTGTGTTTCGGTGGGCAGTAAACCGCGGATACCGACACGCATCCGTTGTTATCAGACACCATTACTGATGACGCCTGTAGATGTTCCGACTGATATTTGTTTAATTCATAATGCTTTATATTACTTTTAATTATTACCGCTGCGCCACCGTGTGCTCTGCTGTCTGGATGCATTGTGTAATAAGCGGTATAATTTGGAATCTTAACATAGCTCTTATCAGTAAAATGTATCTCCGAGACTAACATTATGTCAATTTTCTCATTATGTAGGAACATTTCTACTTCTCGTATACGTCTTAGTAGTCCATTAGCGTTGAACGAAGCTATTCTCAAATCCTTCATTTTTGGGCCAGTGTAGCAACAATTGTATGTAATATGTTTGTTATCATGTCATTTTGTTGCTTCATCATTTCCATCATCATATTTCTTATTTCGTTTATCATGCTCGATATCATGTTTTCTACGTCTCTCAAACTGCACTCGCTTATTTGGTTTCCCTCTGGTTTTCTGTTTCTATGTGCAGCCGCCATTCGTGCGAAGGACACACCTCTATCTACCTGGTTAGGTATTGAATTTGCTTGCGGTGCAGCGACAGTTCGAATATTCATAGGTGGATAGTTTAGGTTGTTTATAGCTGGAGGTGCTACATCAGTATTGAATGACGCCACAGTTGGAAGGTTAATTCTTTTTTGCTGCCTACTCTCCCCGTATCTCTTGTTTATAAGGTCTTGATATATTTTACAGCCCTTGTAGTTGGCTGGATGCGGTCCATCACAGTGTGCACAAACAGCTGGTGTATTCATTGCTTGGGTACAATTTTTTGAGTCATGATTGCCAGCGCATTTAACACAAACGAAATCGCAGTTGCAGTAGGTCTTTGTGTGGCCATATCGTTGGCACCTGGTACATTGTGCTATGATGTTCTTCTTATATGGCGCTTCCACTTTAACACGCATATTTAATAAGTAGTTCAGTTTATATATTTCCTTATTATTCTCATTTGGCTCGATCTCAACGAAAAATATGGGTAAAGGTTCTTTAGTTACCCTGTGTTTAATATTAATTACGTGCCTAACCTTATGACCTTCAGTCAGTAGCGCAAGTTTAATGTCATCAAGCTCAATAGAATGAATGCAAAAAATGGTGATAATTTTACTTTGTTGATTATTTGTGAAAATTTTTAGATGCCTAAAAAGTCATTTTCGAAAGCATGTCACATTATTTATTGAACGCCCTTCGTCCGATGTTTAATTTACGCGCTAAATTCATTTTTCTTTCACGCCTCCCTTGACATCTCTCTGTGCCCCCTGGTTGGGAACTCATGCCATAAAGGAAGCTAACACACCCGACGAGATTACAAGGGGCATTGTTAGACCGATATATAAAAAAGGAGTGCAAAATCAGTTTGAAAACTACCGTCCAATAACAATAACATCTGTAATAGCTAAAATTTTAGAATACTATATTGATAATCATTTAAGAAATTATCTGGAAAAAAACAACCTAATCTATGTAAACCAACACGGTTTTAGAGAAAAAAGATCCACAATAACATTATTGAGAACGACTGTAAGTATGATAAATAGAGGACTATCGATGGGGAACCAGTTCTTAATTACATTTATTGACCTACCCAAAGCGTTTGATTTAGTTGACCCTGAACTATTGATTAAAGACTTAGAGAATTTGGGTATTAAAAATAATCAACTTAATGTCCCAACAAAATAACACTATGGATTAGAGACAGTATATCTGACGAAGAAATAAAAGATGTAAGAATTAAGAATCGAAACGCTGGAGTTTAATAAGAAAACTTATTAGCACTTTCCATGATCATCGCCCAACGGTGTATTCCAGGTAGTAATTAGATCAACTGTGAAGGAGGTAAATATTTAATTAAAATTATCGATAAGGACGACCAAACTAACAGAGTACTGAAGAGGAATGAGACTAGTGGAATAAGTTTATAGAGGATGTACTTACATGGTTTCCGAATGAAGAAACCGAATAGAGTTTAACCGTTTTTGTTTATATAAGTAAAAACTAAACGTAATCACAAGGTAAAAGATGCATTGTAATAAAAGTTGATTCGCAAATTATTTCCGAGTCAGTAATTCCGGATTATGTTAATGTGATTCTTTTATCTTCTGATAAATCCGACAATATTTCAGAAATTAATCGTTGGGTACAAGATGGATTTCACGATGAAAAGGAAAATCCAACATCATCTGGGAATCCGCTATAGTGGGTATTTTTTAGACACGTTAATAAAAATGAAAGGAACCTGGTAAGAAGCTGGAACGAATAAAATATGGAAAAATAACTTTAAGCGTAATTATTGACGATAATTGTTTTCTCAGTTATACTGTATGTGATGATTTAGACTAATGGTATTAAAAAAGTAATTAAAGTTGTCGCAATGTGAAGCTAGAGACCAGCGGATTTCGCAGGCTACTGCATAAACTGTAAAATATTCACTTGAATTTAAAGAGTGAATAGTTAAAATGGCGCGGTTACTAGTTAAATGAAAGATTTCTAAAAAAATTTGAAAATGGGTGGATAAAGCTGACAAAAAAAGCCAAATCTCAAATATGTTGAGTAATAAAGGTCAAGCGCTGATCGTGATAGTTTAGCAGTAATGAAGTGGTAAAAAATGGTATGATCTATTGTAGCGCTAAGATTCAAGAATAAAGAAAGCTGTGATGATGGAATATGTATAGAGATTGTTGTGGCTGTTTTGTGAGATTGGTCAAGGCGAAAACGAAGATGGGATGTTTTATAAGCCGGGTGTTACTATAGAAAATAACGCGGAGGTAATCGGGAACTGTGACGCGGGTTTTATATTTAAACAGACAGTGTTGGCCAATTGAAAAAAAAGTTTATTAGGGTGAAAGTTATACGCGATTACTTAATTAATTATGTGTAATAATCAATTTCTAAAAAAACCCTAAATAAACACACAAATACCTGACTGTTACTTTGAATAGCAAATAACATAATGGAAAAAATTGCTTTTCAATAACGATTTAATGATTCTTCACAACTTCAACTACACAAAATTACGCAAATATTACAATAAATCGGTTCAATTTTTTATAACAGCTTTGAGAATCTAGTGTTTATCAATTTATCGACATTTTCATTTCACGTGTTTCCGGAATTTGCATTAGAATTAGAAGGCAAATTTTCATTTCTAGTATTCAGTCCACTTCCACTATTTAGATCATTACCACCATTTAGACCATTTCCACTATTTAGACCATTTCCACTATTTTGTCCAATTCCATTATTTAGACCACTTCCATTGAATAGTGTAGGTAACATATACCACCAAAAGTTCCTACGGACGTAACGGGGTATTCTAGTATAGCATCTTACCGAAATATCGCTTTCATTTACTTCCGAAGAATATTCGCCGTTACTTCCTTTAACAATAAAAAAAAACAAAATTAAATACAATAACAATAAATATAACGCTGAACTAATGGGACTGCACAATGGTATATTAAACCAAAAGGCTGTTTTAGAATTATGAAATTTCATTAGCGAGTTAACTGTTTAATAGATGTGCATCAACATGTTAAGGTTAATAAAATGCTGCAAATTGAAAAGAGTGCCGTTCGAATCAAACAAGATCGATGATTATTCTAGTGTTGACTAGACCTGATTGTATATATATATATATATATATATTGAGGAAAAAGCACCGTCTCGGCTATTTAATTCAGTCGAAACCTATTTAAGGTTCGCGGAATAACAGGGGACGGATGTAATATGTATTACTTTGGTTTCTTGTTAACCGAATTTTTTTCCTGGACGATAATTTTATATTATTGACACTAAATTCTAGTAATCTATAATAGAAACAATACATCTTGGGGGACATTTCATCGTTTTCCTTCCACCATGTTGTCCCAGAGTTTATCAGCTTATCGTCCAACGTCGTAGTCAACCAAAGTAAGATTATTGTATTTCTATACGTACTGAATAATAATAACTTAAATAACATTTTCCTAAAATTACTAGAGAAAAAAAAGTCAGATTAGTAACGTTAGTAGTGAAACTTCAAATAGGGAACAAGTATCCGAAGAGATTACATCGCTAAAAAGTGATATGGCGGAATTCAAAAAATTGTTTGATTTCCTATCGGAGAAATACAACACATTAATGGAGAAAAATAATTCATTTAAAAATGAAATAAGGTGCTTAACAGATTTCAGCCCTCTCAAACGAAGTTCATAGGAATACGATTCGGGAGCTGGAACAGTACAACAGAATAGGAAATACTTCATGTAGTGTCCGAACTTCCTAACGAAAATTTACCCGATATAATCACACAGGTAAGGTAAATATTAGGCGTGGACGCGATTCATCGGGTGCCATCGAGAAACACCCGAACACCTAGGCCTATTATCACAAAACCGGGAAGACGAATCGCTGACTTATTATTGAACAATATAGCAAAAAGAACACAATACTGGACAAGGACATAACGAGTGCGGACATACAGCCGAGGATCTACGTAAACGAATACGTGTCAGTGTACTATAAACAGTTGTCTGGAAAGCGAACAGTAAGCTAAATTACTGCAATACAGCTTTATGTGGACAAAACGTGAAAAATCCAGGTGAACGAATAACCAGAATAAGAACCGACGAAGATGTAAATAAATTGTTATAAATCGATAAAATGTAATTAGCCTAATAATTCGTTATCCTTTCTGCTTCTACTTAAACTTTACGAGTAATTTCAGTGTAAATGTGGTCGTATTGTGCGGTGTGAAGTGTGTGTGTGCTGTGTGCTGATGATCGTTAGTTTGGCTGCGTCTCGTTAAAATTGAACAGGTGAAGCAGATCGGTTCGCTGGTGCAAAATTGGTGGTGAGGTATGTCTGATAGGTTGTGGATGGATGGTAGTTTGCTTGTGTTCTTCTTCTTAAGTACGGCAAGAAAGTATAGACATTTGAAACGGAAGGATTTCGACGAGAAAGAGTAGTATGAGCGTGAACTGACGACAAGTGCAGCAGGCGCTGTGTTGGTGATGTATCCTTTTTTAATTTTGAGCATGTCAGCTACGGACGTTACTCAATCCAACGGTATGATAGTATTTGTTGTTATTTCCTTTATTGTTACGATTTTAGGATTTTCGGTCCTTCTTTGATAAAAGTACGTAATAATTTTAAACAACCAAAAAAAAAGTTATACCGGACAAATTGCGGGCGCCAGCAACACTTGCCCACGGTGTGTTGCAACCGGAATCGTTCTGTCGCGCAGAGTATTAGGCTTTTATGATAAGTAAAAAAAAAAACAACTTCACGAGCCCGCCGTGAAGTGACGGTAATATCTTCGCGACGGAGATATTGCGATCTCCCAAACACACGCGTTCAATAAAATATTTCTAATGTTGCAAATCGCGTATATTACAAA
This sequence comes from Icerya purchasi, assembly GCA_039619475.1. Lineage (NCBI taxonomy): Eukaryota > Metazoa > Arthropoda > Insecta > Hemiptera > Monophlebidae > Icerya > Icerya purchasi. Next base: position 266,316,789 of record CM077115.1, on the reverse strand, counting down.
ATTTACAAAAAAATACACAAACAAACGGACGCATAGAGCATTGATGCAGACTAGAAAATTATACGAAAAAAAATGTGACTGAACATAAAATTTCTTCACCGGAATTAAAATTGATTTCACGGAAAAAGTAACCCGACGACTAGATAGTACGCGATTAAAACGGTAACTCAGGTAATTGACCGCACAACAAGATTTAACACATAAGACCACGACGACTAGATCAGTTAATTCGCAACAAAACACGGCTTGATATTTTACTCTAAAACTAACGGTACATTACCGAATCCTTATCAATTAATAATATCGCCGTTACAGCGCTCATCTTCACACACGGCCGACAGGCACTATCCTGTTGTCGCGGACCACACATACCAGGACACTTACACAACCCCCTAACACTACCCGAGCCGAGAAATTCGACAGAAATCGGAAATTACCTATTCGGTCGTGTAAATATCCCGGCCGTATTCTCTGACGACGATAAATAATAGGATGATGCCGAGAGATCGAAAATTAATGATTTTAATCGGAGAATAATTTCTAGCTCGACATCATCGCTAGATAGTGCCGTAAATACCGAATCCGTATCACTCTTTTGTTTCAAACATGCTTCTTTGCGATAAAGTTAACTCGTTCTATATACATATAGTATCGCGAGCGGTCATCTGTAAAGGGTGTGGAAGTGTGTGGAATTGTGATTGTGCTTATACAAGACGTGTGTGTTCATGTGGTTATATTAGTTATATAGTTGTACATAGATTCTGTTATATATATAGCTGTGCCCCTTGACCCCTCTTGTTTCATTTCTGTCTCTTTCTTTTCTATAATTTGTATAAAATGATCAAAAGTTACAACGTATTTATAAATCGGTTCATATAAATATAAGTTATGTGTGAACAAACAAAAAAAAAACGGACGAATGTAGAACTTCCTTCTTTTTCGAAGTCGGTAAAAATTAAAATATAACAAACGTTACATAAAGTTGGAACATTTTTTCGTTACATAAAATTTTTACATTTTTTCTAATGGAGGCCGGCCTAAGAATTACGTTGTAATTAATATATATATATATATGTACGAGGGTCTTTCAATAAGTAAAAAGACAAATCGCTCTGGAGGAGGAACTAAAGATGGTAGCAACTTCCAAGATAGCTCGTTTTGTTATTTGGAGTGTACGTCCTGCAAACGTTGTGTTACCGTTATGCGTCGTCGGTTGTTCGATAGTGATTCCCAAAGTGGCTCGGCACCACTCCAAGAAGGTACACACTATGAACAGCGCGGTATTATTCGTTTTTTGATGTCAGACGGGGTTAAACCCAGCGAAATTTATCGGAGAATGACCGAACAATCGTGCATGAATCGAGAAAGTTTTTATTCGCGGGTGATTCAGTTCAAAAACGGCCGAAAAAGTATAGCGACGAAACCGCGTAGTGGACGCTCAGGTGAAGTGACATCGCCGATCCTCATAAAAAACATTGAGAAGATGATTTTAGGCGACAGGAGGGTCTCAATCGAAGAAATATCACTCCAGTACGGTGTGAATGCCGGTACCGCCCACAATATCATTCAAAACTATCTCAATTTCCAAAAAACCTACGCTAGGTGAGTTCCTCGATAATGTAATCCGCGGTGCACAAAGAAAATCGGTTAAGAATTTGCAAGGAGCCCAAACATCGGTTCGATATTGAAAGTGAGGCCTTTTTAGAATGTATAGTCGCCGGTGATGAGACATGAGTCTATCATTACAAGCCTGAAACGAAAAAACAAAGCATAGTGTAGAAGTATCCGGAGTCGCCTGCATCTAAAATATTCAAGTGCCGCGTCATTCAGTAAACAAAGTGCTTTTGACCGTGTTTTGAGATATGAAAGGCGTGGTTTTCTGTCATTATCTACAATATAGAGGTACTGTCAATGCGGAGTTGTATGCAGAATTACTCAAAACCCAACTTCGACCGGCGATTCCACGGAAACGGCCAGGATGAATCACGAAAGGGATCATTCTTCAGCATGAGAATGCCACCCTGCACAGCGCTCTGTCAACGCAAGCTATATTAGAGGAAATGAGGTGGGAGGTCCTCCCACATCCCCCATATAGCCCTGACTAAGCCCCGTCAGATTTCCATTTGTTTGAGCCGCTCAAGAACTTTTTGCATGGACACGTTTATGATTTCTCCTTTACCGTATCGCAGTAAACATACTTATAAGAATTATAGTAGTATTAAACAATAGACTGATTTTTCATGTGCTGCACTTAAATATGAAAACTGTGAAACGTAACTGGGATGCATTTATAACTCCCATTCTAGGGTCACCTCCAAGTGACATTGTATTAACTGCAATAAATATAGGAATGAATTAAGTTTATATAGTGTAGCAGGTTTCAGGAATATTGGACTTCAAAGACCTATTGGATATAATGGAGGTATACTTATGTTTGTAAATAATAAATTTAGATTTCATATTCGTGAAGTTAATAACACGCCAATTATGGATCTGATGATGATTGATATAGATATTTGTAAAAATAATCTATTACGATTAATTGCTGTATATAGATGATCGAGCAAAACGTCATCTGTTGTATATTTAGTACATGTATATTGAGTCTGAAATGTCAACCTCTCAAAAACTCCCTAGAATGTCTTTGATGGAAAAAGATTACGTAATAAGATAATTAATTGTAACTGGGATGAAGTAAGGAAGTTCACAACGGCAGGAAATATATATGATCAAATATACACTCAGTTTTTAAAATCATATACAGAAAATGAAATTTGGAAGTATGGGAGAGTGAAAAGGTGATTAAATATAGCTTAAGAATGAATGGATGAGTCAAAAAATAATCAATTTTATGAAAATTAAAGACTAGTACTTTAAACTTAGTAAAGCGAATAGAATCAATACTCGATATAAAAACCTATTTAGAAAATATCGATATATCAGAAATAATGAATGCTAAACAGAAGTATTATCAAAGTCAAATAGTGAAAGCAAATAATGATTGTAAACAAGTATGGAATGTAATTAATAATATTGTTAATAAAAAAAAAAACAAAACAACAATTGATGATTTCATTATAAACATTTTGAAAATACTGCGTAATAGTTGCCGAACAATTTAGTGAATACTTCATTTATTTAGTTGAACAACAAAAACACAAATGCCGCACTCAGTTACGGAATATTAACTCCGACAATTTTACTTTGTCTTATTTTTTCATTCCACCTTCAAATAAATCCCAAATAGAATTAATAATTAACAATCTAAAAGTTCATAAGACACCTGACGAAACTAGGATTAAAGATATTTAACAAAACCCAACTATTTCTATTCCCATTTTGGCGAACGTGGTCATCGATTCTATAAAGGAAGTTTACTGTATGATAAGTGATAGTTCGGTCGTGTGTTCATGCGTTTATTGTAATAAACGTTTTCTCGTTAGTTGAATACACGGAATTACGTGTTTTTGTCTTTATCTTTATCTTTCGCGATAGTGTGTAGTTTTGTCTAGTGCGGGCTACGGACGTTAACAGTATTATGGCGGTAACACCGCCTAATACATCCATCGACTTATCAACCCCTCAACAACTTCCCACACTAACTTTACCAACACATCAACAGCAATCGTCATCAATAATATTACCGTCACCACTATTATCAGAAGAAACATCTTCATATATAGGTAAACAAATTCAACAGATATCAGGTAACAACAATTCACATACTAACTACACAAACAACAATGTTAACAATTACGCTAAAACAGCATCAGCTTTTAATTTCCCATCAAAAGAACAAGCAATAGTTTTTAACATACCAAAAGGAATCAATCAAAAAGATTACATTATTAAAATAGAAGAAATCATAGAACCTCAAAATTTAAAATATGTATCACGAATGTCACGCGACAGGTTTGCGATATTTTTATCCAGTAAACATTTCGTAGATTATTTAGTAGACACACACAAAACAATCACAATAAATAACGACATAATACATATAAGAAGACTAATAAACCCTAAAAAAAGAATAATAATTTCAAATGTCTGTCCTTCTATACCACACTACATTATAGAAGAAATACTCAAAAAAGACTATAATGTAAACCCAGAAACCCCGATCTCTTTTATAAAGTACGGGATGGGAGAAACGAGGGGATACGAGCACTTATTAAATGCCAAACGACAATTTTTTATAAACCCAGAGGAAATCAAAAAAATCCCTGAAACAGTACTCATACACTACGAAGAAATAACATACCGAATATTTCTATCTTCAGACACAGTTTCATGTTTTGTATGTAACGAGAAAGGACATACTAGTAAAAACTGTCCAAACACGATAGAAGACGAAGACATTTCAAATAACGTAAATGATAAAATAAATGACAATAAAAATGTAAACGTTGACATCAACTTCCCCACTCTTCCGTTAACGCAACTCTTAAATGGAGCTGCTAAAAGAGCACTATCAACAAATTCTTCCGAATCAATAATGCCAGGTAATAAATTAAAAAATGAAAAGAAACCCAAAATTAACAATATATTATTAAACGACCAAAACGCTAAAACAGATGATACAGCAGAAACAAAAGAACAGGCAACAGTAACATACGACAGCGACCAGTCCATAAAAGCAGATGAAGAAGAAAATGAATCGATATTAAAAAAAGAAATATTCAAACCATTAGAAATAAATATCCGGAACAATGAAGATAAATATCCGCTTTCGTTAAATAATTTTATGTTATTTGTAGAAATATGTAAGGGGAAAAAAGATATTCTGCAGACGGCAAAAGAATTTACGGAAGACATAAATGGCTTAATGAACATGCTAATTGAAAATAAACCTATCCTACATAGTAGATCAGCAAAAATTCAGTTCACAAAAATTATCAAAAAATTATCTTATCAATTAAACACTCCCAAAAAGCAAAATAATCATATAAATAATACCTGATGAAAGGTAATTTAAATATATTATTACTTAATGTGGGCAGAACCAAAATTCAACAGTACGAAATATTAACAAATAGCGAACAAACCGGAACCGTATATCTACAAAAACAAACTATATGGAATAAATAATGAACAGTATGAAATAACACAGCCGAATATTGCAATAGCCTATAACAAAATTATAAACCTATCAATAATAGGAACAACTCAAAATATTATTTCAATTAAAATAGGAAATTATATTTTATTTGCGTCCTACTTTTCCCCTAATGAAAGTATCATACATTCGTATAATTAACCATTTAATCACACAATTTCAGGAATCAAAACCGATACTCTTAGGTGATTTTAATGTCAGATGAACGATATACGAAAATTTAAACAATATAAACTATAATACAAAAAGAGCAGAAAAATTCGAAGAATTCCTGTTTGCCAATGATCTGAGCGTCTGTAATCCTCATAACATCAAAATTTTTAACAATCACAATGGGAGCAGTGTAATTGGTCTTATAATTGTCCATGAAACAATCAGCCAGAACATTAGAAATATCAAAATATTACCTTCTTCAGTAACGCAACACTCAACAATATGTCTACTCAATAAGGAAAGATAGTAAATCACTAAATGAAAATACAATAACAGTTGCCTATGAGATCTTTCAAAAACAAATTATCAATGCTCTACCTCAAATAAAACAAAAAATAGACCACATTACAAAAGTAACTAAAAAGCAAGATTTAGAGAACGAAATCATAGAATTTGTAAACATAATAAAAGTACTAATCCACAATTCACTTACAAAAACAAAAATTCGCGACATACCTTATTGGAATGAAAAATTAGAGTGCTTTAAAAAGATACCAAAAAAACTACAAAGGAGACTATACAAAAGCAAAAATAAAACAAATAATAAAGTGGAATCATTAAGGATTAAAATTAGAAAACTGAAAAAAGAATACAAAGAAAAACTGCGGTCATCAAAGCATGAAAAATAGAAAAAACTGATAAACTCGTCGACAATCTGGGGCAAGCGGTATAAAATATGTATGGACAAAACCGAACAAAGAGTAGATATGCCTGCTTTTAATGTCGGTGGATGCATCGTACACGATAACATTGAAAAACATAAAGTAATTTTTGCTGAATTATTTCCAAACCGAACACTTAAATTGCAACTGACTCAACCAGATAAAACTCTCCTAATATGTGAAAACGAATTAACTACAACAATCAAAAAACTGAACAATAGGAAAGCCAATGGACACGATCAAATTTCTAACAAGATGATTAAACTTCTTCACAAAGTAGACGAAAAAATATTTAAATCTATTTACCAAAAATGTATCGAACTAAATTATTTCCCAAACCTCTGGAAACAAGGAAAAATTAAAATAATAAACAAACCTGGAAAAGATTTAACAAATCCGAAATCATAGAGGCCTATAACGCTACTGTCTAGTTTAAGTAAAATATACGAAAAAATAATAAAAAATTTTCTGGATACAGAAATAAAAGAAAGCGATTTTAAACGAAAATCAGTTTGGCTTTCTTAAAAACAAATCAACCGAGCTAGCAATAAAAAAGTTATGCGATTACATTGAAAAATATAAAAAACGAACAAGACATACGTTACTAATCAGCTTTGACATATCCGGAGCATTTGATCAAATAAAAATTGATGAAATCTTAAAAATAATGAATAGAAAAAATATATCTGGTACAATACAAACTATAATTCGTAACTACTTAACAGATAGAAGAATAGGTTTATTTAATCAAGAAAACAAAATCCTATACAACAGGAGTGTCAACTCAGGAGTACCACAAGGTTCGGTTCTAGGGCCAGTACTCTTCAACATAGCAATGAGCGAAGTTCATAATTTGCATTTCAGTCAACACTGCAACATGATAAGCTACGCAGACGATATAATGTTAGTAGCAGGAATTAATAAAAAGGACGAAGTTTACAATATAAATGAAACAATAAAAAAATTGAGTAAAAACATTCAAAACTTAAGCTTACAATTCAACATAAATAAAACCCAAGCACTACTAATAAGTAGAAAACAAGACAGGGAAGAAATGATACATTGCATTGAACAGCACTTATGCATAAAGATAAAGATAAAATAAAAATAGTAAAAGAAATAAAATACTTGGGAATAATCATAGACACAAATTTAAATTTTGGAAAACACATCGAATTCATAATAGACAAGATTAAAAAAATTTATTTCAAATTAAGATCACTATATTCAAATATGTTCGATTTCAAATATAAAGATAGAATAGTACTCCATAAAGAGACATTTTTGAATCAATAACAGAATACCGCTCTACAGTATATTTTCCAGTTTTACGAGAAAAAGACAAGAATAAGCTGTTAAAATTACAAAGGAAAATATTAATAGGAACAATCTCTGGTTATCGCACAATATCGTATACTTCAGTCAACATCATAGTAGGAATAATAATACCTATAGACTTAAAGTTTTTTTTTTTTTTTTTCTTTCCCTTTTTTAAATTGTGTGTGCTGTTTGTAACTACTGTGGTCATTACAGCACACAGAAGGGGAGGTAATTTAGATTTGTTGTGTTAGGCCACTCATTCTTACAAAGGCTATAATTCGAGTGATGTTTATTGATTCGTTAGAGAGTATGTCCTCTATGTTTCCCAGCAAGTCCAGTTGTTTTCGTAATACCTTCATCTTTTGGCAGGTGAGCAGTATATGAGAGACTGTTGATATGGTTATCTGGCCGCACAGGGGACACATAGTCGGAGGCGGGGTTTTATCGATTATGTGTTTGTGGGAAATAGCGATATGCCCGATTCGCAGTCGGCTGAGGATCTTAAAGTCGTTTCTGGATGTTCCTTTTGGTGGCCACCATGGTTTAACTGTGGGCTTTATGCTTCTTAAGAATGTTGTAGCAGCTGCCCATTCAGTTCTCCACTGCTTTTCGCACGCTCTTAATAATGTGTATTCCATTGATGTCGGTAGTTCCGCGTCTTCTGGCATTGGCGAGAGCAAGGCAGACCGTGCTGCTATGTCAACCCTCTCGTTGCCAGGCACTCCAGTGTGTCCGGGAACCCATATCAGCGACACATGACTGCCCTTTAGGTGTAATTGGTATAAGTTGCGCCATATCTCTTGTACCAGCTGGTTGTTGTATTTTGAGCCCTTAATCATGTTTAAGGATTGTAAAGAGTCAGTAACCAGGAGGTAGTTACTGGTTCTGGTGTGAGATGTGGTGATGTGGTGGAAGCAGTGTGCGATTGCGTACAGCTCTGCGTCCAATGCTGAACAGGCATCGTTGAGCCTGGTTTCGTATAAGATGTCATCACCCTCGAATGCACAGGCTGCTGGCAGTGAACCTTCTTCACCGACTGCCTTGGCTCCATCTGTATAGTAAATTAGATGGTTGTGGTACTTGTTAATTGCCCTAACTGCCACTTCCACTGGATATAGGGGGCTTGTTGTATTTGGATTTTGTGTCAGCGATAGATCGATATTTATTTGGACCGTGATTCAAGGAGAAATGTGGATTTTGGGACTGGCTGTTGACGACTGTATGGACATAATACCACATCTTCGCAGTTCTATCAGTAATTCTGGTAATGGGTCGCTGGGAAAGTTTGGTTCGAGGTGGTAATGCTCTAACTTTAGGGGCAGGTTTCGTGTGTTGTTGAAGTGGTGGTACATACTTCGCAGTGTGAAGTATTTTCGGGATAAAAGGAGTGGAGGGCACCCGGATAGAACACACATGCTGGTTAAAGTTAGAAACTGTAAACCAAATCAAAACATGGAAACAAGAAGAAAAAATTTTAAACAAAAAAACGTTACGAAAACAGATCAATAAAATTAATTCAAGTAGTATACGACTTTGGCAACTCAGATGTGATAAATCAAAAACTGGAAAAGTAACACGGGAAATAGTTCCAAACTTAGAAGAAAGACTACAAATGAAACATTTTTATACCGATTATAACTTCACTCAATTTTTAACCGGACATGGAAATAATAATGGGGTGTCTATATGAAACGATTTAAAATTGCTGAAACAGACATGTGTATAGACTGTAAAGAGGAAACAGACGATTGCTTTCATTCGATTTTCGAATGCAATAAGTTTAAAAACGAAAGAGAAAAACGGAAAATAATAAAAAAAACAATAACCAAAATACATAAAAAAAACTTTTTTAATTTGATCAGTTTTGTCAATCATATAACGAATAACAAAACAAAACATATCAACAACAAATAATAACAGTAACAATCAGAAACTCTGGCTGAAAAACCGCAGGGTACAGCGGAGTAAATAAATAAATAAATAAAAAAAAAAAAAAAAAAAGGAAGCTGATATTCCTGACGGGCTGAAAAGGGGCATTGTCAGACCGATATATAAAAAATGGCCGCAGAATCAATTTGGAAATTGTCGTCTAATAACAATTACATTTGTAGTAGCTAAAATATTAGAACATTAGATTGATAAACATTTAAGAAATTATGTAGAAAAAAAAACAACTTACACTATGAAAATCAACGCGGAGTGATAAAGTTTAATTGTCTCGCGTTCGTTTTTCGCGTCTATTAAAGAGATTGTCTCGTGTTTAGAGGCATTATCTATTGATAATGCCATCGTCCCCTGCCTCTCACCGAAGGTAGACCGTTCCAACATCGGAACCGATCGGTGAACAAAACCAAACCGATTCACCACCTTCGCGCCCTCCTACCCCTCAAAAACAGCTGACAGCCGCAACGACTGCATTAGCGCCGGACGGTAAGTATGGTGGTAAATCGCAGACTTCAGGTAAGCCAACAGCGAATCGAAACACAACACACACCTCACACATGCACAATACCGCTGATAACGATGATACCGCGGTCGTACACAGCGATGCGATAAAATCTATCTCCGAATTAACTACCGCTTCTTGTAATACGACTGATTACAATTATCAGTTTCCCGCACTGATAAATAACGAAATTCCAAATAATTTAAACCAACAAAATAGAAATTCAAAACATACCTTCACAGATAAAATCAAATCGAATAAAAAGATCGCCCCATTAATTAATTTCAACTACCCTTCCCGTGAATGCGGAATTATTTTTGATTACATCGCACCCTACGTTATACGTGATTATTTTGTCGCGCTTGAAAACCATGTAGCAGGCAGCTTAAACATTGTGGCAGGCTCCCGTATTAGCGGTGATAGAATTCTAATATTTTTAAAATCCAGGCAAATAACAGACGAATTTCTAGCAAAAGGTGGCCGGATCACCATAAATAATAGAACAATTACTGCCCGGAGACTTAAACAACCGGCGAATAAACTCATTCTATCAAATGTCTGTCCAACCATCCCGAACGAAATATTAGTTCGACATTTGCAAGAAGTTTATCCAATAAAAATCCTTTCGCAAATTTCCATTTTACATGTGAATCCGGTGGATGATGAATTTGCTCACGTAGTAAGTTTCAGGCGGCAACTTTACGTCGAACAGTTTAATTGCAAAAATATCCCTGATTCCTTCACATTGAGGCACAACGACTACGAATACAGGATCTACACGCAGCTCAATGACCATTCATGTGAAAATTGCAAGAAGAAAGAAGGAACAGTTAATCAAGAAGTTTTTTCCGAAACCATAACCACATTTCCAGCGCCGGTCGAAAATGCCTGTGCTGATAATAATCAACAGCGACATCAACCAAAAACCAATAGCGGCAAACAAGATGCAACATACACCAAACAAACTAAGACAATGGTAACTGAGCAAACTGTCCAACAGGAGCAGCACCAAAACATAGAAGAAACACGCAATCGATTACAATTAAATATTGCCCCTTCTACCGACAATACCTCTACTGTAATGAACATTGATAATAACAACCCCCTTCAAAAACGACCACACCCCATTAGTCCCGATGAAACAGACAATTCAACTCAACCGCCATTTCCAGATAAAACTGCTACTAAGCGAATAAACCTAGAAAATCAAAATTCTACGGCGCACAATGTAGAAATTAACGTCATGGACAATGCTGCCAAACCAGCCTCTAAAGAAGCAAACAAAGGAGTTGATATTAACCTATTAACAGAAGGAACATTACATCTATTTACTAGCGGCCAGACTCCGTTCTTCTTAGACTATCAAGAATTTCAAGAATTCATAAGACAGGTGGCCACAAGTCAGGATTTTGTTAATTACGCACTGACTTTCACAGAAGATAGGGATAACCTTTTACACATGCTTTCTCAAGTAAGACCATTATTAGGCAGCGTAGGACTTAAGAACAGATGTACTCGCATAATTAATAAATTAAAACCTCTCCTTAGCAAGGATGACCCTGAAACTAAGATATAAAACTAGTCATCTTAAGTAACACTGTCAACAATAATTAGAGAAAATGGCTGCAAATCTCAGTATTCTGCAATGGAATTGCAGAGGGTTTTATAAACGTATAGACGAACTGAGATTACTCATTGATAACTACAATCCAATAATCATTTGTTTACAAGAAACGCACTTAAACTCTTCCCATTCACCACTTATTAAAGGCTACAGAATATTTCGCTCTGACTACATACAGGGACAAGCAGCATGTGGAGGAGTCTCGATACTAGTGCATGAAGCGATTCCATCACATGAAATAAAGTTAAGTACCATGTTTCAAGCGGTAGCGGTGAAGGTGAAAATCCCGACCCTTCCGCTCTCATCCATTACAATCTGTAATTGCTACTTCCCACCCGCTACAAACATAACCAAAATAGACTTTGATACATTATTATTTCAACTGCGGGACCCAGTGTTATTACTGGGAGATTTCAATGCCCACTCTTCTGAGTGGGGTTCAACACAGCCAAATAGACGAGGAAATATGATTTCAAATAGCATCCGTAATAGTGACCTGGTACTCCTCCCTCCTCCATCACATACACATTTCAACACAACTCATAACACTTTTTCAATAATAGATTTAGCATTTGCATCCGTTTCACTATTTCCTCACTTGAACATAGATGTACATGGTGATCTGTGTTCAAGTGACCATTTCCCTATTTTCATACACTTTCCCCACCAGTCGCAAAAATTGCACTCAGCCTAGGTAACAAAAAAATTTGCATTCCATAAAGCAGATTGGAAGGGTTACAAAACAAAGGTTACTATCCCTAAAATTCAAACGGAATCGGTAGAGGAAAATCTGAAAATTCTCATCAACGCGATGAATGAAGCAGCGACAGCAACAATACCGAAAACAACAACAGCTCCTCGGAAAAAGCGAGTACCATGGTGGTGCCCCGAAATCAAAATGGCGATCGCACAACGGAAACGAGCATTGAGGAAGTATAAAACAACGAAGTCGCTTACAGACCTGATTGAATTCAGAAGATTTAGAGCTCGAGCCAGGCTACTCATCAAAATGAGAAAACAGGAGTGCTGGACAGCATTTGTATCATCTATCTCGAAAGATATGCCTGCGACGATGGTTTGGAGAAGAATCAAGTCGTTGTGTGGTAACTATCGTCCTCCAACTACCCTTTCCTTACTCATTAACAATGTCTTGCTCACAGACACCAAAGAAGTGGCAGATGCCTTTGCGCAACATTTCGCTAAAGTATCTTCCTCAGCATCCTACACCGATTCCTTCCTAGAACACAAAGCGAGACTAGAGGAGCAAAAAATATCCTTTCCTCCAGATCAAAAAGAAAAATACAATGATCCTTTTTCAATGGCTGAACTAAATTACCAGCTCGATAAAAAGCTAAAAAACAGTGCACCTGGAGCCGACTCCATTCATCCATTCATGATCAGATACCTACCTAATCTAGCTAAACAACTACTCCTTGACGTATACAACAAAATTTGGACAACTTCCTCCATCCCAAAATCCTGGAAAGCAGCTTTAATTATTCCTATCCTCAAACCTAATAAAGAAACCTTCATTCCTCAAAATTACAGACTTATCTCCTTACTATCTTCACTCTCCAAAATCATGGAAAAAATGGTGAACAGACGACTATCCTCTTTCCTAGAATCTTCAAACGTTCTCTCCCCAATACAAATTGGAGGTCGCAAATCAAAATCCCCAATATTACATCTCCTGAGCCTAAAAAGACAAATATTTGAAGCCCAAAAGAGGTCACAAGCTCTCTATACTGTCTTTTTTGACATAGAGAAAGATATGGCGATATGAAGTGCTTACAAAGCTGAAGAACGCCAATATAAAAGGCAATATGGGCAACTATATAATGAATTATTTGTCAAACAGACACATTCAAGTAAAAATTGGCTCAACGGTATCCTCTCCTGTCCTAATAGAGAATGGTATTCCTCAAGGCTCTCCTCTAAGTGTAACACTCTTTACCCTATACATAAATGATGTGTCGGACTGCATACAGCCGCCGGTAACATCCCGATTGTTTATAGACGACCTCAATATATCCTTAGCATCAAACTTTCCTTCCAACGCCAAATCTATACTACAATCCACAATCAATAGGTTATATTCGTGGACCGAAAGTAACGGCCTTACTTTCTCCTTAAATAAAATTTCTTGTGTAAAATTCCAGAAAAGTCGTCGAGTAAACCCAAACCATGATTTTTCCCTTACCCTAAATGGACTTCCTCTTCCAGTCACATCCTCAGCTAAATTCTTGGGTCTAACATTTGACTCCCATCTGACATGGTCTCCTCATATTAAAGAACTCAAACGCAAATGTAATAAAATCATAGCTATCCTAAAATGTTTATCACATCATAAATATAACAACAATCCAAAACTACTTCTATCTGTATACAGATCACTTATTCTAAGCAGATTAACCTACGGCTGCCAGGTGTTCTATTCGGCTAGTAAGCAGCTCATAAAATCACTTGAATCAATCCATCACGCTGCCTTAAGGTCCATCCTTGGGGCGCATCGAACATCTCCCACGCAGGGTGTCTGTGTGCTATCAGGAATTCCGCCATTATCCTATATATTTGACTTCTACACCTCCCGTGATCATCTATATTGGTACCAACAATATCACTTCTCTTCAAGGAGCACTGTCATTCCTCCTCCAGCCTTTCAAAATGATCCAATACCTAATATTCTAAATTTTTTGACTGAGAAAAACATCAAATACAATCCGGATCTCCTCCTGTTCCCAAAAGAACCACCATGGGAATACCCCCCCATTGATGGTAGACTTATCACTCTTTATCCACCGTACATCTAACGAGGACCAATATACAGCTCGCCAAAAAAGTATCGAAAAAATACAAACTTACACACATGATACACACGTTTATACAGATGGAGCTAAAGCAAATGTCGCTGGCACACTGTCCACTCCCACAGCATGTGTCTACCTAATCTTAGGTGAAGCCGAAGCAGTGAGGCTACATGATGACAGCTCCGCATTAGAAGCCGAGCTATACGGAATTCTCTTTGGATTGGAAGCATGTGCGTGTTGTAAATCTGAGAACAAACAATACATAATTATCACAGATTCACTGGCCTCCCTTCAAACTATTCAGTCACTTACTATAACCAGTTCATTGGTCTATAAAATAAGATCTACAGCACATCGCCTTACCCAAGAGGGGATACAAGTAGGCTTCTTGTGGGTGCCGGCACATGTTGGAATACCCGGAAACGAATGTGTAGACCGGGCCGCCAAGTCAATGTTGTCTGTCCCTATGCCACCCAATGTCCCATCACCAGAAATCACTCCCTTCTTCCACAAAAATATGAAAGAACATTGGATCTCATCCTGGTCCCAACATGCAACTTTCCTAAGGAATATTAAACCAAATGTTGATCCTTGGTGGCCACCGATCCAAATGTCCAAAAAAGAATTCTCTGCACTTAACAGGTTGAGACTGGGACACACATCGATATCTCACAACCATGTCCTCCAGGGAGCCCCTCCACCGATTTCCTGCCCATTCTGTAATGCAGCAGTGCTACCTTCGGTGGAGCACATCCTGAAACAATGTCAAAACTTAACAAGAATCGAGGACGAACCACTACACCTTCTTTTAGATAACCGTCCAGAACAGGTTCAGACAATGCTAATCTTCCTTAACAGAAATAATTTAATAAACAAATTGTAATAAATCCGATACTCGTTGTGCCGTAATGACCCTGGCAGTTATACATGGCCAACGAGTAGATTACACAAAAAAAAAAACGCGGTTTTAGAGAAAAAAGATCTACGATAACATTATTAAGAACAATTGTAAATAAGATAAATATGGGACTATCGATGGGGAACTAATTTCTGATTATATTTATTAACCTATCTAAAGCGTTTGACATCCTGCCTTCTCAGCTTCTAATATATTACCCTTCTGTCTGCAGCTGCTCATTTCAAACTGTGGTCTGACTCCTACGTCTCCTCATTCTCCAACCCGAACTCCTTTTTCTTGTCTATTCAACCTTCCCTTCCACGCTTTCCTTGGTTTATTAACTTTCTTTCTACGCGCCGATCCAATCTCTCTACGATTTGCCGCCTGCGTTTTGGGCATAGTTTGCTCCCTTCCTCATTGTTCCGTTATTCTCTCGTGCCTTCTCCTTATTGTCCATTTTTGCCATTTCCAGCAATCAATTTATTTGTCACTTTATGGGATATGTAATTGAAGTTAGTCCAGCTGATTGTGCTCCGTGAATAAAGTTTCTTCTTAAAGTTCTTTTACGGTGGTTGAATGTGTGTTTATTCTTGTTTTAAAGATCTTGAAGTCTTCTTTACGATTTTGAAAAAAGAATTTTAAACCATTCATCGGCTGAGGAATTATAAAGCGTAAAAATTTCGTAAATTAGACCGATCGGTAAGATTGTTAAATTTTACCTTCTCTCGTTATCTATTTCGTTATCAGCGAAGTTGATGAGCGAAATACGCACACGCATCTCGCGAGTTTAGGCGATCAGTGTAGCCGTTTGTATTATCGGAAATTATCGGCATTTCGGAATACTGGCTTATACACACCGTTATCATTAGCGTAATTTTATTGATACCGCAGTTGTTTGTGCAATCCGCCGTCTGATTGTACAACAGATCGCAGAGATAACGCCATTTTACTTAGTAATTATATGTTATAAATACACTCACATTTATAACCGAAATAATGCGTATATAATGTTGAGATGCTTAAATTTAAATTGGTCATTTCGCTAAATTGAATTTGATCATCTGCCTTTAAATGTCGCAACTTACTGCAGTATTAGACGAAATTAAAATTAAATTAGACTCTATCGACAGTCTCGCAAATATTTCCCATAATAAAAAAGAAACTAAGGAAGAAATTCCTAAGTTAACTAAAAATATTTATACCGTCATTAAACAACAGTTTGAAGTTATTAAAAATCAAAATGAAGCCGCTTTAAATGAATATTCTTTCTTATCAAACAAAATTGCTAACCTAAAACAGGAAATAGTAATTTTAAAAAATGCATCACCAGGTACGAATCTCATTGATAATAAATTGAGAAACACTAACGCTGTGCCCACAGCATTAAACAAAAATAATACGGTTACTGGTTTGTTGGCTAGTAACGCGGTACCTACAAATATAGTTCAAGAGTCACAGGAATATGCGAATGCAGTCAAGACTCCACGCATACCACCAATATATGTTTGTAATCTTCCAAATATCAGTGTTTTGATAAAATTGTTCACTGACGATGCAGAAAATGATGTGTCGCTTCAAAATCTTACTAACGGAGATGTTAAAATTAACTGTGCGAACTCTGATTCATACAGAACTACTATCGAAAAGCTGAAAGCGGCAAGTCTGAGCTCCACACATGAACTATACGGGGTGGAATATCATTCTTATCAATGCAAAGATGCCAAACCATACAGAGTTGTTATTCGAGGCTTACATCACACCACTGCAGTTGACGACATTAAAACTGCATTGCATAAAGTTGGGCACATTGCAAAAGATGTATCCAATATAACCATAACGAGAAAAGTCGCAAATCAAAATTCGTCAGGTGGTACTGCCGTCAACTACGAAATCAAGAAAATCCCATTACCTTTGTTTTATATAAATCTGGAAGCCAAAGTTAATAATAAGGATATCTTCAAATTGTCGCATCTGCTTCATTGCAGGGTAACAGTTGAAGCATGCCGCAAGAAGAATGATATTCCGCAATGCAAACGCTGCCAGGCTTTTGATCACACAGCTAAATATTGTGCTAGGCAGCCAAAGTGTGTTAAATGCAGCGGAAATCATCTAATTATGAATTGCAACAATGAAAAGTCAGATCCTTGTAAATGTGTGAATTGCGGAGGTAATCACACAGCAAGTTGGAAGGGTTGTCCAATATATAAAGCAAAACTATCAGCTATAAACCAAAAAACCACAGCAGTACAACGTATCCAACAGACGGTAGAAACAGTATCATCACCATCACCTGCTCCAGTAACTGATGATAAGTCAAGCACTACAGCTCCTACAAATACGGGTTTAATAATCCCCTCTGGTGTTAAATCTAAACGCAAGCGTGGTCGGAATAGCAAAAACAATAAAAATGATAATTCTGCAGCGGCATCCGCCAGCCAGTCTTCAACACAGCAGCCAAATATCATTGATATTTGGAAATTACTTCAATCAATGAATGCAAGAATTTACAGCTTCGAAAGTAAAATTAACCAACAGAAGCGACATCAGTCTGGGAATCAGCAATGACAGAATCATCTCTACGAATAATCACCTGGAATGCCGATGGGCTGCTCAGGCGTAAAAATGAACTTGAAGTTTATCTCAATTATAATAATATCGATATTGCATTGATATCGGAGACACATCTTAAATATGGCGACAAAGTTAAGTTACATAATTACACGTTGTACCACACGCCATATCCTGATGGTGGCGGGTGGCGTGGTTCAGGAATTATTATTCGAAATAACATCAAGCACTATCAAGGTGCCCCAATCCAACAGAATAACATGCAGGTGACTATTATTACTGTGTTTCGTAATAGCTGTGAAATTAGCCTGGCTGCTGCCTACTTTCCGCCAAGTAAACCCGGTCTAAAAATCGCGACAGAAGATTGTATTCAGTTGTTCCAGCAGCTTGGAAATCGATTTATCTTGGGCGGAGATTATAACGCGAAACATACATTCTGGGGATCACGAGTAAGCTTAACTCGTGGAAGAAACCTGTTGAAGGCAATTAATGCTGCAGGCTGTTTTAGTCTATCCGGTGCAAGTCCCACTTACTGGCCGTCTAATCCTGATTGTATTCCTGATTTGCTTGATTTCTATATCTGCAAAGGCATCGCACCTAACTACTTGGAAGTAACTAATCACACTGATTTATCTTCAGATCATATTCCAGTGTGGCTCACTCTGAGCGATACTGTGATTAAAAAGCAGCCAAAAGCTGCATTAACGAATAAGCACACAAATTGGGACTGTTTTCGTAAAAATATTGATACATATATTAATCTCAAAGTAAAACTTAAAACATCCTTGGATTTGGAAATCCAATGCCAACAGTTCCTTGAAGCTGTAAGGGGAGCAGCTGTGAAGGCTACTCCTACTCCTACAATATGTACGCGTCAAAGAATATGTTATCCTGTTGCAATTAGGCAACTTTTAAAAGATAGACGTGTTGCGAGGCGGATATGGCACAATTCTCATAATCCTGTTGATAAAAATATATTTAATCAACTTAGTAATAAGCTAAATAGAATCATCAAAAATATCAAGCAAAAATCAATGGAAGATTATCTGGAAAATCTTAGTGTAGAAGCAGACAAAGATTATTCTTTGTGGAAAGCAACCCGTCGGCTCCAAAGACCAGTTAAACGTATTCCTCCTCTTAAGGATAAATCTGGGAACTGGATAAGAAAGGAGGATGAGAAAGCTGAGCTATTTGCTAGATATCTCTACGAAACATTTATGCCACATAATATTAGGAGTAATATCACGCCACAAATAACATTGCTACCTGAGCAACAGATTAAGTTTTGCTCGCCTTATGAAGTAGCAGTACAAATCGACACAAACATCAATCCCAATAAATCGCCTGGTATTGATGGAATTTCTCCCAAAGTGCTATGCGAACTCTCCCGTAAAGGAATAGTTCTTTTAACCTATTTGTTTAACGCTTGCTTTCGTCTCCGGCATATACCAGAATGCTTCAAGACTGCACAAATAATTATGATAAAGAAACCAAATAAACCGGACGAGGAAGTGGAGTCATACAGGCCCATTTCTCTACTGCCTTCAATTTCAAAATTATTTGAAAAATTATTACTGAAGAGAATTCAGCAGTTCACAGAAGTCAAGCTACCGAATGAACAGTTTGGCTTCCGATGTAATCATTCCACTACACAACAGATACATCGTGTGTGGTCAGTAATTAGTAACGCCCTTGAGGAAAAAAAATACTGCTCAGTAGTATTTCTAGATGTCGCCCAGGCATTCGATCGGGTATGGCATGAAGGATTAATGTCTAAACTTAGTAGTTGCTTACCAGCTAATTACGTCTGGCTGCTACGATCGTACCTGTCCGGTAGGAAGTTCCGCGTTTCCCACGAGGAAGAAAAATCCAGCTTCTACGACATACAAGCCGGGGTGCCTCAGGGTAGTGTTCTCGGTCCCTTGCTTTACCTTATGTTCACTGCTGATGTTCCAAAAATTGAAGGTACTACGCTTGCTATGTTCGCCGATGATACCGCAATTCTTGCTGTCGCTAACACACAAGTAGAGGCCAATTGTATACTACAAGACGCGCTTGACAAGACGGTCTTGTGGATGCAGAATTGGAAAATCAAGTTAAACGAGGCAAAATCAGTTCATGTCACCTACGGAATGCGTCCGATTGACACACATCAGGGTGTTTACATCAATGGTAAACAGATACCAACATCCGCCTCAGCTAAATATCTAGGCATGCACCTAGACACAAGGTTAACCTGGAAGTCCCATATTACGGCCAAGGCCGATCAAATTAGTGCCAGAATTCGCCAACTTTATTGGCTATTAGGACATAACTCGAAGTTAAGTCTGTATCATAAAAGGCTGATTTACCTTACTATGATAAAACCGATTTGGACCTACGGTTCGGAACTCTGGGGATGTGCTGCAACTTCAAATCGTGCAATCATCCAGAGAGCACAGAACAAAGTTGTACGCTTGATCACAAGAGCTAGGTGGTTCCAGCGTAACGATGATTTACATCGGGATCTGCAGTTGAAGAATGTGGATGAAACAATTCGCGATTCTGCATTTCGGCATCAACAGCGTCTAGTAGCTCATGTAAATATAGAAGCACAAAAATTGCTGATTACGAGAACTCGTAGGCTGCAGCGGCTTAAACCGCATGATCTACTGCATTTGTAAACTATATATATCATGTACTAGTAGGGCATACCACTGGGCTATGCTTCTACATTATTATGTTTCTTTTCGTATTTAAATAATGTCTCTATAATTATTACTTATTTAAGATCCTTATTTTCTTAAGATTGTAATATAAAAAAAAAAAAATTAAAAAAAAAAAAAAAAAAAAAATTTATTTGTGATCCCGATCATATACTGTTCAGTTGTTCGTAATTATCAACTGAACAAGCTTATTTTTATTCCTTCCTCTTACAAACCTATATTCCCGCTCCATACTGTGCTTCATTCATTCTCTCCCTTCCTTCTCCTTCGGTTATTCTAGCTCTTGATTCCTTTCTGTTGGCTATCTCTGATCGTGTAAGAATCCGAGTCTCTCTTTCCTCTCTGTTCCGCTGTTCGTTGGCCAATGTCCATGTTGACGAACCCATTTAAAAAAATAAAAAATAAAATATGAATTACTGATTAAGGACTTTGAAAATTTGGGCATTAAAAATAATCAACTAAAGTGGTTTAAGAATTACATAAAAAATATGAAAAGTATAGTTGAAATCGCAGGGAATAAAAGTAATGAAAAAACTATTCAATACGGATTAGGTCAGGGCATCGTATTGGCCCCACATTCTCTTCTTAATTTACACTAACGCGCTACAAAAGCATGTTAAAAATGCAAAGGTATATGAGTTTGCCGATGATATTGCCTTATTATAGGAACATTGTTGGGGGTATAGCTCCCGGTAGAGCCACCCAAAGCGGTAAGGTCAGGGGAATGCGGACAGGAAGCTAACGGATCCCTGGTGTATGGCAGCAGGTGCGCCAGAAGGCTGTAAAGGCGATAGTCGAATTAACTAACTTCAGCTTTACACGCCACATTTACAGGCGAAGTCAAAATGGCCCAATCGGCTATAAAGCTGCGACACAGAAAGGAGTAGAACTCCTACTGTGTCAGGCAAAAAATAAAGAAGAAAGTTATTTTGCCAGACGATCCGACTGGAACTCGATACGACGAATCCAGAGTGGTCTGTGTGAAATGGGCTATTGGCTATGATAGACTAGACAACCACGGTTCTATGTAGAAAATATGCACTGGTAATAGACACAACCCAACAATGATTATAATATGTACCTGGAATATAAGAGAGGTCTAAACAGTCCAGGGAAATTGGAAATGATCGAAAAATTAGCTGAAAATATTTCCATCACTGGACCAGCAGAAACACACTGGAGAACAAACGGGCACTTCGTAACAATAAATGATAATCTAGTAATATCATCAGGATCGGAAAATAAGTCTAGAAACGGAGTAGCTTTTACTATTAATAAAATATTAAGAGGGGCAGTAGAATGGATATAAAACTATAAAGGATAGAATAATACTCGTCAGAATAAAAGCAAGCCGGGTGAACTTAAATATTATAGAGGATGTGAACAGATAAAAGAAAGACAACGCATTACAATAAAGTGCATGAACGATGATAAAAAATTAAACATAAGGAAATATCTCATAAAATAACTCAAGCGTTACGGAAGGATAAGGATGAGTTTATATAAATTCGGTATCTAGAGAATCAGAACAAAATTGGGAAAACTCGGAACCCAGAGAATTATTTAAAAAAATAACATTTTTATCCAGGGTATATAAACCGTTAAATTACGTTACAAATGTTATATATTTTTATATATTGCACGGACACAGAGTACCTTTCAATTCATTAAAACATATAACTTTATTTATATTAAATTATTAATTAAATTAAAATACAAGTTTTACAAACATAATTAATTCACAAAATATATATAAAATTCGTCCTACCGGTTTCGTCTACTTGACATATTCATGGACTTATCATATGACATAGTAAACTTATATACAAATATACCCATAAATAACTTAATTAAAATTACAGAAAAAATCCTAAAAAAGAAAAATATTAATCCTATACAAATCAACGAAATAATTAACATAATCTCAATATTAACAAAACAAAATTATTTTAAATTTAATAACGAAATATTTATACAAAAATCAGGACTACCAATGGGATCACCAATTTCATCATTATTAGCTGAAATAGTATTACAATATTACGAGGACAACATAATAACTAACAATTTACGATTACACATCATTATTTTCTATGTAAGATATGTCGATGATATTTTTTGTGTTTTTGATGAAAATTTTTATCACCACATGCACTTTTTAAATTTTATAAATTACATTTCACCAAATTTACAAAACACTATAGAAATTGGAAATAATAATACTATAAATTATTTAGATATAAATATACAAATAAATAATAATAACATAAATTATAACATATATCATAAAACAACACAAACAGACGCCATCATAAACAAAACATCAAATCATCCAAAAACACATAAATACTCAACCTTTATAGCATACTTACACAGAATACACAATACCCCAATGAATAACAGAAACAAAAATAATGAAATAAATCTGATAAAACAAATACCAAAAAATAATAACTACAATCCAAATATTATTGACAAATTAAATCAAAAAATAATAAACAAAATAAAATATAAAAATAAAAATATAATAAATCAATCAAAAACTAGAAAAGAAGAATGGATAACATTTACATATATTAATCAAAATATAAATACATTAACAAACATTTTCAAAAATAATAAAATTGGATTTAAAACAAACAATAAACTATTAAATAAGTTGATAACTCTAAACTCAGAAAATAATAATAATGATACCGTATACAAAAAACCAGGAATATATTTATTAAGATGTAATAATTGTAATTAAGTTTACATAGGACAAACAAAAAGGAATTTCAAAACTAGATATAAAGAACATGTATACGCAATTAAATATAAGTATCTTGATAAATCAACATTTGCTGACCATATAATATAACAAAACCATACAATAACTTACAATATACAAACAGACATGCTAATTTTAAAAATAGTTACAGATAATAAACTCTTAAATATAGCTGAAGAATATTACATTAATAAATACAAAGATAAAATATTAAATATACAACAAACAATACCACAAAACACTTTATATAATATAAAACTTTATGAAAACCAAAAATAAAATATTAATAGTTTCATACAAATTTATATGCATCATTTAATTATATTGTTCCATATTATTCAATTGTAACTATATATTTACCTTTATTTTTATATTTAATTCATTATTATTTATTAAATTTAAAATTTTATATTACGTAGACCTACAATTATAATATATCGATCTATATCTTTAATAATGACTAAACATGTAAATAAATAATACAACAAAATTCAGCCCATGAATATGTATAAAAAAAAAATAAATAAAGAAAAAAAAAAAAAAAAAAAAAAAAAAGAGTCCATGAATATGTCAAGTAGACGAAACCGGTAGGACGAATTTTATATATATTTTGTGAATTAATTATGTTTGTAAAACTTGTATTTTAATTTAATTAATAATTTAATATAAATAAAGTTATGTGTTTTAATGAATTGAAAGGTACTCTGTGTCCGTGCAATATATAAAAATATATAACATTTGTAACATAATTTAAGGGTTTTTAAAATATAATATTTATAACTTATCATATTATTGAGACAAGCGATTACAGGAAGAAATAACACATAATGTATATAAACCGCATTATTCACCAGTGAATAATGAGAAGGGTATAACACTAATATGAAAGCCAGGGATAATGGATAGGTGAAAACTATATTGTGAACGACTCACGAGAACAAACATAATAGATAGGAGTTACATCGATGAGAAAAAATGCACCAACTCAGAACCGCCTATAATGTGGACGCGAAGTAGAGGCCGGAAGACTACATATTCATACGATGTACTAGCGGTATAGTTAGTGAATAATCCGACGGAGACACGTCGGCTGCGCAGGAAGAAGCCGTTAGACTTAAGTTTAGGTCCCACGTCAGTGGGCGGGGATTGTTCAAGTGTTTAAAGTATGCAACAGAATCTAGTGATAGCCCAATGGGCTAGGTATAAATTAGCAAAAAAGTAAAAAACAATCGATGTCTCTTAGTAATACAGTATATGTTTTGTAAATATTATATTATTAAATATAAATTTTTGTAATTTAAAAAATAAGATTACATGTTCTCTTAGTATTCGGGTACAGTTGTTAAATGTGCCTTTTCTGTAGTAATTCATATATCTCATCTGTTTAAAATCGTTCGCTCTCTTATGGTAACTGTGTGTGCCAAACACGCAGCTATCAGCATGCCTCTTCCTCCGTGTATTCCGTCTAGCTCTACTGATACAGTGAACCGGTAAGGACCTGCTTCATCTAACCTGGTCAATGCAACTGTGCAGCCATGGGTAACTATTCTCAGAAGTATATCCGCATCCGGACACAGCCGAATATATCTGCGACAATGTGATTTAACCTTAACTTCGAAAGATATCACGCAACGAAGAGTTACCTCCGGTGGCGGGGTGATTGAATATATATATCAACTCCCAAAAGTGTTAGCTGCGTACATGCACACTGTGTTCAAGGACGTTCTGTTGCTGGTGCGTTTAGAGTGCTACACGGTGTCGGAGTTGAATACACAACGAAAATTGCAATTATACAACACTAGGTATGGGATACATAACTCCGGCTGAGTTTAAGTTGAGAAGCGT
This sequence comes from Icerya purchasi, assembly GCA_039619475.1. Taxonomy (NCBI): domain Eukaryota; kingdom Metazoa; phylum Arthropoda; class Insecta; order Hemiptera; family Monophlebidae; genus Icerya; species Icerya purchasi. The sequence continues at coordinate 266,291,815 of CM077115.1, read as the reverse complement.
TTATATATCCGTAGTCGGAAAGAACATATGTAAAGTAAAGTGAGTTCCATACCCTTGAGAGGGCGTTGGGATTGTGAAGTTAAGCTTTTCATAATAGTACTAAGCCTAATAGTTCTAAGGAGAATACTGGGGCCAGTTCCTTTCTCTCGGCCGTTTTTACTTTCCCAGACTTCTCTGGTATCCAATTATTTCAGGCTGGGTAAGCTTGGGAGCGACTTGGATCCGGGACGAAACAAGTCTCGATATCCTATGACACCTCTGATTTGGTAGCCAAGCACCTTAACCGTACCCAAAACTCCTCTAGCGGAGTTAATTTTCACATTTCTACGGCTGTGACAATCACCCCCACGACTCCTGCTGCAAATTTCACTTATACAACTACCACCACGACTTCAATTGCAGTACACGCTACCTCACTAGTACTTCTGTCTTATCGGCTAACTTTATCAGCGGAGATAAGGTAAGCGATGTAAATTCTCTTAATTGTAATAATAATCGGCAAATAAAATTGTCACTCCTGTACATATCAAGCGTATATATTTGATCCTGAATAAAATATTATCGCCAAACGAACGAAAACATATCGCAAAACAACGTAAAAATCCGATTCTAATTTAGAATTACCGTGTCAATTTAAAAAAAAGTAAATATGCAATTATTGCTCAAAATGATAAAAATGGTAATTTAAACAACGAAGATATAGAAATGAGTGATAAATACAAACGCTCTACACAAATGCAGTAAATTTCAACATTTAAACTATCGCCAATCTATGTTGACAATATAAATAACTATCTTGAACTTAGAAATAAGTTAGTAAATATAGTTAAAAATAAAATAATTTTCAAACCTACGTGTAACAAAGTCACCACAAAACTAGGGGAATACCTAAATATTATCGAACTAAAAATACTTCTCGACTTAAACTTTAAATTCGATTTATATCAAATACAGGAATGTAAAGCTTACCGAGTTATTATTAGAAATTTACATCAATTAATCCCTTAGCTGACTTAATTAAAGACAAATTGTCTAATCTCAATTACTCTATTCGTTCTGTTATAAATGCTCTCCGTAGTAAAACTGAGAAACCACTATTTTTATTTTTTGTAGTTCTAAATCTAGAAACTTTTTATGCAAATATTTTTAATGAAAAGTTCTTACTTCATATTGCAATACAGATAGAAGAACCACATAAAATCAGAACTTCCCCGCAATGCCAACGCTTTCAAACCTATGGCTATTTTAAATATTATTGTACTCGTGATCTTAGATGTGTAATCATTTTTATCCTTACTTCTTTTATTTTTTCTTAATTTTGCTACGATGCTTCTATTCTTAGTATTATCGTTCATCAATGATACTAGGGAACACAATCTCGATTTTCTAGCGCATCTGTCCTCCCCTATAGAGTGACGTACCACCAAGGGCACGAGAGGACATGAGTCATTCTGTATTGCTACAGAAGACCGCCTATTGTCTGATGTACTCTTTTGAATGTATCGCACAGGTGCGGCGTTTAAATTATTATTCTGACGCGGCATAATTATCAAGAAATAAATACATTCACTGGATTTTGTGTTAGGGTTTACTCCCCTAGCCGAAAGGACCTGGTTTGAAGACGCCGGGTACTCGTCTACTCGCTCTACATCAAAATCATCAACCTGACTGGGGCGCATTGTCACAAGCGAGTTTTTTTTTGGGGTGAGGGGGGGGCATCAACAGTGGAACTTACCTAACGCAAAAAATTGTACATTATATAGGGAAAAGATTAGAAATTGAGGAGATAAAGAAGTCCAACAAAGGAACTATATTGAGAGGAGAAGGGAATGCAAGAATGGAGTGGACACTATAAGGAGTAGGCAGGCCAAGACGCAGAAAACTAGAATACAGTGTAGAACGTTCGGAGGAAATAAAAGGGCATTTGAACAAAATGTGATTCGCATCACAGATATAATTGAGCTCTGGAGGATCATAAGGACACAGAGGAGATTGAACAATAGAAAAACGGAAAAGAAAAGCCGGAAGCAAACTATGATTGAACCGCATGCGAACTATAGAGGAAATAATCGAACGGCTAAGGTAGGAGAAAAGATTAAACCAAGGAAGAGAGGAAGGGAAGGGTTGAACAGAAAGGTAAAAAGATCAAGGATTGGTAAAGAATGAAGGATAGAATCCGGTCCAGAAATCGTGGTGGGAACGATAAGAAAGGCAGTAGAAAGTTTGAGCAGGAAATCTACTAATGAATAGACCATTGGTCGTCGCCCAACGTGCCAACAAGTCAACTAACTCATTGCCAGGAATTCCGCAATGACTAGGAATCCATAGTAGATCAATTACAACAGAGTGGGATGCAAATAAATTAGAAATTAAGAAGCGAATTTGGAGAATAATGGGATCAGTGACATGAGTAGGAAAAGGAGAGGAGATAGCCAATAAAACACTTTTCGAGTCTGGGGATAGGAAGAATCTAGAGATGTTATTTGTCGAGGATCTGAATAGGACTGCCTGCAGGATAGCCATGGATTCGGCAAGAAAAATAGAGAAAAAGGAGGGCAACCGAAAAGATTCGGAATAAGTAAGCGTGGGGATAATGAACGCAGCCCCAACGCGAACATCAGACTTCGAACCATCTGTATAGATCATTGTATGGGAAGAAAAGTATAAGGATAACACGTGATTGAATTCGTTTTGAACGGCAGGATGAGGAAGAGATTTAATGTCCGAGGGGAGAACAAATAACTTCGGAGAATGCTTGAATTCAAAGAAATTAAAAGTGAAGTAAGGTGGTTTGGTGAAAGGGAGAACAAAAGGCAAGAAGAGCATAAGTCGAGAAGAGATCGAGGATAATATAGGAATTTTACGAGGAGAGAAGCGCCAGTTATCGGAAATAAATTGATAGGAACTTAGGAGTTTAGAATTAGTAATGGGAAGACGTTTAATCAGAAATCTTTCCCCTAATAAGAGTCTTCGAATGAAAAGAGGAAGGAATCCCGACTCTGCCAAAATGGCTGGAATTGGAGAGGAGTTAAGTACTCCGATAAAGAGACGAAGACATGAGTTTTGGATGCGATCAAGTTTACGAAGAAATTGCTTGGGAGCACTAGCGTACAGGAATGCGCCGTAATCAAATTTGGAAAGGATTATTGATCTATATAGCATAAGTAAAATATAAGGATCACCGCCCCATTTACGAGGCGAAAGAGCTTTTAGTATATTGAGCCTTTTGAGAGCGGACGTACACAGATAACTGATATGCTCCCGAAAGGATAAAGTGCTATTAAGTATAATACCGAGATAAGAGAAGGAATTGACTAAAGGGATGGGATGGTGGCGCAAGGAAAGATTGACTAAAGAACGGTTATAAGGACGGAATGTGAAAACCATAGAGGCAGATTTTTCGGGTGAGATAGAAATATGAATAGAGAGGATAACGTATTTTCCAAAATAGCAAGAGAATTTTTTAGCTCCTCATTCACTGCAGATATATTATCCGACGAGGAATAGATAAGAATATCATCAGCATAGAACAACGACGTGGAGGAAACTCGGAGGATAGCGAGACTGTGAAAATATATATTGAAAAGAGTAGGACTAAGACATGATCCCTGCGGGAGGCCTCGGTAGACCACCCTGGAATCATCAAAAAAGGGAGTAGAAAGGTGAATTATCCTGTTACGGAAAAGATTAATAACTAGTGAGGTGAAGTGGAGAGGAATATTGATAGAGAGCATTTTGTCATGCAAGGAAGGTAAATGGACATTATCAAAGGCAGAGGTGGCATCAATGAACGCAGCAACGGTGAATTTTTTGAGGATCAGAGATTTATAATTGTCAGAAAGGAATAAAGATAGGCAGTCCATAGAGCCCAGGCTCGGACGGAAACCATGTATATTGTCAGGGAGTATATTATGATGTTCTAGCCACCAGACCAGACGTTTATTGATCATGTTTTCGAAAAGTTTCCTTAAGCAAGAAGCCAAGAATATTGGACGGAACGAATTAGGCTTTTTCTTCAGAATCGGGATAACCAGCCAGTATATAGGAAATGATTATAGATTAACAGAAGCGTATTAAGTGCAGAGTTTGAAAGATTTCTGAGAGCAAGGTATGAAATTCGGTCTAATCCGGGGCTAGAATCGGAGGAATTAGACAAAGAGGCACGGAGTTCACCGATGCTGAAGTCAGAAGAAAGAATATGTGCAGGAGCTGTACGAACACATGTAGGAGTAAGTGTTTCTTCGAGAGCTGGAACATAAGCGGGAGAAATAGAATCAATGAAAGAAGTAAATTTTTCGGAAGCAAGGTTATAATATGAAGGACGTTCAGAATGAGGAGCTTAAAAAGCTTTAGCCATTCTCCAAATGTGGGAAATAGGAGTGGATCTAGAAAATGAGGAGCAAAAGTTTTTCCATGAAATATTTTTGACCTTTTTAGGGATAAGTCTGGCCTTGGCATTAGCCTTCTTATAAGCTAAGAAGTTCTCAAAAGAGGAACGCGCGCGAAAAAGCCTAAAACAGGAAGTACTGTCACTAATGGCCTCCGAACAATCGTTGTTCCACCAAAGCGAAGAAGCAAGAAGGTGTCGATTCTTTTTAGGGGGACGACCCAGTGCAGAAGAGGCGGTTAGCGCGGAGGAAATAGAGTCGTAGAAGGAATGGTATTGATGCATAGAGTTAGGAAGAGAATTAATGTTAGAGAGAGATGAATCAACGATTGACCGAAATTTATCCCGGTCGACTTTGGTTAGAGACCATTTAGGAGCATTGCGAGGTTTGATAGGATTTGGAGGAGGAGGAAGGAGATCGTTCAAGGAATAAGTAATAGGGGCATGATCACTGCCGAAGGTACTATCAAGGGTTTACCAATGATAGTTGAGACCAAAGTTAGGGGATGTTAAAGAGAGGTCAACCGAGCTGCGACTGTAAACACCTGTGTAGAGAGTAGGGGAATGATCGTTCAAAAAGACAAAGTTGTTATTGCGGATAAAATTCTCAAGGATATGCCCGTTCCTATTATGACTCGCAGAGCCCCGCAAGGGGGAGTGACCATTCCAGCCACCCCCAATGATGAAAGGAAGAGAATGAGGATTGGATAGTAACGTGAAAGGAAAATTATTGAGATAGGCGAGTTGCTGAAAGTCTGCTGTTGTAATGCAATAATAATGCTTAACGGTAGATAATATTCGGAATTGCCCAGAAGCGTCTCTCGGAAAGTTAAAGTGAATCTAAAATTATACAACTATCACGTGAATAATCGATATTTAATAGATAGAAAATAAAGCTTCATCTGTGGAAAATATTGACTAAAATGTACAAAGTAACGCACCCAGGTATACCCAATTCCTGAAGGAAATTAGAAAAGGTTCTGTTAGCACCATGACAAGACTCTGAGAACGGGACATGAACACTGATTGTACCAGAACTATTTTAAGTTAATTTAACAAACACTAGCCAAAAACTCAAGGCTCGAATTAGGCAAGAATGCTAATAGAATTTTTTTCACTGAATTGTTTCAGAGTGAAGATTCAAGTGACTGTAGTCCCTTAAAATTGAACATTTCGACAAATGGTATAAAGCGCAATTTCGGGCGTACTATGAAAACTACTGGCGCGGGATCAGCATTTAATTTCCCTCAAAAAATATTGGCCTATGAAAATCCGGAACGGCCAGTCGAGAAAGGTTCGAAATCGATTTTGTAAAAAAAGAAAATATTATTACAGTGTGTAATTGGTTCCTGAAACAAACCAGAAAAGATTCTTCCGAAGCATGACAGGATTCGCAACATGAAACAAACTGGGTCCACTTGAAGGACAAAAAGAATTCATTGAAGTTATCTGGATTTCAGAATGAAGGTCCTTACTTTACTAACCCGAGGAAAAGAAAGAAAAAAAATCATTGGATAACTGATATCTTCTGGTCAAGTGGTAAAATCTTTTACTCTATTTATCGATGTACTTGTACATCTGAGTCAGTAACTCAAATTTTCTACGAGCGTATTACAATTTCATACGTTAATTTTAGTACTCACAAAATTGCAGTTGATCATTCAAAAGTAACTAAATTGTTACCAAAGCCATCATGAAGCTGTTTAAATTATGATTCTATGGACTGTGTTTTTCTTCTTTTTTTTTTTTAACTTGAAATTAAACTCCATTTGGGAGACCATGCCTTTCATATTCTTATTTTTGGCATGTCCGTTGGCAATTTACTGCATATGCGCTTTTAGCATTAAAATCCGCTACGTTACCTTTAAAATTTTGCTCAGTCAATGTTATGCTTTGTTATACATATATCGTAGATAAACATCTGAGAACAATATATTCGTTTCTGCGCTTTCTGTCGAAATAGCAATCGTTATCGCTGGGTTATTTTAAAATTCAATTTTTAACAACAACCAGCTGGTTTTTCCACATGTATATATATATATATATATGTCTATGTTATTTTGTGTTCCAGATTTTTTCTGTTAGTAATTAAGCGGCATGTAGAGTTAAATTCACAGCACCAGTTTCACTAACAGTAGTTACCAGAGTGTGCTATAACAGAAGTATTTCGAACTTCACTTAGCAAATTGTACTGAAATAATCGACTACAGACAGTGAAGGACATTAAAAATGTGATTTTTACGTCCACTAGGAACCGATGAGTTATTGCTATGATTTTATAAGCGGAGGAGGAGATGAACATCTACCCTAGTCTTTACGTGCACCATGCTTATATTGAAGACCGAATGCGGTAAAAGAATTTTACACGAGGCTCGGGGGAGATGATTGCTGACTTTTACCACTGAAAAAATTCCAGCTGAAATAAATGAATATGAAAAAAAAGGTTTTCACTGAAGCTGATGTTTTGTGACATTTGCGAAACTTCTCCGGATTTGTCAGAAATAATCTTGGATCATTGTTCCATTATTGACAAGTTTCACAGGGCAGCTCATAACTTGTGCAATACTTTATATCGTTTATCATTTTTTCTCCCCGTTGTTGCACACAATTTGAGCGGGTACGATGCAAAACTGATGAATTGGTATACCCTAAGCAAGATATAAACGATTTAGATCAATAAGACAGCGTCAGAAACATTCCACCCTCGGAAAGGGTTACAGCAAGGATGTACATATACTGTCGCCTATACTGTTTAACATATATGGAGAGTTTATCATAAAGAAGGCCTTAGATGGCTTCACGGGAGGAGTCAGGTTTGGTGGTGATTAAATAACAAACTTGAGATATGCGGACGATGTCACGCTCATTGTCGAGCCAGAAGAAGAAATAAGGAACTTGTGGAACAGAATTGAACAAGGAAGTCTTAGGCTAGATCTGTCTGTTAATAAAAAGAAAACGTAGATCATGGTTATAAGCAAAAACTACACACCGCGAATTCTGCAGATAATCTAAGATGTTAATGGGGTAAAGGAATTTTTTGAATACCTTGGATCATTAATTAGTAGCAAAAACGGAAGTGAAAAAAAAATCAAGCGTAGAATTACACTGGCGAAGTTGGCGATGGTACGACTGCATAAAATTTGGAAAGGCCGGTGTATTAAATAACTTCTAATCAATTGGCAAAAATAAACGTAAATAAATACACAAATTGCCCGATTGTTAATTTGAAAGACAAATAACATAGTGAGAAAATTATTTTTCAATAACGATTTAATAATGCTTCACAACTTTAATTACACAAAGTTATGCAAATATTAAAACAAATTAGTTCGATTTTTGATAACAATTTTGAGCTATCGGTGTATTGAAATTTTCATCTTGTCTATTATTTGTCAATTTGTCAACATTTTTATTTCACAATTTTTTGGAATCTGCATCAGAATCAAGTGGAAACAATGTCTTCCTTTTTGGTTCAGTTCCCATTATCTTGTGCCATATACATATATATTGGATTAAAAAAAAAACGAAAAGATATAAGAAAATAGCTGCTGTTTCTGAGTAAAATGTTGCCTCTGCTTATTTCTGTAGGATATTCGCCGTTACTTTCTTTAACAATAAAAACAACAAAATTAAATTCAACGGCAATAAAGACAATGCTGAAATAATGGAATTGCACAATTGTATATTAAACAAAAAGGCTATTTTAGAAGCATAAAATTTCATTGATTAGAAAACTTTAATAGGTGTGTATTAACATGTTGAGGACAAAAGGCTCTAGTGCAACCTTGGCTATCTAATTCAATCAGAATCCGTTAAAGATTCCACGGAATAAAGCGGCATATGTTATTCTTTCTGAGTAACAATCAAATACCATGTCACTGCTCTCAGTCGTGAGACTGGACTATCTCAAAACAGTAACCGTTCATTTATTTAATATGATTTGTACATTCAGCTGTTCTCAGTGTTCTCTATTTCAGTAATTTTCCTGTCCCAGACATATGTTTCTTTCCTCGGTCGATCATTCTAGTCCTTGGCCAGATGTATATCCTTCTTTATTTTCTAATAATGCTTCTCGTTATCGTTAAATACAGTCTGCCTCCTGTTCCCAATTTTAGTTTTAAAATCTATTTCTACTCGCCTCATTGCACGATTGTTTCTTTAATAAGATTTTGATTAATCCTTTTTCCTCCTCTTCTCATTTTCGATTTTATCTATCTTCTTCCTCCGATTGCTCTGTACACATAATCCTATTTCTCCTTTCATACGCGATGCCGATCATATTTTTTCTGAATGTTCCGTTCTCACAGTGACCGTTCTCTCCTGTACTCGTAAAAGTTGGTTCTGGATCTTCCTGCTCCATATAATTCTTATTTTATTTCTTCCCTTGCAAACTCCAACTGCAATTCCTTTACTTCAATCATTTCTCTACTCTTCATCTCTAATTGTCTCTCAATTTTAATTTTTTTAACCGTTCTAGTGTTTAAGTCAAAGCCGTTGGCGTGCCTATGTACAATAAAATTTAAAAAAAAAAATCACATATAATTACTAAAACCGTGTGGAACAGTTTCGCATTATTTAGTACCCGTTATGTAGATTGATGAAAATATCTTGGACAAAGAAAGTAAAAATTGAAGCAGTATTAGACCAGGCTAGCTCTAAAAAAAAATATAATGGATGCAATCGGAAGACGAGAAACAAGTTTCTTTGGACATGCAATGAGAGAACAAAAATATAATTTGCAAAAGGAATTTGATAGGTTGATGGGCAAAGAGCTATAATCCAAGGAAATTATCATAGACCAAAAACCTAAGTTAGTGGACTAATGTTAACATAACTAGGGAACTAACGGATGCAGTTGTCAGTAGACAGGTCTAAAATTTTTCTTACTGCTGTGTGATAATTAACACGCACCTGTTGCGTATGACACTCGAAAAAGAACAACAACAAACTTATACAAAAGAACAGGGGAATAAATTATTCCCGTTATTAAGTGTTAATAATTAAAATTTAAAAACATAGGGAGAACTAAACGATTTTATGTGTCCAGAAAGGGACTGGCCCCCCAGTATTCTCCTTAGATCCATTAGGCTTAGTGCATTGTGAACCTTAGCTTCACAATCCCCGACTCCCTGTCAAGGGTATGGGACTTGCTTTACTTTACTTACTATTTTTTTGAAGTTCTTTTACATAATTTTTTCTATTGTGCGCTTTATACTTTTTCCCTTTTTTTAGGACAATTTCCATCATATTTTATAGTTATTATATTATAAATTTATGCTGTAAACTTTTTCATAAAAATTAATTTAATATTCATTTAAAAAAGAACAGGCGTATTTTTATTTTTTAATAAACAAGAACTACATTTTCTTTCGTAATGTCAACCATTTGAACCGCCGAAAAGCATATTTTGTAGAGTAAAATATACATTTTTAACAGCATCTTGTGTTTCTCTCAAATTATGATTGTCCAATCGAATGTTTATACTTCTTACAGCAATCCACCCTTAGTCTTTAGCATCGGTTAGATTTTTGTACGTTTGTTTCTTGTAGAGATGACGGTAGATCTTGAAAATTGTTCACAAACATTGTTTTTCTTTACACACCGAAGCGTTAATAATAATTTGAATTTATTTCGCCATTGAAAATTATATCTAAAAGTGCTAAAACAAGGGGGGGCTAATTAATTTATGTAATTTTGTACTCCCAAAAAATCGAAGACGAATTTAAAAGATTGTATAACTAACAGAGAGTCCCATGGTTTTTAATACGTTATAAAATTTAAAAAAAAAAATGTTATTCAAGAAATTCTATATCATTACAGTCGCCTCAAATAAGTTCTTGGTTCCCTAAAAGACCCTTCGCCAGTAATAAGACCAATGAAGCACTCGTGTTCTTTGTGGCTGTGATAATTAATTCTACATCAATAACCGAGCAACAGATCAAAAAATCGTTAGCTTCTGAATGCGGTTGCAACTATGAGAAAAATTTCGTATGAATTGGGATTTTGTTTTTTACATGCAATTCATAATTTTTCCGTATACATTTTTTGTGCATTTTCTTTTGCCTTTTTTTATATGTGTTAATATATGCTCATATTTTTTTAACATCTATGTTTCCTGGGAAATATTTAATTTGCATATCTATTAACGTGAAAAAATGTATTTTTAGCAGTTAAGTTCCCCGGGAAATATAAGACATTACTTTCGCAATTAAAGTACGGCAGTGAATAACAACTCTCAGAAGTTTCTATCGAATGTTCACACACACTGGCGAGTAATTCACAAAAGTAATTTTAGCAAGTTACTCAATAGCGGTCACTTAGCTTAAGTATAAATAATAGAGTTTCACTTACCATTGGGACTAGGTATCACACTGCAAGATACGAGTCTGTAACAAAACAAAATAATTCAATTTTAACAAATTGTCTTTTTTTTTTTTTTTTTTTACATTGTCAAGTGAATCATTCTTTTTTTTTTTTTAGGATCGCCAGCCGAGGGCATTATACAGCATTAGCAAATCAATTTAACCAGGGAAAACGACTGTTGCATTTCAAAAATGCTCTTAAAGGTGAGATGTTTTTGGGGATAAGAGAATTCACAGACATTCAAGAGGAGCTGACACCCAGGTTACTGCCTCTTGAAACCTTGTTGACGAGTTTTGTAAGCTTTATCTTTATGTGTGGTTTGCAGGAGTTGATAGTGACAATAAGATAGTTAGAATTTGTGATGAATTTATTAAAAATGGATAGTGGATTCATAGGATTTAATGCCGCCTCTACTAAGAATATAAATCTTTTTGAAATCTTTAACTACACTGTGCAGAAGTGACGAAAGATATTTTTGAAGATTGTTTTGGAACTTTTATTTTACATCCGGCAGATAATTTTTAAGCAAAATGTTTGTTTAAAAATTGAAATTGTTTTTCTACTAACGTACCAACCATAGTCAAAATCTATGAAACAAATTCTAAAATTGTGGCATGTAAGAAATAGGCGGTATAAAAAGTACCATCCGTTAAGATAATCAAGTTATCGTGAACAAAAATTATTAAACTTGAGAAGAATTCTAAAAGAAATCTGGGAAAATTATGTATTTTAATAAATTTTTGGATGATGAATGGTTATAGCGATGAGGAATTTAGTAGCGATAGTGATGTTGGTAATGTGGAAATTGGAAGGAGCGCCAAAAAGTCAAACATATACGGCAACCGCGCTAAATATAAACGGCACTGTATTGTAGATGGTTTGGACGATAATATTCAAAATAATTTTCAAAAAGCATCAAATACTATTCCTGTACACCAATATGAAGCATTTAGTTTTTATTACTATAATGTGTCGAGATGTGAAGAGGATGTGGGGCTTAGTGTCATATCAAAATCTAAAATTTATCATAGTCCTAATGGAACTAAAATATTTTGTGATTGGTTGATGGAAGATGTGTGAAAAATAGAAAAGATTTATCAGAAAAACATTTTATGGCAGTGGACGCCAAAGGATTTGAAAGAATGCGATGCTTTATCAATATGTCACATTTTTGAAGAAGCCTTGCATAATGATAAAGTCACAAATTGTAGTGGAAAATTTTGTAATACTGCACATCCAAAATGTAACCTGAGATATCAACTCCTGCACTTTTTTCCAGTGTTCATATATAATCTGAGCAGGTATGATGCTCATTTATTCATCAGAGATTTGGCACATAATGATCAGAACATCGAGGTGATACTGAATAACGAAGAGTGATATATATATATCATTTTCAAAAAGTGTTTCAGAAAAAATGAAAATACTATTAATTGATACATTCCTTGGCCAGGTATTTGCTTGATAGTTGGCTTCATCATACTATCAGAAACATTGCATTATGTGATTCACTTCCTCTATTTTTTCCATATTCATATTTATCATCATGGGAAAAATTGGAAAAGGCATGTTTGCCCGAAGAGGATCATTCCTATAATTCACTGGCAAAATCAGAGATTCCAAAAAAAGAATACTGACATGAATTAGATATGTGAAATTCTTTAAATGTTCAAACACTTGGTGAGTACAATAATATATATCTAAAGACTGCTTCTACTTGTGTTTTTTTTTTTGAAAATTTTAGAAGTGTCGGTTATGAAATTTATAAATTAGCCCATGCATGGAGTTTTACTGCTTTCCTGATGATAGATCTGTTGGTTACATTCTCAAGTTAGATTTTGAGTATGTCTCAAATTTACATTTAGCACACAATGATTTATCTCTACATCCCAAAACTAATTCAGTTAAAAAATTTATGAAATTAATTAATACATTAGAAAACAAATATAACTATATCATACATTACAGGAACCTTAAATGAGCAATTGCATTGGGGCTAAAACTACAGCAAGTGCATCAAGCTATTTGTTTTGATTAATCGTTGTGGTTGAAAACTTTCATTGATTTGAACACTCTACAGTAGAAACAGGCTATTACTGATTTGAGAACTATCAAGCTTATGAATAATAGTGTTTTTGGTAAAATGATAAAGAACATAAGACATAGAATTAATGTGCAGCTTACACCAGATAAAGTGAAACTTACAAAGATGGTAGGAAAAAAGTAATTTTAAAGATAGGAAAGCATTCAGCGAACGGCCATTTTTAGCTGCAGTATATTTAAATCCTTCAACAATTAAGTTTGATAAGCCAATTTATATTGGAATGTCTATTGCAGACATTAGCTAATCAAAAATGTTTGATTTGCATTACAATGTAGTGTGTAAGATTAATCTTTTGTATTGCAACACTGATTCAATTATTAATGAGCCGAAAACAACTGATTAATATAATAAAGATGTTAAAGATAATGCTCAGTATTTTAATACAAGTGAGTATCCAAACAAGTCATCTGTGCTATTCGTTAAAAAGTATAGAAAATGTATTGGTGTATTTAAGGATGAATCAAATAGTACTCCAATTACTGAGTTTGTTGGATTGTGTCCAAAAATGTATTTTATAAAAATATTATTGATATTAGGGAAATTAAAAAATATAAAAAAATGTACAGTCTTCTATAGTTAAGAATGAACCAAATTTAATAGATTATTCGAATTATGTGAGCAGCATGTGGTAAATTAAGTGATAATTATAAGACATACCACAATATTCAGAGTCATAAGCATATACTGTATACCTTAGAGCAAAATAAAATAGTATCAAGTATTAATGATGGGCAGTCCTGTATCAAGTCACCATTGTGCAATTAATAATACTCCAAAATGGCCAAGAATACGGGAACCTGTCAGTGAACTTATCAACATACCTCTTACTCTATAGGGTGTCAATGACCAAGAAGAAGATAACTGATCAAGGAACTTGTAACAGTGATTGAAGCTGCTTTTTTCAGAGCTCTCCAACATAGGATAAGAATATTTAAATAATTCAGCTAAATGTAGAAAGGATAACAAAGGTCAAAACTGAGACATTAGAAAGAATGGCTTGAGAAGAAATTCCCCGGGTAAGGCCATTAATTGAAATTACAAATAATATGACTTTTATTGCCACTAGTGGAATCATCATTGAAACTCTGCTTGAATTTTGGGAAAGTAGAATGGAATTACTAACACTTTAGATCAGATGCATATCGCCCACAATAAACAACTGTGAATGCTTCCAACAACTTGTTATAAGCGTAGCAAAAAAGTGCATCCCTAGAGAGGTTATTAAAAAACATATGTTCCAGGCTGGAATGAAAATAGACAATATGAAGAAATAGAATATAGTAAAGTGGCAAATAAACTCATGAAAGCTCTAGATGGAATAGGTGGATACAGCTGATGGATAAACTCAAATTTTAGGAAAACTACTCAGAAAGCATGAAATCTGCTACAAAATTTAAGTGAAGAAAAAGCTGCAGCCAAATAAAAAGCTGAAATAAATCCCCAAAAAATCGTTAGTTGAATTATAGAAATAGCAAACCCTACTAACATAAACAAAAATTTAGCAGAAAAGTAAATGAAAGAAGAAATTCACTTAAAAAGGAAGTTGTAGACAGATCAATATGTGCTGCACCTATAAATGAAGAAGAAATAAATATAGTCATCAGAAGCCTAGAAATGGAAAAAGCAGGAGGAAAAGACGAAATATACCTGGAATTCATAAAAAATTTTAGTAGAAAACATTAAAAAATGGATTTTCAAACTATTTAAAAATAGCCTCGAAACTGCAGAACTCCCGCGACTCTTTAAAACACCCAAAATAATCGTCATCCCGAAACTAGGAAAGGTTCGCCCAAATATGAAGAATTATCGTCCAATATGAAAAATTATCGTCCAATAGCACTTTTAAGCATTATTTAAAAAACTTTTGAAAGAATGATTTATAATCAAATAAAATTTGTTATGAACAATATTATATTAATGGAACAGTTGGGATTTAGGAAGGCCAGAAACTCGTGGATCAGGTAAATGCATTGACAACACACTTAGAATACAGTTTTCGATATGTATAATAAAAAAACATTGGCGTCATTCGCAGACCTCTCTTATTGCAAACTGGATTACTGACAAAATTGCTCAAAGTTATTCTGTGTAAAAGCATGTATATGGTAATTAACAAGATGTTAAACAATCGAAGATTCACAGTCACCTCAGCAGGGAAAGAAAACATTCAAAATTAGATAATCATCTTCCACGGGGATCAGTGTCATTCCCATTACATTTTAATTTATACATATTGGATCTAGCAAGAACCACATCGCATAAATTCATCTATGCAGACGACTTGGCATTAACTATACAGAACAACAAAATAGTAGTCACAGAAGCTAGAGACCTGCACATAATATCAGAATATTTTAAATAGTGACGATTATAGTTTAATAAAGAAAAAACAGTAGTATCATATTCCCAACTAAACAATCGAATAGCAAAAAATGAACTTGATGTAATAGCCCGTGGATATAAATTCAAGCATGAGGATACCCCAAAATACTTGGGCATCAGTCTAGATCGGCAGTTAACATATCGTATATATATCGAAAATACAGCTGCTAAATTTGAGCACAAAAATAAATATAATTCATAAAATTGCAGAAACAACTATGGGAGCACCTGCAACAACATTATGAACTTTTGCTCTTGCCTTAGTCTTCTCATCAGCAAAATATACTGCTCCAGTGTAGCTAAATAGAGCTCACGGCAACAAGATTGACGTTAAATTAAACTCAGTCATGAGAATAATAACAGACGCTTTGAAGTCCACTACAAACAGCGTGAATGCCAGTACTGAGCAATATTATGCATCCAGATATATGATGAAAAGAAGCAGCGGTCCAAGAATGGATAAAATATTAAAAAAACAAAGATTTACTGGTACATCAGGACACATATGCAGTGGATCGCTTAAAATCAAGAAAGCCTGCATATAAAACGATAGCACAAACTAATCGCTAAGAATTTTAATGGAATTCAGTCTTGGAGAAAGAAATAGATCTAAAACCATCATCTATAATGAAGGAACAATTCACTACCCAGATAACAGGCCACATGGCTTTAACCTACAAAGAAGCTCCTGGATAAAATTGAATCGCTTTCGAATTCCTGGAAAAATAATAAAAAAGTACAGACTCAAAAGGGAAGCGGCATGCGACTGTGACGAGATAGAACAGTTAACAGACCATATCGTGAAAAAATGTTAGACACAAGCATTAGAGGGTGGCTGGGAAGAAATTATCAAATTGACAGACCTGCCCTCATCAACTTTACATCCATGCAACCAGAGCGATTTCATAATTTCAATCTATATTAAATAATTGTTGGTAATTTTGAGGTAGATATTGCTTCATTATATTAGAAAGTGTACACAAGCACATAGATAGACACACATGCGCACACATCAACATCATCATCATTGTTATGTTACATTTATTCTATTACACTGTAACACATATGTATACTGAATAAAACATTCATAAAGCATGTCAACTCTACACATGTTAGTGTGATGGTAACTAAAAATTTCATAGAGACTTACATAATTAAATAACAGATTCAACATATGTCAGAAAAGCAACTCTGGTAAATATCAAATAGCCTTTGCAGCAATTAAAATGATTGTATATTATTACAAATTATTGAACTAATCAGTTTTCATCACTCAATATACACAAAAACAAGTACTACTAACAAAGGTTAGTCTAATTTTGATTTCAACATATCAAAACCATTCTCAAAGACATATTTATTCAAACAAACATAAGGAGCATAACAATATTGAGTTATAATGTTCTATTAGCTTTGGCTGGTTATAGGTGTAATAAAGCACATCTCTGAAGCATGCACACACAATAACAGTGGTTTCGGTGGGATTAGAAAAGTGTTAAAGTTGGCTGGTCAACAGTAAAACACATTCTCACAGCATAAACAACTAGTACAGATTAGCAAAATTATAATTGGTTGGCTGAAGCTGCCCATCCCAATCATTGTTTTGGTTGGGGTCCATTTCAATAGCCCCCCCACTTTAATATTTTTTTTCATATATAGTGCAATCGTTTGTGCATCGTTTGTGCAGAAATGTGCACAAATTTTCGTTGTTTGTGCACATCCCTATCCCGCGATATTGGGGGGGCTGTTAAAACGTTGCCCTCCCCCCCACATTAATTTTTTTTTGCAGAATATAGTGCATCCGTTTGTGCTTCGTTTGTGCAGAAATGTGCACAAACTTTCCTCGTTTATGCACATCCCTCTCCCCCACAATATGGAAGAAAAATAGTTGGGGAGTTGTTAAAATTTTATCTAACAAAATTAATAAAAAGTGACTGATGAAGTTGCTGGAGTATTAGTTCATTGCAAAATAATCGTTTAATACAAAATTCGAAAAAAAAATCACTTAAAAAGCTATTGATTATTCACATTTTTTAAATACATATAATATTTTGATTTTGTAAAATTTTAATAAGACATATTATAAATATTAAATTGAATTTTACAAAGTATGAAATTTAAACATTATGACATGGAAAATAATTAAATCGAGTACAAAAATAATCAGTAATATTTGAAATATATAATTTCTCACTGAATATTTTATCTTTGTAAATGGAACATAGCCCCTTTAACTATCTGCATTGGTGCAGCTTTCAAAGACAAAAAAATTTTTAATAAATCCACTCGAATTAAAAGCAAAAAGATTTTTATAACCCTCAATAGATTCATCCTCGTTAAAGTTGTTCAAATAGTATATGTTATACAAAAGTTTATAAAATTATTTGCATCTCAAAATTCAAAAGAAGTTATAAATATAGGATATTTCCAGTATCATAGTAATTATGCCACGTCACTTAAAGGTATCCCTGAATAAAATTACTGATGAAATTAAAAAACATCTACAGAATATATTTGACCAAGAAAAAGTCTGCATTGGACTATCAAACCTTGTTTGGAACGCCATATATAAAGAATTAAATTACGAAATTTCACCAAAATCACTGTATACTATGGTAAATGTAATAGAAATGGTATGTTAACAAAATTAGGTATCAGTATTTTTGAAGATGTACAACAGATAGAGGTAACTGTAGACGACAAGAAACATGAAAAATGTAATGAATCTTCTACAACTGATGATTTAGAAAATGAGGAAAAATATATGGATACATTAAAATTGATATTGCAAATAACTACGACAAAAATAAATTTAACAATGAGTTTGAACAATAAATACAGTGATTCCAAATAACTGCTGAATAGTGGAGTAGCGTACAATATCGTGATATTATTTACAATGAGAAGAAAACAGGTATCACTAAGGTAAAACGTTACAATATTTTAAAGTCTCATTTGCAGACTAATTTATTCCATAAATATTTTTGGCAAGAAACAAGACTTCCTTGTTTCCTAGTGTATAAAAGAGCAAAAATATATGAGGATCGGTTAAATTATTGTGTTTTAATTGCTGTTTGCACTTTATATAAAAGCAAATTAAAAGGTATTCTTCCAACAAAACCAGTATTGAATTCTGTAGCTATATATATTCAGTTATACATATCAAGGACATTTTAAAAATTTTAAACCCACGAAGAAAAGAAAATTTACAGATTTAAAAAAAACCTGGATAAAATTATTAATGAAAAAACATCTTGTAATAGTTCTAATGCAAGCCGATAGACTATTAAAATTAGATAATTTTTTAAAGTTACATATTTTATCAATAAATGGTTCTATGAAATTATTTAATGTTAAATTAAGTGCGGGTATTGTAAAAGTAATATCTTGCGATCAGAAACTTAAAAAATAACACTGCCACTTATTTCAAGAAAGAAGGAACTTTTATGCACATATTCAAAATCAAATGTTGAACATTCTTCAAAAAATGTAAATCAGGAAGTTAATTGTTTTCAAATGCCTTTAATAAGCGACGAGAAAAAAACAGAAGAAAATTGGTGAATCATTCAATCAAAAAGTCCTAAAAAAAGAAAATCCAAATATTTAACTAAAAAAAGAGAAACCTTGCACAGAAATATATTTGCATGAACTGATCCAAGACAATAGGATTAATAAAAAATCGATCAAGGTCATCTTTTAAATCTATATGGTTACTAGAAGGGAATTTTGTGTTATCAAACACATGCACATTTGATTCAGTTATTCAAATTGTAGCTAAGTCGTTGTGATAGCCTAGTTGCTAGAGCGCTTGGATTCCATTACAGAGGTCACAAGTTCGATCCCGGGCGACGACAGAATTTATTACAAGAATTAAATAAATAATCGCTAATAAGCATGTGGAGGGCAATGGCAAACCACCACGTACAACATCATATGCGTGCTAGGTCAGTACATAGCAGACACACACGGGACTGCACTCGTAGCACGATAACAAGTGACTACTATCAGTTCCGAATGTAGTTTTGCGCGTGTCACTCGCGCTGCATATTAAAATTGCCTAGTACACTATCTATATCTGTACGGCTGAGATGTACGAATAGGTAGTCGCCGATGCTCAGAAGCTGAGTATGGCACTATAAGAAGAAGAAGAAATTGTAGCTGTATCTTATTGCGATAGCGCACAATACGAAAGATCCGTGGTTAGAAAAAAAGAAAATGACGCTTTATATGACCTTGTGTGCACACTTTTACACGATGATGTCACAACTCAAACTTATAGAAAACGGGCAAACATTTTACTTAAATATTTTAATGGAGAATTAATGCCACATAATATTTCATTGTTTTCAGTGGAACAGCCAAGCCTGTTTATACACTCTGTAAAAAAATATTTCATGATCCATCAGTTAATTTTCAAATTAACTGCGAAAAATGTAAAATTGTTATAGATGTATGTATTAACACAAGTGTCGGTGAAACTAAAGAACTATTAGAATATTTAAATGAAGAAATGAATTATTTCAAGTTATGTAATATATGTTCTCATTCAGATGCAGAAAATATTACAGCGATACAGAGTATAATGTACATTTAATATTTAATATAATTAACTTATCCAATTTGGCTGATTTTCAAATAGAATTATGTAAAATGTCATTAACTCTAGCTGTAAATTTAGATATTTATTATTTAAGAAGAGAGGTTGTACAACAACTAATAAACAAAGGTCAACGATTTCATATACTACTATAGGCCATTACCATGCCCACAGTTATCGGGAGCTACTAAATGCATGGCAGATCTATCATGACACAAAAGAAACAGTGGTAAATGTAAATAATACAGAGGGCGTTAATATTCAAATTGTAGTATATTCAAAATAGTGCACACAACACTTTCAAAAATAATTTTATACGATTAGTAAATTTTTATATCGCCCATACAAATTTTTGTTATACTTCGGATTTTCTATTTTTTTTGTTTTCTCTTTTATTACAATGATGAGCAATTTCACCCGTGTTGATTATTTTGATTTATTTTATACGTTCTCTTTATATGTTTTCATTTTATATGCAATATTACTTTTAATAACTATTTCTTGATATAATATTGTTAAATTATATATTTTATTAAGCTTTTTAAATAATCAGTGTCACAATTACATTTGATTGTGTACTATTTTTATTCTTTTAATTTAACTTTTTGTAATATTTCTTTAATTGAAACATTTTATACTTCTTATATCTGTATAAAAATAAAGTAACTGTTGCAGTGACCAAATGTAAATGTTTTACACACACTAATACTTATTTTTCTGCCTCCTGTATCATATTTTTTCTTTGTCTGCTTTTATAAAAAGATTTATTATATATTTTAATATATCTGTTATTTTTTGAAAAATAAACAAATTTAGACAAATTTTTTTAATGGAAGAACTTGCGATCTCAGTATTTATTTTTTTTAATGGTTAAAGTAATTGAATGAAGGATGCTAAAATTATGATAAATTGAAAGAAAATATTATTTTGAATAAACATACAATTAAACTTTATCGGAAAATATGTATAAATAAAAAATTAATCATCGACATGTTTCGAGAACACAGCCCCATATTCATGGTGTATTACAAAACTATAAATTAATAAACTACAACTTATAAATTTTAAACATTAATTTTAGACATTAAAAAGTAGACTATTAATTTCCTAATAAATAAAAATGTAAATAATCAACAGCTTTATAAATGATATTTGTTTCGATTTTTGTATTAAACGATTATTTTGTAATGAACTAATACCCCAGCAACTTCATCAGCCACTTTTTATTAATTTTGTTAAGTAAAATTTTAACAACTCTCCAACTATTTTTCTTCCATATTGTGGGGGAGAGGGATGTGCATAAACGATGAAAGTTTGTGCACATTTCTGCACAAACGATGCACAAACGATTGCACTATATTTTGATAAAAAATTTCAAAGTGGGGGGGCCAGCATTTCAACAGCCCCCCCCACTGTTTTTCTTTAATATCTCGGGATAGGAATGTGCACAAACGATGGAACTTTGTGCACATTTCTGCACAAACGATGCACAAACGATTGCACTATATATGAAAAAAAAATATTAAAGTGGGGGGGCTGTTGAAATGGACCCTTTTGGTTGAGTACTGTTACTGAATAAAGCCATTCATGTGAAGCGCCTATAGCGAGCAAGTGGTTGTGTTGAGGCTATAGAACATGGTTCTGTGGTATTCTTATTCGCGATTAATTTGTAGAAAGGAGAGTGTGGTCAGATTGGTATTATTATATTTTATTTATGTTAATTTATATTGCCCGGGAGATTGCACTTACAAAAAAAAAAAAAAAAAATTGAAGATGAGTATGCAACCCACAAAACAGTAGTACCCCAGAACTGTTTTCTATCTATTAACATATCAAATGTTAGACGTATATGCAAATGTATTTTAAAATATTATCGCCTGACGCTATTCAGTAAAAAAACTGATGTATACTTTTAGGGAAAGTAAGTTACAACATTCAAAAAAAAAAAAACAGAAGCGTAGGAGCGTGTTTATTGTGATTTTGTATAGTTATTGATCCATTGAATAGTTTATGTATTTAATATATCATAATTGTAAATAGACAGTGAAATTCGAAAAAGCTGGCAATCGAGACCAAGGTTGTAAAATAGTTTTATTATGACACTGTGGTCGTAGAGTCATCCATCGAGGACTATTCATTTGTACTGAATGGGGAGTTAATCGGAAGACCGAACTTGTTGTGCGTCTTTTAGCATTCCAAGAGAAGGGATTGCAACATATGCACATCTGCGACGGCTTGAAAGAGCTTGTATAACAAAGTTATTGAAAATGTATATGCCGATATTAACCATATTGCAGTCTTGTAAGAAAGACAAAAACAAAAACAAAAAACGAGAAAATGAAAAATATAAAAATTTAAAGTATTCGGAGATGGTTCCTGGAAGAAATGTAATTTCAAATCATCATACAATGTTGCAACGCTCATTGGTTACTATTCTGGCAGGATTGTAAAGACTCAATAGTTAAAAGTATCTATCATTCACAATGTGTGTAGTGGAAAAAACAAACCGATATTGATGAAGGACACGAGCCAGTGTGTCTAGAGGACCACAAAGACTGTTCTGGTAGAATAAAAGTTGAATTAATTAAAGAGGCGTTTTTCATACGACGTCAAATAATTACATAGAGAAGGTGGATATTTGAAAATATTCTAAGGAATGCTCAATATAAATTTGTATGGTGAATATTTTTAAATAGCAAAAAGTGAACATATTGGACATGAACAATTTTGTCTTTGAAAGGTTAAAAAAGATTAATTAATAAATAAAATGTATCTATACTATATACGAGTTAGCTACTAGGAGAAACGTTTGGAAAAAGCTATAATGGCCACTTATTAATCAATAATAAATCAACGCATGGGTACTATTTGTTAGGTCCTGACAGTTAATGTCGTGATTCCGTAGAAATAATCGATTGCGTGATTTTTTGTTTACTATTGCTCGGTTAGAGCATAGAAAATGCTAAATTATAATCGGAAAGACTGCGAGTAACCTATCAATCACTCGGATACTACTCCTGGATAAAACCTCTCCGTCTTCAGAAATAATTCGTCCAGCGGAGTCGTGATCATATTGGGATAATTTTTAACGTAATATGTAAATAAAAACAGTATTTAGTAAACGCATGTGAAAGCAAAAAACATAATCTAGTTCATGTATAGGCCGTTGGATGACGAAATTTTGTTAAATGTCCTTTGAGGGAAGTGAAGTGAACAGAGTTTGATATGCAACATATTTAACGATTTATTTTGAGAAGATTTGATCCAAAATAGTTCCAGGTTATCACACGCAGGATACCAACAAATTTGCCATCTTGCTCTAAAGCACCTACATTTAGGATCAGAAATCATTGCAATTGTCGTGTATTTTGCTACTGGACCGTATAACGAAGGATTTACATCCATTTTACAAATAACGAACATTTCAAATATGATAATAGGCAAAGAATGTAAACGATTCACGGAAAGCGAAATGAGCACTGAGTGACTTGGGAGAAACCAACGCAGCTTGCTAGCAATCAAAGAAGCTTGTAAAGCTCGTCAACAAAAACTTCTTAAAAGAAATCAATTTTACGGAGCCATTGCAGAACTATCATGCGTCCTTGAAATTGTTAAGGAATAAGCCATTGAAATTATTGGACTTTTGTGTATTCAGACTTTAAATGTGTTTTTCTCAACTTTGTAAATACTTTAATTTTTATATAAAACGCTCCATTTTTTTTTTTTTTTTTTTTTGCCTTTTTGTTTATTAAATTTATTTATGACAGTTTGTTGTTCTAGTTAGAATTATTCTCTCAAAAAAAAAAAAAAAAAAATTCTGTGTTGGGCGTTCTCCCTTGGAGACTTTTGGACCCCCCCCCCCAATCTTCACTGTTTAAAAAGTCAAAATAGATGGAACATACTTTAGCCGTTTTCTGTCTGTTAATATCATCTCTGATACGTTCAACCATTTCTATACGATATGTTATAATTGAAAATGCGATAATGAACGTCTCGAATTCCAAAGAAAAAAAAAAGATTTTTAAACGATTTTATTTGAATTTTTTTTTTATTCTTGTGTCACATGATCCTTAGAAGTAATAGACAATATAAACGTTTATGAAAGCTGAAGTGACTTATGTAATTTTTAGAATCAATTTTGTCGATGTGACGAGCGAAGATCAAATTGATACATGATCCCTCACGAGTAGTTCGTAGAGCCAGATTCAGTTTGAGTTGTAATCAAAAGGTTTCTTCGATGAACCTGAAATAATCGCTCATTTTTAGGTTTCTTGAGATCAATGTTGATATCTTCTGATAGAAGTATAGATCTTTGAAAACGGTTTTTTCGAGAGATTTACGCAATTTCTGTGCTTTCTTTCATTTTCATAACTTTACATAATTTCAATGCTTTATTTTATTCATCAAAAATTTTCGTTATCTTTAGTTCGTACATTTCATCAAAACTCTATTTTTCAATACTTCTACATACTCACATTTCTTTCATTCATTCGACAACGATTTTATATCCTCTTTTCTTTTTTTTTTTGTAGATTCACCATTATAATACATTATACATTTACATATAGACGTCCCTGAACGACAACTATCATGGTTCGAACACTACTGACTTAAGACAGCTAGATGAAAAGGCTATATTGTTATTTACTTCTCGTATTTCCCCACTTTAGTGTGACGTTTTCTGCTAGTTACGTCACGGCTAAGACATGTCCCATGCTAAAAAGTTTAAGTTGTGCGAAATTTTATCATCCTTTGACATTATTGTAACGCTTCAAATATTTTTTAACGCACTAATTCGCAATATGATCCTAAATTTTAACGCTATTAATTCATCATATTTTTCCCGGCTTGATGCACCAACTTGACTCTGTTGCTTTATTTCGACATCCATTACACATACGTCTTCAATCAACTTCAACGTTGCTCAGTCATGTTTAGTGTTTGCCCATTATTTCAACCCAAAGTAGAGAATTTCATCATTTCACTGTTCCAAAATTTAATATCTTCATATTCCAGAAAGATCTGTTAGTGCTCAATTTTTTTTTATCCGTGGACTTTTCTTCCTACCAGTAGTTCTTCCTATATTTTGATTACATATTGTAACCATTTGTTCTATGATTTCCGTAATTCTTCCTTTTATTCCATCTGTTTTTGTTTCTTCATATGCTTTTGTGAATGTTTCGTTTATCTTCATACGCATTTTTTCTTTCGTTTTTTCATCTTGTAGCCTGGTTACATCTATTACCGGTTTGTTATTTGTTCCTCTCTTCTTCATTTTTTTCCAGTGTAGTTCAAACCTTGCCACCACTGGGTTATGATCTGATCCTACATCTGCACCTGGGTATGCTGTTACTCTTTTAATTGCGTTCCTGTATCTTTCATTAATTATAATATAATCGATCTGGTTCCTTATTACCGTATTTTCAGTACTACTCGGCGACTCCCATGTATTTAATCTCCTTTTGGGCATTTTGTACCACGTATTGCTTACTAATAAATTGTTATGCTTGCAAAACTCAAATAATAGGTCTCCCCTTTCATTGGGATGTCCCAATCCGAACGGTCCTACCCAATTTTGTCGTCTGCCTTCTCCTATTTTCGCATTAAAATCACCCATTATTATCAAAATTTCATTTGGTTTTGTGACTGTCTTTAGCTTTTCAATATGGTTGTATTGCTCCTCCGTCTCTTCATCATATTTCGGATCGGCAGTTGGAAAATACGCCTGTATGATATTCATGATGACGTTTCCAAATTTCATTCTAATTAGCATCAGTCTTTCTGAGAATGGTGTAAATCCTATTACGAAGGGGATATATTGTTTACAGATAATCACTCCGACTCCATTTATGTGTTTCAAATTATTATTCCCAGAATAGTAGCATTTTCCTTCTCTTGTATTTATTTCACCATTTTCAGGCCAGTGATGTTCACTTATTCCAAGTATGCCAATTTCCATTCTTTTCATTTCTTCTAACACATTCTCTAATTTTCCCAGTTGATATAAACTTCGGATGTTCCATGTGGCGATTTGTATCTGTTGTTGCATTTTCCTTGTATTATCCTTAGGAGATGGTGGTATTCTTCGCATCCTGTGCCCCCTGAAGGGCCGCACCGGACTCAGGGCCATTTTTTTGTGATTTTCTGCCATATATGATAACCTGGGAAAATTACAGCGGTGGTTTCCCTCTTGCCTTCCGCCGGATTTTTCTGTAGGGGTTGTCTCCCTTAGCACGAGGAGATCCGGTTATAAGGTGCCGGGTGCTCGCCTACTCGCCCTGAGTTGATATTCATCAACTCGACTGAGGCACATAGTCACGGGCGAGCTTCTGGTAGTTTACCAGATATATATGCAGAAAAAGCTTAACGGTATTTAAAAGCAGGTGTATTATCGGCATCTACACCTCCTTCCATTTTCCTACCAGCGTATAATGTAAGTTCTGATTTAGCTTTTCTGATTAATTCTAAGCCCATCGAACAGAAAATTTCCATCCTGCACAACGTGAACATACAGAACTCACGAAGTTATTGTTTCGTATCTATGTCAATGGGACTAGCACTACAGACATATCGTGACTACTTACTAGAGAAGGATGCTCTAGTTACAACAACCTGTGCCTCTGTAATTGATACTGTAAACTACAATTTGTTAATTCTTAATTTATTCGAATACAAAGTTTAGAATTTCCTTACTGCGTTCTTCTTTCACGGAAGAATATCAAACCGAAGTGGATTTGGGCAAATAAATTTGTTCATTATCAGAGGAGTACAAAAAATTTAAAGAACAGGTGTTGGGCATTATATTAATATATACGGGAATTACTACCAAAATGAGTTAAAGATAAAGCGGTATCCGAATTGCCTGGTCAATAATTTGGCACGAAAAGAGTCTCGGACAGATGAAATGAATCTAAGATTAGACACCTATCACACGAATAATCGACACTTAATAGATAAAAAATGTTAATATAGTTAAGCTGGACCGACGAAAAATATTGACTAAAATCTACGAAGTAACGCACCCGGGTATACCTAATTCTTGAAGAAAATTAGAACCGGTTATGTTAACACCATGACAAGACCTTGAAAACGGGACATGAAATTGCACCAGAACGATTTTAAGTTAATTTAAAAGACACTCGCCTAAAACCCGAGCCCCCGGGCTTAGGCAAAAATGGTGACAGAATTTTTTTCATCGAATTGTTTCAGAGTGAAGAGGCGAATGTCTTCAGTGCCTTAAAATTGAACTTTTCGGCTAATGAGATAGAACACAATTTCGGGCGTACTATGAAAACTACTGGCGCAGGATCAGCATTTAATTTCCCTCAAAAAATATTGGCCTATAAAAATGCGGAACGCCCAGTCGAGAAAGGTTCGAAATCGATTTTGTAAAAAAAGAAAATATTATCATAATGTGTAATTGGTTCCCGAAACAAACCAGAAAAGATTCTTCCGAAGCATGGCAAGATTCTCAACGTGAAACAAACCAGGTCCGCTTGAAAAACAAAAAGAATTCAATGAAGTTATCTGGATTTCTGGATGAAAGTCCTTACTTGACTAACCCGAAGAAAAGAAAAAAAAAAATTATTGGACAACTGATATCTTCTGTCCAAGTGGTAAAATATTTTAGACTATTTATCGATGTATTAATACATCTGAGGTAGTAACTCAAATTTTCTACGAGCGTAATACAATTTCATACGTTAATTTTAGTACTCACAAAATTGTAGTTGATAATCCAAAAGTAACTAAATATACAGTTATCGCGCGCATCGTGATCTGGTGTTGAAATGAAGATAACGGTAATCTTTTGGCGTCAATTTAGCGTGAAAAGAACAAAAAATAAAAATTGAAACGTACGTAAATGTTACCAAAACCATCATGCAGCTGCTTTAAATTATAATTCTATGGACTGTTTTTTTCTTTTTTTTAAACTTGACATTAAACACCATTTGGGAAATTGTGTCTTTCATATTCTAATTCTTGGCATGTTCGTTAGCAATTTATCGCATATGCGCTTTTAGCATTTAAATCCGCTAC
Organism: Icerya purchasi; assembly: GCA_039619475.1. Taxonomy (NCBI): domain Eukaryota; kingdom Metazoa; phylum Arthropoda; class Insecta; order Hemiptera; family Monophlebidae; genus Icerya; species Icerya purchasi. The sequence goes on along the minus strand of CM077115.1, from coordinate 266,263,942 downwards.
ATTACCTTTAGGATGTTGCTCAGACAATGTCATGCTTTATTATATACCGTAGACAAACATCTGAGAACAATAACTGACGTATTCGTTTCTGCGCTTTCTGTCGAAATAGCAACCGTTATCGCTGAGTTATTTTAACATTTAATTTTTAACAACAACCAGCCGTTTGTCCGTATGTATATATATGTCTACGTTATTTCGTGTTCCAGATTTTTTCTGTTAGTAATTAAGCGGCATGTAGAGTAAAGTTCACAGCACCAGTTTCACTTATAGTAGTTACCATAGTGCAATAGCAGAAGTATTTGGAACATTACTTAGCAAATTGTACTGAAATAATAGACTACAGACAGTGAAAGACTTTAAAAATTTGATTTTTACATCGACTAGGAACCGTTTTGCGTGAAAATTACTGCTTGACATATTTATGGATCGAACTAAACTATTCAAATGTAATTGTTTTATTTTATAATTTATTTATATCAATCTGAAGTTTGTTTTTTTTTTATGGCCCGGATTTAGTTAACTATCAAGTCATTTGGCCACCAACCAGTTAATATAAGAATACTGCCAACTAATGAAGGATACATAATATTTAATTGGGAAAAAGGTTACAGACAACCATGGCCGTAAATGTTCAACATTACCCAGGGAAGTTGAATAAAATCTTTAGGAAAGAGAAATTGGATAGACTGAGTCCACGGTACATTACCTAAACTTGCCTAACCAGAAAATTAATGGAATAGGAATCACAATCATCATATACGATAATTATAACAAACAACCTGGCCACAAATGCTTCAGCATAGTCCACGAATATCTGTACAAAATCATAACAAAGGAAAAACTGCCCTAGTCGAGTTCGAGATGCGTTCGGTTTCCTGAACATGACAGGGCATCAATAATTAGAAAGAGTTGCATAGAATAATTAATTAATAAAATAAATAAGTGTGTGCTGTTAAATTTGTATGTCGTTTAATATAATCAATTTAAACAAAATATACAGGACCTGGTTGTTCTGGCACAGAAGATTATAAATAGTATACGAAGGAAAGAACCCGAGAGACATTAATTGTTCATAAAACGATCTACGGTAATGTTCATATTTATTACAATTAAACAGCAAATGATTAATGCCCTCCAAGAAAGTTGATGCGTAATGATCACTGCATAGTACACCGTCACCTTGGTCAGAAAAATTCAGAACTATCCGCGAATGACCCATACGCAGTCGGCAAGTAGTAACCACATATTTGCGAATGAGTCGATCCGGGATAGATTTTAGAATGGAATAATACTAAGGGCCAGAGGAGAACTCTGACTGAACCATGTGGTAGTATTTTCCTTGGTTCTGACTATTAATAAACTCAATCCATTCTGCCCTATTATCAACTTTAACCTTAGAATAGAATAAACAGTGATAATTCACCCTCCGCAGCAGCAACCTCCGCAGCAGCATCGACATCCTCATTCATTCCAACACCACAATGACCAGGCACCCAGCAGAAACTTACTCGTACACCCTTGATGAGTAGATTTGCACATTTATATTTAATTTTGTAAACGAAATGTTGACATTTATAATTAAAATCACTGTTACCCAACGTCTTAAGCGAACTTAAATTGTCAGTACATACTAAATACTTTTGGCCTGTAATACATGTGTTGAGTATAGTTCCTAATGCTTTATCGATAGCCAGCGGCTCGGTCGTGAAAACCGACGACATAGGCGGAAGCTTAAACTTTTTTAATAAACACCCAGCAAATAATAATACAGCATCAACCGGTCCGTTGTACACCTGAGCTTTAGAACCATCTGTAAATATCTGAATAAAGTCATTATACTGCCTAGATACTAAATTGCCAAACCATGCATTCATTAAACCCGGAGAAAACTGTGTATCTCTCAGTTGTTTGAAAAGAGAATTGTACAATTTAAAATAATTCATTTCATCGGGTAAATTGAAATAACAAGCCGGAACTATTAAGTGCTGGGCTATATCTGTAATGATAAGGATAATCGCTTAGCCAGGACAGGCAGTTTAGAAGAAACAAACCTCCACTGCGTAGTAATTCTATTTAGATCAGCGATTAATGCGGGAAAGCGATAATTACAAAATTTCAATAAGAATCTATCAGCCAAAATATTTCTTCTAAAAGGGCAAATGTTAGTTTCTATTTGGAGACAAGAAACAGGGGAAGAAATGTCATTTTCAGTAATATATCTTAGACAAATGCTTTGTAAGACTTCTAGTTTTGATAAGTTGCTCTTGGACGCCGAACCATAAAAGAATGCGCCATAATCTAATCTAGAACGAATTAAGCACTTTAAAAGTAACTCTAAAAACAAACGGGTCTCCACCCCACGAATTGCTTCTTATCGATTTAAAGGAATTGAGTATTTTTAATATTTTCACTTGTAGAATCTGTATATGTTTCGCCCAAGTCAGTCTAGAGTCTAAATATAGTCCTAAATATATATTTAACGTATGATTTTAGAGGAATATGTTTATTTTCTATCTGAATATATGAAACCTGGAAGGTAAAGGGTCTAGTAGAATAAATGGAAGAAGTTGATTTAGTGACCTCAATGTCAAGTCCAATGTTAGAAAGAGTTTCGGTGTAAATAGAAATCGCATTCTGATTCTCATAAAAACAATGCGCTAAATTCTTATTTTTATTATAAACTACCAGATTATCCGCATACGATAAAATACATTTTTTTTTTTTTTTTTTTTTTTTTTTTTAATAATATAATAGTGAGGATTTCCATGCGCTGTGTTTAACTACTGAGGCTATTACAGCACATGGAGCCTACTTAGGAAGGTTAAACTCTATGGTATAGGCCGCTGCTACGCACGAAAGCCAACATAGCTGCGACCGCAGACGGAACGTTCGATAAGATCTTAGAGATAGAGGTGGTAGTGAAATAGGTGGATCTTGGTGCCGCAAAAGAGAAACATTCGAGAAGGAGGTGAGATGTAGACGGGGCGCTTGGTTGACCACAGAAGAAGCAGACATTTGGGGGTGCTTGTCCCGTGAAGATATACCCGTGCGAAAGGGTTGTGTGACCTGTTCGGAGGCGATTCAAGACAGAAAAATCTCTGCGAGAAATTTCGTCTATGGGCCACCAGGGTTCTGTGGTTGATTTTATGCTTCGGAGGAATGTACTTGCGGATTTCCATTCATGCTGCCATTCTTCTCCAGTTTGGTGCATAAATAAATGGGCCATTGTGGGGGGAAGAGGGGGATTACATGGCATTGGAGAGAATAGTGTCGCCTGAGCTGCTCGATTGACGCGCTCATTACCTGGGACTCCTACATGGGCCGGCACCCATAGGAAGGATATTTCAGAGTTTAGGTGGGATAGTCTGTATAGTAGGTAGTGGACTTTTCTTATTAGGGGGTTTTTGGGTTTTATTTCTGAAATAAGTTGAAGGGAATTTAAGCAGTCAGTTATAAGTAGGGCCTTTTGGGACTGGGGGTTAGTATCAGTATAGTGTTGAATGCAGAAAACAATCGCATATATTTCAGCGTCCAGTGCTGTGCAGCAATCATGCAGTCTGACTGACTCTGCTGTTTTTGAATTATCAGAAGTTGTTAAATTAAAAAGAGGAATAAAGTTTGTACATGTAAGTTTATTATTTACTTTCGTCACGGAACATCAGAGTAGTTTCATAAACTTTTTTTTGATTACATATAGACTTGTCAACTATGGAGATTAACCTAATGCGACTGATGATTATTATTTATATTTTCAGTGTGCCGAATGAGATTCGAACCAAGTTTCATTGGAACAAAATACCGCTTCCCGGACTAGACAGCATTTTTTATTCAGTTTCATTTAATCAATTCTGGATAGGTTTTTGCATCTGTTTTAAATGGGTTAGTTTACGACGAAATTAATTATCTTTAAGCAGTGATCACGCTTCTTAGTCGTTATAATGGAAAAGAATTTGTAAGTCTCAACTGGAAGCGACTTCTTATAGTCCTATTTATTTAGATCGATCCTTACATAAGCCTTAAAAATTGTTCTGGATAATTCGAAATTAAGAATATCCTTCCGCCTAATATGTATGATTTCGAACTTGTTTTTGGGTATAACACAGATTGCATTGCTCCCTTTACTGATGAAGTCTGTTTGTCCTTTAATGATAAAGAATATTTAAAACGGGCTTTCTTGGATGTCAAAAGGAAAGTCTGATTATGTTCATTTGTCGCGTTAGCTCGGGTACGTGAATTTATTTGTAATTTATTTACAAAGAGAATTGTGTACTTTTTAAATGCAATTACCAATTTAACTGCAACAGGAATTACGTATATAAATGTTCAAAGATTCAGTTTCGAATCTCTTCTTATTACGCTTATATTTTTTGCTTTTTTTAAGTATTCGCAGTAAATTCAAGTATTTCATCGTACGCGAGTGATTCGGTAATGTATAATAAAAGCAATCTTCACCCAGCAGGACTGGTAAACGAGGGTGAATACACCAATGATTTTTTAACCGTTTCTATATTTGATAGTAGTAGTATAAATAAGAGTAGCAATAAAAATGTCAACATAAATAATAAATTAAAAAAAATAATAATAATAAAGCTAATACCATTAATAAGAATAAATGTGTGATAAAAGTTGGTATAATGAATGTCAGAACATTTAAAAAAGAGGAAAACTTGGCTGAACTCGAAGTTTTTCGAAAAGCGGACATTGAAATTCTGGGTCTGTCAGAAATTCGAAGCGTAGGCGATAAAAAAATTATAATTACGCAAAAAGGAACTTTATTTTGTTACATAGGGAGTAATATGAAGCAGAGAAGGGTCGGTTTTTTAATAAAACCAAACTGTAGAAATAAATTAAGGGAATTTAACGGAATTAACGACAGCATGGCCGTTCTTAAAATAAACATAAATAATACTCAATTTAACTTTATTCAAGTATATCTTTCGATTTCCTCAGCAGAAGAAAAAGGGAAATAGAAAAATTTTATGGAATGTTAGAAATAGCAATAAACGAACCTAGAAAAAAAGGATAATAATTTAAAATTAATGGCTGGTTGAAACAGTCAAATTGGGCCAAGGAATAAAGGGAGAAAAAAGTATAATGGGTAATTTTGGTTATGGTAAACGAAATGAAAGAGGGTGGAGATTAATAATGTTTTGCCAGCAATTTTAACTTCAAAATAATTAATAGCTTTTTTTAAAAAAAGAAAGGTTCGCTGGACATGGATATATGTATCATTAAAGCGAGAATATAAATTATTAATTGACTATATACTGGCCGCGGAAAATAAAAACAATAAAATAACTAATTACGAAGTTGTTTATTTTTTTTTTCTTTTTTAATATAAAATAATATTATTTTATATATTATCTTTTGGGCGAGCCAGCGGCTTTGACCCAACAACTATAGAAATTAAGGAAAGGGTTAAATAGAAAGACGATTAGAAATAGAGCTTAGGAAAGATTGAAGTACAGGTATTATATCTGGAGATGGAAAAGAAAGGACAAAGGAAGAATTATAACGAGCAGGAAGACCCAGTGCTAAGATTTTAGAGTACAAAACAGAGCGCTCAGAATCAACGGCAGGGCATTCAAAAAAGATGTGGTTTGCATCATACATGGGAGGAGAGATGGAACTATGAAGGAAACAATCGGGTGAGGAGAAGAGGAAAAAACGAAAACGTGAAGAGGGTAGAAGGGAGTGATTAAAACGCAGTCTGATTAAGGAAACGATCGCGGAACCTTTATTAAGGAGAGGAATGAAACCACGGCTGAGAACAGGGAACCGGCTGAATTTGAAGATAATGAGAGGCGGGATTAGAAAATAAAGAAGGATAGATGTCCGACCATAGTCGGGAATGATTAGCCGAGGAAAGAAGGAGGATGTTCGAGGTAGGGAAATTACAGAATAAAGGATCATCGCGGACTGCCGAATGGGCTAAAAAATTCGCTAACTCGTTGTCCTCGATGCCAGAATGGCTAGGAACCCGCAAGAGGTCAATAGTAATAGAGCGGGATGAAAATAGATTGGATATGAGAAAACGAATTGAGAGAATAATAGAATTAGAGGAATGAGAAGGAGGAGAAGAATAGCTTGAAGAACACTTTTTTGGAATCGGAAACAATGAGACATTTACTGATCCCTCTTATGGCTGGAATGAATGAGACTGCACGTAAAATGGAGATAGACTCCGCTGTGAAGATAGAACAGAAGGAAGGGAGCTTGAAGGAGTCAGAGTGATGCAGTGGGAGGGAGGTAAACGCGCCGTCCACCCCGCTCTCATTTTTAGAACCGTCAGTGAAGAATGTTAGATGAGAAGGAAAAGATATATCAAGCAAGTGGAGGAATTTGGCTTGCAGAATGTGTGATGGAGCTGGTCTGGAGAGGAGAGAGAAGAGATTAATAGTTTGCCAAATTCTGGTGAAGTCATGGGAAAAGTAAGGAAGCTTGGAATAAAAAATTACATGAGGCGAAAAATTGGAGACTCGAGCTGCTACAAGAGAAAGGATCGGGATTTTATGAGGAATAAAACGCCATTGATTTTTAATGCCAAGATAGGAGGAGATAAGATTAGATGAGGACACAGAAAGACGTTTAATTAGAAAATTGTAACCAAGCTGCGATCTGAGAACAAAAAGTGGTTATATCGCAGATTCAGAGAGGATAGCAGGAACAGGAGAAAATTTTAGCGGTCCAATGCGCAGCCGAAAGCAACTGTTTTGAACTTTGTCCAGTTTGGTGAGGAAAGATAAGACTACAATCCAAAGAGAAATGCAGATAAATAATAATCTAATAGAACTAGTGAGTGAAGCGACATACGTAGGTCAACAATTATCATTTGAGAATAGGATGGAAAAAGAAGTAAACGCGAGAATTACTAAGACGCAGAGTAAGTATTGGTCGCTAAAAAGAATATTTAAAGGTCCTTTCAATAATCATCATTAAAGTTAAATTATTAACACGTCTATATTACCTGTCTTAACTTATTGATGCTAAACTTCGATACTGAACACAAAAATTATAAATAAACTAAGGATAACTAGAAAGATCAATGCTTAATATAAAGATAAGAGATCGAATAAGAATAAAAGAAATAAAACGGCTTTTAGGTAACAATATTGACGCGGTGAACTATGTTAGAAAGAGGAAATGGAAATTGGCTGGCCGTGTAATAAGATTAATAGATAATCGTCATGATAATACCCCCCCCCCCCCCATACATATTATATATATATATATATATATATATATAAACTCGGCCACTTTGGCCTCGCAAGGGGCTTCTTGCTTACATTTCTGTCTCTTTCTCTTCTACACTTTGTATAAAATGATCAAAATTTACAAGGTAATTCTAAATCGGTCCATATGAATATAATAACATAATCACAAAAATTCTATAAAATAAAACAAACGTTACATAAAATTGGGACATTTTTTTGGGACTTTTTTTCTAATGGGGGGTAGCCTAAGAATTGCGTTGTAATTAATATATATATATATATATATACGTATGATTTTTCTGAAAACACCAACACAATAACAGCTACATTTGCAGACGGAACTGCGGTACTGTCTACGCGCTGTAATGTTTCGCATCAGTGTTGAAACAGCTACACTCTCTCTTAGACGATTTGGAAAAAAGGTGTGAATCTTGGAAGAAAATTAAAGTTAACGAATTTAAATGCATACAGGACAGTTGTGTCCGGTAATAAAGTTAACTGAAAAAAGCGGTTCCAATTTTAAATAGTGTAAAATATCTCGGCTTACATCTGGGTCAAACACTTACATGGAAAACTCGTACAGGTGTCAAACGGAAACAAATATTAAATTTCGCAATATTTATTGGCTACTTAGTAAAAAGTTAACACCATCGAGGGAAATGAAATATTACTGTACAAAGCAATATCATCGTCCTGGAAGTTGTATGCTCGATGTCGAGCGTCGTCACTACCTGCTTGTAAATTTTCTAGTTGTAGAGACATATAGGCATAGTATACGTGACAATTGTTTATATGCAGTACGAGTGTGTATACGTGTGACACACTTGGAATTGAGATATTGTAAATGTTTGATTTATCGATAGGCAAATGCATTAAGCGTATTTGTCTACATACTAACTATCACGCATATGACACGGTGGTATGCATGTTTGCCATTGCCTTCCTCATATGATTCTATTAGCGATTACTTAACTATTATCTTTGTAACGATTTTTTGTTGTCGCCTAGGATCGAACTCGGGACTGACTTCCATGACGAAAGTCAAGCATTCTAACATCTAGTGGCTATTGCGACGATAAAACGTATCTTACTGAATTTCACTTTGGAAAACCGCGCAGTAAATCAAACGCAGCGACCATCCAAAGAGTCCAATCGAAGATTCTACGGTGGTCGATAACCGATATGCAACGACGAGATACAGAAAGATTTACACAAATAGCAACGGCGGTTAGAGGCTGAAACAGTCGAATAAAATGGTTACCGAATCAATGTAAGCAGTTGGCACACATTCTTGTTAAAGATGACACCTGATTTAGGCGACTAAAACGCTCGACGAATATAACTAAATATCCTTATCAACAAGGAATGACGACCGTTAGAAAGAATTCGGTGAATTTATGTTTTTCTTAAAAGCGCCGTTTATTGTTCTAACAGATTGCGCGCTAGTAAAAAAATGAAAAAAATAAAAACATGCTTTCTTTCGATGTAAAAGGTATTAATCAGATACTTCGGAAAAACATAAACGGCTAATAAGCATAAATAAAACGCTGGAAATAAAAAACTTTATTCAATCATTAATGATGTTTAATGTGTTTACGCGTAAATACACGTTGAAAATACAGTTTATACCGGAAATGTTAGGTCGATTGAAACAGCGATAAATATATAAACCAAACGATCAAACGCGATATGATAAGCAGATTTTCTTTCTTTTTTTTTCTAAATCGAAACAGCGTGTCTTTGCAAACACGGTCTTACAACCTACCAAGTCGCATCACAGGCCGGTTGTTTTATCGTTCGCACGAAGAGCATTTTTTAATCTAAATTTCGTAATCGGAAAAGGAAAATTCGGTAAAGTTATCGTTTAATAATTAACAGGTTAATTAATTTCAGGCATACGGTAATCGGCAATGCTACAGTTCATCGGAGGAGGTACGTTAGCGAGAAATTTTTTTTTTATATTACCAGCCGGTTCGTAATTGCATACAACGTAAATACCAACATGTTCCGCCGCAACAACGCCTACGCCAACTTCTGTAGAGGACTTCCAAATCAACTGAGTGAAGTGGCCTGCCATTTATAACAACATACATATATTAAAATATTACATAATACACTATTAATTTTTTCACCGCTAAAAGAACAAAACGAAAATTAAGAAGCGACGTAATAGTAGCTCTCTTTATGTGTAAAATTTCATAGCGAAATGAATAAGCAGATTTAAGGATAAACGATAATTATCAAAAATGTAGAGGCAAATTTTAAGAAAGTATTTTCAAGGTAAAAATCGAGGTTATAAGTCGTCGTAAAATATTAACAGTGGCTCTCGTTCGGCATCGAACATTAGAGGTCTGCATAATCACATTTTAACAAAATTGAATAATAAAAGCACTTCACATGAACTTTTTTTTTTTTTTTTTTTTTTTTTTTGCTGATCTTTAACTAGCCCGTTAGGCTATCACTAGATTCTGTTGTATAGTCTAAACACTTGAACGATTCCTGGTTTCTTGACTTTCCTTCCATGCGTCGCTCCAACATCTCTGCGATTTTCCGCCTGCGCTTTGGGTACAGTTTGCTTCCTTCCTCGCTTTTCCGTTTCTCTCTTGTGCCGCCTCCTTTTTGTCCATTGCACCACTCCAATATGCAATTTGTGTGTGATCCCGATCACGTAGTGTTCGAGTGTGCATCTCTTGTAACCGATCAAGCTGCTTTCTATTCCTCCCTTTTACAAATTGGTATTCCCACTCCATACAGTGCTTCGTTCATTCTCTCCCTTCCTTCTCCTTCTGTCGTTCAGGCTCTTGATTCTTTTTTGTCGGCTATCTCTGATCGTATAAAGATCTAAGTTTCGTCATCTTTTTTCCTCTGTTCTTGGGCCAATGTCCTTGTAGACGAACCAAAAAAAAAAAAAAACAAAAAAAAAACGATCCCGGTCCACTGACGTAGGACCCAAGTTCACACCGGGGGAAAACGAGATGAATGTACTTCAAATCAAGGCGTGTACCTCTTTAACTTTCCGATTATATGCATATTTCTCACGAGATTCTGGAGCAGTGTGTTACACCGCAACTCTCGTAACCTACAACGCTCTTTTTTAATTGTTTAAAAACTGTTGCTCTATTTTTTTTTTTTTTTTATCATAATTACATACAGTTACGCGTTCAGACACATTGCGACTGGTATCATAAATTTCACATTATGATTAGTTTTTTGTTTGGAATAATTGAATAAACTTTTTCCGCGTAATTTTCTCGCATTACATTAAAAATTCCTTTTGGATACAACATTTTCTCAAAATCTAATAATCGCCATTTTATATCAATACATAACGGGTAGTAGTATAAACACACGCGTATGTATATTTATTTTATAGCTGTAATACGACCCCATTGATGATAGTTGAATATTCAACAATAGTATTTTTAATTTTTTTATTAATAATAAAACCCACTGCATTTTGCGATCATTTTTTATCATTACCGGAATGAATGACAAGGTTTCCATTTGAAGTTGTGAAGCGTGCACTGAATCTGTAGTTTTCACAGTTACGATATGTCGCAGCGCCGAGCGCCAGTCGGATCGCGTAGCATAAAGCTGTTGTTCTTATTTGTGTGATACATGATCGAGGTTTTCTTGGGGAACAAAATTACCACACAGTAGAGCTCCTCTTCTATCTGTGGCACGGTTCTACAGTCGATTGAATCGTTGCAGTTTCGCGTCTGTAGATACAGCATGTATCGCTGTTTTCGTCTTTATGACTATCGCCTTCACTACTTAGTTAATGCATAGCTGCGTCGCTGTACACCAGGGACTCGTTAGTTTCCTACCCGCATTCCTCTGACCTTATCGCCTTCTTGGGTGACCCTACCAGGAGATAAACTCCCGACGGCATTGCTCACAGAAAGTTATGCAGGTAGAGAGTGCTAAGGCCCCTCCAACACAACAAGGTAGATCCCCCCTAGTGGACTGACAACATTTCTGAACCGGGTAGACTATTATTTTTTAATAGGAAAGAAAATTTGATATTAAATCGTACACTGTAATCATTATAGGGTATAATGCTGGGAAGTTACCTCCTAGAATATTCACGTCCGCACCTGATTCTGGAACAAAAACATGTCAACGACATATCTTGGAGCATAGATCACAAATAATGAAAGTAATGAAAATAAGATTATACGACGCATTGGAATAGCTAAAAGAGCTTCAGCAAAATTAACGAAACTATGGAAAGGGACCATTCGATAAAAATAACGAAAAAGAGATTAATAGAGAAACACTGGTATTCTCGATAGCATGTTGCACGTAGTGGACACTAAACACAACAGTGTGCTAAAGATTAGAAACCTTCGAAATGACTTGCTATAGACGAAGAATGATTAGGATATTGTGAATGAAACGTCGGATCGATACTAAAGAAACTGCGAATAGGAACAGGAAAATAGGTTAGTACTAACAATAAAAGGACACACGATGTCTTAGACTTTTTGGCCATGTTATAGTTCGAGATGGGTTAGAAAAAATAATCATACAAGGATTAATAGAAGGGGAAAGAAGTAGAGATCGGCCACCGATTCGTTTTATTGATTATATTGAGAAGATAACGGGTTTATCGAGGCAACAACTGACGGAAGCTAGAAATCAGGTGTGCCCATAATTGGTCACGACATCTGTATACAAACAACGATGAAGAAGACTATATGTGTATTATATGTGTAAACAGAAAAATGTGATTTTTTATTTTCTCCATATTTTAAAATAAAAATTGATCATATTTTGAGAAACGATAAGAATAATTTATACTTTTAGGAGTCAATAGAATGTACAAAATTCATCTCGATGGCCGTGTGTCCAAGGAAAGAACGAAAGGAAGTATATCTTCACTCTTCTAGGATCTTTATTTCAATTTTTTTTTTTTTTGGAATACCCGTTGCCATCTATTATTCAGTTTCTGAAATATTGATTTTATGCCGGATGATTCAAACGTATTCTCTTTTTGCTGACGGTCTTCCAATTTTAAAATTTTTATTTGTACTTTCTTTTTACTTCAGCCTTGCCCGATTCGTAAAAAGTTGGATTTGTTCATGAATACACCTACTTCTCGGGCAGGCCTGAATTTAGGGGTGGGCTAGAAGGACCTGTAGACCCGGGCCCCGCCTTATAAAGGGACCCCCAAGAGGCTCCGACATGAATGGTTAAACGTGCAATAATAGATGTTTTTCCAATCGTTTATATTGCATATAGAATATTTTTGTTACTATACCGATTACAAATTGTGAGACGGAAAGATCTTTTTCGATATTAAAAAGAATAAAAAATATGTACAGATCAACTATGCCAGATGATAGATTACCGGCATTATCAAGATTAACGATCGAAACAGATTTTCTCCGTTCAGTAGATTTTAATGATATTATAGAAGAATTTGCAGAAAAAAAAAACAAGAAAAAGAATTCATCGTTTAAAATTATATATATATGTATATATATATATATATATATATATATTTTTTTTGGATTCGAAAATTCTACCCATTATTTGTATACTTAGTTTTGTTTACATTAATAAAATTATATGTTAATTCGTGAATTCAAAATTATATAATTAATTTAAATTAAAGAAAATTTAGTTATTCTATAAAACTGATAATTTTGTCACTTCCGAAAAGAGCTCCTAATATTTCCGTAGCCCCGGGCCTATCATACACTTAATCCGGGCCTGTTCGCGGGTAATATATCCACAATAGGGGAATGTTGCGGATGCGGTTCTTAGGATTTTTTCTAAAAGAAATTTCATGTTGGTGCATAAATAATATAAAAAGCTTGTAATCTTTTAAATTTTTATTAAATAATTATATACTTTGTAATTAAAGTTAAAAATTGACGCATTACATTTAATAAAAAGTAATGTCTCCGCCTTTTCAGGTTCCAGTCTGTTTCGCAGAGGATCATAAATTAAGCCCGCGCTACTGAATAATTGTTCACTAAGGGTACGCTTTTTAGTAGAGATGATAAAAATCTGCGTGCTATTCTAGTGAATATTTTCAGTTCTTCTCTCGGTGAACGCTCCACCATTTAAGCGGATTTTCATTTACATTGATCCTTTCCTTATTGCGGTAAGAGAACAATTCCTTCTTGAGTACAGTATCGGCGCTACCATTTTCTGGCGATCCTTGACGCTCATCTTCACCTGGTGAATCTAGCATCATGGCAAGATCGGTTTTTTTTTGAGCCAGCCTTTTTAATAACCATACCGGAAGTTCCTGGTTGTTCTGTATCTTTATCCGAGGGATCTGTCATTCTCATTCTTTTAGCAACTCTACAATTAAGAAAAAGCAACGTTTCCGGTTTATCATTGGTGTTTCTCATCTTCAAAATATCTTCTTTAATCTTTTGCTTAGTTACTGTTGTAAACAACTTGTGCTTATAGCGAGGGTCTAAGTAGGATATGGTGACATATATATATATATATATATTTTTTTTTCTCCTCGAACAAAGAAGAAAACATTGCTGAAAGTTCAGCTTTCAAAGTAGTGATGGCTAGTCGAATTGGATCTAAATCGTGTGATTTCGTTAAATAGTAATTTCTTTCTTGTCGCTAATCGCGACCTTCGATACATCCGCATTAATATCCGCATTGATTATTGCGGATACGGATGCAGATGTGAAAATTTATGCGGAAGATCCGAAATTACGGATGCGAATATCCGCAACATCTCTAACCCGTAACTACGTGAATAAAGTGTCTAGTTGTGCATCACGCGTTATCACTCGTTCGCTGATAAGAATCCGATTACAATTGTCTCTGGTTAGTCTGTCTTATTTATTTATCTTCGATTTTCGTTACACTAATCACCTCCGAATAGAATCGAATTCTTAGCTGTTGTACTTAACGGTGTTACCAGTTAGGAAATGTTAAACTATCGGACTTCTATCGTAACTGGCTAGGATACGGGTTTCAATGGCTATCCGACAGATATTAGGTTCCACTATTTTACCTTTTTTAGTAGACTTAAGACCTAAACTTGGAGCTAAAGGCACAAAATATGATGGAATTAAGAAAACGATTACGGACCTTGTGTCAGAAATTAACACAGCGTTAGCTGAAGACGTCAACCCAGTTAGTTCGAGCATAGACATGAATGAAATTACTAAAGTAATTCATGAAACAATTTATCCCGTTTTAAAAAGATTCGAAACAAAAAATAAACCGAGTTATTCGCAAATAACTAAAAATGATACCAAAAAAAATATTACTTCAATTCAGAAATCGAAACTGGACAAAACTATTAAAATCTCCATTTCCGATGATTCTAAGAAATTAGATAAACTGAATAATATCGCTCCGGGTAGTAAAACCTTTTCTGAATTAGTAGAAAAGGTATTTAAACAAGCTATCAAGCCTAAGGATCTTAAAGACATGCCTATTTTCACACGTAAAAAGGATAGTTTAATGATAAAAACCACTAACGAAGACAAGGAAACAATTATAAACCGCTTGAATAATTTTGCTGATAAAGATACATTTACCTTTTCAGAACCGGCAAAAAGAATGCCTTACATTAAAATAACAGGGTTACCTTTTTCCTTTCGTTCTTACGATTCTGACCAAGTCAAAAACGAAATTCTTACTTCAATTCACCAGTATACTAACCTCTCAATCGATCGGAACGCTTACGTCAAAATTATCAAGAAGCAAAGGAAAGAAAATACTTACTTGGAAGCGATTGTTCAGGTATCACCGGATGTATACAATTATCTAATTAAAGATGGATTTGTTCCTGTAGAATGGCGCTTATGTCGGGTCTACAAACATATTGATATTACCCAATGTTATTCATGTGGAGGCTTCGGGCATAGAGCTCGGCATTGCAAACTGGATAATGAAGAAAGAGGTAAAATTAAGGAAATCATTGATTGTGGACATTGTCCAAACTGTCACTTTTCAAATGTAGAAAGAAAAACGAACTTCAGTCTGGACCATAAGTATTACCAGCTTTACAAATGCGAAACTGCGAAAAGAATTCATTCAATTTTAGATAACAACACTTGTTATGGAGAATAATAATTTCGATTTCCTCTCTGTAATGCAATTAAACCTACATCATTCACGTGCTGGTAATAATTTGCTACACTTCGATTTATTGAAGGATAACAAAGATATTGTGTGTATCTCAGAACCGTATCTTATTCAAAAGGTAATCCCAGATATTACCAATGCTTATACTCAAACTACAAAGCAGTTCGTGTCAATTTTAGTTAACTCAGCATTACCATTTAAAGAGGTAGAATTCTTCGAACATTGCGAATATATCGTGGCAGTTCAATTGGAAGAAATTTTTATTATCTCCTGTTACTTTCCGCCTTCACAAGATCTAACTAACTTCTTAGATTTGTTATCTCAATTTATTACTTTCCACCAGAAGAAATCGATTATCTTATGCGGTGACTTTAATGTCCGAAATAAGATCTGGGACAGTCGGGCTTTTCACTCGAGAAGATCTAACATTTTTGAACAATTTATTCTTAGTAATAATCTTTTTGTCGCCAATGAACGAGATGAAATTACTTTTTCTAACGCCAATGGTTTCAGCGTTATTGACTTGACTTTGATCCACGGTCGACCTAACGTAATCAGTGACTGGAAGGTAGATAATAAAGCAATTTATTCAGACCACAGTCCGATTCAGTTTAAATTATCAGTAAAAATGAATATTATTAATAGCCTAACGCATCGCATTATAAATTATAAGAAATTTAATAAAATCGTTGTAGAACATTCGCACTTAAACTACGATTTTAAAACTGCTAATGATTCCCACCAACTGAAAATAATGTTAGAAAATTTCCGTAACACACTTCATGATATTATTAGTAGCAGCACTGAAACGATTCAATTAAATAGGAATTCGTGGTGGAATATTAATTTAGAGATTTTACGAATAATTCTAAGGAAATTGCGCAAACGGGTTCAACGCTCACACAAGCGGGGAGCTAATGATCACAATGCGCGCCTGGTTATGAATTTGGTACGAAAAATTTTTAATAAAGAAATGCGAAACGCGAAAACCAAAAATTGGAAAAAATTTTGTTCCGATTCGAAACTATGGGGCCTTCCTTACAAGACTATTTTCAAAAATAAACGCCAGTTACAGATTCCTTCGTATTTTTTAGACCAGAATAATCAAAAAATTTTCGATAAGGATTCAAAGATAAAGGCCCTTCTTGATCATTTTTATCAAGTAAACTCAAACACAAATGGGGACGAAACCTTCTCATACAAGTTGCAAGAATTCCAGAGATTTAACCTTAGCGGCTTTAGTTTTAACAGCGAACTATTTATTTCCAAAGCGGAAATTAAGGACATTCTTCGCCGGACTAAAAATAAAGCTCCTGGCTTAGACCAACTGACGAATAAATGTTTGAAGATCTTGAATTTCCACTATCCTAATTTACTTCAGAGCTTATTCATCGCTCTGTTGAGGTTCGGAATCTTCCCGGAAGCCTGGCGAGCAGGAAGGACAGTTTTTGTGCTAAAACCCGGACGTAGTCCTAGTCTTCCATCTTCGTACAGACCGATTGTCTTGTTAAGCGCTTTAGCCAAAGTGTTTGAATATGTTTTGTTGAATCGTATACTGCCGGTTTTACCTCACGATGGTCGGCAATTTGGATTTACTAAGTCCCGTTCCACGGCAACGCTTTTTGGCGAATTATCTAAGCAGATTGAGCGTGCGTTAAGTAAAAAGACTGCGATCGGCCTGCTGACGTTAGATATTAAAGGCGCCTTTGATAACTGTTCGTGGCCAGTCTTATTCCACAAAATTAGAGCACTCCGGCTCGATTATAGAATAATCTCAATTTTAAGACAATACTTAGATTCCAGAACTATTAAATTTATTTACGAACATCAAACATATTTTCGAAATGTTACTCGCGGATGCCCGCAAGGATCGATTTTGGGCCCGATTTTTTGGAATTTGTATATTTCAGACTTATCGTTGATGGAGTTCCCGTCGGCAGTAACCAGATATTTCTATGCAGATGATCTAGCATTCGCGGTCACTTCTAACCATCGTCCCTCCATTTGTAAATACTTCAAGATTACAATCAACAATATTTTAACCTATATGGAAAAACATCTTCTACAGTTGGACGAAAACAAGACTAATTTATTAATCATGCACAGGAAACGAAAAAGGGACTACTACAATTCGCTACATCTCTCTATACCGAACTTTAAAATTAATATCGTCGAATCACTGAAATATCTTGTTATTACATTAGACTGTCGCTACAGTTTTAATCAACATTTCAAAAATTTGTCCAGTAAAGCTACAACGGTTCTAAATAAATTGCACTCCGTGTCTGGACGCACGTATGGGATGAGCACTAAACACCGTTTAATAATTTATAATATGCTAGTTGTTCCATTATTCACGTACTGCGTATTTATGTTTGAAGAGGCTTTAAAGCGTAAAAGCATTCAGGAAGTACTAGTTAAATCCCAAAGGAAATTTCTTTTGTTTATTCTCCGCGCGCATAGAACTACTTCCGGTGATGCGTTGCGAACAATAGCAGGACAATTGCCACTGCATTCCGTATTGCAGCATCAAATTTTGTATTTCAAAGGGTTAAATAATCTCAATTTGGAGTTGGATCTAAACAATAGATTTATTGAAATGCAAAATAGCTGGAACAATAGCTCAACTGGAAGATTAACATTTAGTTTCGTCCCCGAGGTTAAAACCAATCCAATCAAAATTAATAATATTAATACGTATGTGACGCAATTTCTTACTGGAAATGGTAGATTTCAAAGTTATCTGCACCGTTTCCATCTAGCAGACACCAACTTGTGTTCCTGTGGAGATGCTCCTGAAACTGTCACCCATATCGTTAATGAGTGTGCGCCAAATGGAAATTCTTGTTTAAAGACGCGTAAATTGTTTTCCATTAAACAACGATAATTTATCAAAATTCCTGCACGCGGCGAATTCGTATTTTATCATGGCTTCCAAATATTCGGACGTTGAAGATTTTTCATTTAATGTATAATTTTATTTTAATTTTTATATCGGTTAATTTTTGTCTCTTTCATTTTCTTTTTATTGTTTCCAATCCATGAGGTGTTCATTCAACTGAGATACTCATGGCTATATGTATTTATGTTATTATTCACCAAATAAATAAATAATAATAACATACTTGGAACGGGAACTGTATCTACACATTCGCGATTAGCGAATCACAATCGGGAACGCTGTTTCTTTCGAAAAGAGTGCTCAATTTTCGAACCGGATTGCCTCACGGTTTTCATCAAGTAAAATTATATTACTACAATATTTGGCTGGTTCAGATGATTGATATTTCCCTCTTCTTGCTTTTCTATTCACTCCTCTTCGGCCTACCATATGTTTTTCCTGAAATCTTCAATCCTCAGAAGCAAGGGTCTAATAAAATTAACTTTCCCCCCATCGTATGTTATCTTAACTTCTGCGGAATATAAAGAAAAAAGAAAAAAAAAAAGGAAAAAAGGTAACTAAAATGCATATTGATTTCTTTACCTTTAACATTTATAATAATGTCTCTTATTCAAACCTTCTTGTCTGTCGAATTCTTTCATTCAATCTAAATTGATTTTTTGTGCATTTCTACACCACACCGTCGCGCTTAAACGTTTCCGAAGCATCACTGGGGAGCTATCTGTTATCAACGCAACGAAGATATACATTCCGATTTAAACGTTCTATGGATCGATGAAGTCATACATTGCAGAAGCGCACGAAAACCGACTTCACAATCAACCGAATAATATAGAGACCTTAGAACTGCTACTTCCTGATGATGACTTAAGGCGCCTTAAGAGCACAAAGCCTTATGAGCTAGTCACCTATAATTTTTAGTCTATAATAATATATTCGTATGTATGTAACTTATTGGTATGTGCATATACTTGGTGTGCGTGCGTGTGAGTATTTATATGCCCGTATGATTATTTATATATCTATATAATAATATTAGGAGTTATGTAATTGTACACAGTTTCTCTACTCTGTTCATGTTACAAATTAGATTAAGTTGTAACACCGTTTCAAAAGTAGTGCTAATTAATTTACTCTAATAAGATAATATACGTGTAAAAAAAAAAAAAAAAAAAAAAGAATAAAAATTCTACATCGTCACGTTGGTACATTATCCATTAGACCCAATACGTTAATAGGATTTTCGGGCAATTCCTTTCAAAATTCTACTTCTTTAATATTTTAACTTTCTTTTACATAATTTCAAATCTTTAAAGTTCAATTTATCCTTTTTCTTTTCCAATGCTCAGTAGTCCGCTTCCTTATTTACTTTTTTGCTATTCTGTGTTATTTCTTCCATACATCGTTATGGTTTCGATCATTATTTGCTTTAGGAGTTCCTTTTATTTCATTTTAAACATTTACAGTAACGTTTCGTTCCTTCCATCATCATCCGGATGCTTCAGATGCAGTCTGCGATACCAGTCGTATTTTTTTACTTTCAATATTTTTAGTACTTAAGCCTAGAATTATTTTCTACTTCTTAAAGTTTCTCTTTCGTTTTTCACTTTGTTACTTTTCATCCATGTTTTAAATATCTTCTTTTATTATCTGTTCGGTCTTTAGACATATTGAAATACATATATGTATATATATTTTTTTTTTTCGGTTGCTATCCGAAAAGCTCTTCTTTGACAAGCCTCTCTTCCAATAAAAAAAATATATACTTAGCACAAAAACAATAGTCTTATATTAGTGTATAACATATACAGGTATATGTATATATACACGGATAAATAAATTACCAACTGATAAATCGGGCGGCTCACTAGTATAATCGTAATCATCCGCTTCAACTTCCGTATACCAGCTTTGGACGACGATATTTGGATCGATATATTTAGAGTTGGAATAGAAGATATTTTCACCGTAATCCGGCCTTTCAAATCTTGAACTATGCTGTAAAGCCCTTCTTGCGAATAATCGATCCGCCCAATATTGACTAAATTCCGATATCTGCAATTCCGTTCATTTATCATGTTTATTCGGTTATAGCATTATAATCGTGACTTTTATTATGAAGTTTTTTATATTAGTGAAACAGGCGAGTTGCATCCGTCGTTCGATCTGAAAGATTAAATGCGGGGAGATATGTCATTTGCAGAAACTCAGCGTTGGATCAGTATGTTGCAGTGTTGTGCAAAATAACCGGGTATTTTGAAGAAATTTTTATAAAAAAATACATTAGATACATTTACTATATATGCTGTGAATTGCGAATAAAAATTACTTTTTTTTAAACAATCGTTATTCGATAAATTTATTTTGAAACAAATACGAACTGTAAGAATAATTTTTCTTTCGGCAACACAGAAGAATCCAAGTGTTGCGTAAGGTCTACACGCACCTTACATTTGATAGGTACCGTGTATTTTGCTGGAAGGAAAACTGTCTTATTAATGTCGAAGATTAACTTGAAAATGTGATATTTATGCATTACATCGCGCTAGGCGTGCTAGCAAGTTGTACATTGATCGTTTTTTGTTGTTTTTTTTGAAATTCTGAAAATATCGCTATAAAACTAACATTTTAAAATATTTAAATGATAAAGATGAAACGATGATACTTTTGAATTTGATGTTTCACTATTGGAAAATTCCAATGTTTTCGGTATTTGATGATGCGATAGCGATTTCGATTATTGCATTTTGTTTATAAAAATTTGCAAACAAAGATTATTTCTGTGAATTTTTAAAATATTCTTAAAAGATATAAAATAAAAAATAACCATGTAAGTTTGATTATTGCGAGTTGAAAAATAGAGCGGTCCAAGTAATCTGTGTTCGGAAAAAGAATAAAGTTTCGAGAACGAATAGCAGTTTATAATTTAATAAAATTTCAACTGGTTTACTAAAATTTTTCTTAAACAATAATTGACACTTTTACAGGGAATCTACAAGATTATTATTTTTGATTTTTATCGTATTGTTCCGCCACTTTAAAAATTTCGATAAAGTTCCTGAGTGTAGAGGAGTATAAAAGACATTTTCTGACAAAATTTGGTGAGTGGCACTCTCCAGAAAAGCGTTGAAAAAAAGGAGATTTAAATTTTATTTCCGTCACCAAAAATCGGCTTTTTGTTTAAAAATTATGACCATAATATTTTTTCATGTATTTTATTATTCCTAAGAATAAGGAAAAAAATCACCATTCATTAATTTTGAATTTTACTATGAAAAATTAAAAGAAAAATCGAAAAAACAGGTTTTTTTTTTGAAAAACTCAAATTATGTTTGAGATAACAAACAGAAAATTTGGCTAAATTTTTTTTTTATTCGACACCAAAATGATCCCTTCCAAGTGCGAGTCGAAAAAGCCGCAAGGGAAGATTGCTCATATAAACCTCGGCTGTATTTTAATAGTAACGTAATAGATAAGAATAGACTTTAGTTTTAAATAGTAACTTAATATTTCTATCTGAAATATAAACGGAAGTCAAAATACCATGCCAGCTCGTTATTTAATTAAGGAATAATAAAATTTATCATTTGAAAATGAACGTTCCAATATTAGAGACGGTATGATGCTATTTATTTCAATAGCAACTGCTATTGCGATTGCTGTTTTAAAATAGCACAATACAAAATGGCAGCTATTGTTATTTTATTGCTATTTTTTAACCATTTTATATAATACAACGGGTGCAACAGTTTGATGTTCATCTCTAAAAAATGTGAGATATAATACGAATTTCACTGAAAAAATATTTCAAGAAAAACACAAATGTTTAAAAGTTTCGTTGAATATTTTAGTACAATACAAAAAAAACTTCACATACAATGAAAATTATAGAAGATCTATTTTCAACTTCGGTTTCACACGTTGGGCATTGCTTAAAGAAACATTCAGATAAAATTTGGAAAATTACGTAGAATTTACTTTACTTCATATCAGCCAATCGTTTCGTACGGAACCATTTTCTGAGGGAGTGTTGCTAAATGCCATTCAAAATCTTTAAGAATCCTACAGGATGCAGTACTGAAAATTCTAAAATCGCGGTATGAAAAATACTTCACACCTATTCCGCTATTGAAGTTAAGTGACATATATGAATTACAATTACTCTTATGTACGTGCTTGCAAATAGGAATAAATTTAAGATTGCTTTTAAACTTGGTTTAACGGAAGTCTTCTAAAGAGATTATTGTGCCCAGATTCCCAGATATTATAAATTTCACACAAGAATTCATATAGAGTATGCTGGAACTGTTTAGTATAACTCTTTACCGGAAGATGTAAAAACTTTACTAAATAATCTCAAACACAGGTGTAAAATATTGACCAATATACTTATGATCAAGCAAATAATTATAAATAAGAATAGAAATAAATAAATTTATAAATAGATAAAAATAGGAAAAATTATCTGTTCTAATAATAAACTTACTTTGCTTGTTACACAACAATATGTGTGACTGTTGTGTGTACTTGAAATACTTCCACGACTTTAAGTGTATAAATGTACATATAAAGGGGGATAATATTATAGCTGAATGTATGTATGAAATGTACAATATGAAAGTTCAGTGAATGTGTGTACTTATTAATTTCGTAGTCATTTTCAATGTTATTTTCATTTGCTTATGTTTCCTTTTTTATTTGATACGTTAAGTACTTCATTTAAAATATTCCAGATAATATTTTAATTTTAAATTAAGAAATTTATGTAAAATTTTCCACTAGTACACATCTAATGTCTTGTTATTTTGCGTTCGTGTGGAATTTTCTAAAAAATATACTGATTTGATATTTGATATTATTTTTACTTGGGCTGCTCGAGATCTAGCGCAAGTGATAATTTCCGATATTCAGTAATAGTTATTTTCATCCATCACTTTTAACTGGAAATTTTATGTTCCAAAATGATTTTACGAGGGAAAATTTTATAAATAATCTGTTTACGTTTAATATAGCCTCCGTGATTTTATTATTCAATGACCAAAAAATGAAAATAGAGGGGGCTTAATTTTTAAAAAAAAGTTCAATGTTCTTTTTCAGCGTACTAAAAAAAAAAAATGGAAGAAGGAAAACAAAATAAAAAATTTCTTTTAAATACTGTTTACCCCTTAAAACAAATCTACTTTTTATTTTCCTTTCGAAATACGAAGAATTTAATAAATTCAATAGTACGAAAAAAACGAAAAAATCACCTTTTTGCTAAACTTCAACGGCGGAACACCGTGTTTTTGCCGATATAGATTCTGCACTGCGACTATTTGATCAATATACGCTTTCTTGGATTCTTCATCTTCAAGGTCGACGCTTTCATCAGTTTCCTCCGGATCTTCTGATACTTCTCGCTTTATTCTTCTAAACATCTTAAATTCTATTTTCAGATAATTTCATATAATAATTTTTAATTTTCCATATTCGAAAACTTTATTACTGAATTATTGTGTATATACATATATACTTTTGTGTGTGTGTGTGTGTGTGTATGTGTGTGTGTGTATGTGTGTGTGTGTGTGTGTGTGTGTGTGTGTGTGTGTGTGTGTGTACGTGGAAATATTTTTTATAATTTGTTTTCTTAACATGTATAATTCGCGCTAAATTCTTTGTTGTTGTTGCTTTTGGCTGGAGTGTCACATAGTTTACAATATTATAATTTTTTTACAAAATGGACTACGGCTCTGGCTGCATTCTTTCCGACAGTCAGAAAATTTTTTTAATTACAAATCTAATACTGAATATTTCTCTAGTTTTTCATTTGAAAAATAAAATTTCACAAGTGTCAAAAAAACACTTAATAGTCAGACAGAATTGTGTATTCATTAGTTTTTATGCATTTCTGCTGAATATGTCGAAATATAAAAAGAATATGTAGGAGCAAATCTGGTTCAAGCGAAAATTTAAAATTTTGCCTAACTGACAATCACCCAATAAGATACACTACTGAAAAAGGAATACAACTATTAGATGACACATCGATAACGTTAAGACGAATTAGTAAACAGTTTTCAGTGTAAATTTTAAATTTGTTGATATAAATAAATAACAATTGTTCAGAAAGGAAATGTTTTTTATATATATATATGTATGTATAAAATTATTAAAATTCTTAATAATTTTCCATCGTGAAAATGGCGACACACGAATTGGGCACCGTTGTTTACCTGGGCCAACGGTTAAAAAAGGTCTAGTAATCTAAATACTCGGAAGTTTGCAGGTATAAAATAGGAAAAAAACGAACGAAAACGGCCCTGGAACTATAATCGCTCTGCACACACAGAGGTTCCAAAATGGATGACTACTTCATCGTACAGTGTTCGATAGCTTTCAAAATTTTTACGTATCGTATTTTTAAAATGAACTTTTAATCTGCCAACGAAAAATATTACTACACCGATTTATGTATTAAAAATATTTCCTCTATAATGATGACGGTTTATTAAAAAATATTTGAGAATACACCGGGTTAATTTTATAAATATATATGCTAATTGTTTAAACTTCCAGTTTCTTTTTTCGTTTACGAAACATATGTTATAATTTCGATAAATAACTGTGATACATATTTATGTTCTTATTTATTTTTTAATCATTAAAAATTCATTCTGGCTTTTGCAATTTGTTAGTTAGCTCAGCTTTCAGTAATTTAATCCTATTCCTAATTGTCTATTTACATTTATGATCTTTTATCTATCTAATTTGAAAAACAGCCCCAGATCTAGAGGGGGCAACACCTGCCCCGGGCGACAGTTTCAGACGGCGCCAGAATCATAATATAATATGTTTGGGAAAAAATACGAGTGCGTGTAAATCAGTGTGACACGCGCAAGAAGTGAGAAACTTCTACAGGTTATACACACTTTTTTATGTATTTTATTCGATGCTTGAAATAAATAAGATAAGAGAGACATAAATAAAAGAGAATTTTTATTCATTTTTAATGGAATCTATTTTATTATATAAATATTTGCGAATGGTATTTTTAATTTATATATCGCTCTCATACCGCGCTTAAAGAAGTTTCACTTTGAAAAAAAATTGTTTTTTAAAGCGCCTAGCATCCGACGCAACGTTGTTCCAAAGATTATTCATTTGATTTTAAAACGCCCAGTTGGTTTTTGAGCGCATCCTAAGTGTTGATTTATGAACGTATCCTAAGTTGATTTTTGAACGCGTGCATAGTGTATGTGATGTCTCTACCAGGGGAATCCCCGTCGCATCTAGAACTAGGGGCTACACGAGCTGACCCGAATAAACTCGAATGGTTGAACGTCAAGCGACAATCATTGTTTGTTTATGTGGTTGATTGCGTGTGTAAATAATAGAGTGAACGTTGAAATATTTTAGAAAAAAGGATATTATCATTTCGCGTTCTGTGGCGATAATGCAAGGTCTTATTAAGATCTTGCAAGGAATGAGAGAAAACAGCTGTACCTGTATCAGAAATATTAGAAATCGAGCCAGTCCTTAAAAACAAACGAATTTCCAAATAGAAAAGGCAACACGACGAAATCTGCGAAGACTAATCAAGAACGCTAGATCCGACTGGGCTATTTTCCAAAGATATGGAACTAGTGTTTGACAAAATTTTAACGGAAATAGAAACAAGGGTAGAAAGCGCAAACAGTTTACTTGCTCAGTGGCCTCGCGTTTTTAAATATGTCGACTGTGGATCTGCAGAAAAATGGAGCTGGTTTAGCACGAAGATATTCAAAAGACTTGAATGCAGTTGATTTTTGCCAGGAACTTTCCGTATTCAAAGATCCAGTAAACGAAATTAATGAAAAATCAAGTGCATTCGACCTGTTTTAACATCTGTGTAAGCATGACTTGCAAGAAGCGTTTCCTAAGGTTGGTACAGCTTTAAGGATATACTGCACATTACCGACGACATCTACAAGTTGTGAGCGAAGCTTCAGCAAACTAAAAATAATTAAAACCTATCTGCGTTCAACAATGAGTCAAGAACACGTTCATCTGGCCTCGCGATCCTAGTCATTGAAAATAAAACTGCCTTTGAGACGGACTTTGACGAGCTAATAGATTGTTTTTCGTAGAAAAGAAAGTACGCCATATAAAGCTGTAGCAAGATTAGTGAGAAAAAAATGCTGGTACTTAAAGATGACTTGATTGTCTCCGTTGTCTTTTATGGTTCATATATGTTTTCTATATTTAATTTTATGTCACATAAATGAAAAAGTTATTAGCTAATAGATAATAAAGAGTGCAAATTTATTAAAGGGTACTTATTCTCCCGATCGCAAAAAATGCCACCCATTACATATTTGTGAGTTTTTTTTAACAATTTATCTCAAACGCTGAAGAGAGGGGCGCCACCATCAAGTTCTTGCCCCGGTTCGGAAAAATCATAGATCCAGAGCTGTTGAAAAGTATTATATTTGTGATCAAACGTGTATTTTACCTCTTGACAAAGCGACATGTTAATTTTTCTTTATTTACAAGTTACTTAATAACAGAAAATATCTAACATGAAACTTTTTACACAATAGGAGTAAATTAGAAACGGGAATTTTAGAAAGAAAAAAAAAGCGGGAGGATACAGCAATCTGCGCCAAGGAATCTGCCATTTCATTACTCTCTATCACCATATGACTGGAGACCCAAAGCATATCAATGCGGATAGCATGAAGAGAGAAAGTAGTGTGAATGAGGGAGCGAATACGGACAGATATAACATAAAATAACAGAAATTCAAAAACAAATAAAAATTACATCAAATTCATTATCTAAATTAAATTCGTAATTATTCATTATCAATTAAAATTAAAAAAACAAAAAAACACATTCAGCAACAAAACAAAAATTCAAAGCAAAAAAAACTAATTCAAATTCATTACGTATCTAAATTAAATACGTATCACATAATCAGTGTTATTAAAACTAAAGAAACATGTAAAGTTCTAATCTGATGATGGAGATTTTTTGGCTGTATAGCGAAACAATTAGGGCTGTAAAACGAAAAAATTGCCTTAATTTAAAAAAGCCGTTATAGCGAAAAGCCGTAAAAAGAGGGACCGTATAGTAAGGTACCGATGTATTAAATGTTAAAATGTTCCGCAGAAATTAGTCTATCAGCCGGTAAAAACTGGAATAAAATCGGTTGGGTAATTTGTGAGATAAGAACGCACAGGCAGCTCAAACGTACTTTTTGACGTTCATTTATACGTATACGAATGCCCGTTTAAGCCTGTATTTAAAAATCAGCAATATTTTTTTTTGTCCTAATTCGAATTTATCTACATTATTATAGTGAACATTTTTATTTTGGCTTTTCAGAATCTTTTCGCTTGCCTCGTTTCTGTTCCATATTCATAAACGTATTAATGACTATCCTACGTTTCATTATTTTCATTTCCTCCAATCACCTTTACTCTAAATTCTTGATTATATCCGACTCTATGACCGCCCTTCAATTCATTCTTCCCTACCTGATCATTCTTGTGATTCTATCATACTCCGCATACGTTCACTTATCCACGTTCTTTCTTCCCTTTATTCCATTTATATCGATATTTACTACGGGTTCCTAATCATCCGGGCATCTTCAGTAATATGTTGGCGGACTCATTGGCTCGAGTCCTCTTCTCACTTCTTCTTTAAAAAAGTTTCATCGGCCAATTTCCTTCCGCTGTGCAAAGATTTTCATCTCAGATTATGGTATCGAATGTTTACGTTTCCTCTTTCTTTAACAATTGTTCTATTTATCTGTCTGTTCAACCTAGTCTTCTTGCCAATAATCCGTGGTTCTCTTTGTTTCCTTCACTTCATCGTTCTGTTGTTGTCTCCGTTATTCTTTTGCGCTCTTAAGCCATACTTTATTATCTTCTTCCCGGTTTTGTTTTTCTTTGGTTGCCTCTCCGCCTAAACGAAGAGCATGTTTGCGATGCGGACTATGTGTTTATAAAGTGTTTATTTTTTTCTGCCGAGTGTTCCGCTTTCTATTCCATTTTATCGATACTCGGTCTTCCTACTCCATATTGCTCCTCTTATGTCCTATCTTTTCCCTCTCCACAGATTGTTCCTATTTTTTAGTCCCTTTTTCCTAACAATATATGACCGTATCAAGATATAATTGATTCCTTCCTGTTCTAAATGTTTCTGAATAAAGGTCCCCGGTTGACAGCCCCCCTCCTAAAAAAAAAACATTTTTATTAAATTCTTTTTTTTTTTATCTTAATTTTTTAAACGTGTACGTTCTTTTTACCGAAACATTAATTAAAGTCAACTATGTGACAATTGTACCGGTTCTACAGCTTTCATCATTGCGTTCATATTTCTTTATTTCTTATTCACCATTTCTATCACATCCTTCCAATTATTCTGTAAATGGCCTATATTCGCGGCTTTAAATTTTTCATTTTTTCTTTCTTTTGATATAATAAAAACTCTATATTTCCACTAAAGATATATTTCTTCTTTCTTTCGGGAGTATTGCTAATATCATAATTAAAACGAACTTAAGTACATTCCACAGCAACAAACTATCATTTATTTATTTTATATACTATCCATCTGCTTACTCGCTTGCTTCCTTGGTGTTTAAATGTGTTTTTTCTTTGGGAGCGGGTTTTAATTATATAGAGGTTCTTGTCTGAGAAACATGTGTGTCACCGCCCGACAAAAAAACTGTGATCTAACAAAAAGTTTCCCTCAACTAAAGATCAGAAGCAGCCAAAACAATACATTTTTCGCTTTACCCTACACACATAGAATACTCGTGTTATAAATCGGTTGTGAATTGGTCACTCAATAATCTCTCATGATTAGATATTTAAGAGAGTATCTGCATCCACAGTTCCCATTTTGTTCTGAGCCTTCCGACCTTCTAATCGACCATTTTATTATAATTAATTTATCATCACAACAGGATAGTTAAGGCAAGCATCTTTTTTTTTTTTTTTTAAATTTTAAAATAAGTTCGTGGGTCTCACTGGGCAAGTATGCCCGTTGTGTGAGTGCCCGACTCTCTTATTATCGTTTATTTAGGTTGTACACGTTACAAATTTTTTCATACTTATTATACACATCGAAATTATATAAACCTTAATTAATATAAAATACAAATATAAATAACATTTCTGGTACTAACTATTAAACATTCTATTCGCAGGATTCTTTGTTTCTCTCTAAAAACTAATAAAGAACAACTATTTTTTTCTTTAAATTTATGCGCTATGTACAGTAGCTAGGTAAGAAGCTCGGCTTGGTCGTTTAGACCCGGTCACAGAGGTTCAGTGACTTGAGCGACTAAAAAAAAGGAGAAGACCATAGTAAATATTTTATCTAAATTTAAAAAAAATTAAATCGAGTGTATTTTACCTTTCTATTTTCCCCATTTCATTGTTAAAAACCCCCACAGCTCGGCTAAATTACAACAGAAACTTACAAGTTATGCATTAAAACGTTCCGGTGAGATTAGTCTATCCCCTGGTAAAAACCGGAAGCAGCCCATATATATATATATATATATATATGTATATAGATTAAAAGCACTTTTTAAAACCAACTCGCATACTCTGCTACATAAAAATAAAATAATTTAAAGATTTACTTGCCTTAAATATTGCGACAACGAAATATGAAGCAGTAAAAGTTTCGCGGTCAGTTTAATTTATAATTTTTATTAGCCATTAATACGAACTGCGCACGACTGGCTAAATTTCTTATCACTCTGATCGATTAGCGTTTATTTTATCAGATTATATTTATTTCACAGTTCAATTTTATCTGGTGGAGTAAGCTGGGTTTTTTCTCTTTTTTATGCTGCTGTCTGTTTTTAAAACAGTACTTACGTGCACATAATTATCTAACAATTTTAAATTACTCCACTATTTCAACGTTATCTCAAAGTCTTCATGATGAAATTATTTACACTGTAAACTACGATGTTTTGAAGTGAGAGTTTGAATAATGAACAAATAAAATAAAGTGACGAAATCAACATACCATACACACGTGTCGCGAAAAATTGACCGAGTCGACAGAGTCATTTCCGTATTTACTAATACGCGCAAATAACCGGACAAAATAAACGATAAAAAAATTTTTGCCTGCCATTTTTTCGCGGAAAAATCCCGAACAGATCTATCAAAACGATATTTTTCGCTTTTAAAGCGATTATTATATTTTCTACTGTTCAAAGGGCGAAAAAAATCTATTTGCAGAATGGTTACGCTTCTAAATCGCTTATTTTCTACCTGGATATTATTCGAAATTCCCACCTTGATTTCTATCTTGACATTCTTAAATCTTACCCAACGTCGACAGTTTTTCCTAAGTCAAATACGGCTCTTCTTTTTATTCGCAAGTCCCCCGTGAAAGTTATTGCGTTACCTCTTTAAACGTCTACGATTGAAGTCTCTGGGATTATCCTTTCTTACATCTCTATTTCACAAAACTAGCGCTGTACTTCCAAGAAAATTTCTTTTCTTTCACACACATTTTAGCATCCGAGTTATTTTTCATCTTATATTATTCCTTCTTAGAATCTTTTTCTCTTTTCCTTTAACTCGGCCAATCTTTCCTATTCTCCTAAAATTTTCTCCTTTATTCTTCCTTTAAATCTCTTTTCCCTACTGTAGTTATGCAGGATTTCCACAATACTTGAGATTCCTATTTTCCTCTTACAGGACCACTTTTACTAATGTTTCAATGGGGGCCAGTAGAATTTGAGTTTTTGTTCTCTCCCTATGCTATATTGTGTATATCTTCTTTCAATGTTCATTTTTCAATTATTTGATTACCGCCGGCTCCATAAGCGCTCTCAAACTATTTCCCCGCTTATTTCTACCCAATCCTGTGAATTTTTTGTTCTTGGCATACTTTTCCACATTTACAATTTTCTCGCACTCCATTTTATTCACGTCGATCTCCTCTAGGCACCTAACCATACGGGTACAAAACGTAATGAAATAATGCATTCTTTGACCGGAACTGATACACTTTTCGTCTCGGTTTCTCTAAAATTCTTACTTCTAATTACTCTCCATATAAAAAAAAAAAAAAATCCATACTAGCCTCTTCGTCAATAACAACGCTTCTTCGTTCTTTAAAAAGTTTTCCTCCTTTTATCTAACTTCAACTGAGCCCCTGAATGATTTTATTTCATTACTCACAGTTCCGCTGTTGTTTGTATTATTCTTTTGAATCATATTTTGCTACCTTCTTGTTTCTTTTTTATCACCCTTTCCAAACTGCCACCTTTATCTTCATTACGAAGCTATCTATGATTTTAACTATATATATATATATATTTTTTTTTTTAACCCCCTTTACTCTCAACTGAGCGTGCGAATGTGTTGTTCTTTTGACATTTCAATCCTTATAGTGCCTTTTACATATTTTTATCCTTCCCTGTCATTTCGCTAATTTCTAAATTCCACCAAACCGTCAGTTTCTGACCGGATCAGTAAACAAATCAACCTCCAAAGCACTTGGAGATTTCGCAGAGAAAATTAAGGAAAACTTTGAAGCAGGAAATAAAGTCTTAGTGACATATATATAGACCTGACAAAAGCATTTGACACTGTAAACAACCAGAAGCTTCTACGAAAACTAGAGGATATTGGGATAACTGGTAAGGTAAAGGAATGGTTTAAAAACTATTTACAAAACAGGAAAACAATAGTTGGGATATTAGGGGAACAAAGTGAAGAAATAGTAGGAAATAAAGGGGTGCCTCAAGGCGGTATTTTGTCGCCGCTGCTGTTTATAATATACATAAACGGGTTGAATAAATTATTAAAGCAGAGCAAGTTATTTGCTTTTGCGGACGACTTAGCCATTACGGCAGCGCACAAAGATGCCAAGATATTAGAAATGCAAATGCAGCAGGATTTGGTAACAATAAGTAGATGGGCGCATGACAATGACTAAGAATTAATATAACAAAGACCAAAATGATGCTGTTGACGCCAAAGAAAACAAAAGAAAGTTTTGAGCCGAAAGTTACAATGCACTCAAACCAATGTGTTCATGATATAGAAAGCAAAGAGGAATACAAATGGATAAATTGTGAGAAAATTGAAAGAGTGCAAAGTTACAAGTATTTAGGAGTCATAATAGATGATTATTTAAGATGGGATAAACATACAGATTATGTAGCAAAAAAGGTAAGGGGAGTAATACCATCATTGTATACATTGAAGAAATATGTAAGTAATAAAACATTAAAGATGATATATTACGCCCTGGTTGAATCGCACTTAAGATATGGAGTACAAGCATGGGGAATAGCCGGGAAAACGTATATAGGCAAAGTAAACAAGTTACAAACGAAATGTATAAGATTAATATCAAAAAGAAATTATGGAAAATTCAGAAGAGACTTTAAAAAAAGAAAATTTATTAAGCATAAGAGGGTTGTACTTAAGTATAAAATTCTGGGAACACTTAAAAATAGACAGTAGAGCAAAGATAGAAAAAAGAATAGAGATAACTACAAAATTAAAAAATAGACCCAGATATAAACTCC
Source organism: Icerya purchasi (assembly GCA_039619475.1). Classification (NCBI taxonomy): domain Eukaryota; kingdom Metazoa; phylum Arthropoda; class Insecta; order Hemiptera; family Monophlebidae; genus Icerya; species Icerya purchasi. The sequence continues at coordinate 266,231,205 of CM077115.1, read as the reverse complement.
CGAGAGTCAGAACAAAATATGGAGAGCAAACGGATAAATATGTGTTGGCGCAAATGCTAAATAAAATGAATAAAGGAAAAAATGGAGAGAAAGCTGAAAGAGGGTGTTAGAAAGTGATTACAAATAGAAAAAAATATAAACAAAATAATAAAATAAAAAAGGGAAAATTAAATAAAGAAAACTATGCGGAAATGAAGTGGATGGATGGATAAAAATGCTGGATGATTGAGCGCTTATATACTTTAAAAACCTACAATAAGATAAATTATAAGAACTCCGTCGACAAGCGCAAGCTTGACGGACGTAAATATAAGATTGTTAAATGTTACAATTGAAATATGCGTTTTTAAAAAAAACTGACCCTTCCTCTTCGAACCATTACCGGGCGGAGGTCCCTCCTGTCGATGTGTAAAAAAAAAAACCAGAGGAAATTTAAAAATTCGGATTAAACATAATACAAAAAGATTAAAGTCACATTGTTACAGTGCTCCAAACGATGAGCCAAACTCTGTAACAGTCAAAAGTAGTTATTACGTTCCAAAATTTAATTCTGGCTCAAAACAAAGATCGAATAAAAAAGGAAATATTCTAAATTTTCGGCAAATGTATCCATTAATGGATTAATTTACAAGTACCTTTGCATGTTTTTCCATAATTTTGTGTGAAAATTATTACACAAATCAAATAAAAACTAAGGTATGCTTAAAACCATGAATATAAATTTGATATTCAAAACAAGTTGCTGCGTTAATTAATCCGATTTTCATTGAAATAAGCATAATTCGTTGATAAATTATTTCATCATCATTAAAAAAAAGTAATATATCTATATCTGTATATGTATACATAAAAAACAAATGTTTGTATGTATGTTTCTATGCTTATCCCGTATTGTACCGCTGGACGGATTATGCTGCCATTTTCGGGATATATGTATTCGTGTTGTCCAAACGAAGGTTTTAAAGCGTGTTTGAGTTTTCTACCCTTTCTATTTCACAAAATATGAGGTTTTAAGTAGTTGAGATGCAACCAGCGGTACAAAAATGAATACGGGACGAATAAAAAAAAAAAAAATTAGTTTTTATAAAATTTTAAATAAAATAATTACCATGGTAAATATAAATTAAACGTAAAAAAATTTAAATAAATCAGTTACTATGGTAAATAATAAACATTGATAACATTTTATTAATTATACACCGCGTTCCGTTAATTCTCTTTTTGCGTTACCGAAATCATTAAACTTCCATGACAAGATATGAACATATAAGTTACGCTCCTGTCCTAAAATCCTGCAACGGGAGTTTTAATAATTGCTGCTGGATACGAGTACATTATTTACTTTCAGGTCTGGAACCCTTGTCCACTACCGTAGTTTGCTGCTGTGGACTGTATTTAGAGTTTGTTTTAATTAACGTATTAATAATTTAAAAAAAAAAATCTGAATGGAAGAAATAAATCTTTAATAAAAATACAGAATTCATTACATAAAAAAAGGAAAAAAAATTAAAGACTTATATTCTTGAAGCTACGAATAACAGCAATCAGGTAAGTAAATGGACCGTTTTTAAAATAAGTGAATAATGTGATCAAAATGGTGAATAAGGAATAAAAAACATATATTTATAATGATGGAAGCTATGGAACTTTCAGAAATGTCACTGAATTGACTCTAATGAATAGTTTTCAAACGATGTACAAATTAAAATATCGAATAAAATAAATTAAAGATATAAAAAACCTTCACTATAACATATACATATATACATATTATTATATGAGTACCGGATAAAATAAAAATTCTGTATTAGATTAAAACAGGTATTAATGCATTGGCGAAACAGCGGTAGCAGCTAGTATATGCAAATGAAAGTCTAAAGATTTGTCTATCTGTCTATCCATTTGTGTGAGTTAATCTCACGAACGACTTGACCAATTTTATTCTGACATTCACCAGTATATCGACTGATTCTTGTAAAATGTTTTAGTGCACAATTTATAACTTTCTAGTGTGATTTAGCTTACCTACGGTGATTTTTGTCAGTGAAGTGAGCAAAATAGAAAGGTAAAATACACCAGATAAAATAGAAAATAAAATATTTGCTATAGTAGTAAATATTTTAAATTAAATGTTTACCATGCTAAATATAACGTAAAAATTTAAGTAAAACTATTCGCCTTCTGTTTCGTTTCTTGTTACGTTACTCAAATCATTAAACCGCTATGACAAGGTTTAAATATATAAGTCGCGCTCTCAGTCTACCGGTTGTACAGAGCGTTAAAATTAAAAAAAAAAAAAAAATCCTATTAATTTTTACTGAAAAATAAGTAATTCCGTAATAGAATTTTTAGTAGTTGTTACCGAAATATTATTTACACTTCTATTTTAAAACTTTGTTGGTGGTTCGCTTTTAAAGATAATAAAATGTTCTTCGGTGAAGAGGTCGGAAGGCCCAAAGCAAAACAGGCATGTACACAGAGATGTTCTCTTAAATATATAGAAATATGAGAGATTCTCCGTGACACCCGATTTATAAGTGAGTATTCTGTGCAGCGTAAGGTAGAGAGCTATGTATCAGTTATCGATTCCATATATTTTTAAAATGATGGTTTGCTCTTTAGTTGAGTGAAACATTTTATTAAATCGAGGCAGACACAAATTTGTAGAAAGAACGTGAACCTTTAGCGAATGGTGTGAGGAAAATAGGGATGCCAAGAAGGAGTAAAAATAAATGATCATGGTAATAAATGCAATTAGGAAAACAGAAAGATTCCGACAGTTAAAATCCGAGGAGCTAAAATGGGCACTGACAACAATTAACCTCTTTGAATTATCAGCAAACACGGTTATATGAGAAGGAAATAGCGAATTACCGCTACCATCTAAAGTGAAGATAGAATCAACATCTTATAGGGATGGCAGAAGTTGAAGGAAAAACAAGAAAGATTAGATCGTATAAAGGGAAAACGAACTAACACGACAAACAATAAAGCATAAGATAGGGATTTTCCTAGGTGCAAAACGCCAGTTCCTAGAAATGGTTTCATATGTTCGGGAAAGAATAAACGACTAATCTAGAAGATAAAAAGATAACAAAAATCATTAATATGAGAAGAAGAGTCCGAAATTATTATATCAATGACATTACATAATTCAGGTTTTTATCTAAATCACAATCGATAATTATTTTCGCGTATAAGTAAATTAAAAATCGAGCGCATCATTCTTACCTTGTTTTTTATTTTTTTTGAATTCGCATTAACTTCTAACATGGAGAAGCAGGAAACATACTCAGCAAGTAAAATGGAAGAATAGAAATGTCAGAAGTTCAAAGAGTTCATCGTTGAAGCCTTCTAGTTCAAGAACGAGCCAGGTAAAGAAAAAGGCGCATTCAATGCTCAATAGAACATACCGAAAACTAACGAACGAACGCGGAAGGTGGAAGGTCGCGAAATTTTAATTGAACAAGGAATAAAAACCTTACAAGCACAAAAAAACAACAAATGTTTATCTACATCCCGGAAGGCGTATATAAACAACAGAAAAGTGGTGACGGAAAAAAAAAATTGATAAAAACCGGTTCAAATAAAACGGAGGGAAATGCGATAATTTTCAGCGGATGTAATTCGGGTAACACAAAAATGGTAACGCGAGTGATAACGAAAAAATGACGACACAGAAAGTAATGACAGCAATTTTAGACGATTCTCAGGCTAAAAACATATCCGTGTTAAAATCGCGTATTTTACAGTTCATAATGAGTACATTAAAAATAATTATCCGGTTTATATCAAACTTTCCATGTAAGCTTTTATCTACCATTCTATTTTCTTTTCTTTCTTATTAATAACATGATACAGTTCAATGAGAATTCCTCTTTTTTTTTCAACAACTTAAAAGTATGTTTAAATTTAACGCTATCTTATAACAATATTTCTAACCCTCTTCATGTTCTCAAACCAAGTACAGAACAATGTGAATTATTGAGAAACTTTATCTTTACCAGTATAACCATTAAGTAATGTTTTCCTTCAATATCACGTTACAAAAAATCCTGAAAAATAAATTTAGGATTATGATCGTATTTTTGTTTCCAAATGCACATTTTCCTCGTTTCGACAGGAATTCTATTTTAAGTAATTTGTACAAAATGAGATGAGACTTTCTATTAGTCATTAATAATGATATCTTGATATAACTATCATCATCTTTTAAAGCTTTGAAAATACAATCAATTTACTCGTAACAGAAAAATAATTACAAAATAATAGAAAACAATAACAAGCAGCCCCGGAGATCAGGCCCGAGACTACGGAAATATTAGGGGCCATTTTCAGAAGAGACAAAATTATCAGTTTTATAAAATGACTAAATTTTCTTAATTTAATTTAATTATATTATTCTGAATTCACGAATTAACATATAATTATTAATGTAAACAAAACTAAATATCATATAAACAATGGGTAAAATTTTCGATGCCAAAAAAAAACAAACATGTATATATGTATATACATATATGTATATATATATATATATATATATATAATTGTAAACAATGGATTATTTTCTTGTTTTTTTTCTGAAAATTCTTGTATAATATCGTTAAAATCTACCGAACAGAGAAAATCTGTTTCGATCGTTAATCTTGATCATGATAATCTATCATCTTTCATGATCGATCTGTACATACTTTTTATTCTTTTTAATATCGAAAAAGATCTTTCCGTCCCACAATTTGTAATTGGTTTATAGTTAAAAATGTTCTATATGCAATATAAATGATTGGAAAAACATCTATTATTGCACGTTTAACTATCCATGTCGGAGGTGGAAGGCTCCCGGGAGCCCTTTTATAAGGCGGGGCCCGGGGCTGAAGCCCCCCTTAGCCCACCTCTAAATCCAGGTCTGGCGGAGATAATAGTCTAAATTATATGTAAAAAATAATAATATATAGTACAAAAATTATAAATTCTGGAGATAACAACATCAATGATAATTTAAAAAGATGTCATTAGAATCCTTCGGAGAAAGCCGTTTTCCGAACAATTATTTAGGAACAATCAAAATTAATGCGTTTAGAAGGTAGATCGGTTATGAAAAAAGATCGTAAACTTCAACGGAATAATTCAAAAAATTACGAAATTAATAATGCATTTAAAATAATTATTTAGGGTTAGCCAATGAATAATATGTCTAGAAAATGAATAATAAACTTCTTCTTCTTCTTCTTTATAGTGCCATACTTAATTACTGAGCATCGGCGACTACCTATTCGTACATCTCAGCTGTACAGACACAGGCATAGTGTACTAGGCAATTATTATACGTAACGCAGGTGTACACATGCAAGACTACATTCGGAACTGATAGTAGTCGCTTGTTATCGCGCTACTGGTATACGTGGTGGTTTTCCATTGCCTTCCACATGATTATTAGCGATTATTTATTTAATTCTTATAATAAGTTCTGTCGTCGCTCGGGATCGAACCCGTGACCTCCGTAACGGAAGTCAAGCGGTCTAAATAATAAACTGCATCAGTGAAATTAGTTATAAAATGAGAAAAAACAAAAGGATCGAAATCTCTAAGGGAAATAATATTAAAATAGAAATATATCAATTCGGTTCAAACCACATGTTTACCTCCTCAACGGATAAAGAAATACCATTATAGTTGAAATAGTCGTTTATTCTAAGTATTGAAAAATATTTTAAAATTTTAAATCCGCTCATTTTCAATAAAACAAAAAAGAAAAAATAAATTGTAACACGTATTACGAAATAATTAAAACTAAGCAATGAGTGATGGTTGAAAACAAAATCCCGAGGAAGAAAAAGAAGCACAGCATTAAAATTAAATAAAGCAATGTATCAACGCGAGAAAAATCAAAACAGCCGCTGTGTGCATTGAACAAATAGTTAAAAAAAAAGAAAAATAAAACTCAGATTTAAAAAAAGAAATGAATAAATAAGAATACGTGCATTTTAGGTAAACTAGATAAGGCAGTTACTATGCAGCAACGGAATAAAATAAATTTTTTAAACCTCTGGTCATTTAATTAATAACGAATATTTTAAATTTCTCGTAATATTATAAAGATCGTGTTCAGATACAATACAAGTAGAAAAAAATAAAAAATAAAATGCAACATACTCGTATGCGGAGAAAAAGAAAAAAATACAAACTACGAAATTTTCTGAGAACAATATTTCATTCTTTAACTTTTGATTCGCACATCTTGCTCCATTAGTAAGTGGGTTGCCCCTTCTGTATAATGCCGCGTTAGGTGTAGAAATTCTAAATGAACTTTGTACTAAAAGTTCTCTTTATTTGATAGCAATGTGTTCTCAAAGAGAAAAAAAAAATTGAAGAAAAAGTTATCGGAAATGTCTAAGAAGTCAAACTGAATTCGATAGAAACCGACGTTTAATTCGATTAAGCAAAATAAGGGTCGGTAAGTAAAACAATAATCGAAGTTGTGCGCAACAATTATAATATTCCGATTGAAATGTATTTACATACACCAAATAACACGCAGCGAACAACAAAATACCGACGCTGCAATTTTCTTATTAAGCGATAAACTAAAATTAAAATTGCGAAATACGTTTCTTTACTTCATCTGTCGACATTTCTAAACAAAATAACCAAACTCGTACACGCGGTTCAGCTATTCTTACACAGAATGTTCCAGTGAAAATCCAACTGATTTTTAATAAATAAACTACAATCGTGCTGTTTAAGTTATTAATTTTATATCAACTTTTTAATATAATACGATTACATGTGCATATACATACATACATACATACATATATATATATATATATATATATATATATATGTATATATTCAGCTGCCCCCCCCCCCCGCCGATGAGTTATTTATAATTTCGTTCATATGTATTGGTAAAATCATTAAATATATCTCCTACTATATTTGGCATTTATTTATTTTTTTAATTATAATTAATGCTTTGGTGTATGACATGTTCGGTAGAGCCTTTTAAGCATTTTAAGAAGACAGCTTATTGGCTATATGCCGTGAAAACAAAAGCTAAGACTGAATTTGTTTCACTGTTTCGTATGATTATTTAGCAGAAAAAGTTATTAAAAACTGATCATTTTCAATAGTGTGTTATTTCGTTATTAAGAGAGTGTTTTCGATGTTTCTTTAGACTAACGCTCGTTTAACGTAAGGTTCGATGTCTTTAATGATCCGGTGAGTGACAAGAAGAAATGAGCAAACTAAATGGGAAACACTGATGATATAGCTTCTTGATAACATACATGTTTTTCATAAAATTCTGTGTGCATTATCATACGCGAAAACTATTCTTCAAAAAGCGTTTTTTTTTTCTTCTTCCGATAAAACCTATTACTCCATCTTTTCGTAACAATGGAACGTATTTATTCTCTAGGTCAAGACGTGCTATTTGATATCATGTTTAATTCTACATCGTGTTTAGCTTTTACTAATAACTACATTATATATTATTTTAAATTTATTAAATTATTCGAAAGTTTTTGGATAAATATCGAATAGCTAAAGTAAAATAACCTAATTTGTTCGAGCACAAATATGTGTTTGTGCTGTGTACATAAATACTAAGTGAATTTTTTAATTTTGTTATTTTAATTGGATGCCTTGTACGGGTGTATTATCAAATTGTGATAAATGTAACTTCTTAGCATTACAACAAATTATACGCCGTTAAATGGAAGAATTATCGGTTTTTCATTGATGAACTACTAAATTTTATAACGCTATCTGAAATGAATACATACGGAACAAGTACAATGACCTCTAAACAAGAAACATAACAATCAAAGTAATTAATTACAGATATCACATAACAATGAAGAAAAAACTATGTGATCGTATCTCATCTCAAACTCCGAAATGGAAAATGCTTCAAGCTCAACTCAATACAATGACAAGGATGACCAGATAATAATGGAGTCACCCTCTTTCGGGCGCGACTCTATCGGACGTAGCCTCTTTCGGGCGCAGGCGAACTCAGACCTTTTTACAGACCACCTACGGTGATTTTCAGGTATCATCCGTTAAACCAGGAGTTCCCAACCAGGGGGCACGCCTCCCTAATGGGGGCATAGAGAGATGTCAAGGGAGGCGTGAAAGAAAAATGAATTTAGCGCGTAAATTAAACATCGGACGAAGGGCGTTCAATAAATAATGTGACATGCTTTCGAAAATGACCTTTTAGACATCTAAAAATTTTCACAAATAATCAACAAAGTAAAATTATCACAATTTTTTGCATTAGTTGCCATGAATCCACCGACATCGTTAATTGTGCACAGTTAATAGTTTTTGTTCGTTACGTCAGTTGAGATCACATTGAAGAAAAGATTTTGTACCCCCAATCTTTGACAGCAGGCACTAAATCTGAAGATATATTTAATTCGAAATATCTGATTTCATTGAAAAAAATAATTTGGATTGGAATAAACTCATTGGACTTTCGTAAACTACATCAAGAGTAGCGCTTTGAACAGTCGATTATTTAGTTTACTTCGCGAGGATCTTGATTCTGATCGCAGAGTTCTTCTATTTCACACAGAAGTACGCTGGCGGTCTAAGGGCAATATGTTGGCTCGTCTTTATGAATTGAAAGAAGAGCTCATCCTCTTTCTTGAGTTCAAAGAAAAAAAGAGATTTTTTGCAAATATTCAACAATGAACAATTTCAATGGAGGTTGACCTATTTAACTGATATATTTGATGCCTTTAATCAGCTAAATTTGAAGCTTCAAGGCAGAAACGGCACTGTAATAAGTAACTATGATCATATTCAAGGGTTCATATCTAAGCTTCAACTTTGAAATCAAAAGCTATCTGCTGAAAATGTAATAATATCTTTTTCTCGACTATTCGAAGCAATTAAAAATAAAAAACTGGACGAAGATTTCAAAGTTGAAATATAAACTCATTTGCAAGCGCTGGAAAATGAATTTCACCGATACTATCGAGACATTAATTCAGAGTCACCAATATGTCACAAGACCAGAAACTCATTTGTTGTTGATGTCTCATAATTATCAGAACAAGTTTAGAAAGAATTCTAGAAATGAAGGTTGATTCGACAACGAAAGATGACTTTCATCTCTTGACATTGGAGAAATTTTGCATCAAACGATTTCTTGTTAATTCCAAAGTTGCCTCTCTTGCTTTGTGAATTCTTGTTCCTTTTTCTTCGACTTACTTGTGTGAGGCAGAGGTTTCAGCTTTGGTTTTAATTAAAACTAAGCAGCGAAATCGTCTTGCCATTGATAGCGATCTGACGATAGCTCTGGCAGAAACTGAACCTAGAATCAACCAACTGGTGCAGAACATGCAAGTTCAAGTATATCTCATTAGTACCTTAATTATAATAAATTATTTCGATAAAAACGTTTTACATTTGGTTAAAGTTTATTTTCTACAACCTAGAATTAAAATAAATGTCATTAAAACAATGCGCGTTTTTTTTTTTCAATGAAAAAATTATGGAGGGCATAAAAATGTTATTTATAATTTGGGGAGGCTCGACAAAAAAAAGGTTGGGAAACTCTGCGTTAAACGTTATCATCTGTGTTAGTGAGTAATAAGGGTTACCAAATACTGCTATCAGAAATTCCGTCCAAAAAATACCGTTCTTCGTTAACGATTTAGTTTTTCCGCGCGTATAGCATGTTATATATGCATAAATATATATATAGTCACAAAACACACATTTTACATGATTTTATTTGGTTATTCGCTTTTTTTAAATATTTTCTATATGCATTGTCGGTTCTTTTCATTTTTTATTTTAGTTGATGTATAGTCAACCGTATTGAAAAAATTACGAACTATCAACCCTACGTCATTTAAAGTATAACATAACTGAATTGAATTTGCTTCTAATACATATTCGTTATATTATCTTTCTGTTTCATTCGAAGGTAGCAAGTTTATTTGAGGATACGTTTATTGAATTTTTTTCTGTTACCTATGATTTTAATTATATATTTAATTCCTTGAAGAATCAACCCGGGTTTCAAAGAAATATCGAAAGAGACAAACAAAGTCGCAAAATCTTTTAAATATAAACACATTTATGTTAATACTGGGCGAGAAATATATACGATATTACAAATTAAAAATTAAATATCTTTGTTTTGAATTTAATATTATGTATGGTAATCTTTAAATTAACTCACAGAATGTTTAGTACATGAAACATCCTGCCCGGCTAACTTCTTTTTTTTTTTTAGTTCTTTTAGAAAAATTTTCAATCTTCAAAACACTGGACTAATATTATATTCGTAAAAATTTTAATAAAGCCAATAAGAAAGAAGCTTTCAAAATTTGAATTTGTTTCAATATTCCCGATAAATGCACTGTGGGAAATTCTATTTAAAAAAAAGTAGATAATCTTCTTTTGTATATAAATAGGCAAAGGCAAAACAGTTCAGTACCTTCTTCTCCACTGTTTATTAACTGATTTTCTTTCTTTTTTTTTTCCGTTTAGTAACCATTGATGATCTTTAGAGCTATCAGTACACAAAATTTTGGAAACAGTTATCCTTTTTGTTTCGTATTTAAATAATAAAGTAATACAAAAAGTGAAAAAGGAAATCGCTGCAGCCGGTAAATCTGTTTTTATTGAAATGTTTTAATTTTTTTTAATAATCATCATTATTGGCTTTTTTACAGTGTACTAAATTTTAAGGTGTTATTTAATTTTTGTATTGAAAGTACATATAAAAGTATATGTTCTCAGATATATATGATGAACGAATGTATAAGAGTGGGAAAAAATTTTTGGAAATATACAAATTCGTATATATTTTTCTAAAATTTTTAATGATAATTATGGTCGAATTTGGACCATTGAGGGAACGCTAGTATTTATAAACACGTGACTGAAGTGTCAAACTGTAAATATATGAGACACATCTACATTGCAAAATGATTTAATCAACCCAGAATAACATTCCTACTGAATAGCATGGACTCATCAAATTAAATGACGAATTAAAATCACGGTTTTTATAATCTTTTTGTATTTACCTGAAATTGCGTACAAGCAAGAATATATAAATTGACACATTCCCCGTTTTTAGAATTAACTTAAAAATATTAATGACTTGGTAATTATATAATGATTTATTAACCTTAGTGTGGTGAACATTAACGTCCCTAATCCGAGTAAAAACAGTCAGTGAAAGTTTTTATACATATAATAATTGAAAGTTTTTAGAATATTTATTAATGAATAAACTGGCATATCTTGGCGGATAGTTTTCACAAAATTAAAAATGCAGTATCGCGATTTTTTTATAACTTTCTAGCTACTAATGTTTAATTAGTAACCTACATATTTATGCCGGGTGTAAGAGTAATCACATTTTTTTATAATTTTTTTTATACCTGCCTGGGGCGTCACATCGTTTCGGCCGCAACACGATTCGCCTCGCTACATTTCCACTTCGTCCTTTTTCCAAGTAAACCTAGCTTAGCCTTAGTGAGTTTTTAATTTCTTTTTCCTTCTATAATTATCATATTTAAGGCGTAATGAATCAAAAAAACATCCGTGAAATTAGTAATTAATTTGTTTAGAAAATAAACCAGCTGTTTTCAATGCTTCTTTTGCGTTCGTATATCGCAAAAAGAATTATTTTCGGTTATAAAGACTTGAAGTGCTGATTATGTATTTGTTTAGCGGGTTATTTCAATAAAAAATTTCAGAACGAATTAGTAGATCATAGGAATAATTTCCCTCTGTGATAGATTTTCATGTGCTTTATAATAAATTTTTACATTCACAAAAATTAAAATTAAATTAACTTTAATAATTATGAAAAACTACTAAAAAAAATTATTTATTACTTTTAAGAAATTATTCTTTTATTTTAATGTTTATTTTTAAAGGAACCCATTCGTTTGAGCCAAATCAACCGTTCACAGCGACCATCGCATTTTTTTTTTATTATTATTATTATATTCAACTTGGACGACCGCGTTCAAAACGACCCGCAGACATTTTTATTACTATTATTACATATATGCGAACTAGAGCGGCCAAGTTATTTTGTTAAAAGTGCTAGAAATTATAATACATGTTTAGAAACGTACTTATAGTCAGTTTAATCATTAATATTTTATTTTTAACTAAAAATATATCATTTACACGACAGTGCGTCTTGTTAGAAAAATTAAACCGGATGTCAGTACGCCTCCATTCATTTATTATAATTTTATATTAACAAAAATTATATACATTGCCTAGGCATTTTCCATTAAATTACGTTTTTATAATATTGTATACTTTAATGTTAATATTATTATAGAAATATCAAGTTTAAAGTAAATAATAACGAATTTAGATATTACATAATTTATAAGAGAACCGTAACGGAATATGATCGCAGTTCATTGTAGTAGTATATCAGAGATTTCCAAGAAATTACCCTCGCGGTCTCTTTTGGTCGCTCTGAACACGTAACTGTTTTTAATTTAGTATTATGTAAATTGAAATTACGATAATTTATACTTATCATATTAAATCCTTGGCGGTTGACACATTATGCTCAACTACTTTGCTGTATTTGCGATAAAATTATATTTTATTTTTTTTTTTATTTATATATTTTTTCTAAAATCTAATTACCTGAAAAATAAATATTTTAGAGCTAGATATTTAATCCTGCACGTTATGTTACAAGAATTAATTACTTGGAATTTGTTTTCCTTATTACTGTGAAATATGACTTACATAAACCAGAATTCATTTTTAAAACATGCAAAAACATCTATAAAGCATCTCATTTAGTAATAAAATTAACATAATTATGTAACAAAAATTTTCCGATTTTTAAACAACTATTTGACATTCTTAAAAGTATATATTTGTTTTATAACTGTTATATGTAATTATTTTAGAAAACAAATAAATATATGATCGCCAGTGAGTATTCCTAAAAAATACAACAGCACTAAAAACATATATGCGGAAAATAATTTTATGGATATATTGTAAACTGCTCATATTTTTCAAACGGGCGTCAATTTTTTTTTGTCGGTTCGGTTCTCACCATGGGAGATTTCTTGCGAGTGACTGAAAAGAGGTAATGAATAGAACCTCGAATATTTTACAATATGCGAATCCGTAAGAATAAAAGAAGAAACAAAAGTGATAAAATCGTCATGGAAAAAATCGTACATTTTTCTTGGAATTGACTATAGGTCTATTGTAAAGCAGTTATTATTATTTCGGCGGAAGAAGAATTACTAGAATATTTTTCGAATAGACTATTCTTAATAATGACCGTAGTACGGAGAATTAACGAATGAAACTGTTTTCTGTAAATAAGTGTAGCGCTTTAGTTTTTTTATTTGACCAAATCCTGAATAGCTTCATAAGAGGTGAAATTTATTTAACTGCACTGTTCATAACCTGTACGATTGGCTATTCGGTTTTTAATTTCTAAGAAAATGGTTAATTTTCCTAACAGAAGAACATAACAAAATGTACAATGAATGCGTGTAAAACTTGCCATTATTGTTATTTTTACTTTTCTGTTCCGAAAAAAAAAGAATGCCGCAAAGGATGTTGACACATAATGGTTTTTGTCATTCGTCTATGAACGTGATAAAATATCAAGAAAATAAAGAAAACATAGTCTTATTGATAAAAGTAACCGAGTAAAAAAGAGAAATATGTCGATTGCGACAAACGTTTTTGAAAGTCGCAACAAATTATAATCAACTTCAGCTCGAAGATTATCTTCGTGGTGTAGCACAATGTAATTAGTTAACTTTAGTGTTTGCATGTATTATAGGTACTATTATTATTACTTACATGTAAGATTTCGAAATCGTTTATTTCTATATTTATAATTAATGTTATTATTATTATATTATAATTGCAAACTCTTATTTTGTTGGGAAAACGTGAAAGAGTAAAAACATAATTTCTAATTTGACTAGCTGTATGAACACTGGTTGTACCTTGTATTATATATGTATATATGGTTTGAGAAATTATCATTCCTGTGGAAAGGGGGGATAATTTTTTTGCGACAGTTTTATCGCAATACATACTATAGGTTTCAAATTGTTGGTAACTTAAATATTGTTTATGCGTGTTACAGAAAATACCTATTTATTAAATAAAACTGTATCCATTTCATATAAGAAAGATTGATTCCTTATCGAAGAATAATGAGGATATTGTTCCAATTTTTGTGGTTTTTGAAAATTTCAGTTATTACTAAACGACCAAACATTGTAATTTGTGTAGTATGCTGTAAGCTAATTTAACAGGCTCAGCTTGATATCGGCACAGTTGTGTTTAAGCCGTATGTGAAAAAAAGAAACAAAAAAAAACGACGGTCTAGAATATTATTTTTCTTATAAATATGTTCAAAATTTATCCTCTTCTCTCTTTCATGTTTACTTCATGCGACATTTTATGTTTTCGTTTACTACAAAACATACACGCAGGAGAAAATTCATTTTTTCATAAATATTAAACATTTTTTTCTTTCTGTGTGTTTTACTTTTAGGCCAAATGAGGTTAAGTCTGAAAAAGCAACCTAAAGGAATCGAACAGAAATAAAAACAAACATACTAAGGCTAACTGACAAATCATTCTAGATAAATTAATGAAATAACTATATAAAAACAAATAGGCGATCGTGCTCATTTTAACAATTACTCATTTATTATTTGATCACATTTTGCCTCAACGGGACTTTTCTGTTCAGCAAATACAAAAAGAAAACAAGCAAGCGTACGGATAATTTAGTATTTGCAACAACACATCAAAAGTATCGAAATGCAAACCAGGTAAAGGTCCTTGTTTGACGTGACCAAATAAATAAATAAGACTGAGGTCGAAAAAGGTAATTCTCATTTAGGTTTTGCAGTAATTACCAATAAGCAGCTTCTTTCATATTATTCACTACCGTCACTAAAGAATTTTTTTTTTCGAAATAGAACCAAAAAACCTTTAGTAAAGAAAGCCGATGTGATGAGAAACAGAAGTCAAAAAAGTTACTATTATAAATATTCAATGTAAATTGATAGAACGATGATTCGAATAACGAATACCTACAAATTATTCCTTTTAAAGCTTTGTGTTACTCAAATCCAACCCACCTGAACTGACAATATTTAGAAAGTATTATTGCAATTTAGTGTGATAAGTTAGTAAAAAAACGAAATTCTAGAAAAAAAAATTCGGTTAAAACGCGTTTTGTAACTAACAAACATATTAATTACAAAATGGCTATAGCCATTGACGGTTCTTTCCCTATTTTTATTAAATACTATTTCACAGTGGAAAATTACTTAATCGCTTTTGTTTCTCAACTTGTTTCTTTACTTATTTCTTTACTTATTTCTTTACTTATTTCTTTTCCCCTACAAAACACGCATCGAGTATTGCCGAGTCGATTTTTCTAATTATTATAATTTTTTTATAGGTCGCTCGCTTTATTATTAAACAAAACAAGAAAAGCTTCTTGCTTATTGGATTTATAAAATTTTTACGAAAATAATATTAGTCCAGTGTTTTGAAGATTGAAAATTTTTCTAAACGAACTAAAAAAAAAAAGAGAAGTTAGCCGACAGGATGTTTCATGTACTGAAGATTCTGTGAGTTAATTTAAAGATTACTATAATTTACATTTACATAATATTAAATTCAAAACAAAGATATTTAATATTTAATTTGAAATATCGTATATATTTCTCGCCCAGTATTAACATAAATGTGTTTGTGTTTAAAAATTTTTGCGCCTTTGCTTGTCATTTTCGATATTTCTTTGAAACCAGGGTTGGAGCGCCAAGGAATTAAATGTATAATTAAAATCGTAGATAACAGAAAAAACTTCAATAAACGTATCCCCAAATAAACTTGCTAGATACGAATAAAAAAGAAAGATAATATAAGGAATATGTATCAGAAGCAAATTCAGTCCAGTTATGTTACACTTTAAATGGCGTAGAGTTGATAGTTTGTAATTTTTTAAATACGGTTGACTATACGTTAGCAAAAAAAAAAAAAAAATGAAGAAAACCGACAATCGATTTGACCGATAATTAATATTAATCATCTTCGTCCGTTTCGTATCACCATTGCTAACAGAACTTTTAAATTTACATCGCGAAAGTCTGTTTATGAGTATTTCACGCTGAAGTCGTTATTTCAAAAAAAAAATAAATAGAAAATATTTTAAAAAAGCGAATAACTAAATAAAATCATATAAAATATGTGTTTTGTGATTATATATGGGGTGGACCAAAAGAATATCCCGAATTTCAAACGCTCGTCAAAATCATACACTGTAAGGTAGCGTGGCGATTGCAACGCCATCTGGCGCTAAATAATATGCCGTTTAATATAAATATAGTTGGGGTTAGTAGTCATGATGTCGTGGACGCGTAAACAACGCTCTTTCGTTGCCGAGTACTTTGTGAAAACCGGTGAAAGACAACGCGCGTTTAAAAAACAATTTGATTTAAAACGTCATGACAATCCCCCCGACCGTAAAAGTATCCTCAAATGGGTAAAAAACTTCCGAGAATACGGTAGTGTGGTGGCGGTCAACCATCAAGGTCGCCGTCGATGGTCTAGAACCCCGACAGACATCGAAAAAGTGCGCGTAGCATTGTCGCGAAGTCCGCGCAGATCCGTTCGTCGCCAGGCTTCCGCCTTGAAAATTCCCCGTACTTCTCTCAGAAGAATAATTCGAAACGACCTCAATATGCACCCATACAAGATACAACTAACCCAAGAATTGATACCAACAGATAAGCCAAGAAGGTTAGAATTTTGTAATAAATTTTTGGATATGCTGGAGGAAGAAGACGTCGATTTGGATTATGTTTTTTTTAGCGACGGGGCGCATTTCGATTTAAATGGTAACGTTAATAAACAAAACATGCGTAATTATGAAACTGAGAACCCTCGAATCGTTCACCCGGTATCCTTGCACTCCCCTCGTATCGCGGTATGGTGCGCAATCAGTGCGAAAGCGATAATCGGTCCCTACTTCTTCGAGGAGGACGGAGCGAATGTTACTGTGAACGGCGACCGCTACATCCAAATGTTAAACGAGTTTTTTCTACCGGAGCTCAGACGGAAGAGGATTGCATTATCTAAAACGTGGTTTCAACAAGACGGGGCCACACCACATATTCGTAACGATGTTTTGCGGTTATTAAGAGAGAAGTTTCAGGACCGCTTGATTTCGCGAAACTGTGAGCTGTTTTGGCCGCCGTGCAGTCCGGATTTAACACCGACGGATTTCTACCTATGGGGCTACTTGAAAAGCAAGGTGTACGAGGGTAAACCAGCAACATCCGACGAGATGAAATTGGCCATTCAGAAGGAAATTGCGGCGATTAAAAAACTAACTCTTAAAAAAGTAATGCATAATTTTGAGGAATGATTGCAACAATGTAAAAATAAAAATGGTGACTATTCGTACGGAGTATTGTTCAAAACTAATAGTGTACAATAAATGACGTTCTTTTTGAAGTATTTCAACGTTTGTTTCATTTCCGTAAGTATATTAGTCTTTATTTGATGAGCATTTAAAATTCGGGATGTTCTTTTGGCCCATCCTGTATAACATGCTATACGTGCAGAAAAACCAATTCGTTAACGAAGAACGGTATTTTTTGAACGGAATATCTGATAGCAGTATTTGGTAACTCGTGTTTCTCACTAATAAAGATGATAACGTTTAACGGATGATACCTGAAAATACCGTAGGTGGTCTGTAAAAAGGTCTGAGTTCGCCTGCGCCCGAAAGAGGCTGCGCCCGATAGAGTCGCGCCCGATCGATCGCGCCCGGAAGAGGGTGACCCCTACGGAAGAAACTTAGAGAGCGTAGGAACAGTAAACACATATTTGGAGGATGGCAGAGATCGGCAAAATTAAAGGTGAAATAAGGGAGATTGACAAAGAACATTATATTATTTCTAAAGTACCATTTCAGATAGAATGTCATAATTTCGTTTTATTTTTCACCCCTAAATATAAGACAAAAGTTAAATTAAAAATTGTAATAATTATGTATTTTTAAAACACATTTTTATGAATTTCTATAAAGGTCGCTATTTGATTTTCTTTATGAAACAAGGGGTATTTCTTAGATCTACGGCCTGCCATAGAAGATTTTACAGAATTATATAATCCCCCCCCATGTCCTTCTGGATCCGCCCCTGGTAAATCAGATATATTCGAATATTGAAATATTCTAATCTTTACCAACACGTGTATTTCTTTTCTCTTTTTTAGTACTACAGACAGGATAATACTATTCTCAAAAGTTTTTTTTAGTACGTATCCGGTTCAAATATTTATACGATATTTTGTTATTTTTATAACTGTCTTGCCAATCTGTGCTATCCGTGTAGCAGGGGCGGATCCAGAAGGACATGGGGGGCTATTATATAATTATCAAAAATCTTCTACGGTAGGCAATAGAATAAAGAAAATCAAATAGCGACCTCTTTAAAAATTTAAAAATGTTTTAAAAATACATAATTATTACAATTTTTAATTTAAGTCTTATACTTAGGGGGGTGAAAAATAAAACGAAATTATAAAATTATACCTTAAATATGGTAGTTTAGAAACAGTGAGAAAGATAGTATTTTTATTAGACACTTTACTTCTTTTTTATTTTTGTTAGTAATCCGATTCGAATTCTCTTTGTTCGTGAGCAAGTTTAAGTATCTATATTTCTCATTGAACTACTATTTTTAATTAAAATTACAAAATAAAAATTAAAGTAAATAAAAAAGGCAAAAGATCGACGATAGTTGTGTTTAAAATACAATAAAAAAGGAGCAATAATAATTTTACTAGAAAATAGTATTAGATATTAATTATTAAAATCCATAGGTGTAAAATTCATACAAATCTTTTATAGCATAAATTAAGTTTCTCTGTTATAATGATCCGTTTTTTATAGAGGCTTAGGTTCTTTTAGGGGGCATGTCTCCTATCCCCCTCCCCCTTAGATTCACCACTGCGTGTAGTGACGAGCAGATCGTCCTCTAGTTTCGGACAGAAATTCGGTAGCTATTTCATCGAAGCCCCGAGGTTTTTTTTAAAATTTTCTGCGACGATAATTAAAAAACGAAATTTGAACAATTCGAAAAAGCTCGTTGCTTTTATACTACGCTGCGCCGCGTGAACCGATATATTATAAACGTAACGAGTGTGCAAAATTTGATCTAGTCTTTGGCTTGCAGATTTTTCATGGCATTGAGAATGTAATGTGATATTTCAGAAGGGTCACCCTCTTTCGGGCGCAGGCGAACTCAGACCTTTTTACAGACCACCTACGGTGATTTTCAGGTATCATCCGTTAAATGCTATCATCTGTGTTAGTGAGAAACACGAGTTACCAAATACTGCTATCAGAAATTCCGTCCAAAAAATACCGTTCCTCGTTAACGATTTAGTTTTTCCGCGCGTACAGCATGTTACATATTCATACATATATATAATCACAAAACACATATTTTACATGATTTTATTTGGTTATTTACTTTTTTAAAACATTTTCTATTTATTTTTTTTTTGAAATAACGACTTCAGCGTGAAATACTCATAAACAGACTTTCGCGATGTAAATTTAAAAGTTCTGTTAGCAATGGTGATACGAAACGGACGAAGATGATTAATATTAATTATCGGTCAAATCGATTGTCGGTTTTCTTCATTTTTTTTTTTTTTGCTAACGTATAGTCAACCGTATTTAAAAAATTACAAACTATCAACTCTACGCCATTTAAAGTGTAACATAACTGGACTGAATTTGCTTCTGATACATATTCCTTATATTATCTTTCTTTTTTATTCGTATCTAGCAAGTTTATTTGGGGATACGTTTATTGAAGTTTTTTCTGTTATCTACGATTTTAATTATACATTTAATTCCTTGGCGCTCCAACCCTGGTTTCAAAGAAATATCGAAAATGACAAGCAAAGGCGCAAAAATTTTTAAACATAAACACATTTATGTTAATACTGGGCGAGAAATATATACGATATTTCAAATTAAATATTAAATATCTTTGTTTTGAATTTAATATTATGTAAATGTAAATTATAGTAATCTTTAAATTAACTCACAGAATCTTCAGTACATGAAACATCCTGTCGGCTAACTTCTCTTTTTTTTTTTAGTTCGTTTAGAAAAATTTTCAATCTTCAAAACACTGGACTAATATTATTTTCGTAAAAATTTTATAAATCCAATAAGCAAGAAGCTTTTCTTGTTTTGTTTAATAATAAAGCGAGCGACTTATAAAAAAATTATAATAATTAGAAAAATCGACTCGGCAATACTCGATGCGTGTTTTGTAGGGGAAAAGAAAAAAGTAAAGAAATAAGTAAAGAAACAAGTTGAGAAACAAAAGCGATTAAGTAATTTTCCACTGTGAAATAGTATTTAATAAAAATAGGGAAAGAACCGTCAATGGCTATAGCCATTTTGTAATTAATATGTTTGTTAGTTACAAAACGCGTTTTAACCGAATTTTTTTTTCTAGAATTTCGTTTTTTTACTAACTTATCACACTAAATTGCAATAATACTTTCTAAATATTGTCAGTTCAGGTGGGTTGGATTTGAGTAACACAAAGCTTTAAAAGGAATAATTTGTAGGTATTCGTTATTCGAATCATCGTTCTATCAATTTACATTGAATATTTATAATAGTAACTTTTTTGACTTCTGTTTCTCATCATATCGGCTTTCTTTACTAAAGGTTTTTTGGTTTTATTTCGAGAAAAAAAATAATTCTTTAGTGACTTTAGTGAATAATATGAAAGAAGCTATATTTAGTTCTCTATATCTGCTTATTGGTAATGACTGCAAAACCTAAATGAGAATTATCTTTTTCGACCTTAGTCTTATTTATTTAATTGGGCACGTCAATCAAGGTCCTTTACTCGGTTTGGATTTCGATACTTATGATATGTTGTTGCAAATACTAAATTATCCGTACGCTTGCTTGTTTTCTTTTTGTATTTGCTGAACAGAAAAGTCCCGTTGAGGCAAAATGTGATCAAATAATAAATGAGTAATTGTTAAAATGAGCACGATCGCCTATTTGTTTTTATATAGTTATTTCATTAATTTATCTAGAATGATTTGTCAGTTAGCCTTAGTATGTTTGTTTTTATTTCTGTTCGATTCCTTTAGGTTGCTTTTTCAGACTTAACCTCATTTGGCCTAAAAGTAAAACACACAGAAAGAAAAAAATGTTTAATATTTATGAAAAAATGAATTTTCTCCTGCGTGTATGTTTTGTAGTAAACGAAAACATAAAATGTCGCATGAAGTAAACATGAAAGAGAGAAGAGGATAAATTTTGAACATATTTATAAGAAAAATAATATTCTAGTCCGTCGTTTTTTTTTGTTTCTTTTTTTCACATACGGCTTAAACACAACTGTGCCGATATCAAGCTGAGCCTTTTAAATTAGCTTACAGCATACTACACAAATTACAATGTTTGGTCGTTTAGTAATAACTGAAATTTTCAAAAACCACAAAAATTGGAACAATATCCTCATTATTCTTCGATAAGGAATCAATCTTTCTTATATGAAATGGATACAGTTTTATTTAATAAATAGGTATTTTCTGTAACACGCATAAACAATATTTAAGTTACCAACAATTTGAAACCTATAGTATGTATTGCGATAAAACTGTCGCAAAAAAATTATCCCCCCTTTCCACAGGAATGATAATTTCTCAAACCATATATACATATATAATACAAGGTACAACCAGTGTTCATACAGCTAGTCAAATTAGAAATTATGTTTTTACTCTTTCACGTTTTCCCAACAAAATAAGAGTTTGCAATTATAATATAATAATAATAACATTAATTATAAATATAGAAATAAACGATTTCGAAATCTTACATGTAAGTAATAATAATAGTACCTATAATACATGCAAACACTAAAGTTAACTAATTACATTGTGCTACACCACGAAGATAATCTTCGAGCTGAAGTTGATTATAATTTGTTGCGACTTTCAAAAACGTTTGTCGCAATCGACATATTTCTCTTTTTTACTCGGTTACTTTTATCAATAAGACTATGTTTTCTTTATTTTCTTGATATTTTATCACGTTCATAGACGAATGACAAAAACCATTATGTGTCAACATCCTTTGCGGCATTCTTTTTTTTTCGGAACAGAAAAGTAAAAATAACAATAATGGCAAGTTTTACACGCATTCATTGTACATTTTGTTATGTTCTTCTGTTAGGAAAATTAACCATTTTCTTAGAAATTAAAAACCGAATAGCCAATCGTACAGGTTATGAACAGTGCAGTTAAATAAATTTCACCTCTTATGAAGCTATTCAGGATTTGGTCAAATAAAAAAACTAAAGCGCTACACTTATTTACAGAAAACAGTTTCATTCGTTAATTCTCCGTACTACGGTCATTATTAAGAATAGTCTATTCGAAAAATATTCTAGTAATTCTTCTTCCGCCGAAATAATAATAACTGCTTTACAATAGACCTATAGTCAATTCCAAGAAAAATGTACGATTTTATCCATGACGATTTTATCACTTTTGTTTCTTCTTTTATTCTTACGGATTCGCATATTGTAAAATATTCGAGGTTCTATTCATTACCTCTTTTCAGTCACTCGCAAGAAATCTCCCATGGTGAGAACCGAACCGACAAAAAAAAATTGACGCCCGTTTGAAAAATATGAGCAGTTTACAATATATCCATAAAATTATTTTCCGCATATATGTTTTTAATGCTGTTGTATTTTTTAGGAATACTCACTGGCGATCATATATTTATTTGTTTTCTAAAATAATTACATATAACGGTTATAAAACAAATATATACTTTTAAGAATGTCAAATAGTTGTTTAAAAATCGGAAAATTTTTGTTACATAATTATGTTAATTTTATTACTAAATGAGATGCTTTATAGATGTTTTTGCATGTTTTAAAAATGAATTCTGGTTTATGTAAGTCATATTTTACAGTAATAAGGAAAACAGATTCCAAGTAATTAATTCTTGTTTTTTTTTTTTTTTTTTTTTTTTTCATTGCGCCGAGAGGTATCATAAGCAATGAGGATCTCTGGTGTACTTAAAGGTGGAAAAGAAGGGAGAAGGAAATAGGGAAGGGAGAGGAGTGAGGAAGGCGTGTGGATAAGGAAAGGTAGGACAGTGAATAATGTGGTGGCCTCAGTAGGACAACAGATTAGGATTGAGGAAAAGCGGACGCTTCGTCACAGAGAGGTTACATTAAACGACGAAATCTACATAAGAGCGATAGTCAATAGTTCGAGTTTACTAGGTGATCGGAAGCGCATCCCGACACCACTTTCTTCGTTTGAGCCGTCTGGGAGGATTTCCAGGAATATTTAACTGGTACATTCGGCTGATATACGGATTTGAGCTCCATTGCAGCTTCTCGAAGAATTTTTTGTACTGCTCATCATAGGTGTTCCTGACGAAGGATACCTGTAGATCCGTGTGCAGCGTTAAATTTGAGACATATCTAGGCGCGGAAGCAATGATCCGAAGTATCTTCGACTGCTCCCTTTGGATTTTGGCTAAGTTGGATTTTGCTGTTGTACCGTACAGTTCAAGTCCATACTTCCAAATGGGCGCTATCATCGTTAGATAAAGTTGTCGCTTGATATTTAATTTTAAAGTTGATTTATGACCTAATAGAGGATATAATAATCTACAACGACTGGAGACGGTCTTCTTCGTTTGAAGGACATGATGACGCCAAGTGAGTCGCCTATCCATATGTAATCCCAGGTAACGGACTGAGTCGACTTGAGGAATTTTTGTATTATAAATTTTTAAGGCAGGACAAGTGACGTGTCGGTTCGTATATGTGACATGTTGGCACTTTGCTGGGTTGAAGTGTATACCCCAAAGCTGTGCCCAGTCTGCTATTTGGTTTAAGTGGCTCTGTACTGCAGCATTAGCATATTCTGGATCTTCATTTGTTGCAAGTATGGCCATGTCGTCAGCAAATGTGGCGAGGATTGTTAGATTAGACTTAGGCACATCAGATGTATAAACGGAGTACAATAGTGGTCCAAGTAGGCTCCCTTGCGGTACCGACGACTGAATGAGGTGCTCTTCCGAAAGCGAATTGTTGACTCGGACAATAAAGGTTCTATCGTTTAGGTAAGATGATAATAGCCTATGTAGATCTGAAGGAACCAACGGTTTTAGCTTAAATAGTAGGCCTGCGTGCCATACCTTGTCAAAAGCCTGGGCAACATCAAGGAAAACCGCCGAGCAAACTTCCTTCTTTTCGAGTGCGAAAGAGATGGCATCAACTAACCTGTGGCATTGTTGTATGGTTGAGTGCTCTGATCTAAAACCAAATTGATGGTCCGGAATTACATGAAGGCTTTCCATTATTGGATGGAATCGATTTAAAATAAGTTTCTCGAAGACCTTTGAGAGAGAACTCAATAAGCTGATTGGCCGGTAGGAGGATACCTCTATTTCTGGTTTTCCTGGTTTACGAATCATAATGATGACTGATTTCTGCCACATGTTTGGAAAGTATCCGATTTTGAGCGAGCTGTTGAATATATAGCACAATAGGATGGCCGCTTTACGCGGAAAGTGTCGGATGATCTCCGGTGTAATCTTGTCGCATCCAGGAGATTTCTTCAAAGCTACTTCCTGGAGATGCTGAAACACCTCTCTGGGCGAAAAGAGTTTAGTCCTAGTTGTAGACTGCGAGGCTTCCTGTAAGCCATTACACACCATTTGTGTATGAGCCTGATCCATATCTAGCTGGGGTGTGAAGACTGCGGACAAGTGACTAGCAAAAGCATCCGCTTTATCCTTATCGGTTTTTGCCCAGCATCCATTCACTTTCAAGTTGAAGGGCTCCTCAGTGGGCTTCGTCAACTTTCTAGCTTTATGCCATAAGGATCTGTTATCGTTATTTAACTGGTTTAACTTGTAAGTCACGATTTCATTTTTATAGTCTCTGAGTGCAGTCTTCAGCCTAGATTGTAAGGTATTGTAGATGAGCTTGAGCGAGGGGTAACGATTTCGCTGCCACTTCTTCCTGGCCACCCGAGTGTCTCTAATTAATCTTCTTATTTCAATCGGGACGAAAGTACTATGTACATATTTATTACTGTTGTAGCTGGTAGATTCGTTGCATGCAGATTTCACCATAGAAGTGAAATCGGCAACTGCATTATCAATATCATTCGCGTCTTTTAACCTGATATTCAGATCAATATCGTTTTCTAATATGTCTGAAAAGAGAGTCCAGTTAGTAGTATTATTGACCAGCTTTTGATGTTGCGATATAGTTTTTGGGTGAGAGCTTACCACGGCAATAACAGGCACGTGATCGGAGGATAAGTCGGCTAAAGTGTTGCACGATCTGCCGTAAGATTGAAGTCCACGAATAATAAAGAAGTCCAGAATATCCGGTCGCCTGTCGCAGTGGCTAGGCCAATACGTCGGAGACATCGGAGAAAGAATGCTAAGAGAATTTTCTTGTATTGCCTTGACAAGCCTTTTCCCGGATTGGTTAGTTATCGTTGATCCCCATGCGCTGCTCTTCGCATTGAAATCGCCACCACAAATGAATTTGTTTCCAAGATGCCGGAAGATCGCGCTGAATTCAGTCTGTGGAATACGAAATTCACCGTGACAATAAATTGCAGCTATTCCAAGTTCACTTGAAAGTGTCTCAATATTTACTGCTATGATTTGGTACGCATACGAGGAGCGAGAAAAATTTTTGTGTTGCTTGTAGCGGCGTTTAACCATTACCATGGCTCCTCCACGTGCTGTGCCATCAGGATGATGCACTGAGTACACTTCATATCCGTGTATGGAGAAACTGCGTTCGTATATTAAATGTGTCTCTGTGACGAGTGCAACATCAACAGAGTTGGTTTGAAGAAAAATTTCTAGTTCGTTCTTTTTGCTTGTAATGCCGTTGGCATTCCACAGCATAATGACTAGCGAATGTTGTGTGACAATACTGCTGTTATCTAACATGATGGTATTAATTTTTCTATTAGCTTTGTCATTAACGATATTAGCGGATTAATCGTACTTCTAAATTCGTTTAGAAATGACGTAAGATTCAATGCCAAATTGCCATTAATATTATTACCATTAACGTTATCGATATTTTCGTTGACGTGATTACCATTAATTACGCGGTCGTAGTTCATATTATTAGCTTTAGCATCATTTTTAGCCACACTAGCATAGGACTTGCTATTTACGTAAGGAAAAGCTTTTTCAGGATGATGGTAACTATTATAGTTGGTTATCTGAGTTTGAGCGTGAGAGGATCGCACTTTGTTATAATACTGAGCCTGTTGTTTTAGCACGGGACACCCTCTATAGCTTGCCGGATGGCTCCCTTCGCATAGCGTACAAACCGCTGGTTCCGTCGGGTCTTTACGACAAGATTTGGTGTCGTGCCGTCCTGTACATTTGACGCATCTCGGGGGTAAATTACAATAATTTGCCGTGTGGCCCAATAGCTGGCATCTTTTGCATTACTGTAGTCTAGAGTTCTTATATGGTTCTTCAACTGCAACAATAGTATTTAGCATGCAAGTGACTTGAAATATGTCCTGATTTTTTGGGGACGGCTTTAGATCTACAAAAAACATCGGAAGAGGCTGTTTTGTTTTACTTTTTAAGATGTTAACAACTCTAATGACATCATATCCTTTTAAACGTAGTTCGCTCGTTATGTCCGCTGTATCTGTAGAGGAGTGGAGGTTTTTTAAGACCACCCTAAAAGGTTTCTCCTCCGCAAGTGAATACGTATAGTAAAGATAATTTTTTTCCTTCAGGGCTTTAACAACTGCGCGGTAACTTAGCGCGTTTTGAGTCCTTATAGTTACGCCTGATATGGTAGATTTTAAAGAAAATTGTATATCTTTCAAGGTTAGCAAAAATTGTCTAAATTCAGTGAATTTTTGTATGTTTTTAACCATTATCGGCGGAGGGAGTTTAGTTTTATTAATACCCAATTCAACATTAGTTGAATTACTGTCTCCGTTTGCTACATTCGTTTCGTTATTACTTGGAGAAGGTGTGTTGGTTTGCATTTTATTTAGGTCTGCGTCCTCGTTCGCAAGGAATTCAAATATATTGACTTTAACTGGTTTTTTATCGTGAGCAGACAAATTAATTCTTGTTACATAACGTGCAGGATTAAATATCTAGCTCTAAAATATTTATTTTTCAGGTAATTAGATTTTAGAAAAAATAAATAAATAAAAAAAAAAATAAAATATAATTTTATCGCAAATACAGCAAAGTAGTTGAGCATAATGTGTCAACCGCCAAGGATTTAATATGATAAGTATAAATTATCGTAATTTCAATTTACATAATACTAAATTAAAAACAGGGCCAGTCGATTTGGCTCAAACGAATGGATTCCGTTAAAAATAAACATAAGAATAGAAGAATAATTTCTTAAAAATTATAAACGATTTTTTTTAGTAGTTTTTCATAATCATTAAAGTTAATTTAATTTAATTTTTTTGCGAATGTAAAAATTTATTATAAAGCACATGGATTTCCTTTGAAAGCAGAAAATCTGTCACAGAGAGAAATTATTCCTATGATCTACTAATTCTTTCTGAAATTTTTTATTGAAATTACCCGCTAAACGAATACATAATCAGAACTTCAAGTCTTTATAACCGAAAATAATTTTTTTTGCGATATACGAATGCAAAAGAAGCATTGAAAACAGCTGGTTTATTTTCTAAACAAATTAATTACTAATTTCACGGGTGTTTTTTTGATTCTTTATGCCTTAAATATGATAATTATAGAAGAAAAAAAAATTAAAAACTCACTAAGGCTAAACTAGGTCTACTTGGAAAAAAGACGAATTCGAAATGTAACGAGACGAATCGTGTTGCGGCCGAAACGAAATGACTCTCCAGGTAGGTATAAAAAGATTATAAAAAAATGTGATTACTCCTACACCCGGCATAAACATGTAGGTTACTAATTAAGACTTAGTAGCTGGAAAAAAAAAAAAAAATCGCGATACTGCATTTTTAATTTTGTGAAAACTATCCGCCAAGGTACGCCAGTTTATTAATTAATAAATATTCTAAAAACTTTCAGTTATTATATGTATAAAAATTTTCACTGACTGCTTTTACTTGGACTTGGGACGTTCATGTTCACCACATTAATATTTTCAAGTTAATTCTAAAAACGAGGAATATGTCAATTTATATATTCTTGCTTGTACGCAATTTCAGGTAAATACGAAAAGGTTATAAAAACTGTGATTTTAATTCGTCATTTAATTTGATGAGTCCATGCTATTCAGTAGGAGTGTTATTCTGGGTTAATTAAATCATTTTGCAATGTAGATGTATCTCATGTATTTACAGTTTGCCAATTCAGTCACGTGTTTATAAATACTAGCTTTCCCCCAATGGTCCAAATTCGACCATAATTATCATTAAAAATTAAAAAAAAACATATATGAATTTGTATATTTCCAAAATTTATTTCCCATTCATATACATTCGTTCATCATATATATCTGAGAACATATACTTTTATATGTACTTTCAATACAAAAATTAAATAACACCTTAAGATTTAGTACACTTCAAAAAAGCCAATAATGATGATTATTAAGAAAAATTAAAACATTTCAATAAGAACAGATTTACTGGTTGCAGCGATTTCCTTCTTCAATTTTTGTATTACTTTTTTATTTAAATACGAAACAAAAAAGATAACTGTTTCCATAATTTTGTGTACTGATAGCTCTAAAGATCATCAATAGTTACTAAGCAGAAAAACAAAGCAAGAAAATCGGTTAATAAAAAGTGGAGAAGAAGGTACTGAACTGTTTTGTCTTTGCCTATTTATATACAAAAGAAAATTATCCATTATTTTTAAAATAGAATTTCCCAATTTTCGTCCGTTTCGACCGTAAAAGTATCCTCAATAGAAAGAGGATATGAGTTATAGGAAAAATAAAATTTATAAGTTGTAAAGGCTTAATATTTTGTTAAAAACAAGAATAAAATCTTAATTAAAACATAAGTTTTCCAAATTGTCCATGATTACACGCCTATGAATATTCATCAATGCCAGTTGATTAAAAAGTTTCAAGGCCCAAGGGGGGGCAGCTGCCTCTCGCTGCCCCCCGTTGACGACGCCCATGACGGCAATGAAATACGGATTATTATTTTAAGAGTAATAGAAACCGATTTCTGCCTATCTTCTATCTTACTTGACAGTTGTTTTTGTTTTTTTTCTTCGTTTTATGGTTGGTTTCACAGCAACTATGTCATACCATAAAAGTAGAGAAATTCTTTAGTTTCTCATTACTTAACTTGTATCGCGTCAGGTGTTTTAAATTTTTTTCTTCTTTATGCATTTTTAAAGTCTATGTATTATACTTTTTCCATTAAAATGACGACACAATGCTCGAGTTTATGTAAGTACATCGGTAACCAGTGGTTTAAAGGTCACATATGGCTTCCAGTTGTATACTGATAGCGAAATGTAGTATAATACAAATATCTATTTGGTATTTTCAAAAAAAAAAGTGAACAACAATTATATTTATTGCCATTAGCATTTTATGAACCATTAACTTCGATAAATATTTTTCAAAAATAAGTGTACGCTATCATATCAGTGTGTCAATATTGAAACAGTAATAAAATTAATTTATTAGACGTATTTTGTTATTCTTCTATATGCACACATATAATATATGTTCGCGAGCTTACCGAAAATATTTAGAAATAAATAAAACTATAAAACTTGCATCGGCCACTCTATATTAGCAACATAGTATTTATTAGAAAAGTAATTTACTTTTTCAGAATTTAATACGATAGCTTAAATATGTATATTTGAAATTTTGATTTGAAGTAACTCTTAATTTTATAAATCTATGATTTGTTTACTTTTATTGTAATTATTTCATAGTTTTCATGCTTTCAGCTTCAAATCTTATAACACCGAACAAAAAAAAAAAAAAAATCGAACGTAAATGGGAGGAATTAAAAATATAAAGAGGATTTATTTTTTAAAGATATTTTATCCCCCTCTCCGTAATAATTTAACGCCAAGATTTTCAGTATTTTTTCTCATCGAGTCAAACGATTACAATGACGCGAACCTCCGCTGAAATCACATGAACAACATCTCAACATACAAACTGGTTAAGCTATTTTTAATTTGCTGTTATCAAAAATTTCATTTATATTCAAAATAATGTGTATATCGTCATGATGATGTTGAATTTTAAGCGACTTCTTAGCAATGAAACAGGTTTAATAATAAATATAAACGAATAGAATACACTACTGACAGGACTTCGTTAAAAATAGATAAACATGCCGATATAATATATGTTTGAATCATTTATTTGTTATTAAATCTTGTGAATAGTATATATTTGTTTATTCGTTTATATTCAACCAAATACATAGGATAGTATTAAAATATCATAAGGTTTAATAATATCAAATTTAATCAAATATATTAAATCGTTGAATTTACAAGAAGCTATAAGAGGCACGCAATAAGAAACAAATTTCCTTTGCATATAGTCAAGTAAAAAGTATGAACATTTTTTTGTTTATATAAAATTAAAGTTTCTGTATTATTATATCATCGATAGGACAACTGATGCAGGCGGCATGAAGCCATAATATATGATCGTCTACGCGCAGAACAATGCGTACGACACGTCAAAGAAGAATTATTATATCAATTTTAGTTGCGTTATTTTCTTTTGTTTATGCTTAATTTTTAGATTACTTTTAAATAATATTGAGAACGAAATAAGTAAATAAATTACAAAAAAAACATCTTTAAATGTTCTTTTCCTAGTCATGAGCGCGCTCACGCACACACACATACGTATATAAAATAGAATCCGGTCGTATTCATGCTTTTTAAATGAACCGATTTCAAAGAAAATGCCATATATTACAACATTAGGGTTACTGTAATAGTTATTTAATTGTATGCTAATGTTCATATAAAAAGATATTGTCACATATCTTAAGATAAGTACTATAAACTATTAATGCAAATTTTTTTTTATGTTATTCGAAATCACAATAAATTTGTTAGTCTTAAACAACTAACTTTCGTTGATGATTCCCAGTATTGCACGCATCGGACTTTATTATTCAGGGGAGTTTAGAATTTTTTTACAAAAAGATGAACGACTTCAGTTGGACTTTGTGTATTTTCGATTGAAAAAGAATCTCAATTAGAATGTAATAGTCGAAGTAACGGGAATAGTTCGAGAAGAGTAAAATAAACAAGGTTAGTCAAACATGATGATTCATGCGCTCAGTATTGCATAAAAGTTAAACAACCTTAATATTTACATAATACTAAATTCAAAACCAAAATATTACATTTTAAATTTGTAACATAATATATATTTTTCACACCCGTGAATGTGATTTAAATGCGTTTAAAAACTTTTGATGTTTTTATTGCTCTTCCTCGAGATTTCGTAAAACCTATTATATGCTTTCCAACATCCACAAACTTGATTTTTTTTGTTACTTTATATTATACCCGATACTATAATACGATGAGTTTAACTTCTTTCAACAACAGAATTAAAAAAAAGTATTGATACAAACAACAATATATACTAGAACATAAAAGTTGTACCGTATTGTGTTCGCTTGAGTTTGTTTTGTTCTATTAACTTTGTTAAGTTCGTTGGTCTATTGTTACGTCGTTTTCAACATGTAGCGGATTTCCTGCTCCACTGTGAATAAACCGCCCTCGAATATGACAACTATGAAGTCGTCTGCTTCTGATTCGCCACCGTTTCAGCTTCAAACTGCACTCGTCACTATCAGTTCTAAGTGTATCAAGACATCCAGTACCTGCGAGTCTGTCCATTATTTTCTACAATTAAACAAAAATAAAACCGCACTAATACACAACAAACGCATACATCCTAATACATAAACATTGGTCAATATGCTCCTCGAATTGCACTCGCACAAACGTCCAGCCTACATACTAATGCAAAAATCTCAGCAATAAAAATATTAATAATAACGCTACCGATTCGTCGCAACAAGTGACATTTACGAATAATTTCGCTTCTAGGATCGTTAACGAATCCAATTACACCGGTCCTTCGGCAATAATCTCGATAATTCGAAAACTGTTTCGTTTTTTACTAACATAATTTAATCATCGAATCCTGCTATTTCTCCGTTAACATCTTTTTCGCCAGCTAACAATGAAAATGGGGTCCCGTTCATATCTCAAAATTCAATTCACGACTACTCCAAACTGATAAAAAACAAAATTGGTAGCGCATTAAATATAATCGCTGGTTCCCACATTAGTCGGAAGCGAGTAGTAATTTTCTTAAAAACAAAGGAAGTCATTGATTCAAAATTTCCAGCACATCTCCTTGCATCATAATGCTGAGGAAACAGAGAGTGCGCCTAACGAGACGCAACCGAAATATTTCTTCATCTTTCGCTGCTTCTTCGCTAATAACTGAACCAGCGGCAACAGAAAGACGAAGGACTTAAATGCGTTAATAATAGGAAAAGATAGTTCCATATTATTTTCTGACCATGTGCCCTTTGCCTTAGTTTTAGACTTTCGTCGCAAATATTAGCGCAAACTCACATTATATAAATTATGCACGCAATTTTACAAATGACCGGAATGATCTGTTGTACCTGCAAAGCCATACCGACATATAAGCATAATTAACAATTTACAAGAACCCAAATCGCCTGGGAAACCCGTTCAAACTAGCTCAACTGTTACCATCCAGTTAATTTTAACATAACAAATACCTAATATTCTATTATTCTCCTTTATTTCATTTCAAAACGGCGTGTAATTATTGCTACTATCTTGTTTTGAAATTGCACGGACTTTTATACACGTATAGAAGAGCTAAGAAACTAATAGACAAATATTCTCCTTCCGTTATTTTCCTGCAAGAAACCCACTTTAAACATAACTATAGACCCGAGTTAAAAGATTATAACTTTTTCGTTTGGATAACTCTCAAAGTGTAATAGCATGCGACGGGGCTGCAATATTCGTGCATGCGAGCTGCCCCGCTATCCATCTCTACAGTACGTTACAAAAACCTTAGTAATTTCGGTAATAGTATCGAATTCTCGAATATATTCTCGTTGTCTTTAATTGTTCTTTAAAACCCATATCTGTACTAATGCTTACGCTCCGTTACGGGGAGCCATGCACACATCTCGACGAGGAACTGCTATTGTTTACAGTGTCCGCTCCGGTGATCTAATTCTGCATTCACTCCCAAAACCATACCCTTTCCAATTTTTTGTATAATACACATTCTCTACAATGCCTCCCCCCCCCCTTCACTCTTAGTCCTTGAGGACTTATGTTCCAGTAATCATTTTCCTATTTTTACCTACTCATCTAATTTCTCCTTTACTTATATTTCTACATAAACCTATCTCTTTTTTCGGAATGCAGATTAGACAGCGTATAAATCAGAAGTGGTATTGCTTACAGATCCTTCGCCCTCAGTTGAACAAAATCTAAATGCATTAGTTAAGCGCTACGAACTCTGCAGCCTTTAGCCACTATTCCCAAATTCTCTCCTATAAGACGAACCCCCGTTTGGTTTCGTGGTCTTCCAAAATCTGAATAGCTATTTCTATAAAAAAAAAAAAAAAAAAAAAACGGGCCTGAAGGAAATTGAGAGTGTTAATTGACTCGATAAGTTTCATAAAGTACAGGGTACGGGCTTGGCTCTTGATTCGCATAAAGAAACGTGAATCCTGGAATTTTTTTGTTAATTTTGTCTCTTCACCTAAAATTGCAAAGCAGAATCCAAAATTTATCTCCATCCCCATCCTTGTGCTAATAAATGATAGTTTAGTTGCTGATTCGCAGCTTGTAGCAAACACTTTTGCAAAACACTATTTCAAAGTATTTTCCTCCGAAAACTTCTTCTACGAAGCAAAATCTGACCAATATCCTCAATTTCTGACTGCAATGAAAATTTTAATCTTCTGCCTACACTCTCCGAACTATCAACTAACCTAAAAGTTGGATTGCTTCTAATTCGTGTTAAAAATAAGCGCACAATAAAGGGAAAAACATTTTTCTAAGTAAAACAAAAAAGAACGGTTCTTCTAAAACAAATAACGGTTAAGAGTTACTACTACATTAATGCTAATATAAAATAATCTTGATTTACTCCGTTTTTAACCGACTTCAAAAAAGGAGGAGGTATTCAATTCGATTGTATTTTTTTTTTTTTTTTTTTTATGTGTGTTACCACAGAACTTTCTTCTAGATGAACCGATTTTGATGATTCTTCTTTTATTTGAAAGGTGGTGTTTGTCATGTGTCCCATTTAAATTTGATCAAGGTCCGACCGGTAGTTTTTGAGTTATCCTTAATAATGCGGGAGATTGAAGCTTTTTGGATGCTTTTCATTCATGATTGTTTTCACCGTCGGATTAGATTTTTGACTTAAAATACTATAAATTTGCCAAATTACCATGGAAATGTAGCTTTTGGTGTTTTTACCGTGGAAATAAATGTTTTAATTTAATTGAATAAAAATGCACTAAAAAGTAAAAAATAAAATGCTTTTTTACAAAAAATAAATACCGACTTCAAGGTTTATTATAAAAATTTAAAAATGCACTAAAAAGTAAAAAATAATTACTCCCGATAAAATATATATATATCAGAGTGATATAACTTAAGGTGATATTGTAATTCTTATACAACATCAACTTTTTGGAGTTGGAATTAAATTCATGTTAGGAACAATTTAATCAACATTTAATGCAGTTTTTAATTATTCGTTTAATATGAATTTGATGCCAACTCCAAAAAATTAATGTTGTATAAGAATTACGATATCACCTTAAGTTATATCACTCTGATATATATATATTTTATCGGGAGTAATTATTTTTTACTTTTTAGTGCATTTTTAAATTTTTATAATAAACCTTGAAGTCGGTATTTATTTTTTGTAAAAAAGCATTTTTATTATTCCAAGTATAACTCTTGTTATTTATTTAATATAATTTTAAATGTATTTTAAAGTATACATTTTTTCAAAAATAAATACACTCGCTGCCTTAACCTACAACAAATTGGGAATAAAATATTTTTTCACGACAAAGTAAAAAATCGATAGTAAACGTTTATTAAAGCACAAAATTAAACATTTTAATATTAACGACATGAGCAGATTATAATATTTCCGTAAAATTCCATTTCGCACGTATGCTTTTAGTGCTATTTTATCTTTTCAGAATACACACTAGCGATTAATATTTACTTCTTTTTTAAAGTAATGAATAATGCTTTTGAGAAGGTCAAATAGTTGTTTAAAAATCGGAAAATTGTTATTATTTTGTTAGTTTTATCAAATTTTATTACTAAACAAGCTGCTTTATTGATACTTTCGCGTGGTTTAAAAATGAATTCTGGTGTTTACGTAAGTCCTATTTCACGCTAATAAGAATAACAGTTTCCAAATGATTGAACTGTGTTGCATATCGTGCAGGGTTAAATATCTAGCTCCAAAATATTAATTTTTCAGGTGACTATATTGTAGAAAAAATTTTAAAAAACAACAAAATAATAAAAGATAATTGTTATCACATAAACAGCAAAGCAGTTGTGAGCATGATATATCAACTGCCAAGCATTCTGTATGGTAAGTATGAATTACTGTAATTTCAATTTACATAATAGTAAATTAAAAACAAATATTTGCTGTAAATTTTTTTAAAATAATTTTCTCTAAGGCTAATCGACCAGGGTCAGTCGATTAATAAGGCCGAACGAACAGTTCTCATTAAAAATGAACGTGAAAATGGGGGAATAAATATTTTTAAGGCTAATAACAGGTTCTAATATCCGCTATATTTCCTCTGTAATATCCCCTAAAGTATGCATATATTGATGAGCTGTTCTAAATCTTCGAAGTGTAATATTTCCTATTCCCTACTGCGTTTAAAATTTTTTTGAATTTTTAAGGTTTTGTAAAAGACCAAAATTTATATTTTTTGTCACTAAGTAGCGAGCTTTCCATCGATATACAACACTTAAGAAAAAAATTTAATTTTTTATTTAATCCCCGAAACTCTATATAACAAGTTAGAAATTGGTTGTGTGATTTAACTTTCTTTTAATGTGCGCATGTTAAATTTTTTTACGACTTTTACCGTCGCTAGTAATTAAGTTATTCGAAGATACATATATTTTTTTTAAGAAAATTTTATCCGCGATTTATGTGCACGATTCTTAATTTAGAAGTTAAACGGTTACAGAGCTTTTGAATTTTATTTGATTTCTTTATGGGGTGTTCCAAATCGCGTTGTATTAAAATTCTGTGTATTATTAGCGTATGAAGTCGTAAAAATTACAGCACGAGAAATGCCAATTTATCTCTTCGATTGATGCATTTATCACAATCCTTTGAATTATTAAAGATGTGTTACTTTTTTTTTTTTTTTTTATTTACAGCAAAATTACTCGAAGAGTTCGAAGGTATAATGTCAGTTGATGTAGAAGAAAACCAGGGAATTCACGTGTCTCACTAACACATAAGAATCACCGTTTATACTCGACGGAGACAGAACAAAACAGCAGGTAGTCCAAAAAGGTGTTCAAAATGTTCGTCTTCAGCGTAGGGCCATTTGATCCTGTGGCCAGTTCAGGCCACGGTGATTCGGCCGCGGCCGATTAGCCTACGGCGAGTTAGTACCGATCGGTAATGACCGTAGTAGTTAAAAATGTTACTCGCACACGTTATTAGAAATTTAAAGAAAGAAAAAAAAGCAACAAAAAAATGTATGCGCATCGAAGTCGGAATAGCATATCAGAAAACAACTCAAGAAAAAGAAGTGCGCTTGTAAATTGCTCTGGATGATATATGTTGAATTAGAACGGGGTAAACAAAAAAAGAAAACAGATAAATCTTGTGCGAGCGAAGACTAGAATATTCTAAGCTAGAAT
Source organism: Icerya purchasi (assembly GCA_039619475.1). Lineage (NCBI taxonomy): Eukaryota > Metazoa > Arthropoda > Insecta > Hemiptera > Monophlebidae > Icerya > Icerya purchasi. The sequence goes on along the minus strand of CM077115.1, from coordinate 266,194,106 downwards.
CTTCTTCTTCTTCTTCTTCGAGTCCAGACCGTTCTCGATCGTAGGTGACCTTATTAAAGAAATCTTTCGTATGCAAGGTGGACTAATTGTTGTTCGGTATTCATCCCCGACCATGCCTTGATGTCGCACATCCATGAGCGCCTCCTTCGTCCGACCTTCCTCTTGCCCGATATTTTTCCTAATAATATTACTTGCAACGATGAAGCTAGAATCACTGAAATAAATTAAATAAATGCTCGAAGACCTGATTTTGTGGTAGGTTTCAATTGAACTTTTTTTTTTATCCAAATCACATAATAACTACTGCTGTTTCCGATATCGACATCAAAAACAATTCCGTTACTGTTCCTAAAACGAAATGAAACTGTCTAAAGAAATTTATTATTTAACAGATTATTGTCAAATCATCAGACCGATATGGATGTATGGTATTCAACTCTGGAGCTGTGCAAAGACATCCAATCGGTTGATTATTCAGCGCGCTCAAAATAAGTGTCTCCGAAACATCACTGGAGCTTTTTGGTATCAACGAAACGAAGAAATACATTCCGATTTAAATATTCCATGGATCGATGAAGTCATACGTTATATTGCAGAAGCGCACGAATACCGACTTCACAGTCACCCAAATCTAGAGGCTTTAGAACTACTACTTTCCGATGATGACTTAAGGCGCCTTAAGCGCACAAAGCCTTATGAACTAGTCACCTAATTTATTCTGTAATATATTCGTATGTATGTATTTTGTGGATATGGGCATATACTTGGTGTGCGTGCGTGTGAGTATTTATATGCGCGTATGATTATGTATATATCTGTATATTAGGAGTTATGTAATTGTACATAGTTTCTACTCTGCTCATGTTACAAATTAGTTAGATTAAGTTGTAACACTGTTTTAAAAGTAGTGCTAATTTATTTACTATAATAAGATTGTACTGAAATATACGTGTAAAAAAAAAAAAAAAAAAAAAAAAAATTTAACAGATTATCTAAGAACAATCACCGAAAAATTTTCTAAAAATGTCAGAAAGTTAACACAATATCCTTTTAATCGGAATCTCGATAGTCTGAAACTCTTATCGATGACAGGTGAATAACTTAAATATGTCATCTTTGTGAATATATAGGGCACCCTAATCGCGTCTGCAGTGAATATGTAATAAACAATATGGCACTTTATTATGATTATATTGTATTATTCTTCGATGCATTATGGATATTTAATTTCTTCCTCGGCAGTATGCCTAATAGGAGGAAAAAAATTAACTTATTATCGTAACACGAGAAAAGGAGAACACAATTCCAATTTTAAAAAATAATAACATTATATTTACAAAAATAATACAAAAAACAATCGTAAACAAAGTAATACTATGTTATCGAGCGTTCCGCTATGATAGAAATATTTACCGCCTATTCCATACAGTTGTGCCGTATACAGCGTGACTATTGCAGTATATTTATGACACAATTATCGCAAAATTCTATTGAGCGTATTTAGATGGTTATTAATTGAAAATTAAACATATGACAATAAAATAAGAAGGATTACGAGATTACAGTTGCAGTAATTTACGTTGATATGCTGCTGTGGTGCAACAGTAATTCTGAAAACTGAATAACGAACCACTTTGCCTCTGAAGATACCTGAAAAATGTTAGAATTTAAGACAATTTTTAATGATTTATGATTACATAACAAAAATATGCGTATATGCTTCGACTGAAGTAAGTAATCAAAACAATTTAGTCAACGATCGTAGGTTTCGATGACAAGTAACCATTTATCGAATTCGAAAAGTATAACTATATACTTTTCAGTTGTTAAGTTTCTATTTTTTATCATTTTCAAGTTTGTATTTATTTTTTTAAATATTTTCTTGCTCATATTTTTAAAAATATTTTTTACAATTTGCTTTCTAATTTGCACACTTACGTCCCTTATGATTCTTACGGAGTTTATGTCATTAATCATAGAACAACTGAGGTAAAAACTGTTCGGTTTGACTAATGCGCATACTAAAATAAAAAAGATCATGTTAATTTTCTTTTTCATCCGACAGTTTATTTTAAGATATTTGGCTTATTTAAAAAGAAGACATTTTTTGATTTCTTTAATAACTATCACTTTTTCATTCGAAAGGTTTATTATAAAATTTCATTACTGGCTACATTGAAAATTGCAGTTACAAATTACAACGAAATAAGGAATTTTTCAATTCGTATCACATTAATTTCTACTTTGCATTTGATTGTCGCAAAAAAAAAAAAAAAAAGAAATGAAATTAGAAATTTCATTATTTATTTTTAAAGAAATTTCTTTTTAAACATATGAAAGAAAACATGTACGCATACACGCGTGCGCTGGAACAAATAATGTTATTTCCCGTTCACGTCATACATACTGCCGTGGAATATTGGCTATTAGAATTCTAGTTTTAATTTAATTCAGAAGTTTTTGAATAATTGAAGAAGTGTGGAAAAAAGTAATTTAATCATAATATGGAATTAAGTATAATGCCATTTCGACGCAAACTGTACATGACTCAGTTACGGAAAAAAAAGCAATTATGTTTTTTATTTAAAAAAAATTCCTTGTAGATGGTGACAAATATATCCGTAATTGGAAGTTACTGGTGTGTCTTTATCGGTGAAATGTCAATTTTTTTTTTTTTTCTTATATATATTAGCTCGTTTGATATTTCAAATAAAAAATTTTGGAGCCTTTTGTTACATCATTTTTGTTATTCAAATATAAATATGCAGACTACTTAACACACACCTATTTTAGCTTACTTTTTATTTACTTGATGAACGTAATGCAACCGCAATGCATTGATACTTGTAGTTAATCTATGAAATTATGTTAATATTTCGGGTGTAAAAAGTTTTTCAGATTTCATTTATATTTACAAAGAAAATCCTTTTAACACATTAATATAAGAAAATATTTTAAAGTAGCGATTACTATTTGTCATGTTAAATTTTTAATTATACGAGTATGATACGTTCCTTTTTTTTAGACGACTCCGTTCGCTAAAATTTGCAAAGTTTACCGGATAATCGATGCCGGAAATAGGCACAGATAAATTTGGCGCAACGGATTCCGTTAACATTTTTTTAAGCGCTTAATTCAAAATATAATTACGTGATTTAGCTGTAGTTAAGAAGTACTACAAAAAAAAAAAAAAAAATAAAAAAAAATAAAAAAAAAAAATTAAAAAACAACTCAAAAATGTTAACATTATTTTTTTATTTTTTTAATAGTTACCAAAGTACAGAAATGTAATTGACTGGCGTTTTTTTTCTACAGCCATATTTTAACACGACAGTTCGAAGTTCATCAGAAAAGAAAGAAAAAAAAATTGTCTGAATATATATTTCTCGATTAATTAAATTATTAAAGTGAAAAGTGAATTCGTTAACAAGGTCGCGATAATAAAAATACGAATGGGGCTAGCTTTTTTCACGCGGAAAATAGAATAAGACGAAGGAATAAATACTTACTTTAGAAAATCTTGTAAATGAAATTGCAACAATTGCACCGTCCGTTCATCAATTTGAGTGTACACTAATAAATTACCCAAAATTACTGGAACAAATATCATAATTTCATTTATTTTGATTTTAATAAAAGTAACGCAGAAATTATCAAAATTAATAATCGCTAGTAATCGCGCGCAGAGCAATGGGTAAAGCACCAGGCGGCATACCATCGTATATAGGATATATTGTGGTCTATAGACGTTTAAATTTGGATTGCACAATAATGAAACAAACATTTTCAATCAGTTTGTAACTTGGAATACTTACGCTGCATATAAAAGTGTCTTAAACACCGTGTCTCTTCTACAACAAGGTTGTACGAATAAGTAATTTGCAATGTTTGAAATTGAATAGTATGACTATAAGATTACACATTTCTAATAAATCGCGCATTTTCGTTAACAGTATAAAAGAATAAAAAATGGCAAGTTCAAATTTAAAAAAAATATTACAAATTGCCTTACCGAATAAACGTAGTAAATGAATGGAACCATATATAGAACTCATTTGTCTTCCAGGATATTTTTCCAAGATCTTGAAAATACAAAAATGGAAAAAAAAAAGATATTTTATATAGGCGCAAACATAATATATTTTGGTTTTATTAAGCTTAACTATGCTAAAAAAAACAAACAACTAAGGTAATAATAGCTCACCCGGTTGAATCAGAATTAAATACATTTTAAAACGCGCGTTAATAATATAGATACATTCGCAAACGAACGATAATGTTGTGATAAGCAAAGAGCTTTATGCTATTTTTAGATATTTCGCTCTTTCAAACGACAGCAGGATATAAACTAAATTCATTAGGACAAGCGGGGCAATTTTAATTTACCCAAATATATTCAATGCTCACATATTGACTTACGTAATGGAAACTTACGACCATTTAGACGGTTTATTGTTACTACTACATTGTAAGTAAATATGAAATATTGCTTTTAATCTAATACGTTGAGGTACAAAAGAAATACGATATGAGCGTTAATAATATTTCGTCCCGATATGTAGATGTAAACATTCGTATAACCCTTTAAGCCCCATGTCTCCATACATGGAGACAGTGGCTGTTACTGAAATAACTTAATTACTTTTTTTACACAAGTAGCAAAAATGACAATTTGTAACATTTTTTTTCGAGCTTATATATAATAAATATACTGCATATAAGCTCTGACAGAATTTTTACAAATTGTCGTTTTTGCTACTTGTGTAAAAAAATAATTAAGTGATTTCAGTAACAGACACTGTCTCCATATATGAAGACACGAGGCTTAAAGTGATAATACTAGAACCATACAGATAATGCCTTATTTATTATCACATTTGTTAAACTATTACTTAATGCTTGAGTTAGATTTGGCCTGCGTGCTTTCACGCGTTCGGTAAGTTTTTAATGCATCGTCCATTCCATATTTAAATGTCGATTACGATAAATTTTTAAAATTTCCCCTGTAAAATAATTTTACAGAATCGGACATTCTATTTTTGTTTATTCGAATAATAAAATTTTGCTACAATATTTAACCGACGAATATTTCATTCTCCATTATTCTAGTATACGCGATATTGATTGAAGATCTAATATATTGACACATTTTTTTTTTTACCGATAATTAAAATATTTCTCGGCATTTGAAGTTGTATTTTTTTTCTTTCAGCTAACTGAAAGCATACGCGCTTTTCTATCAGTTAACATCAATGTTCTAAATTAAAGAAACCAATAAATAAAAAGGTCCAGTATAGACGCGCGGAGCGATAGAATCAAAATTAAAATGTCGCGACAATTGTAAATCATAACAAGATTGAGGGAATTTTCGCCCAAAATAATATAAAAGCTTTCTTATCTAATGATACAGCTGAATGTAATAATATCATATTTAAAAAAGGTTATAATAATTCAAGAATAACAAATTTAAAATATCGAGATATTAAAAAATTCCAACATTTCTGACTCTGAAAAAAAAAATTAACGTAAAACTGTCGACGGTCATTAGCATTTTAAATATAACAAACGTTCGCTAGATAAAATTAACCAGCTTACTTCTCCATATTGTATGCGTTCCTGACGATACAGCAATTTACTGCCTAAAGTTGTATTGAAGTATTCTTTTATATTAGCAACTATTTCACCGATTGGACTTTCCCTAAGAATTGTACGCAGCGATTAGAATTGATAAATTTAAATAAGCTCGATGTCGCGGTAATTCAATTTTGTCGATCGATCGTAAATTCGGTGTTTATTTTTACATTAATGTTTTTCCCTTGAACGCTAAACTAAAAAAAAAATAGTTTCAGTAACCGAATAGTATATGAGAATTCTCTGCACACAAACGAAGCATCTTAAATCAGTTTTATAAGTTACGCATTGCTATTTCAAATAGTATAATTAGTACATCGCGATAATTCCTATTAGGAAAAACATAAATGTATTTTATTGCACTTACAGGGTCGTTTTTGTTTTTTTTTCCCTGATGAACTAAATGCTTGCACATTTTGCTTCGATGCTACCACTGCATTTGAATCAGAATTATAGGAATAATAAATACACCACTTTTGTTAATAATTAAAAGTTCTACAGTTATTGTTACAGTAATTACTGTTCATCGAGATACAAAAGAAAAAGAACAGATAGACAAAAGCACATACTATTTATAACAGGAAGTGACTTCAATATAAAGCACAGCAAGATTGATAACAAAAGCTCAGCATCATGCGATGAGTTTAATTGTGAGATATTATCAACCGACAACTGATTCTCACAGACTTAAGGAAAATACCTGATCTCATTGGTTTCTTTGTGGTAACATACACATATTGAGCAAGCGTGAAATACAAGTTCCGATCATTCGCCTATATTTTTAACGTTAAGTTGTAATTCTAGTTAAAAAGGAAAATCCAGGCGAGTTAATTAATAATCGAATTGATTAGTGCAGTTTTAAATTGAAGCTAGAACAATATATTAATCGATTAGTTCTATCGGAAAAATAACTGAACACTGAAGCTATCTGTTATAAGTATATAACACGATACTCTTGTTATAACGCGTAAAATACAGGAAAACAATTACACCATGAGAAAATTAAAGAATTAATTTTCGAAAAAAGAAAATTTAAGAGGGAAAGTATCACTAAATCACCCTACAGACAAAAGTGCTTTAAATAATGCTGGGCAGAAAATAAACAGTGAAACTGTACATGTCAAAAATAAGATTATTTCCAAATGTCTGAGTGAATAAATTAATGGTAATAAAATTGATTCTGTGGAAAACTGTTAAAACGTTTAAAATTATAAAATATACATATACGAAATGAAAACCGAGAAAAAAGTAACGCTCAACTAGCTAGTAGATTTGTTGAATATTTTGAAAATACATTCATCAAACAAAATGAAGCGGATCTTTCATTCGGAAAGCTTTACCTAAGGTGAATGTAAAATCAAGTACATCTTTCCTAAAGAAGTTACTGAAGAGATTAAAAGGAATCTGATCGCACAATAAATTCTAAGACAGCTTCCTAAGAAAGTTATAATTAAGCTAACACATTTTATCAATCCCGCCTTTGGACTAAGATATGAGTTTTAAATTAAGAAAGTAGCTGCGTTATTTTATAGTAACAAAGCCAGGAAAACCATTAAATGAAATTTCACTGTACCGACTTATCTCACTATTTTCGGTTATTTCGAAATTGTCTGAAAAATTATTGATTAAATATTGAAATCATTAATAATAGGAAAATATCTAATTCAATGCATCAATTTTAATTAGGAAAGAATCGTAACGAATATAATAGAAAAAACACTCGAAAAAATGTTTGTCATATTTTCTTTTTAAATGTGAGGCAAGTATCTGATAATTTGATATGAAGGATTTAGATATAGAAGATATTTATACCTATAACATAGCCGCAGTTATTAGAATATCGTATTATCTATAGAACGTTTAGAATCAGTCGTGAAGAAACGTATATTGAGCTAAAATAAATTAAAATAACGTTACTATAAAGTAGCGTATTAGCACCTTTACATGTATATATATATTATATACTGGTGGCAGATGACGCTGTTATATTAGTAGAAAATACCATGAGAAAACTGCATAAATGGATTAAACGATGGCGAATTAAATTAAACGGAATTAAATACATTCATATTAATTTTACTAATAAATAAATGATCCCAAAATACCAACCCTTAAAACTTATAAATTTCTTCGGGTATCACTCCCGATGTGTAAGGATTCGTTAGAAGGTTCATTTAAAAAAAACAAATATAGAGAACGAAAGAAATTCGGTACGAGAAAATATACTGACTTATGAGAAACGATACCACATTGTCAAGTTGTAATGGTTTACTATCATACAAACAGTTAGAAGCCTACATGGATGTATGGTAGTCAGATATGTGATTGTATTTAAGTATAAATATCATACCGCGATTAAAAAAGAAAAAAAAAAAAAGTTAATGCTCCTTAGTATTTCCAAAACAAGGATCTTCATTAAGATCGAAAATTGGACAATGGTAGACAAACAATTACAAAGATTGTTTAACAGTACCAACAGTATTTAAAAAATCATGTAAATATGTTGAGGCCAACTAGTTTGTTGATAACACTAAACACATAAGGAGACTCAAAAGGAAAAAACCTCATGAATTAATTAATTAGCACATGACTACGTATTTTATATTAAAGTCTATGGAACCATTGATCAAATTAACAAGTTGTTAATATGTAGTGGCTGGAGAAGGGCAATTCTAGTAACGAAAAATTTTATAATTAGAAAATTCGTTTGGGAAATAAGCATACTTGATCTGTGAAGAACATTGCGAGCAAGTGGTTTTATAAATTTAAATTTCTGGCGATATTTCCTATGAATGTTTTGCAAGTAAAATAAAAATAAAAAAGTAATAAAATTAATATCATACTTAACGCCAGACTTGTTCTTCTGCTTCATGTAATTTTCTAATATATTATCAACCGTAACCTTAGCGGGTAAACAAACTATCTGCAAATAGAGAATACATGACATTTGACATAAACAATTTTATAAAGAATCGTTTAACATTCTGTTTGTTAATTATAGAATATAGTAATAACAAACAAATTTAAGTATAAAATGATTGCTTCCTTAAAAACGCTTTGGGGTATAACCCATCATCAGCTAGAAACACAACTCAGTATATATAATCAGAAACAAATTCTTAATTTTTCTATTTGACCTCAGTGTGATTTAGAATTTGTTTCTGATCACATATATTGAGTTGTGTTTCTAGCTGATGATGGGTTATACCCTAAAACGTTTCTAAGTAAGCAATCATTTTATACTTAAATTTGTTTGTTATATTTGTATTTGTTATAACTTACTATATAAACAATTTTGATACGAAAATTACTTTACGTTTTACTATTGCTAAAAACAAACTCACATTTGTACATAGAATCTGTAATAGTATTTCAAAAAGACACTTTTCTTCTGTTAGTGTTAACTTTTTTCAAATATTAGCGATTATCTTAACCGTGTACGTAAGTGTTGTTTCAGATTTTTATTGTTTTCTTATTATTCCCGCAAGTTAATAATACTATTTGAAGAGGATACTTTGTACAAATTTTTTTCTTCTACCGGTAAAAACTTAAAATTTTCAAAATTTACCAAACTATAATTCAGTTAAATACTAGCGTTATGTTACTCTTCTATTTTCCTCGAGCGCGCAATATAGTATTGAAACAACATATACGTTTTTATTCCCTCAGAGATGCCAGCACGGTCTCCTCATTACCGTAGACGTAAAATTAAATTATTACTTTATCATTATTATTAATTGATTAAATCCGGGTTTAGGTCTTTTAAATTGTATAATTTAATGAACTCCCTATATCTATCTTTCTTGAACGGCCGACCGCTAAAAAAAAAAAAAAGAAACCAACAACGGATTAATTAAATGTATAACATAAATGGTCGTATCACTCGGTTGCAGCTGATGGGTTGTCGATGTTCCTTGCTGGCAGACAGGTGTGTACGTTGGCCGTTCGGTCTGGATTCAGGAGACGCGTTAATTGAAATCACTATATTTTACGAATTTTACAAACTTTATTAATTACGACTCCGAGTTTCGAGGGGATCCGGTTATTAGCACTTTTCTGGATCGGGCATCTTTCGGTTGCGAGACGATTTCGTTCTTCTTACTAAAAGTGGTCAATCTTATATCGCGATTTGTCGAAGACTCCCTTTCAACCTAGACGGTTTCAGATTCCGTTTTTTATTTCGTGTTGTGCCTCCATCCCCGCAACTGCCGGTCAGTTCATTTGCTACCCACTCATTGCGCGCAACCCTCAAAGGCGAAACAATCTAGAATCGACAACTTCTATCTAGCAACTGGTTCCCATTCACTTACACTATCACCTTCTCAAAACGCTCAATCTTTAGACATTTTTATCTTATATATGGCCTATATAATGTACACATTATAAAATAAAATTTACATACATGTTACGTTGGCTGTAATTTTCGATACAGTCTTTCAGATGACAGCATAGTTGCCTTTAAAAAGGATTATATTACCATTTTTAATGCACGCATTTAGTTTCCGCTCTCTGCTTTCTCGTACCCGGAAGAATTTAAGACAACTATAAAAATTGATAGACCGATTTATAGTATATTTTCCGTTCACTCATTTCTTTTGATTAAGGAATTTACATCTGTTCGGAGAAAGGTTTGTTTTTTTATTCTTTTACAATGAAGTTTTATTTTTACCGCAGTTATGGTCAAGAAACACTTTTTAAGATGTATCTATTTTAATTATATTAAAATTTAAATTAACCCATTTTCCAAAAAAAATTAATTAATCAATTTAGGAAATATTTTTTTGAAGAGTGGACAGTGGTACTGCGAATCTATTTCTGATGGAATATTCAAGAAAAAGGGAAAAATTAATTAAAAATTTAGTTAATTACGTTATTTTTATTATATTTAACCGCATCAAAAGGAAAAAATAAAACGTAATAGATACTTATTTATTTGTAATAAATGTTTTTTAGATAAGAAATATTTTATTGGTAATTCTGGTTTTGAAGTTATTTAAAAAACCTACAACAAAACTGTTCGACTGATTGAGATAGATAAATTTAAATAAAATTCAAATAATTAATCGTGTCTAATAGTAGTAAAAATTATCAATAGTTTATTAAAACGGTAAAGATAATATATTTTTGCATCTTGTACTTTTTTTGTATTTTTTAGTATGGAATATGCTTTAGCCGCGACTTAACTGGCAGAAAACGTCACACTAAAGTGGAACGCGAGAGGTAAATAAGAATACAGCTTTTTCTTCTAGTTGTCTTAAGTCAGTTGTGTAAGATATAAAATTGTTGTTGAATGAATGAAAGAAATGTGATTACGTAGAAGTATTGAAAAATAGAGTTTTGATGAAATGTACGAAATAAAGAAAACGAAAATTTTTGATGAATGAAATAAAGCATTGAAATTACGCAAATCTATGGAAATGAAATAAAAAATGGAAATTTTGCAATACTTCTTTTAGGGGTTATCAACGTCGATCTCAAGAAACTTGAAAATCGGCGATTATTTCGGTTCATGGAAGTTGGATTACAACTATCCAGCTCTACCAACTACTCGTGGAGGATCGTGTATCGATTTGATCTTCGCTCGTCACATCGACAAAATTGATTCTAAAAATTATGTAAGTTACTTCAACTATCATAAACCCATAATATGTCCATTAGTTCTAAGGATCACGTGACGCAAGAATAAAATTTTTTAAAAATAAAATCGTTTAAAAATAAAATCGTTTAAAAATTATTATTTTCTTTCGAATTCAAGATGTTCATTATCGCATCTTTAATTTTAACATATCATACAGAAACAGTTGAAAGTATCAGAGATATTAACAGACAGCAAACGGCTAAAGCATGTTCCATGTTTTTTGAATTTTAGTCTCTAAACAGAAAGCATTGGGGAGTCAGGGGATCTGCAACGGAGAGTGCCCAGCGCCGACTTTTTTTGTTTAATTTTCACATTGATAATCTGAATTTTTAAATGAATATATACATATTCAGAACAGACGAGAAGGCAACGTAATATAATTTTGATTAGAAATATAGTTTTCTCGTGCATTTGAAAGAGACTATGAACTGTAATAAGTTGAATGTTACCTTTTTTTGGTGACAAATTAAATTCCAATCATCTACTAGCCAAGGTTTTAATGTATCTGGCATTTTCACTTTAATTTCAACTTTTACCGTAAATTGCTCTTCCTACACATTAAATAAAAAAAAAACCGGTTAACAATTGTTTATTGCTATAATTACATGTAATTGAAAAATGACTTTCTTTTTCAAATTTACATAGTATCTAGTACACAACCATTACAGAATATGTAATTTATTATGTTTACTGGTTACTGCGATTAGTTATTTAATTAAATTTTAAAAAAACACCGATTTAAATTCGTTACTGACATTTTATATTTATCGTTTTAATTCATTTCATCTTCATTGTTACCCTGAATAAATAATTAAGACCTTTAGCTTATTTTTTGTTAATTTTTAGTATGGCATTTTACAACCGCGCATTAAAACTTGCCAAGTATAACAACTTAAATATAGAGTAGGCTCAAATGATATCGCTACTTTTAAACGCTTCGTAAACGATGATCGTTCGAGGTAGGATAATGAATTAAAAATGAAAATAAAGTAGAAATGGTGCCATTTAATACGTAATTTATTAAAAATAGAAAAAAAAATGCAGTTAATTTTTTAAACAAAACTCCTAAAAAATCAAATGTTTCGTAAACGAGAAGCGACTCTTAAGAATGTAATTTCAAATTTCCAAAACGGTTAGTTTAATACTACATTTTTTTCTATTTTTAATAATTTACAAATTAAATGGCATCTTTTTTACTTTATTTTTGTTTTTGATTCATTATCCTACATCGAACGATCATCGTTTACAAAGCGTTTGAAGGTGAGGATATCATTTTGGCCCATTCCGTATATTAATCTTAATTACATACGATGTTTCTGTATAATGAGTTTTTAACTCTTCCAAATTTTATTTTCACTTATGTAATAAACTTCCGACCTTATGCTTGATTAATATTTTTGAAGTACCAATGAGGTTTTTGTAGGCTTCTTCTTTTCCAATATAGAATTATTCATGACGTCTGCATGTGTACCTTTTGATGTTAATATTATGAATTTTTATTTTAAAAAAACTACTGTTAATCAATGAATTACTGAAATATCGATTGTAATTTTTGTATTGCAAATGAGGCGATGCTTCTTAACTATATTGCAGCAAACAATTTAGATTTGTAACCGATTATTATAATAATTATTAATAATATACTAACCGATTCAATAGTCGGATCATTCATTACACGTTTTTTCTTATTCGTGACTGAAGTGCTTTCATCCTCCGAACTGTCAGCATTACAGTTATTATTGCTATTGGAAGCTAAAAAATAATAACGTATACATTTAATGTTATAAACGATGCTGAAATCTGAATTTTACCTTAAAAAATAACATAATATTCCCTAAAAAAGTAAAATTTGCAATTATATGAATTCGTTTGTTTTCCCGTTACAGTTTTAGTTTTACTTTCTGTTACGCATCAGTCATTGTGTATTAATAATTTTCCATTTCAATAAAATTTGTGCTCTAAATTTTTTAATCATCTAACTGATTAGAAATTAGGTTACCTTTGCCGGTCTTGACATTTGAAGTTGATGTAGTAGCTTTTTCACCTTCATCATCGCTACATTCGGCGTTCCAATTTTTACGCTTCAAACGTTTCATATCTTTACTAGAACAATAAAATTAAAAAAAAAAAAAAAGAAACAATCGAAACGATTAAACCAAAAATACTATTTTACTTAACGTTTCTCATTTTTTAAAAAATATTAACCGCAAACGAATTAAATATGCTCTAAATTACCTAGCTTTAAGCAATTCTTTCTTTCGTGCCAAATTTTCCTCATTGTATTTGAGCATTCTAACATCAGTTATCCATTCGTCCCAGCTGAAATTATAGTTTAATATTTTAAAAATAACTTATAAAAAGCGTTTGTTAAGCAGTTTTTAAAATGCTAAATATTAAATACTATAATTTGAAATTTCATGTTGATATTAAAAATATGTGATCTTAAGAGTTAAACAAAAAAATACACTCGATTACGATAGTAGTACTTCTGGTTACGGTCATCTTATCATTTCTAGTTAAGCTAGCTGTTATCCACGGGTTCACCCGTGTATTAATATCCGTTTAAATCTGCATTTGGAAATTCATAAAAATTTTTTGTTTTATCTGGAATTATATTTATGTAAGGATCCTATTCTTTTTCTCTTTGGGGAACATGTTCATCACCGTCCAACAAAAAATGGTCTTCATGTTTCACGTTTAGCTTAAGATTATCAAGCTTTCTTGTCTATCGTGTCTAACAAGAAGTTTTGCTCAACTAAACAGCGCACACAGCCATCATTTTGAAAGGGCTTAGTTGTTCACACGGTGAACTCCCATACATCTTCTTCACTCATATCTTTTAACCCATTTTATTAAAATTAATTTATTACTATAATAGCAAACTACAATAGTTGAGTGAGGATTTCAAATTTCAGTATAAATAACATTCTCTGTAGCAAATATTAAAAATACGATTTGCAGTATTGCTTCCAGTTGTTCGTTTGTTTCAGACGAACAGGCTTGAGCATTACGTATTCAAACGGTTTCCATCTTACTTCCCGTTGCTTATCTGCTTCAAACGACCGGACTTGAGCGGTGCGTACTCGAACCATTTCCAGTCTTGCTTTCTGTTACCCACGGCTTCGCCCGTGTATTAACACAATGTTATCAAGAGTTTATTATTTACCATAGTAGTATAATATATGGGCTACTGCAACTAATAGTACAAGGAAAAGTAGATGAAAACCGGAAGCGTAGCAGATCGAGAATGTCTTGGCTAGCCAACATAAAAAGCTGAATAGCTATCAACAATATAAGGAAACTAATGGATGTAGTTCGTAACAGGGAATTATTGAACACATTGGTAGTTAACTTTCGCTAAGCGGATAAGAAAAAAGAAAAAGAAGAATCATTTTATTTAAATTTTGTCGTTTAATTTAAATTTACCATGGTAATTATTTTATTTAAAATTTTAAAAAAATCAATTTTTTTTTATACGTCCCGCGTGCATTTCTGTACCGCTGGTCTCATCACAACTACCTAAAACCTCATATTTCGTGAAGGAGAAGGGGGAGAAAACTCAGCCGCACCTTAAAACCTTCGTTTGGATAACACGAATACACCCAGAAAATTTTAGCATGATCTATCCGGTGGTACAGCGACGCATACAGGACAAACATACATACATACATATAAACATTCATTTTTATACATATGCAGAACGAAAATAGTTTCTACATATTCATATTAATGTAACTGGACAAATTTTATTCTCGAACTAAAAGACAAAAGGCGCATATGAATTTAATAAAAAATGCATTTCAGAATTTCAAGTTCATTGGTAAAAACTAATAAATGAATGTTTAATAGTTTCAAAAAAGAAAAAAAATCAAGATAAAGCACAGTTGATGTTGAAAAACAAATAAAACTTTTTTTTTCTAACAATTAAGATTGACACGAGATTTTAGGCTTCATTTTTGAAAACTAAGGGCGTATTAACTGTTTTCTAAAAATAACCATGAAGAACAAAATATTATCTATTTTATAATATATGATAATAAAAAAGAAACATAAACAACAGCAGACGGATTATTTTAACAAAAATTCAACCAACAAATTATAAAACATCAAAGAGTACAATAAACAGTTACATTTCACGAACCGCATTTATTCGCATCACATGTTTATACTATTTTTATTGCTGCGTCTAACAGAAGTGATAAATTTCGACATTGCTAAAAAGAAAAGAATAATTATATTTAAATTTAACACACAGGAATTTAGTTAAGAAGAATCTGTATATCATATATTTACCTTTTATTCCATCCGGCATAGTGAACAAAATATTCACATACTCCTTTTTTATTTTTTCGAACCTTTAGGCATTTCGCTTCGTATAACAACGGACCGTGGAAGCATATAATTTTTTCTCCTACACAACAGCAATTCACCGGATCACAATTATAAATTATTACACATTTATTCCTTATTAATAATTTTAAGTACATGAAGAAACTGAAGTAAACCATAACGATAAGCCGTCGGTGACACAAATGTATAAATAAAAATATGATACGTTTATATTAAATATAAGGGCAGTAATTGGAGAATTCTTAAATTTGTTATTTGAAATTAAGAATAAAGCGAGTAGTCCCAGACACCCTAGGCAGGAAATCTGGAATTGATCTCCAGATTTATTTGGAACCAATTCGATTTCAAGTTGATAATCCAATACAGATAGTATTTAATTAACTAGCGCTAGTAATTTTATATGCAACGCAAGAATTCATTTTCTTTTGTCACTTTTTCAATTGAATGTTACAATATGATCTAAAATGATATTATAAAATAGTTTATTTATTTCATTAATTAATTCACGTATAAATAATAGTCTTACGGTACACTCTCCCCAAAATATATGTATATATATATAAATAAATGAAATATAGCATTCGCAGACTTATGATGTTAATTAAGAATGGCGAATAATAACAGCTGAAACATAACGTAATTTAACAAAAATATCCTTTAACGAATAATGACAGGAATAAATAATAAACTATCCAGAAGTAGTGAGAAGATGTGTTTAGAAGTTTCAGCAATAATGAAATAATAGATAATTGTTTGAAATAATTGTTGCCGTATTGTAAAGGAATAAAAAATATTACGGCTATATAATAGTGTTTAATTTTAAACCTCGAATATTATCATAAATATAAAAAAGCAGAAGTGTACAAATTTTAATATATTTGTTATTCGTAAATAAAAAAAGGATAAAAGATTTATCAAAATTACCTTCCGAAAATTTAAATTCGTTAACCATTTTGATGTATCCGTTGTTTTTTTTTTCAATAACTTATTATATCTGCAACCATGATGAACTAAACGCAATAATTTAGAAATATATAAACCATTTCCCAAATGTAAACAAACTGCTCTAATCGAAATCAAAATAATCGATAAAATATTATACTAAATTTATTGTAACTACTTTATTTATAATAATTAAACGATTTAACGAAATTTTGTTTATTTCATATGAATTTTTGGATTAATTTTTTATTTATAGAATAAGCTTTTATTTTTGATCACGTTAATTTAAAAAGTCAATAATTTTTTTTCGAATAATATATTTATATTTATCAAATATATATATATATATATATATAATGAAGTTAATGTTTTAAAAAAATTTTGATCTGATTTACAATCAACACGAGAAATAATAAATTTTTGTTCATTATTATTTTTGAATATTATTTTTCATTAATTTACTATTGTCGAACCCACACCTTCAGTTCTCATAGTACTAATCTGTGACTTTGGAACAGTGTAATTTTACCGGGAAGTTAAATTTATGATTCGTTTGGCAGCAGTTCAATGTAATTCATTTTAGGTTCCATTTAGTTTTTATTTGATTACGGTACTTGGGAATCATAGCTCTAGTACCGACTATTTTTTTCTGATTTTTTTCGATAATGATTTGTATTAAAATTTAATTAAAAATGAATTCAAAAATTACTACTTTTATAATTTTGATATTCCTTATATCATTTTCTTGTCAATCGAATGGAGAGTGTCCAGCAGAATGTTTTTGTAATCAGGCTGAAGTTAAATGTGATCAACGAAAATTGCAAAGCATTCCTAGCGATTTACCCCGAAATGCACATTCCTTGTGAGTATAAAATATTATTTTGTGGTACATTTCAATCGTCAATGAAATTATGAACATGTAATTGTTAATATAAAATATTACACCAACGTATTTAGAGAAAGTTCCATAATTCCCCGAAACAAGTTAGTATAAAAATTTTTATTGTATTTGAAATGTTTTTATTCCATTTGTGGTTGTAGTAGTGTTTGTTTATTTGAATCTTTTTAGATGAGTACCATATGCCTTTTAAATTCGGCAATGTGTGAATGATTTTGAAAGTTTTAAAGTCATCAAAGGATTTTTTAAAATTATTTCGGTCGATGTATTTAATTAATTCTTAAAAACGGACAACCAGATAAGAAAATCAATTTAGGTTTTAAGTATAATTTTGTTAAATGTTATAAATATTTTTTATTACGTTTCAGAGATCTAAGATATAATGATATTGGACATATACCGGAAGGGATTTTCACAAATAATACAGTTCTCTATTCTTTGTAAGTATACGTTGAGTAATATTTGAAATAATTAAAAATTGTAAACCAAACGTTTCATATGAACTTTTATATATAGTTTAGGAAAAACCATAAAGTATTTGCTTTTTTTTTCTCTTTGGGTATGTAGCAGTTAATTCTTGCGAAATTGAATTTATTCTTTTAATAAATTTTGCTGATTTTTCTGCTAAAAATTTGTTTTAATAAAGCAGATAGAATTAAGATTATACATTAAAAAAAGAAATATAGTTATTCAGCGAGCCGGGCTATTATAAACTACGGAAATGTTTTAAATTTCAATTTCTTCGAAGGTTTATTTAACGTACACGTTAAATTTTGACTGCGGTTATATCTTCATCGGTCTATAAAGGTTTATTGTAGAGTTTTAGAGAATGAAATTTAAGCTTGTTTAATATTATTTAAAATTTTATTAATTAATTAGAAACATGTTTTTTTTTTTGTTTTTTTTTCACTGATGTTTAATAAAAATGTTGAAAATCAGTAATAATAGCAATGTTTAGTCTATAAGTCGTATTGTTTAAATGTAATTATTTAATAGGAGTTTCTTTAAGTTTTGCCTTGTTCATTTATTGATACAAAATCGATTTATTTATTCTTCTTGAAAATGATTTCTAGATTATTAAATAATAATGCATTGGCGGTTTTAAGAAGTGGTACCTTCCGTGGATTAAAGTCACTCAGATTTCTGTAAGTCAACGTGTAAAAGCAATTTTTAATATAATATAAGCGAAGCTGTGTATTTTATTTTACTAATAATTATAGTTATAAAAAAAAATAAATTAAAATAGAACAATTTTTGTGGTAGAAAGACAAGCGGTTATTTCTCTATATATTTTATTTTACATTTATGTTCTTCTATATTTGTTTAACATGTGCATACCTGTTTGTGATTTTTAGATAACATTCAAGTTGCAAATCTAGATTGTTTTCATCGCGTTTATTTACGTGTTGCTTTATTTATTAAAACTGAATTATATAATTGTTAGTTATTACAGTTTGTTTCTCTTTTATCGGGTTTCTCGGTGCATTGCTGGAATAATTCTAATTATAATCATATTTTTATTGTTAAATGGAATATATATTTTAATAAGTTGATTTTCAAAAATGTATCAAATAAAATCCAATTGCATAAAGACTAATTAAATTTCTTATAATAATAAAAACATGGCGTGTTTAGAGGGCATTCCTTCGAAACCTTCAGCCCAATAAAAATGTATGAAAACTTAGATTTTTATTCTACTTGAATTTGAACATAAATCAATCATTCGTATATTTTTTAGGATAATCACAAAGTACGATTAAAAAATTTCACGGTACGTGTTCAAATACTATGCGAGTTATACTTTTTACGTTTTCCTGGCTAAACATATGCGTGTATGTTTTGCCGTAAGTTATTTTACAAGTTTTACGAGTGGAAAAGATTTTCCTTGAAAATTCGGAGATTTTTTTTAAAAGCCCGGTTTTGCGTTACTAACCATGTTAGTGGTTTTTTATAAAGTGTGCAAAAAAAATTGTAGACAAAAGTAAGAACAGGTCTAAAAGAAGACCATGCGATGGCCGATGACGAGTTAAATAATGCTAATAAAAATAAAATTTAATACGCAATTAAAATGAATGTTTAAATATATAAATTTTGGGACACCTATCGAAAATTTTAGGAACAATTTTTTTTATTGAAATCTTTAAATAATAATCAAGAAAGAAAACTGAAATTTTATACATTGTATTTTAAAAATATACAAAGAAGAAAAAATAATTATGGATTTTGTTATATTGTATTGTTTTTTTGAATTCTCGTTTTTTTTAATATATCGGAATTTAAGTAATATAAAATCTATTTTTGAATTCTGTACTAAAGTAATCATTGAACGGGGGTTGTTATTAAAAATTTTTAGATATTTTAAGAAGGGAAACTTTAGTGTTTTCTTTCCTGTAGAGATGATCCATTGACGTTAGATAGAATTCTTTAGAACGGATGATAAAAATGAACAACCTTGAGCTGGTAGTAAACTTCAAGAAAAACACAAACACAACTAATTTGAATGCCTACGAAGCTTGCTTAAAAATAGTATCGCATCTATGAATTTTAGATTTATTTTAAACTATCTAAATTTGAGAGTTAATTAGAAAATTACATAAAAAAATAATTTTAACATACTGAAAAGTGGAATGATTAAGCTCGATATTATTGCTAACAGATCCAGAATGTATACGAAATACAGCGAGAATACACTAGTATGTTAGAAGTAGCTAAGTGCAATAAATAAAGATGACCATCAGATTATTGGCCGAAAGTGGAAAAAATGAATAATTAAAAGGATGACATTTCGAAAGTTTGAAAAAAAAAGTCGTGGGTTGCTTATAGAAAATATGACGAGTTGACTTGAATTATTTTAAAATAAAATATTAGAGTGAAGAATCGCGGTGTGCGGATTTTTAATTGGAAAAAAATATTTGTTCAAAAGTGTACTTATCAAAAGCTTAGAGATATGAAACAAATTTGAGTTTTCTACTTGGAATAGCGAAATTATACTAATTACTGTGCACACTGGTTACTGGAGTTGAAGAAAGATATTTTCTTATTAGGGGTTAATTTTGGTCAACAGTAGTTTTTACGTGCTGGGTTAAATATTAAAATTTACAGAAAATGACCTACTTCATACATGCAATTTATTTTTTCGGATGAATGTTTTAAAATCTTCGCAGTTGCGAAAGTTATGTGCTAATTGTTACACAATGATTTTAGCGCGTGGCATTATTAAATGCATTTTTGGATTACATTTTTTTTCTAAACAGTTGGATTTTTTACAGCAGGCTTTTAAAGTTCAGAAAAGGTGTAAAGTTAGACGAAAAACAAAATACCTTGTATCGCATAATTTGACAAACTAAGGAGCAAACAAAAATCTTAAATTGGACTTTTCTTTATTTACTTTTTTTTTCTTTGATTCTAAATAATTATAAAATTTTATTAGTTTACCTTATTTTCTATTAAAATTTACACATTGGAATAATGGTATAATTCAAATATAATGTATATTTTAAAATAGATGGAACGTGAAGGTGTAATAAATGAAATTCCGAGCAGAACGTTTAAAAATCCGTAAATTAAATTTTGAATTGTAAGATTTATTTGAAAATCCGAAGAAAATTGAATAATCTATCATTACCGCGTTAATTCATAAATTATTCAACGAAAAAACCGGTAGCAATTCTACTGAAGTTAACAAAATATAGAAGAAATTTTAGAGAGATCGAAATTGGGCACATATATTTTTTAAACTTACTCGTATCAGCACGGACATATTTAAAATTTAATTATTTTTTTTGTTCGCAGTTATCTGTTCAAAAATCGAATTCATACGATTGAAGAAAAATCATTTGAAGATTTATATGCTTTAGAATTTTTGTAAGTATTCTTTTAAAATTGTTTATGTTGCCTTTATAATAGTTTTCCTTTATTCATGGTTTCCGGTAATTGATATGGTTAAATTAAGAAATGTACAAAGAACACACTATGCGCGCCAGTATAGTTTTTCCAAACTAGTGTCAACTGATTCAAGAATTGGCTTATGTTTTAAAAAAGTTGTTTCAAATTTTGTTGCAGGTTGAAAAAATTTAAATGCTTGACGACCAGCCTTCCGTCTAAAGAAAAATCGAAACCATTTGACTGATTAATTTTTTCACCAATGTGTACGGCTTAAATCATTTAGCGTAGAACCGGAATAGATTGTAGTAGTGTTATTTTTATAAATTAGTATTTTTCGAAAAAAGTTAGCAGCAGTTTTAGGACTCTAGTTTGGATTAGTTTTCTTTTAAGGCGCTGATTTATGTGTAATGAAAAAATATTAATAAAAAAGGACGAATCAGTATATAAAAGGAATAGATACATCTTTATTGAAGTGTTTTACCATATTTTTTAAATGCCATGTGCGAGTATTGATTTTTTAAAACTGACGTTAAACGCGTGTGTTTAAACAATAATCTGAAATTGTTTTTTTGTGTCGCAATTATTAATTATTTTTTATGCGATTTCAGATATTTAGAGCATAACAGAATAGTCATTTTGGAGAGCGACACGTTTATCGGATTGCGTAGTTTAAGAAGACTGTAAGTATATAATAAATGTAGGTTAAAAAATAATTTATCTTATAGACAGATTGAAAATTGTTTTACACTAACAAATAGCGTGAAAGTGGTTAGAATATTCTTATTTTATTCAACGTTGTTAGATTTTGTTATCAGTTTTGTAAAGCTGCGATCGCGGCAAAATGTATTAATTGTTCCGAGGGCTTCAAATAGGAAGCATATTACAACAGTTCTAGTAATTATAATTCTTAATCATTAGTTCTCTATTAGTTATAATTTTATTATCTTTCCATATTAAACGGAACTGTACTGATAACATAGCTAGATAAGTGAGCAGTGATTTCGTAATAAGTTCCGAATAATGCATATTTATCTACTTACTAACAAAATGAAATTATTCTGAGAAAATCAAATAACATTCTGCATTGTGGGCGGCATATTTATTCCAGTTAATTTTATACAATTTTTTTTTTTAAAAACCTTGTTGCAAATCAAATAATTTCCTCTTTTCCCAGCAATAATAATTATAATAATTTTTTACATTTGCGTTCACATGATAAATTATTGGATTTAAAGTTTTTAAATGGCGAAAATTATTAGTAAAAATTTATAAAACTGAATACGTATAATATATATATATATATATATATATATATATGCGGATTTTGTTATAATATAGATTTTTCTTCTCGAAGATTGATTGTTACTTTTTAGAGCAAATCAGATACATTTAATACGTCATCTGTTCGAGTTTGTTATACTAACAAAAATTACCAGGCGCCAGAGCTAATAGCTCATTATTTCTTCGTGAGAAATCCGCGAAAATATTTATTCAAAATGTTCATAACATAAAAAATAACCATTTATCCGAGATTTATTAAATGTAAATAACATAAATAAAATTATATTAGTGTGTTTATAAACGTATGTGTAAGATGGAAAACCGCAGAGACTAACTGTACCAACTAATGACCTACACTACATCTTTCAAAATCTTTAGCCGATAAATTGAATTATAATTTTTATAAAAGACGAGAGTCGAGTATATTTAATTTTCTTTGGTCGCTTATTATATTAAAGATAGCGACATAAATACTGATTCGTATCAATAAACACATATATGTAACTATTATAGCTGAATGCGCAAGAAAGTGTATAGTTGTAAACTTTGTTATGGAACATTTAGAAACGATGGATTTTTACTCCATTAATTTGATCTCTTCTTGTTTTTAGATTTAATAAATACGTTTCAATCGTAGGAGTTCTTGTGATGGAATTTAGAATAATAAAAAAAAAAAAAGAAAAGTAATCTCATTTCATTTTAACAATATACTGTATTTTGTCGAATGTTGCGCGTCATTGAACCGATCTCACATTTCAGATTTTAATACTTATCTCTATGACCAGTTATATTTTTAAACAATTGCATTTGAATCGTATCACCTGACGCAGGGGTATCGTGACATGTCACCCGGTTGATCAGGCTGCACAACAAATACGGTCCCGTGCAATATGTACACAATCCTATAAAGTACTGTCAGCCGCTTCGCAGATCGCGTCCAACCATCTGCTGGCACACGATCTCGACCTCTCGTTCCATTGGCCTTTCCTTGGATGAGCAGCGTTTCCAAACTTTCCGCTATTGCAATGTCCTGCTGGGCATGACCGATGATAGTCTCTTCGGTTTGTTAGTCTCATTTAGTATCGAGACATTAGTTCTCCTAGATGGAACACGCATCATACGCTTCCGGCACCACATTTCAATTACGTCCATACGTTTTTCGTTCGCGCTGATTAGCGACCAAGTCTCCGCACCATATAAGAACACTGAGAAAACGAGAGAGTTCACCAGCCGTATCTTCACAACTTTACTAATAGCGGAGTCTGCGTAAATTCTTCTTAAGCGGCTCATTGCGTTGCGTATGCAATCTGGTCTGTATCTCGTTTTCACATCCGACGTTGTCTGTAGAACTGAAGTATGTAAAGCTGCTTACTGCTTCAATTCCCTTAATTTCACGTATTGTTAAGCAGTTATTCTTTGGAAGGTTGATCATTATTTTGTTTTTGGCTTTGTTAACGAGGAGTCCATGTTCTGCACTAATTTTTACCAGTCGATTCAGAATATATAACATGTCTTTCTCGTTTTTTCTTCTAACATGGTGCCATCCGCATGTCGGAGATTAGAGATGTACATTTGTCCAACTGGGATACCTCCATCTCAGTTAACTGTACCATTTGTTGTGTCGATTTGCAATGTTCTGCGCATTATGCACTCATCAGCGATGAGAAAGGATACAATCCGGGCGTACCGCACGGGATAAAACTTTTTCGAGTATATTACATTATCTATCCGGATTTTTGCTGAATTTTTTTCATATAGCCGCTTGATCAGCCATATTAGATGTGC
Organism: Icerya purchasi; assembly: GCA_039619475.1. Lineage (NCBI taxonomy): Eukaryota > Metazoa > Arthropoda > Insecta > Hemiptera > Monophlebidae > Icerya > Icerya purchasi. Next base: position 266,169,696 of record CM077115.1, on the reverse strand, counting down.
TGGCACGCCCATATCTATGGTCACATTTTCGGCCAATGTACACAGTCGAAAGCTTTCTTATAATCGATGGAACAGCGCACAGCTGGGATGTTATATTCACATGTTTTTTCAATAAGTAGTTCTTAGATTTATGATTTGTTCTCTTGTTTCTCTCTCTTTTGTAAAACCAGCTTGCTTTGGCGGAATCTGAGTGTGCATCAAGGAATATAAGCGTCGTATATAATTTTGATCATGACTTTACTTATATGAGGTATCAGTGAGATAGTTTGATAGTTTCCACAGTACTCGGGTGATCCTTTCTTATACAGGGTGATATAGAGGTGGTCTGACACCATCCGATACCACTCCTCAGGCCACTCCCCCTAAAACCAAACGGTGTTACAAATGTGGTAAATTATTTTTGTAACTTTGCCATCCGCAGCCTTGGAAACTTCAGCGGGAATACCATTATTCACTTCGCAAGACCCTGAAAGAAATCATCAGAAACGCTAGAAACCGTTGCATATAGATGACGAAGGATGTATGCAATCTCCTCTAAAGGAGAAGCGACCACGATGATGATAACTAGACTTATTTTCTTGAAGAGGAATCGTGTTTCATTTTTCTCAGCGCGCGATTGAACCTGCTCGCAAATAGACGGTAGATGGTTATTTTTATCTCTGCGACTTAATTTATTAATTATCCGACTCAAGTGTTTCTCTTTTTGTCACAGTGTTCACGACCACGAGGAAAGTTTCGCCGTTCTTCAATGGCTGCTACCGTTTGGTCTGAAGACCAAAATGTTTCCATGTTTTGGCTAAGTTGCATGGTTGTGACGTGTGATAAGTTTGCTGCATTTTTTTAAACTCAGCTGATTGCTGATCATCAGGTGACGTTCTGACAGATTGTATTTGGGGTTGCAATGTTCTGTTCAAGGCTAATTTGAAGGCGTCTGGTTTTGTAACTTTCATTCTGGGATTTACTCTGCATTTCTCCGGAGCGTGGAGTCTTAAATGGAATTCCATCAGCAGCAATCTCTTTGCTCTGAACTGTATTCTGCACCGGGTAGCGCTTTTGCATTTTTACACGATGACGTCCATCTCTTTATTCACAGGTATGTAGTTGATTTGGTTCCTATATCTGCCACTGGGTGATAACTACATGACTAACTTTCGGGGATGATGTTGGAACATTATTGTGTTCATAATTGACACCTGAGGATTAACTACAAACTGAATTAAGTCTTAAGTCTTCCCCTCTTGCGTCGTCACGCTTCCCGATCGCGAATATACCAACAATTCACGAATGTGGTCGTCTATAGTCTCCCATCACAACTGTAATTTATCTACTGGAAATCGAGTTTAGCGTATCTGACAATGTATCGTAGAATGATTGCATTTCTGCATCGTCCGCCTCAGTTGTTGAGGCGGATACCTGTATCAGATTCATATTAACCTGGCCTGCCTTTAAATTGATCATAATTATACGGTTGCTGATGGTTTTATGCTGTTTTACAATATAATTAATCGTTTTCAGTACCAGGGGAAAGTTACGCTTTCCACTATGCGATTTTCTGTTGCTGGAGGCATAAACGGTATAATCCTATGTTTGAAAATGACCAGTCTGAGTATAATGAATCTTTGCAAGCCGGCAGATTGTAATATTGTATCTCATTAGCTTGCTCTGTACGATCCTCAGCTTGCCTGGAGCCAATTGTCCACGAACACTCCACGTCCCAAATCTGTTTATATCGTATCGTATCTAAAAAGCACCGGCAGCATTTTTCACCACAATGGATATGCAGTATTTGACAAATAAACGCGACTGGTCTTTTACCTTTTTCCCATCTCGGTGGACTGGCTTACCACTGATTGTTTGTTAGATTTCTAAGTTAGTCCTACGAAGCTGAAATCTGACATGTCAGTTTTATTCGTCTCAAGTATCCCTTAAGATGGGCGCTACTTCTAAAAACTCAAAAATCTTACCGAACTAAAAACAGAGATGGTATTTAAACCTATTACTTTATTTACAAAAAGAACCCCCCCATTTATTGGATTTTCGGAACAAGTTAATTTAGACATATTCGGAGGACGCTGTTCGTGTACGAATTATTACATTTCTTTTGTCTCTTTCATTTTTATATAAATCATTTGTAAATCCTACAGGATTAACTTACCCGTATGCAAGTAGCTAGCTTGTTTATAATCATTTTAAAAAAATATACGCACACATTTAGTGTGTTACCTATTTATTAAATACAATGTTTTTGATCGCCGTGGATCTATCTTTTTATAGGAGAAATTAATTCTAAGTAATCAACCGCAGAAATTAATTACACCTCGTGATTTTTAGCATTTTTTTTCTTCTTTATTATTAATTCACTTACCTATTTTATTTACATTTGTTATAGACATTGCTTGGAATACGTTTATTAATATCGTTTTAAATAAAAAGTAAAATCCAATAATGTATACAAAAATGTTATTGCGTCAAAGAAGGCTCGTGTGAGTCTGTATCTGGTAATTTAGAATATGTGCCCAGCTTTGATTCACTTTGATGTTAGTTTCTTAAAGTAGAAAACGTATCTTCCTCTTAATATACAATTGCGCATAAATGATGATTAAATTGTGCCACATTTTGACTTGTTCTATTTTTTGCCCTAGAACGATTGGTGAACTGGCTATTAAAGCGATGTTTTACCATTCTAAAAATAGTCATCAACTCCTATTTCATTGCTGTAATAATTCCTCGTGCTTCTAAAACAAGTGTTATGGACAAATTTATTTTCGTGCATTTTATTTTCTATCCGTTTATTACCAACGCGCTGCAGTGCTGTTTATTTTTTCACTTCCATAGCTGACGAATAAAAATGAATCGCCGACAGACACAGAGAAAAACTTCAATGAGTCTACTTACAAACTTCTGACGGCCCACGGTTCGTTTTGTTCGTGAATTACATGTTTAAACATCTATTAATATCTTTAAAAATTGAAATATACCACATGTCAGTGTAGTCATGGTCGTGTGTCAGATTCTTCCATTTTATTTTTATGGGTGGGGGGGATGTTTGTCTTTTACGAATCAAATAAATCGACAAAAATGTACACGATGAGTATATTTGTTTGAATTCGTCTTAAAATACTTGTATATACGTCGTGTAATTCTTTTTTCCTTTTTTTTTTCTTTTTTTTTTTTTTTCGATATTTTGAAATCGAGTTTTTAGATAAAATATATATAAAATAACATGCGTATTGTTTGCACATACTTTTTTTAGATTACATGTTAGAACTCCCTTTTTTTTTTCTTCTTACTTATAATCTAGTTACAGTATAACTTACGTGTTAAAATTGTCATTAATAATTATCGCCGATGACATATTCGTCTATAATAAACTCTTTGGTCTTTTAAAGTGATTCTATTAGTATTTCAATGTTAAAGAGTTAGACATGAAAACAAGTTTATAGAGATTATAAAGGTTCTTTATAATCTCATCATCGTTTTTATTTTAAGCTTTTACGAATGCTAAACCAGTAAGGATTTTTGGTTCTTTAAAAAAGAATACTTTTTATTTCACCTTTATATTTTTTCTATACTAACTTTTGGTACAATCCTGGACTTCTATATTCTATACCTTAAATAACCTGAATAACTTACGCAAAAATATTTTTGACAAGAATTTGTACTACTTATATGGTAAGTATTTTCTTCAATAATCTATATATATATATATAAAACAAAGTCGGGTTAGTTATACCATTTATAACTTAAGAAGGCTGGACCGATTTTTATGATCTTTCCTTTGTTGGATTTGTCTCCACCCCGAATAGCAAAATACGAGATTAAGAAAAAATTTATACAGGAAATTCATATTTTTTTTTGCTGTTTTTGGCCCAAAGGGGGGTTTAAATAATTTTTTAACCGAAGTTTTTGGATTTTATGAAAGGGCTTTTATGCTTTGTTTTATATGTTAAATTTCGATTTTAAAGGGTTATCTGGTGATGAGTTATGAATTTTTTAGGGGTGATTTTTTAGGTCGTTCTAAATTCCATGTTATATATTCTAGACGGTTTCTTGCCGCCTGGAGTAATCGCACAGCTCATAGTTGTAAATTATCACAGATAGAAGTTTAATTGTAATTTATGATTCAATTCTGATAAGTCAAACCGTTTCCGAGCTATTGTATAATTGAATATTTTGTCGTTTGTGAACCATCTATATGTGTACGAAATCGTAAAGCGCGGTATAAATTTACTTTTAGAAATTAAATTACTTTAGAAACACGTTTTTTCGTGTATAGCCGTATATAAATTGAGTGTGTATTCTGTGTTGTTAGCTAATAATGTAGCCCGAAAAAAATATGTTTCCAAAGTAATTTACTTTAATTTTTTAACAGTAAATTTATACTGATTTTTGTTGTTGAGAGGAATAATGCCTTCTTGTCACGTGTAATTAAAATACTTTTCATTTTGATTTTTGTACATTTATTGAACTTAATTCATTTTGAGTATTAATTTTGTCTTAATAAAAACTGAATTTAATTCAGCTAATAAGTAACACAACATTTATTGATTCTGTGGCGGTACGAAGTTCGCCGGATCAGTTAGTATTTTACAAAATGTTTTACAACAGGATTTTAAATATATATTTTAAAATAGATACGTCTATGAAAATCTTAATTGTATTCTAGAAAACAACATTTTACGTGTTTTCGGAAATTGTATGAATTGATTATTGTTCGCTCGGTTCTTCCGATTTTGTTAACTATCAGTTGTTACGTCACAACTTTCTGGTTTGTTCATACGTTCATTATACTTACTACTGCAATAATTATATCGCGAAAACATTTTTTTATATATATACATAATCTTTATATTAATTACAGCTGGTTTCCAAAGACCATCAAGAAATTCTACTGGAATTCAAATTAACGCGTAAAGAGCCATCACTGTCAGGGTTCCCCAGGAACATCTATTCAAGTTTTAAATGAAGTCAAAGACTCGGCTGTATCTAGACCAAACATTGGGGGGGGGGGGGGGGGGGGGGTTACGAAAATATTTTTATAATAATACATATATACCTATATATATATACATGTGTGCGTGTGTGCGCGTGTTATCATAAAATATATTTATTTATAAATAGTACACTAAAGCCCTTGTAGTCAATTATTGTATATGTAATATTTAAATAATACAATAAAAACAAATAAAAAATAGTCGTTTCCATGGAATTCATAAAAATTTTAATTTTCATTTCTTTTGTCAAAAATTGAAAAGGAATAAATTTATTCTGAATTTCGGTCCATTTAATTCAAGGGAGGGGGCGAACTCGGATCTCCCTCCAGATACGGCCCTGACTTCAGCCGTCGAATTTCTTGGCTGTTGTTAAGCAGATTGGTAGCCAACGGGTGGGATGGGTTTCTAAGCGACTAGTGTACCGTTGGGCAACAAGTTTTGTTTCTTCCTTTACGTAAGGTATGTTAAAGTCCCCATGGAGTGTGTCCGTGGAGACGTACCGAGGAGATGGCACAATAAGTCTAATGGCCTTATTTTGAAAACGTTGTATCTTATTGATATGCGTATTTTAGCACAACCCCATACAGTCAGGCCGTATGAACCTGCGTACACTTTTTCTCATTGACTTTAATCCGCCATCGATCTAACCACCTTTCAGATTTTGCTAGCGCCAGCTGTAATTTATTTGTCGGCATTCCAGCATCTTTATCTATCGCAATAAGAGCAGTATCGTCTGCAAATGTAGCAATGGTTACGTCCTCGCTGTCAGGGAAGTCTGCAGTGTACATTTGGTAGAGCACCAGACCGAATACACTACCTTGAGGCACACTAGCGGATACAGGATAGATGTTAGATAGTTCATTCTGGAATTTTTCGGTCCTCAAGGTAAGACTTTAAAAGAAGATAATAAGGATGAGGAAGATTTTTCTTAATTTTATATAACTGTATCAAAACTGCGGTGGTACACTGTATTTACTAAAACGCCGTTTAAATGTATCAAATACAGGGGATAGATGGAATATGGACTTCGGTTATGCATCGTAAAATTCGTATTTTTTGTTTTCCTGTAAATAAGTATTTGAAACGGTTAGAAAGGCAAAGAATGAGATGAGTTGGGTATCTAGAAAAAATATAAGTGCAGTTCTCCTTTGTCTTTTTGTCTTTTTTTCACATTGTATTTACTGACTATTTTGCACCTGAAGTAAGCAGAAAAATTATTTAGTACAGATTTTTCAGAGATATAATAGAAAAATTTATATATGCTAATCATAATTTTTGAAGTTTTTTTCAATATAAGTTCTGTTTCAGAAGATAACTATTTTAATCGGATAAATTGTAAATTATCTATAATTTATCATGCACACATTTTTGCGATTTAGTTTTATTTATGTAATTTAAAAACGCTAAGTTCCTTTCAGCGTGTATTTGTTGCTAAATTAATTGTAATGGAAACATAAAAAATCATAAAATGATTACTAAACTGTTCATGTATTAATTGAATGTAAATAATGCAAGATTTGAAAATTAAGCAACAAGGCTGATTGCGAAAAGCATGTATGTATATTTAAAAATTAAGGTACATCAATATGATCTCTAAAAAATACTTTTTGTAGATACGAACTTTTTCCAGTTGTTTTAACACTTCTGGAAAGCTTTAACTGGCATTTTTCTAAGTATTCTCGTCACGGACTATTGGATGTCAGCTATTGATTCAAAATGAGTTCCTCTCACAATTTGTTTTTAACCCCAGGGCACAGGAAATTCAAATGTAAAATAAAAACAAAAAATGAATAAAAATTAAATAAATTTAACTTCTTCTTTTTCTTTATGTGTCGTACGTATTACTGAGCATTGACATCACAGCATCAACATCTGTACTTTCGGCGGCCCTTATCAGGTTTTCGGTGGTTACCGGTCTCGTCCATTGCTTTATATTTTGCAACCATGTCGTTTTCTTTCTTCCAAGTCTTCTTCGACCTTCTATATTTCCTCGAATTATTAGTTTTAATAGCTCGTACTTGCTTCCCCTAATTATATGTCCAAAATAACTTATTTTAAGTTTCTTTATGTTTCCTACCAGACACCTTTCTGTACGAGACTTGTTTTCAGTACTTTGCCGTTAGTTAATTTCCATATCCAGGGGATAGGTAAAATTTTACAGTGAAATTACATTTCACGTGCTCCTAGATATCTGAAAGACTTCACCGTGTATGTTCTAGCCTCTGCGCCATACAAGAGAACGGCATAAACATATCATTTCAGCATTCTTTGCTTGGTTCTTATATTGATTGCTTGATTAGTTAATAGAGTGCTTAGTGTTTGAAAAGCTGTTTTTTCATATATAATTCTGCGTCTGATTTCTGTCTCCGGATCTACCATGCTTGTTATAATGCTGCTCAAGTATTTGAATTCGTGTACTTGCTCGATTTCTTTGTCGTTGATTAATATTTTTACTAGTGGTTGTTCCTCGCGACTTACTATCATAAATTTTGTTTTACTTTCATTGATGATGATACCGCAGTCTACTCCTGCCTGATTTACTCTATCCACTATTTCCTGAAGATCTTGTATTGATTCCGCTAGTCGGACAGTGTCACCTGCATAGCTTATATCATTTATATATTTACCGTTGATTTGAATTCCTTTTTCTGTTTCCCCCAACGTCTGTTTAACAACTTCATCCGAGTAATCATTAAACAAAAGAGGCGATAGGATACAACCCTGCTGTACTCCTCTGTTTATTTACACTTTCTCAGTCTCTTTTCCATCTATTAATACTGTGGCTGTTTGTTTCTAATATATTTTCTTGATTATTCTAAGATCAAAAGCGTTAATCTTACGATTTCAATTAATTTATCGTGCTTTACTCTGTCAAAGGCCTTCTCATAGTCGAGGAAACGTACATATATATTCTTCTTATACTCCCAGTATTTTTGAGTGAGTAGATTTAAAGCTGGAAGTGCTTCCCTAGTTCCGAGACCTTGTCGGAAGCCGAACTGAGTATCGTCTAAATCTTCTTTGCACTTAATTCGAATTCTGGAGTGGTGCTTTATCCTTATAAATATTTTAAGTAAATGGCTCATTAGGCTAATCATTCTGTATTCATCACAACTGTTTGCCGTTGACTTTTTCGGTAATGTTACAAACATTGACTTTAGCAATTCCTCCGGCATTTTCCCTGTGTCATATATTGCATTGAAAAAGATATTCAATTTTCGAATGGTTTCTTTATTCCGTATTTTAAATACTTCACTCGGTATTTCATCCGGTCCTATTGTTTTTTTTTATTGCATATCCCACCTTAGATTTCAAGATTTCATATTTTCCGTCTTTTTTATCATCATTTATTTCTTTTTCCTCAGCGTTTTTCTTTCTATCATTATATGTTTTTTCTACAAATGTTTTCCATATAACTTGACAGAACAAAAAAATGAAATTATCATGCAATTTACTGGCTAACGTATGTTCGGCTTTTCCCTCAAAGACAGCTATCATAAATCTGTGTACCGTATGAAGTTGTGGTCATTGTTCTAGAAAGTAAAGTGATTTCCGTAAATATTTGTTTATATTTTGATTTAATTGTAATAATTTATACTTTAGGAGAGGTGGTCATTGTTTATTTCGCGCAATTTCGTATTGTTTATAAAAAACTGAAAGCTATTATCGTCAAATTCGATTACAAGTAGTTTATAAAATTAAATATGACTGGGAACATCATAAGGATTTCATTATCATCGGTAATTCTTCACATAGATTACCAATAAGCAATACAGCTGAATATGAAAATTTGATATGTTTAGATAGTGAATATGCTGGTCACAGTGAGTTACAATGTATAAGTCAATTATACATAGCTATTCGCAGCAATGTCGAGAGTGTGGTTTTTTGTGAAAATTTAAAAGTACATTACCAAAAAGTCAAACTACAATGAATGTAGTATATAAAGAAGTCTTATAAAATTGTTAAATTAAGTCATTTTCGATATTGTAATATGATATTAATGTAATTAAAACGGCACATTTTTGCAATATCTATTTCACCGATTTACATATTTTTTATTTCATACAAAAGCGCAAATTCAATCCTATGTCAATAACACTTAAAAAGGTGAAAAAAAAACGGAAACAGTTTTCTTTTAATAATCGATTAATAAACCCTATTTAATAATTTCGATAAGTTTTGCCCTTTAAAAAATTGATTCAATCCTTATTTACCGAAAAAATGAAAAAAATAGATTATTTTTAAGAAAAAATTAAAACTGTATTCCAGTTCATTTACATATTTCGTAATGCCGCAAATATGTAAAAAATAACGTTTATAAAAATATATTATCAGTTAGTAAAATTAAAATAATTTTCTATACAATACACAGTGTGTGTCCTATAAGTAATGAGACTGTCGCTATTAAATCAATACTACTGGCGCTATCTTTATGAAATTTCGAAAACTAGTTCGTACAACCTTCTTTTCAACACAACCGAAGTTTCAGAACAATCGGATTATTTGTAGTAGCGCAGTAACAGTTCGTGCCAACGTCTCTTAGTACATGCGGTCATAATTGTTCGGCCGTTTGAATCTGTTCAATTGAAGCAAAATGGTCGCCTTTCAGCGCCATTTTCAATTTGGGAAATAGAAAATAGCCCGGAGGACTTAGATCTGGTGAGTACAGGGGTGGTCGAGCAGCGGAATCATTTTTCTCGCTGAAAATTGTGTGTTAATTGCAGCAGTATGCGTCGACACGTTGTCGTTCAATAAAAAAAAAAACAACCGATCCTTCTAGAATTGTTCTTAATAATTCGTTGAACAATGCTTTTTGGAATACCGGTTAGCTCTTCCAGCACATGTAGCCTGCACTTCGATGTTTTTTTCAAAACAGCTGCGACGCGAGCGATGTTTTCATCTGTTTTCGCTGTACAAGGCCTCTCACTTCTCTCTTTGTCTTTAATCGAATCTTTACTCACCGACAATCGGTTATACCAATGAAAAATGCTAGTACGAGACATTACGGACAAAGAATAAGAAGCCACCTTTAACATTTCGAATATTTCAGTAGCACTTTTACCCGCTTTAAAACAAAACAAAACGTTGTTTCAAATTTTTTTCCATATTAAAATTATAAAAATTATGACCGCGTGCACCGAAAGACTTGCACGAACTATTACTGCGCTGCTACAAATAATCCTCCGATCGTTCTAAAACTTCGATTGGATTAAGAAACGGGCTGTACGAACTAGTTCCCAAAATTTCGTGGAGATGGCGCCAATAGTACTGATTTTATAGCGGCAGTCTCATTACTTATGGGACGCACGTGTACGAGTATATAGAAATCTAAATACTGACACTGGATGATGATTATTCTTTTTGCTCATAGAACTTTAAGGTAGTTTTTACTTTTGTTGTTTTTCATCTGGGTATTGTGAGCGCTGTTAACTCAAGCGTGGCCACGATACTGCATGGTGATTAACTTCCTTTTCGCCATTTTGAAGGCTGTTAACTATAACCATAGTGCAGCGTGGTTATTCTTACTTTTGATTCTCATTAAGCATTGTGAACGGCGCTATTAACTCAGGTGTGGCCGTAGTGTTGTACGATGATTCTTTATTTCACTCCGTGAGGCACTGCGGTAAACACTATTAACTCAGGTTTGGCCATGAAATAGCTTTTTCAACAGTTATCACTTCGTCGAGTTTTGGCGGATTTCAGCTAGTAAATTGTTATTATTCGTTTATTATATTTGAAAATTTGATGATAGGTGAAAAATTGTAGCAGCTTCAAATCTATAAAAGCTAATCGGATACAGTTGGCGATTTTCCTGGTTGACAGTTTTTACATTCCATAAAGAGTTTCTCTAACAACGTCGTTAGTTTTCGACTGACGTATAGTTTTTTGTTTTTTTTTCTCATAAAATTAATATTATTTTGAAAAAAAAGATTATGATAAACTAATTGTTAATTTCTTTTTTATTTATTAAAAATTGATTCCGTCTCTTTTGAAATTTACCCAGTCAACTCAATTTCCAATCATTTAACGTAACAATTTTTAGTTTATATTTATTATATTTTGGTTCTCTAGTTTCAAAAGAATTATTATATTTACGATTAAATACGTAAAGCACATATTCTATCGCTTGACAGAGCATCAACTAACACTAAAATTTTCCTTATTTACAAGTTACCATTTTTCAATAAATTATTTAATTTTTATATATTTTAATATTAACATTACACGTTATCAGTAACGTCAATTAATTATCACAAATGTTAACGATTTTATTTTTACTTTAAATACAAGGATGAATACTTTTACAATATTCAAACAGTTCGACAAAATTCTACAAAATCATAAAATTATAACTTTGTAACATGTTTTTTCTTTTACAGTTATCAATTGAATAGCAATTTAAATAATCGGATGTTTATTTGCAGTGGACATTATATGCCAACGGTGGAATTTCTTAATGCTTTTTTTTTTTTTTTTTTTCGATGACATTTTAGTGTGCGGCAGCAAAATTCACACCAAGTTTTACCCGAGCAAAACACCACTGTCTAGCCAACAGGGTAGTTGACTGTTACACAATTTTAATGTTGATATAAAGTAAAAAGAAAAAAAAAAAGACACGTATTTAAAAAAGAAAAGCAAATGTTTATGTTTAATGAATGTATCAACCGAAGATAAAATCATCAATATAAACGGTTTTTAACTGACGACGAATCCCCGTATGGGTTACATTTTTGATTTTTTTAAATTTTATAGCTCCATTGTTTCACTCACGTTAACTTCCATCTGTGCCCGTCTCTATGACAGCGGTTATGAGAACAAATTAGTAAGCAGAATATAACGAAACGTGGTATGTGTTTAGAGGACAAAAGTAGCTACCAAATGTCACTACTAAGCCACACTTTCCACCTAATTTCGTTTGCGTTTTGTGGGCATGTGTGCATTATCAACCCACTTCCGTAAAATATTTTTAATTATACCTAGTTCTTAGTACGATACTGGAATATTATATAGTGGGTTAAATTCCTTCATTTTTTATTAGAATGTTGTGAATACTCGTAAATTAAATTTTTTCCTTTTCAACCTCTTAAGTCTCATAACATCGAAGTAGATTTTCTCGACATTTATTCCAAATTTAGTTTAAAATAAAAATAGTTTCATAAGAGGGATACAACTGTTTTATAGTTTTTATTTCTTTAATTTTAGCTGAAATTGACTAAGGAGCGAATATGAAACCTTAACTAACACGTACTATAGAATATAGGTGAAACCGTTCGATTTAATCTAATGTTGGAATTCATGTATATATATATATAATTGTTTTTTTGTTTTGTTAATAGGTTTCTGCATAACAATAAAATTCAGGGATTAGCTGAAAATGTATTCACAGATTTAAAATCATTAAGAAGCTTGTAAGTCTGAAATAAAAATGATAATAAAATTCATTTTATGTAATTAGCTTTATTAACAGATTAGTATTGCATTTATTTCATTCTACTGATAGTATACGGATGATAGGGTTAATTTAGTTTTGTTCATTTATTTATTTGGGCTTTATGTAGTTTTCCTTCGTATTTATATTATATGGAAGTCGTATTATTTTTTGCTATTTGTCTGCTATAGTTGTGAGGGTTATCTCAGAATGTTACAATCCTCATATTCATTTTTGCATGTATTTATATTTCGGTCTATTTTTTATTGTTAAAGGATGGAAGCCTAATTTCGTGTTATATGTAAGCCAAGTCCAGATCAACAAAGTCATCACTACAGCATTAGAGCTACCTTTAAATCCTTGTTTTTGAATCTTATAATTTTGATAATCTTTTTAATATTCAATCAACTCTTTGATTCATTCGTTGATGCTCAGTATTTCATACCAAAAAGTGTAATTGAACTAACAATGATGCAATAAATCTTTACTTTTAAATGGTTTTTCAAGTTCGAAACATAGGTTTCATTGTTATCTTCGCACATCGTCTGAGTCGTATTATTCCTCATATTTATTTTTTCTTTGATTTAGCCATTCACAGTACTTATGAGGTTTAGTTGTTTAAATTTTATCATACTTTAGTCATTAATTTTAATTGTTCCCAGCTTTTATATTTCATATACGTGTATTTAGTTCTCTTTTTATTTCATCCTACACTTTATTACGTAAGTATCTTATTCTTGGGTCTGATTATGAACGTTTATTCTACTTCCGACAACTACAAAAAACCCAATTTCCCGAACAAAAATGTAAAACAAAGCTTTATTAATATTATTATCGTTCAAGTTTAATACCGTAATGTTTTACTTTTAGTAATTGTTTTTGAACATTATAGGCGGTTAGATAATAATCCTATAGTATGCGACTGTGAAGTGCATTTATTAATGAAACAGCTTCGCCAGAAGGAACTTTCTGAGTATATCGATATTACTGGAACGTGTAATTTACCTTCATCATTGCACGGTTTACCCTTATCTTACCTATATAATTTGACTAGTGTAGAATGCAGTAAGTAGTTTTTAAATGTTTAAAATTTGTTCATTTTTTTTTTTTTTTTTAATCCACAACGAAAACTTTACTGTTTATGATTTTGTTTGTGAATCTTCTGGGAAATTGTAGTGTAGTAATGTTGGATCATTCAATATAAATTGAATAAAAAAATTATGTAAAAGGTGCAAATAAATATGTTTAGAAACAAATAATGAAAGAAAATATTAGAAAATTTATCCCTACAATTGGTAAATTGCGAACATAAAAAAAAAGAAACTAATTATAATATGTTGTAAAGAGTTGAGAAAATGTGGGAATATGTAAATTTCAGAAAAAGAACGTGTGGGCTGTGATAATAAATAGTTTCTTTTCACTAGTACGTTATAATATATTTTAAAATACCCGAGGCTTTGTTTAATAAAAGAAAAAGAAGAACAACTTTTGTAGACTTCTTGTTACAATAAAATTGGACCTGAAATTTAATTATTTCCATGATAATAAAAAGACTAATGGATAACTGAAACTAAAAATCTTGTTACAGAATTTGAAAGAGGTAAACAATGTTACAAATATTTTAATTATGAAAAATAGTCATTTGGAAATTGTAATGATTGGTTGTTTAAGAGTGAAATCAATTTTCTTAGCTAATAACGTTCCCAAATTTTATTATTGATATCGTTGCAAGTTACGGATTTAGTTGATAAAAATGTCTATCGCATGTACTTTACAATTTCTGTAGCTTAATTATATATCAAACACTTTATATTGCACATTTTTAATTCCTAATGTTAATTATTTTACTAGTTGTAGATAATAATCCATTACCTTTATACATCTTCAGTGTAGTGTGGTTCATATTTGGTATATATTGCCTATATTTGATTATCTTCCTTCTGTAATTTCTTACGCAATTTTATTTAGTTAAATTTTTAATTTCTTTTAATTAAGCTTTTAGCTCTACTCCAACTTTATTAGTAATTAAACTTTATCTTACAGTGAGCATAAAATATTTAAATGCCAAATATTTCAATTCAAAATTTTTGAGCGCAGTTAGCCGCTAGATATATTTAGTCATAGTTTAAAATAATAATTAATTTAGCACAAATCGTAGATTTGTAAACAGGGGTCAATTTAATGTGTCATTAAATATTAATTAAATATTTCCTCTTTTAATCACATTATGTTAATAAAGCTGAAATTGAGCCCTGTATTCCTTTACATAACATTGTAGTCCATTCATACAAATGTAACAATAACCGATTATTATTATTATTATTATTTATTTACCACTGTTTGTAAATTCATTATTAGTACAAATTATCCCTGCTGCTAGCGTTATGGTTAGCATCAGTAGCATTAACATTACTGTTATAAATATTATTATTAGTATTTCAACCGTTGTAATTTATTTGTATTTTTATTGTACTCTAGCTCTAGTTTAGTAAGTAACTTCTCCTTATTATGATTGAAGTTCACTTTTCAAGTACATGGGTTCGGGGTATGAGTGAGGTTAAGGTTAGCTGTAAATAGTAGTGTTCTTAATATTAGTTTAATTAGTTAATTAATGTTTTATTATTTTACACATAAGGTGAACTTAATATCAGAAATATGTAAACACAGGCCAATTAGTGTTTCCAAAATTGTAAAAATTTTTTATTTGGATGGTCAAAAACAAAACTTGGCTTGTGTCTATTTGATAATGTTTTCGCTGATCGTGCTATCTTAGCGCATAAGCAAGTTTAAATTTACAATCTGTTTTATCTACTCTGTATTATCTATTATTGCAAATACAATTTGATTTGATATTCCTTTTAAAAATTAAATTTGATTTGATTATTATTAATTTCTTTTTTCTTTTTTTCTTTTCGTGTCATACACAAACATATGTGCGTTGACGATTATTTGCTAGCTACATATCATGTTCCATGTTTGGCCGCTGCGTCCACCTAGTCACTTATTGTTATTTTAGCGATCGTGATCGCATTTTGTCGATCCACGTCATCTTTCTTTTTCCCCATCCTATTTTTCCAATAATCTTTCCTTATATAGTTAAACGTAACAATTCGTATGGTTTCTCTCTGATAACGTGGTCGAAATAGCCAGATTTTATTTATTTGATTATATTGAAGTTTGTCTCTTAGTGTTTGCTCTTTTTTAACACTTCATCGTTCTTTATGACATCTTTATCCTATGTATTCACATTTCGCATGTTTCTGGATATCCCACTATTCTTTTTGTACATGTTGCTGCTTCTGCATTGTATAATAAAATCTGCTGGATAAAACATTTTATAAATGACTTGTACGCAGGCTTAAAGATTGAAAAAAGAACAAACTATACATAAATTAAGACAGATTTATTGGTTGATTGGGCGTTACTCTAGGCTCAATCTGTCTAATAAACGTCTGATTTATGGTCAAATCATCAGACCGATATGGATGTATGGTATTCAACTCTGGGGCTGTGCAAAGACATCCAATCGGTTGATTTTCAGCGCGCTCAAAACAAGTGCCTCCGAAGCATCGCTGGAACTTTCTGGTATCAACGCAACGAAGAAATACATTCCGATTTAAATATTCCGTGGATCGATGAAGTCGTACGTTGTATTGCAGCAGCGCACGAACACCGACTTCACGGTCACCAAAATTTAGAGGCCTTAGAACTGCTACTTTCCGACAATGACTTAAGGCGCCTTGAGAGCACAAAGCCTTATGAACTAGTCACCTAATTTATTCTACAATATACTCGTATATAAGTTTTTTGTGGATATGTGCATATACTTGGTGTGCTTGCGTTTGAGTGTTTATATGCGCGTATGATTATTTTTATACCTATATATTAGGAGTTATGTAATTGTGGATGGTTTATACTCTGTCCATGTTACAAATTAGTTAGATTAAATTGTAATATCGTTTTAAAAGTAGTGCTAATTTATTTACTGTAATAAGATTGAACTGAAATATACGTGTAAAAAAAAAAAAAAAAAAAAAAAATTATTTTGATCTAGTGTGTTTGTTATGTGGCGGCCGAGAAATATGTATTTTACCATCTCTTCTATCTGTTTACTATTGATTATTATATCTACATTCTGATGTATTTTGTGACTGACTATCATTATCTTCGTTTTTCTTTCATGCTGTTGTAATTCTTTGCCTTAATTTGCCAATAGAACAGTATCATCGATGTAATGGATGGTATTAATACGTTTGCCGTTTATTTTAATTCCGAAGCTTTTATTCCATAGTGCATTTTTGAAGATAAAATAGGCATATATATTGAACATAAAGGGTGATAAAACACATCTTTGTCTAACTCCTCTGCGTATGTGTGTTGATTCAGATTCGAACTTTCTATATAAATTTTAACACTTTGTTACTAGTATAGTTTTTTCATTACTCTTTGATCATATTCATTTATCCCTTTCTGTTTTATTATTCGTATTAATTTATCATGTCTGACTAATAAGACTTTAAAGTTATTATTCTAAAATTATTTACTTTTTATAATAAATAAAATCGTCGTGAAATACATTATTTCATTAAAAAGTTTTATAAATTCATTATATTCCTGCGGGACAAATAGTGGCCTAAAATATATCGCAAAACGACCTAAGAAAGTAAGTATTACATATGTAATTTATGTTTTAAAATGTTATATGATTTTTATACAGCTAAAATATACGCCCTATACTATTGTACAAGTATTAAAGGCTCCACGTACAGATTAAATCATATTCTTTTTTAATTCTTTTGTTTTTTTTTTTTTTGAAGTTGCAACATTGGTTTATTGAGTAATTTTCACGTGGCCTACAAAAATTTAACTAAATCGACATTCATTTTACTAATTATAGGTATTCCGAAATTAATTAATGTACCCCGCAACATTGAAGTTATTGAAGATGAAACTGATTCAGTGTTCTTATCGTGTGAAGCAAAAGGATTCCCAGAACCTCATGTGGTATGGATAAAAGATGGGTAAATTATAAGTTGTAGAGCATTTAATTTCAACATTTTGTTATTTTTTTGTGTCTTTTTCTTTTATTATTATTAAATTTTTTTCAATAGTCTCGAATTAAATGCTATGAAACCGCCGTATACAGCACTGAGAACTGGTTTACGAGTTGAACCGATTTCGCAGAAGAACACGGGAAACTATAAATGTATAGCAAAAAATAAATACGGAGAAGCGCAATCGACTGAAGCCCGTCTTTTAGTAAAGTATATTCCACCAGGTAAATTGATTTTGGCGGTTATTTCAGTCGGTAATCGTGATAATTCTGCCTTCATAACATAAAAAAAAAAATAAAAAATAGTAAAAGTGTTGAAGTACACGGTACCTTCGAAAATTGATACATAACGTGTGAGCTAGTATTTATGCAATATGGAAAAATTATGGTTAGTGATTAGAATGAAAACTTGTTTTAAAAATGCAGCGAGAAACATGTTGCGATATTAAAGTTGCAACTTGCGCAAGTCTTTTTCAACTAAAAACTACTGACGTAGTTGGTACACACGCGTTGTGCTTGTGTACCGTGAGTGGAGTAGTGTGCAAACAGTGTGCGTGAGATGCCGCACAATATATCCACACTTTTGGTAAATTATGTAGTTGTGTATAAGAGCGTTGCATACACATATGGCAATAACAAAAAACAATTTTTTTTCATACTTCATAGTAAAGTTCTAGTCTAACCGTATGTGTATGTTTGCAAAGTTTATCGTGTTTGGTGCACGTTGCGTGAATGCTGGTGTGTATGGATGGGTGAACGTGTGTGAGAATAAAAAAATAAATTACTAACTTTAAGTAATTCAATAAAATCACCTTACATTACATTACGCAACGAAGCATGAAATCTCATAGAACCAAATGGTGAGAGTTAACATGTTTACAAATCAGAAGTACATTAAAAAAAAAAGCATTATTTTGTTTTTACAGAAAAACCAACCGTAGTGAATTTGGCGAAACAGTATTCAGCTACAGAAGGTGATAATTTAAATATAACTTGTAACACCAGAGGCCATCCAAATCCCAGAACCTTTTGGCTGCGGAATAATCTGACGATCGTAAGTATCGGAGACATTGTACTCTGAGAATTTAGGAAGGCTCAAACTAGTTTTATTATTCTGATTCACTTTTTAGCATCATTAATTGGATATTGTGAGATTTTAAATAAATACTTAAAAGAACTACCGAAATTTCTAAGTTGACTAATGAATTGCACCATTGAATTAGTAACTCTTTACATCTGGATTGTTTTTTACACATGTATATGGTATTAACTTTTTTTTTTTTTTTTATTTCCTATCATTTTCTCAGTTGTCCTCTTTGTGCTTGACCTTTTTGCAACATAATATTTTCAGTCTGTGTACTGCGTTTTATTATTCTTTTTTAACGCTTTTAATCTCATCTATACTTTTTATTTTTGTTATATTAAATTGTGAAATATATTATTAAATCGATACTCGACATTAATCTGTGCTAAAGAAACTTGTCATGTCCTTAATGTTTAATGTAATTGGCAGTTGTAAGTGTTCCCAGAATTGCGTTCCAAAATTAGTCTAATATTTTGAGAAGTCTAACGTTGGAAAGGTCTATTTTTGAATTCGATAGTACGAGTGTATCTTACTTTTAAGACTTTACGGGGATGTTCATTGGTGGTTTCTATAATTCGGCTTAAGTTAAATATACCAGATTTCGAAATGTTTCGGGACAATATTAATTTCTTTGTGCAGCTTATAGATTAATTGTTGTTAAAATTACACATTCCTATATAAACCGTTAGTAAATTTTAGGGAAGACATTAACCACCTGTTATTTAATTGTGTCCAATTTGACAACAAGCGACTTTTGTTCACTAAAGACCTGATGTCGTACGGCATTTTTCCTTCACTGTGTATTTTTTATCTTCTTTGTTCCAATGATAAGATTTCATTTTTTTCTTTTTAAGTTCATTGAATTAAACAAGATTATTATTTAATTTTTTTTTGGTTTATTTATTAGTTTAATATCTTTTTTTTTTTTTTTTTATGTAGGCGGCTAGTTTTATTTTATTCTATTCTTTATCCATTTACTGATTACTATTAATTTTTTAGATTTTCAATTTATGTTGCTTGGGTGTTGTTGATTTTAGGGAATTATTGGCCAGAAGGACGTTGCAATTTGATCGGGGCCAAAAAAAAAAGGGTGTGTCTCGTTGTGAAACAAATATTTTTATAGTTCCATGTCTAAAATAAACTCGTAGTGTATTTCTAAAGATCACTAAAATCACCTCTGCTCATTTTCCTTTCGTACGCCGAAGCCTTTTCTGAGTAACGTTTTAATTAATTGTAAAAATTGTGTTGCTCATGTAAATTTTAAATAATTTAGTTTATATATATATATATATATATATACGTATGTATATATTTGGAACCAAATTAAATTATTTAGTCAGTTTCTTGAAAAACTAGTGTTAAATAATTTTAAAATATATTTATATTTGCGTTTGCTCGGAAATGTATTTTCAATGTTTTTAAAGATTTTTCATTAATATCTCACTTTTTTCTTTACTGAACATACTTTCATTGCTTATTTTATATTGAATTGAAACGAGACAAATTCGAATTTTTCTTGTTATTTTAGTTTTCGGTGAATGAGACGCTATCCATAGAAAATGTACAAAAGGGTAATTCCGGCAAATATACTTGTGTATCAATAAATTTGCATGGACGTGATTCTGCAGATTTGGAATTGACCGTGAACGGTTAGTAGAAATCAAAATTTTACTTCTAAAATATAAAAATTAAAAACAGTAATAATAAAGTAAATTGAAATAGATGAAATAAATATGTTGAGATTGTTTTGAAATTTCGTGTCTGATGTGTATTAATATACATTACTACTCTTTTAATATACAAGGCATATTTTAAAATTATTAAAAATTTTTCGCCTTCCAGTGAAGTTCGAATAGATAGGAAATTTCTGAATACCGCTACTATGCAATGAAGGAGCAATGTACCGATAACGATAACGGTTGAACAACTTCCTGGTCATATATTCGTTATATTTAATTATATGAATTAATTTATTATTAAAAACGCTGATATTTAACATTTTTTTAAATTACTAAAAGAACCCGTAGACCAAATTTTTCTCCAAAATCGAACGGCCCCAATTTCGCATCAATGAACGTCGTATGCCATTAATCGGAAATAAACACTATTATTTACTGATACATAAATGTGAAATAAAATTTTATCTACGGACCACGCATATGCGTGCATATACATAATATATATGTACATATACATACAAATATTTTTTTAAAAAATGGGTTTTCGGATTTTAAACCATCTGTAAAACGTCTAGAAGAAAAAAAGAAATACAATTATAGTGGTGTACTTCTGGGGCTATTCAGTAATTTGTCATTTGGTCGGTACTTTTCGTCACATACTGAGTTCGAAAGAATTTACCTAGTTGCGAATGTTCTTAGTGCACATCATTCACTAGTAGGATATTTTATATGATTGTTATTTACATGTTCATACTTGCTAATTCGCTCTATTTTTAATAATTCGTGTCTTTTAATAGTTTTTGCTTTTTATAATTTACTCATTTAATATATCGCACATTGAAAATTTCGGATTTTGTTTAAAAGGAATTTATTAATTTCTTAAATTTGCAGATTAACATTAAATATGTTTTAATCTGTACTTGTCGTAAGAATCAGCTAATGGATCATTCTAATCTGGTCCTTAGATGAAAATAATTAGAAAAACGTGTCCAGCTCCTAAGCAATATACACTGAAACGTTATAATATCGTTCGACAAAACACTTCATTTTGAAATAATAAGAGGCAAAAAAAAAGTTAAAAAAAGTGTAAAAAAGTTTAAAAAAAAGTAATGCGAAAATAAAAACGAAAGAACAAAATGATATCACGGCATAAACGTAGTAAAATACAAATTTTTGAATGAATGTGATTATTGAAAAGAGCAATGACAATAATGTTAGTAATGAAATATCGAAATTAATTATTAGATGGAGGCTAAGTAACAAAGCGAAACAAAAGTAACCGAATAAAACACTTTGATCGGACTATCATTGAGAGAAATGTTCAAATAAGCCTGTAAGCAGTCTTTAATTTCAGGAATTTCGAGAAATGAGAACCCGGCATGATTGAATGTGTTATAGATGTTACGAACACATTATGAACGTTTGGAATATGATTTAATTGACGAAATATCATTTCCTATCGGTGACAATGAGCTAAAACAATCTGCACAAAGTAAAAATCGAAGTATGCAATATAAATCACCACAGAAGAAGTATAAAGAGATAATAACAAGTTTATAATAAATCACTGGGTTTTTAAACTAAAAGTTGCTTTTATTTTTCAGTGCCGCCGAAAATAGTATGGCATTTTAAAGCTCAGACCATCGAATCCGGAAATACGTTAAAATTACCGTGCATTGCTGAAGGATTTCCTATTCCAGTTATTTCGTGGTTCCGAAATGGATCTTCGGTTATCCCAACAGGTCGTATTTATGTAAACGAAACGAATCCAGGTGAGATTTTTGTTACCTCGAAAAGTTTTTAGTTTTTGTTTGGACAAGATTATGTATTAGAAAATTTTTACGAAATATACATTTGTATGTGTAGTAACTATAAAAAACATCTTTTTTGTCTGAACGTAATACATTTTTGGTGCCCGCATAAATTTTATTTCGGATAAAGTGTACGCAATTTTTAATTGGAAGAACGCTGCAAATTCAATGTTTTTTTTTTCTTGAATAAGTTATTGAGCTATTTTTTTTTATTTACTTGTTTGGAAATCTGGTGTCGAAATATTTGCTAAAATATTTTATATTAAAATATATTTAGTTTCTATGTAACCAATTTTTAAAGGCTTTTATTTAACTTAATTGTTGTGTTTGTATTCTTGTAAATCTTGGAACGCTAGGATCTCGAAAACGGCAAGACCGGTTTTTATACAAAATTAGCGCTTAGTTAAGATCTGGACCTGTGTAGATAGTATGCGGAAAAAAATTTCACGAAGTTACTTCTGATCATTTTATTGCAGATATATATATATATATATATACAAAGTTTTCGGTTGAAAATACTGATAAAAAAGTGCAAATAAAAGTAAAAATCCAACCAATTATTTCTGGCTATTAAGAAAATCACGTTATTTAAAACTAAAATTTATTATACGAAAAATTTCATTTTCTTTTACTTTCTTATTCAATAGCGCTTTGTAAATAATAATAATAAAACAAACAAAAAACTGTATAACGTCTGAAAATTATAATAAACATTTCGAAAATGAAGAAAAATCTTTTATTCTACACAATATGTCACTTCTTCTTCTTTTGTCTTATCCGCTTAGCGAACGTTGACGACCAATGTGTTCAATAATTCCCTATTACGCGTCACGTCAATTAGTTTCCTTATATTGTTGATACCTATTCAGCTTTTTATGTTGTCTAGCCAAAACATTTTCTGTTTGCCACGTTTCCGTTTTTCGTCTACTTTTACTTGTAATAATAGTTACACTAGCTCGTATTTGTCTCCTCGCGTAATATGATCAAGATAGTTAATTTTTTGCCTTTTAATTGGTGTCAATAGTTCCCGGTTTTTTTTTGTAAATGTCGTAGAGCACTTCTTGATTAGTCACTTTCTGAGTTCAGCCGATCTTCAAAAGCCATCGATAAATCCACCTTTCGAATGTTTCAATTTTTTTCGATGCGGCTGCCGTGAGCGTCCATGTTTCAGCTGCGTATGTCACTGTAGCCCATATATAGCATCTAATCAGGAGAAGCTTTAATTGTGTGTATTAATATTATGACTGCACAATATCCCTTTGAGTTTCATAAATGCGTTTCGTGCTACCTCTATTCTGCATTTAATTTCCATATCCGAGTTTGCCTTGTCTGTGATTCAACTTCCAAATATTTGAAGGATGCAACTTTTTCTATTTTTTCCCATTTTATTATAATTTCTTCACCTTTCCCTCGTTTTTCTTTAGATATCTTCGTATACTTTGTTTTATTGAAATTTGTTTTAATTCCGAAGTTCTTTTCGTGTCTGAGCACATTCTGGATTAATCTTTATAGGCCTTCTCGGGAACTAGTAATTCAAAATTTAAAATAACGTAATATATAAAAAATTAAAGAAAGGCTTTTACTTATTAATGCAATAAAAAGAAGAAAAATAATTTTTGCAGGTTCATTAAACTGGGATATTTTAAAAGAATGAAATAAAAGCCTGTTTAAAAAACAACACTTCAACTGGCGACCAACGATTTTATTTAATTCTTTTATAACATATCCCAATTTGGTTTGGTAGACCTGAAAAATTTATTTTCCCTATTTTTATTTTATTAATAAATAAATGACTTTCTTTAAACTTTTTTATATTACTTTATTTAAAATTGTTTAATAATTTAGCGATAAAAAGTAAAATTCAAGGGGAAAATGCATTTCGAATCTAAAAAAATGTAGATAATAATGAACGTAAAAAATGTTATAAAAAATTTTACGTGTCTAATAAAACTTTTAAAATTTACACTTTGATTAAAATTCCCTAGCCATCTCGGCGAGTAAATCCGTATATGTTGATTTTTGCAGGGGGCGCCGTTCCTCTCTCAGTGTGTCCCTAAATCTAAACAGCCTTCCTCTTCCCCAGAAAGCCACTGTCAAATTCCTCGGTTTAATCTTTCATTCTAGGCTTGCTTGGAAGTCTCATATTGCCAACTTAAAACATAACTGCGCCGAATTCTATCCCCATATTGAAATATCTGGCTAGCTCCAGATGTAATATTAATCCTAAATTTCTCTTCAACATCCACAGATCGCTGATCTTATCGAAAATCCACTACGGGTGCCAGGAGTACTCTTCAGCCAGCAAATCTATATTTAAATCCTTTGATCCTATACATCACTTCGCATTGAGGACCATTTTGCGAGTTCACCGAACTTGTCCAGCTGCCAGCATGCGTGTTCTATCCGGGTGCCCTCCGCTTTCCTAGTTCCGAAAATATTTTATACCGCGAAATATGTACCATCATTTTAGCCACACACGAAACCTCACTCTAAAGTTGGAGCATTGTCCTCTTAAAATAAACTTTCCCGCCGTGACCCATTATCAGAATTACTGGCCGACCTGCGAAGATGTGGTATCACGTCCGTACATAGGTCAACATCCAGCCCCGATACCCGTATTTCCCCCTGGATCACTTTCCAGATAAATACTGATATATCGCTGAAACAACATCCAAACACAACAAGTCCCCTCGTTACAGTGGAAGTGGCAGTTAGGGCAATTAATAAATACCCGGACCACTGAATTTACTACACTGATGGAGCTCAGTTGGCGAGGCAGGTCCACTGTCCGCAGCCTGTGCATTGGGAGGTCACGACATCTCATGTGAAACTCGACTCAGTGACGCCTGTTCCGCATTGGATACAGAACTGTATGCAATTGCACACTGCTTCAACCACATCGTTATAACTCACACTAGAGTCAAGCATTTCTTCCTGGTTACTAATTCCCTACAGTCTTTAAACTTGATTAAGGGTCAAAAATACAACAACCCGCTAGTTCTAAAAATATACCACTACTTGTACGAGTTGTATCTAACGGATAGTCACGTGTTTCTGCTGTGGGTTTTCGGGCACATTGGAGTGACTGGTAATGAGAGGGTCAACGGAGCAACAGGTGTTCTGCCTTGCTCTCGCCAATGTCAGGAGACGCGGAGTTACTGTCATCAATTGCATATACATTATTAAAGGCGTGCGAAAACCAGTGGAGAACTGAATGAGCAGCTGCCACAACATTCCTAAGAACCATTAAGCCCACAGTTGAATCATAGTGGCCACCGGAAGGAACATCTCGATACGATTTTAAGATCCTTATCCGGCTGAAAATCGGCCTTATCGCTATTTCCCACAAACACATAATCGATAAAACGCCGCCTCCGGCTACGTGCCCCTTGTGCAGCCAGACAACCACATTGACAGTTTCCCACATACTGCTTAGCTGCCAGAAGTTTACTGTGTTACGATAACAACTTGGCCTACTGAGAAAGATGGAGCAGATCCTCTCAAATGAGGTAATTTTGTTATTGCCTTCATTAAAATGAGCGGCTTAACTCAGCATATTTAAATGATCCCCTCTTGTGTGTGCTATAGTGGTCATAGTAGTTACATAGAGCGCGTACAATTTAAGGGGGGGATTTCATCCCAAAATGGATTTTACATGCTATTTTTAATAAATTGATTTTCCGATTTTGTGTAATAATAAACCTGGATTATAGGAAGTAGCATGTTAGTGGTAGAAGATGTGAAAGATTCGGACAGTGGTATGTACACATGCGTTGCTCAAAATCTGGTGAATTCGGTAGAAGATGGCAATGAAATTCATATAAAAAATATCAAGCAGAAACCTCCGTTTATGGTAGTGCCGCCTTTTGACGTGGACGCACTTGAACGTACGAACGTTGAAATACCGTGTAAGGTAGACGGTACACAACCGATTGAAATCAAGTGGCATAAAAATCAAAAGCTTATTTCCTTCGACAGCAGTCGTAGGTAGGTTATTTTAATGATTTTTGATTAATTATCTGGAAGGATTTTAACAAACGGCGTTGTAAAATATTTTGACTTTGTTGAAAGAAAACTTTTTAAAATTTTAATCGTTTTTTTTTTTTTCTTTTTTTTACGTACATAAACATGTTATGAAAAGCAGCATGTCGCAATTAATCGCTATTATTTAAAGAGTCATTCATACAGAGTAGCGAAATCGTGAATCTAAATTATAACTCTGTTATCGCAAAATTTATTATAACAAAAGTTTTACTGATGATGATATCTTCAGCAAATATCGCTTTTGCAGAAAATAGTTTTTTTCTAAATGTAGTTTTACGATGAAACTATTTTTAGACGCGCTACAAAATGACACTTTCCGATTTAGTTCTGAGGTTTTTCATCCGGGCTATGTTTACTTTTGATTTTTCGATATATTGTGTGTACACAATTAAAAGTTTGAAAAGTTGCTCAACTTTTAAATTATAGAAGTTTTCCCCGAACTAAATTATTGGTATGTTTCTTACTATTCGTTACATAGTAATTTTCAGTTTAGAAAATTTATTTTTAGTGATTTTTTCATTTTTATCTTATGCGATTATAGATTGAGCAAGTTGGGTAGTTTACGACTGTATAATATTTCAGTTGCTGATTCAGGCGTGTATACTTGTATCGCTACGAATACTTTCGGAAATGCAACTGCTTCCGGCGTATTAACGGTTATCGGTATGTCATATTATTTTTTAATCTTAGTAACATTTATTTTTTAATCATTAGCGATCGGAGGCTAGTCGATTAATTTAAAGCGCTAAAATTTTTCTAGTAATGAATGTAGTTGATTTTTTAGAAATATGACCAGGATAACAGCGTATTTTCTTTTTAGCTTGTTTTTCATAACTCAATAAACTAAATAAGATATAACCGAGAATAAAACAAAACGAAACTATTATTGACTATTGTTAACATGCCATTATTTTTCAGTGCAGAGATACCACGATATTTGAAGTTATCAATTTTTCTTAACAAAGAATTTTGACAGTTGACTCGAACTAGCTTTACCACATTCTCTGATATTGTAAGGGTTCTTACCCTATAACCAAAGAAATGAGTGAAAAAAATCATAGCCTGTTCAATTTAAAGGTGCGCGAAGTAACCGCTTTAATTTTGGTTTCACGGTAAGAAATTAACAGCCACCACGAACGGATTTTACGATAACTAAACTATTCGCTAATTTTGTTCTTTTGACGTGTTCACTTGGTTAGCAGTATCGTGTTACGTGGTATACGACAATATTCGCCGCTTTTAGGACTTTTCATGGGGGTATAGAAAGCTACCGCGATCTACGAAGTTTTGATTTCCTGGGTTTCTGATTTGAAAAATTTTATTATTCACTCGCTAAGTAATGCAATGGAATTTTCGCATACTAAATGGTTTGCCGCGTCAGCAGAGTTTTCGGAATGATCGGATTGTCCAATAACGATGTCCTGAATTTGAGATCTAGTGATGATAAATAAAAATGATTAAAAATGAAATAATCATTGATTGTTTCGAAGGAGGTAATGGTAAACACGCATGTAGCAATAATACACGCGAATATCGTTGAGAAACATTTGCATATTTGGAATTGTGCATTTGTATAACGATTAAAATTCAAACATTTACACACTCAGTTTTAAGCGTAGTCTTTCATATATATATATATAATAACTCTATTGCCGTGAATACTACATTTATACAAAAAGAAAGTACGAATAGGTAGGAACAGCGTTCGCAGTGGTGCAGTACAGTTGTGAAGGGGAAGAAAAAATGGTTTATAATCGAAATTAAATTTACTTCTTTAATGGTTAAGAATTCAGTGTTTTCCGATTTTTTTTTTTTTTTTTTTTTTTCACGGTCAAGAAAAAGAAGTACAATGACTGCCGATGTTTATGATGAAGGAATTTAATAATATTATGTCTGGTTCGGACGTGTTCGGACGTGTTCGACCGCGTTTGACTTTTTAGGCAGTGCCCGTACTTTCCATGTAGAAAATCATTAAACGTTAAAATTATAAATTTATTTCAATTTTGTCTGATTTTATGAAAAAATATATTTTTACTCTCGTTTTTTATTCGTTTGTTTTTCATTAATTTATTGCGGGAAAATCTTTTGTTTCAATTTTGAAAACTGATATAATTTTTCTGAAAATAATTTAACGTCCTTTCCTTTGTCGGATGTTTTTTGATATACATATGTTACACACATCTTTTATAAGTAATATTATAAAAGATGTTTTTATCGATCTCATTTAAATGTATTTTTAATCTGGGGAACGCTAATAATAAGGTTACAGTCGGATTTTACTTTGGTTTTATTGTATTATTTTATTAGAACTAGAAAATTGATTGCTTTAATTTTTTTCGCGCTTGTTTTGAAAAATTTCAGTAATTATGATAATCATTTCTTTTAAGTGTGAAATGTGTCGAGTAAATCAGTGTGCGCCTGGGACAATATTACGTCTGCGTGTTTTTATGCTATTTAATTTCAGTCTTTTTTAGTTTTAATTTCTACGAAACCGAATTCCCTTCAGTTATCGAATATGACGAACAGTTAACAGAATTGCTTGCTAGTTCTTCTTTTTTATTTACACGCTATTATTAATGAAACACCGTTATTGCCAAATAACAGTTTACTTTTTATTCGTAAAATCGAATGTCATTTTTTGCTCTTTTTAGGGCTATCAATCATTTTAAAATAAAAAATTTGTCTCTCAAAAGCGGTTCGCTTTATTCGAATTATCGGTATTCTATTTTTTTTTTTTTTTTCGTTTTCGCTGTCTCTCTGAACCGAATAGTAAAGGATTAAAATAATAAATCCTTAATATTTTCGCTGCGAAAAAATTTAATTTAATTTACAAAGTTAATTTACGTTCGTTATTAACATTCAATTCGATCATTTGGATAAACGGTGATGATGATGATGATTCGATCAGTAAACAAACTTTTACTACTTTCTGTGTTATTATCAGTTACAAATATTTTCCTCTTCCTTTTCATTCTAACAGTTATTTCGGATAAGAATGAAGAGTACATTCGAAAAGCTTACAAAGAAGCGGTCTTTGAAGTAGATCGAGCGGTAAATGCCACTATCAACAATATGTTTAATCGGCCAGGTAATGTTTCCCTATCACCCGGCATGTTAATGCGAATTTTACGTTTTCCGGATGAGTCTGCGCGCGAAATTATTAAGCCGGCAGATATTTATACGCGAACTTTAGCCAATGTTCGGAAACACATACTTTCCGGAATTAAAATGAACATTTCCGGCGGTAAGTAACTCTTACGTATACATTTTTAAACCCGATAAACTATTATAATTTGAACCCCCTCACGAAAGCCAAATTGGATACACAAGTGACCGTAAAATGTTATATAATTTCAACGTTTAAAAATCGTTAGGTTGCACAGATGCTAGCAGTTGTATTCTAAGTTGGAACTAACGTCTCGCGCGTACTTAAGTTCTTCAAATTTTGATTTCCTTTTTCCCGCTTGATGAAAGAAACGCCTTACGAATGGAGGCGCGGCCTTTGAGTACACTTCCACTTCTGAATAATTATGAAAACGACAAATTAGCTCTTGTGTACGCGTATTTTGTTTACTCGACTGTTTTTTACCGACTTCAAAGAGAAGAGTTTACATGTTCGTTGCGAATGTTTCTTTTTTATATATGTCTACGCATAACTATTGCTCGTATGAACCGATTTTAATAATTGTTCATTCGAATTTGTACCGATCAATGGTGGTACCATTGGAACACCAATGCTAGAGAAGTTTTCACTAATATAACAAACACGATTGATTTGAAATCTTGTCATTCTCTTGTGGCACTTAGAGGCTAGCCTGTTCCTTACAACAACTCTTAGCTGATTCTTTTTGTCATATCCGCAGTGCGTTCCAATTCCTTCATTCCCTTAACCTCGCAAGTTCAATTTAGTATCTCTTCCGTTCCCCGGGCGCGCATTGCCCGTTTGAGCGCAGCCGACGCCTTTATCTTCTAATGTAATAATAATCAAATCAAATCAAATAATTTATTACTATTATTATTGCTACAAGCTCCAGCTATGTGTACAAATTGCGCGAGCGATGGATTAATTCAATATAAAAAACTGGGATACAATAATGAGGAAGAAAAAGGTTTCTTAAAAATAACAAAGTAAAACAATGATACTACTGAAATGTAAAAAGAAAAAAAAAATGTGAAGCGGTTCAAATTTTATATATATATGTGTAACATATTTTTAACGCTTAAGTAATCGTATTCGCCACAGACAAAAAATTAATAATTTAAAAATGAAGAAAAAAAGTAAGCGTCGAGATAGCATCCTGCAATGTTAAATTTAACCCGGTGTCATTGTAGCGGCCAAACGGAACACGGCCGTTGTGGCCGGGTATCTAATACCCATGTACATTATTGTACACTGAATTAATCTTATGTCAACATTAGTTTTCTATATTAGGAAAATAGCTAGAGTTATATACATTATTTATGAAAATTAAACATTTATTTATTATAAAATGAGCATATAGTCATTAAAAAGTGAAAAAACTAAACATTTTTCTCCTAAGATCAATTTGTTAGAACCTAACTTAGAATCAAAAACCAAAAATAACAATTTAGGTACAAAACATATAATTGTTGTTTTTAACACGTTAACATCAAATTATGAATTATGTAAAACAAAGCTTATTTATTACTTATATATACTATAAGTTAATCGCTATCGAGATCAACGCAACTTTGGCGTACTGGGATAATGTGCTGCATACAAATAGGCTTGTTAGATTTATTACAATTACGCCTTTTTTTGTCTTTGACAGAAGGACAGTCTATACATCTCGTATATGTTTTCGAACTTTTATTCGGAGGGTAGGTCATAGTTTCTCCAACTTGTTCGTAAATACGTAAGCCTCTCGGTAAGTTCTCCATATTCTTCCTTACTCTCGTCTGAACTGAACTGCTCACTTTCACTGTAGTACAAGCTTGTTCAAACAAGGCTAGAAGTCGACTGTTTCCATATGACATCGTTTGTAAAACTGTGAAAAGGATATGCAATTCATCAATAAACAATAAAAAACACAATAAACACGTTGTATATATAAATGTTACGTGGCCAAGGTGGCCGGGTATAACGTACCCGCGCGCTCTTCACAAACGTGCAAACTCCATCATGGCCTCAGTGACACTAAATAGAATAGCTAATACGCTCAAAGAGGTCAACGACTGCAGCTACTGTGAGCAGCAAATAACGCGCCTATTTTGTTTTAAAGTTATTAGGGTTTTAAAAACCGTCGGGTATTAGATACCCGGCCACAATGACGCCGGGTTAAGAGGGAAATGTTAGGATGACTGGAAAAAACAACAGTAATAATAATAATAATAATAATAATAATAATAATAATAATATATTATTATTATTATTTATTAAATACATATGTGGATTAAAACAAAAAAATTGTAATATAACCAAACAAAAAAATTAAAATATTATGGCGTTAAATGCCACTGATAAATATAGATTCGAATAAAGTAAACTGAAACTCCGATAGCGCCACTTACGAGCTCATCACTGATAAAAATATTATGCCTTTAAATTATTGCGTATAAGTTTTAGCCATCTGGATTGATATTCGAATGATATTCTTTGTTTATTAGAAATTGTATCGGCCGGTGGTGTTCTCATATGAGTGTCTGTGAGTATCGATGAAATTTGACTTAATCGAATCATTAAATAATGTTAAAAAGTTAGTTTCGTTGAGGTATACTTTTTTTATTTAATATAATCAGACAAAAGTTAGCCAAAAATTTACCATTGGAATATAAGGAAAATATGAATCCCTTAAATTTTAAAATTAAAGGAGCGACAAATGCGATAAAGTATTACCGAAATTTGTCTGCTGTGGAAATGTAAATTCGAATGAAGGTAGTGGAAAAGGAAATAGTAATTACCTGATAAAAAATAATTTATTTTAGAGTAAAATGCATAAGGATATTATGATAATTTTTAAATAACAATAATAATTATTGGAATCAACACCAAGTTAAAATTGCAACAGTAATAAAAATCACATTAAATATTCCTGACGATTCTAATACTTGGCTCATAGTGATTATGTTGTTATGTTCAAAATTGTTTGTAATTAATGTAATTTATATTCGGTGCCGACTCTAGTAAGTTTTAATATAGTTTAAGAATGATCGTAATAATTTTACTTAAATTTCTCCGAGATGTATTATTTTTTAGCGAATAATTACGTGTATTATTTTTATCTTTTTAGTGTATTTTTATTAAATTTTTAGAGTAAATCTTGAAGTAACAATCTTTTGAATAAAGTAACTACTTGTTTTATTTTCACTCAGATTTCTCCTATGCGGAACGGCTGACTCGCGATCAGTTGGATTTGATAGCTAATTTGTCAGGTTGCGTGGCACGTCTAATCGAACCGAACTGCACAAATACTACCTTTCACTCGAGGTATTCAAGTTTAGACGGTACTTGTAACAATCTTGAAAACCCAATGTGGGGTGCATCGCATACGGCCTTCCGTAGAATATTAAAACCAATATATGAAAACGGATTTAGTTCTCCTGTTGGTATGTAAGCCGCATAGTTTTTTTTGTATGTGTTAAGGGCACATGAAAATCAGTATATTAAGAATAATGTTATTTTTGATTCATTAGGATGGAATAAGAATTTGAAATATTACGGATTTTCTAAACCGCCGGCTCGTCTAGTCTCCACTAGTATTATACGTACGCACGAAATCAGTCCGGATACTGAGATAACTCACATGGTTATGCAGTGGGGTCAGTTTTTAGATCACGACTTAGATCATGCGCTTCCATCAACAACGGCTGAAAGTTGGGAAGGTTTAGACTGTAAAAAGACATGCGCCTATTCGGAACCGTGTTTTCCGATGGAGGTGCCGCATAATGATAGCCGAATTAAGAATAGAAAATGTATGGATTTCATCAGAACTAGTGCCATTTGCGGAAGCGGAACTACTTCGGTATTCTTCGACGGCTTGCAACAAAGACAACAGATCAATCAGCTTACATCCTACATTGATGCTTCGCAGGTGGAGATAAACTGTTTTTCTTAAAAATTTTTACTATGTATGTAAACACTTTGTAATTTTAATTCGTTACCTTTTAACGGATATTGAAAACAATTAGTAGTATTCAAAAAATTCCACTATACGGAATGAGCGATATATATTATATTTCTTTTTCACATTAGTAAACAAGTTATTCACTTTCACATAATTGTCTCATGCGATTTTAAAAGAGACTTCTCCAAAAATACAATAAATGTACTACATTAAGAGTTTCCTTTTCTTTACTTTTTTGTAAAATAAATATCGCGTTTAATTTTCAATAAATTTATTCTTCGATCAGGTTTACGGATTTACACGTGATCGATCTTTCTTAATCAGAGATATACAAGTTGACCTAGGCCTGTTGCGAACCGGAATTTTATCAAGTGCCGGTAAACCCTATTTACCGACTGCCGGGCTTGCCGAAGTTGATTGTAGACGTGATTTGGAAGAAAGCAATATTGGATGTTTCTTAGCTGGCGATATAAGAGTAAACGAACAGGTAAAACACGCCAGAATTTACTACTACTTTGAAGTTAACGTAACTTTCTACGTTAGTTTCAAATAGATCGAGTTTTCAGTTTGCAGGCCATTCATTTTATGCGGATTAAAAACATAAGACACGTTGAAAAATTTTTGCTAAATGAAGGTTATGCTTTTGGAATGTTTTTATTCGCACGTCTTAATCGTCATTTCTGAATACGGCTTCTATCTAAACTTTCGAAAATACTCGTAATAGTAGCGTCAAAAACACACACTTAAGTGTAGCTAACATCCAGTACCAACGAGTATCATATGTGTAATAGTTAAATGAACGATTTTAAAGAATCTCCATAAAGTTAACCGATAAGAGAAGATCGATAATTACACGTAATATCTTTATTAATAAAAGAATGCATAGAGTGCGCACAGAATACTGAAAAGGAAAATTAACAAAACCCTCACAATCCGCTTATTTTTAGTCGCACTGCTTTATTTCAAGCTTTGTGACTATTTATTTGTGCATTCTTGTTGTATAAATATTTAATAACGGTATTCTGTATGCAATAGAAATGTCTCTGATGGTCCGTCCTTCAAACTGCTACTGTAAACATTTTGATTTTTAATCGTAATATAAATTAAATTACATGTATGCATAGGTTTGGATAGCCGCGTGTATATAATGATACTCGTATATGCGTGTTTACCATTGCCTTCTGAGACATATTCAACGATTATTTCACTTTTAATAGAGTTCTTTACTCGTCACCGCTAGATCTTGAATACGCAAGATCCCGATATTTGTTGGCCTGATCGCTCTGGAAATTCGGTTATAAATGGAATAAATATTGGAAAGGGAATGACCGAAGTAATGCAACTGAATTTAAAGTTAACGAAATAATAAACGAAAAAATTAAGTAGTGCAAAAATTTTTAAAACCAAGGTATGCTTGTTTGAGCCTACCAATGTAAGATTTTTAATAAAATGAAGAAGTTTTTGATTCGGCTCCAACAATTTTATCCCATGATGATGATGATTATGAGTTATGTTATTTTACTGGTTTCCAAAATACGGAACAATCAGTAGTGGTAAATTTCATTCATTCACCATTGTTTATTAAATGTAATTAATTTCGAGCATTAGGTTCTTGTTTTAATCCGAAAAATTGGGTTAATAAATAATTTTTTATAAAATAAGAAAAATTTATTTACGGCGGCAACGACCTCTCAGTTCTTCTTGGAAAACGTCAAATTTGGTTGATGATCAAAAAATTTTGAAAACCTTTCGTTTGTTTTAATTTCCGGCAGTTCCCTTTATCTGTGGTACGAAATGGAGTTCCCACGCGACTTTCTGATTTATTTGATCAGTAAAGTTATATTTTTCAACTCAATAGTATTTGAAATTATAATAATCTTGCTGTAATCAACACAATATTTCATCAAGATGCGATGATGCTGCACAGCTAAAATTTTCTTATTGTGATTTCGAATGAGAGTTATTCTATTACCGGGGACATTTCTGTTTAAACGAGAAAACGGCTCGTAATACTGATATTACATTAGTGATGTCACAGTACACACATTTACCGCACGTGCGTGTTTATGTTGACGATGTACATGCATGCTTTTGATGTTGAGCAGTACTGAAAGACGAAAAGATGGTGTGCAATTTTATGATATTCCCTAATTGATAAAATTGGGATAAAGATAATTTTTGTACTGTTCTTTTAATCGCCGAATCGCAGAAATTTATAATGTTCACTTATTCATGGTTAGAACGTACCGTTTTATAGTAGCCAGAAAATATTAGCGGGTTTCAATTGCTTCAACACCGAATCACGTTATGTTATTACGTTATACCTATATCAATCCACTGTCGAATGGAGCTGTTTCCCAGATTTTCCCAGTCCTTCCTGTTTTGTGTGATCCGATATCATGTGCCATTGCGTTATCGCTCTTCCTCTTTTCCTTCTATAATTCATTGGCCATCGGTGTAGTAAAAGTTTTTTGGTCTATCTGACATCATTTTTACATGCTAAATATCCAGCCCAGGTTCCATTTAAGCTTGGCTATTATATATTTTATCGTACCTACTCGTTAGTCTGTTTTTAATGGTATCGACTCTATACGAAGACACAAATATTGCTGTATCATTAGCATACAGAGAAATGTAAACGTCTTGTATTCGTGGTAAACCGTTGATGTATATATAGGAGGTAAAAGAAGGGGCCAAGGATGTTACCCTGTAACACGCCAGCAGTCAGGGCTCTCAGATTGGAGTATTACCCAGCCTGACCGTGAAAGATCTGGAAAAGAGATAGGGATTTTATAAGAATTGTGCGGTATGTAGGGCAGCTGTAGCGCAACATTTTGTATACTATGCCATTATGCCAAGCTGTATGGAAAGCTTTTTCGATGTCTAATAAAAACAGCCGGGTATATTTATTTAGATTAAATTGATCGATCATATGATAAGCAAGACGAGCTAATTGCATAATGGTACACAGTTGCAATCTGAATCTAAACTGTGTACCTTTTAGGGTATTATGTTCACGGCTAATAGTATTATTTTCGGTTAGTTTACTTATATTATTAATTAAACTAATGAGGCGAATGTTGTGTACAAAGGGCGAGTCTTTTCCTTCTTTTGCGATAGATACAATGATGGATTTTTTCCATACTGAAGGGGGTAATAGCGAGTAAGTAATATAGCATCGATTATCTTCGTTAAGTAGACTATAGCATTCTTAGGCAAGTTTTTAATCGTGGTAATATGTATTCAATTTTCAACAGTGGAGGTTTTACATCTTAGATTTTTAATGTCGGTATGTATTTCATTGGGTGAAGCAGGATGAATTTTTGAAGTGGGTGCAGGCGTGGCCGTACAGTATTTCCGAACGGCGGTGTCAACCTTGTTCGTGTGGTGTGCTGAGGAAAGAGTTGAATTTCGAAACGGTTAAGGTTGATTGCAGGTGAATCCAAATAAATTAAAAAAACATTAATACACGCGTTATTATATAATACTGCATGTCTATTGTAGATGATTTAATATTATTAAAATGAAATTATTAACCATAAACATTTTTAAATTTAATCCTAAATGGCATTGTTAACTTATGGTTTATTATAAAAGGAGAAAACAGTCAAAAAACTTCGGGTTTCTTAATTTTATGTTAAGTGCAATGTAAAAATATGATACAAGTATTTTTTTAGCTCATTAATCAGGAACTTTACTCAGAAACATTTAGGAAGAAAAAAAGTCCGTTATATTTTAATTTAATCGTAACAGGAATAAGGTGTGAGGAAGGGAAGGACAAGATGTAAGAGGTGCAATGAGGAGCAGGAAGCCCAAATTTCAACAAATAGGAATACAGAGCAGAACGCTTCACTGAAAGAGTGGTACACTCATAGAACACATGATCAGTGTCGCGAAACATTTCATCGTTAAAGATTCGGATATCTTTCAATATTTACTTTAACCATAAATGTGGACTAAATGATTCTGAAATATATATATATATATTGCTGTAATATGCTTGTTGTAATGTATTGTTGCTTTGTGTTTATACGTTTTTAAAAGATATTAGCAATCTCAACGACTTGTCTTTTTACATTATGATGTTGTATACAGGTTGGACTGATAGCAATGCATACCATTTGGCTTAGAGAACACAATCGTATTGCGAAAATACTTCGAGAAATTAATCCAAACTGGCCGGGAGAAACTGTTTTTCAAGAAACGCGAAAAATTGTAATAGCTGAAATGCAATATATTTCTTACGAACACTGGTTGCCGCACATTTTAGGTAATTAAATTAACTCTTTACATCTGCTTAATGGTATACTACCTGTATTTCTAACTAGAACGTACGAATAGGTAGTCGCCTACGTTTAAGAACTGAGTATGGCACGATGCTGATGAATGTTACGCATAGAAAGAGAAAGAAAGAGAACGAAGCAATTTTATAAATTTTTTATATAAATGAAAAAGTTTTTAAGGATATTTATTTATTTTTTCACTCACATTTCATGTCTAAAAATACTTACATTGTATAGAATTAATAACAAAATGTTACGAGAAATTTAAACATTTGCTTCCGTGTATTATTTATTCGGTGGAGATGACATGATAGGTTCATAATTTTTAGTTGTATAAAAATAAGTGAATGGAGTAGAGAGACAAAAATCTCAAAAGCCATTCGTTTGAATAATAAACTTTTGGATTATCCAACAATAAAACAAGTAGTAACCTTTTGCAGGGTTACTGTCTTATTGCACTTTTCTTATCGTGGAAAACTATTTTGAAGATTATAATCATTATGCACCCTCCAGACAACTAGTACATTAATCTCTCCTGAATGTTAACTCTAACGGGGGATTTGGCATTATATATCTACATATAATTCTTAAAATTGCAGTAACTGATATATGCGATGTAATAAATGCATAATATTAATTTCGAAAACATTTATGTACATTGTTGTTGCTGCTTTTTTCTTCCCACCTTTTTTGGGTAATTCTTGCTCGCTGCTGTCACTCATAAATCGCTTATTTTGATTTCTATTCGCTGTTACACTCTTCGAGGATGACATAATTCTGCAGCTAATTTATCCGTTCGTGTGAAATAAAATATTCAATAGCTTACTTACTGTTTTAGAAATGATGATAATTGCGTTATCTCTTCAACGTATTAAACACGAGAAAGAACGTTATCACAGTATTCAAAATTCTATGGAATGAAATAGAATTTTGAATACTGTGATAACGTTCTTTCTCGTGTTTAATACGTTGAAGAGATAACGCAATTATCATCATTTCTAAAACAGTAAGTAAGCTATTGAATATTTTATTTCACACGAACGGATAAATTAGCTGCAGAATTATGTCATCCTCGAAGAGTGTAACAGCGAATAGAAATCAAAATAAGCGATTTATGAGTGACAGCAGCGAGCAAGAATTACCCAAAAAAGGTGGGAAGAAAAAAGCAGCAAATAAGAAGCAAGAGGACTCTGACTCGGACTGCGATTCGTCGATGGTGGCTTCGCTAGGAAAGGAATGGCTGAGGAAAGAAATTGCGGAAATAAAAAGCTCTATGAATTTCATTGCCAATCAGTACGAGGACTTAAAGATTGCAAACCAAACCTTGATCTCGGAAGTGAAGGCATTGCGGGAACAAGTTTCAGCACTAAAAGAGGAAGTAAAAAGCAAAGATATTCAAATCAAAGAACTAACCTCCACGGTTCACGAATTAGAACAATATGGGCGTCGCGAGAATATTGAACTACACGGAGTAACTGAAATAGTTAATGAAGACGTGCCAAATATTGTCAAGAAGGTAGCAGAACAGCTAGGTGTATCACTAACAGCGGAGAATATCATAGCTGCGCACAGGATACCTTCCAGGAATAAAAGTTTGCCTAGACCAATTATTGCTAAAATAGGTCGGAGGAATGCCGACCTATTAATGGTGAATAAGAAGACGTGTTCAATTCAGGACAAAGACATAACCGGTAACGAAAAGAGTAACTTAAAAATTTATATTAACGAAAATTTGACTCGGTACTATAAAAATTTGCTTTGGGAAGTGAAGCAGAAAGCGAGAGCTCTAAACTACAAATTTGCGTGGGCAAGAAATGGCAAAATATTTGCCAAAAAGGAGATGGAAGGAAGAGCGCTTCATATCAGAAATGCGGACGATTTAAATAAATTAATTTAAGCTCTATAATATAAGATGTTTTCATTAAGTTTATATTATCGTTTTTATTGTAACACGTAGAATACATATGAATATGTGCTGTGGTATAAGTGGATGTCTGTGGGTAGTATATATGCGAACGGGAAAATGCGCACGAAACGATTTAATACGGCAGTTCATTAACAGTTCTTATTTTATAATGCATGGTAGTATCTCCATATGTATGCGTGTGCATATCGGAATTAATTTATATTGGTTAGTATGGACAGAAATAACACTGATCGGAAAGGAATTATTTTCCGCGATAACTGGTAATCGGATGTGTGTTGTTGGTATGGATGAGTATGTGTGCGTCGTTATACGTTGCCGGCTGGGTAGTAATGAGGTGTATGTGCCAGTGGGTTTGTTTGTAGTGGTGGCGAAATGTATAGAGTTGGTGATTTGAAAGTTGTTGGTATGTGCATGTTGTGTGGATATTGGTATGCGGAAAGAGTTCAGTCTCTGTCGTTTGTTGTAATGAGATAGGGTTGTTAGTTGTGTAATTTTGATAGTTCTTTTTAGTGATAAATTTGCGATTCAGTGTAACGGCTTGAGGTGCGGTGGTATGAAGCGGTATGCGATCGGTGTGAGAGATAGCTGTGAGTGTGCACCGTTGTTATGTGCAAACACTGAGCCGGAAACGTATTTGTATATTTAAGAAGTATTGTCCTGGTGGTGGTGTTAAAGTGGCTGATATTTGATAAATCTTATCATTTCTTTTGTTTACAGTTAGCTTCGCATGATAATTTATTTTGTTACTTTATCTTTACACGGTTCGCTATGTGGTCAACTGCAAATCGCTGTGTATGAGAAGTGCGTCAGGCTTGTCAGCTTCGATCAAATGAAGCAGCGGTTCGCGTACGGATATTTGTTTGATTAAATGGGTACGAGTGTGTGAGTGAGGTAGGGTGGTACGTGTGCGAATGTAGAAGTGTGCATAGATCTAGATATAAACCGGCGGAAATTAAAGTTATATAGCGATAATCGCGCCGTGAGTCTCGATAAATCAATGTGTTCGGAATATGGTCAATTTTCTACTATCGCACCAGTGTTTAACGACCAATAACAATGACGTCTCCGATTCTATTTTGTAAGAAAATTAACTGCGCTAATTACACAACAATTGGTGACTGGGAGAGGGGATGTATGAGACTATTTAATATAGACAAAGGGTGTACAAAAATTAATAAAGATCTATTTCATGTACTGCACCTAAATATAAGAAGCCTAAGAAATAACTGGGATGAATTTTTGGCATACATCTATAAAACACTGGTCAGTGTGATTATTATCACGGAAACAAATGTGAGAGAAAATGAATTAAAATTATACGTGATCCCGGGGTTCACCAGGTATAGCAATAAAAAACCAGATAAATTTAATGGAGGAGTTGCCATATTTGTCAATAATAGTTTTAAATCCAACTTCCATGCTGAATATAATAATAATGCGTTCGAGTGTTTAGCGGTTGACATAGAAATACATAGCAAGAAAACAACACGAATATTTGCATTTTACCGATCACCAAGCCGTAATGTCAATGAATTCTTGTATGAGCTAGATTTATTTACTAAACAGATTGAGAATAAACAAGAACTTTTAATATGTGGGGACTTTAATATAAATCTATTAAAATGTAATACTAAATCGGAAAATTTTTTAAATATTATGGCTGGGTGTGGGTGTATAAGATTGATTGATGGTGTAACGCGTGAGGAATTTAGAGGTGGTAATTTAACCCAATCATGTATAGATAATATCTTTATTAGGAGCTCAACGGAAGAAATTTATGCAGGAATTATTAACTCAAAAATATCCGATCATTATATAATTGGTTGCCTATTTCCCATTAATAGGTGCTCTTACCAAAAAATGAAAGTACAAACAAAAAAGAGGTTAAACGAAATGTGGCTGAACCACAAACTTAAAAGTTATGACTGGCATAGTCTTGAAAAGATTGACTCCATCGAAAATATCTGCTCGCAAATGCAATCTGAATTTAATAATTTATATAAGGAATGTAGAAAGCAGGTGACGTACACAAAGGAAAATAATTTTTCATTTAAAAATGACTGGATGAATATAAAAATTTTAAACTTGATGAAAATTAGGGATATATACTATAAGCGTAGTAAAAATAATACAACAAACGCGAGGTATAAAAATTTGTATAAAACATACAGAAATATGACTAAGACCGAAATTAGAAAAGCAAAATTAGAATATTACAACAAACAAATGCAACATGCTAATAACAGTACCAAAAAAGTATGGCAGATAATCAATAATATAGTATATAATAAAAACAAATCTTCAATTGATGAGTTCATCTTGAGGCATTTTGAAAGTGCTAAACATGCGGCGAGTAAATTTATCGATCACTTCTCCCAACTAAAACAGCATTGTACTCAAGCGTGTAATACGCAATTATTGAATAGCGATAACTTAGAGCTGACACTCACGTCATTTTATATTCCAATAGTTACAAACAAGCAAGTAGAACAAATAATTAACAGATTACCGATTCACAAAGCCCCAGGATGGGATGGTATTAGAGCTTCGGATATTAAAAATAATGTAGCTATATTTACCCCCCTACTTACAAAGATAATTAACGGTTCAATTCAAGAAGGTAGCATTCCTGAGGGACTAAAAACTGGTGTTATTAGACCGATATATAAAAACGGATTGGCGAGTGCTTGTGACAATTATAGACCAATTACTATAATCTCGGTTTTAGCAAAAATTCTGGAACAACACGTTGCGTTTCATTTAAGAAATTATTTGGAGAGAAACGAGTTGCTGCACAATATGCAATTTGGGTTTAGAGAAGGAAAATCAACTGTCTCTTTGTTAAGAGTATTAACAAACAGGATAAATAAGGGATTGGCAAACGGCAAACAATTTATTATAATTTTTATAGATATTAGTAAAGCATTCGATGCTGTAAACCATCAAATATTGTTGCGAAATATGCAAGAAATGGGAATCATAGGTAGGCAAAATAAATGGTTTGAAAGTTATTTGTATAATAGGAAAACCGTAGTAAAAATCGATGAAGAATTAAGTAGAGAAGAATTTGCATTAACAGGGGTGGGACAAGGAACTATTTTAGCTCCGTTGCTATTTTTGATCTATACCAACTCCCTTCATAAATTTGTTAAAAATTCGACAGTCTTTGCTTATGCGGACGATATAGCACTCGTTATCGAGCACCGCGACATCCATGAGGCCGAAAAACTCTTGCAAGAGGATGTAAATAGTATGTGTAAGTGGGCGCATGATAAACATCTGACTATTAATATAAAAAAATCGAAGGCTTTGTACATAAGAACGTCCAGTAGATATAGAACATATAAGCCATCTATCACAGTGCATAACAATAATTGCTTACATAATTACTTGATTTCTACTTCGAACTGTGGTTGCACACAACTGGAAACGACAGAAGAGGTTAAATACTTAGGATTAATTATTGACAGGACATTATCGTGGGACAAGCATGTTATAAATTTATCTAATAAAATCAGGCAAATGATACCGGCACTTTATAAATTGGCTCTTTCAATACCATATGGTAGTCTGCGTGTATACTATAACGCTATAGTATTGTCTAGAATCATGTATGGGATATCAATTTGGGGTGAAGCAAAACGGACGATAATCAAAAAGGTTAGTAGTCAACAAAAGAAATGCTTAAAGATAATATTACCTAATAAAGATCAGGTTAACAGCAATATTAGCTGGTGGAGAGAAAAAAATGAAATGTCTCCAAGGATGTACTACTTTTATCACCGATTACTTGAATATAAGACCACAAGTAGATCAATTGCTACAATGACAAGAAGTAGGACAACGAGGAGTAATAGGGAGGTATATTTTATTCGACCGAGAGGCATAAATAGTAAGATTGATAATATTGATGAAATAGTTCTAATTAAGCTTCTAGAACGAATCCCAGAAGTTATAATGCAAAAAGAAATAGGAACTTGGAAATTATTAATTAAGCAATGGTTGATTGATAACACGGAGTGACATTAGAGTAGATAAACTGGGAACTGGCTGTGGCGGAGAATAGACCATTCCAATATATTTATCGAACTCGTGGTTATGAAATTGAATAACGATAAGTAGTTTTTTTCTTTGTTTTCATCTATTTTAGTCTTGTTTTAATATTATTATTCTATTTTTAGATTTTATAGTTTTCTCACTAATTGTAAGTACGAAAGTTAATAGTATAAGTAAAGAACTTTTGTTACACATTTTTCTTGAATAAACGATGATAAGCGTGTTGGGCACCCGCAGACGGGCAGTATGCCTTGCGGGACCCACAACTTATTTCTTTAAAAAAAAAAAAAAAAAAAAAAAAAAAAAAAAAAGTTGTCAATTATTTAATTTTCAGGATAATTTTTTTTTACGAATGGTTTTGTTTAACGTTTATTATAAAGGGATTGAGAAATTTAGATAAGAATTTTGATTTAGGTAATAATTCAAACTGGTTTTTTTTTTAGGTAAACAAGGGATGGAAATGTTAGGAAGTTACGATGGTTATAACAAAAATATTGATGTCAGCATATCAAACGTTTTCGCTACAGCTGCATTGCGAATGGGGCATACTTTAATTAACCCGTTGTTACACCGCCTTGACAACAATTATAATGTTATTCCCGAGGTCAGTTAAAAGTTTTTCCATATGTATTGGATACATTATAATCGAAAAAAAAAAAAAAATAAAATAAACATTTGGAAACAATAAGAAGACGAAAATAAATTTTTCGTTATGAGATAGACGAATTAATTATTTCTCTCATTTATCAGAAACTCCAGCTTTCTTTTAAGGAAATAGCTATTAATTCCATATGTTTCAATTATAAAAAATATCTATATAAAATTTAAAGTTTGTAGTTACAATAATATCTCACAAAATGTCAATTCCATTGAGTATTATACAACCTTCCAACGTTTGCCTCGAAAAAATTGCATAACTCTAATATTTATCATGAAAATTGATTCTTTCGCAGATTAAGCAGTTATTAATGTGTTTCTTCATACCACTCATGTGTTTGCATTGCGGTTGCATTCGATGTTCATTAATAATTTCGCACAGAAACTG
Organism: Icerya purchasi; assembly: GCA_039619475.1. NCBI lineage: Eukaryota > Metazoa > Arthropoda > Insecta > Hemiptera > Monophlebidae > Icerya > Icerya purchasi. Next base: position 266,125,206 of record CM077115.1, on the reverse strand, counting down.
CGATTGCAGTTCTTTATATTATTTCCTGTAAAATAATGTCCGAAGAAAATCAAATTGACCGTAATTTTGTCAATCTATCGAAAATATGTTAATTAAAATGATTTGTACGATACATACATATAACAATGATAAAATAAAATAATGCTTTATTAAAATTCGTGACTTTTAATAATATTAGCACTGCAATTTAAATTCAATTTAAATTGAAATATTTATTATTTAAAATGCATGTTTTTTTCGATTTTTGAATTTCAGAAAAGTCAGATATGTCTGAAGTTCTAAAACGTTTAAAGTTCGTTATAGTTTTTAAAAAGGGGTTTTTAAGTATCAGCGGCATTTTAAAGTACAGTAATATTTACCATAATAAATGCCCTTAAAATGGGAAATCCACCAATTTCAGATACCACTGTATACTTTATCTCATTACTGCGTGCTATATGAAACACTTATTGCAGTTGTTAGTTTTTATAAATCGAACGAGATTAAAGTTCAAAATCTGATAATCTGTTCAATTAGTATCACTCTGGCTTATTTCAGCTTATTTTTGGTTTTTAAAATTTTGCTTTAACCGGTCATCATTTTACTTATATCGGCATGCCATCATTTTTTTTTTTTTTCTATTCTTTCTTGCAATGAAAAATGAAGTAGTACGGCTGCATTAAGTAACTCTAAATAAAATCATTACAAATATGAACAAACTTATCGCAGAGACTTTTTATTTTTTTGTTTTGAAATGAATACTATAAAGGCCATTGTTTTAGGAAAATGATGATTCGAAGTCTAACAAATCATATCTTCTTTGAATGTCCCGCCCTTGATGCTGAACGCTCTGTTATGTATTCCAAAATCTTAGCACTGGGTCTTCCTGCTCCTTATAATTCTTCCTTTGTCCTTTCCTTCCCATCTCCAGATATAATTCTTGTACTTCAATCTTTCCTGAACTCTATTTCTAATCGTCTCTCTATTTAACTCTTTCTATAATTTCTGTAGTTGTTGGGTCAAAGCCACTGGTACGCCCAAAAGAAAATATATGAAATAATATTATTATTATTTTATATTGAAAAAAAAATAGTCTAACATATTCGATAAACTTGGATGGGTAGTTTTGAATACTAGCCCTCCCCCTCCAAAAAAAATAATTAGAGACTATGAACACCAAAAGGCGAACACGAATGTAAAGAGTACTTGTAATCGGACAGAGACGGGAAAAAATTATATTATTCGTTGTTATAAATAAAAAAGCGGCCTCACTTTATCACACTATGCAACATTATATCTTTGGAAAGATCGCTATTTGTCGGGTACGAAACCGTATTTTATTTCGTTAACGAAACTTTAACTTTCGAAGTTTACGAAAAGTTCAAAAAAGCTCGAGAACTGATATGTCTTCCAGTCTGCGACGCGAGTATTACAGCCAGAAATTTTGAACAAGGTTAAAAATATGTACATCCCCGTGTATTTTTCTAGTTTGGAACATCCGGGTTTCCAACGTCAAAATTAGGCCCCGGGGGGGGGGCATGGAATACTCGAAATTTTTGGGAAAAAATTTTTTTTCCCGGTATATGATATATCGATTGAAAGATCGCTATTTATGAGGAATGAACCAGTATTTCATTTTCTTAACGAAATTTTCGAGATTTCAATAATTTTAAAAAATCGCAAAAAAATACGTTCTTCTTCCTATTTTCAGTAGAAAAATCAAATGCCTTTTTTTTGAATTTAGTATTATGTAAATGTAATTTATAGTTATCGTTAACTTAACATACTGAAACATAATGCTTAACTGAACTTGTTTTTATTATATTCTAATAGAGTAATCAAATTTGGTGGTAATGAAACTGTATTTCGATTTTTTAACGAAATTTCCTAAGTTTTAGAAAATTTCCGAAAAGAGCAATAATGAAACAAACTTTTTAAACGCATAAAAATATACGGGAGAATGCTGTCTAAAAAATGAAAACAATATTATAAATTTAAAATTGCATATCTTTGCTTTGAATTTTTTATTGTTGTGTAAATCTTAATTACAGTTACCTTTAATTTAACATACGCAATCCTTAGCGTATTAAGCATCTTTGCTTGACTGACGTGATTTGCATTATATTGTACAATTTTGATCAATATATCAGCATAGCCGACTTGCGAATTTACACAATTCGTGATACTAACCGCGTCAATTAGTGTGAAGTCTATATTGTAGTTAAACAAAATTTTTGGTTATACATACAAGCTCACTCGCAACTGATCCTTTGAATCTTCCCGAAATGATAATCTTTTATAATTCTTGTAGGAGAGTCCATTTCAATTGACTATGTGTTGTTCTGAGTAAAATTAAATGTACGTCTTATAAGAATTACGTATAAATGTTACGGGTTTCGTTTTTCGTTTTACCTCCAGCATAAGAACGATATAGTCATTAATATTTATATGTAATATATGTATCACTGTATTTTAACACAGAGTACTAAGTGTTAAACAATTTTAATTTTTTTCAGACTACTTTCATAAATAAACTTCTGCAAAAATAAAACAAAAAACTGTTAAAAATTGCAAAGAATATTCAAAAAATTACGATATTTTTAGGAAGCAAAACCGCGTCGTACGGTTTCTAGGGGGGGGGGGGGGGTCGCTAGTCGAGGACATTACCCAGCATTAGTTTACATTAGTAAGCAAAAGGGAGAAACAAATTAGAAAAATGAATACTACTAGAAATAGAAGAAATGAAAGATACTATAATAGGAGCGATCGCAGAGGATCGAAGGGAAAAAATAAACGAAGCATTATATGGAGGAGGTAAATCAAAATTCAGGAGTTGTCTATAAAAGTGAGAATGTTCAGTGGATATAGACGTGCATTTGAAGAAGATGTGACTAATATCGGAGAGTAAATCAGAATCATCAGGATGGAAAGTACAAAAAGGAGAAGCGGACATGGAATAATGAAAAGAGGATGCAGGAAGCCAGCTATAGTCAAGACGAAGCCTGCAGATAGAAGAAATAAGAAAACGCGAAAAATTAGGGATGTCCGGTGTTTATATAATAATGGAAAACGAAAAGAATATTATGTAATATCACCGATTAGTGTTTTTAATTATCTCTCGTTTTGATGTACATTTTTTTATTAAATGGAAAAAAAAAATATGGTGCTGTTAATTTTTAACGTTTGAGAACTTTTTTTTTTTCATTTTAACCGAAACGTTTTATATGTATAATATAGTCATTTTTTACTACCTTACATACATTGCTACTATACTACTTTTGAACTTTTCGATTTATTCTATTTAGGGTAATTTGCCATTAGGAAAGGCATTTTTCACGCCGTGGAGAGTAGTTAATGAAGGTGGTATCGACCCGTTAATTAGAGGTTTATATGTGACCGCAGCAAAATTAAAAAGACCGAAAGAAAATCTTAATGATCAGTTAATCGATCATTTGTTTACTTCAGCCCATGCAGTTTCTTTGGATTTGGCTGCCATGAATATACAACGTAGCAGGGATCACGGACTACCCGGATATTTAGAGTATCGTCGGTTTTGTAATTTGTCCACACCGCTGACTTTTGACGCGCTCAAAAGTGATATATCTAATAATGATATCCGTAAAAAACTGGAAGAACTCTACGGACATCCAGGTATATGACACAGAATATCGTTAAAATTAGCGCTTAAATAATTAAGTTTAAAAACGATATTGAAATTGGATAATATTTTGCGAAATATAAAACAGGGGAAAGGTAAAAGAAAACGATAAAGTTTATGTAAAACATATATATATATATATATAACCCTTGGATGCGATCAAAATTCACGAATGATGTAGTATTTGGCTGTTAATTAATTTCGTTCAAATACATTAAAAAGTATATGTTATATGTTTTAAAACATAACTTTGAGACATTCATTAATAGTTAACTGGATGAAAGATGTAAAATGGTGCATATGTAAATGTCGAGCTGTAATTCTCACTCATCCATTGGAACTGTTCACAAAAATTATTTTTAAACAATAATTGCAGTATTTATGATGTTACTTCTTCGAAGAAAATTATATATTTCTAATAACAGTTTTAAAAAAAAAAAAAACAAAAAAAGATCTTTAAAGTAATTTTTTTCGGAAAAAACTTAATTTGAACAACTAAAACTGTAAGACAAATTATCAGATAAAACTCGTTTCGTAGATTGACTTAATTAATTTTACGTAATTTTGAATGAACCGTGACATAAAATACTTTCGAAACAGTAGGCCTGTAATTATACGAAAATATTTTTGATCTGTTGTATAAATCCAAAAGGTTTAACGTCTATCGTTTTAATAATCTTCGTTTTGAGCCGTCGCTTATACATCGGAAAAAGAGTTAAAGATGTATAAAGCAATATATAATTTTGTCTATTGTTTGAGTTCTGATTTGCATTCGATTTAAGGTCTAGACGTGAAAGAAATTTCGTAGAAAACAAAAAAAAAGGATTAATTTTACGAATTGCCTAAATGTGTTTTTGGTATTGTATAAATTTGTTAAATAATTTCAGAAAATCCGTAGTATGCGATGTGATCAACGATAACGTATAATGAATTAAAATTTATATCCCGATCAATATATTATGGTAAAATCCTCTATTTGTGTAAGTTCAAAAATATTGGCGGAATATAATAATAAAAAATATTAATCTGTCTATAAATAAATTTGCCATTTGTTATTTTCAGGAAATATGGATATTTGGGTTGGTGGCGTTCTGGAAGATGTTTTAGGTGATGCTAGGATCGGGCCAACATTTGTATGTCTTCTTGTAGAGCAGTTTAAAAAACTTCGTGATGGAGACAGGTTAGTGTGATGGTAAAGCAGAAAATTTCGCTTGAAACCACGTTGCACTTATTATTATTATTTGTCAGTGTATGGGAAGAATTTTACTTCGTTTGTCATCAGAAATTCGTTCGAAACTTCAATTGATAATAATTATGAATACAGTTTCAACTGTTAAAAGTATGTTAAAAGTAAAAATACAAAAAAAAAAAAAAAAAAGTACGAAATATATTTTTTAAGAAAATATTTCATTTCTATTGGATACACTCTACCTGCTCTACTTTTCCCGAAGGAATTTTATTAAACAAGTATAACAACTGTTGCGCAATCAGTGAAACAATGGTTGTGTTATCAGGGAGATAAATTTTTCTGAAGTTATTTCATCCTCATTGGGGTAATTTGGTATTTTCCATTGCATTTAGTTTTTTTACAAATTACAACTGGCCAGAAGGCCATCCAGCAATTGGACTGTAACGCGAAAATAACTTGTTAGGGGTTAGCATCTAGCGATGGACCCCACTGAAATTTTAGTAACATAAAACTAGGCCAGATCAAACGGTCGACTACGTTTTAACCTTCGAACATCAAGACTATTATCAAGAAGATTAATCGCCAAAACGTTTGTGTGTGACACCAAGCGGCCTATGTATCGCTTGATCTCGTCTTTCACATATGGGATATTTAAGTCTTGATGTAGAGTATGGTTAGATACGTACCAGGGCGGTGAGACTATCAGCCTTATAGCCTTGTTCTGGAACCGTTGTATCTTGTTTATGTGTGTATCTTTTGCACAACCCCACAACATTAAACCGTATGCCCAAACGGGCTTTATAATTATTTTGTACACTAAGAGTTTATTTTCCAATGATAAACTAGAGTACCTGCCAAGAAAAAGCCGATTTAATTCTTGCAATCTTATATCTAGATGTTTTCTTTTTTGGATAATATGCTTTTACCATGTTAATTTGCGATCCAAATGAATGCCTAAGTATTTTACATCTTTATCCTGGTTGATAACCACTCTATTTATTTTTAACGGCTGATACGTAAAATTTCGCAACGTGAAGTCTAATCAATTAGATACCTGGGTACCTTTCTCGATGACAGCTGTAGCTGTAAGAAAGAAATCCGATCGCGAATAGAGCAATCGAGAGCAGTGCTCATAAAAATGAAGAACCTGCTCAGCAGAAGAGAATTAAATCTTGGATTACGAATTAGAATTCTGCGCTGCTACGTTTTCTCGGTCTTACTGTATGGCAACGGGAGTTGGACGTTAGATGCTTTATCAGAAAGAAGTATACAGGCCTTTGAATTATATTCGTATAGGCGTATGCTGAAAATTCCGTAGATCTTAAAAGTAACTAATAAAGAAGTCCTCAAAAGAATCAATAAACGCCCGGAATTATTACATTTGATTAAGGAAAGTAAACTATGTTATCTAGGCCACATCATGAGAGGCCAAAAATATGAGATTTTACGTCTCATTGTGGAAGGAAAGCTTTTGGGCAAAAGATCAAAAGGGCGCCCACAAAATTCGTGGACAAATGACTTTCATCGTTGGTTCCGCTGTTCACCCATTGAAATGTTCAGATCTGCCATGTCTAGAAAAGACATTGCCGTGTTGATCGCCAACCTTCGTAACGGAGACGGCGGATGAAGAAGAAGAAGAAGTCTACTTGCGTACATTTACTTTCGTTTACTCTAATACACGCCAACGACTCAGCCAGTTTTCCACTTCCGGTAAAGTTTTTTTCAATTTATTCGAAGTTTCACTATTGTCTTTACCGGTAGCTAATAGTGCTGTATCGTCTGCAAACGTAGCTGTTATCACGCTATTATCAACTGGAAAATCGGCAGAGTAGATTAAGTAAAGCACCGGGCCCAAGACACTTCCTTGTGGCACGCCAGCAGATACAGGATAGATTTCAGAATATTGATTTCGAATTTTAACCTGGCATGTGCGATCTTCAAGGTAGAATTTTAAAAGAAGGTACAAAGGATGCGGCACTATTTTTTTAAGTTTATAAAGCAGATCATGATGCCATACCTTAACAAAGGCTTGTTTGACATCTAGGAACACGCCCGTGCATATTTGCTTAGTTTCAAGACTTTCTTGAATAGTATGCACAATTCGGTGTACCTGTTCAATGGTCGAATGTCTTTTTCTGAATCCAAATTGATGTTCAGGAACAATATGTTCCGCATTTAAAATAGGATTCAACCGCTTTAAAATTATTTTTTCAAGGAGTTTTGAAAGGATCGGGAGCAAGGAAATTGGTCTATAGGATGAAACCTCATCCGGTGCCTTACCGGGCTTTGGATTTAGTAATAAAAATACTAATCACTTTCATTCGTATGTACAACGTCACGTTATTCCACCCTTTAATTTCCTTGAGTATGTAGGATGTTTAGTTTTATAAATGTAATCCGACTTATTCCTCGAAAGAGTATAATTTCGGATTCTCTATGGTTTCAAAGGTGAGGAGAATGAAAATTTGTTAGTAATATGTTTTAGAGTTTATTTGATTTTTTTTTTTTTATTTCATAAGGTTGTTTATTAATTTTATTATTATTATTATTCGATTAATTTCAGTCTCTTCTAGTATTTATTCTTTAAACCAAAAACCTAATTATCTACCAACTATCGTCTGAGTATGTATCTATGCTTAGTAACGTCGCTTTCTGCACTTGTAATGGTGTTGGTTTCAGGAATTTTATGAAGGCAACAACAAAGCGTGAAGGAAACAGAAGGAACCGGGAATTGGAAGGAAGACTAGGTTGAACAGACAGATAAAAAGAATGATTATTAGAAAAAGAATGGAAATTCCTACACAGCGACAAAAGATTAGAAGATGGGATTTTTTTAAATAAAAAGGAAGAAGAAGCACAACCAGAGCCAAAAAAAAACAGCTACCCCATTATCAAAGATGCCAGAATAGCCAAGAAGCCGCAGCAAATCAATATGGATCGCACGGAGAGAAGAACGAATCCGAATGAAGGAATGCATTCGGAGAATAATAAGGTCACAGGAATGATCAGGAAGAAGAGAAGAGATGACCGCCTGAGGGGCACTCATGGAGTCGGAAAAAATCAGAAATTCGAAAGAAAGACAAATAGAGGAGATAAAAATAACGAAACGTAAAATAGCGCCATCAACGCGGCCATAAATGAGGAACAGAAAGAAAGAAGGCAAAAAGATTCAGAGAAGCTTGAAGAATGGAAAAAGGACGAACTCCCGCAGGTCTTTTAGAACCATTAGTGAAAACGGTGCCGTGAGAAAGAAAGAGGGAATTGACAGTGCTGTAGAATTCCGGTATAATTACGGCTGGAGGGAGAGGTTCAGAAAGTACAGGCAAAATAAATACTCTGGGAAGAGGAGGATGATAGAGAGAGATCACTGAAGTTAATAGAAAAATAGGGTAAACTATTAAAGGAAATTGTGTAGGGCCAAAATAAACTAAGGCGGAGAAAAATAAGTAATAGGATAGGAATTTTTCTAGGCACAAAATGCCAATTCCTGGAAAATGAAAAGTAGGAGTAAATGAAAGTAAACGATGTGAGTGATAGCCTAAATAAGATCTGCGGATAGATAGAGGTGGCACATTAGGTTCAGCAAGAAGTGCTGGAATTGGGGAAGATTTAAGAGCACCGAGACAGAGTCGAAATCAAGAGTAGTTTTGGATTATATCCAGTTTAAAGAGTCGGGACTTGGAAGCGCAGGCATAAATAAAGGAACAGTAGTCCAATTTGGAACGGATAATGGACTTATACAGAGGAATAAGAATATAAGGGTACCACCCTATCTAGTTGGCGACAGTCAGCAAGTTTAACCTTTTAATAAAAGAGCAGGAAAGATATTTCATGTGTTCGGAGAAGGGCGGAATCAAGGAAGATACCAAGATAGCAGAAGCAATTAACACGAGAAAAAGCTGTATTGTTTAATGATAAACTAACGGTAACAGGATTAATTGAATCAAGAACACGTTTTAGAAAATTGAGAGACGAGTGCTCCATTGTCTACAGTAATCTCGTGGGAAGAGGGAAAAAACAGAATGTCAACAGCAAAGAATAAAGGGAAGGAATTTAAAAGAAAGGTTACTGACAGTAAACGCGTTAAAAAGAGTAAAAAGAGTAGGACTTAAAGAGGAACCTTGAAGAAGACCACGGAAAACCACTCTTGTAGTGCAGAGAAATGAAGAGGAGAGGTGGATAATTCGACATGAGCTTAATGATAAGGAAAGTGAAATTGATTGAAATGTTAATTGCCGTCGTGTTATCTCTTAAAGTTGGTAGATGGATAAAAAGCACAGGATACATCAATGAAGAAAGCTAGGGTGTAAAGTTTTCGGATAAAATACTTCTATAAGGTGTAACGAGGTTATAGTTTATTAAATATGGAATTGAAGCGGAGTGTAAGGGGGTATGTACCTCATTTATTTACTTATTGAAATTTCATTTATTCGCTAATGATTTTTATTACTATACTGAGACATAAAATTAATCGATATTATACGCTTTTTTTTTTTTTTTTTTTTTTTCGTTAATAATTAGTAAAATTATTAAAAACTTAATTATAAAGAGAAAGTTTGGTTGATAATTTCAGTTACTTTTTAATGTTACACATAGCGAAATTAATGTTTTTAACTTCGAATAGATTAATAATTTTTTTATTCTGTAGTTACATTACTGATTGAGGTGAGAACCAATTTCAAGTGAATGATACAAAACCGACAAAATTAAAAGTTAAAAAGAAATTTGCATATTTTTTCGTTTTATGTTTGCCACAGATTTTGGTATGAAAATCCGACCACTTTTAAGCCGAATCAGTTAAATGAAATAAAGAAGGTAACATTGTCTCGTGTACTGTGCGATAACGGAGACAACATAACTACGATAACGAAAAACGTATTTGTGCTACCGGAAAAGCAGTCCCCGAGATTCACTCCATGTTCGAAACTACCGGAAATCGATTTAACGAAATGGCGCGTTGATAAGGGGTAATAATGATCGTATGTATTAAATGCTTTTAAATCCTACCTCCTAAACGGTCATTAAAAACATACTACTGCTTAATGTTATCTTCTGCGTTCTCGTATCTCGTGTAATTTTTATTTATCAAATGCACTAAGACTAAGATTTTACTTTGTATAACTAAATAATATTTAATAATTAATGTAAATTAAAACTATACATGATTTTTTTTATTCTTTAAATTTAATTTCAGCGTTGATTGTGTCAATGTAATTGGTAACGAATTAATGAATCCATTATAAAATAGGGTGCGCTAATTATTTTGTAAACACAAGTAAATCGCCGTTTGCTACAAAAAAACTTCGTATTTCTCTTGCTGGTGATTATATACGAAAAATTAAGTAGCATGGGAAATGTTAAACGGTTTGTGAAAGCAGATACGTACTTTTTTTTGTCTCAAAACGACGAGAAAATATTTGAAAACAAATAATTTTCATTGTCTTAAAATCAATTTGAGACTGCCTGAATGTAATCTGATAATTTGCCGGAAATTATTCATCACGACTTGTGCAACATTTTATATATATATTACGATACTACATAGTTCATTCTTTAATAGATATGTGGTTGGCCTCTAGGTATACTTTTTTTTAAATTACGATTTATTTATGTACATTAAAAATTTAGTGTGTTCAGTGGTGCAGGAAACCATCCGGTTAAGATTTGCATTCCTCTTGAGTATGCAATATATATATATATATATATATATAGTAGCTTTAAATAATAGTTTTGAGAATATATGTAAGTATGAAACAAAAGAAGACGGTCAGAAATGTATAAGCACTACAAAAAATTAACGTAAAATAACACGGGGCAATTGTGATATTTCCGCTCAACGTGCTAAGCCAGTTAGAAACTAAAAAAAAAAAAAAAGGTGTAGTCGATATAAATTTGAAATTCAATACATATAATACGAAATCAAATTATTTAATTCTTTTTAAACGTTGTGTTGTTAAAAATGTTTTCATTAAATTTTTGACAAATGTTAATGTTTCTATTTTTAATTTTACAAATAACAAAAAAAAAAAATGTACATAGCATCCTTTATGCGGCATAGGAGGATTCTTTGAAGTAATTCGGCATTTATGACAAGGAACAACAGACATTTACGTTTTTTACAATACTAATTTTTCATTGAACTATTGATTTTTAAAAAAAAATTTAAAACTCATTTTTGTCTATAAACAATCTCTATTTTTATTTTTGTTTCGCCAGTATAATTGCGAATGAAACAAAATTTAAAAACCATGAACTTTTCAACGATTTTTCATCACCTCTGGAAAACTATTTTAAACGCTCTCTATCTGTTGGTAATTCTTAATTCAATTTTTACGAATGATAAAATTTCCGCATAGAAGGCTTAACAGCAGAAGCTGTTTTTAAATACAAATCTACAAAATACTGTGATGGTAGGAATTGAAAATAGGAACACCTGAATGTGTTGAGTTACGACAATAATTCGAAGAAAAATTAAAATAATCTACCGCTAACGAATATTTCTGATTTCAAACTAACAATAAATTACTTTTTTCATTTTCACTCTCATCGCTAGCGTTCAGTTCGCAAGTTAAAATTCGTGTGATTTAGAGACTCTTTTTGAAAAAAAAAACAAAAAATACAAAATGAAAAGTTTTACTGAATCATAAAAAAAAAAAAAAAAAAGTGAATTCAGTGATGGCCCCGAGGGTTTTAGCCTTGGATTCCGCAAAAACTGCGGATCATTCCAGAGAGAATGACTGACCCGATATTCTCTTCAAATCTATTAAGTACTTAGTACATCATGAAAAGAGCTTGATCCCAGATTATTTTTAAACCGGTTTTTATATCGCAATCAAAATTTCCCGTAGCCGAGAAACCCTGTTCTGAGATACTTTTTACGCGTATTCGAGACCAAGAATAGTTACAATCATTTCGCCTTTGACACTTGCTTCTCTTGTACAGCCGAGATTAACGGCTGCCTGCAGTGGCTGGCTGTTTACTGAAGCGTACATGCGTACATATGCTCTACCGTTTTAGTAATCCCTGAAATGACTGTTTGGGATTATGTGTTCAATCTATGTATTTTACTTTCTAGAAGTATAATTAACGGACTAGTTAGAATTTCGAAATATCCATTAAAGATATGTGTCTTCGTCTTCGGGATTGTACATGTGAAATGGGCTAGTGCGTGCCCTGTAAATAGAAAAGTTATACTTTTTAAATGGCGAAGGGTAAACATTTTTAAAGAAATGCGAAAAAAAAACTATTATCCCGATAATCATTCTTGTATTTTACTTGAATAAATTTAGAAATATTTTCATTTAATAACGAATTTATACGTCAATGCGGTGAAGAAAGTGTCTCACTGGGAAGAAATGAAATTCTCACCATATGAGAATGAAGTTTTCGTTGGAAACCGTGTCTAGTATATTTACGGTTAACGTTTCGAAAAAAATTACATTTTTTTCATTGTCGGGAAATTAAAAGCACATTGTTCACGTAATATTCCTCATTTGAATATTACCCCCGGAGTGTTGTCAATTTTTCGAAAAAAAGTTTTCAAAACCGTGTTGCTTTTTAGGTGAACTATTGAAAAGGTCTAAATGTGTTTTAAACTAATGAAAATAATCGATGTAAATTTAAAGACTTTTTTTTTTCAAATTTATTCCTTATATTATTCGTTTTTAAATTTTCTCATAATTTTCGATGCACATAATCGTTACATAAGTGAAAATAACAAAAAAAAAAAAAACTATTAATCGAAACAACTCGTTTAATACATGTCTATTATATATAGTTGATTTATTATTGCCTTAGCTCTTATACTTAGGCGTGAAATTCATGAGAAATACGAGTAAATCAATAAACATTCGATCTTACAACGCCTGGTTAGTAGGCGTTATTAACAAAAGGAGGAAAGAAAAAGTTTATTACGTATTCGCTGATTAAAACGTGTGAAAATTAAATAGGAAATTGAAAAAATAAAAATAATCTCAAAGGATCATCCTACTTTTTAATTTTCATTTTAAATGAAGGTGCTATTTTTTAACGGTTTTTGATATCAATATTATGCATTTGAATTATTTTCTTGTTATCAAAAAATTCGCTGTCGTTTTTAATTTTTTCTTTCTATTTTTTTTTTTTTTTTTTTAAATAATGTAAATAAAAATCTATTACTTTAATATTTGAAGGTAGTATAACTCAAAATTTACTTCTACGCAAACTAGTCTTGAAACAATTTTTAAACGTAATACACCGTTTGTTTAAATACGACGCAGTTTGCTTGTTAAGAAATATTCATTCGTATTCTGTTTAATTAGCCTAACGAAAAATCAATTTATGTTTATAAATGCGCCTAGATACAACTACCGTTTTTTCAAAATGATAATTAATGTTTTGATTTTAACTTAAATTAATAAAATATTATAATGTTTTTTCAACTGAGGAGTTATCTCTTCAAATGTGTTCCGGTAATTTTGATTTATCGATAACAAGGAATTAAATCCTTATATGGTTCGTCACTTCTGTTAGACAATTTATCTATTTTAATTTTTGTTATTACTTGTAAAAGTAAAGTTGAATAACTTTTGTCAATTTTTTTTTTTTTGGCTCGATGTCTAAACCATCCGGCCAATTTCACAAATGATGTTGAGTTTGTAGTGATATCTAAAAAGACAATTTCTGCGAGATATATTCATTTTTTTTTTTTTTTTTTTTTGAAATGTTAATTTTTTACATAAAAAAATATTTTAACCTTTAACTTGAAACTATAAATATTTACGGTGATTCAGCGCAATAAAAAAAAAAATGTCTGATTATCGTTGGTTTTAAAAATAAAAAAAAAAAAATCTTAAAGATATAAAAAAAGGAATTTCAGTTCTACAATACAAAAACTAGTTTTCCTTTTTCCGTGTTGTTATATGTAATATGCGTATGCGCTTGAGGCGCTTCCTCAAACTTGTATTCCTGAAGTACAACTGGTGATATAGTACCATTTTCTATACCGCCTAGAATACACGGAGCAGCCCCTTTCTGTTCCTCCTACAATTCAAAAAATATGAATATTAAGGAAAAACGTAAAATTAAGAATAACGACAATGGGGTATAGTAATAAAGTAACGAGTAAATAAATCGACACTTGTGGCTACCGATTTCTCTTCTTTTCGCGGCTATTTTTACAATGTCACTTCTTCATCCATTTATAAATAATGCTCTTCGCAGCTATCATCGACCTCATGCGATTTCAGCATATTTTAAAAAATACTCGCATTCTACCTGAGCTATCGTTTATGCGGTACTAATACTCTAATGACGATTAAAGATAATTGCCAGATATAATACGGATCAATGAGAGAAGATAAATGTAATATATTCTAGGGAATTCTATTATTCTGTTTGCTATACTTATAAAATATTAAAATATAATTACGAAAATATTTTTTTTGGTTTTGTGTTTTAATTTGTGTATTAGATTTCCTTTTTGTATTGCTTTTCGTTTAAAAACTATAGTCAGTTCTTGAAAACATAATGTTCTAATGATCTTAATTTAGATGAAAAATGGTTAAATGAAGAGGATAGTGAAAAGGTGTAATTTAAAAAAAAATTTGAGAAGTGTCATTTGTATCTTAGAAAACCGTAAGGCGATAAAATATTTATGCCTCAAATGTTGAAAACAGATTTTTTTACAGTGTTGGAAACAACTATGAATTGTCCGCGTCGAAAAATAGTGAAGTTTAATTTTTACTGAAACATTATCTGAATAATAATTTTTTTATGTTTTCCCATTTTCCATAACACTAATTCTAGTGTAATAGATTTTAAAAAAATAATTAAATATATGTATATTAATATTTTTCTACTACATTTTCAGATTTACACATATGTAAATACATTTTTTTCTTACTATGTAGTTCAATTTAATAATTTATGCACGTCTTTTTCTGGAGTAAAGTTAATTTTTTACACATGATTATGTATGTGCGGCTTTGTCAAAATACCTGTTTAAATTTTTTATATTTTTCTTACTTTTTATGTAACGAACACTCCGTATTTCTGCAAAAGAGTTATTACTTCCTCCAATCTAGTTTCTTTTCTTTTAGACATATTACTAATATAATAATTAAAATAAAATTTAATTGCAGCTACGACAGCAAACTACACTGGTTAGCGATAATTTAAGACTTGAATGTAAGTAACGTTTCGGGTAGCAGCTGTTAAAATTCTCGTTGCGGGGGATTTTTTAATAATTACTCTGTAATTTAAATTTCTAAAATGTTCTAATGAAACTTACTTTTTTATTAAACATTTCTAATACACGGCGTAGTAGTTAAATTGTGTATCCGATAAATATCCTTATAAATAATTATTTATAATGTATCGTTTTGAAGCGCACTAATACTTGTTTAAATATACTTCATTTTTATTATGAACTAATTAAATACAGTGTCTACTTTATGAATCTGTTCCTTGCTACTTCTATCGTAAATTTGTACCTTCCTTGCCGAAGTGCTTATTAGAGTAAACTGATTATTGTGGGTATCATTGCTTTTATTATTACAAACATTTTTTTTTTTTTCACTTCTTCACTACTTTATTTTCCTCATACCAGTCATTAATGTGTATTTTTATAAACGGTTCACGTATTCGTCCGTTTCTTTGGGCTTTAAATGTAAATAATTTCTATTTCTTTTTGCTTTTTAATTAAAGAATCTATAGAACTAAAGGCGGTACATTCAACCATCCTCTTTGAAAAACATAAAATCAATAACTTACGATTCTCTTCTCTTTACTTCATAAAATTCTTCATTTTAAATCGGTTCACGGCAATCTTCTATAATTACACATGTGAGAAAACATGCACTCTGTAATAGTAGTACCCGGAAATATTTATATTCCAATCTTAAATTCTTGTCAACTGATTCAATTTTGTCTGTTATGGACTTCACTTAAAGTTTGTTTTAGTTATAACACTAGTAGTATGACCAAAAAAAAAAAAAAAAAAAGAAGGGAAATTAAATAGATCAAATAAATTTTCTATTGATGTGAATGCCAAGAGTGGCCAGAAATATTGTACTACGACATTTTAGTACTGAGTTTTTAATGTAATAATTTTCTTTTAATACAGGTTTTAAATAGATTACCACTGCTAGTGGTTGAGACTTTGAAAGCACACTTTCTCACAGGTGTTCAAAAAAACAATTAAATAAATAATGAAAAAATTACCTCGGTGAATTTAAACAAGCTAACCGAAAATACTCCTCTTTTAAATTTAAGAATGGCATCGCGATTTCCAACTGTCTGCAATAACAAATAGCATATTTAGCGTACTATACAGAATATAAAATGACCGGAATGATAAAATTTTAAATAAATTATGATTATCCGTAAACATTTATATGTTGTGAACTTCAATAATCCCTGACTGCACTCTCTTAGGGGACGACTCTCGTTTTTCCTTTTTTCTAAAACTCAGGAAAATCAAAAAATGTAATTTAATTTTACCATATTTGAAGTCTGCTCTGGTATTGGAACATGTCAAAATCTCTCCACTATAGTTATTATTTTTCTCCCTCTTTCTCATTATACCTATATGTATATAAGAACTCGGCCACCTGTGTCTCGAAAGGAGCTCTCCCTTTCACTCCGCCTGGCGACACTCCTGGACCCCCAGCTCTATCACTTCTGTATTTCGAACAGAGCGAGGAAAATTTACATCATTCTTAGCCCGACTTCCACTATATACAATATATGTATAACGTTTTGGGGCAAAAATAGTGATGGGGGTCGGACTAAGAATGATGTTGTCATTAATGTATATATATGTATATATTTATATATATATGCATCAGTGGGGCGGGTTTTGACTTTTTCCTCCATTTTTTTTTAAAAAACAGAAAAACGTTGAAACGGAATTAAATCGAAATACAATTCAAACTAAATTAAGAAGTTATTTTTTTTTTTTTTTTTTTTTTTTTTTTATTTTAAAAAATAAAAAATAAAATTTACTTACAAAAAAATGATATTTAAATTTTGACGAATGAAATAATAATTTATATGAACAATAAACATGAATAATGCAAAATGAATTACAAAAATAAATAAATAAATGAAAAGGATTATCAAGTCACAACATTAAGAGACTATGTATAGATTAATATACATATATGACATCTTCGTTTTGTAATAAAAAAAAATTCAATTACATTATTTCGAAGAGAATTAATTAAGAAATCTATTTACAAATGACTAATTATTATTAAAAAAAAAAAAAAAAAGGAAACATTGATTTCGATTTCAACATTCTAACTCGGGATAAAGATAAATTAGTGTCACCAGATTTTTTTTAACGTTTTTTTTTGTTTTTTTTTTGGATATTATTCAGAACGCAAACCGGTCAGAAAAGAAGTAAGCGTATATCGATGTAAGTACAGATATTTATTCGTGTTATATTTTGAACACGAATAATATTTAAATGTAAATTAAGTTTTCGGAATAACAAAAAAAAAACCACGTCAGATTGAGGTTGTTATTCGATTTTTCTTGAAATTAAAATTATAGTATAAAGAATTTCGATTTTGTTAGGCGCAACGAAATAAGCAAGAGATTTCCATCATCGTGATACTTACGACAATTCGTCCACCGGGAATTAAGTACTCTTTATCATGGCGAATACTGAAATACGGGAGGATTTCCATGATCACATTGAAGCCGGGTTTTTCCAGTTTGTTCAAGATTTTATTTAGGTAACTGTCTTCTCTGCAACAACACAATATCGTTATAAATAGAGAACGATCGTGTAAAAAAAAAAAAAAAAAAGAAAGCAAGAATATATTTATGTTTCGATTAATTTTCTCTTTTGCTTTTCGAAATTTTTCAAATAAAATAAAAAAGAGATATTTTTTACACTAAAAAAAAAAAGTCATCTTATAAAAATGAAAAGCGAAAATTTATTACGTATGATTTACTATGTAGTCGGCGCCGGCTAGTTTCATTTCCGTTTCCGTCTTATTACTTTGTACTGATGCTACCACACAACATCCTACAAAATGTAACGCGGTCTGTGTTAGTAGTGGAATTGATAAATATATTATTTTACGAAGAAGAAGTAACAAGAAAAAGATAAGATTTAAAAATACAAAAAAAATTCTCAAAAAAATTTTACCACGCAAACTACAAATAAATGTTTTTCATTCGGCAATAAAAAATTATTCTTACAACTTACACAACAGATTTTTTTAAATTACCAGGCGTGATGATAATTTTGAGGTATTTTCAACTGTTGTGTATTGTACTCGAACGAAACACTCTTGCCTGACCAACTGCGTTTACGGGGTAGCTTAATCTTGTAATAGCTTTCTATTAAACTTTTTCATACAACACAACAGCGTGTTCATTAAAGTCATCACTGTTTGGCTCCTTTACTACAGTCACGTACGGTAGTATTTCTACAAAATGTGTCTCAGATTAAGAGATGCACATAATGTTTCTTAAAATATAAAAAAGAAAACAAATGTCGAAGCACAATTATTGTGTAGGGCTGTTGTGTGAAACGTGATATTAAAAAATTACAGAAATATAAGAAAGAAATTAAACTAGTTTTTATTTGTTATAATGGGTAACAAAAAAAAAAAAAAAAAAATGGAAATATGGAACCGTCTAAAATATTCGAAATGAGTTATTACTGAGGCTTTTAACTATTTCCGCCGCCAAGTCAATCTTGTCTGCCCCTATGCTACCCGATGTCCCATCACCAGAAATCACTCCCTTCTTCCACAGAAATATGAAAGAACATTGTATCTCATCCTGGTCCCAACATGTAACTTTCCTAAGGAATATTAAACCAAATGTTGATCCTTGGTGGCCACTGATCTAAATGTCCAAAAAAGAATTCTCTGCCCTTAATAGGTTGAGACTGGGACACACATCGATATCATCTCACAACCATGTCCTCCAGGGAGCCCCTCCACCGATTTCCTGCCCATTCTGTAATGCAGCAGTGCTACCTTCGGTGGAGCACATCCTGAAACAATGTAAAAACTTAACAAGGATCAAGGACGAACCACTACACCTTCTTTTAGATAACCGTTCAGACAATGCTAATCTTCCTTAACAGAAATAATCTAATAAACAAATTATAATAAATCCGATACTCGTTGTGCCGTAATGAACCTGGCAGAGTTATACATGGCCAACGAGTAGTTTACAAAAAAAAAAAAAAAAAAAAAAAAAAAAACCGTTTCTTTTCTTTTTTTTTTTCTGATTAAATAAAACCGGTTCCATTTTAGTTTTTATTAATTGCCGTTTTTTAATTATGACCCACGCGACGGCTGCTCAAACGAGCCATGTGCGCTTCAAGTCTGAAAGGGATTCCAAATTATAAGGGAATGCAGAAATTGAAAAATATTACAGATATGACAGGAATGAATAAGATAGAAGTTGTGTCAAGAATAGAAAAATAGGTGGGCTCTGAGGACCCAGTAAGTGAAGAATCGAAAGACGTGTTTTTTTTTGGAAATTAGATCAAGGGACATTAGCGGAGGAGATAAGCATATGCAAAATTTCAGTGGGAAAATTTCGTGTCTATTCTTAAAAGAGAAATAATTGTAGTTGATTTTATTGATCTATGCGTAGGGCTTATTAAAAAACAGGTAAAAGTAATACGTTTATTTACCACGGTAAGCGACAAATTAAAAACAAAGATACATCGTTTTATGTTTCGAGATGAAAGGTATTGATTCACGATTTGTTTGATGATTTTAATAATTGCAATGCCAATTAATAAACACACGTTCGAGTCTTGCGAAGCTGTACACAGATAATTTTAATAATATTTCTGGCCTAAAAATTTTGAATTTAGTTTTACATTTCAGAATGAAAGGTAGCTGTGTTATTGTTGTGCTACGTTTTTAAAACTCATTAATACATACAGATCTCGGTGCTGTGGTTTATATATATATAGCATACGTATATGTGAGTCTGGAATTAAACATCATCATTTGGCCAACAACGAAAACGTTAATTCTTTTCTTGTCTCTTATTTTAATTTTATTAATTTTTACACTTTCGTCATCATCGGGAATTGAATTTGAAACTATTTAATAATCACGAAGTCAGCAGGTTAGTGTAACGTCGCCTCCTTTAATTATTACATCTATTATTTAGTGCGTACATTGAAACTGATATCATGCTGTTGTGTGCGTCGTATAGCTAAATGAGTAAATTAATTAAAAGTTTGAAATTATACTTACCAATATGTTTAGCCACTTGAATTGACGCAATGCCGAGAATTCCGACAGAATTATGAATCAGAACTGTTTCGTTTCTTTTGATTCGACCCCTTTTTAATGTGTTATTAAATAAACGCTTGTAGGATTAAAAAAATAAAACTGGAAACATGATAAAATAATTTTGCTAAGGTTAATCTTTCCAAAAAATAGGTGATAAAATCGTCAGTACGCGGGGAGAAAAGTAACGTCTTCGGTATTAGTTTTGTTGTTTCCTTTTTTTTTTTTTTAAATTTTAAAGTGAAGTTAAATAATAGAAAATTTAAGCTGCCACCAGTGCGCACATTTCATACCGATATTAAAGACATATCGCCTAATATTTATCGCAACGTCAAGTTCACCTGCGTTCCGATGCTTTCATTTTGAATAAGTAATATTCAGACACGTTCAGTTGTTCCTAAACGAGTAGCTACGGCAATGTTTTACGAAAAATTATGGCAAGTGTGATGATAGAAACATGTGAAAATATTGCCAACGTAAATTATCCGTTCCGTTCGACAATATTTCTTGAACTATCGCATAATATATATGAAGGTAGGGGTTGAACTGTAACTATCGAATACATTTTCAATTTCCCTTTTTAAAAAATTAGAAATGTTAAAAAAAAAAAAGTACATAAATCGGGGTTGCAATTTTTTTTTAATTAATTAAAATTTTTCCCCTTTGCCTTAACGTTTACACTGCACAATGCTTTTCGCAATTTCTGGAAAAATGAATGCGCGGAATAATAATCAGTTTAATGGACGGAGTAAAATTACATATTGTGAAATTATGTGGAAACTATAGTATGAAGGGAGATCGGAGTTGGTTTTATAAAATACTCCAAAATCGTGTACAGAAAGGAAAAAGGTGAAGATGAAGGTGGCCAAATTCTTTAATATTGTACGTGTAAGGGTTGTCCTAACATTTCCTGGCGAACGTCGCAAATGCGAAATAAAGCAACTGAGCCGAGAGTATTTTTTTCCAAAATAAGAAAAAACCAAACTAATCGTAGCAAGAGCGTCGCCAGCCTATGAGCCGCCCCGGGCAAGATGATAGAAAGAGGATATGAGTTACAGGAAAAATAAAATTTATATGTTGTAAAGGCTTCGTATTTTATTAAACAAGAATAAAATCTTAATTAAAACACATAATTTTCGTGGGTTTCTGGAAAATTGTCCATGATTACGCGCCTATGAATACTCATCATGGCCAGTTAATTAGAAAGTTTCAAGACTCCAGGGGAGCAGCCCACCCCCCGCTGGCGACGACCATGAATCGTAACTCGATTACGTTGGCCTATTTACATTAGTAATACATAAGGCGAAACGAGTACTTTGAACTAACTTGGTAAGTGAAAAGAGAAGATGTAGGTGAATATATGCCTGTTTGTTATAAACTGTACAATAAAAACTTGTTTGTTATTGAAAAGAGAAGATGATTGCTCAGAAATGTAATAGCGTTTCGCTACCTTCAATTCCTTGCAGCCATTAGCCAGCATGAGAGATCACAAGGAAAAAAAGGGACCTACTATAAACGATTAACCTTCCCTTAGCCGCATCTATGTACAAACTACAAATGGGCAGGAGAAGAGGAAAAAGTTAAATTTGATCAAGGACACATTCACGCACCATAAAGAAATGTTATGCATACGGCGCGTTGTACTGTGACCAGTATGCCGCGCCTTTGGGTATTGTTATTTGATTTCCGATATAAAGAACGAATTAACATTTTCTGTTGTATAATATTGAAGTATTTTGTTTTTCTCAATAGAACGGTATCAGAGGCGTATTTAATCCTTCCCTATCTTACGAATTTTGACATGGAACATTACCATGCATGTTAAAGAATACACAGAATCGTTACTAAAAATAATTATTTCATTTTTTTTATTTATTTCACTATTGCCATTGCTAATTTAAGTAATTATAAAATCAATTATTTCTTCCTCGCTAGTGGAGTATCATCGACCAATTATAATTAAACGATTCCAGTTTAACATCGAACAGTTATATGCTTCTAAGTCTAAGATTGTGACTTATACAGTGTGCAATTATTATGACTAGTGCAAGTTTGATCATTAATGCGACCATTTCGTTATATTAATTATAGTATGCTACCGTATATACCGTTCATAGTCATCCGACACTGAAGATATTTGATTTACATAATTTGACTGATACATAATCGATATCTGGGCATTCGAATGATTTTACGGCTCTCTGAAAAATTCTCACAACTCCAAGCGTAAACTCCCGTGCCATATTTTCAAATTTGAGTTCAAACAATTACATATATACTAATCTTTTACAGACTAGGCTAGATGGTGATTCTCTACTGATTATCCGTTTTAGGTTACACTCAAATTCTCTCACAAACTTGTTGCATATGCGGCTGCCAAGTTATTTTATTAGTTAATTACTCTAGATTAACAGCGGAGTAATTTGAACATGTTGACAATAAATATGTAAGGCAAGCCTTTTTTCTTTTCATAGTAAGCTATTTCACTGCAACCAGTCAAACTTCGTCCTAAAAAATTTCGTAGCGACATCTTAGGCGATTACGTTTTAATAAAATTAGTGAAACAAGATGATAATACCAACTTAGATACGAGACCTCTGTAAGCAGCGAAATAAGCAACATATAATGTAGCACCTTGAGCGAAAGTTAATTTTTCTGATAACGGGTAACACTGGTATGCATTGGCTGCTGCGTACTCAGCATATGCGCCTAATTCTACTCCACAAAATACGCGATCACCTACCTATATTAAAGTACATGTATATGTATATATATATATATATATATATGTGTGTGTGTGTGTGTGTGTGTATGCATATATATAGTCTTTTGCATTCATATCTTAGGTATTGTTTATTCAGTTAGGTATATTTGAAATAAACGAATGAAAAGTGGTTAAATCTTAAGGGTAAAGGTTTAAAGAGGATTGATGTTTTGACGGGTTGATGATTTGACGGATTGATTAATTTTCGAGTATCATACATGTTTGCCAGAGTTTCATATGTGCTCACCTGAAGCTAATTAATGGGAGTCTCTGATCAGCAGTAGCGAAATTTTTTTTTTAACCTAAATTATCTTTTAATGATTTGCGTAATTAATGAATTTTAACACAGACTAGTGACCTTGGAGTAGTAAAATTTCGAAGGCTTGACATGCTGCTGTTGGCGGATCAGTTCAAGCTCTAAACTTGTGTGTTGTTAATAGAGTACGTTTAAAGCTCATTGAATCGCGCCGTATACATACATAAATACACAGTGAAAATCAGTAGTTATAGCGACAAACCAGTTCCCAAGACGAATATTGCTGGAACTGGAAGAACATTGATTACAATGAAAAATTTGCTATTACAAGCAAAATTTTATTACGCAGATAAACAATTATGGCTTGTAATTTGCATAAAATTTAATTTTAAAACGTTTTATAACGACAAAAAAAAATCGTCTTTGATTTATTTTTAAGGGAAAATAAATTTTGTGCAGACTGGACTCTCTTCTCTTTGTTCGTTAGGTCGATTTCGAGCGTCGAGACTACAGGTATTTGTATAATCTAGCTGTACACAGACATAGGCATAGTGTTCGCTGCAATTGCTATATATGCAACGCTAGTGTACACACGCAAGACTACACTTGCAACTAGTATTGGAATTGTTTGATTATCGATATGCAGCCCGTGTATGTCTGCTGTGTACTAACTAGTGCGTATATGATAGTATACGTGGTGGATTGTCACTGTCTTCCACGAGAATTTTGGAACCGACTGTAAGCGTTTGATTTATGCAAATTCATTAGGGCCATTGGGCTTTTCGTACATTGCGAACCTTAATTTTACAATCCGTGATACCTTATCAAAGATAAATGGGACTTACTTTACTTTAATGGAGAATTTCTTTTAACATCCAGTTTGTTAATTATTAAAATATAATAAGCTATAACAACTATCAAAATATAACAAACAAATTTAATAATAAAATGATTGCGTATTTAGAAACGTTTTCGGATTTTAGCTGATGATTGGTTATACCCGAAAACGTTTCTAAGTAAGCAGTGCCATTTTATTCTTAAATTTGTTTGTTATATTTTGATAGTTGTTATAGCTTACTATATTATTTTAGCCCCAAGCGTGTCTGTATACTAACTACTCCGCATATGATGGTATGCATGTTTTCTATTTTCTAAGTGACTGTTAGCGATTATTTATTAATATTTGTAACAATTTCTTGTCGTCGCCTGGGATTGATCGCAGGATCTGCTTGACGGAAGTCAAGCACCTAAACAGCAAGACTATCGCGATAACTAGAAAAGGATCATCATAATCAAAACTACTGTTGTTTTGAAATCGGTAAAAAATTAAAACGTTCTGATTCGACGGTGCACTTAAAAGTCAAAATTTTGTAACAAGGCATTGCGACAATGTAACCGAACAAACATTTAAATACTGGGATCGACTTCTTCGTTGCAGAAATGCAAAAACTACACACCACAATTCGTATTACATTCTACTTTTCCACTCTCCAACCTACTTATTATACCAGTAGTTGGTAATTTTATTTATTTAAACTTTTTTTTTTGTAAAAGTATAAATGGTACGATTGACATCATTGATGAGAAGAATTATTAATTAAATTGCTGGTACGAATTTCAGAAGATTTAATGAACACAGAGATAGGACTTTGGAAACTTTATTAAATAAGTGTGACAACACGATCATTTGTTTTCCTATACGGTAAGTACTGAAAACATCGGAATATTAACTGCTGTAATTTGAATTTGATGTACCGTATGAATGTTGTTTAAGTGTCATATGATCACGTTACATATACTGTAAAATATATTATCTTTTTATCAAGTAATTCTCTTAGATTCTGGTACATTTTTATAAAACTCTTAAAGTAAATCTTGAAGTGAGGCAGAGAATGAAATTTGGTTTTCGCACTTTTGAATTTAGTCCGTATAGTTATAATTATAGATGAATGATTGATTAGCTAAAAACTGTTCCGTAGAATGTTTTATGAGAATAATTTTATAACAAAGTAACTGAAATAGTAGATCTAGGACATTAAGAAAATTATAATTCCGGTATTTGGTGTCGGATGTAACAGCCGAACCACCAGTTATTATAATGATTAAATTATTCGTTATGTTATAATCAATTTTCACATTTTACACCGATGAGGTTTAATTTACCTGCATTCTACATCTTTTAGGTGATAATCGTGTGTCAACTAAAAAATTCTCTCAAATTAATATTGCAAAAGTATTTGATATACAGTGATACGGTACTATCTTTGTAGTTTTTATTCTCTTTTCTTTCTTATGCAGTTTTAATTCGATTTTTTTTTTTTCTTTTCTTAGATACATTTCGTTTTAATAGCTTTTTTTCATTTCTATTTATGGGCCTATTTCAAAAACTAATAATTATGGAATTTGTTTAACCAAACATACTGATGAGATTAAAATGCTGCAAGTTCACATTTTCCATAAATTGTTTCGCTTTTCTTTAACTTTCAACTTAATATCCTCGGCACGCACCGATTTTCATGCATTAAAAAAATTAGCCGGAGAATACTCAGACCATTAGGACTTGCTTCAGCTGTATCCTAACGCAGATTCATAATTCGATCTTTGTCATCATAATTGTCTAAAATATATATATATATATATATACTCATTTATTTTTAATTTAAATGGCCCATTACTGAATAAAATAAATAAATAATAGGTTACATTTTTTATTTTGGTTTATCGTATAAATAATGCGCTCGCAAAAAAGTTTATATTATTTATATTTGTCCCGTGAGTAACAACATTAGAGTAATGCATTTAGTAAATGGAGGCACTAGAGTGAATGTAACAAATTAGGCTGAAGGTGAGATTTCTGTCTCTAGAGCTTCGTTTTAATCGGCGGTTCATCTTTGAGTTTCCTTAAGTCTGTCACGGTCACTATTATTTGCCTCAACTCCTTTTTCTGAATATTCCGCACTGATTTCTTCGCACGCACGAAGAATGTAATTTTTTAAGACGATAATCGTGTTTTTTTGACATTTTTATGTCTTTGCTTTGGCACATAAACTTGAAAAGCGTTACGAAATGGACAAACGTTACGAAAATTTCATGTCTTTATTTGGATACGACTGATTACTAATATTATGTCTATGTCTCTACTTGGGCATGTAAACTCGAAAAGCTTTACGGAATTGAGCGTCACGAAATTTTGTGTCACGAAATTGAGTGTTACAAAATAGAATGGCGCGTTGTAAATATCGAATCCGAATTGACAGAATTTTCTTTGGCACACAAACTCGAAAAGCGTTACGAAAATGAGCGTCACGAAATAGAATGGTGCGCCATAAATATTGAATCCGAATTGATGCATTGTGTCTACGAGGGTCACGCAGAAAGTAAGGTTCCAAAACCCGTCGCGTTGGCGTAATAATGAACGAAAATTAAATTTAAAACTTACATTTTATTGCTTGAACATTTTACAAAGTTTTTGATATAAGAACCACCAACTTTTCAACACTTACCCTATAACATTTTCCGTCCGGTTTTTTAAAGATTCCAGTGACTTGATTTTTTTTAAGCGATTCGTCATCCGCCGGATATATATATATATATATATTTTGTTTTAATTGAAAAAATAAAGCGTTATCACTTGGGCAAGGTCCGAACTGTAGTCAACTGACAACTCGGCGGTAAGTTCTTGGGTAATGTTCGTTATGAATGGCCGTGCATTGTCATGCAACAGTTGAATTGCTTTCTAAATTTTTATCTCTCTCCTTAAATTGATGAGTGTTTCCAGTAGTTTAGGCCGTTAATGGTCTGTGCACGCTCCATGAATTCCACTAAAATAATGTGATTCCTTTGTTGTCTCAAAACATCAACATTGTACGGATTTTCTATAAGATTAAACTAATAACGGCGCAATAACCAAACTAGTCTCGTTTTGAAGGTAAAACTATTACATTTGATAATTTTTTGTTGCACAGTGGGAGAGAATGACATTTTTTCATGTCTTTACTTTGGCACATAAACTCGAAAAGCGTCACGGAATGGAGCGTCACAGAAAAGCGTTACGAAAATTTCATGTCTTTACTTAGATACGATTGATTAGTAATAAGAAAGCATTGAATACCGATTTCCCGCATACGCGAGTATGCATTTAACGGAAGTAGGTTAAAGTGTTTCCTATAACGACTTGTAAAGAGACCTGTGAAGATCGTAGGTTTGTGTATTTCACACGTCATTTCCTCGGTATTAATAATTCTTAACGACAATGATGTAATTAAGGAACCTTGTACCAGCGGTAGTTAGTTGTTAAATGTATATTTTTGCGCATACGTTGCGATATAATATGTATAAAGGAAATCACAGGTTGCACGGCGACATTCTCATGTCGACGGAGGCCATGAAGCGAACGACATTCTAATGTCGGTGGATGCCTGAATGGATGTACAAAGCCCACTATTAAGGGAAAACATGAAAATGTCTCACTGTGTTGCGGACTTGTACGCAAACTGATTTCAAAGATTCTGGAACAAGTAGATAGTAGACTTTTTAAAAGGTTCTTTCTCTCTGGCTGAATCTTCTTGCGGTATTCTCATCCGCTGCTAAGTATCACACCTGCTTAATCCTTCGTACTTTTCCTAGCGTGTGATTAAATTAAAATTTAACTAATCGTTCTGCTTTTAAATTGTTTCCGGGTGAAAGTCCCTGGCTGATAAGAGCAAGAAAGGGAAAAATAAAGAAATCCGTTGTTGGATACGGATTTATTTCAAGTGTAGAGAGCTGTAAATAAATATTCTAAAGGAGAGGATACGTAGGTACATATTTATGTTTTTTTTTTTTTTTTTTTAGGTAATAATATTTCATAGCTTACCGTGAAGTTGGTTACATTTGTTCCAACGGCTTCCACTATGCCTGCTATTTCTTTACCTAGAATAATCGGTAATTTAGGTCTCATAAAATATGAACCACCTCTGATGTGAGCGTCGATTGGATTAATTCCGACTGCCTTAACTTTTACTAAAACCTACGTACACGCAAAAATAAAAATTAAATCTTAGCGCGATCGGGTGAGTATCGTTTTGAATTTCATTGTGATACATAATCATTTTAAATTATCTCTTAGTTTACCGCGAATAATCGCGGACAAATTACCCTCTCGAATTTATTCGTATAAAAGTTAATTTTTATCTTACTTGATCGTAGGAATATGTTGGCACTGACACTTCTTGTATTTGTAAGACTTCCGGATTACCCAGCGTGTTCATAACTATCGCTTTCATCTTTTCCGGTATGCTTAGACTGAAATAAAATTAATTAAAAAGAAAAAAAAAAAGAGAGAGAAAAAAAATTCGCGTTCATGCTTCGATAAGATCACAGTGTAAGGTGATTCATCGACTTACTTTTAACATTTCTAGTAAAGAAAATACGATTAATAATTTTATGTCAAAGGAATTTGAAGTGTCATTTTGTTTTAGACTTACAAAGTGTGAGAAATTGCTCAGCTAAATACGTATTAGAAGAATCGGAGATTAATGCTGAAGAACGAGAGCGGCAAGAAAAAGAGTGTTTGCGATAATAATATTCGAATCTCTGGTCGTTCAATTATCACAATGAATGAATCAGTGTAAACATCGTTGTGATTTTGCGCATATCGTACGTGCGCGTGTGAGAATCGGAATTTAGCGGTATAAAATTTAGTAGTTCACTGTTACTATTCGGTAATTAAAAGTAACGAAAGTACTTCAAAAATTCCTTACTATTATTTAATATAGAGTTTTTTGATTTAATGTTCAGTGAAGATAGTTTTACCACTGAAATCGGTATTGAAAAAAAGAAGAGAAAGAGTTTACGTTTAAAATACGAATGGCTAATGAAAACAGTAGAAAAAACAGTGAAAGTAAGGTTTAAAAGAAGGCTCATGAATGGATAAAATTAGAGATAGAATCACATATCGCGGTAAAAGAGATGAACCGGGAAGAAAGAAGGAAATAAAAAACATCAGAGGGAATGGATCGTCATGCGAAGAATGAGGTATGAAAAAAGATACTTAAAAAGTAATGATGAGTTCGCAGAAATAACCAGGAAATGAGTTTGAAGGTCAACATTAACAATTCTCTTAATTCTAAAATAACCTTTACGGACAACGTCACATGCCTCAGTGCTTGAAGTTTTCTTTCGGAGTTTTCTAGAATATCCGCTAAACTCTTTGCGATAAGAACTCTTTATTGAAAGTCTAAAATCCACGAACGATCTTCGCTGTTATCTTTTCCGCACCGGCGACCCAAATATTCTTGACGGTTTCCACGATATTTGTCAGCACTCTCCGTCGTAAAGGAAATAGTCTGATCGGTACTTTCACTAAATGTACCATCACAAATTCCCCCTCACGTGTTAATATCTCAGGGGCAATACACTTGCAGATAGCGCTGTAAAAGAAAGTCCCACTGTTTACCCAATACCAAACATTTTTACTGCGCCACTTTAAGATTCCAATATCGTCATGTTCGTTAGAATGAATCATCGATACTCCGGTAACCAACGAGCTTCGTTCCATAATTTTTATCGATAAAAATGAAAATGAAGAATTCGTGCTAGGCTATACCATTCCTGTTAAACGGCATATTTAAAACAATACCGGTTTCCGTTTAATCAGATTCACGTATATTCGTTTTATCCACACTTTCTGAAGTCCTCTCTGATAATCTTCAACAAATTTAGTCTACATTCCTTAAAACTGCTGTAACTTTCTCTTCCTTATCTAATTCTTCTCCCTTTTTTACCCGTCTGACCTCATTGTAAACTTAAATAATGAGGGCACAGATTTTTTACACTAAGCGCAAGAAAATATTGTTGTAAATTATTTTTTGAAACAAATTAAAACCGAAACCGCTTCTAAATAAGATGCGATAAAATCGATTGGAACTGAAATTAGCGGGCTAAAAGCGCATAAACCGTTTTGGGATAGCTGCTCAATAGAAGCGCCAATAATATAAAGAGTAGAGAGTTAGTACTCAATTTTAGAAAGAGTATTTCTCCAATTCAAGTTTTTTTTTTTTTTTTTTTTTTTTTACACCCCTTCGGTTTGCTAGCAAAGAGCATTAGCCCAGCAAAAAGGAATAGATACATGGAATAGAATAGAAATTATATTTTTATTCTGTCGACAATGGAATCAAGAAACACCCCTAGGACAGGAACAACAGAGAGAATAGTTAGAGAAAGAACATAAGAGGCGTTGAAAGGAGCAGGAAGACCAAGCTTTAAAAGATGATAATAAAGTAACTCACGCTCGCGGGATAACCCAGAACACTCGTAGAACATGTGATCAGCGTCACAAACATAATGGGAAACTTAAGGATTCAATGGACAAAAGGGATATGTAGCCAAGGAAAATCGATTTAGAGAAGAAGGAAGGAGTCTGTGCGAGAAATGGAGGCGAGATAGTTTAGTAATTATGGACCGGCGCAAATCAGGGAAGCAATAGAACCAAGGACGGGAAGAAGAAATAGAGTTAAGCAAAAGATAAAAGTTGGAAGAAGAATATTATGTGCTGGAACCCTACTAATAAAATTTCCATTGGAAACAGCAGTTTTAGCAAGGAGGTCGACGGCTACATTTCCATCAATGCCTGAATGTCCCGGAATCCAAAGAAAGTCAATCTGGGTAGACATCGATGAGGATAGATCATGAAGAAGAGAACGAATAGAAAGGATAATAGCATCAGTGGAAGGAGAACGGGAAGGTGGAGATAGCGCTAGAAGAACACTTAAAGAATCAGAAACAATAAGGGGAATTTGGAAGGACTTGCAGGAGAGGAAATATAAATAATGGCTTGTAGAATGGCAACAGATTCTGCAGTAAAGACAGAACAAAAGGACGGAAGTCTAAAAGACCGAGAATGAAAGAACTGAGGGCACAAGAATGCCGCCCCAACTCCGATCGGGCTCTTCGATCCGTCAGTAAAAATTAAAGAGTGATCACGGAATAGAGAGTTTATTGTATTATTAAATTCCATACTGACGATATGAGAGGGAGAGGATTTAAGGAAGCATGGCATAAAGATGATATTTGGTGGCTTTAACAATTTGGAATAGACGTAAGAAAAAAATGGAAGCTTGTGATGAGGAATGACAAAAGGGAAAAATTTAGAAAGGCGAAGAGATAGTATAGGAATTTCATTGGAGGAAAAACGCCAGTGACGAAGGATAAAAGAATAAGAGGTACTGATATTTGACGAGGAAATGGAAAAATGTTTGATGAGAAAGCGATAACCCAAATAAGATCTTCGAATGAACAGAGGACAGATATTGGATTCAGATAGAATGGCTGGGATAGGAGATGACCTCAGAACTCCGAGACAAAGCCGAAGGCAACTGTTTTGGAGACAATCTAATTTGTAAAGAACGGATTTGGAAGCGTTGCCATACTCCAATTCAAGTTGTTTTTAACATTATATGTGGATTTTTAAAAAGATTTTTTTTTTTTCTATTTTCAGGTACATTCACGATTTTGTAAGTTTTATTATTATATTCCGCGTTTCGAAGATAATTTCATTAAAATATTCCGGCTGATCGGACAAATTTATGTAAAAATAATTCGGCAACTTGATCTCGGTATTTAAATGAAACCAAATTTCAATCAGCACTTGACATATTACCGGTGTCACAGTTATTGAAGAAATTACTTACCCTAGTTTGATGGCTATGTAGCTGCACATAAATAATAGTAGACATTGTTTAACGAAACTTATTTTTAAATGAACCATCATCGACTATTATTATTATTATATGTGTATTATTATGTGAGCCGGCTTGAACCAGAAAGTTAATAAATCGCGTTAATCCATCGGATTCCAAACGAACAGACGTTTATTCGCGCATATTTGGTAATAATTCTCGTGCTCGAAGAATTATTAACAAAAAGAACAGCCCCCCATTCTTCGTATATCAATTAAAAATATCTTTATATCTGCTTTTCTTAAATGAAAATTTTACATATACACCGTTGCGTAGTGTACAGTACGCGTACGTGTGTAGAACACCTCTGTGTTATCTGCCTCGGCTGACATATAATAATAAACACCGATAAAAACAATGATAAATGAAGATAATCGAAGCGACTTTGTATGTTGATCATTGGGAAGAATTTTTTTTTTAAAATCTAACAGACGTGAACGCTCTAAGGGCTTTTTGCAGTTTTTCCTGATTAAAGAAAAATTTTGAATAACTTTTCCTTTTATCATTTTACATTCTTCTTGACATTAACCCACATTCGACGGAAAGTGCTACTGCGGCGAGTTATTTAAATCTTAACGCGCTCCCGATAAAGGACACGTTTAAATTAAAAATTACGAGGAATTTCTATTAATAATTCACAAAAGTATACGGCCCATTCACTAAGGGATTCAACGAGCAAAAGAAATCGATCGCTTCGATTTTTTTTAAACTTTCGGGTCGTAATCTACATTAAATTTCATGAGACACTTATTATTTTTCCTCCTCAAAAAAGCGTTTTTTTAGAGCCCTACGAGTATAGCACAATATGAAAACTTACATTGTGAAACTTAAAAAAGTGAAAATTTACATTTTCTTTAAATGGCCGTAATTTTGGCACGAATTATCGTATCGGGACATTTTTTTTTTCTAAAGGCAGGAAATTTTATCAGCTTTTATCTGGCTTTTTTTTTTTTAAATAGATTTTTAATTACTTGAAAACTTTTTGCGATAAATTCGAAAAGTCGAAAAAAGTGATTTTTTTTCGAAATTAGATATTTCAAAAAGAGGCCATCTTCGATTTGCACGAATTTTGAAAATGTTTATCAAGGCCAACAACTGAGCTATGTTTCCACCAAATAGCAAGGCGCCATTTTGCCCCGTTCCAGAAATACGGGTTTGAAAAAAAAATGTCTATTTCTACATACTTAAAGCCCGATATGCGTTACATATAGATTAGGGTGCGGCAGCATAACTTCTTGTTTTTAAAATGCGCCACTTTTTTCCAACCAAATTTTGTTAATGAGAAATAATAACAGCAAAGCGAAATAAAACTGCGAGAAGGGAAGAAGCATACATATTGCCCCAATGGGGGATCTAGAGTATGTATTTCGATTTTCTGCTATTATATTTCTCTTTAACCAAATTTTTAGTAGAAAAAAAGTGGCGCATTTTAAAAAAGGAAGTTATGCTGCCGCACCCTGTATAGGTTTGTATCGTAATAAGACGATGTAACATGGATAAACCATATTCCTTACCGAAGACTGAAGTTGAACTAAATAATGTACATTTTTAATTCAATAATTTTTAAATAGAGTAATCTACACATGTGAAATCAATATAACAGGGAGCCCGTTATTTCATAAGTAGCCATAATGTGCTTGTATAATAATCACATATACGCAGTGCGTCCCATAAGTTGTGGGACTGCCTTTCCGAAATTAATACTACTTCGGCTATTTTCTCGTGAAATTTTGCGAACTAGTTCGTACAACCCTCTTCCCTCCCCAACCGAAGTTTCGGAACAATCGCAGTTCGTGCAAGCTTTCTTGGTACACTCAATTGTCACGGCCGTTTGAATCTCTTCAATTGAATGGTCCCGCTTTCAGTTCCATTTTCTTCAATTTGGGCAATAGAAAATAGTCTGAAGCACTCAGATCTGTCGTGTACGGGGGCTGGTTGAGCACCGGAACTTTCTGGCCAAAAATTGTGTGTTAATTGCAGCGGTATAAAAAAAACGATCGATCCTTCCAGAATCGTTCTCAATTAAATTCGTTGAACGATGCTATACCGGTTAGCTCTTCTACCAACCTGCAGCCTGCACTTCGATGTTCTTTCAAAACAGCTGCTGCACGAGCGATGGTTTCATCCCCGTTTTGGCTGTGCAAGGTCTCCCCCGCTTCTCTCTTTGTCTTCAATCGACTATCTACCCGACGAAAATCGGTTATACCAACGAAAAATGCTAGTACGAGACATACGGACTTCGAATAAGAAGCCACCTTTAACATTTCGAATGTTTCAGTAGCATTTTTAACCGCTTTAAAACAAAACAAAACGTTGTTTTCCTAATTTTTTTCCATATTAAAATTATGACCGCCTATACCAAGAGACGAATCCGATTGTTTCGAAACTTCGACTCTTATAAAGAAGAGGGTTGTACGAAATAGTTTCCAAAATTTCATGAAGATGGCGCAAGTGATATTGATTTTAGAAAAGCAGTCGCACAACTTATGGGACGCACTGTATATTATATTAATTAACAGTCAACACTAATCCATTCTTGTTTGTTGGGTTTTCTCATTGAACTTTTCGTATTCACATTTCCTTCAACATTTAGTTATCATCTTTTAAAGCTTGGTCTTCCTGTTCCTTTCAACGCCTCTTATGTTCTTTCTCTACCTATTCTCTTTGTTGTTCCTGTCCTAGGGGTGTTCCTTGATTCCATTGTCGACAGAATAAAAATATAATTTCTATTCTATTCCGTGTATCTATTCCTTTTTGCTGGGCTAATGCTCTTTGGTAGTAAACCCAAGGGGGGTAAAAAAAAAAAAAGAAAAAAAAAAAAGTCTCTCTCGGATAACTTGCCACATGTGATTGCCACGAATGTCGAGAATTGACACGGAACTTCTTTCCATTTTTCGGCCTTTTCAGCTCTAAATTTTTGCAGTTCTTCAGCTTTGAAGCGTATTATCCTTATTATACTACTATACTTATTTACATGTTTCACAAAATCTTCAGCATTTCTACGTTCAGTGATGATGACAAATTATGGGTCGTAGCGTAATGTAATAATCCGCCGATGCCATTACACAATCCTTTTCCGTTTCCAGTTACAGAAAAAATCCATTTTGTTTCATGGAACTCATTTTCCAATTCAAAAAATTGAAATTCATTCTTGAAATGTAGCGCCATCAGATATTGTGGTGATATAGTTTTTATCTACTCCACTACGTGGCCGGTGTAAATAAACACGTATTGCATACTTAATTGAATGCGGTTTATGAAGTTTAATTCTAAAATTTGAAGATGAGGGTAGTCGTTTACAATAAGAATGTTTGAGATTCCGACAAATAAAAACGTAGCCAGTTTCTTTACAAACCCGTATCTCCAGAACGGGAGGCAAAATTGCACATTGCTGTTTGGTGAAAAGATAGCTTATTTAGCCTTGAAAAACATATTCAAAATTTGTGCAAATCAAAGATAGCCCCCCCCCCGTTTGAGATATTCAATTTAAAAAAGAAAAAATCACTTTTTTCAGTTCTTCCAATTTATCTCAAAAAGTTTTCAAGCAATTAAAAATTTAAAAAAAAAACAACAGATTATAGCTGATAAAATTTCCCACATATATAAAAAAAAAAAAAAAAAAGTTGTCCCGATACGATAATTTGAGCCAAAGTTACGGCCATTTAAAGAAAATGTGAATTTTCATTTTCGAAATAAGGCTTTCACAATGGAAATTTTGATATCGTGCTACAGGGCTCCAAAAACGTTTTTCCAAGGACGAAAAAATACGCATCTCGTGAAATTTAATGTAGATTTCGAGTTGAAATTTTAAAAAAAGTCGAAGCGATCGATTTTTTTTGCTCGTTAAATCCATATGATATGGATCATACTTATTTTGAAGTATGAATGAACACAAAGCACGTAACCTTGGAGTTAATGTCTGCCTAGTTAAAAAGTAATTGCACTGATAATCGAAGCGGTAGAAGGTTAGCTCAGTTTAATTTTCGTTTATTTCTGATCAAGTCGTCCACAGCTTCTCCCGCTGGTCTTTAATAAAAAAAAAAATCGGTAACTACCGGAAAAATAATTAAAGCCCAGCTTCTGATTTGTCGTTGAAATTAAATAGTGCGTTCATTTCCAACTTAAATGAACTCTTCTCGACAGCAAATTTTCAGAGTGGTTCGAAATTTTGATTCTGCATCTATTTTTTCTCCTGTCCTGCACATCTTTCGGAGAAATAAAGATAAAATTAAGATAATTTCGTTTTTTTAAAATTTTTACGTGCAAACTGAAAGAAAAAATGTTGCTAAATTTTTTTATGCTAAGAAACTTTAGCCATCTTTATTGTATCGCGGTGATCTAATTGATGCAAAGTTTTTGTTATTTAATTTATCATTCTAGCGCGGTGGATAATGTTTTCGTTGTTATTCGTTTTATTCAATAAAGTATAGTGGTATCTCTTTTGATTTATAACAGTTTTAAATGCGAGTTTTTAGCTCAAATAAATTAATGGTATACGGTTAAAATTAAATGCTACCACAATCGTCGTCAGACCCGGTATGGACTTCCTGAGATTTAGGCATATTCAAAATACTAGAATAACGAAAATTTGTTCTTCTATAAACTATTCATTCATACGAATCACTGGAGCCATAGAGAGGTGGAAAAAAATAAATAGAATAAATTAAGAAATAAAATATACAGATTTTGTAGTTTTATAATTGTACTATGCGAGATCTCTCAAGATTTTTTATAGTCCCTACAAAACTTGTGACATTGTTGACAGTATTCATCTGACAAATGCCCAGGTTTCTTATCAACCTTGTGAGATCTACTGCGCAAGTTTATGTCTACCATGCTTTTCATTCTAATTCATCCAGAACTTTTTTTTGCCTCTATTATTCGCCTACGCTTTAATTTACTGCCCTATTCCCGCTATCGTCTCTCTTTAGTCTCTTCTCCTTATTGTCCTCTAGATCCTAACAAAGCAGTTGCCTATGATACGAATCATATTCTCTTTCAGTGTTCTGCTCTTTCTGCTGAACGTTCTTCTCTTTATTTACTTCTCTTAAAGTTAAGGCTTCCTGCTCACTATTGTGCGTCCTATATCCTGTCCTTTCCCTCTCGGTCTGTTGTTCTCATCATTATGGGGTCCTTTATTTCAGCTTTTTTTCCGATCGAATTAGGTTCTAATTAGTTAATTTTTTTTCCTATCGTTTCTGGATGGAGGTCCTTGGTTGACGAACCAAAAAAAAAAAAAAAAAAGGAAAGAAAACTTTAAATTTTGGATTTAATTCTGAATTTACTAAACGCATGTTTATGATTATACGATGGGTGGTCAACCATTTCAAAATTCAATTCATGAATTTCATTCACGGCAATCGTTGAAGTGTGAGCAAAGTACTTTCTTCTTCTTCAGAAACGGTTGTTTATCTGCAATTCGTTCATGCATAATAAGCTTTCGCTATTGTCAGACCTTTTTCAAGATATTCGATAAGAATACCGCGGCTAACTCAAAAAAAAAAAAACAAAAAACAGTCGCAGTCACCTTCCCCGCCGATGGAACCGTTTTTCCTTGTTTAGGGCAGTTTTATCATGTGCACCGTTTTCACTGCTGGTTTGTCTCAAGAGTGTAATAATGAATCCAAGTTTCGTCTGTAATTTATATAACTCATTTCATCTGAATCGCTCCAACAAGTCCTTGGAAATGTTCACTCGCATTCGTTTTTGGTGGTCCAAAGTAAACAAACGTGGCATTAACTAGTTCTCGGGGCTTACCAAATCACGACACACCTAGTTACGTTGATAATCGGTAGAGAACTTGAGGAAAACAAATACTGTTCAACAGTACTCATTCGGCAGAGTATTAATCGTAACAATTACAGCTGCCGCGAAGCTACCGTCGTCTGCTAGAGTCATATTTGATCTGCCGAAAAATTCAGAGCAGCATATACGAAGAAGTGAAGTAAACATTTCATGCTATACAAGCTGGAGTAGCGCGAGGTGGTATTTTTGCACTAATTTTATTACGCCTTTGGCGTACGGTTGTTATCTAAAAAAACAGGTGACATCACCGCAGTAATGTTTGCTGATTACACTGTGACATTGTCGCTTCAAAACGAGTTTCAAGATTATCGAAGAAATGGAGAGTAAAACTCAGCGAGCATAAATACATCTACGCAATTTACGAAAAAATTCTAATCTGTAATATTATGTTTCCATTAATAGTCAGTAAATCTCGCAAAAAAGAACTCAGCTAAATACCCATGAACTGTATTTTGATGTCCATCTAGTACGGAAGCATCATACAAAGAAAAAAACAGAACAAATCCGACTTATAACCCAAATTGAATGCGATGGTTGCTGGAAATTTGCAACTCGACCTATACAACTATTGTTCTACCGGTATTGCTTGTCAAACCTATCTGCACCTACCGGATCTAGGAATGTACAAATCCTGCTATCCGACTGGGGTTATTCAGTGTAGCGAAAATAAAGTTAATCGTGCAATTACCAGTGCAGGATGGTACTAAAAAGAGGGATCATTTGCATGCGAACTCGAATATTCGAAATGGGTTGACGAGGCAGTATGACACCGTCACTATGCATGAAAAGCGGCTTTATTAATATCCGAAGGATGAAGCAATCTAGCTGCTCGACATCTCGTCAGCTGTTAGATTAAGCGATTACAGTCGAACGATTTAGTTGCGTGAATAATATTTATGGATATAAATAATAGAAATGAACTCGTATTCTGTACATGTATAATTCCTAAAATTAGTTTTATATACATTCAAGCAGTAGCGTAAGACTGCAACACACACAATTACTAAGAAAAGTTTAAAACAAATGACTTTCCCTTAGTCCATAACTTTTGTTATCTTGCCAATACCGGTAGAGCAATAGTTGTATAGGTCGAGTTGAAAATTTCCGGCAACCATCGCATTTAATTTGGGCTATAAGTCGGATTTGTTCTGTTTCTCGCTTTGTATGATACTTCCATACTAGACGGATATCAAAATACATTTCATGGGTATTTAGATGAGTTTATTTGCGAGATTTACTGATTATTAATGGAAATATAATATTACAGATTAAAATTTTTTCGTAAATTGCGTAGACGTATTTATGCTCGCTAAGTTTTACTCTCCATTTCTTAGACAATTTTGAAACTCGTTTTAAAGCGACAATGTTACAGTGTAATCAGCAAACATTACTGCGGCGATGTCACCTGTTATTTGGATAGCAACCATATGCCATCCAAAAATACTAGATCAAGCGTTTGTTCTTTTTACTTGAAACCTCTATGTGCTACATTTTAAAAGATTACATCCTGCCAAATTTATTTTACCAAAAATGTTAAAGAGGAGTTCCCCTAGTACCGTAGTCATACGCTCCAAACGGGATTACGCTTATTTTGTTTATATGTAGATTCTGTTTATACGTAGATCCTGTTTAGGTCATCGATTTAACTTTTTCTAATTTTTTCCTTGAAATTTATCCCTTCATATTTTTCAAAAGTGGCGATTTATTCGTAAAAAAGGGATCTTCTGTTTTCTTATATCTTCCAAAATCTCTTAACTTAAATTCGCATATTATGTTCCGAAACGAATACGTCGCTTTTTTACTTTTAATTTTACACGGCCTTCCTGCTTCTTCCCAATTTATTTTTTCAATCGTCTCCTTTATTGTATGTTTCTCTCACAATATAAAACAAGAATTCCATTAACATTATTAGTCTCTTGCTTGGAGTTATCCTTTTTGCGTCTTACTCATAGTCACTTCGAAAGCTCTTTCAATCTTTTTGCTTCTTGTTTCATTTCGCTTCTTTGAAAGAGACTTTGTTATATAACATCACTTGCCATTCTTTTTACATATACTGAATTCGTGGTGATAATAAATTTCTAATTATCTCTGGTGTTGAAAGCTTTTTAAAAAAAAATCAATCTCATCTTTGTTTCTTCATTCTTCCTGAAATCCCATCCTCCTCTAGACTCTCAACATTCAATCGATACCGAAACATCTTAGTAAAGAGTAAGAAATTAATCGGCTGCCTGGTGATACATCTAATAGTAGGCTATTCATCGATATGTGTACTATTAAAGCCTACCTTCCAAGAAATTTCCTTTGAAGGTTTATTAGTCGGATTTATGCCTTCACGACGCTACATAATTTTTTTCTCGTGTTAGTTGTAATCTATTTCCCTCATTTTGTTGTGATTTTTCACTTACAGATTCCTCTGATTGTTCTTTGCGCCTTGTTAATGACCATCAGCAATGTACTTTGTCCTTTTCGAATGTGTCTTCCGAGCTCTTTTCTCTGAATTTCTTAATATTCCTGTATTCTTTGTTGTGATGTCGTTCTTTCATCTCTACTGTTTTCTATTGTTCCATTTCTTAATATGCTCACTGCTTTCACTACCGATCGCATTCGAAACTAATAAATCTTTTGTAGTTTCTGTCGAACATAGGTCAACGTCCTCACAGCAGATATCATTGTTTAATAATTTTTGCATAAGGTCTTATATATATGTACGCTATTATAAAATGGTAAGATCACAAAAACCCGAAATGAGTTCAATTACAAATGATTTAAACACTAATAAACTATGTTGCAAAAGTTTCAACCTTAGCTGACGGTGTATTTTAATCCAACGCGATAATTATTCATTGATGATCAGTTACGCTATTGTGATAAATACAACAATTCTTTGCCCTATTAAGTATAAAATCTTTTAAATAAGGTTTTAATCGCGCATATTATCAATGCTGGTGTAAAGGGGAACATTTAAAATGCAATGTCAATATCTATTTCGTTGGAGCTGAAATTTTTCGAAGATGCAGTTTCAGACCGGGCATCCAATCGAAGATGAATAAGATAATATTAGTCGAACGATATTTTTATAAACAGAAAGTTTTCAACTACTTAGGCAGATTTTTTGCAAACAATAATTCCGTACAAAGTTGGTTCTGTTTGAGCATCAATTTCTTTTTTTTATTTTTTTCGTTTAATACGTTCGATCTAAGTAGTAAGAATGATTAATGGATGATTCTCTAATTAAGGATCGTGAAAACTACGGTGTGCTTTTAAGAATCAGTTGATTTGTAGGAATTTAACGGATAAAACACAATTTGTAGAATTTCATTTTATACATTAGTGTTATCGAACTTGGCGAATGTTTCTACCGCGCCGTTTGTATTTTTCAAGTGTTTTCATGAGCAGCACTTTCCCCTTTTTTTCTTAAAAATAAATCACTCGTATTTTATTTTGCCTTTCTGTTTACACCATAATCGAAGGCAAATTTGAATTGCATTAATATTCTGCTAATAATTAAAACATTCCGCCCAAAATGCTGTTCGACTCGTTCTTTTTCGAAAGATCTTTTGCTATATGAATAAACTAATTACGAAACACACGTGTCTGAACAGCTATTATCAGTAACTTTGTAAGGAGCCGTTATTAGCATACTATCACCGGTCTCTGTGGTGAGGAGCTATTATTTATCAGCTACGTACTCTAAACGATACTACGCATTTGCCCAAAAAGCAAATGGATTGAGGAATAAAATTGCATCCTACTGTTACGGAAAGAGTTCTAAAATGAATCGCTCCTCACGCGTTATTTGTTGATGTCGTATCGCGGTAAATTACCCGAGTTTCGTTTATTTCGAGTCTTCCATTAAACCGAACAAAAATTATGTTGCTTTACGTTCTCTGTTTTGGTATAATAAATCTCAATATTGATATCGACTGTTTAAACATTTTTTTTTTTTTTTTCATTTGTTTTTCACGTTATATGGCAAATAGCCAATAATGCACAAAGAATACCTATTCGAAATTAACATAGTTAGGAAAAAGTTTGAATCTCCGATTAAGTGTGATATGGAAAATATTTCAAGTGTGTAATGAAATTGCTCGAATTACAAAATTTTCATACTTTATTTCGACATTCTGCGGGTATTAATTTTGTTTAAAATTTTTTAACGTGTACCAAAAAAAAAAAGGAAGTGTACGGTGTTGAAAATTATCTTAGAAGAATTACACGCCATTTAGTAGTGCATTCGCGTTTTATATTGCATCTGAAAGCTTATTGCGTATTAAAATTCAGCCGAAATATGAAGCATGCTTAATACGATCTAAAATAACTTTACGCAAGAGCATCCGAACCATTTAAAATGATACTTGCATGCAATTATTCTAGATCGTGTTAGTTTTGCACTCTTCCCTAAGGTAAGTTTTTTGATTTTAATGGGCATGGGTAACTCCCCGGACACAGTTACATCCTGGAAAATATATCCGCAGTCGGACATATCTCCGACTAAATGATTTAGACTCCGAAAGACGTCACATTATGAACAAATGTTGTAATTTCGGACACACAGTCGGATTCACTTCGGACGGACTGATTTGATATCTCCACTCCGAAAGACATCAGCTGCGCGCGTAACTGTCAAAATTTGCCTTATCACATTACTCATCCATAGAATTTTAGGTCGTGTTCATAGATTGCAATATAGAGAGACAATAGCGACGGTGTGATTTATGGATGAGTAGTGTGATGCACGA
Organism: Icerya purchasi; assembly: GCA_039619475.1. NCBI lineage: Eukaryota > Metazoa > Arthropoda > Insecta > Hemiptera > Monophlebidae > Icerya > Icerya purchasi. The sequence continues at coordinate 266,082,836 of CM077115.1, read as the reverse complement.
ATTTAATGATAGGTATGTATAGCACGGTACGAACTAGCCATTTTATCGAAATAAGTGCCGGTAAATCGGTGTTCAAGCATGTTTTGCTGATTTGTGCGTTTCGAGTGATACGCTGAGTTTTGAATACACAGCCGAAAATGATTGCGATTATTCTGGCAGAATTGGAGTTGAGAAGCGGATATATGTATATATTTACAATCGGAAAGGTCACGTACGATATATATATATAGTATGCACCCAAAACTTTTTTAGCGAAGTTGATTTGCGCATCTCGAGATTTTAATACTGTTAAATTTTTCTAAAAAACGTTCGGCAAATTTTTTTCTCTTCCCAAAAATGGAATTTAGTTTATCATAAATATGCTAATTTTTAACTTTAAGAAGACTGACCCGAGTATTTTACGTCGATGAAGATCTTTAATAAGTTTAACTCGAGATCTGATGACTCTTTAATTTTTACATACTCTGCGCTAATTTAAATTCGCCTTAATTTGCCTAATAATACGTTTCGATCACTGATTATTAGCGATTAATTAACGTGTATTTTTAGAAAACATCGATTACTATTGAAAATAAAATTGTTCTATAAATAGAAATATTCAGCTTTTTAACTCGGAGATGAAGTGAAAATTGCAACAGGAAGGAAATGCACATGCTAAGGTACAAGTATAAGTTTTCCAGTTGATCCTTTGTACGTTACCATATCAATATGAGCACTGGCAGCTTCGTCAAATTTATATTTCCTACCGAAATACGGATTTACCCAGCCACTGGCAATGCCATCCATGACGAATTTTACAGCTTCGTCTCTTTCTTCCTATAGATACGAATATATATTAATATCGCTATTAAATTTTATTAGAAATTATACTTTATCTCTATAATAATTATAGATATTAAGCCTTGCAAAGCTTCCTTACTTTACCTTTCATTTTACAGATTTTTCTCTTTCCTCCTATCTATCTTTGCTGTTCCCTTACTCTAAATCCCTTCCACAACCTAATCAAGATTTTCTTAACATTATTAACTTCCTATTTCCTTTTCATTCTCTTCTTTATACTGAAGGATCCTCACCGAGTTGGAGCATCCTTCCTATATTCTGTTTACAACTACGTTGAAGATTATAGAGCTCTATTTTCTTTGCAGAGTCGGTTGCGATTTTAAGAGCCATTAATTTACATATCCTTAGTACAAGACAATAATAAATTCCTAATTATCTCTGATGCTAAAAGTGTTTTACAAACTATATCATCTGTTTATCCTCATCCTTCTTGTGATCCTATCATTCTTCCTATTCGCTAGATTATCCATAACCTTTTCCAAACTTACCACATTCAGATTGAGTTCCTTTGGATTCCAGGCTCTATGTTGGTATAGAAATAAATGAAAGAGTTGATCAGTTGTCTCCCGTGGTGCAGCTGTTAATAGACTCCCTCCATTAATAAGTACACTGCTAATAATTTACTTGCATTATCTAAAAAATTCCATTAAAGGTTTTGGTCAGACTCCCTTCCTCCTTTTATAACCAATTTTCCGCTTAAATTTTTCTATTCAGCCGTATCTTTCGGCTAATCCTTGGTTTCATGAATTTCCGTCTTTGCAGCGCTATTTTATTTCCTCTTTATGTCGATCGCGTTTCGATTCTAGCTCGCTAAATCTCGCTATCGATTTTCAGACTCTCCTTACTGTCCGCTACATCCTCCAAATGATACCCACGAATGTAATTCTAACCACATTCTTTTCGAATATTCTGTCGTCTGAACGTTTACTTCTCTACTCTCAACTTTTGAGACACTTAATGTTGCTGCTCCCTATATTGCTGCATCTGTTCTCTCCTTTCCTTCGTTAACTGTTGTCGCTTCCCTTGTATCCTTCATTGATGCGATGTCTAACCGCATACAAATTTAAATAATTAATTCAGCAATACTTTTCTTTCTTGTCGAACATGGGTCAATGCTCTTTGTCAGCGAGCCCAAAAAAAAAAAAAAAAAATCATTGCAAAGCTGGGTAATCAATTGCACTTTGATTCCCTCATTACTTCCATTATTTCTACATTTTCGTTTCTTATCCTTTCTCTTGAGCGTAAATCCCGTTATTTATACTTTTACTTCTCCTTCTTTCTATTACGTGTTATACCACTTTTGTTCGCAATATATGTATGTATGTATATGAAGCGCACCATAATTCTAGGATTGATTTGATAAGCCACTTAAAGACTCATCAATAGATAGCCGAAATTCATACTCGGAATCAAGCTAGTACTATCATCATCATACATGTCTATCTATCTATATACGAGTATACATATATATATATATTGATACAGATTCGGTAATCGTGACGATATCTTTTGAAGACGTTTGAGTAAAAAATTAGTCTCTGGCTGTTCATCAATTCACGATCTCTTAAACGTTGTTCTAGGTTGTGTCGCTGCTTTGTTCAAGGATGCTTACTCGGTCAAAACCAAAAATTCCCGTGTTCTTTTGTAAGTCCGGTCGTTTGCACGGTTGCATCGGGGTATAGACGCGTTGGTGTCTGAGTGGTAGTGGTCGAGGACTGAGACTGTGACTTGTGCTTGATTACTGTGTGTCGAGTAACATTGAGCTGCAGGCAGGCTGGAAAATCCCGCAAAAAATCAGGCAGGGTATTTTGTGCTGGGATCTACGCAGAAGTGTTCTAGAAACGTCTGCGCGGCCTTTGTTACCGTCGCACTGAACATTGCGCTCGATTAGTTGTCCTTTTTTTATTCTAGTCGTTGTGGCGCAGCAATCGTCATTAACGTTAAAGATTTTGACACTAGTCCGTGTTACACCAGGCCGCACGTGTGGCGAGTTTTTCTTTAAATTTTGTTTAAAAGTTCACCGTATGCGTGTTTTTCTAGTCACCGCTAAATTTACGCGGCTGTTCCGCCGATTAAATTCTGTGATTTTTGGAACGAAGTTCTTTAATGCTGCTTGACGGTAGGAGTAAACTGACAGAAATCGTCATATAACGAAAAAGCGTTATGCGTCCTCCAGGCGATCTTCGCCCTCTTTCTCTTTCACTCTGTCTCTTTCTATTATATACGGGTGTGTGTATGTGTGCGCGCGAGTATCAAGATTCGAGCAGCATGCATTGTGCGCGGTCAGCTGTATAACTTCAATTCTAAACACGTGTACATTTTATTTAAAGTTATTTATTGTTTTTGTTTTATACTTTATGAATGACTTCATACTTGTATATCTACCAAAAAGTGGAACTTCGTTCCTACCGAGTGTCTAGATATCACTTCTCTTTTTATTTTCGTTTTTGTGCAGTTTTCCGAAATATACGTTCTTTTATCTGAAATGTTGTTATTGGACACGTGGTGTGGGCTCTGTAAAAGCTCCGGTGCGGAGAAAAATCGAGTTCTTATCAATATATATATATATATATATATATATATATGTCTCTTTCCGGTAGAGGGTTAGAATTCGCCATTTGTAGGCCTGCAAAGTGTATGAGACGATGAGAAGGCGGCTACTGGGTAAAAGTCTGATTAGTCGATTTTTCGGTTAATGTTTTCGCCCAAAAAGGCAGAGCGTCGCAGAGAATTAGCGGATATTTATCTATTTTTCATTATCCGTATATTTATTTTTTCACCTTTGTATCTTCCGTTCACTCACGAAACTCGTGTGCGGTTTAATCGTTGATAGTCCAATCTTACAAACCTGGATGCGGTAATGAGAGTGCGATACAAAGTGCTTACAAAAGTATGAATAACGAACTGTTTATCAAACAGACGATTCTAGTAAAAATTGGCTCATCTCCTATCCTCTGCTTATTTTACACCGAGTAATATTCTTTAAGGTTCTTCTCTTTAAATGTTACACCATTTATCCTTTTTATATAAATGATATTGCGGAATACAGTCGCCCGTGATACTTTGATAATTCATTCGACGATAAATCTATTCTCCAATCGTCGCGATAGCCTAGTTACTAGAGCATTTAGCTTCCGTTACGGAAATCTCGATCCCGAGCGACAACAGAAATTATTACGAAAATTTAATTTAAAATAGTATCATATGGGGAAGGCAATGACAAACATGCATACCATCATATGCGCGTTAGTTAGTACACAGTATACAGCTGAAATGTACGAATAGGTAGTTGCTGACGCTCAGGAAACAAGTATGGCACTATAAGCAAGAAGTATCCGTAATAAATAAAAACGGTTTTTTCATTCCATTTGCAGCTCCTGTTAACAATGGTGAGATGTCCTTAATTCTTTTTTTTTTTTTTTTTTTTGGTGAAAAGTATTTGTTGGGGCACAAAACGAAGGGTGAACCAATTTGTAGGTCCAAAAAAATTCAAAAACATCGATTTTTACGCTTTATTTATTTTTCTCGCATTCTAATGCTTAGAAAAATCAAAAAAAATTCATGAGTTCTCTTCAACTAATAACTTTTAGGTGGAATTTTTTTAAGAATTATCAAGTGTCAACATGACCTCAAAAAAAATTATTTAATATTTAAAATGCGATTTTGATGGTCCGATGTTGGAACGGTCCGGTTTTTGTTGCTGTTGTTGTAGAACGGGAAAAAATACATTAAAAATGTGTTTTTTCAGATTTTTTCTAGGATATGTCGAAAAATCTGAAAAACCGTTGTTAAATCGTCTACTTTTGACATGAAAGCGTCGTCTTTCAAGTGATTACTTTTTTTTATCGTTTTAGTCGCTCATAATTTTTAACAAAAATTCATAAATACATTTGACTACATTTGACTCTTCAAATAATTTTTTTCATTTTAAATCACTTAAGAAAAACACTGCATATGTAAATATATAAGTAAGACAATTTGCATATATTACCATAATGGTGCAAAAAATTTTACAAACTGTTTCCTTCAAATATAAATTATCGAAATATTGAAAATCACTGTTTCAAAAATAATTAATTATTAAATAATAATACTTTCTATTCACCTAGTAATATTATACAACTCGTAAAATATTTTTAGAATTTTATTTTTTTTTATGTACGAGTATTATTTTGAATTTGTGTCACGGTCATTATTGTCTCTTAAAAACCCTTATACCTAATTATAAAAGTATGTTGAATATACTTCGATAATATATTTTATTTTACTTTATTGCATTACAACTTAAAGTTCAAAAAAAAAAAAAAACACTAGCTTTGTGCTAGACCAATAGCACCACTGCACTTTCCAACTAATAAAGGGGAGAGTAGTGGTTCTTTTTTTTTCTCTTTCGGATTCGTTATCTTCTACTAGTTGTTATTGTATTAATATAGGAAACATTGGATTATAAAAAAGCAAAACTGTGGTGAATATTCTCATAAAAATACAGATGTTTATTAAAATTATTAATTTTTATTATTTTTTATATTATATTAATTTTTTTGTCAATTAAAATCGACGTGAATCTTAATATATTTTTTAAAATTGATTAAAAGAAATGTAATTAAAGATTATTTATTTAGGCCACCATTCCTTACTAAAAAAATCTCTCTTAAGATCTTAATGCGAGATCTCATCTGACATAATATGTAAAAATGCAAACTTATAATTACAAACATTTGTTCACAGACGGAACTAAAGCTATCTCACCTTCACAGCATGTGTTTAAACTTCTGGAGAAATTCAAACTGCGTAGCTACGTGGAGCTACCGTTTTAGGTTTAAAGCCGAATTATACGAGAATGCTATTGCAATAATAAACGATATCGACATGTTACAAGTTCTCTTTGACTTTTCTTCAGTTTATCCGGCATCTTAACAGCAAGTCGTCTAGTATGAAAGATAAGAATAACAATGACTCTACCAAGCTGGGATTACCCGCGCAAGTTGCAATACACGGAGACGAATGTGTAAACCTGACGGCCTAGTCAGCATTAGCTTTTCCTCATACTGACTTATCTCTGAAAGTAACATATTTTTTATGACAGAGAGAATATGAAAGAAGGATGTGAGTTCTGTTGCGTTAGAGAAAGCGAATATACGCGTTGAACTTTTTCAGCTACAGTTCCATTTGTTAAGAAAATAATCGTTCGTTTCAATAGGTTGCGTTTGGGGTACACGTCTGACTCGCACATCACACTTTTCAATCGCTTCCCTCGTTATATTATCTCTAGTATTGCACTTGAATCATCTACTGAGCAGCATATTCTAGATTATTTCAGTTGAATTACTAAGAACGAACCGCGAAATATACAACCAAACCCGCCGAGTTCAGTCGGTACTTTCCCTGCCCGGCTGTTAACGATCTAATAAGCATTAAATTTTATCTGCTCAGCGTTCCGTAATTCGCTCCTACAACTATATATTATTAGAATAAAAAGTAAAAAACTGTACATTAGTTTTCTAATTTTTTTCCCTCTATTTTAATATTTTTTCATCAAACACTTCGCTGTCTAATCAATTCTCCTCTGTTCCCTCTCTATCCGGTCCGTATTCATTTTCACGACAACAGTAATATGTAAAATTCCGCCAACATCTGCTTAATAAATTATTTACGAACCATACTTGGAAATCGATAGGATACTGCGTGCACCTTTTCAAGTACTCATTTTAGTGTACCATAATCTACAGTTTTTAAAACTATTTAACCTGTTTTTCTACCCCGTTAGCAGTCTGTTTGTGCGCTGTTGAACAAACACAACGATCTGAATCGAAATTGTCGTATGGGTGATTTTCTGTGCTTGAAAGAGACTTTAAGCGGACTTTTATGTTTCTTCTTTCTGACGAATTGTTAATTTTCACGATACCTATATTATCAACCGCTGCTATTTGGAAGAATTCTCACTGTCAAAATCATTTGGTATGCGTAATGGCGGATAACTCGCAAAGGAAAGGAAATAGATAGTAGGCTAGATTATTTTCAAAGTTCAGTTATCATAAAGTGAAGCAAGGTAATTTTACAAAATCAGGTTCTTTATTTATAAATTAGGCATTACTTACTACGACTTATCACGTCTACTAGACGGAGTCCTAAAGTCTCGCAAGTCCCTAATCCGTCACTGATAGCGCCAGAAAAATAAGTTGCCATCATCATCTGTCAGTTTTAACTATTACGTGAGCGCAGTCTAGTATTCGCGATTTTGTGACTACTATTTTTGCAAGTCAAATCTGTCTCTTAGTACGTTAGTCGAACGCGTACATACTTCGCCTTTTCCCGCGTACCGGGCGCCTTTCTCGGCATAGTGTCTTCGCTAGATTTTTTCCTCACTTTGTCGTGGCAGTGTCTGTGAAAACTGATGGATTCGTCGTTCACATAATTTGTATAGCTACTCCGGTTCATTTATTTCTTCGGTCATAGCGAAATTTGTTTTCCGTGCCGTTCATCACACTGCACGCAACATTCGGTGCCATATTTCAAAAGTGTCGATGCGTTGCTTTTATATCTTTTTCTTGCGGGTCCGAATTTCGATCGCATGCAAGAAAATCGAGAAAATGATCGTTTTTACTTAATTTAACCTCGGTACGAATTTACCTGCACGTCGATTATGACGAATATTTAAATTTGGAAATCTATTTAGAAAAAATGTACGTATTTTTATCTTCTTCGTTAATGTTCGTAAACAATATACGTTCGTAATGTAGTATTTAACATTAGGAAAATTTGAAAAAGGATTGACATTAATCAAACTTGTAATTGAATAATTGAATAATCGAGAATTATAATTTTATACCACGATCGAATTAGGGGAAAAATCACTTTTTTCCCAGATTTTTGAAAAAGCAATACTATAATTATTTTCGTCGCCTAAATTAAATTAGGACTGTTACTTTTGTTTCTAGTACATGATAATTTTTAATAAGCGCACAGAGGAGGCTGCTTTTATTTCTTGGGTTTTTTTTTTGGTTTTTTTTTGTTAACGAAATTTAATTCAATTTAAAATAATAATCATCCCCGTGAACCTTTCGGCGAAATGAAAATCAGACGAAATAACAAAAGACGATTATTGCGTTTTTGAAAAAATTATTAAACCTAATTTTACTACTCCTCAAATTCGCTCCGGCGTTTTCATATTTTCAACAGCAGTAATTTTATCGTCGACAATTACAACATGTGTAACTGCACATTTCACGTGTATATATATGTATACATGTACTATATACAATGTATGGTGCTGAAAAATTACTTGTAAGTTTACGGTTTCAGCACATTTAGGACACACCTCGGCATTTCCAAGAAAAGTGATCCCATACACAGCTCCCTCTGTTGAAACAAGCGAGTGACACAGCGAACGGTTGTACCCGTGATAACCGACTCCCTGATAATTCATACAAATATATCAGCAGGAAACAAATAAATCAAAATTATGAGCAAAGCTATTTTGCGTATATTTGCTCGAGGAGTTGCTAGTCTCGTGACCATCAACGAATGTGAATTATTATTTTTCTCTTGAGTCGTGCCAGTTTTTAATGTGTTCATTTCCGAAGAGAGCGGTAAAAGAAATCTGAAAAATCGTTTCGAATATCCGCTCTATTTCGTTTAATAAAAGTTCTCATTCCGGTTCACAGCTCTTAAAAACGATTCAATTAAAGAGCCCGATTTCCGTCAAAACGTAGCCAAACCCCCCCGGAAGTTTGAATTTTATTTACATAAATAAAACCTTTTTTTTTTTTTTTCTATCTTGCGGTCAACAACATAATAGAGGCCAGTAAATTAATCACGGGTAAAACTTAATTAGCAGAAAAAGGAAATGAATATAAGAATGACCAGTTGAGATGATATCGACTTTTTATGTTTTATTAAAATCATATTTAATAGCTGGATACAAATTGGTTTTAGAAAATCGCGTTGATAATCTACAAGTAAGTATGTTGGTTTTACTTTTCTCTTTGTTGACTTTGTCGTTAATGATTTATTCAACGGTATCAGAAGGTAATCAAAATGATCACTTGATCTCTGCTCTACATTTCAGTCGATCCTTTTCCATTTTCTCCTTATACTTTTGATACTTCTATCTTTTCTTCGTTTCTTTACCCTATTAATTATGCTTTTAGTACTATCAAAACTTACTCCTCAACATGTTATTTAATCGGAATTCCTAAATATCGTAAGCTCCATTTTCCCAAATCGGGTTACAATCTTCAGTGACAGCTCTAAGGGATCCTGTGGAGTTGCTTCAGCCTCTTTTTGTTCTTCATTAAACTGTTCCGAATAGTCCTTTAAACTTGCTTCTTTTTGGTCAATTTTTTTCACGCCGGGTCAGCCGTTATTTTATAAGCCTTTCATCCTTTTTCAATTTTTTCAATATTCAAATGTTTACTTACAAGTGAAATATAAATAATATTTTTAAACGTTAAATTGATTGAATCAACATCTTTTTCCTCTCGTTTTATTTAACACTATAACTGACCCGACTGACGTTGTCCTGTCCAATTTTCAAAAAATGTATTAACGGTCGTTTTACGAACATGTGAAAAACCAATAAGAAACATGTAAACAAAGTAAAGTGAGAGTAAATCACTAAAATTGTTGTAGAACGCGATATTTTTATTTATTTTTCGCACTGTTTAATATCGAATTACACATTATAATTCATATTCGTTGATTTTAATATGTTATTATTATTCTAATTACACTCATTTGACGCAATGTTTCAATGTTTTATTTTCGCGAATATTTTCCGTGTAATTTTTTTAACTTTTTGTTTCAGACAAATCTTCTCCTGACAATTGCAAACGGAACAAACAAAGACGAAAATCAACCAAATCGGTCAAGTCGTTCTAGCGTGATACGATCAGCAACGTTTTTTCCGATTCATTTTTATTACATAGATATAAGCATTCGATAATTTTTTTTCGATAAAATTGTTACCACAATATGGCCTCCGGGAGCCAGGTACTTCGTGTCTCGCTTCATATCCGCGTTAGATAAGTATTCCAATATAACGTTGAAACCGGGATTACCGAGTTTCTTAAGCGCATTATCCATGTAATTATACTGGCTGAAATGATAAATAATGTATTATCGAATTCGATCATCCTACTGTCACAATATCACGAATAATCGATTATATCGGAAGGCTGTATTTATTCTTTTTCAGTTTAGGATCAAATATGACTGTTCATTTGAGTAACAAAAAATAAAAAAGGACAACTTGTTACGTTCTATAATTTAATAATGTACTTAAACTATTAAAAATGGGCAAGCAAATGGTAGTGAAAAGAACGAAAATATCGGAATTTAGTCTGAGTGACAGATTTAAATACCGTAATCCAGGCCCGTGCCCAGAATTTTGGAAGGGGGTGTTGTATATTTATTTTACAAACAACAATACATTTTCCCCTAATATTCGTACTATTAATAATTTCCATCATTTTGATTTATATATTAATAATTCACATAACATTAATCAAAATTAAATATGTTATTAATTATACTCGTAATAAAAAATTTTGCATAAGATATTAATGAAGTACCTAAAAATATAGAGCATATTTTTTCTTTTTTCTTTTACAGGTAGGTAAGAACACCTTAAAAAATCATCCATATTTATTTTAAATTTGTGATTTTTTTCAGATTTTTGTGTATTTATAATCACTATTTCAGTTCTCATGGGGGAGAATTTACCCCCTCCCCCATGGATACGGCCTTGCCGTAATCATTAATCAGTAGTAGAAAGTAAGTGCAATATACAGAATAATGGCAGTAATGTTAGTTATTACGTTTGAATTGGATACGGTTAGAAAACGGAAATTTACGAATTTTAATAAATACCGGAAATAAAATTTACAATTTAACATTATTTCTGAAATGCTTACTGCGAATAAACTCTGTTTAAAGCACTTCGTAGTATAATTGCTTCATTTGTACGCAGCGATTTGAAAGAGGCTAATTGATGCAGAAACGTTTAGAAGGGAACGAGCGATGGCTGCATATAGTGTTTTCACAATATCAATGCAGATTGAGACTGTTTACAGCGATTTCGTTATTTAATTCCGCTGGAAAATTTTTATTTTACCTTTTTTAGCCGTTACCGGTGAATAAGATTTTTGCCGATCACTAAGAATCCAGTAAAACGTCTTGTCATCTGTCTTGAGATGATGCTAAACAGATTACTTATAATTTCATAAATTGTTAGATGGCAGTTATATTTGAAACGGGGCTCTATCTACTGGTGGACCGCTCTTTTGGGCGTGATCGATTGGGCGCGTATCTATCGGGCGCAGATTCTTTCGGGCGCGTGCGAACTCAGACCTTTTTACAGACTACCTACGGTGATTTTCAAGTATCATCCGTTAAACGTTATCATCTGTGTTAGCGAGAAACACAAGTTACCAAATACTGCTATCAGAAATTCCGCCCGAAAAATACCGTTCTTCGTTAACGATTTAGTTTTTCCAAGCATGTTATATATGCGTACATATATATAATCACAAAACACGTATTTTACATAATTTTATTTGATTATTCACTTTTTTTAAATATTTTCTATTTGTTTTTGAAATAACGACTTCAGCGTGAAATACAGATAAACAGACTTTTGCGATGTATTATAAATTTAAGAGTTCTTAACAGTAAATCACAATTTAAAACCCCTCATTTACTGATATTAAATGATACCTTAAGGTTTAGTATACTGTAAAAAAGCCAATAGTAATGAATATTAAGAAAAATTATAATGACTTGATAGTTAACTAAAGCCGGGCCAAAAAAAAAAAAACAAAAAAAAAACGAAAACATTTCAATAAGAACAGATTTACTGGATTTTTTCATTTTTTGTATTAATTTTTTATTTAAATAAGAAAAAAAAAACTGTCTCCAAAATTTTTTTACTGATAACACTAAAGATCATCAATAGCTACTAAACGAAAAAAAAAAAGAAAAGAAAATCGATTAATAAACAGAGGAGAAAAAGGTACTGAAAAGTTTTGTCTTAGCCTATTTATATACAGAAGAAGGATTACACATTGTGTTATTTTAAAGATTACCATAATTTACATTTACATAATACTAAATTCAAAACAAAGATATTTAATTTTTAAGTTGTAATACCGAATATATATTTCTCGCCCGATATTAACATAAATGTGTTTATGTTTAAAAATGTTTACGCCTTTGTTTGTCTTTTTCGATCTTTTTTTTGAAACCAGGGTTGATTCTTCAAGGAATTAGACATATAATTAAAATCATAGATAACAGAAGGAACTTAAATGAACGTATCCTCAAACAAACTTGCCAGATACGAATGAAAAAGTAGGATAATATAACAAATATGTATCAGAAGCAAATTCAATCCAGTTATATTTTACACTTTAAATGACATAGAGTTGATAGTTCGTAATTTTTTAAATACGGCTGACTATACATTAACAAAAAGAAAAAAAAATGAAAAGAACCAATAATGCATTTGACCGATTATTAATATTAATGATTATTCACTATCGCTAACAGAACTCTTAAATTTATAATACATCGCAAAAGTCTGTTTATCTGTATTTCACGCTGAAGTCGTTATTTCAAAAACAAATAGAAAATATTTAAAAAAAGTGAATAATCAAATAAAATCATGTAAAATATGTGTTTTGTGATTATATATATATATGTACGCATATATAACATGCTTGGAAAAACTAAATCGTTAACGAAGAACGGTATTTTTCGGGCGGAATTTCTGATAGCAGTATTTGGTAACTCGTGTTTCTCGCTAAGACAGATGATAACGTTTAACGGATGATACTTGAAAATCATCGTAGGTATTCTGTAAAAAGGTCTGAATTCGTATGCGCCCGATAGATTTACGTCCAATCGATCGCGCCCGATAGATTTACGTCCAATCGATCGCGCCCGATAGATTTACGTCCAATCGATCGCGCCCGATAGATTTACGTCCAATCGATCGCGCCCGAAAGAGGGTGACCCCTATCTACTGCGGGTGTTATTATTTTTCAAGTTTTATTTATTATTAACGAGAGCGAGCTCATCTCCTATTGGCCGAATCTGTTTTTTTCGATGCATTGTCCTTTAATGTTTTGAAACGTAAAGGTATAACCATGAGCGACGCTTTGGTAAACAAAATGGAAAAAAAAATATTACTACTATTCACCAATGGTAGAGAGTCACAGAGTCGTTCGAATAAAACGATAAGAGAAAAATGTTCCGGTTACTTGTGGTATACAATATCGTCAGCTCCGTTCTTTCGAGACAATTCTTCATCAGCGCTAGTACCAACTGTTGCAATTACGTAAGCTCCTGATGGATAAAAAAAATTAATTGTATATGTGAAAGTTTAAAAAATCTTAAAATAACCACACAGCTGTGTTAACTGCGAATATTATTTAAATTATAGAAAAATATATTATTTTACTACTTCCTGTTTAATTAATAGATTAAACTGGGAAACAGATTATGCGATGCAAAATCTGATATACTAACCGATGTGCTTAGCAGTTTGAATAGCTGCGGTACCAATGCCAGCGTAAGTACCATGTATCAGAATCGATTCGTTACTTTTCAGTTCAACTCTGTAAAAATAACATTAAACTTTCGGAAGATAGAAAATAGCACGTAAAATGTACTTATTTGCAGGAACATCTTTGTGGCAGCGTTAGAGCTAGAGAAATGATAGAATGATATTCATTTAAAGCAGCGATTCTTACCTGGTGGTGTTCCCGGAAGCATCAGAAGTTGTCCGTGAAGCCATCCTAAAAATATTTAATAAGTGACAACGAGTCGACACAACAGGGAGCCGCCGCCGCGGAGCGGTGCGGGGGTGCGGGGGTGTGCGCATGTAGCGAAGGGACAGTGTCTGACTCGGTTTATTCCGTTCGATTTTTGTTTTGTTATTAATATTGTTATTTATTATTTATTTGATTTCATTGGACTTTGGAAGGAACCAATCAGTCCATGTACAGTACAAATAACCTAATTCAACATTCTATAATAAAATTAAATACGCAATATTAGGATCAGCCGAAGAAAGTAGAGAACGTGAAATATACGGAGGCCGTTGGCTTAACGAAATAAGTTTAAAAAATACACGCGATTGTTCCGTCCTGTACACAAGGAACAGTTGAAAAAAAGCTGATCTGCATCCAAAGTCATACCGGTATCATCCGAGCGCGAACAGGTGCTATTTTCTGCCAAGTCAATTCTGTGCAAATGCGCGAGTAGGGCACAGTGGCTTAAACGAATCCGAGTTTGCGATCATGTGCCGAGATATTGGAGCGGCAAACATCTTTGGAAAATACCAAGCTTCCTTGAGTGGGACTGGAGTAATACTCTTATAGAAATCGCTGGCTTTATGCTGATGGAGTGCATTCCAATCCGATTTCAACTGTGCTCCCACCATCGAACGGAGATCCGTATACGGAATACAAGGGCACAAGTTGCCAATTCCTGCTGCAGATTTAATGACTTCATTACAGGCAGTGTTGCTAAGAATTCTAGTGTGACCAGGAGCTCGGAAAATGTTGACCGTGAGGTTCCCTGAACGAAGGATGTGTACCTCTTCTAAAATTGCAAATATAAAATAGGTAGCTTGGGTAGCATGGAAGTTTAGTATGGCTTTAAGGCAGCTTAAGGAGATAAAATTAGGATATTATCGTTAGAGTTGGGATCACGAAGGAAACGTAGAGTCTTTACAGCAGGCCCGGACAGTAAAATTTCCTGGTCACGTTTCTGTTCGGAGTAACAAAAACCGATCGTACCGGTCCTTGTATGCCTTTAGATCCATCAGCGTGTACATGCAAGAATCCCGACTATCTGGATAAGGCCCTTGTTTTTGGAATATCAAATCCACCGTCGGAGCTGAAAATTTACCGGCGAAAGTGAACTGCGAGAATATTTGAGGAAGATCAATAAGTAATAAAGATCTATAAGGATAAAACATTTCTGCAGAGAGTGTGAGCGTTGAACTCTTTAGCAATAAATCTCCACTTACGGAAAATGCCAAGATATTTTTGAGGAAGGATGCGAATTTAAGGAAAAACTGATTGGCAAGTTGCTGGCGTCTTAACTCTATCGGTGGGATGCAAGATTCCGAACGTAAACCAACTACAGGTGGAAATGCTTGGAGCATCCGACGTAAGCGTGAGTTTTGGATTCTAGAAGGTTTGTTAATATGAAATCGAGTTGTATTCCCGTAAATGGGAAATGCGTAATCTATCCGCGATCTTATTTGTTTTAATTAGGTTAGTGATAGGCCAACTACCACCTACGTTCGTTGTTTTGTTCTGAGCGCTTGCTTAGTTTCAATTTTAAAGTTCTACAGCAAAGAGCAAATATCGTTGGTTTACGAGACGGTCTTTATAGAAATGAACTGCTTCAGATTTTAATACGTATGTAAAATAAACCTCGTTTGTATTGTGTTTATGTCACACGTTAATTTTAAGTAGGTACTGTGAATACTACGTCACATTTAACATTTTACTTTTTACGTCACACTGTCAAATCTGCTAGGTTTCTTCTTAATTGCGATTTACTTTGTGCGCCAGTTCCAAGGGTTTGCCATTAAAATTAGGCGCGTTTTATCCATATTTTTTCTGTGACCACGTTTAAGTATCAATGTACGTTGTACATAGGTTACTAAGTAAGTGGGAATAATATAGTTATTTCGTTTTCAGAAAAATGCCACCAAAACTAAAGCACGACGGCGATTGTATTAAACTGGGCTTTACTTCAAAAGAAATAAATGGGGGACTAAACCTCAATGTGTACTATGCACAACTGTTCTTGCCAATGATGTTTTATAGCCGGCAATGTTGGAACGTCATTTAAAGATCCGAATTATTGTGACCGTCCGCAAGAATTCTTCCAAGACAAACTAATAAATCTTTAAAAAATGAAACACGGACCCAACGCAACAAATTATGCAACATCTGAAAAAACATTAGCTGCATCGTTTGAAATTTCAAAATTGATTATCAAATCCAAAAAAATACATACAATCGGTAAATCTCTAATAAAGACTCGCATGCTTAAAGTTGTAGAAGAGCTTTTAGGGCAGGTAGCTCGAAAGAAAATTCACGAAATACCACTTTCAAACAACACAGTCAAGTCGCATATTCAAAAAATGTCAAACGATATTGAAGAACAAGTTATTGACAAGTACTTATTTTGAGCTGCAATGTGATGAATGTACTGACGTTTCAGAATGTTGTCAATTACTTGTATTTATTCGATTTTTGAAAGACAGTAAAACGGTTAAAGAGGAGTTACTATTATTTTCTCAAGAACAGGTGCAGATGTTCTGGATGTAATAAGTCGATATTTGGAGAAACATAGACTTATGTGGCAAAACTTCCTACGCTTGGTTCCCGCTCTGATCTTGTAGCGTTGATAAAAACAAAAAATCCATCGGCAATTATTACGCACTACGTTATTCATCGTCAAGCATTGGCTGCCAAAACGCTCCCGGAATGCTTTGCTATTGCGATGAAAACAACTATAAAAGTAATTAACTTCATTAAAAAGAGTGCACTTAATACTCGTCTCGTTAAACAATTGTGCTCTGATATAAGCTTTGGAACTCTGCTTTTCCATATGGAACTGCGTTGGCCCTCCAAAGGAAATATGCTGTCGAGGTTGTACGAGCTGAGAGAGGAAGTACAAATATTCTTAACTAACAAGGAGAACAAGGAGTTGCTGGATCAGTTCTGTGAGTTCAAATTTCAAATACTGTTTGATTATTTGGTCGATTTTTTCACGCTACCAAATAAATTGAACCTTCAACTGCAAGGATCAGGAAATTTGAAGTTGCAAGGCACGAGCAATATATTTGCATATATAGATAAAATCAGTGTGTTTATCACTAAAATTTAGCTATGGATTAACAAGATTGAAAGGCAAAACTTTTATGTGTTTGATACGCTGTACCGAATTATTGACGGACAGTGTGCTGAGCTTAGAAAAGAAATACAAAAGCACACGATACTCTATTTGAAAAAAAAAAGTACATTCAATCGCTATTTTCTTGACTGGTTGAGCCTTTGCAGGCGGACACGAATAGATGGTTGATATGATCATGGAATGAAAGTCGACTATCCAGGAAAACACCCAAATAACGAAAGGAGAAACAAAGAGGGATTGGGCCATTATTTATAACGAGGTTGATTAAGGAAGGAATTAAAGGAACAACTTCTTCTTCTTAAGGTGCCGTACGCTACATAGCGCGTTGGCGCAACCTATTCGTACATTTTTAGCTGTATCGATATAGGTTGTGTACCAGGCAATTATTATATGCAACGCAGGTGTACACACGCAAGACTACATTCGGAACTGATAGTAGCCACTTGTTATCGCGCTACAAGTGCAGTCCCGTGTGTGTCTGCTCTGTACTGACCTAGTGCGCATATGATATTGTACGTGGTGGTTTGCCATTGCCTTCCACGTGATTATTAGCGATTATTTTATTTATTTAATTCTTATAATAAGTTTGTCATCGCTCGGGATTGAACCCGTAATCTCCATATCGGAAGTCAAGCGCTCTAGCAACTAGGCTATCGCGACTAGAAGATTTAATAGAGAAAATGAAAAGATGGATGTTGGATAAAGCGTCTTGCAAAATAAAATTAAGGAGTTTTGAAGTTGGGAGTTAGCCTGCGCGAAGTTGCGATGAGAGAAATAAATAAGGATGTCATCAGCAAAGAAGAGAGAAGAGGAACTCAGACGCAAAGAAGCAATTTTGATGAAATAGGTCAAAGTTGGGCTGAGGCAGTAGCCCTTTGGTGATCCACGAAAGATTTGTCGAGTAGCTTCGTGAAGGGGAACAGAAGGAATGGCAGTTCGGCAAAGAAAAAGATTAATAAATAATAAGGGAAGAAAAATGAGCCGGAATGTTAAAGGAAAGCAATAAATCAAAAAGAGTAGGAAGGTGGACATTGTCGAAAGCTGCCAGGATATCATTTTTGTGGATGAATGACTTATAGACGTCAGCCAGAAATACACTAATACAGGTTCGGGAGGGCCGCGACCAGGGCGGAAACTAAAAACATATTACTAGGCAACAATTTGTAATGTTCAAGCTACCAAAAACAAGACGTCTCTGTTGATTAGGTTTTCGAAAAGCTTCCTGGCACAAGACGCGAGAGAAATTGGATGAAGTGAGGAAGAGTTTGGTTTCGATATAGGAATAACGATGAAGGTATTCCAAGATAAAGGAGTACAATTAAAGCGAAGAAAGGGAGGAACCGAAGAGAAAAATCAGCAAGATTATTAAGAATAGGGAATGTAATTCCATCCACTCCGGGAGCAGAGTCTGGAGAATTCCGGAAGGAAATTTCTAATTCTGTGAAGGTAAAAGGAGTGCGCAGAAAAATATGAGGAGGTGGAAGGAATGATGATTCATTAAAGTTAGGAACATAACAAGGAGTAATAGATCACTTATTTGTGATAATAATTTATTACTAGCGTATGTTATCAAAAGAAAAAAAAACAAAATAAATGAAATTTATAGAATGATATCTGACCGTATCAAGATATAAGTGATTCCTCTCTATTCTAATGGTTTCTGGGTAAAGGTCCCCGGTTGACAAGCCCCCCCCCCCAAAAAAAAAAAAAATTTACAGAATGAAATATTTGGTGAATTTCACTATTTATTTCCTCGAGTTGAAAATAATAAAAACGCATTTTAGGAATACACCAGAATGCGTATAGAAACGTTTAATTATTTAATGGATGTGATATTTTTTCAAATATACCGCCATCTGTAACAAACTTTAAGCACCCAAGTTCAATAGAAAAAATGAAATAAAGATTTATTAAAAATATTATATTTGGAAATTCTTATTTTGTAATATAAACTACTTCGGAAGGTTTAACTTCTCAATATATTATATAGTTATTTGAGTTTTTGTTAAATTTCACTAAATTTCGAAGTATCGAATTTAAATTTTATCATTAAAAATTTGTTTTATGTTGCAATTTGTAAAAAATTTTGTATACTTTTCTTGCATAATTATAATTATTTTGAAATATATAAAGCTTTAATCACAATATAATTTTTTTCCATCACATCTCCGTTTTTTATAATATTTGTCCATCTCATTCAATTAAATCGGCTGTTCCTCCACTTCCGCAATTTATTTAAATACGTAAAAACACTACTACCCACCGCTCATATTGTAAATACACTATTTGAAATCTGCGTGCGGTTGAATGAAATCAAACATGCTACCAGTCCGTGTGAGCGTTTTAATCGTACGCACGCTCCACTACCTCAAATTGACACACTGCACAGATTACACGAGTTTGAAAAAAGTTTCCGCAATGCATGTACGCATCGTTCACTCAATTTGGACACGGCCTTAGTGATAGATAACGATTAACATTAGTAAGCGAGTTAGCGAACGAAATTATAATTTACTTGAACTAGTACATAAAATGAACGAAACCCATTACTGAACTGTCTGGAGAAATATTTTTGTTACGATAGTTTCTAATTTGACGTTCAATGATTTTTTTTTTTTTTTTATATCACAAAAACTTCTGGACTCAAATTTTAATTTTACCCTAGCAAATACGAATAAAACACTACACGAAGCTCATAAAGCAAATTTTATTAATTTTTTCCAGATTTTTCAAATTCCATGAAATGCATAATGGTGTGATACATAAAATGTGTAACTTTTTCATGTACGAGCGGACCTGAGGAGGTGTTTAAAAACTATTATAAAGTGTACCCCGTATTAAAAGTTATGGGAAACTTTTGTACTTTCAAAGCCCATACTTAACCCTAGATTACTAAACTGCGAGCGACGTCGTTAATAAACATTTGTAAAAAATACGATATGGAAATAAAACAGGAATAAATAAGATAATGGAAAACTTTTATTATTTTATAACAGTAACATTTACATTCTTTAGGTTTAAAGATTTTCGCCGATGGCTTGGCTGTACATCAATTGGATTGTTCCGTTCCGTTGAATCAAAGGTCGTGCTGACAACGTGGATCGCCAACCTCCGAGGCGGAGGAGATGGCGCGTGAGGAAGAAGAAGGTTTAAGAGATAACATAATAATGAAAATAGCATAAATATATATGTATTTATTTATTTTTATTCTACACAGTTCGAATACATATGTTCATGTTATGCGCCCTATATATGACTTTTTTTTGCATTTCACGCATAAGTTTGTTGTCATTTTTCTTGTCTTAGACAGACTCGAGGCATATATTTTTCTTGAATTTGGCTTCTTAGATAATTGCCGCTTCCGTAAAACAGATTCAATAGGTAAGATACCTTTTATGAGCTCTTTTATATTTTGCCGCAAAGTTAGAATATTTTTTGTCATAATTATATTATTAACAATGTGTATAAACAATAAATACAGTAGAATATTTTTATGTTTTCTTTCAGGTGAGACTTCGTAAGAGCATTAGCCATTTCGAAAACAAAGTCTAGCCTGGATTCGCTTTTGTTTTTTATTGCTTCTGCGCAGTTACTGCTAACATAAACGACGTATGAGTTTATAATTACAATGCTAATCAAGTCATAAAACAAGCATAATAACCATCTCTACGTGTCTTTCTGTTACAGCTCGTAAACACATCTGGTCCACTGTATCGACAGTTCCTTTTGTTGAGTTATAAAATTCAGTTATTTATGGTTTTTCACTCGAAGCACTTATCGTAGTATTGTCATGTGTTGCTGACAATAGATAAAAAACCTTTTATTTTTCTTTGGTTTATAACTAAAGTCTTCCGTTCATTAAAGCAAAAAGCCAACGTCCCAATTCGACAAATAGTAGAATCCTTTATTTCATTTGGAATATTTCGTTTTTTGTTACTACGCAAGGTTCCTACAGAGCCTTTAGAAGTTTTGAAGCTAATAGTAGGCTATTTTTAAGGGTGAAACATCTAAACTGGATACAAAAAATCAAAAAAAAAAAAAAAAAACAAACAAAAATCAACAATTGAAATATTTAATAATAACGGAAACTACATACAACGATCACTATAAGACAGAACGATTATAATTATTACCCAACAACGTCAACCGACCGTGCGTCACAAATACCGAATCCATATCACAATATATACATGAAACACAAAATAAGCCGTAATCAACGTAAAATCTTTATAAAAATGCTCAATAGTCACGTAAATACTAAATTTTTGTAAATTTTACGACACACTTGCTTATAAATCAATACAGAAATGACACCCGTCCGTAATGACACCGTGTGGCACATTGACGGAACTACCAGTTAGGACGGTACTGTAAAGCGGAGGGACGCGGGAATGACGGGAAATTGTTTTTTCTAGACGCATCGTAATTTTGCCGTCGTAATTTTTATGATAGGTTAGTAATCTAGGGTTAAACATTTAAATAAAAAAAGAAGAAACGCAAATATTAACGAGCAGTATAACATTCTAATGAATGTATAACATCATTTTACTGACCCAAGGACCAGAGCTCGGTGCATGGTAAAGTACGGCACAAATAAAGCCGCTCCTTGTTCAAAAGTCAGTCTTTCGTCTAATGGAAAACAGTTTTCTTCATTGGTAACAACGTACTGAGCATAACCGCCATTAAAAATACCGCAGAATACCCGATCACCTATCTACATTCAAAGGTCATTAATTAATATTATCAACAGCTACTCACCGATCACTTCAAATATTTATCACGCGAAGTATATTATATTTAAAATAAAAAGAAATTATATTAGGTGACACGCTAGATTTATCGTGATACTGTAAGGGCTACGATGAACCATAAATTGTATCGTCGTTTTTAGTTCTACATCCAATTTCCGTTTCTACGTCTGCGGATATTGTTTCGATTTTCCATTTTCATCTTCAGACTTTTATATACTGAGAAGATAATAGTGAAATATTGTTCTTTTCACGAGCGAATCGAAAACAGTTTAGTATGTGAATTGTCTCTGGTCTTAACATCCTAATTTTTTTGGATTCCAAAAAAAAAAAAAAAAAAAAAAAAAAAAAAAACAGGATAAAAAGAAAAGAAATTTTTAATAAAATTAGCGTGTTTCATTTTACTACCTCGTTAAAATTTCTTGTACTATTACTTTAGTAGTTTATAAATAATTTTGGGGAAAAACAAAAATTTGAACATTCAGACTAAATATCACCGCGATCAAATATTCTTAATCTCAAATTATTAAACAAGTAGCGCACCTCGAGTGTATTACCTTAAATTTTGTCGAGTTACTACTGAAATCTTTTATTAAGCCGGAAACTTCTCGGCCTAATACGGCTGGCAGTTGCGGTCTAACCGGATAGGTTCCAGATCGCATAAAGGCATCCATTGGATTAATTCCGGCGGCCTTCATTTCAACCAGCACCTGTTTACCGTAAAAAGATAGATTCATTTACAATTTACCATTCGATAAAATTATAGCAACACTCCTTTCTCTTTACCGACTTCCCAAAAAAAGAAGGAGGTTGTACGTTCGTCGATTATGTTTTTTTGTTTCTATGTTTGTTCGCACATATCTTATATTCATGTTGACCAATTTTACTGATTCTTTGTCCATTAGGAAGTATATCGTTCAACTTAGGTATCACATGAGTACTGGTGAAAATTGATGAACATAAGCTTGTCTTCTTGTATGTTCCAACGGACACAACCGAGAGAAATAAGTATACTTTTTCTTTTTTTAAAAAAAATATAGACTACGAGTTTGAAAATTAAGATATATTTGTGAGATGAAAGTGTTTAATATTACTCCTGGTAAATTCCCGATATCCGAATATTTTGCAAACAGTAGTGCAAGCTGACGTCACTAAAATACACGATTGGATGCAAAAAAATGTTATAGGGGACTAAATGTCAAGAACATAAAGTATTTAATATATATGTCAATCTCCCTCAGAACAGATGGGATACCCTAAAAATACATTGGGATGATAATGTACTGTTAGAAAGAAGTTATGAGATAAAGTATTTAGGTATATTTATCTGGATTGTAAGCTTCTATGGAACACGCGCAACTACTGCATTTAACACAGCTAAGTTGAGAAGGTTGAATTGTTTGTTTTATCATCTGGGACAGTTTTTTAACAGTACGCAATTACAAACCTTGTATTTGGCGTTATATCAACCTATTCTATATACGGGGGGATAATCCATTGGGGTAAAGCAGTTTCCTATCATTTAATTCCTATTATTTATTTGCAAAAGTCGTTATTTAAAAGCATAAAATATGATTAAAGAGGTAAAAATACTACGAAATTATTCAGTGTTAGTAATCTATATTATTTGTAATTATTACTTTACGTAATAAAAAATAAACATGAATTTGGAATAAAAGTTTGCGCGGGAGTTACTAGGGTGGTGAATAAAGAAAAAGCGTTCGTACCGTTTTTCAATAAATGATATATGGATTCAGTTATGTTTAATTCAGTGTTAGAAACAGTAAAAACACACTTAAAACATAGTAAAAACAATCGCAAACTTCTAATTGATAACATATCTCAAATGAAAGCAAAAAATTTCCAAAAACACATTAGTATTTATTTCTCACATTAGTTATCGGAAAGGAATTTATCTCATAGATAATTCGAGTGACCTTAAGCATTCTATATCGTGCAGTATTCTAAAAAGCATTACAGTAGTGAGCAAAAAACTGTTACAGCAAAGTAACAGCGTTTTGGCACATAAAATTAATACTCAGATAAATCAAACGTTACGTTACGCTGCAATAATACTTGCAAAGAAAAAACTTAATAAAATTTCTAAAAAACATAAAATCAATTTCGAGTTAAATTTACATCAATTAATTTCGTTCACTGCTTCACTGCGGTTTATTTTATATTTTATGTTTCATATTTTATTTCATGTACTCTTATATTTAATTACTACGGAAATCAGGACGGTAAATAAGTTGTTAATAATTATAAAATATAATACTAATAACTTCGTAGTAACTTTGTAGTTTATATCCGGTTGCTTTAAAACATCAAAAAATGAATGCATGTAGGATAGGTTTCATTGTAAGCATAAGCCAATGTTCTCACTTACATTTCGCTTGCATATTCATATTTCAAAATTGCTTTATAGTGAATTGGTTTATGTATATATTTATAAGCTTAACCGTTTAACGTGCGTTCATTAATTATAGTAGATTTATTGTAGAATATCGAAATACTCATATTGCAATTATAATTAAGCACACACTATTGTTATGATTATTTTTATACAGTTATTCATTTTATTTTTAGTTTATATATACACGGGGTTTAGTTGAGCAAAATGTAACAGTGTTGGTAGCATAGTACTTTCAGTTGCTTCAAGTAATTGTTTATAGTTTAAGATATTGTCATATCGCTGTAAATAGTATGAGTTGGTGTGTGAATGGTAGAATGCCTGCTTGGTTGTATGCACATTTGAATGTAAATGTGTGTGACTGAGTGCATTTGTGCGATAAATTTAAGATTATACATTGTTACAGAGTTGTAAACATTGTTTTGTAGTTTATGAGGAAGAGCATGATTTTCATTTCTTTTATTTTATTTGTTATTAATTTTGAAATTAAGATGGTTATTCCAGTTACATTAAATAAACTTATACGACCATATAACGGCCACTATAAATAAAAGAAGTTTTTTTCTCTTTTTAATGTTAATCTCCACAGCTCGCGTAGCTATATATGTGGTGTAAATTGTGTTATATTTTATGAAAATTGTAGATATTTCTTAAGTAAATAAAATATATATATATATATTTGCTTTATACAGAGAATCGCCGATGTTCACATGCCTTTATAGCGAACCAGTTAAAATGATGTTTCGTACTATTAATTATTTGCCATAGCACCATTACAGATAAGAAGATAATACGACCGCAGTCAGCGATTTCATTCACCGTTTTTGTATATGACCCCCAGCGAATGCAGCTGCAATCGGGATGCAATTAGCTCGCAACTTTAAACATTATTATTAATAAACGATAAAAGGTTTCGATACAATCGATTTCTTGCGATATAGATGAACTCCTCTATGCATACTTTTCTAGTTGGAGTTACAGTTGTCTTATTGTTTTAACGTAAATTTTCCACGAACAGATTAGATTTCCTCGATGCGTGACAATTTACCTCTCAGAATGATATCGATTTCTTCTCACGACACTCTGGTATGCTTATTTAATCTAAGGTGATCCGAGTCTATGTAGTTGGGTCAGTGTTAACACCGAGCCCATTATAAAAAAAAAAAAAAAATTAATCTAGGAAATAGAAAACATACCTTCTTTTATTACGACAAATAAGACTTATTTCCTTTATGCGCTTGTTTAAAAGTAACCACACTGTCCCTCATAAAAGTGAAGAGACTTAACGCTTGGCGCTAACAGGTGATTTTGATTCGGCTCTTGGCAATCATGAAAATATAATTAGAAATTCGTCAGATAAAAATAATAGACAGTTTAATAGGTAGAAATTTTTTTTTTAAATTCCTCGTCATAAAGAAACAAAAAAAAAAAAAAAAAAATCTTAGCGAAGAAAGTAAGCTATAACAAACGAAAAAGCAATAAGTATTGTTTTAGTATTTTTGAAGATCATTTACGAGATTTTACTCTAGAGCCTTCGGATAAAATTAGTTTTTAATGGAAACCTCAATACGCGTGTCTCTTTTATATTACAGTAGTGTGTCTACAGTGGCATTCGAAGTTACTAATTCCATATTTCTATTATAGAGACACGCAGGATTTAATATTCCACATGTACAACTCGGCTGTGCGCAAAACCATACTTTAAACAGGTTATAAAGAACAAGCGTAATCTGCTCTGTATTGGTACGCGCTTGGTGCTAGGCGCACTGGTTTGTCGTACGCAATTTTTAAGATTAATTGAATAATCCAGTGCAAGAATGAGATTCGGATCACCGTGCTAGCAGTTGAGCATTCTAGCTACCATTGCTCATATCACGCTTTTATTTATACTAGACACTAAAACTTATTTTCATTTATAATATCATTATTTTACGTATTTTTTTCTCTTCAATTACATTATTCGGATTAATAAATTTAAAAATAACTTCATCTTCATAATTATTTTCTAATAGATACACGTCATGGAACCTGTTTACTGTCGATCTTGGGAATTTCGATTTCGACCACTTTCAAAACATTCGCATTTCCGTACTTCGCCATTGAGACCGCTTTCATGTAGTGCTTCGTCACCCCTCTGTAATTAAAAAAGTACAGAATAATTTCATGAAAACCCGACGATACGTTTTAACTGTCGCGAACGAATTTACAAATTTTATTTAAGCTTGCAGTGTTCTCGAAGAGTACTTTCGGCAGTACCTTCAGTAGTAGCGACTGCGCGTCCCCATATCCATTTTCGAAACGCCGCATCCCCATCATCTATTAAAATCTCTTAAAAATTAGCTGGTCCAACTTTCGTCCCCTCCTCGGCTTAGTTTCTTTTAACTTCAGTTTTAACTTTGATTTTAATTTTCAATACGAAAGTTTTATTCGATTAATATCCTCTGCAACAGCTTTCCTCAGATTTGATCATCAGGCGGATTGTTTAATATAGCTTACAAAGTAAGCCTATTTTTATCTTTCGAACCTTCCGTGCTAATCCAACTTTATCAGTTTTTTTTTTTTTGGTTTAAAAACAGGCTACAATTCTAAATCACGATTCATTCGCGAAAATTCCAAAACAACATCCTAGGCTATTTTCAGCTCATCATTTTCTAAATGTACACTGTCCTCTTCGCACATTTCGAAGTTGGCCCCGAAGCCTTCCGAAATTCTTTGTCCTCACGTTCTTATAATGTTTGTCTTTCAACAGATAAACTATTAAACTTTCTCCTCTTTTGTTACAGATTCTTTCTGTCTTTCTAACGCTGACGAATTGGATTCCTTCCTGTTGTGTACAATGTCCAAAAGTTGCGCGTAAAAACCTGCAGACAACAGTGAATAAAAAGTAACATCTTGGTGCAAATTATGAAAAATAAAGATTAATGAAGGTAAATCATCTCGAGTAGTTTTCATTAACCGAAGAATCGATCCATCCGGAAATATAACGATGAATGGAGTGGAGATTCCTCAGAAAGAAGATGTAAAGTATTTTGGTATTCACCTAGACAAACGCTTGACTTTGAGGAAGCACATTATAGCGAAATGAGTTGAACATCAAGCTGCGGCAACTGTACTGGCTGTTGGGTAAGAGACCAATAGATAGTATCTCTTGAAAACAAGTTACTTCTTTATAAACAAATTATTAAACCCGTCTGGCAATACGACTGCCAATTATGGGGCTGCGCCAAAAACAGCAACATTTCAATTATGCAAAGAGTACAGAATAAAAGTTATTATGCACGATCATCTCTGCTCCATGGTACAAAAGCAACATCACGATCCATGAAGATCTTGGAGTTCAATTTGTAAAAAATGAAATAGAAACTGCTGCCCGACGATATGCTGCCAGATTGAAAGAACATCCTAATAGTACACCAAGAGAACTGCTGAGCAACCCGAGCGAGGGACGTAGGCTGAATAGGAAACGACCTCAAGATCTCTTATAAATTAAAAAATGTATAAATAATATGCGCGTGTGCTGATGTGTGAGCGTATATGTGCGTGTGCGTGTGTGATGGTATGTATGTGTCCGTGAGAGTGCAAAAATATATGTGTATATGCATTTTGTATAGACATATACAAGTTAATTTTAGCACCCTTCACTGTTTGGTTTGCTCATTCATGTTATTTTAACTTATTCCATAGATTACCAAATAGTTGATAAGACTTTTTTTTTTTTTTTTTTTTTAAAAAAACGTATATTTCAATTGTAACATTTAACAATCTTTGTAAAATAGCAAGATATATATTAAAAAAAAAAAAAAAAAGATATTTTATATTGTAAAGGAGATACGCATAAACCATTGGTCAAACGGTTTCCATCTACAAGAATTTATGTTTTGTAAGCTCTTTTTGTATTTATTATGGTTGCGTAATTTTAAGAATTATTTGAAATTAAAAAAAAAAGATAATTTATATTAAAAAAAAAAAGAAATTGTTGTTATATTCATCGTTTACTAATTACTTGACGAAAATTGTAAATGATATCAATAATGAAAACGTACTACTGTTTTGTCGTAGATTTTTAATCGTAATTTAAAATATGTGCCGCTGACAGAACGTGTCGATTTATTTATGGCAAATTTTATTCAGATAGGTTTTTGTTTTTTAACA
The DNA here is from genome assembly GCA_039619475.1 of Icerya purchasi. Classification (NCBI taxonomy): domain Eukaryota; kingdom Metazoa; phylum Arthropoda; class Insecta; order Hemiptera; family Monophlebidae; genus Icerya; species Icerya purchasi. The sequence goes on along the minus strand of CM077115.1, from coordinate 266,054,741 downwards.
TTTACGAATATAAAGATCCTTTTAAAATGTCAAAATGTATTTTGAAATTTTTTACACCGGTGTTTCTCAAAATTTAAATACCCCGGCGCTTGCACTGAATACAAATAGTAACGAGACGGATAAATTCAAAAATCTATGTCTTTTTATTCATTACGATAAATAAATTGAATTTTACGGAGATAACGGATAATGCACAAGTTCAGATTTTAATGAAAATTGTTCTCTTCTGGTTTTTGTTCAAGCGACTTTTGTCTGCAACTCTATGAACAATTTTTTCCACTAGTTATATATATATATATATATATATATATATATATAAACTCGGCCATTTTGGCTTCGCAAGGGGCTGTGCCCCTTGACCCCTCTTGCTTTCATTTCTGTCTTTTTCTTTTCTATACTTTGTATAAAATGATCAAAATTTACAACGTAATTCTTACTGGCATCAACACACACAAAAATCCTATTCTAACATTTAACTTCCGTTATATAAAATTAAGACATTTTTTCGTTACATTTATCGTTACATATTTCATTACATATTTCGTTACATAAAATTGTAATATTTTTTAAATAACAATAACAAAAATCCTACAAAATATAACAAACGTTACATAAAATTGGGACATTTTTTTGGGACATTTAGCGTTACATAAAATTGGGACATTTTTTTGGGACACTTTTTCGAATGGGGGGTAGCCTAAGAATTACGTTGTAATTAATATATATATATATATGTATATAGTTACATCTATACAAAATTCGGACGAAAATATTAACATGTCAACATTATGAACTTGTGCATTAACAAAGAAGCAGTATTACAGATCACGGCTAGATAATGGGGGGTAAAAGCAAATGAAATCAAGAAAAAAGTTCGTTTAGTGAAAAAAGAAACTTTTTTGAAGGTTTCCTTTATTTAATAGTACCCAAAAAGATTTTTATTTTTATTTATTTTTAAACGAATAATATGTTATTTTTGTGTGAGTTGCTTCGTAAAAAAATTAATTTACTTGAAAAAGCCGCTATAATTCGCCTATTAATTCATTTGCAACCCATCTGTGTCTAAAAATGAACTGTACACCATATTGATAAATGACTGAAAATTCGCAGGCTACCTCGCATACTATGTTAGATAGTTTTTCTTAAATTTTTTAATCGGGATAAATTTAAGAAAAAAACATCTGACTTAATGACTGCGTCATCTCTCTCCGTGGAGCGTTCTGCCTTATATTCTTATTTGCTTAAGCTTGGTCTTCCTACCCCTTATTGTGCTTCCTATATCCTGTCCTTTTCTTCCCCACTAATTATTCCTGCTATTTGTTCCTTTTCAGATAAAATTTGTGATCGGATCAAAATATAACCGGCACTTCTTTCCTTACCTTCTGTTTCTGGGTAAAGGTCCTTCGTTGACGACCCCCCCCCCCCCCAAATAAAAAAAAAATAATGACTGCGCGTGTTTTGTGTTTTTTTTTTTCTCGCATATTATAGCGTATTTTACTTACCCGACAATTTTGGTGTATACAAATAAAAGTAGAAAAATATGAAGGCGCATGCTGTTGGCGGTATTATGAACGAGTAAGTCATGGTAGTTCTAAGACTAGTGGTTATAGTACGTATATGTCGGCTACGTTAAACATCTCTTTAACACGGACGCAGTCTGTGTTTTCGATATAATTTATTTCGGTCAATTTAGTGCAAAGGCGGTCATCTGACTTTTTTTTCTCTTTCTTTTCTTATCGGTACTATCAGTTTTATGGTTATAGACTTAGCGATTATCCCACGCTTAATTATTTTTCTCGATTTTTATTATCTTCAAACTGAATATAAACATACACATATATGTATACGAAATTCTTTTGTTATTGTTCTCTTCACGATTGTGATCCTCCTCGTACATGTAATGCTGATCACATTTTCTTCTTCGAGTGTCCTGCTCTTCGTAGCGAACGCTCCCTTTTATACAGTCAGCTCCTGTCATTAGGTCTCCCTACTATGCCCTGTAACTCTTCCTTTATCCTCTGCTTTCCTTCATCTTCTGTGGTGTCCGCACTGCTGTCCTTTGTTGCGTCCATTTCGGACCGCCTAGTTATTTAGTTTTCGAGCTTAGTTTTCCTGTTGTTGGGTCAATGCCGCTGGCGCGCCCACAAAAAAAAAAAAAGAAATTCTTTTGTTAATTTATTCTCTAATCTTTGTGTAAAGTTTTCCGACAATGATGCGTGTCTACGATACTGATTTACTTTTATATCGTTGAAAAAATTGGTATCTTTGTAAAATTGTTGTACATATTTTTAGTGCATTTAAAGAGTCCGTATATAAGGAAGAATTTGAAACATAACAATACGGTAGATGTACATTGTGGAAGAGTCTTCGGTACTGGAATTGCTAAATTCAGTTGATATTGCTGCCGTGTGCTTCGACATCATTCTTCTAACTAGGCGTCGGTATGATTAAAATTAATTAATGGTTTACCCGGTGTAGATCAACCTCATATTTTACGCTGATTAAAAATTCTTCGACTCTACCAATAATCTCTGATATATCTTACATATGCTCTATCCGGCTTTCACTACTAGAGCTAGTAATCAAGAATCAATTCCAAAAGTATCTGACGAAGTTAGTTCGCGGAATTATTTTCGTTGACTTTACCTTTTTCAACGGAAACGACTTGTCCCCTTACGTACAAAACACTAGACAACTTTTACTACAATTAATGTAATATTTTGTACAAACTAATCCGATTATGTATGTATTTTGTCCGTACATAATGTTTACGCGTGTTTTATCTTCATGGAGTCGATTTTTTAATCGCTTTTTTGAAGTATTTTAAATAATACTTTTCAGTTACAATTCACACATATAAGACATATTTTCTGATGAAATAGTGGCTCATCTTATATTTATGTCCCGGGCATGTATTCAAAGTTCATCAAAATCATGTTTTACTCATTCGGAATTATTCGAAATAATTTTCTTCATCGTTGCACAATAGCAGTAGTTTGAATTATACCCTTCAAAAATGGAATATTGAACGATCCAAACTTCTGATAGTAATACAAAATTTATAAACTAATTATGAAAAGTTTAATCACTTCCATTTTTTTTTTTACATATATATTTCCATTACTTCGTGTATAGCATGGGATAAACTGCGAGACAGTTTGATGAACTGTAAGTAATTTTATCTCGTCGCATTAACATGGCGCCATCCGTCTAACTTGAAATCGCAAATTTTGTCAATACATGTTGGGAGCAGAATTATATGCGAGCGTATGCTTAATTTGCAACAAGTGCCGATAGAAAAAGAAAGATTAACGACTTCACGTTGGTGCTAATTGGATTTAAGTCGTACTCGATCACGCAGTGAGCAAGCGAATGGATGATATCGGGAATAGTTTCTCGGAAGGCAGAAAAGGAACGAACAAAGTACTTTCTCATAATTAAAACCTATTATCGACAAATAATTGGTTCTACGTGTTTCGCAATTCGATTGGCAGCATTTTAAGAAGTATCTTAACTGAAATTTGTACCGGTAGATGGAAGTTTTGATGAGGTTCTTTTTTCTTCTTTTTTTTGGGGGGGGGCTTATATGCAAGACAACCCATCGACCTTTTAATGAGGTTGCATTTTATAACATAACTACGATGTGTAGGTATAATAGAGGTGAATGTTAAAAGCTCGACTCGGAGCGATGATATTAGTATAGCCGAACTATGGCGATAAGCAGACGATGTATCTCTGCATAGTAGACATGGAGAAATGTACTTTCTATCGCTTCCGAAATAGACTAGTACTGGCTCTTGAAATTTGAATCGGTCCTAAATGTGTAGTAAAAAATAAACGATTAATAAAAGTCTTATTCAACATTAAATTGAAGGTGTAAAAGTTAAATTTATTAACCAGATTTTTATTAATAAGTATGCGAACAACAAATTTGACGGTGGAATAGTTTGAATAAGTCGTTTAAGAACCTACATAGCCCCTGATGATTTAAAAGAAAGAAATCCGCGAAATTACTGCCGGATCGTAACTTTTGATTAATTTCGCTCTTTCCGTTTATGAAAATACCGAAATGCGTGATTTTTGAACTTCAATGTCTTTTCATTTGTACAATTAGTAATATTAATTTTATTTCTTGCGCTATTTTATTTACCGAAGTCAGTTTTAATGTAAAATATATGTAAGTTAACTCGATTAATGACAACTATCCCAAACGAACGATATTTCATTGTTACAGTGGACCGAAGTTAGTTTGAAACATTCAGCACAGTAAACGGCATAAAAATTGTTTTTTTTTTTTTGTGTAACCTTATTAAAAAAAAATAAATAAAAAAAAAATTCCAAAATAAAAGAGTTGCTAAATAAATTAATTTTATAAAAGTAATTCGGATTGTACGAAAACAATAATACATTTGTGTAATTTTGTATAGTATTTTCAATTATTTCATTAAACAAGTCAGCAAATACTGTGAATAAAGAGGCCGGCTGATAACTTATTTTTGCGATGAGAATATTCATCACGGTCAAGAATTCAATCTATAAATAAATTTTTAGAAAAACCTATTGTTTAATTTCTTTTTTTTTTATAATCACATATTTACTGATCGGTTGACCTTATGTTAAATTCCACATCGTGATTAGTTGTTACAAAATTATGAAATTATTTTTTAGCACATTTTATTAAACTGCTCGAAATTTCTTGCACCAAATTTTCACAAAACCTATTAGTCCCGATTCTATACCAATATGTCCCGAGACGCATGAACTAGAAGTAATAACACAACTTGTTCAAATATACAACTGAACCACAAAATTATGTCTATAATCTAAATACACGCATGGTATATAAATATATATATATATATTGATACGAATTGCTACTTCGAGTCCCTCTTTCGGGCGCCATTGATACGACTTACGACTTCGTCCCTGTTACGGTTCACTTGATACGGTTTATGTTGGTGAAATGATTTTCTATTATTTTCCCGTTAGTGAAATAGTTTATCGTGATTGCATTTTATAAGTTCTTTTCATACGAGATTCTTCTCTTTTTTTTTTATACGAGCATTAGGCTTTTATTTTATTGAAAGTAATTTAAAATAGAAAATAGAAGTAAAATAAAAAAATATAAACAACAATTCGTTTTCGATCCCGTCCCGAAGCGGCGGGATTCTCTCCGCTAGAGATATCACGAAGTCGATACCACGTGTTCAATAACCAAAACTTTTACCAAGAAATAAACTTATAATTGACGGAAAAGTTCACAAAAAAAACTGACAGAACGGCGATCCTGATACATGTACTCGGCCACGATAGAAAAAAATAACAGAAAATTTAACTTTTAACAAAATCAACAAAAAAATAAATTAAGCGGCATGGCGCGTATTCATTTCGATACACGTGCGACAGCGACCAGATATGTCACGAACACCGAACGATCGACGATTAACTAGAACTAAAACAGTAACCAAAGGCTACGCAGAACTGTGTTCTTACAGAAACTTCTGCGTAGATCCCCCCACTAACTACCCTGCCTGACTTTTGGCGGAATACATCTGAAATCTCTGCTTTGGCTCAAGGTCATTCGACACACAGTACGGATACGCGCTTTCGCCGCAAGCACATGTCACTGCCTAAGTCCTCGACCACTACCACTACACAGACACTAGTGTAGTATCGTCCCGGTGCAGCTGATCGAACGAACAGGCACGGGATTTTCCGTTTTGGCCGAGTAAGCATACTTGACAAGGCAAAGCGACGGCTAAAAAGAACGACGTCCGATAGATCGTGAATTAATGACGTTTCGGGGAGTATTTTTATAACTCGGACATCGTCAAAATATAGCGCTGCAAATACCGAATCCGTATCAATATATATATGTATGTATATACATATATCAGGGGCGAATCCAAAGAGACATTTTGGGGAGGGGAGTTATTTTTTTTTTTTGATTAAGAACTGTATTTCAATAGCGCTTTTTTTACAATACGAGTTTGCGTACAAAGGCGCTAAGGCAAGCACCGCCGTTAGGCTTAATCTTAACCTAGAACCTTCTTACAATAAAACTTAAGTAATAAAATTTGATTTTTTTTTATTTATTTTTTTTATAGCGGGGTTTGAGAAACTTAATGCTACATAATCTGGTGAGTTATGCACTATGTACTTATTTAATAGACAATATATACATATATATGTTTTTTTTCTTTTTTCCTGAAAGATGCAAGTGTGATTGATTTCGGTTTGATTTACCAGTTAAACTAGATTGTCTTGTCCGAGTATTAATATTAAAAATTACATATGTGTTAATGAGTAGTTTTTAAGTTTAATGTTTTTTATTTAATTGAGTAATGTAAATCACTGTAGGTTGTTATTTTTGGCAGTAAATTTTCGTTTTAAAACTAAGAACGCGAATTTTTGAAATTTAGTTGACAAAGTTAAATTGCTCAAATTGAGGTTTTCTATGTTGAAGTGTCTGATGTCGTCTTACTTACTGCAGTGAAAGATTACATGATTGACCTTTTCAATTTCCCCACAGTCACATTTATCATCTTCAGTAATTTTATATTATTTTTCTAAGTAGGCTCCGAAGTGTCCGTGGTCGGTGAGGAGTTGGGTAGTGTAAAAGTCAAGTGTTAACTGTAAGCCTGTTCTAATATTTGGGATTAGTTTGTTGGTATGCCGACCTGCTGTATCTCTTTTGCAGGAGTTTTGCCATATGAACATGAAATAGTGTTTAATGTGGCTTTTGAGTTGCTTTAGTGACATTATTATATGTAAGTCATGGTGGATTAGCATGCAGAAACTGTTCTGACGAGGATTTATTGTAGTTCGCAAGTTCATTATTTCATAAACATGATCGTTAATATATTCTAAATTTTTATGTTTTTTATCGTAAAAATGATTGATCTATAGTTAATTTTTAGGTCCAGTGGAAGGACCCCCGTAAGAGTAACAGCGGCGCTATGAGAAATTGTTCTTACATTATATTTTTTATGGTACGCAGTAGATTTGAGAAATACGTTGTTTCATAGAGAAAATCAGATAACGACCACTTTAGAAATTTAAAAATGTTTTAAACATACATAATTATTTAAATTTAATTTAAATTTTATTTTATGTTTAGGTGGAAAATAAAAAAATTATAAAATTCTAGCTAAAATGGTAGTTTAGAATTTGAATAGTAAGAAAGATAGTATTTTTATTAGACTTTACTTCTTCTTTATTTTTGTTAGTAATCCAATCATAAGTCTTTGTTTGCGAGCAAGTATAAAATATATACACATATATTTTTTGGTATCTATTTTCATTTACATTACAAAATAAAAATTAAAAATAAATAAGAAAGGCAAAAGGTGGATGACAGTTGGGTTTAAAATAAATTAAAAACGTAACATTAATAGTTTTACTAGAAAATAATATTAAATATTAGTTATAATTAAATCCACAGGTATAACATTTATACAAATCTTTTATAGTATAAATTAAGTTTCTCGGTTATAACAAATTTTTTGATAGAAGCTTTGGGTCTTTGGGGGGATCCCCCACTGTATATATATATATATATATATATATGTTTTCATATACGTGCAAACTCATAACCATCTATCTTCACCATATACAGGGATGTTTTTAAAAAGTTTCTTTGTGAGTATGTAAAAAATTTTCCATTTCGATTTTCAGAATGATTGATTAGCTTCATTTGCACCTTTAGGAAATTCTGATAAACACGTTGAAAAATCATTTAACGCAATTTTCGATTTTATTAGACGCCGCATTACCTGTACTGACTATGTTCTTTCTCATTTACACTACTATGTATTTGGGAAAGTAAAGGCGGCCGAGAGAAAGGAACTGGCCCCAGTATTCTCCTTAGATCCATTAGGCTTAGTACACTGTGAACCTTAACTTTACAATCCATGATATCTTATCAAGGGTATGGGACTTACTTTACTTTACTTACTTACTATGTATTTGTGTCTAATTTTTTTCCACCATGACGAATTTTCAAAAACATCAAAAAAATTAACCATATTTAGGCTTATATTTACAAAAGGGGAAAGAAAACCAAGTATCGATCTGCAAGATCAGTTACGCGAAATACTTTGAAAATTCTAGTCCTCTGTCACATTCACGTATCCCTTGACTAGTCGTGAGATAATAGCATTTCCCAAATAATGTGTTTCCCGTTACTTTCTAATTCAGCTACTTAGCGTTATACTCAGCGATGTTCCATTCGCACATACCTTAGTTCGAATCGCAATGCCTACATTGAGAAATAAAAATTATTGTTATCGCGCCGGGTCAATGAGTTGACGAGTCCAAATAAATTTTTAAAAAGCAAAAAATAAAACAAGAACTTTAGTCGTTCGCCATTAGTTTACAATAAACTATTGTTTAAAAATATTGTTGGTATGCCTCAATCTTTTTTTCTCACGGTAGAATAATAGATAAGAACTAAATAATTCCGGTGGAAACTTTTTACCAAATCAGTATTTCCCAGTAATGAAAATTCAACAGAATCAGCGCGAGCAAAATAATTTTATTAAAAAAAAACAGAAATCGATAATTTTATTTATACTGTAAATAATTATAAAAATTTGACTGTTTCTCCTTTTATTCTAGCGATGTAACGCAACTACATAACAATGACTAACTTGTCCTTCGAGGAACGTTTTAAGTGATTGTGAGCTTCCAAAATTTCTTCCAATTTGTATTGTTTCGAAACAACTGGATTAACATACCCGTCTTCAATTGCACCCAAAATGCATCCAGCTGCGTTATTTTGTTCTTCCTGTAAGCAAAAGAACGTTGCCTATAAAATAACTGTTACCTTTATTTACTATTATTAGCAAAATAATGACGTTTTTTGTTTTGTTTTTTTTTTGGCGTCGAAAATTCAACCCATCTACAGTGTAATAAAGTTAATTAACTAATTAACGCTACGCAGTAATATTTCATTGAATTATATAATTAAATGATAACACTTGTATATTGCAGCACTCCCGGTGGCCAGAAGAAAATTGACACTACATGGCAGAAGGATCTGGAAATTTATTATCGAGTTATATAAAATAATTCTTTGCGCCGTGTGCAAATTACATTCGACGAGATGAGGTGATCAGCCTCCGCCACTTTGCCCGAGTCTAGTGGATGTTGGCAATAGGAAGAAGAGATTAAACCCATGTTGTACAAAGAAACAGCGAGGCAGTTCATACCCAGCTGGAGACGACATAAGGTAACGATGAACGATCTGGTACTCATCGAAACAGTCGTAATGCGATTGAACCAAGGAACGTTAGGAATATTGGGTTGAACTCTTTTGTACTGTTGCGCGCAAAACTGATTTACCCACGTAGCTTTCAAATATTCTTTATGAGCTCGAATAGGTCTGTGTTTGAAAAGTGTGGAACTAAACAACCATTCATCCGTGTATCTTTTTGGCAGCCATTTCTGCCACTTCGTTACCACAGATATCCGCATGTCCTGGTATCCAAACAAAGTTAACTACTACGCCAGATTCAGAAAGGGACACTGGTATGGATGGGATTTTGTATTGAACGATAAGAGTTTCAAAGCTGATAAACAACTCATAGAATCAGACATGATAATGATATTTTCAGACAAGATATGTGAATTTAAAAAGGACAAAACCTTGAAAATCGCAACACATTCGGCACTAAATACAGAGGAAAAACGAGGAAGAGAGAATTTTTTAGTTAAGTTAAGACATGGTATAAAAAAAAGCAGCACCCGCGGAATTCGAAGATTTAGAACCATCAGTAAAAATCGGTTGGAAATTCGGCCAATGGTCTGAAATTATCGCATCGAATACTCTGCTAGCGTTGTGCCTATTAACGAACTGAAAAGAATCCAAATCTGCCTGTAACTTAAAGCAGTTATGTGAGTATGGATATTTAAAGATCAATGAAGGATACGACGGTATGGTAATAAAAGAATATCGTTGAAGCCTAGCAGCACTTAAAGATAATAGAGGCATTTTGGAGGTCTGATGACGTTGTTACAGATCAATTAGATGAATATTGAAAATATATAAAAAATAAAATATGTTTAATATTTAGTTTACTCAGTAATTTACATTTATTATTATGTTACTATATATTTATTTATTTATACACATTATTTAATTTAATATATTTCAATCAATATTCCATTAATTTTATACATTCACATAGACTAACTATTATAACATATCGAATCATTCTATAAATAATGACATAACACAAATACAACAAAAAACAAAAATTAGTCCATGAATATGTATTAACGAAACCGGTCGGACTATTATTGTAATTATTTGATTTGATTTATTTTAACATAATTAATTAGTATTTAACAATGTTATATTTGTGAATTTGTGAATAATATATGTTCGTGTAAAAAATAAAATATAACATTAGTAACCGTTCAATAGACATTTCATTTATACTTATAACATATATGAATATTGAAAAACTGATAGCCAAAATGCTGCCGCACCTACGTCATCTTTGTAATCTAGTACAAAAGTAATCTAAAAAAATGTATGTTTTACGAAATAAATAAAAATTCTAAAAAGTATTTATACATTTTAAAACATATAACTATTTTGATGTAAACTGGCTTTTCTCATTTAAATATGGGTTTGCACAATAAGGTAGTCCGCACCGATACCTCAGCCAAATACTACGTACGCATGTAAGAAGATTACACAATGTAAAGTCAAAGAAAATATATCCAATCACACAATTATGCTACAAAGTATACAGAAAAAATTACAAAATACCGAAATAGAAGTGAAGTTGACATATACTAATAACAAGTTCAATAATTATTAAGAAAGTAGGAAAATGGAACAGAAAGAAAGACTTTCTACAAACATTTTCAAAGGTTGTAATACGTGTGCATATATATATATGATATAAGATGTATGATCGTAATTATTATCTATTGTAAATATCTAATATGTTAGGAACAGTGTGGTCAATGGACTGTTGCTTCTATACGGGTTTGGCTTAGTTTAAAGCAACATTTATTAAATTAAATACTTATTTAATTATAAATTAAGATTGTATCAATAAAATAATAATAAAAAAAAAAATTCAAAGGTGTTGTTGAAAAATTAGGAGCAGAGAATAAAGAAAATCCTATTTTTGAGAAATGGTATATAATTAAAAATATATCATAATGCGTTAAAAATGGTTTACCCACACGAGTAGTCTATTAATAATTCTATTCGTCCATTCATACGAGACCCGATTTACATCTCAATGCAGACGGAATAGAAAATTAAATTGCATATATTGACGAGGTATGCTATATATTTAATACATTTGTAAGAATTAATTTTATATGCTAAGGTCATAATTGTTTTACAATGAATGAAATGAAAAATTTACATAGCAAATAGTATCCTTTTCTTCATCAAGGAATATAGTCCATGTAACACACAAAGTTTCATTTTTTAGTAGCATTAATTGTACACCTAAGAATTCTATAATACCTTTTTTCTCAGTACTTACAACACTTCCAAAATCACTAGCAATGCAACCGTTAAAATGAAAGCTTTATAAGTCTTTTCAAGTCAACACCCATTAAAAACACAATTCTAGGATAGTGTATGGATGTAACAAGAGGTATACACTGCTTAGACGAAAAGTATTCAGTGCCAAAATGCACCATTTTTAGATAAAAAAAATAAAAATTTTATTGCGCATACCGTAATCCCATGCAAAATACTCCAATTTTTATAAAAAAATAGATCCGTTTTAACACTGAAATTTGATAAACTCATTATTTCTATTATTCATTTAATGAATCAGCAGATATATTTACTTTTATAAAGTAAATAATACATATAAAATTTTAAATGTATTTTTATTTTATAAAAGTGTATATGTTCACTGATTTATTTAGTAAGCTCCACTTCAGCTGGAAAACATCGAATAGGAAAAATAACCTAAATTTTTATTACAAATTCAAGTGTAATGTATTCTAATTACTCATTCTTAGAGAGTATTTTGCTAGAAACGTATTAATTAGAATAAGAGCAACGTTCCGGTGAAGGTCGGTACTGTGGTTATTTTAGTTGTTTGCGTGTGAAATATCCTCCCAAAATTTACAGGCTCAAATACACGCCCTCTCACACATTGGTACCATCGTTATTTTGGTCAGATGTGCATCGGTGTATTTTTTAAATCGTATAAATACACAGCAAATGCTTCAAGCATAGGTAAAATTTACATAATATTTTATGCTTTACCAATGAAAACAAAGCTTAGTACATAATCTGATTTGGGCTACTCACCATATCCAGAAGTCACTCTCATAAAAATTTTGAACAAACATCAGAAGCGTAGTATAATATTGGTTTAGCAAGTTAATAATATTAGGTAGTTTTAGGTGTAATAAATAACATAATATTCAAAAGCATATACGCATCAACATGATTTTTAGTATGGATCAGAAACGTGTTAAAGTTGGTTAGACAATATGGTGAATGCCCCCCTTCAAAAGCACGTGTAAATAGATAAACATATCAAACAGCAATGTAGGGGTTACTAAATGATTATGTTGAGTATCCAAAACACATGCAAATATGTGAGCGCATATGATAAAATTTAACGCAGGTTTGAATAATTATTAAAATGATTTGGTTAAAGCGTTCACCATAATCCCTATTTATTATAGCTGAGTACTGTTATTAATTAAGCGTGGCAATAGTGTCTGTAAAGAGAAAAAAAATGATCATAAGGATGCTCGTTGGCTGTTTACTTAGGTTGCTTTTCGGTTTATAACGTTTTGAAAACGTAAAGCAAAAGAATGTAGGTGGTGTGCAATATATCACGGAATAGTGATTAATTCTTACTCGGAGAACTGTAGAAAAGGGTGTGTTGTCGGTTTCTGATTGACTGAAGTCCCAAAACAAACATATGTTTACTGTGGAAATTCTGGATATTAACCTATTAATTGTTAGAAGTGAACTTTTTAGAATTATTCGCACTCATACTACCTTGGTGAATCTGGAAAAACTGACTGCATAAACGCTTCTTCCGGCTTCTGTAACTGAGACCCGGTTTCCAACCACCTATAAAATAACATGTGTATATTTTAAAATTCTATCTAAACATAAGTAAATATTATTGACACATCTAAAAAAACAAAAAAAAAAAAAATGCAAAAAAGATCTACATACTCAACTTTTTGATTTTATTACATTGTACTCATATTCTTCTTCTTCTCATCTTTTTTTCTCTTTTTATATTTTCTTCCTTTACTCATATCCAAGGGACTCATATTATATTTTTCCATAAATCATCAAATTTTATAATTCGTTGCAAACTCCTAAACAGTCTTCCCTAATATTTATTTTACTAGACCTCCCTTGTATAGTCAAAGCACAGGTTTCTTGTAAAATTGATATTACCCGATAAAATAGTTTGTATGCATTTATGTATAAATGTACATTAATGATTGCGTGATTATTACATTTCAAAGTAATGAGAAATTTTCTAATGAATTCTATAACGTTTTTGCGTTACGCTTATGAGACATTTATTTCATTTTGCGAAGCATAGTCAATTGAAGTCATTCTTCCATAAGAATTATAAACGACAAGTTTCATGGCCAGATTCAAAGCATCCAATTACATACATACACATATCTACATTACATATGCACATATATATATATATATATATATATATATATATATATATATATATACATACACATAAAAAGTATGAAATTATCCCCTTATTCAGGGGAGAATTAGAGGATAAACTAGTAGTGTAATTGATGAACACGTAAACTGGAGTACAACCTAGCTTCTATGCCGCCAGCCAACGTAAGAAGGGTTTCAGTGGGGAGGAGAACCAAGGCGATTGACGTACTCACGTTGATACGATTCGCAAGGCTCTACTTGGAACTGATTGTAAATGTCTGATTTATCATGATGCAAATATAGTTCCCTAAGTGTTCTGCTACTGTATACTAACTAGCGCGCATATTCTGCCGTCGCCTGGGATCGAACACAAGACTTCTGTAACACAAGCTAATCATATGCATATACATATCTATATATATACAGGGTGTTCTGAAATGAATTCAGAAAATTTGTTTTACACTATAAAGCTCGTCAAAATGAACAAAAATGTCTTGAGGGGAAAATAATTTGGGCGAACAACCAATTAATTGTAATACAAAAATAAATATTCTTTTTATAATTTAACATGTTTTGAAATAAAAATAAAAGTATTGAAATATTAAATGTAGTCGTAAATATATAATTAACTAAGTAATAATTTAACCCAATTCGTCACATTTTTTTCAAATTAGCGGTATTTGTATGTTATTACAACGTAACCTCAGTGTTCATTTGTTTTTCTTTGCTGGTTTGTTAGAGAAGATTTCTCTGGAAAATAAACTAGCTATGCCGTTTCAACACGATAGAGCATCGGCTCACTACAAAACGGTTGTAAGAATGGCCAGCAAAGTATATAACTCCTCTGGATTTTTTCTTATAGGGTTGCATTAAGGAAAGGTGTACCTGTACAGTAACCAACATATGGAACGACTGCATACAGCGGATCGCCGTAACGTTTGGCGATATTCGACGAACGCTAGAACTTCTGCAACGGGCCCCGTAAAGAACGTTATGCGAAGAGCTGAGTTGGTGGTACAACAAAATGGTCACAACATATTGAGCATTAATACGTATTTTACTTCTTTTTAATTCTTACTTTCTTTTTATTTTAAAAAATATTTATTTATAAAAAAAAAATATTTCTTCGTTTAAATGAAATAATTAAATAAATGATTAGTGATTAAAATTATTCGCCCAAATAATTTTTCGCTCAAGACTTTTTGTTCCTTTGGACGAGCTTTATAGTGTAAAACAAATTTCCTGAATTAGTTTCAAAACAACCCGTATATAGAAGGGGGGACTTAGAAAAGCATGTATTGAAGTTATATCCTGTTTATATGATACGCTTTGCAGATGATACTGCACTACTGGCAGATAACATAGAAGATCTGCAGGAGCTGCTGGACTCAGTTGCCCTGGAAAGTAATAAAATAGGGCTCAGTATAAACATTCAAAAAACTAAATTTATGATAGCCTCCAGACAAGCAATTACAAATAAAAAGCTTGTCCTAAATGGTAGAGAAATTGAACGGGTGCGAAAGTACAAGTACCTAGGTTGCTGGATAACAGAAGATAATGACCCTAACACAGAAATAAGAACGCGCATCGAAATGGCCCGAGAAGTATTTATGAAGATGAAAAATGTATTATGCGATAGAAGATTAAAATTGGAGATTAAGAAAAAGATATTAAGATGTTATGTGTGGTCTGTGCTCTTATACGGTTGCGAAACCTGGACACTAAAAGCATATACGGAAAAGCGCATATCGTCATTTGAAATGTGGTGCTACCGCCGGATTTGGGGGATACCATGGACCAGAAAGATGAAGAATGCGGAGGTGCTACGATTAATGAAGACGGATTTAGTATTAATGAATATAATTAAGGAACGGAAAACAAAATTCCTTGGACATTTCATGAGAGGACCAACTTATGATCTACTGCAGATAATAATGATGGGGACGATAGAAGGGAAAAGAGGACGAGGAAGAAGAAGGATTACTTGGCTTCAAAATATCAAGGCGTGGACTGGAGTCACAAATGTATAACAATTGTTCCAGGCTGCAAGAGACCGGGACTCATTCCGCCAGTTGGTACGGACGATGAATGGTGATTAAGCTATACCCGAATCGGGTCGCACGAAGAAGAAGAAGATATCTTCTTAAACATGCTTCGATATACATACTTGTATTATGTGGTCGTAAATCTCTGTAACCGTAACAGTTGCAATGTAAAATTTAAATGATTGTATTACGCGCTGCATATTTTTAACTTACCACAATACGTCCGTAATTGTCTAAATATTGTTTGTCAAACTCCAGATCGAAATGCGGGAATAGCTCTAAAATCAAATTGAAACCGCGTCGATTTATTTTGTTTAGTGCCCACTGTAAGTATCCGTTCTGACTGAAATTAAAATTGAACGAATCGTTAAAATAATGTATTTGGAGTCGTAAGTTTAATAAAAACTCTTTTTTTCCATTAACTTATAAATGTATTATTTCGTTGTTGTTTAAATACTTTATATTTCTAGTAAATTGTAAAATAGTCCTTTCCAAACTTTCTAATTTTGGGTATAGGTATCATCCATTAATCTGTAATATTAAAAATATGCGTTGCAAAATAATCGACAGTAGAATTACAATTAAATTTTGCTAGGTTCTCGTTCATTGCGGTATCGAAGGGAATTAGATGATGCGCCAAGGAGATGGGTGTGCATGGGGTACCATTCCCGTCTATACCTTCTACAGATTTGGTTTTTACAGCTAAAGAGAACGCAAATAAGGATTGGCTTTTTATTATTGAAATATCGCACAGAGTTTTGCAATAGAGCCGTTTACTTAAGCTTTAGTTCTACAGTATATCGATAGAAATACCGAACAACCGAACGATACGGAGGTTCAGCACCGCAATCTGCAGATCGCGGCTAACAAGAATTGATGAGCTAAATTTTGTGGAAAATAACGATATCGGCGGTTGTTTTAACTGCCGCAATGACATTAATCATCTTTTATTTAATTGTGGGAAATATGAAACGCAGAGGAAGTGCATGCACAATAGATTCATGTTTGCATGTATTTTACCGCTTTATGACATTGGTTACATATGCTGAGATGATCGTGAGTTGCTATATTCAGCGTCTTAAAAATGCAGATTATTATTTAAATTATACAAAAGTAAAATTTGATTTCATAAACAGGGTTGTTTTTTTTTCTAATTTGTTTTCGTATTTTTTTCGGGAGGATGGAAACGCTATCCAGAGACCTACACCCAGAAACAGTAGGAAGGGAAAGAGTCGTCAGTTAAATTTATATTTAGTCATATATGGACAATACAAAGGAATTAGTGGGTAAAATAATAGTTAGCGAATGAAAGGGCAGAATATACGAGTAAGATGTACAATAAGAGGTAAGGAATTTGAATTTTAGCAGACGAGGATATAAAATATAACGTTTGACAAAAAGAAATGAGACATTTAAGGAAGATGTGATTGGCGTCGGAAACTACCGCTTCATTGGGGTGGAGAGTATATATTTTTTTTGTGTGTGTGGGGGGGGGGGGGTCAATGCAATACCGAAAACAAAAGGAAGGTAGTGAAGAATTATATCAAAACGCAAGCGAATTACAGAAATGATAACAAAACAGAGAAGCAAAGAAACTCAAAGAACCAGGGATTAAAAGGAAAATTAGCTTGTACAGATAGATAAAAGAACCGATCGTTGTTACAAAAATAGAAGGGGTAGTAAATATTTGACCAAAATATAAACTTTTACATAGTGAATTCAGGTTGGAGGATGGAATTCTTTTGAAAAAGAAACGGGAGAAAGCAGCAATCCGAGGCAAGGAATCTGCCATCTCATTACTTTCAGTGTCGGTATGGCTGAGAACCTACAGCAAATCAACACAGATAGAGTAGAAAGAAGAAAGAAAATGGGTAGGACAGCGTATGCGAAAAATGATGAAATCGGAAGAGTGATCAATCAGAAAGGGGAGAAGTGATCGCTTGAAGAGCACGCGTGGAGTCAGAAATAACCAAATAGTTGGAAAACAGGCGACTGGAGGAAATAAAGATAATACAGCGTAGGATGGTCATTAATTCGTTTATGAAGGTAGAACAGAAAGAGGGAAAATGAAATGATTCCAAAAACTTAAAATCTGGAATGAAAAAAGAAGCTTCTCACCATGAAGTTCTCTGGAGCTATTCGTGGAAACGGTTAAATGCGGTAGAAATTTGGAATTGATAGTGCTGCAGAATTTAA
This sequence comes from Icerya purchasi, assembly GCA_039619475.1. Taxonomy (NCBI): domain Eukaryota; kingdom Metazoa; phylum Arthropoda; class Insecta; order Hemiptera; family Monophlebidae; genus Icerya; species Icerya purchasi. The sequence continues at coordinate 266,036,843 of CM077115.1, read as the reverse complement.
TTATTACTTGTGGAAGGCATTTGGAAATTGAAGGTAGAAAAAGTACTTTAGGAGAATGGCAGAGATCGGCAAAGTTAAAGAGCAAAAATTAAAGAGATTATTACGTGAGATCGTGTAAAGTCAAAATAAACTAAGGCGAAGAGAAATTAAAGCTAAAACAGGGATTTTCCTGGGCGTAAAACGCCAGTTCTTATAAATTGAAAGATAGGAATGAAAAACAGTGCAGGAGGAAGTGGAAGACGTTTGGTGAGAAAGCGGTAGCGTAAATAAGATCTGCGAAGAGATAGAGGTGGTGTGTTAGACTCCGCAAGAATTGCTGGAATTGGACTAGATTTAAAAATACCAAGAAAACGCCGAAGACGTCCAATTTAGAAAGACAGGATTAGGAGGGGCACAGCCGTTGGTAAATGAACAGTAATCAAATTTGGAACAGATAATGGATTTATAGAAGGAGATCAGAATGTAAGGATTACTACCTCATTTTGTTGGGGATAAAGCTTTCAGGAAGTTCAGTCTTTTAATGGCAGGAGAGAAATGATTATGTTTAGAGAATGCCAGTCGACTATTAAGAAAAATTTCAGGCGCTTTTCTTTTTGGTTCAGCGGCTTACACAAGTGCTGTTGTTGTATATTATTTTTAAAGTAGGTGTTTAAGTGTGGAGTAGATAGTAGTAAATTGGGTTAATGTCCCTCAACAATAAAAAAAAAGAAAAGTTTTTTTTTCTTTCTTGGGCTCGTCAACACAGGACATTTAACAGAATGATGAAACGTAGGGATTTGTAAGTTATATAAGGAAGTGATTAGAAACAAAAGAAATGAAGCTAGCCAATACAGGAATAACGGAAGGAGAAGGAAGAGCAAACATGTAGTGGGCGTACTGAGGAATCGGGAGGCCAAGGACAAGCAAATTAGAGTAAAGGACTGCGCGTTCTGAGGAGATAGAGCATTCGAATAGAAGGCGATTTACATCACAGGTCAAATTTAAGATAGGAAGATGGAAGAGACACAAGGGAGACTGAACAATATTAAAACGAAATAGTTAGGCAGGAATCAGACTGTGATTAAAGCGGAGGCGAATTATGGAAGAAATAACAGAACGCCTGATGTAGGGAAAATGATTAAACCAGGAATAAGTGGGTGGAGAGAGCTGTATAGCAAGGTAAAAGGAGTTAGGATGGGAGAAAAGACACAGAAAAAGATCAAAAGTCATGGTGAAAACGATAAGAGAGACGGCAAAGACATTGGAAGGAGAATCTGTCTATTAAACGGCCATTTACTGCAGCTAGACATGGCAAAGAATCGGCTAGATCGTTACCAACGATGCCGCAGTGGCCCGGGGAATCCATAATAGGTAAATTAGGATAGAACGGGATGTTAATAAATTATAAATTACGGAACGAATATAAATAATAATAGAATCTGACGAGGATTTAGGGAAGGGAGACAAGAGGGCTAATAAAACACTTTTCGAATCAGAGCATATGAAGAATTTCGATCAAAATTGAATGTTGAGGATATAAAAAGGATAGCACGTAAAATAGCCATGGATTCGGCTAAAAAGATAGAAGAAAAGGAAGAGAGTTGAAAAGACTCAGAAGGAAGAATAAAAGCAGCTCCGACTCCTGAAGCAGATTTTGAGCCATCCGTAAAAATCATGCTGTGAGCTGGAAAAAGTGAGTGTAGAGTTTGGTTAAATTCGTTATGTACTACAAGAAACGGAAGAGATTTAATGTTAGAGGGAAGAGAAAATAGCTTAGGAGAAAACGACAGTTCTAAGAAGTTGTAAGTGAAGTACGGGGATTTGTTATAGGATAAAGTGAGAAAATAGAACAAGTCGAGAGGAGATTTGTGAACGAATTGGAATTTTTCGTGGAGAGAAACGCCAATTGCCCAGAATATATTGATAGGAATTCATGAGTTTCGAGCGAGGAATATGAAGAAGTTTAATCATAAATCTTTCACCAAAAGATACAAGTCTTCGAATAAATAACGGAGGGAAGCCAGTTTCGGCCAGGAGAGCAGGAGTTGGAGAAGAATTCAGAGCACCAATACAGAGTCGAAGACAAGAGTTTTGGATGCGATCAAGTTTGACCAGAAGGGAAACAATGGCATAAGGAAAAGAACAATAGCCAAATTTAGACAGAATAATGGATCTATAAAGTATGAGGAGAATATACGGATCGTCACCCCATTTTCGGGGGGACAACGCTTTTAGAAAATTTAATCTCTTGAGAGCCGATGTACACAGATAGTTGATATGATCGCAAAAAGATAAATTACTATTGAGAATAAAAAAGAAAAGTATTTACACGAAAGTTTCTGTTGCATTAAAAAATTTATGTATAATATGCAGAACACAATCCATAAAATACGTAACATTTAAAAAAATTCCATCCATTTGCAAATGATAAATGCTTTTTTAATACAAATTGTACATCTGGTTTTAGTTAAAAATGTGCTTTCATTAAGTGTTGGAATTTTTGGAGATTTCTCTGCAAATTACCGTTTAATAGCTCGTCAAATTTCTACATTATGTTGAGAAATTGTTTACTATTACCAAACATGCGTGAGTCGTTGTACTAAAATTGATGAACGATTTAACGGATGTTTAAAATCGGTCCACCTTTTTAAGTGATACTTGCGATATATTTTTTGGATTAATATGTTCGTTTTAGGTAGTAAAAATGATTATTTGTAAATTTGTTTACTAGAATAAACGATAATAAGAGCGTTGGACACTCACGCAACGGGCATACTTGCCCAGTGAGAACTTATTTATTTATAAAAAAAAAAATGTATAGAATGCCCAGAGGAGGTTGTAATAGGAAATTTCAAGCTAAACAAAAATATTCCTGTAAACATAAGACTGTAAATGCTTTGATACGAAACTAGGTTTAAAAAATGGAAATTCACTTTTTTTTGAATAATACAAAAATGGCTGGAGGTTTAGTTTACTTTTAACGTTTATAATGATATTATTATAAAAGAGAGAAGTATTTACATTGAACGAATAATTCAAAAATAAACCTTGTAAAAATGTTATTGGCATCAAGAAAGTAAAATAACAAGAGATTGATTTGAAGATATTTTGTTTGAAATAAATAAATCTTTAGAAATCAAAAGAATTAGCTGATGCAGATGAACCCGAAGTTTTTATGGCGCTATAAAGCTATTTGTGGACTTAAATATGAACACCGCCATCAAAAATACATCTGGGAATTTAGTATGAAATCGATAAAATATTAAATTAAGATAGCCAGAATATTTGAACGACTCTTGAATACTGATTTCACTTTCAATAAGAATGTTTTAAAATCATCTACACCAAGACAATGTCAATGCCGACTTGATATCTATAGACGAGATGCGGACAGCTGTCAAATCTCTGAAAAATAACAAGTTTCCAGACATCGATAGCACACTCCAGCGGACATGTAAAATATTAGGAGAAATGGTACTTATATATATATATATATATATTTATTAATATATAGTACGAAGATGCGCTGAAATATCTCGGAGAGTCAGGTATGATGCCAACTTACACGAAAATAATGGAAATAAAGCTGACTGTACTACTTACAGGAAAATTATTCTTTTATGTACGGTCAATAAAATTTTGCAATAAAATTTGGAACCATTGCTAAATACGTGTTTGTCTTAGAAATAGCGCGTTTTTTGGCAAAACCGTTGTTCTGTTGACGTGGTTATTTCTGAAAGGCAATTACTGCAAAAAAACAAGGAATAAAGTTCTCCATTACTCATAGTATTTGTCAGTGTGAAGGAAATACTTGATTAAGTTAACAGAGTCGGACAGTGGGAATGTTTAAAGAGCATACTGATTGTTCTCGAATCTACACTTAATAAAACCGTGAACAAATAAACGAATCTGTCTTCTGCAGTGGTGAACATTGTAATGCAATTTTATGTTATTGTAGACGTAAAGCAAGTCTGTGGCTCTACACCCTTTCAACGTTTATAAGGATATGACAAGTAAAATGTTTTAGCAGATTTTATCATCAGACGTTACGGTCAAAATAAAATTTCCATTTGATAAAGGATTATACAATTTAGCGAAATATAGAATCTGAAAAGCGAATTAAAAATTTGTGATTATTGTACATCTTCAATATGAGGCTGATTAACACAGGGATAAAATATACAGTACGATCAGTAAGTACCGGGAATTTGTAAATGAAACAAGTTTGTGTTACTTTTCGGATAAATTTAGTTTAACTCCTTCAAAATAACTTCCACCTGAAGCAACATACATACGCCAACGCTTGACCCAATCATCCATACATTTTGTTAGGCCGAAACAGAAATGTCTTTCAGTACCTTCGTCGCATTCTGTTTTATAGCTTCCGGGGACTCAAATGTAAGCCGATGGAAGAGAAAAAAGTCGCACAGAGCCATATCTGGCGAATACACAATGCCTGCTGGAGGATATTTACGCTGTTGTTGGTCGAAAAATCCGGCGGTTTGCTGCGCACAACATCATTCAAACGCTTCAAAACAGCAAGGCAATACTCCTTGTTGACCGTTTCACCCGGCGGCAAGAAAATGGACAACATCTCGGGAATCGAAGAAAACTGTGTCAGCATAGGCTTGATTTTCGAGCGGCTTTGACACGATTTTTTCAGTTTCGGCTCGCCCTTAAGGCTGTTGGGCTGTTTGCGGGTCGTATTCATAGATCCATGTCTGGCCTCCCGTAATTATTCGTTTCATAAAGTTTGGATTATTCTAGGCCTCGGAAATTAAACTTTCTATCGATGGTCTTTTTGCAGGCAAGTCAGCCCCTTTGGCACAAGCCGTGCGGCAACGCGTCGCATGCCTAAAATATCCACAACAATGTGCTGAACGGTTCCGTAGGAGATGCTGAGATCGCTAGATATCGATCTAAAGTTCACATGACGATTTCATAGTTTTCATCGGAACTTTGACGTTTTCGTCGGTATTCGATGTGGAAGGCTGTCCAGAACGAGGCAAGTCTTCAACCATTCCACAACCACTTCGGAACTATTTAACCATTCGTATTTTCCGGTTTATGATAGAACAGATTCCCCAAATGCTTTCTGCAACATTTTCAAGGATTTTGCACAAGAAATTTCGTTGAAAACACATAATTACGAGCAAAGTCTTTGTTCAATAAAATTGTTCATGTTAAAATGCGACGAAACGCACGAACTTGTCTGTTGTAAACAGCTGACAAACAAACACTAAAATGATCCGATCCCGCTCAAATTTCACACAGATGTACTGGAGCTGCCAATTTGTGAAAAGTTAAACCGGATCGGTCGAGCACGATTCATTTAAATTGAAAATTTCCGGAACTTGATTAAATAATAGTGTGTATATATTATATAAAAGTAAATAAAGTAAGTCCCATATATCCTTGATAGAGTATCATGGATTGTGAGGTTAAGCTTTTCACAATAGTACTAAGCCCAACGGCACTAATGAGAGTAGGGAAGCCAGTTCCTTTCTCTCGAAGTGTATATATATATATATATATATATATATATATATATATATAGTTCAACGTTATAAAATATTTTAATATTATTCAGCCTTCGAATAAAATGTTTTTTCTTATTAAATAAACTGAAACAAATATATCAATTGTTTGCGTCATATTAATATTTTAGTAGTTTAAAATTTACATAAATTAATACGATTTTTACCGAATCACGATTAACAAAAAATTTACTATTTCACTTAGCAGTTAGGTATTGGGAAAAGTAAGCGGGAACTATAGTCAAACCAAATATCACAAATACATTTATAAAATTCATAAAGTTTTATAAATCAAATTTTAATATTTACTTATAATTAAGTGTTAGTTCGTTTATGCATGTACGTGAGCAGCGAAAGTCGTGATTAATAAACGTACATATGCGCTAAATTTATGTTTATGAAAATTTAAAATTGCTATCTACAACGAAAAAAATTATCTAGGATAACGGTAGGCCTCTCTGGGAACACGCATTGGTCATTAATTTATTATTGACTTATTATTATAACAAGATCCAATATTACTAACGGATGATTTCCGGTTAAATGACTATTTTTACCTTTTATAAACTACATGATCCGCTCCAATTTGTTTCAATACGTTTTCAATACCTCGAACCGTTGTACACGCAATAACAATAGCCCCTATTTTGAAACAAACAGATTAGCATTTTATAAATTAATTGCGAACTGTACTTGCAACGTCATCCATTACATTCCAAATTAATTATTTCGTACATTTCACGTGGAAAACTTTTACGTTATATTTTGGTTTTTGAGCGGAAACAATAGACCTATGTAGCAAGTATTCACTAAATAAAAATTATTTCGTTTTACCTTTTTAAAACCAAGTCAGCTAAACATCAATCTCGGCTGCTGATCATAAGCGTGGAAGAAAAAACAGCGTATAATATATAGCGTTAATAAATAGTATATGAGATGCTGACAGGAGAAAAGCCGGAATCAGAATACATTAAAAAGCTCTACGGCTAAAAGGTGTAGTACACTGACTCCTCTGTTGTATTTTCTGTTGTTTTTTTTTCTTCTCTACAGCAGATTTTAGCCCAGAAATAATATGAAGGAAGAGAATCAATTAGATATGGACTCGGTGTCAGGCAATGATAAAATAAAAGAACTAAGGATCGGAACAATGAAGATCGACGGGAATAATAAGATATAAGAGACATAATAATGATTCCAGCTTAAGTGATGATAGATATCAAAATATAGAGATTCAAGATTGATGGGCAGTCGAAAAAAAAAAAAATAGTTGGGATCGCAGACGGCTTTGTCATTAATTAAAGAGGACAATTATAGGGGAAACTGTGGAAAGAAAGCGAAAACGAAGGAGAGTGTGATTAGGACGTAAATGAATAATAGTCGCGGAATGGCGAAAAACAAAAAAAAAAAACATCGTAAAACCAAAGGTTCGCGTAGAAAGGTTAGGATGAATAGGTAGAAAGAAAGTTGGTTGGAAAAGGAAGAGGCATAAATCAGGGGCGGATCCCAAGAGACATTTTGGGGGGGAAGTTTTTTTTTTGATTATTTGACAATACGAATTTGCGTACAATGGCGCCAATCCAACCACCACCGTTAGGTTTAATCTTGACCTAGAACTTTCTTACAATAAAACTTAAGTAATAAAATTTGATTTTTTTTTATTTATTTATTTTTGATGTATCGGGGTTTGAGAAACTTAATGCTACATGATCTGGTGAGTTATGCGAACAATCGCATCAACGTGAGTAAAGGCTAGTCGTCATGGCTTCGCCTTGCCATTGGTACCTTTCTCACGTTGTCGGCAGCACGAAAGCTAGGTTGCGCTTCTGCTTACGTGATTCCAACTGCGCGACTACCTATCCTCTCTAATTCTCCTCAGAATTAATAACTCATACTCGAAATTTCGAGTGAGGTAGATGATGACTTATTTAATGGACAATATATATTTTTTCCTGAAAGGTGCAAGTGTGACTGATTTCGGTTTGATTTATCAGTTGAACTAGATTTTCTTGTCCTGGTATTAATATTGAAAACTACATATGTGTTAATGAGTAATTTTTAAGTTTAATGTTTTTTATTTAATTGAGTAATGTAAATCACTGTAGGTTGTTATTTTTGGCAGTAAATTTTGGTTTTAAAACTAAGAACGCGAATTTTTGAAATTTAGTTGACAAAGTTAAATTGCTCAAATTGCGGTTTTCTATGTTGAAGTGTCTGATGTCGTCTTACTTACTGCAGTGAATGATTAAATGATTGGCGTTTTCAATTTACTCACAGTCACATTTGTTGTCTTTAGTGATTTTGTATTTTTTTTTAAGTAGGCTCCGAAGTGTCCGTAGTCAGTGAGGAGTTGGGTAGTGTAAAAGTCAAGTGTTAACTGTAAGCCTGTTCTAATATTTTCTCAGGAGTTTTGCCATATGGACATGAAATAGTTTTTAATGTGTCTTTTGTGACATTTTTATATGTAAGTCATGGTAGATAAGCATGTAGGAACTGTTCTGACGAGGATTTATTGTAGTTTGCAAGTTCATTATTTGATAGATATGATCGTTAATATATTCAACATTTTTATAGTAAAAATGATTGATCTATAGTTAATGTCTAGGTTTAGTGAAATGTTCTGAACAAGTGTACAGTACAAGTCTGTATTTGTAATCAGAGTCCCATGTATCTCTGCACACTTTTAGTAACTGAGAGTATTTAGCGTCCAAATTAGATGTGGTGTAGTCTATGTGTTGTTTAAAGAGGAGTTTATTGTTTAATATAATTCCTAGGTATTTAAAATGTTTGACTACTTTTAAAGTGGTTCTCCTGTAAAGCACTTAAATATTTTTCCTTTTTAGTTTCGAAGAGTTTGTGAAAAGCATTTTTCAACTGAAAGATTACGCTTCACTTCATTTAGCCGGGCTCCGAGTAACTCAAGCGTTTTGTTAGCTGTTCTTTCGAGATTGACTTTTCTATCGTCCGTTATTATGCATAGTAAGTCATCTGCATATGCGCAAAGGTCAACGTTCTTATCATATGGTAGAGCTTGGTTGAATAATATATTACAGAAAAGTGTACCTAAAACGCTACTACCCTGTGGGCAGTTTTATTGGTTTCAGTGTTTGTACTATGATTACCTATTTGAAGAGAGTTACACGTCTCTTTTTAAGGTAGTAATATATCGTACTTAGCAATGGTATGTCTTCGATCAAAATAGATTTTAAAATGTCAAACAAAGCGGAAGTTGTCAAAGATTCCTTTGATATCCACTCCTATGACACAAGAACGTTCGATTTTTTCTTAAGGCTGCTGCTAATCTTGCTGATCGCATAATTCATAGCATGTTCTGTGGACAGACCTTGTCTGAATCCAAATTGTCTTTTATCTAAAAAGTTTGTTGAGTTCAGATGGCCAATTATCCTATTTTTAATAGTTTTTTTCGTAAATATTGCTTATAGTATTTAAAAGACATATTAGGCGATCTTATGAGATTTGAATCTTTGTTTGATTTATGAAGTAGAATTACATTTGCTTCGCGCTAGGGTTTAGGAAAATAGTTTAAAGAGAAGATATATTTTTTGAATATAGGAGTGGAAGGAGTTTTAGATAGACCTTTTGGATTAATTTAAGTGTCTTATTTGTAATATTGTCGGGTCCAGCAGCTGTGTTGTTTTTCAACTTTTTTTTTAAGGCTACTTAGTGCGGAAGTATCAAGAGAAGTCTGTTGTGAGTGAGCAACGTTTTCCTATATGGGAAGTTTAAAGTTTTCTCTTAGTATTTTCTGTTTGCTACTGTCTTTGTCAGTGCTGTCTAACGGAAAAAGAGAGGATAGGGAGTAGTTTAGATTCTCTGTTATATTGGTGATTTTATCGCCGTTATTTAAAGTGGAATATTATGGCTTGACATTTTCCAAGGAATTTTTTTATTTGGGGTTGGGGGGGGGGAGTTATATAATTACATTATATTTTTTATGGTACGCAGTAGATTTGAGAAATACGTTGTTTCATAGAGAAAATCAAATAACGACCACTTTAGAAATTTAAAAATGTTTTAAACATACATAATTATTTCAATTTAATTTAAATTTTATTTTATGTTTAGGTGAAAAATTAAAAAATTATAAAATTCTAGCTAAAATGGTAGTTTAGAATTTGAATAGTAAGAATGATAGTATTTTTATTAGACTTTACTTCCTTTTTTATTTTTGTTAGTAATCCAATCATAATTCTTTGTTTGTGAGCAAGTACAAAATATATATAAATAATATATATATATATATATATATATATGGACAAAATATGACAGTATTCAGAGAGCTGTGAAATTTAAATATTTAGGAAAAATGATAGAACCAAGTGCGCTGAACAAGGAAACCATTATGGGAAGAGTGAAAAAAATGGAAGCAGTATTTCAGTTAACGAGGAATGTATATAATACGAAATCGATGTCCAGAAATTTACAAAAATACGACACTACAATAAAGTGATTAAGCCGCAATGTCTTTATGCATCAGAATGTCTCACAATGAATACATTAAATAGCGTAAAGGAAATTGAAAAGAAAGAAAAAAAGATAATAAGAAAAATCGTTGAATAGGTTGGTTTGTGGAAGTTAAAAGAAGGACACTAAAACGAAATGAAGATAGAAGAAGAAGAAATTCAAGATAGATTAATACTTAGAACAAAGAATAGAGCAATGTTCGAAAGCTTTAAAGAAAAACAGAAGAAGAAAACTGGCAAAATATGGACGGAGGAAAGAAGAGAAGAACACCGGCAGAGGATAAAAAAATATTGGCTGGAGAGGAAGGCGATGAATCGTGCTTAAATTATTATACGCGGTCCTTAGACGGCCAAACTCGAAAAAAAATAAATACACACATATACATATATTGAGACGGATTCGGCAGCTGTAGCGTTTTAATTACGTTTTATACGATTTCTGATAATGCTGTCCGAGGTAGAAATTATTATTTCGATTTTAATATCATTTATATTTCGGGTTTTTCTCGGGCAGCAGAGATAACGGTGAATTGCGCGATCGGAGAAGTTATTTCGACCGAGAAGCCTGGTTATCCCGAACGCAGCCGTTCTGTCGGCTGTGTTGCGCGAGCGAACTGGTTTCGCGGGGGAAATCTCGGTCGCGTTTACCGTCGAAACGTATAAATACGGAGCGTGTAGCTACGAGAGTCGCGAGAGAATTGGTAAAATCCCGGAAAGACAGGCTAGTAGCCGCTTTAAGATAAATATAATATATAAAAATGTTCTAGAAAATTCGGTATTCGTATTAATTGATAAGGTACCGGGTAATTTTCAGCGATTCGACTATGTCGTTTGGAATAGCCCATCGTGTACCGAAAATCTTCGTTCGTGCTTCGCACTATAAGTCGATAGCCGGATTAATTTAATTGTTCACGCGAGTCGGTTTTATTTCAGAGTTCAGTCAATAATGAACGTTCGTTTTTAATCGTTGTCGTAAGATCACGCCGTCACGTGCATCTGTATTACCCTAGTCATCGTTAATTTCTGCGGGCATTTATCATAATTTTGCTCAAAATTTTGTTTTTTTTGTTTAATTGTCATGTTTAGAATTTGTTTCCTCTGTGTTTCTTTCTTTCTTTTTTCTCGTGTAAATTTTGTTTCGAATATATATACCCGTTTTGTGGAAGGCTTCGTTATTGGACACGTGGTAAGCCCGTGATATCTCCACCGGGGAGAAACTACCGCCATCGAACGGCGGATCTCGCGAGTCTTTTATTTATTTTTTCTTCATCAAAAGCCTAGAGTTCTGCTCGGCAGAGTTTTCCGGTAGTGGCAAGCCGTTACTTTGCCACTGGTGCCCGTAAAATAGTTTTTTATTAGTTTTTTTATTTTTTTCTCATCGTACATCAGCCAAAAAGTCGATTTACATCAACTGGCGTCCGGAACAGTGGCCAATAGTTAGATTTGTATTAAATCGCGTCCGGAAAAGGGACAAATAGCAAAAATTAAAAGATTCATCTCGAAATCACTTGATTCACATCAATATATATATATAATTTTTTTTGATCTATTTTCATTTACATTACAAAATAAAAATTAAAAATAAATAAGAATAGCAAAGTTTGGTTTAAAATAAAATAAAAACGTAACTTTAATAGTTTTACTAGAGTAGTATTACACATTAGTTATAATTAAATCCACAGGTTTAACATTTATACAAATCTTTTATAGTATAAATTAAGTTTCTCCATTGCAACAAATTTTTTCATAGAGGCTTTGGTTCTTTGGGGGATGTTCCCTATCACCCCCCCCCCCCCCCCCCCGTGGATCCGCCACTGCGTAAATATCTGACTAGAATCCAGTATAAAACATTTTACATAATGGATGAAAAATTTGAAATTTTTGTGAAATAAAAACAGGAGGATGCAGCGATCTGAGCTAAAATATCCACCATTTCATTACCTTCTGTTACCGTACGGCTAGGAACCCAGAGCAAAACGATGTACAAAGAATGAAGTGAAAAAAGAGTATTAATAAGAGAGCGAATACGGTGGATAAAAAAATCGGAAGAGTAAGAGAGGAAGTGAAGAGCACACATGAGGTTTGAGATAATCAAATATTTGGAAAAAGATCGATGGTAGGAGATGTACAATTATGCGAATCTAAATTGGCCTATATAAAGTGTAATAAGAAAATGTCGAGTAAAGACATTTTTTTATCAAATGGTTTACATTCAAATTCCGATAAACAGAACTACGGAATTTACCATTTAAACAACCATCTAATCTCAGATTTTATGTTTTAGACTTTTACCGCGCTACGCGTATCCAATTTATGTTTTAAATATCCTAAAAATATTGCAAGACGTCTAGAAATAATTAAATTATAAATAAACCATTCATTTAGTAGTTATGAAGCATCAAATTTGAATGATTAATTTACGATTTTAATACAAGCCCAATAAATTTTTAAAAAAATGGTCTTAATACACATTATAACTCAAATTATATTCTTTTCTTTGTCGAAAAAGAAAAAAAAAAATTAATTATACTTTATCCAATTCGGATCGTATTATTACTTTTAATTTATACTCTTTTAAAAAAGCAACTAATTTTTTAATCAGCAACTCGAAAGTTTTTACGTCTAATAATACGGCATAATTAATGGAGAAAAAAAATCATATTTTTATTCGAACTAATATTACAACACTGTTCGGACGAATTCAGGAAATTAGGATAGTCGTACAATATTAGAAATTTAATGTCTGTAATATAATACAGTAAACGAGATAATCAAATTGATTAGTTAACTTTATTATCGATATTTTTAATTAACGTCAATTTTAGAATATATACGTACGTACTAATAACACTGACTACTACTGACCGATGTATTTCGATACTTCAATCGCTGCGACTCCGAGAATTCCACTGCTGTCGTGGATTAATAGCGAGTCTCCCCGTCTAAGGTGTCCTCTATTGAAACACTAAATTTTGTACTTTACCAGATAAACAAATTCGATACATTTTATTTTTAAAAATAGCATATTAATTTTGAAGGGAAAACATTGAATCGAATAAAAACTTTTATGAAATTACAAATATTTGAGAACTAAAATATAGAAAAACGATAGGCGATTTAAAGAAATTCATAAAATTATCAATGATCAAAGCATCAGACAGCCTATGGTCGACAATGCCAGATTATGATGATTAATACAAAGTTCAACACGTATCTGAAGAACCTCTACTTCTGAAGGCCACCGAGAGGAGGTCGTCGTTGCCCGTTTGCGCCTAGACCGCACTAAAATTACTCGCAGTCATCTTCTCAATCACTAATCCATCCGATTATGTTCAACTTGTAACGTGTTCATCTCTGTCCAACACATTCTCACAACCTGCTTATGTTTCGAGTCCCACAGAAATATCCTCAGTCTTCCTCTCACCCTGCATAATATTTCTCTCTGACTCTCAAAGTAACGTTCAAAATCTTCTAACATTCCTCGAAACAACTAACTTGTTTTCACAAATCTAAACTACTAAACACGTGCCTCTGGCCTAGGATGCAATATACATGTAAAACGACAGGTTTGGCGTGACAGGTAAAAATAAATAAATTCAATTTCTGAAAAAAAAACTTATTTCTAATTTAAAAATATGTTTTATTTACACGGTTTACCAAAACAGTATTAATATTTTAAATACAAATGAATTTTTTTTTTTTTTTATATTGCTTTCAAATGTTTACCAAATAAAACCAATTTGTTTAAGGAAACTGTGGAATTTATCTGGTACGACAAATTTCGTTAAAAATACTTCAGTTGATTGTTTAATGTTGATTTTTTATGATTGTTCAGTTTTAATTATTTCGCGTGTGATTATTTCGCTACTTATTTCACATTTTTGCGCTCTTAAATTTTTCTTACATCACGCTTTTTGTATTTTCCTTGTCTTGTTTTTCCCATGTCTACATTGCTTGTTATTAGTCTTAGAAAATCCAAAGGTTAATGTCGGTAAAATTAACTAACTTTTGTTTTTTCTTCTCCACCCGTTCGAGCTTCTGCTCATAAAAAAGCTAAAACGTCTTCTTCCTCATTGTGGCGAAACCAGGATTGTGTAAAGCTGATTTCGATCTCAGTTTATCCACATTTAGAACGTTCTTCGACCGCTCTCAAGAACTTTTCGCCCATAAAGAAGCAAAAGCTGAAGTTAAATTCACCTTAAAAATAACGAAAAGAAACTCATGGATAAGCTCCCGGTTTTCTTCCTTTTCACGCTCCACTCCTGCTTCTCGTATCTGGAGTACGACCAAGACCTTCAAGTCCCCTCTCTTCTCACGTCCTTCTAATCAGAACCTTCCTCACGATAAATTAATCTCTTTTTTAAATTCTATAGTTCCCACAGTTACGTTCCTGGCTTTCAAGAATCCTTTCTCGTGTTGTCCAATTTCACCTACTCACATTTTTTGGTTTCTCCATTTACTTTTACAGAACTGGAATCCATCTTTACATAATTCTGCAATTTCCTCTGCTGGAAAAGATGGGATTTCCTTTCCGATTCTTAGAAACCTCTTTGAGAGTATTCAGTTCCTTTTGAATTTATTTAACACCTTACTCTACTCCTTCTTCTTGGAATACCTTTATCATCATCCCAATCCCGAAGCTTAACTTTTCAGCTCTTCTTCCTATCTCTCTTGCTTCTTGCGTGTTAGAAAGCTTTTCGAAAGCTTAATTAATAGACGTTTTGTTTGCTGGCTCGAACATGATGATTTAGTACCGAACAACATGTATGGTTTTCGCCCCGGTCACGACCCCCTCCCCCTCCGATTGTATTAGTTCATTTTTGATTGACGTCTATTCGGCATTTATCCATAAATAATTTCTTAATGCTTCTTTTATTGGAATCATTGTGGCTTTCGAAAATGTCCACTTCCCTACTGTGTTTGATATAATGCTATCTTTTACTAACTGGCTCACTTTTCTTCCCTCATTAGTAATCTTTTTGGTGTAGAACTGTTATTCTTTGTTAGTATTCCGCGGATCACCACAAGGCTTTAGCCCAACTCTTTTACTTCATCAATATTGCTTCCATACCTCTAAGTTATCCTTTCCTTTTTTACGCCGATGATGATATACTCATCTACTCTCTCCATCGCCATATTTCTGCCGCTAGTTTCAAAATTGTTTAACATCATTAAACAATTCTTCATCAAATATCCATCTTTCAATTTCATTTATTAAATCCCCTGTTGTTGTATTTCCTCTTCGTCCTTTTGATGCCTCTCTAATTAGTGTCATCATAAATAACGATGCAATTTCTTTCTCTTTCTGTTATTTAGGCATTTTTCTGGACAATCGTCTGTTCCATAATCAAATTAACCATCTCTACCTGTCTTCCCTCAAAAGGCTCGACTTAATAAAGTCTTTCTCCCATACTACTTGGAGTGAAGATCCCCATGCATTATGCTCTATAAAACCCTTCCCCGTTCTATCCTTGATTATTGTTGTTTTATCTATGAAAATTCCTCCAGATCCTTGTTCTCCAAAATCGACCGTGTTCAGAGTGTTTGTCTTCGCCTCTGTCTGGGAGCCAGGAAATCTACTCCTCTCCTCGCTTTACATACCGAATCACTCATCTCTCCTCTTTTCGTTCAAAGGTTCTCTCTAGGTTACTGCTTTTCAATCAAACGTCTATCTATTTCTTCTTCTCCCATATTAATTTGTCTTCATTTATCCACCGTAATTAGCGATTTTCCATCAACAAAACTTCAATATTATCTCTTATTTCCACCCGTCTTTTTCAGTTTTCTCCATATATATATATATATATATATATTCATACGACAAGCCGCCATACTTTTCATTCAATTCTACAACCTTCTACATCCTATTAATTGCCCATCCTTAACTTGCCCTACCAAAACCCGCCCTCATTATGTTGTCAAATCAGAGTTTTTAAGTACCTTTCGCTCTCTTTTCCCTAGTCATTTTGCGATCTTCACTGATGGCTCCAAAGGACCCAATGGAGTTGGTTCAGCCTTCTTTTCTCCTTCCTTAAATTATTCTGAAACCTTAAAAACTTCCTTTTTTTCTGCTCATTTTTCTATGCCCAGTCTACTGCTACCCTGCGTGCCGTCTTTTTATTGCTTTTTCTCTAATTTCTCATGAAGTCCGTATTATATCAGATTCCCGAAGTGGAAGCTATTTCCTCTTTTTTTTACTTCTCCCTCTACTGATTACGTAATCCTTCTCATACGCCTTCTTATCTATAACATTTTTCTTTCTCGCTTCATCCAAACTGACCCACTGTGGATCCCCGGGCACTCTGGAATCAAAGGTAATAACTCAGCCGATATACTAGCTCGTTCATTCTCTTCTACCGGTAAATTTCTCAGCGTTCATTTCATTTCACGATATTAGTTTCCTCTCCACTTCAGCTCATTCCAAATTACGGTTAAACTCGTATTCCTCTTCATTGTCAACTCCGGATTCTTTTTATCTCTTCTTCCAGTCTAATCTACCGTTTTATCCCTCCTTTCTCAATTCCTCTCTATGCAGCGTTCAACTCTCTCACCAATCTGTCAGCTACGTTTTGAGCACAGTTTGCTTCCTGCTTCTTTATTTCGCTTCTCTCTAGTCCTCTCGCATCTCTGTCCTCTTCATCTTTCTTCTCACAGTACGCCTGCATCGCGTCCGAACGTTCTTCCTTCTACTCTTCTCTTCGGTTAATTGATCTTCCAACTCCGTATTGTACATTTTTTGTTCTCTCCTTGCCATCGTCTTTGTCTATTCCGGCACTTAAGTCTTTTTTATCCTCCATATCCGATCGTATAAACATTTGATTCCTCTTATTATCCTTTTCTTTCTTCTTGCGCAAATGTCTTTTCCAACGAAGCTAACATTAAAAAAAAAATGTTATTCCCGTTTGTTGCTCCTTTAATTTTAAAATTTTAGATGTTCATTTTATCTCTGTATTTTAATAAGAATTTTTCGGCTAATTTTGTCTGGTTATATCATTAAAGAGAGTATATCTCTAAAGAGATGATTCCTCTTTTTAACATTATTTAATGATTACTCAAACAGTATTCGCCAATAAACGTTATTACACTCACATGGAATCACCACTGTCCGATACAGTTTCTAATAAAGAATCATTCGAATCACGCCGTATGGTCAAAATTATATGCAGTATTGAAATGATGTAATATTTCCGTCAGTGACGAGCTTGTAAATAACGCTATGGCGATTTCAAATTCGTTTTTTTCCATTTGAATCTACATTTCCGTGGAAACTATTGTAATATTTTAAATTTTTGTCTTATTAAAAATGATTCGTTTTACAACTTACATCTTCTCCATTTACATCTCCATGGTAAGTTGGATAATTCACGTTATTTGATGACTACTCAGTCTGTGTTCATCGCCATTCATTAACACCTTAAAAAATTCAGTTAGCCTTTCGCCTAAACGTAAATAGCATAAACGCAAATGACAAATTCTACTTGTGATCTAGAGTGCAAATGGTCTTCTTACGAAGATACACGAATTAGAAAACTTCCTATATCATGAAATTATTGATATTGCGTTAGTCTTGGAAACACACTTTTCCAATAAAATCTCTATTTGAAGAAAATCTAAGCTTAGTCACAATCTGTTGTAATAATTTGAAGGGTAGTGCTATTTTCGTTAAAAGTACCATTCAGTTTTCTGAAAAATTACTTTTCAGTTCAAACTTGATTCAGGCCACCTGCATCAGCATCGAATTACATCATACAGAACCTGTAATTACTCCGATTTATCAGAAAATCGAATTAGCAGATTTTAGTAGATTATTTTTAATTCTTGGTCCAAAATGGATCATTGGTGACGATTTAAAGGCAAAAAATATGCACTGGGGACCCACAACCTGTAAGGAAAGAGAATTTCTTAAAGCTATTCAAAATATTAACGGATTATTCCTATCTCAGCAACAAACCACTTACTGGTCTTCGGTCGCGAACAAAATCCCCGATTTAATAGATTTCTTTATTACACGAAATATATCGATTAACCGCATAGATATTATAAATTTTACAGCTTCTAATTGCCTGTAATCTTTTCTTCGAGGAATACTGTTTTGTTTAAAAATATATATATATATATATATATATATATATATAACTAACTAATGAGTACATTTATTGAGATCAAGTGTGTGATATTATAGAAAATTCAATAAATCTCAAAATGAGAATTTAGTTACCAGACGAGCCTGGTCAAGCAGTGCATAACTTTTCGTCAACAGTCGTCAAAGCTTCAGCAGCAGCTTTATGATACTGCTAACAGAGCAGTACTGCATCCGTAACTAGGACGTGATACGGTTATATAAGAAGACGAACAGAACATAAGCGATTGCAACCCAAGCGTAATCCAGAAGATAAAATCATTTTTAATAAATTGAGAAAAAAAGCATCGGAATTAATACAAAAATAAAACATAGTGAGCTTGATAAATACCTGCTTCATCTTTCTCCTGAAAGAGAGAAAGATTACACGCAGTATGGAAGGCTACGCGTAGAATTCAACATGCTAATTCGCAATATTGATGGAGATTATGTAATTGGAAGTTACGAGAAAGAGCTATCGCTTCATATTTTGAAAATATATTTAAGGTAAATAATATAAATCCAGTTAATTTCGAGTGGAAAAAATTCCTTATATTGTTCCTAAAGAAATGATAAAAGTTATATTAGTAGTTTAAAAATTAAGAAAGCGCCAGGTGTAAACGAGATCCCACCTAAAATGCTTCAAAAACTTCCTGAAAAAAAAAATATTTTTCTTACTGGTATGTATATATAAACATATATATTGATACGGATTCGGTACTTTTGGCGCTATCTGTTATTCGACGTTCGAGCTAGAAATTATTCTTCGATGTATTCATTAATTCTCGGTTTCTCGAACGTCGATATATTTTACATCGCCGTTTTGTCGTGTCTTGGTTGCTTCTTTGGTCCATACCAAAAAAATTCCCGAGATAAGTGGCGTAATCGGCGAGTACACGGTCGCGCTGGGGTAGAGACGCAATAGTGTCTGAGTGGTAGTGGTCAGTGGCCAAGACAATGATATGCGCGTGCGGCAAGAAGCGCAGAATAAGATGTGCCGAGTAATGTCGAGCCGAGAGAACATTATAAAAGGCAGGGTAATTTACGCGGTAGTAATTTAAGAAATGTTCTAGAAAATTCGGCGGTTATTATATTAATTGATAAGGTACCGGGTAATTTCAGCGATTCGACTATATCGTTTGGAATAGCCCATCGTGTACCGAAATCTTCGTACGTGCATCTTGCACTATAAAATCGATAGTCAGATTAATTGTTCACGCGAGCGAGTCGTGTTTTCTCGTGGCTCGAAAAAGAACTTTCGTTGTAATTTTGTCGTTGCCGTCACGTGTTACCGTTTAGCCCAATTGTGAAAATTCATCGTGCATTCAACGCAGTCGACCGAATTTTTCGTTTTTTTTTGTATAAATTTCTTTGTGTTTACGAGTCTAAACCGCATTTCTTTTCTCGTACGCATTTATTACGCGGTTGCGCCGCTTGTCTGTGATTTTTCTGAATACATACGTTCTTTTTTAATAAAAGGTTTTCATTTTGGACACGTGGTGAAAGAAAGGGCCTCGTGAATTCTCCTGCTGGAGAAACTGCCGCTATTCCGGTGATTTTTTTTGTTTCGTTGTTTCTTTTTACTTCGAATATTAGAACAATAATAATAAAAAATAAACGCCTAATGCTCGTAAAGGGGTTTTCCGATAAACCTTAAGGTCCAAATTCACATCAAACAAACAACGTTGTTGTATTAATATATATATATATATACATATTTATATATAATGGTAATTTAAGACTCCTTCATATCTCCGGCTAGTGGAAAATAACAAAAGTCATTGTTATTTCAAAGCCTGAAAAAACTCAAGAATTATTGCAGTCCCACAAACCAATTTCGTTCCTGCCTATTTCGGAGAAGCTTGCTCCATCAATATCTGACAGATGTGAAGTTCCCATCACCATCCCTCACCTACTAACCGAATATCCAAAGATCCTTAACCTACGATCTAGCTTCCCTCCGCAATATCCCCCACTTGTCACTCCTATCCCAGGATTCTCCATCCGTCGCATCCCTTCTCGATCTTTTCAAATCAGTAAACCTATTTTATAAAATATAATAAACTTGCAGGCCGCGCTTCTAGTTTAGACACAGCGCGGAGGAAGAAAAAAAAAACCCTTTATCTACACTAATTATTCTTTTTTGTTTAAAATCCCTCCTGGGCAGTTCAATATATCTATGTACAAAAAAATAAAGAAAAAAATAATATAATAAACGGCGTGCATGACTAAGCAGTCACAGATACAATAAAATTAAAGAATATTTCACATTGGATTATTTAAGTCGTTTTAAGTTTTTTATATATTAGGATTTCCCATGATATACTAAAATCATATTACTAAAAAATAAAAATAGAAATTAGAAAACGGAAGATCAAAAAAATTAACAATCCGCATCTAGTTTTGTATTTTTTTTTTTTTTTTGGCCTGTCAACCGGGGACCTTTACCCAGAAACAATTAGAATAGGAAGGAATTACATCTTCATACGATATCAAATGTTGTTAGAAGGAAGAAAGAAATGATAGGAACAATCTGTGAAGAGGGAAAAGATAGAACATGAGAGGCGCAATATGGAGTAGGAAGACCAAGTTTCAATAAAATGGAATAGAAAGCGGAACACTCAGCAGAAAACACTTAATAAACAGATGGTCCGCATCGCAAACATGCTCTTCGTTTGAGTGGAGAAGACAATATGGAGAGGCAACCAACGAAAAACGAAAACGGGAGAAAGGCAACAGAAGCCGCATGCAGTTAATGAGAATCGCTTATTACTGCTCGTAATATACCATATTTTGTTTTCGGATTTTTGTTGAAAAACAAAAAAAAGAAACTCTAATATTTTTCAAAATACTAAGGAAAAGTTATTCAGAATCCTATAAAAACGCTTACGCAAAAAGATTATATTTCTCGAATTAAACAATTTTATAAATTATTTCTTTTTCATAGGTTAACTATTAACACTTTCGAAGTGCATACGATCTGCAGCTCGCTTTAAATACATTCAAAAGAGACAACTGATTAAGAAAATCGAAAACGCGATAAATTGTTAATTAGAAAAACCTTTATATACTACGTATGTACCAATAATTTTAAATTACCTGGGTATCAGTCCTCTGTAAATCGTAAAATACGTAGTGTAAATAGCGGCTCCCTGCGCAAATGTCATGTTTTTGGGCAATGGAAAGCAATCATATTCATTAGCCACCGCGTATTCCGCATATCCACCATTATCAATTCCGCAAAATATTTTGTCTCCCGGCTAATATTAAAAATAAGTGAACAACGAGTTTAAAAAAATGTAAATTTTAAAAACTTTTCAGTTAAATTCTCAGATATTTCGGATCAGTTCAAAATCTTCTATCGTATTATTGTCGATTTGATATTTTCCCACTAACTCACACTGCTCTTAACTCTTTCAAGGGTGGCCAATCGATTTTTTTTTTTTTTGAAAAACTGGAGAGCAGCGTGGCGGTTTAATTTTTAAATTTGCTTCATTCATCTCGCTGTCGAGTTTCACTTTCAGACTTTCCCCTTATTGTCCTTTACATCTTCCCAATGATATCCACGAATGTAATTCTACCCACGTCCTTTTCGAATGTTCCACTTTGTTGTCTGAACGTTTCTTTCCCTACTCGCAACTTTTGAGACATTCCTGTTCCTTATGGTGCTGCATCTGTTCTCTCCTTTCCTTCGCTATCTGTTGTCACTCCCCTTGGTTCCTTCATTGATGCTATAGCTGATCGCATACGAATCTAAATAATTAATTCAGCGTCAGCGAGCCCAAATAAAAAAAAAAAAATTAACTCAAAATATCGAAAAACATATACCTGTTTATTGCGTTATTGGTATTTCTAGATCGCAATGTAAATCGTAAATTACGTATAATACTGGCACATAGTCGAAGAAAAAGTTTTAATTTAATTAACTTTTAATTAATCAAAAAAAAAAAAAAAAAAAAAAAAAAACAAAAAAAAAATGTTTATGCATATTTAGTAACATAAAAACGGTGATGGGAAACGAAAAAAAAAAAAAAAAAACAACAAAAAATAGTAAATATAAGAATATGATACGGATTGGTTCAAAGAAAAATGAGATGAAAATGGTTTAAAGAAGAATATGGGAATTGTCAACCAATGTCACTGAGATAACAACGCAAACGTGATGACGCGCAAAAATAAAAACAAAAAGTGATGGTTAAAAATTTTAGGATGATCCCCGGATTAAAGATACATTCGCGTTCTAAAAAATTAAAATCAATTTAATCGTTAGGCCCCATGTTTCCGTATAAATCTATAAGTGTAAGAGGTATTTCTAAAATTTTAGCAAGCGACTTCACTTGACTTCTTCCAGCAGTTTTCGAACAATTGCCAGAAAGTAAAATTATCTCGGTGTACCCAGTTTTTATTTTTTCAGGTAGCTCATCCAATAGAAAGTATTGTCAACAATTTTCGCAATTCATATGAAAATTAAAATTAAAACTTCCCGTAGAATCAACGCCGTTATTAAAAATGCCATTCAGCGGGCGCAGTCCAAAAAACTAAACTAAAACTAATTCGGTCGTTCCAACCGACTTCGAATTCATATAAATTGCACCCTTTCCATTTTTGAAAGATCGGCCAATTACGAAACATAAAGGTACAACAAAAAATGGGTTTTGGTGAGAGAAAAGGAAGAACAGGTAAGCAACATTTTCGAATTAGCAAAGGAGAAACCTTAGATTTGAGCAAATTTTCAACCCCATTCGCTCCAAAACAGGTACTATCAAGCAAAACAGGGAGTAAGGAGGCATTGAAAGTAGAATAAGAGAAATTAACTAATGGAAAATTGTTACTAGAAATCCTTATTATTTGAGATTTTATTACAAATATTTATACTAATAGCAATTATCCGTCCGCTGCCGTGATTTACCGAAAGAACTATTTATGCTCGAGAAATACGCTTATCAAGGAGGTATCGCGGAATCAATTTATGGCTTTTTCGCTTGCGTGCGGATGTAGAGCTATACGGATGAGAATAACATAGGTTGTACACTGCCAAATTTGAATATTGAAGTTTATACAAAAATCCACCCGGCATGCTGGTAACAGTTCGATGCTTAAAGTTGAAGAACTTACTATTAAGATTGTTTGCAGCTGGATCTTATCGCTTTCATAGATTTGCTGTTCAACTTTAAAATAAATCGGTTTCTAATTCAACTCTCTATTTCGGTAAACATTCAAAGATAGTCATTAAAGAATATTTTGTCATCCTGTTTGTTAGTAACTATAGTATAAAAAATAAATGCTAAAATAACAAACTAATACGTAAGTAACAAACTTAATATAAGAATATCAAACTTGTTATCTTAGGAACGTTTTCGGGCATAACCCATCTTCAGCTAAAATATAATCGAACTAAATTAAAAACATAGTGTAACAGTGAACACAATTTAAAACTTCACTTTGAAGCTAAAATAAAATAAAATTAAAAATAAATTAAAATGAAAATAACATGAAACATAGCACACATGTGAATTGAACTACAGTCTAACACATATTGAAACTAAAAATTAAATCACAAGTTTAATAACGGTAATTAATGTGAAATAAAAACAAGAAATAAAATTGAAATAAAAAATTGAAATAAAAAATGAATGATAAACATATTTGGAGATTAGATAAGAAATAAATAATAGAACCTGTCTAAGAAGGGCTAGTTTAAAATTTTTTATTAAAGTATTATATTAAAGAGTGGGTTTTGATTGTGTGGAGTTTGGTCATTTAATATATTGTTTTTGTGTTTATTTATGTAATAGTTTTCAGCTCTCCAAATATGTTTATCATTCATTTTTTATTTCAATTTTTTATTTCAATTTTATTTCTTGTTTTTATTTCACATTAATTACCGTTATTAAACTTGTGATTTAATTTTTAGTTTCAATATGTGTTAGACTGTAGTTCAATTCACATGTGTGCTATGTTTCATGTTATTTTCATTTTAATTTATTTTTAATTTTATTTTATTTTAGCTTCAAAGTGAAGTTTTAAATTGTGTTCACTGTTACACTATGTTTTTAATTTAGTTCGATTATATTTTAGCTGAAGATGGGTTATGCCCGAAAACGTTCCTAAGATAACAAGTTTGATATTCTTATATTAAGTTTGTTACTTACGTATTAGTTTGTTATTTTAGCATTTATTTTTTATACTATTCAAAGATAGTTTTAGTGAACTCAAAAATATCCTGCCTTTTCGAGGTCATTTGCGCGTTCTTGTTACCCGTCTCAATAATAAGTCAAAAATTATATTAAAAAATTATTTACAGATTTAAATACATCAAAAATAAACTTACTAATTATAATATTTGCCTAATGTTCTCAAACACCGCAACTAACAAGTAGCATTCCATGTACCTAGAAGAACTCCAGGCAAAAACATACATACATATGTGTATGATTAATTTTACTTACTTTAAAAGTTTGAACGGTGTCGTGCGTGTCTTCGACAATTCCCGCGATTTCTTTACCGGGTACATACGGCAGTTTTGGTTTCACCGGATACGATCCAGATCTGATATGTGCATCAACCGGTACAATGCCAGCCGCCTTTACTTTAACTAACACCTATATTGGACACGTGTAAAAACCGGAGTTTATTAAATCGTGACATTTATTTAAAGGGCAAAACTTTGAAAGCGTTTAATAATAAATTTAAGTATACTTGATTTTCCAAAAATGATGGTATCGAAATATTTTGGAGTTTCATAACATCGGGACCTCCGAAGGAATTTACCACCACCGCCCTGCACGTAATAGACGTCGATTCACTGAAACAAATAAAGATAAATGAAATAAAAACTGAAGTGACAATAATAATTATTTTCTCCACGCGTATTTCAGTTTGAAGAATTTGTTTTTAAACAGAGTCACGATTAGATCAAAAAAAATTTATTTTTGTTTAAGTTTTAAGTTGGGCGTTTTTTTCTTTTTTTTTTTTTTTTTTTTTTTTTTTTTTTTGCTCTTTTTACTAAATACCATATTTCCCTTTTTTCGGGGTTCATCAGCCGAGGACATTACCCAGTATTAGATTATACTAGTGAAAGAGAAGGAAACGCGAATGAGAACTGAATACTACTAGAGATAGAAGAAATGAAAGATGCTATATTAGGAATGATTGCCGGGAATGGAAGTGAAAGAATAAACGAAGCATTATGTGCAGTAGGCAAACCAAGATTCAGGAGTCTATATAAAAGTAACAGCATTCTATGAATATAGGCGCACATTCGAAGAAGATGCGATTTGTATCGTAGAGTAAAACAGAATTATCAGGATGGAAAGAACAAAAAAGAAAAGAGGACATAGAAAAACACGAAAAGAAGATGTAGGAAGCCGACTATGATTAAGCCGAAGCCTGCAGATAGAAGAGATAAGAAAGCGCGAAAGATGAGCGAATTCATAGTACCAAGGATAAAGAGGAAGGTCAGGTTGAATATTACAATAAAAGGATTCAGGATTAGAAAATAAAAGGGATAAATATCGTGCCCTACGACGACACTTCCTGGAAAGAGTATTGATGCTGGAAGAAAAAAGTTTGGATAGAAATTAACCGGTCTGATCGGCAAACCGAGCTAATAAATCAGTCAATTGATTACTTTTAATGCCAACGCGGTTGGGCATTCATAAGAAATCGATTTGTATAGAACAAGCACATTATACAGTCTAGTGACGAGTAAACGAATCGGAAGAATTATGAAGTCTGAAGAATGATGAACAAGAGGAGAGATGAGGAGTAGCACACCCTTAGAATCCGGGACTAGTGAAAAATTGGATGTTTTTCTTTTTGTAGATGTCATAGCCATTGGAGCCGTTACATCTACAAAAACGTACATTACAGACCTTCAGTGCTTCCCTTTTGTCCTCCATCTGTGAATTTTAGTCGATAATTATTCAAAATCAGTCTAGGTATACCATCTAGGTACCAAAAAATTAACACATTCATCCTTCCGTAAAAGTTTATCTGATCTTGCTCTTGAATCTCTTCTTAATATATTTAATTATTTTCTTTTCAGAATAGTTGCACCTTTCTCTTAGTATTTTTTCATCATCATGCTTATTCTTAACCTTTCGTTGGTAACACAATTCCGACATCTTATAAAGGTAACATGGGGTGACTAGTCACCCCAGCTGATTGTTGAATGAAAATACAATAATATTTTCGTACAGTTTATTTAATTTAAACGTTTTTATGTTATTAAACTATTTTTGAATACAAATAATGAAAATTCGTATATTATTATTTAGAGAAAAAATTAAAAACAATTGGTGCACACTTCCTTTCGATGAACTGCGCACGCCGGTTCGCCACATTTTGCACAAGCAGTTTTGACTTTTTTATCTGCAGATCGCGGACAAAGATGACATCTACTCTGTTTTACCAGCTTACATGGAAATTCATGCATTTCTTCTCCCTCTTCTTCCTCCTCAATTGTCCTCTTTTTCCCGAGAAAGTTTGAAATGCCTTCAGAAAGTTGATGAGGCAAATTTTTTTCCACTCGATGTTTCATGTGCGGATTAAAGAGTTGTTGTGCCAGATTTTTCAAAAAAGTTTTCCTTTTAATTTTTATGTTCCGATTGGCTATCTTATATAAAATTAGTGCATTTATACCAGCTTGATCGAGCATTCCAAAAAAACATGCGAAGAGGCCAGCGTCGTGAACATCGTGAAACACTGTATGCATGTACCATTTTGTCAAATGTATCTACTCCTCCTTTAGTACTGTTATAGAAATCTATAATTTTTGGTTTCTTTGTGATCTCATTTATGTCTTTTTGATCATGCATTGTGGAAACTAAAATTACTGCTTTGTTTTTTTTTTTGGGAGTGAATGACACAATAGCAGTTTTTCCATCAAAAGCAAACTGGGATGATAAGACCGTCTTTTTTTCTATTAGGTTGGAAACATGGAGGGATATCAGGCTTATTTTTACGAAGTGTACCCACAAGCGTCAAATTATACTTCGTCAACAATTCTTGTGCTAAGGGAACTGAAGTAAACCAGTTATCACATGTGATATTCCTATAGCTTCCACGCACGCTTTCCGAGACTCTCTTTACATAGTATGTAGGCAGACTATCTGTTGTATTCCGTTCTTCTTTCCCTGTATACGGAATCGCATCGACCATGTAAAATGTATTTGCATCGCACATAGTTACAATTTTGATAGCATACTTATCCGGCTTTGAGCTTATATATACTCGAAAAGGACATTTTCCTCGAAATCCAAGTAGCTGTTCATCAATAGTCAAATACATATGAGGACTATATTGTTCACGACAGTTCTTGATGAAATGTGACCACAAATTTTTTATTGGTGCAAATTTATCAGACTTATCCCGAGACTGTTTGTCATCGAACCTCAAACAAATGATCAGAAATTTGAATCGCATTTCAGGCATAACAAGTTTATATTCAGATAATCCAGACCACATTTCTACAGTACTCAAATGGCCATCTTTTCTCACTCCAGCCAAATAAAGTAATCCAAAAAGAGCCCATATTTCGATTTCATCTGTTTCATTTACAAACCTTTGGCCAACATATTTCACACGCCGAATATTTATTTCTAGGTTTGTGAACCTAACGATCGTTTCCACTATTGTTTGATCAATTAGTAAATTTAGTGCATCACGTTCCAACAAAATACTTGAAGAAGCAGTTGTTCGTGGAATTTTTACAATATTACGGAGTTGTGTTCTGCTTCGTTTAGGTGGATTAATTGACCATACATGACCATTTTTACCTTTTATCGTGTCTGAAGTAGATGAAGTTTCTTCCTCCTCGGTTGAAGAATCTCCTTCAATTTCATCATTGAGATCACTTTCTTCCTGCAGGTTATCTTCCTCGTCGCTCGAGTCATCGCCAGAGAGTACAGTCTCTTCATCATCAAGACATTCCCTCACAAAATTGGCGAAATTGGGGTCATTTACGTTAATAGAAGCCATTATAAACAAGTAACTATGAAAAAAATTTTACAAACAATAATAGTAACAGGGGTTACACGTAACCCCAAACGCAAAACAAAGCAGAGATACAGACGAACGCAAGCATACACGGGATTATACACAATGTCAACTGAATGCTACTAATCTCAACTAAGATTAGCAGGCGCCTGAAACCAGTTTGACCACTTGTACCCACACAGTCACAACAAAAATTTTCTACTGGGGTGACTCATCACCCCTGTTACCATCGGAAGGTTAAAAAAACTTTTCTTCCTACGTCCTAATACTTTAGCGTCCTGTTTCAGAAAACGATTTGATGATATGCTTAAAAAGAGCCTTGTTTGGTCGTTTAAACACAACAACCTATTTCCTTCTAATTTGTTTGGTTTTCATCCAGTTTTATGACTGCGTTAGTCTTTAAGTCTTCAACATACACAAATCGTTCATCAGTAAGCAGTATACACTGGCTACTCTCGTTGAAGTCTCCAGCACCTTTGACAATGTTCATCTACCCACTATCCTAGAGGTAAACTGATTGCGATCAAAATATTTATATTCCTCTTCGACGTCTACCCATATTGACTTTCTTTGGGTTCCTGGACATTCAGGCATTGCTGGAAATGTAGTCATCTACTAGATCTGCAGCTTCCAATGAAAGTTTTATTAGCAGAATTCCAGCACACAACATTCTTCTTCCAACTAAATCTTGCCACCTTAAACTTTGGCACTCTGTTTATGTTTCTCTTTTCGTTAATCGTAATTCCTTTTATCTTTTGCTTAACTCTATTTCTTCTTCTCGTCCTTGGTTCTATTGCTTCCCTGCTTTGCGCCGGTCCATGATTATTAAACTATCTCGCCTCCATTTCTCGCACAGACTCGTTCCTTCTTCTCTAAATCGATTTTCCTTGGCTACATCTCCCTTTTATACATTGAACCCTTAAGTTTCGCATTATGTTTGTGACGCTGATCACATGTTCTACGAGTGTTCTGGGTTATCCCGCGAGCGTGAGTTACTTTATTCTCAACCTATAAAGTTTGGTCTTCATGCTCCTCTCAACGCTTCCTACGTTCTTTCTCTTCCTATTCTCTCAAGTGTTCCTGTTGTTCTAAAAGTGTTCCTTGGTTCCATTGCGGATAAAGAAAAAATATTGCTTCTACTCTGCTTCATCCATCTCCTCCATTTTGCTGGGCTAATTCTCTCTGTTAACAAACCCAGGAAGAAAAAAACAAAGTTACCTTTACATTTTACTTTCCTTGTCATTAATCTCATGCTGTATTATACAATCTACTTCACATCTTCTTTGCGGCAATCTACAAGAGAGGTTTTTCACATCTCCCGCAGGGTTCTTAGTTTTACACTCTTCAATATCTCTGCTATCTCTGTCGCTTCTCTTCCTATGGACAACCGAACTATTTTCTTTGTGAATGATATATTGTTTTTCTCTTCCTCACACAAAATATTGTAACCGTGAACAATGAAATCAGTCTATCACTTGCTAAGCTAGAGCATTCCCTTTCCTTTTTGTACCTCTCAATTTCCCCTTCAAAATCCTCTTATATTGTTTTCTCTCCTAGTTTCGCTAGTCAATATATCTCTAAATGCTATAATTATCTCTCGTGAAGATTGCATCTGTTTTCTCCGTATATTCCTTAATAGTCGTTTGTCCGTTTTTGAACATATTCATTTTCTCTTCTAATCTTAAAAGGCTAAACCTGTTGAAAACCCTGTTTCTTACGAAATGGGGAGGTGATCCTTATATACTCATTTTCCTGTATAAAGCTGTCATTCGCTCCAAATTTGATTACCGTTCCTTTACTTCTGGTAATGCCTCAAAATCATTTTCCCCAAATTAGATGTCTCCGCCTTGGTAATCTTAAATCTTCTTCGATTTCAGCAATTATTTCTGAATCAAATACGTTTCTCCTGTCCATCCGTAGATCCTATTTAGGATTTTGTTTTGTCTTTAACGCTGACTTCTTTTAAACTTCTTTCTCCCTACATTCATATTATAAAAAACGTGTGTTCAACTCCAAAGAAAATTCCCATCCTTGCTCATATCTCATTACAACTTAGTTCTTACTCTTCCCATATAACCTCCTTCTCCAACCATCTCTACCGTTCCTTCGACTTAGCTAATCTTACGCATTCCCCTAAGGTTCTCTACCTGTCCTTACCGTCTTTATCTCGAGCCGACGTTACGCAGGAATTTCATAATACTATTAATTCCTTATTTCCTCTTCACATAAATATCTTTACTAATGGCTCAAGAGACCCCGGTAGAGTTGGAGCCTTTTTTTAACGCCCCCGGAAATTAATCACTCCTTTAACCCTAGAGTGCTCGCGCTATGAGCATTTTACCACTTGCGGCAAAAATTTCGTGTTATTTCGTACACGATACATTTGCGCCCCCTCCCCTTCCGCACTACCTTGTTTTAGAAATAAGAAGAAATTCAGTGCGACCAAAGATAGAGTTAAGCCTAATACAATGTTTGGATTTAGTGAGTAGAAGATTCTAATACCCATGTGTCTAATAAAAAGCTGAAAAAAAAAGGGTTCCATTATTGTCAACTTTTTTTTTTTTTTTTTTTATTTTTGGGCGCGCCATCGGCATTGACCCAACGACAACAGAAATTAAGGAAACGGTTAAATAAAGAGATGATTAGAAATAGATCTTAGGAAAGATTGGAGTACAGGGATTATATCTGGAGATGGAAAGGAAAGGACCAAGGAAGAATTATACGGAGCAGGAAGACCCAGTGCCAAGATATTGGAGTACAAAATAGAGCGCTCGGAATCAAGGGCAGGACATTCAAAGAAGATGTTGTTTGCATCACATATGAGAGGAGGGATGGAATTATGAAGGGGACAATCGGGAGAAGAGGACAGGGAAAAACGAAAACGTGAAGAAGGGAGTGGTGATTAATACGCAGTCTGATTAAGGAAATGATCGCGGAGCGTTGATAAGAATAGGATTGAAACCACGGCTGAGAAGAGGGAACCGGCTGAATTTGAAGATAATGAGAGGCGAGATTAGAAAATAGAGAAGAATAGATGTCCGACCATAGTCGGGAATAATTAGCTAAGGGAAGAAGGAGGATGTTCGAGGTAGGAATGTTGCAGAATAAAGGACCATCGCGGGCGGCCGAACGGGCTAAAAAGTCCGCTAACTCGTTGCCCTCGATGCCAGAGTGACTAGGAACCCGCAAAAGGTCAACAGTAATGGAACGGGATGAGAGTAGATTGGATATGAGAAAACGAATTAAAAGAATAATAGAATTGGAGGAATGAGAAGGGGGATAAGAAATAGCTTGAAGAACACTTTTGGAATCGGAGACAATCAGACATTTACTGATCCCTCTTATGGATGGAATGAACGAGACTGCGCGTAAAATGCAGATAGACTCCGTTGTGAAGATAGAACAGAAGGAAGGGAGCTTTAAGGACTCATTAAGTGAGAGGGAGGTAAACGCGCCGCCCACCCCGTTCTCGTTTTTAGAACCGTCAGTGAAGAATGTTAGATGAGAAGGAAAAGATGTGTCAAGCATGTGGAGGAATTCGGCTTGGATTGAAGAATGTGCGATGGAGCTGGTTTTGGCGAGGGAGAGAGAAGAGATTAATAGTCTGCCAAATGCTGGAAAAGTCATGGGAAAAGTAAGGTAGCATGGAATAAGAAAAGACATAAGGTGAAAAATTGGAGACTCGAGCTGCTACGAGAGAAAGGATTGGGATTTTGTGAGGAACAAATCGCCATTGGTTTTTAATACTAAGATAGGAAGTGATGAGATTAGATAAGTACACAGAAAGCCGTTTAATTAGAAAATTATAACCAAGCTGCGATCTGCGGATAAAAAGTGGTTGCATAGCAGATTCAGAGAGGATAGCAGGAATGGGAGAAGATTTTAGCGCTCCAATGAACAACCGAAGGCAGCAGTTTTGAACTTTGTCCAGTTTGTCGAGGAGAAATTTAGAGGGATTTCCATAGATGAAGGAGCAGTAATCGATCCTGGAACTAATTATAGCTTTGTAAAGGATTAGGAGAATGGAAGGGTCACCACCCCATTTGGATGGAGATAGGGCTTTCAGGAGATTGAGTCTTTTGAGGGAAGAATTGTAGAGATAGTTGATGTGTTCATGGAAAGTGAGTCGGCTATTGAGAATAACACCAAGGTAGCAGAAGGAGCTGACGAGTGGAATCGGAATGTTAGATGAAATAATATTTACCAAAGCTTGATTGTAGGGGCGGAGGGAAAACACCGTAGAAGAGGACTTAGAAGGAGAGAGAGAGAGAGAGGTGAATTGAGGAGAGGGAGATGATACTAAGGATAGATAAAGAATTATTAATCTCTTCGTTGGCGGCGGCCACATCATTACAACTGGAGTAGATAGGATATCGTCTGCGAAAAGGAGAGAGGAGGAAATCGTAGGGAGAGAAGCAATATTAAGGAGATAGATATTGAAAAGTGTGGGTCTAAGACATGATCCCTGAGGAAGTCTCCGGTGGATGCATCTGGAAATGACACGGGAGGGAGTAGAAAGGAAGAGGGATCTATTTTGGAACAAGTTTAGGATAAGGAAGATGAAATTAGATGGAATATTAAGCCCAAGAAGCTTGGCGCATAGAGTAGGGAGGTGGACATTATCAAACGCAGAGGAGACGTCAACAAATGTAGCAACAGTGAATTTACTTTCTAAGAAAGCTTTGTAGACGTCTGATAGGAAAAGACTGATGCAGTCGACCGGGCCCAACCCCGGGCGAAAGCCAAACATATTAGAAGGTATTAGATCATTGTGTTCCAGCCACCAGACGAGTCGATTGTTCACCATACCTTCGAACAGTTTACGAAGACAGGAGGCTAAAGAAATAGGACGGAACGTGGATTGATTTCTTTTAGGTATAGGGATGATAACAAGGTCATTCCAGGATTTAGGTGTAGATCCGGAGAGTAAGAAGGAGTTAAAGATATTCAGAAGAGAATGCAGTGAAAGCGTGGAGAGGTTTTTAAGTATAAGGAAAGATATACCATCTAAACTTGGTGAGGAGTTGGAGGATTATTGTCAATTTTACACGATGATAAGATCTATGTATACCGGTGCTGCTAAGAAACCAGAAATCATAAAATATTACAATTTGACTAAAGGAAAACAGTATTTGTTTGTTTCGTCGATTTCGAAAAGGCGTTTGACAAAGTGCGTCATGACGAACTATTTAAAATATTAGAGCGGATAGGTTTAGACGACAAAGAGACATGCGTCTTTTGAGAAACCTATATACATGTCGAACCGCTGTAGTACAAGTTGGCAACAATTCGCAAACAGGAGACATCTCTGTCCGTCAGGGAGTACGTCAAGGCCGTGTACTGTCGCCAACACTATTCAATATATATATGCGGAAGTGATTTTCGCAGAAGCCTTGGAAGGACGAGCAAAAGGAGTCCGGATCGGCGGTAAGATCATTAGCAACATTAGATACGCGAATGACACCGCACTGTTAGAGCGGAGACGATGGAAGATCTGCAAGAACTAGTGGGCGCCATAAATGCTACCTGTATACAGAAAAGAATCGGAATAAACACATCGAAAACAAAGTTGATGGTAGTAAGCCGAGAGGATGTCAGGCAATCGAAACTGCACATACAAGGTGAGGAAATAGAAAGAGAAACGCACTTCAAATACCTAGGAGCCTGGCTGAACGAGGAAGTAGATGTGGACGAAGAAATTAAAACCCGAATTGAAATAGCACGAAGCGCGTTCAACAAAATTCAAAAAACACTATGCAGTCATCATCTAAACAAAACACTGAGGTTAAGGGTGCTCCGTTGTTACGTCTGGTCGGTACTGACCTATGAAGCCTGGACGCTCAAAGTCAAAACTATGAACCGTATAGAGGCCTTTGAGATGTGGTGTTTACGAAGAATGTTAAAAATCCCATATACTGCGCGCATTACCAACGAAACAGTACTACAAGAGTTCCAAAAAAAAAACGGGAAATCTTGAAAACGATCAAGCAACGAAAATTAGAATATTTCGGACATATACTGAGAGGACCAAAGTACAGAATGGCGCAAACGATCAAACAGGGTAAAATTGAAGGAAAACGCCGCATCGGCCGTAAAAGATTATCACGGCTGTGCAATATACGGCAGTGGACCGATAGGAGCGTTGAGGAACTTTTCCGACTCGCCGGCGACAGGGAGGCCTATAGAAATGTCATCCAGATGATCGCCTAAGTTCGACAACGAACATGGCACCCGAAGAAGAAGAAAGACGGAGTTGGTGTAGTGGATCAGATGAAAGAAGAATATTCGCTGGGTAGAATGACTCGCAGATGGCTGATGAGATTATTTTTCTCAATTCTGAATATTTCTAGCATAAATAGTCAAATAATATACAAAGAAAATACTGACCGCTTATTACAAACGATAGCCGAAATTTCGAGAAAAAATTAATGATTATGAGTTGTACTTTTTGCTTCTGGCATAACACCTTTCAATCTGTTTCTCTTTGTTTTTCTTTTTGATCACTATCTTACGCGAGAATGTAGCGACGATAGTAATTACCTCTTCCTTATTATTAATTTCATGCACTGTGTTTTCTCTTAAATGCTTTCTTTCGCGTCATCAATCCATCTTCCAGATGGCTCCCAAGGAACCTCCTTTTCTGATCCGTGTATGCCTTCATGCAGTACGTTAAGTTGCAGAAAACAGTCCCTGCCGGCACAAAACGTTTGATTAACTGGCGAAAGATGAACAATTACGAAACGTCCCTCAAGTAATAAATATCTTTTGGACAAAATAACGGACATAACAAAAAATGCATAATCAAAACCAGGAGAATATCGGGAACCATCCAGCAGCTGTCATTTTTTTCCTCATTCCTAAAAATAGGTGGAGCTTGAAAAACTCTTCTCTCACAATTATTCTTTCAGTTTCACCGAGTCGAAAAAATGTTTTAATAGGCGTAATTAGCGAAAAAATTGTTAAGGTTAGTGACAAAAATTCTTACCGAAACTGCAAGTGTACCACACAAAATGTTAGGTATAAGAGAAATCTTTGTTTCACAGAAAAAATAGGAAAGGTAAAAGGATCCATTGTAATAGGTTTACAATGGCTTAACACGACTTTGCATGGTAAAAGTATCTGCTCAGACAACAGCCATGACTGATTAAGTATGCGTGACCGGTAACGAACGACAACTTTCTATAGCAATAATAATACCAGTAATAATTAAAACAGCGATAAAATTCCGTTAATGAGAATTTATCTCGTTCTCTGCCATAAAACTGGTACAATTGACGAAACGAGCCTGCAAATAATGCCTTCTCGCCAGAACGGTGCATCTATGTGTCAGATATTCGTGTAATATTCCGATTTGTATTATTCGAGTAATTCCCCTGATTAATCAGCGAGAAAGGTACAAATCAGAGTGGCGGCTCCTTTTATAATACGCGTGTGCTTTATTTTATAATTTAATTAAATTCACCAAGTCATTGAAATTAAGCTTTTGCTCTTCAATCGGGCTCCGGTGTCGGATGCGGTTAAATTTGCGCTTATTCTTTTGCGGCTCTTGCGGATTCGACAATCATTTTTGTTCGAAATTTCTATCGTGAAAAAGTATTAAGTATTAATACGACTGTAATCCATACTATTGTGTTACAGTTTAATTAAAGTAAATAAAATAGAACAAACACTAACAGCACAATGATATAATTTTTAAAAATATATATAAAAATCAAAATATAACCGACTTCTTTCCTTACCTTTTGTTTCTGGGTAAAGGTCCTTGGTTGACGAGCCCAAAAAAAAAAATATATATATAAAAAATATAAAAACGCCGACTAGTTTCGGATACTACAATCCATCTTCATGGTGCGTATAAACAATTAACGGATTCTAGTATCCGAAACTAGTCGGTGTTTTTGATATTTTTTAAATTATATCATTGTGCCGTTAGTGTTTGTTCTATTTTTTTTTTTTTACCCTGGTCGCGTCGGCGGCCTTGACCCAACAGCATGAAAAATTAAGAGATATAACTAAATAGCCAGGCGGTCAGAAATGGAACAGACAAAGGACAGCAGTAACGGAATAACCGAAGGCAATAGGAAGGAAAAAATATAGGTAGCGTTAATAGGAAGACCCAAAACTAAAAGTTGGGCGTAAAGAAAGGAGCGTTCGTTAGAGAACGCAGAACATTCCAATAGGATATGCTTTGAATCACAAATACAAGAAGGCTCAGAAGCGTGAAGAAAGCAGAAAGGAGAAAGAGCTAAAGAAAAACGAAAGCGAGAAGAAGGGAGTAGAGAATGATTGATTTTGAGTATAATTAAGGGAAATGACAATGGAACGACGACAGATAGGAATAGATTGAAACCGAGGCAGGAAACTAGGAACCGGTTGAATAAGACAGTAGTATGAATAATGATTAGAGAATAAAGATGGATACATGTCAGACCAAAGTCTGGAATGATTAGAGCGTGATAGAGAAAGAATGTCTGAGGAAGGGAAAGAGTCGAGGAAAGGACCAGTGGCTGAGCGAGCTAGAGTCAGCTGAGTCATTGCCCGCAATATTGGAATGACTAAGGACCCGTAGAAAGTCTATGAGAATGGAGCGGGACGAGAACAAAGAGGAAACAAGAGATCGAATAGAGAGGATGATACTGTCAGAAGTATGAGAAGGGAGAGATGGCTTGAAGAACACCTTTCGAATCAGAAACAATCAGGAATTTGTGAACCCCATTTATAGAGGATATGAAATGAATTGCACGAAGAATTGAGATCGACTGGGCGCTGTTCTATTTTATTTACTTCAATATTAAGTATTATTTGGTAGTCTCGTTGATTGTAGGGACGACCAAAACCAGTTCTTTTCGTTTTCCCTTTTTTTCTTAATCTTCCTGTTTAGTAGTTCTGTTTTCTATTTTCGTTTCATGACTATAAAAAAAAAACAACAACAAACAAACTTAGTAGTGGTGCATGTATTAATATCTTTCAACTTTACCGCTTCCGCTGTTCGTCCTATCAATTTCCTAACTGTTAACATTTTTCTTCAGTCTCGGTTAGTAGTTGTCTATAGTTGGCCAAGCTTACAAGTAAAATATCTAGGACTGTTCCAGCTAGATTTTAACGGGTGCTCATGCTGTGAAGAGCTAATAATCGTTGATCCCGGTCGCCATTTGTTAGGATATCTTCGATTTTTCTGTTGCGAGAACCATTTGCAAGGGATTTCTTTTCGATGTCACTTTTCTGCGAAGCCGATGCCGCAGATTCACTCAATTTTTATATAATTCTTGTTTTTGCTTTACCTTTTTACTGTTTTTACTCGCAGACGTCGATGGCATCCGAGCCAATCGCGCTTTTAGAAACTTTCCTTTTTTTTACTGAGTTTTTTTTATAATTCCGCGTAGCTATTACTACGAAAAATAAAAATAACCTCTTATATCATCGGGCGCCAGCGAGGATACGCCTCGCACCTTCCACGTAATTTATCGAGCTTAAAAACGCTCAGAAGAAAATAATATCCGAAAGAAATAATTTTATTAACTGAAACGAAACAAAAAAACCCACGTCCTACAGGTAATCGAGCGGTAATGCGATTCATTTCCGAAACATTTGTTAGGAGAAGGAAACTGTGCTAGCGGTACTTGAGATATAACCAAATTTCAGAGTATTACAAAAGCAGTTCAGGAGTAAATTTTTAACACACTTAATTAAACAATTATATATAATTGTTTAATTAAGTGTGTTAAAAATGTATTTTTGTCGTGAATATATGTAACAATGAGTCCAAATTATAAATAAGAGTGTCAAGTGTTCAATTAGAGATAACACTGAAGAACAGTAACAGCCAAACAGCTGTATGTTTATTTTGAGGTGATATCACAAACTCACCGATGCAGTTTGTTTGGAGAATCAACAACAAATGAACCAACTTACCCAAGACGCATGTGAAACAAAAAGACAGTACGGCAACGCTATCCAATGTTATACAGATGGAGTAAAAGCAGAATTCGTTAAAGGGATGTCACTAACCGTTTGCGCTTTCGAAGTGAAGGGAGCAATAACAACCATCCGTCTGAACGATTACTGCTCAATCCTAGATGCCGAATTATATGCAATACGCTTATGTCTGGAAATGATGCTGGCGTCCACAGAGCCAATCCATGACATCGTATTGATAACAGACTCATTAGTGGCGGCTAAGATGTGGGGGGAGCCTCGGGAGGGGATTAACAAACCACGTCCTGGTATTCATCATGGAGCTACAATCGAAGGGATATAATCTAATAGTGTTGTGGGTCCCAAGTCACGCGGGAATCCCAGGAAATGAAAGGATGAACACAGCAGCTCACTCAGCCATTGCAGCTCCAAGTCCGCAAAGCATACTTGGGCCCTCTCAAATATCAGAAGCAGTAAAAAGACAAATAATGGAACAGTGGAAACAAGAACACATCTCCACCCCGTCCCACCACCAGAATATAAAGAAATCCGTAGAGCCATGGTGCCCCCCCCCCCCAGGGGCTTACGAGTTTATTATCGCGCGCTCAGCCGTTTACGCCTGGGCCGCACGCGACTATCCCACGTCTACCTGTTGGAAGGCGCTCACCCTCCAACCACGTGTCCTTTCTGTCGCGCACAAGAGCCACCGGCGGTTAAGCACATTCTCATAAATCGCCCTACATTCCAATCCTCCAGAACGAGACACGGATTTGATAACCTCAGCCATGTTGTCTCAAACGTAGAAGCGAACCAAAGTGCAGTCTTCCAGTTCGTCAGGGACAGTGGATTAGGGGCATTCCTGTAACCGGAGACTCTCGGGCCGTAATAGTCTAGATATGGTACACGGCCCGGGGTCTAACCGCGGCTTGAGAAATTTAAAAAAAAAAAAAAAAAAAAAAAAAAACAACGAATGAACATTAATGAATTATTGGCTTTGTGTAATCTTATTTTTCGGGGGTTCTCCTTAGAAATACTTACAAGCCGCGGACGGAAACATTTATTTTCGAACAAAGTAATAGATTACAAACGAATATCCGGAGATTTCACACGATAAGAATGAGTATGATTTATATCGTTATTTTGGTATACAAACCTTCTCCAATTTCAAAGGAAACAAGTTTCTTCGATAAAAATTTACTAATTTTTAAGAAAGATCAAAATCTTTTTTTCATCGAAATAATTAAAAAGTTTAGTCTAGAATGCAAACATATTTCTAAAAAGACAGCTTCTGAAAATTAAATAATCACCCTATATACGAGGGTGGTTCAAATATAAACCGGAATTTCGTCATAAAAATTTTTATTTTATACTTACAGTGCTCGTATTTTTTACAATTTTTCGAGATAACCCTCCTCGCACGCTACGCACTTTTTCCACCTCTCCGGCAATTTTTTTATTCCTTTTTCGAAAAAATCTCGCCGCTTGTCACATAGCCATTTGTGCACGAACGATTCCACCTCATCGTTGCTGTCGAAACGTTGTCCACCAAGTGCTTCTTTCAACGGGCCAAACAAATAATAATCACAAGGAGACAAATCTGGACTGTAAGGAGGATGTTCAAGTGTTTCCCAGCCCAATTCGGCCAATGTCTCCATCGTGAGCCGAGCGGTATGTGGCCTGGTGTAGTCTTGAAGCAGTATCGCACTAGGGATCGGAATTTCGCGCCTTTTTCTTCGATAGGCCGGTTTGACTGTGTTTTTTAGGAGGTTACTGTAATACTGCGCCGTCACAGTACGTTGTTCAGTTAGGAAATCGACTGCGATCACTCCCTTCATGCCCCAAAACACGGTACACAACACCTTCCCAGCTGACTGTGTAACCTTCGCTTTGACTGGCGCTCCCTATTTTTTTCTTCCGCCACTCCATAGACGAGCGTTTACTCTCCGGCGTATAGTAGTGTACCCAAGTTTCGTCCGTGGTGAATATTCGTCGCAATAAATTCTCTCCTTCCTCTTCATACCGCTGCGGGAGACGCGTACAAACTTCCCAACGAGTGAATTTCTGTTCAAAATTCAGAAGTCTTGGCACCCATCTGGCTGCAATTTTGCGATAACCTAGCCGATCATGAATAATTGTCTCAATACTACCTATGCTGATGCCCAATTCGTCGGTCATATCGCGTACACGGACGCGTCGGTCAGCCAAAATGAGTTGTTCGATGGCTTTGACGTGTTCATCTGTAATGCTGGTTTTTGGGCGCCGCGCATGTGCTATGTTTGACACCAGTTCACGTCCTTTTCGAAACGCGGAACACCCCACTCGTACACTTGAGTTTTGGAGAGACACTCATCGCCGAACTGTTCGCGTAATTTTCGGTAAATTTCCACGGATTTTACGTCGCCTTTGACTAAAAAACGAATAATGATGCGTTGCGCAACAGACGACACTGGTACTTCTTTTTCACTCATGGCTCTAACTACACTGAAAAGTGAGCTTACGCGGTTCTAATTGCTCTACATAACAAACCGGTCTAACTGCCAGTGCAACCACTTTTTCCACAATAAATTTTTCGCGCGTTTCTTTAAAAATTCCGGTTTATATTTGAACCA
This sequence comes from Icerya purchasi, assembly GCA_039619475.1. Classification (NCBI taxonomy): domain Eukaryota; kingdom Metazoa; phylum Arthropoda; class Insecta; order Hemiptera; family Monophlebidae; genus Icerya; species Icerya purchasi. The sequence continues at coordinate 265,996,204 of CM077115.1, read as the reverse complement.
CTCTCGTAAATGATCGGTCACATAATAGAACTCTTTTAAATCAATCTTTAATATTTCTCAATACAAAAATCAAAACATTAATCTGATTAACAATGCTAAAAAAAATGAAAAATATTAAAGATAATAAAATTAATATAAGTAAGAAATAGTATCGAATTCCTTTCTTTTTAATTACTATTATTTTATATTAATTTTATGTATTTACTTTGTTTCTTTCTTTAATATAAAAGCACTTCCCAATTTTCTATTCAATTGCCTAAGTCATTTCTTGCTTTAATATAATATAATCACGTGACATCCTGTTTGTTAAATATAAAATATAGTAAGATTTAACAAATAAAAATACATAATAAACAAATTTAAAATATTAAAAAAGAATTAATTACTCGGAAACGTTTTCGGGCATAACCCATCATCCGCTAAAATTATAACAACGCAATATATGCGATTAGAAACAACTTCTAAATCACACTATTGCTTTTACCGAACATACTAGTGTGAACCTCTAAGCTACCTTACTCTCTAGTCTTTCCTTTTCCTTCTTACAATGAGAGTAAATATTCGTGACTCATTTTATATCATAATATTCTTCGCCAGGGCATCTTATGAATCCATCGTGGATTTTAACTGCTCTTAACTGTTCTTAACTCGTTGCCGTGGACTGTAGAGTTGTGATGATAAAAGGGAGCGATAAATTCTCTCAGAATCTAGGTGCCTCTTAAATGATGGTACACAAACTGGAATTTCTTATACATATCGAAATCCAGTCGATTTAATTCTGGTGTCTTCCGATATTTGTCTTGATTGTTCGAGGAATACTCCTCGATTCACTTGGTAGCGACTATTTTCCAATTTTATTCAATCTCAATAATAATAATGAATACCTATTTTTGTTTCCCAAAATTGAAAACTGTCTAATGGCGGCTGAAGAAATTTTAAAAGGATTATTATAGAACAAAAGATCGTGTAAAATCTCAATAAACTGCCCCGGCTAGGTCAATATAACCTATTTCTAAAAATATTAAGTATTGCTTCGGACCAATCCTTCCCTAAACCATCTCCATATCTCGGTAATAAACCGACTTCCGCTTGGGGGAATAAGAAATGCAAAAAAAAAAAAAACAAAAAATGAAGAATGCGATGAAGCTTCAAAATCTTTTTGTATAAGTGGCACCACGAAAACATATCTTGAATATAGAAGGATAAGCGCAGAAACACGTAGACTTCTTAAAAGAATAAAATTAACCTTTTTGATAGAATTTCATTTATCGTTTAATTGCGTTCAGGGATAATTTTGGTCCCTCAAGAATAAGAATTCACGTTCTATATTATTGAAAAAGCAATGGTCGGTTTGATCAATAGCCTTATTAATATAAGTTGATTGTCTCTGTCGTGATTTAATATTTTACTGCTTGGGCTCAACATTGAACTTTAAGAAGCTGAATGTGAATATTTTTCAAAATATCGACCTAAGACTTCTTATGGAAAACGTTTGATCTGAGCCAGTATCCGGTTTTCAAGTTGAAACTAAAATTATTCCATTACACTTAACATGTGTTGGTAGGGAGATTTTCGTTAATATACTGTAATTATAGTTACCCGCACTTTCCTTCTCTCTAAACTGTCGTTGCTGTCAACGGGCAGTTCGTAATCTGATTGAAGTTTTTTGTCGATGGTGCCTATATTATTGACAAAGGTGTTCATACCGATGTTCAAACTCTCGTCAATTACGTTTATTTATTTAGCTCAGCTTTTGGTGACTGCTGTAACGCTTGCGATTGCAGTAGTCTATAAATGACCGACCTTTAGAACGTCACAATTATAAAACTGTGTGCAAAGTACAGAAAATGACCTCGTTCCCAGTGCTTGATTTTGAATCCAAGGATCAAAGTTTTAAAATCTAACCCAAATTTTTTTCTAAAGGTCTCAAAATACCCCCTCCGTAGACTTTCAATAATCTGGAGGAGTTTTCAAGATCGAAACCCCCGAATTATTATTCGAGATCTTGAAATTCACTTAAGCCTGAAGCCCTTAGGATGTAGCCAACCGACAATCTGGCTTGGCTGCGGGAAGAGGGTTTAATCCTTCTTCTTAGGCTAGTCCCGTCTAGTTATCTGAAATATTTAAAAATTAAAAGAAAATTTAAAAGCTTGAGAATTTACCGTTACTTAATTCCGGGGCTGTGAAAAATAATTTAAAAAATAAATAATAATTGACAGCGAAAAATAGTTGGCGACGACGGTGGCTACGTTTCCGCAGAGTCGTGCTAAATGGTTACGTGCCTAAATATTCTCGTTACTGAGATTACTTATTATCCATAGCTGCGGTATTGCTTGATTACTACCGGCTAAGTCATATAGGCAACGCCCATGTATCCCCTATACATGTAACCAGACAAAATGTAATCATCAGGCGTCGGTTAATTTTTTGTAGACATAAATCATCGTTTTTTAACCGTGAAAAATGTAGAAATAGTTTAATAATAAACTGATGTCCCTCCTAGTATTCACCTACCATATATTTTAATTTCATTACTTGTTATGTTGCCAGGAAAAAGTTCTGTTATTAATTTTTATGTTTATCGTATGAATAATTTTTATTTATTTTTGCATTATCTTTTTTCTTCTTTTTTCTTCGTCTTTGCAACATACGAAATTTAGTTTATTTCTTCATATACACTTTCTCTAACAGCCTCCTTTGGAAATTCTGCATAATTTCTCCCTGTTAAACATCAATTATACACCCGAGCATTCACTGAAATTATTGCACTTCGACAGAGGTCAGCTCGAGTATGTGATTAATTCCGGCCGTAAGGCTACCGATATTACACATAATATTAATTTGTATTCCGTACTTTTGTTGCTCAGTCAATTAAATTCTCGGAACTCAATCTGACCAGTTTTTTCCTCCTAATTGTTCTATACAGGCATTCATGGGTTATGTTGAAACATTTATAGCCATGTTTGATGTTTTTATTTAAACGAATAGAATAATATTAATCTCACGCAATTGTTTCGATGGGCAATTGGGCGAGTAAATCTTGTCCTTGTTTGTTCATTATTTCTTCCTATCTTTGCATATTACATCAAGGAAAAAGAAAACGAAACATCTTGTTTTGGTCTTTCGCATACATGTATTAACTTGAAAGTATTTATTAATAGTTATTGTTTAAGTCTGCTATTGTGTATCAGGGGAGGGGAAGTCTGTGTATTACTTTTTTATTTATGATTTATGTGCTCTGTCGTTATTTATAAATTTTTCTTATGCGTTTAATTATATAAGACAGTATTGGTTATAATAGTTATTGTATGTTTCGCTGTTTTCTCTGGTCCGCTGGGAGAAGAGATAATATTCTTAAATTTCCGTTTTTCTTTTTACTATAGTGTGTCAGCGGTGCCAATAGTTCAGCTGCACATTTGAAAGAACTTCTCAATAGTGAAAACTGCCAACTTGCACGGAGAATAAAGTTATCAAGTGCGACGTCAAAGAACACGATAATGCGTTTGCACGAAAAAATTTTGTTTTCTGGTATTGTCGCGAATCCCAGGAGGCGCCAAAATAAAAAGCGACCGAGACGATCCAATGAAAATATCGCGGTCGTAGAAGCCACTGTTAAACAGTCATCTCGAAAACATCAGGTTCAACAGTAGCAAAGCAACAACCGTCAATCAGATGCGTTATCGGTCTAAGATAACCGATTTTTTGATGCCGATTATTCGTTAAAATTGTATGGAGCACTTCTGGTTTCAACAAGATGGCGCACCACTTCTGCCACAATCGATTTTTTGAAGCTGTTGTTCCCCAGTCGCTTGATATCGAAAAAAAGGATGATTTTGACTGGCCTCCGCGTTCGCCTGATTTGACACCTTCAGACTTTTTCCTCTGAGGCTACTTGAAGTCAAAGGTCTATATCCACAAGCCAAGGACGCTAAACGAACTTAAGAATCCGCTAGGAAATAGCCGCCATATCGACCGAATCATTGACAAATACGATGGAAAATGTTGAAAAAGCGGGCACATTACGTCATTCGAGCTCAGGATGAAAACTTGCGCGATTTAATTTTCAGAAAGTGATGTAATCGAATCTCCTTCAACCAAATTAAATGGTTTTTCACTTAGACAGCAAAGAACGTGTTTATTTTCATGTTTTTTTTTCAAATATGGCCCACCCTAAATATCACGAAAAATCACAATTGACCAGTATTTATGACCTCAATCAAATATTTGTAATTAAATATTATCGAGATACTGCGTGGCGGTCCAAATTTTTTGGTCGTTCATTAAAGTGGCACGAGGCTTAACAGCTCTTCTCAAGCCTATCTGAGAATTCCAAGTGCCCTTCTATGTCGGTCAGCGAGTTTCTGAATCGAGTAAATTCAAATCTCGCCAATTCTTATTAAATATCTACACTGACGGCCAATGGCGCGGGGACTAGTAACAGTTCAAAATATGAAAAGGGAAAAATAAGCACATTACGTAAATAACACGGAAAATGTATTAGTAAACAGCGTTAGCCGAATGCTTTGAAAGAAATTTCATGCACAGAGCGAGAAAGAAAAAGTTGTATTTGTTACGCTTTTGGCTTTTATATGTTTAATAAGTTTTTTTGTTTATTTTTATTCGGATTTTCCAGTCGATTAAAATCTAAAAAATCATCGAAACATTTTCACGAAATGTTGGCTATTTGAAAATTGCACATCTGATTTTCACTAATTTCACGACTAGTAATTGATCGATATTTCGTGTAATATCCGCGAAATTGTTTATCCGTCAACTATGGATCACATTATGAGCACCAATTTCGACTTGGCCGTATTGAAGTAGCTAAGGTGAGTATGCGCTTTGGCGATTTCTTCCAGTTTGTACTCTTGACTTACAATCGGTGTCACAATTCCGCTATCAATTGCATCTAAAACGAAGTGAGCAGCGGCCATTTGTTCTTCCTGTAAAAAGAATAGAGAAATAAACGAAACAGAACCTGGCAAATTACAATAGTTCAATTAAAATGTGGTCATATTTTAACGACTTTATCTATCCACAACGGACAAGGACTTTTTTCCGTGCAATCCATTCGATGCTGCTAGTTCTCACGGCCGCCAGAAACTATGAACGACGGAAAGATTACAAAAGAGACTGTCAAGCCACCTTAAAATATAAATAATATTAGGAAAAGTTAAGATCGGAACTGAGCTATGGGGCACAGCTTTAACATTCAGTCTATGTTGCGGGTTTACCATCGGCGAATAAAAAAAAAGTGTATTAATTAAATTACAATAACAGACAAAAATTGGTTCTTAGTTAAATGATTTTCTAAATAAGAAAATGTAACAACTGAAGAAAAATGAATGATCGGAAAAGGAGAAACATTCGAAAGAATAATATAGATACCCTATAACTTGCAGATAAGCACACACGCGTGGTTGACGTAAAGCTGAACAATTTCAATAATACCGGTATTTTAATTCTCTCTTGTTTTTATTCCTTCGAATGGTCTCCATATTTATAGTACACTTCAGTCCCCGTCTGACATGTCATCTTAACAAGTAAGTCAAGTAAAGTAAGTCCCATATATGCTTGATAAAGTATAACGGATATTGTGAAATTAAGCTTTCCATAATGGTACTTAAGGTTCTAATGGATCTAAGGAGAATACTGGGGCCAGTTCATTTCTCATGGGATTCGCCTTTACTTTCCCAGATACGTGGGAGCGACTTGGATCCGGAACGAGAGAAATCTCGATAACCTATGATACCTCTTCTGATTTGGTAAAAGTGATATATTTCTTTCTATCTTCTTTGCTGCTTATTACAAATTACTCTAGCACTGCCTAAAATACCAGATTATCTATGTAGAGGTATCAAAATTTAAGCTGTACACAGGATCAGTTCGTCTATAGAAGAAATTACCTCCCGATCGTGCATCCCCTGTGACGGTTCATTTCATCTGCAGAAATTTTCGCAGTTAAATGACCAATTGACCTCTCTTCAGTTAAACGTCGTACTACATATTACTCTTCTTTCGTGGTTTTAAGTAGCAATAGCCAGTTTTAAATTCAGACAGTGCGCCCATTTGACATGCAGGTGCTGCTGTACGGATTTCGTTCAAAATCGATATTCTAGAGTTCCTTTTTTTTTTTATTTAAATAAGTTGTGGGTCTCACAGGGCAAATATGCCCGTTGTGTCAGTGCCCGACACTCTTATTAACGTTTATTCAAAAAATATATACAATACAAAAATTATACATTATCTTAACTTATTCTATAATCATAATATTAGTACTCTAGCGTTAAGATTAAGTATAAATATATATATATATATACGCATGCAACTACGTAACACGCCCCGTAATACGTATCTGTGCATTATCACATGCCGACAGTTCAATATTTAAAATGGGAAAACATAATCTTCTTCGCGACTTAATGTCCAGTAAAGACATTAGGAAGTCAAAAACAAAAACGTATAAAGAAATTAGCATTAAAAGGTAGAGAGATTTAGGACGTAGCTTGTTGTTCAATCTTTGCACCATTCCTTAAACCAATTTTCCACCTCCTTTTTCCATACACCAATTATTTTTTCCCTTTAATATACGGTTCGGCATTGTACTTATTAATTTAATTAAAACCGAATCATCCGTATTATCAATTCGCAGATTTACCCCACGAGGATAGATGTAGTATGTACTCGTATTACTTTGGTTTCTTGTCAATCGAGCTTTTTTGCCTAGATGGTAATTTTATATTATTGACGTTAAATTCAAATAGTCTGTAATAGTAAATAGTACACATCTTGGGGGACATTTCGTTGTTTTCCTTCCATACATAATTGATCCAGGGACGTTTTGCTTCCAATGAGGGAGTATGAGTTTCAAACACCTCTTCTATATTTTATACTTGTTTTATTTATTTCAGTTTTCTTAGCCTCACATAATATATTTGAATTCCATATAACATTCTAGACATTATTATTGAATTATAGTACATATATACGTACTGTTCGATATGATAGTACCTGCTTTATTTTATATAAAGCTGGAATTGTCTGTCTTACTTTTGAGTTTAAACTTAGAATGTGTTTTTTTCAATTCAGGGATTTATCTACACTTAAATATTGATACGGATTCGGTACTTTCGACGCTATCATCTTTTATTCGACGTTCGAGCTATAAATTATTCTTCGATTTATTCATTAATTCTCGGCTTCTCGAACGTCGATATATTTTACATCGCCGCTTTGTCGTGTCTTGGTTGCTTCTTTGGTCCATACCAAAAAAATTCCCGAGATAAGTGGCGTGATCGTCGAGTACATGGTCGCGCTGGGTTAGAGACGTTATAGTGTCTGGGTGGTAGTGGTCAGCAGCTAAGACAATGATTGACACGTGCGGCAAGAAGCGCTAAATAAGATGTGCCGAGTAATGTCGAGCCGAGAGAACATTATAAAAGGCAGGGTAATTTACGCGATGTTCTAGAAAATTCCGCGGTTGTAATATTAATTGACAAGGTACCGGGTAATTTCAGCGATTCGACTATGTCGTTCGGTAAAAGCCCATCCGGTACCGAAATCTTTGTACGTGCATCTTGCACGATAAGTCGATAGTTAGTTTAATTTAATTAATTTGTTCACGCGAGAGAGTCGAGTTGATTGGTGGCTCAAGAAAAGAACGGTCGTAGTTGACTTTGTCGTCGCCGTCGCGTGTAACTGTTTTGTGCTAGGCATTGTTAATTTCCGCCTGTATTCGGCATAGTTTGACCGAAATTTCGTTTTTAATGTAATCTTTACTAGTCTATACCGCATTTCTTTTTGCTTACACATTTATTACGCGGTCCCGTAGCTTTATTTGTGATTTTTCTTTGAACATACACGTTTTTTTTCTACAAAAGGATTCATTTGGACACGTGGTGGGCCCGTGGCATCTCCACCGGGGAGACTCTACGCCTTCAAACGGCGGATTCGGGAATTTTTTTCATATGATAATTTTTTACCTCGTTAAAAGCCTAGAGTTCTGCTCGGCAGAGCTTTCCGGTAGTGGCAAGCCGTTACTTTGCCACTGGCGCCCGCAAGATAGTTGTGTTTTTTTATTTTATTTTTCTTCGTAAAGTTAACACAAATCGATTTACATCAACTACAAGTCGATTTACATCAAATGGCTCCCGAAATCAGGGACTCGAGAAGAGTAATGTCCGTATCAAATGGCGCCCTAAACAAGGAACTCGAATCACGTTAACTGTATCAAATGGCGCTCCGAAACAGCGACTAGAGCCCATATCTGTTTCAATATTTAAAGTTATTTACGTTTTCTAACGGTGGATAAGGACATAAATGGGTGTTGATATTTACACGAAGCTCATGAATGCAATTGTTACTATGGAGGATAATTCGAGGATTGCGTATTTTATATTTACAACTATTCCGAATGTGTAATACTTTTGATTTATTTATGTTTATACATAACTTCCTATCATGTGCCCATTTACTAAAATTATCTACATCATCTTGCAGTAATTTTTCGGCCATCTCAAAATTGTTGTGCTCCATTAACAAAGCCTAAAATCATCAGCAAAAACATATACCTTTGCATTTTTAATATGCTTGTGTAACGAGTTGGTATAAATAAGAAAAAGAATCGGGGCCAATATGATACCCTGACCTACTCCATAATGAATATTTTTTTCATTACTTATATTCCCTGCAATTTTGACCATGCTTTTTCTATTTGTTATATAATAATTCTTAAACCACTTAAGTTGATTGTTTTTAATACCTAGATTTTCTAAGTCCTTGATCAGTAATTCATGATCAACTAAATCAAACGCTTTGGATAGGTCAATAAATGAAATTAAAAATTGGTTCCACATCGACAGTCCTTGTGTTTATCCTATTTACAATTTTTCTCAATAATGTTATCGTGGATCTTTTTCCTCTAAAACCGTGTTGGTTCTCATAGAGTAGATTGTTTTTCTCCAAATAAAGTCATTGTTTGCTTTAACTATTTGACTCCGATAATAATTCTGTTTCGCATTCCTTATTTCAGTTGTAACCATATTTTGAAATTTTTTCTGAATAAGTTTTTATATCGAATATCGGTTCTGTTCCCTCTACTAAGTTTAAAGTACTGATCTCTGATTTTCATAAAATTAATTATTTTTCGACTCATCCATTCATTTTTAGGACAGTATTTAGTCACCTTTTTACTCTGCCGTACTTCTATTTTGCATTCTTTGTAAAGGCCTTTAAAACTGAATGTATATTATCATATATATTTCCGAACGTTGTAGCGCACCTTACCTCATTCCAGTTATGATTAATTATCTTATTATGCAATCTCTTTTCATGGAAAACATATTTCAAAGGGTCACTAATAGATTGAAAACTCCAATTTGAGGTACTAAATGAACAACAAATGATGTGATGATCCGATATTTTCGAGCTAATAATTCCCGAAGTAATTTCATTTGTGTTATATTTAATAAATATGTTGTCTATACATGACTGTGTACTTCTGTCAATCCGTTCTTCTTCTCTCGTAATTCCATTTATTAACTGTATTCCTCCTGACCCATAAATTACGTTTAAAAAATTCTCAGCCTGTACATTACGAAGAGATAAATCAATATTAAAATCACCACAAATCAGGAAATTATCTTTATTGCTTAATTTTTTTAGGAGTGCAGCGGTTTTGTTTATAAATTCGCCTACGTCTTTACTCGGGGTAATCTGTACATAGCAATTAAGCGTAAAGGGTTGTTTTTGCAAATCTCTATATCTATCATTACCAGGTCCATACTTGGTCTATTATTAACCTCCCGAATGTGATATTTAAACTTATTATTTATGAACACAGGTATTCCTCCATTAAACCCTATAGGTCGTTGTAGTCCAATATTCGTGAATCCAGTTATATTATATAGATTTAATTCATTCTTAATTATATTAATTTCAGTTAATATGACGACGCTTAAAGATGACCTGTGAATGTAAGTTATAAATTCATCCCAGTTACGTCTCAGGGTTCTTATGTTTAAGTGCAACACGTGAAATAGCTCCGTATTAATTTGTAGTGAATTATTTACATTTAGTATGCTGTTTACATTGTCAGTCCAATTTTTGATATTAATATAATTGTTGCAATTTTGTTTACTACGATATTGAATTAGAGAAGTCATATTTGAGAGGAGAATCAAAAACTATTATTACTGGAAATGATGGTTCTTCTATTACACATGATCGCCCTATTTTGTTATGGTTAAATGAAAGTTAATATTGAGCATATTTAAATTCGTTTCCTCCCGTCTTAATCACTAAAACACACTACCGGATGTCCTGTAAAAGTTTGCTACAAATTCATCACTGAAATATATTCCGTGAACAAATTCCATATTAAATTTGTTTTTCTTTCTCTCTCTCTCTCTTTTTTGCAAAATTGAATTATAGACGACAATAGTGCAACGTTAGACGGTATAGAGGAAAAGAATTGATCATATTTCGGAAAATATTGAGCTATCGCAAATTGTATTCGGAAAACGGTTATCGATGTTACACTGCTAATCGCCAAAATTATCAGTAACTGGACTAGTATGTATATTAATATAACGATATTTACTCGTATATAAAACCGAACATCTAGTATACACACATAAACACACCCACATTATATAGACACAAACACACTTCCGCACACTCACAGACAAATTACAGTTGAACGCTCTGTACACTATATACATAGAAAAAATCGATTTAATTTTATCACAGTGGAGTGCATCTAAAATAAAACAGAAGAAGGAAATAGTGAATAACAACAAATTAACCACCATCGCACAAAGCCCCTCACAATAAAGATACGACCCCGGCCAAGCGTCAGTTGCATTTTCTGCCACTACACGCTCACGGTTCTCTCTCACGTCAACAACATTCCATTTAAAACGTCTGAACTTTCTTTACGTATCTGCATCATACAACAAAAAACACAAACACACTATCTCGCATCGACCAACTGACAGACATACCTCATCGACTCTAGAGTACCACTGAACCGTTCTACACCACCTGAACACGCAAGCAAACTTATAGACATCAGCACACATTAGGCACACGTACCATCATCACACACTGCACTTTTACAGAGATCTCGGATTTCCTCTTATCATCTTCACGCGTATACACTACCTTAACCACCTTGTCTAGCCGGCGCCGTAGATCGACGCAACATACGCGCACCGCATTCATTCCTGCACACACGAAAACTAACAACATTTATAATAACATGCGTAGCAGCTAAGGAAGAGGTCTCCCTTATTGCAATCTCAGATATTCTTGAATTCAGATTTCAGATTTGAAAGTCCTCACGTGAACCCATGTTCTTGTTTCGGTTTTTCCTCGAGCTTGCCAATAATAGACGATTACCCATCAACACGTGTAAATAGTAGACTATACCAAGGGTGGAGAGACAATAACAATCAACGTGTCGATAGGTGCACATGCATCCTAAAAGAAGATAAGGAATGACATTGCCGAAAATAAGAGCAAAAAGAGTTAGCTGTCCTATGGACACATCTGCAATTATAGAGAGTACCGACGGACAAAATCCGTTCAGTTTGAGTTTAAACAAGCTTCCACCGGTTGCCGTACATTTTCAATGGAAGAGAAAAAATTATCATCATCCGTCTCAAGAATAAACGTCTTCCCCTCTGTTCCCGCTGCCTTGTTTTAATTTCAATTGTCACTCTTCCTAGCGTATCCTCTTTTCTATCGACAAAGCTACGTTTTAAATTATCCTCTTGCTGTCATTTCTTTTTGACACAATTCTCTAAGATAAAATCGGTTTTATTCTTTCTGAAATCCACCAATCAGTTTTCCAAAATGTATTCCTTTTACCCTAGTTGCACCTCTGAACTAGGTTGCAGCATACAGTGTAAGAAAGGGTACGGTATTTATCAGAAGACGGTTCTCCGCTGATCAGATAACAAAAAAATAGAAGAATCAAAAATTAATTTATTACATATAATGTTTAGATGATCGGCAAACAAATTTATTCTATAAAAGTATGGAAAAACATTTAACAATGCGATACATTTTGGGCTACTATTTGTGTAAATGTTGCCACACAAAAATAAAATAAAGATAAACGATCGTGGTTGACAAAACCGTCTATTCTCTTTTGTGTTTCCATATTCGCTTTTTTATTGTACACTGTAGTTAATAGCTGTGAAAATCGTTTTTTTTTTTTTAAATTGATTGGTCTACAACTGCAAGTAATTGCGATATATCTGACAAAAAGCGTGTTCGCATATATGTATATCCTCCTAATAGCTTCAATGATGAAGAAATTGTAAAAACGTAGTTAACGAAATTTCTGTGTTATAAAATAGAATAATAACTAATTATAAACACAAACAACAAACAGGAAATGGCGAACACCAAATAAATATATACGCTAGAAACCTTTTGTATCGGGAGTATCCTATTTTCAGGTGGAGAAAATCAAAGGTTTTTAAACGGGAGAATTCGTTGACTCCATTTTCGCAGACTTGTGTTCTGATTTACTTTTTATTTTGCATATAGACTTTTTTACGAAAATGAAAATCAGAATTTGAAGAAGTCATTCATTAGGTTTAGGTGAACCTTAACTTCACAACCCCCGATGCCATACATCAAGGATGTAGAATTTGCTTTTGATATTTTAATTGCGATTTAGGAGTAACTAATTTTAAACAGAATCAGACGCGATCAATAACGCTTTGTCGATCGAAGCTTGTTTAGACTTAAACTGAACGGATTTTGTTCGTCGGTACTGCGGGCTCTGTAATTGCAGATGTGGTCCATGGTATGGGACAGCTAACTCCTTTTGCTCTTATTTTCGGCAATGTCATTCCTTCTCTTTTTTTACGATGCATAAAATGGGAATTCTTTAATTCTATTTAATGTCGGAGACCTGTGTTCTGATTTAATTCTTACTTCGCGTATCAGAAGATGGACATCGTTACAAAAACTCCTTAACTGAAATTTTAGGATAACTAAAAATCTTTTTTCATGTGTTTTTCCGATGCATATGCACGCTAATCGCCTAGATTTGTTATTTATTTAAAAAAAAAAAAATGAAAATGATGTTTTAACAGCATCGCAGCTTATCTTATTGTGAACTCGTTTATGATGTCCTGTCGGAGAGTGATTACGTGAGCGTTATTTACACTAATTTTAGATAAGAAATTGAAGCTGCTTCATCTAACGTTATACTGAGTTGATGCTGATACGATAAGTGGACAATACTTTAGACCACCGCTACAAGTTGAAAATGTTCACTGCATCAAGCGAATCTCCGTTGCATTATATTTATCATTCGGACTATTACCGCTTTATTCAATTTTCTTATATAATAAAAAAATATTATTTCGAAATATAAAACTGTAAGCTTACCTGTTGGAATTTAAAAAAGCTGACTGAATAAATACCTCTTCCAGCTTTCATGATTGATATTCGATTACCCATTACCTCAAATAAACAAATAAAAAAAGAAAAATAATTATCACTTGAAATGAATAAAAAAATTGTATTTTGCGATAAATTTAGTTCAGTTTTATCTGCGCTTCAATTATGAAAATGATTTCTTGTTCTAAGTTGCAGTCAAATAGTCAAATGAACAAATAATTGTGTAAATAAATATTTATATTCAAAATAATAAATAAAGGAATATTACATATATATATGTATATATATATATATATATATATTGATGTCCAACATCGTTGTGAAATATGTAATTCTTTTCTGTTACATTTGAAAACGATTGTATTTTTAATTTCTTTGGTAATATTACCGGTTAAAAAACATACTTGAATATAATAATTCTTATTTTCCGAAAGAGTGACGTAATCCGTTGACACAATCTCTTCTCTAAGCATTATACTCGACTATATTTGATAGTAATAGTATAAATAAGAGTAGGAATAAAAATGTCAACATAAATAATAAATTTAAAAAAATAATTATAATAAAGCTAATACCATTAATAAGAATAAATGTGTAATAAAAGTTGATATAATAAATGTCAGAACATTTAAAAAATGAGGAAAACTTGGCAGAACTCGAAGCTTTTCGAAAAGCGGACATTGAAATTCTGGGTCTGTCAGAAATTCGAAGCGTAGGCGATAAAAAAATTATAATTACGCAAAAAGGAAATTTATTTTGTTACATAGACGGGGAAAAAAAGTTAATTTTTTTAATAAAACCAAACTGTAGAAATAAATTAAGGGAATTCAGAGGAATTAACGATAGGATGGCCGTTTTAAAAATCAATATAAATAACACTCAATTTAACTTTATTCAAGTATACGGGGTCCGACTTCCTCAGTAGAAGAAAGAGAAATAGAAGAATTCTATGGAATGTTAGAACATACAATTTAAGAATTTAGAACAAAAGATAACAATTTAATATTAATGGGAGATTAGTCAAATTGGCCAAAGGAATAAAGGGAGAAAAAAATATAATAGGTAATTTTGGTTATGGTAAACGAAATGAAAGAGGCTGGAGATTAATAAGGTTTTGCCAGCAATTTAACTTCAAAATAATTAATAGTTTTTTTAAAAAAAGGAAAGGAAAACGCTGGACATGGATATATCACTAAAGCGAGAATATAAATTATTAATTGACTATATACCGGCCCCAGAAAATGAAAACAATAAAATAACTAATTACGAAGTTTACGACATAAACTGAATTAATTTTTATACTGACCACAGACTACTCACTATTAGAATAAGGTTCGATACACGATTAAATAATAAGATACATAATAATAAGGAAAGACACAATAAAATTAGAATTCCCTGTTGTATAAAAACAAATTAGATGAACTACTTGGGAAAATGAACTAATTAGATAACTTCTTCTTCTTCTTCAAAATGCTGTACACGGTTACCGTGCGTAGCGATCACAGGGGATGTTGATCATATATCCCTATTTCTGGCAGCTTGAACTAAACTCTCTATAGATGTTATTCTCTGGTCCATTTCCGAATGTCCTGGGTCCAAGATAGTCTTCTACGTCCCACTCCTCTTTTTCCTTCAATTTTCCCTCGAAGAAGAAGCCGGATGATTTCATATCTTTCTCCTCTGATTATGTGCGTCCAAAGTATCGCTTATTTTCCTTTCTTCGATTATTCGGCGCATCATTCTTTCTTCTTGAATAGTTTTTAATACATCTTTGTTTCTTATAAGCGCTGTCCAAAGAATCTTAAGCATGCGACGATAAAGCCACATTTCGCACGCCTCCAGCTAGTTGAGTGCTGTGCCGGAATATGTTGTAGCTTCCAGCCCATAGAGCATAATCGGGCAGATACAGCTTTTCATTAGTCTTTTCCGAATTTCCAAGTTTAATGATTTTTTAGTTATCTAAAAGCAGTGCGCGCATGTTCGCATCTTTGTTTAATTTCTGTCTCAGGGTTTAAATTCGATATAATATATAGCACCCGAGGTATTTAAATTTTTTAACCCTGCTGTGTCTATTCTTTGATTATTCGCATTCAGGTCTAATTTAATAATACGGTCATTTTTGTTTATTAGCATAGATTTTACGTTTTGGAAATGTTCAGTTGAAGGCCGTATTTTTGACTGCTGTTAATTACTCGATCAAGAATAGTTTGTAGATCAGTAGCTGAGTCTGCAATCAACACTGCATCATCAGCATAGCGGATGTTGTTAATGTATTGACCACATTAGCACTTTAATCCCGATATCCCCATATTTAGTTAGTGCTTCATTGAGAAAATCTTGTCCGCATAAATGTTGAACAACAGTGGCGAAAGTAAGCATCCCTGTCTAACACCTCGCTTAATTTGTATGTGTTCTGAGAGTTGACCTTCTACCATGACTTTTGCTGTTTGTTGCCAATGTAAGTTTTTAATTATTCTGAGATCCAAAAGTATTGATTTGCGCGTTTTCAAGTATTTTTAGTAGTTCTTCATGACGGACTTTGTCGAACGCTTTACGATAATCGAGAAAGCATAAGTAAATGGTTTTCTGCTGGTCTAAGCTTTTTTGCATCAGTAAATTAAATGCTAGAAGTGCTTCTTCTCCGGTGCTAAGCCCTGGTCTAAAACCAAACTGACATTTGTCTAAATTCCTTTCTATCTTATCTCGTATTCTGTTATGAATAATTCTCAAAAAGGCTTTCAAGAGATGATTCATGAGGCTAATCAATCTGTAATTATCACATCTATTTGTAGATGATGTTTTCGGCAATGTTATGAAGGTCGACGTAAGCCACGTGGCGGGTAGAATACCATTTCGATATATCTGATTAAAAAGTTCGTCTATTCTTCTTATATTTTCTTCATCTAGTAGTTTTATAATTTCGATAGGAGTTCCATCGGGCCCAGCTGTTTTCCTTGGTTTTCCAAGTTTAATTGCTTGTTCTACCTCACTTATAAGTATTGTTAGGTAATCTGTCTGTTCGAGTTTTTCTGTGATATTATTGGTTCTGATGTCGTCGAATAGTTCTTGGATATATTTCGACCATGTATATCGAGTTTTTCATTCACATTATGGACATTAATAGATTACATAGCAACGTATTACGGTCAATAATAACCGCATCAGCCGGCAATTCCGATAAAAATAAACAACACGAGTTAACAACGCATCAAGAAATAATTAAATGTATATAAAAAATAAACCAAATAATAGAAAAAAGCAACGCATATCAGATAAATATATATTTAGCCCTATTTGATTACAAAAAAGCGTTTGACTCCTTAAAACATGAATAAATACCTACAGCATTGTACAAGCAAGGGGTCCCAGGAAATTTCATACAGTTAATTCAAGAAATATATAAAAAGGACTACTACTAACAGGACGCATAATAACTGGTGTAAAAGGGAAACATTTTTCAATTAATAAAGGGATTATAGGCAAGGAGACCCACTCTCTCCAATCTTATTTAAGTGTACATTAGAGGAAATTTTTAAGGAAATGGACTGGAAAAATAAGGGAATAAATTTGAATGGCAAGAAATTATCAAATTTGCGATTTTTGCAGAAGATATTATCCTTCTTTCTTCTTTCTTAGACGAAATGAGGGATATGTTGCAAGAGCCAGACACGAAGGAATCAAAAGCTGGACTATCTATTAACACCCTAAAAACTAAAATATTAACTAAGACAGCAATCCAGAGAGAAATACAGATAAAAAAAGAGAAGTGGTGTCTAGAAGAAGACAATATACAAGTATAAAGTTCATAAAGTATACGATAAAAAATGACACCCGCGCCAATTTTCAAATTCAATAAAATTTACGCGTGTTTAGAATTGAGCTTATACAGATGACCGCGTGCGATGCTTGCTGCTCGAATCTCGATATTCGCGCGCACGCGTATATAATAGAAAGAGACAGAGTGAAAGAGAACGAGAGTGGAGATCGTCTGCCGGACGACGCATAACGCGATTTCGTTATCTCACCTTTTCTGCCAGTTTACTCCTACCGACAAGTCACGTAAAAAAACTTTGTTCCAATAATAATCTAATAGAACTAGTGAGCGAAGCGACTTACTTAGGTCAACAATTATCATTTGAGAATAGGATGGAAAAAGAAGTAAACGCGAGAAATAGCAAGACGTGGTTTTAGTATTGGTCGCTAAAAAGAATATTTAAAGGTTCTTTTAGTAATCGCCAATATAATTATGTGTATATTACTTGTATTAACTTAAAATTATATAAATAAACTAAGGATAACATAAAACGCACTAGAAAGATCAATGTTTAATATAAAGATAAGCGATCGAATTAAAATAAAAGAAATAAAACGGCTTTTTTAGGTAATTGAACTATGTTAGAAGGAGGAAATGAGAATGAGCTGGCCATGTAATAAGATTAATATCTATTAATCTTCTTATTACACGGCTAGCAGATGACCGTTGGACATATAAGTCCACTTTTTTGTACCTTTCACATTGCAGCGGAAACAAGGCCATCAAAAAGGTAAATGAAGAGAAGAAATAAATCAATTTTTAAATAATAGACATTTTGAAAAAATAGCAGTTAATAAATCAGAATCGGAACTGTTAAGAGGGGGGGGGGGGATACCTTTGCTCTTCACGGGGCAAAGAAATTTTATGTATAAATAATTTGTTTTTCTTGTAACATTTTAGAAATATATCTCAATAAAGGTATTTTGATTTGATTTTGACACGTATAATGTACGGAATTTTAATAAGATGGTTTAGAAACGACAAAATTTCCTTAACGAAAGTTATAAAGTTAACGAAAAGTTCAAAAAATCGCGAAAGATAACGTTGATGATCGTGTATTATGGTTAAAAATTTTTGAACAAAGTTAAGAAATATGTATATCGCCGTAAGTTTGGAGCATTCGGACTTCCAACGACATAAAATTAGGGCCCGGGGGGATACTCCAAATTTTTGAAAAAAAAATTTTTTCCTCGTCATATAATATATCGATTGAGAGATCGCTATTATTTGTTGGGGATGAAACCGTATTTCATTTTCTTAATGAAATTTTCGAGATTTCGATAATTTCAAAAAATCGCAAAAAATTACGTTCCTCTTTGCTTTTTGCAGCGGAAAAATCAAATTCCTTTGTTTCGAATTTCGTATACTATGTAAATATAAATATTACGGTTATCGTTAACTTAACGTACGAAGTAACCCTGAGCGCATGAAACATCATGCTTGACTGAACACTTGTTTTTACTGGGCAAATCATTCTCGAATTATTAATACATATTTTTGAAGATTTTGTTGAGTTTAAACGTAATTATATTGCGAGTTCTCGCGACAAAAATTGCCTAAGAAACCGCCCCCCCCCCGTATTCAAAAGTATATTCCCGTCCATCTTTTAAATTCCGCGTACTTAAAACTTAAAAATTTATTTTAATATTTACAAAATAAAAACTTACAACAATACGTCCGAATGGAATTAAATGTTTTTTATCGTATTCCAAATTGAAGTTCGGCAGAATTTCGAGTATAGTGTCAAATCCACTTTTCCCGACAGCATTCAACGCGATCTGTTGGTAATTCTCCACTCTAAAAAGCATGATTATATTCCTTCGATAAGCATTCGAACAGAATTAATTCAACTAAATAAGCATAGAAAAATAGAAGAGAAAAAATACGTTGTATTCATGATTTTTTCTTGATTTACGTATCGAAATTTTATAAAAACTTATTAGGACCGTCGACGTGTTACATCTTATGCACGTCATTTTAAAATATTATGTGACGACGATGGATGAAATTTTCCATGTCCAAAAAAAAAAGAATAAAATAAAATAAACAAATAATGAACGTCATTTAAGAATTAATATTATCGCGATTAATTTTTATCTGTCAGAGAATAAAATTACAGATGTTTTACATAATCAGGTAGATCATAAAGTCCTCGAATGATCAAGTTATTTCTCTATAGGATTAATCGTGTAAACGCTTATTAATTAAAATTTCCCCTTTCTTTTAAATTCCATTTTGTTTTTAAATTCCATGTTGTTTTGAAAAATGGGGAGGTATTAATTTGTTAGGAATAAAAATGATACGTAGACAAAAGTATTGCAGTAAGCACAAATACAAAATTATTTTCGAAATATATTGGTAAATAAACTGATATAAATTTATTCATAGAGACCTGCTGGCTAGAATTGTAAAATATTAAAATATAATTACGAAGACAGCAAAGAAGCAAAGCTGTATGTATGTTTCCCGGTCTAGCTTGTCTTCAGCTGAAAATGAAAAACCCTGAGGTACATTGAATAGAAGTAAATTTGATTATACATTCGTAAAAATAAATTTGGAAACGTGGAAATTCGTAATATGTGACAATAAACCGAATTTGAATTACGAAGACGGAATTAATTTTAAAGAAGACAAAGTAAAAACCGCGCAGAATTCGTAGCAGTTTTTAAAATAGAGAATTTATTTACTCGTAACATTAATCTTGTTTATGTTTTTTATTACCTTTTTTCGCTTGTATTTTAGTTTTATTACTTAAGAAAGTTTTTCTTTATTTATTTAACCAACACAACCACGTTAAGCATACTTTATTAAAGTAGGAGTTATTAATTATTTTCCTCGTTTGAATTTAAGAATTGAATTTTAGGAGTAACTTGACTGATAGAGAAGTATGTCGTGTATATAACTGTCATTTCTAGACCATGGGTGAAATGAAAAATCACGTGACGGATGTACACGCGGACAACGATATGTGCGAACTGATAATGCAATCCGAATTAGAAATTGCTACACAAACCGGAAGTTAAGAAACATCATAATTTACATTAAAGCCGACTTTTTTTTATAAAAACTATAGAAGAATATCATCCGATGTTTCTTATCTCTATGGTGAGATCTGAAGCATCAAGTTCTCTATATTATATGATGTATATCAATACATATATATATAGAATTGATAAACATTCATATAATATATAACTGGTTAATTCCTCTCCGGGGGGCTCTATTCCTTCTGTTTGGAATAGTTTCTTTTCATTCCGACACCGAAATCTAACTCATTCTTACTTTGCCCATTCTGTCTTGCTTCCTGCGTCAGAAAACTTTTTGAAAGTTCAGTCGACTGACGTTTAGTTTGAAGGTTAGAACATAATAATCTGCTACCTAATAATATGTTTGGATTTTGACGACTCTCTTGATTGTATCAATACATTTTTGGAAAATTCCTTACCGCCTTCCTTTATTGATGGCACTGCTGCCTTCAATAATTTCCACCTCTCCACTCTATTTGATTTTATGCTCTCTCTTGATATTCCAGTCTTCTTTTCTTCCCTTGTCAATAATCTTTTTCAATTAACAACTATCATTCTTTCTTCTCCTCTCTATTCCGTATTTAGACTGGTATTTTGTGGATTATCTCAGAGGCTTTTGTCTAACCCCGTTTAACATCTGTCTTATTAAAATTGCTTTTCTGCCACTAAATCCTTTATTCTTTTTCATCGCCGACGACATCTTCATTTACTCTACCCATTGCAGTATCTTCAACCCACAATTCCAAAACTCTTTTACAACTTTATAAAACTTATTATTCGATATTCATCTTTCCCCTTAATAAGTCCTTTGCAGTTGCTGTTCACTCTTCGTCTTTATGATCTTTCCTCAGTTAATCTCTCCTTAGATAATGGTTCAATAACCCTTGCCGGTTTCTTTCGATTCTTGGCAGTATTTTTGGATCATCATCGTTTGTTCCGTAAGCCCATTAATCATATATACACATCATCACTCAAATCCTTAAATTTTGCTTATGTTCCATAAATCATTTATCCATTCCGTTCTGGATTACTGCTGCTTCATATATAGTAGCAGGTCTGCGTGATTTACAAACTCGATCGCCTCTAAAATACTTGCCTCCGCTTTGTGTCTTATTATTTCTCTTCTTTTCATTCAACGTTCCTATTTAGGTTTCTCGCATTAAACGTTTGTAAAAATCTTTTTCCTCACTTATTTCTTCGTATTTCAACATCTCACGTAATTGACAGGTTGTCCGCCAACAAAACACCAATTCTGTCTCTGATATCTGTTCGCCTCCTTCAGTTTTCACCATATACCCCTTCATTTACGAAAAACATAATCCTTTTTTCTTAGTTTTTTAACGTTCTTTAATCGAATTAAACGGTTTTATTTCCCCGCTCTTTCTAAATCTATTCTGTATTATGTTGTTATATCGGAGAACTTTTACAAAATTTTAAATTCCCGCTTCTCTAACTATTTTCAATCCATACTGATGGTCCCAAAAGGTTAAATGGAGTTGGCGCAGTTTTTTTTTCCTTCTTTAATTTACTTTCTAAGACATTTAAAATTTCCTCCTTCTGTTCAATCTTCTGCTCCAAATTCACGGCTATCTGGCAAGCCCTTCTCTAGAACTTCTCCCGTTTTGCACAATATTCTTACTCTGTCAGATTTTCTAAATATGCCGCATCTACCACATCTTCTCTTCCTTCGCACTCAGTACCGACTACGTAATCCTTTTTATACGTTTTCCTCAATTAGATTCATAAGTGATCCTGATTACATAATGATATTGAATCATCGTTGCTTTCAATTGAACATACTTCTTTCTAATTCTCCCTTTTATCAAACAGTATATTCCTTACACTCCTTTATTTTTTCCCTATCTTCTTCTCCTATCATCCCAACGCTTCATTTATTTTTGACGGCTATTAAAGACCTGATTCTTCTTCGCCTCTTTACTCCAGCTTTGGGCAAATGCCTACGTTGACAAACTCTAAAACAAAAAAATAGAAAAAATAAATAAACCCTTCGAACCTCACTATGGATGCGTTTAATACTTACGGAAAAGTACTTTTCAGTTGACTCCGGTCTATCCTTTCGGCTCATCTCTCTTCTCCGGTTGTAAGTTTGTATGCGCTGGCAGGTTGTCCCCCGCTGTCCTGCTATAGGAATATAACTTTAAAGAATTGAGCACCCTCCTTAGTAGTACCAAAATCCCGACACTCGAGCAGTCGGCTACCATATCTCCTAATATGAGGTTTGGGAATGACCCAGTGCCCGAACTTTTTTCGGTTATAGGTCGTTTCCAAATCTCTTCAATCCCAAGAACTCTGCCAGACTCCGCAGCAACCGCACCACCTTGGAGTCAGCCAATCACAAACATCAACATATCGCTGACAAAATTTAACAAAGCACAATACCCCCCCCCCAAACATAGCACAAATAGCAACAAATATCATAGCGAGCTACACAGATCATGCATGCCTCTACACAGATGGAGCGAAGGCAATAGGTTATTAGTCACCGGCGGCATGCTCCTTCAAAGTCTCAGGGGCAGCAGAGTCAGTTAGACTGCACGATTGCTGTACAGCACTGGACGCTGAAATATACGCGATGGTCTTTTGCATCCAACACTATACCGATAGCAACCCCCAGTCCCAAAAGGCCCTACTCATAACTGACTCTCTAAACTCCCTTCAACTCATCTCGGGGATTAAATCTAACAACCCTCTGGTAAGGAAGGTCCACATTACCTGTTATACAGGTTATCACATTTAAACTCCGAAATGTCCTTCCTATGGGTGCCGGCTCATGTTGGGATTCCAGGCAATGAGCGTGTCAATCGAGCAGCTCAGGCGACATTGTTCTCTCCAATGCCACACAACCCCCCTCTTCCCCCTACATTGGCTTATTTATTTATGCAGCAAACTGGAGAAGAATGGCAACAGGAATGGAGATCTTCAAGTACGTTTCTCCGAAGCATAAAAACAACCACGGAGCCTTGGTGGCCCACAGACGGAGTTTCCCGCAGAGATTTTTCTGTCCTGAATCGTCTCCGAATAGGACATACAACCCTCTCGCACGGCTACATATTCACGAGCCAGGTACCCCCAAATGTCTGCCCCTTTTGTAGTCAATCGAGCGCCCCATCCACCTATCACCTACTTCTCGAATGTCCCTCATTTGCAGTGTCACGATCCATTCACTTCACCACTTCCTCTAGTTCTAAGATACTGTCAAATGCTCGGCCTGCGGTCGCAGCTGTATTAGCTTTCATGCGGAGTAGCGATCTGTACTATGGCGTTTAATCCCCTTAAGTAGGCTTCATGTGCTGTAATGGCCCCAGTAGTTAAACACGGCACATGGAAACCCTAATAATAATAATAATAATAATAATGGATTGCGTAATTCCAAATCAAATTTACTGAAACAAATTTTGATCAAAAATAAATTTATTTCAAAACGCAACAGATAACGTTACGTTGCGTTTTTTCATATTACTTTCGGCATAAGAATGACAGTTGAAATATTTATTTAGAAAACGGTGTTCATACAGCACACTATCCGCGATCTCTATATTATGAATATGACTTAAATATGATGCGGTATATTCCAAGGTCACGGCTGGTCCAATAAATAGAACACCTAGAGATAGAATTTTTTTAAGAAATAATCGCAGAATATTTTTTCTTACAAACGAAAATGTGTCTGCAATTGATAACATTTCAATACGTTATACGTTATACACGTTACATTTAGTATTTCAAAAATGCGATTAGATTAAGAAAGCGTGGATACAAAACAGAGCTAATCTGACGGAACAAATGGGAAACACATCGATTTTTAGTGAACTCTTGACGCTTTTGAAATGTTTTCCGCACAATTAATAAAATTTGAGTACAATATATGTTACTCGATCTTTTTTCTGCGAAACAATTATTACGAATTAGTTATTACAAAGCAATCCATAAATACCCAAAAATATCGGAAGTTAGAGAATCTCCCCTAGAACCTAATCCAGTGGACTCGTTCTGCAGAAGAGACCAGGTTACGCTCTCAAGGTTGCGAATTGGGCATACCAAGCTAACCCACTCATTCCTAATTAGCAGAGAACCAAAAAATAGCTGCGACTTCCGTAATTTGGAACTATCTGTTAAGCACATACTAATTGAATGCCCAAGTCTCGTCGCCATCAGAAACAAAAGCCAGCTACCGAACAACCTCAAGGACTGTCTCAATTCAACCAGCGGATACTTCTTCTTCTCGTGCCACCCGATTCGGGTATTGCTTTAGCGGATACTACAAGACCTTAATGTTCCTCAAAGAAGCCAAGTTAATCAATGAAATTTGAAATTATATTGTGTTAAATTGTGCCAGTAAATGTTAAACTGATTATTTATGTAATTGTTAATTGTGGTCGTCAATAACCTTGTAGCTGAAAGGCGACCTTAAATAAATAAAAAAAAAAAAAAAAAAAAAAAAAAAAAAAGCAGTCCATCGCTTTTAGTTGTTCTATATTAACATTTTTCCAATCAAATAAAATCAACATTTCGGTAGAGGATAAGAGATTTGTTATCGAAAGTATAATTCAAAATTACGAGCTTATCCGTATAGTTCAAATTTTATATGTTTGCTGGAAATAGATTTTTGACATTTTTGTTAGCGTCTACTTATCGATACCGAGTTATTGCTAAATAATAGTGTTCTTTTAAATTTTTAATCTTATTATTAGAATATGTTTAGCAAAGTGAGCAGACGAACATCATCATCACACGCAAATAGAATTGTTTACAAAACTAGTTTTTGCATATTCCCATTCTCATCAAGTTTCCTTCCATCTTTTATTCGTTTTAATGATTTCTACCACGTTCAAGTTATTCATCCACAAACCCCAAACTTTTTCGTCATGATTCACCAATTTAGTGCTTCATACTTGTTCCCTATGCGCGCAGGTAGTCACTCCGTCGGAATGCCCTATTTCTCAAAAAACTACTCCACGTCTACTACATCAGCGACCACTGTGAACTAGGCTCTTTTTGCCTAGTTCTTAACGATCAGTCGAAATTCCAAAAAATTAAGAGCTTTCAAAATGTTTAAATATCACCGAGGCCTTTATCTATTTCGAAACCTGTTTTAATTTTCTTGCCGTATTTAAATCATCTTCCACTATAACGCGGAAACGAATAATCTTTCTCTTATGATTCGAAATCTCTAAATTCCCTCAACTTTTACTATTCGAAGTGAACTTTCAACGCGCATTAAAGGCCATCTCGCTCCGATATTTTTAAGCGTTTTTTTCAAATCTCTAACTCAATGAATGTTGAATTAACTGCAGCGATTAATAATGTTTCGACAACTGCTTTTTTAATCTGATCTCAATAGATTCCATATGGTTATTTTTGGAAAGTTTAAGCAGTATGCCAAGTTTTACCGTCTTAGATTTAATTAAAGTGATATTTTCGTCTACTCGTAAGTTTTTATCTTGTTTAAAATTCTGTTTGTACATCTGCTCTTATTGTTTTCTCTCGTTTACGCATCATAATCTGCAAATCCAAATTTTGTCACGATTTTCTCCGTTTGAACGACTTTAGTATTTCGCGCCGTACTCACGCCTCCTCAGAATGTCTTATTTCTTAATAAAACGGCTCGTCTGTCATACTGATTATTACTGCCACTGTGACGGACCTGCACTAGATCCTTTTTATCGAGTTTTTAAAGATCAAATTAAAATTCACAAAATTATGAGTTATAACAAAGCCGAAAGTTAGCAAGTTTTCTCTTCACCGATCGCTCCAAACAACTGATACGAGTTAGTTCAGCTCTTTTTTTGTCCTTATCCCGGATTGGTTTTTTAAACTCTCTTCCTTCTGCTTAATTGTACGTGCCATTTTCATGTAATCTTTTTATTATACGTTCTCTGACATTTAATCTTTTTCTTTCTCACGTTACCCCTAAATTAACATTTTACACGGATGACACTGTGGAATCGAAGGCAGTCACCGAGTGCATCTACAAGCTTATTTATCTTTTTCTGCCGGTAGATTTTTTTTAAATCACAAAATGTTGCTTTCTCTTCACAGAAGCTCAGTTTAAATTATGCCGTAACTATTATTTCTCTTCATTTCCAAATCCGGACTCCTATTTATCTACGCAATCAGATCCCCATCCTTGGTTTCTCAATTTTCTCAGCAATCTTTCGTCTACAATTTGGTCACAGCTGGCTTACTTCATCGCTTTTCCCCGTTTTTCACTTTTGTGCTCTTTGTTTTGCTTTCTCCACCCTTTCACTTCTCATTTTATACATGCCACGTTGATGATATTTTGTTTGAAGAACTATCGCTGCTGACCGTTCTACTCGTATTATTTATTAGCGGATCTTTCTACTCCCTGTAGCGCATTTTTCTCTCCCTTCCTTCTTTTGCTCCTTTATTCGACTTTCGTGTCACTGTTTACTTATTACCCAAACTATCATCTAATTACCTGATATCGATATTGGTTCGTGCTAAAATAACGGCTTGAACCTGCTCCGAACTATGCCAATTTAATTTCGTTCATCATAAGTCTATCGATGTCGCACAATATAATCTTCTATCTTTCTCTCTCTCTGTGAAACAATGCGTGATAGACTTTGTTTTTTAAATTTGTTTTAACTGTTTTAGTATATATTTTTAAGTTCCGGAATTGGGATTATTTTTTTTTGCAGCTTTAGCTAATTAAACTACTCAGAATCAGAGCGATAAATTAAGCGGCAAGGTTTAAAATTTTAACTCGATTGAATAATGATATAAGAAAGGAACAAAAGGATTGAAATGATTAGCGCGGAAAGAACGGGTTTTTTCAATTCTTTTCATTAAATTTATAAAAACAAAGGTAATCACGTGTGATAAACAACGGCAGCAGCTCCATTCTCTTTCATTAAATTTTCATCGACTTCTGACGATACTGAGGCGACAATTTCTGTTCCTATCGAAAAATATAATTTAACGTTACATATTTCATAATTACAAAGATTTAAATAAGAAATACTCGGGCTAATAATCACGTGTGGAAGGCAATGGCAAAAATGCATACCATCATATGCGCGCGCTAGTTTAGTACAAAGAGCAGACATAAATAGGACTGCACTTGTATATGCCGATATAAATCAAACGATTACCAATCGGTTCCGGGTGTGGTCTTGCGTGCGTACACTCACGTTACGTGTATAGCAATTGCCACGAGCGCTCCTCCCTATTACTGCTAGAATGTACAAATAGGTAATCACGACGCTCGCAATCGAGCGATACGACTGAAAAATTAGCGAAATAATAGATCAGGTGTAAACATATAGTGCCGCCTCCAGCGCTTATAGAAAACATTAAAGAGAACCTCGAGAACAACATATTGCCGCCCGATAAAATAGTTTCACCACGAATAGCTGAAAATTTGTACTTAGTGAAATATTTTCGCCGGCAATTATTAAATTGAAAAGCAATTTTTTCCTTACATTTGAAAAACGACCGTATAAGTAGGAAATAATAATTATTATATATCGAATAAAAAAAAAAATTGATTGATTTTATTATTATTATTATTATTATTATTATTATTATTATTATTATTATTATTATTACTATTATTATTATTATTATTATTATTATTATTATTATTATTATTATTATTATTATTATTATTATTATTATTATTATTATTATTATTATTATTAATATTAATATTAATATTAATATTATTATTATTATTATTATTATTATTATTATTATTATTATTATTATTATTATTATTATTATTATTATTATCATTATTATTATTATCATTATTATTATTATTATTATTACTATTATTACAGGTATATTTATTTTATCGAGGTTTTCTCAGTTTAATTTGCTTAACATAAGAATATTTCTTTTTTACTTTGTATTTAATTGTTTCATTTCTGTATTATTTATTCTATTAGCTGTCTGAATTACTACTATTATTTTCATTATTTTTATTAATATTTTTACATATACTTTTAGCTTTCATATTATTGTTGAAGTTCTTGTCTCAACCACAGGGGATTGGGATATATGTGTGTTTATTCTTAGATTTAGTCTTAATAATTTATAAATATAAATACTTTAACATTAGTTATTCTATCGTTTAAGAATGTTATTTGTAGAATGTAAACATGGGCTACATAAACTATGTTTAATAAAACTTTTCAGTTCAAACATAAGCTTGGGGCCTATGTACGCTTATTAATAATTATAAGTAGAACACAATTACACTTTGTAAACATGGGCTACAACAGTAATGTCGCACATTTCCTTTAAGAAATTCACATGCCGGTAGCTCATGAATTAATAATAATTCCGTTACTCGCGCTAACTGAGCGCATTGGCGGCTTAAAAAGATTATTTTACTTTAATTCATTTTGATTGTGACTTTAAGTAACAAAATTTGAAGAAAAAAATTTGAATTTGAATAATAGAGTTTTTCATTGTAAAAATAATTACACATTTTAAATTACAGGGTGATCCTGGAAAATAATTACAATTTTAAGCTTTTAAAAATTCTGAATTGATTAAGATCCATTTTAAAATTTCATGTATTTTTAGTCGAATTTGAAATTTATCAGCTGATTAAAATCGGTATTTTGTTTCGGTGCGGAAGTTAATTCTAGTTTCAAAGTAAGTTAAAAATTTTGAATGATTTCGTTCTAAACGGCAATTGAAATTTAGGCATTTTTAACGTGGAATTATCGTTTCTCGGCCTGTCGGCTAAAGTCAAAGTGTAGTAGCGTCAAATTGCGTGTAAGTTTTTTTCTGTCCGTTATGAAGTATTAACTCAACGACGACAGCGAGAAAAGATCGTGTGGTACAAATGAAACCATTTGTTTTTACTTTGTCGTTTTTGCGAAATATTATTTAACGCAAGTCAACTGTAAAATACATTTAAAAACCATTTCACGCAGAATACGAATCGAAATAAACAGTCACTGAAAACTACTAACCCAATCCTTTAGCCACCTGCACGGCTGCAACGCCTAAAATACCACTGGCTCCATTTATCAAAATTACGTCGCCCGCGTGAACATGGCCCCTAATGAAAAATTCACCTAAAGTATCACAGTTTACTAAAAATAGTTCATTAAGTAATAAAAGTACACGATAAATTTAAAACAAAATACATTAATTATCGAAAACCAAAAAAAAAAAAAACAAAAAAAAAAAAACTGTTTTAAATATAATTTCAAAAGTATTAACACTATGAAGAAACACAGAATATACACAGTTGGTGTCGCGGTAAACGGATAGTTAAAATATGCTCGGCTATCAATTCGACTTTGTCAATGATTTTCGGGAATTGCCTCGTACTCATGTCACCTATACAGGTATATAAATAGCTAACCCCATCAGGGTATCGGTGAAGAAGAAAGGAACTCGTTTAATATTTTCTTCAAATTCAGTGGACTAGCCCCGGAAGAGTATGTTATAGACACAGCTTAATTCCGTAATATCCATAATATCCTTCTCAAGAGTACGCAGAATACTCTACTTATAGGCACGGCAAAAAAATGGTATCAGCGGTATTTTAACGTAGCGCGATTAAAAAAATGTGCGATTCCGTAGTCAAAAACGCATACTGCAGTTAACCTTTCTAGTACCAGGTGAAGTCGGATCCGACCCGACGATTCATTGGTTGTTAGCTGGTGCATGCGGTGGAGGTGGAACGTGTCCATTCCTTCAGTCCCGCTCTAGCCATCAGGGAATATCTAAAGTGAATAAACACTTCATTCCATTCCCTTTGATTGAAAATGGCACCTCGCATATCGGGTCGCATCCGACCCGTACGGTCTTTCCGTTATATTATTCGTTATGCACAAGGGTCGGATTTGATCATTCAAGTTAGGCTTTTTCTTTGTCTACTAGTTTGAAAATGTTGCCAATGTGGACGAGATAAGCTTTGTGACCAAGTTTCGAATGTTTTATCTCATGGACTGTACCACGAAACTACTCAATGAAATATTTCATGTTCATTATAATTTCAGAGAGTTTAAAACTTTTTTATTTTTATTACATGAAAAATATAAATACCTATTGTGCATTAAATACCAACGAATATTATGTCTCCAATGTACTTCACAGAAAGAAAAGACTGTATAGATAAGCAAAAATATTTCAAATGGTTCGTTATTAGTTTTTTATATTTTTTACCAAATTATGCTAATTTGCGTTATTTTTTTCGTATTTTTGACATTAGCCGTCTTTGAATTCCTACATTTCATTTTATGTGATATTAACTCTTGTAAAATGATTTTTTTTACCTTCACATCGTATTTTGCACTTTTTATGTGATATAGGAGAAATCTGAATTCGAAGTATTGGTGAAGGGGGGAAATAAGAGAAAAGAATTCTATTTTGCTGTATTTTGATAATAAATCATTTTGTGGCATTAAAGAAGTTTATGTGCAATTGAAAAAGGTGGAGTCAAATATGATCCCACCTGATCTTCTGGGTCTCTATTGGTACCAGAAGGGTTAATTCCCCTCGCATCTTTGAAAGTAAGTGAAATTAAAAATACAGTAACGTATGTGACGGAGGTGGAAGGTTAAATAGCAATTCTTCAATTGCAGACTATCTTCAAATGGTCATACTAGTTTCAGTTTGATCGTACGACGTATAGGTAGTTTCTTGACACCTTTTACTTGGAAGTTTTCCTCCTGGGTAAGCCAATCGTTCACTACTGCGTTTTTAAGTAAGAGTTTTCTTCGATTTTTTTGTTCTAATTTTTTATTTATTCCGATCGTGTATATAATCTTTTGTTTCGTAATTCGCTATTTAGTACAGTTTTATCATTTGTTTTCATTAATTTGACTAACAAGGAGAGGTCGCGATCTGCGGGTCACCGATTTTGATGAAACTTTGATTAGCGATAGAAGACCATGAGTATATAGACTGTGTGAAATACTATTAGAGTGTAACGTTTTGATTTACGCGAGAAATTTAAATTTTTAAAAGCCGAATTTAACGGATAATATACATAGCCGCTTTTTAGACAAAAATACGCAATAAATTCCAGATTATGTTTATATTTATTTTATGCAGATGGTTCGGAAGACTGATTATATTCTAAAATACGAAGTTTATTAAACAAAAAAAAAGGTGATTAAAAAACAATAAAATAATTTAAAAAACACCTATTTTTAATTTAATACGAATTTAAACATGTCATTTATTACATTTATGTACTATAAAAACACAATTTACAATGTATATATTTTTAGTGGTGTAGTGGTAAAAGTGACGTCTATTCGTACATACTTGGAAGTAGATATCATCCGGGTTCCAATCCCCCCCTCGTTGTCATGTAAAATTTTTGATTCTTCTTATATTTTAAATTACTAATTTTTAACTAATTATCTCAATTCTTTATACATAACTACATAAATATAATAAAGCGTGTAAGATGAATATGTTTTATACACAACGAATTCATTATATACATACATATATAAATATAAATAAAAAAATATACTTATCTACATATAAAATAAGAGAGTTGATGAATGTCAGTTATAATTAAAATGCTACAAACTTAATTTTTATTTACATAATTTGTGATGACATAGATCATAAAAACAAATAAAACAGCAATTCCCGCGACATTTACTGCAACATATAAATGAATTATTACCACAAGTGCAAAGTTCTTTTAATTATTCATTTGAAAAACAAATTT
This sequence comes from Icerya purchasi, assembly GCA_039619475.1. Lineage (NCBI taxonomy): Eukaryota > Metazoa > Arthropoda > Insecta > Hemiptera > Monophlebidae > Icerya > Icerya purchasi. Next base: position 265,964,238 of record CM077115.1, on the reverse strand, counting down.
TATTTACATTTAAAAATATTTCACGTTTAGCTGAATGTTTAGAGGGAAACCATGCACAAAAACAGTCGTTAAATAATTTAAATGTTTAAAAATTGTTATTATATTTATATATTCATGTATAAAGAATTGAAATAATTAGTTAAAAATTAGTAATTTAAAATATAAGAATCAAAAATTTTACGGGACAACGAGAGGGGGATTGGAACCCGGATACCTATTTCCAAGTATGTACGAATAGACGTCACTTTTACCACTACACCACAAAACATTTATATCATAAATTGTGCTTCTATAGTATATAAATGTAATAAATGACATGTTTAAATTTTTATTAAATTAAAAATTGAATTTTTTAAATTATTTTATTGTTTTTTAATAATTTTTTTGTTTAATAAACTTCGTATTTTAGAATATAATCAGTCTTCCGAACCATCTGCATAAAATAAATATAAACATAATCTGGAATTTATTGCGTATTTTTGTCTAAAAAGCGGCTATGTATATTATCCGTTAAATTCGGCTTCTGAAAATTTAAATTTCTCGCGTAAATCAAAATGTTGCACTCTAATATTTCACACAGTTTATATACTTATGGTCTTTTATCGATCTGCAAAGTTTCATCAAAATCGGTGACCCGCAGATCGTGACCTCTCCTTGTAAGATGTAACTTTCATTTTGTAAATTTTTCATTTTTGAATATTATTTTTCTCTAGTTCTTTATAAATAATAATTGTAGACAATAAAATAACACAGTGGTTGGATGAAGACATTTTTGATGATGATATTTTCGATTCAGATAGTGATGCGCGTCCACTGGTAGAAAAGATGAAAAGCACGATACACATTCAGAACAATCAGGTGAGGGGAATTTGAACCATCCACGAAAAATGTAGTTAATGAACTATAATATATATGTGAAGGAAAAAATGGATGTAAATGGAGCTAATCCATAATCCAGTAAATGCAACCCATAAAACTGCGAAGCACAATTTAGTAATCAAGGCACGTGATTAATTAAGCTGGCCAAAACGATTTTGGATTCAGAGAAACCGTTTTTTTCCGATTCCATGATATCGAAGGTTGTAAATTATAAAAATCAAAAACTGGAGGAAATGAAATGAGAATCTACACGTTATAACGACTGCCGTCCTACTAATACAAATTAATTATTGGCTTTTATCGGAAAACTCTACATTTTCTGGGGGTTAAAAAACGCGCAACATCTAAACACTAGCGAATTATTGTGGTCGGACGATTTCAGCGCGCCAGAAATTTTTCGAGTAATCATGACAAAACGACCGTTTCCCATACATATTGAGCCAAGCAATTAACGATGACAGCGAATTGAAAGAAAGAAATTTGACTATTTAGCGTCGGTCTGGGGAATTTTCAATGAGTTTGTTAATATAACTCGTTATAGCATTGATAAAATTTTACCTACTTTACCAAATTTCCGAAATTTGTTGGACAGAAGCCCAGAAAATGCGGGATCAAAATTTACGCATTATGCGATGTATTCGTGTTTTGATATACAGCAAATTTGGAAATTTACGGCAGCAAACAACTTCAAAAAAAGGTATTTTTTGGAAAATTATTTTTATAACATGGTAAAACGACTTATGCAACCGATTGATGGGTGCAGCAGGAATATAGCAATCAAAAAAGACTGAATAGATAGACAAAAAAAAAAAAAAAAAAAAAAGATGTTCTCTCTATAAACGTGCAATTTGCCGAGAACATTTCGTTTATTTTTGCAAGCAGTGTACAGAGGTACAAGAAGAAGAATACGGTGAAGATGACAATTAGTGAAAATGATGATCGAGAATTCAGATTGCAAGTAACATTCATCGTTTTTATTTTACTGTTTCAGTTTTACTTTTTTGTAAATATTAGCAATGATTCCGTTTCATCGTAGTTCGTCGTACTGCAGGTAATAAGTATTTTTTTCTTTTTAAACTAATAGAGAGATGTATTTTACTTACTATTATAATTGTAATTTCAATAAAGTGCAAACCAAAAATGAATATTAAAATAAATTTAAATAAGTTGCTGAAGTTAAAATATAGCTCTTAAATTGATATAGAGCGAAAGGCCCACAACGAGCGTGATGGCGTTTTCAGATTTAACCGCGTTAGGTCAACCGACCTATACCAATCACATGATGTTTCATTTATAATTTTCGTCAGATATTGATTTCTTTTTTTAGTTTTTTTTTGGTATATTTATCTATTTTTCAGTTGAATAGATGGAGTTGTGTTTTTCACGTGCCTCTTCTATATCTTTGTCGGTGCGTAACCATGTTTTTAGAGAATTTATTAACAGCGGTCTGCTACTCTCGTCTCACGCGACTCGTAAGAATTTGAAAATGAAATTTATCGATAGCCCGCTTTCGGTTTCCGGCGAGCGGACCGCTTTGTCATTACATTTCTCTCATTGGGACACTATTAGTTTCACTAAGCAACCACAAAAACGATTTGTTAGTTTTGATATGGTTCCTTTTAATTATTAACCGTCAGTGATTCTTCAGTTTTCTATAACTTTACAATTGCTTTTTTACATAATTTCATCGTCTTTTTTCCACTCTCTCTCTCTCTCTCTCTTATTGCAAACGTTTTTTTATAATTTTTCAGTAGTTCATCATCGTGGTATCTTTCAAAAGTAAACATCCAAAGCGAGTCTTCCGAAAGATTGATTTGTTATTAGAATCGTTTAATTAAACTTAGTTAATATAAGTAAAGTAAAGTAAGTCCCATGGATATCCTTGATAAGGTATCATGTATTGTGAAGTTAAACTTTTCATAATGTACAAAGTCTAATGGATCTGATGAGAATACTGGCGTCAGTTCCTTTCTCTCAGCCCCCTTTACCTTCCCAGATTTCTTTGATACCAATTTCAGGTTAGGTATAAACTTAGGAGCGACTTGGAACGACCACAAGTCTCGATAACCTATGACACCTTCGGTGTGGTAGCCAAGCACCTTAATCACTAGGCTACCGCGCTATTTTAGTTAATATATATTGTTCCGAAAATATATTCATTTCTAGAAATTAAAAAATCAGTAAAACTAAGACAATATTAGTATCATTTAAATAAACAGTTCTGGGAAAGTCACCGACACCCCCTTACTTACCTAGGCACGAGGCCGCGAAAAACAGTGAAATACGTCACATATATCGAAGCCCCTTGACTGAAAGTTAATCTGTCCGACAGAACGTAACAAGCTGATTCATTTGCTGCCGCGTATTCAGCATAACCACCGTATTCTAGTCCGCAGAATACTCTTTCACCTACCTAAGGATTAATATTGCGACGTGTAATAATTAAAAAAATATTTCACGGATATTTTTATACCTACATATTCTATCATTCCGACGGATCGAATGGAGTAAGCTATAATTAATTTACATAATAATTGATACTAATCGTTTAGGGTTTCGAAATTCCTTCATCGATAAACATTCTGTATCCGTCGGAGAAGCTTATTTTTAATAGGTAAAGTGCATAGAATGGAAGCTCATTTTTTAAGGATTTTTCTTGCCAAACAAGTCTACAACGTTAATGGCGTGTTTGGTACTTCTTAAAACCCGCTGTTGCAGCGGTGATATAATGCGCCATAACTGAATAGGAAAATTAAAAAACACCATGAAATTTTCCAAATTTAACGATTAAAAACACGCGAATTCGGAGCAACAAAAATGATCTGTTATACATTCTGAAGTAATTGAAAAGTTAGTCAATGCACTAATATGATTTACAAGGTTTTAAATATACTTTTCAATAGTTGAACACCAACATACTACGAGTAAACACAGATGTAGTATTGGGGTATTTTTATTTTTTTTACAGATTATACCCTAAACAATAAAGAAATTTTCTTCGAAATATTTTTCCGAAAATTCTCTCGTTTTTAATTTCAAAATGTCCTTCAAAGTCTATCCCGTTTCGAAGGTGACACGAAGAAATGAAGCGTATAGTTTTATCGAAATTACTTCAATACGTCAACAAAGGTTATGTTCACCGTGAAAGTCTGTGAAACATTCGAGAACTTCCGATTCTGACCAGAACTTTTCTGAACTGGAAGTTTTGAATCTTACAGCGGTAAGCGTGAATGTAACACCGGATACAAATTTGGAAAACAATTCTCGTATTATTGTGGGTTTAATAGTTTAAAAAATGCGGAATTATCGAAGTATGTTTGAAACGTATTATCAATACGAATTCGAACTGATTGAACGAGGCGGATCAACACATTTGGAAAGTCATTGCCCGGTATGCGATTATTAGAAATGTAATTATCCAGTTTTCTTCATGAACCGTAAAAGATATTTCAAACTGTTATAGAGACCGACCTTCCACCTCTGTTGCAAAATATTTCTCTCGATGTATAGTTTCGATTTCAACAAGATGGTTTTTTAGCTTTTACATTACGGTAGGTCCGAATCCAATTGAATAGAATGTTTCCTACGAGGTGGATTGGTAAATATGGTTCAGTTCCTTATCCGCCCCGTTGGCTGAACTGTTTTAAACTATCATTCGCGAGGAATGTTAAAATGTACGGTGTACACAAATAAGTCTACAATAAAAAAAAAAATATAATAGTGTTTTGAAATTCGTTTCTGACAAAAGTGTTCTGGCTTAAATTAGTGTCTACACAGAGCTTGAACATTTGTTATGTTAAATAAGTTCGATTTATTTAAATATTCAAATACATTTCTGTTCGTTTTTAAATCTATTGTTGAAATAATCTTTTTAATTTTTAAATGTTTCAACAATTTATAGTTTTTAAATATCGTGTTTTTCATAAACTTTACAATTGTTTCATTAATCTTGATTATTTATGTTTGCATATAAAACATAAAGCACTCGGCTACATATCTGTTTGCTCTAGAACACGTGTGTTTAACCTATGCGCGTTTATAATAACGAGAAAAATCAGTGCAATTGTGGTCCACTTCAAATTTCGAGAAATAAGATGGCGCTTACGGACTAGCGTTCATGATTCTTACTGTATACTCTAGTTATCGCACAAATATATATGTAGCAAAGTGAATAGCGTAACCGCAATTGTAACCGGTACGCAACGCATTTGCTGAAACTAAAGTGTGCGCCGGATTTTTACACATCTCATTTATTCTTTCCCGCGAGAAACTGGTGAGAGGGTAACCTATTGAATTTGGTACAGTTGCATTTATGCTACAATTTCGTCACTACTGCTCAACATCATTAGTCTAGCGGTAATAAGGGGGCACGCCGCTCATCCTTGCTTATGCTCAATGGATCAGGATATAAGCCATCTTGTACGTGTACTACACCATTTTCAATGAGAATTACAACTCCTTTTGTTCCAATCATCACATTTTATGACGAAAAGCACCGTCGACGCCTTCGGTATTTATTTTAAAAAAAAACGAAAATAAGCATATTTAGAGTTACTTTTAGTAGCTGTCATTTTTAATTTTCTTTCGCATGTCCAGAGTGTTTATGGTGCACTGTAACATAATATTTTTATTTCGGAAGCGGAAACATTAAAAGTGCGTCTACACTTATTTATCCCCCCTCCCCCTCTATTTAACAGGATACTTAAAAAAATCTTAAAAACAACCTGAAAAGTGAATAATTATAAATTTATGTAAATGTGAATTTTCTAATATTACATCAAAGTCCACCACCGTTGGATGAATTTGTTCGACTATTCCAGATATTTCTTTACCGAGAATAGATGGTATTTGTGGCTTTATATAGGACGTACCGGCTCTCATATAACCATCGACAGTATTAAGACCGGCCGCTTTTACGTTTACTAGCAGCTGTTAAAAACATAAAAAATTACTTATATATTAATACATGAAAATTGTTCATTTGAAAAATATATGAAAATACATATCATCGTACGCGATAACGACAGATACAGCCCCTGCAAGCGTAGCTAATGAATGTATTGAAAATTCTCGAAAAATTTTGAATTGCGCAAACACTTTTTCATATTGGAAAAAGAATAACTATCGTAGCATTGTTGTTTACAGATGGCGGCATTCAAAAAAGGAGCTGAATGAGGATACATTGATAATAAAATAAAAGTTAACTATTATTGGGGTTAACTTTCAGAAAGTTCTGACGAGTTCCCAAGATAAAAAAAAAAAAAGAAAAGTCATTAATTCCGATATAACTTCAACAAAACTAGAACTGAAAATTTTATTAAATAAAAAAAAAATCCCAGTTTGGCTAAAGTGAACAGGCAGAAATACGAGTATTTTGGAATTATGTAGAATTTTTTAAATATACAAAAGTCAATTGTTAAATATAATATTACTAATTTTCCGATAAACTCCCATCCGTGAACGTACCAAAGAAACAGTTTAGTAACCGTGAAAATTTATTCGTTAACATATCTGCGTAATTTCTATGAACATTTTCGACGCCCAAAAAAAAAAAAAAAAAAAAAAAAAAAAATTTCTATGAATCTTTCTATCTACGATAGTGCAAACACGTCGGTTTTGTAACGTATACTTTATGTTGACGAATACATTTTCCGTAAGTAAAGTAAGTCCCATTCAATAGGGTATCATGGATTGTTAAGCTTTCCATAATACGGTACTTAAGGTTCTAATGGTTCTGAATAGAATATTGGAGCCAGTTCCTTCCTACTTTTGGATTATTCACCTTTACTCCCCCCCCCCCCCCTAGATAATTCTCTAGTTTAACTAACATTTAATATCAGATTAGGTATATACTCAGAAGCGACTTGGATCCGGAACGGGACAAGTGTCGATAACCTATGACACCTCTAATTTGGTAACCAAGCACCTTAACCACTAGGCTAACGCGTTCCTTTTTTTATTTTTTGGCTTTTTCGTTTTTGGTATGCGTCAACTAAGAAACGAAAAAAAAAAAAAGGCAACACAAATAGTGTTAATGTTAGATAAGGAAAGAATAAATGTAACGGTTAAATGTAACGGTTAAATGTAACGGTTAAATCGGAGAAGATAAAATACTTAAATGAAATATGATTGACCGTAACTAGATTATTGAGCAAATAAAAGGTTACTATGAAATAGGAAAAAGTTAAAATTGAGAGTAAAACGCTAGAGTGTGAACATAGACGACAATAGAAAATGTACAATGAGTGAAATGAGTCCCTTAGCTAGGAGGGCGTCGGAGATCGTGGAAGTTAATGACATTTCCGGTTTGGCAACTGAACATTTTAACTGCTAGCTACTTGAATAAATTAAATTTTCTCGGCGTTTCTAAGTTTCTTATGTTACGCGATAACTTCATAAACGGATTGTAACCATTTCAATTTTGATTTGAACACACTTTAAAATTTCGTAACGTTAAAGCTTACGTAGGATATGTGACTGATATTCTTTCTACAAAAAGTACAAAGTCAATCGAAGCGGGGAAATTATTTTTTATAAATACACTTAATTTTTGTCTTAAGCATATGTTTAAATTGAAAGTTTGCCTTGAAGAAATTAACAGAGAGGGATATACTTCTTATTGGAAAGGAAATAACTTGAAAGTTGTGATACTCTCATTGCGCTGATGTCGGATTTTAAGACAGAGAATGAAACAACTGAATTTCAGCTGTATTATTATTGGGCGGGTTTTATATTTTTCTAAACATTTGACGAAATCAATTCTGAGCATTTTGAGCTCCCGGCTAAAGCGATTGGTCATCAAATACTTTTTTTTATCTCTTCTATCGTTTAAAGAAGCGCGATATATTATTATTCACCTGTTTTTCCGATAGCTCCGGCACTGCAACCTCTTTAATTTCGAATACGCTTGGTTTTCCGAATGCTGTTAATATGGCAGCTTTCATTACTTTCGGCGGCGCCGCTTTCCTAAGTATAAAAAAAAAAATAAGATGTGTGTACTTTGGATACCTTTTGTATTACTTCGAAACAAAGGTGTATTCAAAAGTAACCAAAGAAAAAAAATAAATAAAATCACTTCATAAGTAATTTTTTTCATTAATACCGGGATAATTGAAGTTAATTAGAGTAAATTGTAGTATTAACTATTAATTACGTAATCTTCCGTTCAATTTATTTTCGTTATCACTTTAAATTTTTCTTCGGGGTCTTTTACTCGAGAATTCCTACCTAAACTATTTATTTCCTCTTCATTTTCTCATTTTTTCACTGACGGTTCGAAAGATGTTCGCCTCGTATCTCCCCTTATTCGGAAAAGTTTCGAAATTTCCTTTGTCTTATTCGGTTTTCTTCGCGGACCATACGTCTTCCTATTTATTGTTTGCTCCGTGCATGACAATAATAAATTCCTGATTATTTCTTATTTCGCAAGCGCTTTACAGTTTCTACGTCATTCTGTCCTGTAGTTTTATCATCTTTCGTCAATCTTTTTCCGTTTCACCGCATATACATATTTCATTGCGGACCCCTTATAGTCTTATATTGGTATTGGAGGGAATAAAAAGATCATTTGTTTCATTTGTTTCATTTGTTTCATTTGTTTCCTTGCTAGTAATGTAATTAGCGCACTTTATACTGAAAACTATGCCGCCAACAACGTAATACTTTTATTTGAAAAACTTCAATTTAATTTCTGGTTGGACTCATACCCTTTACGGTGAATCGATGATCCTTCTCTATCATCTCTCAGTTTAAACTGTTCTTCTTCGTTGATGTCGGTGGTTCTGTAATTTTCCTTTCATACCGCGTTTTTTACTTTTTCGTTAGTGTCGACCTAGGCTTGGCTCCATTTTCTTCATCAGGATTTCTCCACTTGTACAGACTTCCCCATACTCTGTCTACTCCTGACTACATTTTCTTCGAGTGCTCCGTCGTCTCTCTGAACGTTTTTTGTTATTTTCTAACTCAAACACGAAATATATACACCTCTCAAAACGCTGATTTTATCCTCATTAAAAACAATAATAATAATAATAATTAAATATTTGTTGTTTCATCTTTTTTTAAAGTTGTCAAACATGTCAACGATCAGCTAATTTTTAACCGTTGAAATTCTTTTATATTTTTTAAACTTATTTTTTATTTTATTTTTTTTTTTTCCGATTATATTGAAATACCCCGCTATCATTAAAGGTCGCGTATGTATTCTTTAACGTATGTAAATTTAGTTACTATGTTGTTCAGGAATTATTCTAATTAAAAAATAAGTGCATAACGATTATCCCGCTACTTCCATGTTTAATAACAATTAATTTATAAAATATTATTTGCGTTATGACGAAAAACACGAAGTAGATAACGAATTATGAGATTTCCAAGAATTTCTTTCGCGACACTTGTTACTTTCAAACAAACCAAGTTTAGGACAAAAAAGCTTTCAGCGATTCATGTCTTTTGCTAAATGCTGCGCAAAAACGTTCAAAATCTAAAGTTCGTAACCTGTGTACTTCTTGCGGCTTAAAACTGTTCGGAAACTAAGTAGTTGTTGATCTGTTGTTTCATTCTTAATATAGAATTAATATTAAATGACGAAAAAGCTGGAGGGGGCAGAAATGTGGTCCTGGAGGAAAATTCTAAAATTAAACTGGACCGAAAAGGTTAAAAATTAAAATGTCTTTAACAGAGTGGCGGATACTCGCAGCTTATTGAACACCATCAAGAAGCGTAGAACAATAATGATCGGTCATATACTACGAAATAATGAAATATTACCCAAAATTATAGAGGGAAAAACAGGATAAGCCAGACAGAGAGGAAGACTGAGAAACAGTTATGTGTCTGAAAAAAGCAATAGTATGGAACGAATGGAGAAAAGGAACCAAATGGTTCAATGATTGATGAATTAAAGACTAAAAAAAATAAACTTTACTCATTATTGAGACGACGCTATTTACCTTCCAGTAAATCGACAACTGCTTCCTCTCGTTTTGTTTTTAAAAAAAATTCCATCCGATAACCTCCTATCAATTTGTAAAAGCTTCCATATCCAATTTTGGTCAGACACCTATGTTTCCTCCTTTTCTAATAATTATTCATTTCATCTGTCAATTCAATCTACTCTTCCTGCATATTCACGGTTTCTTTTGCATCCCTACCTTCAGCGTTCTGATGTTGTTTCCATTGTTCGTATGCGCTTTGGCCATTCTTTGCTGCCATTATCTAAATTTCGTTTTTCCTTGATTTCTTCTCCACACTGTCCTCTCCATCCGGATGATGCAGCTATTTGCGACGCCGATCATGAGTTCTTCTACAGTGTTTATCTTTTTCTGTGGAGCGTTCTGCCTTGTATTCTTATTTGCTGAAGCTTGGATACTCCTTATTGTGCTTCCTATATCCTGGTCTTTTTCTTTCCCACTAGTTATTACTGCTATATTGATTGCTTTTTAGCAAAGATTTCTGATCGGATTAAAATATAACCGACTTCTTTCCTTACCTTTTGTTTCTGGGTAAAGGTCCTTGGTTGACGAGCCAAAAAAACAAAAAAAAACAAAAAAAAACAACTTCCTTTGAGTAACCGCGGCCAATTTGAGAATTCCCTGAGAAAAGGAAATCTATTAAGCGTAATTCTTTTTCAAACATAGTCATCTAAATTCCTTTTCAGCTTTTCAGGAAACTTTTAGTCCGAAACTGTATTTCTTTTCAGTCGGCATCGCATTGCACGCAGTCATGGATTTGCCCTCGTCATTCGCACTTTTTCAGCGTTAGCTATTCTACGAAGAATTTTTTTTTTTTTTTTTTTTATTTGAGAGTTTCTTTTCAGATACTTTTCTTCCATCATGTTGAACATTTTCCGCATGATCCTGTTGCTTTTTACGGAATTTTATAAGACTCTACAATCCGCTCTTCTCCACTATTCATTTGAAATAGTCATTCATCCTTTTGTTATTAAACTGTACATAGTATTTCTCATAATTACATCGGTTCGAGATCCGGCAGAACTTAATCTACCGAAACTGTAAAAAAAAATTTTGAGACACGATGGAACATTTGATAAAACACGACGATAAGCCACCATAAGACGAGAAAACGCCCTGGAAAAAGGAAAAGAAACAAAAAATGGTTGCACCTATTGTATTTTAGAAACCCTCCTAATTATAACCCGAAAATCAGTTAAAATTTAATTTTGAAAAAATAATAACGCTTTCACGAAATATATTATTAGATAAATAAAATGTAAGTGTTAGTAATCAGTCGTGTTTTTCAATTTTTTGTTTCTATAATGATATGTTTCGTAAGTGCATTATAATACTATATTTGTTGCAATTAATAAATATTTATATTACACGTTTGTAATAATTCGTCTATAATCGTTTAATATTGAACTGAGAGATGATAAAATTATTGTAAAATTTTTTGTCACCTGATGTGGTGTTTTCCTGTCGACAAACTCTCGAATTTATTCTATGTCGATGAGAAATCAAGATTTGCACTGTGAGAGGTGTACGCTTCTCATAAATTATGAATGTTTTTTATTTTGCTGGAACATCTAAATTTCTTATATAATACTTTAGCTTTTGACTTTCGGTGAAAAACATTTTTAAGCAGCAATTATCTAATATTACTAGTTGCATTTTTTTATAATATGACAGATACGAAATTTTTCTTAACAAAAATGATAAAATTATAAATGCTACAACAAACATTAAAAATAAGCGGGAATATTCTGGAAACGTGTTTTCGGCAAGTTACCATAAAAATGTTTTTTTTTTTTTTTCTACAATATTCTTACATATTTAGTCTTCAGATGTCTGTTATTACTATATTCATATTTGTATTAATTTTTGTCTATTTAACAAATGGGATGTGAGGATGCGCTTATGTTTAAAATTTTATCTCTGTGTAGGTTTCTGTAAATCGTGGATATTATATGCACAAGCACTTTTACTGTTGTGAATAAATTTCAATTACAAAAGGAGCACTATTTTGCAAGTCCCCTCCTTTTCAGGATTTAGGCGAATGATAAAATTGTATTTGCCGTGTAGTCACACGCCCTGAGTAAAAGTGTAATCCTTTTTTTTTTTTTTTTTTTTTTTTCGTTAACATCGAATAAATCGTAAGTTCCATTATATCTTCATACGATGTCAAATGTTGCTAGGAGAAAGGAACAAGTAATAAGCACAATGTGTGGAGAGGGAAAAGATAGGATATAAGAGGCGCAATATAAAGTAGGAAGACCAGGTCGCAGCAAACTGAAGTAGAACACTTGGCGCAAAGAGGTGAACAGTGAAAGAACACATGGCCCGCAGTAAGCAATATAAGATGTAAAAATTATGATAATAAATTGGAAATACATAATAAATCGCTCGTGCAGCTTATTTCGTGCAAGTAATTCTACCCTCATTGATCTAAAAATTGTTTTCGTTTAAAAAATGTTGCCCCCCAAGTAAACTCGCGATTGCATTGTAACCAATGCGCGAATGATTAGAGCGATAAACATGGGCGTCGCCAGCGGGGGGCAGGGAGGGGCAGCTGCCCCCCCTGGAGCCTTGAAACTTTTTAATCAACTGGCATTGAGGAGTATTCATAGGCGCGTAATCATGGAAAATTTGGAAAACTTATGTTTTAATTGAGATTTTATTCTTGTTTAATAAAATATTAAGCCTTTACAACTTATAAATTTTATTTTTCCTATAACTCATATTTTCTATCTATCATTTTGCCCCCCCCCCCTGTCGGCTGGCAACTCATCTTGCCCCTCCCTGGCTCATCGGCTGGCTACGCCGTTGGCGATAAATAATTTAACGAAACTAATCTTTTTCGCTGCGTAATTTATTAAAAATTATATATTGTTTGAAAAGAGTCACGCGGTGTGGTTTATTTTGAAATGTATTTTGTTTTCGCGTTAAATTCAGTGAATTCTAGTAGTGCGTTCTCACGATTCTTGACGTGAAGTATTTTCGACCAGCAAAGTAAGCACGTTCCATTTACTTATTTACTAACACAAACAACTGTATTCCGTGTCCGCTTTCGTTATATGTCCTACGTCGTCCGAAATAAGAGACTCGGCAAATAATTTCAAATAACTTTACAATTTCGTTCGAATTTAGAAATCTAAAATTGGAAAATCAATTTTTTGATAAGCTTAATCAAATGCACAAGGAAATAAAAGATACCTAGAATTACATGTAACGACACAAATACCAAGATTGATAAGGCAATGGAAGAAGTTAAAAAATTAAGAAAAGAAAATGAAGATTTGAGAAGTGAGATCGCATATGTCAAAAAAGAAAACGAACTTCTAAAACAGGAGCTGCAAAAATTGAGTGAGTACTCCAGAGTGGACAATGTGATAGTTTGCGGAGGTTCGTACGGTGAGAATGTAAAGTCACTAATAAATAAGATAGGAATAAAACAAGGTGTGCAGTTTGCGCAGTGGGATATCAAAGCAGAGCATCGTCTACCTAAAAAGGCCAACGATTCCGCACCGGCGCCGATAATCGTGAAACTTCACGGTAGAGAAAAAAAAGCATAATTACTAAGTAATGCAAAGAAGTTGAAGATAAACAGTAACGATGTTGGCTTACCCCAATCAGTACCGATTTATATAGATCAAGATCTGATTCGCCACGTTAGGAAACTCTATGCAGTTGCTAAGAAGATAAAATAAGCCAAGCATGGTGCAGAGGCGGTAAAGTTTATGTACAGAAAACAGACTCAAGTAAAGCGAAGATAATAACCAGTGAATCAGATCTCGAACAGCTGACTGACGATTCCACGCAGGAGAGTACGACTACTCGGAACATTAGCCATGTAACCAAGCAAATAGACAAGATTAGTGCAATAGATTCGGCAGTAAAACACAGTGAGAAACATAAAGGTGTCCAGAAGCAGAGTTCTATCGATAAGTTCGTATTGACAGCGTCCACATCATACACACAGTCTCCAATACCAGCACACACACAAACGATAGCACAATCACTTCCAACCACACGTGAAAAAAATAAACAAAATATTATAAATAAATGAAACGTTTCTCGGCCTGTTATGAGCATGAACTGTCCTCACCCAGAAACGCCGGTAAACGAGAGTGAGTATACCTTTATTCCTCCATCACTCCCGTCATTTAAAATTACTACTAAAAGTTTAGTTAAGCGCAAATTAAATCAAACGAACAATATAAAAAATCATAAAAATAAAATAAAACACAAAGTTCATATAGCTACTCTGAATGTAAGGTCACTTAAAAGCACAGAAAGCCTAATTGAATTAGAAGAGGCATTTCAGAAATCTAATATTAAAATTTTGGGATTGTCCGAAGTAAGAAGACCCGGAGAGAAAATTATACGCACACAAAAGGGGAACCTATTTTATTATTATATAGGTAATAACTCAGGACGACAAAAAGGAGTTGGTTTTATTATTAAAAATAAATATATAAGTAATGTAGTGGGGACAAAGGGGATTAACGACAGAATAGCAATCTTAAAAATAAAAATTAATAAAGTTATACTATAATATGTATTCAAGTTTATGCTCCGACTACAGCTGCACAGAATTGGGAAGTAGACAATTTGTACGAAAATTTAAGAAACATTTTAAATTCAGTTAAAGTATAGAACAACAACTTAATAATTATGGGGGATTGGAATAGCCAGATAGGGCAAAGAGAGAAAAGTGAAAAACAAACAATGGGTTTGTACGGTTATGGGAAACGCAACGAAACGGATTGGATGCTCATAAGATTCTGTCAAGAATTCAATATAAAAATAGTAAATAGTCTGTTTAAAAAAAGAATAGGCAATAGATGGTCACGGATATCTCCAAATCAACAGTATAAATCACTAATAGACTATATACTAGTACCTAGCATGAATCAGTCAATTATAAATTTCGAAATAAAAGGTTTGAATAAATTCAGCTTCTATACAGATCATAGACTGCTAATTATGACAATTGCAATTGATAAAGAAAAATACTATAAGAGAGTCATAAAAAATTTGAATACAGAATTAGACTATGAAAAGTACGAAAACATAATTAGCGAAGAGTTAGGGAAGATAAACTTAAGTAGAGATCAAGAGATTGACGAACTATATAACGCCGTATCTCAAACAATAATGTCAACATTAACAAACACATCCAAGAAAAAAAGTGGAAATATCACACAGATAGGCGAAGTAGATGACATTTACCAATTGCGTAAAAGAAGAATGGAAATTTTAAAAATCTTGAACAGGTCTCCAAAAGAAAATATTGAATTAAATTTAGTGTCAAGAGCTATAAGAAATAAAATAAGAGAAAAGGACCGAGTTCAAAAAAATGAAATTATTAATAATATTTTAGAAGGAAGTAGAAATATAAAACTGCTAAAAAAGAAACTCAGTATAGGTACACTATGGGCAACTCACTCCTTAATAGGTTGAGACTGGGACACACATCGATATCTCACAATCATATCCTCCAGGGAACCCCTCCACCGATTTCCTGCCCATTCTGTAATGCAGCAGTGCTACCTTCGGTGGAGCACATCCTGAAACAATGTAAAAACTTAACAAGAATCAAGGACGAACCACTACACCTTCTTTTAGATAACCGTCCAGAACAGGTTCAGACAATGCTAATCTTCCTTAACAGAAATAATCTAATAAACAAATTATAATAAATCCGATACTCGTTGTGCCGTAATGACCCTGGCAGTTATACATGGCCAACGAGTAGTTTACAAAAAAAAAAAAAAAGAAAAAAAAAAAACTTTATGAATTTGAAAGGGGAGAAAATATGCGATAGAAAATAAATAAATAACTTCATAACTGAATATTATAAAAATTTGTATAATGACATCGATAACGCGATCACGGTATAAGCAATTCTATTGAAACTAGTTTTCCAGTAGAACCAGAATTTCTGAATGAAGAAGTAGAGGAGATAGTAAAAAGATTAAGACGCAACAAAAGCCCAGGCAGTGACAAAATAATGAACGAACACATAAAATTGGGAGGTTTACAATTAATAAAAATCCTAACGATCCTATTTAATAGAATTTTAAAAACAGGCATTGTAAACGATATAATATTGTTGTTTAAAAAGGGGGATCGACACAAAATTAAAAACTATCGTCTAATTAAGTTTGACTATTTCAAAAATTTTTTCAAAGTTTTTAGAAAATAGAATACAACCTATTGTAAAAGTCGAACAACCTGTAGAACAAGCTGGTTTCAGAAGGTCGTTCGCTACAATAGATCACCTACATGTCATGAACCAAGTCATTGAGAAATGCATAGAATATCAAATCGAAATATATATGGCTCTAATTGATTATAATAAAGCTTTTGACTCGTTAAAACATCGGTACTTATTTGCATCACTTAAAAGTCAAGGAGTTCCAGAAAATTACATAATATTAATAAAAAATATGTATAAGGACCTTAGAGCCAGAATATTTACAGATGTAGAGGATCGGCGCTTTAATATTAAGAAAGGGGTTAGACAGGGAGACCCGTTATTACTGATTTTGTTTAACTGTGCTTTATATTTTTAGGAATTTGCATTGGGATAACAAAGGTTTATGGAAAAAGAATTTCCGATTTAAGATTTGCAGATGACGTGGTTCTCTTGTCAAATTCCTTGGAAGAACTTAAAACTACGATAACAGAATTAGACGATGTGGAGAAAAAATCCGGGCTTTCCATAAATATCGGAAAAACCAAAATATTTACAGAAAACCGAAACGCTAAAATAGTACAAGTAAACGGAATGGTTACAGAAATAGTAAATCAAGTAACGTACCCCTATGGGTCAGCAATTATCTTTTGAAAATCGTATTGAAACGGAGATAAATACTGGAATAACGAAAGCTTGGAACAGGTATTGGGCACTAAAATATATTTTTAATGGCCCTTTTAACAATTACCACAAGAGTATAATTTTCAACGCCACTATTATACCAAGTTTAACACATACGGCAGGCAAATCTGGTGTCTGACTTCAAAAATTATTAATAAAATAAAAGTAACACAAAATACAATCGAACGGTCTATTTTAAATATTAAGAAAAAAGATAAAGTACCATTCAAACTGATAAAACAAAAATTAAAAAATAACATATGGATGCAATCAGATATGTTAGAAGACAAAAATAGGCTTGGTCATGTAACGAGAATGAAGGAT
Organism: Icerya purchasi; assembly: GCA_039619475.1. Lineage (NCBI taxonomy): Eukaryota > Metazoa > Arthropoda > Insecta > Hemiptera > Monophlebidae > Icerya > Icerya purchasi. The sequence continues at coordinate 265,947,195 of CM077115.1, read as the reverse complement.
GACAGATGGACATATACTTTCTGGTTTCTTGTACATCATAAAAGAAGAAGGGGGCATCAGTTTACAAGGTGGAGGGACGATTGCAGTAATTTTTTATTGAACAAAAATTTTCAAAAAGTAGCCATAGATAGGATTGAATGGGAAGGATTACAGGAAACCTTTGCTCATCATGGGCCGAGGAAATTTAATATTTAGTTTTTTATAAATCAAATTTATATTTAAGAATTTCCTCAATAAAGATTTATTATTATTATTATTATTATTATTGTTTGAATAATTCCTCTGTAATCGCCTAAGACATAGGGTTTCGAAACCTCGGTTTTCCATCTTAACTCACAGATGGCGAAAGCTAAAATAAGTGCTAAGTACAAAGGCTTGCCTTTTAATCAAACGTCAAAATACCTCGGCGTTGTCTTAGATTGAACACTCACATACAAAGAGAACTTAGAGAAAGTAGCTCAAAAAGTGAAGACAAGAGTAAACCTTATCACACGCCTTGCAGGTACAGCATGGAGAGTGAAAGCAGAACTGCTCCAGGACTGCTACACTGGCACTGGTGTATTCAGTGGCAGAATATTGTTGCCCAGTTTAGCTGGCTAAGAAAATTGATATACAGCTGAATACAGCACTACGCTTAGTTACCGGTACATTCAAATCAAGCCCCACTATGTGACTTCCAGTGCTTGTAAACATATATTTCTATCGTTCTTCCCACAGAGAAGAGGCATTAAAGCGAGAATGGGCTAAATACGATAGCACGCATCCTCACGTGGAAAAATTTATCAAAGATATTATACGTCTTCGGTCTGGGAAAGCGGCATGGTGATGGCCAATGAGCTTCGGACAAGTGACGATGCAGCTAGCAGGTGAAGGGAACTTTGAAATAATTAGACTCCAACTTATCTTAAATCCAATCAGTAGGGTGCCTGGGTTTGAACTCAGCAGAAAAGCGTGGTGCAATTTGAATCAAGTTAGAACCAACCAAGGCCGCTGAAAGTATTTAATGAACAAATGGAAGCTCTCGGAATCGGAACTGTGTAGTTGTGGCGAGATTCAAACGATGCCGCACTTTGTTAACTTGTGTGAAGTATCTTGAGGAAGGCGCAGTAGAATGGCTTATTCTTCTTCACCCGCCGTCTCCGTTACGAAGGTTGGCGATCAACACGGCAATGTCTTTTCTAGACATGGCAGATCTGAACATTTTAATGGGTGCACAGAACCAATGATGAAAATCCTTTGTCCACGAATTTTGTGGGCGCCCTTTTAATCTTTTGCCCAAAAGCTTTCCCTCCATAATGAGATGTAAAATTTCATGATGTGGCCTAGGTAACGTAGTTTGGGTTCCTTAATCAAATGTAATAATTCCGGGCGTTTATTGATTCTTTTGAGGACTTGTTTATTAGTAACTTTTAAGATCCACGGAATTTTCAGTATACGCCTATACGAATATAATTTAAACGCCTGTATACTTCTTTCTGAGGTAGCATCTAACGTCCAACTCTCGTTGTCATACAGTAAGACCGAGAAAGCGTAGTAGCGCAGAATGCGTAATCCGAGATTTAATTCCCTTCTGCAGAGCAGGTTCTTCATTTTTATGAGCACTGCTCTCGATTGCTCCATTCGCGATTAGGTTTCTTTCTTATAGCTTCAGTTATCGTCGAGAAAGTTACCCCCAGGTGTATCTAATTGATTTGACCTGTTCTAGTTTTATCCCATCTGCTTCTATTACGCATTGCACACGCTTCTTAGAGAACACTCATATTTTTGTTTTAGAGCTGTTGATAGTGAGCCCATATGGTCTATAAGTTTGTCCATTATTTTTTGCAGTTCCTCCTGACTATCAGCTATAATCAGACATAGTCATTCGTATGTCGTATATTATTAATTGTGACTCCATTTACCTTGATCATACCGTCATCCTCATCAAGCGCTTCTCTGAATATTGCTTCCGCATATAAATTAAAAAGCAGAGGAGACAGTATCGCTTTCGAACTCCTTTTTTAATTTTTATATCCTCCGATGTTACGAATCGTATCTCAGACATTTGCTTCCAATACAGATGACTTATTATGTGCAAGTCCTTCCTGTCTATAAGGATACCCTTTAAAATTTCCATCCACGTTCCATGTTGTACATAATCGAAAGCTTTATGGTAATCTAAGGCGCACGCGTATACATTAAAAATGAATGGCTGACGAGTTTTAATTTATAAATAGACGACGATATTTTGTAATTTTGTATTTTTAATCTAAATTTTACTTTGATAAGAGCGTAATTAATACGACAATAAGAATGGGGTTTCGAACAATACGTTAGTATTCAGAGTCGTTAGGGTGTAGATTTCGTTCGCACTCAATATTATCTTACTAGAAATGGAAAAGAAACTACAAAATTAAAATCGTTTGGCCTGTGCTAATAATCGAAATATCTTACCGGAAAATTTGTGCTGCAAAGTTTAAAAACTGTATTTTTCGAATAATGGTTAATTTATTTGCGAATAAAAGTGACCTTTACGCATAAAGATTTTCAGTAAAACGGCGATATTCGATTTTTAAATGACATATAATGAAGTATTCGTGTTAAATTGAATTTAAAATTTCAATCTTACCCATTTTTTATTAGCAGAAAATAACAGATAATCCGTATAGTTAAAAAATACTTAATAGTACTGCGCCGTTCGTGGATCATCACAACATTAAAAATAAATATTACGAAAAAAAAATAATAATAATTTAATTTAAAAATTAATGTTTTATATTAATTATATTAACAGAGTTTATAATAAAACTGCTCCTGCTGTGGGTCGTCATTGTGGGATGAAATAGCGGCCGATAACTGCGAAAGGCCTAAGGGGAAAAAAGTAACTTAGGTATTCATAAAATCGTTAATATCTGGCTTATCTTTAGCGTTATCAATTAATTACCGCCATCTGATTATTTACTTTTTGTTACGTTGGTAATTTATGATCGTTGCGTGTACGTTAATTCTCTTAAATCGAAGTTAAATTTTTAAGAGAAACAAAGGTGACGTTGCTGCAGTTTTATTTTGACGTTGCTGCAAGCCGTTATAAGTTTATGACGCTTTTTTTTTTTTTTCGAAAAAAGAAAAAATAGCGAACTACATTTTGTACTAGAAGCCAATCTTCTTTTATTACTAATGTCTCTTCAGGATGTGAACAGAGAAACGGTTTAGTGCATTTGAAAACGAAGTTTATGAACGCTAATTCTGGGAGTCGAATAATATAGAGCAGCAAATGGGATAATTGTAATCTAAGCAAAAATTAAATGAGGAGCACAAACAGGTGACGACGGATCGGTCGGTTTTTTGACGATAAGATCATACGTTTGAGGTGTTTTCTAAACTTGATTGCAAGATTGATTTACGTGAGAGAAGAATCACTCTATTAAAATTCCCGCAAAGATTAGCACGTTGATATTTTGCTAGAATAATCATATTACTAATTGCGATGCAGAAGTTTAAGGAATTTCATAACATGCGTTTATTAAGAATTTTATTTTATTTTGTTTAATTTAATACAATGTAGAGCCCGTAAACGTTTTTGCTTCATAGACTGCAAAGCTGATTTTTTTTATTTGCTATACATCGGATAGCAATTCATTACGATGCATTCACTTGTGCATAATATTGTGAGTAAAAGTACCACTTAAAAGGCTACATTGCGTACACTAGTAAATGACAATAAGTAAATGTCTTCTTAACGGTGGTGTTTGGAATTTGTCATTTGTATGTCCGCAAGGTGTTAAAGAAGACAAAACGGCGGTTAAAAACAGGCAGCGATTCCACTAGCAGCTTGGCAATAAGATGTGATATTTAGTAAAGCAAAAATAACCTTTAAGGGGGGATCTTGCTTTGGAAGATCAAAAAAATCGATTTTTTTATTTTATTTTCTAAATCGATAGATATAAACTATTCAGGGCATATGCACAAAGTTGCAGATGCCAATTTGAAGTACTTTTGGGGATACAAAACTGAACGGAAAGGAGCGTCGAGCAGGTGTACGCACATTCAGCTGGGCTCGGTCGCTCTCTCCGACCTTGTCACTTCTACTCCGTTAGAACAGTTATCTGTGCACCTGTGTTTCTACTTTGAGCTTCTAGTATCAACGGCCAGTTCTGCTGCGATTCCTAGCGCGTACACATCGTTAAACATCACGACAGGTTATCCAAAAGGTGAAAAATCAACTTCCAAACGGATTTCAAAGCCGCATAAATGAAAATTTCACGGTAATCAATTTACAAGTGATGACAATGAGAAGACTTGGATACGAGTGCAGGTGCGAAAAGAATTATCAACTACTGCCAGCTGCGAGAATATAATTGTGAATCCGCTTCATTGTTATTGCATTATCGAATTTTTGGCAGTTTTTCATACGATTGCTGATATTGTATAGTCTGCAGATCGTGCAAAACGAAGTATTAAATTTGAAGAGTGCGGGTACCGAGGTTTAGGTTTCAAAATTATTTTTTTATCGTGTATATGTGAGCGAAGGGAAAGTAATTCAGGACCGTTGCTAAATACCGATTACGAAATAAACAGACGGATCGTGTTCGTTATGAGATTACTCGGTATTTCACGAGAAGGCATCAGTACATTTCGTGGCCTCATGGACCTGTGCCAAGGACTGACGAAATCAGCATGTGATCAAATAGTGCAGCACTTTTACTCAGCCTCGAAATCGGTATTTGAAAAGGTCAGTGAGAAGCCGTTAAAGAAGAGCGAGAAAAAAATGTTAAGAAAGAAAAATTCGAAACTCATTTGAAAGTGTCTGGCGATGGATACTGAAAACGAAGGTGGCTTTACCTCATTGTACGGTGTGAAAAATCTCATTGCATACTACTCCGGCAAAGTAATCGACCTTATTGTAAAAAGTACATATTGCCACGCATGTACCTTATCAAAAAAAAAAAACATTAAATGATGACGAATTTGAAGAGTGGTATGATAATCACAAAGAATCATACTCTTCAAATCATGAAAGTTCAGCAGATGGAGCTAGATTCTATAATGGAAATAGAAAAATTCGGCCTGAAGTATACTAATTATATCGGCAACGGCGACTACAAAACTTTTGCAGATATTTCGAAAACTAATCTATATGGTGACGATTGCCTCGTTACAAAAAGTGACACTGTATGGGACACGTACAACAACGAATGGGTACGCGTCTCCGAAATATAAAGAAGAAACTCGTCGGTGGTAAGAAGCGGCTAACGGAAGGTACCATAAAAGAGATAACAATTTATTATGGTTTGGCAGTTAGAAGAAATATTGATTCTGCCCAAGAAATGAAAAAAGCTTTGATAGCGCCAACGCTAGATCATTCCGCAGACAAATCCCCTCGACACGAAAATTGTCTAACAGCAATTGATAGTTGGTGCGAATGGCGCAAAGCTGAATGCGTCAATCAATTACGATATTTTGAGCATCCTGCTCGATTGATCGACGAAAAAATCAAGAATTCGCCCGATTTATGAAGAACTATCAAATGACAACATTTTAACGTTTAGGCGGTCACACGCGCAATTTAAACGAGTCGTTCAACTGAATGGTCTGGCGCATCAATCCGAAGCACTTGCATTCCGGCCCAGAAGTCGTTGAAATAGCCACCTACTTGGCTGCAGGCATGTTTAATAAAGAATACTCAGCGATTTCGAATATTATGCAGTTATTTGAATATTAACCAACAATTTAAAATGTTTACTGATACCGCGGACGAGTAACGAAAGAGAGAATAAGCGCCCGTCACTTATGGGGCTCGTACGGCTTGTAGACTCGAACAAATGCATATCAAAATGATTTATTTGAAGAAGCAGAAGGACTACTGTATGGACCAATAATTACCCGATCATTAGCGTAAGAAAGAAAGATTTTTCTCTTATTGAAAACTTTAAAACGCCTTTTCTCGAGTTTTCATTTTTTCGATTTTTCTGAATCGGCGCGCGCGCGATAGGGAAAAACCTAAATGTCCTATCGACTTGAACAAAAATTTTGTTCTCTTTAGTATTGAATTCTCCCCTATATAAACTAACGAAATTGTTGAAGAAGCACTTTTTTTTTTCAAACCCGAAAAAGTCATAATTTTAACTTTTTTTTCGGTTCACAGAGGGGGGAAAAATGTATAGTAATTGGAAATTTATTTGGTTTTTATGTTTCTAACAAGAATAGCAAACTGCATCTCTCCCGCCAATTACGAACTACAGTAAGGTCTGTAGGGACTTTACTTTACGTAAAGGAAGCAATAAAAAACTTGCCGCCCAGCGGTTTACTAGTCACTTAGAAACCCATCCGAACCCGTTGGCTATCAATCTGCTTGACAACAGCTAAGAAATTCGACGGCTGAAACGCTCTAGAGTCTTTGACTTTATCTTGAACAGATGTTCCTGGAAACCTTGATAGAGGTGGCCCCTTACGCGTTAATTTGCATTCCAGTACAATTGCTTGAGAGTCTTCAGAGACCAGTTGTGATTATAAAAAAAAACAAAAAAAAAACAACTTCAAATACGTAAGAAAATGTACCCCGAAGTTCGCTGGGCTAAGTTATTTTTTTCTCTTCTAAAAAAAAAAAAAAAAATCCTCAAAAAAGAGCTTTTTAGGTCTTCTAAAGCAGGATCCCCCCTTAATTTGGTGTTCTACAATGAACCGAAATATACTACTTTTTACATATAAAATACACTTTATTAAGTAAAAACATAGACACTATAAAGATATAAAATTTATTATTGAAATTAAAATTGCCGACTAGTTTCGAACAGCTCGCGGTCCTATCGCTATGACATAGACCGAGACTAGTCCGAAATTTCAATTTCAATAATGCATTTTATATGTTTATAGTGCATATGTTTTTACTTAACAAATACCCTTTGATCAACCTACATCTCTGGCCAATTGAAATTACAATATTATAGCCCTCTCTTGGCTTCCGGGGCAGTCATACCTTCCATTCTGTAATTTTACTCAAAGGCAAAGGATATATTCACAAAACAGCGGGTTGTCTTTTTCCTCCTTCAGCAGTTTCGGTTGTTCTTCTTATCTTCTTGCTTATCCATTTCTTCACTATACGTAGGCGATCATACAGAGAACTTTAAACATAATCAGGGATGTATTACTATGCTTCGTCGATTACGAGAAAGCTTTCGATAGAGTCGATCACTTGAAGCTAATCGAAATGTTGCAAAAATGTGATATCGATAGTAGAGACGTACAGTTTACAAAGTATTTATATTGGGATTAGAGGGCAAATATGAAAATAGGAAATTAATACGCCGAAGAATACTGTTATATTAAAAAAGGAGTCAGACAAGGATTCGCACTGTCTCCTAGGCACTTCCATGCTGAAATCCTCGAATCTAAATGGATCAGGATTCCGAATTAATGGCCAATTAATAAATAACATTTCATATGTGGTATTATAAATCGTTGCAACTAGCTAATCGGCTGCGATTGCCTGTCCATCGACATACCGCAGTCCGTTCCTGCAACAGCTTTTTATTTTCGCTTTCATATTTCCTTAATTGTTTCTGTTTTAAACATAAACCAAATGGGAAAACTATTTATATCACCGACTGAGATCGAAAGGATTAAGTAGAATAAAGTAAAAATGAAAAATTGTTTTTGAAAACCTACCGGAGGGGTTTCAAAAATATTTAAAATGTAAAAAGTTCAATCGTATCATGAAATAGAGCTTTTTTTTTTTTTTTACGCTAACTGTTTTATACAGATTTATCTTAAATTCACGTACATATTCGCAAATAAAAAAAAAAAAAAAAAAAAAAAAACGAGAAAAGAGATTAGTACAATTCATATTGGATCTGTTCCGCGGATTTCAAACATGGTAAACAGTTGTTTTTACACCTTTTTACAAAATTTTCAAAAATATTTTTTTCCGAAAATAACCAGTTATTTTTTTCTGAGTACACGCTTATATTTCTGTATCAAATTTACACTTTCGAAACTTAAGTCGATTGAGAGGCATAAAAAAAAACGAAACACTACTACATCAAGACCATCATTTAATTGCTTTAGATATAAATGAGCTGTTGCGTTACTTCAGTACCGCACCTACAGCAATATGCTTAATCCCTGAAAACGGAGTCAACATAAATGCCGATTTTAAAACGGCATTCTTTCGTTCGACGGATGATTTTTTACATTTTTCCTTTAATTATTTCATAGCAATCTAAATGTTGTGAGTAACTGTTACAATGTCTGGAAACCAGTGAAAGTTTTAAAGTAGGCAATTTAGTCCGTTATATGTTGTAAAATTTAACATCAGCTTTGTCCGGATGATTTGACAGCAGTTGGCACAGTAGGGCACGTTTTGCAGAGTCGGCAGCACACTGGCACCGCTTGAGCAGATGCTTTACAGTCGATGAGCTTACATAGGCACAAAGTAAACAGGAAGATGGAGGAGACCTCCAGAGACGAAGTTATGAAATAATAGTGCATTTCCCAACCGAAATCTCATAAGAATTAAGAATTCCCTGCGTGAGATCGGAAGTGGTGGTCATCGCGGGGGTTATTTTTAATACTGTCCCATGAACGTTGGACTGTGTCAATTCTCATAGTGGGGAATGGGCATTAAAATCAACCAATAAAATGGTTACGGGACAAGTTAACAGGGAATCAATCTGTATACGAGTGAGATTGTTGCAGATGGAAGAAGATGACAATTGCAAATATTTACAACGGGATAAAGGAAACGATAGATATACCTGACTTTGGTCGTTATTGCTTGTAATGTAGCATTTAGAATTGTTAAAAAGAAAAGACATTTTTACTAATGTAGCAACTGACCTGCTGAACTCTGAGAATAATCAGATCAGTACAATTTTTAAAAGAGGAAGAATATTATATTGTTTTGGATGTGTTTTTTGCAATGGCGGGAGTGCGATTGCAGATTAATAATTTTAGTTCTTTCATGTGTTTGACAGTTCCATTGCGTGATATCCTTTGTTATGCATCATAGTTACATACTTGCAGTCTCGTAAACGATTTATGGATTATGTTAATCTGTGACGGTCCTCCCACTGTGGAGGTTCACCTAATCTTCATCTACGTTACCTAGTATTAATGCGGGAGGAAATCTGTATTTTACTTTTTGCTCTTTCAGGTATGATTTTGTATTAGTATATAAAATAAGTCACCTCTATCTTAGGTGAAGTCTCGAAAAAAAAAAAAAAAATACTATAACCTTCGACATCATGATATCATTAGTGAGATGAACTCTTTAAAACCGTTGAAATCGGCAATAGCCATAGACTGATAGTTACCAAATGGAGGTTTGACATTAACTGTTTGATTTTTTCGAGAATAGGCAGATTGGACTTGATTATTTTGCTGATGGTTAGTTGGACGCTGGAATATATTTTGCAACTAGACCAATGAGGATTACTTTTTGATTTAGCCGGATCAGATGGAGTTTTCTCTTTGCCGGTTAGAGTGTAAAACTTGCGCTCAAACTATCGAGCGAGTCCACTGGAGAAAGCGCTAAGTGGATATGTTTGATGATTTCACATTTACTTTTGACAGTTGTTCGTGGCCGATTTTATGTAACGGAATTCGGCGACGCTAAAGGTTAATGCAGAATTCGCATCAGTCTCCCGCTTCAGAACTATTTCAAAAAAGCTGATATTCAGAATGTCGTCCATAATTTTCCACAAAAATGAATTCTTCGTTTGCGTTTGTTTTCCAACATATAGTGGGAGAGAATGCTTGAGTTCATTTTCAAGATCTAGAGTGACCTTCTTACTTAATCATTAGTTTTTGAAACAACCAGTGTGGGGGGACCAGCCTCTTCTCTGGTAAGTTACATTAGTGCGAGTTTAAATAGCACATGGATGATTGAAAAGTCTGAATTTCACTGTAGTTTACGGTTTCGCTCGTTCAATCAAGCTTACTAATCCATTTGAATACCTACTTGACTTATTGTTATCCTTACTTACTATTTTAACCTACTTTTCGAAATTCCCGCAGAACTCACTCTTCTTAACCTTTAAAATATTTTTTCTAAATTTTTAGATAATATTTTAAAATGTTAGATTTGTCGTACGCAGATGCTGCATTTTTTTTTTTTTTTTTGTATATAAATAACCTATGGAGAACCCGCGAAGCAACTACCCGTCTACAGATTTGTAATAAAGCTCACAATAATTGATCACATACAATTAACTGATGTGAATATATAGTAACAATTTTTAAACACACTAAAATTGCAGATCTTCCATAAAATAATACAAAATAAAATTGACACTTATACAATACTACTATTTACAATAAGGAAGAATTTCCTTACACAAAACAACTAGCAATTCAGTTTATACACCGGTCCCAAACTAAATAAAAGATCAATATCATACTTATTATCTAGTAATCAGTTTTTAATTTCTAACATGTTTTTTTTTTTTTTTCTTTATTCTTTAAGTTTGCGATTTCAGTCAGAATTTTCCCTAATAGGTCAATCAAAATTGAATCCTTTGTTTTATTGATAAAATTATTTTTGACCTTTAGGCCTTATACATGTTATTTTAGCCGAGGCTCTAGTTATCTTCTCTATTTTCCGAATTTGAACGTCGGAATTTGTAAAACACTGCAATTAATATATATCATCGAAGTAAGTTTTTCCACTCACATTTTTTTTTTCTCTCTGTGATTCCAGACAAACGGTGTACATTGTTTTTTTTTTTTTTACTGACAACTTGGAACAACTAGTCTTTTGTAATAAAACGAAAACGAATAAATAAATATAATTTAAAATTGTATAATTTAACATTCATACTTTCATATCATAAAAATAGTAGTAATTTGTCTTTATAATTTAGGCAAAGCGAAATTTTGACAATCGTAATTTTCAGTAAACGGATTACTGCACATTGATTAGTAATGATTAGTAAGAATTATTGATTGTATATGATTCATTTTTCGGTTGGCCATGATCCATTAAAAGAACCATCTTCCCTTTCGAATAGTTCCGATAAGTCAGCTGATAGTGAGCTTTGGCCACCTGTTGCAAAGTGTACTCTTTCTCAATGACCGGAGTTACCCCTCCGGTTGCAATCGCGCTTAATATAAAATCTGCGGCTTTCCTTTGTTCGTCCTGTACAGAAAAATAAAAAACATTTCGCATATTTCAAATTATTCTTCAAAATTTGAATAAATTGATGAAAAAATGATGACGTTAAATTTCCCAGTATAGTAGAATCCCGTAAACCTAGTCGTCGGCAATGCAATGTAAACATTCAGCGGTCAGATTAGTCAATGAAAGTATCGTATAGTTTATGCTGTCGCGTAAAAACATGCTAGACGCTTGAATATGTCTCACACAGTGTCTATTATACTCTTGTCTGTACATTTCCCGAAATTTTAAATTAATTAATCGATGTCTTAGGTCGTAAGAAAAATTATTCGGTTTTTAATTAATTAAAAAATACACATACAATAAATTCTATTTACATTCATTTATTCTGGTTTACTCACCCTACTTGATATGAACTAGAGGTGGACGAGTCCAAAGTCGACTCTAAGTGTGGACTTTGAGTTTTTGAACTTGACTTACACAAGTCGACCCTTTAGAAGCAGCGGCACTGTATTAAAAACCTGTGTCGAGGTAAAATAGAATTCGACTCTGACTTATAAAATCGATCAAACGTTAAAATTACGGAAACCAACACTTTAATATAAACGAGTCGACTATGAACTATGAAGAAAAAATCCACTAATGATTCGATTTTAGAAGAAGAACTAGCTAATTCTTTGTCAAGCATCTTTTATTTCGGTATAAGCAAAAACTCTTTTCCTATATAGTACTCCTAATCGTACCTGTTTGTTACAATTATAAATAATAAGACAATTAAAAATATCAATAATAAGCGATAAATAAATACATAAAAAATATGCCGAATTAGTAATGTTTTAAGGCCCTCATCTTCAGTTAAAAATACAGAATTGAGCTGTATGACAAGTTGAATTTTATACTTCGATCTTGTCACGCAGTCTGGTTCCGTGTTCTTGTTTTGTTTTTGTTTTTACGTTGAAAGATGGGCCTCCTAAAATTGGTACTTTTTTACATGTTTATTTATTGCTTGTTATTGGTATATCGAATTTTCTATTGTTTGTAACTTTTTAAGTTTGTATTATCTGTTCTGTCATTTATCTAACCAGTATATTGCTCGCAGCTACTTTTCATTTCCTTATTACCTTTATTGTCACATTAATATTATGCTGAATTCATTTTATTATATCTTTGTTAATAACATGTTGTATATGTGTGAATATTTTTTTTTTTTTTTTTTTTTTTTTTTTTTTGGGCTCATCAACCGGGAACCTTTACCCAGAATAATAAATTAGAATAGGAAGGAGTCAATTATATCTTGATACAATACCAAATGTTGATAGGAGAAAGGAACAAATAACAGGAACAATCTGTGGAAACGAAAAAGATAGGACATAAGAGGCGCAATATGGAGTAGGAAGGCCACGTCTCAGCAAACTGAAGTAGAAAGTAGAGCACTCAGCAGAAAGAGATGAACACTCAAAGAACACATAAATGTGTGAATATATGATTTCAATTGTTATACCGGGTTAGTCGATTTCCCGACTGACATTTCCTCGCAGAAAATTCAAATAAAAGAACCTTATAATCAAAAAAACGATATAAGATACATAATTGATGCTGCTAAACATACAAAAGAAGCATCTGCAGGTCATGATGGGTTCCACAACACGCTCCTTTTAGCTATTTTACTTGAAAACTTTTACCGAATCCGGATGGAAAATGAGTTTCCCGAGGCTTGAAAAATAGCCGTTGCTAAAGCACAGAAAAAATCCTTTAACTGCAGAGAGTTATCGTTATACCATCTCGTTTAAATGGTTGCTCGAGTCTAAGAATCTTATTTGTTTATCTCAATGTAGCTTTCGTTGCAACCGATCATACACACCAGTTGTTTCCTATCTAAAATTTTATAACAGACGCGTTAAAAAATAATCTTCATTTGCTAGTTGTATTCAAAATTCCGATTCATAAAGTTATGAAACAATTTTACTTTGCTGGGGGTTCTGTGGAAATCTTATCACGTTTATACACAGATCTTTCTTACTAGCCGAAATTGTTTTTCCGTTCGGATTGGTAACAAATCTTCATTCCTACAACAGTCTTTGATGAATGGTGGTATGCCTCAGGGTTCGGTGTTGAGTATTTCACTCTTTAATATTACTATTAATGACTAATACTGCTAACTCTCCGGTAAAAAGTTTCTTATTTGTAAGCTATAGTATCCGTTAGAGAACGTTTCAAGCATGTACAAATCGACTGGCCACCTGGTGTTTTCTCAAGCAGCAAACTGCTGCGACGCACTTCTGCCAGATTCGCAAATGTCAACGTAAAATATGTATCATTCTTTAAGGTAAAACTCTTCTTAATGAATTGTTAATCCGTTATCTTGGATTGTTCATAATTGCCTTGAAATCCGCATTTAGGTTACGTTAACAAAGCTGTTTTCAAAAAAAAAAAAAAAAAATTATCGCATACTGTCTGTGATGTCATCGAATCTTTTTATTATGGAGGCTGCTATGTTTTTGCTAGTCCTAGATTTTCCAGTCCTGGCAACCGACCTTAAGAAACACATAAAATCAGAACTCTTTACATTATGGCGATAGAAGTGGCAACTGACTTTACCAAACAACAAGCTTCGACAAATCAAGCACTCAGTTGAGCCTTTAATGACTTCGCTTTCAAACCGCAGGGATGACGTTATCATCAGAAGACTGCGGTTGGGTCATACGCGTTTCACTCATGCGTAACTTATCAACAAAATTCCGGTTTCACGGTGCATTGTGTGTAGCGCTATCCTCTCCGACTTCCATATCTTAACTGATTGTTATACTCCTTACCGAGAACGTCACTCAATCTTCCTCTTTCGTTTCTACTCCTCTTCAAAGGCGACCGGTTCTTCTCTGTCTAATTTAGTCACTGTGCTTCATCAATTCAGTTTCTATTTCTCGATCTAACCTCTAGCCTAAGTTTCTGCATACGACACTTTAATTTAATTTAATATAATAATAATAATAATAATAATAATAATAATAATAATATACAGACAAATGAAACAAAATAGATAGAATGTCCAGTGGTAAGCAATACGTGCAAGATTTTTGATTCTATGCTAGATAATTATTTATATTACGATTTTAAAAATAAATTCGTAATAGCTAACTGGCTTATAAAAAAAGTTGACTTGCACCTGCAAAGTCGTCACAATCGACATGTCCTACAAGTTAAAGTTTTATAATATGACCATTATTCCGTGTAACTTGACGCAGCTTTAGAAACCATACATAAAAGTTTGCGGGATTATTCTTAATATAATAAAATAAAACGATGATGATACCTGAGTGTATTTAAAAAAACTGACTGTGTACACGAATTTTCCCGACTCGGCGATACAAACACGATTTCCAACTACCTAAAATATTCACAGTGATTTTAATCAATTGTTTATCTTTATCGTAATTATCATCATCATACTGTTCACGACTAGACCCGTAATATTATACGAGGTGCAGCCAATTAAAAATTTTCCAATATGGCACAAAATACCAAAAATAAATATATATTATTTACGTATTTTAATATGAAAAACGAAAAAAAAAAAAATTGACAACAGAGATATATAATTTAATACTGAATTAATGATCGAGTAAATTTTAGCGAAGGAGAGATATGCTAATAATGAATACAAAATAATGTAATTTGTGTTGGATACAAAACGAGTAATAAATTATTTCTTTACACGTAGTAGGATACGAAGATTAGAGGCAAAAATCTTAATTCTGAAGGTGATGAAGTTCAATTTTTTTTGGAACTGTAATTTCATCTTTGTCCAGTATTCATTTTAATTTAAAGTGATCGCGTAAAAAGTCATTTAGCATTCTAATAGATATGTCTGCGAATTAAATATTAAATTTTTATTAGTTATAAATCAGTTCAAAAATCCGTTTTTAATACTGACGAAGCCTTAAATTTATTAATTTTTTGTACAGATTAAAGTAGAAATTTTTTATCACCTTTTAAGGTTATAATTCAGAGCCAAACCGTATTTAATCATAAAAATAACTGTGAAGTAAATACAACGGGGGGGGGGGATATTAGCTGAGCTAACGAAAAAATTGAGTTTCTTTTTAATATAATTTTTCGTTCTGCTATTATTCCCAAAAATTTACCTTCGTAGCGCTACTGAAAAAAACAAATACAAACAGGCCAATTAGCCTTGTGGGTGTAATTTAGTGAAAGTCGTTTTACGAATCATTCGCAATAGGCTATGAGGAAAAATATAAAAGAGTTTTCGCAATTACCAGTTTGTTATCAGTACTAAAAAAAGGGTGTTTCTTGCGGTGAAATATCAACAGAAATTTAGCCATATTTTCTGTCTTATGAGAGAACATTCGATGAAGTGCATCGAAAAAGATTGGTGAAATTTCTCAAAAGTAGACGAGTAAATAAATATGATCATAGAGAATAACAGCAAACTTAATAGACAGCAAAAATTGCTACAGGTAGTCCGCTGTGCACATATTTAATCCTTAATAATATTTCATATAAAATTTGTAAAATTTTTTGTAACTCACGATTATTCGCCCGAATTCAGTCAAGAGATCTCTGTCGTTCGATATGTTTATCGAAGGCGTCATGTCCAGTATGCTGTCAAATCCTTGAAGTTCTAATTTGAGCAGTAAACTTTTAATGTCGCTATCTTTACTGAAATATGCAAAACATCATTATCACATTTAAACATATTAAAAGTTAAAGGCAGCTAACAGTTAAAGCGCACATGTTAGATCTAATCGGAAACATGTATATGAAACTTTTTGCAAGAATGGTTTATGAAGTTAGATGTTTCGCTAGTTTTAGTTATATTTCTTAATTTTTCAGTGGGTTCATTTTATATCCGAGCACTCGTCAACAACCGGTTGATAGATTTTTTAATTGTTTTTCTTTTCTTTAAAAATAATCATGTAAACACATATTCGTATAATAAACTCGACCGCGTTAGAAAACATGGTAGAATTTTCTGGATACCTCTCAGTCTTCTTATAAACCTGTATTATTATTGTTTTGTGTTTTTCCGTTGATTTCCGCATTCACGTAAGTACTTTCGGAATTTCGGTTCGTTACATACAGTGTTGGTCTATTCTAATTAATGCACATAACATTTATTCGTTAAATTAATTTAAGTTTTAAAATTTTGTCCCTTCAACTTTTTTCCTCGATCCTCAATACGAACCCCCCGAACTCTTGAATATGGTCCAGTCAGTAAAATCTAAACTGGAAAAGATAATTTAAATATTAAAAACATACGAGTCTCTTTATGTAAATGCTAAAATGTTTTATTTATGGAAACAAATTATGAAAGAAAAATAAATGATTTTTTCTTTTTTCAAATTATTCCCTTTAACTATGGTAAAAATAATTCAAGGGAAATTTACTTTTGATTTATCGTTAAGTCGGAAGACGGAAAACGAACTTCAAACGGAGTTCATTCTAACGCTTTTTTTTTTATTTCATTATTTCATCACAACTGACCAACTTTAGTGGTCATTTAGCCATTAATTTATTATGATAAATAATGTTTTGTGGAGGGTTAGTGCTTAGTAGTACTTCCTGTGAATTTTATAATGGCTGGACAAGTGGTCTAAAAGCTTATTTCGCCACAGTCTGCGTATTTCACCGGAGTTATCTAGCAAATTGGTAGCAAATGGATCCATACGAATGCTAAGTCCGACGACATGTTTATTTGCTTGTTTTTTGATTTCATTCTCCACAAACGTGACGTTTTAGTCCCATTATGGAGGGTATAATTTGAAAGTACCCGGGTGCCGCAGTAATCTCAGTACCATATTTTGAAATCGCTGTATTTTCTGTAAGTTGGATGTTTTTGCGTAGTCCCAAGCTGTATATCATACAATCAGATCGGTTTTAGAGCGCTACTATTTTATATAATAGAGTTTTATTGTCTAACGACAAGCCCGATGTCTTAGCTAACAGCCATTACATGGTTCTAGTTTTAAACCTCAAATGTTCGATTTTTTTATGAATGTGAGTAACACAGGTCAGCCTAGCGTTCAAGTCCATTCCTAAATATTTTACGTTATTGGTGTTTGCTATTAGGACGTTATTTATTTTGATTGGCAGGCGTTCAATATTTCGATTTGTGAATGAAATATGTGTCGATGCTAACGTTGAATAGAGTATTTATGTTCAGACTGTCGAGTCAATAAATTATTGTTATGAACTCATAGATAGTGAAAATTTAAAGTAAATCGAAAAAAAGAAAAAAACAACAATGGATTAATTGGTCAAAGTATTCTGAAATGGGAAAATAATGATCGAGGAAATTTTTGCTTGATAAACTATGTTAGTATCGACACTTTGATCTAGACGTTTGTCCGTACTGCACGTAACATCGGTATAGGCGATGATGCAATAAACAAAAAACGACAAAGTGTGGAGCATAAAAATCCCTAGACTAACGAAATATTTCAAATTTCATGAATTGCATTGGACGAATCAAATGCGGGTAACAAAATTTGTTTCGATTCGAAACTTCTGTTGAGTAGTATATATGTAAATGTAAGTAAAGAGAATTTTCAAAATAGCCCTTCTTTCATGAAAATTAAGTTGTTAAAATTGAATTTGATATTTCGGAAAATACAACTGTTATTTTAACGTGATTTTATTTTTTATTTATTTTTTTTCTTTATCCTAATTTGAATGCGTTCAATAAAGGTCTTACAAAACGTGCTTTTAGTCGAAGGAAATTTCAACGAAAGATTATATAAACGTATTTTTACGTGTGTTTACGATTGAAATTATTAATTAAAATTAAACGCACGTAATGTTATTTACAGTAAAATAAAAGAAAATTAATTTGAAACTAAAATTAAAATGAAAAATTTGCAAAATGAATTTACTGAAAGAACAGAAACAAAATAAAAGCTCACTTTCTTAAGATGTAATCACTTAACCAAATTCTAATCCCCTGCTTTCATTAGTTGGTATTATTTAATTTAAGGATATCGTGAATATTTTCAAAATAGAGCTGCTGACAGTGTTGTGAGAGAGTTTCGGGTTCTACAAGTAAAAAAACCCCGGAGGGGAGAAAAATTCCAAAAATTGTTAAATTGAGAATCTTGAAATATATATATACAGTAAAACTTCTGAATAACAGAAAGTCGCGGGACCAAAAAATTTGTCCGGTATTAAGAAGTGTCCGCTAATGGGAAATAATAATGTAAGTACAGATTCCTGAAATTTACATTATTGTGTATTGTAACGTATTTAACAGGAATATAAAAGTTAGTATGTAATATAAAAAAATACAGTAAATATTTACTTAAGACATACATGCGTCTAAAATATAAAAAAAAAAAAAATGTTTATATAAAATAAAAATATGTATATATGTACAGTACTACTACAGTACCTACTTATGTTTATATTCCAGGATTAGTTGAAAAAAAAGTTAGGCAATGGAGTATAAATCACTTTTTGTTCTTAAGAACGCAAGATAATCTATAATTTTAATCACTTATGTTCAAAATATATATATATATATATATATATATATTTTAAACATATACTGTAAATCCTAGCGTATCGAACATATTTCAGTTTTGTATGAAAAAATCGGTAATTTTACTTTGTTTCTTTCACTTAAAATCCGCGATTTGACATGCACTTGCCGTTCGGATATCATTTTTAAACTTTCAGCATCAGCTTTATGAATGAAAAATTTTTATAGTTTTCCAATAACAACTAACGAGTCAACATTATTCAAAGTTTCACAGTCAACTTCAATAGTTGTGTCTTCTTCGCCATCATAAACATTATTGTCATCACAGTCTACTGTATCATCGGATGGATTTTGTTGTTGCATGAATTCAGCTTCTAATTAATTTATGTCGGTACATGGATCTTCCACATGCAATCCCTCGACTATTAAACAATAATCTGGGGTACTAATTGAACTTTTTTTGACAAACTTTTAGTTTAACAGAAATCGAATTTCTAAAATCATACTTATTAAAGTGTCTGCGTCCGAAATTGGGAAATATTTTTATATTGTGTCTTTTGGGGAAATGCCGGGAATTTTAAAATTGTCCGCTATTAGGAAATGCCCGCTATTTAGAAGTGTCTGTTAGTAAAAGTTTTACTGTATATATATATATATATATATATATATATATATATATATTATATTTATATTATATATATACGTTTAGGTGTGTGCACGCATGCGCGCATCGCTACTCGCTTAGGAAAATGGAAGAATGACCTTCTATCTGTTTTGCGCTTTGTTATAGCTGGACAATGCCATTAAAATCTATGTAACTATACAAACATTGAAACCAAGTATAAAGTATGTTTCGTGTACTAATAATTTTACTTGTGATAAACAATGTGATCAGCTCCAGCTTGTCTCATGAGTATATCCGATTTAACTGAATTAACGGACGCCACCGCGCAAGCACCTGAAACCGAAATTTTATTTTTTTCACCATCATTTTGATATCAGTTTATTAATAAAACCCCTTTCTTTCCTTTTCCTTTTTTCGTTATCCATTTTAATCCGATACAAATAATGCGGAAGTAAAGTCTAATATTTTAAGGGGAAAAAATGAATACCTAAACATAATAAAATGTATAAAGCAGTTTAAGTTATTGTAACAACTTTAATAATAACTGTTGCTAACCAAGAGCTTTAGCTACCTGAACTGCCGCATACCCAAGGATCCCGGCTGATCCGTGCAACAAAACCAAATCTCCTTTCGTCACGTGTCCCCTTTTAAATAATAAAAACTTTAAATTTTTTAAATATTTGTAATGTTTTTTGTTTTTTTTTTTTGCTTAAAAAAAATGCAAAAAAGGGCCGTAACTGATGTAAAACGATTTCAAAATTGGTACTACTAATTTAATTTCTAACTTTTATGATCACACCGAAACATTAATTCTGACGAGAAAAATGCCTTCACTTCGGATTTGAATTGCTCTAAAATAAAAAGAGGTGATATTGTTTCTTTTGAACTGAAGTACTTTAATGCTGAAGTATGTTTCTCGGCGAAATTAAGGCGCTTCTGTACAGAATCTGGTACTTCGACGATCAATGGAATTATTAATATTACGCGGAGTAAACACACTCAACGGTTTTAATCAAGGCATTAAACGGATTGATCATTAATGAGGTTACGCCAGGCGATTTCGAGAACGTCTCGATTTGTTGTTCTTATTGATCTCGATTTGTAAAGACAGACGCAGTGTTTGTAGAAGCAGTTTTGGCAGCGGTTTTAGTATTGTTTCTTATTCACGAACTAAAACGGACAACATTACTAGAGCGAAATTAATTATGGAAAAACGGCCTCCATTATGGCATATGAATTGGAAAGATTATGCTAAACAAATGCGAAGAAATTACAAACATGATATGATGGTAGAGGGAAAAAATAGTTAAATAATAAACTGTGTAAAAATGTCTCCTGTGCCTGCCCAAAATGTATCATTGCCTATTCTATAATTAAGATCAACACTTTTGTTTTCCGCGCAGATCAAAAATAAACGTATCAATATACTATTTCTTACTAAAGAACGCAAATATCTTTTCTCTCTTTTTTTTTATATTATTACAAAGTTGCTTAAAATAATAATCAGCTTTAAGTACTACAAAATTATTGCTACGATCGTAGATAGCGACGTTGCGGCTGGGAGCCTAAAGAGTTGCATACAATAAGTATATCACCTTCGAGCGTCGAAATTACCTACCTGTACAATCCAGCTGTACAAAGTAAGTAGCGTTATTGGCACTTGCTACATGCAACGCTAGTGTACACACGCAAGACTACACTTGCAACTGGTATTGTGATTGTTTGATTTATCGCGCTACAAGTGCTGTTCCGCGTGTGTCACCTGTTTATTAACTAGCGGGCAAATTACGGGGTACAAGATGGATTGCCACTGCCTTCCACGTGAATTAACGATTATTTAATTTAAATTTTCGTAAAAATTGATGTCATCACCTGAGATCAAACCTGTGACTTCTGTGACGGAAGATAGGCGCTCGAACAACTAGGCTATCGCGACGACTAATATATAGTACGCAGTAATCCTAAGTGGTTCTTCGAAGTAAGTAGTTAGGGTGTAGGCGTTTTAGTCGTGCGTCGTTGAGTTGTGTTATTGATCAATGAAATAGCGAGAGGATTAATGTGTCCCGTCAGACGATCATAATATCGGCTACTATAGAAGTTTATTTCCTCGATCAATGTGAGCAGTCGTACATCCCTTTGTATGATGCTGTTGCGCACAAACCGTAGTGCATCGTGTAGAGGTCGAAGAAATTTGTTACGAAACGCATGAACTATCTTAAGGTTGCAGAGTTGGCTGTAGTGCCTCATAGTTGGATACCATATTTCCAGGAAGACACATGGACTTGATTGTAGATTTTTACGATAAATAACACTCCTTGGATCGGAAAGGTTTAACTGCTCAACCGTCAAAACCGTCTTACCCAGGAGTCTCCTTGATTTTTATTTTGATAATTTGTTCTGTAACTTCGGCAGATGAGACTTGTCTGCTCGGAGAGTAGCAGCAATTCTTCTCTAAGCGTGCTTGTCGCCTTCATTTCGAGTTCGTATGGATCTCACACGTAGATATCGCTTGTATCTAACCAGCTCCAGAATCTCTACCTACTATTACAGACTAATGTGGTAGGGTAGGTCACTATGCAGGTGACACATCTCAGTGAAAGTTTCTCGTAAAAAGCTCTACACCGTTGTAGATGTTCTTGAGGGAGTCAATGTTGACGAGTTCTTCTACCTTTTCCCGGTAGCGTGATAAGTTCGCATGAATTGACAGCATTCTGGATTTTGTAAGATAGTAGTTAACTGCTATCGTCATAGTTATAATGAGTGCGTTGTGATCTGAACTCAAGTCAGCCACTTCTACGTTATGTACTTCGAAATCGGTTCGGCGAGTGGAATGTGTCTCACAGAGCAGCATGAGATCAATTGCATGGTTCTTAATGAACAAATTCAAGTTCATTTTTATTTTGAGTTACATCATAAGCATTCCAGATGCTAAGACGCAGACCTACTTGCGACGTATTTAATTTATTGTAAGATGTTCATTCTGCAAAAAATCCCACGACTTTAGTTTAGTTTGTTGTGATGATCGATGCTGGTGTTTGGCTAGACCTGTTTCGACTACATTCGCGTAAGAAATACCTCTCTGTTTAGGCGTGCCGGCAGTATACTCGGGACCCGTTTGGCCATAATTTCTTTGTAGATCATAAGCCTTTATAATGTTGGTAGTATGTGGTTCTTTTGACATAAAGCGTGTTTGGCAGGTTGATTCGTTTTTTCACCACACTCTGTCGATGGGAGTGTTCTTTCCTACATTTTCCACTGCGAAATTTCCGTCTGCAGTATCTCTTCGTGTGTCTAAATTCCTGGACGGCGATTGCATTGCGCAAGATCATCGAAACACTTCGGGGGCTCGATTTGGACAACTTGTCTGCGCCATCGAGATAAGTCGAAAATACCTTTGTTGTTGTTGTTGCTAAGCTCTAGTTCAATAAAGAACATACCGAGTTTCTTCTTTTCGGAGCGGCTCTTAGGATTATGCAAGTTTCGAACAGCGTGTCCATGTTGAGCCAGTTCGTTTCTTATACCTTTTTCGAAAGTAGAGTGATATTGTTTAACGACCACTTTAGATACTCGCTCAGTTTTGATCTGGTACGAATAATAAGAAAGTTTAAGTTTATCCAAATAGGAGGGAATCACTCTGCATCCGCCCGTATTACCGGGCAAAACACACGAATTGTGTCTCTTGAGGTCGTCTGGGTTGTATAGGAGTCAGAAGAAGTGACTTCAAATGAATAGTAATATTTCAAAATCAAGATTTTTCTTAAAGAAAATTGCTTTATAATTTTAAGTACCGCTTCTAAATTAATTTCTGCAATTAATAGGATTATTACAATAATG
The DNA here is from genome assembly GCA_039619475.1 of Icerya purchasi. Classification (NCBI taxonomy): domain Eukaryota; kingdom Metazoa; phylum Arthropoda; class Insecta; order Hemiptera; family Monophlebidae; genus Icerya; species Icerya purchasi. The sequence continues at coordinate 265,924,152 of CM077115.1, read as the reverse complement.
CCGTAGAAATAACTGCACTATACTAATCTGTTTCTGTTGTGGATGACATGTCTAAATACAGCAAACCGAAACGAGAAATGCGTCGGTTAACCGTCGGGTGTGTCATATTTTTGATTAGAAACTAAAGCGTTTAACGTCTCGATGAAAATCGCCTGGCGTGTTCTTACCTAATCGTTCGTAAAATGTTGGTGCATTTTACTAAACTTCATTGAAATGCACTGTACCAATGTCTCTGTATGAAATGACTGCACAATGACTGTATAAGAACTGAAATGGTAATTCTGAAAGGATTCCTGCTGTTTTTTATTCGTAGATTTTGAGCAGTTGTATCATACTATTTGACTTTGTTGATATAAAACCAGTTTTAGTGGAAAAAACTTGGCGGTACTTTTTTTGAGGGGAGGTTCTTTTATATCCCTATCGTATGATATTTCAAACATTTGACCAATCCATGACGAATAGTCAACCCAACTTAAACTTTAATGATACAGTTCTTTTAGCAATTTAGAAATTTGAGATCAGAATGCAGTAATTTCCTCAACATACTTTCTTGTAAATACATATAATTATCCACGATTTTTTTAAGTTCAAATGGCTCAGTCGTGGTACATAAATTCATAATTTTTCGTTTAAAAACGGAATGTGATTGCGTCTTTTAGTACTTTATATCACTGCACAAAAGTAATTCGAATTCAAGCGCATAACAACTGATCAAAGTTACCTGAAAAACAATCCCCTGAAACAGGTGAAGTATGTGACATATATTGAAGCTCCCTGGCTGTAACTTAATCTTCCGTCCAAAGGATAACAATCGGTTTCATTAACTGCAACATATTCGGCATAGCCGCCTGTATCAACGCCGCAGAATACTCGATCACCTTTCTAAAAAGTAACACAGAATCCACATTTATATATATATATTGAAATAAATTTAGGTTCCCAGAAACAAACTTGATACTCGGGTCCCTGATGTTAAGAACTTACAACTGATTAGAGTTCTTGATGACTGAAGTGTTCCTCATTTAGGTAACTGCCAACCTGCGTCTCTTGCAAATGTTCTCAGCGAGCGCAGAAAAACATAATACTAATACGGAAGAGGAAGAAAAGTAAATAATTTATTGCAGAAACAGCAATACTCGCTGCGTGAGATTTTCTCTCACATGTCTGGATGAAACGGCGTTACCTAGAGTACACGAAGGTGGGAATGTTGGAGCCTTGTATAGCTGGAAGGGAGGAGCATCGCTGGCCAAAGGACACCCTACAGTCAAAGTCAGTCACCTCTGGGTTTCGGAAGGAGGTATTTGTTTTCGTTAGTGCTGAGTTGTGAGAAAAACTCTCACACGCGAGTGTTTCAGTTTCAATTTTTTCAGTGCCTGTGAAACTTTTTCATGGGCATGTGGGGTATCGTTTTCTATGTAATTTCGGACGCTGAATCGATTGCAAATTTATTACGATCTTTATGATTTTGTTAAATTAACGTGATAAAATAAAAATCAGAAATGTAATAAGTTGGTTATTTTAAAGTTAAAAAATTAATGTTGTATGCGGATTGACATATTTCAATAAAAATTCTTAGAAGAAAAAGCTGAATAAAGGTCAAATGGTTAAGGTGTACAGTTCCAGAAGATAAAAACCAAAGGACGTGAACATATATGTATATCGGTCTTCGATTGTCGGAGAATAGAGTAGCGAATTTCTCAAGATATTAGATAGTTTTTCAAAAACGCTTCAAAGTAATTATGTGAACGGGAGATGATAAAATTTATATTAATATATGTAAATAAATATTATTTTAGTTTTGTCGTTTTTTAAGTCAATTTATTTTTGAAGAATAGAGGAATATTTCACGACTCGGCCATATTTATTATTCTCATACGACGGATCCAAACATAGACTATTGCGTTGCTAAGTATACCTACCGGTATCGATTGAAAAAATTAACCAAAAAGTGGTCCAAACCCTTAATTTTTGGAAGTTGGAGTGTAAAAGTATAGTGAAAAAGTAAAAGAAGAGAATAGAAAATTATTTTCAACCATACTGTTCAAAAACTGGGTAGAGTTTACACAGAAATCCCATGTGAGAGAAAATCTCACGCGCGAGTACTGGCGTCCTGCTTTGCCTAGCGAGTACTGGCGAGTTAAAGAGAAAACACAGAAACCCGCGAGCGCCAGTGACACAATGTATCATCACGATTCGGATAGCTCAACGCACGGAGAACAATTATTGTGACCGATCAAATTTTTTAACACGTTGCCCTTCCGCTCATTATGGGATTATTTGCCCCGGTGGCGGTGAGGAAATCTCACTACGGTCACATTCCAGTGATACTCTCCCGGATGTGGGCTATCAGTTTTGGAAGAAAAGAATGGTTTTCTACGAAAATAACACGTGTATTAAATTATCTGGACACAACACAAACGGCATACATCGACCAAACGGACCAATTACAAGGCTAGCGCACGAAAACATACATTTAACCGAAAAAAACACAAGGAATATGGCTTCAAAAGGGTGCGGCGATTCGAGTTTTGCATGAAACCGCAATAGGGCGACTGGATATAATACGTTCATAGTAACGGTTTTCGATCGACCGACTAAGCGCGACACATAGGGTTGCGTTGACTAGCATATAAAACGGTAACACAACAACGAACGACTATCGGCGACTGTATCTAGTTCGATATAAAACGGTATCGATTAACGGTAAATTATCGAAATAATAATATCAATTATCACATTAATACATCAGGCTATGTGCCTACCAATCACTCGACCGCTCCTCACACATATATAATACAATACTTCCTTAATTCTCACGGCATACGCTGCGGACAAACGCTACCTTTTTTGCCGACAGACACGCACACAACAAGACACATAACTCCACACGTGCCGTAATTTCGACCGAAAAAAGTAATTTACATTCTCAGCCAAGTAAGCGTCCCGGATCGTATGACAGCAAACAATACGATGATGCCGAGAGATTGAAAATTAACCGAAAAGAAATTTCTAGCTGGACATCGTCGCTAGATAAAATTCCAAATTGGTAGCAATATTTTTATATATATATATATATATATTAACAAAAGTAGATTGGTAAAAGTAGGACCGAAAAAAAAAACACTCCGTAAGAAATATCTTCATAATTTATGACTTCTACGAAGAGAGGGGAGGATATTTCGAACTTTTGGAAAATTTTAAATTACTAGTGCCGATGGTGTTTTAGGTACAATCACGATATTAGAATAATATGAAGTTAATACTTGCGTTCGATTGATTTTCGCATAGTTAATAATAAAATTAATATTTGTGCTTCATGAATTTTCCTATAATTGATGATGAAATTAACATTTGTATCGGGTTAATTTCCTAGCTGCAGTGGCGATTTCTTTGTATAATCATTTCGTCAACGACCTTCTAGATAATCACTAAAATTTTAAATAAACTCGATATTTTAAAACTAAAATTTTTCATAAATGTTGAAATACTAAAATATTAAACCGAAATATTAAATTTTTAATATTTAAAAGTAAGCATTCTCTATGGATGCTTGCCACGCGATTGGTCAATGCTTGAATATGTACCGTACAGCTTTTTTGGAAACGATCGTGTAGGCGAAATGATGCACGCGTAACAAAAATAAATGTTCGAAGGACTCACTCGCTTGGTTACATAAAACATCACAGTATGACTAATTAAGCTGATTTATGCAATAACGATTCCGTACCTATTTATCTGTAAAATTTATCGTTTTATATATTGCGCTAATTACGATTACGTTTTGATTACTTAATTTATTTTCATTTAATAAATAATATGTCGAAGTATTTTTAACACGTTTTTATTAACTCGCTTTCGTTCTTGTCTCTGTTCGGGTGGAATTGTACAATCGATTTTAATATAACTTCCCGGTGAGCCATAGACTTGATGACAATGCAGTATTATGTAAATATCATATTTACACATTAAAGGTTAGTTTAAAAATAAGTAGTTTTTTTTTGTTTTTTTTTTTAAATAAATAAGATGTGGGTCTCTATGGTTAATTTTGCCCGTTGCGTGAGTGCTTATTATCATTTATTCTAAGTAAACAAACATACAATTAATCATTCTTACTACATAAATCGAACATGTTAAACCAAAAAAATATCAACCGAAGTAAGTATAAATATAAAAAGCACAATAACACACCCGTACATAAGGGCCGCTTACATATTGAGTGTCGCATACATTAACGTGCAGGAAAAAGAGAAAGAAAGGAAACGGGGAAATAAAAGGTCTAAAAGAACTGTAAAAAAAAAAAAAAATGTAACAATAAAGGGAAAACCTTAATCTTTGCACCATTCTTTCAACCACTTCCTCACTTCCCTTTTCCATACACCGGTTTTTTTTCCTTTTTCATGTGACTGGGCATCTTCTTCTTGTCCTCAATTCGTAGATTGATGGATAACCTTTTACGATGTTCGATTCTGTTAATTGAACTAAGTATTAAAATTTCCTTAATTCGGCCTTTCTTTTTAAATTTGTATAATTTGTTGCTTCTGTATCCTTTATTGTTTGCTCGATAAATGTTTTTCTGCGTCTTCCCTTGCAACGCTTACCTTCCATTTTGCCTTCCATTATTTGTACTCATTAATTTAATTAGAACCGAAACATCTGATGAATGCAACAGGTATTATCTTGATTCCTTGTTAGTCGAGTTTTTGGTCTGGAAGGTACGTTATTGCGTTTAAATTCAAGTTAAAATTAATAGTGCTTCTTGGGAGACATTTCATTATTTTCCTTCCGCCAGGTTGATGTAGTGACACTCCGCTTCCCCAATGTAGTAGTATAAATTTCAAACACCTTTTCTGAATTTTACCTATTTTATTAATTTCCGTTTCTTTAAGGCCTCACCCCATATTTGGATCTCATATAAAAGTCTAGAGATTATTATTGCATTAAAATATATCCGTAATGTTCCGTATGAATGAACCGGCTTCAATTTATATAACGCTGGAATTGACCGACAGCAGTCGTCGCGGTAACTAAATCAAGAATAATTCAACGTAAATAGATTTTCATCTAGTAAATTTCAAAAATGCTGAAACGGATATAACGGCTAAGAAGTAAAATACCAAAACGAATTATTAAAGCGAACAAGACGCTGGAAAATTGGAGGACCTAGACGAGAACGTGCTGGAAAGAGAGAAGGAAGAATATTCTATAATTAAAATCAGCATCGTACGACCAATGCGAATTTTTAGTCATAGAAATATAGAGACACGCTTAGCCCATATCCAAATTAGGCGTGCGTGCGATTTGAAGATCACCTCATCGTAGCACGATAAATGCGGAAGATTCAGAGAAAAAGATGATACACTGCTAGCAACTTTCGCTAATGACGTGGCAACCATGGCAACGCACGAGAACGCAGAAAAGCCCACAGAAAATTTACAAGCTGTGCTGAATAAAATCATCGATTGGCTGAGTAAATGGAAAATAGTAATAAATGAAAATTAAAGTAACCCCACATTGCTTTTTTACAAAGAGAAAAATCGTGCGTGACAAATATCATATATATCTGTGAATAACAAGCAAATTGTACACATTCATCTGTAAAATATGTCAGAGTATACCTAGATAGAACACTTGCGTGACTTTATCAAGACAAAAATAACGGAATTTAATATCTAAAGACAACTTCACTGGTTGCTTGGACCGCGTTCTCAATTACATATTGCCGAATAAAATATTGCTATATCACATGGTACTAATACTTATATGGTTGCACACAGCTGAATTACCGGGACGCACATCCAAAAGCAATGTAGAATACAAAAGTAAGGTGCTACGATCATTGGTAGGAGTACCATGGTATGTGTCTAACCGCAAATCAAGATTTACAAGTGAAATATGTTACCGAAGAAATATATAACTAGCAATTACATAAATATCACTTGTCGAGGTTGATATGAAAACGCTCTTGTAACGAATTTACTGCCAAAAAACCAGAAAGTTGCAACAGGTTGAAAAGAAGGAACGTTATTGACTATTCCGAAGAATTATGCGATCATCCGTGCGAATGATTTTAACCTCTATATTATGTTTACTGTTGTAAAGCAGAATTCTGTGTGTTACATTCGATTGATGCTAGAAAATACGCAACCTACATTCATCTAAAAGCAACAGGTGTTCGATATCAAAATTGATCGAGGTATTAAACTACTGCAGAGCCCGCAAACCTGAAAGAGACATCGTTTAAACAATTTTTATCGTAATCATTATTATTGTCATATTCGGCATATTTAAAAGGAATAACTTACTCGGAACAGATTGAGAGATGACCGTCCGATATCTTCAATGTCACCGGCAACTTCTTTTCCCAATACGGCCGGCAACGGGGGCAGTACCGAGCACGTTCCAGATCTAATATACTGATCGACCGGGTTGACGCCTGCAGCCCTCACCTTAACTAGTACCTGAGCGGGGAAGTTATTTTTTATGAATTCCACAGGCTGTATTTTAATTAAGCCGTGATAAAATTAACACCGATCAAAACGAAGTCAGTACTTGCGCGGCCGTTGCTTCGACGAAGAAAAATCAAAATGTTTAAATAGTTTTAAAGCTCGTTTACTACCGGTAATTCTCGATAATTCGAAGTGAGACATTTTTGCTGCGGCTAGCTTATTTTTCTAGCTGTAACAGCGGCTACAAAGTGAGATCACTTTCGGCGTGTCACAACAAGAATCGAACCGAGTTCCATTCGAGCCCCGACTACCCTTTCCACCGGGTTAGTTGATCAACTACTCGGAAATGTAATAGGTAAAAAGACTTTTTCATATCTGCTCGGATTATTCTAAGTACATACCAAGCGCACATTAAGCAACATAGCTGAAGGAATTATATTATACGGATTAAGTAACAATGAAATTTATTCATGAAAGCAATCTCAAACTACAGTACTGGAAATCACATTGCAAGGATCACTGATCATGCTACAAAAAACTTTAATAACACTAAACGCGCAGAACTACCATTCGACATACAAAGGTCATTGCTATAACTCGAGCATGATGGAGCAATTTTTTAAATGTTCGATTATAAGTGTGTCTATTACATGATCTACGCAGTACGTTTCTTTACGGGATACCACACCAGCAATAGTCGCCGCTGGAGTCTCACACGGTAACGTGCTCGGTTCCTTTCTCTTTCCAATCTGTTTGCCAACCCTTGTCAAATCGCAGTACACCAACTTCATATTGTACTGTACTGCAACTGGTATTGTATGCTATTCGTAAGTTTTAAATTTTCGCAAACTCTAAATAGTATTTGGGCAAAACTATAATCGCTAATTTGTGTGGCAGGTAGCGGCAAACCACCACGTATACCAGCTGTGTGTGCGTACTAGTTATATGCACCCGATATATATGTATATATATACACACACACACACACATGGGAGGACATTGGTATATCGATAAATCAAACAATTACAGTTAGTTTTTAAGTGTAGCCTTCTTGCGTGTCGTTTTGAATATAATAATTGCCATGAGCACCAAGTCTGTATAGCTACATTGTACAAATAGGTAGTCTCAACGCTCGGAATCGAACAATACGACACTTAAGAGGGCGTATATCGTACTCCTAACTCAACTGATTATTATTAGACACCAAAATTAAATGGTAGACCCTTACGTAGGAGTTTACATAAGAAATTCATCTTTTAAGGAAATACATGAACGTATTATAAATCGATTTTTTACAAACATGTTTCCAACTTTTACTATTAAAACACAAACATCATAAAACTAATCCGGAGATTTATCTCGATAATAATGGTGAAATAGCACGATGAAGTTGAGGTAAAATAAAAAATTGTTTATCCGCACCGAATCAGATTCGAATACATTTGCCAATAAAAAATGACTTGGAAAATTATTTTCGATGTAGCGACTTGAATGCTAATAAATATTTGTAAACGCTTGCATTACAGCTCAGAAATACGGTCACATTTACGAAGATTTTGAGCACTTAGCGAATGCCCTATTTTTGCCTTTCAATATATTTGAGATCGTAAATTGACCTGGGCGCAAGTTCGGTACTTAATTTCGAGCAATGAAATCCGTTTAATACGGTATGGTCACCGCGTTAACGTGAAAAGGTGAAGAAAATTACTTGACCATCCGAAATTTCTGGTTTCGGTACGTATTTAATCTTTAAAACGTTCGCTCTTCCAAAATTATCTAATATAGCTGCTTTCATAAGTCCCGGTTTTTCCTCTTGCCTGAAAATAAAAATTCAAGATAGTATTTAAATATCATAAACCGATACGCAGGTGTGGCCAAACTTTTATCTCTTATGGGCGACTTATTCTGTAAAATGTAATCTGCGGGCGACTGTGAATATGGGCAAACAATTTCAAGATTTTTCAAATTTTTCATTGATATTTTAATAAATAACTAACAAGAATTTCAGTTTAAAAAAATATTATGGCAAACAAAGCAAACAAATGATTATATATTTTTATTTTATGAAGCACAATAATATTTATGAAATTTAAAAAAAAATTACAATGTAAAGAAATAAGTACACAAAAAAATTTTAGCAAATAAAGAAAAAAAATAATAATTGTACTTTTTTTTATTTTTTTCGTTATGAAATACTTATTAACTTAGAAAAAATACACCGGAAATAAGCAAATGAATAAAAATGTGACCTTGCATAAGTCCAGCAAGTTTCTCAAAATTTGATTCATATGAACTTAAGGCAATTCTCAAACATGATTCCAAATGTTGATTTGTTAATTGCGTTTTTTTTTTTGTTTTCTTACCCTCCCCCTGGGGTTTGCTACCAGAGAGCATTAGCCCAGTAAAATGGAATAGATGCATGGAATAGAATAGAAATTATATTTTTATTTTGTCGACAATGGAATCAAGGAACACCCCTAGAATAGGAACAACTGAGAGAATAGGTGGAGAAAGAGCATTGAAAGGAGCAGGAAGACCAAGCTTTAAAAGATGATAATAAAGTAATTTGTTTTGATCGCATTCATAAATGAAAATGCGGATTCACCTAAATATGTTGATCCAGAGAAGGCATTGAAACGTGTAACAATTGTCCATATATTTGGATATTTATCTTTTCTTGTCAGTTTCCAAAAATTACAATCTGAAACCAGTGACTTAAGATTTATGTCACATTTAATATTTATTATTTCTTTTTCAAAGCTTGTTAAATTTGTAGTATCGAGAAAGTTGTTTAGTTTCTGAACTACACTTTCGACATCGATGTCATTAAATGAGCAAGACAAAAAACTGGCAATATCTTCAAGTTCACTTGATGTTAGAAATCTTCTTTCAAATTCTTTTAAAAGCAGTGCAATAATATCGGCATATTTATTGTATGATTTTTTTTATTTTTAGACTCATCAGCTAGATTTTGATAATGCTTTAAATCACGACGTTTTAATTGAATTGCAAGCATATTTAGTTTCTCTTTAGATGACTTCAAAATGCTTATCATCTCTATTATTGTTTTACCTTTACCCTCTAGTTGCAGGTTTAATTGGTGTAATTTTTCAATAATATCACAGAACAAAGAAAGATCAAGAAGCCATTATTGATCATTTAGTTGAAGATATGAATCACCTTTAGTTTGTAAATATGAGTGCATATTTGTGGCAGAAGTTCTCTTAGCATAATTTTAAATTAAAACTTATTACATATAAATTTGTCTTCAAACGAACCGTGTGTAATAACCTCATTATTTGCTGTCTGGCACATGATTTTGCGTCATTTTGTGCGATTTCCATTTACATGCACATGCGTTACGACTACAATTAATTTAAAAGTTAACATTCTCTTGCATTGTTCATCGGGATAAATACAAACAGTATGCCTGGCTACGTTGCATAGTCTATTCTGGTAAGAATAATCAATCGCATTCAGATTTTCAAACATTAACTTTTAAGTGAAGGCAAATTGTTCAACTTTAGCTTCGCGGGCTACTTTCAAAACCGTTGCGGTCGATCGGTCGACCGCGGTCGACGTGTTGGCCACCCCTGATCTATAGTATATATACATTAATTACGAGGTAATTTTTAGACCGGCCCCCATTAGATTTTAAAAATGTCCCAAAAAAATATCCTAATTTTACGTAACGAAAGTTAAATGTTAAATGAAAACGTCATTCTTATCAATGCACCCGTTAAATTTTGTAACAAGCAGTGATTTAAGTTAATGTGATTTATATCCTTTTGTAGCATGTTAAGTTGTTTCGGTAGTTTAATAAATATTTATGGTAGAAAGTTATCGGTTGTATTTTAATTTTTTATTATATCCACATATCTTTGTTAGTTTCGTTGTTTAAAATAGAGTGGTAGCAAGAGAAAGATTAGGAATGAGACTTTGTGGTACAAAGGTAAAGTCGCAGAAGAAGAAAAAGTTAGAGATTATCGTATAATCGGAAAAATCATCAGTTCATCTATAAAAATAGAACCAAAAGAAAGAAGACTAAAAGATTTGGAATGATTAAAATCGGGAAGATTAAGAGAAGCATTCACAGACCCCTTCCAATCCATAGTCGGCATTCGAAAGGAAAATAAATAGATAGGTCCTTCCTAGGGTCTGATTTGTACCACTGGGGGGTTATACTTGGGTGAAATTCATGTACCCTGACAGAAAATTGAGATTATAATTTAAATACATGCGAGTAAATATTAAAATACGTGTTTGGCGCCCTTTTCTATCGGTCTGCGTTCAGATTATCGGCCTGGAACCGCCTGGGGGACTTTTGTTGAAGACCCTTTTCCGGAGGACAGGATGTTCAGATTTCCGGTCTGCCCTCAGTCTAAAGCGTAAGGGTTTTGGGTGAAATTTGCATCCCCGGGCGGGAAATTTGTTTATAATTTAATTATATATAGGTAAACTTAAAAAATCGGTTACCTTATATCTCTGGCACAAGATTAGGAGCTGGGGGTCCTTTTACCAGGGGGACAGAGTGTTCCGATTATCCGGACTACAGGGGAACAGGGCGGGGAGACTGGACGAAATTAGGAGGAACTTGGGTGAATTTTGGGCTCGGGAACAAGAATTGTGGTTAATTTTTGTCCCCTGAATAAAATACTTGGGTTTTGAGGTTGCACCGGCTGCCCCATTTATAGGCTACTATCGCATGCGAAGGATCATGAAGTCGGAAGAGGGAAGGAGAAGAGGTTAACTGATAGCCTGAAGGGCACTCATGGAGTCGGAAATTATCGGATAGTCGAAGTTACGATTAGACGAAATATAAATAATCGCACGTAAGCTAGCTATCAATTCGACGGTAAAAATAGAACAGAAAGGGGAAAGACGAAAGCATTCGGAAAAATTAAAATCGGGAAGAATAAAGGAAGCTCCGACACTACCAAGCTCCTTGGAGCTATCAGTGGAGATTAGTATATGAGAAGGAAAAAGGAAACTGATAGTATAACCGCTTGAGGCAAAAATCTGGAGAAATTGAATAGAAAATATACGTTGGGAGGGTGTGAGAGATCATAAAGGAAAAATAAGAAAGATTATTACTGAAAATTATTTGGGACGAAAATTAACTAAGACGATGAGAGATAAGCGCTAAGATGGAAATTATATTAGGAGCAAAGCACCGGTTTCTGGCGATAGAATATAGGAAGAAGTTGAGAGGTAGTAAAAGGTACACGTTTAGAAAGAAAATGAATAAGTCCAAATAAAATCTTCGAATTGAGAGAGGAGATTTATTATATTAGATTCAGCGAACATTGCTGATATTTGTTAACATACTTTTACCATAACTCGGTCTGTTTTTCAGTTCCTAGGCATTTTCCATTTCTCCCGCGGAAGCGCATTATTTATTATTCAGCAATCAATCGATTACTGTTCTTGTTTTTTAGCGGGGGAAGGAGTTTCATTAATAAAATTCCTTTGGAACTTCGCTCAGAAACAATTGAGAAGAAAAGTTAGTTAAATTTTAATCGATCGAATGTGAATAGCATGGAAAAGCTAATAGCAGTATTTGTGGATAGTTAAGAAGCATGTAAGAGTTAGTTTTTATCTTTGTTGCTAACGAAAGTGAAGTATCATTCTGCTAGACATATTTCCGATTGTAACGAAAATTTTTAAATAGTTCAATACAAAAAAAAAAAAAAAAGTGATTTGGTAATTAGAACACCATGAAAATCATCGGAATCTGAAACTGTCAGTCAAAAAAAAAAAAGAAAATTAAAGCACAATGCTTTTTTAGGATCGGTACACATTTATATTATGTGTACCGAATCCTAATAAGATGGTTCAGAAACGAAAAAAATATCAAATAAAAATCAATAACTCACGAACGGATTGACTTAGAAACTTCAAAATTGGATCATTAATTATAATTAAAATTCTCTTTGAGACAATATATAACTTTGGACGCTAATAAATCTATAAAACCGTCAAGAATATATAATACGGAATAGAAACAGATCTCAAAAATCACTTAAAAATTCATAACTCATCACCAGATAAACCTTTAAAAATGAAATTCGAAATATAAAACAAAACGTAGAAGCTCTTTCATAAAAGAAAAAAAATTACGATTAAAAATTTATATAGACCTCCTCCCTTTGAGCCTAAAAACAGCAAAATAATTATGTTCACGTTAACAATAGCTCGAGTAAAAAAGTAGGAAAAACTAAGACCTCAAACTTATACACGAAGAACCGCTTTATAGGAAAACTGTAGGCGAGCTTACGGGGGGTCAAAAGATCGAAAGTTTTGAAAAAAATAATTTTTTTTCCGGGCATGTGATATATCGTTTGAAAGATCGCTATTTGCCGAGAACGAATCGATTTTCCATTTCCTTAATGAAACTTTCGAAGTTGACGAAAGTTCAAAAAAAGGCAAAAAAGCGATATGTAGCCCGCTTGTGGCGCAAGTATTATAGTTAAAAATTTTGAACAAAGTTAAAAATACGAGTTTGGAACATTCCCGATTTCCAGCATTAAAATTAGACCCTAGGGAAACCAAAAACTTGAAATTTTTGAATTCTTTCTTTTTTCACCTTCGGGCATGTGATATGGTGGTGGAAAGATCGCTTTTTGTCAGGAACAAAATCGTATTTTACTTCCCTAACGAAATTATCATAGTTGGCGAAAAGTTCAAAAAAGCGTGTAAAATTACGTATCTCGAAAAATCTGATTTCTTTGTCTGGAATTTAGTATAATGTAAATGTAAATTATAGTTATGTTTGAATGCTCAGCGTATGAACCATCGTGCTTGACTGAACTTGTTTCATATTTGAAGTTGAATTAAAGAAACAAGTGCAAATTTTAAATTTTCAGTTGTAGATAGGATGGCGGTTCATGCACGTTTTTTACCCCCTTTTTGAAGTTTGTCGAAGCCTTTTCATAAAAAACAACTGGAAAAAATCAGGTTAAATTTTAACCCGATCAGGTTTATTAATAAAAATGCAGGAATAATAGGTGTGAGAAAGGTAAAGACATAAAAGACGTAATAAAGAGTAAAATAAGTCTCAGGAAAAGGGAATACAAAATGCTTGAAATAAAAAGATGATCATTTGACGAAAGCAACTGCATCATTTGAATGGGAAGGACAATATGGACAGGAAACTAAAGAATAGCCAAAATGGAAGAAGCTATTTGGAGTATGGCTTAAAACGTAAGCAAATACTAGAGGCAACAATAAGGACCGTTGCCCATTGTAGCGAGGAATGTGAAATGTGTTTTTTTCGACTGCTCATTGCAGCGAGTTCGCTAAGCGAGGAAATAATAGTTTGCGACTAAATGATCGAATTTTTATTCAGTCTTTTCCTTTTATCTTTAATCGTTTATTTTCATTCTAATAAAAGTTTCTGTGTTAACAAAGTATATTATGAAATAAAGACTCATTTAATCGGCAACAAGTTGAATACTTAGGGTATTAATATAGACTAAAAATCAAATTCTGTATAAACGTTACAAATATTGAAACAACAAAAATTTATACATATTACATTTATAAATAACGCTGAATATGTTCCAAACTTTTGTATCACTTTATATGAGACCTAATAGTACATTTATATATGTATATAGGATCAAAATTAAATATCTTGTACAAAAAATTAAATTATTTTTTACTAAAGTGTAATAATTTTTAGTTTTTAGGTTAAATTTTATAATTAATTGTGTAAATGAATTGACTTAATATCCTAATTAAAACACTACAGTCATGGACGTCGCCAGCGGAGGGCAGGGAGGGGCAGCTGCCCCACCTGGAGCCTTGAAACTTTTTAATCAACTGGCATTGATGAGTATTTATAGGCGCGTAATCATAGACAATTTGGAAAACTTATGTTTTAATTAAGATTTTATTCTTGTTTCATAAAATATTAAGCCTTTACAACTTATAAATTTTATTTTTTCTATAACCCACATCCTCCTTTTTTCATTTTGCCCCCCCCCCGGCGTCTGGCAACTCATCTTGCCCCTCCCTGGCTCATCGGCTGGCGACGCCCTTGACTACAGTATAATTATTACTTTTAATGGAATCACTTTTCCATTATTAAATTTTAATGTACATTTTTCTAAAGTTTAAAATGTTCTTTACAAAAATAAATTAAAAAATTGTTAAAAATTTTCCAGGTCATATTTCAATTCTATATAATAATAAAATTGAAAACAACAGATTTTAAAACTGCGCGTGAAGATTAAATACAGACGAAAAATAATTTACCATTTTTTATTTCAAGCTTTTGTGTAATTATATCATCTTTAATGTTTACATTTTTTTAAATTTTTATGTTTCTGCATTGTATACATGCTTCCTAATCGTTTCAACTAGTTTTTCCATTATATAAAAATTAAATAAAAAAAGGAGAAAATATTTATACAAATTACAAACGAAAAATATAAATTAAAAATTGCAAAGAAATTCTGTATAAAAGACAACTATTATATCATATAATTATATGTATATATTATATAAATCGCTTGAAATAAGCGAAATCCGTTTTGAAAAACTCACTCAGCGATCAATCAGAGCGAGGAGTAAAATAACTCCTTGCTCGCCTCTTTCGACTATTTCGACAATATCTCGCTGCAATGATTACATTTAAATTTACAGTAATCGATTTTCAGAAAACTCATTACACATTTCATATTAGGAGGAATCGTGAGCATTCGACACGAACATCTGAAATGGGAACTTCTATACGGCAATAGAAGATCAGAGAAGGGGTTTTCAGAAAAAAAAAAAAATACGAGAAGCAGTAACGTAAATAACGGCTGGGAACCCACAACAATCCAAACAAAAAAAAAAACAGTCCTTAAGAAAAGTTTTCTTTTATGGGTATATATATACATATAATATACATATAATATATACATATATATATATATATGTGTGTGTGTGTGTGTGTATTTGTGTATATATATGTATATAGCAATTAACAGTTTTTAGGGGCATCTGTTTGGGCCGAATGAATGAACTGTAGGAAAAAACGGTTCTTCCTCCTAAGGTGATGAAATTTCAGCTTTTTTACTTGATGATGCCTTACAAAAAAACACAATCCGCAAGTGAGACGCGAACGCGGAACTCCTTCCGGAGGAGTGTCATCCAGACACGGGCCGACTGTTTACTACAACGAAAAAGAACAGAACAAAAGATGATAACACTCGTGACTTTTTTTTATAACTCGTTTATTCTTTTTTTTTTATTCACGAATTGGCGGACGAATTATTCACGTTCAAATTGAGGACAAAACAACAAAAAATACACACAAAATTTAGTAAACGGTTTATACCGACAGTGTAGACTATCAAACAACGATGGATATAACGACACGCGACGTTGCGTGGGATTAGCTAAATAACGATAGATAACCCGACGATAAAAACGTATTCAGCAAGATGCGAGAGACAATCTGTCAAACCTAACGTTAAACGCCGAAATTAATACAAAAGAAAGAGAAAGTAATGATACAAGAAAGTGAGAAAAGATGTGTTTGAAGAGGAAAACTCAATGTTTATTTTGAAAACGAAACTACGGAAAATCGGTTAATTAGTAGGAAAAAACATTAATTACAAAAATATTTCTTTATCGATCGAATTAATAATTTATTAAATTGAGTCGCAAATTCAGTTTATAATAATAATAGTTTGTGTACGACTTACCCATTGTTCATGTTCATTATGGAACACCATATCAGTGAAGTAAAATACAAACTTATAAAAATCTTTTTCGCCAAATAGTACATTTTCGATGATTAAAATTATCTTTTCGCTAGAGTCGAAAAAGATAAATTTACGTGGTAAACGTCATCGCGTTAGTGAAGAGAGCTTTTATGTAAGTCACAGTGTCGAAACTTATTAAGCAAATGATTTTTGACCACTGTCTCATATATTTAAATTCTTTCAGAAGCGCTACGCGAGGAATTATTGACGAAAACAACGAAATTATAAATAACTTTTAGTTGGCGCGATCTGGAGAACAACGAAACCAATTTTGAGGGCGATTTATGCACGTTATCTTAGCGGATAATCTCGCTTGCAGATAACCGTTGATCTGACAATAACACACACACGAGAAACAATTGCGATAACCGACTTTGTCGCTGAGATAACATTCCCATATCATATCTTTCAGTTTTTGACATCGTATCTGCCGCGAAAATAACTGCTTATCAAAAATCTTCGAAGTTATATCATTTCTAATCTCTCATTCCTCTCTTGAATCTCGCCTTGCTTTTCTTTTCATCTTGCGAACCGTGTGTATTTCCTTTTTTCTTCTTTTAATACTATTGTAAACTATTATTATGTTGTGCTTCTTTTTTTCTTCAACTCTAGCAGAAAAAACCGCGGTCGAAATCGATTTTTCTTCCGAAATTGGCGAAAAGACTGAAAATTTCGAATTCGATTTCACACTCCGCATTCATCATAAATGACCAAAATTATTTTTTTAATGTATCTTCTAGGAGGGAATGATCAACATCGACATTGGAACTCAGGAACTAAGGAAAGAAAGGAAAGTGTCATTAGATCTTTATGCGATCAACAAGAAAGGATGAAGAGTGTGTTATAAAAAGTGGAGGTCTATATTAGTAAATGTGATGAGTAGAAAAATGCAACAGCGATTGAAGAACATTCAAAAAAGATGTGATTAGTATCATTTGTAAAATAATAAGTAGTCGGGTAGAGAGGACAAAATAGAGAAGGATAAGAGCAAAGGAACGCGTAGACGCCACGTTGCAGAGAAGGAAAGTTGATAAACTATAGAGTGGCAGAGAAATGGAGGCAAGATGGTTTAATGAAAAATCAGGGAGGAAAAAATAAAGAAAATGACCCTCAAAATAGCACTAAACTCGACATAGAAAAATAAGTAGAAGAAATTAAGTTTAAAGGATTGAGAATAGTTTAATGAAGGATAAAAAAATACCCAACCGATTCCATGGGATCCCTTAGAGTCGTCGGTAAAGACGTAATGCGGTTTGGGAAAATAGAGTTTAAGATATTTAATTCCGACTTAATTACATGCGGAGGAGTAAGTGTCGATGGGATAAAAGAGCAATTAATTAAGTAAAGATACAAATAAAAGCTAAAGGAGAAGTATTGCGCATGAGTGAAATGTCAATTAGGATAGAGGAGGACTCTTCAATTCGTACCTATTTCACTACTCCACCTCTTGACTTTATTCCCCTTCGATTTCTACCGTTATTCGTGATAAGATCGTCGTTAAAACCGCAAAAAAAAGAAAAAAATCCGCGTTAATTTTTCAGTTGTATCTTGCAGTTGGAGAGGTCGTCACAGTGAAGGCTACCTTAACCCTCATGTGCACACCCGATTTTGTGAAAATTGTTTGACTCCCTTGATATTTTTCTAAATCCTCCCGGATCCCCTTTTTCTATCGAATGGTGTTGTCAAAAGATTTTGTTTCGATTTTTAACAATGAAAATTTTAATTTTGAAAAAAACCAACACGCTGGACATGCCCGGGTACCCCTCCGTGTGAAAATACACGATTTTATTCGAATTTCATTGTTATTACATATCAAGGTTATTGAATTATTCATTTTACAAATAACAAATATAAATAATTATTAAAAAAATAATAGCAAATTATTATGCTGTAAAATTTATTTATTTATAATATCGACAAAAATAGACTTATTCCACGCACTTTTTACATTATGTTACTGTTATCGCATGTTCATCGCATACTGCCTTTTCACAATTAGCATAACTTTTTATAGTTTTTCTGTGTTTTTTTTTTTTTTTTATTGTTTGTTTATAACACAGATGACACTATCCAGTCGCTTTTATTCGCCCTGTTGAGTCTCGCGCGGGTTAATGTCCAGCTGGGAACTCAGTCGAAGGTAAAACTTGCCTGTCTAAGATACTCTCTATGTCCAACTTTTTATATCATTTGCTATTTTCTTTCCAACGCTGTATCCTTTTCATTACTTCTTATAGTTATTTGCGTCTACTATATAATCGCGCCAAACTTTAATTTATGTTAACTTTATGCGAGTCTTTTTGCGATGACTGGTTTAACGTAATGTATATTTTACGAATCTAATGAATTATCGAGATTTGACTTGATCTGTACGGTGAAGAATGAACAAGACTCAGGCACAAAGTACTTTAACCGTATTTAGAGTTCGGTAAATTAATGATTAAAATCAGTAATGTATAAGGTGAATGTTATCATACGTAGTTTGCAGTTTATCTTATCAATGACGCTTTCGGAAACAACTCGGTGCATACTCGGATGGAGTTCTGGATAACTTCTATTGCATATCATCATAAAACATACTTATCTTTTATCAAATAAGGCTACTTTACATACAATCACATAGTTCAGGATTTTCTTTTATAAAAAATGAAAGTGGCATCGTAATTATTCTTTAAGCGCGTTAATATAACCGGAAGCATCGTATTTCATATCGATTTTAATTTTTATCGCCTATTTGCAATTAACTTTGATTAAGTAAAATTTTTTTATCGATTTATGTTAAAAATTATTTATTGTGCATAAAAGAAATGTTGAAAATTACAAAAAAATTAACAATTTGTCAATGTATGTCGGTAATTAGTTATAGTTCCAGTTTAGAATAATAATAAAATGATATGCTCTATTAAAGAATCAGATATGGAATTCAGGCATGGGGAATGGCTAGGAAAACATAAGTGGGGAAAATAAGTAAACTGCAAATAAAATGCTTGAAATTAATATCAGATCGTAAAAAAGAAGACGTACTGAGCGTTAGAGGAATGCGTATTTATTCATAAAGATATGGGAATACATAATGACAGATAAGGAAATAGAACTGGAGAAAAGAAGAAGAACAAAATGCTGAGGGAAAACTATTTATACAAATTGCCGTTAGCTAAAACAAAGATGGGGGAGCAAACAGACAAATACGTTATAACTTAGTTGTTAAATAAAATGCCTAAAGAAATAATGGAGGAAATGGGGGTGAAAAAAACGAAAATAAAGGAATGGTTACATAAAGAGGGAAATATGGGAACAATAATAAGCATGAAATAAGAGAAGAGGGCACGGAAATAGTGATAAACAAAAGTGAAAAAAAGGGGAAGGAAAAGGGACGGAATAAAATAAATAAATAAAATAAAATAAAAAATTAATAATAATAGATTAGTTATAGATAAGTTAGAAGTAAATAAAAATAGGATAAGTTAGTAATAAAATAATTTACGCGTCGATAAGATTGTATAATATATAAGTAGTATGGTGTATAGATATTTAGATGTAAGAAAACTCGTCGACAAGCGTCTAGCTTGACGAGGAAATGTGTAAATATTAAAAATATATATATATATTCAAAAAAGAAAAAAAAAAAGTAATATTACCCAGCATATCATTAAATGTAGAAATAAAAATAAATCTCCTTTTATAACGTATTGATTCTAATTCATCGAAAACACTAGTCACAAACACTTGTTTGACAATCAGGACAAACCTGACATTTATTACACATTTTTCTTACACTTTTTTTCTGCTGCAGGAACAATATTTTTTTTTTAATTTCATTATTTCATCACAAATGACCAACTTTAGTGGTCATTTAGCGATTAATTTATTATGATAAATACTGTTTTGTGGAGGGTTAGTGCTCAGTAGTACTTCCTCTGAACTTTATAATGGCTGGACAAGGTCTAAAGGCTTATTTCGCCACAGTCTGCGTATTTCACCAGTGTTATCTAGCAAATTGGTAGCAAATGGATTCATACGAATGCTATGTCGGACGACATGTTTATTTGCTTGTTTTTTGATTTCATCCTCCACAAACATGACGTTTAAGTCATTATGGAGGGTATAATTTGAGACGTACCAGGGGGCTGCAGCAATAGCTCTCAGCAGCCTATTTGGATATCGCTGTATTTTTTGTAAGTTCGATGTTTTTGCGCAACCCTGCAGCTGTATAGCATACAGCCAGATCGGTTTTAGAGCTACTATTTGATGTAATAGAGTTCTATTGTCTAACAACAAGTCCGATCTCTTAGCTAACAGCTACGACATAGTTCTGGTTTTAAACCTCAAATGCTCAATTTTTTTCTGACTGTGAGTACCCCAGGTCAACCTAGCGTCCAAGTGCATTCCTGAATGTTGTACGTTATTGGCATTTGTTATTACGACGTTATTTATTTTGATTGGCAGGCGTTTAATTTTTCACAATATTAACCAATTTTTGTTACTGCTGGTAAATTATGATTAATCTTAAATTTTTCTAGTTGCAAGAGAAGCTTGATTTATGTAATACGGATTTTTCATGAGATTAAATGACGAAAGTTTTTAAAAATTTTAAGCGACTCACCGTAATTTCGGTCGGCTATGTAAGTATAAAAAAAACATTAACTCCTACAATATTTAATTTATGACAAAAAAGAAGTATTTATTTCTGTGCAGTTGCTAAGTGCTACATAAGTGTCTACCAAAAGTTTCAGCTGTAGTTATCCGGCCCAATAAGTTTTAGATTTAATAGGGCGAAAAATGTTGCATATTTTTCGTTTTTATATTATTTTAGAATATTTTACAGCTGATTGTGTAAAAGTTGTCATTCGTAGTAGACATTTCGCCTGGTTAACTCTATCCAGCTCTGTCATTGTGTGTTGACTGCATTCATTTTCTCAGCTCGATCGGTTTGTATTGCTTTTGTCATTAACCTTTGTTAGCAATGTATATTATTTAAAATTTTTTCTGTCGCTTGATCTATTTTGCTATTACTTTTTAATCGGTTATTAAGATTTGTAATCTGATTGATGTGATCTATGAGTTTCATTATCGATTAAAGATAACTTGCAAGTTTGACATATTAGTCCAGCACCAAAATGAACGGCGACTGGGAAGAAAATTCAGAAACTATTTTATAGCTGGTTTATAAATTTTGAAGATTTTTAGCTATATAGAAATCAAGCAAACAATTCCCAAATTTAGATGGGACCGTAAACCGATCATTGTGAATAAATTTAGCGAACAGCTTTTCTCTCGAGTTGCTTTCGGTACAATTCTAACATTGGCCCCTTACATTGGATCTGCAATCAAACTAAAATCTAGTAGTCCGAACCCAGCAGATATTATATAATCTTGTTAAGGAAGGGATGCCCCATTTCCTTCTCATGGGCGTCCAGCCATGCTGGGATTTCTGGAAATTAACACGTTGGTACATCCGCCCGAACAGCATTACACTGTCCCTTGCCTGATAATTCCGCCTTATCTATCAAATACATCATTTTTAATAATCTCACGTCCTCGTGGAAAAAACATTGGTCCTTGTGCTCTTCACACACTGAGTGACTGTTCAGCACTCTTAGTCCATCGGCCCCCTTTTATAAATACACCCGACAAAACAGCTGCTAACATTCTTGAAAAAATTCTCTCAGTGCAATTTCACCTGTGATACAGTTTATCAGAATTAGTAGAATAAACAGTTTATCTATAAGAACAAACCGCATATTCTTGTACTGCATTAGCCTCAACAGTTAAACACGGTACAGAGTATTGCGTTTAAAGGAGTAGGGAATAATTTTTATTCTTTCCCGGGGAACAAAGATATATTGGATTGACAGGAAGACTTCCATCATATGTTCATGTTAATGTCGATAGCTGCTGGTTGATATGTATGACAAATTTTGCAGTAACTTATTCTATGTTCTAATATCGCTACAATAAGACCCGTACGTATCTGTTACAATCATTAATATTTATTTATTGACAATTTTAATATTTACAATCTAAAATAATTTCGGAGTAATTATACACTAATACTGAAGCGTCTGTTGAGCGTTAAATGTGTTTCAAAAATGAGAACGGAATCTGTTCTATTATCAAGTAAAAATAATTTCAATTCGTCTTTTTTGTTTACCGTACATTTTTGTAATTTCAAAGTATAATCACTAAGCTATTAATATTTACTCGTGCTTTTTTGCATAGCAACTGAGTTAAAATTGTTATCAGTGATTTAAGCAATTAATTTCAAATCGTTCATTGTTCTATCCGCGGCTTCAACAACGAGTGGTGAAGGTTGTTATTAACTTGAAAATGTCTTCATTATAATAATTTCTATTTCAGTTTGGCGAGTTTTTATTTATTGCATTTGGTTTATTAAGATTGATGTTCGCACTAGATGGTCACGAGTTTACTCGATTTTTTATTTTCAATTCTGGAAATACACGTTTAACAACAGCAAGTTTAGAACAAATTAGCGCTGTTATTTCGATTAGCATATATAGTTTTATGAAATGCTACTATGTATGTATTCGGGTCAATTGTTTTTAATTTAAGCGTATGCTTGAATGTTAGATTTTGTATTCAATCAGGCGTGTAGTTTTTTTTTTTTTTTTTTTTTTTTTTTTTACACCACTCCAGCCCTTAGGCCACTATTGACGACGCTACAGTTCTTTTTAAACAATACTTAAATATAAATCAATAACTCTATACTGATCAACCCCATCGAGGTGTGACAGCATTGACAGTAGTAATTATAATATTATTACTTTAACTATGTATAACTCTTAATCTAATCTTAATATCTATTTCTACCGTAAACGATCTCGCCGTTACCGATAATCCCACTCTACTCCACGCACATGGGTCAAATGAAGAGAGCGCAGGACCTGGTCCTTTTTTTTTTTTTTTTTTTCAGTTTACTATTTACGAACACGGCGCATATTACTTATCTCCACTGCATTGTTCAGTATCATTGATACCCATACCCTACACCATGTGCGTTGTTGAGGTAGGGAGAGCCTGCTTGCACTATTTCTGCAACAGCTCTGGTATGTACTCCATCGTTAGCTATGATTTAATACATCCCGGCACCACTTCCTTTTTAGCCTTCTATGTGGAACGCCTGGAAGATCCTGGTGATACATGCTGACCACGTTGATATTACCACTGTCTAGCAGCTTTTCAAAGAATTTTCTATACTGCTCAGCATAGTACTCATGAACATAAGGAACATGCAGATCATTATTTAATGTGTCATTAGAAACAAAGTATGGAGCTCCAACTATTCTACGGAGAATCTTCGACTGCAGCTGTTGGATTTTATTGATGTTACTTCTAGCTGCCGATCCGTACACCTCAATACCATACCTCCATATGGGATCTATAACCGCCAAGTATATGAGACGCCTGCAGGACAGCCTCACAGTCGATCGTGCATCGAAAAATCTTTTTAGTATGGCCATTCTTGTTGCTATCTTATTTCTCACGTGTGTTATGTGCGGCTGCCATGTTAGTCGCTGGTCCATAATTACTCCTAAGTATTTAATACTCTGAACCGGAGGTAAGAAGTGATCATTTATCTTCACGGGTGGACAGGTACCCTTGTTTAACGTAAAGGTAATTTGCTGACTTTTATCATGATTTATCTTAATTTTCCATTTATTTGCCCATACAACTATTTTATCTAAGTGTTCTTGTATGAGCGCTGACGCATAAACTGGATTTTCATGCTTAGCCAATATGCAAGTATCATCAGCAAATGTTCCAAGTACCGTTGAATTCATTACCGGGATATCTGCGGTATATATAGTATACAAAAGCGGTCCTAATATACTTCCCTGCGGAACTGACGCTCGTACTTTAAACCTATCTGACAATGTAGTATTAATTTTAATTCGGAAGATTCTATTTGCTAGATAAGACTGGAGTACTGAGTATACATCATTATTTATGTTCCCTCTGAGTTTGAATAGAAGGCCATCATGCCACACTCTATCGAATGCCTGTTCTACATCCAGGAGAACTGCGTTGCAGTACTGCTTCTTTTCGAATGCCGCCGATATACGATCAACTATTCGATGAATCTGTTGAATTGTTGAGTGCTTTGCCTGGAATCCAAACTGGTGGTTCGGAATTAATTTACTAGTAGTTATTGATGTGAGTATGCGGTCCTTCAATAGCATCTCGAATACTTTCGATAGAACAGACAGTAGACTTATAGGTCTGTAAGAAGAGGGCTTTGCTGGATCTTTGTTTGGTTTTGGTATCATCAGAATAATGGATTCTTTCCATGCTTCCGGATAATACCCAAGTCGTAAAATCGAATTGTATATGTAGGTTAACAATAATATGCTTTTGGGTGGTAACCGTTTTACTATTTCACCCGTTATTTCATCCTTTCCTGGAGTTTTTCTTGGCCGTAGCTGGGCAATCTTTCTTTGAACTTCCCTTGGAGTTACATGTTTGGTTGGTAACGTAAGTTGAACCGGCGCCTCTAAGTACTGTTGGACTATGGAACTGTTGTAATCGTCCTTTAAGTCCCCGTGTGTCTGAAGGGTATTATAAATATGTTCGGCGAAAGTAGCAGCCCTTTCCTTTTCTGTCTTGGCCCACTCTCCATTTGATTTTCTTATCGGTACTTGTCTTGGCTTTTTCTTTAAGTATGCCTTAGTTGTTGTCCAAACTGATAAATCCTCAGCATTTAATGAAGAGAAAAATTTGATATATTTATTATTATTATATTGAATGATAGACTGGCGTAGTTGCCTATGAATTAGATTATATTCATATCTTCGTGACGGAACTTTATTATATTGCCATCTTCGTCTTGCTTTTCGTGCGGCTTGTGTTAGTCTTCTAATTTCTATGGGTACAGTATCAGTATGATTGTAGTGGATTTTGGATTTGTGCTGAGTAGTGGCTAGTTTACAAGCATTATGAATATTATTTGTAAATAGTTCAACTGCGCTATTTAAGTCCTCTTCCTTTTTTAACCGTATGTCCAGCGATGTACTATCTTCCATGTAATCTGCAAATTTAGACCAGTTGGTATGTTTGTTAACTAGTGGTTGTTTATAATCTTTGAAGATAGGAGCAACACTGAAACATGCCAGCACTGGTATATGGTCTGAGCTTAACTCCGGAATTGCTTTACAGCTAGTTTTTACCTTATGTATATTTTTAGTGATGAAAAAATCCAAGACGCTAGGTATGCGATTTGTGTGTGCCGGCCAATAGGTTGGACTATCCGGTGAAATCACATTTAGATCACCTTGATTTACTATTTTGAAAATTATTCTCCCCCTTGCATTTGTTGTGCTGCAATTCCATGCATAGTGCTTGGCATTGTAATCACCACCCATAATTACTCTGCTACCCAGCCCGTTAATTATTACTTTTAACCTTTCCTTGGGTATCATAATGTTGGGATGGCAATATATAGCGGCCACCGTGTAATCATCATTGTCCACCTTTAAATTGACCGCTACTATTTGGTATCCAAACGTGGCTTCGTCATAGCTTTTAACATGAGTTAAGTTAGATCTGACTAGTATTGCTACTCCTCCATGAGCTCTCTGATCAGGGTGCGTTATGCAATAACTATTATAGCCTTTAATGCTAAAACTATTATTGTAAGTTAAATGAGTCTCGGTGATGAGTTCCACGTCCACTCTGTTCATATTAAGAAATATTTCCAGTTCATACCTTTTATTAATTGCTCCATTACAGTTCCATAACATGATCACTAATGAACTTTTGGCAGGTGCAGCCAAACTCATAGTGCAAGTTTATCTAACAGTTTATTTAATATTGTGGCCAATGGTGAAATCAGTGATTGGAAGTTATTAATTAACTTATCTATTGTTTCAGTGAGTTGCGACGAAAACTTTTCCATAATTTTTAAACTACTGTAATCATCGACATTAACCTCATTTATATGAGTGTTATTTTCTTTTCGTTTATTTCCAGAATTTCCTACTCTTTCTGCCCAGGTTTGTTTAGTTATCTCATGATCATTCTCCAGAGGAGGGAAATCCTGGTATCGTCTTGAGTAATTTCTATTTATAGTTTTATTTGTAGACTGAGTTCGATACTGTATTAATCTCCTGTACTCAGGGCAACCTCTATAGTTAGCAGGGTGATCCCCTTGACATAGCGCGCAAACTGGTTTAAGTTCCTTAGCTTGATTGCATTTTTTAGTATCATGTTTATTGCCACATCTTACGCAACGAAATGGCAGATTGCAATAATTTTGAGAATGACCATATAACTGGCATCTTTTGCACTGTATTATTTGTTTATTTAATCTCATTTCCTGAACTTCTACCTTAATATATAATAGTGAATTCAATAAAAATATATTGAATTCAGAGGTGACGGGTTTAGATCAATATAGTGCATCGGTAGCTTCGTTTTTGTTCGAGGTAGAATAGAGGAGAAATTTATAACACCTAGCGGCTGGTAAAATTTTGCAGTTTTTATTTTAATGTTACTAATTAGGATTTGTAATTCGGTTATAAGTTGAAAATTAAATTTCGAAACTCCATTACAATTGCAAAGAGACATTTTTAAACACGCCTCGTATTTCTTTTTCATAGCTGAATGACGTGCTATGCATTTCGTAAGGAGCTTAATAGTTCTTTTTTTTTTTTCGGATGTTAAAGAGAAAGTAGACGGAGCTGCTGCGTAACGAGTCATATTAAAAGTGGAGGAGTAAACAGTGACTGCACGTAAATATCTTAGACAG
Source organism: Icerya purchasi (assembly GCA_039619475.1). Taxonomy (NCBI): domain Eukaryota; kingdom Metazoa; phylum Arthropoda; class Insecta; order Hemiptera; family Monophlebidae; genus Icerya; species Icerya purchasi. The sequence goes on along the minus strand of CM077115.1, from coordinate 265,897,189 downwards.
AGGCATGTATATATTAGCCATAAATCGGGGAGAATAATCTATACACAAACCTGCACGGACGCAGTATTTTACCTTCTGGCAAGTGCGTCATTACAAATGATGGCTCTAAGTCTGAATGGGTACTTCGGATTAGTTATTAGTGAGTAATCCATATGCCCAGAAGGGAACTAGCAAATACTGGTACAAAAGTCATTCATAATTTTTTTTGAAAGAAATTCTCCATTGCCTCCTTTAAACGCAAACTAAACATGGATATCGTTCCTGCCGAATAAAGTCCTGCAAATACCTAAATGAAAACCGATTTTCGAATTTTTAATATTTAACTAGTACCGTGCCCGGGCATTTTACATAAGTTAGCAAATATCTTATTATCAGAATATTTTCTAATTCTTAAATTATATCCAAACGTAATGTATTTCAGCGTCAAAAGAAGTAATACTTAATATTTTCATCGAAATCGCCAATTATTTTGGAATTAATAATAAAAAAAAAAAAAAATTCTTATTAAAATAATAAATATATATACGTATATATATAACTCGGCCATTTTGGCCTCGCAAGGGAATGTGCCCCTTGATCCTTTTCCTTTCATTTCTGTCTCTTTCTCTTCTATATTTTGTATAAACTGATCAGAATTTAAAACGTAATTCTTACTGGCATCAACACAAAAAAAAACAAAACATAACCACTAAAATCCTATCCTAACATTTAACTTTCATTATATAAAATTAAGACATTTTTCCGTTAAATTTTTCATTACATTTTTCATTAAATATTTCGTTACATAAAATTGTAACATTTTTTAAAATAAAAATAACAAAAACCCTATAAAATATAACAAATGTGACATAAAATGGGGACATTTTTCGTTACATAAAATTGGGATATTTTTTCTAATGGGGGCCGGTCTACGTTGTAATTAATATATATATATGGTCTACGTTGTAATTAATATATATATATATATATATATATATATTAATTACAACGTAGACCGGCCGCCATTAGAAAAAATGTCCCAATTTTATGTAACGAAAAAATGTCCTAAAAATTGTCCCAAAAAGCGTCCCAATTTTATGTAACGTTTATATTTTAATTTTTACCGATATCCAAAAAGAAGAAAGTTGTACGTTCGTCACGTATGTTTTTTGTTTTTATTTGTGTTTGTTCGCGCATAATTCATATTTCTATAGATCGATTTTACTGATGTCTATTAGAAAGAGCACCATTCAACTTAGGTACCATGTGAATAATAATGAAAATCGGTGAAAATAAATTGAGTATTCGTCAAAAAATGTGAAAAAATGTGGCCCTTCGGATAATTTTTTTTCTTATTATTTTTTATTAGTATAACAGAGGAGGCGGTTGACTTAAAATGCTACCAAACGCTTCAAATTTTTCTACATCTGTCATTTTTAAAGCGAAAGGCGTATTATCACGTGTATAAATGTGGCAAATTCTTCGCTATTGCACAGTTCGGCGTCCCGTTTTCGTTTCTGCAATTCACGTTTGCGTTCGGTGGCGGTTTTCGTTTTTGGAAAACACTTCTCATTCCTGTGCAAGTTGAAGAGTAAGAAGTCGGGGTACCATAGGAGAAGAAGCATGTAAAGACTATATATTGCTCTAATTTAATAATACCATGGAAACGCAGAAAAACGTATTATTTATATGTGTTGCAATATGTTAAGTTGTTTCGATAGGTTAATAAAATTTATGGTATAAATTATTAGGGTTGCATTTTGTTTTTTTTTATTAGGTATATAAAATTGGGGCACTTTTTCGTTATAAAATCTAATGGCGGCCGGCCTAAGAATTACGTTGTAAATTTTGATCATTTTATACAATGTTTAGAAAAGAAAGACACAGAAATGTAAACAAGAGGGCTCATCGAGCTTTGCGAGGCTAAAATGGCCAAATTTATATACTCATCATGGAATATTATAATTGTAATATTGCGGGAAGCCTTAAGCTTCGAAACATGTTGAAATTACATAATAAATATATTAGAAGTATTCATCACCTTTACTATTAATGCTCATTCATCGATTTATCCGATTTTGTCTGGAATTCCCGAAGGAAACATTCTCCGGTCTTATTTGCACCATTGTTTATAACTAATACGCGTTCGGTATGTTTAACACTACGCTATGCACCTTTGTGGTACATATTCACTTCCGATTTTGTATACAGTTACAGGGAAATATTTGCAGAAACATCCTATATCTGTTCGGAATCGATAGACTGTAGGATATTATTATTAACCAAGCAAGAAGCCGCCATATTTGCCCTGTAAAGAGACATATCGCCTTCAATGTGTATTTAAATTGAAATGCCATTTTACCGCGGTCGAGTCGTGCGAGGATTTAATTTAAACAAAACCACTTCAACGTGTGGACGTCGTATGATATCGGTTTAAGTTGCTAATATCGTGAAACGATGTGAATTGCTCTCTAAGTTGAGTCGCCCTAGATTGACATTGGATAACAAGTACTGAAAGCTTAATAAAGTCGATTCGGGGCACTTGTTAAAATTTATGGGGAACAACTAGAACATCACGTCGACTTCAATGAAAGGAGCATAAGGTATTACGTAAAACAGTCAGTAGTGCGCATGTCTTGCATGAAATAGATCACAGTAAGAAGAGAATTTTAGATTGCTTAACTACCGTGGTAAAACATTTTTAGATACAAAGAGGACACATTTTTTGATATAAGCCAGAAGCTAGCACAAATGTGCTTGCCCTTAGTATCACCAATTGCAATGCAGCTAGCTAGGGTATTAACTGTTTACAACGGTCGTGGCCGCGCTAAGATAATCTCTATTTACATTTAATAGAGCAAACGGATTACGGTCATCCGGCTACGAAACTATATAATTTTTACTTCATGTTATTAACATCAGTTCTACCGGTCGCATGAAAAAAAACATTATGCTACAACGCAAAGACAAATATGCGCGTCTATAACTCATCGCCAAAATTTCTTAAAAACTCATAAAAATTCGTATACACGTGCTTTCGAATAAAAAGAAAATGACGTAAGAAATATAAAAACTGTAATACTATTAACAAAATAAAGTAAAACGCATTATATAATAAGCAGCAAATACAGAGATATGAGCTATTTTCGTTTTTAATTTATCGTAAAAACAATTTTCCCTTTTTCCGTGTTATTGTAAGTTAACTGATTATGCGCGCTATAGGCATCCTCCAATTTATATTCCGTGGCGATGATCGGCCTTATGCAGCCCATATCAATGTGCTCCGCAAGAAAGTCAGCGGCTAATTTTTTCTCTTCCTATCGATAATAAGAAAGTGCCGACATTTTAGAATACTAAATAACAATTATTAAACTTGCAAAATTACAACTTGAAAATAAATGAACAAAAAAGTACTCGACAATTGTAGGGTACCCGAATTCTACATAAAAAATTTTTTTCCTAGTAGTAATTGAATCGGCTTGAAAACAAATGTATGTTACAACATACTCCGATCAGGAATTTCTCACCCGCGCTGAAGTCAACTTCTCCGGGCAGTAGTCACTCGTTTTTCACACTGTTTTCACTGACAAGGAGAGGCCACGATCTGCCGGTCACCGATTTTGATGAAACTTTGATTAGCGATAGAAGACCATGAGTATATAGACTGTGTGAAATACTATTAGAGTGTAACGTTTTGATTTACGCGAGAAATTTAAATTTTTAAAAGCCGAATTTAACGGATAATATACATAGCCGCTTTTTAGACAAAAATACGCAATAAATTCCAGATTATGTTTATATTTATTTTATGCAGATGGTTCGGAAGACTGATTATATTCTAAAATACGAAGTTTATTAAACAAAAAAAAAGGTGATTAAAAAACAATAAAATAATTTAAAAAACACCTATTTTTAATTTAATACGAATTTAAACATGTCATTTATTACATTTATGTACTATAAAAACACAATTTACAATGTATATATTTTTAGTGGTGTAGTGGTAAAAGTGACGTCTATTCGTACATACTTGGAAGTAGATATCATCCGGGTTCCAATCCCCCCCTCGTTGTCATGTAAAATTTTTGATTCTTCTTATATTTTAAATTACTAATTTTTAATTAATTATCTCAATTCTTTATACATAACTACATAAATATAATAAAGCGTGTAAGATAAATATGTTGTATACACAACGAATTTATTATATACATACATATATAAATATAAATAAAAAAATATACTTATCTACATATAAAATAAGAGAGTTGATGAATATCAGTTATAATTAAAATGCTACAAACTTAATTTTTATTTACATAATTTGTGATGACATAGATCATAAAAACAAATAAAACAGCAATTCCCGCGACATTTACTACAACATATAAATGAATTATTACCACAAGTGCAAAGTTCTTTTAATTATTCATTTGAAAAACAAATTTTATTTACATTTAAAAATATTTCACGTTTAGCTGAATGTTTAGAGGGAAACCATGCACAAAAACAGTCGTTAAATAATTTAAATGTTTAAAAATTGTTATTATATTTATATATTCATGTATAAAGAATTGAAATAATTAGTTAAAAATTAGTAATTTAAAATATAAGAATCAAAAATTTTACGGGACAACGAAGGGGAGATTGGAACCCGGATGATATCTACTTCCAAGTATGTACGAATAGACGTCACTTTTACCACTACACCACTAAAAATATATACATTGTAAATTGTGTTTTTATATTACATAAATGTAATAAATGACATGTTTAAATTTGTATTAAATTAAAAATAGGTGTTTTTTAAATTATTTTATTGTTTTTTAATCACCTCTTTTTTTTGTTTAATGAACTTCGTATTTTAGAATATAATCAATCTTCCGAACCATCTGCATAAAATAAATATAAACATAATCTGGAATTTATTGCGTATTTTTGTCTAAAAAGCGGCTATGTATATTATCCGTTAAATTCGGCTTTTAAAAATTTAAATTTCTCGCGTAAATCAAAACGTTGCACTCTAATAGTATTTTACACAGTTTATATACTCATGGTCTTCTATCGATCTGCAAAGTTTCATCAAAATCGGTGACCGGCAGATCGTCACCTCTCCTTGTGAGAGCGAAAATAATTACCGAGAGAGTCTCCAGTGCCTTTTTACGAAAAATATGTACTTTTTTTTATACAGAAAAATATATGTGCATAACGGAACTGCAACATGGTTAGCAACATAGTGCATTACTATACGGAACATGTTGGTGTTTTAATTCAATTTAAATAATATAATTTCTTTTTACGCGCCTATATATTAATCGAAATTATAGTAACATAAATTGATAATAATACTAATTGTTTTATCTTGAAATCAGGGCCGGATTTAGAATGTTTAACCAGTTGCCGAAAATCATTTTCGGAGATCTCACCATTTGAACTTGATTATTTACTTCTGTTAGTAAAATGTTCCTCCTTGAGAATAATTTCTAAAATTTATTAACTATATCATTTAAATTTTGTCAAACCATTTTGTTTATTCTAGATCCATCGTATAAAATGGTTTATTATACGGAGTAAAGTAACATTATTAAAAAATGTTCACTATAATATATATATATATATATATAATAACTTCAGAGAACGCTAAATATAGAAAAAACTCTCATAATATAAAGAATGTGAGCATAGATACTGAGGGGATTATGAAGATAACATTTACCATCAAAGTTTAAAAATGAGTAAAGAGTGTAGCAGTTTTTTTTTATCTCGGCTACTTGTACGGTATTTCCCTGATATCCAACTGTTTTGGCCAGCTAAGGGCGCTTGATTCTGAAGTGATTTAGGCGGTTCGAGTCTTGAATTTTCATAGTAACTAAGCTATTTCGCACTCACTCAAACTATCGAATTATATTAAGTAAATAAATATTTAAAAAAATTATTTAAACACATAAGTTCATAGCTAGATATTAATGCATTTCCCTTTACCTCGCAATATCTTGAAAATATCTAAAACCGTTCCTGTTTTTGACATATCCAACCTAATTATTATAATGATTATTTTTCTTCTTGTTTTTTAAAAAAGATATTTACACTATCTAGCATATATATATATATGTATATATATATATATATATATATAAGTGAGGTTTATTCAAAATGTAGAATATATTCTTCATTAGTAAAGAGTACATTTGTTTTTCACTTTTTTTTTTTCGAATTTGGTAGTATACTAAAGGTACTAAATGTATTACATTACCTCGGTCTGCTTAAAATAACTAACAGCATATACGCCCTTTCCGTAGAACGCTGGTGGTACACGATGACCCATTACCTACAAAAAACGAGTTCGCATTAGTGATGTCAAAAGTTTTATACAAATCGATTCGTATTTTGGAATTTAAAACGAATAGACTGACTCCCCAAAAACTACAAACTTCGAGTAATTCGAAAAGTACTAAACTCTATAAATTTCGTCATCAGCCAATTATAAATAAAAGAAAAAGACGTGACTCGATATCATTTCCGAATTTATCGGTAGACTTTAAATGACTAACCATTTGAAGACAATCATCGCCCGCATAAGAAGAAAAATCGATAAAACTTGTAATAATCTGCGAAAATGCATATGAAGTGCTTTTCTAATTAGCTTATAATACTATTAACATATTTAATAAGCAGGATGGGCTCTAAAATTTTATGTTTAATCGTTAGTGGTCTTATCTGCCCGCGTGCGGACATTATTTAATCTATAAAATTCTCTTTTCCAAATGACGTATTTTTAAAGTAAAAATAATCGAGTACAATTTTTATATGCAAAAATCATCCGATTGTAAAAGATAAGTTAAAATCTATATTAAGAGATGTATCGTGTGTTTCTCGAGAACTCGGGTCGTTTTCGAAATTTCATGTTAGAATTTTACATAAATAGTAAAATTAAAATAAAACAATTAACCGTCTTAAGAAAAATACTTACGATAACTTTACCAAAATCCACTAAAAACTGTCTGTCGCGTCTTAAATTTAACGTCGCCATTAGCTCCAAGATCAAATCAAAACCAGGCTTTTGCATTACCTTCAGCGAATTTTCTAGGTAATTGTATTCCCTGTAGTAATGGACAAATGTAACCATCGTGAAAAAATAAGCCATACGGGAACCGCAAAATAAAAGCAATTGTTTTCAAATTTTTATTCATTCTTCGCGCAGTCATCGTCTGCACACAATTTATTTATTTTTACTTTTTTATTTTTCGGGCTCGTTAACTGATTAACCCAGCGCGAAAGGCATTTTTCCATATTTCTAATTTACAAAATCAGGATACCTAACCGAATGGATCGCCGCTGCTTAAATCATAGCAGCTGGCTGCATAAAATTTATTAAAAAAATTGAACTTACTAGTTGTTCATTATTTCTACCAGTGCAGCTGTGATATTCTTCGTTTCAATGTATTTACACTCTTTTTTTTTCAGTGCATATATAAAGATATACGTACTATACATGTATTTTTGCATTATCATTTTCCTGGACATATCAACCATGGGCATTACTTGGCGTAACGATAATTTTCTATACTTTACCCGAATAATAATTAAAAATTTCATTCAAACCGACACTTACATGTATCAAGTAATAATAACATACTAAACCTATTACGTTTATTTACTAAGTGTTTATAATATTTTACAAAAAATAAAATAAAATAAATATTATGCAAATTTCAAATTTCAAAAAATATACTGCCGCTTCAAGTCTAACTTTATTAGGGTCAGCCTATACATTCATACATACATGCATGTATATATATATATATATATATATATGTATGTATGTATACATATATCATCATATGGAGCGATGGGTTATATCAAGAAACGATCAGAGACAGAATAAATGAAGGCGGCTAACAACAGAAGGAGATGGAAAAGCGAGAATGTAGAGGGCACTGTAAGGAGTAGGGAGGCATATATATCACTGCGGTTGGGTTTCTGGAAGTTTGCAAAGAAGACTAAAAAGAAAGTGGTACAAGGATGTTTTAAACGATAAATAATTAAGTTTTTTTTTTTTTTTGTGGTGCCGTGTACTGCTACTGTGGCCAAAGGCACCAGATATTATGATTAAATTAAGCTGTAGATATTATTTTGTTTGAGGAAAGATAGTGTTTTTCTAATTTCATGGGGATCATCGGATATGGCAGTTTGGATAGTAGTAGGAGGATAGATTGAATATTGGGTGCAGTCGGAAAGGATATGCTCTATTGTTAAAGGACCTTGACCACAGTATCGGCAGAGTGGAGCGTCGGCACGATCCAAGAGGTGCTTGTGCGTTAGTGCTGCATATGCGCAATCTTGTTAAAAAAACGTCGTCACATCTTGATGCCATGATGATGTTCCAAGGCGCAGTAGTAGGCTTGACTCTTCTCAGCTTATTTTCAAGCGACAATTCCTCCCAGTAACGGCTCCATTGTAACTGAAACTGGATGTTTGTAACTTTGTAAAGATCCTTCCTTGGGACTGCAACCCCTCTCCAAATCGTCCTCTTCAGCCCCTCAATGAAGCGGTGGTTTACGACACCAATCACATCTTTTTTGAATGTCCATTCCTTTTTTGCTCAAATGTTGTATTTTATAATTTTATATTCTTGTCTACTGAAACTGCGCTCCTTATTGTGCATCACATATTTTTTCTTTTCCCTCGCCATCTATTCTATTAGTTCCCTTTTATTGTTCATATCTGACCGAATCAAAATTTATCCGATGGCTCCTTTCCTACTTACTGTTGCTGGGTGTAGGTCCTTGGCTGACGTGCCCAAAGGAGAAAAGAAAACAATTTTGGGCTTGTCGAAAAAGTAACGGGTTATTTTTGGTTCCAATTTTATTTTGACTTTTATTGACGTTTATTTCAAAACGTAATAGAAAAACGTGTTTATTAATTTTTTTTCATACTATTCGCCCCTGGAAGAACGACATCAATATATGTATGTATGTATAATATGTATATATATATATATATATATATATATATATATATATATATATATATATATTCATGTGTACATATATGCACAAAAATGGATGTGTTAATGACTGAGATTTTCACGCAGGGAGTAATATGAAAAGTCTTGCAGTATTGTTTTTATAGATTATATGTCATGTTTAAAAATGGCGTAGTCAATTAAAACTGACTCTTCTTTAAAAATAATAGAATCAGTTGGGAGTCTTGGAGGTATTCCCATGGCGAAGATCGACTGTATCAGTTTATATGTATGTGTATAATATGTATATATATATATAAGTATATATTATAGCGTTTTAGCCATAACAGGGCATAACATGAATTTATAAAAATGATAAGGTAATAAGTATATCTTAGAAGCTCAGGAAATTCTCGGAGTATGAAACAGGAGAGGATCGGTAATATGCAATAGTAATAATAATAGTAATACCGGTAAAAAATAAGTTTGCATGTACGAATAATAAAATAAGTTTCCGGCTAATTATTTTAGATAATTTTGAGCAGTACGTAGATCAAGTTTTATTTAATTATACATTTATACATATATTTTACTTTTAAAAAGAATCCGTTTTTATAATCAGTTATTTCATTACTGAAAAAAGTTCATTAATGTGTTAATCAAATTCGTTATATTTGTTTAATAATTAAATTAAAAAATTAAAATAATTTGAACGATTACAATAGTTATAAAACAAAATTGGTAGAGCAGTTTCAGAAATAAAAATATTGGGCAATTTTCATCGATCGTTCACTACGGTAATAGAAGATCCAGATCGTATTACATTTGAATAATATTTAAAGAATCGAAAATTACTTGACGGTAAAAGTATCAGATGAGATACGATAGTGAACTGGTGCAGTTAGAGTTATACAGGGCAAAATGGAGGGTCGTAGACGAAAAAGACGCAGAAGATTGTCATGAATAAAGAATCTAGAAGAGTGGACGGGCTGGTCAACCAACAAATTACTTCATTCGGCCGGGAACAGATACAGTCTTTCACAAATTGTGGCCAACTTTCATTAACGGAGATGGCACTAAAAGAAGGAGAAGAAGAAGAAAAGTATGAGGGATAAATTATATCATTAGCGGAACCAGTATCAGCGTGGGATGTAGAGTTCGGATATTTCAATATATCAGGCTAGAAAAAAATAAAATATGATTTTTGATATGTATTCGTATAATTGTTGTATTATGAATTCAATTATTGTAATTTGTATATTAATTGTTAATTTTTTTTTTTTTTTGTGCAGCTGCCAAATTTTACAAATCTTTGATTATATCTAAATAATAATAATAATAGTAATTATAATTTTTAATTGTTAAGTAATTTGAACGAAAAGGAATAAAAAAGAAATTGTGTCCACTCCGAGAATTTTCTTAGAGTGCATTTAAAGTTATTAGACAGGGATGTATAAAAATTTGTAAATATAGTATATCATTTATTACGTAACTCGTCATTCATTTAATCGGTTTCGTGATAATTGACGACCACGACGGGACGAAAAAATATGTAAATTTTAAGATATTACTTATTACGTAACTAGTCATTCGTTTGATTGGTAACGTGATAATATATATATATATCAACTGCAACGTAATTCTTAGGCTACCCCCATTAGAAAAAATGTCCCAAAAAATGTCTCAAAAAATGTCCCAATTTTATGTAACGTTTGTTATATTTAATAGGATTTTTATTATTGTTATTTAAAAAATGTCACAATTTTATGTAATGAAATATGTAACGAAAAATGTAACGAAAAAATGTCTTAATTTTATATAACGGAAGGTAAATGTTAGAATAGGATTTTTGTGGTAATGATATTTTTTGTGTGTGTTGATGCCAGTAAGAATTACGTTTTAAATTTTGATAATTTTATACAAAGTATAGAAGAGAAAGAGACAGGAGTGAAAACAGGAGGGGTCAAGGGGCACAGCCCCTTGCGAGGCCAAAGTGGCCGAGTTTATATATGTATATATATGGTTGTATGGTTATATGTATGCATGTATGTCGTATCTTCCCAATAAAAATGGTTCATTGAATCTTTCTATTACAATCTATGATTTAAACCACCAGCTCAGAAGTTTTCCTCCAACTGAAAAATTATTCCTACTGTGTCTGCAACCAATTTTAATCGTCCAGTTCTACATCGCCTTCATCTTTTATATAAACGACAAAGAAGGCAGCATATGGCTGCCAGTTTTAATCTGTTTGTTTCATTAATGATTATAACCCTTCATTCAAATTTTCCCGCTGTACATACCCTACAGTCAATAACCAATAGATATCGAAACTGGACGCTAATAAAGGACACTTGTATTTCCCATTTTCAAAACCGTATAATATGCTAAATTCTGTAATAAGTACTATTTTAATTTCAATCCGGATATCACCGTTTACCTAAACCATTTAAAGTTCTCATTCCTTCCGATCGTTAAAATCGTGGACCAGACGATTAATTTGAGAATATTGTAGACTCCTGATACGTCTATTCTTAAGAACCAGCTGTTTAAAATTGCTATTCGTAATACTTATCCCATTCCAAATAACAATATAGATCCAAAATTACAGATAACGGCATAAAAAAAATTCTTGTCCTCGGAAAATTATTTTAGTATTGCCAAATGTATTCTTCGGCTAACGTAATAATTTCAAAAAAACCTTGTTCCAAATCACAATATTTTACGCATTACTCTTGCGATATACCGGACATCTTCTTCATTGAATGTTTGTGCTTAGCAGATGTCTATAATCCGGGTTTACCACACCTTTCGCAATTATTTTCACTGATTTATCTTACACCAATCCTTTCTCAACAAAAACCAACCTCTATCACCATTCTTTCCTGGAAATATATTGGTCTAAACACTATCGTCTCTCTCTCTCAAATCGATATAAATTGGAACGCCCACCACATTTATTCTTTCTATGAAGCCCATTGGAAACGTTTTCCGCAGAGCCAGCTTTAATAGATTCCCTTCACCTGAATAACCGTTCTTCAACCACGTCACAGATATTGTCGAATAAAAATGCATGTTTTCTCAATTTTATCCACTTTTATACCGACGCGGCTGATACTAGCGCGTCATATATCGGCTCTGTTTACGTAATTTGCAGATAATGTTTTCAGACAAGAAATGAGTGGAACTAGCTGTTAAAATAATCCTTCTATTCCTCAATCTTTCGATTGGTGGTCAATCTTCTTGGAATAGAATCGGGATGCTTTTAAATCTCTAGCTTGCGCTTTCCGTTTCATTAACTGGTAATTATCCTCTTTGATGTCTTCCAATATTTGTCTAATGAATTTCTGTCTCATTCTTGGTATTTTTCCATTTATTAATCCTTTTCTATTACCGTTGTTAAGTATCTATTATTTCTTATAACATAATCCAATTGCATCTTCTTTCTCTTATGGTCCTCGTATTAAGCATCTTTCTTCATTAATGCGTTCGAGCACTTCCGTATTTCTAATTTTATGTAGCCATTTAATTTTCTGCATTTTCCTCCAACACGCCATAATTCGAAAGCCTCCAATTGTTTCTGCCTTCCCCCTTATTTATTGTCAACGTCTCTGCTCCGTATATGAGCACACTCCGTACGTATGTCTTTATTATTATTTTTTTCCGCAATTCTACACTTATGGCTTTGGACGTTAGCAATGAGTTTTTTCTGATGAACGCGGCTTTCGCCTGCGCTATTTTGGACCTTATTATTTCTTGGCCACATCTTCCATCCTCTGATATTATTGAGCCCAGGTATCTGTCGGTTTTTACATATTGTATTATTTCATTATCTAATTTTATTTCTAATTCCTTATTATTATTTTGCGTTTTACTACATCAAAATAATCCTAATATCCTTAAACGCTTTTGCAATGAACAGTGTTTCAAAGCACTTTAGCGAAAAGTGAAATACACTGCGGCTGCACGAAAAATATAAAAAACATAGGCAAGCACTGTTCTCAATCTCACTTAGAAAATTCTCAATTTAGGACACAGTACTAGCTTAAGATTGTGCCTCTCCTCCATCTTCCTACTCACTTTGCCGAAGCTCAGTTTCAGTACATATAGGACACCTTCTGCAACGATGCAGCGGTTTACTAGCTTTCTGAGTCCTGTCTCATATTTCGTCAAATTAACCATAGTAAATTAGTACACCTAATGTAAATTCTACGGATCTTAGTGTCGTAATACAAAGGGCGTCTTGATTTTGAAGTGAAATTTAAAAAAAAATGAAATTGCATTTCTCTATGGCACATTATCTAATATGGTACACTCAATATAGAATAAACTAATTTAAGGTCACACCGATATTTTATCATTAAAAATATTAAAAAGGTTATTTATTTTTTTTTTAAATGATTTTCACGTTTGTTAAAATTTCTTCAACTTTATTTTTACATTTTATGGCGTATTTTCGTATCATCGAAAGATGTTTATTACAGTTTTTTTCGTTCTCATTCAGGACCTGCTGTGGTTTCTATTCCGAGTCCGAAACAAATATATAGTTTTCTTTATTAAGCTTAAGTTGGGGAGAATAAAAAAGCGCCCCGAGTGATTTACCTGAACGATATTGTATAATCTGCTCCGACTTCTTGCATAAGTTTTGCCGAAGCTGCTAGTCCGACCGATGCGACAACGCGCGCTCCTATAGGAAATCGACAAACAGGTGACTTTTTATTACGGTTACATTTACTTTTTTCTAATTTTTAAAAACAAAAAATCTAAAACTCTTCTTCTACCTTCGCTAACATTGAGAAAATACAAGGCGGATTACGGCTAAGTGGCGAGTAAACTCTATTAAGAGTGCAAAAACTCCAACTCCCGACTTCGAGGCTTCCATAACTAGCCTAATCGGTCATTTAATTTTTAACCACGCCCGTTCACCTCATCCTGGTAGATATTATTCTCAGCAATTAGTCGATGATCTTTTCGATGGCGGATTTTGGAATTGGATCGTTTTCACTAATTTTAGAGGTATGATATATTCTTGTAAATGCAATTAGTTAAATTATTTCAACTGAAACTTTTAAACGTCAACGGCATTTTGCGTCTTGAACATGAAATATACGAATAGAGACGTTCAGAAATATACCGATTTTCCGAGTCTTTGCTTATCCATATGTAATAATGCTCACTAATGTCTGCTTTTCCAGCCGCATCTTTTAGTTGCTTTCATTCCTTCAATCTCTAACTGTTTATCTGAACAAAACCGTAATCTTCTAATCTTTTGAATTGGGAAATTTCCTTTGCTGAAATGGCCAAGGAGGAAAAGGAAGAAAGGGTAATTTTGTTCTATGTTTATGATCGCTATTTGGCTGTTTAAAAGATGAGAGTGTCCACCACCAGTGTTCTTCATTTATTTTTTTTTTTTGTAAATTTCGATTGCGGAAAAAGATATTTTTTCGCGATAAATTATTAAAAAGTTCAGGAAAACACAAAATATAATAATGATTAAATTAATCGACAACATAGAACCGAAATAGAACGATTTTGAAATTGCCGATGATAAATGGTATATAAAAGAGCAAAAATAAACAAATAGTATACAGCAGCTGTATCCGAGAAACCACGAATATATGCAAAAAACATTATAGATTACCAAAAGTGTATTTCCTAGCAACGGCCGAATTTATTATACCCAAAAAAACCTTACTCTCGAAACTTGGCTAAAATTATTATTTATTGGAAATGAAATTGTCGACAACTTAGCCAAAACAATGATTAATAATAACGGAAATATAGAAAAAATCTAGCTGAGCTGGACTGAATACATTCTTCACTTGTTTTTTTTTTTTTTTAACCCCCCTTTGGGCATGTCAACAAAGGATCTTCGCCCAGAAACGAAACGAAGGAGAAGGATCAGTTAAATGCAGATTCGATTAGCTATTGATAAGATAAAGGAACTGAGGATAGGAACAACTGAGATCAATAGAAACGATAAGATATACGAGGCACAATAAGGAGTAGGGAGTTTGAGTGACAGCAGATTGGAATACAAAGAAGTAGATTACATTAACGAAGGATGGACATTCAAAGAGGATATGGTCAGGATCACAGACGGCTTCGTCGTCAGGATATGAAGAGGGTAATTAAGGGGACAAAGCGAGATGAAAACGATAACGTGAGGAAGGAAGAAGAGTATGATTCAGACGTAAACGGATAATAGGGACAATAACGGAGCGGCGAAGCGAAGGAAAATCGTAAAACCAAGGCCGCGTGAGAAGATTAGGTTGGATGAAACAATTTAAGAAGAAGGATGATTAGAAAAGGAAGAAACGTAGAAATCTGACCAAAATCTAACATGAAACTTTTTACACAACGGGAGTAAATTAGAAACGGGAATTTTAGAGAAAAAAAAGCGGAAGGATGCAGCAATCTGAGCCAAGGAATCGGCCATTTCGTTACCCTCTATCCGCACATGACACTGAGGACCCAGAGCATATCAATGCGGATAGCGTGAAGTGAGAAGAGAGTGTGAATGAGAGAGCGAATACGGTGGATGAAAAGGTCAGAGGAGTGAGAGGGGAAATGAGAGGAAATAGCTTTAAGAGCACACATGGAGTCGGAGATAATTAAAAATTTAGAAAAAGAACGATGTGAGGAAATATGGATTACGGAGCGTAAAATGGCCATTAACTCGGCCGTAAAGATAGTACAAAAGGAAGGGAGACGAAAAGATTCAGAGAAATTAATGCTCGGAATGATGAAAGAAGCTCCAAATTAGGCCCGTTCGAACCATCCGTAAAAATAGCAATATGGGAAGGAAAACGGGATTCGATGTAACAATGGAATTCCTGTATAATTGTTGAATTGAAAAGGGATTTGGACGAAAAAGCTAAATGTAGAATACATTGGGAGGATCGGAGAGATCTGCAAAATTGAAAGAAAAGTAAGGGAGATTGTTATAAGAAATTGTGCAGGATAAAAAGGAATTCAGCCGCAAAGCAATGTGGGCTAGAATAGGAATTTTCTAGGGGGGTAAAACGCCAGTTTTGCAGAATAGAAAGATATGAAGGAATAAGTTTGGAGGATGATGATGGTAAGCGTTTACGCAAGAAACGATAACCTAAATAGGATCTGCGAATGAAAAGGGGAGGCGAGTTAGAGACTCAGCGAGAACTGCTGGTACTCGAGAAGATCTAAGAACACCGAGGCAAAGACGAATACAAGAATTTTGAATTATATCCAGCTTGGAAAGAAGTGATTTTGATTCACTTGTGAACCGTGTGAGAATAAAAAGACTGAAGTAGTATATAATATGAAAAACAGGTTAAACAAAACGAAGCAATGTTAGATACGAAAAAAACATAACACACAAAACCGGTTTTACAAAGCATACGGATGTCAAGTATATAAACAACATAATTCGAATCAGAACCGGGATTCATGAGAACTCCGAAAAAATATTTCAAATGAAAATAAAGGGCAATAATTTATTCTAAAATGTTGTGTAAAGATGGAAACACTGGGACGTATTATATGGTTGCTTGGAAATTATGACAGCGATTGTGTAGAATTTATTAAAAATATAATTCATTTTTTTTTTTTCTTTTTGTCCGACGTCAAATGCTATTTAGCCGCACCTACTAACCGCAGATTTATTTTTTAATCTATGCAAAAAGGGAACAAAAAAAAAAAAACAAAAAACAATTACTCGCAAAATATTTAAAAAAATGCCTGTAGAGGTTTACTAACCAACTTCTTTCGCTATCTGAACAGCTGCTGCTCCGAGGGATCCGCAAGCTCCGTTAACCAGTACTAAACTTCCTTGAGTTGCACCGCCTCTACGAAAGAATCAGTACAAATACACGCCGGGTAATTTAAATTTTCCGTAATTTTTATAAAATTCTGTTAAGCCGTAATTCGTTAAATTTACAGAATGAGTTTTTTTTCGTGTACGCTTGATAGAAATTTGAAATATTCTTAACACTGAATGTTTCCAAAAAACACGTCACATTTTCCGCCACGTTCCATAAATCGTCATTTCATAGTTTACATGAACATTTTAACACATTGTCTCCGTTTGAAGTTTACAATTTTTGATCCATCTAAAGAAAGATGAATTCCACGTCATCGCCTAGAAGTGGTCAAATTTTCTTCTAATTACGTATTATAATATAAAAAATAAAAAAAAATAAAAAAAATCTTGATTGCAAAATTGTTTACGGATTACGGAAGAACAAAACATGCTCTTACGCTCCAGTTGCCTAGTTACCGGGATCTACTATTAAGTAAGTCGTTGCATGGATATTAATTTTGAAAGAAGGAACTCTATTGTAAAAGTTGATTCTTCAATTTGCGACCTGTACGTAAAACAAGATTCTCAAGACATTTAAAGAGTCAAAAGCATTTAAACCGAGGAAGCAAATGATGACATTTCACGGCACTTATCGACGTTTATATCTCGACAGAATTTTGTGACATCGCTTTTTTCGCTGGTCGGTTACTTGCAAAAACGTATAGTGTTAAAAAGCGAAGAAGAAAGTGTTCCATCTGAAGTAATTCTATTTCTTGAAAGCTGGAAGCAGAAATTTCATCTGTGCCAGCCTAGTTGGGGCAGTCAGTGATTATCACAATCAGAAATGATCGAATTTCCTTTTAGAAAACGAATTCTGTAAATTTTAATTTCGTCGATAAAAATTTCAAAAAACACGACGTCTAACCTAAAAATTGTCTAATTAAAATCGGAGCGAAATTGAAACGAATTTGCATGATTTTTTATTTTTGGTTTTTTCTTTTTAAATAAGGCCGTCTCAGAAATAGATTCAAACGTGCTGACCGATAATCGCTAATTCGCCCAACTATCTGTATCGTTCGCTTCACTGGAGTTTATTTTTGTTTTGTTTACTTCCGTCGCTACGGGTTTTATCTTACATTCCCTGTATGTGACTTTTTTTACCAAAAATAATATTTTTTCCTATTTGTTTCCCCTATTAGGACCAATTTACATGTTTCGCTCGTTCATTAACTTTTCCTGAAACTCTCCCCCCAAGTCATCATTCGGTAGTTTAAAACTACATGCCTTTTCCGCTTTTTCTCACGAAAACATATGCATATTTTAAAACGAACGCGTAAATATTTTTTAATTCCTAATGAGATGTCTCTTTTTCCCTATACGAAAACCGGTTTCCATTAATTTCAGGACACAAATGTATGTTATTGCCCGTATAAAATTACCTGATTATTATGGCTTTGTACAAGCCAAAATAGGTGAGATACAATGAGGCCCCTTGTGAAAATGTTAACATTTGCGATAACGGAAAACAGTCCGATTCGTTAGCAGGTGCATACTCTGCGTATCCTCCGGTCTCAATACCGCAATATACTCGATCGCCTTTCTGTAACAGAACGTTTAAAATCAATAACTTCTAACCAGAATCTGATTAAATTCGACTGAACGGGATCTATCCGAAAGATTTCTTAATCGGACTTCGGATGTCGTTTTTGAGACGGGGACATTTTAAGTCGAGAGACTTCGTAAATGCGCGTAAAATAATAATTTCCTAAAAAATTGCTAAAATTTTTTCCCATATCTTTTAGTAAACTATAGGCGACTATTCTAACGACGCAACCGGAGTTATTCGACTGAAGAAAAAGTTACATCGAAAATTTCGCTCCAATTTTTCAACTAGATCGTTTATTCGCTTGATGAATCAAGCTAACACGCGACTGCACAGTGCGTAGTATACGGGAAAAGGGTAGCGGAGGTGTTAAATAAAAAAAAAAGAAAAGAACCTTGCGATAAAGTCAAAGAAAACAATATACCTTCTTCACAAACAAGCGGCGACACTTATGGAAACTTGCAAACAGTAGTTTTTAGTTATTCGCCCATCTCAGAAAAAAGCACAGCCGAGAGACGTTTTTCGGTTTTTTTTTTTTTTTTAATGGAACGATATACCATATCCTGCTTTTGAGCCAACCACGAGACCGCAACGGTTATTATCACGATTCATTTCAATTTTGAATGGTTCGAAGAATAATTATTATTTCTTAAGAATATTTACAAACAAAAGGCATCATCTTTTAAAAATACAGGAATTCCACACATTAATCGTAGATTTTATCGTAAATTACAGATGGTTAAAAAGAAAACATTCAACATAAGAAGAAGAAACGTTTTAAATATAACTTTAACAGCGTTTTTTAGGAAATATATTAATGAATTTTATTATATAACGACATGTTTCCACGTCACGGTGTCGTGTATTCATGATTACAATAATAACAATTTTAAAACAGATATATAACTTTAAATTCTGGTATGAAAATTCATATATATATATATAATATTACAAATTCGCGGTACAAAGGTTAAGTTAAAAAGTTGTAAATTAGAATATCAAAACTTGACCATTATTAAGATGTGAATAATAAATTTTATTAAATGAAATGGATTTACCAAAAATGTATTAACATTGTTAATATAATTTTTTTTATTGAAATAACAGCGTTCGTTTGAGTATTTAAATCCCTTTAAAATCGTACTCTATAAATTGAATCTCTTTTTTAATCGAATTCAAAAAAGGAGGAGGTATTCAATTCGACTGTATTTTTTTTTTATTATTTTTTTTTTTTTTTTTATGTGTGTTACCACAGAACTTTCTTCTAGGTGAACCGTTTTCGATGGTTCCTCTTTTATTTGAAAGGTGGTATTCCTCATGTGGGCTCATTTAAATTTGATCAAGATCTGATCGGTAGTTTTTGAGTTATTTAAAATACTATAAATTTGCCAAATTACCATGGAAATGTAGTTTTTGATGTTTTTACCGTGGAAATATCTGTTCTTATTAAAATGTTTTAATTTAATTGAATAAAAGTGCACTAAAAAGTAAAAAATAAAATGCTTTTTTACAAAAATAAATACCGACTTCAAGGTTTATTATAAAAATTTAATAAAAAAATGCACTAAAAAGTAAAAAATAATTACTCCTGATTAGAAAATATATATCAGAGTGATATAACCCTTAAGTGGTGATATCGTAATTCTCATACATTAACTTTTTGGAGTTGGCATCAAATTCATGTTACAATATCTAGGAACAATTTAATGAACATTTAACGCAGTTTTTAATTATTATTATAATATGAATTTGATGTCAACTCTAATAAGTGTTAAAGTTATATAAGAATTACGATATCACCACTTAAGTTTTATATCACCCTGATTTATATTTTTTATCGGGAGTAATTATTTTTTACTTTTTAGTGCATTTTTATATTTTTATAATAAACCTTGAAGTCGGTATTTATTTTTTGTAAAAAAGCATTTTTTAACCGATTTCAAAAAAGGAGGAGGTGTTCAATTCGACTGTATTTTTTTGTATTTTTTTTTTTATGTGTGTTACCTTAATAGCGGTGAGTCTATGAAGTAAATAAAGAGGTATAGTGTAGCTGGTATGGAACTCACTTTACTTTACTAGCTTCAAAAAATATTAAAATTATATTCAAAGTCTGATGTACTAAAGTTCCTAAACGTAAAGTAAATAAAATCGTAAAAAGTATTTTCACGCACAATTAATAAAAACTTAACATTTCATGTATCTAATAGACTATTAAAAATTTTTTTTTTTTTTTTAAGTTGTTATTGTATTACAAACTGGCCATCTAGGCCATTTAGCAATATTCTTAACATTGATATATTGAGCATGAAGGGAGAAGTACCCAATAGTACCTACCCGATAAACTTTACCTTAAACAAGGTCATGAGGTTTCTTACACTTCAGCCGTCTCTTATCATTAGCAGTATGTAGTAGTCCAGCAGCAAGTTTATTCGGATGAATTTCAAGTCTTTCTGTGTGTCTTCGGGCATGCGTTTTAATAACATCTGCCACATACTCTATCCCTAAATCTTGATGCAAAGTTTGATTTGATACATACCATGGCACCTTGGTTACGAGCCTAAGGATTTTATTCTGCGCGGTCTGTATTATCTTCAGATTTGTAGGTTTAGCACAACCCCAAAGCTGTACTCCGTAGGTCCAAATAGGCTTCAAGATACTTGTGTATATCGAACGTTTATTATCAATACTTGAAAAGGTTATTTCTTCCTAGAAGCCAGCACATTTTTTTTAACATGAATATCTATTTCTCTTTTCTTTGTCTGAATGTGCTGCTTCCATGTTAAACGACTATCTAGGTGTAGTCCCAAGTACTTAACTGTTGTTCTCACAGGCAATTCCAGTCCATTTATCCTAATAGTTGGGGTTATGATTTTTCTATTATTAAAAATAAACTTATTTCCATAATAAAATGCATCTAAATATTTTCTGTTTGATATACAGCGCGAATTCCGGATTATTTTTTGTGCCACAGAGTCATGATCACTCTCTCAAAACTACCATCTGATATTTTCGTCACGGTTTGTATTAATAATGTTGCATTATAATTTCCGTTTGTTATAAATTTAGTAGCACGTAAGCCAATTAGAGAGACATTATAATAAAGCGAAAATAATAAAGAATAACATTCACTAGTAATAGGGAATAAAGAATTAGAAACGCCCTTAAAAAGAACACCGGGAAACAAAGTGAATAAATTATGACAGAAAATAAATGAATAACAAGAAAAAATTTGCAAATAAATACGTAAATGATGAAAGAATTTAAAATACCGAATTAAAAAGAAACAGAACTAAGTGCATACATGAACCGCACACAAAGCGAACGAACACAATCGCTTAATATTTAAGAAATAAATTCGCTCAAACCATATGCATAAAGGAATATTATTTGATTTCATGATTTCGATTAATTTCTGCTTCACGATTGACTGAAAACCAATATATGGCATATCGTTTATCTCGAGGGAAAAAATCCATAGCTATACATATTAGACCCGAAAATGGAAAAATATACAGATCTTGAAATTTCCAGAGTCGCATAATAAAATAACGGACAGAAAAGGTGTGTTTAACATGGCCTTCTTTTTTGTTTGTTTTTTTTGGCTCGTCAACTAAGGATCTTTACCCAGAAACGAAAAGGTAAAGAAAGAAGTCGGTTATATTTTAATCCGATCAGAAATCTTTGTTAAAAAGCAATCCAATGTAGCAGGAATAACTAGTAGAGAAGAAAAAGACAGGATAATATAGGAAGCACAATAAGGAGTATCCAAGCTTAAGCAAATAAGAATACAAAATGCTCCACAGAAAAAGATAAACACTGTGGAAGAACACGTGATCGGCGTCGCAAATAACTGCATCATCCGGATGATGGAGAGGACAGTGTGGAGAAGAAATCAAGGAAAAAGCGAAATTTAGATAATGGCAGCAAAGAATGGCCAAAGCGCATACGAACAATGGAAACAACATCAGAACGCCGAAGGGAGGGGGCCGCAGGTTTTAAAGGATCAGAATTATTTTAGTTGGCTTTTTTTTTGTATATTATTCGTATGTTTTTAATTATTTCTTGCAATAAAATTGTATAAACAAAATCAGATGATGACAAGAGAAATAGCAAACTAATGATAATTCCTTTCCTTTTGACCTGATATTACCGGTTTGGCCAGTTTGACCTTAGGCAAGAACTTAATTCTCTGTTATACACTAATTTTCGTACTCTTTATACATAAATGTAATGTTTTAGTTAATGTATTTTTACTAAAACTTCCTTTGCAGATGATGGTAGCACTTTACACATCTTTACATTTTTTGATTAATGCTGCTTTTTGTTCACAGTAATCTTTGCATTCCCAGACAACTAGCGAACTCTGTTTCGTAAAATTTTCATACTGATCACTGTCAACTATGTCTAAGAAACAAACTGGACAACAACATGCCCTGATCTGAGATTCCATCCACTGTAATAATCTAGTCTTGATTAATATCTAACTTACTAAACTACGGTTTCTTTGCCTAAGCGAAGTTTTTCTAATTTTTATGCTTTTCTCTCTATAAAACCACCCTCACCCTTGTTCATTTATTATATCTTTCGGAAGTGATCTGCGGCTAACCCTGTTAATTCCATTACCCAATTTAGAGTAACACTTTTTTCCAGTTTATCCACCATCCTATTTCCGGTTATTCCCTTATGACTCTAGCTATCCACTTATAGAGGTGAATGTACTTTATATTTTATCCTTTTTTTTCAAATTATCTACCCTATTTCGATTAGCCAATATTTATTATTATTGCACACTTACCTTTATGTCCCTTGCGTAGAAACGTTAGCACTTTATATGTAGCATACAATTCAATGTTACGTATCTGTCCTTCACTATTCGTACGGTAACGAACATTCCACTACATATAGTCAAATGCAGCTTCAATGGCTCTGTATTTATTATAATTTGCGGTGTCTGTATAAATTTATCTTTAAAATTAGGGAATTTCTGTTCAAGTCCTGTTTTTAATATATCGTTATTATTGGCTTTCATTCTTGTGTTTACCCCTTCTCATTCTTTGAGGATCTCTGTACAAATTCCATCATTTCACATTTCTATCATTGGGACTTTCCACTAGCCATTGATATTTATTGCTCTTAGATAGTTTTGACTAATTATTAAAAGTAGGATTTTCATTGTTTAGTCTTGTCTTGCGCTTATTATTGCATATAAAGGTAGTTAGTTTTTTATGTAATGGATGTGATCGGACTTGATTGTAATATAACATTTATTTTCCAATACTGTCGACGCAACTGTTTTTGGTGTATTCGGGAGAATAAAATGAACGAATTTTTTTATACTTGAAGAAATGTTCATTGAAAAATTACATTATACAAAATTAAATTATAGGAAAGTTTTTTTTTTTCAATTTATTTTTATCTTTTTTCTTATTAATTTTTAATGTGCCGAATAGAGTTACAGTCGGAAGTCTCTCTCCTTTTTTACACAAGGACCGAAATGGCGAAAACAATTAATCAACTTTCAAACCGATTTATAAAAAATGTTTGAAATTAAGTACTTTAATTTACACTGAGTTTTTCTTATAAATTCATTACTTTTCAATTAACTTCTCATTATTCATATTGGATAATTAACTAAAAATATCGGTGACGATAAATTAAAAATGATTGTATTCAATGTTTTCGAAAAATAAAGTAAACCGTGTGTCATATTTGTATGCCACTGTTACAAAAAATAAAAAAACAATTTAAGACATCGATTAAATCATTTATTTTGCACCGATGTAAATTAAGAATTTTAAATAAAAGTACTTTTCTTCGTCATAATGTTGTTACTTTTTCTAATCTTTAAAGATTTTAAAACAGGTTTTACCGAGCTATCGTTTACATACATATTCAGAATTTTACATATGGCAAATGCACACCGTTTGCGAATTAGGTGCGAATGTTAAAGTTTTTCGTAATTCTTAAAAGCGAATGTCAACGATTTATTAAATTGAAGTGGTGCGGATATTTTAACACCCCAAACAGAATGCTGGACGAAAATCACCAAATAATGGGAAGAAGTATTTCCAAAGTGAAAATAAGTTTACCTTGAATTTTCTGATATTAACACCGATTTCTTCGACTATTCCGGCGATTTCTTTTCCTAGAATAACTGGCAAATCGGGTAGTATATCACATGATCCGGATCTAATGTATACGTCAATCGGCATAACTCCTGCCGCCTTCACTTTAATTAACATCTGAAATCCAACAGTCCGGTTTATTGGTTCCAAGCAATCAGTATTATTTTTGCGATTATTATTATTATTATTATTATTATTAATATTATTATTATTATTATTATTATTATTATTATTATTATTATTAATTGATCATTTTCATTATTTCGCTACATAAAATTTTAAAAAAACATATGAAACTTTCGCAGTCGGTTTTATTAGAAATACAGTTTCAAAACAAAATCACTGGATTGTTTTTTCGAATATTTAAAGCTATTCTCCTTAAAAGATATTAACGTCAATCAGGTAATTTTATTAACACGTTACAAATAATCTTATTTAGAATAAAATGCTAAACACGAATTAAAGATACGCACCTTTCTAGACTTCCATTATAAGTTCAATAATGTTTATCTAGTTCGAATATGGTATTATTATATAAAGGGTTTTATGTGGCATAGACTGCGTTACGATAGTAAATTATACGATGTAAATCGCGAGTTTTTATTATCGATAATTATACGAAACAATAAATAAAATAGAAAAGGAAGTTTAAATTCCTTTTTAAAATATCTGTAAAAAATAGTAGGTTCAAAAAATTTTCTTTTATCGTCAATTTAAAAAGTTCAACGACTTTTAGAATTATCATAAAATCTGTGGTGGATACAGTTTTGTGCATCGTTTTTGCGGCGTTACATGCCGGACGATGACATGGTAATTTTCGAAATTAGATAGCAATCAGTTAATTGCCATCAATCGATAATTAGCACAAGAAAGTACTGGACGAAGCATTCTCCAGTCTACAACCTTTCTTGACATATCTCGTAAACATTTAACAAAATCTAGCGTTAAGGCTTGATTTTCAAACTGGGGAGAGATTCCATTAGAGTCGATTGTTTCAATCGCACATATCGAATTTAAGAATAACCTATGAAAAGGTTTTCTGGGACAACTGATGCAGGCGGCAAGGAGCCATAATATATGATCGTCTACGCGCAGAACACTGCGTACGACACGTCGAAGAAGAAGAAGATGAAAAGGTTAAGTCAGCGTTCTATAAAATACACGCAGGTGTCCCACGCTATAGTATCGTCGGACTTATTTTGTGCATAGTGTATACGCAAGATGTGTTCCAACGACCGCAGATATTGTTATTGCCACATTTTTTGAGGATACAGCTTTTCTGGAAGTAAGTGATAGTTTTAGCCACTGAGTATTTTCAGAAAGCTCTTAACAAGTCCACCAAATGGGCACGTAACTGGAAAATTAAACTTAATAAGCTTAAGTCCGTGCATGTAACGTACACGTATCGACCAATAAACACCTGGCACTGTGTAAATCTTAATAGAACTCAGATTCTGTAAAATTTGTCTGGAAAATATTTAAATATTCATTTGAACTCGAGACTTATATATATATATATATATATATATAATAAACTCATCTCAAAAAGAAAAAAGAAAAACTGAGCAAATTAAGGTGCGTTAGCTATACTGGTTAATTATTAAACTTCTACCTCGAATATTCACTGCAAACGGCTCCCATACTGATAAAAATCATTAAACCTATTTAGTCCTACGAAATATAAATTCGGGGGTATGCTAAAGATAGTAGTAGGCATTCGATCGAAACATGCCAAAGTGTCATTCTTCGATCAATTGTGGATGCGTATACTCAAGGGATGATGATATCGATGGATATCTTAACATAATGATGATAGGCGAAGTTATTAAAGACTTTGCCATAAGGCATGAAAATAAATTACACCAACGCGTGAACGTGAAGGAAATTCGACTTCTTGATACTGAACTTTAGGTGGCTCAGACGTCTGAAAGCAAAACTTAGAAAATAGTACATATAAATACATACATATCAGAGGATAACCAGTGGATTATTATGCGTCTACAAATGCTTATACCTAATTCTTAAGTAACTTTTGTTATTAATAATTATTTAATTGATAGATATTGTATTATGCTACATACCTTTTTGGGGTTCTGTTAAAAAAAAAAAAACTTTCAATTTTTTTTAAAAATTAATGTTCACATAAATTATTTATAGTATATTTGTTAATTTTCTTTATCTAAACTTAAACATCAATTTTTTTAAATAAATTTAATTCTTTAGTTTTTGAAATTTGTAAAAAAGGCAAACAATTTTAATTTGTTTATAATTACGTATCAGTCAGTTTTTCGTGTTCCGTGTTCAATTTAATTTATTTTTGAAATATTTTAAGGAGCCCTATTCTGAATGTCATGTAAGTTTATAAATTTTATATTCCCCTATTTGGATGACGAAATGTGTGTAATAAACTTCGTTTTGAACGAAATTTCTGACAGAGTTGGGCAATTTTTATTCAAATAACCAAATAAATTAATCGAATAATGCCGAATAACGAATAATTGTTCTATATTTTACGTTTATACTATTGTCTTCGAATGAAATAAATTGTCTTTTGTATCCATTGATTGTAGGGAAAAGCTTTGGCGTAGTGAGCCCTTCATGTACCACATCAGAATTGTTTTTGATTATTTGATCTAAAATAAATGCAATGTTCGTTTAGATCAGACGTAATTAGACTTGAAGATATATCAAATTTACTTCTAGAATTAGATTAGGAAAAAGATCAAACCTCAGTTGATGATCAAATGGAGAGTGATCATGATCCGAGTGAAGAAGAAATCAACTCCGATAATCATGAATCTGAGCCAGAACAGGAATGTGAAAAAGAAGAAGAAATATTCGATGATAATAGGAATGAACGTCGGAAAGGATAAAATTTCTGTTTGGAAAAAAGTACAGTTTCTAAACAGACCAAAACGAAAAAGAAAAATATTATAAAAATAATACCGCAAGGGACACGCGCTAAAAGTGTAAACGGTAGAATGATTTTCAGAAATTATTGATGCGAGAATGCTCTAGACCTGATAGTTTTGTATACAAACAGATACATTCAGAGTAAAAAAGCAGATTTTATCCGAGATGGGGACTGTAAGTTTCCCTTCAAGAACTGAACTATTAGCACTATTCGGTATTCTATATCTGATTAGTTTGGTAAAAGGGACACTTGGCCCGTGTTTTAGAACTGTGGGCAACTGACGGTACGGGCATGCATTTGTGAAGAGCTGCGCTATGGGTTATCATCGGTTTTTATTTCTCTCGCGATATCTAAAGTTTGATGAAGAATCTACTAAAGATTAATTAGTGGCAATACGTGAAGTTTTGGATTCATCTGTAGAGAACATAAAAAATTTATATTCTGTGGGCGAACCTGTAACAGTGGATGAGATGTTACATCCATTCAGAGGACGATGCTCTTCCAATATATCCCTTCAGAACCTGCATAGTATGGGATAAAAATATTTTTGAATTGTGCGATGCACAGACATTTTACCGTGGAAATTTGTTACGAAACAGCCATCAGGTGGTCCATATGAGATTTCCAATTCACCTGCGGATATCGTAAAGATACTAGTGAGACCGATCGAGAAATCGAATAGGAACTTGACGACAGGTGTATTTAAGCGTATAGCTTTAGCGGTTTGAAATGAGTTCCATACCCTTGAGAGGGCGTTGGGATTGTGAAGTTAAGGTTCACAATGTACTCAACGGCAATAGTGAGAATATTAGGGCCAGTTCCTTTCTACTTGGGATCCGCCTTTACTTTCCCAGATTTCTCTGGTATAACCAATATTCAATTTCAGATTAGGTATAGACCTGGGAGCGACTTGGATCCGAAACCAGACAAGTCTCGATAACCTATGACACCTCTGATTTGGTAGCCAAGCACCTTAACCACTACTTACTGATAAAAAAAAAAATAACACTTCTACTTAGCAAAAAATAAAATAGAAATTCCGTCCAATTAAACATCGCTGCAGCTTATTCCCCGCCACAAAAACACAAACAGGAAAAGATGAAAGTATTCCGCTACACCAACTTCCTGAATCATCTCGGCAAACGATTCATCCTTGGGGGTGATTTCAATGCCAAACACACGTCTTGGGGATCACATTGCATTCGCACTGAAGGAAAACGATTCCTCGAAGCCATTCATAAAACTCACAGTAACTTCATATCTGGAAGGAAGCCTACGTACTGGCCAACCGACAGACGTAAAAAGCCCGACCTCATTGACTTCTTCATAGTTAAAGGAATTGGGACCAACTACATGGACGTGACAGATGTGGAGGATCTGACCTCAGATCACTCTCCAGTTCTCCTAACTGTGATCACTGCAGTCATCAAAAAAGAAAAAAGAACAACTCTCACTAATAAGCACACCAACTGGGATAAATTCCGCGAGGAACTAGACTCTAGAATCGAGCTTAAAGTGAGGCTCAAAGATCCCGAAGACCTTGATACACAAGCGCAGCGATTCATCAATTTAATTCGCGAATCTGCCAAGATATCAACTCCGTCACCTCGGGATAACACAGTTCAAGAAATAACATACCCTCTCGAAGTTAGAGAAAAAATAACTGAGAGAAGAAAAGCAAGAAAGCGATGGCATAACACACGCCTTCCGTCCGATAAAACGATGTTTAATCGTCTGAATAACCAACTTCATCGGTTAATCCTGAAAATTAAAAGGAAAACATTTGAGCAGTATCTGGAAGAGTTAAGTCCCTCGGTGGACAAGGATTTCTCTCTCTGGAAAGCTACTCGCAGAATAAAGCGACCCTTTATACGTGTTCCGCCGTTAAAGGCAGAAGATGGCAACTGGGTCAGACGCAACAACGGAAAAGCCGAACTTTTTGAAAATCATCTCGCGCGTGTCTTCACTCCGCATGACATCCCTTCTGATATCATTCCGGCAATCGGATATCAAGAGAACAAAACAATCAAGCACATCTCGATCACCAATTTGGCTTCCGTAATCAAAACTCAACTATCGACCAAGTCAACAGAGTCACGGCGATAATTGAAAAAGCTTTCGAAGAAAAACAGTATTGCTCTGCAGTCTTTCTCGATGTCGTACAAGCCTTTAACAAAGTATGGCATGAGGGGCTTCACTCCAAAATGAGCAACCATTTACCACGCAACTTCTGTCGGCTGCCTCAATCATACTTGTCTAATAGACAATTTCGGGTAGCACACGAAGATGCTAAATCATCGTTTCATCCTATACAAGCAGGAGTTCCGCAAGGAAGCGTTCTCGACCCTATCTTGTACCTCTTGTACACGATGGATATTCCAACCGATGATCGGACTACCATGGCTACATTTGCTGATGACACCGCAATCCTTTCCGTAAGTGATTCGCTGCCAGAAGCAAACAACAACTTGCAACGCGCGTTGGATCACGTTCATACCTGGCCACGACGCTGGAAGATTAAGCTCAACGAAGCCAAATCCCAACACGTGTTATACACATTAAGACCCGCTGATTCTTTCCATCAAGCATATATAGGCACAGTCAAAGTACCACAAACAGACTGTGCCAAATATCTTGGAATGTACTTAGACTCTCGTCTAACGTGGAATCCCCATGTTAAGATGAAAGCTAAGCAACTACAATCAAATAATTAAGCCGATTTGGACATACGGTCTTGCTCTGTGGGGCTGTGCAAAGAAATCAAATCGAGACAAGATACAAGCTCGCCAGAGCATCATTCTACGTGCTATCGTAAACGCGTACAGATACTCACGGAACGACGATATATATAACGATCTCGAGGTGAAATTCGTCAACGAAGTCATCAAGGATTTCGCAGAACAACACGAGAAGCGCCTATATCAACACATCAACGTTGAGGCATTGCAACTTCTCGACACCGAATATGACGTACGACGCCTTAAGCGTTATAAATCGCAAGACTTGGTCTTGTAGTTAATGTAAATATTGTGAATAATTTTTGGGGCTTTGATCAATAGATCTAATGTCCCCGCTCAAGTTTTACTTAGTCTAGAAGATACATTCTATCTAGTATTAAGTTCATTTTAATATATGTAGTATTTATTTAACGTTAGTCGTTAAGATCGTACTAATTAATATTAATAAAAAATAAAAAAAAAAAATTCCGTCCGAATTTCAACCAAACAAAAGCAGAGGTTCATCGATAGCTGGATTTGGATAGGATAAGACAATAATTTCTTATTCATGTCCAACGAAAAAAATAAGTGTGTAATTTTATTGTCCATTATGCACGACGGTAATGACATAGACGACGAAACTAAAAAGCCACAAATTATAGTTGATTATAACCGAACAAAAGGCGGCGTTGATACTGTTGACAAGTTGTGCGCAGCTTATAATGTACCCAGAATAACTACGCGGTGGCCCTTAACAATATTTTTCAAATGCTGCGATAATTTATATGTTGGTGAAACCGAATGAGAAACCGGTGAGCAGCAGAGTGTCCTTGAAAACATTAGCGTTTGAACTAATGGAAGATCATCACACATGGAAAGATTTAAAATTAAATCTCTTCTTTCTGACAAGCAGCTTTTTTTTTGTCAAAAAATTATTCATCAGTACAAGGAGAAAGCATAGCAGAACTTCTCTTAAGAAAAAAAAAAAAAAAATCCAAGGACAATACTTCCTTTGTGGTAAAAAAGAAGTTTAAGCGCTACGAGAAAATGTGGTTCATGTGAAAAACATATTTGTAAAAATTATTCAGAAAATATATTGAAGTGTATAAATTGTTCCACTACGAGTCGTCACGAATAATCCGTTCACCTTTTTTTCTCTTTATGTTACAATATATTTGTTTTTATTGTTTTCAATTTTTTTGTAATATTAACATAAAATTGTTGTATTTTCATGTCAAATTTTATAAGAATATGCTTTAGTCTCTTTTGTTTACTAATATATATTTTGATTGTACCTGGGTATTAGAGGAAATATTTCTATACTAAACGTATGTGTTTGTCATCCCTTTATCTGAATCGCACAATTAAAGCTAATAAATATCTAAAAAATATCAAAAAAATCCAAAAGTACACCCAACAACGACCGGTCGTGTTACAATTTTAGGCGTGACTGCCCAAAAAGACATTAAAAATATACTCTATCCGCGTTCGTATTACATATTATACGATAAATTCCGCATACTGAATTCCTATTCAGTGCATAACT
Source organism: Icerya purchasi (assembly GCA_039619475.1). Classification (NCBI taxonomy): domain Eukaryota; kingdom Metazoa; phylum Arthropoda; class Insecta; order Hemiptera; family Monophlebidae; genus Icerya; species Icerya purchasi. Next base: position 265,865,560 of record CM077115.1, on the reverse strand, counting down.
AATTAACGGTTGGCATTAATTAAATTGTAATTTGTAGCATTTAAAGAAATCGGTTAAATAAACTCGTTGCTGCGTCAAAATATAAATATACATTGGCGCACTCAAGGGGGGTATTGCTCCCCCCGAAAAATCTTCGAAATCTTAATTTCGTTTTGTAATGTTTTGTTTTACTTAATTTTTTTTTTTTGAAAACTAACATATTTACTTTTTACTTATATTACAAGTATAATGTTATATACTTTTAGCTAACTTTTTTAAAATAAAATTCGTATACTTATCTAATTTGTGCCTATTACAAACATAATGTTATCTATTATTATTATTATATTTTTTTAAATAAAATTCGTCAGCAGTTTTGTAATTTTTTTAAAAATAATATTCGTTAATTTTGTATTTTTTTTTTATTTATTTTTTATTTTAATTTACAAACCACGGAAATAGATAGGTACTTAGTCGAGGTACTGAGTTACCACCCCCTAACTCATCTTCTAAATTCTAGCCCCGACCAAAAAAAAATCCCGAGCGCGCCTTTGTAAATATACCATATATGTATACACGCGTTTTAGAAGTTTATTTTAAACTCTTAGTTTAACCTGCAAAAATTTTCAGTTTTATGCTAGCATATTTTAATTGTAAATACTACAACATCTGACGATACCTGACTTCCTGTAAACGTCGGAACTGGGTAATCCCTGTATTTAAGAACGCTGGGTCCGCCAAAACTTTCTATTACCACCGCTTTCATTGTTGCCGGTGCCAGTTGTCTGCAATTGCGCATTTAATCATTTAAAATTGGTTAATTTTTGAATAATTTTAATTTATACATTCGAGCGAAATTAAAGAGAGCTATAATACCCGGTTTGCATAAAAGCGAAACATATTCCAGCAGCCGACAGTATATGTTTGATCAGTTTGAAATGGTCCTCGCTATAAATCATGCTGTATAGTTAACAAATGCGTTGATAATTCGTATAGTGGATGATGATGTGCACTCATTAGAACAAACCAGCTCTGTAACACTACTAAAACCAACTAATATAACGTAAAAATATCAATAAAGTAAAAGTAGGACATTTTTAAGAAAAATTCGTTCAGTCTACCTTTTGCATACATTTTAAAAGATCACAATCAGTTTTTATCTGTACTCATTATTCCTCGCGATATCGGTCCGTAATTAAAATACATTTAACATTCTGTAATAACGACTTTATATCGATAAAAATAAAGAAAAACAAGCGGAAAATAAAAATTCATCGCCTAATTTTTGCTTTAATTTTTACAGATCAGCGTATATTTCATGCATTTCCTTTCTCCAGGTTTGACTAAAATATACTATTATGCCGATAGAATGAATATATAACAGGGAGTTATATACCAATAAAGAGCCAAAAATGTTCATCTGAAATTTTGGGAAGTGTTAGTTAAACGATTAAATTATTCAGGACAACAAGGATGTTGTCACAAACCAACTGAACTGATTTTCTATTTACCTTTTTTACCAATTTCAAGGGGGTCTCGAGGTTTTTATTTTATCCTCAGTTTGATTTTTACATCTTACTTACTGCTACGTACCTTGCAATATATATAATGACGTTAAACTAGCAGGTCATAAAAATAATTTACTCATAATAACAGTTATTCTTGAAGATCAGTCATGCAGTCGCATTTGAGTGCAACAACTTACACTGCCTAAATAACGGCCCGCCAATGAACCGTTATTTCTACCCGCCACATATAAATTGCTATTGCTCCGAACAATATGCACTATGTTTCAGTGGGTGAACATTTAGTGTGTATTTCTCGTTTTTAATTCTTTTTTACCGACTTCCAAAAAGAAGGAGGTTATACGTTCGACGCATATGTTTTTTTTTTTTTTTGTTTGTTCGCGCATAACTTATATTCGTATAGACCGATTTTACTGATTCTTTGTCCATTAGAAATTGTACCCTTCAGCGGTGGTACCCTGTGAGTACTGATGAAAATCGGTGAACATAAAGTGAGTATTCGTCAAAAAACATGAAAAAATATAGTCCTTTTAGGTAATTTTTTATTACTTTTTTATTAGTGTATAACAAAGGCGATTATTGACTTATCAATTTTCCAAATTACCATGAAAATGAAGCTTTAAATAATGGAAGCGATTATATATTTTGATGTTTTCACCGAGAAAACCCAATTTAGAATAAAGAAATCGATTTTTTTTTTTTTTTTTAAGCATAAAATATGGAGAATAATGTGATAAAAAAGTTGATTTTTAATAAGAAAGAAAACGGAAGTATAATGCTAAAAATTTTGAAATAAAATGTATTAAAAAAAAATGCCGATATCAAGATTTCTTATAAAAATTTAATAGAAATGCACTAAAAAGTAAAAAATAATTACTCCCGATTGGAAAATATATTTCAGTGATATACACCTTAAGTGGTGATATTGTCGGAATTCTTATTCAACACTGATACCTTAATTAGAGTCGACATCAAATTAATATTACAATATTTAGGAAAAATGTAACCCTTGTGTTCGCACCCGGGTACCCACACGGTGCATTTTTGAATGTAACTTGGTCAAAAGTAGGAATTTCGGCAAACACTTCTGGGTCATCGTTATTTAACTCAATTGTAAGCAGGTAATTTGTTTGGAATAAAAAATAACGAAAATTAATAAGAAAAAATCGAATGTAAAGTATAGATACATCACGGACCCTCCCGGGTACCAGGGTACCCACCTCAAAAAGAAAAAAAACTTTTTGACTGGATTATTGATTTGGGATAGTTTTATTTAATTTTTATACATCGAAAATGTTTTGGGATGGTACGGAATACAAAAAAGAAAAAAAGCGCGGAAAATTAATTAGCCTCTACATTTGTGACATTTCTCGAAGGTTGTAGCATGTTCATTGCAGACAGGTTTGTTGCGATCGCAGCATGCCTTTCGTGTTTTTCTCTTTTTCATTATCGTTGCTTTGTAGAAAATGTGACAGGAGCTAGTGACTTTGACCCTCCCTGACTTATCTCGTTCATTGGCAGGACCTGGAGCAATTTTAACGGGATTTAATGCCTGCCCGATCACACTTTCAATGGCGATTTTCGTGCTGTAATTTCGCATTATCAGAACGTTTTGCTACCGATTCTCAATTTCTGGTTTTGCGAGTTTTTCACTCAATAGGCGCATGAATAGACGTCGTTGGTTTGTTCTCCTCGAAAGCATCTTGTTGTTTTCGTAATAAATCAAATAAGGGATGCGAGTGAACTAATATCCAGCATGTTGAAAAACATAACTACCGGCCATCTCAGAGTACGACGTTGTGTAGTATTATATCGAGTACACATTTGATCCATGGTATCAACGCCAGCTTTATACTGTAGTGTGTTACAATGTGAGGTTTTTTACTGTCATTATTTACAGCAGTGTCAGAATGCATAGTCGGCAACATAATTACAGTTTTATTTTTCTTTGGCACGTATGAGTACATTGTTACCCTCTCATTAAAAGCAAATTCAGTAGAGTACACTTCTCTCGACTTATGTGGAGTCATCACACTTGGAACATAAGATTTATTCAGTCCCAAAGTGTCAACGATAGTTAAATTCCATGAAAGCCTGTGTTTGCTAACGGGTAACGTTGTAAAAAAATTATTCATGGTAATATTTTTCTATCACTGCTTCAGTACGGAGCTGCGAGCTCTTTTACGACTCATTCTCCTCGATACGTAAATGATACCGCGCAATGGATAAGCATTTTCAGTGTCGCAAATCCGCCAAATCTTAATGCCATATTTAGCCGGCTTAGAAGGAATATACTGTGTAAATTTTGTGTGACCATGGAAAGAATAGTTGTTCGTTCATCAATTGTTACATTCTCAGTCGGCTTGTACAGCTGAGATAAATTTGCGTTCAACATTGTCCAAAGATCACGGATTGCAGCTGCTTTGTCTTCTTTGATACGTTGCTGGCGTGTATTGGCATCGTCGCTCTATAGAGGGGATGTGAAGTTCCGTGCCACATATCACTTGTATGATCAGTATTTGCATTATTCGCACCAGAGCAAATCGAAACAGCTATGAACAAGTACATTTCTTGCACAGAGACGGGCTTCCATTCTCTTTGTGAATTTGGATTCGCCGCATTGAATTCAGCGTAGACTAACAAAACTTTCTTATTCGTATGACGAATTATAATATCTATCATATGCACTGTAAATATCTTCTTGAAACTGTTTTTTATTGAAAGAGTGTCTGTGCTTCTATGAGGAGCACTTCGCTGACGCACTATATTGTAACGTACAGTTTGATGTTTTCCATACAGTTTTGTCTTTGGCTATCCAAGCGTTTTCTAAGCTACTTGCTCGTGCTGCAGTTGCCGTTTGAACCTCACTTTCTGCCTAAATTTCACTGCTTTCAGTTTCTCCCTCTTGGCCAGTATTCTCGTCTTCTTCGCCAGATTTATTGCTATCAGAAGCAGGATGCTTGTTTAAAACTTCATCTGGTAACCAGTCATCGTCTTCACTGTCAGATTGCACATCGGAATCTATATTGCCTTCTCCTAATATCGTTTTCAAATAAGCCTCTTTCTGTGCCGCATTCAACCAGAGATTTAATTCGTGCGCATTACTAACTTGTTCAATAGAATCAGAGGATGAAATCGAAATTTATAAATAAAACGCTGTAAAAAATTACCTTGCAAATTTTGCTCTCGATAGTTGTTCCATAGCTTCAAAGTTGTGGATTTTTCGGTATCAAGTTTCATTTATTTTTTGGTAACAAGAATTACGTCTTCGCTTATAGAACTTCAAAAGGCTACTGTTTAGCTCTTGAAATCCAAGCTTACACGACGCGCACATTCAGCTTGCCAGTGTTGCCGGGTTCAATTCATCTGTATTGTCAGTGTTGCCAAGTGTCAATCGCATTATTCCCAAAATATTCTAAAACGGGAAGTAATGGCTCTAAATGATATTGGACAACACGCGTGGTTGATTGCCACAAATTCTTGAAACACGAAACACTCACTGTGCCCTATGCCGACCCTTCCATACCCCTACTTTTTTTAACCTTAAAAAGGAAACTGAGTTGAAAGGTCCTACCAGACTATATAGTGAGACGGATTCGGAAGCTGCAACATTTTTTGTGACGCTGGCCGAGTTAGAAAAGTTAGATATGCAATAGTATTGATAGTGATGATTATTATGATTTCCTGTTAACCTTTTTTTGACAATTTTTCCCAGGCATCGTTTTTATTTTTTAGGCTTCCTTGGACAACGTGCATACTCAGCATTCTCGAGCAAAAGATGCTAAAAGTCAGCCAAAAGTGTGAGAACTGGCATTTTTTATCAATAGTGACGTATATTAATAGATATAAATGTTTAGAAAGCTATTTCGGGGTCGTAATATTCGAAAAACGGAGAAAAACAAGAGGTGGGTACCCGGGTGCGTAACAACGTAGGTAAATTTCGGGTGCGAACACAAGGGTTAATGAATATTTAATGCAGTTTTTAATTATTATTATGAATTTGATCCCGACTTCGAAAAATTAATGTTGCATGAGAATTATGGCTTTAAGTTATATTACTCCGAAATATATTTTCTTATCGGGAGTAATTATTTTTTCCTTTTTAGCGCAATTCTGTTAAATTTTTATAATAAATCTTGAAGTCGGTATTTTATTTTTTTTTTAAATATTTTTATTTAAAAAGCTCATTTTTTTTTTTTTTCGTTTTCTATAGGTATACCTAATTATTATATCTTTATGTCCTGCCTTCAAATGTCCAGGCTTTTACAGAACATAGAGAACTAGGTGAATTTTACACGTACAAATGTAATCTGGTTTCCTTGACAAATGTCAAAGTTTTAACTATAGTACTGCGATCTCCGTGCTATATATCTGCTGCTGTGCGAGCTTCCTGCAGTTATAAATATCAAATATGTCACAGTTAATTCGTTTAACAACTTACATAAGGAACAGCTTGTTGATGGGGGCTGTTGGTGTAAAGATAAAATAATGCGGCGCAGCAGTATGTCCCGTCTAAAGATGATAGTACCGAGTATTATTTGCTGCTTACTCGATCAAGAGGCCACCAGGGATCGGTCGGAAAGTTCTTTGTGCTACCCACTCAGACCTGCACTCCTTGTTTGCACTTGCTCATAAATATATGGGGTAATAATTTTCTGTCATTTAAAATATTAATCAACATAATGCTTCGAAATTGTATTCGCCATCCGGATCCGTTTTATTTTATTTCTGTAGTGTTAGGTTAGTGTTCAAAAAATCAAAAACCTAAATTTACTCTATAAATTAAAAATATGGAAGAATCAAAACTACTGAAACAAAATACTTGTTTTTTTCATTTTTAATTCTTATACTGATTTAGGTTTTGTTTCTTATGATTGCATTTTCAGGTATAAAAAAAAAAAAAATGATACACTTTAAAATTTATGAAAAAATATCCATAGCTATATAATTGTAAATAAATGACTGTTTAATGGGCGAAAAAACTTATTCTACAAAATATTGTATGAAAGCTTTATAATGGAATAACTCTTCAGTAACAGTTAAATCCTCGGAATTAAAAAATCAAGGACTTTACCTTATATCGGATATAAAGCCGGTTTTAATAATTTATCCCCTTCAAAATCGTTATAACCGATTTTCCCTATATATGGATGAATGATTTTTTCATTTGACCGACAATATCTCACCTAAATTTTAAAGCACAATATAGCGCACAAATTTAAAATTCGCCACAAAGTCTGTTCCTCGCAGTAATAAACCTTCACGTGTGCTCTACCATCATAACGCGTTGTATTATATATAATAAAACCACCTACTATAAAAAACATTACGACTGTTGATGTGATGTGATTTTTACATATATATGTATATACGTATTCTATAAATGAAATAGCTGAAGAATACTTCAATTTCATAACGTCATATTTTCGAAATAACAACTTTAAAAAATGTATATTAAGTTTAAATAAATCAGGAAGTATTAGAACTGGAAATTTTTTTTTACTCGTAATTAAAAAATAATTTTCGGGCCCCACAAGGCAATTGCCCGCTAACATAATTATATCGTTTATTCATCATCTACATCTTAAATCTAATACATCATATTCGATTTCGCTGTGAAAGTAGCTAAAGAAACTCGGCAACCCAGTATTCAAGTTATTTCAACAAATATATATATGTGTCAAAATACACATTTGTTCATACTTTTATTACAGATTATTTTTTACCAATTAATAAATTTTAATGTAAAGTGTTAAAAGTTTCCAGGCTCTATTTGTTTATAAATTTATTTGCGAGAAAGTTTTATGAGACCATTAAATCTTAAGGTGTAATAAAGTATTTAGCAAATAGCGAAAAAGATGATTATTTATAAATAAAATATTTTGAAATATGATCGTCGTTCTCTTTAGCACACGAGAAAAATGGATTAACAGTAAAACAGATTTCATATACATTTTAATAAAAAAGCAATAACCAAGTATCACTTTAGAAAATCATTGGTTTTATCAAAATTTGATCAAATCTACCGAAAAATGATAAACATATTTTTCATTTCTACTTCGCCTTCAGTAATTTATGAAACAAAAATCATCAAAGTACTTCTCAGTAAAATAATCAAAACTTATAAAATAATGTGTAAAATTAATAAAACAAATATTTTAACAAAAATTATTGATTCCTTCCGGATAATTCTTCAATTTAGTAAGAAAAAATTAGTATTACTAGTGTGATCTCGATTCTTTAGTTGGTATTGCTAATTCTATGAATTTATTTGTCAATAACTGAATACATAAAAGTAAAAATATCTACACTAGCCAGATAATGAACCACAGACAAGAATAAAGTAAAACCATTTGTGAATTAATAAATATACAATGAATCTAGATTCGTTAATAAACTATTTGAACATAGATACTATCTGGAGAAATGAAAATTATCAATAAAAGTAATAATACCAGAAGCTAATATAAAAAAAAAAATAGATATTACAAAATATTATTTTATGGCATATTTATAAACCAATTTATATAAAAAAGAAAACTAAAATTAGGCAATAATTTATTACCAAAATTGTATTAATACTGTATTTGTTGTTCTTACACATTGTTAACATTTTTAATTATGATAAAAATAAACTTTAATGCTTTTATAACAATTGTATAATTTTTAAAACCCCGACGCGTTTCGAAGCAAACACTTCATGTTCACGGGAGATTATAATTACTCCCGTGAACATGAAGTATTTGCTTCGAAACGCGTCGGGGTTTTAAAAATTATACAATTGTTATAAAAGCGTTAAAGTTTATTTTTATCATTGTATTAATACTCCAATGAGAGGAATACAAAGAAAAAAGTACAAGTAGATACAGAAACATATAAAGAATAAGCCAAGTTATATCTGTGAAAAATATATTATTCACACAAATCTATTTTTAAAATTAACAGATAAAGTAACACAATTGCGGCATTTATAAATGACTCGGCAGTAATCATAATGAATAAAAATAGAGAACTATAATAGAAAAGAAAATTGTAATATTGTATAAATAACATAAAAAATCTACTAGAAATATAATATTTAAATATTAAAATGAATAAAATAAACATAAATGCTTTTACAATAGCAAAAACAGTGCATTAAACTTACAAAAACATGAATTAAGATTACAGAAAAAAGCAGATAAAATACCCAAGTGTTCCACAATAGATAAAAACTTCAAATTCTATAACCATATAAAATATGCAAATACAAAAAACCCATAAAATTTAAAAAAGAAATAATATTATACAAAACAGTTTTTTCATAGTGACATAATCTAAATTTGTATGATAAAATTCTGAAAATTTTAAAAATTATCAGCGAAAAGGTGCTTGGCTACCAAATCGGAGGTAAATGGGCTCAAGAAATAACTGGGTACCAGAGAAACCTGAGGAAGTAAAAGCGGATCCCAAGTAGAAAGGAACTGGCTCCGGTATTCTCATCAGATCCATTAGACTTAGTACCATTATGGAAACCTTAACTAATCCATGATACCTAGTCAAGGATATCCATGAGACTTACTTTACTTTTAGTGATTTTATACAGTGCCAGAGCAATCAAGTTAATGAAATTCTATAAAACAATAAATTATACAAAACAGTTACTATTAGCACAAAAATTACCATTAGATTTGGAAATTAAAAAGTATATCAAATATTCTTGATTAAACACAAACTAGAAGTAGAACGATATTAGATTTTAGGAGGGAAATGTAATTTTATCATCAAATTACAAATGTCAAACTATTTATCAACATATTTTTTGGGTGTTTCTATATCGCACATGAAAAGAGGAGACAATTGCGACACAAAGGCAATCGGAACAAACTTTGAGAAGCAAATAATGTGACGTCATAAGTAGGCTTTTCATTTTCTTTCTAATTAACGCTTCTCATTTTCTCTTCTTTCGTTGTTAATAATATTGCTGCGCATGTTATACGTTTTGCTGTTCGTTGATTTTTGTGTTCTTTTGCAATGGAATTTTCATGTGGCTTTTGTTTTAAAAGTTTTTCTACGAAGTTTAATTTAAATCGACATATAAAAAAGCTCATATATGTTCAAGCAGTATCAGATTCTTTTCAGAAGACGGGAATAATAATAATTATTTATGAATTTATTGAATGATACCTAGCAAGCGGCGTAAAAAAAGTATTTTCTGTAAATAATTGATATTACAAATTTAAGCGGAAAACTATATCATTGAATTAACTTAATTTAGATATTGTTAAATAAACTTTTTTTAAATATTCGTTCAAGTCTTTCAAGTTGTTTTCGTTCTACTCTAGTTCCCCTACCGTCTCACCATATGTACCTCATAATAAATCGAAACCGAGATAAACCCTAATTGTGAGACCACAATTTGATCTCCATAAATCTTCTAGGTTTAACGGCAATTTCGGTAAACGTCAGCTAAATATAGCGAGCCAATAATGCTTTTATTTCAGTAATGGTTTTTTTTATTAGCGTCTTGATTTTTGGAATACGTTTCTGATATAAATCCATTCAATATTGTTTCACTTAATAGACAGTACCAGCTATCAGTAATTGTTTTCGCATCCCTCGCAACATCCACGCTACTCCTGGTAAACGTACTAATAAATTTTGTTTCCAGAAATTTCTTCTCGCGGAAAGGGGTGCTTTTTTCCATGACATGGAGTCAATGAGTTTACACCGTTTTGCCATCAAACGATAATATGTGTAAGTCCCACCGTTTCATTCTTCCAGGTCACATTATTTTGCTCAGTATCCAAATTTTCTTTTCCGGTCTCAGGCTGATCATCTTTTTCAACGTCCGACTCATCTCCTATTTCTAATTCATATTCATTTTCATCTAATCCATCTTCAAGCAGCATCTGCTGAATTTCAGCTACATCATCTTCATTTTGTAAATTAAAAAACTCTCTTTGGTAGTTCTATGGCACAGTCCTAAAATAAAACTGCAACGATGATAGTCGCGACCACCTGCCAGGTGACACGTAAATTTCAATAATTGGCCTGATTGGAAATTATAGTAAAAAATTAAAAATACGAAAAAGTAAAGATACTTACATTGATAGTCGCAATCACCCGTGTGGTGTTTTTGTTTTGCTGGCACATACGTATTAATTGTTTTAACGCAAACACATACACCGTTCAGTAGATCGAATAGAGTTAGGAAGATTAGGTGATGTGGGACTGCCGTCACTACTTCCTTTAAAAAACATAGTATCAAGTCGGCGTGCACCTCGTAGGTGCTACGCGTCTAATGGAAGGTTAACAGAAGTGCAATATGTATTTTTAATAAATAGAAAAAAAAAAAAATTTTTGGACAGTATTAATATTTCACGCGAAATTTCGAGTTATAAAATCCTATACTATTTCTTTATTTACGTTTTTTTTTAATTTTTTCGAGAAGTTTTTTTTTTTTTTTTTAAATTGTTCAATAAATTAGATTGCAGTAAAAAATAAAGTTTATTAAAAAATCAAATTTCATAAAACAAATACTATTTTGCCTTTTTCGGTATTGTTGTAAGCTATGTTGTAGTGAGCTTTCATAGCTTCATCAAGTGGGTATGTTTTACTTATGATCGGCGTTATTCCGTTCACTTCGATAGCGTCCAATATAAATTCGGCAGCATCTGCCTGGTCTTCCTAAGAATATAATTATAACAACATTCGTTAAAAAATCAAAATCAAGGTTATTACGGCCCCCTAACATGAAGAAGTTAGAAAGTGCAATTAATTATACAATATTGAAATTAATTAAACTTACAAAAAAAAAAAAAAGAGCGGTGAATTAAAATAAATGCAATTTCATCGGGCCTAGTAGATCCGAAGAGAATGTTGAAGACCAGTTTCTTCCCCTCAACCACATTTACTTTTCGAAATAATACTCCAGGCCGTTGCGAGTGAGTTTTAGAACGAGACAAGTCTCGAACCCGTTACTTTTCTTACAATAGCTAAGCGCTTTAACCACCCTACAACCGCACTAGGTATTATCGGGGGGGGGGTGCATACTGTCCCTAAAAACTTAAATAAAGCGGGGAGAAGCGATTTTTTTTTTTTTTTTTTGTGGGCGCGCCAGCGGCATTGACCCAACAACAAGAAAACTAAGCTAAGAAATTAAATAACTAGGCGGTCCGAAATGGACGCAAAAAAGGACAGCAGTGCGGACACCACAGAAGATGAAGGAAAGCAGAGGATAAAGGAAGAGTTACAGGGCATAGTAGGGAGACCTAATGACAGGAGCTGACTGTATAAAAGGGAGCGTTCGTTACGAAGAGCAGGACACTCGAAGAAAATGTGATCAGCATCACATGTTACGAGGAGGATCACAATAGTGAATAGAATAATCAGGAGAAGGCGATAGAGCAAATCGAAAGCGAGCGGAGGGGAAGAGAGAATGACTGATCAGCGATGAATTAAATGCTCTTCAAAAAGAGTTAATCTAAATTTAATCAAATTAAACAATTAGAATAATTTAAAAACTTTTTAAAACTCGATTAACACCTAGCTTTAAATATTTAAAAAAAAAAAAAATGTTCTGTTCTTTTTAATCAACTAAATACCATTTGCACAAGCATACTGATTATTTTTTCCCTCGCATCATTTACAGCGATTTAGAATAAGGTAGACATTCATATTGCAAGAATATGCAGCAAACCGTATTAGAGACCATCGAAAAATACAAAAACTACGCATCTGTATACACTGACGGAACAAAATCCATCGCAGCTGGCGGAAAATCATAGCAGACCGCTCCTATTAGATCGAGAACTTGGTGCGCGCGATACGATTAAATAACGGTTTTACATCTCTAGACGTAGAACTATGTGGAATCATGTATCCAGCATGTCGAATTAAATAGACACCATTATCGGCGAGTACTGCTCATCACAGACTCATTGGCCTCTTTGTATCTCTACTATGCCGCCGAAGTAGGAAAAGCTAAGTAACTGAAAATATCCAGGTTGATTTATATAAGCTGCACAGAAGAGGATGCGAACTTTCCTACGAACTCCGAATCTCGTCGGAATACCTAAGAGCGACGAAGTTGACCTCGCAGCGCGCTCTGCAATATAATGCCAAAAAATCACACTATCCCATATATTTATGAGAATGCGCAAAAAAACAAAAATGGAGGTCCGAATAGATGGCACAAAAAGCTTTACCCCTGGTGACCTCCTGATGGCATAGGAAAGAATATTCAATACTTAATGATCCTCGCGGATAGAACATAGTAATAAGTAGCATAATTTCATCCTTACACCAATAGACTAACGAACTGTGCCGTATGTAGGTTGCCAAACGAACCAATTATGACACATCTCATTTATACCGAACCGGAGAGCGCATAATATGGAGATCCCTGTGCACGAGATTCTCTGCAAACACTACTGGCGCTGTAGTCGAAATTCTGGTGTTTGCTAAGGAAACCACGTTACATTTATATGTGTAGAATTCGATCAGTTCTCTATGTTTCGTAATAGCCTGAGCAGCTAAAAACCAAGACATAGAGATGTAATAAAATGAAAAAAAGAGAAATATATATATATAGACGGCACAATGCAACACAAGTAAAGCAAAAGACACCGGTGGAACGTTAATTTTTGAAAATTTTAAAAAGTGAGGTCTAATTTCACAGTTAAATTATGTTTTCCATGGACGAACAAGTGGAAAACCTAAAAATGGCTAGAAGCAATCAAAGTAAAATGCAATAGGCGGAAGCTTTTAATTTTTGAAAATTTTAAAATATGGAAGCTAACTTCACATAAATTTTTCGATCTTACAATTTAAAGTTTCATATTTGGAGAAAAACAAGAGAGCACAACTTTGAACTATTGGGCACTATTTAAAGACATTATTCAGCAACAAGCAAATATGTTTAATGACATTATCACTAACATTATGTCTATTATGTTAAAAACAAAATGATTCCTACAAGACCAAGTCAATCATTATGTTATAAAATAGCCTTGTGGAATGCGAATGGCTTGTTACAACATCAGCTAGAAGTAGAACTTTACTTGCACACAAACGATATTGACATCATGCTTATATATCAGAAGCTCATTTTACTGATAAAAGTTATATAAACTTGAAACGTTATAAAACATACTGGACATTACATCCCGATAACAAAGCGCATGCTGGGACAGCAATCATTATTAAAGATAGCATTCCTCATGATATAAGGCACAGTTACTGCAAAGAATACCTTCAAGCTACTTCCATTGCTATAAAACAGACAAATAACACCTTGAAGGTTGCAGCTGTCTACTGTCCCCCAAAGCACAAAATACAGCCTACACAATTTATAGATTTTATAAAAGGAATGGGTAATCGATTTATAATTGGAGGAGATTTTAACGCAAAAAATATACACTGGGCTTCCAGATTAACTACCCCTAGAGGCAAAAATTTAAAAATTGCTGTTGAAACAGAACATTGTGATATCATATCAGGAGGACTGCCCACGTACTGGCCAACAGATAAGAATAAAATTCCGGATCTATTGGATTTTTTCATAGCCAAAGGTATCTCCCAAACATATCTTAAAGTCACTAATGATCAATTTTCCCTATCTTCCGATCACTCGCCGGTTATATTAACAATCAGTGATCAAGTGTGGCTAAAGGAAAAGAGACCCACTCTAACCAGCAGGCTTACTGACTGGGATAAATTCAGACAGACTTTAGATGGTGCAATAAATCTCTCTATCTCGTTAAAAACAAAATCAAGTATTGATGATGCTGTAAATCTATTCACTAACCAAATAATCAATGCAGCTTACTCAAGCACTCCTCCGCTGAACAAACAATTCAGGCAAACTGTAATATATCCAAATTATATACGTAAAGAAGTCGCCATTAAAAGAAAAGTACGTAAACGTTGGATGCAAACAAGATGCCCTAATGATAAGAGACAACTAAATAAACAGACTAAAAAGTTGAAGTTGTTAATCAAAAGATTTAAAAACGATACATTCACGGATTATGTTAACAGCCTATCCAATTCTAAGGATGACGGTTACTCGTTATGGAAAGCAACAAAATATATGAAGCGGCCAAAAACTCGAAATAATCCTATAAAAATGCAAGATGGGAATTGGGCTACAGACGACAGCATGAAATCAGAAACATTTGCGACCTATTTAAAAGATATTTTTAAACCAAACAAAATAAAATCACGTTTAGAGGGGTCGATACACAATTACTTAAACCAGTACCCGACAACTTCAAACAAACGGATAAAACCTTTTTCACCTGGAGAAATTGGATCCATAATCAAGAAGCTTAATAACAAAAAAGCTCCCGGATTCGATCTAATCACAGGAGCGATTCTGAAGCAACTCCCAAAGAAAGCCGTGGTATTGTTGACGTATTTATACAATTCAATCCTAAGACTGCAATATGTTCCTGTGCTATGGAAATTTGCTAAAGTTGTAATGGTGCTGAAACCAGGTAAACCTCCTGAAGATGTGACATCATGCCGTCCTATTTCGCTCCTTCCAATACTTTCTAAAGTTTTCGAAAAACTCATATTAAAAAGATTGCAAAAAATTATTGTCGACAAAAAGATTATCCCCAATCACCAATTTGGATTCCGTTCTGGCCATTCTACAGTGCAACAGGTTCATCGAGTCGCAAAACTAATAGAAGAATGTCTTGAAAATAAGATGATATGCTCAGCCGTCTTCCTCGATGTCAAGCAGGCATTTGACAGAGTCTGGCACTCAGGACTGCTATATAAATGTAAGCAAATTCTACCGTTAGAATACTTCAATATTTTGATGTCGTACTTAGAAGAGCGCTATTTTCAAGTAACTGTTTGCAACAGTCAATCACAGATATATAAAATCCAGGCAGGTGTTCCCCAGGGAAGCATCCTGGGACCACTTTTGTATTCTATATTTACTAGTGACATCCCAGAAACCTCGTTTATTGCTACCTTTGCTGATGACACAGCAATTATAGCTACTCATCACTGTCCCATTACGGCTACTCAGCAGCTTCAAAGTGCTATCGACCAGACAGTGGATTGGTTTCACCAATGGAAAATAGTAATAAACGAGTTAAAAAGTAGTCATATTATATTCACCAAACGGCGTATTAACCGAGAAAAATATCAAGTGACTATTAATGGAAAAATTACACCCCAAAGCTCTTGTGTCAAATATTTAGGAATTCATTTAGATCAATCCTTAACTTGGTTACCGCATATAACAGCGAAAAAAACAGAATTAAATATCAGGACCAGGCAGTTATACTGGCTGCTGAGGCCAATGGCTCAACTATCAATTAACAACAAGCTGCTGCTATACTCTATGATATTGAAACCAATTTGGCTATATGGTTGTGAGCTTTGGGGTTGCGCTTCAAAGTTCAATAAACAAAAAATACAGCGATGCCAAAATAAAATTCTACGCATGATAATCGGCGCCCCGTGGTTCGTGTCGAACGATACGCTGCACAAAGACCTGCGGATAAAATATGTAGAGGAAGAAATAATTCAAGTTATTCAGAATTATCTGTCAAGACTGAAAGTCCATGGAAACCCATTAGCAGCAGGACTGCTAATTCAAGAAGCCAATAGAAGGCTCAAGAGAACACGCATCACCGATTATATGTAAAGTGTTGCAGTTTCAATTATAATCACATGAGAGCTCGGTCGCTGGACCGACTCTTGTATAATTAATTCATTAGTTCATTTATCACATCTGGTCGATGACGAGACTTCTCGTCAGTTCTAGATCATAAGGGAAAAAAAAAAAAAAAAAAAAAAACTTTGAACTATTGAAATTTTCGGGATTAACTTCGCAGGCATTCTATTTAGACCTACCTGTCTTGTTACGATTTTCACTTGAAAATGCGGTAAGGCAACTAAGAAAGACGGTCACTATGACTAGAATGATGGTTTTCAGATGAAAAGAAGCGCCTGTGTGCGTAAGATAAAGTAGTGATGCAGTGCATATCCCGTTGTTGATTTTGTATATAAAATAAAACAGAGAAAGCCATTTTTCTTTTGTAGTTTTTTTTTTTTGTTTATTGCTGCGCAGTTGTATATTTTTTTTTTCTTTACAGCATTTAGAATACGGGTTATTTTTACATTTGAGAAAACATGTTGGCTGTGGATTAAGGAACAATAACATTGCACTCACAACCAACGAATTATTTTTGAAGGAATGTTTCCTAAATAGAACAATTCTTCTTATATAGTCTGAGAATTGCGCCAAAGTTAGTCCATTAAGATAGAAGTAACTAAGGTGATGTGGGAGAAGGAAAGTTAGGAAAAAGGTACAGGTGGAGCAATGTGCTACGTTTGCAGACGATTTATAACATAGTAATCTCCCTTGCGAAACTCCTTCTGCGGATGGCGCAGATAGGTGAGCTTGGAACTTCATTTCTAATATTATTCCGGTTGAGAATAGAAAAAAAAAAAAAAAAACAGTCACGAGTAAGGAGTTCTTTACGACTAGATCTTGATAATGTACTGAGGGTTCAGCATTTGACCGAATGAAACACAATCTCATGCAAATTTCTTGACCTTTTTTAGAAGAGATTTGGTTGTCCTCCAAAAGTCCGGTACAAGTATCGATGACTGAAATCGGGAAGCATTAGGCGGTCTTCTTCGCCACAAGATCGACCGATTCATCTTCCGCTTTACGTTTTTCCTGCTGGAATCCGCGAGAAGGTAATAAAGGGTGGTTATAATTGAAATTACATTTTTAGAGATACGATACTGCTATTTATTACGGATTTATAATAGACAAGAAAGTGAAGAGAGAGAATACGCGCATATAAAATCAGCTAAAAGTTTTATAGTTCCGTTGATAAAATTGAAAAGCTGTTTAAAGATATTTAAACGATCAATGTAGTTTAACAAAAGTTTTTGGAACGCGCCTTTAATGACATCAGGTTTAGTGAGCTTTTCAATGTGAAGGAGGGATAATTTTACGTAGGGCAAACTTGACCACAGTTTGAAGAACAGCAGGTACCGTGTTGTAAAATTTCGGAAAGCATTGATCGGTACAGTACTTAGTACCTTTGTGACCATCATGAAAGTCGGTTGGTGTCTGATAGCTTAAGGAACAGGAACTCTCGGAAAAGATTTTATGCGGGTTAAAAGATTGATAGTAGTTCCTGACCAAGATGAGGTGGCCATTTTTCATTCTCGCGTAATGCGCTGATGAACGGTGAGGACAAGCTGCTCCGGTGGTCACCAGTCTAAATGCTGCATGCTGGATGGCGTCTGGTCCGTTTAGTACGATATCGGACACTGTGGCCTAGATTGCAGCTCCCTAGTCAAATTTTATACGTGTACGCGATATATTTACAAAAATGAGATGATATATTAATGCTATAAGAAATATGACAGATTTTTTTAAAAGGTTAAGTTTACTAAAATATTACCCATGCGTATAGACTACAGCAGATTTCGCTTAAACGTTAATCCCAGGTATTTGACCGATACAACTATTAGAAAGTTAAGATCGTTTAAGGGGATACTTGTTATTTTAGATAAATGTACAGTTGATTTTAATTCTAACAAAATGCCAACCTTTTTGTATCTCTTCCCCTTTTTTAGTTTTCAACGTGTTATCGGAACTTGAAAAAAAAGGGGGGGAACAATTAATACGGTTCGGAAGCTCGGTTGGTAGTGTAAAAAAGTAGGAAAAATACAAGTACTTTTAAAATCAATGCTAAATTATCGATAATAGTTTAAATTAGAAGTGTTAATTCTACTTGCGAAATATTGATATACATATTTACTGACGAGTTATTTTTTAAGAGAAAATGTATTTTATTCATTTACTGAAAAATAATCCCGTTTTTAGCCTTACTGGAAATATTCATTTTGCATTCTTATATTCGATCGTAGATGACAAATTAATAACTTCTTATCGATGTCAAGTAACTTCTAACTGGGCGCCTGCATTACTCAAAGTTATAAAAAGTTATTGACAGAATTTACGCAGAACGATTTGTAAAATGTCTTGAGAAAACAAATAAAGAAAAGAAAATATTAATTTCCCCGCTAAATATATTTTTTTTAAAAAATGCCTATTTTAAAATTCCAAAATCCTTAGAACTTGGTATTTCACAAAATCTTTTATCTTCTTTCCCTTTCTCGCGTTTCCGATTATGTAATATTTGTTGTACCTACGTTTTTTAATCCACGGCGCTTTCCTCTGCATCTCTGAGGGCTCAGGGAAATTCAGCCAGTTTACTAACTTCTCACTTTTTATAACCGATCCATTGATACATCTTCAACCAGTAATATATTTCTCACCTTTCTTTAGCTATTGATGTATGACTTAACTCCTGTTTCGTCTTATTATTTTCCAATCCTCTACATACTGATACGGTTTGTGCGGCCTCTAGCCGGTTTAAGAGTACATTATTTGTTTGTTTGGTTGATCTTTTTTGATCGAGAGATGGCGCCAATTACCCGTTATTTGTTTTTGGGGTAGTTGCGCGTCGATAAAGGCTAGTGGTCTGCATCGTTGTTATCTGCGCTTTCCGATGGGCGGAGCGGTGTGCGGTGCGCTCGTTGTCTATTCTTCGATAAAATGATAACGGAGGTATAGACAGCGAGCTAGCTGAAGATTATGTTCGTTCGTTCGCTCGTCGCATGCTGTAATTAGGCTTTATTGTTAGCGGCCGCGTTAATTGGTTTTTAGGTAGATATCGTCGTGTGATAAATTTGTCTGGTTGATGTGCTTTTCGTAATAAAAGTTGATTTAAAAAAGAAAAAGAAATTATTAATTGAAAACGTTTTTAATCATCGCGTGGAGCGCATCTCCACTGGCGCCCGGAACACGAAGGGAGAGGAGGAAAAAAAAACTGTTAAAAGAAGAAAACTTCCTCCGTCAGGCAGGCTAAGTTCGTATCAATACTTACACTGCATCATTCAACTTTCTCCTTCCCACATTACTTTTTCAATTCTCTCTTGTATCTTCTCTGTTCTGTCCCTTTCTATTTAATTCTTTTCATATTTTTCATAACGCTCATTGCGTTTTAAATGTTTCCCGCTTCCATTGAGCGATCCGCTTTCTATTCCAATTCCGTAGGGTGTTTCCTATAATGTTTCATTTCTTTTCCTTCCATCGTACTCATCCTAGAACATTTTTCATTTTCTATCTCTAAACGTATAGACCCCCCCCCCCCAAAAAAAATTCACTTCAAGCACTTTACAATGTTTACACCGTTAAAGCTCTTACTTTCTAATTTAAATTATACCGAATACACATATCGATATATTAATATAACTCAGTCTCCATTTTCTTTCTAAATCTGTTTTTACTAATCCTATTTAGTTGTATTTTCGTCTTTCATACTAACGTTATTATTAATTTATCTTTTTTTCTTTTGTCTTAACGTCGTTTCTTTTGAAGGTTAGACATCTCTGGCAACAGTGACCACGATTTACAACTTCTACTTTCTATCATTTTGTCACTTTTTCTGTACTGACTTTTACCTTTTTTCCCCAATTATTTATTCTTCGCTGAACAACTTTCTCCAACAACTAGCTTCTGCTGGATATGGCATAAGAATTTTTAATAGAATTATTTCATAAAGGTTTCTACGACACCCAATTCAATGAATTTTCAACATCCGTCGCCAATATTACATTTCGAACGCATCGATTCTTTTAATGGTGTTATTGTTGAACTTTTACAATCATAAAATTCCGCAAAGAATACAAATACAATTTTTCCATCTATGGCTTCATAAGTACACCCTTTCTGAACTTGATTTTATATTATAAAAATGATATGTTATAGTTTTTACAATGGAACGTTACCTCGGCATATTTAAAATAACTGACGACGTACGTATTCCTCGCGTTTCTTTTATCTGGTAAACGACTCCCTAATATCTGTAACGTTAAAATAAGTAAACTAATTAATATGAGGTAATGACTTTTTTTTCTCATTTTTTTGGTTTTTTTCAATTTTTAATCTTTCACAGAATATATATAAATATATACGGGTCTATGTGTTTGTGTGTGTGGGTTTATATGTATTTCTGTATATTCGATCCTTCGGATCTGATCATCGAAAACCTTTTAGCTCATAAACAATACAATTGTTACAGAGAAGAGTCGATCGTAACTAATCGTGTCATTCTTCGTAAAAATATAAAATTTCGATAGATTTTAAAATAGTAATGATTTTTTTTTTAATTTTTATGTTATAATTATCATATAGCCCGACTATTAGTTTCAGTATGATTTTGCTTTTTTTCAGCGTGATATTCTACGTTCACATTTTAAACTTTTATAATTTGCTCGCTGCATTAATTCGTTTTGTGTTTTTGTGTTTTTGTTGTAATTTCAATTTTTCTAGCTGAAGATGACCGAAAACGTTTCTAAAGATAAATATATTTCTGTTTATCGGTCTATTCGTTATTTCAAATAATTGATAGAATTTATTACAAAATGTTCTTATTACCTCGGCCTAAAAATGGCGTTGTCAATAATAAATTTGAATGTTTCAGTAATAATAATTTATATGTTTTTTATGCTTTTTTGGCACAGTTTGACTTTCGTTTTTTTACGGTCCAATCTTGTAAATAATTTTTCATGCACTTCTGATTACCATATTGGTTTGAGAAACTGCGCACCTACTAAAGTCCGATTATAGTACAACACAATGCATTCGAAGATCCTCAGAATTTAATTAGAAACTCTAAATGCAAAACCATTAGAAATGGCGAGTTGATCCTTGAAAGTTATTCAACACTATAGACATCGTTTCAAAAGGTGGCAAAAAAAGTGTATTATTCAACGGTTGCAGAATTATTATGGTTACATAAATTCAAAAATACATATATATATATATATATTAATTACAACGTAATTCTTAGGCCGGCCCCCCATTTTAAAAAATGTCCCAAAAAAGTATCTCAATTTTATGTAACGTTTGTTATACTTCAATCTTTACCAACTTTGAAAAAAAGGGAGGTTGTACGTTCGCCGTGTATGTTTTTTTTATGTTTGTTCGCACATAGCTCATATTTACACATATATACAAGTAGATCGATTTTACTGACTCTTTGGCTATTAGAAAGAGCAAAGACAATAGGGAAATGGAGGAAGAGTGGATAAAATATATAGAATTATACCGGGATGAAACATAAATGCATTATGAAGAAATGAAAGTAATAGATTAGAACTATGGGAACTGAAAAAAGTTATGTAAAAAGCAACAAGTCATAAGACTCTGAGTGAAGACCATTGAGTAATGATGAAAACCGGTGAACATAAGTTAAGTATTCGTCAAAAAACATAAAAAAATGTGGTCTCTCTGGGTAATTTTTTTTTTCGTATTATTTTTTATTAGTGCAACGGAGGCGGTTAGCTTCAAATGCTATTAAACGCTTCAAACTTTTCTACACCTGTCATTTTCGAACCAAATGACGTACCACGTATGAATGTAGCAAATTCTTCGCTGTTGCACAGTTCGGCGTTCAGTTTTTGTTTCCGCAATTCACATTTGTGTTCGATGGCGGTTTCCGTTTTTGCAAACATAATGAATACACTTCTTATTATTGTGCAGGTTGATGAATAAGAAGTCTCACCGTATAGGGATAAGCATGTAAAGGCTATATTGCTACTTTAATAATACCGTGGAAACTCAAAAACAGGTATTATTTATATGTGTTGTAGTATGTTAAGTTGTTTCGGTAGTTAAATAAAATTTATGGTATAAATTATGGGTTGTATTTTTTCTCTTATTATTATATCAAATTGGAACATCTTTCCGTTATAAAATCTAATAGGAGCCGGCCTAAGAATTATGTTGTAAATTTTGATCATTTTATACAAAGTATAGAAGAGAAAAATATAGAAATGTAAGCAAGAGAGGTCAAGGATACAGCCCTTTGCAAGGCCAAAATGGCCGAGTTTATACATATATATTTTTTTTTTCGCACACATTTGAACATTGTATGTACTTGAACTAACTTCTGCTTTTTTACTAGTTTACAAAGTTTATTTTACTTAAAGTATCATACTACAATTAGTTCAGATACCTATTTTAAAACGAGAAATATCAGTCGAAATGTATAGCGTGCAGAGAGTTGACTGAAACGAGTTACAACAGTGAAGGGTGATATACATTTAAATTTAAAAACCTACTATAATGCGGCCTTCCTGCTGTAAGTACTGTCTGTCAAAGTTCAGATCGAATCCCGGTAACATCTCCAAAATGACACTAAATTCTTTCTTCCTTATACTGGCTAATGCTTCTTCCATATAGTTTCCATCACTAATTAAACAAATATTCAATGGAATAAAATGGATAATACTTAGAATTGAAGTGAAATAATATTTCAAAAAAAACGAACATACGAACTGGCAAGTATTCCAACAAAATTCAAAACACGCAAATAGCAAGTTTTTTAAATGCTTCAAGTATAATCCGTAAATAAACTGCATTTCAACTTGCATTAAATTTAATGTCCACTTTCTTTATTCGTTTACTTCTCTTAATATAGCTAAGAACAACAGACTAATCAAGGTGCATAGATCTAAAACTACCCGGATTATTAGAATCAATAAACTAGGGGCTTCGATTCGATTAGAAATTTAATGAATTTTGAGACAGGAATGATAGATAAAGAAGGCAGAGGAAGAATATAAGGTGCAAGATGCAGGAAAATCAAGTTCCAGAATAGAAGAGAAGAGGTAGGAAGATCGGAGCCGATGAATCGGATTTGAAGAGGAGTGAACGGGTCAGAACGTGCAAGTCGTCGGAAAAATGTGTAACTTGATTTTGCGAATGAATTTATTGCGTGCAACTGACAAGGAAAGTACACGAGTTGTCAGAGGCCGATTTTGATGAAATTCGGATATGTTGTAGAGTACAAAAAAAATATTAGACCCGTGTTTTTTTTTTACCGGCCCATATGCAGTCTCAAGAGGTGAAAACTACCCCCAAAAGTTCACCCCCAAAAATCGTTTCTCCTAAATAATATGAAAACTACGAAAGGAACAACCGTTTTACTAACAAGGAAAGTACACGAGTTGTCAGACGCCGATTTTGATGAAATTTGGATGTGTTGTAGAATATAAAAAAATATTAGCCACGTGTTTTTTTTTTTATCGGCCCATATGCAGTTTCAAGAGGTAAAAACTACCCCCAAAAGTTCACCCCCCCAAAAATCGTTTTTCCTAAATATCTCGTCTTCAACTCGATATTTTTTTATGAAACAAAATGGAAATTATTTCTCGTGCAAAGGACATGTAATCCACAGTGATTTAAGCAGTGGGGTTGCATCCCCCATTTTCTAGGAGGTGAAAACACCTTTTTTTTTGTCATAATTATGGAATAAAAAATTATAAAATAACTTAAAAAAATAATAAAACATTTTTTAACATACACGCAATTAAAAAATAAAGTTGACGTGTTTCGGCATTTTAATGAATTTCACCCTTAAAGGGAGTAAAGCACCCCTTATAAGAAAAATCAATAAATACATGTATCAAGTAATCCAATTTCGTAAATAATTTATATGTAAGGGTTTTTGAGGTCGCTGATTACGAATCCGTCATCAGATTTTCTTAATTCAAAATGGAGTATCCAATATGGCAGGCAAAAAAATCAAAAAAGTTTTTATTTTAATGACAAATTGTATACGAGGATTTTTAAGGTCGCTTATTACAAATCTGTTATCAATTTTTGAAAATCCAAATTATCCTGTGCTTTATAATCATGCAGCCCCAAACCCCTAAACATCAGACACATACTTTTGCGGATACCGTCTTGCTCTTAAAGGAAGATGTTAATTTACACGATAAAAACAACATTATTAAAATGCAATCACTTACACATAGTCAACTATCAAGTCCTAGATTCAAAAATGCATTCCTATATGCTTGGTATGCAGCAGGTTACATTGACTAACGACCAGAGAATGGACCGAATTCAAAAGAATTTTGTTTTAACTCTGATAACGTGAAGTGCGATATCTGTTGTAAAAGGGCTATTATAACATGCTCGTGGTGCAAAAACACATTATGCTTAACCCACTTCTTTCATGATTATCATTACTGCAAATCGTATAATAAGTAATACAATTTATATAATATTAAATACACATTATACAAACAATTAAATCAGATGCATTATTAAGTTGTGGTGTATTTATATAAATCTATGAAAACAATTAATACAGTTAAATACGTGATAACATTTAATGATGTGTTGATTTATAAAAAAGTTGATAATTATATTTTAGATTCTAGTAATAAATGTTTTGATTTACTCATTGAATGTAATTCTCCTAACGGATTAAAGTTTATTCTAAAGAAAAATTTATTATATTACGAATTAACCTTGGCTACTTATTAATTTATTTTTGTTATTATTTACGTAAGAATAGAGTGATTATTGTTAATAAATAGATAAAGAAATAAATAAATACATAAGTTGAACTGTACCAATAATTTTTTAAATAAGTTAATTATAAGAACGGTTTTCCAGTATACCACAATGAATAGACCTTTCATCGCCTTCCGGTTAGGAGTTGTGCGGTTTTAATCATAGGCAATCGGCCTGTCTGATGTTTAGAGGTTTGAGGCTGTATGGTTATAACGCACAGGATAATTTGAATTTTCAAAAATTGATAACAGATTTGTAATCAGCGACCTTGAAAATCCTCGTATACAATTTGTCATTAAAATAAAAACTTTTTTGATTTTTTTACCTGCCATATTGGATACTCCATTTTGAATTAAGAAAATCTGATGACGGATTCGTAATCAGCGACCTCAAAAACCCTTACATATAAATTATTTACGAAATTGGATTACTTGATACATGTATTTATTGATTTTTCTTATAAGGGGTGCTTTACTCCCTTTAAGGGTGAAATTCATTAAAATGCCGAAACACGTCAACTTTATTTTTTAATTGCGTGTATGTTAAAAAATGTTTTATTATTTTTTTAAGTTATTTTATAATTTTTTATTCCATAATTATGACAAAAAAAAAGGTGTTTTCACCTCCTAGAAAATGGGGGATGCAACCCCACTGCTTAAATCACTGTGGATTACATGTCCTTTGCACGAGAAATAATTTCCATTTTGTTTCATAAAAAAATATCGAGTTGAAGACGAGATATTTAGGAAAAACGATTTTTGGGGGTGAACTTTTGGGGTAGTTTTTACCTCTTGAAACTGCATATGGGCCGATAAAAAAAAAACACGTGTCTAATATTTTTTTATATTCTACAACACATCCAAATTTCATCAAAATCGGCGTCTGACAACTCGTGTACTTTCCTTGTTAGTAAAACGGTTGTTCCTTTCGTAGTTTTCATATTTGCTATTTAATTACTCGCATTAAGCTATCTAATAATTTTACAAATAATAAAGATCGGAAAAGCGTAAATGCAGCTTACATCAATTCGCTACAGCTACTATTATAGGTATCATGAAACCGTCTAGGGCTTTAATGTGAAATGTATTATTTATATTAAAGTTCGTGTTTCACGCTGGTTTTAAATAATTTTATTAAATTAAATAACTTAAATTAGAAATGCGATCGTTTATTTTTCGACCGGTCAAATACAGTTCACTCTCTTCATTCGAGCCCAAGTTATAGCCTATATTCCTCGTGGATCCTAACATGTCCTTTACGTCGGGTTTGGTTTTTCTTTCTTCCATTCTGTATCATTTTCGCACATTTAAAAATCTGATTTTTCTATCTTCTTTCCAGTTGCTTTTATAATCTTGTTCATATTAATCATGTATAACGTATTTCACAAGTCCCTTTTTTATACATTTTTAATTCTTTTCAATATTTAAAGACTTACTTGCGTTTATTCGCACACCGCTACCTGCGAGTGCTTATTCAAAACATACATTATATGTCCGCCATTTTTCTAAAACTTCCTGTTAAACTTTGCTGATTGATTTCTCCGGGATGATTAGATTTCGGAATACACACGTCATATTCAGTCAGCAAAGTAATATCAAAATACAACTACTTAAGGTATAATTCGTCGCAAAATGACATGATCAGAAAATTTCTCAGGGAGTTAGTTTAACGGAATCAAGTGTAATATTTTCTATAAGTTTCCAGCGAAATAGTACATCTGCTAAAAATTTAAAAAACTTAAATAAGAATTTAATAGTTTCAAGTTTTTTTAATTTTTTGTGAGTTTCATTTAATCTATCTTAACAGATGTAAAGTTCACTTTTTTCCTTTTGGTGGGTATAAATTAAACCATTTAGCCAGACTGACTGAAGTACTAAATTATATTTCGCGTGTCGGTTAATTCGATGTCTGTAGAGGAATGTAACTTTAAGACTGCGCGAAACCATTAAAGAGAAATCTCATTCAATCGCCTGCACAAGTTACTTCGTATAAAATAGCAAATGCCCTCCTACATACAATGACCCGAAACTGTTAATAAAATCTTCACTCTAGCAACTAAAGAGTATAATGAGCGTCGTTCGTTAAATCATCTGAATGCGGTCTCCTTTTAGATGCTCTTTAGTAATAGGGAAATTGAACGACTGAAACGTTTGAAGCCTTTTAATCTAGACCTTAAGTTAGTATTTTGTTTTTTACTTTAAGTTAACGATTATAGATTTTTGGAAACAGTGGAAATTCGTGTTTCTATGTTCAATGTTTATACTATGATGTTTCTCGTTTACAATTATTGATTCATAGCTAAAAAGTCTAGTCTCCGTATAAGAAAAACATCAAATTAAAAAATAAATGAATATAATATTTCCGTAAAACTTGACACGGCATGCTAAATATAGGATTCATAATTCTGATTATTGCTGAATCTGTTATTAAAATTTTTCCAAATTAATTTTAGGAATATTTTTACAAAGCATCATGTGTTATGGCCAACGAAAAAGGTTCTACACTTACTGAAAGCTAACGAAATCAGCTCCACAATCACGCATTAATTTTTCATTGTATTTTGATCTGACCGTAACCGCCACGCGGGCACCTAAAAAACATATTAACATCGCATTAATTTACATACATCTAAGTATGATTAAAAAACAAAAGTGGTAACATAATTTTAGTCGTATGTCAATGATTAATTCTGAATATCATTAAAGAAAAAAAAACAAATTTAAAGTCAATAAAAAGAGGAAAATAAAAATAAAAACATAGATGTAATAATACATATCAGGGAGAAAAAATAAGGCCGGATTGTCGGTGTCACGAGACTGAAAGAAGAACTTCGAACCTATAATAAAACTACTTTCTTTTTGATATCCTACACGCCTTAAAAGTAATAGAGGTTACCGGTCAGTTAGGGAGAAAACTGATAATTTAAATAAACTTTAAAATAATACAAACTTTGCAAAAATAGAGTAGAGTTAATTAGAATCAGTTAAATCTTTGCCTGTTGTAATTGAACACTAAGATTTTCTCACGATATTTTTTTCCATTAATTACTTTACTGCGGTACGAAGGCTACAGCAGAGATATCTGGTAATTTTATTTTACACGATATATTACAGTCCTTCGATGGGTCTATGTTACACACAGCCTTCTAAGAAATCTTAATTAATAACAGAGAAAAATTTTTTATTCCTTTACAGAACAGCTTCCACGTTAGTTGTCAATGCCATTGGTGAAGTATTTCCATCGGATTTGTTCGTCATCAGTAGTGAAATTATAAGCGAATATCGAATTCTTGGTAATGTAAACTCACTAACATTCTTAAAGTTATTGAACAGTAGGATAATGAAATCACTAAGTGGTAATATTCCAATCAAATTTTTTTCAAAAAACAAGTTTTGCAGGATTAACAATAGCGTGCAGAAGAGATGGAATCTACAGTCTACTGGAAGGAAAATATGCTAATTCTTTCCTAATATTACAGAATAAATAAAAATGAGAAAACTAGACATCAACCGCTACAATTTCCAAATGCTCTCTGGTCATTGTAAGTTTACTGCTTACTTACATAGGTTTTGTCTTCTTTGTAGCTCATAATGCGCTTGTTGGACGGGATAAAGAATCAACAAAAAAAGAAGAAAAAGCGATGTTATTAGAATAGAGTATTTCCACGATAGCTGAAGAAATATCTTCAATTGAAGGAAAAGAAATTGGAGAAGAGGAGTTAGGAGTGACCAAAGAGGCAGGATTGTCATTAGCGGGATTAGGGAGAATACTATTAATTGAAGTCGAGTTAGACAGAAGAGGAGTAGATTTGTTGAAAGTTCATCCGTTAGAGGGAGGTGGGATACGGTTAGATGGAAGAGGAGGAAAAACTGTGGAGAAGGTTTATAAGGCGCTTTGGAGTTACGGATTTTATGGAAGGTAAGAGATTTAGGACACGAAAAAGAATTAGAGAGAAAAGAGAGAAGTGATAAAGGGGACTTAGAAGAATTACTAGAAGAAGAGTTAGTGAAAAAGCGCAAGATGCTAAATTTTTGCTTTCAAAATGGGAGGCTTCCTGAAATTAAATATTCTCAAATGCCATAATACATTTTATATCCTTTTGCCTGATCCATTCAGGGCAAGATCGATCAAAGGCAGAGTGTGTGCCTTTGCAATTACGACAGACGGGCGGTTCCAGTAGGTTGCTGCATTCTGAGACTAGGCGCTTAGAATCACAGTGCGAACAGGCGTTAGAAAAACTACGACAGTGCTTTGCGATACTATGTCCAAAAAGAAAACATTTGGAACACTACGTAGGTGATCAGACACTAGGGGAAACAGAAAATCGCATCTTAAAAATCGCAACGAATTCCAGGAGAGTCGTAATATAAAATCTGAGTTCGACTGAACGGGTAGGGATTTTAACGTCATCCGGAGAATATATGACAAATAGAAGCAATGAATTTTTTTTTTTTCTTCCCAATTCGGATGTACCGATGGGGCAAATATATTTGCAAATATTATACAGTAGATACGGAACTGTACTTGTGATGCATAAGCTTAGTCACAAATACATTCTTACAAATGTTTATAAAACGCTTATAATTAAGACATGTTATGAAATATATAAAGTTTTTTATATGTGGATTACAATTGTAGGATACAGATAGTAATATACATATTATTTATTCAATATAACTAATAAGGGAATATATTATACACACAACCACACGCACACATATATTGATTTTATAATCACCTTAGGAAAAGAGAGAGAACATGTTCTTATGTGATAACATTTAGAATAGTTGACCACGCGGTTGTTTTATTTTTAGTTCCATTACGTCATGAAAATATGCAAGAAGTTGTTTAGAATTTTTATTAGTTATGTTAAGTGAGCAATTTTGGTTGATTTTATATTTTTCCCTTAGTTTAGAAAAGCGGGTGCAAATGAATATTGTATGTTGTAAGTCGTCTGTGACATCCAGATCACAGTATTGACAGTTCTTAGATTCACTTAGTTTGAAACGACATAAATATTCATTGAATTTACCATGCCTTGTGAGAATTTGGGCATTGAAGAAATCTATTCTTAAATTTTTTATTTTTAGTCTATTCTTAAGTTTTTTATTTTTAGTCTGTTCAATGTTTTAGGGAATAATATGTAAGTTTTGCGACCAGTATTATCTACATCCCAGCGGTCTTGCCAAATGCTATATACCTTATCATTGATGTAATTTTTTATTCTCCTAATATCCGGGGTTTTACCTAAGACGTTGATTATATCAGGGTCATTCAAAAATTTAATGTTTGTGACGAGGTTCAGATCTCCAGTTATTCTGTACTCTGAAATAACAGCATGTTTAATCAGAGAAGCAATGAAATTAGCGATTCGATTCCTTCCAAGATTTCATCTTCGAAAAATAATGAATGTACGCTGGAGATGACGCCGATTCTGAATAAAACGCTATTGAGAATATACGCTCTGATGTTATGTTACGCAAAAAAACTTGGATGGGCAAGAAAGTCGTTAACGGAATCAACAGTTGAAAATTTGATTGCGACATGACCACTGCCTTGAGAATGCATGAATGTGACGAGGAAACGGAACTGATTAGCTTGGCAAAGAGCCAAGGGATGTAGATGATCTAGGTTTCTTTCCATAGAGCAACTTTCAGCTTGGACGGTGAAAGGCACCGGATCATCAGGAAAAAACATTAAATTCCCTTTATTAGCAAAACCATATTTGCTATTGTTATTCCCCCTCCCTATTCCTAATAACTTTATGTAGGGCTGTTATTTTGTTTAATTTACAATTTTTACTTTAGTGTTCATTACAGGCACCCTCTAATTAAGTTTTTGGTTTCCTGTAAACCCATTTATTGTTATTGTTGTTATTATTATTGTTACCATTATCATTATCATTGTTTTTATTATTATTATTATTATTATTATTATTATTATTATTATTATTATTATTATTATTATTATTATTATTATTATTATTATTATTATTATTATTATTATTATTATTATTATTATTATTATTATTATTATTATTATTATTATTATTATTATTATTATTATTATTATTATTATTATTATTATTATTATTATTATTATTATTATTATTATTATTATTATTATTATTATTATTATTATTATTATTATTATTATTATTATTATTATTATTATTATTATTATTATTATTATTATTATTATTATTATTATTATTATTATTATTATTATTATTATTATTATTATTATTATTATTATTATTATTATTATTATTATTATTATTATTATTATTATTATTATTATTATTATTATTATTATTATTATTATTATTATTATTATTATTATTATTATTATTATTATTATTATTATTATTATTATTATTATTATTATTATTATTATTATTATTATTATTATTATTATTATTATTATTATTATTATTATTATTATTATTATTATTATTATTATTATTATTATTATTATTATTATTATTATTATTATTATTATTATTATTATTATTATTATTATTATTATTATTATTATTATTATTATTATTATTATTATTATTATTATTATTATTATTATTATTATTTGCACAGATGACGCACTTTTTAATCATATTTCCTTCATTGCATCCAAATTGGAAATGGGCAGTTCGGTTGCAGCAGTTTATTTAGACTTAAAAAAAGCATTTGACGTGGTTAATCATAACATCTTGCTAAGCAAATTATTTAATTGTGGCTTCCGTGGAATTATGCATGATTGGCTTAAATCTTATTTAACGAACAGACTGCATTGCACTAAAATTAATAATATAAAAAGTGACTATGTAGTAAAGCAAGTTTACGGTGTACCTCAGGGAAGCATTTTGGGGCCTCTCCTATTTTTAATTTATATTAATGATTTATGTAATCTAGACGTTTATGGGAAAATATTTTGTTACGCAGACGATACCGTGCTAATGGTAAACTCCCGCAAACAAGATATTCTTCAGAGTCTTTTACAGGATGACTTGTATAAAATCAAAAACTGGTTGCACCATAATCAACTATTTATCAATCTAAATAAATCTAAATTAATTATTTATAGTCACATACCGCAATTTAAATTTAATGATTTCAAAATTTTTTGGGAAAATAATGCTCCCCTGTATAGAGTGTATGAGATAAAATATTTAGGTGTTCAACTAGACTGCAAACTGTTTTGGGATAAACATCCAATTTATCTTGCACCGAAAATTAGAAAATTAAATTATATATTTTACTATCTAAGCAAATTTTTCAATACTATACATCTCCGTAAACTATATATTGCTTTATACCAACCCTTATTAAGCTACGGAATCATGCACTGGGGCAAAGCTGCTGACCACCATTTAAAACATTTGATTCAACTCCAAAAAAATGTTGTAAATCTACTTGGCAGAGATCTGGACACAGTTGTAGATTATAATATTATACATCTTTCAAAACTCTATGAATTACAACTACTTATGTTCGTTCTTAAAAATAAAACAAAATTTAATATTTCGGTTATGCAAAGTATTACTAGATCAGCGGGCGAATAATTAGCAGTATTACCGAATATTAACAAATACCACATCCGAAATCAATCTATATATATGGGTCCTAAACTTATTAATTCTTTACTTTCCACTTTAAAAATACAACTAAAAAACTACAAAAAGCGTCGAAAAATTCTTTTATCATACTTACTACCTTAACAATAGCACAGATAAGGAAAAATAAAATTAGAAACGAGAGTAGAGCTAAGGAAAGAAAGAATAAGATAAGACATGAAGAGGGAAAAGGAAAGGGGAAAAAAAAAAAAAAAAAAAGCTCACCAAATTTTAACTTATTTAATTTTCAACTTACTACTTCTGTAATAGTAAGTACAGTTTTTGTATATACGTATTTAATTAGAGTGCACATATGTATAAGAATGTCTAAATGTATAAATGCATCTGATTGTATGTTTGAGTGTGCATGTTACATATAATTGCAGTTTTTAATATTACTTTGTTTAAGAAACTTTTATTTTAGTTCAAAATTTTTTATTGTTTACATATTTTGTTTAAAAAACTTTTATTTTGGTTCAAAAATTTTTTATTGTTTACATATTTTGTTTAAAAAACTTTCATTTTATTTTGTTCCAAAATTTTTTATTTTTTTGGTTGTTTACAATAGCCATCGCTCGCGCAAACTTGCGCATAGATGGATTATATATAATAATAATTATTAGTATTATTATTATTTTGTTTCATTACACAACTTGTGTAAAAAAAAAAAAAAAAAAAAAAAAACAAAAATACAAATTATTATTATTATTATTAGATCCTCCATAGTAGAAAATTTAGAAGCTGGCCTTTCTGTTGCCGCTGTCTATTTGGACCTCCGTAAAGCTTTCGATACAATAAAACATGACCTTTTACTTCAAAAAATGAACAACTGCGGTTTCCGTGGTTTTACATTTAATTGGTTTAAGTCATATCTTACCAACAGAACTGTAAAAACAAAAATAAATGGACAGCACAGTGAATTTTCCATTCAAAAATATGGGGTACCCCAAGGAAGCATCCTGGGTCCTATTTTGTTCCTTATTTATATAAATGATTTATGTAAATTACATGTGCATGGAAAAATTTTTTGCTACGCTGATGACACTGTCCTTTTCATCTTCTTTGAATGCCCTGCCCTTGATTCCGAGCGCTTTGTTTTGTACTCGAAAATCTTGGCACTGGGTCTTCCTGCTCCGTATAATTCTTCCTTTGTCCTTTCCTTTCCATCTCCAGATATAATCCCTGTACTCCTATCTTTCCTAAGCTCTATTTCTAATCGTCTCTTTATTTAACCCCTTCCTTAATTTCTGTTGTTGTTGGGTCAATGCCGCTGGCGCGCCCAAAAAACAAAAAAAAAAAAACAACAAGTTCACGTTATCGAAATATCTTACAAAGATTAGTGAACGAGGACCTAACTAATATATATGGCTGGTTAAATAAAAATGAGCTAATATTGAACGTAAAAAAATCTAAATTTCTGGTATACAGCCACCAGCCACAAAACTTCTGGGATGATTTATTAATAGTTGGAGACAACAATATTCCTCTTGAGAGAGCTTATGACATTAAATATCTAGGATTACAACTAGACTATAAGCTTCTTTGGGATAAACAACCCGTTTATTTAGCCAAAAAACTTCGTAAACTAAACTACATATTTTATTATCTTAGACAATTCTTTAA
Source organism: Icerya purchasi (assembly GCA_039619475.1). Lineage (NCBI taxonomy): Eukaryota > Metazoa > Arthropoda > Insecta > Hemiptera > Monophlebidae > Icerya > Icerya purchasi. The sequence goes on along the minus strand of CM077115.1, from coordinate 265,831,413 downwards.
TAATAGCCAACTGCGGCGTTTATACTTATCCTTATATCAGCCAGTCTTATCGTATGGTATAATTCACTGGGGGGATGCTGCAGATTACCACATCAAACCGTTAACCTACTTACAGAAGGAAGTTATCAGAATTATTTTCAATAACGAATTCAGCAATGCTGAAAATGACTTATTGAATATAAAAGAAATATATAAACTAGAAGCACTACTGTTTGTAATTAAAAATAAACATAAATTCAATATCTCTGTTAAAACTGGTGTTACAAGGTACTCAAATAGAACAGTCGCTAAAATCCCTTCTTTCAAGAAGTATCATTCCAGACATCAGCTTCAGTATAACGGATGCCTACTATTCAATGCACTACCTGCACATATGCATAACATATGGATACTAAATTACAGAAGAAGGCGTAAAAAGTTAAAGGCATACTTCTTGACTAAGGCTTAGAATGCTAAATTCCATATTACATATTATTTGATTTGTCTTAAATATCAATCCAAATAAATTCGAATTGTTAAGCTGTAGAATTATTATTACCTTAGTTTCTAGTGCAACTAAACTAAAATTCCTGTATTGGAAATCATAACATACTAGTTATTAGTGCAGTATTTCATGTTTTAAATGATCATACTATTATTACCGACGAATAAGTAAAATTTTTTTTCCTTTGGGAGGTATTAAAAGTGTGTGGATGTAATTAAAATTTGAACTACTGTAGATTTCTTAGATACAATGATTATATAAAATTATCAAAATACTAACAGCTGTTCGAACGTTTATAGATAGCTAATAGTTATTCATTTATCTTATTTATTTTAGTTTGAAGTGTATGTGTAAATAGTAAATCCCAATTATATGATACTTACGACTTACCGATGTTTGAAATACACATGTGTTTAAATATTATACTGAATATGATAAAATTAAATTCTGTAAGCAGTGGCCAAATAATATTAATATTTATTTCATATTCAAAGTGTACTCATAATATTTTTAGCTAATATCTGTTTGGCCATTGCATTGTATTGCATTGTACCGTACCGGCTTTCATATTTTACCTCCTAGCATTGTTTTTAGTATATAATATTTTATTTTATTATACGTTTTGTAATTGTATCTGGATTTACCATCAATATAGTATCAATCTCATTTGTATAATAATAATCCCACTGCTCGCGCAGCCATGCGCATTTGTGGAACTTACATTTTTTTTGTATTTTTATGTTAATTTAGTAAATACCAATAAATTTGATTTGATTTGATTTGATTATTATTATTTCTAGTCCTCTTCTTCGTTTTTCACAGGTTTGTAGCTTCTCGGGCATGAACCAGGGAGAAGTACATTACGTCTCTTTAAACATTCTGCATATACGAGTGGAATCTATGATGACTGATTTCTGAATAGCGGCTACTAGTTTTTCATAGTTTAGATGTAATTCGGCGGCACTTTTCCTTAACGTTACTGGTACGACCGCCATTGTTGAAATAACGAATGGTATTATCCTAACCATATTCATAGCCCAAAGTCTTTTAACCTCCATAGTTAATTCCAAAAGTTAATTTTCTATCTACTAGGTACTCTGTACCATAATACTGTAACAGAGGTATTGGTTTTCGCCATGCTCAGTAGAGTACATCATGATCTGTGTTGCCAAATGCCTTTTGTCAATCAGTTGATATACTGCACTTATATATTTATTATTTCGTATTGTGGTAGGATGATACTATTTGTGTATTATGTTTGATAAATTTATTTTTAGTAAAGCTAAATTTATTATAACTAATGTTAATATATTTTATAGGTAAGATGAGCAATATTTTTACCGACTTCAGAGAGAGCAAGTTTTATTAGTATGTTCGTTGCAAATTTTATTATGCTTTTTCGCATAACTTGTGCCCGTGTGTGTACCGATTCTAATGATTCTTGGTTCGTCCGAAAGTGCACTGATCAGTGGTGGTACCATAGGAGTACATGAGTAATTTTTTTTTATCAATCGTGCCGCCTACAAAGAAAATGTAGATCTAAATGAAAAATGGCTTTAGATAAAAAAAATTAGCTTTCAGGGAATAGAGATAAATGTCTGTAAAAAAAAAAGTCTGAGCTGTTTATTTTTAAAACTTTTACGGGCCGATTTTATCTGAAAAAATTAAATTTTCTGATTTATAAATACTATCCTAACGGAATTAATTTAGTCAATTAAACGTTACATACCAAAATTCAGAAAGTGACTGATAATGTTAAATCCGTATCAAGAGCAATAAGATATAGGAAAAATTAGAATTTCGAATGAAAGATAGAACAATATGGCTTATTATCATCTACTGCCGATCTCACAATGTGCAAATCAAATCGGAAATTATAAAATGATCAGTTCTTAAAGTTACAGGAGATACAAGTATAAATGCATTCCACATATTTGCTGACACTGTCATCTGATTTTTCTAACGTTCACAAAAATTACTACATACTGGAATACTTGGCTCGTACACGTGAGGTAACCCGATAATTCTGTTTATAATTAGTTCGTTTTGTTATTTATTATAAAGATTTATTTTTTATATATGTTAAAAGCAAGTGAAACAAACTTAGAAATCTAGAAAGTAAGAAAAATAATTGTATACTATCCAATAAGAAAAACGTGTTTTTTCGACATAAATTTACATTGTACCTGTACTTGTACTAAACATTTGTTTATCTTTTTTTTTTCTAATTTCATTTAAATATGTCACCACTTTAGTAATGAAGAAATTACTTACTAACCAACTTCTTTTGCTATTTGTACCGCTGCAGTTGCTAGATAGCCAACTGCTCCATGAATAAGAATAGCTTTATCCCGTGACAGCCGTCCTCTATTAATCATACAACGAGAATAATTCCATTTGTATACATGTATATTTATATATATATATACACATGTATACTTATATGTATATATATATACATACATATGTTTATAATGAAATGGTTGAATTTATATAGTACAATAGAATTTATTTCAAGTTAAATTGAATAAATATGAAAAACGGTCAGTATGTTGTAACTAGAGTCACCTTCTCTAGTTAGCAGTCACTTGACTGTTATATAGTGCAAGCACTGCTGACAGAGAAACGAAACAACAACCAGCGAGTTATGCGTGTGCACGTCGTGCGGGGTAGTAATGATCTTTTCAGCGGACATAGCGCTGATAAGAAAAGCTAAAGTATAACTCTCACAATATATGCTGATGGGGGAAACGGTGGAATTATTACTTTCCGAAGGTGACCATATCATTAAATACTGTTAAGCGTCTAACTACACATACAACCAGTAAACTATCAGCACTTCGTTCGCGATCGTTGTTCCCCCGGTCAAATTGATTTATATCAATTTAAAACGAGTAGGCGAGACTCCAGCACCTAAAAACTAGACCTTTTGGCTGAGAGAGTAAACCCTGACCGAAGATCCAGCGGATGGAAACGGTACACCACCACTGTTTTTCTTTTTCCCAGTACCAACATGACATGTAAAGTGAAATGTATAACTGCTGTACCCGTGGGCTACACCCGAAAGGGTGCATCAGGCCATAGGCAGTAATCTGTAGCGATACAGATTGCCTCGAATTCCCCTGTGCCCTTGTTGACGTAGCACTCTACAGAAGGGAACATATATGCTACAAAATCTAATAAAAAGGAAAAATATAGAATTGAAATGTGGAACGTGCGATCACTAAAACAATGCGCGAAATTAGAAAACCTGAGAGATGACCAGGATGGGTATTGATATTCTAGTTGTAAGCGAAGTAAAATGGCAAGAAAGCGGAGAGCTATGAAGTGGGAAGCACAAATTTATTCATAGTGGTTCTTGAAACCGAAATACAGATGTTGGCTTCCTTCTAAATGAAAAAACCAGAAGTAAAATCAAAACCGTGTGGACATACTATTCTGATTACAATTTCAGTAGCACCAAAAGATTTCGCGATAATACAGACATATATATGGCAACTACAACGCATACAAAAGAACCCGATTTATAGACTCCATAATAAAAGACCAAACTTATGCAAAAATAAAAAACCCAAGACAGGATTTCGCTGTGTACAAGCCATGTTGCTCACCAACCAAAACTGAGTAGCACCGTAAAAAGAGTGTACAAAACATACGTGTCTACACATGATAAGCACCGTTATTTTTTATTTACAGCTTCCAATATTATACCACCTGAATACACATCGCGTGTATTTAATTTACTAACGGTTATTTCTATTTCAACTTCAGAGGCGGATTAAGGATTTACAGGACCCAGGACTAATCTTGAATGAGGAGCCCACCTTCGAAGGAAAAGTGATGAAAAAATTCAATATTATACATGTGCAAACCAACAAAAAAATATATATATAAAAATAGTAAGTTAATAATAACAAATATATAATAAACAATTATAACAAACTAATAAGATCAATTTTCTTACTTAGTAACGTTTTCGGGCATAACCCATCATCAGCTAAACCCCCTCACATATTGGTTTAGCTGATGATGGGTTATGCCCGAAAACGTTACTAAGTAAGAAAATTTATCTTATTAGTTTGTTATAATTGTTTATTATATATTTGTTATTATTAACTTACTATTTTTATATATTTTTAACAAACAGTATGAAAAAAGATTCTTCAATAAAAATAAAAAAAAAACCCTACTGTGTACGCATGAATGACTAATAAAATTAAAATTATGCTCTCTTTTCAAAAGCAACTTTCTTACCCTAACAAAATGAATGCTACATAAATTGAATGTCAAATAAGGAATTTTACATATACATATAGTACATATGTTAATATTTGTAATTTTTTATTAATGACATTATGTTTTTCTACAAAAAAGAGTATTTATATCATGTTCTTTTCTTTATATAAATCAAACATGCATGTTTAAAATTCCATAATTGTTTATATGATCAGAAAAAAAGAATAAAAAACCCAGTATGATTCATTAATTTTTTCCAAATACAAATATATTTATAAAATCAGCAATTAAAACTCGCTATTATTTTAAATAATTTTTATACAGTTCTAAATAAAACGTATTAACTTTCAACAGAAGTAAAAAATGAAATATTGTTAAAATTAAGAATGTTTCAGATCGTAAAACGTTTTTACGTAAAAAAAAATTTACGACGATTGTATGCGTATCAATATTTAAATATAAAATTAACGGTTTTTAAAAGTTTTTAAAATTTCATAATTTCATTTAAATATAAAATTATTATTAATCGATTTGTCGAATGTTTATTTATTGAATCAATACGTACGTTAAAGAACTCGTTCATTTTTTTTTTAACACAATAAATTCGATTTATCGTGGAAAATTTCTATAAATATTCCTATTTATGTCGCATTTAGTTTATTGGGAAAAAAGAAAAAGTTTTCTAGAGAAAAAATATGTAATTTTATCAATGAACTCATATTATTATATTACTTTTTTATATATATAAAAAGTGACTGAATTCGTTTTAAGATAAAAAGCACAAATTTAGAACCTCGCATTTTTACAATATTGAGTATTTTAGGGGAAAAAATTCAATTTTGCACGTGGAAAGTTAATTTTTTTTCTATTTGCGAGCGCGAGGCCCCTAGCGGCTGGGGACCGGGGCTATAGCCCACCCTAGCCCCCCCCCCCATCCGGCTCTGGTATATACTAAAACTTTTACCTCTGTGTATCGATAATCATTTAAAGTATGTAATTACACTGTAGATACTCTCATTAAATTAATTAACTACTAATTTCCGATAAGTTTTATAGTAAAACTGTTGATAGATTTTTGCGCTTGATTAATGGAACCGTCAAATTTCTCTAGCGCCATTTTTATTTTCTGCAGATAACTGCCACGATATTCGACATTTTTGTTAATTGTTTTTGCTTTGAATATTAATTTTTCTACCGGTTTCTGTTTCTAGAGCGTCGATAACGCTTTCCTCGCTACATTTAAGATTTATAAGATTGCCGCTTAATTTTCGTATGACATTGTATGTTCCAGATGAAATTATTCTTCAACATACTACAAATTAAAGTTTGTATCCGTAAATCCGTTTGTATGTATGTATATAAAAATGAATGTTTTTTGTTTGTTTGTCTCGTATATATTCCTGTATCGTAGGACGGATCATCCTCAAATTTTAAGGGTATATTCGTGTTGTCCCAACGAAGGTTTCAAGGTACGGCTGAGTTTTCTATCATCTCTTCTTCACGAAAGATGAAGTTTTAAGTAGTTGACTCGTACGCGACGAATAAAAAAAAATAATTTTTATAAAATTTAAAATTAAATGATTACCATGGCAAATATAAATTAAATGTAAACATTTAAATAAAGTGACTACTCTACACGGTAAATAATAAACTTTAGATAACATTTTATTAATTTCTGACGTAAATAAATACACCACGTTCTGTTATTTCACTTGTTGCGTTACTGAAATCCTTCATAGCATATGATCTAAACGTACACCTTGCGTTCCCGGTCTAGCTGCTGTGCCCAGAGTGGAGATTAAAAAAAAAAAAGAAAAAAATTACATTACTTTTTGCAGAGAAATAAAAAATCTTGCGACGGAATTCTTAATATTTTTCGTACCGGGAATGTTATTTATACTCAAATTTAAAATTCTTACTCAGCTACTGTGGTTTGCTGTTGTGGTAATAAATTCATTTTTATAAAATGCTCGAAACGGAGAGGTTATTTATCTTTTTTTTTTTTATCCCCCCTTTGGGCGTGCCAGCAACGGATCTTTTCTCCCAGAGACGGCACGAGGGAAAAGAATCAGTTAGATGTTGATTTAAAAGAACTGCGGATCGGAACAACGGGGATGGACGGAAACGATAAGATATATGAAGCGTAATAAGGATCGGGGAGCTTAAATGATAGAGAGGTTGAAAGATATGGGTAAAAATAACTCAGCCGCTTCAACATTTTGTTTGATCACGATAGACAAGTTATAGAAAGATCTTCAGGCTGAACGTGAAACATGAAAACAAATCTTTTTTTGGACGGTGACAAACATGTTTCCCCTAAAAGAGGGAAAGGAATTTTTCTTCTTCTTCTTCATCCGCCGTCTCCGTTACGAAGGTTGGCGATCAACACGGCAATGTCTTTTCTAGACATGGCAGATCTGAACATTTCAATGGACGAACAAACGATGAAAATCATTTGTCCACGAATTTTGTAGGCGCCCTTTTGATCTTTTGCCCAAAAGTTTTGGAAGGAATTCCATAATGAGACGTAAAATCTCATATTTTTGCCCTCTCATGATGTGGCCTAGATAACGTAGTTTACTTTCCTTAATCAAATGTAATAATTCCGGGCGTTTATTGATTCTTTTGAGGACTTCTTTATTAGTTACTTTTAAGATCCACGGAATTTTCAGCATTATACGAATATAATTCAAAGGCCTGTATACTTCTTTCTGATGAAGCATCTAACGTCCAACTTTCGTTGCCATACAGTAAGACCGAGAAAACGTAACAGCGCAGAATTCTAATTCGTAATCCAAGATTTAATTCCCTTCTGCCGAGCAGGTTCTTCATTTTTATGAGCACTGCTCTCGATTGCTCTATTCGCGATCGGATTTCTTTCTTACAGCTACAGCTGCCGTCGAGAAAGGTACCCCCAGGTGTATCTAATTGATTTAACCTGTTCTAGTTTTGTCCCATCTGCTTCTATCATTCATTATACAGGCTTCTTAGAGAATACTATTACTTTTGCTTTTAGAGCTGTTGATGGTGAGCCCATAAGCTTTGCTATAGTGTCTATCAGTTTGTTCATTATTTTTAGCAGTTCCTCCTGACTATCAGCTATAATGAGACAGTCATCTGCGTATCGAATATTATTAATTGTGATTCCATTCACCTTGATCAACCCGCCATCCTCATCAAGCGCCTCTCTGAATATTGCTTCTGCATATTAAAAAGCAGAGGAGACAGTACACATCCTTGTCGAACTGCTTTTTTTGATTTCTATATCCTCCGATGTTACGGTTTCGATTCGTGTCTCAGCCGTTTGCTTCCAATATAATTCACTTATTATGCGCAAGTCCTTCCTGTCTATACGCTCTAAAATTTCCATCAATTTTCCATGTTGCACACAATCGAAAGCTTTGTGGTAATCTATGGCGCACGCGTATACATTAATATTCATATCCCGACAGCGCTGTGTGAGCATACGGACTTACATAAATATAATTTCAGATATAATAAAGATTTTTTTTTTATGAATTTCCAAGTACTTAAACCCGGTATAACACGGGCGAAGCCTTGGGTAGCATAAAATAAATAAATTCCCCCTATTAATTAACAAACAATAGATACATATAAATTTTCTATTAAATAAATTGAAATACCTTATTTTAGGAACATTTTTGGGCACAGCCCATCACCGACTAACGGTACATAGTGTATTATTAATTAATGACGGGCTATTATGCCTGAAAACGTTTTTGAAGTAAGTTATTTTAATTTATTAAAATACAAAATTAATATTTATCTTTTGTTTGTTAATTAATAGGGGGGGATTTATTTATTTTATATTTATAAATTTGAACAAACACGTTATGGACTTATCCAAATAAATCCGTAAATATTACGTTGCGTGATGATATTAGAATAAGTAATTATACCTTTTTTACAAGAAAATTTATATAACCTCTGTGGTCGTGTCACTGAATTTTCAGTTCCTATTAAAATTTTATCAAAAACGTTTGCTTAATGAATTGCCTCACAATTTTATCTTAATCAAACAAAACTTCTTTAATTACAAATTCTTTGTTCTTTCTCCAAGCATTGATGTCTTCTTCGATTAAAGATCCACAAGTGTGGCGAAAATAAAAATCATTGTAAATAAACTAAGTTTTCTTTTCGAATGCCGAGTAGTTTTCCTACGAATTCCGGGCCACGCTAGAATGTCTGGTAGTGTAACGGTAAATTCGGCAGCTCGAATGATAATTCCCCCAAATTCTTGAAGAAACACCTGCTACAGTGGACTATTTTTTTTTTTTTTTTTTTTTGGTCAGCGGTCCTGATAAAGTGAACTTGATTACGGGTGCGACTCAAACTAGATGGCTTATAAATTTTAAGACGGATATATAAGGCCCTGTTCATCTTACACATAAAAATTCTTGGCACAGAATCTATTTTGTACGAGACATACACTCAGCGTTATTACCACGTATCGATACACAAATTTTTTTATATTTTACCTTTAATTTATTTAATTAACAAATTATGTTTACTTAATTACAATTCCTCTGTAAACTGCAAAGTAGGTTGTATAGATTGCACTTCCTTGAGCGAATGATAAAGTTTCCGCCAAAGGATAACATGAGGAAACATTTGCGGCTGCGAATTCAGCGTAACCTCCATCTTCTACTCCGCAAAATACTCGTTCGCCAACCTACAAAGTAATTACATACTTTTTACGATTTCATGACGATTTCTAAATTAAATTTATTCGGGAAAACTCTTATTTATCATCACATAGAGCACGTTCATGAACGTATCGTACATGAGAACAAAATAGGCTCCGATGTAGAATGTTCAGTTCCAGGAAAAAAAATTCCTACAATAGTTTTAAAAAAAACGCACACATTTGAACATGCTTTTCTACTTGAAAGCATTTTGAGAATTTTATTAAAGTATCGAAAAGAATTCCAATCTGATTGGAGAAAAAAAAGAAATTAAAAATAAACATACCGTAAAAAAAATTACCTTCGCCAGCTCACCTTTTATCGGGCACCTTTTTAACATTTCAGTACATTAGCATGTGCAGAAAATAACCTTGGGAAAAAATAAATAAATAAACGAACTCTTCATGCGACTCGATTCAGCTTCGCAACAAGATAAAACCGGAAAGCATGACAACATTAGGGTGTTTTCGGGTTCATATGATGTATAGAAGAAATGAATGAGACAAATTTACTTCTTGATTTTTTAATTGCGCGAATACCGGCAGTACACAAACGTTTAAGCTGACAGAAACGTAATGCCGTATAATGGAGCTAAGAGTTGGGAATTATCGTACCGGTCGTTGGCTTAGGACTACCAAGAATTACAACCTGCACTATAGAAAAAAGAATCCTAATGAGCAGTAACAAACGTTTGTTATCGTTTTAATTCTCTCATTTTCTGCCTTAGGAACTGGTTTTATTGAAGCTTGCGTTCAACCATCGAAATATTCACTTAATTGGAAAAGTGGATCAAACCATACCTGAAAAATCATCTCTCGTCATGAACGATTAAAAAAGTTGTCGCTGGTTCAACATCAGCTAAAGAAAAACACTTTCGGTTGTTAAACATTTAAAACGTACATGGTGGATATAATTAAGAAAACAATTTACGGTAAATACTATTGAATAAGTTTTTCGCCTTCTTGAACTTTTATCATAGGAACCTTCTACAAGCTACCGATCTGCCAAGTCATTCTATCCTCAGTATCCAGATGTTCATAAAAAAATCAACAAAATTTTCAATCAAACCCAGTCGTAAAATGTACAAATATCAAAATCGTTTCTAAGTAAATTACATATCAAATCATGACACTGAAGAAACTGTTAAATTTCTGTTCTGCAAGCTAAAAACCCTTATGCAACATGCCTTTCGTCTTTATCGAAAGAATTGAATTGAGTTAGACATGTGCTAGTTTGTAATTCGACATGCAATAGAAACGATTTTCAAAATGACTTTTGTCGGGCAATTTTTAAAGTGATTTTCTCTACCTAAACGTTTATCCACATCCGGTGTTGTTCGGTGCATTACCCGCTTGCGGAAAGGGAAATAATCTAAATACGGAACTTATTTTCAGAAATAATTATTTTTAATCTATCATGCAGTCACAAAAATAATACGTATATATGTATAAACAAGTTTCAAATAATTTATTGTTCCTTCAATTTCGTAGGTTTATTTTTTGGAGAACATCAAAAGTGACGACTGATTCGGCAACTAATTAAATGAAATTTGATTAAAGATGGAATATAATATATGAAGTTCGCAAGAGTAAATACTATGTTCCATGTTGAAAACAAAAGAACGAAGGTAGCGCTGTAAGAAGTCTGAGAAGTTCAGTTAGGTCATGGTATAGAACGATTAGCATTGCAAGTGATTAAATAATTAAGATGTAAGCGGTGAAAACGTAATAGAGAAAGAAGAAATGATGAAAACATAAGCAAAAAATAAAAGTCACGACGATTCTACGAAGAGGAAAAAAGGTGGTTGATGCAAAATAAAGACGATTGTACAAAATGAAATTGGTAAATTATAAAAAAATATGAATGACGATGAGCACGAATTAGGCAGAGTTATGGAACGAAAGTGTTTGTAGGAGGAAAGAAGACTGATGATCATTGCACGCAGCAGAACGGCGCAGAAGGTGGGGTCGGCTTCCTTAATAACCGAGTTATCTGTGTTATTGGAAACAGCAGTTCAACAGCCATATAGTGTAGATCGAAGATGAGGAAAAGAATGGAAAGATTAATAAAGCCTCTTATTTATATAAAAATGAAAAACAAACGATGGTTGTCAAAACCTGAAAAGACAAAAAAGGATAAACCTAAGGAAACGGCGAAGTTTTTAAAAATCCCATTTTGGAAATGAGAGATAGCGATAAAGATGAAATTTCATATAGGGAAATATCGAATTCGATCACGTCATTACTGAGGATGTCGTTCGAGAGATTCAAATTGCACTTAAAGAAAAGATAAAGAAGCTATCGAGAGCGCTACAAAGAAAACGAAAATTTCAAAGTATGCGCGGGCAAGGAATGGTCTTAAGCATTACAAGGTTATTGACGACATCTCACCATATGCTAGCTAATCGATGTGTAGTAGACAGACACACACAGGGCTGCATTTGTATATCGATAAAGCAAACATTCACAGTATCAGTACGAGGTGTTGCATCTACACTAGGCGCTGCATGTAACAACTGCCCCCAAAACACTATGCCTATGTCTGTACAACCAGAACGCACAAATAGACAGTCACCTACGCTCAGAAATTAAGTATGGCGCAATGATAATGATGATGACGACTGAATCAAATAACGAATAAAAATACCGTTTAATTTGACAATTGAGATGTGTATCTGCACATTGGAAAGCGAGAACTAAAGCTATCAACTGATACGAACGGTTGTGGAATTTTCTGATGAAGGTACACAAAGACGAAGATGACAAAGGACACCCAATTTGACCGGACACGTTCTATTCGAAGGGCGAAATAATTAATTAGCAGTTCGTCGAACAGACACATACACACACACACACACACACACATACCTATTCAGAAATAACAGGATTACTGCTCAGCCAATGGTAGTATAACACCTGAAAAAATATTTTCGCAACTACAACGGCCAAATGAGAAAATTTAACTAGGCATACTTATTTCATTGACGTACCTTAAATTCGTGCACTGTTACATCGACTTCTTCTACAATTCCGGCTATTTCTTTACCTAAAATAGCTGGTAGAGTTGGCAGCGTCTTGCAAGTGCCGGCCCTTATGTACGCATCAACTGGATTAATACCGGCTGCTTTTACTTTTACCAGAATCTATATTTGTTTCAACAAAAACGCGACACAATCATAATAATTATACATAATCAAATTTAATAGAAATACTTTAGACTTTGATTTACGTTTTTTTTTTTTTTTTAAATGGGCTCGGTGTTAACACTGACCCAACTACAAGAGATCACCTACTCAGATTCTGAGGCGATCGGAGATAGAAAGTATAAAGGAAAGAAGGAGAATGGCTGGAGATGGGAAGGAAAGGATAAAGGAAGCATTGAAAGGGGTAGGAAGATCCAACGCCAAAAGTTCAGCGTATAGATGAGAGCACTCAGGAAAAAGAGCAGGGCATTCATAAAGGATATGGTTGGGATCGCATACTAAATTGCTACTGCGACAAATAATGGAACCGATGACTGGCCGTAATTTAAAATATTCCCTAATTTCCCGTTTGAAACAATTTTTATTTCCTACGGCTTGGCATGTACCTATATTTTGTTTGTAAAGTGATCAATGTTAACTTCTCTTCTCTCCCTTAAGCGTCTTTCCAAGCCTTAATTCCAAATTTCTCTCCTTATCAGAAACTCAGTTTTATCTATCAAATCCGATTAAACTGCAAACGATGGCAATCCCTTACCTACTAAAATGAAATATGTTACATGCTTATTTATATATATATATATATATATATATATATATATATATATATATATATATATATGTATATAATATAAACTCGGCCATTTTGGCCTCGCAAGGGACTGTGCCCCTTGACCCCTCTTGCTTTCATTTCTGTCTCTTTCTCTTCTATACTTTGTATAAAATAATCAAAATTTACAACGTAATTCTTACTGGCATCAACACACACAAAAAATAACATAACCACAAAAATCTTATTCTAACATTTAACTTCCGTTATATAAAATAAGACATTTTTTCGTTACATTTTTCGTTACATATTTCATTACATAAAATTGTGACATTTTTTAAATAACAATAACAAAAATCCTATAAAATATAACAAACGTTACATAAAATTGGGACATTTTTTTGGGACATTTTTTTGGGACATTTTTCTGGGACATTTTTTTGGGACATTTTTTTGGGACATTTAGCGTTACATAAAATTGGGACATTTTTTCGAATTGGGGGTAGCCTAAGAATTACGTTGTAATTAATATATACAGTAATTATAGACTCTCATGGTCTAATTTACGCGTAACATTTCTATGGGTACTCGGCTACGTTGCGGTCTCGAGTAGCGAACGGATACAGAATCTAACTACTAGGGCAACTTTATCTAGCCTGACGACTTTGAACGCTCTACTTGTTGATTCGGGTACGACAGCGTTAAGCCACTTCATCGAAGAGTAAAAATTAAAAAAAGAAAAAAATTGAAATAAATTAAAAACAAAAAAAAGTTTAATTGAACATTTTAGAAAATCTCTTAACGCTTTCTTTATTTTATTTCATCTATTTCGAAGTTAATGTATGTACGTCTGCAAGAACAAAGAGCTATATATACGAATTCTCCCCTTTAGACTGCGGTAAAAATAACAAATTATTTCTTAACGAACGAATCGGAAGCTGACATGTTTTTTGCTAATATGAGAATAAGTTTAAGCAGATGGTTGAATTATTTTACTGCTCAATGGATTAATTAAAAGTGGTCGCAATCTACCTTGTTTCACAAGTAAGTGAAGTAAGTCCCGTGTACCTTTAACAGGGCGTATATTAGCGATATATGAACAATTTTAATACGTAACTTATATTAATTCGCTTATGTTATTAAGTAAAAGTATGTGCGTCTATGGATGTATACGTGTTCCATGTGGTTAGTGTGTGTATGTGAAAGTGTGTGTAACTTTTTTTTTTTTCTTTCTTTGGGCACATCAACTCAGGACATTTACCCAACACAAAGGACTAACAAATAATGAAACGAAGCGAATTGAAAGTTATATCAGGAAGCGATTAGAAACAGAAGAAATGAAGGTAGCCAATATAGGAACAACAGAAAGAAAAGGAAGAGCAAGAATGTAGTGGCCATGGTAAGGGGTCGGGAGGCCAAGGCTAAGCAAATTAGAATACAGGACTGCGCGTTCTGCGGAGATAGATGAGCATTCGAATAGGAGGTGATTTACATCACAGGTCAAATTTAAGATAGGAGGATGGAAGGTTCACACAAGGGAGACTGAACAATATTGAAATGAAAGAGAGAGGCAGGAAGCAGACTGTGATTAAAACGGAGGGGCGAATTATGGAAGAAATAACAGAACGGCTGATGCAGGGAAAATTATTAAACCAGAAAGAAGTAGGTGGAGAGTGTTGTAAAGCAAGGTAAAAAGAGTTCGGATTGGAGAAAAGAGACGGATAAAGATCAGCCCAAAAGTCATGGTGAAAACGATAAGAGAGTGGACAGAGACATTGGGAATCTGTCTATGAAACGGCCATTTATTTCAGCTAGACAGGCCAATGAATCGACAAGATCGTTACCAATGATGCCGCAGTGGCTCGGAATCCAGAACAGGTCAATTAGGATAGAACGGGATGTTAATAAATTATAAATTAAGGAACGAATGTAAAGAATAATAGGATCTGACGATGGTTTAGGGAAGGGAGATGAGACGGCTGATAAAACGCTTTTCAAATCAGAGAATATGACGAATTTTGATAAATTGGATGTTTTGGATATAAAAAGGATAGCACGTAAATAGCCATGGATTCGGCTAAAAAGACAGAAGAAAAGGGAAGAAGTTGAAGTGTAACTTCACTGCAATGAATACTTATTGAGAGGTGTTAAAATTCGTTAGCGCTGTCAGCACAGAGCAATTTGAGTCCTAATCGCATTTAAAGCGCATGAATAAATAACGCGACGAAATATCTTCAAATATCTTCACACCGCTGTAGTGTTAACGGAAAATGCGCTTGGATTTTTCAGCAACATGTAAGGAGACTAAACGATGTATGAGACAAGCAGAAGGGATTACCGCGAGCTCATGTTCTCCGGACCCTCAGATCACGACTTAGACAGTAATTAGGAATTAAAATTACTCGTGTATATTTTCGATGAACTAAAAAAACATGTGCAGTTTTTTCGTGTATGTTATAATAATCCACATATTTCGTGATATATTGTCAGTTTTTTTTTTCTGTAATTGTGAAGTCAAACCCGTAACTGGCAGGGGGAGATATATATATATATATAAGTTCAAACACTCGCTGAAATTTCGTCAGAATATTTTACGAGGTAATTAAAAAAAAAAAAAAAGTTACTATATAGAATTAACAACAAAATATTAGCAAAAATTTACTTCCTTGTATTATTTATTCTATAATGGTTGGGCTGATTTGTAATTTTTTGCTGTTATAAAAAGTTTACGATAAAAGCGTACGAAAATTCGAAAATCATTCATTTGAATAGCAAACTGTTAAATTATCTAACAAAAAAACAAGTAGTAATATTTGTAAAGTTGCTATTTGATTAAATAATCGTGGAAAATTATTTGAATAACTATCACACCTTCTAGAACATCGACCCTCTCACGAATTTCAATTCTGGCTGCAGGCCTGGGATAGAGATGTAATTAAGTTTGAATCTAGTGCGTAAAAAACATGAACTATTAAAATAATTTTGAAATTTAAAAAAAAATCTAATTTAAAATTAAAAACATTATATAATTACATAATTTATTTTTTTAAATTTCTGGAACTGAGACTTCGCGCTACAGTAGTACACAGAAAGTACTATGACAGCAACTTTTCCCGTAGTTGATTATTATCTTAGCATAACCCGATCCATGAGCCGGCCCTAACCAAGTTAGTTAGGTGTACTGTGTGCGCAAACATAGACATGTCACGCGCGAACACATACACACATATATATGCAAGGTTTGACAATTAAGCAATGAGACTGATTATAGGAAAAAAAACAACGTATATTTAAAAATTATCGTTGAAATGTATTATCGTATCATCCACTTTTATCTCAATATCAATTTCCCGATATTTATTTTCCAGTTTTATAACATAATCTCTAAGTATTTTTTTGTGTCGTTTAATTTTATATTACTTATACTTTGCTCCTGCAGCTTTTCTAACTTTATAAAATCGCGATCTCTATCGATATTTAGCTCTCCCGTACTTCCCTCTTTATTAACCTTTAGTCCATCACGCATCGGATATTATTCTCGCTGTGTTAATAACGGCTGGGGTAGTCCGCCTAGTGTGAAAAAAAATGAACACCCGAACGTACAAAAAACAAAACAAAGACAAGCTTACTGCTTCTGAGGAAGGATGGGGAATAACACAAAGGGGTGGCCATGTTTTTTTTTTTTTTTTTTTTTTAATATTTACTATGGGTTCGTCAGCGAGGACATTAGCCCAAGAAATGGGAATAGAGAAAAAATCAGATTTTTATGAGGCGTGAAACATTCAACAAGAATGTATCAAGCGCCTGGATGACAGAAGGAGAAGGAAGGGAAAGAATAAATGCAGCACAATAGGGAGTAGGAACATTGTTTGATAAGAGAGAGGAGTAAAAGGAAGATTGTTCAGATGAAAGTGCTGAACATTCGAACATTATGTGATCAGGATCACATACATGTTGACTGTTAAGAGGATGTAAAGGACAATACGGAGATGCCGCGAGAGAGAATCGGAAAAGCGACGAGGGAAGCCAGCTGTGCCCAAAGCGGAGGCGGCATATTGCCGAGATGCTGGAGCGACGCATAAAAGGGAAGTCAAGAAACCAGGAACAGAAAGGAAGAGAAGGCTGGATGGACAAGTAAAAGGAATCCGGGTTTGAGAATGAGGAGTAGTAGGAGTTAAACCATAATTGGTTGTGCGCTGCAGAGGACAGAAGATTAATATTGACGGATGGAAAAGTAGTAAGGAACCTGCCGGAAGAAGAAGCTCGCCGAGCTAATAAGTCAACTGACTCATTTCCTTCTATTCCAGAATGGCTAGGGATCCAAAGGAAATTAACCTCGATTGCACAAAAAAGAAAGAGGTCATGGATCAAGGAACGTATAAAAAGGATTACATAATCAGTAGAGTGGGGAGGCAGAGGAGATGCAACAGCCTGTAGCACGCTTTGAGAGTCTGATAGAATAAGGAAATTACGAGAGACCTTCGAAGATCTGATGAAGAAAAGTGCATGGAGGATAGCAATAGACTCGGCACAGAAAGTCGAACAGAAGGAAGGAAGTTTAAAGGATTCAGAGTGATTTAATGAAGGACAAAGAAAGGCTGCACCAACTCCACTTGGGCTCTTGGAACCGTCCGTGTAGATTGTAACGTGGTTAGAATAGTGGGAGTTTAAGGTATGTAAAAATTCCGATCTAACGGCGTGATGCAGAACGGCTGTAGGGGGAGCAGAAGAGTAAAAGCAATTAATTGGATGAAGAAAGGAGGAAAAGTTAAAAGAAAAATATGGGAGCTTATCGCAAGTGTGAATGTATGGTAAAAATTGAAGGAGTCGAGTAGAAATAAGAGACAGAATTGGTGTTTTATTGGCACTAAATCGCCAATCCTGTAGAATGAGGGAATAAGAAGGAATAAGTGAGGAAGAGGATATAGGAAGACGTTTAATAAGGAAGCGGTAGCCCAAATAGGAACGCCGAATAAAGAGTGGAGGAATGTGGGTTTCCGCTTGAATAGCAGGGATAGGAGAAGATTTCTGAGCTCCAAGACAGAGGCGGAGGCAAGTATTTTGGACGCGATCGAGCTTGGAGAGCAAAGACCTGGAAGAGTTACCATAAATAAAACAGCAATAATCTAGAATAGAACGGATACAGGATTTGTAGAACATGAGCAAAATGCACGGATCACCTCCCCAGTTCGTATGTGAAAGGGACTTAATAAGGTTGAGCCTTTTTAGTGATGACACGTATATATAGTTAATATGCTTGTGGAACGAAAGACGGCTATCCAAAAATACTCCTAAGTAACGGAAATGGTTAGCCAGGGGGATCGGATTACTATTTAAGGAAAGACTAACTAAGTAGGGGTCAAAAGGACGAAGAGTAAAGACAACAGCAGAGGATTTCGTTGGAGAGATAGACAGATGAATATTAGATAAAGCGCTTTCCAAAATCGTTAAGTAATGTTGCAGCTGGGAATTAGCGGTGGAGATACTACGATGGGTGGAGTAAATGAGGATGTCGTCAGCAAAAAAAAGGGAAGAGGAGATTGTTGACAGAGAAGCAGTTTTTATAAGGTAAATGTTAAAAAGGGTTGGACTTAGACAAGAGCCCTGCGGTAGTCCACGAAAGACCAGTCTAGAAATAGGTTCAAGCGGAGAAGAGAGAAAGATAGTCCTAGATTGGAAAAGGCTAATGACAAGAGCAGAGAAGAAGGGTGGAATATTCAAGGAGAGCATGGAATCGAATAGGGTGGGAAGGTGGACATTATCGAAGGCAGCAGAGACATCGACGAAGGAAGCAATGAGGAATTTTTTGTTGATAAAAGATAAATACACATCTGACAAGAAAGTACTGATACAATCGGGAGGGCCGCGTCCAGGGCGAAATCCAAACATATTATTTGGCAATACTTTATTGTGCTCAAGCCACCAAATTAGCCGTCTATTAATTATACTTTCAAACAGCTTTCTGGCACAGGGAGCAAGTGAGATTGGTCGAAGAGAGGAGGAGTTAGGTTTTGGGATCGGGACAACAATGAAAATATTCCAAACAGATGGAGTAGAACCAGACGAGAGAAATGAATTGAACAAATTTAAGAGGAAACGAAGAGCGGAATCAGAGAGACTTTTTAGTACGAGAAAGGGAATTCCGTCTTTACCAGGAGAAGAATTAGAAGAATTACGTAAGGCAGCTTCCAATTCAGTGTAGGTAAAAGGAGTGAGTAGGAAATGAGAGGCGGTGAGGGGAACCGGGATGCGACAGGATTCTTGGAAGCTAGGAACGTAACAAGGAGCTAAGGAATTCATAAATGGAATTAATTTGTCTGGAGACAGGATATGATTTGAAAGATGTTGAGCTGAAGAAGATTTGAAAGTCTTCGCCATTTCCCAAATGTGAGTGAGAGGAGTGGAACGGGAGAAAGCGGAGCAGAAATTTCTCCACGAGTTCTTTTTTGCCGTTTTAAGAGTATACCTAGCTTTGGCATTGGCACTTTTGTGAGCGAGAAAATTGGAGAGATTAGGACAGGAACGGAATGTTCTAAAGGAGGATAAACTTCGATCAAAGGCAACTTTGCACTCTTGGTTCCACCACACAGAGGAAACAAATTTGGACCTTTTATGTGTAGGAAGCTGAGCAGGAGGAGAAGAAAGAGTTAAAGCGTTGGAAATAGATTCCATAAAAAGGTCGTATTGAGAAGATGGATTTAAATGCGAAGGAATTAGAGACAGTGAAGAGTCAACGTAGGAACGAAAGATGGGCCAGTCTATCTTAGAGAGAACCCATCTATGAGATTGAGTAGGATTATTCAGAGTAGAATGAGAAAACTGATTTAAGGAAATGATGATGGGAACATGGTCGCTTCCAAAAGTTCCATCCAGAGTGTTCCATGAGCAGCTAAAACCAAGATTGGGAGATGTAAAAGATAGATCAATGGAACTAGGAGCTAGAGGGTTGCTGACACAGGTGGGTGTACCGTCATTAATGTTATTTTAGTCGGTAATATTGAAATACGCATCAAGTGTTAATATGCACCCTGTTACCTTCTACACTACTTTGAGCAACACTGGTGCTCGACATTCGTTGGACAGACTAAGACTCGAACAATGCAATACAACTGAAGAACTAATGATCGTATGAGGTTGACAAAATTGTCTGACGGTAGAGGAGAGATAGAAGGTTAACCTACCAGAATTTCAGATTTACAGTGTTACTACACGTGAAAGGAAAAAAAAAATCATTCTCATTACTTATTTATCAAACCTTGTATATGTACTTCTATGTATATTTTTAATCTGCATTCAGAGATATTGTAAAAAACAAAGATTTTTACGAACTTAACAAAATTGCTTTGTAACTGACTGTAGCTGCTGTATTTCTCAACTACACAGATTCAAACACTCGCTGTTATTTATAGATATGAAAAAAAAGTAATATAAAAAAAAAAAAATTGAAGATTCTTTGTGCTCAGTAAAAATATCGAATATATTCTCTTCCGTTTAAATTTGTAAAATATAATCCTAAAAGCTCAAAGAGTTATACCTGTTTGTCAGAGATTCTAGGAACCGGAACACTCTGTATTTTTAAAGTTTCCGGTTTACCAAAACGCGTGAGTACTACTGCCTTCATCATTGGTTCCGGAATCGATTCACTAAAAACAAAACGAAATTTTATTTAACACTTTTATATGTAAAAAATCAGAGAAGTTTCACTCACAATTCCATGTAGTATTTTAATTTTCAATTGTCACATTCTCCGGAAGCTTGGCTTGCAAATAAGCAATATTAAGTAAAACGTCTAATCTCTCATTAACTATGGATTTCAAATGGAAAAATTCCAGCTTCAAGCTCATCTCATTAATAAACATTGAAATATATATATATATATATTTGTATATCTTTTTTTTTTTTTGATTTATATTATCCGAGGGTTGATTTTGTGTAAAGTTGTTACTTGCTGTGTTCGTATTTTGTGATAATATTTCATTATCTTGATCGCGCGCGTCGTATTATCTACTTTTCTCTAATAAATATTATCGCTCGTGTGCGGTATTTACCTAACGGTAAATATGCCGCTGCAACGGTCTCCGCCGGCCACACTTGCTGCTCCGTCTCGTCAGCCACATGCAGCTGCCGCTGAGGCCTTATCTCGAAACCAGTTAAGCAACGATATACCGCCGCTTATCAGCAATACGTCTAATCTCGGTGAGTTCGTTCCAATATCATTTTGTAACGCTAACAACAACAATACCGATTTTCGTGCTATCAACCCCGCTAACGATATACAATTAATACCAACCACACATAACACTCAGCATGCCTATGCACCTATTATGTCTCCTATTCCTATACATGAGACCTACTCACCTCATCTTGAAGAGACTAATCATACATACGAAAATGATCACAGCTGGCAAGTTGTGCAAACCAGAAAAAGACCTAGGGCTTTTGTGAAAAGTATCTCGACTGACAGTTCTGATCCTAATGTAAGCAAAAAGAGTAGTAACAGATTTGCTGCACTAGCAGTTGAAGACAGTGCAGGATAAGAAGACGCCAACGTGCAGGAAGTAAGGAGAGAACCAAAACCACCAAAAATAACAATTTACGGTGTCAACGATTATAATAAAATGATTAAGGATCTTTCAAATATTATTCCTTCTAATAGTATCCACTGTCGATGTCTAGGCGACAAAAAAGTACAAGTTAAAATAGATGATGTTAATAATTACCGTGCTCTAGTAAAGTATTTAAACAGAGAAGGTATTGAGCATCATACTTATCAAATTAAAACAGAAAGGTGTTTTTGAATTGCAATCAAGCATTTACATTACTCCGTCAGTAAAGAGGACATTAAGTCAGCACTTGAAGAACATGGCCATACAGTAAGGCATATAACTAACGTCAAGCATAGAGTAAACAAACAACCACTACCAATCTTTTTCATTGATTTAGAGCCACAAGCGAATAATGCAGACGTGTATAAATTAGAAACACTTTTATACACTAAAATAAAAGTGGAAGCCCCACATAAAAGAGATACAATCCCACAATGTTTCCGATGTCAAACATATGGCCACACAAAATCCTACTGTAACCGTGCATTCGTCTGTGTAAAGTGCGGTGGAAGCCATAATTCCTTAAATTGTAATAAGAAATCTAGTGAACCGCCGAAATGTGCAAATTTCGAGGGAAATCACCCCTCCAACTATAAAGGTTGCACAGTCTATAAAAAATTACAATCTCTACGGACAGCTACCAAAGTGGGGTTGAACT
This sequence comes from Icerya purchasi, assembly GCA_039619475.1. NCBI lineage: Eukaryota > Metazoa > Arthropoda > Insecta > Hemiptera > Monophlebidae > Icerya > Icerya purchasi. Next base: position 265,808,974 of record CM077115.1, on the reverse strand, counting down.
ACAATGGGAAAATTCAAACACCAATGGCTCCTGCTGCAGGTATCCAACAGCAGTTGCCCCCTGGTACTACAACAGACTCAAATCTGCTGAGACCCACTTACTCGCAAATATTAAGTAACCAGCGTCAATGTTCGCAAAGCAATTCTCAGGTCTATAACATAAATAATGATAATATTGCTATTACACTTCAGACATTCCTAGCTGAAATAAAGACATTATTTAAAGATATGATGCAGCAACAAAGTCAATTATTAAATAATCTGTTAAACACTATCATGTCAGCTTTAATTAATAAGAAATGATTTGCTTAAAAATAGTAACGTGGAACGCTAATGGCATACTCAACCACATTCCAGAATTACAAATGTATCTTATACAAAACGATATTGATATACTTCTGATATCTGAAACGCATCTTGTGCACACAAAACATGCTCCATTCGTAGGCTACGAGTCGTACTACACCAATCATCCTGATGGCACGGCCCATGGAGGAACTGGAGTCATCATAAAAAGAAATATAAAACATCACGAATTAGAGAAATATGCACAAAACCATCTACAAGCAACTAGTGTGACGCTAAATTGTATACTAAATAAACCTTTCGTCGTATCAGCAGTTTATTGTCCACCGAAGCATCGCATAACACAAAGACAGTTCAGTGCTTTTTTAAGCACCCTCGAGCCTACCTATATAGCTGGTGGCGATTTCAATGCCAAGAACACGTATTGGGGATCTAGGCTTACTTTGCCAAGAGGTAAGCAATTAAAACTGGCAATAGATGGTAATAACAGCGCGGTTATATCTCCTGGCACTCCAACTTATTGGCCAACTGATCCAATGAAAGTACCAGACTTGCTGGACTTCTTCATAACCAGAAGACAACCAGGAAACTTCATTGATATAAAATCAGACAATGACTTATCTTCCGATCACTCACCAGTGCGACTAACACTAAGCAGTAACATTATTAGGAAACCCTGTAGACCAAAGATCTTTACAAAGCATACAAATTGGGATTTATTTTGTAACCAGCTGGAGGAAAAAATCAATTTAAAAATACCGTTAAAATGCAAGAAGCATATTGAAAGCTCTATTGAATACTTCAATAATCTCGTGCAACAGGCGGCTTGGCTGGCTACACCAAATAAAGATAAAAATGTATACAAACCATCTGTTTACTATCCTGCAGAAATAAAACGTGAAGTAAATCTCAAGAGACAGCTAAGAAAAAGATGGCAAAGATATCGATTTCCTTCTGACAAAGCAACACTGAACTACCAAACAAAAAGAGTTAAAAAGTTATTGCAAAACTTAAAAAATAAATCCTTTAAAGAGCACTTATCTACTCTGTCTCCCTTACCGCATAATGACTATTCTCTATGGAAAGCAGTACGCAATTTGAAGAAACCTAAAGAAACAGCACATCCAATTAGAAAACCAAACGGAAGCTGGGCTCGATCTGACCTTGAGAAAGCTGAAGAATTTGGTAAACACTTAGCCAATACTTTCAAACCGAACTGCGGCAATATGAGTTCCCCTCCTAGGACAGACAATACCGATATGTCTCAACCAATCAGGCTAATATCCCCTGCAGAAATCAAAAAGGTCATAAACTTGATCAATTCTCGCAAATCTCCTGGCTATGATTTAATCTCAGCGAAAGTATTAAAAGAACTGCCAAAAAAAGGATTGGTATTATTAACCTACATTATTAATGCCATAATACGACTTCAATATGTTCCCATTCAGTTAAAATTCTCGCAAATTATAATTGTCAAGAAACCATCCAAACCGCCAACCGAACTGACGTCGTACAGACCAATCTCCTTGTTACCGATACTCTCTAAGATATTCGAAAAAATAATGCTCAAGCGACTAATGCCTATAGTTGAAGGGAAAAAAATAATACCAGACCACCAATTTGGTTTTAGAGCTAAACACGGAACCATCGAACAAGTACACCGTATTACTGATAAGATAGTAACATCTCTAGAGCAGAAAAAAGTCGGTGACGCCATATTCTTGGATGTTAGCCAGGCATTCGATAAAGTTTGGCACGATGGACTACTTTACAAAATAAAATGCAAATTTCCTCTTCAGGTATTCAATATTCTCGAATCTTATCTTAGTGAAAGATTCTTTTCGGTCAAATACGGTAATGAAGAATCGCAAATATATCCGATAGAAGCAGGAGTGCCTCAGGGCAGTATACTGGGGCCGTTGCTGTACCTCATATACACTGCTGATATTCCTACCCTGACAGACGTCGAAGTTGCTACCTTTGCTGACGATACGGCTATTTTGTGCTCAGAGGAGTGCCCAGTAAAGGCAAATGAGTCTCTACAACGGTCGATCGATAGGCTGTCTAACTGGTTTATGGAATGGCGTATCAAGGTAAATGAAAGTAAATCGACGCACGTAACCTTCACAAATCGGAGAGTAAACGAACTTAACGCATCAATGAACGGCAGAATAATACCACTCAAAGATGAAGCCAAATATCTGGGTTTATACCTGGATAAACGGTTAACGTGGAAAAAACATATAATGGTAAAGCGTAACGCAATACGCATTAAAACCAGGCAGATGTTATGGCTCTTAGGGAAGAAGTCGGAACTAGCATTGGAAAACAAGCTACTGCTGTACAACCAAGTTATTAAACCAGTCTGGCAATACGGTTGTCAACTGTGGGGCTGTTCGAAGAAGAGTAACGTAGCAATCATCCAAAGGCTGCAAAACAAACTCCTAAGAATAATGGTAAACGCACCATGGTACATAACCAATGAAGCTCTACATAAGGACCTAAAAATAAATTACGTGAAGGACGAAATAGTACGAGCAGCAAAACAGTACGCTGCAAGACTGGGGTCACATCCCAATGCTATGGCAGCCGCATTGTTAAATAATTCTGCTGATACTCGCAGACTGAAGAGGACAATAGTGATGGACCTAATATAAACTGTATCTGGTACATATGTTAAGTGAGGCCCTGTCACTGGACAGGGCTCTTCGGCAAGCCATTTTACTAAAATATTAAATTCACTAAATAGCCGATAGTGCTAGTTGTAAATTAGCAAAAAAAAAAAAAAAAAAAAAATTATTTTGTGAAATAATTGTCGAGAAAAACGGTAATTATTTTTAGTTATTTCCAACGTTTTTAAATAATTATCCTTGGCTGATAGCCATACTAGTATCTAAAAAGAAACGAAACGGATATATTAACAATTAGGGAAATCTTGTATACTTTTTGATTATTTTTTTGTTTAAAAAATGTAATAAATAAAATAAACTAATCGAAATTAAAACCCGAAATTATTTTAATGGCTACCTTAAAGTTGTTTTAAATAGTCATAATGAAAGGGACATCATGACAGGGATGTTTTTCAAGGAAGTTTTCCGAGCTCTTCACTACATATTTCATATCCCAGAGATATTAAAAATACGTTGAAAAAGTAAATAAAAAGTGTAAAGTATTCACTAACAATATGGTTATACCACAGCAACAACATTAACTGCAGCTAATAAGGGGAAATAAAAAGCCATATCATTTCTTCAGAATAAGTTAAGCATATTAGGACGTCAACGAAACAAAGGAAGTAATCTGGGAATAATTAAATTAACATGGGGAATGGTAAAATTAATGTATATTTTGGCAAAATGTGAGAAGGGAATAAATATCTTAAGTTAACAATATATGGATAACATGGTATATAGAAGTGGTCGTCGCGGTGGCCTAGTGGCTAGAGCACATGGATTTCGTTTCGGAAGTCTTGGGTTCGATACCGAGCGATGACAGAACTTGCGCGCTAGTTAGTATACAGCAGTATAGACATATTTGAGCTGCACTTATGGCGCGAGCGTCTATAATTAGTTCCAAATGTAGTCGTGCATGTGCGCTAGTGTTGCATAGAAATATTCAGCTGACGAGCAATCACATCACTGTGAGTAGTAGGTCAGTCGTTTTGGTTCGCCTCGCCAGTGATGACGTTTCTCATATTGGTTGGCAGCATGAAAGCTAGGTTGCACTCTCGCTTACGCGTTTCTTAATTGCGCCGCTATCTATCTTTCAATTCTCCTACGAATTAGAAGATAATCTCATACTCATAATTTAGGGAGGACAGCAGACGTAGAGGGTGACAGTGTAAAGATCTATTTAGAATATAAGACCGTAATATTGGTCAACAGTAAATCAAAAGTAAAACTATTACGGATAATGCAGAATCAGATTATTAGAAGATACCTTGGTATTATGTTACCAATAATCGGCGATTGTTCAATTTCAATCACATTAAAATGATGTGAAAAATTTTCTGTAAGAATTAAGGAAGTACAAATCATTAACAAACAATTAAAAAAATAAACCGGAATGCCACTTACCAGTCCAACTTATATAAAACTAACAATTTTAAATATCTACATTCATTTCAAAATGCATTTACAATATGGCGTGCTCGGTTATTCAAGTTAGATAATACTCGATAAATCTAAAGCCATAAAAGATTAGAACTCGAATTTTATTTATTTATTTATTTTGTACCTTTATTTCTTCATTTATTAATTTTTAATGGGTGCAAGAGAAGGGAAGTAACCCGAATCGAACAATTAAACATTTTATTACCGGTAACATCCGTTTCGCTAAAAACCCACAGAAAATCAACATGAACTGAGTGAAAGTAAAAAAAAATAAATAAAAAAGCATACGAAAAAGTGGATAGAGCACACTCCGGAATACTAAATACTCGAAAAAACCTGAAAGTGGGGACGATTAAAGGAACAGCGTAGGATATTCATTGTAGTTCGGTATGTCGGCATAAAAAAATAATGGAGGTAATGAGAAGACAGTATGAAAAATAGAAGAAGCTCCATCACTCTCAGATTCTTTCTCTGGAACTACAAAATAAAACAATAATGGTAAGTAAAATAATAGATAACACATGTAAGAAAAATAAGGAATTGATAACGTTCTTTTTAAGTTCAGGTGAAAGAGATGTGGAACATGAAAGTAAAAACGGTTTAAAAGGTTGGGAAAGATTAAAAGGTAAAATATACGAGGTGGTTGCAAAAATAAAAAAAAATAAAAAATTAACCGAAATGAGAAAGCCAAGAAAGAAGATTTTTGTAAAGGAATAAAAGTGAAAAATGTGAATGAATCAAACAGTGGATATGAAAAAAGTTATAGAAGCTAAAAGAAGAGAGCCTTTTTAAAGTATACGAAATACCAGTTTTCGAATACGGTCTGATCGATATGATTAATGGTATTTTATTATTAATTACGTGTTCTGTTAATATTTCGGTGTACCGCAATATACGCGATTAGGCTGAAAATCTTTTGTTTTCTTATGACGATCGCTATCTCAATTTTAGATGTATTCGAGGTACGATTGTTTCTATTTTAAATTTTTCTTTCGTTTCAACTTTTATCCTTATTTGTTTTTAATCGTATTCTTCTTGTTCTTCTCTAGGTTTGATAAACTTGTCTCAGAAGGGTTGCTCGGAACCTTCCTCTAATAATATTAAATATACTAAAGGTAATTTGACCCCAAACTTTTCTTTTTTTTGTTTTGAACTCGACTAACAGCACTGACCTATATGTCGTAAAAAATTTTAATTAAATTCTAATTTTAATTCCCTTATACATTGAGCGAACAAAGGATACGAAATTATGGAATTTTAAAACAACTCGGAATGTAGTATGGATTGTTTCGTAGAATAAAAAAGAGCATTCGAAAAAAAAGAACGTTTTTTTTTTTTTTTTTGGGCGTGTCACATATATAATTATTATTCGACGAGTAAAAGGAGAAGATTGAAAGTGAAGAAAGAGAGAAACGATATCAAAAAGCAAGAAGCAGAAAATGATCAAAGATGCAATAGAGTAACGGTAAAGAAAGGAAAAGTTATTGAACAATGAGCAAGAACGAAGCGAAAGTCTGGGTAGAAAGATGGAAAGAGTGCGGATTGATAAAGAAGTATAGATGTCAGACCAAAATGTTAAGTGTAATTTTTTGGAGAGAAAAAGAATATTATTGATTCGGTAATTGTTGACGGAACCGCCATTCGCAATTCGATAATTGTGTTATGTAGTTAGCTTTTTTGTTTCCTTCAATCCCGGTATAGTCTGGTATCCAAGAAAGTCTATTTGGCAAAATAACAGTTGGATTAGAATAAATGAATCGAGTGCAAAGAATTATAGAATCAGAAGGTCGCAAACAGGACCGGGTAGATACTGCCGATGCACTTAAGATGTCAGAAATTATTAAGAACTTATTGTTATCATAAATGGAGGATATATGTATATAGAGCAGTGCGTAAAGAATTTTTATTGATTCCGCGTAGGAGGTTGAAGATACAGCGAGTAACTTAAAGGATAGGAAAAAATAATTCAGCTCCCACTACCTGAGGGAGTTTGGAAATAAGAGTGTGATGAAGGAAGAATTGATTGATCTTGTTAAATTCATGACTAGCGAGGGTCTGTGAATGGTGCTTAATAGGCGAAGGGAAAGTAGTTAAGTTGCCTCTGGGCGAATGAAATCAAGGAAATTTAGAAAAAACTATGGAAACTTATTGTAGGAGATAATGTAGGGGAGGATAAAATTTCTTCATTTTATGAGAAATGTATGACATAATTGGAATCTTTTTGAAAGAAAATCGTCAATTGTGTAATATAGAAGTATAAGAATTAATTCAGTTTGAATGATTTTACAGGAAGGCGTTTTATTACAAATCGATTATCTAAGATTGATTTACGAACTCCGATCAGGGCATTGGATTCAGTAGAGATTACAGGAATAGAAATGGATTTTAGTGTTTAGGGACAAAAACGTACGACTATTGCCTTTACGATCTAACTTGATGCTGTATTGTAAATTGGGAGGCGTGATGTCGAAGGAGTACTACTGAAGGATCCGGCCGTGTCTGTAGAAGTTAAAACTGGCCCTGCGGCTATCAGTTAAATAGCAAAGAGCGTGAAAAGAAGTGAAAGGTCGAATGGGGTTTGCGACAAAACGTAAGCTGTACCTTGAAAAAGGTATTTAGAGACGTATCTAGGATAAGCCCCTTTTAATAGCGATATAATGAAACTTTATAATATTCTTATTTTCAATTAGGGTAATACTAGTATAATAAATTTTATAATGTTAATTAAGGCATTGCTATAGAAAAACCCTTACTCATCGTCGTCCGATGATTCTTCGGTAAACGTGGTGGAAATAAGGAGCGGCAAAAGTAGCAGAACCGATTGTAGATAATTCATGAGGACCACAAAATTGGATGGCGTATTAACAAAAAATGCAAGCCAAAGCTCAGCGACAGCATCGGCACTATTTAAACGCGATATCGGAACGAGGTATACGATAGAGAGAGCGTGGCAGTCTTAGAAATGTTCATTGATGACGAGAAAAAGCGGAACACGCGGCTCTTCGACATAAAGTTAAAAACTGGGTAAGATAACGCGTAAGATCTATCAATGATAACAATGATATTACATAAACTCATCGAAATAACCGGTGATAACCGAAATTGCGTCGATTTTATCGCTCGGCAATTTTTAAAAGATTTCGGCCGTAAAATTTACGGCCCACCTTTCCCTTATACGCGACAGTGACCTAATGAATACACTTGAAAGCACGTTAAAGAAAAACATTATCGACAAATTTACAACCGGTTTTCTTGCCTCTTTTTCCAAACAACAAATAAGAGTTGCGCTAAGGGAAAGTGTCTAATTAATTTTTATACCCTTCATGATTCAATCATAAACCAAATTACAAACTTATAATACGGAAAACAAATAGTAAAAAAGAAAAATGAAACCAAAAAAAAAAAAAAAAAAACTTATTTCTTAATACAGCAATATCGATTAATTAAATCGCTAACTATCCTAAAATCCATGATTATGGCGATAATAAATTTTATATCTCTTATCGCCACGATAGTTTTAAAAATACTATTCGACAATTTAATTAATTAGTTAATATTAAATATTTCGTTTATTTGCACGTTTACCTGTTTTCCCCCAATTATCATCCGGTAAGGGTAATTTTACTAATTATTAATATTCTTATAAGTTTAATCGAGAAGTTTAAATAAGCCGTCCAATTAAGTTTAAGACCGATCCCATTTTAAATAATTTTAGATAATACAGAATCCTTTAACTTAATGTTTGTTAAAATATATAGAAATGTATTAAATTGTAATACAAGTATAACGAATTTAAATGTATAAATGATTATACTAACTTAGAAACGTTCTCAGGCATAGATGATTAGCTGAAATTTATGAAAAAACACAAAGTATGTGATCAGAATAAAATATTAACCTCAGGGTAATTTAGAATTTGTTCTGATCACATTGTGTTATTTTATAAATTTTAGCTGATGATGGACTATGCCCGAAAACGTTTCTAAGTTAATATAATCGTTTATGCATTTGAATTCGTTATACATTCGTTACAAATTAACATAATTTTCTAAAACATTAGCTTAGCATGATAATTTATTTTGTTACTTTATCTTTACACGGTTCGCTATGTGGTCAACTGCAAATCGCTGTGTATGAGAAGTGCGTCAGGCTTGTCAGCTTCGATCAAATGAAGCAGCGGTTCGCGAACGGATATTTGTTTGATTAAATGGGTACGAGTGTGTGAGTGAGGTAGGGTGGTACGTGTGCGAATGTAGAAGTGTGCATAGATCTAGATATAAACCGGCGGAAATTAAAGTTATATAGCGATAATCGCGCCGTGAGTCTCGATAAATCAATGTGTTCGGAATATGGTCAATTTTCTACTATCGCACCAGTGTTTAACGACCAATAACAATGACGTCTCCGATTCTATTTTGTAAGAAAATTAACTGCGCTAATTACACAACAATTGGTGACTGGGAGAGGGGATGTATGAGACTATTTAATATAGACAAAGGGTGTACAAAAATTAATAAAGATCTATTTCATGTACTGCACCTAAATATAAGAAGCCTAAGAAATAACTGGGATGAATTTTTGGCATACATCTATAAAACACTGGTCAGTGTGATTATTATCACGGAAACAAATGTGAGAGAAAATGAATTAAAATTATACGTGATCCCGGGGTTCACCAGGTATAGCAATAAAAAACCAGATAAATTTAATGGAGGAGTTGCCATATTTGTCAATAATAGTTTTAAATCCAACTTCCATGCTGAATATAATAATAATGCGTTCGAGTGTTTAGCGGTTGACATAGAAATACATAGCAAGAAAACAACACGAATATTTGCATTTTACCGATCACCAAGCCGTAATGTCAATGAATTCTTGTATGAGCTAGATTTATTTACTAAACAGATTGAGAATAAACAAGAACTTTTAATATGTGGGGACTTTAATATAAATCTATTAAAATGTAATACTAAATCGGAAAATTTTTTAAATATTATGGCTGGGTGTGGGTGTATAAGATTGATTGATGGTGTAACGCGTGAGGAATTTAGAGGTGGTAATTTAACCCAATCATGTATAGATAATATCTTTATTAGGAGCTCAACGGAAGAAATTTATGCAGGAATTATTAACTCAAAAATATCCGATCATTATATAATTGGTTGCCTATTTCCCATTAATAGGTGCTCTTACCAAAAAATGAAAGTACAAACAAAAAAGAGGTTAAACGAAATGTGGCTGAACCACAAACTTAAAAGTTATGACTGGCATAGTCTTGAAAAGATTGACTCCATCGAAAATATCTGCTCGCAAATGCAATCTGAATTTAATAATTTATATAAGGAATGTAGAAAGCAGGTGACGTACACAAAGGAAAATAATTTTTCATTTAAAAATGACTGGATGAATATAAAAATTTTAAACTTGATGAAAATTAGGGATATATACTATAAGCGTAGTAAAAATAATACAACAAACGCGAGGTATAAAAATTTGTATAAAACATACAGAAATATGACTAAGACCGAAATTAGAAAAGCAAAATTAGAATATTACAACAAACAAATGCAACATGCTAATAACAGTACCAAAAAAGTATGGCAGATAATCAATAATATAGTATATAATAAAAACAAATCTTCAATTGATGAGTTCATCTTGAGGCATTTTGAAAGTGCAAAACATGCGGCGAGTAAATTTATCGATCACTTCTCCCAACTAAAACAGCATTGTGCTCAAGCGTGTAATACGCAATTATTGAATAGCGATAACTTAGAGCTAACACTCACGTCATTTTATATTCCAATAGTTACAAACAAGCAAGTAGAACAAATAATTAACAGATTACCGATTCACAAAGCCCCAGGATGGGATGGTATTAGAGCTTCGGATATTAAAAATAATGTAGCTATATTTACCCCCCTACTTACAAAGATAATTAACGGTTCAATTCAAGAAGGTAGCATTCCTGAGGGACTAAAAACTGGTGTTATTAGACCGATATATAAAAACGGATTGGCGAGTGCTTGTGACAATTATAGACCAATTACTATAATCTCGGTTTTAGCAAAAATTCTGGAACAACACGTTGCGTTTCATTTAAGAAATTATTTGGAGAGAAACGAGTTGCTGCACAATATGCAATTTGGGTTTAGAGAAGGAAAATCAACTGTCTCTTTGTTAAGAGTATTAACAAACAGGATAAATAAGGGATTGGCAAACGGCAAACAATTTATTATAATTTTTATAGACATTAGTAAAGCATTCGATGCTGTAAACCATCAAATATTGTTGCGAAATATGCAAGAAATGGGAATCATAGGTAGGCAAAATAAATGGTTTGAAAGTTATTTGTATAATAGGAAAACCGTAGTAAAAATCGATGAAGAATTAAGTAGAGAAGAATTTGCATTAACAGGGGTGGGACAAGGAACTATTTTAGCTCCGTTGCTATTTTTGATCTATACCAACTCCCTTCATAAATTTGTTAAAAATTCGACAGTCTTTGCTTATGCGGACGATATAGCAATCGTTATCGAGCACCGCGACATCCATGAGGCCGAAAAACTCTTGCAAGAGGATGTAAATAGTATGTGTAAGTGGGCGCATGATAAACATCTGACTATTAATATAAAAAAATCGAAGGCTTTGTACATAAGAACGTCCAGTAGATATAGAACATATAAGCCATCTATCACAGTGCATAACAATAATTGCTTACATAATTACTTGACTTCTACTTCGAACTGTGGTTGCACACAACTGGAAACGACAGAAGAGGTTAAATACTTAGGATTAATTATTGACAGGACATTATCGTGGGACAAGCATGTTATAAATTTATCTAATAAAATCAGGCAAATGATACCGGCACTTTATAAATTGGCTCTTTCAATACCATATGGTAGTCTGCGTGTATACTATAACGCTATAGTATTGTCTAGAATCATGTATGGGATATCAATTTGGGGTGAAGCAAAACGGACGATAATCAAAAAGGTTAGTAGTCAACAAAAGAAATGCTTAAAGATAATATTACCTAATAAAGATCAGGTTAACAGCAATATTAGCTGGTGGAGAGAAAAAAATGAAATGTCTCCAAGGATGTACTACTTTTATCACCGATTACTTGAATATAAGACCACAAGTAGATCAATTGCTACAATGACAAGAAGTAGGACAACGAGGAGTAATAGGGAGGTATATTTTATTCGACCGAGAGGCATAAATAGTAAGATTGATAATATTGATGAAATAGTTCTAATTAAGCTTCTAGAACGAATCCCAGAAGTTATAATGCAAAAAGAAATAGGAACTTGGAAATTATTAATTAAGCAATGGTTGATTGATAACACGGAGTGACATTAGAGTAGATAAACTGGGAACTGGCTGTGGCGGAGAATCGACCATTCCAATATATTTATCGAACTCGTGGTTATGAAATTGAATAACGATAAGTAGTTTTTTTCTTTGTTTTCATCTATTCTAGTCTTGTTTTAATATTATTATTCTATTTTTAGATTTTATAGTTTTCTCACTAATTGTAAGTACGAAAGTTAATAGTATAAGTAAAGAACTTTTGTTACACATTTTTCTTGAATAAACGATGATAAGCGTGTTGGGCACCCGCAGACGGGCAGTATGCCTTGCGGGACCCACAACTTATTTCTTAAAAAAAAATAATAAAAAAAAAAAAAAAAAAAAAAATTCAGATAACTTCATTACAATCGTTTTAGGTTTTAATGACGAATCTATTGTGCGTTTCCTTAATTCTAATTTATTTAATTAGTACGGGTTCGTATGAATTTTTTTCTGTGATTAATTTCCTGAGCGGAGTTAAACCGATCAAATTTTTTTTTGCAAATTCTTCACTCCGCCATAAAATGTTGCTTCAGATTGCACCATTCCTGGCAGACTCGTGGCACACGTTATCCCAGAGACTACGCATAATTAGTCCCTGAGATGCATATACTTTCATACAATCGCGTTGCGCGCAGAAAAGTGAGCGCCACATTTATACAAAAAAAGTTCCATGGTCACGGCACTCGAAGTCGATATACAATTAATAAAATAATCGCAAAAATATTAAAACTAAAATCTGTTCTTAACTAGCTTATCAAGGAAAACGAGAATTTCTGATTCCATTGGTATTCATGATGTTTGGATATTTGCCGTGTATTGTACTTTACTGATCTGTTTTTCTTTCTTTTCCTCTATTGTATTAATGCTGTTTATCTTCTATTCTTTATTCGCGAGGTTGAGTGGTGCTTCAACTATTGCTTTGTGTAATGAGTGTTCTTTGGAGTGAAAGTATTTTTTGAGACCTTTTATTTAGCTCTGATAAAGTGCTACGACGTCTATTAGACCTCTGCCTCCTTCTTTTCCCGGTAAATTTATTCGTTCTATACATGCATCTATTGGTTTCTTCTAAATCGGTCAGAGTCCACCTAACTATTCCGAATGACTGTGATAGGACCGGAATTGAAAATGTATTTATAGCCTTAAATGGATTTCTGGTACTTAGGTATGTTTCAGTTACTGCTTGTAATCTTTTTTTAAATTTTTCTTTTAATTCTTTTTTGATTTTAGTATAGTTTAGTGTAGTATTTTGTTGAAAATCAACATATATTTGTACGTTTCTGACATGTTTAGGCCATCTAATATTTCTTCATTAAGTTTATCTATTTCTTAATGGTTAAAACATTTTCCTTTCCATATATGAAGGCCCTTTTTGTATTTTTCTATTCCGAATTCCATTTTTATATCAGTGCTTATGTTTTCTCCTATATTTAGTAATGAATTCATTTGAGTAGAGGAGGCGCTGTATAATTTAATGTTATCCATTTACATCAGGCGGTTTATTTTGTAGTTGGTGTTTTTGTGTTTTATGTTAATCCCATACTTTGAATCATTTAATATATTTGATAGAGGGTTTATACTGAGGCGGAACCGGCAAAAGACTGAGGGAGTCACCTTCGAATATTCCACGTTTTATACTGATTATTTCTGTTTGGATATTGGTGGTTTCTGTGATAAAATTTATTGTTGTTCTCAATTTTCTCATTATTTTAGGGAAGAAGTTATATAGTAGTACTGGGTTAATGTTCTGTTAGGATGTTGTTTTGTATGATAAATTTTTCAGTTTTCTTTGACGCCGTTATTATTTTATATTACGTTTGAATACATGTAATTGGTCTAAAATTAGTTCTGGGTTATTTATTTCTTAGGATTTTGGTTCGATGAATGTTTTCTCTTCCATGAGAAAATCTGGGCATATTTCTAGCTGTTTAATGATTTGGTTTATCTGATGTGTAAGTGTTTTATGGACGGCGGTGAATTTTTCATACCAAAAATTGAGAATATGATCCGTTCCAGGTGCTTTTCAACTGTGTGTATTTTTAATGATTTTTTCTGGCTCATTTCCGTAAATGGTTATATTCGTTTGGATAGATAAGCTCTTGTACCTTTCTTCTTCTTTTTTTAACCAGACTGCAATTTCTTCATTTTGTACTGGGTAGACCATAGCTTTTGCCAGAATTCAGTGTTAGTGGCTGATTATTTGTTTCCGCTTTCTTGGATAGTGACTGATGGAACTTTTTTTCATTATTTTGAAACATTCTTTTTTGTACTTTCCTCTTTTGTGATATTTTGTATCTTCTTAGTCGTGCAGATTACATGGTTAATTTTTGTTTTAAATCATCAGCAGATATGATGATTCATTAGGGGCTTTTAATGCTTTAATCTGTTTTGTTAGATTTTTCGATCTGCTTCCCATTATACGTAATGGGTTAACCTTCCGATATTTCACCTTAACGTTTCTATTCTATTTTTGATCCTGATTTGCCACTTTGATTCTTCGTGTATTTTTTTTGGCATTTTCTTTTTGTGGTATCTGTTGATTATATAATTGAGTATTGTAGAAGCAGCGTAGTAGACTAACGTTTATATTTCTTCCACAGTGGTATGCTGATGTATGTATTGTTCGAGCATTTTATTTATTATTTGAATATTTGCATGTGTATACTTATTTTCATGCCAATTTTAGGAGGCCCTCTCTTCTAGTGGGATTTGTTTCACTGCACTTTATTATTATATAGGTTTCTAAAGTTTCTTGTAGCTTTCCTTCTATGCTATTAATCTCTTCTACTGGTTTCATTATTCTTTGATCTGTTGGTTTATCTGCTGATTTCATTTTATTCGTTGGTTTATTATTTGCTTTTATATTTTGGTGTATATCTTTTTCTTTTAGCTTAGTTAACTGTTTTGATTCTTTTACTGTTTCCTTTCCAGAGCTATTAACCGGTTGTTGTTGTATAATAACTCTTTTTTGATCTGCCAATCTTTGTTCGGTGACATTTGAATATTCTGGATATTTTTCTTGAAACATTTTTAAAAATTGTGTCCGATTTAACGAGTATATTTTTATTTTTGTAATGTAATAGTAGCACCACACGATGTGATTGTTCATTTCTTTGATCCATGTCATGCGTTACCTAGGTTTCCCCGCTTTAGTGGATACCGGCTGATTTGTTGGTGAAACATCTGATTCTTTTATATTGTTTGAATTTTTGTTGTTTAGATACCGAGCTTCACGAAGACGATATCTGGTATTTTTGTTTAGATTTAAATTATAATCTTCATTCATATTTGTTCCCACGAGGAATGGAAGGAAATAACAGTCCACTGTGACAGTGCTCCATACCACGGTAATCCTATGTACCCCAATGAGGGGGAGGTACCCTGGAAGTTCTGTTAGTGACACCTCCATTTCCTTGGGTGTCATGCAGCTATCGTCACGGGTCGCGTTATAACTTGGTTCAAGGATTTTTAGAGGAGAAGAATGTAGACAGGTAGAAAGGAAAATCCTTAACCCTCCTATGCACTACTAGCATAAGGTCAGAAAAATATAAAAGTTGGTCAAGAAAGACCAGAAAAGATGAAGAGAAAGATGCTTCACCTAAAGACTAGTTACAAACTAGCGAAACAAGGTGAGGGATAGCTAGAGTACCTCGGGTGCACCATGCCTATATTCACAAGTTGTGATCCCCTGAGGGGTTATTATTATTA
The DNA here is from genome assembly GCA_039619475.1 of Icerya purchasi. Lineage (NCBI taxonomy): Eukaryota > Metazoa > Arthropoda > Insecta > Hemiptera > Monophlebidae > Icerya > Icerya purchasi. The sequence goes on along the minus strand of CM077115.1, from coordinate 265,793,490 downwards.
TTATTATTATTATTATTATTATTATTAGAACGCTGTTCTGCCACTGTGTTTTAATTTTATACGCGTTTATTGGCCTGAAAATACAATGGAATTATTTTTTGTCATTTTTTGATCATTGTAATACATAAAAAACTAATTAATTTCACCAACATGTTTTGAAGCTCCAAATTCATTGTAACTACCATTTAAAATTAAAACATTTAGACTTTCATAATAAAAGTTGATTACATGTATGAAATAACAATGTTAAAAAATAAATAAATTTTAACTAGTTAAATATTGTAAAATTGAAATAAAAACGAATGGAAATAACTTTATTATATAAACTATACATTAATTTTATGAGATGGATTTTTAAACGAGGCATTAACAAAATTATGGTGTTCTCATTGCAAACGTTTCCGAGATATTTACTCATCTTTTCAATTTTGTTCGTTGTTGTCGTTTGATAAACATGGGATATTATGGAATTCTGGTTTTCCCTCTCTGCCAATATCGGGATTATTACGGAATTGGTTTTGAATTACTATTTTCCATTATTTTCAGTTAACTTGGTTTATCCTCCAAGGATCTCTTTCATAAAAGTGCAAACTTCATCTTTCTCTTTGTCCAGCCAGCATGGTATAGCTGGTTAGGCAGTCTTGTTCGTTTGATAGGACCCGGTGAGTATACAAAAAAAAAATTCACATGTGCTTGATTAAGGTTCATAGTTGACGAGTCAAAAAAAAAAAAAAAATCTTTCTCAAATTTTTTTTGGATAAAATATACTGTTTCATGGGAAAACAGAACAGCGGTAAGAGAAAACTACAACGTGGTTCTGAAAATCAATTACATAAAATTTTTTCTGTTCCACCGTCCGCATTCAGCTCTCTTTCACATCATGTCTTTTTTTCTTAGCTAATACCGATGTCCAGTAGCTAGAATGGATGTCTACCGAATCGGGAATCATCGTTTCAATTCTTGTTTCGTTCCAGAAATTGAAGTCACTTCTAGGTTTAGTTAACGCCTGAAATTGAAATGGATATCAAAAAAATGTAGAAAAGTAAAATTCACCAAACGAAAGGAACTATTTGGATTAACTCATTTTGAACCCTAACTTTAAAAACCTTGGCGATCTATTAAGGTTCTAGAAATCACTCATGTATGTATTCAGGAATTTTTAAAATCACTGGACCGATAAATATGAAATTCGGTAGGTAGCTGGTTATTGCATTACAGGTGATGAATAATATTGCAAAGCAAAAAGATTAAAAATGTTACCCTTATTTTACTGAACTAGAAACCTCATAAACCCATGACGCAGAGCATCACGAACAATTAAGTTCATAAACTTCGTATGGCAATCTGATGAAAATGTTGGATCATTTTCTTTCACAGAATTCAATAAATAAATAAGTAAAAATATTGGCTAATAAAAATCAGTCTAAATTATTTTACGGTTTATTAAATTTATATTTTTTTATTTGATTCTTGTAAAATTTTTGTTCAGATCTGGAAACGTCTTAAATGATAGAGAAATTAAATTTTTCAATAATTGCTTTGCACCGAAACATGCAATCAGGACAGAATCTGAATTATAACATTTTAAGAGTAAACAAAAGCAACAATGAAAATAATTTAAAAGCAAATGGCTCTAGAATACGCGTATAAATGCCAGAAGCACCCCACTATAAGAATAAATCCGGTAATTCTAGCCAATGGTTATATGCGAGCGATCTATAATACCTATAGTACGTTAGGGACTATCGTCGATATCGCAGTCTCCGAAACCAGTCTACATATATACACAGTTACCAATATTTTCCAGCAAAAGTGTAATATCACTAATTCCGATCCGGATGCATGAGTCGTCTACCTTATCTATGACATGTATAATGCAAACATACATACGCATTCTTAAGATTTTTGCTGAGTGAACTTTTCACAATCTGACTGTCAGTTTGAATTTTAATATGGTTGGTGTTTCTGATTCGTTCAGAGTTATGTTTAAACGTGACAATACTAAAGCATTAGCAAATTACACAAACAACAAAATAAGTAATTATTTAATTCAAATTACGGCCGTGTTTCACAGACATTATTGTACATAATCGTAGTATTAGCACGATTTGAAATAATGGAAGCATAACTAAACAAATGTAAATGCAATAAAGTTGAAAATAACTAATGATCAATATGCAGATTTTATTGATATTAACGATGAATTATAAAATATTAAAAATAAAGTTTTAAAAAATTTATAAAAAATGTTGAAAAATTATTTGAAAATACATGAAGACGAAAATGAAACGAAATAGGAAATAAAATTATAGTCATTAATTTATCGATGAGATCAAATGGGATAATTCAAATTTTTATAAATTGACCATGTCTTTTTTTAAATTAAGAATAAAGGGTTGTCATTATGGGGTATGTTTTTATTTATAGCTAGTTCTGTTTATATCAATTTCATAGTATTTATGTTTGTTCAGTTGCATATTTTTAATTTATTCTTTTACAATATTAGCGTGGTAATTGCTACTTCGCGGTCATCGCTTGTAAACATACACATATATTAGTGGCGGATCCAGAGAGATTTGGGGGGGTGATATAATTACGTAATATCTTCTACGGTAGGCAGTAGATTTGAGAAATACCTTGCTTCATAAAGAAAATCAAATAGCGACCTCTTTAGAAATTTAAAAATGTTTTAAAGATACATAATTATTGCAATTTAATTTAAATTTTGTTTTATTTTTAGGTGAAAAATAAAACGAAATTATAAATTCTAGCTAAAATGGTAGTTTAGAGTTTGAATAGTAAGAAAGATGGTATTTTTATTAGACACTTTACTTCTTTTTTATTTTTGTTAGTAATCCGATCCGAATTCTTTGTCCGCGAGCAAGTTTAAATATATATGTATATTTCTCATTGCACTATTTTTAATTAAAATTACAAAATAAAAATTAAAAATAAATAAGAAAGGCAAAATATCGACAATAGTTGGGTTTAAAATAAAATAAAAACGTAACATTAATAGTTTTACTAGAAAACAGTATTAAATATTAGTTATAATTAAATATCCATAGGGGTAACATTTATACAAATCTTTTATAGTATAAATTAAGTTTCTCTGTTATAATAAATTTTTTCATAAATGCTTTGGTTCTTTGGCCCCTCTCCCCCTGTGGATCCACCACTATATATATTCATCATAATCATTATTTTTATCACCCCAAAAGAAAACCTCCCTTTCGCTGAAACTATCTCATGATTCAGTTTTCCGAAATTTGATCTTCACTAGTCACAGTTGTTTCAAATTAATTTAAATATACTATCCTACTTTCCGATATGAATATCACGTTCCCTTTTCTTTCCCACTGTACACCTCCAGAATTCAATGGATACGCATTCAAAATAAATCCAAATATATTGTCAAAGTACAAAAAATTAATTCATCTCATCCATCCATTTCTTTTACTTTTCGTTTGAAATATTTTTACAATCACACGCTATTTTTTCAATATCCGTCGCTACATGCAGAACTATAAAACATGTACGCTCTATTCCTCACAAACAATATTTGGAAAGTGGAGAATTTATTATGTGACTGTTAATAAATTTTCCACTTTCAAATTAATCTGGGTATAGTTCTGTGGTAAACTTTCAAATTACTATATGCATACAATATGGACACTAATAATTAACTCATTCATCCAGTGATTTCTGCCGATCATGCACAATTTTCAATGACAGCTACTATTATGACATGCTTTGACCATTACCGAATATGATACTGTACAGATATATATGTCTATACGCTCTGTTCTATCATACACCCATGTCGGATCATACCTCACATACTTCAAAGGCAATTGTTGTTGTCCGATCGTATCCTTTTTTTCTAGTTTTCACAGATCAGGAAAAGTCGACGGTAGATAGATTAAATTTTATTTATTTATTGATTTTTAATCTTATTTTTTAATTAACGAATTTTAGTACGCGCAATGATAAGTATTTTTGATTAACTTTCAATGTTCAATGCATGCAGGCGGTGAATCCATCAAACGTTATTAATCATAGTGGATTTTGTTAGATAACAGATATTATTTAAAGAGTTTCTTGCATGTTCGGAACTCACCATTAGTACGAGAAAATATCAGTTTATTATATGTAATAACAGAAGGTCGGTAAATTAATTACTATCGTTACTGTTCCTGGCTGAAAACATAATTTTTTCTTTGTTATGAAAGATGAAATTTGAGAAAAAGTATACATTTTTAGGTAAAAACACATGATTTTCACCTAAAATTATTCATGTTTGACTAGTTGCGCGAATATCTGTATAATATGTTTTCACATTGTACACAAGTTAAACATCATAATCCAATGGAAGGTGTGTAATTATCTAATCAACCAGCTGACTCTTCTAATCTATAGTGCAGGCATGGCCAACTCAAATGGTTTCACGGGCCACGGTAATGACGCATAACACTACAGCGGGCCACACTTTATCCAAAAGCATTTGCAACTCATTGTGTAAAATATCCTAAGTGGGAATATTTCTCGGATGCAATGTAGGTATTGTATTAATTTTTGATGTGAACACAAAAATTTGTTTCATTTCATTGCACACTATAGCTCGATTAACTCTAGTTTTAGATTTTCTGAAGCACTGCTCACGTCGACATAAAATGGGCATGAGAATATTTCATTTTATTATACTTTGCTAATTCTGAGAAACGACTATCAAATGCACAGTTACAAGTTTCTTTATTTCATTAGCATATTTCGATAAATTCTTAGGTTGGGTATTTGTGAAGTTATTTAACAGTGTAAAAAGTTGATAATTATTATTTCTGAGCTGGAACTGAAATAAAAACTTTTCATTTAAAGCTTTGATGAAGTTATGAGCACCGTTTATTAAATTATTCAGGCCCTACAAATCTCTATTTAGCTGATTAAGTTTTTCCATTATATCTACCAAAAAAGATAAGTTTAACAACCAACCGCCATCATTTAATTCAGGCACGGATATTCTTGTTTAAAAACGTATCTGTTTCCTTCGGTAAATTAAAATATTTTTGTAAACATTTTCCAACAACTTAAGCCATCTTTGGTAAATTATAGGATACTACCATATTCACAAGATAATTCGCTAAAGAATTCTTCGCATGGCCGATGCTGAAGAGAATGTGAACGAATCTACGAATCTAATTTACTATCTTTATAATTACGTGTTAAGGTTTCGACGCTCCTTTTGATCATAATTTTTTTAGCCTAACCTTCGAAATTTGTCTGCGACAAAAGTGAATAAAATCGTTTTGTCGGTCCAATTCCTTAAATCGTAAAAAAAACAAAAGTAATTCTTAAAATACTGCGGCATTTACATATGTATTTCTCAGGAGGCACCTTTTTACTCTAATGGACGTACGATACTTAATATGTGTATATAACTTTCATAAGGCTTTTTCTTTTATATACGATATTTCAATGCGAAGTTAATTTCAGCAGTGCGTCTTATACTGTACAATGAAAGTAAAGCGATAGTTATAATAAAAAATACAAAAAAATGTGGGAAAAATTAGATCGAATTTGTAATTATCATCCAAAATCATTAAACAAAAAAAAAAAAAGTGAATTACTGACACTCGGTTTTTATATAATATTTAGATGCAAAAGTTTCCTTCTGTTGGTCTGTGTAATAGGTAAGAACTTAGATACGATCGGTAATTTGTAACTATTCCACAAACACGTATTTCAGTAGATAATCGACTGACCACATTGCTTGCTCGATTAAATTTTAAACTAGATTATTGTTTCTCTATTTATGGTAACTGCTTCAGATCTTTCTTTTGTAAACTGGACCGCATTCCAAATTGTTTCCTTTCGTTTGTGTCTAAGAGCTCTTAGATCAACTCCTGCTCCTACAATTTATGCTGAACCTAAAAACTACCCCCTTCATTTCGAGCAGCAGTGATAGAAATTCCTGTTGCGTCATTCTTTAATAATTTCTATGTAATTTAAATTTCTAAAATATTCAAATAAAATAATTCTTTCTATGAAACTTACCAATACAAAACGCAATTACTAAACCGGGTATTCAATTTATATATACATAGATGGGTAGATAGATAGGTATATACAAACAACAAGCATTTTAACATTCGTGAAGAATAGGTTCTGAAATTTATTTGGGAACGTTGATGTAATAAAATGTATTTAACCTTTTGCGGCGACGCGTGTTTCTCAGTCGGGACTCCCACTCTTTCTTCTCTGTAGCGCCTACTACCGGTTGACAGGGGGGTTCACCTCTACAGTACCCTCCTGGCTTTTGTTGCGGAACGTAAGGTAAGTGTCATAAGGTTAATTTTTCGAATTGAAAGGGGGGAAGGGGTGAATTCCCGCGCGTCGCCTGTCGATAGGGACCGATTCTGAGACGGTGCGTCGCCTCACGCTTATTTCTCTTCCCGTCTGAGAATCGGTGCCTACCTAATAAAAACACTTACATTTTTTTTTTTGAGTAGCAGTTGTTTGGATTCCGTCATTTATTACTAGATAATACAATGTAGTAGGCCAAACATATCAATGTACATAATGTACGAATAGGATAGTACACTGATTTGAGGTAAATGTATTTTACCTACTAGTTTCATCACTTCTTGACCCGTTTTATTGTTTTCTGTGTAGGTAGAACTATGTCTTCTTCGTATAGAATATTCAGAACGGACGATCCTGATTTTGGAGAAAATATTAGATGTATTCTAAGTGATAAAGTTAAGGATGAAGATCTTGCAAATAAACCTGGAGACGGCAGTGATGGAGGGGAATCTGATGACTTTCAAGACAACTCTGATGATGATCCTGATTATGTCTTGTTTGACGAAGGTTCGAGCTATAGTGAAGATTCTGATGAAGATTTTATGCAGTTTGATCAGTAAAGATCAATATTTGTTAGATGTTGTAAAAAATTAACTACCCTCCAAAATGGTTACTGATTTTAAACAATTCGCATGCATCTATTAAAATATACAAAAACGTGGGACCCAACTTAGAGTCGGTTTGTCGCCACTGATAGAAAAAATATACGTCGCCGCAAAAGGTTAATTGAAAATCGGGAAATAGTATATATGAAATAAAATAATTTTTATCGAAACTCAGAATATAAGAAAACAATATATAGACTTAAATATTTACTTACAACCATCTTGAATATTAGAAATGAAAAAGTTGGTTAATTATTGTGTCTTTACTTTTCCTATTTTTATAATATTTTAATTTATTATTAAATATTAATTGGAAAATATTTCACTCGCATTCTCAGACTTCACGGAAAATGTTATTTAATGAGCTATCGGTGCAGTGATTGCTGTGCAAATCAAAACGTGTGCGTTTTTCATTTGGAAATAAGAATTTTACTTATTTTTCAATGAATGCAAAGTATCTTTTTTTTACAGTAAGTAATCACTTAAATCTGCATTATTTGCCTTCTTTTATGGCAACACGATGGACCCTAATTCCCCCCCCCCCCATGTCGCTAGTACAGTTTTAAATAGACATTTAAATTTTAAACTGCTTAAATGTTTAAACTGGTTGTGGCATCAATGTGAAATGAATCTTAATTTACAATATTCATAACTTTTCCATTATAAGCACTATTCCTTCTGACTACAGCGGGATTAAGTTTTGCTAATAGTAGGGTGTACAACCCTTCAACAAATTTTAAATTTTGAAGTTTTGAAAAAAAAAGTGTTCCGCACTTTTAATGCAAAATATAAACAATCTTAATACAAGATACCTATTTTTTTTAAACATATTATACTTTATGCACGTTTTGAAAAACAGTTTGTGACCCCACTTTTACCGTCTAAAGTTTATTTTTCTTATTTGATATTTTCGGTGCATGGGTGATGTTCAAGAGGATTACATTTATCCAATGTAAATAATTCTGCTCTAACGAAATTATTATTTTATGCTAAAAACAGAGTGAAGCCTTTTCTACCCTTAAAATTTAGACGTTTTGATAAAAAGTATGCAAGACCATATGAGGGATTTTCATACAGTAGTATAATTTAGCAAACCTATTTTTATTGAAAATATTACATTTTATGTATATTTCGAAGAATAGAGTTCTACGTGAATAAATAAATATTTCAACTACTCACTAATTTTTGTGAAAACTACGTAAAATTGTCGCGAGGATTGCCCGCTCTTACTTTTTGGATGCTTCGTATAAAACCTCACCACTCGGTGTTTTATTTATGTAACATATAATGATAAACGCTTTGCAAGAAGCAAACAAAAATTTTCAATCAATGAACACGCTAACGAAAAAAAAGCATATAATTGAGTTTAATATAATGAAAATTTAAACAAAAAAGAATAAAAATTAAAATAAAGTGATAAATTGAAAGTACAAATTTTTAATGATTCTAATTTTATAACTTTGCAAATAAATAATTCCTCGTATTAATAGTAAATAATAAATGTTCCCGGTAATTCCAAAACAAATAATTCCACGTGTGAGTGATAATAGTTTATTTATTTCTTTACATACAAAATATTCTATATTTCATTGCAAATAACGATACCCAAAATAAATTCTTTCAGAGATTTATGTATATTATTGTAAATCACATATATGAACATAATACATATACGTAATATAATAGAAGTAATAACTCGAGTAAAGCATAAAAATAATAAAGAATGATAGTATTATTTGTAAATTACCTTGGAATTTAGCTATACTATGTGACGGATAAGCAATATTGATGAAACTTGTCAAGAAATATATAAAATAGCAGTAAATTGTAAATGAACGAAAAAAAAAAAAAAAAAACATGTGAAAGTTTACTTACCAATCTATTTTTTTTAGATTTTAAGATGATTATATATTTTTAGTTCAGCGCGACTGATTTCTTCGCAATGCAGTATATTCAAATCACAATAAATATATTATCCAAAAATGAGATACACTAAAATATAATATATTCCGCATGACGAATTAATATTATAAAATCAAAAATATAGAACCACTTTGAAAATTTCATATTAATAAAAATAGAAAAAGACGTGAGTTGTCTTTTATAAAAATTTTATTAATTTTTGAAAAAAATCATATGAAAGACATCATTACGTACTATTTTTTTTTCTATTGATAGCCTAAGATTTTTTTTCCCTTGGGCTCGCAAACAAAATACACTGACCTTTATGGGAAAAAACGAATAACAGTAGATTATTTATTTAAATCGTATTCGGTCAGCTATAAGGACGACGGAAGAAACCAGAAGGAGGAACAATGAAGGAACTAATGTAGCATTATAAGGAATAGGAATATTCAGTTTAAAAAGTTGAAAGAAAAGAATGAGACGCTCAGACGACAAAGCGAAATATTTTGGAAATAAATATGATCGGAATTACATTCTTGAGGACTACTGAGAGGATGCAGAGGGCAATAAGAAGGGTCTATAAGTACAAAATGATAACGAGATGAAGGAAAGAAACAATGATTGAAACGTAATCGACATAAAAAAAAATAATGTGCGGCTCAAAGATGGAAAGTTCTGAAACAAAAAATAAGTTTGGTAGAAAGGCTTGAACAGAAAGATAAAAAGAAAATTTATTTTAAAAAAAAAGGAAGTATATGAGACCAGCCAAAACTTAAAATGTAGACATTAGAAGTATATTACTGGCAACGTATTTGTCAATAGTGAGACCGTTAATAGCTGGAATCACAAACCAACTGGTCAGCTCTCATTTATTTTCCTCTACATAGAATGACCTGGAATCCAAAGGAAATCAGTCTGAACATGGTGAGTTTGAAACGGTTATAATTAATTCTAATTTGAAGAATGACAGAATCACAAGAGGAATACGGAAATGAAGATGGGATTGTTTGCAAAATACTTTTAACGTTAGATGCGATTAGACATTTATTATTATCTTAAATTAGGGACATGAGAAAAATAGCTCTTGATATCGCAATAGACTGTAAGGAAAATGGAACAGGCTGGAGGAAGTCTAAAACTTGCAAAGTGACTGTGTGCAGGATATTGGAAAGATGCTCCAACGCCATGAAGGCCTTTTAATCCGCCAGTAAAGAGAGAATGAAAAACAAACAAAGAAGTAATAGTGTTAAGTAATTCTTGATTAGTGAAACCTTGTGGTAGAGCTTCAGAGTGAGGGGAGGCAATGGAAATAATAAAGTAAGAAGAAGCAGTAAATATATAATATTAAAGGTACATTAAGGAAGTTTATTGTAAGATATAATTTGCGAAAAAAATTTGGCAAGTCAATTTAAAATATAAAAAAGAAGAAGGTATTTTTTTGAAGAAAATCCCCAATTCTGAAGCATGAACGAGTAAAAAAAAAAAAAGTTTTTGGCTTGTAGAAAAGAATTTTTTTTCTCCAAATTATATATTACAAAAAATTACATAGTATAAAAAAAAATTTAAGCTTGTGTAAGATCCCTGTTGTAAGTTTCAACCGCTTTTTATTAAATCCGTAATCTATTCTATTTGATAAAAAGACGCAAATAGAACAAATTAAAATTGTTTAATTTTACAAAAAAAAAAAAAAAAATAGAAATCAGCAAACTTAATTATAGAAATAATTATTACTTTTAAAATAGAGTGGTTAATTAAATAAATAGATGCGTGATAGCACTTACCAATTTTTATATAACGATGATGATTGAAGAAAAATTTTAAAAACCGACATGTAAGCACTTAATGAGCAACTAATGAAGAATAAACGAATATTCGATAGATTTGCCTCTCTTATATACCACATTTAAGCGATGTAAGCTGTATCATTATAAGCAAGGAGGGTACATGATTGAGACTGTAGATTTTAAACCATTTTTCCACATCAGCTAATTTCTTACCTGTTCCTACATTTGAAACATGCTGCAAGAGCGTAGTGTATATTTATTTGTTTACTTTATTTGATAAAGAATTATTCCTTAGGCAACTTATATATAGAATAATTAAATGATTTTGTTCATCAAGTTAGAGTGATTTTGGATTTCAAACCAGCATTGTTGATCAATAATCCATCCGGAGTTTACTTTCTTGAATCCCTTATTAATAACCTCCGCATTTTAGTTACTAACATGTATTTGTTCATTTGTGGTAGTGCATGTTTTATTTAAAAGTATTATTCATTAGACGTGTTAATAATTTAAATTCCAAAATGGATTCAAAAACCATCCACTGATAATACAAAACGTTTAAAAAAAGAAAACACGTGGAAGGGCCATCGGAAAATTTCTTTAAAATCTGGTGTTTAGGAGTCAAATTTTGAAATTTTTAATGGTTTTCAAAAAATGTACCCCTCCAAAACTATAACAATAAAGATTATAATTATGCCTATGCATATTGGTATCAGTAACAGCTGTGATACATAATCAGGGTTTCTGGTAATGGTACTTGTATGTACAGACTAATTGTGGGCTCCAGCAGTAGCATGTAAAAGAGCAATGGTGCTACACAACCTGGGAGTTGAACAAAATTGTTATAAAAAATCGGGTAAAATAGACTGTAATATCACATTTTTTTTGTTTTTTTTTTTAGAAATGTTATACTCCGATTAATTTTCAATATTAGACTTGAATTCAAAAACAGACTGCAGGTTGCTTGTAGATGGAAAAGAGAGTTTAAATTAATTTTTGGAACTACAGTAGTATACTTAGGCTAATTTTGAAAATTTAGCTGGATTACTAGATATATAGGGTGGGAAGGTTAGGGAACTGAAGGTACTTTCAGGTTCTTAGGTGAATAATTTTGGGTAAGTATTAAAAATTGGAAAGTTGCTTTGAGCCTTGGCATTAGAAATGAGTTTAGTTTCTGCCTCCTTCACATAGTTTTGTATTGTGATGTCACTTACCTCCCACACCTCTTTGAACTCTCTCTTCCTATCTGTTCCAAAAGTAGGGTTTTTCCACTACTACTATTCTGGATGTATAAAACAAAAAACAGAAGCTAAATCATGAGAAAATGAACCTAGAGCACTCTGACTATTTTAACTTCTTTTACCAACAATAAAGCTATACTCGCTTCTAATGCAATCCTATCCGTTCAAACATTGCTACTCCGCAACATATAAATATAATCCAAATATGGGTGGATAATTGAAAAATCAAATTTAATAAATGGAAATATCAATGTGTTACTTTTACCACTAGATTCAGTATATGTTCCAGAATAAAAATAAATTCCTCTGAAATTTAACAATCGGATTTTGTGAGGTATTTAAGGAGGTATTTGCATTGACAACTCATCTTACGTGTTCATGTTGCTCAAGCCTGTCAAAAAATGTCTACACGTGTTAAATTGTTAAAAATCAATGCTAAGTCTTAGTTTAAAAAGATCTATCTATCAAACCATCATCGCACCAATTTAAAGATATGGTTTGAAGTTATATGCGAATATGTGTAGGATTAACCTATTACAAATTCATAGAAATCAATCAAATATAATTACAGTAGCCCCAAAATATGTTTAAAACATGACCCTACATAATAATTTAAATATTTACTTTGTTAAGGACGATCATATCGGACGGTGTGTGGAAAGTTCTATGAGAAATTAGGTACAAATTTAAGTCTTTATATTAATAAACTATAAAGACTTTGTCTTTCAGCGCTACGAAATAGTCACGAATTGATAGAGGAGACATGTATTGGAATAGTATGTCCTGTTCGTCTTTATGGTGTTCAAATTTTGTTAAAGGAATAATTTTTTTCGTTGTTTTAATTTTTTCTGCGAAGGTTTGTTTGGACTGCGTATTTATAACCTTAGCGGGCGCATCTATCGACAGTGGTAAAGCGGAGAGATCGTGATCAGATGAATAGTTAGGCAGTGCAGAGCTGTTCGTGTTATGTGTAATTGTTGTGTTATCAATGAAAGAGTTGTGGTGTGCCTCTGTGTGGAGTTGTGTGTGAGTGGATGCGAGATCACTGGCATGTTTGTCAAAAAAAATGAAACGGTATCACTTGACTGCTGCTGTTGTTGGTTCGTTTGATTTACCGACGACTGAACTGGATTCCCGATCGACGATAAAGCGGGTAGCATCGCTCTGTTCAATTATCACCGAACAGTATACGACGTACAGATAATACGATATTGCTAGAAATCTGATTAATTATTACACTGAGCGCGTTAAATATAACTTGTATTACGGATGATCAATATAATACGTGTTGGCTTGATGATATTGGATAAATTAAAGTGTATTATCATACCAGGCATAGAGCTTATGAATTTTTAATTTCTTCCCAAAAATATATATAGTATGTACCTAATAATATTTCTCATGTTCAGTCAAAAGATAATTCAAATAATCAAGAAAGAAAAAAAGTAAAGATGAAGTTTTGAACTAATGAGTAAAATATTATTTTATGTAAAATAGCTAGAAATTTCTTACTGTTAACATTGACTAAAAAAATTTAATATTTTCATACTTGTCTTAGAAATTTACAATTAACATTCATAGTTAGATAAAGCGTCTGCATATGGACGTCTCGTAAATATCCGATTGCCGGATCGATGACCAGAACGGACATTCTAATTGTATGATACAAAGAATTTTAAAACTGAAAGCTTATAAAAAATATCGTTTACATTAAAATAAATCGGATTTATACAATTTTAGCATTCGAACAGAGCTAAAATTCCACATATGCGCTGACTTAATAAGGTTGATGATTACATTTGGACAACCTTCATTGCATTAGAAATACCAATTTTCCAAATGCTCCCTTTGAGTAGCCCAGATCGAAATGAGCATTTGCAGCGTCTTCTAAGGCGTACTCATGGCCGATTATTGGCGAAATAAAACCATCTTCTGCACCTTGCGTGATGTAAGCCGCAGCATCATTTGTATCTTGCTGCACAGTCAAACAGTCAGTTCACAGATATGATATATTATGGCCGTAGAAAAAAAAAGAGTATAATTTTCAAATGCTCAAGCATCTACAATGACTTATTCAAAATATTTATTGTAGTAATATATGTGTAATATAACGCGGCCAGTCTAGTGGTTAAGATATTCGAAACCAAATCGGACATATCATGGATTTTTGGGGATTATCTCGTTCTAGGTCCAAATTGCTTTTACGTGTATACGTAATTTAAAATCGAATTAGAAAGCAACCGTGAGAAAGAAATTGGCTATCAAAATTCTTTTCAGATCCGTTATGCTTAGTACATTACGAAAAACTCAATTCCATTGTTATGAACTTCCGAGGTTCCATGGGGCTTACTTTACTTTTATGTATGTAATGAATAAACAGCATTATTTTATTGCTTAAAAGAAATACAACTGAGAAGGATGAAATGACCGCGGTGAGTTGTTGGTGTACCAGCGTAGCGTTAAGCAGAATTCTAAGCAATTTGTAGAAGGTTTACGTTGGAATGGGTTGTAGAATTTACAAAGACAGATTACAAATATTGATTTCTTTTATAATTTACACACGACTCAATAATTTGTATAACTTCCGTACCAATACAAAACTTTAAAACGAAAATATTGTACAACTTATTAAAAGGATAAAATTAAAAATCAAAACTATCCGAAGAGTTATAACCATTTCCCCCGTGATTAAAATTTGATCTCCAGAAAAAATAAATAAATGAATAAAATTCAAACTGATCAAACATTTTGGTTAAAGATTAAGTCCGCATTTCAAAATTTTCTAAAAATGTCGACTGGAAAAATTGTTATGAAGATAGAGCAGCCGTACCACAACCCGACATATCAGCACGGCTCTAAGTGTATGCACATATAGACTACGGAAAAGTACCACTCTCAGCGTTAGAGTTATAACCGATATCTTTGGGTTGGAAATCATTCGAAAGGGAGTTGAACAATTTTTCTTGTTTTGTTCTAAACATCGCAAAATGCAACGAAAAACAATTTAATCTAAAAACCCGCGACAATTAGAACATTTTTTGCACAAATATTATGTATAAAAAAAGATAAAGATTTTCGCTTCACAAAAAAATATGGAAGCGTAATGTTTTTAAGAAATTAATATTTTATATTAATCCTTTTTGCTATTATATGTTTGTTTAGTATAAATAGTTTTTTTTTTCTTTTTGGCACGCACGCAGAAGTAGTAATATAGAAGTGAAATAGTTAAATAAAGATTCTGTCAGAAATTGATAATATAAATATACTGGAATGATAAAGGGAGTAGGAAAAAATAAGATGTATGAAGCACAATAAAAAGTAGAAAACCCAAGTGATTGCGAATGGAAATACAGAGTAATACGTTTAGTACATAGCGATGGGTACTCAAAAAATACATGGTTAGATTCATAGAAGACATCATCACTTGGATGAAGAGGACAATTTGGAGGAAGGTCTAAAGCAAAAACGAAAAGAAGAGGAAGGTAACAGAGAATAACTTAACAGAAAGCGAATGAGGGAAGTGACAACAAAGTGGTGGTACAATGGAAAATCGTAGAACTGCGGATAAGACGAAAGGCTAGGTTTAATAGAAAGCAGAAAGGAAAGAGTGTCGGAAAATGATGGAGTGTGTAGATATTCGACCAAAGTCTAAAATGGAACTTTTTACATGAGTATGGGACAAATGAGGTGGGAATTTTAGTAAAAAAAAAATGGAAAGATAAACAAAGAGTGGACTGGAGAATCCGCCATTTCATTGCCCTCTATGCCCATGTAGCTAAGGACCCAAAACAAATCAATATATTGACTTCAATAGCCTATGGCAACCTATCAAATTTTCCTCTCTCCCACTTCGAGCCAATTCCTCCTCTCACGGTGCAGTCAGCAATGAATTTCTTCATTTGTTAAATTCCTCTTTTCTTGCTCATGTATTGATCTTTATTAATGGTTCCAAGAGCGAGGACAGCGTGGGTGGTGCGTTTACTGCTCCGTCGCTTCGACATTCTGAGTCCTTCCGGCTTCCTTCCTTCTGCTCTATTGAGTCGATCGCCATCCTTCAGGCTATCTCTTATATTTCCTCTTTAAGCGATCTTTCCCAATTTCTCATTATTTCGGACTCTAAGGGCGTCCTTCAAGCCCTATCCTCTCCTCCTTCACATTCCTCTGATAATATTATTCTCTCAATTCGTTCTCTGACCTCCACTCTGCAGTCATCCCGTTCTATTCTCATTGATTTTTTATGGGTCCCCAGTCATTCCGGGAATTGATGGCAGTGATGCAGCCGATTCTTTGGCTCGTTCTGCTGGTCGCCTTGATTCATTCCTCAACCATTTCCCTTCTTCAGATATCCTTTCCTTATCCACCTCCAATCACGCCAGACTTTGGCAGGATATTTATCCCTCCCTATTTTCTAATCGTCATTCTCATTACCGTTCCATTCAGCCAATTTCTCGTTCCCTGTCTTGGTTCCATTCTATTCCTTTAAGTCTTCGCTCTTCTATTGTCTCCCTAATTCGTCTCCAAATCATTGTCTACTCCCCTCCTCTCGCTTTCGATTTGCTCTATCGCCTTCTCCTGATTGTTCTCTTCACGACTGTGATCCTCCTCGCACATGTGATGCTAATCACATTTTCTTCTTTGAGTGTCCTGCTCTTCGTAACGAACGCTCCCTTTTATACAGTCAGTTCCTGTCATTAGGTTTCCCTACTCCCTATAACTCTTCCTTTCCTTTGTTGCGTCCATTTCTGACCGCTTAGTTATTTAATTTCTTAGCTTAGTTTTCTTGTTGTTGGGTCAATGCCGCTGGCGCGCCCACAAAAATAAAAAAAAAAAAAAAAAAAAAAAAGGTCGCCTGGAACAAAAACTGGATATCACTCCTTACTAAAATAGCTAAACCATCGTAGTCATCGCCGCAGTTTGTAACTGTTGCGAGAGAAACCACAGAAACTGACGTCACAAGAACTTTTTACCAGGTTTCAGAAGGCAGCGCGATATTAATATTTATCCAGTTCTAAGAAGATTTTGTTGGCCTTGATGAAACGGCAGTTTCATTACAAAATCTTTAACCAGCAGGACATGGTGAATTCTGAGATAAACGGAAAATGAAAGATGAGGTAGTATAGAGAAAGTTTGAAAAAAACACGAAAGGTCGAAAAGAAATTGAAAAAAGATGATGCGTCATCTAAAACAATGAAATTTCCATAGTCCAATGTAGTAACAAACGTCATAGTAAGCAGAAAGGAACCTCACCGATAAGATAAATCGCTGGGGTCGCAGTATGCTGGCAATCAGCCTAGCTAAAGGTGACAAGCAATATGGGGACATTCAGGTGGAAAATGTACACTTTTTTATGATATTAAATATATTATTATTATTTCATAAAAAAGTGTATATTTTCCACCTGAATATCGACGTACTTTGAGGAAAAAATGACAGAAACTGGAAATAAGATAATGACAAAAAGAAAAGAAAAACAGCGCATAAACACTCCACATAAAGGCAGTTCGTGTGGCTCAATATTGTTACATATTGCTGCCTTTATTGATTAAAGTAAACTTCTTACATGTAGTAGTATTTCGCTACCGTCAGTATTGCATAATCACCGTGATGCCACACGAAAAATGAAATAGTTCCAGCCCAAAAGCATATCCATGTTAACAGTTTGTTTTATTTCATTCTACGCTTGATCTTTATCAAAAATAATAATAATAATAATAATAAAATCAAATTAAAAAATATTTTGATTATCATGGGCTCTTAGAATAAACTGCTTTTCTTAATGTTTTAACTTCTCTAGTCTCTACATCTGAATCTTACGATAACGGAAACGTATGTGCATCCTCAAAGGCTAAAAATCTTAAATCAAAATTGTTTAGTAGAGGCTAACGTGTTGCGAACTTAGGTTAATTACATGCGACGTATAAAATATATATATATACTAACGCAATGATCATACCGGTGAAGATTTGAATAGACTGACGGTGTATACTTTTCCCTTACCGTATTTGCTGACGGTAACACGATTTCCTAGCACCTGCAGAAGATGCGAATATTGAATTAATTAAAAATGAAATTAGGAAAATAATTCTTCCGGAGAACAATTTATATCTCTGATATACTTACCACTATTCGTCCTTGTTCTGACAAGTACATTTTGTCTTTTGCGACATCTATTGCCCCTATAATTTCAAAAATAATATCAAATCCGGGTTTCTCGATTTTTTCTAACGCGTCGCTTAAATATTCAGCTTCACTGTAAGAAAACAAATGAAAAGTAAATAAATAATCGAAAATTTGATAATGCACGACTGATAGAAAAAAAAACAAAAACAAAAAAAAACGTATCTTTCATAATAAAACGATGGGAAAAGGAAAAATGTTGTACGAAATTTAAAAATTTACTCGTGATTGACAATCAGATGAGGCTGAATTCTTTGCATCAGTGTCCTTAAAGCGGGAGACCCAACGGTTGCGACAACTAGTGCACCTATAAATCAAAATGTTCATTTACACCAAATTAAGTGAAATATGGATTTTTCCAAATTGAAAAAATTTAACCGAATTCATTGTCGCGATAATCCGGGTAACTCATAATTTCATTATAATTTGTAAAATCCTAACACAAAGATACATAAACCAGTGGCGGATCCACTGTGGGTGGGGGGGGGGAGTAGGGGGCATTTCCTCTCCAAAGAACCAAAGCTTCCATAAAAAAATTTGTTATAACAGACAAACTTAACTTACACTATAAAAGATTTGTATAAATGTTTTACCTGTGGATTTAATTATAACTAATATTTAATACTATTCTCTAATAAAACTATTAATGTTACGTTTTTATTTTATTTTAAACACAACTGTCATCGATCTTTTGCCTTTCTTATTTATTTTTAATTTTTATTTTGTAATTTTAATTAAAAATAGATCAAAAATAAATATATATATTTTTTGTACTTGCTCACAAACAAAGAATTATGATTGGATTACTAACGAAAATAAAAAAGAAGTAAAGTCTAATAAAAATACTATCTTTCTTACTATTCAAATTCTAAACTACCATTTTAGCGAGAATTTTATTGTCAAATCTACTGCGTACCATAGAAGATATGATGTAATTATACAACTTTTCCCCCAAAATTTGCTCTGAAAATGTCAAACCATGGGACTTAGCTAAAAATTAACGTTTCTGAAATCAAACAAACCAAACAATATTCCACTTTTCGCAAAAAATAACGGCGATAAAATCACCAATGTGACAGAGAATCTAAACTACTCCCTATCTTCTCTTTTTCCGTTAGACAGCACTGACAAAGGCAGCAAAAAACAGAAAATACTAAGAGAAAACTATAAACTTCTCATACAGGAAAACGTTGCTCACCCACAACGGACTCCTCTTGATACTTCCGCACGAAATAGCATTATAAAAAATTTAAAAAACAACAAAGCTTCTAGACCTGACAATATTACAAATAAGACACTAAAATTAATCCAAAAAATCTATCCAAAACTCCTTCCCTTTCCTATACAAAAAAAATCTTCTTCTTAAACTGTTTCCCTAAACCCTGGCGCGAAGCAAATGCAATCCCACTTTATAAATCAAACAAAGATGCAAATCTCATAAGCTCCTATCGCCCAATATGTCTTTTAAATACTGTAAGCAAAATTTACGAAAAACTATTAAAAAAATAGGATAACTTGCCATCTAAAACAGACTTTTTAGATAAAAGACAATTTGGATTCAAACAAGGTCTGTCCACAGAACATGCTGTAAATTATGCGATCAGCAAGATAAGCAGCAGCCTTAAGAAAAAATCGAACGTTCTCATCAAAGCAGTGGATATTAAAGGAGCCTTTGATAACTGCTGGCATCCTGACATTTTAAAATCTATTCTGATCAAAGACATACCATTGCTAAGTACAATATACTGCTACCTTAAAAACAGATGTGTAACTCTTCAAATAGGTAATCATAGTACAAACACTGAAACCAATAAAACTTCCCACAGGATAGTAGTGTTTCAGATACACTTTTCTGAAATATATTATTCAACCAAGCTCTACCGTATGATAAGAACGTTGACCTTTGCGCATATGCAGATGACTTACTATTCATAATAATGGACGATACAAAAGTCAATCTCGAAAGAACAGCTAACAAAACGCTTCAGTTACTCGGAGTCCGGCTAAATGAAATGAAGCTTTATCTTTTAGTTGAAAAAAAAAATGCTTTGTGTCCCTTTTCACAAACTCCCTGAAACTAAAATGGAAAAATATTTAAGTACTTTACAGGGGGATCACTCTAAAAGTAGTCGAACATTTTAAATACCTAGGAGTTATATTAGACAATAAATTTTCCTTTAAACGACACATAGACTACACCAGATCTAAATTGGACGCTAAATACTATCAATTATTAAAAGTATGCAGAAATACATGGGGCTTTCACTACAGATACAGACTTGTACTGTACAAGTCACTTGTTGAGAATACAGTGTGTTACTGTAGCTCTGTGTTTTTCCAACAGCTAAAAAAAAAAACCCTGAAGCAAAAAATTTACTCTACACAACGTAAATATTTAATAATAAATGCCTATAGAGCTTATAGAACAATTTCTCGTAGCGCCGCTGTTACTCTTACGGGAGTCCTTCCACTAGATCTAAAAATTAACTATAGATCAATCATTTTTATCATAAAAAACCATAAAAATTTTGAATATATTAACGAGATCATGTCTATCAAATAATAAACTTTCTACCTCCAATAAATCCTCTTCAGAACAATTCCTACATGCTAATCCACCATGACTTACATATAAAAATGTCACTAAAACAACTCAAAAGACACATTAAAAACTATTTCATGTTCATATGGCAAAACTCCTGGGAAAGAGATGTCGGCATACCCACAGGCTAATCCCAAACATTAGAACAGGCTTACAGTTAACACTTGACTTTTACACTACCCAACTGCTCACTAATCACGGACACTTCGGAGTCTACTTAGAAAAATACAAAATTACTGAAGACGACAAATGTGACTGTGAGTAAATTGAAAACGCCAATCATTTAATCATTCACTGCAGTAAGTATAACGACATCAGACACTTCAACGTAGAAAACCTTAATTTGAGCAATTCAACTTTGGCAACTAAATTTCAAAAATTCGCGTTCTTAGTTTTAAAACCAAAATTTACTGGCAAAAATAACAGCCTACAGTGATTTACATTACTCAATTAAATAAAAAAACATTACACTTATTAAAATCTACTTATTAACACAGATGTAATTTTCAATATTAATACCCGGACAAGAGACAACCTAGCTTAAATGGTAAATCAAACTGAACACGCGTCTTTCAGAAAAAAGAATAAATAAATAAAAATATTATTGTATATTAAATAAGTACACAGTGTATAATCCACCTGGTGATCATATAGCATTAAGTTTCTCAAACCCCGCTATAAAAAAAAAATTAAAATTAATTACTTAAGTTTTATTGTAAGAAGGTTCTAGGTCAAGATTAAGCCTAACGGCGGTGCTTGCCTTGGCGCCTTTGTACGCAAACTCGTATTGTAAAAATGCGCTATTGAAATACAGTTCTTAATCAAAAAATAAAACTCCCCCCCAAATGTCCTTCTGGATCCGCCCCTGCATAAACTATTCATTTTTTTGTTCACGTTTTAAAACATATTAGTAATATAAATTTCGAACAATCAAACTTTCGCCAAAAATGTATCAAAAAGTCACCGCGATATTTCTATTTTAGATTTTTACTTTGAATCTTAATGATCGATATTTGGAACCACCTTTGGGTGTTCCGCAATACTTTATATTATTATCTTTCTTCCTTTTTAACTATTTTTTTTGCCCACTTCGTGTAATGTATCCTCTTATGTTAATCATTTTTAAGGGAAATTATTTATTAACATAAAGAGCGAAAGAAGAGAAGTTAACGTGCAAATCTTGTTCTACTTTCGCTTAAGCTGAAATTGAATATTGCTTATGCCGCAGAAATCTGTGTAAAGACGGATGCCAACTCCACCGACGAATTGAAAGCTGCATAGGCTATTGCGCGAACATAACCAAATACTGAGTAGAGAAAGTGAAAAGAATGTGAGCGTGTGAAAGAAAAAGATAGAAATGCAAACATTTTCGCCAAAAATACATCAGCGGATGATAACCACTGAATTACAATCGGAGGAATCACGACAGTCCATCAGTGTGGATGATGATATTTATTCAGAATGCATGAGTCTTTTTGTGGCACTAAAGCGAAATGGATATAATCGCTTGTGGTACGACAGAAATCTAACCGTGGTTGGCAACGAGGATGTTGAGATTTTTCTAACGCGCGCTAAAAAGATTTCGATCGAGTTGGCTTACCGCCACAATTTGAACCAATCCATGAGAAATGTTTATATCATAGCTCGATAGTCGTTCACGTATATCCATCGTTATTTATCAATAGTTGAACCAGGTTATCGATTTCTTCGGGAATAAATACGCCCTATTGTGCACATGAAAAGTATTGAATATAAGATAAGCGCAACGCGAGAATATGATTGTTGTTGGATTCGATATCGTACTTATAAAAATTAAGTACCGAGAGGATGTGTACACATTGAAGCGTCGTCCCTTCTAGCAGTCTAGTACCAGTAAGGCTAAACAGTTTTCGTTCCATCTGTAACATTTTCAGGTGACAATGAAAATTCGGCGCTTATGAATTCAGAAAACCGGAAATAAGACTTCACGTACGATGAGCAACTGATCATTTCTCGTTACCAAGACACATTGGCGGTGGTGGTACTACTGGAAAACCGGTGTGAATCTTTTTGCATTAATACAGAACTGCGCTTTTCACGACGATCCCGAACAGGATACATCGGATAAGGCTGCCAAAAAATATTCAAAACCTATCAAGATCCGATCTCAGGTCTAGAGTGTTCAACGTTGCACGCTAATCACTTACTGCATCTGCTAATTTTCGGTTCAACAACTGCTTCTTTAAATATGTCACGTGCAATCTCTTCAGCAAGTGACTGTCGACTACCTTTTGCATCCCAGAAGTATTCCAGTTCTTTGGCTCATGTATAATAGTATTTTTTAACAGTTTGGTAGCCGATTGTAAAGAATCTATCAAAAACAATTGATGAACGTACTTTGCTGCTCAGTAGACGCCGATAATCCGCTGGAACCTAAATAGGCGTACGTGTACGAAACACAAGGGAACGCAAGTGCAACTGTTTCACTTCAGCTTAACGAAGGAAACGGTGAATTACGCTTGCTTGATAAAATAGGCGACGTGCGTATTGAACTTTTTCTGACCGATATCATAGGAGGAAAGAACCATAAATCTATCGGCGAACAAGTTACATTACACTCTGATACAAACTATCGTTGCAGATTCCATCGAGATACCCAGAATCTTCATTAGTAATCGGAAAAAATTATACGCAGATATGGTCGCCGCATTGACCGAACTATCCGACGTGCACAGATACACCGAATAATGATTGTTTTTTTGTTTTTTTTTGTCACTACCGAAGTCACCGGTACTATTCGTACATTCTTGTTGTGCAGAGATGTAGCCAGCATACTCGTTATTCTATATGCAAGAATACATTTTAAATCGATTAGAATTTCGCAGGTATGGTCTAATTTCACCTGTCTGAACTTGAATATTTGCATGCATTTGACTGTAAAGTTTGCCATTACCTTTTACTCGCATTTAAAAACGTTCTCAGAACCAGCATCATGTTCAAGGAACAGTATTACAAAATTAAACATACATAAAAACATGTATTATATAAACAAACAGCCGACAAGTTTCGGAGTTACGTACTCGATAATCGTGGCAATAATAAAATAAAGTATTATTGCCATGATTGTGGAATATGGAATATGTAAATTCCATAATCATGACAAGAATAATATATTTTATTATTGCCACGATTATGGAATATGTAACTCCGAAACATGTCAGCTGTTTGCTTATATTTTCTGTAATACGTGTTTTCATGTTTGTTTAATAAAGTGATAATACAGAAAATGGACCGGAAACACTTCTATTTTAAATTTAAAGCATTACAAAATGTTGAATTTCGTGCTGGTACACCGGTTGCATGATGGCATCTGGAAACTGATAGATAACCCCCCTGTCGGTTGTGAAAAAGTATAAAGCGGTTACTGAGGTGTTTAAAACCGCTGATATAGCAGATAAGTATATTATCCGGCAGTGCGGTTATTATCTTCTTTCACGCAAGCGAGTCCATGTAATCGCCATAGACGAGAAACAAAAAACAGATCGTTCAGCACGAATACGAGATAAGAGCAGTGCCAACGTTGACTGATCGAAATCGGGATTTTCCTCGTCATGCTTTGTAGTGTCAACCACTACGCGTTGCATTTAAAGATTAGAATCGAGTAGCAGCGTCCTTTGCATTGCAGACTGTGATCGGTACCTAGCTCAACCGTTTTCACCTGATCACAGTCGCCATCGATAAACGCGATACATTCCATCAGTTGCGTTCGATGATGGCATACCTACCGGAGATATCTGTCTCTAAATTTTTCTTTCCCTAACTCCGACCTCAGTTCGTCATGATCAGATTAAGCTAAATAACACGGTCACTTTTGGAAATTCCTCAATTTCATCATAGTTATAAATCATCGTTCTTCCTAAACGATTCAATCTTTGGTCTATTCTCGATACTATTAGCAAATAAACCGAAACGAATTTAAACCCTGGCACAGGCTATTCCGATTTTTATTAATTAATTTATTATTATTATTTTTAAAGTCGTGTAATAATTTAAGTAATTTTATCTTTAAAACGGTTAATTTTATCGCACTATTGTTTTTACAACTTTTAACCTGTTATAATCGAATCTGGTTTTATAGCGAAGCAGGCGTGCCCGCCATCATATTACTTTTTAAACTGTTTTTAGGGAAACACGCATCATGAAATCCGTGAAAATGTAAATTAAATTAACTTTTAGGGAAACAAATCGATTTTGCCTTTTTACATTTTTTAACCAGTCGTACATACAAATAATTTCCTGATATTTCGAAACGTGTAATAAATGATCTCGCGAGGATAACATATTTCGGATGTCGATTGCCATGTCTTTAGATGAAGTTATTATAATCGTAAAAACTTTACTAAACAATACAAAACACAGGCGTAAATTATTGACCTTATACTTATGTTCCAGTACTTAATAAATAAATAAACAAATTGAAATACAAGTAAGTAGAAAAAAGAAAATAAAAATGGGAAAAATTAACTGTTTCAATACTTTATTCGTTGCAGTACAAATGCATATTACGCGATATGTTATCTATTATCATATGTATATACAGTCAGCCGCATTAATATTCGGTCACGCCGTTGCGGAACAAATGAATGCACTAAACAGATGGAAATAAAGTTTTATTTGTAATTTTTCTAATGAAATAACACAAAAAAAAACCTTCTAAATACATGTATGTACAAAAAAAAAAATCACAAACGAATAAATGTCACAGCTCCGGTAACAATGAACACAAAAAGTCGAAATTGGTGCGCCACATTAATATTCGGTCAGTGGCAAAATATGACTTTATTCCTCCGATACGGTAGACAAATAGGCGCATCAATACTTTGTATGTCAACCCTTCGATCGGATCACATTTTTCAACCGACATGGCATCGAGAAAATCAAGTTGCGACAGTGATCTGGAGGAATTTTACCCCATTCCTCCAGTAAGCGCTCTTTCAGCTGGGCATGGCTAGTAATTGGTTTCTCACGTAGTTTCTCGTCCAAGAAGTTCCATAGATTCTCTATGGGGTTCAAGTCGGGAGACTGCGGCAAGACTGGCATGACAGAGCGGCAATTATAGAACAGCCATAATCGAGTGTCAAGTGCGGTATGTTCAGGTCATTATTCTGATACAGCTGCAACGTGTTCTGTAGACCCACTTTCTCGGCACTTGCACGTAAATTGATTTTAAAAATCTCAATATAAGAAGCAGCAGTCATGGTTCCTTCGATGAAACTCAAATTCCCGCCGCTGGTAGCCGCGAAACTCCCTCTCACCAGCACATTTTTGCCACCATGTTTGACCGAAGCAGCCAAATTTTTCTTCTCCAATGCTGTATTCTGCTTACGTCATACTTTTTGTTTTACGTCAACACCAAAAACAATCAATTTCAATTCATCGATAAATAACACGTCGTACAAGAATTCCTCGTCTTCATGCACATACTTCTTTGCAAATTTTAAACGTTTTCTGCAGTTGATGCGGATACCAAGTGTTTACCCCTAGAGGTTTCGAATTGTATCCCATATTTTGTAGTGCTCTGCGTATGGTTTCAGCTGAAACTATTTTCTCAGTTCGTTCGTGTAAGGCTGTTACTAATTTTGAAGCACTTACTTTTGGATTTGCTGTTACTTGCAGCCAAATAAACCGTACATCAAGAGTGCCCATGTTTTTTGGCTTCCCTTTTTGCGTTATAGAGTGGATTCGACTTGCCTTTGATACCGCCGATAAATGTCATTCGCAGTGCTGCGACATATTTAGTAACCGACCTATCTCACTGCCCGGTGGTACACCATTCTTTTTATGAAAAATTACGACTTAGCGAGTCTTAATCAATGTATTTTTATTCTTACGCGACATTTTTCTTTTTTTTGTACAACTACACTTGCGTTATATTGCATAGTAACTGTAATTTCATATTCATTGATGACTCACACGCAAGCAACGTACTTATCTCGCTGTACTAATGCTATTCCGCACGTTGGGAAAAATCCCAGGGCTGCTGTTCATACATCGGCCCGTCATTGACCGAATATTAATGTGGCGCACCAATTTCGACTGCTTGCGTTCGCTGCTACTGGAGCTGTGATATTTTTCCGTTTATAATTATTTTTTTGCGTGTATGTATTTAGGAGGTTTTTCTTTGTGTTATGTCATTAAAAAAATTACAAATAAAGCTTTATTTCCATCTGTTTGGTGTGGTCATTTGTTCCGCAACGTCGTGACCAAATATTAATGTGGCTGACTGTATATGCTCTTACGTACATATTATGTTAGGTTTATTAGTATTGTTATTTATGGAATAAGTTAAAATAGTTGTAATTTTTGTAATTTGTATCTTTGTTTAATAAACGTTGATAAGAGTGTTGGGCACTCACACAACGGACATGTTTGCCCTGTGAGATCCACAGCTTATTTTTAAAATAAAAAATAAAAAAAAAATAAAATAAAATGTGTGGATGTGGGTGTGTGTGCTTAAAATATGAATGTACATATGATGGGATATTATTGTGGCTGAATGTATGTATGAAATGTAAAATGTGAGGATTCAATAAATGATATGCGGCTGTGCATACTTAATCTTTTTACAATTATTTTTAAAGTTATTTTCATTTATTTATGTGTAATCTGTTTCTTTTTATTTGATCGGTTTATTTGATTTAAAATGTACCAAAGAATATTATTAATAATTTTAAGTTTAAAAGTTTATACAAAACTTTCTTTTTACTTTTTATAATATTCTCTTCTCGTGCGCATCTATTGCACTGTCCTGCTCGCGCTTTTTTGCGCACGTGTGGAATGTTATAATAGAAATATTTGATATTTGATTTGATTTGAATATGTATGAAACGCTGTGAACAGATGGCATCGTGAGGCAAAAAAAAAAAAAGAAAAGAAACCCTTATTAGTCTAATAAAACAGAAAGATACTTCTGTGGCTATAGCAGCATATTTACTATTGCAGTTATAAATGAAATTCTTGTTCGCGATATGCAGCGCTTAAAACTATTCTGACAAGGAAAATCGTTAAAAGATACCGACTTTATTTGAATAATTGAAATAAATGAAAATGTGGACTATTTTTGTTTATTTTGATCTTTAAAAGTTTTTTCGCGCAGTTTTCAAGCCGTTTTCAACGATATTTAATACACACAAAGGCGTGTACATTAATTAAAATTTTACAAAAATACGGATGATCGTAAGGCCAAAACTCGAGTATACGAGAACAGCTTAAAATATTGCAAAGTTATGAAAATTAAACAAAAAAAACTATTAACATATACTCATTTCTTCTTCAAAATTATATTGAGCAGTATCACATTAAAAGGAATTTTCAGTAAATGTACGGTAAATGAAAGCATTTAACAATAATAAAAACGACTAGTGGCGACGACTAGACACATAAAAATTATTTTTTACATTTTATTCTATTTAACAATTATTAATTTACTAACCAGCATGTTTCGCTATCTGAACAGCTGCAGCTCCTAGAGTCGCACTAGCACCGTGGATCAGAACTGTTTCATTAGGGGCAATACGACCTCTGAAATATTTCGGTACGATTGAAAAACCAAAATTAATACGTCTTTTTATAACTATCTTAAATCAAATAGTAGCTTTATTAGAATAAATTAGTAAAATTCAAACGGTCGTTTTCGATTACAAAAATTATAAAGATGACCCAGAACAACTAAATTCATTGATTACCTTTCTGAAAAAAACCCACCTTTACTCCCTAATCTGAAACCTATTCGATGGGCGCAATAATCCTGGCAGTTAAAAGCGTCCCCCCCCCCAAAAAAAAACAAAAAAAAAACTGTAAAACTGTTTTTGTTTTTCTTTTATGAGCTTAACTGAAAACTTTGACCAAGCACCGGTAATTATTTAAACTATTTAAAATTTCATGTTAAATCTGATTTAGAAAAGATAAATTGCTATATAATAAAGAGTAGGAACTCGAGTGAGGAACAGAGGGATCTCTGCAGCCAGCCCCCTTTCAACTGGAAGAGCTGGATATTCAAATAGACTATGATATCGGGACCACAAAAAAAAACATTCCCAGACTGGAAAGAACAAAACAAATTATAAAAAAGAGACCTCTATTCAAAGTATCACAGGAAGCCGAAATGAAGTCTGCACAAAGACACAACTCCAGAGCGAGCTTGATAAGGAAAACAAATGAACTACTGATAGGATGCAAGAGAGGGTTGAAAAAATGGATAACTTCCACCTCTCTGATTATACTATAAACAAAAATGTGTCGCTTCAGTTTATTTCTTTTTTTTTTTTTTAATCCCCTAAGCTACAGTTTGCCGTATGCTGCGGCCATCACAACACAATGAGCGGGGTTTGCGACTATATTACTTTAACTATTCTGTTTATTTTAAGAAAATTAATGATTCGAGTTCATTGCTGTTTGGGTGTTTAATAGCATATCGGGGAGTGTTTTACACGGTAGGAGCGTCCGTGTTGATATTTTCATTCTATTAATATGTGCTGAACGGCAGCGGGGGGAAACATCCGATACAGAAAGGGCACTGCGTTGGAGAAAATTACCCATTTAGAAGATAGTCGTGCGAGATTGCGGTATGACTCGACGGAGTCAGCTGATTACACTGAAGTCTTTGCGGAAACAATTCATTTGGAGGGCCACCATGGCTCGCTCATTGACTTTACTTGGAAGAGAGTCTGACTCGCGGTGGTCCATCGTTCCTCCCATTCTTGTTTGCTTCCGCAAAAAAATTTATTTATTGTATTTTTAGAAATTGTTTTTAAGTGATACGTCTGTTTTTATTATTGGGAACTCCCATGGGGGGATTAATGTGAGGTTTTGGTACACATGGTTTATTGGGTTTATATTATTTAATAAGTCGAGGACTTTAGGCACAGGATCATTTGAGAAACTTGGTGTGCATGAGAAATTAATAACAGCCAAAAGAGTATGTGCTAAGGACAAGAGAGTATCGTCTATGGTAGTTTCTATAGTGTGGCAACGGTGGGCACCCCAACAAATTGCACTTGCTCGATGCGTTGGAGTGGTTTGGTGAGCTCCTAGTATCGAAAGAAGGGCACAATTATAGATTACATCTAATGAATTTATTAAAGAATGGTATGCTTGAAAGTAGACTGGGTACCCGTACATGATTTTATATAAGATTATGGATTTATATACTAATAGAAGGAGCTTGGGTTGGACATTATATTTACGATTTGATAAATACTTAATGATGCCGAGGGATTTTAGACACTTTTTCTTTAAACACGTCAAGATAGTCTGCAATCAATCGAACAATAGTGCCAATAATTTAACTTTGATAAGATCATTGTGAAAGAACCCGGAATTGACATTAAAAAGCACGGCCAACTTCTCGATCCGTAATCTCGTTACCAAACATACCAGATTTTGCTCCATATTTCACTTTTCGTTCTCCACGCATTCACTATTTCCTACTAACAATATTTGATATCGTATAATTGATCTTCTAATTGTTTTTCTGAGTAAAGGTCTCTCTGGTTGATGAGCCAAAAAAAAAAAAAAAAAGATACCGGGAACCGCAAGAATGAAATACCGAACCGCAGACCCGAAGACGTGAGTACTCGGAAAAGATTTTTAGCGTTGGGAGTCCTAAAGAAAACTAATAAAAGCGAATCGAGACAACTTTTAATGTGGGAAAAGGACAAAATAAAAGATCACAAAATAAGTCTTATAGATAAATCCTAAGGCCTGGTGTATTGTAAAACACTGAGCGGGAAAAAAAGGAGTTTGAGAAGGCATAATTGTGGATTAGGTTATCAATCTTAATTTTTCGTGTTGTGTTTTTTTTTTTTAATTATGAGAGGAACGGATTTGAAATGTTGGGACAGTTAATTTAATTATTCATTTAGTAAATATTTTTTATTACTAATATCGAATTATTTCCAACTGAAAGTTGCTTCCGAGGTAGCGATAAGAAAAATTAATAACTCTATACAGCTTTGGCAGCTGTGAAGAAGGTGGAAATATTTCGAATATAAAACTTTTTTTTCACTCCCAAAAAAATTATATTAAAAAAAAAAAAAGTACAAAAATTTTAAAATATAAACGAATTAAAAAGAAAAAGAAATATAAGAAATTCGGCAACATTGCATGCGGATATGTAAGCAGATAATGAAAACAAATATTCTCAGAGGAGGGTAATTACCTCATTACCCGTTATCATAAATCCGCCGCTACGCTGTGGTATCTGTATTATTTCTGACCGCTACGTTCATCATTTATCAGGCGTTTCTCTAATAACTTCTAAATCTATATCCGCGATATGATTACATTAAAAACGCGGTAAAATTAATTTTCCTACAATTTCGCAATATGTTTTCGTAACATATTCATAACTCTTCGACTAAAACAGTAAAATTGAAAGTTTCATTTGCAGCGTGTGAGATTCGAAGCAGCATTTGCTAATAACAAAATGTACTCTACACCTGTATAACCAGCTAAGTGTACATTAGAAGACAAATTTTGTGGACCTTTCTTATTTTTCTCGTGAACTTTTTCAGCACTAAGCTCCGGCGATTGACTTGGTAATTCTGTCCGTGGTATTCCGCCGGTAGGTACCATCAAATGCTCCACAACTTTTTTGAATAACTCAATGGGGCATTTCGCAAGACAGGTTACGACGCGACAACTCTGCTGTTCTCTTCAAACCTTCAGCTGGAGCGTCGTTCATTATCGCTGGTGCGCGGAGAATTCCTTAACATGCCCAGTAAATCATTATAGTGACCACAATTTGGTGCTCATGAAATGCAAGGTAGATGCGAAGAAAAAAAGAAATACATACAAAAGGGGCGTCGTGATAGAGAGCTATTACAATGAGAAAGCTAAGAAATTTGAAAGTGGAACAAGAACTGGAACTTGTATAAATCAAGTCAGGAATGAAAGAAAATGGAGTGCAATAAAAAACGCATTGGAAAAAGCAGGAACTATAGAACTCAAAAGAGAAAATCAACAGATTAAAAGGAAAGCTTGAATAACGGAAGATATTTTACGAGATATTGAAGAGGGGTATAAAAAAATAAAACCGGGGAAGGTCGAAAAAGATATCGAGGAATTAAGGAACCGGATCCATCGTAAATGTAAGGAAGCAAAAGAAAAATGGTTAAATGATACATGTCGGGAAATAGAAACTCTGTCGAAGAATCGCAGAATAGAGATCAGGTTTACAGGCGAATAAGACAGTTTTTCAGGGAAAAAAGGATAACTATATATCGGTGACAAAAATGGAAAAATAGAAACAAATTAAGTGCGAATAAAGAACCGATAGATGGAATACCTAGAACAACTATATCGTGATAACGAGCAACGAAAAAATGAAAATCCATGTCATGCACATTTGAATTACTTCGGATAATGAATTTAGAATTCGATACAGTGCTAAAACATAAAAAGAAGAAAGACGGTAGGAACAGATGAATGTAAAACTAATAATCAACTCAGGCGAGAAAGTACAGATAGAAATGAAAGAATTATTCAATGAAAGGTTAAGGAAATGACTATACAGATTTTAGAAAAGGTTGAATGATACTCAAGAAACCAAATACAGATAAATGCGAGAATTATAGGATCATAAATTTATTGTCACATACTTGTAAAATGCTAGCGCGAATAATATTATACCGGATACAGAAGAAGATGGATTTCAATTAATTTGGTTTCCGGAAACAGAAAGGAACACGAGAAGCAATATATTGGCTTTACGGTTACGGTTTGAATTTGCTGTATCGAAACTAATAAATATTAATTTTGTTGCAGCATTTTATACGAAATATATTATTTTCTTATCGAATATAATTATTTTTCATTTTTTAGCGTATTTCTCGTTAATATTTAAAGTAAATCTTGGAGTGGGTATTTTTTTTTTTTTTCCTAAAAAAAATTCTATGCAAATACGAATCTTAGAAAGAGAACCCCGGTAATTAAGATCAAAAATTTGTCATCGTAACTGATGCTTAGTTATTACCGTTTAAAAATTGATACAATACAAATTAGAATTGTAAGTAAATGCGATACGCATTTATATATAACAAAGCACACGGTGTAGAGAACTTTTTTTGCAATATATTAATTATTTTTGAATGGCCGCTCCTAACTTCGAAATCATGTTTTAACAGCTAATACAACAAAATAGCATACTGCCCCATTAATAAACTAGTTAAATAATGACTGCGAATTTAACGATAGCGACATAAAATGCAAATTTCCTAGGTAAAGCAATAGGGGCTAAAATTGAAGTATTTTTAAATAATAATTCTATAGGTAGAAGATTAATATCGAAATCTCATTTAACCGCAAGAGATTACTTTAAAATTAATAATTATTCACCATATATTACTGTGTACTCATCGGTCCAAGAGGGCATGGAAGGTTCAGCTATTTTAATAAAATCAAACATAATCATGAACTGAAAATTTGGCTGTACAATTATTCAATACCACCTGTGATGTGCATAGATTACGCCGTAGACCTTTCGTAGGGTCACGAATATTGGGTGACAGACGCTGGTGGGTGCTCTTCGTCGTTCCAAATTAAAAATTTCCTCGAATGGCTTTATTGGCCAGATTGTGATGTAAAAGGAAAAACGGGGGGAAAAAAAGAAAAAAAAAAACATTCGCCTGAAAAGGATAGGAATTATGTATTTCTAAGAAATATGCTATCTTGTTTACTTCTTAAAAAGGCCCCTATAGGCGGTAAAATATGTCATATACAATGCAGCACCTTGACTAAATGATAATCTTTCCGGTAGCGCGTAACATTTAGACTCATCTGCCGCGGCATATTCAGCATAACCTCCGAATTCGATGAAGCAAAATACTCGATCGCCTACCTGAAAAGAAAGTGAAATTATAACTGTCAAGCAATAATTACATTGCAAATTTTGTAGAAATTCTACGAAAAGGATAAGAATAACATAAATAAAAAATACAGCTTGTTTTTTTTTTATGTGAATTTTAGATTTACACTGTAATAATATATATATATATTTATTTATTTATTTTTGGGAAAAAAAGGTGAAAATAATACAACTACTCAACATGGTGAAGCGCGATACCGAAACGTAGAAAGCGTTGAGATTATATCAATGATTACGCCAAGAAAGTTCCATTTAGGGTAAATAAATGCTTTAGAAGTCAGGAAGTGTAAAAACTAAAATAAGAATAACAGGTTAAAGTGGAGATAATTTTTTGAATAACCGTTATCATTGTTTAAAAACATCCATAAAAAAGATCAGCCTGGATTTTATTTAGGTTTTCCTATGTCACCGTTTAAGATACTTAACGTATTAAAACGTTTTCTTTTTCAAATTAAATTTACGAATCACTGGAAAGGGCATTCCGGATACACGCATATTATTATACTGATTTCTTTATTTATACATTTTTTATTAACATAATTCTTTAAAAAAAATTAATTTCTAGTCTACGCGAAACAGTGATTGAAAAGCTGGCCGTGACATTATCACTTCAGTTTCATTTATAGCTTTCATTTTAATACCTTTTTGAAATAATCTGCTGAACACAAAAAATTTCCATTATTCAACCCAACCTGGTTAAATCGATTATCATCTTTTCTCTTTCTTGTTTTATAATATATGACATTACAATTTCGTGGCCTTCATATTACCCTCAAAATAAGAGCAACATAATCATTAATATATATCATCATCATCATCATCTGGTGCAGCCCCTATGCTCTTCATCTTTTCCATTCGTATCGGTTAGCAGCCATGCTTTTCATTTCTGAGTAATACGTATATATTATAAATTAGCAAAACATGATTTTTGCCAGGGTTTTTTTTTTTTTTTGGGGAGGCCTGTCAACCGGGGACCTTTACCCAGAAACAATTAGAATAGAAAGGAATCAATTATATCTTCATACGATATCAAATGTTGTTAGAAGAAAGAAACAGATAATAGGAACAATCTGTGGAGAGGGAAAAGATAGGACATAAGAGGCGCAATATGGAGCAGGAAAACCGAGTATCAATAAAATGGAATAGAAAGTAGAGCACTCAGCAGAACAAAATAAACACTTAATAAAAATATGGTCCGCATCGTAATCATGCTCTTCGCTTGAGTGGAGAGGCAAATATGGAAAGGCAACCAACGAAAAACGAAAACGGAAGGAAGATAATAAAGTATGGCTTAAGAGCGCAGACGAATAATGGAGACAGCAACGAAATAACGAAGTGAAGGAAACAAAGAGAACCATAGGTTAACAGAAAGACACTAGGTTGAACAGACAGATAAAAAGAACAATTGTTAGAGAAAGAGGAAACGTACAAATCCGATACCATAATCTGAGATGAAAACACCTTTTTGCACAGCGAAAGGAGATTAGATGACGGGACTTTTTTAAAAAAGAAACGAGAAGTGGCAGCAACCCGAGCCAAGGAGTCCGCCGCTTCATTACCGAAGATGGCCGAGTGGATAGGAACCCACAGTAAATATCAATATAAAAGCAAAGCAGGGAAGAAAGAACGTGGATAAGTGAGCGCATACGGAGTATAATAAAATCACAGGAATGATCAGGTAGGGGAGAATGAATTGAAGGGCAGTCATGGAGTCAGATATAATAAAGAATTTAGAGGAAATGCGATTGGAGAAAATGAAAATAATAGAACGTAGGATAGTCATTAAATCGTTTATGGATATCGAACAGAATGGAAGCAAGCGAAAAAATACTTTTCTGACACAGAAAACATTTTTATTCGTTCTAGTAATAATATTGCAGAGGTTTTTTCTGCAATTATTAAACTAGCCGGATTTTAAAAAATAACAAAGTTGAGGTTACAAAGAAGCACTCTAGACCGTCCTTGACAATTCTTTTAAACATTCCTCGATAAAAAACTGATTCGGCCATTTTAATTCCTATGATGGTGAGTGCTCAAAAGTGTATATTCCAAACGTTAAACAACGATGCGATTAATTTATCCGTGTAGTTTTCACTGAAAATGAACAAGTTGAAAATAAAATTATTGTTTTTTCTTCACACATAAGTCCATTTTTATTTCTGTCAATATTTAATATTATCCACAAAAGAATATTTTTTATTTAACAATCATAAGTGAGTTCCATACCCTTGACAGGGCGTCGGAATTGTGAAGTTAAGGTTCACAATGTACTAAGCCTAATGGATCTGATGAGAGTAGGGGGGCCAGTTCCTTTCTCTCGGCCGCCTTTACTTTCCCAGATTTCTCTGGTACCCAATTATTTCAGGCTGGGTAAGCTGCACACATTTATTTCGTTCCATTTTCAAGTGGTTTAAAATTTGAACCATTCCAGAAATTTAAATTCCACGCTTTTGATAATATGTATATTAATTTATCGACAACGATTACAAAAATAATAAATTTACTTTGTGTCTTGAAGCCATATGGTTAAGTTGTTCTATAACGCCCGATATCTCTTTACCCAATATAACTGGTAAAGAAGACTTGAAAAATGCTTTCCCATTTCTCGCATGTATATCAAAAGGATTTATACCAGCGGCCATTACTTTTACCAGCACCTAAATGAATACAGTTTAAAAAAAATACATAAAAGTCTAGGCATTATTAATGGATTATTACATCATTACATACATCCCAAAAAAACAAAAAACAAATTGAAATAAATTAAGCGTATTATATTATTTTATATACAGTTACTATTAAGTGCGGATATGTGAATACGTGTGTGTGTGTACATACATACGATATACATATAAGCTCGATCGTTCGGATTTCCCTAGGAGGACAACCCTCGAACCACCAAATACTATAAGTTTTATAGAAAAGTTGGTTTCAATTCACTACGTCATTCCCCATACAAAATAACGTTTTTTCTTAATCTTAATAAATTCCGATTCTCTAAACTTTTCGATATTTCCATTTCTTCATTACAACTCCACATAACTCCAGTACATTCTTTAAAAATTTTCATTATTCATAGTATCTGACTCTAAAATGACCACTTCAGTTTCATTTATATAGCTTCCATTTAATACCTTTTTGAAATAATCTGCCGCATAACAATTTTTCATTATTCAATCCAGCCTGGTTAAATGGATTATTTTCTTTCCTTTTTCATTTTTTTATAAAATATGACATTACTTACAATTTCGTGGCATTCATATTATTCCTAGCATAAAAGTTACAGCCATTAACACATATATGTATATATATATATAAATGGCTATGTTATTTTTACGCCAGGGGCCATCAGGAAAAGTGTTTTGTTACGAAATCTATCCTGTTACCAAATTTGTTCCAGTCACAATTTGTAACGAGAAAATGTCTTAATATTATGTAATGAAAGTTAAAAACGGCCTGAGATTTATATATACATATATATAAGTGGGGTAGCGTGAATTTCAGAGCTGAGGAAGTGCCATAATATAATCAATTTTTTTTTTTTACATAAAAATAAACATGTGTAAAATTCAGTTAAATCAGAACAAAAATGGAAATTAATTAAGAGGAACAAAATGTCTCATTTTTTTGGGAATTAATTTGATTTTCCAGTTATTTTTTAAGAAAGTGTCTGTTACATTATCACGAAAAGATGATCGTTTGTTTCCTAATGTTTGATAATAATTTTTGTTTCAATATTAAAAAAAGCTAATGAAGATAGTCACTCCCGATCTTGTGTATTTCTTAAATACCTTTTATTCGTTTCACTGCTGAGAATTAAATGAGAAAGCTTGTACACACTTCTGGAAAAACATTTGTGAAGCAGTCAAGTATAAAAGCAGATGCAAGCGTCTTTATATATGTTAGAATCTTTAAAGTACACTTTTTAAACTTGCAAGATCGAAAAAGTTTCCGTATTTCTGTTTTAAATTTTAAAAATCTTCTTCCAGAAAATTTTATTGAGAATTTAATACATTTTTTGTATTTAAAAGATTTAAAAATTTTAATTTGGTTATATCATTAAACCTATTGTTAGACTTTATTGGTTTGCGTAACATCGATAATTTTTAAAAACATCCTTTTCCATCATAGTTTTCTGTTTTCTCCAAAGATTGAATCAAGTCAAAGCCATTTGCATTTGATACATTTTTTTTTTTTTTAACTTAAATAAAAGGCAAACCCAACAGAACAATTTTTTATCTTCTCACAACCGCATAACCATGGGGCATTGTTGTATATAAATTTGTTTGAAAATGTCGGTTAGATATTTTACATACATAAAGAAGTTTGATAAATCATAGAAGAAAATATTTCCACATACCTTTTGATTTTCTAATCGAATTTTCTAAACTAGGCTTTGGTTTATCATTTTAAATAATATTAATTTTTTCTTCAAAACTGAATGCACTAACACTAATCAGTGAAAGTATTTCAATAATACAATTTTGTATGCAGCCCCAATTTCGAAAGTGTTTGCATTTTAACAGATTGAAACATTGGTATTTATGGCAGGAATAAGATAAACAAGCCAGTATAGCGCCTAATGCCGATGACCATCGCTTCCAGTTCCGCTGTGTTAGCAAACGACAGCATATAAAAAACGATCCAAAGAAAATGTACTGCAAGTACCACACTACCCATGATCGTACACACAACACTGACATGCATAAAAATCGCGCAGTTGATCAGTGAACGTGACTGTAAAGCGATTTACCTCAGCACTTCCAGACTGAATTTTCTTCACACTCGGCATACATTACTCTGGAATCGCAAGGATCAAAATTCACGCAAATGATGTGATCTCGAAGCGACACAGCCTGGCGCTTCCAAATTGAATGTGCGTGCGCAACCTTTCTCTATCATCGGTACGCAGCAGATCGTCGTTCAGAGACAACTCTGGGCAGTAGTAACGTGAAATAGTAACCGTCTAGCTATTTCTGTTACTGGCGGTTGCAGAAACTCTTTCGTTTGGCGTTCCTTTGTTTCTAGTAATTTTAAATTTTGGCACTTAAATTCAGCAAGTTAATTCATTTTCTTACTGAAGCCCGTAATCTTTTCACGGATATTCTAAAAAAGCAATCTCGTACTAATTCCTTAGAGGAAGCGGAGCTTCCATCGCTTCCATCGACGCTACGCTCCCGATATATATATATCTATATATATATATATATACGTACATATATATAAGTAGCGAAACCGTATTTTTCCTCTGATACCTTTCGTGAGACAGAAAAACGTTAAAGTGGAATGAATTCGACATACAACCACGCGCACTACTACACAAACAAAAAGAAATGGCCCGCATCCATTTTTTCTGACATCATATCCAGAAGAGAAAAGGAAAAATTTTATCCATTTTTATTTTTTCGATTAAAATAATTTCCCTATGTACAATATTGTTTGGATTTTAAACAATTCTGTGTGAAATTAGAAAATATTATTTTCGTACTTTAAAATTTTCCGAAGAACTCGAAGTAGACTGCCGATGCAAACGAAAGGAAAAATCCGCGGTAGCCGCACATATACAACAATACCAACACGAAATTAAGTTTTGGGACACGAAAATATTAGCAAGGGACGAAAACAAGCGGTTAATTAGAGAAGCGATTGAAATTGAAAGACATAAAAATTTAAACTGAGATTACGGTTTAAAAATTTATTCCAATTTGAAGACGGGGTTTAATTTAACAAAAAAAAACATCATTAACCAATCGAATGCAAATTTGTGAGAGTCCGATATCCATTTAAGGAGTGGGTAATTCGTAGTCCAACTTAGCGTGTTTTGTTTGGTTTTTAATTGCTGCCATTACATCTCTCAGAGTTGCTAAATATGAACGTCGTCAAAGACTGAAGAAAACACAAGGAAAGAAGCTACTATATAATGTTTACGAATGAAAGATTTATAAATATAGGAAGAAAAAAAAGCTAATGCAATCGCGGGATCAACGTCCGGCCAAAAGCCAAACATATTTAAAGGAAGTAAGTCATCCCAGACAGCAAATAAAAGACGCTTGTTCATTATACCTTTAGCTAGTTTCCTGAAACATGATGCCAAAAAGATCGGGCATAAGGAGCAATTTTTTTTAGGAATAGGAATGATGATAAAAGAGTTCCGGCAAAAGAGAAGTAATACCTCTGGGCAAAAAGGAATTAAAGAGCTCAAGGAAAATCACATGAGACTGTTCAGACAGATTTTTAGAGAATACCATCTAGACCCGGTGTAGGACTCTGATAGAATTTAAACAAAGAAAACAAACTTTAATTCGCTGATATTAAAAGCGGATTTTAGAAGGTGGGAGGAGAATTCTTTGCAGAAGGGAAAGAATAAAATTCGTCAAAGTTAATAATGTAAGCGCGGGAGCAGCAGTATATTCGATAAAAGATGATAGACTATCGAGGGAAACGTTAACCTCAAAAGGCAGTTCAGAGGATGAAGATTTGAAAGCATTAGCCAATTTTGCAAATATGAGCGAGAGGAGTGTGGTTCTGGGGAAGGAAAAACCAAAATTGTTCCAAGAGGACTTCTTCGATAATGGTTGGAAATTTTAAAAAATCATATACAATTGATTGATAATTTTTATTTGGTTTTCATCTAGAAAATTTTACAGTCAACAGAGAGTGTTCCGAAATTGTAATACATTAATATGTAATATACAGTGTATTGACGAAATATAATTTGTAAATATGTAAAAATTATCGGTTCTTCTTATCGAACGTTATTTGAAATTTTTGATGAATGACGATTTTTACACATAAGTTACGTTCAATTAGGAAATATCGAAATAAGGCGGCGAACCATTTAAATCCGCATCAGCCTTCGGACATCAGTAAAACTAATAAACCCGTATGTCGATAACGATGATATATAACAAGAACGTCGCCAGCCGATGAGCCAGCCCGGGGGGGGGGGGGCAAGATGATAGAAAGATGATATGAGTTATAGGAAAAATAAAATGTATAATTTGTTAAGGATTAATATTTTATTAAACAAGAATAAAATCATAATTAAAACATAATTTTCGTGGGTTTCTGGCAAATTTTTACAATAAAATTATAAAAGTCTTCCAAATTGTCCATGATTACACACCTATGAATACTCATCATGGCCAGTTGATTAAAAAGTCTCAATGCTCCGGGGGGGGGGGGGCGACGCCCATGATATATACACGTACGTTACTGGTATCGATTTCTTTTTTTAACATAATAAATATTGACGTATTTCAGCAGTACTACCGGTTAAACGTGAAAAGCAAAAGGCATTATGTGCAGCGTTCCAAATTGAAAATAGAAAAAAACGTTTATCGACTAATACTTTCCAAATTAAAAAAGTCTTTTTGCAAATTTTAGTTTATTTTTGATGCTTCATAAAAAAATCACAGAGGCAACACTAACTGCCTCTGAGCATTTTAAAATAACTACTCGCGTTCTACGGTACTTAGGAACTTCACATCTTCATATAAAAAAATGATTGTCCTTCAAAATTACATTTGATCATCCTCGCTACAGTGCGCGGTTGTGGCATAATCGCAATAACTTTCAGTCACCTATATACACACATATACATATATATATATATATATGTATATTAAAAAATGGAAATGACGCTAGTTCGATAAAAATGAAAAACAAATTTATCATGCAACATTTTTTGATAAGTATCGGTTGCTCAATCAGCTAGTTTCGAATGGGTTATCTTCCACAATTCATCCTACGTACATGTACCCAATGTACAATACAGTCATGTAAGTGATTTTTTAAAAATTTCCTAAAAAGTATTACTATCCAAAAAGCTAACACGAGAGGCGATATTTTCTAAATTATGCAATTTCCTTCATCATGTAATAAAACTAATAATTTTTATTCCATTAACTTAATCGGAGATACTTCAATGAATAATTAGATGCTTCTTTCTAGAATTAGTATAACTATCCTCGATGCAAAGACATACTAACTGGCTGTTTTACAGAAACTCTATGCTTTGATCGATTAACTCTTCCACTTTTTTCACCATAGATAAGCGAGAGTAGTCTCTTGTTTATCGACTTTTCTGCATTTGTTTTTTTTTTTGTTTTTTTTTTATGCGGCATAGTAAAGTCTGTTTCCAGTACAAGCTAAAACTCTTTAATTAATCGCTTCCGACCAGGGAAACATTATTTCAGAAAATAACAACAAACAAAGGCCTATATAATAAAGTCAATAGATGAAAATAATTCGAAAAATTCTTCGAAACTTAATTCTTAATGAACAGATTTTTAACTATATTTCTTAGAATTCTTTTTCAGGAAGGGAAATTTATTAGAGGAAACTAAAGTCACAAGAGGCTTAATTTTAACTTTTACACCGCTTTCCTGCCAAAAAGACTATGCGACACACACTATGGATCATATAACTGATATTAAAAAATTAAACATTTTTTTGGAAACTATCTTTTCAAACTGCGTGCAACTTTCTATTTCCATTTAGTGTTTTCTATTCAAATACATTTTGTAACAGAAGATGTTACAAGGCTTGTTTATTGATTGAAGTTTACAAGAAAAACAAAAAAAAGAAAAAAAATATGCAATTAAGTTCATTTGAAAGACTTTATCAGTCTGGCGCTTGGAAGAAAAATATTCAAATCCGCCGCTACTTATAATCGCCTTTAGCGTTAGTTTCAATATGTAATGGCTATTATTTTTCCTTCTTCAAGTAATGGATGAAATTTTAATTATATAAATGAACGTTAGACGTACACATAAACTACAATAAATGTCGACCAGTTTCGGATCTTGGTCCTCAGAATCATGGCAATGTGATTATAGATCAAATTATTGGAAACTAGCTGTGGCCGCGGCGTTGCTTGCGTGAATTATGATTATAAAAAATTACTTTATTTGTTAAATTACACCCGCGCGGAATTCAGTTCATGACTGTGTAAGAGTATCACAGTAAATGATTATTTGTCAAAAGATTTTTTATTGGCTGTGGCGGCTCCTGAATATTGGGGAGACTAACTATTCCAGAAGCACAGCACACATACCATTAGGTTCATTGGCCCATTTTTTGGCAGAACACTTAGAGCAGATCTTATTATTCATGGCTCCGATTTGGACGGAAGACTGTTGAGCATAATCAATCTGTGGATCGTATCTGAAAGCCGATCTGTTACTGTGAGCTAAAACTCGATTACGAACTCTAGTCGTTGACGTCTGTTGTCTTTCTCTCTGATCTTGAAGGCGTTGGGAACGCTCAGAGCTCGATTCCCTAGTGTGAGCTTGTATGTTTGTCTAATATTTTCCTCTTCAAGCCGCTGCGAACGCT
Organism: Icerya purchasi; assembly: GCA_039619475.1. Classification (NCBI taxonomy): domain Eukaryota; kingdom Metazoa; phylum Arthropoda; class Insecta; order Hemiptera; family Monophlebidae; genus Icerya; species Icerya purchasi. The sequence goes on along the minus strand of CM077115.1, from coordinate 265,750,573 downwards.
CGATACTCGACTCGTATTCTCTCTGACTTGCAAGACGATTTTCAGTTTCTGATGAAGATTCTCCATTACAACGTATTTTTGATGCCCTCGCCTGGGAACTATTTCTAGAAAGTTGAGATGTTAACCTTTTGGGCATTTTGTACCTTTTACAAAAGATAACGGTAACGCTCGAAAATTTTCATTCCTTACGTTAACACACTATTTCCATTGGTGATGAGCTTGTAAACGATGCTAAGGCGATCTTTATCCGAATATACATTTCCGTGGTAATTAACATTGATATTTTAATGTTTTATAAAAAAATTCATTTTCTTTATCCGAATTTCCATTTCCATGGTAATTAACATTGATACTCTAATGTTTTATAAAAAAAAGTTTTTGCAGCGCACGCGATGTAAGGAATTGTTTAGGTCATTTTTTTACACCTTGAGTAACATTATTTGAGTTTTAGTAAGGATCCCTAATTTTTTTGAAAATATAATATAGCCTTTGTCACCCGGAGATAATTTAGCTTCCCAACGGTGAAAGAATTTTTCAAATCGGTCCAGTAGTTTCGGAGTCTATTCAATGCAAACAAACAAACAATCAAATCTTTCCTCTTTATAATATTCGTATAGACTAGTCAGCACCTATTAACGTGAATGCTTGAATGTTGGTTATTTTATTTACATAATTAAAGTTCGACGCATACACTGGTTTTTATCATGTTCAACGTGGAACTTCGGATAAATGAACGAAAAAAAAAGGAGCATCCTAATGCCGCCGGTTGAACAAGAGATATTAAACCTTCTTCAATGTGCCGCTAGCAAATCATTCTCCGTTCACATCTAACAATTATGTTTACCTTTGCTACTGATCGAGTTCCTAACGCGAATTTCGAATCGGAATTTAAATGGCACTACGGTGACCTCCAGACACACTAAAATCTCATCCGCATCCAACTCTAACCGATGAACTCATGGGAGAGTGCGGGCTAGTGCGTACTCCTCGTAGTTTCGAAAATCCGTCCACAGCCTGCAATCTTTTGTAGAGGGCGCTAAAGTGACGTTTCTGTTTTTACTTGCTGAGACAGTTTGTGAAAATTTTTTGCCGTGCAAAGTTTCCTATTATAAATATACAATAAATAAAGTCTCCCCTTATTGATTAATGATTAAAACAATACGGAGAGTGCACTCAAATAGAACAACTACTAAAAACGCACTAGTTCTATTTGAGTGTACTCTCGGTAAATCGTGAACTATTACAACTAAAACCATTTCTAAAGTAATTTTAATTTATTAAAGGAAATAATTTTATATACTTATTTTGGTTTGTTAATAAGGGTAGAATTTGTTTATTTTATATTCAGGGCCCCGTATTTAAACCAAAATTTTCGGGAGGGGTTACGGAAATATTTTTATAAATGTATGTATGTCGGTGTTATCATGAAATATATTTATTTATAAATAGTACACTAAAGCCTTATAGTCAATTATTGTATATGTAGTATTTGAACACTACAATAAAAACAAATAAAAAATAGTCGTTTCCATGATATTCATAAAAAAATTTCAATTTTCTTTTCCCCTTTTGTCATGAATTTCGGTCCATCTAACTCGAGTAGTTATTATATTTTGCAGACATTTCGGGAGGGCTTGGAAAACCCCCGCTTAGATACTGCCCTGGTTTTATTTATAAATTTTAACGAACACGCATTTATATTCAACTATTGTAGTTTTAAAAAATTGATTTCACGCGAAATTTAAAAAAAAAAAAAAAACAAAAAAAAAGAACAAAGAAAAAAACGGGTATTAAAATAAAGATTTTATAACAATTTTTAAATGTATAACCTGACCACGCGTCACGATCGGCAAGGAAACATTGCTGACAACGAGTTCTTCGGGTCCGCCATAATTGTATAGAACAACCGCTTTCATTGTAGACGGCAACGACCGACTGAAAAAAAAAAAAAAACGATAATTTAGCACACGATGACCGTTATTTATTATATTCGTCGTTTTATTAGATCGCACGAATGTGAAACGTTCTTCGAAAGAACGGAATTTTTGAACACTATCATAAACAGAGCTCCCTTGTTCTTCTATACCTAAAGATTAAGTACTACGCGGAAATATTTACAGCACTATTTTGTACTGCAGCTCTAAAGCATAAACTAAAAGCGGCTTTTATTAGAATAAATGTACACAATTTCAGTCAAACCTGATAACGTATTAGCATTTTCGTCGTACATAATCACGAGAACTGATACACAAAATTAGGAGATAATAATAATTCGTCTCCTAGAAACTACCTCTAAAGGAAGACGAAACTATACTGACACGGTAGAAAAAGTCGTATTTAAACCCATGTTCTGAATGTGTTACTTTTTATGAAATAGCAGCGTCGGTGAATGGACAAACACCATCGGAACAATGTACGCGACTTAAAAATTATGTTATTTGCTGCTATTTTTTTTTTTTTTTTTTTGATAAAAACCAACGAACGCAATAATGGATTGGACGATTTTCAGGTGTTAGATTTTGGCGCGGGAAAGAAATTTCAAAATATAATTATACAATTTCCGGTTCTATTTCATGCGAAACGCAGATTATGAACTTAAATGGCGGAATTTATGTGAATTCACTCGTTCAATACGCTCCGCGCATAAGAAACGGGGAACCCCCCTAATATCTAAATTTAATCTTTCTATATTCGTGCTTTGTTTATTAATCTGCAATATAACAAATTTAGCACTGTCCTCCTTTTTGAAAATATTAGCTTTTTTAATCAGTATACTTTTTTACTGTCGTTGTTTAGAACCGTTTATTTTCTCTATTTTAACTTGCGTTATAACAGATGTGATATTCAGAACTTTAAAACAAATCTGAGTATTTTATTTGGAATTTCACCCAGTGGCTTTGAATTAATTTAAATAATGAACGAATGCTTCGAATGTGAAATGACAAGTATACAGTATTGCGAGAATTGATTTTTTTTTTTTTAAATGTCACGACCGAAATACAAGAGCTAGTACGAAGTTTGCAAAAATGACGAAGATGCTTAAAAAAAGGTTTAACGCGTTACTACTACCTTTAGCACATCTGTTTGGTGAAGTAACAAACGTACGGGAGACTGGGGATAACTGAAACAATTTTCTTATTTTATTTTTTTGCAGCCAACCTATATTTATTTGTTAAATTAATTTATAGCATATTGCACAACGTGTAAGGTTTGTAAATATATTTACATGTTTTTCTTATATTCATATAAAGAGACAAAAAAAATATTGGAAAAAAAACCGATAATACTTTAAATGTTTCAACCGTTCCCCTACCACGGGGACAATTGAAACAACAGTGATGAATAATATGCAACTATTTGAAATATTTATTTCTTATATATTATAAACGATAAAAATTAACTGACACCTTTTTACATTATTCACGGATACCGATTACTAAACATAATTATAAAATATTAAATCGTTATATCAAAATAAAAAGAATAATATTTATTAATGAAAAATAAGAATTGCACAGATAATTCGAATTACTCTATGAATTATTCAGAGAGACAATTATGGCACATATAGGATAATTCTTGTCCAGTGCATTCCTCGCGGTACCATTTGCGACATGCTGTATGCATTGGACCGATTTTTCTTTAGGTCGGCTTGAACCGTAGTGAGGTTCCTAACAAACCAAGCAGAAATATTCTTTTTCTTCACTATCGGAAGAATCCAGTTTAAATTTTTTGGATACGTTTTTTATCTTAGTTTTTTTTTGGTTTCCGTTGTTTTAATGTTTAACTTTGTTTTCCTTGAACTTGGAGGAGAATTTTTTTCAAGAGTATTTGTGTATATTATCGGCTTTCTATGTTTTCTGACAATTTTCTTTCTTTGTGGCGCTTTTGGCAGAGTCCTCACACTTTTTGGTGAAAAATCTACAGCGTTAAAACAATAAAAGTATAACGATATATTTGAATGTTTATACATTCGCCATTATAAAACAAAATAAATATTTTTATCTCTCACACCAACACAATTTGTAGCGAATAAAAATTTTTATTAGTCGAGACTTTTTTACCTGTAGCCTTTTTGCTATGTTTAGTGTTTACTGGCTCATCAGCTCTTCATTTTCCATAATACTTTTAGGAGCTAATGTGTCAGTGCTTATCAATGGTTCTTCATAAAGGTTGCTCTGCAGGTTGCTAGGGGGTGGTATTTCATACTTTTTTTTATGCCGAACAACACAAAACTCGTTCTTAAATAAATTTTCATGGCCTCGATGATGTAAAAGTCAAAATTCGTTTTATTAGATTTTAAATGATGTCGCAACTTTTTGGCTTCCCATTTAAAATTACCTTTTTATAGTTTTTATACTATCTAAATAACATTTTTGTCGATTATTTTTATAAACAATATACCATTTACGAATTTCTCGTACGATCGCAAAAATTAACTAATTCGAAAACGAACTATGTTGGGAAATAAGGGAAAAGAGCTGGAAGAATACATGAGCTATAATTTTATACTTTCATTTACTGTTTCAGTTGTGCCCACGGTAGGTTAAAATAAGATCATCATTTATTCTCTAAATTGACTAAAATTTTAACAAATACTAATATCACTATCAACAGATGAAACATTAAAATATTTAATAAATATTTTAAAATTTATCCTATTTTTCGGTGTATTATAATCGCAGTACAAAATTTTTCAAACACAACGCTAAACTCTTTTAACTATTCTACACGTGGTTACTGCCGGTTTTAGTCAATGAACCAGTAGTAATTGCAAACTATATGTTCGAAACAATTCGTATCAGTTTTCACACGAGTAAAAAAAAATACTGCTAGTATTATTTTGGAGAAATTAAAATTGCTCCCGGTCTCCCCCAATTATATCTCCGTCTGCACTTGTATCCTTTGTAAAATAGATAACCTAATATCGGTTAATCATTAACGTTATCGTCTTATTTCTTTGGTATTTTAACTAGAACATGTCTTATTTTCTTTCGCTACCGAAATACGCAAAACAATCGTACGCAACGGGAGGTGAACTTATTTTAATATAGGGCAGAACGTTTTTATTTAAAATTTACACCATTCGTGTTTTATTATTTCATCGTAAGCCAAAGAACAAAAATGAAAAGAAAAAAAAAAAAAGTCACTACTAAGCAAATTTTACTTACCAGATTTTTAAGCTAATTAAAATTAACACTAAAAATAATAAATACTGCTTGTCACTCGTAAAATTTACCATTATGTAAACATGTGATAATAATTATAATAAAAAAAGTAGTTTAAAAAGTATTCGATTATCAAAAGAGTAAAACAGTTTTGAAAACGGCTCTACTCATCTTCCGCAAAAGCGAATATAAAGATTAAAATTTATTGCTATCTATAATATGAATAAAATCGATAACGATAACATACGCGATGTAATTAAGATACGTTTGTTTCCCCTCCCCCGTTCGTTTAAAAATGTCTCGCTTACATTTTCACAAAAAATAAAGAAAAACGAAAAAAAAAAAAAAATCCGGACAACTGCACGGTATTATTTTGAGAATTCTTAAATGTAATCTATTTAAACGGTAAAATTATCGGATTAATTTGTAAAATCGAAATCCTATTTTTACACTTCGATTATTTACTCGCATTTAAATTCTTTTATCGAAAAATTTTATAGCAAGCCAGCCAATATCAAGCTTCGACCGGGATACAATGTTTTTAAATGTATATACTACTAATTCGGGTATAAAACGCAGCTCGGCAAATTAAGCGATCTAAAAATAACTTCAACACATCGCGCACTAGCACCTTCTTATTTAATTCTCGGTGAAAATAAAAACATTGTTACTGTTCTAAAATATATTCATTAACGGCGCCTGTTACATCGTCATTGGGTGGAAAATTTTAATTTAATCTGATTTATCTAGGAAAAGTTTAAAAAAAAAAACAACGAAAAACCCGATTCACATGTTCACCACGGAGATTGCTCCTTAGCAGAGATGTTGGAAGAGCACAACGGTGGTGAACAGTCTCTGTAGTAGGTCAAATATTTGTTGAAGACGCGATGTCGACGACTAGTTTTCTATAATAAATGTTTGTGAGAAATCGGATAAAGTAAAGCGATTTTTATATTCGACTTTTCATAATACGCTAAAAACTGTAAAAGATCTAAAGAGAATGTTACAAGCCGAAATTATAGCCCCGTAAAATAGAACGGCAAAAGCACCTTGATGATAAACTTGTAGATACGCTTTAATGGTGAACAATTTTTGATCATTATTCCACATACGTTCTCACCACTTTTCGAGAAATCCTGGGGTAAGCAGCGCTCCCAAGTAGAGCCGACTAGCTCCATGACAGGCTCTGTCTCGGATTTACCTTAATCAGCTTGCCGGTACACTCTCTAACGCTTAGTAATCTTTGCTATCGGTCGAATGGGTGTAAAGATTGCCCGTTGGGAGTGCGCTTGAGTTACAGTTGAGGATACATCTCAAAATCCTAGTCCCGCTTTTAGGCGATTTCTGGGATGATTGAATATACTCATCATAAATAAATTGCATTAGAAAGAAATTATATTTGCTTAACGTTCCGCGAACAGCTTACATTGACCAACATGGGAAGCGGGTCTTTGAAGAAAGAAGAACATATTTTTTATAAAAGAAGAAAAAAGAATTTCTCGCAAACCAAAGTTTCAAAAACATTTTTAATTCCAAAAAACAACATGACAGCTGTTAGTTGTCAAGTTTCCTACTGAATTACTCACTGTGGGGGAAACCTCTTTCAAAGTTTGTAAAACGATCATTTTTAGAATGTTGTACATCGTTTGTAGATTTTAAAGAAAATGAGTGCCACGATACAATTAAAGATTGAGCAATAGAATTAGAAGAAATATTTGTTCAAAAATATCTTAAATTATGCAGAAACGTAGTCAATGGCTTTAGATGAGAGCAACGATGTAAAATGCTTATGCACAATCAGCAGTTTTTTCTCGATACAAAGCAAGTGAAAGAAGAGCTAAAGAAATTAATAACGTTGAAAGGGAAGTGTACCGGCTTGATATTTTTAAAGAATTTGATATTGCATTTAATAAGTGGATACTGATTTACGAAAAAATGTTTCTGTAACAACGAAATTAAGCTCTTTTTGAATAAGAAAAAAAAACCCAACAGTTTTGACGAATTTTCAAATATAGATATTAGTTAAATGATATTTAATGTTTTTATGCGACATCGCACTCTCGGCATTTTAATCAACTGAATAAAAAACTTCAACGAAATGGGCATATTGTATTGATGTTTGAAAATATTAAAATTGTTTACGGCGAAACTTGCGATATCTTTACTAAAGATTTGGAAATGAAAATCGTGAAATATTCTTCTCAACTGCAAAAAACATTTTCAAAACGCAATAATTTTTGAGAACACTTTTAGCGTTCAAGAAAATGCAATTAAAAAAAATATTTAACAATTATGCAGGTCGTATAATTTTCAATGTAATTAGAAGCTTATCAGTGATAAAGTCGTATTCTATTGTGTTCGGATTTTATCTCCACCAGAGCGGTGAGTTCGTTCGTTTTATTACTCGTAACCGTTGTTTCGAGATTTTTGATTGAACTTCGTTCGCTCGTGGTTTCAAGTAAAAAAAAAAAAATACGGTTGCCTTCTCCGTGTTTTTTTTCCCTTTTGTTCGCGTTTTTATTTTATCTCTTTATAATTGTTCTTTTTCGATCACCTCCTCGCTTGAGCGTAATTAAGCGTTTCGAAAGGGGACTGTTCAGCGACCTCCCCCAATAAACTTTCAAATAGCAATTTATCGATCAACCCCTGCTCCGCCGTCATCTACCAAGGAGTTATACGACTGACTCAACCGGATAGTTCTATCTCCGGTATTCCTTTAAGTAATACTAACAATATATCCAGCACCGCTAACCAAAATAGCAATAATACCAAGAATAATACTAGAATCACTAACAACACCTCCATCGACAGTAATAATGATGATAACAATTTTAATAAATATAATAATAGCATTAACAATAACAATTCGAACACTAATATTATCAATACTAGATAATAAAATTGGGGATAACATCTTTTCTTCCATAATTCGCCTCCGCTTTAATCACAGTCTGCTTCCTGCTTCCCTCTTTCGTTTTAATATTGTTCAGTCTCCCTTGTGTCCCTTCCATCCTCCTACCTTTTTTTCTTTTTTTTACCCCCCCCCCCCCCTGGGTTTGCTAGCAAAGAGCATTAGCCCAGCAAAAAGGAATAGATACATGGAATAGAATAGAAATTATATTTTTATTCTGTCTACAATGGAATCAAGGAACACCCCTAGGACAGGAACAACAGAGATAGTAGGTAGAGAAAGAACATAAGAGGCGTTGAAAGGAGCAGGAAGACCAAGCTTTAAAAGATGACAATAAAGTAACTCACGCTCGCGAGATAAACCGGAACACTCGAAGAGCACGTGATTCGCATCGCAAACATACTGGGAACCTTCAGGATCCAATGGATAATTATGAGATGCAGCCAAAGAGAAGCGATTTAGTGAAGAAGGAAGGAGGCTATGCGAGAAACGGAGGCCAGATAATTTAGTAATTATGGACCGACGCAAACTGGGAAACTCATAGAACCAAGGACGAGGAGGAGGAACAGGATTAATCAAGAGATAAAAGGAATATTAGCGAAAAGAGATACATAAACAGAATGCCTAAGATGGCAGGATTTAGTTGGAAGAAGAATATTGTGTGCTGGAACCCTACTAATAAAATTCCCATTGGAAACAGCAGCTTTAGCAAGGAGGTCGACGGCTACATTTCCATCAATGCCTGAATGTCCGGGAATCCAAAGAAAGTCAATCTGGGTAGACGTCGATGAGCAGAGATCATGGGGAAGAAAACGAATAGAAAGGATCATAGCATCAGTGGAAGGAGAAAGGAAAGGTGGAGATAGCGCTAGAAGAACACTTAAAGAATCAGAAACAATAAGGAATTTGGAAGAACTTGCAGAGGAGGAAATATAAATAATGGCTTGTAGAATGGCAACAGATTCTGCAGTAAAGACAGAACAAAAGGACGGAAGTCTAAAGACCGAGAATGAAAGAACTGAGGGCACAAGAATGCCGCCCCAACTCCGATCGGGCTCTTCGATCCGTCAGTAAAAATTAAAGAGTGATCACGGAATAGAGAGTTTATTGTATTATTAAATTCCATACTGACGATATGAGAGGGAGAGGATTTAAGGAAGCATGGAATAAAAATGATATTTGGTGGCTTTAACAATTTGGAATAGATGTAAGAAAAAAATGGAAGCTTGTGATGAGGAATGACAAAAGGGGAAAATTTAGAAAGGCGAAACGATATATGAGATAGTATAGGAATTTTATTCGAGGAAAAACGCCAGTGACGAAGGATAAAAGAATAAGAGGTACTGATATTTGACGAGGAAGTGGAAAAACGTTTAATGAGAAAGCGATAACCCAAATAAGATCTTCGGATGAACAGAGGACAGATATTGGATTCAGATAGAATGGCTGGGATAGGAGATGACCTCAGAGCTCCGAGCCAAAGCCGAAGACAACTGTTTTGGAGACGATCTAATTTGTAGAGAACGGATTTGGAAGCGTTGCCATATAAGAAGCTGCAATAATCCAATCTAGAGCGTATGAGAGATTTATACAACATTATTAACACAGAAGGATCGCCTCCCCATCTCGTAGGTAATAGAGCTTTAAGAAGGTTTAAGACTTTAAGCGAGGAAGCATATAAATGGCTGATATGTTCATGGAAAAACAGACGAGGGGATAAAATGATACACAGATAACGAAAAGAACTGACTATTGGAATGGAATGATTTTTAAGATTTATTTCAAATGAGTCCGGGTTGTAAGGCCGAAGGGTGAAGACTACAGCTGCTGATTTAGGAGCGGAAATGAAAAGATGGATGTTAGAAAGGGCCTCTTCTAGAGTACTTAAGGAGCTGTTTAGTTCCTCATTGGCAACTAGAAGATTACGAGAAGAGGAGTAAACAAGGATATCATCTGCAAAAAATAAAGTTTTGGATTTTAAGGAGAGAAAACCAATTTTGGAAACATATAAATTAAATAAAGTAGGGCTAAGGCAAGAACCTTGCGGAAGGCCCTGGAAGACCTTCTTTGAGGCGAAAAAGAAAGGAGCAGAATGGAGGAGAGTAAGATTGATAATTAGGAAGGATATGGATGCAGGGATATTTAAAGACATCATAACGTTTTTGAGCGTGGGAAGAGGAACGCTTTCGTATGTACTGGCTACATCAATAAAAGCTGCAATTGTGAATTCTTTGGAAATAAATGATTTGTAAATGTCAGCAAGGAAAAGACTGATACAATCTGGAGGGCCTAAGCCAGGACGAAAACCAAACTGGTTGTCTGGAAGCAAGTTATTGTGTTCCAGCCACCAGACCAGCCGTTTATTAAGCATGCTCTCAAAGAGTTTTCTTAGGCAAGAAGCTAAAGAAATGGGCCGAAAGGCAGAGGAATTATTCTTGGGAATTGGGATAACAACGAAGGTGTTCCATGAATCAGGAATAGAACCAGATTGCAGGAAGGAATTAAAAATGATTAAAAGAATTTGGAGAGACTTTACAGATAGGTTTTTGAGGATGGAGTAAGAAATTTTATCATGGCCCGGACAGGAGTTGGAGGAGTTTTTCAGGGAAGAAAGAAGTTCAGAGAGGGAAAAGTTAGAGGAAAGGAAATGAGGTGATAATTGGTAAGGAGGAATTAAAGAATCCACTTCATCATAGTTAGGAACATAATCAGGAGCTATGAAGTCAAAGAAAGAAGAAAGAGTATCCTTAGGAAGACTGGAGCTAGACGGGCGTTCGGAAATAGAATTTCTAAAAGCTTTAGCCAACTTCCACACTTTGGAAATAGGAGTCAATCGAGAAAAGGAAGAGCAAAAGGATTTCCAAGCATTTTTCTTGGCGTTTTTGAGAATATATCTGGCTCTAGCGTTCGAACTCTTGTAAGTCAAGAAATTATTAAAAGTAAGTTGAGAGCGAAATGATTTAAAGTTAGACAAACTTTGATTGACAGCAGCTGTGCAGTCCCCATTCAACCACAATGATGAAGCCCTTAAAGAATGACTTTTCCGGGCTTAAGGATAGAGTGGGGAAGACAGTGTTAGAGCAGAGGAGATAGAATTAGTAAAGGATGAATATTGTGAAATAGCATCGTTTTCTACTTGTATTGCAGGAAGGTCTGAGTCCACAATAAACCGAAATCTATTCCAATCAGTTTTATGCAGGTTCCAATCAGCATAATGCAAACTCGTAAATGAAGATGAAAGAGAAGGGAGATGGAAGTCATTAAGAACAATGAGGATCGGAACGTGGTCACTGCCGAAGGTACCATCTAGAGTTTTCCACGAGGATTTAAGAGCTATGTCGGAGGAAACAAAAGATAAATCGATAGAACTAGAAGTAGACGATGATTTGAAGAAGGTGTGAGAACCATCATTTAGGAGAACTAAATTATAATTGAAAATTACTTCCTCTATAATTGTGCCATTCCTGTTATAACTGGAACAACCCCATAGAGGCGAGTGGGAGTTCCAGTCGCCGCCGACCATGAAAGGGCGAGGAATAGAATTCAAAAACAAGTCAAATGGGAAATCGCGTAAGTTATAGGACGGTGGGATGTAGGAGGAGACAAAATTAAAACTTTTACCATGACACAATGGGATTGAGACGTGAACTAAATTTGGATTAAGAGGACTGGAAGAAAGGAAGGAAAAACTATCATGATGAATGAAATGTACATCTTTTCTTATAAGAATAGCAGCTCCGCCATAGCCGTCGTCCCGATTCGAACTGACTAAGGAGTATCCTCGAATTCGAATATTGGAAGATTGTTTGAGCCAAGTTTCTGACAGGAGAGCAACCTGAATGTTATATTGATCCAACAAACCTTCAGAGAGCATTTATTGACATTAAGACTTCTACAGTTCCATTGAAGAATATTTGGCCTGTTTGACATCATTTAAAGTACAGAAAAATAGTTGGAGGGAAGGAACCATGTAAGTGTAGAAGAGGAAGAGAAATAATACCTTACAGCCTGCAGATTTGGAAGAGAGAGGAAAATCGGAGAAGGAATGAGTGTAGGCTCGGGTAGTCCACGCAAAGCCAGTTGAAAGTATTGGATAAAGACAAGGAAAGATACGGCAGAAGAAGGGATGCAAAAAAAGACAATGAAGAGACATCTGTTTTACCAGATAACTTACGAATGAGGAATATGAAAACTTATTGCGATGCTCACTGAAGAAAAACCACTTTCTCTCTCGCTTGCTTACCAACTTAATTAGGTATGGAATGATGAGGAAAGGGCTGCGGGTCAAAGTGAAGAAATTAAGATTAAGCAAGGAATAATTAGAGATTAAATTCGCTTTAAAAAGGGTCATAACTGCAACGAAAAGGACTTTGAAAATGATTAAATTGAAAACGACTAACCGTCTTTCTTTACCGTAGCCCAGCGTGTTTGAAAGAAGACCTAAGGAAAGATGAAAAAAGGAAAAAGTCAGATATTTGAGGATGAGAATAATGCATCTAATAATTAGTATTGATTTGCACGGTTTAAAACCGAAGAAAAAAGAAGTTTTATACAATTGTGCATTGCAATCAACCATACACCGTCCTCGACTACTGTCGAACCCAATCGAAGTTCGCAGAAAGAGGCAATGGTCATAAAAATAATGCAAAGCATATAGATCAGTACAGAAACATCTGTTAACTTTTCTCGCTTTTAACAGTATAGCTGAGAAAAGAAAATTGATCCAAACAAAAATTATGAACAATTCTCCAACGCTCTCATCACCCGCAAGTTTCAGGTTGCGAGACGAGACAATGGTGATAATAGGAATAGGAAACATATATTTTTGGAATAAGGCATATGATGTCTGTATTCTCAGTAATGCAATCCGGGAGAAACATAAGATTACAGAAGGAAATGTGATAGGAATTAACGGCCTGAGCTCCGGAATACTGGTTAGCCTAGATAAAGGAATATGGAAAGAGAATGACAGAGTAGAAATTTGGGAAAAAACATAAAATTCAATGACAAGAACCATAGCGAATTTTATACATATGCAAGAGAAGAAATTAGAATGGAATTTCATAATCATAAGGACCATTACCGGAAATACAGGAAGTTGACCAGTTACGTAGCCGTAGAATTCGGAGGACAGTGAGCAAATAACAGTTGGAAAAGCTTGAGCGATGCCAAGCGAAATTCAGGATTTTGACGTAGGTTAGGAGGGGTATTTTGAAGGTTTAATCTGAAGTCTAGCTTATCGACAGCTTCTTCTGCTGACATGGGAACGGAGGAGTTGGGATTAGGAAAAATTAGAGTAGTTGGTACCTGTTGTTGCAAGCAAGAGTTAGGTGAGTTGGGAAGAGAATAAGAAGGAACGTTATGAGACGATGCACTGTGCGTTGATTCGGGGAAGAAGAGGCCGTTACGATAATTACGATTGTTTGACGGAAGAGGAGGGAAATGCTGATTAGGAACGGGAAGAGATTTGGGAGATCGTGACCGATTGGGTCGGCGAGAAAACTTGGAAGGAGAAGAATGCAGGTTTTTTTGAGCTATATCGGAAAAAGAAAAAGCTGAGTTGGTAAGATTGGATTTTTTAATTATACTAGCTTCATTATAGGACACGTTTTCGTAAGCCATGATTTTACGAAGATGAAGCTGGTCTTGAAAAACAGGACACTGTCTATCGGTGGCTAAATGATTACCCTTGCAGTTGAGGCATTTAGAATCTGACGGCTGCGGAGCTGAACAAGAATCCAAGGAATGCAACTCATTACATTTAGGACAACGTGGTTTACTGCGACAAAACTTGTCGGTGTGGCCAAAACGAAAACAAGCTCGGCATTGGATAGGAGGTCTTACGCTGGGTTCCATTGCACAACGAAGATGAAAAAAATGAACATAACTGGGAAGGAAAGGTGATTTGAATTTAATTTCAATTAGGGGAATTGGACGAAATTTATCGCCATCTCTTTTCTTGAGTCGTCGAATTGAAGCTACCGGCACTTCCGCTGAAATATCTTCCAATAATTCTTCTTCGGTAATATCTACAGGTACATTACGAATAATGCCAAAAGAGAACAATAGATTATTAGGAATAAACTTAAATTTGACCTGTGATGTAAATCACCTCCTATTCGAATGCTCATCTATCTCCTCAGAACGTGCAGCTCTTTATTCTAATTTGCTTGGCCTTGGCCTCCCGACCCCTTACTGTGCCCACTACATTCTTTCTCTTCCTTCTCTTTCTGTTGTTCCTATATTGGCTATCTTTATTTCTTCTGTTTCTAATCGCTTCCTGATTTAACTTTCAAGTCCCTACGTTTCACTATTTGTTAGTCCTTTGTGCTGGGTAAATGTCCTAAGTTGACGCGCCCAAGATTAAAAAAAAAAAAAAAAATCTACCGCACTATTAACCTTAATAAAAATAATAGCGTCAGCAACAGTAATAATGGTGCGGATAACAACAGCATTAATAACAATAACTCTAAGGGTCATGAAACTACTACTGAGGCCATCTTCCTTTCCGACCATCCCGGTCCGTTCACAGTTTTTGTCGAAAACTGCACCTCTGAAGGGAATATTGGCAACTTTCATCCATTAGATTTGGCTAAGCTCATTAGCAAGGTCTCTATTTTCTTTACTGATACCAAACCCCAGGTAGGGGGCGAATTTCGGTCTTCTTCCCCAATGTTTATTCCGCTAACTCCTTCCTTAACAACTCTTCCTATTTCAACGCCAATAATATTAACGCCTTTATTCCTTTTAATGCCTTATATAGAATCGGTGTTATTACCGGAGTTCATTCCTCCTTTTCAGACGAAGATATCAACGATCCCTGTTATCTCCATTCGACGCATTTTCCGTTCTTTCGAAGGTTCCACAGTACCCACCAAAAGTGCCGAGTTAAAATTGCACAAATCTTTCCTACCCGAATATATTTCCATCTTCAAACTTCGCTTCCCGGTCTCTCCAAGTATTCGCTCTCTCACGCAATGTGCCAAATGTTTCCTTCTTGGGCATATTGCACGACATTGCCGGAGTTCTCACTCGATCTGTTCCCTTTGCTCTTCCCAGCACCTCTTCTCTGAATGTGATAGTCTCCAGAAGCCCTTTCTCTGCCGCAACTGCAAAGGCTGCCACAATCCGACCGATCGTCGTTGTCCAGAATGGCAAAGACAGAAGGACATCAATAAAATCATAACGTTTGAAAATATATCCTTCCATGAAGCATCCAAATCAAAAGCTTCCAGCACGGTTTCTCAAGCTTTTTTTATGCTCACCGAGCCGCAGATCTTCTTCCTACTCTAAGCACTTCTACCTTTCCACGCAAAGTAACCCCTCCTCCTAGTCCAAAGTCCCCCACTTTTCATAAATCTCCCAAATCCAAACCGTATCCCAAACCCCTTCCTCACTTGACTCCTATCCCTTCTCGGTATTCTCCTTCACCATCAACTGGGTTGGCTCTGAATAGAGTGGAACCCTCTTCCTTTAACACGTCCCCACCTAAAAGCCATCTCCCTCTTGTTCGAAATCGTGCTCCTATTCACCACATTGATACCTCTTCTAATATTTGTAGTTTATCCACTGCCATCATTCAACTCCTTTCATCTCACAACATAGCCTCTTCCCCTTCATTCGGAGACAACCTTTTATCTTTTCTAGCTAATAATGTTCAGTTCAATAACTCTTCTTCTATTCTCCAATTTTCATCTTTCCCCCATCTCAGTTGTTCTTCTGCCTCTTGCCACACCAGGTCAAATGCAAAGTTGCAACCTACATACATGAGACACTTCACCATTAGTCTACCATAGGCTACTACCGTAATAGGAAGCCTACAAACTTGCATAAATCCAAGTTCGTGCAGGCATTCTTCAGAACTAAAACTGATTCTTCCATCAGTTAAACGGTATTTTCAGAAGAGGTTTAAATAGGCCTCCTTTCTAATTTTCGCTATCCTCTCCTCCACCTTGAAAGTGCGCCTACACGGACCTTTCTCTAAGACAATTTACTTCGTTCACTGTATCCTACTTTACTGCTCTCGTCTTTTCTTTCCCTACTATCATTATCTTACTATGTCGCAGCTCCCCTCCTTAAACATATACAGTGGAATTGTCGTAGCCTACGAACTAACAAACAAGCTTTAGAGGGTCTACTTGACCACTATAACATTCATGTCGCTTTGCTGTTCGAAACATGGCAGAAATCATCCTCCTCTATTCACTTCAGAAGTTTCTCCATAGTTCGAGCTGATCATATGGATGGGTATGGTGGAGCTGCCATCCTAATCAGCAGCGACTTATACTAATCGCATACTATCCCTTTCCTTTCACCTTCCTATCCTAACTCCCCCAATATAATCCATATTTCCCTTATAAATCTGTCCCCAAAGCCTATCCGTATCGCTTGTGTCTACAACTCTTCCACCTCTAGCCTTCTTAATATTCTACTTTCCTAATTCCTCACAACTCTATCAGAACCATACATCATTGGTGGAGACTGGAACGCTTGTTCTCCCCTTTGGGGCTGTACTCGTTACAACTCCAGCATCTCATTGCTGGAAGACTTTATCCGAAATCATAATCTCTTCCTCCTCAACGACCATTCTCCCACCTACTTCAAAAACGCTTTCTCCTCAAGTTCAGTGTACCTCTCCTTTACCTCTCCCGATATAGTTCCCAAATGCTCCTGGAAAACACTTGACGGCACTTTTGGTAGTGATCATATCCCGTTCTCCTATCCCTGAATGATGTGTCTCCTCCTATCCAATCCAGGCCCCCCATTCCCCCCGGCTGGATTCTTTCTAGAACTGATTGGACCAAATGGCGTTCATTGATGGACGCTTCTTTCCCTCCTATCCTGGCAAATCCTGATCATATAGCCCAATACAATTTGTTTACTCAACCCCTTCATTCGTTCCTTTCTTCATCCGCCCCGCTCGTTCTCAAAAATCATCACCAAAAAGCCCCTTCTACCTCCTCACTCTGGTGCAACGAAAAGTGTAAAAAGGCTTTCAAAGTACCGTCATGTTCAAATAAATTTCGTTCGCGGTCTTCAATGTCCAACTTTCTGGCACACAAAGAAGCTAATTCGAGGGCTTACTTTGTTTTTAAAACTGCTAAGAGAAATTCTTGGAAACAATTTTGTTCCACTTTTTCTAAAGACACGCCCTTTTCACAGATTTGGAAGATGGCTAAGGCGTTCACATATCCCCTTTCCAAGCGCCCGGTACATTCCTCTCCAGCACTGCAACAACTTCTGTCCTTTCTAGATTCTATCGCGTCCGCCTACGCTCCTTCTCTTGAGGAAACCTCGCTTCCCATCCTTCCACCCAACCCAGAGTCGCACTTCTTATCTCTTCCGTTCTGTTACGATGAGCTGCTGCTTAATAAATCCTCCAACTCCTCACCAGATTTAGGTGGTATATCGTTCTTTATACTTAAAAGTCTTTCTACACTTTAATTGCATTCTCTTCTGAATATCTTTAACTCCTTTTTACTATCCGGATCCACATCTAAATCTTGGAATGACTTTACTATCATCCCTATTCCTACAAGAAATTAATCCATGTTCCGTCCTATTTAAACTGTTCGAAGGTATGGTGAACAATCGACTCGTCTGGTGGCTGGAACACAATGATCTAATGCCTTCTAATATGTTTGGTTTTAGCCCGGGGTTGGGCTCGGTCTACTGCATCAGTCTTTTCCTATCAGACGTCTACAAAGCTATCCTAGAAAGGAAATTCACTATTGCTACGTTTGTTGATGTCTCCTCTGCGTTTGATAATGTCCACATTCTTACTCTATGCGCCAAGCTTCTTGGGCTTCATATTTCATCTACTTTCATCTTTCTTATTCTAAATCTGTTCCAAAATAGATCCCTCTTCTTCTCTACTTCCTCCCGTGATCTACTGTAAACTCCCTCAGGGATCTTGTCTTAGCCACACACTTTTCAATATCTATCTTCTTAATATTGCTTCTCTCCCTATGAGTTCCCCCTCTCTCCTTTTCGCAGATAATATACTTATCTACGTCAGTTGTAGTGATGTGGCGGCTGCTAACGAGAGATCAATAACTCTTTTATCTATCCTTAGTATCTCCCTCACCCTAAGTCACCACCCTCTCTCACTCTCCTTCAAATTGTTCCTCTTTGGTGTTTTCCCTCCGCCCCTACAAATTAAACTTTGGTAAGTATTATTTCATCTAACATTCCGATTCCGCTCGTCAGCTCCTTTTGCTATCTTGGTGTCATTCTCAACAGCCGACTCACTTTCTATGAACACATTAACTATCATCTCTACAATTCCTCCCTCAAAATACTCAATCTCCTGAAAGCCCTATCTTCATCCAAATGGGGTGGTGACCGTTCTATTCTCCCAATCCTTTCAAAGCTATAATTCGTTCCAGGATTGATTACTGCTCCTTCATCTATGGAAATTCCTCTAAATCCCTCCTCGCCAAACTGGACAAAATTCAAAACTGCTGCCGCCGGCTGTGCATTGGAGCGCTAAAATCCTCTCCAATTCCTGCTATCCTCTCTGAATCTGCTATACAACCACTTTTTATCTGCAGATCGCAGCTTCGTTATAGTTATTTAATTATACGTCTTTCTGTGTCCTCATCTAATCTTATCTCCTCCTATCTTAGTATTAAAAATCAATGGCGCTTTGTTGCTTATAAAATCCCGATCCATTCTCTTGTAGCAGCTCGAGTCTCCAATTTTCGCCTCAAGTCATTTCTTATTCCAAGCTTCCTTACTTTTCCCATGACTTCACCAGCATTTGGCAGACTATTAATCTCTTTTTTCTCCCTCTCCAGACCAGCTCCATCGCATATTCTAAAATCCAAGCCGAATTCCTCCACTTGTTTATACATCTTTTCCTTCTCATCTAACATTCTTAACTGACGGTTATAAAAATGAGAACGGGGTGGCGGCGCGTTTACCTCCCTTTCACTGCATTACTCTGAATCTTCTATCTTTACAGCGGAGTCTAACTGTGTTTTACGCGCAGTCTCCTTCATTCCATCCACAAGAGGGATCTGTAAATGTCTCATTGTTTCCGATTCCAAAAGTGTTCTTCAAGCTATTCTTCTCGGGTCACCCTCTTTCGGGCGCGATCGATCGGGCGCGATTTATCGGGCGCAGCTCTATCGGGCGCGACTCTATCGGGCGCAGCCTCTTTCGGGCGCAGGCGAACTCAGATCTTTTTACAGACCACCTACGGTGATTTTCAGGTATCATCCGTTAAACGTTGTCATCTGTATTAGTGAGAAATACGAGTTACCAAATACTGCTATCAGAAATTCCGTCCAAAAAATACCGTTCTTCGTTAACGATTTAGTTTTTTCGCGCGTATAGCATGTTATATATGCATAAATATATATATAATCACAAAACACATATTTTACATGATTTTATTTGGTTATTCGTTTTTTTAAACTATTTTCTATTTTTTTTTTTTTTTTTGAAATAATGACGTCAGCGTGAAATACTCATAAACAGACTTTCGCGATGTAAATTTAAGAGTTCTGTTGGCAATAGTGATACGAAACGGACGAAAATTATTAATATTAATAATCGGTCAAATGCATTGTCGGGTTTCTTCATTTTTCTTTTTTTCGCTAATGTATAGTCAACCGTATTTAAAAAATTACAAACTACCAACTCTACGTCATTTAAAGTGTAATATAACTGGATTGAATTTGCTTCTGATACATATTCCTTATATTATCTTTCTATTTTTATTCGTATCTAGCAAATTTATTTGAGGAACGTTTATTGAAGTTTTCTTTTGTTATCTATAATTTTAATTATATGTTTAATTCCTATATCGAAAATGACAAACAAAGGCGCAAAAATGTTTAAACATAAACACATTTATGTTAATACTGGGCGAGAAATATATACGATATTACAAATTAAAAATTAAATATCTTTGTTTTTAATTTAATATTATGTAAATGTAAATTACGGTAATCTTTAAATTAACTCACAGAATGTTCAGTACATGAAACCTCCTGCCCGGCTAACCTTTTTTTTTTCTTTTAGTTCGTTTAGAATAATTTCCTATCTTCAAAACACTGGTCTAATATTATTTTCGTAACAATTTTAATAAAGCCAATAATGAAGAAACTTTCAAACCTTGAATTTGTTTCAATATTCCCGATAAATGCACTGTGGGAAATTCTATTTTTAAAAAAATAAATAATCTTTTTCTGTATATAAAGAGGCAAAGTCAAAACAGTTCAGTACCTTCTTCACCACTGTTTATTAACCGATTTTCTTGCTTTTTTTTCCTGTTTAGTAACTATTGATGATCTTTAGAGCTATCAGTACACAAAATTTTGGAAACAGTTATACTTTTTTTTTCGTATTTAAATAAAAATGTAATACAAAAAGTGAAAAAGGAAATCGCTGCAGCCAGTAAATTTGTTCTTATTGAAATGTTTTAATTTTTCTTAATAATCATCAGTATTGGCTTTTTTACAGTGTACTAAATCTTAAGGTATCATTTAATTTTTGTATTGAAAGTACATATAAAAGTATATGTTCTCAAGTAATAATGAACTAATGTATAAAAGTGGGAAATAAATTTTGAAAATATACAAATTTATATATATTTTTCTAAAATTTTTAATGATAATTATGGTCGAATTTGGACAATTGAGGGAACGCTAATATTTATAAACACGTGAATGAAGTGGCAAACTGTAAATATATGAGATACTTTTACATTGCAAAATGATTTAATCAACCATTATGCTCAACCACTTTGCTGTATTTGCGATAAAATTATATTTTATTTATTTTTTATTCATTTATTTATTTTTTCTAAAATCTAGTCACCTCAAAAATAAATATTTTAGAGCTAGATATTTAATCATGCACGTTATGTAACACGGATTAATTACTTGGAATCTGTTTTTCTTATTACTGTGAAATATGACCTACATAAACCAAAATTCATTTTTAAAACATGCAAAAACATTAGTAATAAAATTAACATAACTAAGTAACAAAAATTTTCCGATTTTTAAACAAATATTTGACATTCTTAAAAGTATATATTTGTTTTATATCCGTTATATGTAATTATTTTAGAAAACAGGTAAATAGTGATCGCTAGTGAGTATTCCTAAAAAATACAACAGCACTAAAAGCATATATGCGGAAAATAATTTTATGGATATATTGTAAACTGCTCATATTTCTCAAACGGGCGTCAATTTTTTTTGTCGGTTCGGTTCTCACCATGGGAGATTTCCTGCGAGTGACTGAAAAGAGGTAATGAATAGGACCTCGAATATTTTACAAATATGCGAATCCGTAGGAATAAAAGAAGAAGCAAAAGTGATAAAATCGTCATGGAAAAATTGTATATTTTTCTTGGAATTGACCATAACTTTATTGTAAAGCAGTTGTTATTATTTCGGCGGAAGAAGAATTACTAGAATATTTTTCGAATAGGCTATTCTTAATGATGACCGTAGTATGGAGAATTAACGAATGAAACTGTTTTCTGTAAATAAGTGTACTGCTTTAGTTTGTTTATTTTACCAAATCCTGAATAGCTTCATAAGAGGTGAAATTTATTTACCTGCTTGTTCATAACCCGTACGATTGGCTATTCGGTTTTAAATTTTTAAGAAAATGGTTAATTTTCCTAACAGAAGAACATAACAAAATGTGCAATGAATGCGTGTAAAACATGCCATTATTGTTATTTTTACCTTTCTGTTCCGAAAAAAAAAAAGAATGCCGCAAAGGATGTTGACATATAATGGTTTCTGTCATTCGTCTATGAACGTGATATAATACCAACAAAACAAAGAAAACATAATCTTATTGATAAAAGTAACTGAGTAAAAAAAAAGAAATATGTCGATTGTGACAAACGTTTGTTGAAAGTCGCAACAAATTATAATCAGCTCCAGCTTGAAGATTATCTTCGTGGTGTACCACATAAAGTAATTAGTTACCTTTAATGTTTGCATGTATTATAGGTACTATTATTATTACTTATATGTAAGATTTCGAAATCGTTTATTTCTATATTTATAATTAATGTTATTATTATTATATTATAATTTCAAACTCTTATTTTGTTGGGAAAACGTGAAAAAGTAAAAACATAATTTCTAATTCGACTAGTTGTATTGGTTGTATCTTGTATATATATATATATATGGTTTGAGAAATTATCATTCCTGTGGAAAGGGGGGATAACTTTTTTGCGACAGTTTTATCGCAATACATACTATAGTTTTCAAATTGTTGGTAACTTAAATATTGTTTATGCGTGTTACAGAAAATACCTATTTATTAAATAAAACTGTATCCATTTCATATAAGAAAGATCGATTCCTTATCGAAGAATAATGAGGATATTGTTCCAATTTTTGTGGTTTTTAAAAATTTCAGTTATTACTAAACGACCAAACATTGTAATTTGTGTAGTATGCTGTAAGCTAATTTAACAGGCTCAGTTTGATATCGGCACAGTTGTGTTTAAGCCGTATGTGAAAAAAAGAAACAAAAATAAACGACGGACTAGAATATTATTTTTTTTATAAATATGTTCAAAATTTATCCTCTTCTTTCTTTCATGTCTACTTCATGCGACATTTTATGTTTTCGTTTACTACAAAACATGCACGCAGGAGCAAGTTCATTTTTTCATAAATATTAAACATTTTTTTCTTTTTGTGCGTTTTACTTTTAGGACAATAAGGTTAAATCTAAAAAAGCAACCTAAAGGAATCGAACAAAAATAAAAACAAACATACAAAGGCTAACTGACGAATCATTCTGAATAAATTAATGAAATAACTATCTAAAAACAAATAGACGATGGTGCTCATTTTAACAATTACTCATTTATTGTTTTGATCACATTGTGCCTCAACGGGACTTTTCTGTTCAGCAAATACAGAAAGAAAACAAGCAAGCGTACGGATAATTTTGTATTTGCAACAACACATCATAAGTATCAAATTGCAAACCGGGTAAAGGTCCTTTTTTTTTTTTTTTTTTTTTTTTTTTTTGGGATCGCCAGTCGAGGGCATTACGCAGCATAATTTTGTGTTAGTGAGAGAGAGGGAGAAACTGATTTAAATTGAATATTACTGGAAATAGAAGATATGAAGGACGCTATAATAGCAATGATTGCCGGAGATGGAAAGGAAAGAATAAAGGAAGCACTGTATGGAGTAGGCAAACCGAGTTTCGGGAGTTGCCTATAGAAGTGAGAGCGTTCTGTAGATATAGACGCGCATTCAAAGAAGATGTGATTTGTGTCACAGATTAGATCGGAATCATCCGGATGGAAGGAACAAAAAGGAGAAGAGGACATAGAAAAGCGAAAAGAAGATGCCGGAAGACGACTATGATCTAGACAAAGCCTGCAAATGGAAGAGATAAGAAAGCGCGAGAGATGAGGGAAGTCAAGGTACGAAGGATACGGAAGAGGATGCGTTTGGATGCTAAGGTAGAAGGATTCAGGATTCGAGAATAAAAGAGGATAACTATCGTGCCATCGTCTACGATGGAGGTCCTTGATTGACGTGACTAAATAAATAAATAAGACTGAGGTCGAAAAAGGTAATTCTCATTTAGGTTTTGCAGTCATTACCAATAAGCAGCTTCTTTCATATTATTCACTACCATCACTAAAGAATTTTTTTTTTTCGAAATAAAACCAAAAAACCTTTAGTAAAGAAAGCCATCGTGATGAGAAACAGAAGTCAAAAAAGTTACTATTATAAATATTTAATGTAAATTAATAGAACGATGATTCGAATAATGAATACCTGCAAATTATTCCTTTTAAAGCTTTGTGTTCCTCAAAACCAACCTACCTGAACTGACAATATTTAGAAAGTATTATTGCAATTTAGTGTGATAAGTTAGTAAAAAAACGAAATTCTAGAGAAAAAAATTCGGTTAAAACGCGTTTTTTAACTAACAAACGTGTTAATTACAAAGTGGTTGTAGCCATTGACGGTTCTTTTCCTTTTTTTATTAAAAACTATTTCACAGTGGAAAATTACTTAATCGCTTTTGTTCTCAACTTACTTCTTTACTTTTTTCTTTTTCCTTACAAAACATGCATCAAGTATTGCCGAGTCGATTTTTCTAATTATTATTATTTTTTTATGAACCGCTCGCTTTATTATTAGACAAAACAAGAAAAGCTTCTTGCTTATTGGCTTTATTAAAATTTTTATGAAAATAATATTAGTCCAGTGTTTTGAAGATAGGTAATTTTTCTAAACGAACTAAAAGAAAAAAAAAAGGTTAGCCGGGCAGGAGGTTTCATGTACTGAACATTCTGCAAGTTAATTTAAAGATTACCATAATTTACATTTACATAATATTAAATTAAAAACAAAGATTTTTAACTTTTAATTTGTAATATCGTATATATTTCTCGTCCAGTATTAACATAAATGTGTTTATGTTTAAAAACTTTCGCGCCTTTGTTTGTCTTTTTCGATATATTTTTGAAACCAGGGTTGATTCGTCAAGGAATTAAATATATAATTAAAATTATAGATAACAGAAAAAACTTCAATAAACGTTCCTCAAATAAATTTGCTAGATACGAATAAAAATAGAAAGATAATATAAGGAATATGTATCAGAAGCAAATTCAATCCAGTTATATTACACTTTAAATGACGTAGAGTTGGTAGTTTGTAATTTTTTAAATACGGTTGACTATACATTAGCGAAAAAAAGAAAAATGAAGAAACCCGACAATGCATTTGACCGATTATTAATATTAATAATTTTCGTCCGTTTCGTATCACTATTGCCAACAGAACTCTTAAATTTACATCGCGAAAGTCTGTTTATGAGTATTTCACGCTGACGTCGTTATTTCAAAAAAAAAAAAAAAAAAAAAAAATAGAAAATAGTTTAAAAAAGCGAATAACCAAATAAAATCATGTAAAATATGTGTTTTGTGATTATATATATATTTATGCATATATAACATGCTATACGCGCGGAAAAACTAAATCGTTAACGAAGAACGGTATTTTTTGGACGGAATTTCTGATAGCAGTATTTGGTAACTCGTATTTCTCACTAACACAGATGATAACATTTAACGGATGATACCTGAAAATCACCGTAGGTGGTCTGTGAAAAGGTCTGAGTTCGCCTGCGCCCGATAAATCGCTCCCGATCGATCGCGCCCGATAGAGCGGTCCCCATTCTTCCCCTCCTTCTCATTCCTCTAACTCTATTATTCTCTTAATTAATTTTCTCATATCCAATCTATTTTCATCCCGCTCTATTACTATTGACCTTTTGTGGGTTCCTAGCCATTCTGGCATCGAGGACAACGAGTTGGCGAATTTTTTAGCTCATTCGGCAGTCCGCGATAATCCTTTATTCTGTAATTTCCCTACCTCGGACATCCTCCTTCTTTCCTCGGCTAATCATTCCCGACTATGGTCGGACATCTATCCTTCTCTATTTTCTAATCCTGCCTCTCATTATCTTCAAATTCAGTCGGTTCCCTGTTCTCAGCCGTGGTTTCATTCCTCTTCTTATCAACGCTCCGCGATCGTTTCCTTAATCAGGCTACGTTTTAATCATTTCCTTCTACCCTCTTCACGTTTTCGTATTTCCCTGTCCTCCTCTCCCGTTTATTCCTTTCATAGTTCCATCTCTCCTCCCGTATGTGATATAAACCACACCTTCTTTGAATGCCCTGCCCTTGATTCTTTTGTACTCCAAAATCTTAATACTGGGTCTTCCTGCTCCTTATAATTCTTCCTTTGCCATTTCCTTTCCATCTCTAGATGATTCCTATACTTCAATCTTTCCTAAACTCTATTTCTAATCGTCTTTCTATTTAACCCTGTCCATAATTTCTGTAGTTGTTGAGTCAAAGCCGCTGGCGCGCCAAAAAGATAATATATAAAATAATATTATCATTTTATATTGAAAAAAAAAAAAGAAGCTTTTGAAGAGAGATTTAATTAATTTAAAAGTTCGGAAAATACATATCACTTTATTTTATATATTCATACAGAACAGAATTCGAAACAACGGAGTTAACTGAATCTATGTGTCTAAGTATCCATTATTTAGAAATGTAATTAGTTGAATTTCAAAGCAGCATAATGTGGAAAAATGAATTTTGAAAGCCTGATTCCAAAGTAGAAAGATGAAAGTAGTACAGATAATAATGATCCCGCATTAAAACTTAAAAATATTATATTATATGTATGGGATTCTTTAATATCAATGAAGAAACTTGCTAATTCTCTTTTAACGATGTTTGGGTTCACATTTTCACGCAAAAAATCGTTTTCTTTAATAAATTTTGTAAAATCTACCAACAGAAATAAACTTAGAAATGAAATATGCAACTAAATATTAAGAAACTATCTGAAAATGAACAAGAGGTTTTTCAATAAATATACTTCAGCTTTATTATACATACACGTGTACTTATAATTAATAAATAATATTTTATTAATATATATATATGTGTGTGTGTGTGTGATTTTCTTTCTTCCTTGTTCATTCGAATACATAGTGCAGGGGGTACGGTAATTCATGGCATCAACCCGTTTATATCAATTTTTTGACCTCTGCCTTTATTTTTTGCTATTCACTTGTAAAAGTGTTATAAAACAAAAAGGAAACGTAAATTTTTTAGAAGATTTACAAGTGGAAACCAAAAAATATCTTTTAACCATCCCCCTTTTCCAAGTGGCCCACAACCCAGCACTGAAAAAAAAAATAATGAACAAAATTTGACCCGCTCCTCAAAAAGGTTCGCTATCGCTGCTCTAGGAAGGAAAAATCTGAACGTTTAGAAATAGAAACACGATTCATGAATTTGTTAAGCCACGCGCGTGCGAACTTCAATGACCGGTGGCAAATATTTCACCCGTTAAGCTACACTAAATACAATTTGAAACTGGTCCAGGCCGGTTATCTAACAATATTATTAGAAAAGAAGACAATATTCAATATCAAAGAGACATTAGTAGGTAAATATTATTTCGACAACGATGAAGCAAATCTATGAAATATGTCGTTACTTAATAAAAAAACTTCCGCTGCATAATCGTTTTATTCTGCAACAGAATCGGCATGATATTTCTCGATGTTAGCATGAAACAGACAATGTAAACACATAAACATCATATTTTAATAGAAAATACTATTACATAATATGGCAGTTACTGATTTAACAACAGTTCGATAACTTACAAAGTATATGCACATAAACACTGTCTTTTTAAATATAAACCGGTAAATTCAGTATAAAATTATAAAAACGACATACAAATATTGCACGCTACAAAATACGAATAATTAAAATCTATCCGATTAATCCATTCGTATGACTTTTGATTGTTAGGAAACGATGAATCAGTCTAAATTAAAATGTCTGTACCTTTTTCTTTTTGTTCCAAATAATCCTTTAGAAAACAACAAAACAGAAATAAAAGGTAAATTAAAGTGCACGCTAATATAACAACGAAATATTTTGTTTAATATACAGTTAAATACATGTACAAGCAAGGAAAAATGGTAATTGCGCGCGGCCGTTTATTTACAATACAATATTCGCGCTTAAATACCGTAATAAACGTCAGCGTTCGCTATGGAATTTATGTAAAATCATACCGAAAATTGTTAAAGAATCTGTATTTGGACGATACGGTTTTTGATGGGGGGAAATTCAAAAAATGCAACCGACGAAAAGTTAATTTAATTAGGTCTGACTTTTAAAATACTATAAAACAGGGGGGGGGGGGCAACCCAAATGATCTTGCGGGCCACTTTGGAAATGTATCGTAACTCCGCAGGCCGCATATAAAATCATATATACCCACATTAGATTTAAACCCACTATAGACACACTTAAGAATGAAATATAAAACTTGTTATATTAAATGTTTCAACATGCGCGTGTATTATGAGTTCGCAGAACATAATTTTTTACTATTTTGGCCATCACGAGCTGGCCACCCCTGCTATAAAATAATACTAATTTTCTGATTTCCTCTATTTTCGTTCTACAGTGGAAAAAAAAATAACAATATTGCCATGATTATGGAGTACGTAACTCCGAAACACGTCGGCGTTTTTATTATATTTTATAACAATTATTTTCCGTGATACGGTTTTATGTATATTTAATAAAGCGAGAACAACATCTTACCAATTCACTGAACTCTGAACTGTTTCATATTTATTAAAATTTAATTTTCTGTCGAAATTTAACGAGCTAAAAAATTGTTAACCAATGCTTTATATCGCGCTGTACGTTAAACAAAATGTAGTGCTCCAATATTCTCACTTGTATAAAACTTTTATTTTAAACCGTAATAGATTGAAAATGTAAAAAAAAAAAAAAACTTTTTTATATACTGTAACACTATTTGCATTTCCGATCAGTTTCAAGAAAAATGCCAGTAAATGATTTAACTTTTCACTAACTACGCAAATAAATGATATCTAAAATTCCCAAAGCAGAAATAGCAAAAATTAATTAAAACATCTACATTTGTTCACCGTTTATTCAAATGCGCAATGATTGACCACTGGACACATCGTACAATGGAATATTTATCTGTGTATCAGCAGTTTACTAATGTGGTTCCGTATAATTTTTGATTCGTTTATTATATACAAGAAACACAAAATCTCATACCGTCAAGTCTGGGCTATTAGAAAGCCGCCCTCAAAAAAATATATCATATGCAGATAATCAAACTTTATCGAAAGCAGCTAATTCTCCGAAGATGTATAAAACACGGTTGCATTTAAATTATGTAATCACCTAACATATTTTGAAATATTTTCTTCGCTCTATGCATTACCACAGTATGTGGACCAACTATTTCATTGGCAATAAACGTGCAATTCCAAGGCACCCACAGTAAATCGCTGAAAACAGCATGATTGGCATTTTTTACATTGATGTAAATGGTCACTTATGTATGTAGAATATTGCTTCATTTCTAAAAAAATAATACGCACGTAAATGCATTGACAGCATAACATGCGCCAACAACTCGACTTCTAATTACTCAAAAATTTAACATAGTTTAAGCGTGTTCAAGATGTAAATCAAAAGGAGTCCGGAATATGGCAATCTATCATCGCATTTTCTCAATCTCTCTTTCTTTCTTCAGCCAGTTATCTGAAGGGGTTCCCGAAATAGTTTTAAATGCAACTAATAGTACAGTCCATAGAGAAAAGATGAAGATTTATTACGTGAATTTAAACTTACGTTCTTCAAATTTGGTGACGTCATTTTAGCGCAGCCTCATAATGAATTATTGTAACAACGAACAATGAGTATTATGAACAAAATTACATTTAGTATTAAAATTTAGAACAAACAAGTATTAGGCTAGGTCTGTCTATCAATAAAAACAAGACGAAGATCATGACCATAAGCAAAAACTACACGCCGAGAAATCTACAGATGTTTCAAGATGTTGAAGTGGTAAAAGATTTTGAATACCTGGGATCATTAATCAGCGACAAAGGTGGAAGCGAAAAAAAAATCAAGCGTAAAATTGCACTGGCTAAATCGGCGACGGCACGATTATATAAAATCTGGAAAGACCGGTGTATTATTACAAGAACAAAACAGAGACTGGTAAATGCTCTCGTGTTTTCAATATTCCTATATGGAGTAGAAACATGGACCCTGCCAGAAGCTGATAAACGAAAAATTGACGCGTTCGAGATATAGACTTGGCGAAAAATGCTGAGAATACCATGGACAGCAAAGCGCACAAACAACTCTATATTAGAGACCAACTAAACATAGAACAACATCTCTCGGTTACTTGTCAAAAGAGACTTATGAAATACTATGGTCATATTATGAAAAGAAAAAGAGATGGCCTTGAAAAATGCATTATAGTGAGCCTAATAGAAGGAGCAAGGGCTCGCGGAAGACCACCTCGACGATGAATAGATACAATAACAGCACTAAGCGATCAAACGCGAACTACGGCAATGAGAAGCAGCCGGAACAGAAGTCGCTGGAGACAACTAGTACTTGATAGATTAAAATAGAGGTCACGATGAGCAGTTATTACGCAAACGACTATGAAGAGATTAAAATTTAGGAATAGCGGTTTTCTTAAGTTCACGTAGCTTACAATGTGACTATTTATAAATAACTCGCCACATTGAAGAGTAAATTAAAACACTGAACCACATAAACTTCCGATATTTTTTGATAGATTATTTTTTTAATAGACAGAAAAACTATATTACTGTGGTAAAGCATACGTACAGACATTTTTATTACAAGATTCAATATTATCACACCACATATTACGGGACTTAATTTCCTAAATGCACTAATAATTTCCGAAGATACTGAAATTTTTATATACTAACGTATATAGGTTCAAATTAATTAAGGATAAATCAAAATTGTAATTAAGAAATAAACGATATAATGAATATAGAAAAATTATGTAAAAACGAAACGATAGGAAAAACAAAATATTATATACAATTTACGTTAAATATTACTAAAATATATAAAATTACGGTATTGGAAATGCAAAAAAAAAACTAAACCAATCAAAAACATAGGATTTTTGATAAATATAAATTTAAAATCTTGCATCATATTAAATAATTGAAAACAAAAACTAAATCAATTTTCAGTTATTTTTAATAAATTATATAACGATAACGCGTTTAAATCATAAAAAAACATCAATATTATGTAATAAAAGCATTATATGCTATAATATACATATATGTTAAGTATTAAAAAATGTATTATCTCCATAAAAAAAAATATAAAACAGGTAGTTATTACATAACGTTAATGTGTATCAGAAGGAATTGCACTTATATAATATCAAACAAAAAAACACATTGTTATTATTCATAATTAAAAATGCTGACTAAATCGATAAAATTCACGCATCATAATCATGTAATACGTAATATTAGAAAATTAAAAAGATTTTTTCCCAAAAACATTTATAATGGATTAGAAAAATTTAATCTTTACACAAAACTTTCGCGGACATCAAGGTCACGCGGTTTATTCAAAAGTTAATTTTATAAAAAAAGATCGCGTCTTAACGGCACTTATGCGTTTCTTATAATAACTACGATAACATAGAACATATAAATAAATACCTCAATAACAAACAAAAATAAGTATAAAATAATTTACTTTAATAAATTAAAATAAATACCTCAATTTAAAGAAACGTTTTCGGGCATAGATGATCAACTAACAATACAGAGTGGACTTGATTAAAGCTAAAAAAATTGTGCAGTGTGTTTTCGATTTTAATCGAAGTACTCTGTATTATTAGTTGATGATGGGCTATGCCCGAAAACGTTTCTTTAAATTGGGGTATTTATTTTAATTTATTAAAGTAAATTATGTTATACTTATTTTTGTTTGCTATTGAGGTATTATTTATTTTACTTTTATAAATATTAAATAAAAAAGGTGTATGGATTTATCTACAAGTAGAACATATGTTTAAAGGTTTTGAAACTCTGTATGAACAAAGAATACAGTGATGATTATTACTAAATTTAAGCTAACAAATTCTGTTATAAGGAAATATATTATTAAAAAACGAATGCAAAATTAATCTGAATCATAATAAATATTTACTGAAAGATTATTATACACACAATTACATAAAACGCTTATAAAATACATACATACATATGCATAAAATGTATTAATATACACACTTTATTCCCATAAACATTT
This sequence comes from Icerya purchasi, assembly GCA_039619475.1. Classification (NCBI taxonomy): domain Eukaryota; kingdom Metazoa; phylum Arthropoda; class Insecta; order Hemiptera; family Monophlebidae; genus Icerya; species Icerya purchasi. Next base: position 265,718,754 of record CM077115.1, on the reverse strand, counting down.
AATAATAATGTAACCAGTTAAATTTAATTGTAAATAAATATCGTAAAATTATAAATTGCATTTAAATTTATTTAAAGTCATCATAATTATTTATAACTGTAAATTGTAAGTATAACTATGCATGTGTTTATATATGTTGTGTGTCACATTCTTTGTATAGGAGAAATAAAAAAAATAAAAATAAAAACTAGTTAAGGAATTGAACTAAAAATTAGTACCACATAGGTGACGCGGAAAGGTTAAATTTAGATAAATCTTACGCAATTATTACAAACCGATTTTGTATCGAATAAAAAATCAATTTTAAACAATTTTCAGGTTAAATTAAAATACATTTCCAAGCAATTACTTATCAAATATTTTAAAGAAAAATAACTATCACCTTTTGTGGAAATAAACTAAGATAAAAATCATATGAAGTTCTCTTCTACTATCTAATAATCATTTGCTTCTAATAACTTTCGAAAAAAGAAAATTTTTGGTTAAGAACGTAGAATAAAATAAAGAATAAGAACACCTTTTTTTTTTTTTTTTTTTTTTTCGTATTTAGAAACATTCTTTAATATTATAGTTTTTTCATCCTTGTTTTTTTTTTTTTTTTTTGAGTTAACGTACTAACAGAATAGTGGTGTTCACAAACAGTTAATAGAAAACAGGAAAACTTACCGTTAAGTGTGAACATATACACGGGGTTATTATCAAGACACATCTACGCTAAAGGGTTAAATTTCGTTACATAATGATATTCTTACGGCTCCAACCGAGATCTTTTCCAGCAGCCGTCTGGTAACGCTTTTCGAATGTCATCTACATTCTCTGCTTCTTGGCGTAAATGGTCTAATTCTTCTTGATAAGATTTTATTTGCTGACTCTAAACACAATAATTACGACTAATTAAATACAAAGAATCGTTAAATAAGCTACAATTAACATGTGTTTGTATGAATTTTAAATAAAAATTTGGATAAAAAATATAACTTAATGGTTACTACGATTACTGAAATATAAAAACTTTTTTTTGACAAGAGAAAAAAATGTATATTATCAGCTACTGAATAAACACATATACAGGGGTGCGCCAAACCACCTGGTCACCCCATCCGAAATCTAGAATATCTGGTAAAATAAAAAGTTCACTAAATTCACTGTGCCACATCGACTAGAAAAATTTGGTATTATTCCTTAAAAATTCCAAACCAGATACCGCATTTGCAAACTTGCTAATTTTCCACGCATTTTACTCATTTCGGATTAATTTCAGTCCAATAACGAAAGTTCCAATTATTATAATTACTTTTATGGACGCATTCGCTCGAAAACAAAATCTCTCGATGAAAATAATGAGACTGGTCTCGCGCCTAACTGCAAGATGCTCATAGTCGTATACGATCGCCGTTACTTAGAATTCAGTGAAGCTGCGCTCGGAACAGATAAAACTTGTTGTTGCAATAAATTTGATGAATTAAAATTCTTGATACAGCCGAATACTTTTCTCGAAGTCCCACACTGTCTGAAGAGGAAACATAAGCAGAGGTGGTAATATTGAAGGACCACATATTTCAAAACTCGCTGAAAAATTTTTCTCCCTTTGTTCTTAAATTTCGAAAAAACTTACCTGAAAATGAAAACATAACTATGGGAAATACTCTCGCCGTAATCGTTCGGCTACAGAAAAAAAAATTCCTATATTCTTTCAGTATTTGAAGCATATATTCTTAAGATTTATATTATTACTTTTTCACTACCAATGAAATCAACAAAATCTGGTTAAAAAATATACAGTTATCATATCAATTAACAATTTTCAGAAATGCGTTAATAAAAATTCGACAGCAGTTGATTTGTAACCTTTTAAACACCAACCTGCTCGACTAGACAACAATAATGTAACTCAGCGAAGTGAACCGTGAACAATTCAGAGCAAATAAAATAATCTAATGTACTTGTACTTTTTTTACTCGTTCAATACAATTAAAGATCACGCTCAAAAAATTTGGAATATTTAAAATATGCTAAAAAATACAAATATACGTATTAAAGTGAAAAAGAAAAATTAATATCGGAATATTAAAGAAACAAACAGAAATTTATTTATTTATGTAATTACAGTGCAATCTCCGTAATCGCAACTAATTGCTGCAGGGGGATGTTCGGATTATGGAATGTTTTCGGAAAAATCTAAAAAAAGACAAAAAAAACTCAACTTTACATATTATTGTATTATCAACATAGTTTTTGTTATTTTTATTTACATAGAGATGTTCATATTTTAATTAAAATTTAATTTACAAATTACAGATTAAAAAAGAACAAAAAAGCTTATATAGTTTTAAAAAATTAATTTTTTTTTAAAAAGTCAGTTATTTTTTTTTTGCTGAAACTTCTGCAGAAACTTGTTTACTGCTTCTTCTCTCAGACGTTGTAAGAGCAGGATTTGTTGCCACGGCATATCGTTCTCTGTTGCCCATTTCAAACAGTGATTGAAACGGGACACTGCTTCTTTGTGCTTTACTGTTTTTTGTTCCATATTCTTGGATTCCAAATGCTTTTTCACTGACGGAATAAACTCATCATGAAACCACTCCTTGAAAAGCGTAACGTTCATTCAAGCTTTTGCTTGACGACCTTTATAAAGAACAGGCAGTTTGCAAATTTTTGAAATCCCGAGGCTTTTTTGATTTTCCAATAATAAGCAATTGAAGCTTATGATTTCCTGTTGCATTGGCACACAAGGCATGAAAGTTATCCGTTCTTTTGATATCTTTCGACCTGGGACTTGAGCTTCATTTTTATGAACAAAAGTCTTTTCAGGCAGAAGTCTCCAGAAAAGGCCACTCTCGTCTGCGCTGTAAATCTGTTCAGGAACATGATTTTGAGCTGCGATCGTTTCATAAAATTTCTGCTTAAATGGCTCTGTTGCCGCGCTGTCACAAGATAATTTCTGTCCAATTATGGCAAGATAACGAATTCCGTGTCTTTTTTCGAATTTATCAAGGCAGCCACCACTCGCTTTGAAATCAGTTACATCGGGATAGATTTTTGTTCGGAAAAATTTGGCTTTTTCCTTCAACATAGGGCCTGAAAGAGGCGTATGGCGAGATCGTTCCTGTAAAAACCACTCATAAACTGCATCTTCAAGAAGTGGATAATTACATGGGCGCATTGCCTGCCTCTTTCCGATACCTTCCTCCAAAGTAAATGCATACGAAAGAATTTTCGTACGCCCTTTTTTCAAGTCAGAGATCGTTGACTTACCGACATTAAACTTACGAGCCAGATTAGAAGTTTCTCCACTGTCGAGGCGCAATAAGATGGTGCACTTATCACTTAATGACAATGTTTTATGTTTCCTTTTATCACCCATTGCACAACAATATGTAATAACTACTTGGAAAGAAAAATGATGACTGACTAAATTCTGACTTTCATCCCACTTATTGAAGAAGAAGAAGGTGGTGGGGGATTCATCGGAAATTAGAGCGAGTATAGACGAAAACAATTCCTGGAAATCTAACTGTACAGCTGCGTATTTTTCGAAGAATTTCCTCTTGCTCACTGTTTTTTTCCATTTTAAGCATCATTACCTTCGACTTTCTAAAAAAAAGCGACGTAATCTTTTTTTTCTCTCGGCCAGTTCGGATTACTGGAGTGTTCGGACTACCAAAGTTCGGATTATGGAGATTGCACTGTGTATTTTAAACATAAAAAAAAAGAAAAAGGAGTTATATAATAAAAAAATTAAATATTTAAAATATAAAAACCTCGTCAATATGTCGCAGTTATTAATTCCAAATAATACTTTCATTCAATTTTTCATTGTTAATCTCATGATTTATATTTTGTTTAACTTTAATTTCTCCCCGGTAGGTACATCAACATCTGAAACTAGCTAAAAAATCCTGGTACTACATATGTATGTATATCGCTATTTACGTTCATGCGTAATTTTTCTCCTTCTAAAATTCTTTTCTAATTAATACATTTTACAGCAAAGTACTGGAAAATGTTTGCTACACGAAATTAAAGTCTAATAAACGAATACTGCACCTGCCGGGATATTTTTATTTTATCTAAATGATTATTTTCAAATTTATAACAGAAGAAAGATAGCCAACCTGAGTTAATCGTACTCTGTTTAGAGTTTCCAGTTCTTCATCTATTTTCGAATTTTCATACATTTTCTGAGCTGCTTGTAATCTGTTTGATAATTCGGTCAACGAATTCTCGTCTATTAACAATAGCATTTTTATTTAGTACTTTCATAATTACATCGTTTCAACCAAGGCCGTATCCACGGGGGGTGTTAACCCCCCCCCCATGAGAACTGAAATAGTTATTATAAACACACAAAAATCTGAAAAAAATCACAAATTTAAAATAAATATTGATGATTTCTTTAGGATGTTCTTACCTACTTTGAAAATAACAGAAAAAAAGTGCTCCACTAAATATATCACACTAGTTAATAACAAGTTTACTGTGCCTTCTTTGATATTCGGTATCCAGCTATGGAGCACGACAGCCAATTCTAATCTTAAGAAAGTACAGGCGTTTCATAATAAATTTCCCCGACGTTTATGCGACGCACCATAGTTCGTGCGCAACAGTATCATCCGAAACGATCTACGAACATTCGCAGTGATTGAGGAAATAAACTTCCATAGTAGTCGATATTATGATTGCTTAATTGGACACATCAACCCTTTTGTTGTCTCTTTGATAAATAACACTACACAACGACAGCTAAAACGTCCCCAACGACTTGCTCCAGAGAACTACTTAAAAATAATGCGTACTATATACATATCGTATGTAACTTTTTAGGCTTATAGCCTCAACATCATTATCTATGATCATAAGAATAATTTTCAGCATGTAATACTGATTATTATCTTAAACAATGGTGTAATTAAAAAAAAAAAAGTTTTCCATAAAATGCTCATAATTTCATCAATTTCTAAAAAAATGCCCCGCAAGCTATTACATCTCTTCTTCTTCCTTCTTCCTCTTCCGGTTATGTAATATTTCTCATTCCCCTTCTTCACTCGATAGAGATTGATCTTCTGCGTAATCGTGGTGATTTAGACATTGAGAGCAATGGGATAGTAGATTCCCTTAACCCGTTCTTCCGTTTCCAGTGACAAATTTTTAGACACTTTTCCCAGTATTCTTCTTTCCTCGAATGACACTCATTCCGGACTATGGCTCAACTCCTATTCTTCTTCATTTTCTAATTCAATCTCCTTTTACCTCTCTATTCGGTCATCTCTTCTTCCTCGCCTGTAGTTTTCTAAATCCTTGCTATCTCTTAAACATTCCACAATCTCGGCTATTTGTCGCCTTCGTTTTAATCACAACCTCCTTCCTGCATCATTTTCTCGGTTTTCATTTTCTTCTGCTCGATTTTGTCCCTTCCACATACATACCTTCTGACTAATACCGTGCCCTATTTGAACGTTCCACCTTTCCTGCTAAACAGTCGTCGTTATACTCTTTTCTACTGTAATTTGGTATTATCCCTAATTCTCCCTTATCGGTGCTTCTTATAATCTCTTATGCTTTTCTACTTCTGTTATTCCTGCCCTCCAATTTGTTTTATCCGCTATCCTTAGGCGCTTAAGAACACTTTTCTTGGGCCAATATCTTCATTGACAAACCCATTAAAAAAAGGAAAAGTGAAGCCTGATATCTATTTTTTTTTTTTTTTTGACACAGCAAAAGCCGAATAATAAAAAAGTAAAAAAAAATTGAGAATTCTTTTATACACTCTACTAAAAATAAAAACAATTAGCCGATTTTTTCATTTTTTTCAACTACCTTAAAAAGATTACGACTAAAGCTTTACTTTCACTAATGTATTCAAAACAGGATATAACAACAGTCTTTTTTTAATTATAATTTTGTTCGTTTTTTTTTTTTTTTACTTATGCGTGAAATAATATTGATCTCATATCAGCTGCCATAATACGAAAATTATTTTATGCTATTAATTCTGAATATTTTTAAATACAAATTTCGAGCCGTTCAGAAATTCTATCTTAATTTATAAATCGATAACTGCTAATTTGTTAAAAGTGAAACAAAAAAAAAAACAGTTAATTTAATTTATATCAGCTCTGCCCTTATAATTTAATATATTAAAAATATGGCATTTAAAATGGTTACAACATGCAAAATAGCAGGCAGCGTAGCAATAAAAACTGTATATAAAAATTAAAGTATATTTTCATTATTACCATTACTAATTTAGACTCACCAATATCATGCAAATCGTTCAGTTCTTTTATTATAGCACTTATCTCCGCCGCAGCCTTTTCAACTTGGTTCTTAGCATCAGCCGCGTTGCTTTTTGCTTGACTGACCTTTTCTTTAGCCTTAAACAAAATTAACATAAATTTTTGTATTTAAAAAAGAAAAAAGAAAATCGTTCAAGTGACAATTTAACTCGCCCATTCTAGTTGATTGTTAATTTTCTTTGGTTTCTAGTTTTATCGGTAACGACACCTATTTTCTGGTGCTACATTAGAGGTAAATGAGATAAGGGGTGTAGTGAATATATTGCTATATTAGATATTTATTTGCAATAAATAACGTTTAAAATTTTGTAGTCAAACATCACTTATGTTTTTTTTAGACTTTACTAAATGTTCAATCATTCAAAAAATTTTTAAATTTCCGAAAATCGCAAAAATAAAGGGAAATAATTCTAAAACATTCATTTTGTAATAACAGTTTTATTATCATGCTCCTGAAATCTTTCTTTTCCACACTTTCATTATATTCATACATATTTATAGTGATAGCGGGGTAGTCCAGAAATTATTCCCTTGGATTTATTTATATACTAACTAAACCTGGCCAAGCTGCGCTGTGGCTCAGATTGATTTTAATGATTACGAAAGTAAATAAAAGTATTGTAGTAAACATAGATTCATTGAAAAGACACACCATTCAATTTGATGGGTTATGCCCGAAAACGTTTTAAGGTATTTATCTAATTTATTTTTATAAATTATTTTGCCCTTATTGTTTGTTATTAAAGTTTGTTTTATTATATATAGATTTTTAGTTTGTTATAATGTTGTATTATTTTTTTCGAAATAGACACGCAAACCATAATTACATCTATATATATATATATATATATATATATATATATATATATATAGTTTATAGCAAAATTAGCATTTTTACAGACTATTTCAAATTGCTGAAGATTACCACTGAAAATAAATTTCTCTATTGTATTATTAATTACAATATGTCAAATTTTATTACTTTTCTCAAATATAAAAAATTTACAGTCTTAATTTTTAAACATACGGTTAATTTATATATGTATAATGTTATATTATGAATTCAATTTGTTCCGAATCAATTTTTTTTTTTTTGGTAAAACAGTTATTTTCTCTAGTAAATGCGCACTTTATCCGAAAATTCTTCATTCCACACATGTAATTTCTGTATAGTCACGGAGAATAACAAGCAGCGAATAAAACGAACTGATTTCTTCCGTTTCACTAAAAATCCGTTATAATTCAGTTTTTCTATTACACACATACATATATTAAAATGGTCTCTGTTTGTTTCCCCTCAGGATTGAGTCCCGTTTCCTGAAACCAGTGAGACGAATTCGTTTTAATTCGAACCGGACTGCTTCTTGTTTCCTTCAAACATTAGGCTTTTTCTTCTTTGATACGGAGAAAAAGAATATCTTTTTATCAAGAAAAATAAAATAAGAAAACGATAACTATTACTCACTAGGGACACAGCTCGCAGTGTATTCCGTGAATAGAGTAAATTACATAATAAGGAACAAAAAGAAAACTCAATACCAAAAAAAAAAAAACATACATATACATTAATTTTACTCGACAACGCGCAACTAGAAAAAACATTCAACAAAATTCACAGCGGCTTCGAGCCAAAACAGAAAACATTTGATGCTTAAAAAAAATAAATCAAAAATGCATTAATAAACTACTAGCAACAACACGACGAGTAAAATCTTAATTTCAAAACAAAACCGAAGACGCCGGTTGGCCACTATCGCATAAACTCAACAAAACTTATTTCCATTCCCCGATCTAACGCAAACTAACCCAACAGTACACGACTATATATCAGCTCGCTAACCACTCAATACAGCTCGATATTGCATTTACCATCAATGAACCAAACAAAAGACTATGTCGAAGAAGATTAACAAAATAAATGAATATTCTCGAAATTAATTTTCTAATTCAGACAATGCCCTTAGATAGCGGTAAGCATACCGAATCCGTATCAATATGTGTGTATTAATTATAACGTAATTCTTAGGCTACCCCCCCCCCCCCCGGTTAGAAAAAACGTTCCAATTTTATGTAACGAAAAATGTAACGAAAAAATGTCTTAATTTTACATAATGAAAGTTAAATGTTAGGATAGAATTTTTATGATTATGTTACTTTTGTATCGATGCCAGTAAGAATTAGATTGTAAATTTTGATCATTTTATACAAAGCATAGAAGAGAAAGAGACAGAAATAAAAGCAAGAGGGGTCAAGGCTTGCTTTTATTTCTGTCTTTCTCTTCTATACTTTGTATAAAATGATTAAAATCTACAACGTAATTTTAAATCGGTCCATATGAACATAATAACATAATCACAAAATCCTATGAAATATAACAAACGTTATATAAAATTGGGAGATTTTTTTCGGACATTTTTCGTTACTTAAAATTGGGACATTTTTTCTAATGGGGGTAGCCTAAGAATTACGTTGTAATTAATATATATATATACAGTGAAGATCGATTATAGTGACATATCAGCTGTAGTGACGAATTCAGTTGGAATTGATGGAATTGCATAAAATTATATGTTAATTATTTCGGTTATTGTGACCAACATTTTGGCACGCAAATAGAAAATGACTGCCTATAACGACATGGCGGCTCAACCTTTAGCTTCAACATTTTTTGTACATTTAACAAAAGCTGTACTTTGATTTTTTTTCCACGGAAAAAAATAAGTTTCTATAGATGGAAAATAATTTTGTACAATGATCATTACACCCACCAGCAAAACATGTTGATGTTAATTTCTAGCATCGAATGATGTGGCACAGCAGGAATCGTAAAAATGCGCACGCATATTTTCTTTAACCGCACATATTAATTACGCTAATCGGTTTAGGATTCAACAGATTAGAAATATACTCGTACTTGCCCTAAAATTGTACTGATTAAATAATACAGTAACCTAAAAGAAGGTTCTTTGAACATGTCAATTATTATGAGAAATTATTATTATCAGAGTTTAAGAAATGAACATGAAAAGTACAAGCATAAGAGAGTCGAACATTTATTGTTGTAAAATAATAATTTCCATTTGACCTAATTTTAAATTTATCATATTTAAACGACCAGATCACTCTAAAGCTGAAGATGGTTACTGATTTAAATAGCAGGTTTTTAATTAATTTTCCTGTATCAAGAGTATTTATTGTTTAATTATGCTAATGAGAAACATTAAGTAATCAAATCGTTATGTAAATATTCCGAAGGAAACCTCAGTTCCGGAACAGATTAAAATTTAGATTTGTCACACTGCTGCATTTGACCGATTTATATACATGAATTTTTTTTTTCTTGTTTAATCAGTCTGATTCCTTCCAACGAAAATAAAGAACGCAGAAATATTCCTTTTTTGTGTGTGCATGTGGGGGGGGGGGCGACATACGAAAAACCAGAAAACCAAAAAAGTCGAACAAGTCTAATAATTAAATGTTAAAACCGTACAGAGTGCATGCATTTAAGTGAACGCGGCAATAAAATTTGTAGCAAATGCACCCACGGAATGTACAACTCGTAATTAGAAAACCGGCGATAAAATTTTACACTTACCGTAATTATTACTGCTTGATCTGCCTGCGAACGCTTTCCCAGTTCATCAACTTTTTCGGCAGTAGCATTTACTCGACCACTTAAATCGTTTGTTCGCTTTTGCAAATCGTCCGCCTCTGACTTAATCATATTCGTTTTTTTCAACACTTCCGTCGCCTGCAATTAAATATATTACTATTCAGACGAGGTCCTCAGTATTTTATCGTTAATTATAAAATATGCAAAAGTAAAAACTGATTCGTTACATTTGAAGCGACATTGATATATTCGCGTTCCGCTTCTTGAGCTATGGCTCTGGCGTTCTGCGCGTTGGTTTCTGCACCAGCTAATGCATCTTCCGCCATTTTTGTTTTGTTTCGAACATCAGTTAACTGCTTTTGAATAGACGGAATTTGCTTTATCGATTCTTGAGATTTATCTTTACTATCTTGAACTTGCTTGTCAAATTCTAAAAAAAAAAGAGAAAAAAACGGAATCAATTATTCATCCCTTACGACTGAGCCGTCGTAAGCTCAAATGTTAAAAATCACGTATAACATTTACGTCTTGATCCATCGTCAATATAAGCCATCTACTACTAAACAAAAGCGTCGCCGAAAACATTATACGCAACTCTAAAGTATATAATGTCTGTTTAATGTGTATTTTTAAAATAAAAACCTTTGATTGTTTTGTGCGTTTCCTGCGCTTCTCTTAGCGTTTTTTCTCCTAAACGCACCGCTTCCTCGGCCTTCGAATTTGCGCCATCAGCGTCAGCTAATAACTCGTCGGCTATCTGTTGCTGTGCGAAAACCTGCTTCAATAAATGATTAGCTTCGGCAGTTAAAGTTTTTACACTTTCTACAAGGTCCGCGTTACTTTTTAATATTTCATCTATTTCGTTCGAAAGATCATTCGCCTGCACATACATAAAGCGACGTAAAGATAAAATATATTTTTTATTTTATTTAAAAATAAATATTTGTTCGCACTTTCGCCCGTTTGTACTTATATCTGCGTTAATTTCATTGCTTAATCGGTTACTTTAACTTTTATTTGTAACTTCGGCTTACGTTCATTTTGATGAAAATTAGCGAAAAAACATGAACCTTTGTAAGTGTTTAATATGCAGCTGCGGACGAAATGTCTAAAACCCTTTAGGTTCACGCAATTTTTCAAAAAAAAAAAAAAAAAAAGTTTATTATTAGTTCCCCGGCGGATAAATTTCATGCAAATTTTACCTTTCAGTTATACTTATTTTTTGAAATCTGGGATATTCAAAACATAATTAAAAAGAACGGTAATTATTATAAAATATTCAATAAAATTTATATATATATATATATATAGCATATATATAACACCAATATAATCTGCCGATCTCTAAAAAAAGAAAAATAATAATTATACATGTACAGTTGCTCATTTACTTCAAACTTCACTGAAACTGAATGGCATTGTATAAAATTGTTAAGGAACAAAGGAATATCTATTTTACAAGAGCACATATATTCTATATGATCTTAATATTTCATCAACTAATAATCGTACAATTTTAAACAAAAAGTTATATAAGAATTTTAACAAACATATAAAATATTCACACAATTAATAACATAGATATGAAAGCATACAATGTATTACGATAATAAAAAAATAAATATAAAAGATTTCAAACTATATCGTTCATGATGACGATATGTACGAGCTTTTAATTTATCCAGCAACGATGATTTTTAGTTTTAGTTTGATTTGTATCTTTATTAAGGGTTTTTTTTTTCTTTCTGGTTAATTTCTTTTAGATACTAATTGTATTTACGATTGTCAAGTGGTAATTAATAAAAGCTGGCTGATAAACGAGGAAATAATTAAAATTAAAAACTGAAATTATTAAAATATTTTTTAATAATACCATCTTCACGAACTAATTATTTTTCAATTAAACTAAACAACGAACTAATATAAAAAAATAAACCCTGCGTAAGGAAAACGAAAAAGACCCGAAAACAAACGATTTCGAATAAGAGTCCAAATACACTATTAATACTATAAAGAAAATTCTATTATCCGCGTGTCTATTTTCGGTAGAAACCACGTTGAACGAATTCATCTTAACTCTAACGTTTCGAAACAGATTACACTGTTCATCATCAGAAAAACAACTGACCAAAGAACATGTGGATATAACTTCATCAATAACAAAAACCTTTTCTCCTTTAAATCAGTGAAAATTCTGTTTTCAGCTGGTATTTAGAAAATCACATTATGCGGAGTAAAAAATAGAAATGATTCGCTCAAAACGATCATGAAAGCTCGCTCAATTTAAATTTCGAAAGTGATTTCATCATCCACTTCGAAAGAACCTGTTGCAAATTGTCCATAATTAAACGGAAATATTATAGATAACAAAAAAAAAAAAAAAAACCTTTCGATCTTACTTTTTTTTAGTTCTATTTGCACTAATACCCGAGCAGTTTTAGAAAAAGAGACACGATATACTTACGGTTTTCAATATAGCGGTTGAATTTGAATTAATCGATGCGGTATCAATTGAAGGAACGTTCAACGCGTATATGTCAGTAAAAATAGACAACGCTTCTTCGTACGCAGAAAGCACTTTTTGTTTTACATCATTCGCTTGATCAATGGTCGAATTTAATCTTTCGCCGATAAATAATAAGGTAGAATTTAAATGTTTTAATTCGTTTCTGAAATATTATGCAAAAAATAATCTTATTAATGAAAATTCGTATCAACCCTCTTTCCTTTTTTTATAAATAAATAAATAGTAACTGGAGGAAACGTTCACGCACTACATTTCACAAAGAATGTGTCAAACAAACATTACATTTTTTTTACACTTACATTAATGATTATTTTCCTTATATACGCTTCTTTAGACTTTTTAAGTTGTATCGAACTATTACTTGCTTTTAAAAGAAAAAAAATAAGCAACAATTCCTTCTGTACGCAATTATTATTTTACTGCATCAATAAAGAAAAGCCTTTTATTTAAATTTTTTTTATATTACTTTATTTTACAGCTTTTAGTTTTACATTTATAGATGAATGGGAGCATAATAGAACAACGAAAATAAGTTATCCGTAAGAATGTTACAAGAGAATAAGAATAATAAAAGAAAATTAAATTTTCGGCGATTTTAGAAATAACGTGATTTAGCCAGAAATACTAATTGGCTGGATTTTGATTTTTATTTGCACTTTTGTATCAGTCCTTTTCAACTTAAAACCCTATACATATACTCGGAATAATAATGTTAAATTATTAAACACTTCTAAACGCATAGACAAGGCTGCTACTTTCGAGTACTGGTATGTCTCCCCGTTCTACGATGCAACAAACATGTTTGCACGTCAAGTTTTTGACTGTCACGAGTCATACACGCTTGGCGTCGAAAGAACCAAACACACCGTTTTACGACCATGTATGTCACACACAAGTGCAATAACGATAGAAAATCAACTAGCCAACGTCCACTTGGAAACATTTTTTATAAACTCTACATTCGATATATTGTCCGTTTCCTCTTTTATTATAAGCCTATAAAAATCAACGCGTGGGTCATTTAAAAAGCCTGCGTGGGTCACTGTCTGACCCGCGGGTCATAAGTTCGCCTCCCCTGTGACCTATAGATATGTACGCCGTTGTTTTCATTTTGTGGTATCAGTGATGTATTTCATTTTTATTTCTTTCGTGATTTTCGGCTAAAGCTGCTTCAAAATTTAAAAAAAAAGTTTAATTGCTCTCTCAAAAAAACATCAAATATTTCCCGATATCTTCGATTAGAAATACTGGACTAGAAAAATTTATTTCTATCGTTTAACTTACAAAATTACCGATTAAACTGAAAACTATAAAAAAAAAAAAACAACAATAAAGAAAGAACAAACATACGTGATATTCTTCTGCCTGTTGATGGTATCTTTGGCTTTTTCATACGACTCTAATGAAACATTTAGAGCCTTATCGGCAACTGCCCGTACACTATCCGATTTTTCTTCCAACCTTAAAAATATACGAATTATACGCGATTTACGTAAATAGTATAAATAAGCGAATAAATAAATAGAAAATCCATTGTGCGCTGTCGAAAAACCGTACCGAAAGTGCAGTGAAAATAAATAATGTCCTTAAAATATTGCATATTGAAGCTGGACTCGTAACTTTACAACGGCTATACTTACGACTGAACCAGTGCACGCGCTTCTTTTACTATCTCGGACATTTGCTCACTTTGTTGCCCTACTTCAGCACTTTTTGCTTTAGCCTTCGTTAACGCACCTACTCCGTCCGTTTGCATATAATCGATCGCATCCTGCAATTGAAAGACATATTTATATACAGAACATGTACATCAAAAACAAGTGTACATTAAAAAGTCTCCTATTTTTATTCTTTTAAACTAAACTGTTCATTGTCCCCCCGGCTTAATGGTATATAAACCTGGCGAAAAATTATGCCCATCATTTTTTTTCAGTACATAAACACATTACTATATACGTAAGCTAAAAAAAAAATATTATTCCTCGAAACACTAATTTCAACACGTACACATATTTTGATTATAAAATTTTTAACACGGTAAGAAGCGTAAATGCAATCAGAATCGAACAGCAGTATTCGTAACAAAAACAAAAATTGTTCTCAACAATTTTACCGCATAATACGAGAAAATTAAAATATTGGGAGTAATATATATATATATATATATATATATATATATATATATATAAGTAGAGAACTGAGTCGAGAAGACAAAGTGGGGAAAGGATGCTGCGAAATATTCGAAAATGCGTTTATTAATTTTGTGACGATGACGCTACAAACTTGATCTTGATGATCATAACCGTCAATCAATAAAAAAAAAACAAGCAAAAATAAACTCGTTTACCGCATTTAATTATTTTTTTTAGTAATTTAGCCATTAATTTTCTATTATATACTTTGTTTTATTCGGAAACAAAAAACAAAGTATATAAGAATTACGCAACATTTCGCGTCGGGAAATATCAGTAATCACAATAATTTTATATAGCACACGTAATATTCAAATATGAAAAAAAAAAAGTTAAACTGAGAATTTCGAAAATCGTACAAACTTTTGTAATGCAATACTTATGAAAATTAATTTCTTTCCGTTATCTTATTTGATGTATTTAAAAATCAGTCATCAGAGAATAAAAAAAGGAATTCTGTTTATCGATGTTCATACTGAATGGTTACCAGGGAGAATTAAACAAAAGAAAAAAGACTAGAGGTCTTTGATATATAATGTAGAAATTGAGCCTATGAATAATGCAAAAAAAAAATATATATATTCTAAAAATAAACAGAAGAAAAAAATTCTAAAAAAATAAAATAAAAAACGATTATCGAAAAAAAAGAGTGACTTCAGTGCGCATTGCGAATCACAATGAAATTTTTTTTACAATAATAGAAAAGAAGAAAGCGAATGGTAAATTAGAAAAAAAAAATAAGAAGAAGAAGAAAATACAATGAATACAGCACCAATTTAAATTGTTTTTTTTTTTTTTTATTAGAGTACTATTAAGAATGACGCCGAGGTAGGAGAAAGAAGTTAGGGACCTGGCACATGACAAGATTAACTAAGGAACGATCAAAAGGACGAAATGTAAAAACGATACAGGCAGACTCCTCAGAGGAAATAGAATAGTGAAGAGAGGATAAAGAATTTTCTAAAGCAGCAAGGGAGTTGTTAAGCTCCTCATTAGCAGAATACAGATCGTCAGAAGTAGAATAGACTAGAACATCGTCGGAAAAGAATAGCGAACTAGAAGGAATGGAAAGAGAAGAAAGACTATGGAAGTAAATGTTAAAAAGGGTAGGACTAATCCACGATCCCTGCGAAAGACCTTGAAAAACTGTCCTGGAATCAGTAAAGAAAGGGGTAAAAGATGGATAGTTCTGTTCCGAAAAAGATTGAAAACTAAAGAAGTAAACTCAAGGGGAATATTAATGGAAAGTATTTTATTCTGTAGAGAAGGAAGGTGGACCTTAAAGCTGAAGTAGTATCAACGAACGCAGAGATAGTCTCAATTTCTTGTAGATGAGAGATTTATAGATATTACAGAGAAAAAGAGATATGCAATCAAAAGCACCATGGCCAGGACGGAAATCAAACATATTATCAGGGAGAATATTATTATATTCTAGCCACCGGATAAGACGTTTATTAATCATACGTTCGAAAAGTTTTCTTAAACATGAAGCTAGAGAAATAGGACGAAAGGAATTGGGATTCTTCTTAGAAATAGGAATAATAATAAAAAAGTTCCAAAGTGATGAAGTTACGGAAATGCACAGAAAAGAATTGTAAATTGGCAAAAGGGTTTTAATTGCTAATTCAGAAAGGTTTTTAAGGACACGGAATGGAATGTCACCTATACCAGAGCTAGAATTAGAAAAACCAGTCAAGGAAGCACGGAATTCATTGATGCTGAAACTAAAAAAAACGAAAGAGGGAAGAATTTGAGATAGGAAGGGAAGGAGGCCAAGATTCCACAAGGGAAGACACATAGGAGGGAACAACTGAATCAAGAAAAGTAGTGAGTTTATCTGAAAGAAAGTTATAATATGATGGACGTTTCGTACTAGAAGAGCGAAAAGCTTTAGCCATCTTCCAAAGATGGGAATTTGAGGTAGATCTAGAAAACGATGAACAAAAATTGCTTCATGAATTTCTTTTGGATGTTTTGAGGATAAATGTAGCCTTGGCATTAGCCTTTTTATGGGACATGAAGTTAGCAAAGGAAGAACAAGACCGGAAGAGTCTAAATGAAGAAACACACCGTCTTCAAAGGCATTCGTACAGTCTTCGTTCCACCAAAGTGAGGAAGCCTGAAGATGGAAATTTCTTTTGGAATGACGAATTGATGGAGAGGAGGTGTCCAGAGCAGAAGAAATGGAATCAGAGAAAACATTATATTGTTGAATAGGATCAGCGAGGCTGTGTACGTAAGGAAGAGATAAGTCGAAATTAGCTAGCTTAAATTAGTGAAGCGACAAAGTTGATTTACAGCACAAATAAGAAAAATAAATAAAAGAAAAGAAGACGTTACTAAACTATACGATAAGAAACGAAAATATATAACCAGAACGAACTCACACGCCGGTTCTCTCTAACGAAGGAGCTGATAAAACGAAATTCAACGCGATAGATAAACTTTATCACACAATTGAAATGTGCACATAACTGTTATACATTTTAAAAAAGTAAATAAAATCACAAACTATGTCACGTAATTTTACCTGTATTGCCTTTTGGCTGTGCTGTATTGTTTGCTCGGCCATTGTGATATTCGATTCCGCATCGCCAACGGCCGATTTCGCGGCGCGTGTCCAATTACTAATAGCTTGCGAAAGAGCGTTTATTTCTTCTAGCTGCTTATATAGTTCTCCTAACTTACCACTTACAGTTCGACCACCGCCCGCTATAAATAGATTACACAATAAAAATAAAAATATTATCAATCTATCGAAACTTATAATAAAATTTCTCAACACTTTTCGGATTATAAAGTAAAAACAAAAACAAAAAAAAAAAAAAGCAAACTATTACGCTCTTTAAAAATAAAAACTATAATTCCCGTTAAATGATTAATTTCGTCAGTTGTCAGTAAACATCAAATATTTCACAAACAACGAAATCAGTCAATATGAAATAATCGCTATAAAGGGGGTTTTTGAATTCGTGGGTATGTCTCTTTTGAAAAAATCTTCAATTTTCTAAATAATGAGCTCTTCTTCAGGGATTTTTAACACAATTTTAGACACGATCATTTTTCTCCATTGAAACCTACTCTTTATTGCCTGTGATGTTTGTCTTTCCGTTATGTTTACCACATAGTACCCACCATGCTCCCGTTGTTCAATTTTTTTTTAAATAATCTATTTCTAAGATCTATAAACTCCTACTAGCCGTACCCAGGGATTCGTGCATCGAACCATGTACTATTAAATCGGTAAAGATGACAATTTGCCGCTACAGCAAAAACAAAACAAGCACAATAGAGTACAATGTGTAAGAAGTTTAAAACTCCAAAGTCTGTTTTTTTTCTTCTCTTTTTATTATAGCACATGAAAGAAAGAAAAAAAAAAAGGGAGAAACAGCCGTACTTTTAGGAATATAAAATCATTAACGTACATTATAAATAAAATTATATCGAAATTTAATGCTGAAGTTATATGAAAAAATAAATATAAAACATATCTCTTCGATATTCTTCACTTTTTTGACTGCTTTCATTAACGCCTTAAATAAGATTCCCGGAAAGTTTCCCGAAACGAATTTTTCGATCGATAATTTTCTCAAACAGATAATTTTCCAAATTTAAACTTCCTGAATTATTCTACCACAAAAATGTATTTTACCCCAATCGAGTCTCCCGAAAAGATTTTTTCTCAAATCTATTTTCTCTGAAAATATAACACTGCAATTGACTTATTTATGTGTATTTTTTGGTGAAGTTTCAAATGCCGTTGAAATTTATTTTTTATTATTTAACCTATTTTTATTCATTATATTTGTAACAATTTTTTTTAAGCTTTTCCGAAGAACACAAAAAAAGACTAGATACTCCATTGACACAATGACCGTTAGTAATTGTCTAGAATAACGATATTGATGGGAACAAAGTCGTTTCTAGAGGAGTACCTCTCCGATTGCGAGTGCAAGGAGGTCATAGAGTGGAAAAGAGTGCTCCGCATGAGCAATAACCAACCGGCTCTCTTGAAGAGACCATCGAAGTTGCCATATACATCCATCCGCCTCTAATCAAGAAGAATACATTGCTGAATTACTCCTATAATGTCTCAAGAGAAATACTAAGGACCAAATTACAAAAAAGTATCATCGGTCTTGCTAAGCCAATTGCCGGAGGAGCAATAGGTGCTACGAAAGCCATGAGAAAAAAATATCGACAGGACTTGACTCTTAATCCAGCGAACTACAAGATTAGTTTTAACGTAAAAAAAAAACACATTTTTGAAGTTCAACGCATGGCCGGAAGACGAGGCGCCGAACGGAGAACTAGTTGTGTTTGCAACTTATTGTTAGTGGAGCCTAAAACTGTTCTGCATAAGTACGACGTGATTTATCGATGGCACTTGCAAGGTTAGTGCGCCTCCTATTTTATTCCCCCGGCATACTGTTTATCCTTTTCTAGGACAACAAATAGTCAACACGGCTAAAGTGTTCCGCTGACTGTTACATATGCTCTACTACTTGAAAACACGACTGCCTATTACGTCACAGTTCTGGAAGCAATGAAAAGCGTTGCCGAACAATGTCGGTAAATTAATGCTCATAGTTTCCTACTTCGGAAACATTACCATCAGTGTGGAGGTGTTATCGCGAGTGTTGCGCTTTTTGCTGCTGTTCCTCCATCTTGGTCAATCGTTATATCAAAGAATTTAAGCGGATGAAAACCCTATAATGACTTTAAGGTTCGAAAAGGTTCGAACCATTAAGCGGTATACACTTCTCGCATTTGTATATGTGCTGCTAGACCGACGACGTTAGAGTACTACTTTCGAATTACTACGAGATGACAGTCCGAAAGAACTCTTACCGGTAATGGACTACTACTTCGAACTATTATCGTGAGCAGCCGACTTGTGAGGAAACGTCAGGCAGCCGTTCCTCGTGGGATGGTATAATCGGTTCTAGCTACTAAACATTACCGCAAATATACTGGACAGAACAGAAGCATTAATATGATAAGTGTTAAGATGAAAGCATTAATTAAAAGTGGCTGGAATTACAGGTAAGAATGTCGCACCATCACAACAGCATTCAACGAACTCAAAATGGAGACAATCGCCTATTAGATTATTCAAAAACCCTAGGTTAAATCTATAATGTAATGTAACCGTAATTGTTCTGATTAGTATTTCTTTTGAGATCAAAGTCTTTGGAAGATAGTATGCTATAAACTAAGAATCCAAAAAACAAGTAATTCACAACAGCCTGCGTCGCGAATGGCTCTCACCTAATTTTATGTTTTACCTTCCGTGACTTCGATAAAAATACAATGGCTGCCCCACGGGAAGTGAGAGAAACTCTGGTGTGAGTAGGCAACCACTCACAGCGCATTCACTCCGGACACATCTTAAAGCCCATTTAATTAGCTATCGAATGCAACAAACCGGAAGTTCCTACCCTCTCCATCGCCCACAGCATCGATTTGAAAAAAGAGTGTTTCGTCGACCCCTACAGTTTTTTCATGCGGGGCGGGCGGGTTGAAAACGCATCGTAACAGATCTGGCGATCATTGAAGGCCACTTCATCAGCTGTTGAATGCGACAAACCGGAGGTTTCTACAAGCATTAGTACGTGTTTCATAGTCGAAAAAGTGATAGGCGAATTATGAAAAACGCGCGCAGTTTTGTGTTGTCCAGATGGATAAGAAAAACATGGAGCAAGAACAGCGGTATGTGGTTCGTTATAATTGTCGGTTGCAAAAAACGGCTAAAGAGACGTTAGATTTATTAAAAGAAGCGTATCCCGATGATATTCGACTAGGTAATTCAACAATATTTCAATGGCATAGCGCGTTCTCGAAAAATATTCGCGATTCTGCTTGTATTTCTAAGCATTCGAGTCCCAAGCGTATGGATCATTGTTTGCAGGCCAGAGGTGCCTATTTCGAGAAGATTAATATGAATGATGATGATTCTATACCAGACGAGTAATAATTTATATAAAAATTTCGAAATACAGTTTCTTCCGAAATGTTGTAATTTTTTTGTCTAAAAAAGCGGTAGGGGTCGACAAAACACTTTTTTTTTTCAAATCAATGCTGCGGGCGAACGGGGGGAGGTAGGAACTTCCGATTTGTTCGAATGCGCTGTGAGTGGCTGCCTACTCACACCAGAGTTGCTCCTACTTCCCGTGGGACAGCCATTGTATAATAAACATTTTCGAAAATGGGCGGCTTTCCTTTGTTAACAGTTTTATATACTGTTAAATTTTTAAACTATTCCAGTAGCCTACATTGTTTTTACATCGAAAAAGTTTGCATGCCCTCAATATAATAATCACGCATACTTAGTGAGAGTTGAAGAAACAACTGCATAATTTGCTGAAACTTACTTCCTACCTTGAAATTTATTAACTATTTCCAGTCGGACGATTAATTTACAAAGTACCGATTGGAAACATATGTCTTTACATTGAAATGTTCTGACAGGCAGAACATCGGCCAATTTGTGAATAGGAATCTCTTTTCGTCGCGAAAAAAAACAACAAAAAAAAACATAAAGCAATCAACTTGGCCGCTAAATGCGGTGCAAAGTA
Source organism: Icerya purchasi (assembly GCA_039619475.1). Classification (NCBI taxonomy): domain Eukaryota; kingdom Metazoa; phylum Arthropoda; class Insecta; order Hemiptera; family Monophlebidae; genus Icerya; species Icerya purchasi. The sequence goes on along the minus strand of CM077115.1, from coordinate 265,697,545 downwards.
ATCACTGCAACTGTAAAATAATTTTAGTATAATGCATGAAGAAACGAATTACCTCCAACTGTAGCAGCTTGAACATCATTTAATAATTTATCAATACGAGCGAACGTCTGCTTCATTTTTAATTCGAAATCTTCATCGGTAATCACAATCGCGCTTTCAGTAATATTATGTATCGCTTCTTCGATAGCGCGAAGATCGCTTCGATGGGAATCGACCGCATCTTTAACTAAATTATAACATGGAGGACAGTCTACACAGTTCCTCTCACGATTGTACTTGTTCTCCTTGCAGCGATCACAGGTGCGCCCTTCAACATTATCCATACACTGAAAAAACGACATCGGCAAAATTATATAAAATAAGCTAGTAAATATGTAGAAACCTCGTTTATCAGTTTCGATGTGACAACAAATAACGCAGGAATGCTAGATATAAGAATAACAAACATGCCTGTTAACACACATACACACACGCATATATGTATATGTATATATATATATATATATATATATATATATATATATATATATATATATATATAATATATAATGTATAAAATAGAAAAAAAAAAAATCCAAACTCAAAATAAAAAACTTATATAGGATATCATAGAAATAAACGAAAAAAGGATGTGGAGGGAAACATACCAGCAGCTTGTTAATTCAACAAAAATTAATTGTACATAATTTTGAAAATCAGCGAAAGAACATATTTTTCATCAGGAGAGGACTGAATTGCGAAAAGGGTAAAAATAAAACATTAAAATCCGACGCTGTGGAAATAAAATTGGTCAAGCGAAACGGATTTTATAATTGCTTTCACTAAATGTGGAGTTTGTTAATCCGAAACATGTCGCATAATTTGTGACTTTATGTATTTTATAATTTAATTATATTTCTGTGTTTGTTGGTTATTAGCATTTTAATAAATAATCTACATTAACTTAAACTCTGGTAAAGGAAAATGAGTAACAAAATTAATACTGATACAAATCACACATCTGCATGATTATCTTTTGACCGATTTAAAGTAGCAACGATGTGTATATCGTGTTCATTCAGCGGTTGCGTTATCAGATGGTACATGTGTATATCCAGCTGATATTATTTACCGATTTACCGAATATATCGAGTGTATGCTTTTTTGATCAAAAATAGATACGTGCGGTCCGTAATCAATAAATTCAACATAGTTCCACACGTGATCTGAGAACGAAAATCATAGTGTATCACTTTCTGTTCTGTGTGTTTGAGTTATAAACGTCGAAGCCGATATATCGAGTTTTGAGTAAGCCAATACGTGCACTCGCACGTGTTATATGGTTGTTTGATATTTTGCGAGTACCGCAGCCGATCAGTGAGGAATTTTATATCATTCTATAACATATTTTCTCGGGCAATTTGCGAGAATTAAAATTGGCTCAATTGTCCCGTTTAATAATCGGGTTCTCAATTCATCCCTAAACCATAAATTCAGATATTCGTGTTCCTTTTAAGATTGTCGTTAATCTGAGTCGTATCTGTGGCCACTTGTCGATGTGATGTTCGATAATTTTATTTATGAATATTTATGAAATATAATTACGCTGGGCGCTTTCATTTTTACCGGTCGATATAAAATATCCGCGAATAATTCTACTAGATTTCTTAATACGAGTAGTCACCGTTGCATAAATTTATTATAGACGAAAATATCATTTTTGTCATGAATTCGAATAATAAAAATCATCCAGTTTTCTTTATTTACACTGTCAAGTGGTAGTTTTGGGATAGGAGATATTTGTCCATCTCGTTATTTTTTTTTTTTGGCAAGAGACCCTGTGACGTCTTAACCGCAGTGATAAAACGTTTATTCAATTCTTAATTAAAATTAAAAGCTTAATGTTCGTCCAGCTTCTTGAGAAATTTAAAGAAAAGCCCATAATTCAAAAGATTTACAACATTGACGTCAACGAGCCGAGACTAAAATCCACCATTTATAGCATTATGAATATTAACGATTAGCCTAATTCCATACCAAGCATAAATCTTATTAAATAAAAATTAATAAAACACGTTGCGTAATTGTCAAAGTGCCTGATTTATAGTTAACAATAATCTTGCTTTACCTTGGATGAGAACCTAACGAAAATAACCCGCCATTTTACACACTACCTGATTTAATCCGGCATCATATTTAAATGAATTTATAGCTCGCCAATCTACAAACCTGAGCAAAACTATAACGACGTAATTTATTAAACAAGTATTTCCGATTTAGTTGTATGCGACCTAATAAAATAGCGTGCAGCAGCATTTACAGCGCCCAAATTTTGATGGAAATCATCTGTATTCTTCACTAAGTCAAGCACGCATTATCAGTTCAGGTAATCAATTATTCAACTAACGCTGTCTTTGCATCGAAGAAAGCGCTTAATAAATTAATATACTTTCTTGGATTATATACTCACCGAGCACTGTCCAGATGAGTCGCACTGCAATGACGAAGAGCCTATATTATCGCAGTTGCACGCACGGCAGCCCTCGATAGAAAATCCGTAATGATTTGGTGCACACTTATCGCATCGTGTTCCAGTAACACCTGGACGGCAATGGCACTGACCACTTATAATATCACACGTGTTATTTAACGATCCAACAGAGTCGCACTGGCATGACTCACAACCCTAAAATAATAATACAATAAATCCGGGCGTTGAAATTTTACAAATTCGAGATATACATATTATTGTGACGCGTGAAAACTTTAAGCTAAAAGTGATATTAAAATGTTTAAAAAAAAAAAACGTATTGTCCATTAGGAACTACATTAGAGAGACTACATGTCAGTATGACTGTGCATTTTCATCGTAAAGAAGCTCCATGAATTATTATACACCCTGTCAAGAAAGTATCGGGAATTGTCAATTTAAATCTCCCGGGTAATAGCTAGGCAGATAATTTTTTTTTTCCAGGTTGGTACAACTGTTTTGTATTATGATGCCTATTTTTAGCGCGATCTGTCAACCTCTGTGTTTACAGCAGCTGTTAAAATCAGTCGACCTTGAAGTGTTTTGTCGAAGTTTTACAATGAGTGAAAATATTGAACAACGTACTTGTGTTAAATTCTGTGTTTCGAACGAAATTTCTTGTGCCGATACACTGAAAATGTTACAGAAGGCTTTTGGTGAATCTGCTTTATCAAAAACGCGGGTTTACGAGTGGTACAGAGCGTTCAAGGATGGTCGGGAGACGGTCGAAGACATGCCTCGCTCTGGACGGCCTTCAACGAGTGTGACCGATGATAACGTCGATAAAATCAAGGAAATCGTTGCTGAAAATTGTCATGTGAGCTTGAGAGAGATGGCTCATGGATTGGGCATGTCACACGAGAGCGTACGTACGATTGTGCACGAAAAATTGGGTATGCAACGCGTTGCGGCTCGGCTTGTTCCGAAAGACCTGAATTTCTTTCAAAAAAAGTACCGAGAACAGGTAGCTGCAGACATGCTGGATCGAGCCAATTTGGATCCTACCTTCTTGGAAAAGATAATTACTGGTGACGAGACATGGGTGTACGAGTACGACACGCTTACGAACCAGCAATCGTCCGAATGGCGGCCAATTGGCGCGCCAAAGCCGAAAAAACCTCGCCAAAGCCGATCGAAAGTGAAGATCATGTTGATTGTTTTCTTCGATATTCGAGGCGTGGTACACTATGAATATGTGCCAGCCGGACAGACAGTCACCAAAGAGTTTTACTTAAGTGTTTTGAGACGTTTGAGAGAGGCTATCCGTCGTAAACGTAACGATTTGTGGGTCGACAATTCTTGGATTCTCCATCACGATAATGCGCCGTCTCACAAAGCCATAATTGTGAATGAGTTTTTGGCCAAACACTCGGTAAATATCATCGAACAACCGCCGTATTCACCAGATTTAGCACCCTGCGACTTCTTTCTATTCTCAAAACTCAAATTTCCGCTACGGGGAATGCGCTTCGAATCGATTGATGACATCAAGACGAATGCGACGCGAGAGCTAAAGGCCATCCCGGAAACCGCCTATCAGAAGTGCTTTGCCGAGTGGAAAAAGCGTTGGCATATGTGCATCGCTTCAAATGGATGTTATTTTGAAGGTGACAAAATAAATTTGGATGAAAATTAAAAATTGTTCGTTTTATTTAACAATTCCCGATACTTTCTTGACAGGGTGTATAATCGTGGTAAATGGAATTTTTGAATGCATGTGATGATACTTTTTTCTGACAGCATCGTATTTAAAACTGTTTTTATAAATTTTTTTGTGTTGTTTATCGAGATTCAAAAACGGTTTCGTGTGAAACTGCAGATCAGTTACTTTGTTCCTTCTAGCTGCGCAGTCACCTTCTCCGTAACGAATTATAATCAATCGCAGGCAAGATGTATTTGAATTTTTCCTCCGTCAGCCATATTTTACGTTTTTCCCTCCTTTTTATATATCACTTTCTATATTTATTTTATTATTTTTATTATTATCACGGATTGCCCCGATATATGCGCGTATTTTAAACGAAAATTTAACCTTGTAGTTCATTTTCGTATTCATCTGGTTTCGAAGGACCACTAATTGGAACTATCAATGAAATTATCTAGTAAATATACTACGATCAATTGTTTGAAAGTCACCGTACGTCGATCCGACCATCTTTATTAGTCTTAAAGAAACATCATCAGTATTTGTCAGGTTCAAGTAAGCATTGGACCCACACAAAAATTAAAGGTTGTAACAAGCGAAGCTGGTTAATAGGGAGAGTGTTATAACAATTGTTGCAACTGAACTACGTTAGTTTACCTCGATAATTAGTTGTGGTTAAGTTTAAATAAGTTTTTTTCTGACCTATCGATTAGCGTTTTATTACTAAATCCCGGTATTAGTAGTAGAACTATAGATTTAATGAACTATAACTATAAGTTGATTTTTGTATACGAGTAAGCTGTGTTTCGGAAATCTTTTACTTATGTTTAGGAAAATTATTACGTCTGAAAATTCAAAAACACAAAGAAATCATTAATCAATAAATTACACAGTAAACAATACTGACATATTTTAACTCTGAAACATATTCCTTATTAACGATTTTTCAGTATTTTTTGAAATTACACGTATTTTTATTAAATGTAACTTTGAAAATTTATTTAATGATTACAGCTGAGAAAATTTTATTAACAAAAATGAAATTCCGATAACACGCTTTACATACCTGACCGCTGATTATATTAAAATAACCCGGCGCGCACTGATCGCAATTCGTTCCGATCACATTGACCTTACATTGACACTGCCCGGAATATTGATCGCATAATAAAACACCACTGTCGTGTTCCAACGTGCCCACCGAATAGCACTGACACGGTTTACAGTCACCTTTTATTAATGACAAAGCATCGCCAAAATAACCTATAACAGATTAACGTAGGTAATTACTAATCCCAAAACGCAACATCTACCGCGAACAAAACAAAACTGCTTAAATTTTGTTTAAATTAACATTTATGAAAGTATTCAAAATTTTGACGGAAATATAATTAAACAAAAAAAAAGGAAAAAGTAAAATTCATAAAATATATTTTACCTCAGAAATTCGATAAATATGAAGCATTTCTTCACGCAGTTACTACATAACCTACATGCCACTAAGTAAATATGAACACGCGGCGAAATATACAAAGCTCTACCTTGATAAACTCCTACTGCAATACAATCAGAATTTTCGTTTCGTCCTCATTTTGCTTTTATTTACTATCCATTTTCCGCTGTTCTTACTTCCTTGCCGGTAAAAACCCACCACTGCGCATATTTATACCATTCGATATCTCAAAAATAAACGAAATCTGCCCTAATATATCAAGTCGGAAGGAGCCAAGTCTGGTGAGTAAGCTCCGCATGGGCCAGCACTTCCCAGTTGAATACTTTAAACGTGTCGCGAACCGATTTTGCTGTATTTTGGATAGCCTAGTTGCTAGAGCGCTTGACTTCCGTTACGGAGGTCACGGGTTCGATCCCGGGCGATGACAGAACTTATTACAAAGAATTAAATTAAAATATTCGCTAATAATCACACGTGGAAGGCAATGGCAAACTACCACGTACAACCTCATACGCGCGCTAGGTCAGTGTACACACACGGGGGACTGCACTTGTAACGCGATAACAAGCAGCTACTATCAGTTCCGAATGCAGTCTTGCGTGTGTACAACTGCGTTGCATATAAAATAATTGCCTGGTACACAAACTATATCGGCACAGCTGAAAGTGTACAAATAGGTTGCGCCAACGCGCTATGTAGCGTACGGCACCTAAAGAAGAAGAAGAAGAAGAAGATGGAGCATTGCCATGAAGAAAAATTACCTCGGTTGCCTTTTTTGATATTCTGGTCGTTTTCCGAGCAGCGAACAGCTTAAATCATTAACTGCTGTTGATGAACCATTATTTCGAGTATATGTAACTTTATTAAAAGTAAAATAATTTTGTTCAATGACTATTTTTATTATGTTAAGTAGTTGGTTATTATAAATATTATTATTTGAGACTCTCTTTTTTTTGATATACCAACTTTAAATTGTTGATTTATACTATATAAACCGTTTTATTTTCCTATTTGACCCCTCAATGTGATTTAGATTTCTGATCACACATAGTGAGTTGTGTTCTTAACTGATGATGGGTTACACCCGAAATGTTTTTCTAAGTAAGCCTTCATTTTATTCTTAAATTTGTTTTTTATAATTGTATTTATTATAAATTACTATATTTTATAATTAAGTTAATTTACGGTAATGTGTACACCTTCCGTCGTCCACGCACTACTGCACTCGCTACAGTACTCGTACATACACGACATAATCACTTCATCGGTTTTTCCAAGGTTAAACTTGCATACGTAAGTCATTTATTTATGCATGTGCAAATACTTTTTTTATGACGTTTTCCTTCCCTTATGCCACTTGCTACTTTTTATTTGTTAGTAATCGTACGTTGCAGTTAAACATTTTAGGTGATTCTCTACGTCAAACGTTGTTTTCTTTTACCCAGAACCCTATCGTTGTCCTTTTTTTGTCGCCTTTTTTTATAGTGTGCAAATATTTTTTTTGACCCACTGCATATATATACATATATCAAAAATACAACAGTGAAAGAATAAAAACGACATCATTGAAGAAAAAGTTACAACTTTTAAATCAGATTTCCATTTGGCACAGATATTAAAGAGACATGGTATGGAAAATTTCAATACAAAATGAGAATTACAAAAAATAATAAATACATAATTTACGATAAGGTATACTTCACAACTGTTCGAATTATTCAATATCTTTTCCATAGAATTTTTTTTTTAGATTTTAAACAAAATTCAAAAGTATACATTAACACGGAAACATAACTAATTTATTTTCAAATATACAAAAATTAAATATACGGTAGCATTCAAAGCCGTTTTGTAAACGCGTATATAAAAAAATATGGGAAAAAATATAAACGCTAATTAATAAATAACTACCATTATCATATTTTCATCGCCAATTTTAATAGTTTAACCTCTGACCCCTAATAACATATTTGCTTCAATTAAGTTTGGTAATCCAACTGAAATGTAGTATATACACCGTGCTGAAACTTTCAAGTTTATAATAACCCCTCAAAAATAAGAAAAACATTATGCGACACATTCATTTAAACATCCCTGCCACGTGAAATATTTCTTTCCGTGTAAATATTAACGCAAAAACCAAATCTGTATAAAATTTCTCCGCTTAGATGGGAATAATTAAACATACGCCTGCTCTTTTTGAACAAATTATTCTCTCACCCCAGTAAAGTAAAGTAAAGTAAAGTAAAGTAAGTCCCATATTGTCGGGGATTGTGAAGTTTTAAGGTTCACAATGTATAAAGCCCGGAGCAAAGTTAAAATTTCGTAATCAATAATCTAAATTTATTTTTAATCTATAAACATTTTGTTTTGTTAATTTTTGGCCTGGCTCGATCGTATCACATTATTTAATACGCTCATAAAATTGCTCACTAAGCTCGTCTACCATTTCGAAAAGTTTACACTGTTTACAGGCACACTATGAAAAACCACCCTTCGATTGATTTAATATTAAACGATTCAATTTGTTCTATGAAAATGTGTAGTTTTAATTTTTGCTACGTCATTAGTGCGTTAAAATATTACGTATGTAATTTCGATTACCAGGTAAACATCGATCGCAGTGAGATCCACCGGTGTTGTAAATGCACTTTAAACATTCGCCGGTAGTTCTATTACAATTTCCGATTGCGTTTGGATCTACGTTCAAATTACAATCGCAAGCCTGGCAAGTTGTTTGACGTCCGAATTCACCGTTTGGATCACCGTAGTAGCCATCACTGCAAATTTCACAGTGCTGTCCTAATCAGATGATTCAGGGAAAAAAGAATAAAATGCAGAATAAAAAAACTAAATTATAAAAGCATTTTCAAACTAAACTGAAAATATATTGTAAAATTTTGTATACCTCCATATCCGGTAGGGCAAGCTAAACAAATGACGCTGCTTATATCGTCGCCATCACCGTATTGTATGCAAGCACCTCGATTTGGACACGGGCACGGCTTACAGTCATCCGCATTTCCCAGTAGTGCATTTCCGTAATAACCTTGAGCACATTTTTCACAGTTATGTCCGGCTGTATGATCCTCACAACGACACCTTCCTGAAAAAGCATAGAGCAATTAAAAATGTTTCGAAATTTACAATTAATTCGTATAATTTTACATTATGGAAAATCATTCATTCAGACAATTGACGAAGAAACCGTAAACTGCGGGTCGCACGCAACCATGTCGAGTTCTAAATGCGGCCCGAGCGGGCTGCGGCTACAGCAATGCTTCGTTTTTGTTTCAAACTCGGTATAATTGTACTTTTGAACTTTTTTAAATCTTAATAATAACTTTATACTTTCGGAAATACGAATTTTATTAATTTTAATTGATTAACTGATTTTTGATTTTCTCTTTCAACTGATAATAGATATTTTTAACGTTTCTTATTCCCCTCCCCCCCCCCTTCAAACAACTAACGTAAATCCATTTTGTACGACTTCATAATTTTTTAATTTCTAGATTCATATAATCGCAGCATCTACTGCTTAACTTAAATGTTTCCCCTTCAAGTTTATTTTCTATAAATTTTTCGTAATCTTGAACACGTAAATTAATAATGTTCGAAAATTGCCAGCATTGCACCGATTAAATGATTAAATTGTCCAAAAAACAAATTGTTACGATATTATTTTGTTTAACGTTCCGGAGGACCGAAATATTTTCAAACAAACATTAAACGCAAAAATGAACCGGTTCGTTAATAGATCGTTTATTAACGAAAGACCATTTTAAGTTTAATTTACATCCGTATTAATATTTATAACGTTTGTCCTAATACTTACTCCAAAATTATGCAAATAACCCAGAGTCGTTATTTTGGAATAAATTACAAATTTCACTTTTTTTATTGCCCGGTATCGAGAAACCATCTAAATTCATTTTGATCATAATTGATATACACACATATTTATCGTTTTTAAGAAAAAATCATAATTACAATAGGTCATCATCATATCTCTAGATTGACTAATATACAATTTGACAACTGACACGGGATATTTGTAAATACATCGGAATACTACAAATTAAGGACTGAACAGGATCCATTTAAACAGTGAAGCAATAATAATTCTAATGCATACCTGTTTCAGCATCACATATGGTAGCATGCTTATTGCAATCGCATGGAACACAAGGCGCAAATGATCCTTCAACAGTCGGTTCATGTCTCCGTCCGGGTGCGCAAGATTCACAGAACTGGCCAATATATCCATCCGGACACTTGCATAATTCTATCCAATTTGCCGGAAAGCCTGTTGTTCCAGGACGCGCTGTTTCCAACGATACATCGTCTATGCTTCCGAATCCTGCGCAAGTGTAAAATTAAAATTTCACCAAAGTTAAACAGGTAACCCGATGTTAGTAAAAAATATTTTTATGGCAATTGTAAAATTCAGTTTTTAATTGTAACTGTTGCAACGGTATTATTTAGTTTATATCTTCATTAGGGATGCCAAATGAAATTATACCGTTGCGCCCTCAGCAATGCCAGCACGGTCTCGTAATTACTGTGAACGTAAAATCATATTATTTTTATTATTATTATTTTCGATAAAAATAATATATAGTTGTTTTTGAAATTTATATTCTCCCTAGCTTTCTTGAGTGTGATGTAGCGCATTTTACGTTTTTTTTTATTTTTTTTTTGCGGGTAATGCAGCTTTTGATTTATTTTCCGATCTTGATTTATCAAAATTTTAGTCCTTTTTCGCTTTTGAAACCGTTTTTTTTTTTTTTCGGGCAATTACATCGTCGGTTTTGTGATGACAGAAACTAAATCTCAAATATTATTAAACAAATACCGCTGCCTTTCAATAGATGAACCTTTTGGAGTTATAATTTTTGGCATGAGGAGATCTACAGGCTGTACTAAGAATGGAAATTTGGTAATTTCGTCGCTGTCTGCGAACTGCTATGCTCCAAAATAATCCGAGGAAATTATGAAATGATGAAAGCTCATTATTCCAACTAATGGTTTGTAAAAGTGTTTCATATAGCTAGCCCAGTCGTACCAAATTACATTTTCAGCACAGATAGGTTTTTATGGCCTGAAGATGAGGCAGTAATACATTTCATTACATTTTGAATGTCGACGTTATTTGCGGCATACTTTGACTTGAATGTGTCAAAGTACTTGTCGCTTGAAAATTTGGTATGACCTGTAAAGAGGAAATTTAATGTTATTTGTAGTCCTTTGACTACTCGCTACATTAGGTATTCAAGAACAGTATTATTTTTATCTATAAAAGCAAAACTGCATAATAAAGATGATTGATAGGAAAGAGGAAGTAGAAGAGCGACCGTTATGACAAGGCACGAGTGCACCGCTACCGAAGATCATGACAACGCGCGAGCGCGCCCACATGGGGTTGTTTTCTCGAAAACTTCTTTTCGGACGATAGGTCCCTTTTAATAGACACCTAGTCACATATATTTAATGTGCGGCAATGAGATCCGAAATAAGCCCTACCTGAATGATACGCTACTACCTAACCAGCTACGCCATAGCAGTTAGCTAAATTAATTCGTTCCGTTAATAAAAATAATTCGCCGATGCAGAAGTATTTTTCCCTCCAACCTCGGCTTTCGCCGTTCAGCTACTTATGACACATATACAATCTGTTTAAATTAAACTTAAAATTTTTGTTGATTTTAAAAACTGAGATTTATTTCTATATAATCTTTTTATAGCCTTTGCATCGTTTATTAGATTAAATTATACCACATTACAGGTCTTAATAAATTCGAATTGTTCAAAGCTGAACTCATTAGGCGTGCATAGGAAATAATCTGTTTCGTGCATATTAAAAAGTCAAAAGACTATCAGAATTCAATTATGTTTCTTTCAAATTCACTATATTTCCGTGTAAAATTTTTGACCGATCTTTTTATTCCACAAGAATCAATCGAATACCGATTCTACATACGTGTTCTGGCGTTCTCATCTACCGCTGATTTCTACGCACTAGAAATAAAAGTGACTTTTCGTTTTGTTACACAATCCTTCTTTTTACACATAATCTAAGTATTCGTCGTAATTAAATTCCATAAATATTCCACGAAGCAGGAGATCTAGGTTAGTCTGCCAGCTCTAAATTCGTTACTATCAAAGTTACCATGTCCAAGAATTCATTTTAATTTTTTCTTTTCTTGATTTTTTAAAACCTCATTTTTTTTACCGTTTACGAAGAATCGTGACATTTGTTTTTAGATTAATCTTGTCGTTTACTTATTTCCTCTCATAACTTTTTTTTTTTTTTTTTTTTGTTTTTTGTGATTATAAAATGTTAAAATCAACTTCCGGAAGCCAACTGGATTTGTTCTTTTTTATGCCATTCTCTATTTTAGCATTTTTCTCTAGAGTTATATCGTGAATCGGGTGGGTAATAATCCATCGAAATGTAAAAGAAAAAAGCCTAATACGATACTGTAAGAGAATCACTTTAATGCGATTTTTTTATGGATAACATTTTTTTTGTGTTTTTATTTTATTACAATCTCTTCTGCGGAATTTCTTTACTGAGGATTTAACCAATTTTGACTTACAGAAAAGGAACTAAAACATCCCTCCACTTTAATAAATAATGTAACGGTCATATAAAAAACATTAACTAAAGTGCATAAAATTACTGGTTAAACTTGTTACCGCTAACAATTATCCAGTCTAAAAATAATTTTAATAAACAAAATTAAAAACAGCATCATATTTCCGAGTACGACGTTAATTATTTTTATAAATGTATTTGTTTCTTGATGATTTACATTACCACACCAATATCCAATCTATATTTTACAGATAATGAGTAAAAGCGCCAAGCAACTAAATTTTCTACCCTCTTTTTAGCGAAAAACAACCTAAAAATCACTACCACAATCAGATAAATATGTTTCCATTTTCGTATTAATAAAAAAAAATGCAAAATAAAAAACAAATTGAAAACAACCTTCCTGAATGTTTTAATGATAAAATAATAATAATTGTAATAAGAATAGTAAATTAATAAATTCTTCAAAAAGGATAGAATTCCTGGAATTAAGTTAATATCGATGCAAAAAATTATATCTAGCATCTACGATAAAGATTAAAGAAAAAATTTAAAGTAAATTATTAGGAAATCTCAGTAATGAATAAATAACGTTTCACTTTACGTATCGTATAATTTTACCTTCCACAGAATATGTTGCTCGTATTCTAATAGACGTTAAATTCGTCAAAATACTTATAAAATCGCGAGTAGTTATTCGTGGCTGCCAGCCATATTCAGGATGTTCATGTAAATGGAATTTATATTCTTGAAACTAAAATTTAAGAATAGAAAAAAAAATAAAAAAATTAACTTTCAATTTTTACATAATACATAATGAATTAAATTTATAATTGAACGTATCTGTAAGCAAATAATAATATTCCACAACTACTAATTTTTGCGGAAAGAAAATAAACTTTTCTATTACAAAAAATAAATTTTAAGACAAAAGTCCAAACAGAATAACTGTAGAATAATAAGGACCAAATAATTAATTACATTTTTAACTTTGACCATATTAATGATTAATAAATGAATAAAATTATACACACAATAACATTTAAATTAAATATAAACCAACATTCTAGAAACGTTTTCGAGAATGTTCCATGTTTAGCTAGGAAACGAAAAAATTTTAATAAAGGTAAACTAGGTTTATTTACAAAATCAGAACGAAAAACAACTTAACTCACCTATTTTCATTTTAAAAAAATCAAAGAATATTCAGTAAAAATTAACAAAAATATTTAATCTAAATCTGAAGGAGATCAACTCGAGGGCAGAATCTATTCGTTTCTTCTTAACAGTATAGTAGGCGCTGCATTCGCACTAGTTGCCGTAACTATTCTTCATAATTAAAAAATTATAAGCTCGCCTGCCATTGAACTTCTAGATCATTTTCTACAGCCCGCCACGCGCGATCTTCTACATAGCTTTGGCGTTTGATGGCTCTAACTACTCTTCAAATATCCCGTGTTTCTTCATCCTTAATTCTAATCTGTTTCCTTTGTCCGCCGGTACTGTGAATTCTGCATTTTCAGATGCGACCATGGTATTGGATAGCAACTTTTTTTTCTCTTCCCTTCGACAATTCAATTCCTTCTCTTTTCAGTATGTATATTTTTAACGTTTAAATATACGATTCTGCTTGTTATTGTCTCTTCATTTTTACTATTGTGTTCTTAGTCACGTTCCATTCCTTGTGAATCCTAGTTGTTACTATTTGCACGTGTTGATGAGTAATCGTCGGTTGTTGACAAGCCCAGGGGAATAAAAAAAAAAAAAAAGTAAGTTTGAAATTAAACATATCAAAATGCTCACTTATGAAAATGAAATAATAAATAATTTACTACGGTAGCTAAATATTATTAAAGATACTCCACTGAAAAACTAAATAGTTCGCCGAGAACAGAAAACGAAACAAAAAAGAATCAAGACAGTAAAATTAGCGATAGGAAAACTGAGTAAAATGTAAATAGATCGCAAGCTTTCAAAACATACAAATACTAATTTCAACATTAATAATTCCTAGACAGATGAGTATGAATCAATTGAGGGCGTACGTAGCAGATAAATAATCACTCGCGTTTAAATTGATCCGTCCAGATTCTTGGACAGAACATGGAATAAATAATTGGATCTGATAATTAAACATTAACATCAGAAAATAAGCAGACATGGAAAAACGTGCGCCTAAATGAATTTGGAAGACTGACTATGCAAAGGAAGGAAGAAAGAAAGAAAAGGTCGTCGTCAGCTGGCGAGAAAGATACATCAGTTATACTATTATCCTAACAGAAGAGCAAAAGGTAAGAATACATAGCAGCAAAATTCCATAGAACGGGAATCAAGCACGTAGAATGATCATGAAATAGGGAAACAGACAACAATCGGAAGAAAAACGTCAGACATAGTCTGAATAAAAAAAATAATAAATAAAACATTTTTCCATAAAAAAAAGTAACAATAAAAAAACTTTAATGTTTTTATTGAAATTATTCATCAATTTCGCTATTAATAATACGGAATAAATATTTACTAAATATATCATTTTAATTTTAATAAGTATTTATTCAGCATTATGTATTAACAAAAAACGTTATTAATAATGATATGTTAAATAATTTTACTATTAAAAACTTAATTAACCGAAAAAATAAAGAATAATAAACTTGGAAAAACAGCATGAACTGTTTATGAAATTTGAAAATACTTCAATATTTGAACCAATTACACTATGCGTACCACTGTTGTTGGAATTCTGTTTCCCTGTCCGAAAATTGTTTGAGATATTTTTAGTCCGCCACCGCCTTCCAGTATAATATCTTCTACCGACGGTATCGGCATCGAATCTCCGATGCGTAGTTTAAACGACAATATATGATTGTAACTTGCTCGCTGATCTCCCAAAAATTTATCTGTAAAAACATGTTTAACCTTTTTCTACTGCGTTCGAAATTAAATAATTTATCTTACTGCATATAGCATAATCATGACAAGATTATAATTTTTATCCGTCCTTCTTTTCACGGATTAAAATTAAACCTATTTATAACGTTTGCACTATATTTTTTTTTTTTATTTTCGACTTTGGCCATCTGAGGACCACGGAAATATTACACGAATAACGCCAGCTACATTTCGTTCCTCCCCATTTTCTTTCGTTTGTTTGCCCAATATTCTTTCATTTTTTCCGAGTGCGCTTTCTTCATTTCTTCTGTCCACTTTCGCCCTGTTTTCTTCACTGTGTCCTTCCGGAATCCTTGAAAAGTCTGAACCTTCCGACTGAACTTGTTTCTGTCTTCAATTTCACTTTCGCTGATCCCCATCTGTTCCAAATCTCTTTTTACTTGTACTATCCACAGTATCCTACATTTCGGATTGTTGTCGAAGTAGTCAAAGATTCTTTTGGTAAGGCGTTCATTATCCATTCTTTTGATGTGACCATAAAAGGCGATTCTTCTTTTCCTAAATGTGTCTCTGACCTTTTCTATTATTTCGTATACTTCATTATTGCTCCTTAATTTCCAGTACTCATCGTCTCTCCTGGGGCCCAATATTTTCCGGATTATTTTCCTTTCCTTAATTTCCAACTGGTGCATTTCCTTGTTCGAAGTCATGTTCAGGCATTCAGCTGCGTATAGGCACTGCGGCTTAATAACCGTGTTATAGTGTCTTAACTATATATGTATACATTATTACAGTACAATTTTCAGCAGTTAATTGATAAATAAATAGATAAACAGTTTTAATTATTTTTATAACTAAACCGTTTTATTTCTCCTTACCTACTAAAATTTTTACTTCTCTGAGGCGCTATTTGTGCGGCCTCAGGGATGTCAACCACGATATTTTTCGATAATCGCGGATTTATTTGTTTCTAATTTCCGTTATCTTTTTTTTTTCTTTTCTTTTCTTTTCTTTTCTTTTTGCAGACACGTTTGACTAAAATCGAGAACGAAAACATACGAAATTAGGTGCGATGCTACACTGACCGAAGAATACATTAATTTTGAGGACAAACGGTATATTAAACGTTTATCAGAAGATTAATGAAATCAATTTAGTTTATAATACGACCGAAAAAAGATTTAGCGGCAATCAGAGAAAAAGAAAAATGGGTTGAACAGCTGGTACACAATTACATGAAATGTTATTTGGACGAGACGATGACATTGAAGAAATACGCTAAGGAGACCGAAAATTAAATACGAAAAATTTAACAACAAAACGTTTGGCTTGACCGACAATCTGACAAAGTAGTATTTAAAAAGCTCATCGAGATGAAAAGCTTATCAAAAGACAATAGTGAATTTACGCAAAACTAATCAGAAAAATTAAGCACATTCAAACAACCCTGCGATCTACGCACAAAGAAACTCGTTATCCTGACAGCGTTAAAATATAAACGATTAAATCATTTTCAAATGACCTAGTAAAACCGAAATGCACCGTACATCGAGAAACTTGGGAGACTGGACATTCTGAAAACAAGGGTTGTTGCCTGATTTTCTTGTCGATTTGAAGGATACAACAAATTTTTACTTCACACCTCAAACGAATTTATTCTAAACGATTATCCCGGAATATCAATTCGAGAACATTTTTCGGTCACATCATACGGAAAGAATATTTCGTGAAAAATCGAATAATCAAGGAAAATTAAAAAGAATACCTAAACGACAAGAAGACATAACAGTGAGCCATTAATGATCGAAAACCACGGAAAATAACTGTCAAAAAATATTTGTGAACCCAGTCAACAGAAAAAAACTTACATAACATCGGCAATCAAAATAATAACGATGGCACGTAAAATGTGAAGAACAATCGCATTTGAAAGATTTTTAATAAAACTTATACGTAACAAAGTAAGAAACAAAAATTATGAAACAGTTAGAAGGAAATAAATATTAATTTAGATAGGACCGAAAACCTTAATGAGATATAATGCAAGAGAGAAAACACTGGAAATAAATCAATCCGAATATCTCGCTTTTGCAGATTTGCACCAAGCATTCAACGTGTGCAGTGAAAATATACTCAAACTTTGATTTAAAAGATAAGAGACAAATGAGTTACACGAAAAAAAAAAAAAAAAAAAAAAAAAAGAAACAATAATTTGAGTTGAAGAAACTAAATTAAAAACGACGATAATGAAAGCAAAAAACTGGTTGACTAAGCATAGAACGAAAAATGAAAGAGGCACCGAGGAAAAATAATTTAGTGTAACTTTTACACCTTAATTTGTAAACTTTAATGCAATCATTTTTTATGTTCCGATTGGTTATAAAAACCATATACCATAAAAATGAAATTCGTACATTTCCAATAAAAGCATTATCATCTCATAATTATTATTATCACAATGGCCGCTGCATTATCAATCCGACAAAATTCGTTAAAATGACATACAAACCATTAGCTATAAAATAAACAAATTCGGCAAGCGGAGCGGTTACTTCCAAGGCTTGAGTAACGCCATTATGCACGATAGGGACGTTTCTACCACCCAATTCTTTTGCATCCCATTTATCGATACCACGAATGAAAGTACTTTCGATTAAACCTAAAATTAAAAATCGTAACAAAGAATATTAAAAATAAATAACGCTAAAAAAAATTACAATCTTATCGACTGTTTTGAAAACATTTTTAAAATTCCTAGCAGAATTTTTATCTCCACTAAGAGATATCAAAAAGTCCGATGAAAAACATCATAGATTAGCATTCGCTGAAGACATTCAAAAAATAAACAACTTGAAAATTTGTAATAAAATCTAAATTTAATATTTCTTGAGGACGAAAGGGTGCGTTTTGTTAATGCTACACATAAAATTGAATATGAAAAATTACAACCTAATTTTTCATACCTATAAAATACTAAACAATATATTCCTGTATCGCTTGGCTTTTCCTGCATTCCTATGTGAACTGTCCTATCAATCAGGGTGAATTTTTCTTTTTATTGAGCATTATTCACTCGATACGAATATTCTCATTTACTTTATGTTTATGTTATGTAAAATTCACGATCACGATATGCCCATATCTGATGCCGATTTTATAAAGCGAGATAAATCCTCATCAGTTTACTACTATAATAACGTGCTATACTGTTGGTATTATTGCTATATCTAAAATCAATTTTATTAGCAACATCTCTTTATCGGCAGTTACCGTTTAATTAACCTAGTATTATCTATCTATTATAAAATAAAAGAAAATTGAAAATGAACGAAGAACACTTAAAGCAGTTATAGTTGATGCTATTAATAATTCAAAAAACGAATTAACGAATGAAATTAAAACAATAAAAGAGAAACTGGACTCATTAAATTTAGAAAATAAATCGAAAGATATGGAAATTTCTGAACTAAAAACGGGAGTAGATATTCTAGAGAGAAATAAAAGAAGGAAGAATATTGTTGTCTATGGAATAAAGTAGAACGACACTTTTGGGTCAACACAAGATGCCGTTCTCGATGTTATAAATAATCAATGCAATGTAAAACATGCTTTAAAGGACATTGATTACATAAGAAGGATGGGAAAGAAGCAATCGAGAGCGAGACCGGTGGTCATATCTTTTTGTTCGCAACTTACAAAAATTGAAGTTATGAAAAATAAAAATTGCCTAAAAGGTTCAAACATTTCTATCACTAACGATCTGCCAAACAAGAAATAGAAAAAGAGAAAAAAATGATACCTTTGATAAAGAATTTCAGAAAGGAAACGTGCAATTATAAAAAACACAGTTTTATTTGTAAATCATACAAAATATGAATTTAAGGATAACGTGGAAACGGACATCAATACTAAAAGAAACAGGGACAAGGAACTGTATTTGAAGTTTTTAAAATAGAAACCAGGAAAACTACAAAAAGTACAGATAACAGTAAAAACAAGTAGGATAGAAAGATTCCCACTCAACAGTTATTTAAATATTCCAAGTAAAAATTGAAACTCAGCTTCTGCCGATAGGATTGGTCCCCATGGCAGACTATAAAGACCGAACCCTACCCTCGTTTATGAAACTCATAAGGAAACAAAAAAGTTATCCACCGATCACAGCGGAAAAGAACCTTTACCTCGATTATTTAAATGTAAGGACATTAAAAAGTGAAGAAAAGTTACTGGAATTAGAAAACGCATTAAACGCCATAAAATGACAGGTGATGGCTTTAGCCGAAATTAGAAGATTAAGAGAAACAATACTAGAACGAAATCAAGGTAATGTTCTATTTTATTCAAACAATAACAAAGGGCAAGAAGCAGTAGAATTTTATGTAAATTACAAGTTAAAAAATGCAGTTGAAGAATTTAAAATAATTAATGAAAGAATAGCACAGTATTAAAGTAAAAAAATCGATAATATGTAATTAAACTGGTCCAGTGTTATGCGCTTACAGCCGTTGCTAGTCAGGAAGAAAAGGATGTCTTTTACAACTTTTACTACAAAAGGCCATTGAGGAAAATGTTGGCGAAAAAGAAATTATAGTAATGAGTGACTTCAACAGTAGGATGGGTAAATAGCAACATGGTAAAGAATTGTTCGTACGAAATTTTATCACTGGAAATAGAAATGATGAAGGACAAAGATTGGTAGAATTTGCTCTAGAAAATAATTTAAGAATAGTAAATTCATTTAGTAAAATTAAACCATCAAGGAAATGGACTTGACGAACTCCGAAAGATCAAACATTCGAATTAGATTTTATACGGATAAATGATAAAGTTAAGTTTTGTAAGTTTGAAATTATTAACAGTTTGAAATTGGATTCAGACCACCGTTAACTGAGAATAAAAATAGAAATGTTCAGAGGCTTTATTACAAGAACAGCGCCTAAATCATCAGGGCCTGTATTACACGATTTAAATGCAATAATTAAATACAGAGAGGTTTTAGGGAAAGAATTAATGTCGCTTAGAATGGAAGAAGATGTCAATGAGTGGTATGGAAAATTAGTAAGAATAATGACAAGAGCTTATAACAAGGTAATTACGGGTTATAAAACTAAAACGAAAAGTACCAAACTCTCTGAATCAACAGTAAAACTAATATAGCAAAAGGAAAAATTGAAAAAACTGATAAAAACAGACGATACAAGTGTTATTGAGTACTGCGAGACCAAGAAACTAGAAAACGAATTCGAGGGGATATTAGAATGCATTTTGAAAAGGTTTTAGAAGAATAAAGTGCAAAAAAGATTGCTAAAAGGAAAGAAGTGGATAATAGGAGTGCAAGACAAAAATGAGTAATAGTTAAAAAAAGTAAAATTATCGAATTAGCAGCAAAATATTATGAAGAACTGTATAAAGATGATGAATTAGATATTAGTATTTACAATCATACCGAAGCTAAAATGGTTCCAAAAAGTTTAGATAACGAAATAACTGCAGTAATTAAAGAATGGAAAAAAGAAAAAGATTGTGCATTTGATCAAGAATTTATGCGGAACATATTATGGGAGCGCCAGCCAGTGTCTGACAAAAGTATGTGCTAAATTTTTCGATAAAATACTAAGGTTAGAAAAATTTTCAGAAGAATATTATATTATTGCACAAAAAAGAAGCTCGAAGTAATTTCGATAATAATCGATTAATTAGTTTAATTCTTATTATATGTAAGCTGTTTATGAAGGTCTTAGAAAGACGTGTACGTAAAATATTAAATGAATATCAACCGCAAACACAAGCTGAATTTAGAAGTGGGTTTTCGACTATCGATAATATTCATATAGTTAATCAGGTTATTGAAAAAAGTCGAGAATATAAGTTGAAGTTATGTATTATTCTAATCTGCCTTTTTCTCTTTTACACTTTGTAGAAAATGATCAAAATTTATAACGTATTTCTAAATCGGTCCATATGAATATAAATTATGCGCGAACAGACGTAAAAAAAAAAACAGGATGAACATGTAACTTCCTTCTTTTTGGAAATCGGTAAAAATTAAAATATAACTAACGTTAAATAAAATTGGGACATTTTTTCTAATGGGAGCCGGCCTAAGAATTACGTCGTAATTAATATATAACATATATATACACACGTGTATATATATACGTGTGCGTGTGTGTGTGTGTGTGTGTGTGTGTGCGTGTGTGTGTGGTGTGCGTGTATGATACATACACCTATATAGTGAAGAGCGGGTGATGAAGGGAAAGTATTCAAAAAATTATCAAAAATAAATATAACTGCTTAAATTAACTAAAAATATCATATGAATATTTTCAAAATCAAAATAATTTCTTTCATAACCATCTACAAATTGTGCTATCGAGAAATCCATGCACATAAGCTCGTGAATAGCAATAAACACGATCTCTCATTAGTTTAGATGTATTCAATGATTAAATATAAAAAAAAAATTAAATAATTCATTGCATGTGCCTAAAGCACAGTAATACAGTAAGCAATTTATTACCAAATTCCTGTCACGCTCATAAAATATTATTTCAATAAACAAAACAAATACCGTGTAATATGCTTAAGAATTATTTACATTTTTATTCTTAAACCGTTCAACTTGGTGGCTGTCGTTAAGCATCTCAAAATATGACTAAATTGTTCAACTGCAGATGCGCAGATTTCGGTACCAAGCAATATTATGATTTTGATATTTATAATATTTCATTACACACACGTCCCTCTATAGTCCATCGGTAACTGGGTCAGTTATTTGAATCATCTCTTAAAACATTGATTGGTTGTATACACAAAAACGTTTTTTTCTTTTTAATAACCATTCACTACAACTGCGTTTGACCCCGACAACATTTAGATGTTTTCTGTTTAAAACAGTGCTCTTGTAACAAAAACAGATCAGTATTTAGAAGCGGTAAGGGATTGTAACAGTTGTAACGGTATTAGTCGTTCGCTTACGTCCACATGGATGCCAACCACGAGGTTTTATGCTCGTGGATTTTATTTATTTAGATTTTTAATTAAATTATTTAAGATAGTGATTATTAATATAGATGAAAATATTTAGTTGAAATTTGTATATAAGACAACGTATTAGAAAAAAAAATCTCACACCTATCTTTCGGGACCGGTCGACCGCTGAAAAACACAATGATAATTCCGCAAATAACGATTAAAATGATAAAAAATGATAAAAAAATGATAAAAAATGAATATATACAAATATAAGACAAAACGCTACGTATCACTATTGTCGGTGATTATCCGTAGGTTGGCGATTCGGTGGTCCGTTGGTACGCAGAAATCGGACTCGGTATTATTTAAATTTTGATCAAGGTACGATAGTTTCGAATTTGTTTTACTATTCTGGCAAATATCGAACACTTTTGTTAACGATTGATCGCGAACTTAATTTTTAAACTTTAATGAACAGCAAAAATTTTAACTGGCGTCACTTCAATAAATACGGGTAACCTTAGCGAAGGTAGAACCATAAACTCCCCCGAAGGTAAAAAAGAAACAACTTCTTCAATGGTAAAAAACGGAACTGTTCAAAGGTAAAAACGCAACTCATCTTCGTAAAAAATCCTTTGTCTGTAATTCTAAATTTTTCCCGCCTTTCCGCCGTGACCGCTGAGGGCGACCCAATCGGGTCCATTGGTCACTGGTGATTGGCCACCCAACCGACAATAGTTCCGGGCACTTGCACTAATTATTCTCAATTATTTTTATTTTATATTATTTTTTCTTTTATTTTTCTAAAAATGTTATACACCCTATGTAATGGACACATTACTCAGTTGTACTGAAAACTACATTCTGGAATGTGCGCAATCTTTCAGACGTACAATAAGCGCGAGGTAAAACATATATTTATGAAAATGTTTCGGAAAAAATAATTATACTCGAGTTTAGGAAAGATATACTACCTTTGGAATATCCAGGAGCAGACTGGCAAGTCGATGCATGACCGTAACAAAAGCACGGAGTACATCCAAATTCATTATAATAGTCCAAGTTGAAATGTCCTAGTTTACAGCTGAAATAAAAAAAAAAAAAATTAATAGAACTAATAGTCGTGTTTATTTTAAGAAGTAAAATGTGATTACAAAAACTAGAATCTAATAGATACAAAACGCCGATGTTGTCGAAACAAATGTTTGACAGAAGATTGAAGATGCTGTACCTATTCCTGGCTTCTTTGATTATGCACTTTAGCTTTCTCCGTGCCAATCCTAATATTCTCCTTCGTCGCGTCACTCATTTACCGATTTCTTGAAATTATCCTCATTAACAATTTTTTTTTAAATTTTGTGCGTCAGGTATCTTCAATTTCTGCTTTTGATTTCAGCCATTTTTGTTCAATCTATATCTGCAGCACTTTATCGTAGATTGCGAAAATTATCCAAAATATTTTTTAAAATCCTTTGATATTCCCGGCAACACAGAACTCAAAACTGTTGAACTTTCTTCTTTTTCGGAAACCACTATTCATATCAAAGTTGATGGACAACTGAATACTATTTACCTTACTGATTTTTTAGCCCTTACTGTAATGTAACTATAATAAAAATTGAAAAAGTCTACAAATAAAATAAACCATACCGATTCCGAAAAACATGCAGAAAGTATCAAAAAAAAAAAGCTCCACTCTAAAGAAGTTTAAAAAGTATACAACTTCATTTATATCTAGACACGCGACAGCGTGTCAAGCCAAGTTCGAGCCGAGAAAAAGGAACTAGCGACGACGCAGCAGCCGTGTATATATTTACACGAACCATTTGAAGCTACTTTTAACTCCTTAATGACTCAAAATCTATTTAACATAAATACACGAAATTTGGTTTATGTATTAAAACCCCTTAGATTAACTAGAACCCTAAATTTCATATAAATACAACTCAAACGGTTATTGAGATATTAACGTGTCTAAAAATCGTAATTTTTATCACTGACTGACGTATAGATCAAAAACCTAACCCACTTCCAGGTGACTTAGAAAGTTGAAATTTGGCGTCCAGCTGGGTAATTGTGTTCATAGAAAGGAAAAAATCTCAGAAAACAGTGACATTTTCATATTTTTTCATGTAATTTCGTTCATTTATTACTTAATTTAGTTAATATCACAGTTAGGATATTGCTAGATGTAAAGTTATCAAAATTTAAGAAAGGCCGGAAATTGATAAGTTTCGCTGCGTTAGAAAAATAACTGGCGAGCGCTGATCTTTTAACCGTCAACATGTTGTTCGTTTCGTATGTCGCTTCGAAAAACGCTCTTTTGTGTTTCGTCATTTCGCATCTTTGCCAGTCTTTGCATCGCAGCTTATTTCCTAATTCACCCCTTTTAATCGTTTCGGAAACAGTCGACTTTTAAGACTTTTAATCAATATCGAGTATTTCATCTTATTTCGCTGATAAACAATTTATTAATTGACCGGTGGTACACATTGTGTTAAACATCGTTCGAAAATATTTTGGTCCTTCGGAACATTAAACGAATAGTGGCGGTAGTTTTAAAGTTAGGGGATAGACGGACTCGATAACACTTGGCTTTCAAAAAGTGCTCACTTTGTAAGTCTATTTTGAAGGATAAACGATTTGAATTTGAATTCGAATAAATAATAATAATTTCTTTACAAAAATTAATGATATCCTATCAAAAATATAAATGTAAAAATGGGAGCCACGTCCAATATGAAGAATATTCGTAGTTATCGACTTTGCCGACAAAATAATTGAGATCTAAATGGGTGGTGCCAAGTTCTGTAGATGATCCTGAAATTTATTTATAAGGACATACAACATTCTAAAATAAATTTAAAACACAATTTCTTATTTTTTTCATAGACAACAATGTTTGCTATTTAAAAATATAACTTCTTAAATTTGAACAGTCGAATTATTTAAAGCAAATATTTAGGATAAATTCTAACGATTTGACTTGGCTAGTTTTTACCAACAAACAAAATTTTTAGAAAAGTAAGATATGTTGACCTTACAATATAAAAACAACTTTAACAGTTTCCCCTTCACTATGGTTTTATGCAGACATTCGTGGGTAATGTTAAACATTTACGACCATGGTTGTCTGTTTCCTAATTAATTATTATGTATCTTTCATTAGTTGGAATTATTCCTATATCAACTGGTTAGTGACCAAATGGCTTGGCTTGATAGTTAACTGAAGCCAGGCCAAAAAAAAAACAAACTTGTGCATAACATAAAGAAGATAAGTTGATTAGCCAAATATAAGATAACTTGTATGTGAAAAGTAGCCGAGTCAAATCGTTAGAATTTATCCTAAATAACTGCTTTAAATAATTCGACTGTTCAAATTTAAGAAGTTATATTTTTAAATAGCAAACATTGTTGTCTATGAAAAAAATAAGAAATTATGTTTTAAATTTAATTTAGAATGTAGTATGTTCTTGTAAATAAATTTCAGGATCATTTACAGAACTTGGCACCACCCATTTAGATCTCAATTCTTTTGTCGGCGAAGTCGATAACTACGAATATTCTTAATATTGAACTTGGCTCCCATTTTTACATTTATGTTTTTGATAGGTTTCTTATTACACGAATAGATTTATTGCCTGTGATTTTTTTTTTTCGAAACACTGATTTCTTTAGAAATAATCGGAAATTTTATTAAAAAGACTAAAACTACATTACCTGTTACATTGTTTCCCTTCTACATTATCTTTACAGTTACAAACGCCAGTTTCCGGATGGCAAGAGGGCTGATTTTTATAACTTCCTGCTTCGTTACATCTGCATTCTTTACAACCGTGAATGCCAAACTCGTAATAATTAGCATCGCATCTGTCACATTTCTGCCCGGTAACACCAACTTTGCAAATACACTTCCCTTCTCTGTTACACTGCAGCGACAAAGAACCTATACATATAATTACCAAATAGAGGATTTACTAATTATTTATTAGTAATATTTTCTAGTGACATCGATAATTTTTAAATATCTCTAAAAAAAAAAAGAAAATTATCATCACCCAAATTCTTTTACGACGAAAACAAAACGTCTGCAAAGATGTCGGTCAACATTTAAAAAAAAAAAAAAAAATGTTAAGACATCGAAATTCGTGTAAGCTGCCGCAAATGGGCGAATAGATTCTTCTTCTTCTTCTTCGAAAAAAAACTAAACACCAACGATGGTACAATAAGTTCCTAAACTTTAATAGTTCTCATGTTGAAAAGTAATATTCATATCTACATGCCAAAGGTTTTACATCCCTAACTGAATTCAGTGTATTTACTTTCGAACCGCCGCTCGTAATACAAAACGTTTCTATCGGTGTTACTTTTTTTTTTGTTTTTAATTGAATTTCATTTTACATCTCAACTGACAGGAGTAATCATTAGTTAACGATTTTCTAATATCATAAAAGATAATATTCGGAACTAATAAACAAAACCATTTTATGAGTAGCAAACAGAACTAAAATAAACTGAAAGGGCTCAGTTAATCCGGTGATTTTATTTTAAAATCCTCGTACCTGTGAATTTAAATAAGTATACTTTTGTTTTTATCGTCCAAACAGCAGACACGAAAATCTTAATATAAATGGAATGAACCAATTAATTTTACAAAAAGGGAAAAAACGCCTAAATACTCGCCTATTTCGTTGCAGTTGCACGGTTCACAAACAGTACTATTGGTATAAACGGGTAAGTAATAGTTTTGACGACACGAATCACAGTTCGGACCATCTCTATTTCCGCTGCACTCTAAGCACCTCCCGCCGTGACCGGTTCGTTTGAATAACTCGGCGTCAAATATACAACGGTTTGAAAAACCATTACAATTGCAAGCTATAAAAGAATAAATAGGGATGATAATGCGTTTAAATTTACATTTAAATTACGGATAACAAAATATTATGCGGACAAATGAAAATTTTCAAATAAAAGGCGCTTTATAATCTAAGAACTGTTAAAACCTGTGAATGGAATAATCATATGAAATTCATTAACTACGAATGTACGACTTAGCTTTAATGTTATTTTAAGATTTTACATAAGAAAAAAATTTCATTCATCCCGGTGTTTAAAAAAAAAAAAATCTATTTTCGGAAACTGAGGTCTGCAATTCTTAATTTCCTTAAATTTTTTAATAAACACAAACTTGAACCTACTGACTCCTGTCTACATTTTCTGTGAAAAGAAATAAATTACTTTTTGTCTACAATTTATATGCGTAATTTATAAGGGTGTTATTTATACGAGGGGCGTTTCAAAAGTCATTGCCAGGGGTCTGTAACTCCGCTTCTAGGAGGGGTGGGGGAACGCGCGACCAAGCATTATGTTCGGGAGAGTTGTACCAGTTTGTATACAAAATTTCGTTGTGATTGGTTCAGTGGTTATCGCGTTAATTGATAAAAAGTATGGAATTGCCACTAGAGTGCGCGTCCGGTTCTTGTGAACAACGCGCCGTCGTTCGTTTCCTCGCCGCGGAAAAAATTTCGTCCGAAAACATTCACGAACGCTTAAAAAATGTGTACGGAGATGCAGCAATGCCAGCCCGAACCGTTAGATCTTGGATAGAGCGGTTTAAAAGCGGCCGCGTGAAGATTCACGACGAGGACCGAAGTGGGAGGCCGAGTGACGCGGTGAACGACGAGACAACATCAGCTGTTTTCAAGTTGTTCGAGAGGGACCGGCGGTACACGATTACCGAAATGCAACGAATGTTATCGGACGAGTTTTTAATCGACGTTTCACGTGCTTCCATCTCTCGGGTGCTGAAGGAAGCTGGCTTTACGAAAATCTGCGCGCGTTGGGTCCCTCGTTTACTGACAGACGATCACCGCAAACAGAGACTGAACGCCGCACTTTCGTTCCTTTTGCGGTACCACGAAGATCCGGGCATCCTTTCTCGCATTGTTACAGGTGATGAGACTTGGGTACATTATGTTACACCCGAAACAAAAGTCGCTAGTAAGGTCTGGAAGACGAAAGATGAGCCAACACCGAAAAAAGCGAAAATCGAAAAGTCCGCTCACAAGCTCATGGTAACCGTCTTTTGGGATGCCAAAGGTGTACTGTTAATCGATTTCATGGATCGAGGGGCTACAATAAACTCAGAAGGATACTGTGAAACCTTAGACAAGCTGCGGAGAGCGATTAAAAACAAACGACCGGGACTTTTGAAACAAAAACCAATCCTTTTTCATGACAACGCGCGCCCTCACAGCTCGCGCGCCACCCTCTCCCACCTCGAAAAATTCAAATGGGACATTTTCCAGCATCCTCCATATTCGCCCGACCTCGCGCCATCCGATTTTCATCTGTTTCCAAAACTGAAATCATTTTTAGGATCAAAACGCTGCAGCAACGACGACGAATTGAAGTCGACTGTCACCGCCTGGCTACAAAATTTGGACGGTGAGACGTACCGTGTCGGAATAGAAAAGCTGGTGTCGCGTTACGATAAATGTTTAAATATTGATGGTGATTACATATGTAGAAAAATAGAGAATTTTGTCTAGTTTTTGATGGTATTTTTTTCAAATTTTTATCTCGATGTGGAGCGAAGTTACAGACCCCTGGCAATGACTTTTGAAACGACCCTCGTATATATTTTAAATCTAAACACAGATTCTTTGAAAAGTTCCCTTTTATTGCACATACACACGACGCCTGCTAATAAATACGTAACCATAATATAAAAATGTTCAATATATTGTTTATGTTTTGGATATTTTCAATTTTGTCGATTCTTCCACTTGTTCCGATTTTACATAGGCCAACGATGAAAATGCTTTATTTAAATAATAATTTTCCACCAGAAAAAATTAATAAATTAATGTATTCGCTGCAATATGTTATAATTTATAAAAAATCACAAAAGCTAACACACTATTCAATAAGCAGTCCCAGTAACCACCATATTACATTGACTTTCCTGATTTTCTATAAAATGTATTTATATTTACTTATTTGCACTTACATATAATACTTTAATCGAAATGTACGCTGTTAATTTAACATACACTGTACATCCCCGTTTCGCATTTCGAAAAATGAATACGAAAATACTTATTCAAAGGGATTTTATTTCAGGGGGCAAAAAAAAAAAGTGACAAAAAATATAACAGATGAAGATTGGAATTTTTAAATTCACTGAATATAGAGATCATCGGGCTAATTTTCTTACGAGTGAATATTTACCACAAAAAACAGTAAGCAGGAAAATAAAATACTTAGCTAAAAACGATTTGATCGAATTCAATAGCTCATCCGAAGATACTGTTTATACAAAATGTTTGACTTTTGGAAAACATTATCAATCAAATAGCAAAATACGCGCTTCTTGCACCAACATATTGTTATCACGATCTTTCAATAGAGATAATTATAAAGATTTCTTTCATATTTCATTTACGCATTTACGAAAAGATTCAATGAACTGGCGCGAACTATTTTTCATAGCAATATAACGTATGCTGGACTAAAAAATAGGAATAATTTTTTTAATTTATTATTATCCAATACCTCTCTTCATAACCAAGATAGTATAAACAAAACTTACGCTGACATTCATAAGCACTCTCCTTAGATGCTCGTCTCCATGGAGCGTCGTTATAAAACGGCAAACACTGATTACAATCTGGTCCGGCAGTTTTATGTTCGCACCTACATACTCGTTTAACACGACCGTCATCTGTGTAACTTTTATAACATTCGCTGGCATGACCGTTACATTTGCATCTAATAAAAACGGCCATAAAAAAATAAGTATTATTTTCTTTATTTAAAGATGAATAAACCGTAATAAAATCGACTTTGCGCTACATTTACAGAATAATTATGTACTCCCCAATAATAAATTAGCAAATATTTACTCACCTTGCCCCAACGTCAAAATCAGATATAGCGTAAAAATATTGCTTTAAATCCTTCGTCTGTCCGAAGATATCATCCCCAAATGTATTTAATTTATTCAATGTTACTTTAATTTCGGTAGCAGATACCCAGTCCTAATTTAATAAAAATAATAATAATAATAATAATAATAATAATAATATAAAAACTGAAAACGTCCTATAATACTAAGCATAAAGTTATAAGAAAAATTATAAGATCACAATGCAGTTATACGGTTAATCAATTGTCTATAAATAACAAACTTTCTTATGTTAAGAACTTGGAAGAGTCCGATACCTATAAAATATATTCAGCCTTAATGTTTAAGCGACTAGCGAACACCTACTAAAAAAATGTTCCGTTCATTAAAAATAACCAAATGATCCCACGTACTCTCTTCAAAGAAATTCAACGAATTATCCAAAACGAAATTAATCAAAAAAAAAGGTTCCTTGATCTTTCAGCCCGACTAATTATCCAACAACCTCCTAAAAAAGTAATTGTAAGATAATGTAAAAATTCAATACCATCTTGCAGTTGAATTTTGAACACCAGAAAATTCCAACTCTTCATGATTTCAAAGCCAAGTAAGGAAACAGAACATCTAGCAACTTACGAACTAATATCTCTCCGATTGGTGTTAGCTAAATTGTTAGAAAAACTTTTAATTCAAAAAAAATTCTTCCTGTTACTGAAAAAAGAACCATGCTCAAGATTATTAATTCGGATTTTGATACACGCTGATTAAATAACCTCAATTATTATAAAAACATTAGAGGAAAAAAACTTTCAGCAACCTTTCTCGGCGTAGCATAATCATATTCGACAAGGCATGAAGAGCTATTTTAAATTCAAAAAAATATTTCCATAAAAATTAGCCAAGATACTCTAACACAGCTTCCATACCGTTATTTTAGGAATAAGACTAAATAATAAGAATTCTGAATTTTATGAAATAAAAACCAGAGCATAGAACTCGGACCCACCCTATACTTTTTTTTCACTTCAACCTAGCGGATGACGAGTTTAATAGTACAGCTTCGTTCGCGGATGATACCGAATACTTAGCTATTGGAGAAAGTACCAATGAATCAATCACGAATCTTTAAAAGATCTATATTGAACAAGGTTAAATCAATAAATGAAAAGTCAGACTAAATAATAAAAAGTGCATGTAAAACTAAGAGAACAAATACATTTGAAAGACAGAAAGATGTACTTGGCTCATGGGCCTGCGATCAAAACTTCCGCTTGAATATAAACTATATTTTTACAAATAAGACCTAAGAACAATACGAACGTTTTAGATACAATTATAACGTAGCAACCGACCATCAAATATACAAACCATTCAAACACCTCAGAACAGAATAGTCGGTAACATTGTTTAATGTTTCCCGTTATGTTCGAAATAACACTACATCGTGAACTCATGACAGAGACCGTCAATGAGATCATTCAAAAGATTGCCGTAGCTAATCATCAGCTCCTTCATGATCATGTTAGTGTTGAAACAGTTCAATTGTTATATGCTACGAACCAGCACAGGAAATTTAAATGGTTCAATTGTTAGATGTTGCGAACCTCTGCAGGAAATTGAAATGACATGGTGACCAGTCTAATATAATTTTTAAATTCCCAGTTTATTCTCGATTTCCCTGGTCCAAATCCTCCCGTACAAAAAGAAGAATGGAATTTTTCTGATATTATTGGTAATATTCAACCATCGCAGTATATTTTATACGAATAAAACAGAACTTCGTAATTTATTTTGAGTAAAGTACATCAAAAAATGTATTCATTTTTCGCTTCAAATGATTTTTTCTTATTAAAAATATCGTTTTCGAATGTTTTTACATTTTTCCAGATTTTACAGCGAAATTCAGTTTTCCCGGTTTGGAAAATTTCCGGTTTTTACGGTTGGGTAACCAACCTGAACAAACCACGTGAATTAGTTTAATTCTGTAACAAATATTACTTCGGAACTGTACAAAATACACAAGACATTCAAGATACAGTTTATTACTTCTTTTTCCACATGCTTTGGAGTCGCAAGAAGTACTAATTACACATGATATAAAACAATCGGTTTCGGAAAATATTTAAAAATAATTTTTAATTTGATTTTATTGTTTTATTTATAATATACATAAGTGCAAAATAGAAATGACAAATAAAACTTGTAAAAACTAAAAAAAAAAAAAAAAAAAAAGAAAGTTCTCTATGTGTCAGCAAATAATACTATAACACGAAATATGGTGAATAACAAAATAAACTTTGTAAGAAAAATTACAAAAAAAAAAAAAAAAAAAAAAAAAAGATAAATACAATTAATGATTTTGTACAATACACTAAATATGCAACATTCAAAAAATATTTTAAAATTAAATTCCGATTCTTTTATACCGGTTGTACCGAGTACTTTCTTAACTCGCATTAACAAGCCATATCTGGATAAGCTTTATAAAATACGAAATAAGTAAAAGTAAGTCCCATATCCTTGATAGGGTATTGGGGATTGTGAAGTTAAGGTTCACAATGTACTAAGCGCAATGGATCTGAAGAGAATATTGGGACCAGTTCCTTTCTACTTGGTATGCGTCTTTATTTTCCCAGATTTTTCCAATACCCAATTATTTTAGGGGTAAACCAGTAGGCAAGCACCTTAACTACTAGGCTACCACGCTATCGAGAAAAAAAAGGAACTTTTAGTAAGTTATAGGTTTGCACAACACTTATAAAATTTTTTAAATTAATATCTTCACTCTCCGGCTGATAGTTAAAGCAACAGGTTGACTTAGCAATAAATATAGAATCACTAAATTTATTTACATATTAACGTGATAAAGGCGTATATTTGAAGTAATCTCAGAAACCATTGAACTAATTTAAAATTAATTTCAACGTTATAATCGTAACGTTAACTGCTTAAACATTTCCCTAGAGACAAATAACTTTTTAGGATGTGTGTGTAATATAATTTTTCGATTTTGAAATAAAATTCATTTTTTTAAAATCTGCATTATAATATATAATTATTCTGCTGAAAACTATTACAAAAACTCTAGAGGAACAAATTATTACAGACAATAATAATGAGTATTATAGTAGGAAGAAGAAAAACTTCTTGGCTATATAATATCAAAAAATGGACTGCAATTAAGAGAGCAAACGATTTATTCAGATTAGCAAGAAATCGGGACTTATTACATCGGATAATCCAATCCATACAAGGTGATAACGCAATACCCGAATCGGATGGCACGAGAAGAAGCAAAATCGTATCAAAATAAGAATAATGACTTTTATTTTAAAAATATATATTATATATATGTATATATATATATATGTATACACACATATTTCAACATCGGAAACTTTGCCGTAATACTCACCCAAAATTCTGGCAAATAGTCGAATTTAAGAGCTGAAGGACGACCTTCCAGTGTTGAAAAAGGTACATTACCACCTGATAACGGAATAAAGTCTGAAAACTCAGATGTACAAAGAGCTTTAGTTTCCGGTTCTCCTCTTCGAACATAATTTTCATTAGGAACATTATACATTCCCATGCAGTCAGTGCTATAAAGTAGTAAATTTATGGTTTTAAAGTATCTACTTAAAATTTTAAACTTTGAACAACAACACAAACATAATTACTTTTAAAAAAAGTGCTTATAGCTCTCTGGTTAGTAATTAAAATGAAATAAAATAATTATATACCTAAAAAAATAAATCTAAAAAAAAACCTCTACTCTTCGGGTCTTGTAAGGAGGCAAACCCCCTTGACCAACAATCTTCTCTTTTTTTAAAATTAATTTAGAAA
The DNA here is from genome assembly GCA_039619475.1 of Icerya purchasi. Classification (NCBI taxonomy): domain Eukaryota; kingdom Metazoa; phylum Arthropoda; class Insecta; order Hemiptera; family Monophlebidae; genus Icerya; species Icerya purchasi. The sequence continues at coordinate 265,663,712 of CM077115.1, read as the reverse complement.
AATCGTTTTCAATATCCTACGTCATTCTTCACCGCCACTTTCATTTAAAAAAAAAAAATCTTAGCAATTGTACGACGCAACATTCAACCTTTGTTATCTTATTTAAAATAACGGGACACAAAATGTAGCGTATCCTGAGTCCTGAGAATGGCATAGTCATTAACCAATAAGAACGAACCGCAAGAAAAGATTTTTTACTCTAAAAACTAGTGCATCCGTACATACCAGACACGTGTTGGATTTTAAATAACTTTTCAAGTATATTCAATAGCTATACATACCAACACGACACTTCACACACAAAATTCTATCAAGCCGATCGGAACAATCAAAAACCACATTTATTCTCCATCCACGCAATGTCGAATAAACATAAAAATTAGATTCACCTGAAATACTGATAAGGTACATGAGGACCATCTTCCGTTGTTTTCTTGTAGATCGCAAAACTGTGTGGTCGCGGCGAATAAAACTTTAAATGTATGAACGTTATATCAAACGCCTTTCCTACGGATCAAAATAATAATCATTTTTAATTACAACCGATAAAACCTCACTTAACTTGCTGCAGCTTTTCTTCGAAATTTTTAAACGTTGATAAATATAAATTCAACCGCAGGATTGAAGACATATTTTACAACACAACATTGGTTAACGGATACAGGTTTAGTCATTTTCTTTAAATCACTGATATATTTATTCAAAATATGTTGAAACGTGAATTATTTTAATTACGTCCTCAGGAATGAAATGCCGTGGACGTAAAATTGTATTATTAAATTATTATTTCTTTAAAATTTATATTACACACTTGCCCTTACACCAATCTTTCTTAATCGACCAACCGTTGAAAATACACTATTAATAAATTCCATAATAAATATACTAACAAAAAAAGATTATTTAAATATAATACAAAATTATACGTATCGCTGTTGTCGGCGGCAGTGATCTGTAGTTCGGTGAGTTGACGTTCCAATATCTTTCGATCGACTGAGACTGCACTCGTTAGTAGGTGGAATCCTTTCAATTTTTATGTTCAAATTTTACTCCTGCTGAAATTCCGCTGTTTCCTACTCGGGACTTCAATCCGCGTCAACCGAATTTTCACCGAATCATTCGGTCGATAATACTACCGTACTATAATTGACAACCTAATTTTCACCGATACTTCCGTCACGATCGAAATTCCAGAACAAGGTAAAACAGCAATCTATCCGACCGCAAACTCGAAACTATGTCTTTTTCGATAATTTCTTTCCTCCTTTCTCTTTGACCAATCACTGGTTATTTCTGTCAATGTAGTGGGCCTTTCACTTGGCGGGGTCGCGTGGTAACATATTCATGCCTGACCGACAACAGGATCTCACACACATTCACATTTTCGCTTTCATCGTGTTTTCCGTAAATTAATATTTTATTTTTTAAATAATTCCTAAATCGTTAACGGTAAAATCGGATCATTCCTTTAATTATAAATAAATTTTCAACATTTGCCCCTTAGCTACGGCAGACAGTAAACGGTGTTAGCACGGACTTATAAAATTCGCTACTTTGTGAAACTTTTCCAATTTGTGAACGTATATTGCAAGAATTAACAAACTAGCCGTCTAACCGCATTAGTTTTATTCTACTATACCACGACTGCAGCCTGAAGTCCATTTATACACAGAACAAAGTGAAGTGTTTGTGATCGAATAAAACTATTCCATTACATTCGATTTTAATAAAGATAATCTACCGATAAAATAAATTCTAACGACCACGTGAGAACTAAAAGTGCAATCCATAACATGCTTGAACAAATCTTTCTCCATCAGTACTGAATCGAAGAGCCCTAGCTGAGCAATATTACACAAATTATGGTCCACACGGCTTGCACAGTACACGCTGTTTATTTATGTTTAGGATTCTGTAAAACTTGATGTAGTCCGTGGCAATAGTCAGACCGTTTTATTCTGTTTCGGTTCCTTTTTCGCACTTCGCTTTGTTCGCTTATTACCATCGGTACAATAACGTACATTCTTTACCCTATTTGAAAAAATACTTTATTGTGTACGTTAATTTTCCCGCGTTTTAAATTATTACATTACTCGATTAAAAATAAAAAAGAAAAAAGAAAAGATAAAAGAAGATCGAAAGTGCATTTACTATATTTAACGCCTCACAACTTTAATCTTCCATCGTTACTTTTTTAAATACAGTAAAACCGCGATTATCCGTAAGTGTTTTAACCGGTTGGCGGATTAACCGTGCACCTCTTTAAACTTGCGTGCTTCCTGCAAAATAGGTTCCAAATTGTGATGGGAAGGAATTTGAACATGTTGATGATGAAAATATGAAGGAATGGATAGATAATTATGAAATTGATCCTACTTAAGCGTATACTTTTACTGATGAAGAAAGTTTAAATGAAATCAATGCGGATTCTGAATGGGAAAATGAAGAGCAAGTCGCTATTATCAGAACAGCGACTAAGCTGTGTAAAAGTACGTTGCATTATATGCAGACTGTGATCACGTATTTCGAGCAGCAGACAGATCACAGACATTCTGCAGTTAAAAAATTTCCAGGCGAAGATAAAATAGAAAGAGATTCCCGACAGACGGAAGAAACCGACTGACTTTTTTAATAATACGACATAGTCTAATTCTATTCGTCTTTATTATAACACTTTTTTTCGGTACGTTACGTTCATTTCATTTTTCTTTGTACTCTACTTTGAGTCCTTATTTCTTCGTCTTGTCATTGATACAATATTTAAAATAAATAAAAATTCTGAATTTTATAAATTTTCAGTATGTACAGCATTTACTTAATTAAATTAGTCTAAATAATCCAGTTTCCTTCTCGCTAAAAGGGGTTTTATATCACCACAGCTATCATTTCATATACAGTATTATACGTATTTATTATAAAGCAAAAAAGCGAAACAATACAGAAAATTATACAATTGCAATCGTAGACGGTCAGCTGTCATTTCATAATATGAAATGGAGTGAAGAGCCTCCCGACCCACATATTACGCGGGTCACAAGGCTCGGGATACATAAAAACTCGCGGAATAGCCGGCGGCGGATTAACCGTGTTTTCCCGTATCCGTGCATAATGAATCCCCAATTAACACGGAAATCGGGGTTTTACTGTACCATCATTTGGAAAATAGAACAATTTTTTTTTCCATCATACATGCAAAACTGGTTTGACCGTGGTCTTTACAAAAACATACAGGGATAAGTGTAAATTACATTTAATGAAACATTTTATTTTAAAATTATATTCATTATTTCTGTATGATTATCAAGAAGCCATAACTTTTTTTTCATAAGATGAAGTCTAATAATTTAATATCGCGGTATAATTTCATAACAGAGTAAAAATCAGAATACATTAAATTATTGAAAATTAATTTATTCTGTATTTTATAATTTTGTGTGTTCAATTCTCTTACATGCTATCAGAAAGCACAAAAAGAAAAGAAAAAAAACAAACATCTAATTTCTATAAATAAAAGTAGTAATATCATAATTTTTATATGTTGTAAATGCTAGTGCAGTTGAATCTTTCCTATCGGCAACGTTCAAATTGGGGACCAATTAAAAGAAAAAATATCAAGTTAAATATTCATTGCATTTTAAACAAAAAATAACATGATAATCTGAAAATAGCATCTTTTTTGGCTTTAAAGTGCACTTCAGAAACCGATTATTACAAATCGCGAACTGAATACTAAATTGTTAAAATTTTCTTTTTAGAATAAATATTACAATAAAAAAACAAAAAAAAAATCGATAAGACGGAACATATTAATAATGAAAAATCTCTATTTTTCGTTCATTAATAAATAATAAAAATACAAATAAACAATTATTTCCACGTGGTACTGAACATGCTACTTAAATCATTTCTCCTTTTATATGTACACGTGTATATATACACAATTAACTAAATACTTGAGAAAAGAAAAAAAAAAAAGAAGATAGTTATTGATAAACGAAAAATTGTAATTACAACTATGTTACGGTGTAAAAGCAACGATTTGTCTATGAAAAATAATGGTAACGCTGTGACCGATATTAATTCGATGAAAAAATGTTTATCATTTTAGCAGCATCACATGAAAGATGATAAGTTTATTTCCATTTCCTTTGATAACAACCAACGTTTATCAGTATTTTAAACCACAATTAAACTATATTTTTATCAATCAATGGTCCGCAAAATACCATATATTTAATACACTATATACAGTTCATTTATTAATAAACTCTACCGCTTTTATTGCGAGAAAAAAAAAAAAAAGTAAACAAAAAATTCATGACTGCCATAAAATAACTTTTCAGTCGTCGGTGACATAGTGAAAAATGAAAAATTACATACACCGCGCGGAATGAAATGATCTAAAAACTGAAAAAATATGAAATATTTCGTTTTCACTGAGGCAGACGTTTTAATCATTATTCCCGCCAGAGATGCGAAATGAAACGTTAAATTGGTTTACTTGTCCTCACAGATGTCACTACAGCCTCCAGAACAGTGTATATGGAATTTGTTTTATTTTATCTCAGACCGGGTTGCTTTTTCCTGTTGATTACATTAATTCGATCTTCATAAATATTTCTATATCGTTCGACCGCTAAAAGGTAATGCCGAAACAATAGTAAAGCTAATCATACGAATTATAAAATTAAATAAATGATAAAAATACGTGTTACTAATTGTGGTCAGGGTGAGCCGCCGATGTTTGCGTGTTCGCTGATGACGCAAACCTGGATTTTCAGTAAGACAAAGAGTGAAATTCGACTAGTTTCTCAAGACAATTATGACGAATCGTTTTACAACAATATTTTTTCGAGTAACTTCGCGTTTACGTTAATTTAATTAATTATTGCGACGTAAAATTGAGGTAGGTGTTCTTGGCGATTCTAAAGTTATTCAAATCTGACCGTTAACCGAAGAATTATATTCTACTCGACTCTGTAAGCATCTAACTTTTTCCTAGAGGCATCATTACTTCAGCTTTGCCACTTTGTATTCATTTCTTTTTCTACATCGCTGCCAATTTTTCGTCCTGATCTATAAGCGTGCTCAGCCTTCATCGATGCAAGGTAAGTCATTAGCCAGCAACTATTTCTCACTCTTTTAAACATTTGATTTTGTATCCATTATTTCACCATTAATAAATTTGTATAACGCAGAAGCGTCATTAGTAAATAAAACTTTCTGTTATCTACACAACATACGAAGTACATAAATACAGTTTCTAGAAAATCTTATCTTTTTTTGTCAGTTTAACGCCAATAACAGTGATTATTAGTGATGATAGGTCCGTACGTATTCGCAGTATCCCACAGCAAACTTGATGGTATAACTCCGACTACAGACCCGGATACATATGCACAACTCCGAGTCAGCAATGAGGCTCCGCTACAAAAGCTAAAATATTGTCCTTGAACGGAATATCTTTTACTTAGTTTTTCCTAACTTTTTTAAATATTTCTTCCGGATGACAAATTTGGCATCAAAAAACAAACAAAAAACTAGGTATTTCAACAATTTAATTTATATTATTTTTATAACAAATAAATTAATTTCTTGTGCAATAATACTCATTACATTTGTCATTTATTAAATACTTACATTATAATATAAGTAATCAACTAGGCTTATTCGATTTTTAAAAAATAACAAAAAATCAAGTTTTCTGATTTTGAAATATATGAATTTATTTATTTTCTTTCATTTTTGTTTAAATAAAAGATTAGGCTGATTTAAGTTCCTTCACCAAACATATTAAAAAAAAAAAAAAAACAAACAAAAAAAACGATATAACCCGCCTTAAAGTAATAGCGGTAAAAAAATATTCAACTAATTTAACGTAAAAATAAATAAGCACAAGTTTACTACAACATGAACAATCATGCAGTTCCCCGGACTTATTTAAACTACCAACATGACGTAGTGTAGTGGAACATCGGTAAGAGTTGTGTCAGCAATCAGTGCAAACGAGAGTCAGTGTTAAGTATACTATGTACGTAAACCCTGAATCTATATGAGTCCGATGAATACGTATCGGGATACAGTTCCCGAACCTGTAGTTCAATTCTGAACCCGTATCCGAAAAAATAACGAACTTATGTAAATTATTAGCTTTACGCATATAGTTACATAATTATATATATAGTTATATAGTTATATACATATGCGTAAAGCTAATAAGAAATGCTTATCCGTTTGCCATGTTTCGAATATAAAGATTTATTTTTGCAATGATTTTACTCCCTTTTGAATGCGCCGCAGGAATATCGGAGCCAACAAACCCAAAATTCTCACCCACCCCCCTGTTTGTTGACCTTGCAAATGGTAGCACTATACACTATTAGCTAAGGATTCCCTCCAGCTGAAATCTTCGGTAACTTTGATATGTCTATTAAATTACCAGCCGCGCAATCACCAATGCTTCTATCACTTCCTAAAACTCTCTTTTTTCATATATCACTCGGTTGTGAAGAGGTACTCTAGAATTTCCTTACTATGTGCCATTATATTTTAAACAATTTTTTTCTTTCCTTTATACTTAAATAAGATATCTCAATTTATTCCTACTACTTGTATACGTTAAAATTGAAATTTAACTTTTAAATGAAAAAAAGACATACTTTTCGTTTGGTAATTGCGATTCAGCTGTACCCATATTGCGGGTGTTAGAATTGCTTTGCGTTACTGAACTACTTTACAAACGGTTTTCGTAATACTTCTACAAACTGTTTAATATACTGATTTTGTATTAACTTCGTAAAATTAGCCATGGATATTTCTTTTTGAACAAAAAAAAAAAAAAAAAAAAAAAAAACTACATAGAAATTTTTTAATATTTGAAAGAAATAAAAAGTATTATTTCTTAAAGACCGGTTCATAATATTAAACACACGCAGAAAAATTACTAAATAATAATACTTATTAAAACACACAGATGTGAAATGACAATATTTTTTTCAAATCTACCCGGGTTTTTTTTTCTCTTTTACCTCAATAACTTTAAAACCAGATAAAATGTCTATTAATAAAATAATTTTCAAAAGATTCAGTAGTTTTTAAAACAACTTCATAAACACACAAACATTACTTTTATATAATACTGATATAAGGACCGCATAGATAACACAGAAATGAACGATATTGTATACTAATTATTAATGGAAGTTGTAATGTTATTTTTTTTTAGTAGTATTGCGCCCTCGCAGATGCCACCACGGTTAAATACTGTAGACGTAACACGTTCGCGAGTTTTTTATTGAATCAATTAACCACTCACAGGACCGTAATATGACTGAAAATTCATTTTTTACTAATATTTCTGCCACAGTCGAGAAAGGCCAAAAACAATGATTCTAGAGGAGAACGGTAAAAGAGCGGCTGATTCTCCGACCGCGGTCTCAAAACCACGACTTTCCGATTATTTCTTAATTTGTTCCGTCAATGATCAATCACAATCATTTCTATCAATGGGGTGGACCTTTCACTCAGTAGGACCGCACGGTAACATATTCATCCCTAACCAACAACAAGATCTCACACACACTGACATTTTTACTTTCACCACGTTTTCCGAAATTTTATGTTTTCCTTTTATTTATAGCCTGCGCAATGTAATGTACACATTACAAGGCATCGGTGCAAAAACATAGTACTCTTCTACTTTCAATCGACTTTTTAAGCACATTTTAATTGCATCACATAATACATCTTCGATATGAAAAATATTTAACATTTTAACGCGCAGAAGCAGATATTACTGAAATTGCAGGAACTATAACTTTATCGCAGTTTGTCGCGTTGTTTTTAAAAGCGTAAGATCACAGCTGTTAGTATTTACCAAAACAAAACCATCAAGCGAATTTACCAGTTTCCGTTACTTATGAATTGGACAATATTTTCAAGTTTATACTTGTTCAATTCATGGAAACCTAAAAATATGTTCTATTGTTTTAGGCGATAAATCTCTCCCAAGTACTTCAAATTAAACAGGTTAGAACAAACCGAAAAAATAAAAAGCAACGAATTCTGCTGATCCCTGCTCGGCGGATTCCTAGAACGATCATGGAAAAGTTGATTTATGTTTACGGAACACTGTTTAATGATCTGTCGAAAAAGGGGGAAAAAAAAAGAGTAAACAATCCGTTAACTTGTTTTCCAGCTGTTTTTCCAAATATAGAATCAATATCACTGCTATATAAACAACTTCACTTTTCTATAACTGAAGGCTAAATACTATTTCACTATGGTAACGCGTATTAACCGTTTTAATTATATTCCCAGAGATGGTACCACGGTCCCTTCACTACCGTGGACGTAATATTAAATTATTATTTTATATTATTAAATTATGAAATGGAAAAAATTTTGTTGTTTTTTTAAATTTCATAATACTCAAATTCCTACATAAATTTTTCGTTATCGACCGGTCGCTGAAAAGACATAATAAATTCGTAAAATTAACGCGGAAAAGCAATCGATTAATTAAATATATAACACAAAATGTACGAATCACTGTTTGCCGACGGTGGAACAGGAACACAGTATGATGACAATTTTTGGGTCTGCGACCAGCTGGTAAAACTCTATTGAAGTAAGCACAAGAGCCAACTTCGGCGCGACTTCACGACAAATTCTGTTTCACTTTTAAACTATTTTTGTACAACGTTAACAATTTTCGAATCGGAACAGCGATTTCACTATTTCGCTTTGCCTAAGTTATCTTTTTTCTTGAGGCGATTAGCGAACGGGGACCGTAAAAGAACAACTTCTTCTTCAAAAAATCTTCTCTTATAAAAACCTGCTTCACGATGACCGACTAAAAAAGCGACTGCCTTTCGTTATCATTTTTTTTTTTTCGTGTCTCTTCGAATTTTTCTTTTCTCTTCACCGCGCCCAATCACCATCATTTTTTACTAATGGGGTGGGCATTTCTCCAGTGACCGCGTGACGATGCATTCACTCCCCCGACTACCAAGCAGGATTTCAAGCACACGCGGATTCTACCTCGCACCACGTTTTCTGAAAATTTATATTTTATTTCATTTTATTTATTTACATTCTGTATAATATAATGTACCCATTACAGATTATATAACGAACACGTGTTACACTCTCTATGACTGAACTTTTAAACGGTCTGCACAACGCACCCTAATTCAAACGGTAATGTGATTTATTACTACCTGAAAATCATAAAGTTCAAACTTGGCTGTAGAACAGGAAAAAAGATAGTTATTTTCAGTGAATTTAGGTCGCCTTAAATCGATTCCTAAGGCAGAAATAGATGCCCGCAGAGCTTCAAATGTGCTGTATAACCCCTGTCACTGAATCCAACACGATAAATCACGATCAAGCTTATTTAGATTTCGCTAGTTACTAATCTTCATAATTAAGAGAACGTAAAACAATAATGACTTCGTAATTTATTGGCACTTTGAACACTTTACATAATGCTTTTATTTTTCATTTCAAATCCTTCCTTATTGAAAATATCTTTTGATTATTTTTACTTTTTTCATCGATTTTCCCGATCGAGCGGCTGTTGCAACTACTTTAGCTAATTTAATCTTCAAAATTAAACTCTCTGCATAGATCTATTAAAATAACATTTCACATATAATTCAACAAGTTGATAATCGAGACAGATTAAGCAACTTTCATTAAAGCTTAATTCAGTAAATTACACGTATTAATTTATAAAGAGAAATTGTTTTAAATTAATTTCAAAACCGGCAATAAATCGAGCAATATACATACCAAAACGTAAGGTTAAATTTACACTGTTAGGATATTGTATGCCCTCGTGCATAGTTTCGGACTGCCACCAAGTTATATTCTGAGAATTATGATCTGTCATGTAGTGCGCGTCGTGCTCGGCACGACTGTAACAGAACTCGCATGTTTTCGAAAAAGAACAATATTCCGTTGGTCCGTGTTCGCCACAAGTACTCGTCGCTTCAATTTGTAATCCAAAGGCAGCATTTTCAAACTGAGGTATACATCGCTACGATCAAAATTTAATGGTAAGAGATAATAACCGAATGAAAGAAAAATTAACATTACGTCGGAGTAATAAATTTATGTTAAATATGGAACAGTCGGTGAAAAGAATTCTGCCGATTGCGCTAACTTTAAACAATAAAGTAGTCGCCAAAAAAAACGATTATTCCGACATTACTTTCATTTTGTAATCCGGATAGAAACAAATGAGCCGGGAAACGAACAAAACAATAAATTAAAACCTAGTTCTTCTTTTCTGATTAAATTAAAACTTCTTATACGCTGTGCGGTACTTTCCGTTACTAATCTAACAATTTTGTTTTGTCCAGAGAGGCCACCGCGGATTTAAAATTTTTATTTTTATTATTATTTAAATAAATGACTCGATGAGATTTTACGAACTCTATTAACGAAAATTACCTACACCAATCTTTCTTTATCGGTTGACCGCTGTAAAAGATAATTGATTAATTAGTAATGGACACATTACAACGCTTAACTCCACAAATATAACGTAGATTCAAGTGAAACAACGCGTCGCCTTAAAAAAAAAAAAAATAAAATGGGTGATAGCAACGAACGTAAATTTTATCGTTAAATAATATGTTTATTTGAAATATTAACTGGAATCATCACAGTAACAGAAAAGAAAAAAACTAGCTGTCTTTCTCATAAATACACACCACTGAGATTTTTCAAACCTATTTAATAATTTACAGTTGTATTTATTGAATGTTAATTTTACCATACTGTTACCCGAATAATACAAACCTGCGCTCTTCCTAAGTAATCGTAACACGGTGTACCGCCTTCAATATTCGGTTCAGCTTTGCATTTTTGAAATAAAATTAGAATAAAAGAAAAAAAAGAACCTATACGAAAAATCATGTTTAAAATTATCTTAAAAAAAAACAAAACATAAAAAACTCGCAAATATAATATCACCCCATACAGTTATGAAGTATTTCAAAAATGGTCATCCATTAAATCCTTTCTCGACTAACATTCCTAATACTCAACCCCCACACCTAACTTCGAACTATAAAACACAATAAACCATAACCGAACGCCGCCATCAAAAGTAAACTAACAATCAGAATCTCCATTCGGACGCGCGTTCCGATGGAGAAACAACAGGTGTCAGGCGAGAACGCCGCGACGTCTAAGGCGCATGCGCAACATTTTACGATTCACATAGATTCGTGTAACGTAAATGTTTTGTGCACATGCGTAGAATTCCAAAATGTTCTGAACATTTATCAATTATAACATAGTGAAAAGATTCATTAGCTGATTTGAAAAGAACATTTTTGAGTACATTTTACGCTTTTAATACAAAATTTATCGTTTAACTTTTTTTTATATAAATTATTAAGTTATAAAAAAAATGAAAACAAATATACTATTATAATCTGTTTCTTTTTCATATATAAGGGTGATAGAGTTACTTTCTATTTTTTAGTCTGTCAAGAAATCCTATAAAAATTAATCAGTTTTGTTTAAATGTGCTTTATTTTACACAAAAATAGAATAAAACTACTGAATATCGTTCACAATTAGTCATTTTTATTCTTAAATTATTAATACTAATTACTATAATATTTTAAGCAATTAATTTGTTAATACATTCTTGATTTGAATGTTAATTATTGAATTTTTATTGATAATCCTAAAATATATTTTTAAAATTATATATACTTAAATTTAGTTAAAAATAAAGTTATACAGGATTCATGCGAAGCATTGAGCTAATTTTTAGAGACACTAATGAACAAAATGTTCATTAGCGTCCTCAGAAATTTATCTTTCACCACTTCAGATTCAATTTTATTTGTACATCCGAATACTTTCAAAGTCGACTAAAATTTCTAGCTATGCAAAATTTGAAAAATTACTATTTCAAGAATGTAACATACAAAAAAATAATTTTTCAGTTTTTTCGTGTATAGCAGCATTTTATTCAGGGCTTAAATAATACAGCTTCAACTTAATATGATTTATGTTCTTGAAACATACAACTTGCGATTTTGGCTTTTAGCTGTTTAAATTTAAAATATGACTTAAGTTTTCAGCTTTGGGCTTAACAATCACAATTATAATAGAAGCTAATTGAAATGATGTATTATATTCTGTTTATTATGCATCAAACTATTAAGCATTACAGTTCAAATTTCAGCTTTTTTAACATGTATGTGTTTTATGGCTGGCGGTCATTCCAAAAATTTGTCTGCCAAAATCATATCACAAAAAATGTTACCATAACGTTATCATCAGGGCTTGAAACTTGAATAATAATACGGCTTAAACTTAATACAGCCTACGTCCTTAAAAAATACAGCTTAGGTTTTTGGCTTTTGGCTGTTAAAATTTGAAATACGGCTTAAGCTTTCAGCTTTCGGCTTACGAAATTAATTTTAATACAAGCTAATTTAAATCATTACATCTATTTATAACACATCAAACTATTAAGCATTACAGTTAAAATTTCAGTTTTTTAAATATCACGTTTTATAGCTGGGGGTCATTCCAAAAATTTGTCCACTGAAATGATAATACACAAGATGTTACTATGGTGTTACCACACACATGCGTGTGCATATATATAATATATATATACAAGAGCGTCGCCAGCCGATGAGCCGGGGGGGGGAGCAGATGACAGAAAAAAAAATATGAATTATAAGAAAAATAAAATTTATAATTTGTAAAGGCTTAATATTTTATTAAGCAAGAATAAAATCTTTATTAAAACATAATTTTGGTGGGTATCTGGTAAATTATTCTAGTACTTCATTATAAAAGTCCTCCAAATTGTCCATGATTTCGCGCCTATGAATACTCATCATGGCCAGTTGATTAAAAAGTTTTAAGGTTTCAGGGGGCAGCCCCCCCCCCCCCGCGACGCCCATGTATATATATTGCATATATTTATACAGTAAAACCTTGGTAATTAGGACTTCACTAATTTGGAACTTCTATAATTAGGATAGACAAAAACATTAACTTTTTTTTTTTAATGCTGCCGTGTTAATTTTTGTGTAAGCAAAATTAAAGAAAACGAGTACATAAATATTTTACAAAACACTGGTGAAGAATGTACCATGGAAGATGCATAGGACTGGTTAAATGGTGATAAAGATAAATTTTGGTACCCTGTCCAGACAAAATGAAAAATAGCGGCTGTTGTAAATAAACTTTAGTTGGGGATGTACAGCAAGATTCTTCTGATAGTGAGGAAGATAACTGCAAAAAAATCCAAGAAGAGACTATAAAACTAATTAATGCTAAAAATCACATTGATTCATTATTAAGGTTCTGTAATACAAACAGTGAATTTAATAAATATTTCTTCACATTAAACAAAATGAGGCAGCACATTGTGTCAAAAGAAATCCAAAAACAATACGTGCAAAAAAAATTTCAGACTTTTTCAAATGAAAAGGTATTGTAAGTAATATATGCACTAACGGACTGGCTTTTTAGGAAAATTTAGAGGTAAAAGGACGCTTTACAGCAAAGTGGCAGAGGCGGTGATAAAATTTTAAGAAAATTATGGCGCAAGAAATAAATTAAATGCTTGGGCGCACCGGGAAAATGCCAGTTTGCCTGTATAGCCAGTCCATCAGTGAATATATGTATGTAAATATTGTATGTAGTACAGTACTGTGTTTAGTGTTTTTAAAGAATATGCGATTTGTATAGTAAATCAGTATATAGTATACATTTTGTAGTCAGTTTTTATTAAAATTAAACATAGAGTAATTCAAATTTTTCATTTTTATACTTCTTATTTATTACTAAATTCACTGACTTGGATTATTACATACACTTACGTTTTGAGATTTATTTAAATTAAGTACACAATGTTCATGAAAGTTCGAATTACATATGATTTTAGAAGTGTTCCATAATTCGGAATTTTTTCTAATTCGCACTGACTGTGGTCTGCATTAGGTTAAATTATCGGGGTTTTACTGTATATATACTAGCTGTATCTGGCCACACATTTCCGTGACTCAATCTTGTTAAATTAAAAAAAAAAAAAAAAAAGAAAACGCTCATGTTTTTATTATGTTTAATTTCACAATGCTTGTGGGTATAGAATATTTTTCGTTGTTCCATTGTCTGTGAAGATATAAAGATGGTCTGGTTTGCCAACTCTAGGACATGCAACATATAATTACCCATGTGAGAAGCAATCTATGTCTAGATCTAAACTGCACAATTCTGAAGGTTGGTTCTGAGCTTTGTTGATGGTAATTGCAAACGCCAATCGAATAGAGAATTGTATTCTCTCAAATTAAAATGGCCGTTGGAATCATAGGAACGCATGGAATCAGTGCATCTCGCCTTTGCATTGTCGTGTCAAGATTGTTGCTTCTATGATGTTGCTCATTAATTTTTTTACTGCAAGTTGTGTGCTGTTGCAAAGCTTTGGCTGGTTGATATTTCACAATACGATAATAGGTACACCGGTTTTCAACAACAGTATGTGCACTGGAATCGCTCGGAGATCTAGTGAATTCAAATATTCTATTGAATAATTAACTGCTTCATCTGCTTCCACAACAGTGTTGACAGGCTTGTATATGATGGCTTTACTTTGATTGTCAGACTGAATAATATTGTTTAGTATATAGACATCTTTGTTCTAAGCTGTGAGAATAGCTTATTCACTCAACCAGTTGTGATCCTTATAATTGGTTTGAATATTAAGAAATACTTTTTCAGCCAATTCTTTTTTTGACGTCACTAAATTGCAGAAGTTATAAGGTAATGAAATTTGTCCTGAGATCAGATGAACCAGCACATTTCTGTTCTCAATTTTCAGCAATTGATATAAGAATATCTTAGCTGATTGATCATACACACATATTTGTAGTTAATTTCAACGTCTTTACATATCGCCACAAAGTAGAATATTTCAGGTAAACATTTATTTCGTCTATTGGTATCATTCGAGGAATAGCAGGTTATGTTTTCCTGCAATATTAATGCGTCCCCAAATTGTCTGATGTTTTTATGCACATCTTGCAATGATCGATCAAAAACGTCAAGCGGTTAGTTATGTGCCATTGTGCATTCATCCTAAACAATAAGTTTGCATTTCTGGCATTCTTTTCCCATGCCAGATGCTTTGGAAACGTTACATGTGGTAATTTCAATGAATTGCATATTCAGTGGCAGCTTCAATGTGGAATGAGCAGTTCTTCCACCTAGTAGCAATGGCACAGTTATTCTATACAACACAAGAGTTAAGGCTATATCATTCTAGGATTAAATTGCTGCCAGAATTAATCTAATTAGAAACATTTTACCAGTTCCTGCTCCAGCATCTAAGAAAAAGATTTCCCCAACCCTGTTATTGCCAGTTTGCATTATTTGATCATAAATGCCTTTTTGTTCAAGCATTAGCTTAAGAATATTAGATTGCTCATGCAGTAAAAGATTACCTGTGACATAAATTTTGTTCACGACACAATTCTACATCAAACGAAGCAGCATAAAATTGATTTAATGATGGTATTCCCAATTGATTGAGAACTTTGTTTAAAATTTCTAAGAACAGATTTTCAATCATTATTAATGTTTCATTATATATTTTTGCTATAAAATCTATGTTCCTATTTGTATTTTCTTCTCATATTCAACGGGCAATATCTTTAGTCATATGTGATTTATATTTCTGCAACAACTACATTAGAAGTGAAGACGAGCAAGTGGTCATTATGATTACAAACAATGCTTAAATTTGATTTGCATGTGACATGTTGCTCCCATCATTAATGTGTCCATTCCAATGTTGGTTGTTCTTCAATAAATTGCGAGCTTGATATGCCCTGTGAAAAGTAGTATATGTGACACTCTTGACAGTCAATAACTGTTGAAAAATATGCTGTTTGGCATGAGCAATTTTTAAGGTGCTTCCACACCTAAAGCTAACACATATTAGCTAACAAGTTCACTAACATGTTATAGAAACACTGCACACAAGGAGGATGAAATACTTAGCGAAATTGTGCAAAGGAATGTGAGAGCTAACATGTTAACTCTAGGTGTAAAAGCACTATTAGTATAGCGTGTGTTACTTTTACATGCAACAGATGGCGCTGTAGTAGACCAAACAGAATATTAACTGAAAATAGTCCTACTCTAATTATTTTTAAGTGCATTACTAGCAGGTAAAAACGATATAAAAACACACATATATTCAAATGCAATGTTGCGTCAAGATTTGAAAATAATTGGTGAAGAACTTTTGGAGATTTATGGTTTTAAACAAATACACATTTACATTTTTATATATGAAAATAAAATTCTTTTGAAAATAATTTCTTATGCAAAATCTTTAAAATTTTAAATTTATAAAACATTAATATCAAAGATATTTTGATTCCTTAATACATTTTTCATATAGAAATATTATGCCACTAAACTTTCCTAAAAATTAATTTAATTAAATTAGATTTATTGTGTCCATCAGTGGCATTCTGTGAATTTCATTTTTACTGACTTTGAATTTTAAGGGTGCTAAATTATCATTACCAATATTATAAGTGAAAATGTCTTTGTCATATTTTCTAATATTTTTTATTATGATATATATGTATATATTATTCTATTTTTATTTTTTGTTTTTTCTTTTTACTTTATCACGGCACAACAAAAGAGTTTTCAAACCAACTAAACAATGACAAAAGCGTGATTAGCAAAATTACTTCGACTTGTTAAATGCGTGCGAAGCCCCTATTTAAATAACCAGTTCTGCAAATTGACGATGGTTAAAGCAGAAATTTTATTTTTCCTTATTCATCTATATATATAAAAATCAATGTATGTATGTCTGTATGTTCTCTATGGACTCCGAAACTTCCATCCGATTTTTATGAAATTTGGACAGTATATTTGTAAGGTCAGGGTAAACAGTGTAGGCTGCTTAAAATTCGAAAAAATAAATAAGTAAATAAATTATAAAATAAATAAAAATTGATCGAAAGTGTGGCCACCTAGCCGAATCACTGATTACCAATATTCCCGACAGATGGCGCCACAATAAAGAAATTATTTCGGTATGTGTTATTTATGCGCACCTATGATGTAAACAAACGTAGGTTAACGGGGTATTCTTCATTGCTCTTCGGTGTTCGATCGCAGTCGTGAATTCTGCCGTTCGGCGGGTTTCGACGGGCTCCTTTAATAGTATATATATTTCAAAAAAAAAAATTTTTTTTTTTAAAAATAGGCTTTTATTTATGCACTAAAAAGTACAAACGAACTTAATTAGTGTGCGACTACCAGATACGCATCTTAACATTAAAATCTGAAACTACAAAATATACTGAAAAATAAAATCGGGGAGGGGCCGCAGTTGCAAAAATATTCGGTGTGTGTGCTATTTGTGATGCACAACAATGGAACAACATTAAATAGTGATTGTAGTTTTGACTTAGGATGTATTATAATATTAATATTTAATTATTAATCTACGGCCTCCGCTATTATTTTTCAGAATATTTTCTAGTTTCAGATTTTAATGTTAACATGCGTTTCTCGTAGTCGCACACTAATAAAGTTATTGTGTACGGTTCAGTGCATAAATAAAAGCCTATTTTTAAAAGTTTTTTATTTTTTTTTATTTTTTAGTCTGGACTTTTTACTATGTATTTCAATAAAAAAACGATAAATTTAGAATTGTAATTCAATATCTTGATTATGGGACATTTATAGAAATTTGTGTTACATTTTATTAAATAATGGATCACATTTATTCAATTATATTGTTTTTTGTTTTTCATGCAATACATACAGAATCCTCAGCACGTGAAAAACAATGTTTGACTAGTAGCAATTTTTCCATTCATATATCACATGACAAAAAAAAATATATATTTTTTTAAAACTTTCGAGCTTTCGGCGCCCCCAAGGGTCCAATTTTAAAGTTGGAAACCCAAATGTTCCAAAGTGAAGAAATACACAAGGATGTGCATTTTTTTTTAACCTTGTTCAAAATTTTGAGCTATAAAGCTGAGATACAAAAGCGTAGGCTACATGTCGTTTTTTGTGCTTTTTTAAACTTTTAGTAAACTTCTAATGTTTTGTTAAGAAAATGAAATACGAGTTTGCTCCCGACAAATAGCACTCTTTCCAATAGTATATCATATGCCCGAAAAAAAAAAAATATATTCTTTTCCAAAAGTTCGAGCTTTCGAGATATTTTTTTGCGAAAAATAATTAAATTGAAAGCGATAGTTCAGTGTGTTATCAGTGGTGATAATATCTTTAGTGCACTCAGAACCGTAAAATTCATCAATTAAAATTTAAATAAAATAATTACTATGGTAAATAATAAACTCTAAATAACATTTTATTAATTTCTGGCGTAAGTGTAATAAATAATTTATGTTCCGTTCCTTCTCTTTTCGCGTTACTGAAATCATCAAAGCTCCATGACGTGATCTAAACAAACAAGTCGCACTCCTAGCCTAATTACTGTGCTCATTGCAGAGAGTTAAAAAAAAAAGAGGTAGCAGTTTTTTCTGTTATTTTTTAAAGAGAAATAAAAATTCTGTAACGGAATTTTTAATATTTGCTACCGGGGGGATGTTATTCACACTCAAATTCGGAATCCTTACGCAACTACAGTAATGCGGCGGTGCGCTACAGTTGATGAAAACGAATCCGGTACTAATGGACATAATTAGAAAACGAAAAACAAATTTTTTTGCACATTTTATGAGAGGACCAACATTTCATCTTCTGTAAACAATAATGATGGGAGCGGTAGTAGGGAAAAGGGGACGAAGAAGTTTCAAAATATTAAGACATGAATTGGAGTTACAAAAGTAGGAGAATGTCGCGAGAATTCGAGACAAATTTCGTCAAATGGTGGAGTCCATGAAAAGTGGTTAAGCTACATCAGAATCGGGTTGCATGAAGAAGAAGACGAAATGTATCTTTCCTTATACCGCCATCGTAAACAAACTGTTTTTTCTTATTTTATGAGCCAGGATATTTCATTTTTCGATTTTTAATGCTTTTGAATAGTTTTCGTTGTTTCCCTATTCTTGCTGTCACCGGCGCATTTATTACATGTTCGGTCTATGATATTTAGAGTAGTCTCCGGATAACACTAGAGCTACTCTTCTTTCGTAATCTGCACTCATGGTCCACGTTTGTTCTTTTTGCTGCCCCTCCGTTATTCGCGTATTATCCGTTCGTATTCGTGGTTTAATGTGTGTTCGGTATTTTCGCAACGTTATGTTCTCATAAAATATTCGAAAGAGAAAAAAAAAGTGAATCGCATAATTTAATTTCCAAGGGCGGCATGATTTTGTGAGCCTAGCAGTTGCTCAGTGCGCCGGGTACTTACAATTAAATAATATGACGCGTGATTCGGTTAGGCAATGAAGGTTCACCATGATTATGGAGATAAATCTCCGAAACATGTCATTAGTGTCCGACCGAAACAAAATTTTCAGTCGAAACCGAAATTGAAATTGAATTTCATTTTTTTTTCTGGTTTCGGCAGGAACCGAAACTTTTTTTTATAATTGTTTTAACTGCAGTTTAAATTTTAAGGTTTTTTTTTAAAAAATAAAATTCAAATACGCTTTTATTACATAATAGTTTTTTTTATAAGAAAAATAAAAATTTACCCAATTAATAATCATAATTAAACAGTCTAATATTATAATTCAAAAACAACAGTCATTTCTATTTATTGACTGTTATTATTATAAAAGCAGATCAGTTTTTATGAAATAACATAAATATCAAAAAGTGAATATTCTAAGAAGGTCATAATCCTTCTTTTTTCACTGTTTTAGTAAACACGTATTCCATTTTTCTGTTAAAATGAATTTTTGAAATTGAAACGACTGGTAAAGTATTATAGATATGCTAAATTGAGTGGGTTACATAGTTTGTCTATATCCCTGAGAATCTATTCTGTTTAAATATATCTCTTTTAATTAAGGTGATCATTGTCTAATGAATTCAAATATGAAATATTTCATCTTTAAAAAGCACACAATAGAGTAAAATCATTACGATCAAAGTTCCGGTTAAATCCGAAGGTTCGGTTAATATTTTGCCGAAATCGAAACCTGAACCGAAACTCTTGGACTGAAACTGGCATGTGTAATTAATTTCAATATATTACAACTGTTTTTATGATGTTTATGAGATTCATTTAATAATAATATATCTTTTTCTTCCTTCTGTTGCAGTGATTTTTCAATTTGTCAGGGACATTTCTTTTTGTTCAATATTTCTATCAATTTCTCCGAATATTCACGGTAATTATTGCGCAATTTACTAAATATCTTCACAATATATAATCAATTTTGATTAATATTAAAATTGAAGATTAACAGTTATTAAACACGATATATGTATATATATATTTTTTTTTTTTTTGAATTTGTAAAACTAAATACTGACATTAAAAAATTAAATATGGCTTTAATTCAACAATTATTCAATTATGACTTTTATAATAGGATATAACATCACACGGATGAGATTAAATTGACAATTCAATTGCGATTATTATTTTTAAATGAAACACATTAATTCTGTTTAATTTTTATTTCAAATGAAACACGGTACGATAGGTGTCTCCATTGACCGTAATGGTTGCGCCGTCCTCATTTTCAAAGAAATATGGGCCAATAATGCCTCCGCTCCACAAGCCGCACCAAATAGTCACTCGTAATGGGTGCGTTCAGCGGAGATAATATACTGAATTCTGTGATAGAATAGAATGACATAAGTATTATTAGATTCGAAATAACCGGTGGTTCAAATTTAAACCGATAGATGGCCCACCCGATATAAAATATACAATGAATTTTTTTCTTGTTTTCTTCTTTCTGCAAATTCTTGTATAATATCGTTAAAATTTACTTAACGGAGAAAATCCGTTTCGATAGTTAATCTTGATAATGCCGATAATCTATCATCTGGCATGGTTGAGCTGTACATATTTTTTATTCTTTTTAATATTGAAAATGATCTTTCCGCCTCACAATTTGTAATCTGTATAGTTACAAATATTCTATATTCAACATAAATGTTTTGAAAAACATCTATTTTGCACGTTCAATCATCCATGTCGGAGGTGGGAGTCTCTTTGAGGCCGCTTTATAAGACTGGCATCGGGGCTGCAGTCCCCCCCCCCAGAAATCCAGGTCTGCTTGTCAAAATGATAACACGTGATCAAGTATGTCAGTCATGTTCGATAATGTGTTCAGAGAAGCTATATCAGCCTATTCCGATTTGTTGCATAATTTAACAAAAATTGTTTTCACTCGGCCCACTTGAGCCAAAAAATGCGTTTAATCGCGTGTAATATTATTTTTCAATGATTATCAATTACTTTTTACATACGTAAGCTAAAATACAGTATTTATTTGAAAAAAGTTGAAATAAAATTAACAGCACTCAGAAATCATAATTGAATTTTCAGTTTAATAACGTTGTACCGAAATATAAAAAGTAGAATTAATAATGGTTTAATTCTTAAATGTTGGTATTGATTTTTCTAAAGATTCTACAATAATAATAATATTATTATTATTAAAAATAAAAATAGTAAACAAGATTCGTATCGCGTTTAATAAGTGTGATTTTTATTTTTACTTCCGTCAAAATCGAAAAACGTTATATGTTTTTCTATATACATGTTTGCTTAATTTCGAAATAGTCAACACAGTGTTAAATATGATTGTCAAACATGTACAAAAACATTCCCTCATTTTCTGCAATGTAAATAAATGTGTAATTTGACTTTTCTTCTTTTTGTCCCTTTTCACTAGATACACTCTCGACATATTCCAAAAATTTTAAAATCACGACGACATACTGCCCTAATGGGCTAGAACCATTTTTATAGCTAAAATTGGATATTCACAGGCGCACATGACCGCAACGTCGCGGTGGGGGAAGAAAACTATGTAATCTTTGCGTAAGACACCGTCTTAACACTTGCAATTCTTTTACAGAAACCAAATAGCTATTAGTAAAAGCGGCATTCACAGCTGTTGTCGGTGCCACGAATTCTCACAATGCACATTCGCCATCGTTTTGTTTTTTAACTTTTAAAATTGAAACTTTTTAGCCACGGGGAATTTAAACTAATCCACAGCACACTGCCACTTTCTTTTTAGGTCATACGAGAAAACCAGATCGCATTAATACACTTAAACTGACTTTAAAACCAAATTTAGTCTTACGCACTGTTTGATATTTACTTATTTTTCCAAATTCCAATCAAACTTATCATCAAACTCCAGAGTATATAAGAAGCCTATAAGAGAAGCAGAAATGTTTATATCTTCTTTCCCCAAAAAGCAAACATTTCATTACAATAACGGTAATAATGGAAAGTATAGGAAAGACACTAAAATCACAGCGAGATCAAAAATTCGATCGAGCAAAGAACTTTATTTCTGACAAAAACCAAAAGTACATATCACAGCCCTTATGAAACCTCATCTTTCAATACGCTTACAAGAAATAACTGTTGTGTGGCAGTATCAATTTTAATTTATAAAAGCACACAGCGCACTTCCGCAAACGAAACAAACATAAATGAAAATCAAATAGTTAGGTGTCTGAAAGTTCAGTTTATTTAAAAAATACACATTTCAAGACAATTGGGGCAGGCTTTTGTTAGATGCGTCCTAACAAAAATCGCGCCTAGAACTGTTGTAATTTAAATAAATCTACTAGTGGTATCCTTTATTAGCGCTATGCAATGAATTTTTAAATTTCAAGTTCCCAACCCACTTATTGTAACAAAATTTCAAATCACATATATCGAAATATTCCGTTTGAATAAACTAAAAATATATATATATTTTTTACTTACTCATGAACAAAGAATTCGGATCGGATTACTAACAAAAATAAAAAAGAAATAAAGTCTAATAAATACTATTATTTTTTTTTCTTTTTTTTTGGGGCTCGTCAACCGGAGACCTTTACTTAGAAACAATTAGAATAGGAAGGAGTCAATTATATCTTGATATGGTCAGATATTGTTAGGAGAAAGGAACAAATAATACGAACAATCTGTGGAGAGAGAAACAATAGGACATAAGAGGCGTAATATGGAGTAGGAAGACCAAGTATCAATAAAATGGAATTGAAAGCAGAGCACTCAGCAGAAAAAAATAAACACTTAATAAACACACGGTCCACATCGCAGACATGCTCTTCGTTTGTTAATAAACGTACAAAATTTCATTATGGTTGAATAAAAACTTCTTTATATGTACCTACTTATGAAGAATTGCGCACACTTTAAATAACGAGATCATTAATTGCGTACAACCTTTATAAAAAGTTAGTATCTTCTAATTTGGTAAAACTGGTGAAAGAAGAGAAAATGAATAGAAGTTATCCATTTAGAAGTGATTTACAATTACTTTTAACATATATAAGATTGTTTCGATTTTCCACATTCGATACATACAATGTATCAAATAATCATTAAAAAAATGGTTTAGAAATCGCGAAAAAATTAAACTAAACTCGATAATTCTGAAACAGTGTTTTAGCATATAAACACCAAAGTTCAACCGATTATCCTGTCCAAGATTCCAAAGTAGCAAAAAAAAAACCGAAAAAATATGTGGAATTAAAAATGATTTCCTCAAAAAATTTTTTTTTTCAAATTTGTAGTTTAAAATCCGTAACAAATCTTAAGAAAAATGAACACATTTCCAATAACCAATTTTAAACCAAAAAGAGCAGCAAAAGATTTGTTCCCGAAAATGGTAGTTTTGCTAAGAAGTTAAAAAAAAAAAACAAAACTAAAATATATCTCAAACATTGGTATGTTTTTGTTTTTCTTTTTTTATTTATTTATTATATTACAGACCTATGTAAAAAGAAAAAACATTTAGCAAAAATATAGAGCTAATACTGCGGCGAAATACTACCGCATTTTAAATTTTATATTGTATATTGCTTCCTCGCGATTTTCAGCGTTCGAGATAATTTTTGTTTATTATTATTTGTTTGAAAGTTATACATTTTTTGAAAGAGCGTTTTAATTACGATATTTGCACGGGCACAATTTTACCCTTAAATATGTAGGGGGCGACCGGGGACAATGGGAAGACGTTCCGAAATAGTATTGTACTGGTGGCTGTTTTACTCATGTGAAGACTGGTATGAATTGTTTCAAACATGTAGTCAGTGGCGGCCCTAGGGTGGTGCAAGCGGTGCGGCCGCACCGGACGCCATCACGGAGGTGGCGCCAAAATCAACCGAAACCACAAACTACTAAGAGATACTTGTCATTGACTTTCAGGCGAAGTTCATATATATATATTTAGATTTAGCTATTTCTGGTCCCTCATCTGGATTTGAAAATATTATGGAAGATATATCAATTATATAGCATCATTATCATCATTTTCGAAAGAATAAATTTATGATGGTATTTCAAAATGGCCGCTTATCGACTCTGCTACAAGAGATGAAATAATTATTTGAGGTCCTGTACGTAACGAAATAAACAACGTAAACTACCCAAGGCAGTATGACGGCCGTCATTTTTCAAACACGCATTTTTAAAGGGTAATACCAAATGGGGAAACACTCAAAAGAAGATGGCTCGTACATTCTAAATCGGTGGATGAAGTATATTGTTTTTGCTGCCGTTTATTTAACACAAATCCCTCTTGAATCTCATCTTATCCAGAACAATACGCTGGTCCCTTCGCTAAACTGAAAACCAGAATAATCATGTACGTATAACTATTAAACCCATACTTTTCCGTGCTACTGTAATTATCCCATCATTACTGTTCGGATCGGAAACATGAACACCGTACAGGAGTGTCGCATCTGAAAATAATAAATTCACGGTGGCCGCTCAAATATAATTTTTAAATTCCCGGTTTATTCCTGGTTTTTGTGGTCCAAATGCTCCCAATTTTCCGATTACTAGCATTATAGAAAAAAAGAAGAATATTTTTTTTTTGTTACTATTGATATATTACACGAATAAAACAGACCAAGCGATGTACTTATTTTTCGCTTCAAATGGTTTTTTCTTATTAAAAATATCATTTTAGGCCATTTTTACTTTTTTCTCGGCTTTACAACAAAATTTCCGGTTTACTCCCGGTTTTTCCGGTTCAATAGCCACCCTGTAATTACGATGAACAGACCTAGCTTATGTTTTGAAAATTAGCCAACTATATATTTGACGGCGAACTAGTGAAAGGGCACAGGAATCGCGTAAGACCAAATAAACGTTGCAAAATTCATATAAATGTTTCCAGAAGAACAAATATTACACCATTTACCGAGGTAAAAGTGCACATGACAAAACGGAGAGAGCAGACTCTGCAACTGATAAAAAAAGACCACAAATAATACTACAAAAAGTACCGTTCGGCTTTAGATCGTCCGGTGTTATCACTCTGGGAAAACATGCATCGCCAAAATCGGCCTGATCAGTTACCACCTTCAAACTCACCGCTAAATATGAATTGTAGTGCGCATCTGGGTCAATTTCCAGCGATGAATAATTTTTGATTACACGACTAAAAATAATAAAAAAAAAAACAAAACAAAAATAAACACGTTTTTATAAAAAAATATAGCGCAATGAAGTACCCGTCAATTTTGAAAGCACAATGTCGTCGTTCAAAAAATAATTAAAATTGAAGTATCGTTTTCGTTCTTTTTTTTAAATTTCTCATCTGAAAAGTCAAATAATGCCCGGATGCTGGCATACCTCTTTCTAAACTACCGCCTCCAGATAAATAAATACGTACAATTACCGTTTGTTCTTTTGTTTCAGGTCGATACGAAATTGTTCCAATTAAAATGCTAATTCTTTAAAACGCGGATATATATATATATACATATATTACGTCTACGAAAGAATAATTTCCCATTAATGGATAAATTATTACGATCTCTCTCCCCGTACGAACAAGAATAAACAATTTCTACGCTAAATTAGGTAGTAAAAAATCATAGTTGTTTCGACTAGAAAATAAAAAAAAAAAACTACATATAAACGTATAGGAAAGTTTCTATTTGAACAACAATTTCGGTATTTCGTAAAATAAGCTAATGCTATGTTTGTACATATCGAAAAAACTTCAGAACCACCGAACGACCATAATTTTAGAAACTGCTTTTACAGTTCATCCAAAATTCTCGGAAACCACATGGAGGCTAGTTGCATTGCGCTATGCTTTAATTAGTAGCAGAGTAGAGAGAGAAAAAAACAAACATGGAGGTCGTCGGAAAAAATGTTTAATGTCAGTTTCTCTTTCGTAGTGTAATAATTTTAAAGGTTCGATCAGTCTCATATTTTAAATGGATTACTGTGTTATTAGTTCTTTTTTAATTTTACCGGGTTGTAATTTGACGGGCGAAATAAACAAACCTGTCAATCAACGATTAAAATACAAAATCGCGTCATACATATCTTTTCACAATTACGCGGATCGCATTTAAGCCAACATTTCGAAATTTTACGAAAACGTAAAAACCAAATTTAACGTTTATAAGAATGAAAAACGATACATACGATCGCTTTTCATAATCAACAACTTTCAATATTCATGAACTCTAATAGCAAATATGAAACTAAAGAACCTTTTTCCATCCTGTTTGTTAAATATAGAAATATAATAAGTTAATAATAAACAATTATAATAAACAATATAAGAATAAAATAAATTTCTTACTTAGTAACGTTTTCGGGCATAGCCCATCAACAGCTAAAACACAATTCACTCTATGTGTGATCAGAGACAGATTTAGGTTTTGTCTTCGATCACACATAGAGTGAATTGTGTTTGAAACGTTTCAGTTATATACGTAATAATAGCATAATTTTAAAGTGACTAAAAAAATTTCAGTTTCCTTTCGCAGCCGTTATAATTTTAATGTATCAAGATTACCGTGTGCCAATTTCCTTGTATAAAATTACTTAAAATATACATCTATTTATAGGCTTGCTTATAAGCACAACGAAACTTAGAGAAAGAATAACTGAGCAGTGGAGCGAACAATGGATGTCTAAAGCTATGTGTTCTTACATCAAATAGAGCCGATGATTGAACCACGGTGGCCGCCGATTAATAATACACAACGGTCAATCGGCTAAGAATAGGGCATATAAAAGTCATGACCATTCATATTGGAAAGGATAACTTAACAAATGTCCATACTGTGCAGAATTAGAATATCCGTCAGTACAACATATCCTAATTGAAAGCGGTAGTTTTAATGCAGTCCGCCCAAGCACATTCATATCATATGCAAAAATATTAAACAACAAATAATCGTACAACACTTTGAACGAAGTACATTCAGGGGGTGGTGGACTGTTTCGTGGTCTAATTAAAAGTAGCCGCGGCAGCTCTCACCGTGATAATCTAGTAGTTGAAAACGGTAATTCAATGAAAAACAAAATCAACTTCTAAGCTGGTTTTATAGTATCCACAGGATCAATCAGACCTGCTCTGTCACAGTTAGTTTGGCAGCGGTATTCTGTTCAGGTGGGACCCGTACAAATCTGCTGCCGCACGCTGAAAGTATTCAAATATTTCACTTACACTGGGTTAATATAATTGACGAGTTTATAAAAACAAAACAAAAAAGCTATAGAATCGATTTGTGTTTTTAATCGGCTTATTTTTGGTCATTAGAGTAAAGAAAAAATACGTAATTCGCAAATTTTAAAACCGAAGAGCCAAAATTTTGAAATAAAAGGGGTGGGGTGATACCCTATTACTAGTTTTAGTTTTTAAAATGTTTTAATCTCCAAATTTCATTCTATTCAATTAGTGTACTCGTGTTCCCTTTTTTTTCTTTTTCTTTTTAAATAAATACTATATGGACACTTCGCTACCGTTCTACTTTCAAAATTCACAAAGTAAAACAATTAGATTTCTCACTGATAGGAAAATGAAAACAAAATTTACAAAATTAATGACGTGCAGCTTATGGCAGATTTTCTGCTTTAGTTAATCTCCGATTCTTTCTTATTTATTACTCAGAGCACATACAACTTATGCGTTATTTTAATTTTATGAACAACATGAACAGCATAATCTTATGGAACTGCAACGGTCTGTTTTCTCGCCTAGAGGATCTGAAACTACTTGCAGCGGAATACCATCCTATTGATATTTGCTTGCAGGAAACTCACCTTAAGAACGGTTACATCTACAACCTTCCGAAGTGTGATTTTATTCAGTCGTCTTTAATACTTAGTACCCATGTCAACAAAGGCAGTGTTCTACTCGCTGTCAGAAACAGTATTCATCACGAAAAAATAAATTTTCAAACAAATCTGCAGGTTCTCGTCACCGAAAGCTGCACTAAAATTCCTTTCACTTCCGCCTAGCGAAGACATCCCGTGCAGGATGATCTTCGCTCGATTATCCAGTCGCGTTCGGCGCCGTTTATTCCAGTAGGGGACTTCAACTCGTACAGTTCACTTTGAGGCAGCACATGCCGAAATAAAAAAAAAAAAACGGGAAAATTTTCGAACATTTCTCGCTGAATAGGGGATTGACGTTAATGAATACATCCACAAAAACACGCTTCAATTTTTCGTACCGGACTTGGTCCAATTTAGATCTGGTCTTCTATTCCACGTTAGTACATCTAGGATCATCTTTCTGCACACCGGCCTACTGCTTGCTAGCCGATACTCATTTAAATTTCTATATCTGTTTGTTTACTCATTGTTTTCTTTTATGTTTATTGTACAGAATTAATATTAGACACCAATTTAAAAGAATTATTTATTAATTTTTTATTCAATACCTTGACGCGTTTCGAAGACAAAACTTCATGATCATGTGGTCATGAAGTTTTGTCTTCGAAATGCGTCAGGGTATTCAATAAAAAATTAATAAATAATTCTTTTAAATTGGTGTCTAAAATTAACTACCGTACAATAAAGTTTTTATTTGATAAATATATACAAATTCTACTGTTAGAATATTGCTTGCTCCAACATATTTTCCTACTTCGTAAGTAGTCTAAAAAGGGCGGCTCTGGAAAGTCTGACGTCACAACCCCAGAACTGTGTGCAGAGCGCAGAAAGTAACCCAATTTTCCCAGTTTTCCCCCAGTTTCCTCAAATTTCCCACATTTTTCTCCAAATTTTCCGCAATTTTCCCCCAAATTTCTCCGTACAGGTTCCGCGCATTTCCGATAGTTCGATCCGATTATAAATTAACCCAAGTATAGTATTTAAAGCCTGAAACTAACCCAAGTCCCCGCCCACCCCTCCTGCCCACAGTGTTACCGCGATCTTTTTTAAAATTCAAGGCCTAAGTATGAAAATTCCAAATTTAACCCAAGTATACTATTTAAAGCCCCAAATCTAACACTAGTCTCCACTCGCCCTTCCCACGATCCCGCGCATATATCCAACATCGCGTTAGCCGCCACGAAAGCATATGTACTGTTCCTGCGTGGTGATAGTTGGTTACATACAGATATGAGCGATGTTTGCAGGTGTTCATTGGCTTAAGTATGATTGGGTAGGTGTGTGTGTGTGTGTGTGTGTACATATGAACCGGTTTTCTACAAAAGATATGACAGGGAAGATCTGGGCAGACTCGATGACCTTGACACACGATCGAAATCAACGGCATAGCAACATACATGCAAGAATATAAGCGGAGTATCTTTGCACTATGAGTGTACGCGGACATATTGGGGGGAGAAAATATAATATGAAAGATATTGAAAAAAAAAAAAAAAGAAAAAAAAAATATTTAGAGTTTGAAAAAAAAAATGAAATAATCATAAACTAACAGACTTGAAAAAAAATTATTATGAGTGATGTGAAAATCATTGTTAGCAGATGGGTACGTGGGAATGGTTGGTGCGGTTTCACTGTAGTTGCATTAGGATGTACTCATGAAAAATAATAAGAAAGAATAGAAAATTGTGTAGGGTGGATAGGGGGGAGGGAAATTATGAAACAGAGTTAAATAAAAATATACTCGAATTAATTTTTGAATACTTACGTTTGGAAAAAGTCTTTAGAGGGGAAAAATATATTTTAGACTAATTCCATAATACATAGACATGAAAAAATTATTATGAACAATATGAGAAATATCGGCAAAAGATGTGTGCGCCATCTTACTAGTGAAGATATCAATGGATTTATTTTTAGAACCTGAGAAAAAAATAAAATAAGAAAATTATCAATGGACGGAGGAAATAATGATTGGAAGCGAAAAAAATATAATTAGGCTGATTCTATAATATTAGACTTGAAAAAAGTTATTATGAACGATAAGAGAACTACCGGTAGCAGATGAGTGCGAGGGAACATTATGTGCGAATGAAAGAGTGGCTAATACACTGACAGATTAATTTTTAGAATCGGAGAAACAAAAAAAATATAAAAATTATGAACGTTCGGAAGAAATAAACAGAAGCGTAAAAGAAAAATATACTTAGGCTAATTCTATAATATTTTGACTCGAAAATAAAAATATGTATGAAGTATTGGCGTGTGTGTGTGTGGGAGTGATATCGCGGCGTTTATTTCGGTGGCGACCGGAGCGTGTATGGAATAGTACAGTGTACCTTTGTAGAGGCTAACTCAATGCTTGATATGTGTGCAGGAATGGACGGTGTGCTTTTGCAATGAACGGAGAATACGGAAAAATAAAAAAAAATAAAATCAACGGATTGAATAAAAGATCGGAAGCGGAAGAAAGATGAAAAAATAAAAAGGAAAAATATATATCAGCTGGCGGTGTGTATGTGTGCGTGTGTGAACGTGTAGCGATCGTGAACAGGTTTCTATCGGTGGCGTGTGAGAGTTTGCATAGATGATCGGCTAGGTAATTTCAAAACGAACGACTGGAATTCACCTCACCTGGTGACAGTTTCAACTAGTTGCTGGAACATTTAAATATTTCCATTACAGCCGCGGTCGCGCTTACATAATACATCTCGTAGCAGCACACTCGCCCGCTCTCATTCGACTGATGGAACGTTCAAATATTTTCTTTAAAAATAAAATTTAAAAAAAAAAAATGCCGGAACGGAGCGTGACTCGGAAAATTCCTTTAAAATTTGGGTTCTAAGTGTTGAGATTCAAACGTTTTTATCACTCCGACAAAATTTTACCCCTCCCAACCTCGAGAAATTAAAATTAAAAAGTATGCTACATATATTACACGCAAAGGCATGTATAATACATATACATGATAGTAGAGGGCGCGATGTGTGGGAATGGGTGTGCACTTTCACTGTGATTAACGTTATGATGGATATATGCGCGGGAACGGCGTGTGTGTTTCCACATTTACCTGAACAAACGGGGAATCGTGAAAATGAAAAAATATACTTAGGCTAATTTTGGAATTTTTTGTACTTAGGCTTCGTAATATTTTTAAAAAAAAAGATCGCGGTATCGGGAAAGGACGACGCGTGCGCGGGAACGGTACTTATGCTTTCGCGGCGGCTAACGCGATGTTGGATATATGCGCGGGATCGTGGGAAGGGCGAGCGGAGACTAGTGTTAGATTTGGGGCTTTAAATAGTATACTTGGGTTAAATTTGGAATTTTCATACTTAGGCCTTGAATTTTAAAAAAGATCGCGGTAACACTGTGGGCAGGAGGGGTGGGCGGGGACTTGGGTTAGTTTCAGGCTTTAAATACTATACTTGGGTTAATTTATAATCGGATCGAACTATCGGAAATGCGCGGAACCTGTACGGAGAAATTTGGGGGAAAATTGCGGAAAATTTGGAGAAAAATGTGGGAAATTTGAGGAAACTGGGGGAAAACTGGGAAAATTGGGTTACTTTCTGCCCTCTGCACACAGTTCTGGGGTTGTGACGTCAGACTTTCCAGAGTCGCCCTTTTTAGACTACTTTCATATATGTATTAATTTGATTTCGTTTATTGCATTTAGTATAAAAGCTTGTTGTCTTTCTGGGAATAAATTTGTTTGTAAACCCCGTACTGTATGATGTCATATTTTTAGATTTAAGTTGCTCGTAATTTTCTGCTGAACCCATTTGGGCCATTTGTTAATTTATCTTCTGATGTTTGCTTTTGCTTTACTCTTTTTTAAAATGTATCCGAAGTAATTACATTAGATAAGAATTACCTGATTACTCTGTCATCGAAACTGTCTACTATAATTCTTATCACTTTAACTCACATGAACACGTCTTTAAAGATTTGACACTGAATTCTATTCTGCGGGCTTAGCCTCTTAGTATGTACATATGTCAGATTCAGACAAACTATGTTTATCTTAACACTTTTCTCGTTAAAGATCTCAAAACGTGTTTTATAATGCTTCATTTTTTTTACTAACTATTTAACAAACAAGGTGTGCAGGTACACCACATTACAAATATATGTATAGTGTCAGTGGTAATGAAATTAATAAAAATTAAAACAAACCAATTTTTGTAATCTCCTAGATTCTAACAAAAATTTAAAGTGTCTATAAAATCAGTTGTAAAAAGTGAAATGGTACAGGTAATTAAAATAATTATAAAGTTCTAAAGCATAATTATTTACTTTTAAGTCGCTTTTAAACATAATTGACTGTCAATCAAAAAATTTACCATTTCTTCTTCCGTAGTTAAATCCCGTATAATGGAATTTATTAAACTGCAATTGTCAGTGATAGGAAGAAATTGAGAAATAAGCAAGCAGCAGCTGGTCATTTTTCAGTTAGCGAAATACCGTTCATAAAACGCAGTAGGTTTAAAGTCTGGCTAGCGTTTCTTCAGTTTCATTACTTTTGTTTATTCTAAAAGCATGACGCTGACAAATAAACTATTTCCAGTGCTACTTTCTCAGTATCATCTTTGCTATTGAAAGGAAAACGCATATTTCTGCAGAATCTCACAGTATTTGTAAACATGCAACACGGGAACGTGAATATAACGATAGTACATCATCATGTAACGAATCTTTTCTACCTAGAAATATAAACAGAACAGGAGCTGTTTCCATGAAATTTATGAAAATTTCAACTATTTCCTTTTCTTTTTTTTTGTCAAAAATTGAAACGAAGAAAAAGTATTATTTAAGCTTTATCGGATAAATGTACTCTCTGTCCACTTAATACAAACGGCTACTATTTCGCAGACGTTTCGTACGGTTTAAACCTTACCCTCCCTTCACAGATACGGCCCTGGCTGTAAATTTAATAAAAAAAATAAATAGAAAGAAAATATCGAGATTATTTAATTATTTTTATCAATACCTGAGTGTATTGGTTACTACGAGTGCGTGGATGTGTGCTGTGCATAATAGAAAATTTTTATATCATCATTTTCATTGCGATATAGATGTGTAGTAGAAATCGGGGATCTCTGCGTGTCTGGGTAAATTTTTTTCAAAATTAAAAGTAATTAAAAATAACAAAAACAGGTTCAGTCAAGCATGACATTTTCGAATCGCTGTTGAACTGCGAACAACCAGAATCAATTTTTCAGCGTGAAAACAACGAACATTCACAGCTTGACTTGTGCTCGCCCTCTAAAGAAGAAATTAAAGAAATCATCCATCAGCTCAAAGATAATAAAGCACCGGGTGAAGATGGGATCTTGTGTCTGAACTATGGAAATACACGACAAACGAATTAGTTAATACTTTAACAGACGTCATCGGTGAGATACGGAAAAAAGAAAAACTTCCAGTAGACTGGACATCCGCTTTGATTCATCCGCTTCATAAAAAGGAGACAAAACGAATGTTAATAATTACCGTGGAATTTCTCTGTTGTCGGCAATATACAAGATCTCATCGAAGGCACTACAGTACGGAGCGGACGAACAATTAGACACGCAGCTAGGAGAGTATTAGGCGGGATTTCGGAGAAAACGATCATGGTGTGGAACAAATAATTAATCTTAAATTTATTTTACCGTATTTAAAACTTAAGAACATGAAGTTTATAGCGATCTTCGTAGATTTAAAGAAGGCATATGACTCCATAGATCGGGGCACGTTAGCTAGAATTTTAAAAGAATTAGGACTAGGTCGTAAATGAACAGAATTTAAATAATACTACCTTGAAGATTCAGAGGAGAAGTTTCGGATGCCTTTAAAATCAAAACTGGAGTCAGGCAAGGGTGGGACCTGTCATTCTTACTGTTTAACTATGTATTTAAAAAGGTTAATCGTGAATGGCGTAAGGAAATGAATAAAGAAAATTTGGATAATAGGATTACGATAGGATATAAAAATAAAAGAATTAAGTCTGGCTTTTTCAGATAAACTAGTGATTCTGTCGGACTCTATATTGACAACAAGTAAATTAGATACACAAAAAGCAGCCCCTACCGATCTCTTTTGAGAAAACAAAGTTTATGACCAGTGTAAAAGAAGCGGTAGAATGGCTAAACCTGGGCTGCAATAAAATTAACAAAATAGAGCAATTTAAATATTGAGGAGAATCGGTAGAAGTAAATATGTCTGAGAAGCTAGCAATAGGAGCACGAGTCAATAAAATGGAGATGGCATACCAACTGACGAAAGAAATATACAGAAAAAAATCCACACCCTTTAATGCTAAACTTAGACACTACAGCACGCTAATCTTACCGAAAGCGCTATATGCGTCCGGAATGTCTTATATTAAATAAAAAAGGACTCATAGAAAAACTAGAAATTAAAGAAAGGAGATACTAAGAAAAATGTTTGGTCCAGTTAAAGAAAATAACATCTACAGGAGAAGATACAACACAGTGAACTATACATTGAAGTTGAAAATGTAATATAGAAAATTAGGAAAGGGAGAATTGTTTTTTTTTTTGTGATCATATCATGAGAATGAACAGCGCAAGACTGAGCAGTAGAATATTTTCATATATACAAGGCCGAAAAAACAAAATGGAATTAGATCAGGATGTGACGGAAATGCAAATAACAGCTGAAGACATGGATCTATTTAAGAGAATTGGTAAGAAAAAAATAATTTAAAGAAAACCGGAAAATGAAAAAGGGTACATCATGATGGACGTTGGAAAAAAAACAAACCATAGCGAACGGATGAAGGAGTATTGGGCACAAATGAAAGCCAAAAGAAAGAACGACAACTGAAACTAAGTGGTCCATAGTTAGCCAAAACGGGAAGAAGAAGAAGACGAAATAAAGTAAGTTAAATGGTTTAAAAAAATTATAAATTTCCCTTTATTAGCGAAACTGAAATTCCATCATATTCAAAAGAGGATTTATTAGGCATTGGCATTATTCGAAGTCTAATTTCATCATAAGAAACATGTATTGATCTAAAAAAGTTTAGGAATATTGTTCCTTTCGCCGGAATATATTTAGAAAGCGTCACCGAGTTATTAATTAATTTCGGATATAGTATTTGTTAATATTCCGTAAATTTGTTAATTCTTTACCGGCTGATTTAGTAATGCCCTGAACAACAGAGCTATTAATTTCCTCTTTATTCTTAAAAACAAACATAAGTAGTTACAATTCATACGGTTTTAACAAATGTAACATTCTATGAAGTGAACATTTTTGTAACTGTACCAAATGTTTTAAATGATAATTAATGACTTTGTTTCAGTGCATAATTCTATTGATTAATAATGGCTGGTATAATGCAATATTTAGTTTGTGTAGATGTGTATTATTAAACAATTTTCTAAGTAGTAAAATATATAATTTAATTTTTTAAGTTTTAGTGCATGATTAATAATTGGATGTTTAACTTAGAGACAATATACCGTCCAGTTGAGCACCAACTTCCAATTTCATATTTGTATAAGTTTTTCGAGATTGTATGCGCCCCCAAAGGAACGTCAAAAATTTTTTAAAGGTGGAAAAACAACTAGACAATGTAGTTTTCTAGCAAAAGATTTTTGAATGGAATTTTTTATTAGGAAAAGTTGGCACGCGGTTAATTTAATGATAACACAAAAGAGGAACAATAAAGAGGAAAAAGTATTAAGGGTTTGAGCGGCGTGCGTAAGGAAATAGAAGGCTTTTGTGGGTAGGAAAGAGGATGTATTGGGAGCGGAGGAGAATATTTTAGATAAATTAGAATTTTACGGGAGAGCAGCTCCGGACAAAGATGAAAAGACAATTTTTCGCTAATGCATGGTATATACCGATTGTATTTTAAACTACGCAATACTTCAATGGCGAATTGCAATATCATTCAATTTTTTGAACACCTTGTAAAATTTTGTTCAGCTATGGATGGTTAAGTTTTGAGCGAATTATCATGCGGTAAATACAAAGACGCGAAATTTTTTCAAATCAATATAACAATTGTAAAAGAATAAATTTTGACTACGAATGAAATTTTAGATGTCCCCCCACCCAATAAAAAAAAAAGAAAGAATAAAATTATAATTTTCAGTACAAAGATTTCAAATTTTATTGATCAAAATAAAAATTTTTAATTTCCGTTTTAATTCGCACAGTGGAATAGTCTCATGTTTTGTTTAATAAAAAAAATGCATTTCTTGTAAACATTTTAAATGAGTATTTTAGAACAGAAATTTAATAGCTTATTTTTAAACATAATCAATTCTAAAACATTTAATGGATATTTCGAAATATGCGAAGATAGTTTAAGCTAACCTTCACGTTAAATATTTGGAACTAATTATCTGTTTTGCTCATTTACGCATGAAATTTTAAAATTCCTATAACGGAGTTTATCACTTTTTTTTTTTTTTATTCAGCTAAAAGCGAAGAAATATTTTCTACTATCTATCGGTACGTTGCAAACATGTTTAAAATGTATTCTTTGTAATAAGTGCGTTATCGACGTGAATGGAATTGAAAAAAGCGTCATAAACGCCGGCAAAGAAACTTTAAAAAGTAGAATTTTAGATTATGGTATCTAAAATAGATAACTTTGAGCGAGCTTAGCGCTTTTTATTATTTTCCATCCGCCTTTCGGGTTTTGACCAGTTTACTATCACTAGTGTTACAATGTAAAATTAATTTTTTTTCCAATAACATATTTTTATCGCAACTGAAAAAAAAATAGAAAAAAAAAAAAGCGCTACGAATTTCAAAATGTTCAGTAACATTTTTAGAACATATCCCCGTATAAATATATTGACGACGGCGCAATTTATTTTTTAAATGCTCTTCGGAAAACTATCGAGCGAATTTACTGATTACAAAAAACTAGAAATAATTTTTTTTCTTGTTATTCATTTTTTTCTTCCGGAACTTCCTTTAAATGAAGAAGAAAGTATACGCATTTGTGCAAATTACGACATAATATAACTTTAGCATTGCGAGCTAAACCATCGAATCGACGGATCGTCTTATCGTACGACGCAATGTATGAAATTCGATTATCAATTATTACAAACTATAATTTAGCCAAACGTCCTTGCAGGGAAAAAAATTAAAAAAAAAAAAAACTTAGGAACAAATACAATAAATAGTTAAGATTAAAACTGTTTAAGGAATAAGGATACAGATACTACAAATGAGGTGAACAAGACTGCGAGCAAAAGAAAAGGAGATAGTATAGTACATAAAGATGACAGGAGATTGTGTTTTAACCGGCTATGCTTATATTTTAAGTACATACATTGTAGCTGCCTGGAATCGTAATTCCCCCGATATGATTAATAGGTGACCGGACAAAAACGCACAAGACAAAAGCGCACAGGACAAAAGCGCACATGATAAAAACGCATCGGACAAGAGCGCACATGGACAAAAGCGCACACGGATAAAAGCGCACATGTATAAAAGCGCACACGGATAAAACCGCACAGAGATAAAAGCGCACATCGATTTGCAGAACAGGAGCTAAATTATTAATCTTTCCGTTCTCGGCAATTGCATCATTTGTGAAAAGGCAAAACTGGACAGTTGCCCCGCAAAGAATTTAAAGTTCAAAAAAATTATTGGTAATCAGCGAAAACAAAGTAAAAAAAATACAACTTTTTGTACGGTTCACTAGTCATTTTTCTGTTTTTTTTTGTTCTTATATGTGTATTTGTTTGTTAATAATCATAGTGTCTATTGACTATGACTGCTAGGAAGTTACCGTATATAAAAAATAAAATTTGTATCAATAATGTATTCAGGGGCGTCTCAAGCATGCCAAGTTGTAGGAGTGGTGCATTACCTAAAATACCGATTCATGAATTCATATAATTTAAAAAGTAATTTCTTTTTATACTGTATATAGCTTATATAACAAAATGTTATATGGTGTTTTTTAATGATTTTCTTTAAACTTTTACAATGTCGGTCTTTTATTTTTTACTTCTGCAGTCAAAACTGATTTAGATCGAACTGTGAGGACTAAAAATGTTTTTAAAAAAAAATTTTATTAAAAGAAATTTCACCTTTTAATGCTAAGCCTATAAGTCTTTGTAATAATGCTTTACTTTTTCAAACAGTGAGGGTAACTTTTATTTTACACTGTTGTATACTAACCATTTCTTTATAAATTGTTTCAACTGGTCTGAATTTTCTTAATAATTTTTGCTTTTAAATTAGTATCGAAAAATCCGCAACTCTTTCTTAACTTGGTAAAAGTTTTCATTATATTTGACACTTCTATATCGTCAACCGTTTGTTTGCTTATTTCTTCTTCATCATTTTCATCACTGTTGTTTATTTGACTCTTTGATCGCGGTTTCATTGCTGATTAAAACAACTGTTGCAATATTTTTATCAACGTTTAATTATTCCTTTGATAATAAATTTCCCGATGATCATTCTAATATTGTGAAAAACTTGAACTCTGTTTTTATTCCGCAATACTTCAAACTTTTGTATTAAGGGAATTTTACTTACTTTCATTTTAATATGATCAGAATAAAATATATAAATATAATGATTGAATGATTTAAAACTGAACAGAATTCGCTGTTAATTAAGCGGCTTCTATTGTATAATTCTTTAAATTTCTACAAGTCTGTTGTAGTGACCTAAATTGTACGATTCTTGGCCGTTGTTAAGAAGTTCGCAATTTGACCATAGTTGCAGACAAATACATAAATTAAATATATTTGCACTTCCTTGTTACTAGGTTAATATCTTGATTATGCAGAGGGACTAAAAACGTACACAAAAAAAATCTAAAATTTATTTCAATGAAATAGTTCGGACATTTAAATTATGGTGAAGTTGTGAAAGAGTTTCATGTAGAGTTGAGAAAAAAGACGTCAAGAACATTATGTTTGATTTACTTGTTACTTAAAATAATCAAATTTCGTACTTTCAGCTAAAATTCATCTGCTTTTAAAATTCATAATTTTTAATTTCTAATATGGGAGAATTTCGAGTTTTTGGCCGCTTCATATATTTTGTTGCTTTCCATAACGAGTAACCGTCATCCTTAGAATTGGATAGGCTGTTAACATAATCCGTGAATGTATCGTTTTTAAATCTTTTGATTAACAACTTCAACTTTTTAGTCTGTTTATTTAGTTGTCTCTTATCATTAGGGCATCTTGTTTGCATCCAACGTTTACGTACTTTTCTTTTAATGGCGACTTCTTTACATATATAATTTGGATATATTACAGTTTGCCTGAATTGTTTGTTCAGCGGAGGAGTGCTTGAGTAAGCTGCATTGGTTATTTGGTTAGTGAATAGATTTACAGCATCATCAATACTTGATTTTGTTTTTAACGAGATAGAGAGATTTATTGCACCATCTAAAGTCTGTCTGAATTTATCCCAGTCAGTAAGCCTGCTGGTTAGAGTGGGTCTCTTTTCCTTTAGCCACACTTGATCACTGATTGTTAATATAACCGGCGAGTGATCGGAAGATAGGGAAAATTGATCATTAGTGACTTTAAGATATGTTTGGGAGATACCTTTGGCTATGAAAAAATCCAATAGATCCGGAATTTTATTCTTATCTGTTGGCCAGTACGTGGGCAGTCCTCCTGATATGATATCACAATGTTCTGTTTCAACAGCAATTTTTAAATTTTTGCCTCTAGGGGTAGTTAATCTGGAAGCCCAGTGTATATTTTTTGCGTTAAAATCTCCTCCAATTATAAATCGATTACCCATTCCTTTTATAAAATCTATAAATTGTGTAGGCTGTATTTTGTGCTTTGGGGGACAGTAGACAGCTGCAACGTTCAAGGTGTTATTTGTCTGTTTTATAGCAATGGAAGTAGCTTGAAGGTATTCTTTGCAGTAACTGTGCCTTATATCATGAGGAATGCTATCTTTAATAATGATTGCTGTCCCAGCATGCGCTTTGTTATCGGGATGTAATGTCCAGTATGTTTTATAACGTTTCAAGTTTATATAACTTTTATCAGTAAAATGAGCTTCTGATATAAGCATGATGTCAATATCGTTTGTGTGCAAGTAAAGTTCTACTTCTAGCTGATGTTGTAACAAGCCATTCGCATTCCACAAGGCTATTTTATAACATAATGATTGACTTGGTCTTGTAGGAATCATTTTGTTTTTAACATAATAGACATAATGTTAGTGATAATGTCATTAAACATATTTGCTTGTTGCTGAATAATGTCTTTAAATAGTGTCCGAATTTCATCCAAAAACATGTTTAGTGTTTGTTTAATATCCCAGTCATTTTGGGAGAACGTTGCAGTGTCAGATAAGTTCCCTCTGGCAGCCTGAGCATACGATTTAGGCTTTAGAACCTGAGCTTGTT
Source organism: Icerya purchasi (assembly GCA_039619475.1). Taxonomy (NCBI): domain Eukaryota; kingdom Metazoa; phylum Arthropoda; class Insecta; order Hemiptera; family Monophlebidae; genus Icerya; species Icerya purchasi. The sequence goes on along the minus strand of CM077115.1, from coordinate 265,623,024 downwards.
CTCGTTGTCGAGATCTATCTCTTGTTGTGGGATATTTTAATTCGTTTGGTGAACGTTGTACTGTAGATCGCTGAATTGTCACGCCCAGTTGAGGATCTGAAGAGGGCACATTTATTGCCGGAGTTTGAAGCTGGACATTACCTTTCTTAACCGAACTTTTTTCACCGTATCTATGCGTTTGGATTTTTTTATAAATTTCACATCCCCTATAATTTGCAGGATGGTTACCTTGACAGTTAGCGCACTTCGCTGCCTGGTTAGGTGGTTTGTTGCAGTCTTGTGAAATATGGCTTTCGCCACATTTAACACAGGCAAAAGCTCTATTGCAGTAACTTTTGGTATGACCAAATCTTTGGCATCTAAAGCACTGTGGGATAATGTTTTTTTTGTGTGGAGTTTCTATTTTTACTTTCATGTTAAGCAACGACTGAATCTTGTAGATATCAATGTTAGTTTTGTCGGGCTCTAAGTCCACAAAAAACAGTGGCAAGGGCTGCTTGCTTACCCTATGCTTAACATTTATCACATTTCTCACTTGGTGTCCATATTCAACTAGAGCAGCGGCAATATCCTTAGTATCGACAGAGTGGTGGAGGTGTCTAATCACTGCTCTGAAACTTCTATCTGTTTTGATCTGATAGGTGTGGTGTTCGATCTCTTCGTCCTTGAAATATTTTATTAGACGTCGGTAATGTTCGACTTTGTTTGTTTTGATTTCCACCCTTTTATCAGTTAGAGCTCTGCAGGATATATCGGTCGCTGGGATAACAAGGATAATGTCTGCCAGCATTTTTGAGTAATCAACAACTCCATAAACTATTATTGGGGGCGGTCTCGGTTCTTTAGTGTTGTTATTACTACTATCTTCACTAACTTCTTTGTCATCGTTTTTGTCATCTTCCACTGATAGAATAGCGAATCTGTTACTGCTACGTTTTACATTTGTTTCTACTGTATCGGAAGAAACACTTCTTGCAAACTGTCTTTGTCTTTTCCTCCTAGTGACTTCTTGCCAGCCATGATCAGGAAGAATATTTGGCTGGAGATCATTTTCTTCCACCCGATTTGAGGAATATGGACTTAGTGGAAGAGGAGCATACACGTGAGTAGACGGGATCTCCTGTTCCGACATCAGGGCTGATTTATCAGAATTTATATAAAATTGATCATTATACTCTATATTAGATTCATAATTGTTACTGCCATTATCGTTAGTATTGTTAGTAGCGACTGAAGGCATGTAAACGTCATTAGTGGTGTTAGTAGAAATTGGAATAAAATCACCTGAATTCGATGTATATGGTGTTGGATCTTTTGATGAAATACTGTTATCAGTAGTTTTGAAGGTCAGAGATTTGCGGCTAAGTTTCGGCGAGCGAAGAACCGACATTTTGATAAGCTTGATGGATACGTAAGAAAACCGGCTTGCTGATAAGCAAGCCGATCTCGATTGAATTTAACGGCTAAAGATTTATTACGATAAGCACGTACGTGAACACGAACTATATTTGTTTATCAGCGTAATAAAAATATTAGCGACAATTCGAAATAATCCTATAAAAATGCAAGATGGGAATTGGACTACAGACGACAGCATGAAATCAGAAACATTTGCGACCTATTTAAAAGATATTTTTAAATCAAACAAAATAAAATCACGTTTAGAGGGGTCGATACACAATTACTTGAACCAGTCCCCGACAACTTCAAACAAACGGATAAAACCTTTTTCACCTGGAGAAATTGGATCCATAATCAAGAAGCTTAATAACAAAAAAGCTCCCGGATTCGATCTAATCACAGGAGCGATTCTGAAGCAACTCCCAAAGAAAGCCGTGTTATTGTTGACGTATTTATACAATTCAATCCTAAGACTGCAATATGTTCCTGTGCTATGGAAATTTGCTAAAGGTCTAATGGTGCTGAAACCAGGTAAACCTCCTGAAGATGTGACATCATACCGTCCTATTTCGCTCCTTCCAATACTTTCTAAAGTTTTCGAAAAACTCATATTAAAAAGATTGCAAAAAATTATTGTCAACAAAAAGATTATCCCCAATCACCAATTTGGATTCCGTTCTGGCCATTCTACAGTGCAACAGGTTCATCGAGTCGCAAAACTAATAGAAGAATGTCTTGAAAATAAGATGATATGCTCAGCCGTCTTCCTCGATGTCAAGCAGGCATTTGACAGAGTCTGGCACTCAGGGCTGCTATATAAATGTAAGCAAATTCTACCGTTAGAATACTTCAATATTTTGATGTCGTACTTAGAAGAGCGCTATTTTCAAGTAACTGTTTGCAACAGTCAATCACAAATATATAAAATCCAGGCAGGTGTTCCCCAGGGAAGCATCCTGGGACCACTTTTGTATTCTATATTTACTAGTGACATCCCAGAAACCTCGTTTATTGCTACCTTTGCTGATGACACAGCAATTATAGCTACTCATCACTGTCCCATTACGGCTACTCAGCAGCTTCAAAGTGCTATCGACCAGACAGTGGATTGGTTTCACCAATGGAAAATAGTAATAAACGAGTTAAAAAGTAGTCATATTATATTCACCAAACGGCGTATTAACCGAGAAAAATATCAAGTGACTATTAATGGAAAAATTACACCCCAAAGCTCTTGTGTCAAATATTTAGGAATTCATTTAGATCAATCCTTAACTTGGTTACCGCATATAACAGCGAAAAAAACAGAATTAAATATCAGGACCAGGCAGTTATACTGGCTGCTGAGGCCAATGGCTCAACTATCAATTAACAACAAGCTGCTGCTATACTCTATGATATTGAAACCAATTTGGCTATATGGTTGTGAGCTTTGGGGTTGCGCTTCAAAGTCCAATAAACAAAAAATACAGCGATGCCAAAATAAAATTCTACGCATGATAATCGGTGCCCCGTGGTTCGTGTCGAACGATACGCTGCACAAAGACCTGCGGATAAAATATGTAGAGGAAGAAATAATTCAAGTTATTCAGAATTATCTGTCAAGACTGAAAGTCCATGGAAACCCATTAGCAGCAGGACTGCTAATTCAAGAAGCCAATAGAAGGCTCAAGAGAACACGCATCACCGATTATATGTAAAGTGTTGCAGTTTCAATTATAATCACATGAGAGCTCGGTCGCTGGACCGACTCTTATATAATTAATTCAATTAGTTCATTTATCACATCTGGTCGATGACGAGACTTCTCGTCAGTTCTAGATCATAAGAGAAAAAAAAAAAAAAAAAAAATATGGGAGAATTTAATTTTTTTAAATGAAATGAGCATGGGCCGATACCTTCTGTGATTTTAATAATTTAAAATTATTTTTACTAAGAATTCTAAACAAAACGGTTATTTGCTTTATTATTATCTGAAAATGCCATTCATTGTTGGAGAAATTTATTATTATGTTTTGTGGTGAGTGTAGTTGACGGGGAGCCAATAAGTGGCCCAAAACGTAGGAAAAAGATGTATAGAAGAAAAGAAATTAAAAGTATTGTAGCAGAAATACAATTTTGTGGGCAAAATACTTTAAGGTGGATAAAAAAACATTAATCAATCATAATGTTTTCGTTATAAAACTCTTAATTCAAATATGAGATTTAATATACTTAATTTTGAAATATATATTTTATTGAAATTAATAAAAAATTTTTAAAATGGGCCGAATTTGAAAACAGCAATAAGCATATTATAAAATCTTTAATTAAAATATAAAATCTCCGAATTTAATGAGTCCGACTTTAAAAATATGTATTCTATTTAAACTTGAAAAACTCTTTCTACTTTTGATCGACCCTGAAAAGGACAATATGCATTGAATTATATGAAGCAAATGTTATATTTTATAATAGAAATTAATTGCGAAGTAAATTTCGATTTTCGTTTTTATTTTTTAAAGTTTGACTTTGATTACAGTTTGACTGTTTTATGAGTATTTATTTTATTTACTGCATTTTATCAAGAAAAAAGTAACATTAATGAAAACAAACGGTTTCCGCTCATTGTTGTATGTGAATGATTGAAAATTAATTTCAGCGCTCAAATGATCGCTCACAAGACGGTGACAATAAAAAAAATGATAAAATAAAATGACCAGATTTGAATGCAAAAGGCAGTACATTTTATGATTTAAATGCAATTTTTGAAATACTTAAAAAACTTGTAAAATCTTCGCAAGAATTGAGAAGCATTTGCACGTCAATATGCAAAAGTTCTAAAATGACGACAACAATCACATAAAAAATTGCGCATTTTTTTATAGTTCATTTTATAATAATAAATCGAAAATAACTTAAAATAGTTATAATTTATAAATAAATGTTTAAAAAATTACAAATAATAGACATACTCACAGTTCGATCTAAATCAGTTTTGACTGCAGAAGTAAAAAATAAAAGACCCACATTGTAAAAGTTTAAAGAAAATCATTAAAAAACACCATATAACATTTTGTTATATAAGCTATATACAGTATAAAAAAAAATTACTTTTTAAATTATATGAATTCATGAATCGGTATTTGCGCTTTTGTCCGTGAACCGATTAATAAGAGGATCGCTGTGAGTTTCTTTGCCGAAAAATATAAAACATTAGAGAGTTCGAAACCTTCGGCTAAATTTATTTGGAAAAACATGTCACATAAATACAGTAATGGCTTTTTACAAGAACTGCAGTGGTCGAATTTCCTGGTAGTTGCTATTCCCAAAGCCGGCAAATTTTCTAATAAAGCATCATCGTACAGACCCCGATTGCGCTGGCTTCTTGTTTCAGAAAATGTTTCGAGATTGTGTTCAAGAACACATTCTCACATGGTGAACTGAAAATAATAATATTTTTCCCGCACGGTCTGTTTGCATTTAGACCTGGCCTAGAAACCACCGATTGCGCATCGTCCATTTACTTAATGACATCTCTACTTCTTCTTTTTAAACAAAGAGTTTTTAGTTGCAACCTTCTTGGACATAGAGGGGGCCTTTGATTATAGATTTCCATTTTAGTAGAAAGGTTAAGAAAAAAAGGTATCCGCAATAGTCTAGCAAAATTCATCTGTTCACTTTTTTCAAAGAGAGCCTTGTTTTTTCTTAATCCAGCCAAACAGGAATTCATTATTAGACATGCTTACAAGGTACGGGCTCTGTTTTGAGCCCGATATTATTTAACTTTTATGTCTTGGCTCTATTTCATGCTTCGGAATCTTCTAAATCACGAATTTTGTCATATGCTGATGATTTTGTTATCTATAGTATTCATAAAAATGTCTCTCGCTGTGTTCGTGAAATCAACTTTGCGCGGCTCGTTGAAATTAAATATTGCATGATATATTGGGCTAAATATACTTCCCGCTAAGTCAGTGTTTTCCTCTTGTACAATTAAGTTTCTCGCGTGATCTTCAAATTTACATCAGTGATGAGCCTATTCCCATGGTTACCTGCGTTAAGTATTTTAGGGATGTATTTGGATATAAAGTTTACCTGGTCTCGGCACATATTACATAAACAAACCTTAAAAATTACTGACCTGCTTAAAACCGTCGGTAATAGCTCCTGGGGCGCGGATCCAGCAATTTTTAATTTAATTTTTAGAATCATAATTATTTCTCGTCTTGACTATGGTTCTATGTTCTACGGTTCGGCCTCAATTTGTCTAAACTTGCTGTTATATAAAACCTCTACCTACGCATCATTACTGGCAGTGTGAGGTCTTCTCCGATTGCTTGTCTCCAGATTGAGAATAAAACATCTTCCTTATTTATAAGAAGCAATGTTCTTACTAATCGATTTGTGCTCATATATTGTAATTGCCGATTCCCCTCTCTAGTGCAACAGCTCAAAGTTATCAGCAGATTGGAGATTTGTTTCTTCTAAGTTGCCATTATTAGCAAAAAGAATCTCGATCTATCACCAATATAGCCTTGCTCTTATTCCCAAGGTTCCATTTCTCTATTTCTCTTACACCTTTTTTTTATTAATATGACAAACATAAATATTGACATCACCACGTTTGTTCAGAAAATTAAAGACGCATATCTATTGCTATCTGTACTGTGGTTCAATAATTTTATTAGTAACAAGTATCCGGATTTTACAAATAATCTTACAGGTCCCTACAATCTCATTGGTTCCGCTTTCATTGTAGCTAACGTTACAGTTCAAACATTCAAGATTCCTCCCGATGCGTCGGTTTTTACCACCGAGTTGTTAGCTATCGATAAGGTTCTTGATTTCATATTGAATGTTGTTAACCGGGATAACAAATTTAAAATTTTCTCCGATAGTCTGGGTACCTTGATTGCATTAGACTATATAGTTCTTTTAATTATAAATGTCACCCGCTTGTTTACGAGATCAAGACTAAATGCCTACAGATTCTTAAAAGCAATGTCTGTTTTTTTTTTTTTTTTTTAATTTTTATATATATATATATTTAACAAAAAAAAAAGAGACAAGAGAACTCGCTATATCGACTATGATTTTTCAGCTGAGTTCCCTCATCTTGCAGTGTTTTATTAAATTATGGTTGAAATATTTTCATCAGTTGATATATTTTCACGTTATATGCTGAATTTTTGTTTTATTTATCACGGCGAAGCTTACAAAATTTACTATTTTATAAAAATCTTGTTTATTACACTCACTAAAAGTTTGAAAAATAATTTGTTTCTTTTCCCGTTCTTCTTGAAATTTTGTACATTCGTGAACTGCATGGAAAGAATCATCAACAGTTCTTTATTGCAATCCTGACACAGATTTCTCAGTCTATTAAATCGTTTTAAATAAGAGCAATAGTTTTCATAACCAGTTAAATATTGCGTAAAATGAAAGCTACATTTGAAACATATTTCATAACCAACCTCGTTCTTATGGACGGAATTATTTTATACGTTGTCTGACTGATCATATTCTGTTTGCCATAATTGCGTACTAGCTAATTTTATTTAATTTCTTCTAATAACCCCTTTTTAACATATGTTGTTAGCTTTTTTTCTTCTTTTAGATTTTTAATATTATTAGTAAGTTGTAATTATAAATCAATTGACATTATGTCTGCTATTAAATTGGCCGAAACATATTGCGCTGTATCCGGATGTTACCTGTATTAAAATTTCTCTTTGCAGTCTTAGTAATTTCTTTTTATCAACTTCCCTTAGTACTGGATAATAAACCGTAGAGCAATATTCAGTTACTGACCCGACAATAGCTTTATATAAAATTATTCTCTCTTTATATTTTAATCTAATAATATTAAAGTACAACGATTTTAATGTAATGTAAATTTTTTTTAAATTTGATTTATAATGTATTCTACACGTGTTTACAAACATTTAAGTTAATGTCTATTATTAAATGTAGTTCTTTAATTTCATTTAGAATTATAATTTTATTATTATCTACTTCTAAGTTTTTTTCAAAGTGATCTTTGATGATTAGTTTATGATGTTTCTTGCTTATTGGTAGGGCTTGTGTTTTAGTAGTGATAAATTTAAGACCCGGTTCATTTATTTTTTGATTAATTAATCTTATTATATTATTAATTTTAAGTACTTCTTCTGTTTTGTTAAATCCAACAACTAACATTACATCATCTACATAAGTAATTACATTTGAAATCTTGTTCAGATGAATTTCATGGACAGTACTCATAGCAGTATTAAACAGTACGGGGCCTATTCTGAAATCAGTTTCCTATTATATGTTAATTCATTTTCTGGATTAAATAATCCTATTTTTCTGTCTGTAAGTTAGTTTAATATAATTTTTTGTATTGAAGGTGAAAAACCTTTATTTTTTAATAAAAAAAAAAAAATGGCTGTTTACTTTTGTTGGATTCCTAGTCACTGCGGGATTAAGCTAAATAATGACGTTTATTCCCGTTCATTTCTTCTTCAGACTTACATCAAAGGAGTTAGGCCACTGCTTTGGTAAACTGGATAGCTTATAGAGATGGGCGGGATACTGGTAGATATTACGATATAGTTCAATCGTGATATCCCTTCGTTTCCTTGGTATTTTGATATTCCACTGCCTGTTTCCGGTCGTCCTATTCTTAAGTATGTCACGCGCTAGTTTGTAGATTGCGTATGGGGCATTCGGAAAAAGGAAATAGTGAAATGGCTGAAAGAATGGCGCAAAGAATAAAAACCAAGCTACGCTCCGAATTTTCTGATTTATGTAGTTTAGTTATCCATCTATTTGATTATACATATTTCTTCTGTTTTTTTTGTTTTTTTTGTTTTTTTTTTACGTCGTTCCTTTTTCGTTACTTTTCTACTTGTATTTCTTAAAGAAGATCATGTATGCGAATTGAATATATAAACTGTCTTTATGTATATAGAGTGAATGCATGTATGCGTATGTTCGATTTATATAATAAGCATGAAATGTGTTCAATTTGAATAAATGATAAGAGCGTCGGGCACTCATGCAACGAGCAAAATTAACCAGGTGAGACCCACAACTTATTTAAAAAAAAAAAAATTGTTTATATATATAATAAGGTATTGCAATGGTGATGTTTTAAAATAGTCACCAAGTGCAAAAATTAATATTATCAAGCATATTTACCGCACAAAGAATCATGTTTAGCTGCCTTTACAAAATTCATAAATATTATATACAAACATATCTCACTTAACGAATAAATCTGCAAGTAAATACACAAACTTAAGTGAATATTCAAGGTACATACACACCTGCCGAAACACCAGAAAATCCACAAACTCAGTCTACCACCAATTTTAAACGATTGATCAGCAGTCATCAAAATCAATTTTTCTTTCATTATGGCATGAAAATTATATAAAAGATTAGCGGCATTATTTCCACTTATAGCTAAGGAAACATTAGGAGTGATTTTATACATTTCTGTGAAGTGACGGAAGGCCTACATCCGAAAATTGAATGTTGAATGTTTTATCAATATATGCAGTTCTGCATAAACGTCAGTTTGGCGAATTAACTAACTTGAATCTATGAAGGTACTCTTCAAAATTCCCATGACCAGAATGTGTTTGCACGTTCAAAAATGTTATATTTAAATGCTTCATTTTGAGTTTACTTTTAATGTTTGGAAAAAAAAGAAAATATAGAAAGCTATCATGAAAAGGGATATTTTTAAAAATTATCAATGTTACGCAAACAAATATGTATGTGTCTAATAACAGGTATTAAGTGATGTAACAAAATTAAAATTTTTAAATCTCTTAAATACAAAAAATTTTTTAAATTTTCAATAAAATTTTCTGGAAGAAGACTTTTTAAATTTAAAACAGAATTACAGAAATTTTTTCGATATTGCAAGTTTGAAAGGTGTACTTTCAAGATTTTAACATATATAAAGACACACTGCGGTGCTTCTTATACTTCACCGCTTCAGATTTAACAAGCTTTCTCATTTAATAAGCACAATTTCTTGTATTTGTGATTCAAATCACATCCTATTCGAATGTTCAGCACTCTCTAACGAACGCTCTATTCTTTACACCCAACTTTTAGTTTTGGGTCTTCCTACTCCCTTTAACGCTACCTATATTCTTTCCTTCCCATTGCCTTCAGTTATCCCATTGCTACTGTCCTTTGTCCTCTCCATTTCTGACCGCCTGGTTATTTAGTTATAACTGTTAATTTTTCATGTTGTTGGGTCAAGGCCGCTGGCGCGCCCAGGGTAGAAAAAAAAACAAAAAAAAAAAAAACAAAAAAAAAACACAATTCCAGCAACCATTTCGTCTGCAAAGGTTGATCATTCTCAGCAGTGAAACGAATAAAAACGTATTTAAGAAATACGCAAGATCAGGAGTGATTAGCTTTTTTTTTTGGTGTTGAAAAGAATTATTATCAAACATTAGGAAACGACCATCTTTTCATAATGATATAATAGACACTTTCGTAAATAAGAACCGGAAAATCGAATTAATTTACAAAACAAATGAGACATTTCGTTCCTCTTAATTAATTTTTATTTCTGTTCTGTATTTAATCGAATTATACACATGTTTATTTTTATATGTGAAAAAAAAAATATTTCATTGCGGCGCTTCCTTTGTTTTGAAGTTCACGCTACGCCACTAGCTATTCTATATTCTGAAATAATAGCTCGTTCAATAAAGAATAGATTTAATGGGACAATATTAGCCAATACACAGACAACAGGTGAGGGAGTGGTTCTATACAATGATGAAATATTTAATATAAGCTTTCTCTGCCGTTTGTTGATTTTAGAGAGAATCTTATTATCTATATATAAGTGCTGGAACTATAACCATAAATTGATTGAATCAACCCTTTATAAAGAATGATTCTCTCCTTGTAATATAGCCCATAATTTTTGGGAACTAATATAATTAGTCTATCATAAAGTTTACAACATTTATTAAAATTACATATTACACAGTTGTCAGATTCAGATATCTTAAATTTATATAAATATACCTTAAATAGACCGTGCCCTGTTATAAATTGGATATTAAAAAAATTCGGCGTTTATTGATTATTTTTAAATCTATCTATTATATTTGGGAAAAATTGATACGTTATTCCATTATAATTATTCCATATTTCTTGAAATTTATTTATATAAAATTTATCCATAAATTTATTCATTTGTTTTACTTTAATTAGTTTATTCTCATATTTAAAAAATGGTGTCTTATGTATTACGTTATTGAACGGATAATCTATATTAATATTGTTTTTAATTGCGAACAAGCTTATGTTTTTGCAGTTCGTATTTGATCGGTAACATGCCTGTGATAACTATTGCAGCCATATAGCTGATAGTTCTGTACGCTTTAATCAGTTTAATGGCAACCTCTCTTTGGAAACCTTTAATTATGTTTTGAAATCTTTTAGTCCCTAGAATATCAAAATAAATAATACTGCCGTAAATAATATTTGGTACTATTATACATTTGTACAATATCATTCCCCTTTTTATAATTTATTCGATTACTATTGTTGAAAAGTTTGTTGAAAATCGGCATGAATTTGTTAATTTTATTTCTTACATAATTAAAATGATTGGCAAAAAATTTTAAATTATTGTCTATAATAACAGCTAAGTATTTAATTTGCACTGCATATTTGATATTTAATCCGAATTTCATTAGGTTAATTGATTTACTATTACTTTTACTGTTAAAGAGAATATAGTTTGATTTATTTTCGTTTATTTGAAAATTAAATTCCGTGAGCCATGTTTCAGTTTTAGTGTAAACATTATATATTTTCCAACATTGTTTCATTTTATCTGCAATAAGTATGGCAATGTCATCTACGAATGTGATTATTTTTATATCGTTTGGTAACGTTAACTGGTACATTTGTGAAAAATTATGTTCCAGAGGTATAGTCCTAACATTGACCCCTGTAAGAACTGTTTATCTGTATGATTGTATGTCTATTATCGAAGTACCGATTTATAATATTTAACAAGCCATTATCTAGTGCTAATTTCTTTAGTAACTCGAGCAGTTTATTTAGGTCAAGAGCCTTCGTTACATCTAGCATGAGTAGACATTTAAAACTCTTTATTGTTTGAATAATATTACACATTGCTAATTCTGATGATCCAGCTTGTAATGCATCAAATTGGTTTTTATTAATTATATTATTTTTGTTTGAAAAATCTTGTAATTTGCCAAGTATACATTTTTCGTATATTTTACTAAAGTTTAATATTAACGAAATTGCTCTATACGAGCTGGACGACTTTGGGTTCTTACTGATTTTAGGTAGAATAACCGTTCTCATTATTTTCCACCTTTCAGGGAAATAATTATAATAAAATAATAAATTGATTAACTTGTCTATTACATCAGGATATTTAATATTGAACTTCTTTAAGAATCCGTTTGAGATTTCGTCCACTCCAGTTGATATTTTATTTTTCAAGTTCTTAATTATAGTGCTGATTTCATCTTTTTGAACTCGGTTTTTAACATCATTATTTACTATTTGTACTTTGAAAGATTTAGATTCTAAATGTAATTTAGAACTTACTTAAGATTTCTAACACTGTCCATTATATCTTTCCCCCCGAACATAATTGCCTCACATTTCTCTTTAGAGAACGATAGACCCAATTCGGTTATTATGTTTTCTAAGCTTTTACAGACAAGTTCAATTTTATGAAGATTAGTAGTAAGGATACCATAAATCGTCTGCATAAGAAATGAATGTAGTATCTAAGTTTAATATTTCGCAAATACCTTCCATTTTCTTATGAACCCTGGAATAAAGAATATACCATAAGGTCGGACCCAGGACAGAGTCCTGCGGAACACCATAGGAGACATTTCGGATAAAAGAGGTGTTGTTAATTTACAGCCGTACATATTTTTCATGAAAATAATTGATGATAATATTAATGGGGGAATGATTCACTTTATAGCTCTTTAGAATTTAAATTATTGCTAACCACACCTGCAGTGGTCAAATGCACCCCGTAATATCAAAGGATATGACAAAAGCAGTTGATCCACACTAGCCAAGTATTCCGAATGGAAATTACCAACTTATAGACCGCACCCTCAGCGGAAAGACTCTGTCTGAAATCATATTGATTTTCATGTAAAATTTGTTTTTTATCTATTTCCCGCGATAAATAAAGATTTATTATTTTTACGTAAATTTTCTCACAAGAATTTAGTAACGAGATCGACTTTTAACTTCAGGTGTAGTTTTATTCATATTTTATATTAATGTAGCATTTTCCAGGCTGAGGCTTTCCCCCACTTATTTTAAAAATCAATCGACCGATAACTTCATTGATCTAACTTTCACTTCTCCCAACATTGGCCTTAATTCGTCTTGGGAAACCTTGGACAACACTTTTGGCAGCGATCATGTTCCTATACTTCCATCCCTCAATAATTTTCCTTTACCTCTTCCTCACAAACCCCTTCATGCTTGTCGTTGGGATCTTAACAAAACCAACTGGCTCAAATTTCGTGATACACTGGACTTCACTCTTTCATGTATTTCTTCAAATATAGATCTTGTTCAGTCTTATAACTCATTTACACAGTTAATTAATTCAAGTTTGTCCTCCTCTTCTCCACCAATCAAATTTCCTAAAAATCCTAAACCTTCATCTATATGGTGGAATAGTGAATGCAAAGCCGCTTACGATGCCAGTATATCAGCTTTCAAAATTTTCCGAGCTTGTCCCCTTTAACCTCCAATTATCTAATCTATCAACAGATGAATACGAAGGCTAGGTTTGTTTCAAATCGGCCGAAAAGTATTCCCGGAAAAAATTTTGTTCCTCTTTTTCCCGTAACACTCCCCTTTTCGTAAAATTGGAGGATGGCCAGAGCTTTTAAAGTCTCCCGTTCTCTCCATCCTATATCTACGAATATTCCTTTGTAAAAGTTAATTCCTTTTATTTACCCTATTTCTCCTTCTTATGTACTCAGTTCTGAAGAACTTTTCTCTCCTCCATTTTCCAATGACTCCTCTCCTCATTTCCTTACCTTACCCTTCAACATTAACGAACTGCATTATTCATTAAACAATGCTAATGATTCTTCCCCAGGTTTTTTTTTCTTTTTTCTTTTATTCCAACAAGTGGATGGGGTAAGTATATTTTTTATTATAATGTGTATAAAGGGGCAAAGTACTAGGATAGTTCTTTGCTAAGTATACCTTAATATTTGAGTTATAAATGTTTATGTCCATTTTCTGTGTTATCACTTTATTAAAAATTTATAAAAACATGTGTTACACAGAAAATTATACTTTAAAAATATTAAAAAGAGCCGACATGTTTCGGAGTTCCGTACTTCATAATCATGGCATTAATAAATAAAGTTAAAAGTTAAAAACGTAACTTTTAACTTTATTTATTAATGCCATGATTATGGAGTACGTAATTCCGAAACATGTCGGCTCTTTTTAATATTTTTAAAGTATAATTTTCTGTGTAACTCATGTTTTTATAAATTATTAATAAGTATACTTAAGTTAAGGAGTGAAAGAGGGGATGAAAAACATGGTACCAGGTGTGTATATAATAGTGAGTATGCCAAGTATATATATATATATATATATATATATAAAGAAAACAAAGGACAATTCAACGATACTTTAAAAAAAAAAAAATACACAGAAGTAGAGTTAATATAGATATAGATAAATACATATATTTCTCTATATCTAAATATATACACAATTACATACAGTCTGCTGATATCCAATTTAATCAGGAAGTACGATGGACCATCAATAAGTAAGTTACACTTCGCGGAAAAAAATCAGAACAAAAAATCGTAAAAAATATGTAAATATATTTTTGAAATATACACAATCCTTTCTCTATTTTTCGACGTATTCACTTAAAATATTCAAGCACTTGTCATAACGTGGTATCAATTTTTCGATGTCTTGTTTTTGAAAAAAACGTCCGTCCAACTTTGGCTAACCAATTCATGACGAAATTCTTCACTTCTTTGTCGTTCGCGAAACGCTCTCCTCCCCCCAGGGCTGTTTTTAACGGACCGAACATATGGGCGATCATCCGAAAGAATGAAAGTTTCGACGCGCTTAACGTTTATGCAAATCTGTATACGAAGTTGAGGGGCCGACCGCTGCGCACTTCATCTTCCATATAATCTCGTCCTTCCTCGAACATACGACACCATTTAGACACCATGTGTGTCTCGACATTGCGTTATCACTGTGCACTTCACATATTTGTCGATGAATTTCAGTGGGATTATGATTTTTTTGCCCATAAGAACCGCACTACACTTCGCCTCTCAATGTTGGACTATCGATTCAGACGCTCCATTTCAAACGAACACTGTAAACGAACCAAACAAGATACCGGTTTCACTCTTTCACGAAGGGATAAAGAATGAAAATCGGTTTCGTTTAAACCGAAACTGGGGGGTTGTACGTTAATTTAGGTAGAAACTAGGCGCGAGTGTAACTTACTCATTAATCCTCCCTCGTACATGGGAAGTAATGAACACACTCCTTGATTAGGATTAACATTTGAATTCAGAGTGAATGGAGGGAAAATTATAAGATTATGTACAGCACTTGAACTTCCTGATCATAGCAGACTCCATATACAGAAAAATATTATGTGAATTAGCTTTAGTGATAATAAGAGACCGATTGGGTTTTATATCGTGTTTTAAACGTAGATCTGTGAAGGCAGGACAATGAAATATGAGATGATCAATGTCATCGGCTTCACTTGTATTACACAGGGAAAACTCTGCCCCGTTGGCAAGTTGGGACCTAAATAAATAGAACCCTGAGAGTACTTGTGAATTATAAAAAGTGATAATATTTAACTTCTTTAATTCAGTGGAAAAAACAGATAGGTTTTCCTACCAGTCAGGGCCGTATCCCATCTGGCTTGCAAAGCTGTAAGCAGAACTAAATGTATGAAATTTTTGAAAATTCCTAGACTACTGGAAGCAATCGATAAGAATTTAGTGTTTAATAATTTAGAGGCATCTCTTTGGAGTCTATATTCACAGATTATGGAGCTGCCAAAGATAAAAAGATCCGATCCAGTGGTAAGATATTGGAAATTACATTGGCAGCCGAAGTGAGACACGTTCTGTATACGGAGGCAATATTAAGTAGAAATCTTCCCCAGGGTTAGACGGTATACTTTACCACGTTGTTAAAAATTTGTCCAACCAATCTCTTCAAATTCTTTTCAATATTTTTAATTCTATTTTATCCACTGGCTTTCTTCCTTCCTCTTGGAACTCCTTTGTGATTATTCCAGTCCATAAAGAACATCCTTCTTCCTTCTGTCCCATGTCCCTTGCTCAGTGTTTAAGGAAACTTTTCGAAAGTATCCTAAACAGACGCCTTATTTGGTAGCTGGAAAGTGTAATGATTTACTAACCAGTAACATGTTCGGTTTCCGTTCTGATCTTGGTCTCTCCGATTGCATTAGTCTCTTTATTTCGAATATTTATAAGTCATTCTTAAATAAAAATTATACTCTTGCTACATTTCTTGATATTTCCAATACTTTTAATAATGTGCATCTTCCGACCTTACAAAATACAATGCTTTCCATTAAAATTCCATCCCAATTTATTTCAATTGTTATTCAGCTTTTCCAAAATCGTACGGTTCATCCTTCTACACCTACTGATTTTAGTTCCAGAACTGTGTAACATGGTCTTCCGCAGGGTTCCTGTTTAAGTTCTACGCTTTTTAATATAGGTATCTATTCTTAATATAGCGTCCCTCCCAATAGGATCGTCTTCCCTTTTCTTTGCAAATGATATCCTTCTATATTCCACTTCTCATGATATTACCTCTGTAAACGAATAAATGAATAATTCTTCGTTAGGATTAAATAGCTCACTCTCAGATTTACACCGTTTTATTTCACCGCTTGTATTAATTTTAATTATCGACCTTTTAACTCTTTATTTGTAAACGCTCTTGAAAATAAAATTCCTATTTCCTTAGTTAATAATTTTTATTATCTTGGGCTGTTTCTAAATAGTCGCCTCTCCTTTTTCGAGCACATTAACTATCTTCATATGTCGGTAAATAAAGGACTAAATCTCTTTAAATCTATTTCACCAACAAGGTGGAGAGGAGATCCGAGTACCTTAATTGTTCTTTATAAATCTATAGTTCGTTCCAAACTAGATTATTGTTCGTTTATCTGTGGTAACTCCTCCAGATCTCTCCTTTGTAAACCAGACCGAGTCCAGAATTGCTTTCTTCGTTTATGTCTAGGAGCCCTTAAATCAACTCCCATTCCTGCAATATATGCTGAATGTAATGTTCCCCCTTTACCAATTCGTAGATTTTACATGGGTTAGCGCTTTCTTTTAAAGCGTCTTTCAATTTCTTTTTCAAAACTTATTTCGTCCTACTCGTCCGTACTTCACTTCCAAAAAGTTCACCTTCTTTCTCATGTCTCAAATCGACTTGCCAAATTTCTTTCACAAGTTATAACCGACAACAAACTTCCTTACTTTACCTTTCATTTTACAGATTTTCTCTTTCCTCCTAATTTATCTTCGTTGTCCCCTTACTCCAAATTCCTTCCACAACCTAATCAAGATTAATACTATTAACTCTCTATTTTCGTTTTATTCTCTTCTTTATACTGACGGATCGAAGGGTTCTCATGACGTCGGAGCATCTTTCTTATATTCTGTTCATAACTACTTTAAAAGTTATAAACTTCCTCCAACCTGCTCTATTTTCTTTGCAGAGTCTGTTGCGATATTAAGAGTCATTCTTTGCATGTCCTTAGTGCGAGACAATAATACATTTCTAATCATCTCTGACGCTAAGAGTGTTTTACAAACTATCTCATCTGTTTTTCCTTATCCTTCTTGTGATCCTATCATTTTTCGTATTCGTTCGATTATCCATAACCTTTTTCAAATTTACCATATTCAGATTGAGTTCCTTTGGATTCCAGGCCATGTTGGTGTAGAAGGAAATGCGAGAGTAGATTAGTTGTCTCAAGGTTCAGCTGTTAATAGACTCTCCATTAATAAGTTCACTACTAATAAATTACTTACATTGTCTAAAAAATTCCATTATAGATTTTGGTCAGACTCATACCTTTCCTCCTATTCTAATCAATTTTCCTTACATCTTTCTATCCAGTCGTATCTTCCAGTTAATCCTTGGTTTCAAAATTTCCGTCTTTGCAGCGCTATTTTATTTCCTTTTTATGTCGGTTGCGTTTCGTTCCTAGCTTGCTAGATCTCGCTATCGATTTTCAGACTCTCCTTACTATCCGCTATATCCTCCAAATGATATGCACGAATGTAATTCTAACCACATTCTTTTCGAATGTTCTGTCGTCTGAACCTTTACTTCTCTACTCTCAACTTTTGAAACACTTAATAATCCTGCTCCCTATAGTGCTGCATCTGTTCTTTCCTTTCCTTCGCTATCTGTTGTCGCTCCCCTCGTTTCCTTCATTGATGCTATAGCTGACCGCATACGAATCTAAATAATTAATTCAGCGTTACTTTTCTTTCTTGTCGAACATGGGTCAGTGCTCTTTGTCAGCGAGCCCCCCCCCCAAGTCGCATTTTTACCTTTAAAGGAAGTCATTTTTTGTAGTTAAAAAAACAGTTAGTCGATGTTATAAATCGGACGACCAGTGTCAGTCGTTTCTAATTAACAGTCCTCTTAACGAAATATTGCGTCCAGAAAAGAACAAGGAATAACCAAAAATCAGATCTCCCAACAGATCGGTTAAAGTATTAATTCCGTTTGCGAAAGTAATTGTGCCAAGTTCGGCTAAAGTTAATTAAAATTCGTGCGTGTCAAT
The DNA here is from genome assembly GCA_039619475.1 of Icerya purchasi. NCBI lineage: Eukaryota > Metazoa > Arthropoda > Insecta > Hemiptera > Monophlebidae > Icerya > Icerya purchasi. The sequence continues at coordinate 265,604,732 of CM077115.1, read as the reverse complement.
CTTCAGAACGAAACGCAACCAGATTGAAGATTGGAAAACCGTCGTTACCTACTTTCGGTACCACCGCCGACAATAGAGATACATATACTTATCTATTTTACAGTATTCAATTATTTGTTTATTTTAATATTATCTTTTATAGCGATCGACCGATAACGAAAAATTGGTGTAGATAATTTTCTTTAATAGACTACATAAAATTTCATTGATTAATTTTATTTAAATAATAATAATAAAAACAAGTAAATGTCGTACGTGGTAAATACGAGACTGCGATGGCATCCCTGGATAAAATTAAAAATTTAAATCAACGACGGTAAGCACCGTCGCAATGTATATGTAAGATTTCTCCCAGGCACTTGATAGTCCGAAAGTTTTTGAAGGTTTGTCGTCCACCAATTATTTAATGAAGGATTAGATAAATAACTACAATCGCTAATATTTTTAGTAAGATACAAATTTAGGTCAGATATTGTTCCATCAACCACAGTAGGGTGTTATGATTAATATTGATAGTGTTAACAATTTTTTCAATAAAATTGTTATTTTCTAAAGCAGTTGTTAATTTGTTAAAGTTGATTTTAAAATGTAGATTTTTGATGTTTTCGTTAAAAAAATCATTAAGTTGGATAATGAAACGTTTATAAGCGACGAGTTATGCATGTACTACGACAAGAATAAATAGGGTGTAGATTTTATGGGTACCAGTAAAATAATCAATAATGCTGTTCCCATTATAATTTGCAAAAAGATTATTAAGTTATCGCTAACAAATAAGATCATATAACATGTGATAGTTTTTATTCAGTTCAATCTTATTATTTAAGCTAGAGGTAGGCACGTTTTGATAAGTGATAGTTCGATCGTATGTTTATGCATTTATCGTTTTCTCGTTAATTGAATACACGAAATTACGTATTTTTGTCTTTATCTTTATCATTCGCGATAGTGTGTGGTTTTGTCTAGTGTAGGCTGCGGACGTTAACAGTATTACGGCGGCAACACCGCCTTTTATTTTTTCATGGGTACGCCAACGAAGAGCAACAGCCCAATTATCCAAGGAATCCAAGTAATAGTTCAAAAGGAGAATAACATATTAGATTTCAATCTGGTGCGAGATTGAATGAATGAAAGAAGCTAGAATAGGAACAACTGACAATTAAGGAAATGAGAAAACGTAAGAGTCATTGTACGGAGTAGGAAGATGAATATCCAAAAGTCGAGAATAGAAGAGAGAACGTTCTGAAGAGAGTGAGGAACATTCGAAGAAGACGTGATTGATATCACACAGAAAAAAGGAATCCTTTGGGTGAAGAGGGCGCCGTGTAGAAGAGACGAGGGAAAAACGATAAAGTGACGAAGGAAGAAAGGTATGACCGAAACGAAGACGACACATAGCGGTGACTAGGGGACGACAAAGGGAAAGAAACACACGTCGAACCATCTGGTCAAAGAAGGTAAGGGCTGAACGGAAAGATAAAACGAATTCGGATTTGAGAAAAGAGAAAAATAAATATCCTTTCATAATGTAATATGGAACTGTTTGGAAATATGATTAATATTGTGAATAGGAAATTGATAAAGAGGATGTCCATCGGAAACTTCTGAGTGAGCCAAGGAATCAGCCACCTCATTACCCTCAATTCCAGCATGGCTAGGAATCCACAATAAATCACCGCCTGATACAGCTATCGACTTATCAACTCCTCAACAACTTCCCACACCAACTTTACCAACACATCAACAGCAATCATCATTAATAATATTAACGTCACCACTATTATCATAGGTAAACAAATCCAACAGAAATCAGGTAACAACAATTCACATACTAACTCCACAAACAACAATGTTAACAGTTACGCTAAAACAGCATCAGCTTTTAATTTCCCATCAAAAGAACAAGCAATAGTTTTTAACATACCGAAAGGAATCAATCAAAAAGATTACATTATTAAAATAGGAGAAATCGTAGAACCTCAAAATTTAAAATATATATCACGAATGTCACGCGACAGGTTTGCGATATTTTTATCCAGTAAACATTTCGTAGATTATTTAGTAGACACACACAAAACAATCACAATAAATAACGACGTAATACATGTAAGAATATTAATAAACCCTAAAAAAAGAATAGTAATTTCAAATGTTTGTTCTTCTATAACACACTACATTATAGAAGAAATACTCAAAAAAGACTATAATGTAAATCCTGAAATCCCGATCTCTTTTATAAAGTACAGGATGGGAGAAAGAAAGGGGGATACGAGCACTTATTAAATGGCAAACGACAATTTTTTATTAACCCAGAGGAAATCGAAAAAATCCCTGAAACAGTATTCATACAGTACGAAGAAATAGCATACCGAATATTTCTATATCCAGACACAATTCTCCAGACGGCAAAAGAATTTACGGAAGACATAAATGGTTTAATGAACATGCTAATTGAAAATAAACCTATCCTACATAGTAGATCAGCAAAAATTCAGTTCACAAAAATTATCAAAAAATTATCTTATCAATTAAACACTCCCGAAAAGCAAAATAATCATATAAATAATACCTGGTGAAAGGTAATTTAAATATATTATTACTTAATGTGGGCAGAACTAAAATTCAACAGTACGAAATATTAACAAATAGCGAACAAACCGGAACCGTATATCTACAAAAACAAACTATATGGAATAAACAATGAACAGTATGAAATAACACAGCCGAATATTGCGATAGCCTATAATAAAAATATAAACTTGTCAATAATAGGAACAACTCAGAATATCATTTCAATTAAAATAGAAAATTAGATTTTATTTTCGTCCTACTTTTCCCCTAATGAAAGTATCATACATTCTTATAATTAACCATTTAATCACACAATTTCCGGAATTAAAACCGATACTGTTAGGTGATTTTAATGTTAGATCAACGATATACGAAAATTTAAACAATATAAACTATAATAAGAAAAGAGCAGAAAAATTCGAAGAATTCCTATTTGCCAATGATCTAAGCGTCTGTGTAATCCTTATAACATCAAAATTTTTAACAATCACAATGGGAGCAGTGTAATTGGTCTTATAATTGTCCATGAAACAATCAGCCAGAACATTAGAAATATCAAAATATTACCTTCTTCAGTAACGCAACACTCAACAATATGTCTACGCAATAAGGAAAGATAGTAAATCACTAAATGAAAATACACTAACGGTTGACTATGAGATCTTTCAAAAACAAATTATCAATGATCTACCTCAAATAAAACAAAAAATAGACCACATTACAAAAGTAACTAAAAAAGAAGATTTAGAGAACGAAATCATAGAATTTGCAAACATAATAAAAGTACTAATCCACAATTCACTTACAAAAACAAAAATTCGTGACAAACCTTATTGGAATGGAAAATTAGAGTGCTTTAAAAAGATACTGAAAAAACTACAAAGGAGACTATACAAAAGAAAAAATAAAACAAATAATAAAGTGGAATCATTAAGGATTAAAATTAGAAAACCGGAAAAAGAATACAAAGAAAAACTGCGGTCATTAAAGCATGAAAAATGGAAAGAACTGATTAATTCTTCGACAATCTGGGGCAAACCGTATAAAATCTGTATGGACAAAACCAAACAAAGAGTAGACATGCCTGCTTTTAATGTCGGTGGATACATCGTACACGATAACATTGAAAAACATAAAATAATTTTTGCTGAATTATTTCCAAACCGAACACTTAAATTGCAACCGACTCAGCCAGATAAAACTCTTCTAATATGTGAAAAAGAATTAACTACAACAATCAAAAAACTGAACAATAGGAAAGCCAATAGATTCGATCAAAGTTCTAACAAGTTGATTAAACTTCTTCACAAAGTAGACGAAAAAATATTTAAATCTATTTACTAAAAATGTATCGAACTAAATTATTCCCCTAACGTCTGGAAACAAGGAAAAATTAAAATAATAAACAAACCTGGAAAAAGTTTAACAAATCCGAAATCATACAGGCCTATAACGCTACCGTCTAGTTTAAGTAAAATATATGAAAAAATCATAAAAAATTTTCTTCATACAGAAATAAAAGAAAAAGCGATTTTAAACGAAAATCAGTTCGGATATCTTAAAAATAAATCAACCGAGCTAGCAATAAAAAAGTTATGCGACTATATTGAAAAATATAAAAAAGCGAACAAGACATACACGTTACTAATCAGCTTTGACATATCCGGAGCATTTGATCAAATAAAAATTGATGAAATCTTAAAAATAATGAATAGAAAAAATACATATTTGGTACAATACAAACTATAATTCGTAACTACTTAACAGATAGAAGAATCGGGTTATTTAATCAAGAAAACAAAATCCTATATAAGAAAAGTGTTAACTCAGGAGTACCACAAGGTTCCGATTCTAGAGCCAGTACTCTTCAACATAGCAATGAGCGAAGTTCATAATTTGCATTTCAGTCAACACTGCAACATGATAAGCTACGCAGACGATATAATGTTAGTAGCAGGAATTAATAAAAAAGGACGAAGTGTACAATATAAATGAAACAATAAAAAAATTGAGTAAAAACGTTCAAAACTTAGGCTTACAATTCAACATAAAGAAAACCCAAGCACTACTAATAAGTAGAAAACAGGACAGGGAAGAAATGATACATTGCATTGAACAGCACTTATGCATAAAGATAAAGATAAAATAAAAATAGTAAAAGAAATAAAATACTTGGGAATAATCATAGACACTAATTTAAATTTTGGAAAACACATCACAATAGACAAGATTAAGATTAATTTCAAATTAAGATCACTATATTCAAATATGTGTCGGTTTCAAATATGAAGATAGAATAGTACTCTACAAAGCCATTTTTGGATCAATAACAGAATATAGAAAGTATTAATAGAAACAATCTCTGGTTATCGCACAATATCGTATACTTCAGTCAACATCATAGCAGCAATAATAATACCTATAGACACTTAAAGTTAGAAACTGTAAACCAAATCGAAACATTGAAACAAGAAGAACTAAAATTTTAGACAAAAAAAAGTTACGAAAACAGATCAATAAAATTAATTCAAGTAGTACACGAGACTTTGGCAACACTCAGATGTGATAAATCAAAAACTGGCAAAGTAACAACACGGGGGAAATAGTAGTTCCAAACTTAGAAGAAAGACTACAAATAGCCTTTCTCAAAGATATCTCAGTATTCCAACTTATCTAACTTCCTCAGCCTTTAGCTGACTTTTTTGATTATTTTGTTATTTCGTGCATTTTCCAATATTCAACATAAAATGTTATAATTCTCCGTAAAACCGTAGTCGCTAATGACACCTTGTAGTCCAAAAGCGACTTGTAAATACAACGAAACATTTTCATACCGATTATTACAACTTCACTCAATTTTTAACCGGACATGGAAATATAATGGGGTGTCTATAAGAAACGATTTAAAATTGCTGAACCGGACATCTGTAAATAGAGTGTAAATAGGAAATAGACGATTAACATTCGATTTTCGAATGCAATAAGATAAAAAACGAAAGAGAAAAACAGGAAATAATAAAAAAAACAATAACCGAAATACATAAAAAAAGCTTTTTTAATTTGATCAGCTTTGTCAATTATGTAATGAATAACAAAACAAAACACATCAACAATAAATAATAACAGTAACAATCAGAAACCCTGGCTGAAAAACCGCAAGGTACAGCGGAGTAAATAAATAAATAAATTTAAAAAAAAATCTAGGTAGGCAAATATTAAAATTACCTATAAAACTGGGCATAGTTGAACGTTATTTTTTATTATCATATTAATAGTATGTAAATGAGATTCTCTTTTCCCATTAGGTGAATGATAACAGCTTATTAAAAGATAGTTATTTATTTTAATAGACATAATATTATCTATGGTTGAAAGAAGATTATTAACGGTCCTCTCATTAATTATTATAGCGGTTCTATTGTTTAAATGGCAACCGTACACTGCAGTATTTATAGGTATTTTATTATTCACAATATAGGGCTCATATATGACCGCAACATCATATTGTGTATACTATATAAGTGTCTAATAAATAAATGTTGAGCGGAAGCACAATGTCAACATTGAGATGTTGTAGCTGTGCCAACGTCAGGTAGTCAGTATGGGATGTGATATAATTAATGTTTTTTTTTAATAAACTGGATAATTTCGATCGAAAAATGAGTGGTTAATCTTTTTCAACGCATTACTGATAAGGCTGGAATCTTTAAGACTAACATTATTATAATTACATTATTTTTTAATGTGCTCGTGCACGCAGTTATTGCAGTCTCTTCCATCAAGCATTTTTTCAATAAATGTAACAAATTCAGGTTGTGGAATAGAAAATATTTCCAAGTGTCCGTAACAATAGCATCTTCTGCATTTCTTGACTAGAAACAAGTCTGCAGCAAACGGCAGACATTACCAATTAATCCAAAACTTTTTATTCTGTGGAAGAATTGAATACTGATTCGGTTTCAGTGTAAATTAAAGGGAGTATAAGAAGATAATATAACCGGTGAGAAATTAGACTAAAAGCAGAAATTAAATCGGAATAGCCGACAGAAAGTCTTTGGGAAAATTGACGACGAGGAAGCAAATTTAGATAGTATAGCTAAGAAAAGAACGAATACAAGAAAAATGGAAAAGGTACAGTGTTTAAAATGTAAATGAAACAACTTCTCAGATAACTAAAAAGTTTAGTTTGCATTTTTATTGTTATTTCTAAGCTTTTATTTGCTTTCTAAAATCATGTAATATTTATAATCAATTATAGTTTGCGGTGATGACGTAAATGACCAAGCTGTCGAGCGTCGTTAAATAATAAAAAAAAAAAAACAATCTTACTTGCTGAAAAGACTTAACATCATGATGACGACATTTCTAGACGTAGAGAACACCGATATTTCCACACCTTTTATTTCTTTTCTTTTTTTACTTTTTTTTTTTTTTTTTTTTTTAACACCACTCCTATTTCGAATATTTCGTTTTAAGGCGATAAATGTGTCGGAACAGCTGTCTTTTTCTTTGTTTAAAATTTATCAGTGAAATGTGTCAAATAAGAATTATCCGGAAATAAATATTAAACTGATATGAGTTTTTGCCCTTGAAGAAATATATATATATATATATATATATAAGGTCCACCAAAAAGTAATAACCATTACAACGTACAGAACTACTTTAAGGGTATTCAGCAAAATGAATTTTAGTATTATGCTTAAATTAATCTTAACTACATTACTACTGCTTATTGCATTTATTTCTGTATCTAATGGTCAAAGTAAGTACAATTTTTTTTGTTATTGATTATAACTATGCTACAATTACACTGCATTATTTTCATTATGTTTGTTGCAAGTTCTTTACAGTCTTCATATACTTTAGGTATCGGTTTAATAGTTACCATTGATTTTTTTTGTTTTTTTTTTTGAAAAATATGTATTTATAATTTTTTAGATACAAAAATTTTCGTTAAGCTAAATCGCTTGTCGACGAATTATCCTATTTCACATTTTACCATCTTAAATTAACTTATACATGATCGTGTAATATTTACTTAATCTATCTATTTTACTTATCAATAATTACTCTAATCTATTTCTATTTTCTATATTCAGTTTTTTTTTTTTTTTGTTTTTTTTCCTAGCTTTTTTTGTTGCGCTTTGTCTTTTTATTTTATGTTTATTACTATTTTTTTTATATTTTCTTCTTCCTGAAGCCATTCCTTTATTTTTCTTTCCCCTATTTTTTCCTTCTCTGTTATTTCTTTGGGTATTTTATTCAACATCTGAGTTATAATATATTTGTCCGTTTGCTAATCTATGTTCTTGCTAACGGCAATTGGTACGGAAGTTTTTCCCTCAACTCGTATTCTGTGTTTATTCTTTCCTCCAATTCAATTTTCTTTTCTGCTGATATGTGTACTTCCATATCTTCAGTAATAAGTACATTCCTCTTATGCTCATTACGTTTTCTTTTTTAATTATTTTATTTTCCGTTTCTCCCTTTAAGGATTTCCTATTAATTTCAAGCATTTAATTTGCAGTTTATTTATTTTCCCTAAGTATGCTTTTCTCGCCATTCCCCATGCCTGAATTCCATATCTGATCCTCGACTGCTACTAGCGCATAATAAACTACTTTTAATGTTTCATTTGTTGCATATTTCTTTAATGTATATAAAGCTGGTCCAATTGCTTTGTAAAATTTTTCCAATCAGCCTTTTGAAAATTTAACTTCCTTTTTATTAGAATAGATGGCAGTTTTAAAGATGTGATAATCGTTAATTTAACTTACCGAAGGTTTTAAAATTTCTCTGTTACATTGATTTTCTATTGTATTTGTTACGAATATTAATCAGGATTATATTCTTTTTTCCATCTTCCACATGCGACAGAAAACGGTAATTTTGATCATGAATCAGAACAAGTTTTTTGCCACTGTCCATCTTTCAATTTTTTTACCATTATCGTCAGTATCACTACATCTCCAGTTTATACTATGACTATTAAAATTGCCGATCACTAGCTTAATATCTTTATTGTTAAAGTCTTTCAGAGCATTGAATTCAAAAAAGTTATAAAAGGTTTACATACACACACACACATACATTAGGACACCATCGTAAAAATAGTCTGAATAGTTTCCTAGGACCTCAAAACATGGAGATTTAATGAAAACTTGATTCAGTAATTTCCCAAATTCTTGAAAATTTTAAATTTTCTTAGTGGGAAGTTAAAAATTGAAACAAATGAATGGAAAATATGCGTATTTTTTTGTTAAATCTTTTTGTAAAATAAAATATGTTTTAATATGAACTCTTCTAACCTTTTTCAAATATAAAATCGTTTAAAACATTTTCGAAGTTAACCTTTTCCGATATACATAATTTTCAATCGCCATTATCGTCACTGAATTTAAACTGTTCAGAGACATTGAAGAACGAAGACAGTTTTTGATTAGTTTTAATTTCGAAAAGTTACGTTCACCCGTAGCGTTTGTAATCATCAGACTTCTACATATCTGCAATGCTGTCATTACATTCTGGAAAGTTGATTATGCCATATTACCAAAAATCAACTTATACGATTCCTCTGCAGGTACAATTTTATTTTTTCCGGTATCCTCTAATTGTAAGATAAGTACTTGAACTGCACCATCTCGTCTATACAGGCTCAATGTCCTCGGAATAATGTTTCCTAAACTTTGTACAAGCCTCTCTAATTTCATCGTTGGACTTAGTCGAGAAATCTGTTAGAAATCCAAACAGTGAATTAGTTTCCCGGTAAGCTTCTAGTCGTCGCGACAATTCTGTACACAGCATGTCTAGTGTAGGCAAATAAGTTTCAATTTTCAACTTCTCTTTTCTCTGTGTACAACGTCTTCTGTAGATCCGTAATTGTAATGCATTTTCCTTCTTCGCACACTCTGATTCTCATCACTGTATTGGGTATCAGTTTTTTCATTTGCCTTCATCTCGTAATTCTCTCTGTGAAAGTAAAAAATCTAAAAGCGAATTTTAAAGATCGACTGCCGTTGGAAGTTCAATCGTTATTAATTGTAGAGATGTACTGACATCATTGATTCGTCTAGTATGGCAGCCCAGAATACTGCCATTACGGAATTTTCGTTTTTTTCTAAATCCTTTAATAGACATCTGACCTCGTGAATCACTTGTGATGTTTGAGTCTCATCGCCATCGCCAGCAATAGATTCTAAAGTTTTCTGGAAACTGTTGTAACCTTTTGACAAAGCCTTAGTCGCCACGGCCCTTGCAAACCACTACCCTGTGTCGGATACTCTTTTCAGAACTAGTGACAAGTATTGCTTACGTTCATCACCTTCTCAAGTTGTTCGAGCAAAATTCAGTGAGTGCACTGCACATGGAACGTAGTGTGCGAGATGATTTATTATGTTATATAGGTTTAAAAAATTTTAAATTGTGGTGACTAGTTCTTCCCCTTTGTGACTTTCTATAAGAATTTGGGAACTACAAAATAAGTCCCAATTTAAGCTCAACGCGCCTAAATGAAATGCAAACTACATTTGGCACAATACAATACTCCCATTGCAAACATTTATCCCGCACGTTCAGAGATCAGACGTTTTATACAACTCATTCACACGATGCAAATTATCGCCTTGCATTTGTTGCGTACCTACAATTTAACATCAGATAAATGTAGTAATCACAATGTACCTGCGTTCCGTGAATTGTGCAGATACACTTCCAAAAATTCTGATAGTATATCGATTCCTGATTAAAATTAGCTATCAGCACTTTCATTGCATGTAATATGCCTCTATATTACTGATCTGTTCTGAAAATGTTTTCACTATATTCAACATCATAGTATTTCTGTAAATAAGGTATATACAAAATATTAATCTTTCACACAGCTGTAAGATAAAACATTCTTTATATAAACCACTAATATAAATAAACAGCATTTTATTGGACATATATCAATTTTCTGAAAAAAAAAAAAAAATTGATTTTTGAAATATGAGGTTAATAATGGCTATACGTTTATTTGTATAGCGTTAAACCCAATTGACATAGTTAATTAAATTGACTTAAAAATTTCAAGTTATATTCAGTATATTAGGCACATGTTTTTATCATTAATTTTAATCTTGCCGCAATAACCAAATATACCATAAATTATTAATGATTGCCATTACATATGCCTTCAGTTAGGTTACAGCTATCTATTATTAAACGGAATGTATTACGTCATGACATGCAATTCACTACTTTAGGATTCCTTTTAATTTAAATTTACTTAACTAAGATTATTTCATGTAAGAGTGAAATTCTTAATGAATTTTATATGTTACATGAGAGTTTCCTACAATTTTCTAAGAGATCCGAAATTAAAATGACCTTTCACCAATAGCTACTAATTGGGGAGTCCTCTCCATCCGGATGATGCAATTATTTGCGACGCCGATCATGTGTTCTTCCAGTGTTCAACCCTTTCGGTGGAGCGTTCTGCCTTATATTCTTATTTGCTTAAGCTTGGACTTCCTACCCCTTATTGTGCATCCTATATCCTGTCCTTTCCTTCCCCACTAATTATTCCTGCTATTTGTTCCTTTTTAGTTAAAATTTCTGATCGAATCAAAATATAACCGACTTCTTTCCTTACCTTTTGTTTCTGGGTAAAGGTCCCCTTGGTTGACGAGCCCAAAAAAAAAAAAAAAAAAAAAAAACTGGGGAAGATTATTTGAAACAAAAGTGTATTCCTCCCCACTATTTTGCTGGGACAATGGATGTAATCACGCATATAAGAATCATGATACTTTCATGATTAGATTAGAAATAATGAAAAGGATATTCATTATTTCTCTTCATATGTTTTTCATTTTTACTCTTCAATTAGTGCAATACCAAAACAGTTTATTGTGGGCATCATCTGAGTTGCTGCATTGTTTTCATTTCTATTTGATTAGTGTAACATACAAGTATTTGGGAACCACTGTACTATAAATTTTTAGTACCCTAACCACTCGCAGGTCTTCATCCAATGCAACAAATTAAGCAGTATGTCAATCGCAAGTATGTATATATACTCATACTCTACTCCTTTGTCAACACTTAACCTTGCTACCTCCAGCTATAATTTTGAACAGGTTGGAAAATTTTACAAACGTAACATACTTGTAATTTTATATTTACAAATTAAAATTTGGAATACATAAAGAAATAGTTTCTATTAATATATAAATAACTCATTTTTGATTAATAATTTAAACAATTTTACTTTTATGAAATTCTTAGGAAGTAAGGAAGATTTCATGGAACTAATTCAATTAACTGTTAACGACTGTATGTTTCACATAATTGATTTTTACATATAGTAGTATATTCTGTGTTTAATGAACTTCAATTACATAGCTTGTCACTATCTAAATGAACGTAAATATTGAGAACTCCAAAATAAGTACCAATTTAATCTCAACAGGCCTAAGTGAAACACAAACTACATTTGACACAATATAAAACTTCCATTGCAAAAATTTATCCTGCATGTTGCAAGATCAGACTTGTTATAATACACATTCATATAATGCAAATTCTCACCTTGCACTCATTGCATACCTACAATTTCACGTCAGATAAATGTAGTGATCACAGTGCACTTGCGTTTCATGTATCCTAAAGACTGACATCCAAAAATTCGGGTAGTATATCGATTCCTGATAAAAATTTTCTGTCAGCAATTTCAGCAGAAATGAACTGCCTCTATATTACTGATCCATACCAATAATGTTTTCACTAAATTTAACATTATAGTATTTCCATTCTTTGAGAAAAACTGCTTCACACAAGGAATTAATTTGAGGGACATTTTGTGCTACTACTTAAATGTTTAATAGTAACTAAGTTATCACCTCATTCGCTTTTGAAATTCCCGTATTACATAAATTTGTGTTTAAAACTCTTCCAATGTTCTTCAGTTTTCTATAATTTTGTTAAGATACCTGAAATTACAATAACTTCTTCTTAATGGTTATTAGATGCTTATTTGAGTCAAAAATTAATTCATCTGCGCTCTTGTACTGCAATCACACACGCAATCAGATACATATGAATCATGAGACTTTCATAATTAAATTGGCAACAATGAAACGGACATCCTCTTTTTCTCTCTGAATGTTCCATTGATCAGTTTTATCTTTCAACATGTACAATATCAGAGTAGTTTGTTATGGGCTACATATGAGTTGCTGCATAGTTTTTATTTCTATTGTGTTAGGGTGTTTTAGAATTGATGAGGCACAACTAGATTTGGCGACAGGATTTAGAGACAATAGCTTAGGGTAAGCATTAGGGTACTCATGTAAAGTGCTAAAAATATTGCATCACCCTACTACTTACAATTATGCATCCAATGTACTGGAATAAAAGGTGAGTCCATCCTATGTATTCCAATATATTCATGCATTACTACTTGGTAAGCACTTGATTTTGCCGCTTCAAGCTACAGTTATTAACAATTTGGAATGTTTTTAATATGTATCGTTCTTGTAATTATATTGTTGCAAATTACACTTTAAAATATACTAAACATAGAGTTTTTGTTAATGTTTTAAGCTTGAATAATAATTTATATAATTTTATTTTCATGAAATTCATAGCTGGTAAGTATGACTCTATGGAATTAATACTTTTAACTGTTAGCAATCTTATGTTTCGCAATTGTATACTGTAGCAATAAATCACTTTATTCTAGCTGATGATGTATTGTAAACAATTTGCTATACGAAGTAGTATATTCTCTGTTCGATGAACTTCATTTATATTACTTGGCACTTTCTAAATATATACGCAATTGTTGAATGCTACACAATAAATTTTTATTTAAGCCTATATGAGAACCAAACTGCATAATGCACTTTACTGTATTACAATTACAAGCTTTTACCTGCTCGTTCAGAGGTCAGACCTTTTATATAACTCATTCACATAATTCAAATTTTCATCTTGCCCTTGTTGCATACCCATAATTTCACATCAGATTATCTTTAGTGATCATATTTCACCTGCCTTTCATGAATTTTGAAAACTTAATTTCGAATAATTCTGATAGTATATTGATTCCTGATTAAAATTTGTTATCAGCAATTTCGGCAGAAGTGAATTGCCTCTATATTACAGATCTATATTTAACATATTTTTTTTATATATTATCTTTTGGGCATGCCAGCGACTTTGACCCAACAACTAAGATTCAATTTGACAGATATTTTTCGTGAATTCTTAAATGTTGGATAGTGATTCTATTGCACTTGTAATAGGTAATGCTTTAAAATTGAATTATAATTTAATTAATATCCTAGAAAATGTCATTACACCTCGTTGACTAGATCAATAATGAAAATTTTTAGAAATTGAAATCAAATCAATTTCATTACAATTGAATGCAATGAGTATCTAAGTTATCACCTCATTCCATTTGCCATTCGTATTTTACATCAATTCCTGTTTAATACTCCTTCTTCAAAATTTCAGTCATAATAAATTGCATTTATGTTACTAGCTTTTCAATACATATAAGTTCTTGGTATTCTTATTAGTTCAATAAATTGATTTTTTATCATTTGGTATTTTAAAATTAAATGTTTCAGAACAGAAATGTTGTACGTATCATGTTTCCTTTTCCATTTACTGTGGTATCTCTCCTGTCTTTTCTGTATTTATTGTTGTTTTTCCTCTTCCTTGGATTTTAGGACATTCAGACGAATTGTCTATAGTTTTAGTTGCAGTAATTATTTCCTTAATTACCGAATGTACTGACGCTGAAGTGGCCAAACCTACCGACGGGCGCAGTTACATTTATTTTAATGTTTTCTTTCACCAGTATACTTACGTTCAGTAACTTACCTCTCCTTCCTTATTACTTTCCTCCAGCTCTACTTCTGTCTTTTTAATTTACTCAACAATGCCGTGATTAAGATTCTTCAATGCAACTGTCGTAGCGTTCGGGCAAACAAATTAGCCCTTGAAAGTTTGCTTGATATTCATGACATCCATGTAGCTTTTCTATCTGAAACCTGGCTCTCAGATTCAGTAGATTTCTCCGTCAGAGGCTTTCAGATAATAAGATGCGATCGCGAGGATGGCTATGGACGAGCTGCCATCCTGGTTAGAATGGGCATTCCATTCACCACCAATAGCATTAACCTTCCAAACATGTCTAGCCCTTCCCATATTCCAAATTTTGTTTACATTTCTATCTCTTCCTCATTCACTAAATTACGCCACACTCTTTTCCTTATGCAATCTTAAAGATCTTCATTTACCATCTTTTTTTGATTCCCTTCCTCATTCGTTTATTATTGGCAGAGACTGAAACGCCTGCTCTCCCGCCTGGGGTCTTTCATCGCAAAATCGTAATGGTTCCTTCCTTCAATCCTTGTTATAGCCCATAATTTTGTCACTCTCAACGATGGTTCTCCTACATATTTTAAAAACGCTTCTCTTTCAGTTCTATTGATCTTACTTTCTCCTCTCCTAATTTAATTTGGAAATGTTCATGGAGTACTCTAGACGGGACTTTTGGCAGTGACCACGTCCCCATAATTGTTTCCGTTCATGTTGCCACTTCATCCATTCAACATAACACTTCCGTCACTTCTCGCTGGAACCTTTCGAAAATTGATTGGCCCAAATTCCATTCCTTTCTTGAATCCTCGACTTTTTGTTTCAATCCTAACCGTGATCCTATCCCTCAGTATCAAGAGTTTATCCAGTTGATTTCTTCGACTTTATCTTCTTCCTCCTCTCCTAAGAAGAGTCCCACCGGAAATACCAGGCGTATCTATCCGTTGTCTTTGTAGTGGAATGCTGATTGTTCGTTGGCTTACCAATCTAGTTTGTCTGCATTTCGCACCTGTCGCTCTAATCCTACCGTCGTTAACTTCTTGACATACAAACAGGCTAATGCTAAATCAAGATACGTTTGAAAAAAGGCAAAGAAAGCATCTTGGGCTGCATTTTGCGCATCCTTTTCTAGATGTACTCCACTTTCCCGAATTTGGAAGTTGGCAAAAGCTTTTCAAAATTCACGATCTACCCGTCTTTCCTATGTGGATCTTTCAGCAGATAAACTTTCCTCCTTCGTTGATAGCGTAGCCCCCCCCCCCCCTATGTTCCTTCTGCCGAGGAAATAAATCCTTCTTTGCATAGTTCAAACTCTCCTCCTCACTTCTTAACCTCTCCTTTTACTATTAGCGAGCTCTTTGCAGCTTTTCCTAAAAATATAAACTCATCTTTAGTCTTAGATGGAATCCCTTATTCTGTTCTTAAAAATCTTCCTAAACAATTCTATCGAATCCTCTTAAACATTTTTAACTCTATCCTCTTTTCTGGCTATACTCCTCCCACATGGAACTCCTTCAAAATTGTCCCTATTCCAAAGGATAAAGATTCTTCGGCTTTTTGCTGCATTTCCCTCGTTAGCTGTCTTAGGAAACTATTCGAATCTATGTTAAACAAACGTCTTGTTTGGTGGTTGGAGAATAATAAGGTATTCCCTAATAATATGTATGGATTTCGTCCTGGCCGTGGTCCTTCTGATTGTGTTGCCTCTTTCCTATACTATATATACAAATCATTCATCAAAAAAAAGTTCACTCTGGCCGCTTTTGTTGATGTCTCAAGTGCCTTTGACAGCGTTCATCTTCCAACTCTCCAAAATAAAATGTTCTCCATTAATTTACCTCCTCATTTCATCTTCCTAATTATGAATCTCTTTCAAAATAGAACCATTCATTTAAGTTCATCCGATGAGTCAATTATATGAAGAGTTTTCCACGGTCTCCCACAGGGGTCTTGTTTTAGCCCCACTCTCTTTAATATATATACTCTTAACATCGCTTCACTTTCTATACCTTCTTCCTCTCTGTTCTTTGCTGATGATACACCCCTTTATACAGCTGCTTCTAATATCCCAGAAGCTCGTCGTCACAAGCTGCGGGAGTCCTTACATATTCTGGAAAGTTCCTTATCAGAAATCCATCTTATGATTGTTCCTTTAAAATCCTCATGTACTATTTTTACTTACCGCCCCAACAATCCAGCATTAATCAACGTATCGATCAATAACCTGCGTCTACCCTTTGTTACCTCCTTCCGATATTTAGGGATCTATCTCAATAGTCGCCTATCCTTCTCAGAACATATAAATTATCTTCATTCATCTACACTAAAACGTTAGGTGTTATTTCTTCCTGTAATCGCTTGTCTCAATAATATGATAAGTTATAAATATTATATTTTAAAAACCCTTAAATTACGTTACAAAAGTTATATATTTTTATATATTGTACGGACACAGAGTACCTTTCAATTCATTAAAACATATAACTTTATTTATATTAAATTATTAATTAAATTAAAATACAAGTTTTACAAACATAATTAATTCACAAAATATATATAAAATTCGTCCTACATTCAGTCCATGAATATGTCAAGTAGACGAAACCGGTAGGACGAATTTTATATATATTTTGTGAATTAATTATATTTGTAAAACTTGTATTTTAATTTAATTTAGTAATTTAATATAAATAAAGTTATATGTTTTAATGAACTGAAAGGTACTCTGTGTCCGTACAATATATAAAAATATATAACTTTTGTAACGTAATTTAAGGGTTTTTAAAATATAATATTTACACTAAAACGGTTAAATATCTTAAAGGCTTTGTCGTCTTCCAGTTGGGGTGGAGACCCTGTAGTACTCCTCATACTCTATAAATCTATTATCCGCTCTAAGTTTGATTATGGTAGTTTTCTTTACGGCAACGCACCTCGGTCTCTTCTCTCCAAACTGAATACAGTCCAGAATGCAGCCTTCCGCTTATGTTTTGGTGTTTTAAATTTCAGCCCTATTCCGGCGATCCTGGCTGAGTCTAATGTTCCTCCCCTTTCCCTTCGTAGATACAGTCTTGCCTACCGGTTCTTCATTAAGCGCCTTCTTATCTCCTCAAATAATCGTATTTATTCATACTATTCTCTACTACAGGATTGTCGTTTTGCCTCTAGTAAAATCCCCGTTCTCTCCCAGGTTTCCGCTCGTCTATTTAAGTTTGTTCCTTTTGTTATTTCTTACTCCCATATTTTCACTTCATTTTTTGGACCTTATTCATCCTCCGACTCTGTTCTCCTTACCTCCTGGTTTAAAGTCTCTTACCCCCTCATCATTTATTAATGAATTTAACCAGTTAGTCATATACTCGTCTATACTGATGGATCTAAAATGGCTCACAGGGTGGGTGCATCGATTTTCATTCCTGCGCTTAACCACTCAAATGTATTTAAATTACCATCATTCTGCTCTATTTACTACTCAGAGTCGTTTGCAATTCTACGCGCCATTGAATTCACTAAAATTCTCTTACTGTCCAAACAAATTTTCTTTCGATATCTGACTCCAGAAGCGTTCTTGATTGTATTTCCTCTCCTTATATTTATCCTTCTTCGGACCCAGTCATCTTACATATTCGATCCTTAATTTCTGTCCTCTCTCGCTCCCGTTCATTGCATGTAAGATTCTTATGGGTCCCCAGCCATGCTGGGATTCATGGTAATGAGAAGGCTGACTACTTTGTTCGTTTGGCTTTGGTTTCCGGGCGCCTTGTCCGACTATTTCCCTCCTCCAAATTGTTAACTATAGCGAAAAAAATTCAATTTGAAAATTGGAAATCTTTGTATGGTCCTTCTTTTACAAATCTGCGGTCCTTATATTTGTCTATTCAATCGTTTCCACCCTCACACCCTTGGTTCCTAGACTTCCCACACCTTCGCCGTTCTACTATATCCTCTCTTTGTCGCCTTCGCTTTGGTCACAGCTGTCTCCCTGCTTGTCTTTATCGGTTTTCTATTACTTCCCTTCCCCTCTGTCCATTATGTGTAGATAACATACTCCATTGTGACGCTGATCACATTTTCTTTGAGTGTGCATTATTGTCTTCTGAAAGATTGGTACTATACTCAGATCTACTATCCCTTAATATCCCCATGTCGTACTGTACTTCCTTTATCGTCGCCTTTCCCTCACTGTCTGTTGTCCCTGCTATTGCTGAATTCTTGTCTTTAATCCGCGACCGTATAAACATTTAAGCAAATCCCTCATCCTTTTCTTGTCTTAATATTTTGGTTCCCCCGCCGCCTTCACTTAGTGCATTGTGGACCTCTTTGCTCGGATGGTGGCCATAGTGGTACTGGGTCAAGGTGGTGTGGATCTTCCTGAGTTAGTATGAATGCTACGTTATTTGGCGATCGCGCTGGCCTCTTCCGATGTGGAGCCACTTTCCTTTTTATCCTTAAATCATAAGCTCGTCGTCCGCAGATGCTGTTTGAATAATGGATAATCAATCATTTTGCTTTTCTGAACGGGAATTGCAAGCACTGCTTTGCCGTCGCATCCGTAGGCGAATAGCGATGTTTTGTCTCTTGCCTCATCGGGCACTGTGGGCACTGCGTTGCAGTTGCGGTTATATTGTTGATGAGGATCTTTTTGTGGGCGCTGCCCAACAATCGCAGACATGGATAAAAATACTTTTCTTTTTCTGCTGGTCGCATCGCGCATTTAGTTTAAATAGATATTATATATTATAATCAGGTATAACGGCTAACAAGACATGAGAGCTTTCCTTTCCTTTAAGGTGTACTTTATATTTTTTCGTCTACACATTTATTTCCTTTCGGACTGCTAATTGCACGAGTTCTAGTACCGATCTCTTTTGACTCCCTCGCTATCTCTCCATAGTAGTTCTGGCCGTCTCCACCTTCCCCGAATAACTTTCTTAGTGTCCTCAGTTTCTTTTGTCCTACGTTCTTCGTTCTTGATGGGCAATTGTCCGTAGTTGACAAGCCCAATAAAAAAGTAAAAAAAAAAAAAAAAAAGTTGTATATACAAAAAATTAATCATTTACACAGCTGTAGGCTAGAACATTCTTTATATACACCACTAATTTAAGTTTTCCTGTATTGTGATGATTTTAATATCGATTTATTTCTTCATAATGCAACAGGTTGAAAACTTTTTAAACGTAATTTACGGGGCAGGAGGAGTACAGTTAATATTTGAATGTTCCTTCATTTCTACAGAACGCGCGATCCTTTATTCCAATTTGCTTAGCCTTGGCCTCCCTACTCCTTACAGTGCTCTCTATATTCTCACTTTTCCATCTCCTTCTGTTGTTCCCTTGTTAGCCGCCTTTTTTTTTTTCTTTTTTTTTGGGCGCGCCAGCGGCATTGACCCAACAACAAGAAAACTAAGCTAATGGAGGATTTCAAGGCTCCAATGCACAAACGGAGGCAAGAGTTCTGGATCGCGTCAAGTTTAGTGAGGAGAGACTTGGAGGAATTACCGTAGATAAAGGAACAATAGTCGAGCTTGGACCGGATGATGGTTTTGAAAAGAATTAGAAGGATAAACGGATCGCCTCCCCATCTGAGGGGAGAGAGAGATTTAAGGAGATTGTCTTTTAAGACAGGATTTATAGAGAAAATTAATGTGCTCATGGAATGTGAGGCGGCTATTTAAAAAAAGGCCAAGATAGCATATGGAATTGACAACGGGGATAGGAATACCAGATACAGTGATGCGAGTTAGAGCTCGGTTAAAGGGTCGGAGAGAAAAAATGATACAAGACGACTTAGTAGGAGAAAGAGAGAGGTGAAGACGAGAAAGGGAATTATTAAGAATAGACAGGGAATTATTCAACTCTTCAATGGCGACGGACAGATTGTCACAGGTGGAATAGACCAAAATGTCGTCAGCGAAGAGGAGGGAGGAAGAATAAATAGGAAGAGAAGCGATATCAAAAGAGTAGATATTAAAAAGTGTAGGACTCAGACAGGAACCCTGTGAGAGCCCACGATAAACGCATCTGGAGGAAGAAAGGGAGGGAGAAGAAATAAAGAGAGTTCTGTTCTGGAAGAGGTTGAGTATGAGAATGACGACGACGGGAGGGAGGTTAAGAGAAAAAAGTTTAGAACCTAAAGCGGGAAGATGCACATTATCAAAGGCAGAAGAGACGTCCACAAAGGAGGCAATGGTGAATTTTTTTGTTAGGAAAGACTTATAGACATCTGAAAGGAAATAACTAATGCAGTCAACCGGCCCAAGCCCAGGGCGAAAACCAAACATATTAGGAGGGAATAGATTATTGTGCTCCAGCCACCACACGAGACGATAGTTGATCAAACCTTCAAAAAGTTTACGCAGGCAGGAAGCCAGGGAAATGGGACGGAAAGAACATTGATTTCTTTTAGGAATAGGAACGACAATAAAGTCGTTCCAGGATTTTGGAGTAGAGCCAGAAAGGAGAAAAGAATTAAATATATGGAGAAGGAAAAGCAGCGCAGCAGGAGAGAGATTTTTAAGAATAAGGAACGAGAAACCGTCTCGGCCAGGAGCAGACAAGGTGGATTTATTAAGAATGGATGCAAGCGCCTTGTAACGGAAAGGAGAAGACAGGAAGTGAGGCTCAGAATCTACAGGAAGAGAAGGAAGAACAGTTTCTTCAAAAGAAGGGACATAGGCGGGAGCAATAGAATCCAAGAAGGAGGACTCCAGCTGGGATTTGGAAGGGTGGGAGTGGCGAGGGCGCTCAGAAAAGGGTGATCTAAACGCCTTAGCCATTTTCCAGATCTGGGAGAAGGGCGTATCTCTGGAGAAGGAGGAACAGAAAGACTTCCAAGAATTCTTTTTGGCAGACTTCAGGATAAAACGAGCTTTTGCATTAGCTTCTTTGTGGGCTAGGAAGTTGGACAGAGGAATGAGAGCGGAAGGCTGTAAAGGTGGCAGAACTTTTTTGAAACGCTACTTTACACTCTTCGTTCCACCAGAGTGAGGAGGCATACGAAGAAGAGCGACTGCGCGTGCTGGTAATAGGAGGAGAAGATGCGGAAAGAGCAGAATTTAGTGTTTGAGTGAAAAAATCGTAACGGAAGAATGGATTAGGAACATCAGAAAAAGAAGGCAGAGAGGAATCCATCAAGGAACGAAATTTAGCCCAATCAGTTTTAGAAAGAAGCCAACGGGGAGATTGAAGGGGCTTGAAAGACTTGGGAGGGAGCATGTCATTTAGAGTGAGTAGAATGGGGACATGATCGCTGCCAAAGGTGCCGTCGAGAGTCCTCCAGAAGCATAAGAGACCAAGATTGGGAGAGGAAAAGGAGAGATCAACTGAACTAGAGGAAGAAGGTTGCTTGAAGAGGGTAGGAGACCGATCATTAAGTAGAAAAAGATCATGATCCAAGATAAGATTTTCAAGAATCGAACCATTAGGATTATTCCCAGCGCAGCCCCAAAGAGGAGAGTGAGCATTCCAGTCGCCTCCAATGATGAATGGACCAGACAACGATGAAAGAAATGAGATAAGAGGAAGATTAGAGAGGCTGGAGTTAGGAGGGTTATAAACGCAAGCAATATGTAAAGGATGCGGAAGAAGATTCAAAAGAGAAATGTGAACCATGTTAGGAAGATTGGGATAGGGAGGTGGAAGACAAGGGATATCGTGCGATAGGTAGGATAGATTGTATCTAATGAGAATGGCGACGCCACTGTAACCATCCACACGATCTGACCGAACTAAAGAATAGCCTTTGAAATGTAGAGACGAGGAGGATTTGAGCCAAGTTTCGGATAACAACGCCACATGGATATTATAGAGGTCTAATAAACCCTCTAAACTTAATTTGTTAGCTTGTAAGCTACGGCAGTTCCAATGCAGGATGTTCAAAGCATGAGCACGCGACATGCTATCTAGGATACAAGAAAATTAGAATAGGATAGAGAATGAAAGGAGGGACGAGAGTAGCTATAAAAGAAGAAAGAAAGGTTAGTAAATAAGAAGCGAGCACATAGGTGCACTTCCAACTTGAGGAGGAGAAAGGAAGAACAAGGAAATTGAAGACGAAAGAAGTCCTGCCCACCACAATATGCGGGCCAATTTGCCGGACCTTTTCTATTCGTATCAATTTGGTATAATTCAAAGCGCAGAGAGGAGTACCTGCACGAACATGGCTGACCACCAGTTTGTAGGTCTCCCCCCCCTAAAGGGACAATTATACCTGAATATGAACAAATTAAATGACACGAGCACTGAAGCATGTCTAGTGTTCCTGAAGCGTAAGTAAGGCATTATCCTTGGCTAACAGGGAGAAAAAGGGGGAGGGAGATAAAGACAAGGAGAAGGCAAAAATATGCCTTACGAGGAATGGACGTAATTGGATAAGAAAGAAGAAAGATTGCCAAGGAAAGAAGAGGAGGCGGCTATGTTATGAGAAGCAAGGAGTTCCATGATTGTGGTGGAAAGATTAGTGATATTAAATGGGGAGTAATTAGGGGGGGGGGATTAGGAAGCAGGCTGCGAGGAGCTAGAAAGTTGTTGGAAGGCAGCGAAGAATTCAGAAGAGGGGAATCTTCACGATTCAAGGCTCAACCAACAGATGGCGA
The DNA here is from genome assembly GCA_039619475.1 of Icerya purchasi. Lineage (NCBI taxonomy): Eukaryota > Metazoa > Arthropoda > Insecta > Hemiptera > Monophlebidae > Icerya > Icerya purchasi. The sequence goes on along the minus strand of CM077115.1, from coordinate 265,581,694 downwards.
ACAGGTGTAGAGGGAGGGGACGGTGGGAAAGTGAGGAAGAGGATTGGAATGCGGTTTCGATTTAGGAGATTTATGAAAAGTGGGAGATTTAGGACGAGGAGGAGAAGACAATTTATTAGTTTTAGAAGAGGCTTGAGAGAAAGAAGGGGCTGCGGCACGATTAGCATAGGAAAAGGCTTGGGAGACGACACTAGAGGATTTATGTTTAGCGGCTTCTTGAAACGATATGTTTTCGAACGCCATGATTCTTTTAATATCCTTCTGTCTAAGCCACTCTGGGCAGACACGATCGGACGAGCTATGGCAACCTTTGCAGTTGCGACAAATAGGAGGCTCCTGGAGGTTGGGACATTCCGAAGAGGGATGTCTGGAAGCACAGTGTGAGCAAACGGGATGAGAGCTACGACAATGGCGCGCAATATGTCCAAAAAGGAAGCATTTAGAGAACTCAGTGGGAGAACGGACACTGGGGGAAACGGGAAAACGGAGTTTGTAAATCGTTACAAACTCCGGAAGGAACGACTTAGCGAATTTGAGTTCTACACTCCTGGTGGGAATTTTTTTTCCATCAGAAGAGCGAGAGATACGACGAACTGCAACGACGAGGATAGAGGAAACAAGCCCCTCTTTAATTTCATCTTCAGAAAAGGAAGGAAAGATTCCAGAGATAACGCCCATACTAAACAGAGCATTGGTGGGGATATACGCGGTAATATTGTTGGACTGAAAAAATGAAGAATTGTTCAGAAACTCATTCGCCGCAGAAGCAGAGGGAAACATAACCGAGATACGCCCCCTACCCTGGGGAATAATGTCCGAAAAGGAAGTTGAAATTTTACAGATGAGCCTAGCCAGAGCCAACGGGTGCAAATTCCCGATGTTCTCGTCTAGGGTGGAGTTTTCGACAAAAACTTTAAAGGGACCAGGATGATCGGAAAGAAAAACATTAATAAAATCTTTACTATTATTATTGTTATTATTGGTGGATAAAATGTTGTTGTTGTTGATGTTTTTATTACTATTATCATTATTATTATTATTATTGTTATTGTTGTTGGTATTATTATTGTTATTATTGTTATTATTGTTATTATTACTACTACTAGCGATATTAAAGTTTTCGACTGCTTTAATCGCGCAGCTGTTATTATTTGTATTAGAGAGGTTGGGCAAGTCAGGTTGCGAAAGCCGCAGATCCTTGTTAGGTAGAATCGTTGTTGGCGAAAGAGGGCTGGATGGCTTACGCTTTCCGGTAGCGTCAACCTCCATTAGATTCAGCGACAAGTTCGCTTTGTTAGTTTTTGAATCTTTCTAGGAGGCCGCAGGGCGGCCCCGAGCTCATCGGTCGAGCAAATCAAATTAAAATATACATAAAATTAGGAAAAAGAGAGAAAAAAAAAAAAGCATGAAAATAAATCGCTGTACAAATCGAAATAAATAACAGTAATCTAACAATTCGTAGAGCGTCTAAATAATAGTGAAATACGACAAGGAAGAGATAATAAATGAAACGATCTCACCGGTCTGCCGAAACAACTGATTATCGAGCTGATAACGCGATAACGAGAACGCACACGAGATAAACACTTTCGTTAAAAGTTCTTGTATTGTTAGCCGCCTTCATTTCCTCTATCTCTAATCGTTTCTTGATTTAACTTGTCGCTCCATATGTCCTTCTATTCTTTTAATCTTTTGTGTTGGATAAATGTCCTGTGCTGGCGTGCCCATTTAAAAAAAAAAAAAAAATTATGAGAGAAGAAGAACGGATAGATAGAAGTACTCAATCATGTATAGACAACATATTTATTAAGTATAATGCAAATGAAATTACTTCGGGAATATCAGATCATTACATTATCTGTTGTTTGTTTAATATCTTGAACCGGAATTGTAAACATAATAGGAACTCTCTGAGATATGTTTTTGATGAAAAAAGGTCGCAGAATAAGATAACTGGAAGGAGGTAAGTATTTCCATAACGGCAAAAAATATGTATGAGCAGATACATTCAGTTTTTTTTTTTTATCCCCCTTGGGTTTGGTACCAATGCGCATTAGCGCAGGAAAAAGGAATAGATGCATGGAATAGAATATAAATTATATTTTTATTCTGTCGACAATGGAATCAAGGAACACCTCTAGGACAGGAACAATAGAGAGAATGGGTAGAGAAAGAACATCGATCCGTCAGTAAAAATTAAAGAGTGATCACGGAATAGAGAATTTATTGTATTATTAAATTCCATACTGACGATATGAGAGGGAGAGGTTTTAAGGAAGCATGAAATGAAGATGATATTTGGTGGATTTAACAATTTAGAATAGACTTAAGAATAAAATGGAAGCTTGTGATGAGGAATGACAAAAGGGGAAAATTTAGAAAGGCGAAACGATATATGAGATAGTATAGGAATTTTATTGGAGGAAAAACGCCAGTGACGAAGGATAAAAATATAAGAGGTACTGATATTTGACGAGGAAGTGGAAAAACGTTTGATGAGAAAGCGATAACCCAAATAAGATCTTCGGATGAACAAAGGACAGTTATTGGATTCAGATAGAATTGCTGGGATAGGAGGTGACCTCAGAGCTCCGAGACAAAGCCGAAGGCAACTGTTTTGGAGACGATCTAATTTGTACAGAACGGATTTGGAAGCGTTGCCGTCAGTTTTCCCGGGTGTTAACAAGGAATGCAAGTTAGAAGTACGGAAGAGTAAAAAGTTGACTAAATATAATAATAAAAATGAATGGATAAGTCAAAAATTAGTCAATTTTATGAAAATCAGTGATCGGTACTTTAAACTTAGTAAAAGAAATAGAACCAATATTCGATATAAAAATTTATTTAGAAAATATCCGAATAGCTACAACTGAAATAAGGAATGCGAAACAGAAATTTGACCACAATCAAATAGTGAAAACAAATAATGATAGTAAAAAAGTATGGAATTTAATTAACAATATCGTTAATAAAAAAAACAATAGATGACTTAAAACATTTTGAGAATACTGCAATAGTAGCTGATCAATTTAGTAACTACTTTACGCGTTCGGTGGAATAACATAGACACAAATGTCACATTCGGTTATTGAATATGAACTATGATAATTCCATTTTGTCTTCCTTTTATATTCCATCTGCTAATAAATTCCAAATAGAAGTAATAATTAACGATCTAAAAGTTTATAAGGCACCTGGATGGGATGAAATTAGGGTTAAAGATATTAAACGCAACTCAAATATCTTTATTCCTAATTTGACTAACATGGTCAATTATTCTATAAAGGAAGCTATTAATCCTGATGGGCTTAAAAGAAGTATTGTTAGACTGATATATAAAAAAGGAGTACAAAATCAATTTGAAAACTTCCGTCCAATATCAATAACATCTGTAATAGCTTGGGTCCACTCACTGCGATAACCGAGGTAGTTACATGCAGTGAGTGGTTTAGTACCCCTTCTTAAATTTAAAAAAAAAAAAAAAAAAAAAATAACATCTGTAATAGCTAAAATTTTAGAACACTATACTGATAAACATTTAAAAAATTATGTGGAAAAAAATAACATGCTTTATGAAAACCAACACGATTTTGGAGAAAAAAAAGTCCACGATAACATTACTGAGAACGATTGTAAATAGGATTATGGGGTACATGCCCTGGTAGGTTATACACAACAAATTACGATTGTTTACAAAATTAAAATAAAATAAAGCTTTATACTTTTTATTATTATTCGAAACATACATGCGTTGTTCTAGTCTTTGTGGAAACACAAGTCGACTTTCAGAAAAACGGTTATAACTTTGTTCGCTTCGAAGGAAAGAAAAAACTAGTTTCTAGCCGCAGCGAAGAAAGAATTGTACTCGCACAGTCTCTACTCGTCGTGCATCAAGCGAGCACTGGTGCGAGCCGCTATCCCTACATCACCCTCCCCGTAAATATACGGTTTGCGGCGAAAAAAACTGAAACTAGACGATGCGTCCGACATAAGGATAAGTTCGGCGTCCGAAATCGGATACATTAAAAGTAACTCACTTGTCATCACTGTTTTAAGACTCTCAAATGTTCGTTTCGCCTCAGCGTTCTATAGCACGGGCCGTTTATTGTTATCTTGGCGTTTTTTGTCAGTTCGAGAAGTGGCCGTTGTAGCTTGGCAGCGTGAGCTATAAATCTGTGGTAAAAATTGACCATACTGATGAACCTGAACAGCCGGTCGAGAGTTGCTGGTTTCTCGAATTCGCGTATTAGTTTTGTTTTAATCGGATCCGGGCGGATGCCGCTTGACGATATTACATACCTCACGAAAGTTATTTCGGTCGCTGCGAACTTACATTTTGGCTTGTTGATTTTTAAACCATTTCGCATAAGTATTTCGAAAACTTTCTGTAAATGTGTCACATATATTCCTAAAGGGACTATGACGCTACGAGAATATCATCGATATATGGGACGACGAAATCGAGTCCCCGAAAGATATGATCCATAAAACGCTGGAACGTGGCTCTCACAGGTTTTTTAAACGGAAATGCATAACGTTAAATTCGTATAAACCGAATGCTGAATTCTGTGGAAACATTGGGATCTGGTGATATGTGTGCCGCAAATCGAGTATAGAAAAAATTGTTTTACTGTGTAACAAGGCGTTAACATCGTGGATGTATGGAGCGGGGAACGATCCGGCGCTGTTAGCAAATTTGAATTGCAATAATCGCCACAGATTTGAAAATCACCATCCGGTTTTCCTACGACAATAATACGACTCGCCCAAGCTGATTTGGATGGAACGCACATGTCATCACGCAACCACTTCTGAAATTCTTTTTTTTTGCAAATTCCAGCTTACTCGGTGGGAGTCGTCTAGGCTTAGAATTTAGGGGTGTCCTGTAGTAGCTATGTGATGGAATACTGCCATTGCATTCTTCATAGACAAGGGCGTGTCGTCCCAAATGCCTGAATATCGGTGAAGGAGGGCCTCAATCGTTGGAATATATTTGATACTGCACAGTTTTGCTGCTTTAATTGCTCCGCATATCGATGCTTCGTTATTTGCAGCAATTAGACACTTGTTCCTTAAATCGATCAAAAGATGATAATGCAACAAGAAGTCGGCGCCTAGTATCGGGGATGTAATGTCAGCTATAATGAAAGTCCATTGAAAGTGCATTTTGAAACCTAGGTCTGTGCAAATCTACTTTACCATAAGTTTTGATTTGTGATACATTAGTGGCGAGTAACGGCGAAGAGTCAACAGAGACGCTAGGTGCGTGCGAGATGACCGGTGTTACAGAACAACTCAGCTCCAGTATGAACTAAAAATTGTTACTCCGGCACTCAATCACATAGGAAAAGGCGTTGTGCTAAAATTCCCGCTAAGAGCAATAGTACATATAGTTTGTGGTTCACATTTGCATGGGGGATGGCACTTCTGTGCTTTATTCTCAAAGGTGGCATGGTACCAACAAAATTCTGCATTGTCCCACTGGCCATCAGGTAACTTAAATTTTGTTCGTGCCGGAGACCCGGGTCGCTCTTTAGGGATGGGAGAATGTGAAGCCGTAGACCTAGTTGATGTAAGGTGAGACAATTGGGCTTATATATCAGTGAGCTGCTTCCGTAAGTTAGCAATGACGTCCTCAGTGGGGGTTCGTTGTGTGCACTGGTCGGCGCTGAAGACTGTACCACAGATGTAATTCAATCTGCAGTATCAGCCAGGGTTGACAACAACACAGTCTCATCCATACTCATTAAGATTGACTGCAGTGATGTTGGTAGTTGCTCGTTCCACATAGCACATATGACGCTATCTTCAAATTTTCCAGATGCTAAATCCTTCATTTGTGTCAGGAGTTGTGACGGTTTTAAATCTCCAAGTGGGAGATCCCATAAGAGACGACGGAGCTTAGCCGATTGAGATTACCAATAATATCGCAGTACAGCAGTTTTTAAAGTGACATATTTGTTCTGTTTAGGGGGATTGACGACTACGTCTTTCGCAACTAACAATATGTCTTCATCGAGTGTCGTTAGAATATACATAAAACGAGTTTCATCATCGCGAATTCCAGCTAATTGGAATTGTGATTTGAGGGGTGTGAACCATAAGTCTAGATTTTGCCTTCAGAAAACATGATACAACTATTATTAAATATTAATGAGGCGATTGGTTGCTCGGGCATAGCTCGCACTTGAGACTCTTTACTGTTTTCCATGACGAACGTGTAAAGACCTAACCCCGGTAGCAAAAAGTGGCGACGTAAAAACGATAGTTTCGAAACAAATGGAAAAAGATCGAAGAGGAAAAAAGAAAAAAGAAAACAGTAACTTACTCAGATATGATTTGTTCGATCTTTTTTTTTTTTTTTTCGTTTTTTGTATAAAGAAAAATCGGCGATTTTGTTACGGGTACAAATGGAAAAATTCTGGTCGTTGAAGCACCACTTCGCTAAATTGCTGATGGGCGAAAATACAGCATGACTGTACATAGCATGGTATATACATAATGCAAACACATAAGCGTCGAACGAGGAATGGAAACCCAAACGATTATTGAAAATCGTGAAAAACTAGTCACTAACACCGAACATAGAAAATCGAAAAATTAAAAAAACGAATTTGCACACTATGTGCGGACCGAAAAACTTATGGCAGCCTTTTGTATTGTGCGATTATCGGCGGTAACAAAATGAAAAAGTTAAAACGGGTACTATCACATCGAACTCTATGTATATACTATAATTCAATAATAATATCTAGAATATTATATGGAATTCAAATATAAAGGCAAGGCCAAGAAAACAGAAATAAACAAAATAAGAAAATACAGAAGGAGTGTTTGAAAATTATACTACCCTACTGGAAGAAAAACGACTCTGAATCAACATGGTGGAAGGAAAATGATGAAATGTGCCCCAAGATGTACTATTTGTATTATAGTTAACTAGAATTTAATGTCAATAATATAAAATTACCATCCAGGGAAAATATCTGGTTAACAAGAAACCAAAGTAATACATTTTACATCTATCCCAGCAGGGTCAATCTAAAAACTGATAACACTGATGACAATCATATACTAGAGGGGAATAACTGGTATGTCGAAAAAGGAGGTGCAAACATGGTTGAAAGAATAATGCAAAGACTGAAGATCAAGTTTCGTCTTTTATCTTGCTCCTCTTTAATGGTTCTCTTCTGTTTACAGTTCTGTTGGTCTTTGACTTTGTCGTATCTTCCCTGGATTTTAGCCATTCACAGATCATATTGTATTTCGATTCTATATATTAGGCTGTTTGCATGTATTGGTGTACAGACGCATATTACACGGCATTGTTGATTTATTAGCACACATATATATGCTATTACTTTAATATGCATAATGCTAGCTTTATTATTGTTATTATTTCCGGAATAAACTAAGTTAGTTGTCATATTTGTAATATATATCTATTTTAATAAAAGTTGATAAGAGTGTTGGACATTTACTCAACGAGTATATTTGCCCTGTGATACCTACATCATATTTTTTAAAACCAAAAAAAGGCAAAAAAAAAACAGTATTTTAATTGACATATACAAATTTTCTGAAGAAAAAAAAAGGTGATTTTGTTAATTATGGTCATATGTTCATTTGTATAGTGTGAAAACTATTTAACTTAGTTAATTAAATTGACATAAAAATTTCAAGTTCTATTCAGTACATTAGACACATGCTTTTATCATTAACTTTAATCTTGCCACAATAACCTGATATACCATAAATTATTTATGCTTGCCAATACATATTCCTTCAGTTTAGTTATAGCTAACTATAAGTAAACAGAATGTATTATGTCTTGAAACGTAATTCACTACTTTGGGATCCCTTTTAATTTAAATTTACTTAATTAAGATTATTTGATGTAAGAGTGAAATTCCTAATGAATTTTATATATTGCTTAAAATTCCTACAATTTCCAAAAACATCTGCAATTAGAATAACATCTTACTAATAGGTACTACTTGGAAAAGATTATTTGAAACTTCCACTGCACTCCCTTCCTGGAAAAACAGATGTAATCAGGCATATAAGAATCCAGGGAATTTCATAATTAGATTGAAAATAATGAAAAGTTCATCCCTTATATCTATTCCAATGTTTCATTTTTAACCCTTCAATTAGTGCAACATCAAAACAGTTTATTGTGAGCATCATCTGAGTTGCTCCATTGTTTTTATTTCTATTTGATTAGTATGACATCCAAGTGATCGGGAACCTCTCGTTTAGATGACAGGATATAAAGAAATTAACATATAATATGGATTAAGATAAATAAATATAGTACGACAAATTTGTAGCAACCAACCACTCACGAATATGCATCCAAAGCAACAGAATAATCAGTGTTGTTTCCATCATAAGTATGTCAATATATCCATGCTTTACTTCTTTGTCGGTACTTTACTCTGCTGCACCCAGCTATAATTTTTAGCAGGGTGGAAAATTTTTCAAATGTAATATACTTGAAATTTGATCGTTACAAATTAAAATTTGGAATACATTAACAAATCGCTTCTATTAATATATACAAAATTTATTTTTAATTACTGATTTATAAAATTTTACTTTGATGAAATTCATAGGCAGTAAGTATAATTTCATGGTTTTAATGCTATCAACTGTTAACAACCTTTTATTTTGCAATCACAAACTGCAGCAATAAACACATATATTCCAGCTAGTATTATATCGAAATCGATTTCTACATATAGTAGTATATTCTGTGTTTAATGAGCTTCAATTACATAACTTGTCATCATCTAAATGAACACAAATATTATGAACTTCAGAATAAGTCCCAATTTTTCATCTGCACTCTCTTACTGAAATCACACATGTAATCAGGTACACATGAATCATGAGACTTTCATAATTAAATTGGCAATAATGAAACGGATATCCTTTATTTCTTTCTGAATGTTCCATTGATCAGTTTTATCTTTCAACATGTTAAATATCAGAATAGTTTGTCATGAGCTACATATGAGTTGCTACATAGTTTTTATTTCTATTTCATTGGGGTGTTTTAGAATTGATCAGGAACCACTAGATTAGGTGACAGGATTTAGGGAAATTAGCATAGGGTAAGAATTAGGGTATATATGCAAAGTGGTAAAAAAATTGAATCGCCTACTACTCATAGGTATGCATCCAATGTACCGCAATAAACGTTGGGGCCATCACATTATTCCAATATATTCGTGCATTACTACTTGGTAAGCACTTGATTTTGCTGCTTCAAGCTACACTTATAAAGAATTTGGAGTGTTTTATATATGTAATATTTTCGTAATTAGATTTTTGCAAATTACACTTCAAAATATCCTAAACATAGAGTTTTTATTAATGTATTAAAATTTATGCTTGACTAACAATTTATATAATTTTATATTCATGAAATTCATAGCTGGTAAGTATGAATCCGTGGAATTAGTACTGTTAACTGTCAGCTACCTTACATTTTGAAATTGTAAACTGCAGCAGTAAACCGCTATATTCTAGCTGATGATGTATTGGAAGGAATTTCTATGTGAAGTAGTATATTCTCTGTTCGATGAACTTCATTTATATTGCTTGGCACTTTCTAAATAAACGCAATTATTGAATGCAACTAATGTAAAATCTGAATAATAGATATTAACTGGCTTATTTGAATCAATAGTGTATTCTTCTGCACTCTCTCCCTGAAACAACAGATATAATCAGGTATATATGAATTATAAGATTTTCATAAGCAACAAGACAATAATGAAAGGGACATCCTTTATATCTCCCTGTATGTTCAATCGTTCAATTTTGCCCTACAATGAGTGCCATATTAAAGCAGTTTATTGTGATCAGCATCTTTGTTGCTGCATTTTCTTTTTTCTATTTGATTAATGCAATTTACAATTTCTCGGAAATCTCTGTCTTAGATGACAGGATTTAGAGAAATTAACGTAAACATATGGTCGGCAATAGTATATGTATGTAAAGTGCTATAAATATGAATTATCCTACTACCCGCAAGTATGCATCCAGTGTAACATGTTAACTGGTGTGTCCTCACAAGTATGCCAAGGTATTGGTGCATTCCAACCTTTTAAGAACTTTATTTTACTGCTTCAAACTCTGATTTTTAACAAACTGGAGAATTCTTGAAGTATAATACTCTTGTTAATTGATTTGTGCAATTTACACTTTAATACTGCATAAATAAATAGTTTTTATTATTGTATAACAAATTTATTCTTGGTTACTATTTAATATAATATTATTTTTATGAAATTCATAGACCGTGAGTATAATTTCATGAAATTAATACTTTTATCAGTTAGTAACCTTAAGTTTACAATCACAAACTGCAGCAATAATCTACTACTGATGATGTAATGAAGTATCATATTCTGTGTTCAATGCACTTCATTTATATTACTTTGCACCTAAATATTTACAAATATTGCAAGCTACAAAATAACTCTTAATTTCATCTCAATAGACCTAAATGGAAGTTAAACAAAATAACTTTCATTACAGTATTACCATAACAAGCATTTAACCTGCATGTTCCGAGATCAGTCCTTCTATGTAGCTCATTCACATAATGCAAACCTCCGCCTTGCACTTGTGGCATACGCACCACAAACGTTTCTAAAACATTATTTATACATGCTACTAATTTTAATAAACATTATTTAATTTAACAAATATAGACTTTCTGATCAAAGAAAACAATTGTCTAAGGAAATATTAGATTAGTTATTTACATCTGTTTATCTGGATTGTGGAAAACCACTGAGCTCAGTTAAAGAAATGTAAAGTTATATATGAAATGTAGAAGCATGATATTATAATCAGCTGTAGGATCTTGAAATAATAATAGCTCGATAAGTCTTAAACTATTCCGGATTGCTCGCTTATATTCCTTCAGTTCAGGTACAGCTAGCCATTAGTGAACACAATGGATTATTCCTTCCGACATAATTCATTACATTAGGATTTCTTTGAATTTTATTATTGTTAAATAAGCATAAATTCCATAAACTGAAATAACAAATTAAATCAAGTGTTCTTGAAAATATCAGCAATAATGAAAGTGACATCCCTCATTTCTCTCTGAATGACCATCTGATCAATTTCACATTTCAATTAGTGAAATACCAAAACTGTGTATTGTGAGCAGTGTATGAGTTGCTACATTCTTTTTATTTGTATTTGATTAGGTCAACATACAATCCGCTTTCTTTAGGCAACATGATTTAGAGAAGTTAGCATAGGGTAAGCTTTAGGATACATATGTAAAGTGCTATAATATTGAAGCATCCCACTACTCGCAAGTACACATCCAATGCAATACATTAACCGGTGAGTCCATCACAGTATGCCAATGGTGACCGGACAAAAGCGCACAAGACAAAAGCGCACACGGATAAAAGCGCACACGAATAAAAACGCACATGGACAAAAGCGCACACGGATAAAAGCGCACAGGACAAAAGCGCACATGATAAAAGCGCATCGGACAAGAGCGCACATGGACAAAACCGCACACGGATAAAACCGCACAGAGATAAAAGCGCACATCGATTTGCAGAACAGGAGCTAAATTATTAATCTTTCCGTTCTCGGCAATTGCATCATTTGTGAAAAGGCAAAACTGGACAGTTGCCCCGCAAAGAATTTAAAGTTCAAAAAAATTATTGGTAATCAGCGAAAACAAAGTAAAAAAAATACAACTTTTTGTATGATTCACTAGTCATTTTTCTGTTTTTTTTTGTTCTTATATGTGTATTTGTTTGTTAATAATCATATTGTCTATTGACTATGACCGCTAGGAAGTTACCGTATATAAAAAATAAAATTTGTATCAATAATGTATTCGGGGGCGTCTCAAGCATGTCAAGTTGTAGGAGGTGTGCATTACCCAAAATACCGATTCATGAATTCATATAATTTAAAAAGTAATTTCTTTTTATACTGTATATAGCTTATATAACAAAATGTTATATGGTGTTTTTTAATGATTTTCTTTAAACTTTTACAATGTCGGTCTTTTATTTTTTACTTCTGCAATCAATACTGATTTAGATCGAACTGTGAGGACTAAAAATATTTTTAAAAAAAAATTTTATTAAAAGAAATCTCACCTTTTAATGCTAAGCCTATAAGTCTTTGTAATAATGCTTTACTTTTTCAAACAGTGAGGGTAACTTTTATTTTACACTGTTGTATACTAACCGTTTCTTTATAAATTGTTTCAACTGGTCTAAATTTTCTTAATAATTTTTGCTTTTAAATTAGTATCAAAAAATCCGCAACTCTTTCTTAACTTGGTAAAAGTTTTCATTATATTTGACACTTCTATATCGTCAACCGTTTGTTTGCTTATTTCTTCTTCATCATTTTTATCACTGTTGTTTAATTGACTCTTTGATCGCGGTTTCATTGCTGATTAAAACAACTGTTGCAATATTTTTGTCAACGTTTAATTATTCCTTTGATAATAAATTTCCCGATAATCATTCTAATATTGTGAAAAACTTGTACTCTGTTTTTATTCCGCAATACTTCAAACTTTTGTATTAAGGGAATTTTACTTACTTTCATTTTAATATGATCAGAATAAAATATATAAATATAATGATTGAATGATTTAAAACTGAACAGAATTCGCTGTTAATTAAGCGGCTTCTATTGTATAATTCTTTAAATTTCTACAAGTCTGTTGTAGTGACCTAAATTGTACGATTCTTGGCCGTTGTTAAGAACTTCGCAATTCGACCATAGTTGCAGACAAATACATAAATTAAATATATTTGCACTTCCTTGTTACTAGGTTAATATCTTGATTATGCAGAGGGACTAAAAACGTACACAAAAAAATCTAAAATTTATTTCAATGAAATAGTTCGGAAATTTAAATTATGGTGAAGTTGTGAAAGAATTTCATGTAGAGTTGAGAAAAAATACGTCAAGAACATTATGTTTGATTTACTTGTTACTTAAAATAATCAAATTTCGTACTTTCAGCTAAAATTCATCTGATTTTAAGATTCATAATTTTTAATTTCTAATATGGGAAAATTTAATTTTTTAAAAACTAGAACTTCAGTCGCTCTTTTGCTCAATTTTTTTCTGTAAGCCGTTTTTTACCAACTTCAAAAATACTGAGGTTATATATCTATCCAGTGGCGGAGCTGAAGGTCTGTAGATTGACAGTTTTATTTTAAGCTGGTGCTGCGAATATATATGAGTATGGATGGGTCTAACAGTATGTGTACATACAAACGTATAAATAAGTTTCAATTTATTATTTTTTTCGTCATGGAATGCAAGTTATTAGAGATGATTAAATATTTAATGTCAAAACAATTACAGTCAAAAAATATTGATTTACTGTATGTTACCGAGTTATTGCAAACAGCACTTGAATATGTTGAAGAATTAAGGAATAATTTTATTCAAGAAGCTTCAGTTTTAGCTAAAAGGTGGCGAATATACACAGAAGTTCAAGAACAAAAAACCAATACGAACGAAAATGTTCTTTGATGAACTATCAGCTCATGCAAAGTCTTCAATGCTTACGTTGACATAATTATTGCACAATTAAGCAATCGATTTGAAGGAATGAGATCAGTAAGCCAGCGTTTTCGCTGTCTTTTCCCAGTCAATCTCCAAAAGATGAAAGATGAGTTGATTGAAGCAACACAACAGCTAATGAAGTTTTATTCTAATGAATTATCAACCAATTTTATACATCAGCTTCTGTCATTTCGAAATTTAATTCACAAAAATATATTAGAAAATATGTCCATTAGCGAACCTTTTTAAATGCATAATGAAAAATCACTCATCATTTTTGAGTAATATTCCTGATGTGCCAATAGCTATAGAACTATTTTTAACATTGCCAGTTACAGTAGCGAATGCAGAAAGATCGCTCTTTAAACTGAAAAGTAATAAAAAATTATTTGTGTAGTACAATGGCACAAGTGCGATTTGCTGATTGAGCTATCGATTAAATTTGAAAGACCTAAAAAGTTCAATATGAATGAACTCATCGACGAATTCGCAACAAAAAATGCAAAACGTTCACAACGATACCGTAACAATATTTTAACTTAAATAATTTCTGATGTAAGAGTTGTGAATACGAATAAAATTATTTTTATTTACATCAATATAATCCGTTTAAAACTTTTGTAACTTTCATAATTATTTACCTTCATAAAGTTTTACAAACTACATTTATTAATAAATTTAATGAAAAATTATATCTATATATATATAAAAATGAATCGTCGATATGTATGTACGCCCATAACTTGCGAACGACTGCACCGAATTGGTTAATTTTTTTTTTATTTTCTTCGATCATCTTTTGTGTTTTTTTGGCGTAAACAATAAATTCGTTAGTTTAAAATTTCGGCCGACAACAGTGACTTTAATTCAAATTCTTTCCAATACTAGAAAACGTTATTTTCAAATGATAAAGTTCTTTGTAATACAATGCTAAGGCTGAGAATTGTTTTAAAAAATTGAATTCGTATTTTAAAACAAATAAAAATTTTGACAGTAAAACACATGTTTATACCTTTAGTCCGCTTAAAAAAAGTTAATCTTTGATTTTATTTGTTCATTGTTTTTTGCTAAAAGTATCATGCTTAAAATCAAAAATTTAATGGAATCATTGAACAGAGAACTCAGTAATAAGTTTGATGTTATACAACTAATTCGACGTAAGGTAAAAATATTTCAAAAAATGAATAATGATAAACAAATTACTGTATTGATCAACTCTCTGGTTCTTTTTGTAAAAAATATTTATAATCCCGAAACTGATTTTTCAAATACAAAGTGCGTTGTGCGCTAAAAAGTTGTGATGAAGCCCTGGGGAGACTACACGTGATGTAGATTTTATAACATTCCATTTCAAAAAAAAAGAGCTGTTTTTGAAGTCTTTACTTCTTGTATTCATGACGACTTTTTAAAATTCTTTCAATTTTTTAACCTTTTCGAAAAATATTTACAATTCCAGTAAAAATAATAATTCTTAAATCAAATTAATAATAGATATAATAGATGTATCATTAAATTTTTGAAGGAACATATAGAACGTTTACATATTGACGTGCAAATGCTTCTCAATTCTTGCGAAGATTTTACAAGTTTTTTAAGTATTTCAAAAATTGCATTTAAATCATAAAATGTACTGCCTTTTGCATTCAAATCTGGTCATTTTATTTTATCATTTTTTTTATTGTCACCGTCTTGTGAGCGATCATTTGAGCGCTGAAATTAATTTTCAATCATTCACATACAACAATGAGCGGAAACCGTTTGTTTTCATTAATGTTACTTTTTTCTTGATAAAATGCAGTAAATAAAATAAATACTCATAAAACAGTCAAACTGTAATCAAAGTCAAACTTTAAAAAATAAAAACGAAAATCGAAATTTACTTCGCAATTAATTTCTATTATAAAATATAACATTTGCTTCATATAATTCAATGCATATTGACCTTTTCAGGGTCGATCAAAAGTAGAAAGAGTTTTTCAAGTTTAAATAAAATAAATATTTTTAAAGTCGGACTCATTAAATTCGGAGATTTTATATTTTAATTAAAGATTTTATAATATGCTCATTGCTGTTTTCAAATTCGGCCATTTTAAAAAATTTTTATTAATTTCAATAAAATATATATTTCAAAATTAAGTACATTAAATCTCATATTTGAATTAAGAGTTTTATAACGAAAACATCATGATCTTGCCAAATGATTAATGTTTTTTTATCCACCTTAAAGTATTTTGCCCACAAAATTGTATTTCTGCTACAATGCTTTTAATTCCTTTTCTTCTATACATCTTTTTCCTACGTTTATGGGCCACTTATTGGCTCGCCGTCAACCACACTCACCACAAAACATAATAATAAATTTCTCCAACAATGAATGGCATTTCCAGATAATAATAAAGCAAATAACCGTTTTGTTTAGAATTCTTAGTAAAAATAATTTTAAATTATTAAAATCACAGAAGGTATCGGACCATGCTCATTTTATTTTAAAAAATTAAATTTTCCCATATTAGAAATTAAAAATTATGAATCTTAAAAGCAGATGAATTTTAGCTGAAAGTACGAAATTTGATTATTTTAAGTAACAAGTAAATCAAACATAATGTTCTTGACGACTTTTTTCTCAACTCTACATGAAACTCTTTCACAACTTCACCATAATTTAAATTTCCGAACTATTTCATTGAAATAAATTTTAGATTTTTTTGTGTACGTTTTTAGTCCCTCTGCATAATCAAGATATTAACCTAGTAACAAGGAAGTGCAAATATATTTAATTTATGTATTTGTCTGCAACTATGGTCGAATTGCGAAGTTCTTAACAACGGCCAAGAATCGTACAATTTAGGTCACTACAACAGACTTGTAGAAATTTAAAGAATTATACAATAGAAGCCGCTTAATTAACAGCGAATTCTGTTCAGTTTTAAATCATTCAATCATTATATTTATATATTTTATTCTGATCATATTAAAATGAAAGTAAGTAAAATTCCCTTAATACAAAAGTTTGAAGTATTGCGGAATAAAAACAGAGTACAAGTTTTTCACAATATTAGAATGATTATCGGGAAATTTATTATCAAAGGAATAATTAAACGTTGACAAAAATATTGCAACAGTTGTTTTAATCAGCAATGAAACCGCGATCAAAGAGTCAATTAAACAACAGTGATAAAAATGATGAAGAAGAAATAAGCAAACAAACGGTTGACGATATAGAAGTGTCAAATATAATGAAAACTTTTACCAAGTTAAGAAAGAGTTGCGGATTTTTTGATACTAATTTAAAAGCAAAAATTATTAAGAAAATTTAGACCAGTTGAAACAATTTATAAAGAAACGGTTAGTATACAACAGTGTAAAATAAAAGTTACCCTCACTGTTTGAAAAAGTAAAGCATTATTACAAAGACTTATAGGCTTAGCATTAAAAGGTGAGATTTCTTTTAATAAAATTTTTTTTTAAAAATATTTTTAGTCCTCACAGTTCGATCTAAATCAGTATTGATTGCAGAAGTAAAAAATAAAAGACCGACATTGTAAAAGTTTAAAGAAAATCATTAAAAAACACCATATAACATTTTGTTATATAAGCTATATACAGTATAAAAAGAAATTACTTTTTAAATTATATGAATTCAT
This sequence comes from Icerya purchasi, assembly GCA_039619475.1. Lineage (NCBI taxonomy): Eukaryota > Metazoa > Arthropoda > Insecta > Hemiptera > Monophlebidae > Icerya > Icerya purchasi. The sequence goes on along the minus strand of CM077115.1, from coordinate 265,564,454 downwards.
GAATCGGTATTTTGGGTAATGCACACCTCCTACAACTTGACATGCTTGAGACGCCCCCGAATACATTATTGATACAAATTTTATTTTTTATATACGGTAACTTCCTAGCGGTCATAGTCAATAGACAATATGATTATTAACAAACAAATACACATATAAGAACAAAAAAAAACAGAAAAATGACTAGTGAATCATACAAAAAGTTGTATTTTTTTTACTTTGTTTTCGCTGATTACCAATAATTTTTTTGAACTTTAAATTCTTTGCGGGGCAACTGTCCAGTTTTGCCTTTTCACAAATGATGCAATTGCCGAGAACGGAAAGATTAATAATTTAGCTCCTGTTCTGCAAATCGATGTGCGGTTTTATCCGTGTGCGGGTTTATCCATGTGCGCTTTTGTCCGTGTGCGCTTTTATCCATGTGCGTTTTTATTCGTGTGCGCTTTTATCCCTGTGCGCTTTTGTCTTGTGTGCTTTTGTCTGTGAACCGTATGCCAATATATTCATGCATTAATACTTTATAAACGCTTGATTTTGCTACTTCAAGTTCCAATTTTTTACAAGTTGGAGAATTATTGAAATGTAACATTCTTGTAATTTGATTATTGAAAATTACATTTTAGTACAGTATGAACAAATAGATATTGTTAGATTATAAATAATTTATTCTTGATTACTAATTTATATAATATTATTTTCATGAAATTCATAGTTGGTGAGTATGATTTCATTCAATTAATACCTTTAGCTGTCAGCAACCTCATATTTAGCAATCACAAACTGCAGCAATAAACCTATATATTCCAGCTAGTATTATATTAGAATCGATTTCTACATATGGCAGTATATTCTGTGTTTAATGAACTTCAATTACATAAGTTGTCACCATCTAAATGAACACAAATATTAAGAACTCCATAATAACTACCAATTTTTCATCTGCGCTCTCTTACTGAAATCACACATGCAATCAAATACATATGAATCATGAGATTTTCATCATTAAATTGGCAATAATTAAACGGATATTCTTTATTTCTTTCTGAATGTTTCGTTGATCAGTTTTATCTTTCAACATGTAAAATATCAGAGTAGTATTTTGGGAGCTACATATGAGTTTCTGCATAGTTTTTATTTCTATTTCATTAGGGTGTATTAGAATTGATCAGGCCCCACTAGATAAGGCGACAGAATTTAGGAAAATTAGCATAGGGTAAGATTTAGGGTACACATGTAAAGTGCTAAACAGAGTGAATCGCACTCCTACACACTGGTAGGCATCCAATGTATCGCAATAAAAGGAGAGTCCACCACAATTATTCCAATATATTCAAGCATTACTACTTGGTAAGCACTTGATTTTGCTGCTTCAAGCTACAATTATTAACAATTTGGAATGCCACAATAATTTGATATACCTTAAATTATATATGATTGCTATTACGTATTCCTTCAGTTTGGTCACTGCTAACTATTAGTAAACAGATTGCATTATGATTTGAAACGCAATTCACTACTTGGGATCCCTTTTAATTTAAATTTACTTAACTAAGATTATTTCATGTAAGAGGGGAATTCCTGATGTATTTTATATGTCACTTAAGTTTCTTGCTATTTTCTAAGAGACCTGAAATTAAAATGACCTTTCACTAATAGCTACTAACTGGAGAATATTATTTGAAACAAAAATGTATTCCTTCTTACACTTATGTTGGAACAACATATGTAATCAGGCATATAAGAATCATGATATTTTCATAATTAGATTGGAAATAATGAAAAAGATATTCATTATTTCTCTTCATATGTTTCATTTTTACCCTTCAATTAGTGCAATAAGTTTATTGTGAGCATCATCTGAATTGGTGCATTGTTTTCATTACTATTTGATTAGTATCACATACAAGTATTCAGGAACCTCTGTACTATAAATCTGTAGTACTCTACCACTCACAGATATGCATGCAATGAAACATAATAACCAGTGTGTCCAACACAAGTATGCTAATATATCCATGCTTTACTTTTTTGTCAGTGCTTTACTCTGCTGCACCCAGCCATAATTTTTAGCAGGGTGGAAAATTTTTCAAATGTAATAATCTTGTAATTTGATCGTTCCAAATTAAAGTTTGGAATACATTAACAAAACGGTTCCATTAATATATACAAAATTGATTTCTAATTACTGATTTATAAAATTTTACTTTGATGAAATTCATAGGCAGTAAGTATGATTTCATGGAACTAATACAATCAACTGTTAGCAACCTTTTATTTTACAATCACAAACTGCAGCAATAAATACATATATTCCAGCTAGTATTATATCGAAATCGATTTCTACATATAGTAGTATATTCTGTGTTTAATGAGCTTCAATTACATGACTTGTCATCATCTAAATGAACACAAATATTATGAACTTCAGAATATGTCCCAACTTCCACGCAAAGTAACGCCTCTTCCTAGCCCAAAGTCCCCTAATTTTCATAAATCTCCCAAGTCGAAGTCGCATCCCAAACCCCTTCCTCACTTTCCTCCTATCCCTTCTCTGTATTCCCCTGCACCATCAGCCGGATGGGCTCTGAATAGAGTTGGATCCCCTTCCTTTAACTCGTCTTCACCTGAAAGTCATCTCTCTCTTGTTCAAAATTGAGCTCCTATCCACCACATCGATAGCTCTTCTAATATTTGTAATTTATCCACTGCCATCATCCAACTCCTTTCATCTTTCAACATAGCCGCCTACCCTTCATTCGGGGACAACCTTTCATGTTTCCTAGTTAATAATGTTCAGTTCAACTAACTTTTCTTCTATTCTCCATTTTTTATATTTCCTACATTTTAGTCGTTCTTCCATCTCCTGCCACATCAGGTCAATTGCAAAGTTGAAACCTACTTACATGAGACACTCCACCACTAGGCTACGATACATTACTGCCGTAATAGGACGTCTACAAATTTGCATTAAACCAAGTTTGTGCAGGCATTTCTCAGATTCAAAAATGATCCTTCCATCAAGTCTTCCTTGCCCTACGTACACTGTAGGAAGTCTACAAACTTGCATATATCCAAGTTCATGCAGACATTCTTCAGAACTATCACTGAATCTTCCAAAAGTAAAAAGCTATTTTCATAAGAGGCCATATAATATTTTGAATAGACCTTCTTTCTTCTCCTCTACTTTGGAAGTGAGCCTATGCGGCACTTCCTTTAAGGCATTTTACTCCCTCTTTATACTACTTTACTGCTCTCGTCTTTCCTTTCCATTTTGTCATTATCCTACTATGTCGCAGCTTCCCTCCTTAAACATTATACAATGGAATTGTCGTAGCCTACGAGCTAACAAGCAATCTTTAGAGGGTCTACTTGACCGCTATAACATTCATGTCACTTTGCTGTCTGAAACGTGGCTGAAATCATCCTCCTCCATCCATTTCAGAGTTTTTTCCATGGTTCGAGCTGATTGTGTGGACGGGTATGGTAGAGCTGCCATCCTAATCAGGAGCGACTCATCATACCAATCACACACTATCCCTTTCCTTCCACCTCCCTATCCTAACTCCTCCAATATGATCCATATTTCTCTTCTAAATCTGTCCCCAAAGCCTATCCATATCGCTTGTGTCTACAGCCCTCCCACCTCTAGCCTCTTCAATATTCCGCTTTCCTCATTCCTTACAACTCTATCAGAACCATACGTCATTGGTGGAGATTGGAACGCTCATTCTCCTCTTTGGGACTGCACTCGTTACAACTCCAACGGCTCTATGCTGGAAGACTTTATCCTGAATCATAATCTCTTCCTCCTCAACGATCATTCTCCCACCTACTTTAAAAACGCTTTCTCCTCAAGTTTAGTGGACCTCTCCTTTACCACTCCCAATATAGCTCCTAAATGCTCCTGGAGAACACTTGATGGCACTTTTGGTAGCGACCATGTTCCCATTCTCCTATCCCTTAATGACGTCTCTCCTCTTTTCCAATCCAAGCCTCTCCATTCCTCTCGCTGGATTCTTTCCAAAACTGATTGGACCAAATTTTCGTTCATTGATGGACGATTCTCTCCCTCATATTCTGGCGAATTCTGATCCTATAGTCCAATACAACTTGTTCACTCAATCCCTTCATTCGTCCCTTTCTTCATCCTCTCCGCTTGTTCCCAATAATCATCACCGAAAAGCACCCTCTGCCTCCTCACTCTGGTGGAACGAAGAATGTAAACAGGCTTTCAAACAAAGCACTGTCACATTCAAATCATTTCGTTCGCGGTCCTCAATGTCCAACTTTCTAGACCACAAAGAAGTCAATGCGAGGGCTCGCTTTGTTCTTAAAGCGGCAAAGAGAAATTCTTGGAGACAATTTTGTTCCACTTTTTCTAAAGACACGCCCTTTTCGCAGATTTGGAAGATGGATAAGGCTTTTACATCTCCCCTTTCCAAGCGCCCGGTACATCCCTCCTTAACTGCAACATCTCCTTTCCTTTCTAGATTCCATCATGCCCGCCTACGCTCCTTCTCTTGGGGAAATCTCGCTTCCTGTTCTTACACCCAACTCAGAGTCGCACTTATTATCTCTTCCTTTCTGTTATGATGAGCTAATATCTATCCTTAATAAATCCTCCAACTCCTCACCAGGTTTAGATAATATATAGTTCCTTATACTTAAAAACCTCTCCACACTTTCTTTGCATTCTCTACTGAATATCTTTAACTCCTTCCTACTCTCCAGATCTACACCTAAATCCTGGAATGACTTTGTTATCATCCCTATACCTAAAAAAAATCAATCCACGTTCCGTTCTATTTATTTAGCCTCCTGTCTTCGTAAACTGTTGGAAGGTATGGTGAACAATTGACTCATCTGGTGGCTGGAACACAATGATCTAATTCCTTCCAATATGTTTGGCTTTCGCCCGGGGTTGGGCCCAGTCGACTGCATCAGTTTTTTCCTATCAGACTCTACAAAGCTTTCCTAGAAAGAAAATTCACTGTTGCTACATTTGTTGACGTCTCCTCTGCATTTGATAATGTCCACCTTCCTACTCTATGCGCCAAGCTTCTTGGGCTTAATGTTCCATCTAATTTCATCTTTCTGATCCTAAACTTGTTCCAAAATAGATCCCTCTTCCTCTCTACTCCCTCCCGTGTCATTTCCAGATGCATTCACAAGGGACTTCCTCAGGGATCATGTCTTAGCCCCACTCTTTTCAATAACTATCTCCTTAATATTGCTTCTCTCCCTACGATTTCCTCCTCTCTCCTTTTCGCAGACGATATCCTCATCTACTCCAGTTGTAATGATGTGGCCGCCGCCAACGAAGAGATCAATAACTCTTTATCTATCCTCAGTATCTCCCTCTCCTCAATTCACCTCTCTCCCTCTCCTTCTAAGTCCTCTTCATTGGTATTCTCCCTCCGCCCCTACAATCAAGCTTTGGTAAATATTATTTCATCTAAAATTCCGATTCCACTCGTTAGCTCCTTCTGCTATCTTGGTGTTATTCTCAACAGCCGACTCACTTTCTATGAACACATCAACTATCTCTACAATTCTTCCCTCAAAAGACTCAATCTCCTAAAAGCCCTATCGCCATCCAAATGGGGTGGTGACCCTTCCATTCTCCTAATCCTTTACAAAGCTATAATTCGTTCCAGGATCGATTACTGCTCCTTCATCTATGGAAACTCCTCTAAATCTCTCCTCGCCAAACCGGACAAAGTTCAAAACTGCTGCCTTCGGTTGTGCATTGGAGCGCTAAAATATTCTCCCATTCCTGCTTTCCTCTCTGAATCTGCTATGCAACCACTGTTTATCCGCAGATCGCAGCTTGGTTATAATTTTCTAATTAAACGGCTTTCTGTGTCCTCATCTAATCTTATCTCTTCCTATCTTAGTATTAAAAACCAATGGCGTTTTGCTTCTCACAAAATCCCAATCCTTTCTCTTGTAGCAGCTCGAGTCTCCAATTTTTCGCCTTATGTCTTTTCTTATCCCAAGCTTCCTTACTTTTCCCATGACTTTTCCAGCATTTGGCAGACTATTAATCTCTTCTCTATCCCTCTCCAAACCAACTCCATCGCACATTCTTCAATTCAAGCCGAATTCCTCCACATGCTGGACACATCTTTTGCTTCTAATCTAACATTCTTCACTGACGGTTCTAAAAACGAAAATGGGGTGGGCGGCGCGTTTACCTCCCTCTCACTTAATTACTCTGAGTCCTTCAAGCTCCCTTCCTTGTGTTCTATCTTCGCGGCGGAGTCTATCTCCATTTTACACACAGTCTCGTTCATTCCATCCATAAGAGGGATAAGTAAATGTCTGATTGTCTCCGATTCCAAAAGTGTTCTTCAAGCCATTTCTTCTCCTCCTTCTTATTCCTCCAATTCTATTATTCTTTAAATTCGTTTTCTCATATCCAATCTACTCTCATCCTGTTCCATTACTATTGACCTTTTGTGGGTTCCTAGTCACTCTGGCATTGAGGGCAACAAGTTAGCAGGCTTTTTAGCCCGTTCGGCCGCCCGCGAAGGTCCTTTATTCTGCAACATTCCTACCTCGGACATCCTCCTTCTTTTCTCAGCTAATCATTCCCGACTATGGCCGGACATCTATCCTTCTCTATTTTCTAATCCCGCCTCTCATTATCTTCAAATTCAACCGGTTCCCTCTTCTCAGCTGTGGTTTCAATCCTATTATTATCAACGCTCCGCGATCATTTCCTCAATTAGACTGCGTATTAATCACTCACTTCTACCCTCTTCACGTTTTCGTTTATCCTTGGCTCCTTCTCCAGATTGTCCCCTACATAATTCCAACTCTTCTCTCATATGTGACGCAAACCGCATCTTCTTTGAATGCCCTGCCCTTGATTCCGAGCGCTTTGTATTGTACTCAAAAATCTTGGCACTGCGTCTTCCTGCAACGTATAATTCTTCCTTTGTCCTTTCCTTTCCATCTCCAGATATAATCCCTGTACTCCAATCTTCTCCTTATTTAACCCCTTCCTTAATTTCTGTTGTTGTTGGGTCAATGCCGCTGGCGCGCCCAAAAAAAAAGAAAGAAAAAAAAATAGGTCGACATACAATCCTCTTTCTTTAGGCAACATGATTTAGAGAAGTTAGAATAGGGTAAGCTTTAGGATACATATGTAAAGTGCTATAATATTGGAGCATCCCACTACTCGCAAGTACACATCAAATGCAATACATTAACCGGCGAATCCATCACAGTATGCCAATATATTCATGCATTAATATGTTATAAACACTTGATTTTGCTACTTCAAGTTCCAATTTTTTACAAGTTGGAGAATTATTGAAATGTAACATTCTTGTAATTTGATTATTGAAAATTACATTTTAGTACAGTATGAACAAATAGATATTGTTAGATTATAAATAATTTATTCTTGATTACTAATTTATATAATATTATTTTCATGAAATTCATAGTTGGTGAGTATGATTTCATTCAATTAATACCTTTAGCTGTCAGCAACCTCATATTTAGCAATCACAAACTGCAGCAATAAACCTATATATTCCAGCTAGTATTATATTAGAATCGATTTCTACATATGGCAGTATATTCTGTGTTTAATGAACTTCAATTACATAAGTTGTCACCATCTAAATGAACACAAATATTAAGAACTCCATAATAACTACCAATTTTTCATCTGCGCTCTCTTACTGAAATCACACATGCAATCAAATACATATGAATCATGAGATTTTCATCATTAAATTGGCAATAATTAAACGGATATTCTTTATTTCTTTCTGAATGTTTCGTTGATCAGTTTTATCTTTCAACATGTAAAATATCAGAGTAGTATTTTGGGAGCTACATATGAGTTTCTGCATAGTTTTTATTTCTATTTCATTAGGGTGTATTAGAATTGATCAGGCCCCACTAGATAAGGCGACAGAATTTAGGAAAATTAGCATAGGGTAAGATTTAGGGTACACATGTAAAGTGCTAAACAGAGTGAATCGCACTCCTACACACTGGTAGGCATCCAATGTATCGCAATAAAAGGAGAGTCCACCACAATTATTCCAATATATTCAAGCATTACTACTTGGTAAGCACTTGATTTTGCTGCTTCAAGCTACAATTATTAACAATTTGGAATGCCACAATAATTTGATATACCTTAAATTATATATGATTGCTATTACGTATTCCTTCAGTTTGGTCACTGCTAACTATTAGTAAACAGATTGCATTATGATTTGAAACGTAATTCACTACTTGGGATCCCTTTTAATTTAAATTTACTTAACTAAGTTTATTTCATGTAACAGGGAAATTCCTAATGTATTTTATATGTTACTTTTTTTTTTTGGTCCCCAATTCGGATGTATCGATGGGGCAAATATATTTGCAAAATATTATATACACACACATATATATATATATATATAGTAATATAATAGTATAATATAATATAATATAATAGTAATGGACTGGAGATCTCGTTCCATTGTTAGCTTCTCAATGTTCTCCAGTCGTTACACTTGAAAATAATTTAAATAATAATAATCAATATTTTTGTTTTAATTTAGTCCATTCCTCTGGTTTAGACAATTTCCTCCTGTTTTCCGTTTAGTGGTCATTACAGCCTCCACAAATTTACTGGTATTCCTAGTTTCTTCCATTCCACTGAACCAATTATTGAAATCACTACTGATGTTATACTTCAGTCTAATACAGTCGAATGTAACGCAGTGTAAAAAGGTAAGATCTGGAGAATCAATACTTCCCTTGCAGTGGTTGCATGTGTTGTTATTGACGATTTAAAATTTTTCAGGTATGTTTTGAAGTTTCCATGGCCAGTTAAGAATTGTGTTAAATAGATTTTGGGTTTAGTTCTTTTTTTAGAAGTCTGTCATTGATGTTGGAGATTAGACTGAATGTTCCTCTTCCCGTTTGCTCGGTACGATGTAGTTCTTGCCATATGTTGATGTATTTTAAGTGTATTACCTTTATTTTTTTGTTTGTTATATCTTTGCTTAGCTTCATTTTTTTAACATTTTTTATTTCGCTAGTTTGTTCAATATTGAGATCTACAGGCATAATTCCTGCTATTATGTTGGTTGCTCCATAGAACACTGTCCTATATGCCGATATAATACTTATTAGTATTTTTCTCAGTTTTTTACTGATCTTTTTTATATGTTACTTAAGTTTCCTGAAATTTTCAAAGAGACCTGAAATTAAAATGACCATTCACTAATAGCTACTAACTGGAGAAGATTATTTGAAACAAAAGTGTATTCCTTCTTACACTTATGTTGGAACAACATATGTAATCAGGCATATAAGAATCATGATATTTTCATAATTAGATTGGAAATAATGAAAAAGATATTCATTATTTCTCTTCATATGTTTCATTTTTACCCTTCAATTAGTGCAATAAGTTTATTGTGAGCATCATCTGAATTGGTGCATTTTTTTCATTACTATTTGATTAGTATCACATACAAGTATTCAGGAACCTCTGTACTATAAATCTGTAGTACTCTACCACTCACAGATATGCATGCAATGAAACATAATAACCAGTGTGTCCAACACAAGTATGCTAATATATCCATGCTTTACTTTTTTGTCAGTGCTTTACTCTGCTGCACCCAGCCATAATTTTTAGCAGGGTGGAAAATTTTTCAAATGTAATAATCTTGTAATTTGATCGTTCCAAATTAAAGTTTGGAATACATTAACAAATCGGTTCCATTAATATATACAAAATTTATTTCTAATTACTGATTTATAAAATTTTACTTTGATGAAATTCATAGGCAGTAAGTATGATTTCATGGAACTAATACAATCTACTGTTAGCAACCTTTTATTTTACAATCACAAACTGCAGCAATAAATACATATATTCCAGCTAGTATTATATCGAAATCGATTTCTACATATAGTAGTATATTCTGTGTTTAATGAGCTTCAATTACATAACTTGTCATCATCTAAATGAACACAAATATTATGAACTTCAGAATAAGTCCCAATTTTTCATCTGCACTCTCTTACTGAAATCACACATGTAATCAGGTACACATGAATCATGAGACTTTCATAATTAAATTGGCAATAATGAAACGGATATCCTTTATTTCTTTCTGAATGTTCCATTGATCAGTTTTATCTTTCAACATGTTAAATATCAGAATAGTTTGTCATGAGCTACATATGAGTTGCTACATAGTTTTTATTTCTATTTCATTGGGGTGTTTTAGAATTGATCAGGAACCACTAGATTAGGTGACAGGATTTAGGGAAATTAGCATAGGGTAAGAATTAGGGTATATATGCAAAGTGGTAAAAAAATTGAATCGCCTACTACTCATAGGTATGCATCCAATGTACCGCAATAAACGTTGGGGCCATCACATTATTCCAATATATTCGTGCATTACTACTTGGTAAGCACTTGATTTTGCTGCTTCAAGCTACACTTATAAAGAATTTGGAGTGTTTTATATATGTAATATTTTCGTAATTAGATTTTTGCAAATTACACTTCAAAATATCCTAAACATAGAGTTTTTATTAATGTATTAAAATTTATGCTTGACTAACAATTTATATAATTTTATATTCATGAAATTCATAGCTGGTAAGTGTGACTCCATGGAATTAATACTTTTAACTGTCAGCTACCTTACGTTGTGCAATTGTAAACTGCAGCAATAAACCGCTATATTCTAGCTGATGATGTATTGGAAACAATTTCTATATGAAACAGTATATTCTCTGTTCAATGAACTTCATTTGTATTGCTTGGCACTTTCTAAATAAACGCAATTATTGAATGCTACACAATAAATCTAAAGTTCCTCTCAACAAGCCTATATAAGGACCAAACTACATAATGCACTTTACAGTATTACAATTACAAGCATTTAACCTGCAGACCTTTTATAACGCTCATTCACATAATGCAAATTTTCATCTTGAATACCCACAATTTCACATCTGATAAATGTAGTGATTATAGTGCATCTGCATTCCATGAATTGTGAAAAATTAATTTCGAAAAATTCTGATGATATATCGAGCCCTGATTAAAATTAGCTATCAGCAAGTGAATTGCCTATTTCCATTCATTGAGCAAAACTGTTTCACAGGGAGATTTAGTTTGAGGGACATTTTGTGTGACTAATTAAATGATTAATAATAATTCTTTTGTATTTGGAAATGGTAAAGCCTCAAAATTTTATTCAATTTTAATTAGTGTGCTGGAAAATATCATTACGCTTTGACAAGTAGATCAAACAAAATCAGAATTGTGTTTGCTTTATAGGCCAATAAAACTGGCTGATGCAGATGAATATTTCATAAAAAGATGTTGTATGTTACTTTAATTTCCTATAATTATCTAGGTGACCTGAAACTAATGTAAAATCTGACTAATAGATATTAACCGGCTTCTTTAAATCAATAGTGTATTCTTCTGCACTCTCTCCCTGATACAACAGATATAATCAGGTATATATGAATCATAAGATTTTCAAAAGTAACAAGACAAAAATGAATGGGACATCCTTTATATCTCCCTGTATGTTCAATCGATCAATTTTGCCCTACAATGAGTGTCATATTAAAGCAGTTTATTGTGATCAGCATCTTTGTTGCTGCATTTTCTTTTTTCTATTTGATTAATGCAATTTACAATTTCTCGGAAATCTCTGTCTTAGATGACAGGATTTAGAGAAATTAACATAAACATATGGTCGGCAATAGTATATGTATGTAAAGTGCTATAAATATGAATTATCCTACTACCCGCAAGTATGCATCCAGTGTAACATGTTAACTGGTGTGTCCTCACAAGTATGCCTAGATATTAGTGCATTCCAACCTTTTAAGAACTTTATTTTACTGCTTCAAACTCTGATTTTTAACAAACTGGAGAATTCTTGAAGTATAATACTCTTGTTAATTGATTTGTGCAATTTACACTTTAATACTGCATAAATAAATAGTTTTTATTATTGTATAACAAATTTATTCTTGGTTACTATTTAATATAATATTATTTTTATGAAATTCATAGACCGTGAGTATAATTTCATGAAATTAATACTTTTATCAGTTAGTAACCTTAAGTTTACAATCACAAACTGCAGCAATAATCTACTACTGATGATGTAATGAAGTATCATATTCTGTGTTCAATGCACTTCATTTATATTACTTTGCACCTAAATATTTACAAATATTGCAAGCTACAAAATAACTCTTAATTTCATCTCAATAGACCTAAATGGAAGTTAAACAACATAACTTTCATTACAGTATTACCATAACAAGCATTTAACCTGCATGTTCCGAGATCAGTCCTTCTATGTAGCTCATTCACATAATGCAAACCTCCGCCTTGCGCTTGTGGCATACGCACCACAAACGTTTCTAAAACATTATTTATACATGCTACTAATTTTAATAAACATTATTTAATTTAACAAATATAGACTTTCTGATCAAAGAAAACAATTGTCTAAGGAAATATTAGATTAGTTATTTACATCTGTTTATCTGGATTGTGGAAAACCACTGAGCTCAGTTAAAGAAATGTAAAGTTATATATGAAATGTAGAAGCATGATATTATAATCAGCTGTAGGATCTTGAAATAATAATAGCTCGATAAGTCTTAAACTATTCCGGATTGCTCGCTTATATTCCTTCAGTTCAGGTACAGCTAGCCATTAGTGAACACAATGGATTATTCCTTCCGACATAATTCATTACATTAGGATTTCTTTGAATTTTATTATTGTTAAATCAGCATAAATTCCATAAACTGAAATAACAAATTAAATCAAGTGTTCTTGAATATCAGCAATAATGAAAGTGACATCCCTCATTTCTCTCTGAATGACCATCTGATCAATTTCACATTTCAATTAGTGAAATACCAAAACTGTGTATTGTGAGCAGTGTATGAGTTGCTACATTCTTTTTATTTGTATTTGATTAGGTCAACATACAATCCTCTTTCTTTAGGCAACATGATTTAGAGAAGTTAGCATAGGGTAAGCTGTAGGATACATATGTAAAGTGCTATAATATTGAAGCATCCCACTACTCGCAAGTACACATCAAATGCAATACATTAACCAGTGAGTCCATCACAGTATGCCAATATATTCATGCATTAATACTTTATAAACGCTTGATTTTGCTACTTCAAGTTCCAATTTTTTACAAGTTGGAGAATTATTGAAATGTAACATTCTTGTAATTTGATTATTGAAAATTACATTTTTTTTTTTTTTTTTTTTGTTTGAAATAAGTTGTGGGTCTCACAGGGCAAATATGCCCGTTGTGTGAGTGCCCGACACTCTTATTAACGTTTATTCAAAAAAAAATATATATATACAATATAAAAATTATAATTTATCTTAACTTATTCTATAATCATAATATTAGTACTCTAGCGTTAAGATTAAGTAAATATATATACGCATGCAACTACGTAACACGCCCTGTAATACATATCTGTACATTATTACATGCCGACAGCTCAATATTTAAAATAGGAAACATAATCTTCTTTACGACTTAATGTCCGGTAAAGACACTAGGAAGTCAAAAACAAAAACGTAAAAAGAAAGGAGCATTAAAAGGTAGAGAGATTCAGAACGTAGCTTGTTGTTTAATCTTTGCACTATTCCTTTAACCAATTTTCCACCTCCTTTTTCCACACACCAATTCTTTTTTCCTCTAATATATGATTCGGGATTGTACTTATTAATTTAATTAAAACCGAATTATCCGTATTATCAATTCGCAGATTTACCCCACGAGGATAGATGTAGTATGTATTACTTTGGTTTCTTGTCAATCTAGTTTTTTGCCTAGATGGTAATTTTATATTATTGACGTTAAATTCTAGTAGTCTGTAATAGTAATAGCACATCTTGGGGGACATTTCATTGTTTTCCTTCCACCATATTGATCCAGGGACGTTTTGCTTCCAATGAGAGAGTATGAGTTTCAAACACTTCTTCTGTATTTTACTTATTTTATTTATTTCAGTTTTCTTAGCCTCGCCCCATATTTGGATTCCATATAAAATTCTAGACATTATAATTGAGTTATAATATATACGTAGGGTTTGATATGATAGTACCTGCTTTATTTTATATAAAGCTGGAATTGTCTGTCTTATTTTTGAGTTTAAACTTAAAATGTGTTTTTTCCAATTCAGGGATTTATCTATATATACACCTAAATATTTAAAGTCATTTACGTTTTCTAACGGTGTACAAGGACATAAATGGGTGTTGATATTTACATGAACTCATGAATGCAATTGTTACTGTGGAGGATAATTCGCGGATCGCGTATTTTATATTTAGAACTATTCCGAATGTGTAATACTTTTGATTTATTTATGTTTATACATAACTTTCTATCATGTGCCCATTTACTAAAATTATCTACACCATCTTGTAGTAATTTTTCCACCATCTCAAAATTGTTGTGCTCGATTAACAAAGCAATATCATCAGCAAAAACATAATATACCTTTGCATTTATAATATGTTTGTGTAACGAGTTGGTATAAATAAGAAAAAGAATCGGGGCCAATATGGAACCCTGACCTACTCCATAATGAATATTTTTTTCATTGCTTATATTCCCTGCAATTTTGACCATACTTTTCCTATTTGTTATATAATTCTTAAACCACTCAAGTTGATTGTTTTTAATGCCTAGATTTTCTAAATCCTTGATCAGTAATTCATGATCAACTAAATCAAACGCTTTGGATAGGTCAATAAATGAAATTAAAAATTGGTTCCCCATCGACAATCCCATATTTATCCTATTTACAATTGTTCTCAATAATGTTATCGTGGATCTTTTTCTTCTAAAACCGTGTTGGTTTTCGTAGAGTAGATTGTTTTTTTCCAGATAATTTCTTAAGTGTTTATCAATGTAGTGTTCTAAAATTTTAGTTATCACAGATGTTATTGTTATTGGACGGTAGTTTTCATACTAATACAGCATGAACAAATAGATATTGTTAGATTATCAATAATTTATTCTTGATTACTAATTTATATAATATTATTTTCATGAAATTCATAGCTGGTGAGTATGATTTCATTCAATTAATACCTTTAGCTGTCAGCAACCTCATATTTAGCAATCACAAACTGCAGCAATAAACCTATATATTCCAGCTAGTATTATATTAGAATCGATTTCTACATATGGCAGTATATTCTGTGTTTAATGAACTTCAATTACATAAGTTGTCACCATCTAAATGAACACAAATATTAAGAACTCCATAATAACTACCAATTTTTCATCTGCGCTCTCTTACTGAAATCACACATGCAATCAAATACATATGAATCATGAGATTTTCATCATTAAATTGGCAATAATTAAACGGATATTCTTTATTTCTTTCTGAATGTTTCGTTGATCAGTTTTATCTTTCAACATGTAAAATATCAGAGTAGTATTTTGGGAGCTACATATGAGTTTCTGCATAGTTTTTATTTCTATTTCATTAGGGTGTATTAGAATTGATCAGGCCCCACTAGATAAGGCGACAGAATTTAGGAAAATTAGCATAGGGTAAGATTTAGGGTACACATGTAAAGTGCTAAACAGAGTGAATCGTACTCCTACACACTGGTAGGCATCCAATGTATCGCAATAAAAAGAGAGTCCACCACAATTATTCCAATATATTCAAGCATTACTACTTGGTAAGCACTTGATTTTGCTGCTTCAAGCTACAATTATTAACAATTTGGAATGCCACAATAATTTGATATACCTTAAATTATATATGATTGCTATTACGTATTCCTTCAGTTTGGTCACTGCTAACTATTAGTAAACAGATTGCATTATGATTTGAAACGCAATTCACTACTTGGGATCCCTTTTAATTTAAATTTACTTAACTAAGATTATTTCATGTAAGAGGGGAATTCCTGATGTATTTTATATGTCACTTAAGTTTCTTGCTATTTTCTAAGAGACCTGAAATTAAAATGACCATTCACTAATAGCTACTAACTGGAGAATATTATTTGAAACAAAAATGTATTCCTCCTTACACTTATGTTGGAAAAACATATGTAATCAGGCATATAAGAATCATGATATTTTCATAATTAGATTGGAAATAATGAAAAAGATATTCATTATTTCTCTTCATATGTTTCATTTTTACCCTTCAATTAGTGCAATAAGTTTATTGTGAGCATCATCTGAATTGGTGCATTGTTTTCATTACTATTTGATTAGTATCACATACAAGTATTCAGGAACCTCTGTACTATAAATCTGTAGTACTCTACCACTCACAGATATGCATGCAATGAAACATAATAACCAGTGTGTCCAACACAAGTATGCTAATATATCCATGCTTTACTTTTTTGTCAGTGCTTTACTCTGCTGCACCCAGCCATAATTTTTAGCGGGGTGGAAAATTTTTCAAATGTAATAATCTTGTAATTTGATCGTTCCAAATTAAAGTTTGGAATACATTAACAAAACGGTTCCATTAATATATACAAAATTTATTTCTAATTACTGATTTATAAAATTTTACTTTGATGAAATTCATAGGCAGTAAGTATGATTTCATGGAACTAATACAATCTACTGTTAGCAACCTTTTATTTTACAATCACAAACTGCAGCAATAAATACATATATTCCAGCTAGTATTATATCGAAATCGATTTCTACATATAGTAGTATATTATGTGTTTAATGAGCTTCAATTACATAACTTGTCATCATCTAAATGAACACAAATATTATGAACTTCAGAATAAGTCCCAATTTTTCATCTGCACTCTCTTACTGAAATCACACATGTAATCAGGTACACATGAATCATGAGACTTTCATAATTAAATTGGCAATAATGAAATGGATATCCTTTATTTCTTTCTGAATGTTCCGTTGATCAGTTTTATCTTTCAACATGTAAAATATCAGAATATTTTGTCATGAGCTACATATGAGTTGCTGCATAGTTTTTATTTCTATTTCATTGGGGTGTTTTAGAATTGATCAGGAACCACTTGAAAAGCAAGGCCGAACTCAACCGAGCGCCCAGCAATGCCTGGTCAGCAAGGGCGTTTAACACCCGTCCCCTCAAACCAGCCTAAAACAGTTAATTTAACTAAGCGTATTGGTTATATTAATTATAACAGAAATAAAATTAGAAGATGTTTAGATATAGGCTGCCTAAATGTAAGAACATTAATGAGTAATGATAAATTAATAGAATTAGAAGATGCATTTGATAAAAGTAAGTTAGATATATTAGGTTTAGCAGAGATTAGAAGACCGGGAGAGTATATTCTACAACTAAAGTCAGGAATGTTACTGTGCTGGAAGGGAAACGAAAAAGGACTAAGCGGTGTTGGTTTTTTAATAAACATAAAGTGGAGGTGTAACCTAATAGAATTTATAGGACACACAGATAGGTTAGCAACTGCTAAAATTAGGATTAGCAATAATCAACTGTTAACAATGGTGCAGGTTTACTTTCCGACATCAGTCTCTGAAGAATCCGAATGTAATGAAATGTATACAAATATTAACGAAATCCTAAGAGACCGAAAATGCAATAATAGACACCAAATTATATTAATGGGAGACTTTTATAGCCAGATAGGAGAAAGAAAACCAGGGGAAAACAAGGTAATGGGGCCATATAACTACGAGAATAGATACTTAAGAGGGGATAAATTAGTAAATTTCTGTTTGCAAAAAAACTTTAAAATTGTGAATAGTTTCTATAAAAAACGTAAAGGTAGATTATGGACATGGACTGCTCCGAACGGGACTTATAATAATCAATTGGACTATATTATAACTGGCTGTTATAAAAACATAAGCAACTGCAAGGTACTATATAATTTTCTATTTCACTCGGATCATAGACCAATAAGAGACAGTGCTCCGTACCCTTTCTGTAGGCGAACAGCCATGCAGGGATTCCTGGAAATGAACGCGTCGATACATCCGCCTGAGCAGAAATATATTGCCCCTCGCATAGTAATAGCCCACCTCCACCTTATCTCTCGAACATAATCTTCAATAATCTCACGTCCTTATGGAAAATCCATTGGTCCTCGTGTCAGACTTTCTCGAGGTTAATTAAACCCTCAACGGAACCATGGTGGCCAGAAAAAAGCATTTCCCGCAGAGATTTCTGTGCACTTAGCCGCTTGCGCCATGTCGCATAATTTTATTTTGCAAAAAACCCCCTCTCCAATGAATTGTCCTTTCTGTGGCCAAGATGTTGCTCCCTCAACTCCTCACATACTATGCGACTGTCCAGCATTATCACCTCACCGGCCCCCTTCAATTAATAACAAAACAGTCACCTCGTTTTCTTATATCCAAATTACTGTTCCATTACTATTGACCTTCTGTGGGTTCCTAGTCACTCTGGCATCGAGGGCAACGAGTTAGCGGACTTTTTAGCCCGTTCGGCCGCCCGCGATGTTCCTTTATTCTGCAAAATTCCTACCTCGGACATCCTCCTTCTTTCCTCAGCTAATCATTCCCGACTATGGTCGGACATCTATCCTTCTCTATTTTCTAATCCCGCCTCTCATTATCTTCAAATTCAACCGGTTCCCTCTTCCCAGCCGTGGTTTCAATCCTATTCTTATCAACGCTCCGCGATCATTTCCTCAATTAGACTGCGTATGAATCACTCACTTCTACCCTCTTCACGTTTTCGTTTATCCCTGGCTCCTTCTCCAGATTGTCCCCTACATAATTCCATCTCTCCTCTCATATGTGATGCAAACCACATCTTCTTTGAATGCCCTGCCCTTGATTCCGAGCGCTTTGTTTTGTACTCGAAAATCTTGGCACTGGGTCTTCCTGCTCCATATAATTCTTCCTTTGTCCTTTCCTTTCCATCTCCAGATATAATCCCTGTACTCCAATCTTTCCTAAGCTCTATTTCTAATCGTCTCTTTATTTAACTCCTTCCTTAATTTCTGTTGTTGTTGGGTCAATGCCGCTGGCGCGCCCAAAAAACAAAAAAAAAAAAAAAAAAACATTCTTGAGAATTCCCCCGATGCAATTTTATCTATAACACAGTTTATCAGATCTAGCGGAATAAGTAGATATCTATAAAAACAAACTGCGCATCTTCGTACTGTAATAGCCACAGCAGTTAAACACGGTACAGGATGTTGCTTTCACAAGAAAAAAAAAACAAAAACCAATAAGTTGTAAAATCGATTTTAAACCACCAAAACGAATAATAAACAATAAAACAGTAGAACCTAAGATTACAGAAAACAACAAAGTAAATTACGGTAATACGTTTAACGATTTATTAATGGCAGAGAATTTTAAAGCTTACCTAAATGACATAGACGATTTGGACTTGATTATTACTAAATTAATTAAAAAATCGGCACTACACCTAAACAGCTTAAAATTAGATAAAACTAGGGAATATAGAATACCGATTCATATAAGAGAGAAAATTAAGAAAAGACAGCGTTTATTAAATAAGAGGCATAAATCAGGTTTAGAAAAAATAGAGCTAAATGTAGTATGCAAATTAATAAAATATGAATTAAGGGTATTTAATAAACAGAAGGAAGAAAAAATGATAAAAGAAATAATCGAGTCATCAAGAAATATGAAAGCTATAAAGAAAAATTTGTGCCTAGGACAAAAATGGCAAACTTGCCTCATTGACGGAAATGGAATAAAAAAGAATAGCAGGATAGACATTATAAATCATAGCCACGGATTATTTGTCTCAACTGTACAAAAGCGAAACAGTCGTTAATATTAATGACTATGCAAAACAAAGTATATTAGAGGAACCTACTTTTTTAGAAATAGAAATAGAGGAAGTGATCAATAGCTTAAAAATGAACAAAACACCTGGTCCGGATGGAATAACGAACGAACATATTAAATTAGCGGGTAAAAGAATGATAGAATTACTTAATGTTCTGTTTAATTTAGTTTTAAAGAATAGAAAAATCCCTAAATCATGGAAACAAGCAGAGATTATGTTAATATACAAGAAAGGAAAAAAAGATAAAATAGAAAACTATCGCCCAATAAGTTTAAGCGCCACGGTGTCTAAAATATTTTCTAAGGTTGTAGCTAATAGGTTGAAACAAATACTAAATTTTGAACAATCTATAGAACAGGCTGGGTTTCGAAATGGATTCTCAACCATCGACCACTTACATGTGATAAATCAACTTTTAGAGAAATGTAAGGAATATAAAATAGGGATAAATTTAGCATTCATAGACTATAAAAAAGCGTTCGACTCGTTTGCGCAAAAATAGTTAGACAGAACATTAAAAAATCAAGGAGTGTCCGGAAATTGCAGGGAACTTATAAGGGATATGTACACGGATATGAAGGCGAGAATAGTAACAGACATAAAAGGCGAATATTTTAATATATGGAAAAGGGGTAAAACAGGGAGACCCATTATCTCCTTTATTATTTAACACTGCTTTAGAGGAAGTTTTTCGAGAGTTGGACTGGGAGGAGAAAGGTATAAGCTTATAAATGGGATAAAGTTAAATAATCTTTCGCAGACGACGTAGTGATTATGTCCGACGATATAAACGAAATAAAGAACATGCTAAATGATTTAAACAAGGCGGGAAAGAAGGCTGGCTTAATTATAAATTTAGATAAAACAAAAATACTATCTACAGACGAAAATAAAACAAGAATTACAATAGACAACACAGAAATCGAAAAGGCAGAGAGTATTATTTATTTAGGACAACTAATATCTCTACTAAAAAATAAAACAAAAAAAGAAGTAGAGCGTAGAATCACACTCACTTGGAGAAAATACTGGTCACTGAAACATATTTGTAAGGGACCTTACAGAAATGAACTAAAAAGGGAAATTCTAAACGCGTGCGTCCTGCCTACCTTAACATATGGAGGTCAGACATGGACAATAACAAATAGTATCATGAATAAAATTGAAATATGTCAAAACGCATTAGAGAGATCTATGATTGGAGTTAAATTAAGAGACAAAATACCTATATTCTAAATTGTAGTCGGTAGTACTGCCCGACTTGTGCTTCAGCGACCACTTCGCTATTATAATACATACCACAAGTCCTATACCAAACGTCTCCACATCAACAACATCTCGCTTCTTACTCCACAAAGCAAATTGGGAAACGTTTCGTGACAAGGTCTTTGTCCCACATCAACTCAGGACCTCTGCGGTAGAAAATATCAGGGTACTTCTTGAGGCTATGTTTACTGCAGCGGAAACGGCGATCCCTAAATCTACCCCCTTCGCCACGCCCACGCCGTGTTCCCTGATGGTGCAGTGAAATTGCCGTAGCAATACGAAACCGTAAACGAGCTCTCAGGAAATATAAATCTTCACAATTACTCAGTGACCTGATTGAATTTAAAAAGCTACGCGCCAAAGCACGTTTCATAATTAAGATGAAGAAGCGAAAATCCTGGACCTCTTTCATTGATTCAACACCCCAATCCACATCTAACCAAATGACTTGGGCAAAAATTAAATCGATGAATGGCCTTAATCGATCCAAACCCCCTACCTCATTAATCCATAACAACTCAGTTGTATCCGATCCAAGCAATGTTGCGGATATCTTCGCTCGGCACTACCAGAATGAGTTCTCCTCCTTAGTCTATTCCACCAAGTTTACATCTAGAAAAGCTTCTTATCAACAACAAGAATTATCCTTCCTTCAACAGTCCACGGATGCTTTCAACAGCAAATTTTCCTTGGCTGAATTAAACTTTCAACTCAAATTTCATACTCGAAACAGTGCACCTGGTCCCGACTCTTTTCAGCCATACATAGTTAAGTATTTGCCAGCGCAGGCAAAAGAGTTTCTTCTTAATATTTTTAACCAAATATGGGTATCTGGCGATATTCCTCAATTCTGGAAAATGGCATACATTATTCCCATATTAAAACCAAATAAAGATCCATTCCGTCCTGAAAGCTATCGTCCAATTTCCCTTTTAAACGTCTTATCCAAAGTAATGGAAAAAATGGTAAACAGGCGCCTCCTTTTTGTCCTTGAACAAAATAATATCCTTTCTCCTATACAAGCCGGAGGGCGTAAAGCGAGATCAACAGGCGATCACTTAATAACTTTGCAACGGCAAATAATAACGAGCTTCCACCGCCATCAACATACATATGCGGTCTTTTTCGATTTAGAAAAAGCATTTGGTCGCATATGGCGGCATGGATTATTGCTAAAGCTCAAAGCCGCAGGAATAAATAGCCAGATGGGCAATTATATCGCTAGCTTTTTAAGCAACCGAACGATCCGGGTTAAGATCGCTACATCATTATCAGCACCCATTCCAACGGAGAATGGCGTGCCACAAGGCTCTGCTCTGAGTGCAACCTTATTCATAATTTACGTCAATGACGTAGCCGAATGCATCTCGCCGCCTATAACCGCCCGGCTGTTTATCGATGATCTTAACATCTCCTTATCGTCAAATTTCCCTCCTATCGCTCAAAAAATACTCCAGAAAACTATCGATAAAATACAGAGATGGTCTGATAACAACGGCCTAGCCATCTCGGCGAGTAAATCAGTATATGTTGATTTCTGCAGGGGGCGCTGTTCCTCTCCAAGTGTATCCCTAAATCTAAACAATCTTCCTCTTCCCCAGAAAGCCACTGTCAAATTCCTTAGATTAATCTTTGATTCTAGACTTACTTGGAGACCTCATATTGCCAACTTAAAACATAGCTGCACCAATTCTATCCCTATATTAAAATATCTGGCTAGCCCCAGATGTAATATTAATCCTAAATTCCTTTTCAACATCTACAGATCGCTGATTTTATCAAAAATCCACTACGGGTGCCAGGTGTACTCCTCAGCTAGCAAATCTATATTGAAATCTCTTGATCCTATACATCACTCCGCACTAAGAACCATTTTGGGAGTGCATCGAACTTCTCCAGCTGCCAGCATGTGCGTTCTAGCTGGGTGCCCTCCACTTTCCTACTTCCGAAAATACTTCATACTGCGAAATATGTACCATCATTTCAGCCACACACGAGACCTCCCCCTAAAGTTAGAACATTATCTTCTTGAATCAAACTTTGCCGGCGACCCACTACCAGAATTACTGGCCGACCTGCGAAAATGTGGTATCACGTCTGTACAGAGGTCAACACCCAGCCTCAATACCCTTATTCCCCCTTGGATCACGTTCCAGATAAATATTGATGTGTCGCTGAAACAACATCCAACCACAACAAGTTCTCTCCTCACAGTGGAAGCGGCAGTTAGGGCAATTAATAAGTACCCGGACCACCTAATTTACTACACTGATGGAGCCAAGGCAGTTGGCGAGGCAGGTCCACTGCCCGCAGCCTGTGCAGTCGCAGGTCACGACATCTCATGCGAAACTCGACTCAATGATGCCTGTTCCGCATTGGATGCAGAATTGTACAAAATTGCACACTGCTTCCACCACATCGTTACAACTCACACCAGAGCCAGTGATTTCCTCCTGGTTACTGATTCCCTACAGTCTTTGAACAAGATTAGGAATCAAAAATTCAACAACCCGCTAATTCTACAAATATATCACTACTTGAGTGATTTGCAGCTAATGGATAGTCACGTGTCGCTGCTGTGGGTTCCTGGGCACATTGGAGTGCCTGGTAATGAGAGTGTCGACAGAACAGCACGTTCTACCTTGCACTCGCTAATGCCACAGGACGCGGAGCTACCCTCATCAATCGCACATATATTCCTAAAACTGTGCGAAAACCAATGGAAAACTGAATGGGCAGCTGCAACAACATCCCTAAGAACCATTAAGCCCACAGTTGAATCATGGTGGCCACCGGAGGGAACATCCCGATACGATTTTAAGATCCTCAGCCGGCTGCGAATTGGCCACATCGCTATTTCGCACAAACATATAATTGATAAAACGCCGCCTCCGGCTACATGCCCCTTATGCAACCAGACAACCGCACCGACTGTTTCCCACATAATACTTACCTGCCAAAAGTTTACTATGTTGCGGACGCAACTTGGCCTACCCATAGATATGGGGCAGACCCTCTCAAATGAGGTAATCTCCATCAACAGGATTATTGCTTTCATTTAAATGAGTGGCTTAACTCACCATATTTAAATTACCCCCCCCCCCCCTGTGTGTGCTGTAATGACCATAGTAGTTACACACAGCACATACAATTTAAGGGAATTAAAAAAAAAAAATAATAATAAAGACAAAATAAACTCAAAAAAAATCAAAAACAAATTAAAAGTTAAAGACAATTTTACATGAGCAATAAGAAGGAAAATATGGGACTGGGCAGGACATATTGCAAGAATGGATTCCACAAGATGGACTAAAAGAAAAAAAACAAAAAAAAAACAACAGATTGGACGATATACGCAAAGAGAAAAAGAGGAAGACCGGAAAACAGGTGGGAAGATAGTTTCGCTAAAATGTTAAAACACAAACAATACCATCAGATGGCTTATGACAGACTTATATAATAGTTTATTTACTTCAATGTATATTGTGTAACGTTATATCATAAGGCTAATAAATAAAAAAGCATTAGGGTATACATGCAAAGTGCTAAATAAATTGACTCGCCCTACTACTCATAGGTATGCATCCAATGTATCGCAGTAAAAGGTGAGGCCATCACATTATTCCAATATATTCGTGCATTACTACTTGGTAAGCATTTGATTTTGCTGCTTCAAGCTACACTTATTAAGAATTGGAATGTTTTATATATGTAATATTTTTGTAATTAGATTTTTGCAAATTACACTTCAAAATATCCTAAACATAGAGTTTTTATTAATGTATTAAAATTTATGCATGACTAACAATTTATATAATTTTATATTCATAAAATTCATAGCTAGTAATTTTGACTCCTTGGAATTAATACTTTTAACTTTCAGCTATCTTACGTTTTGCAATTGTAAAATGCAGTAATAAACCGCTATATTCTAGCTGATGATGTATTGGAAACAATTTCTATATAAAGTAGTATATTCTCTGTTCAATGAACTTCATTTATATTATTTGGCACTTTCTAAATAAACGAAATTATTAAATGATACACAATGAATCTAAATTTCATCTCAACAAACCTATATAAGGACCAAACTACATACTATAATGAACTTTACAGTATTACAATTACAAGTTCTCTTCCATAAATTTCCAACGCAATATATTATTTTCAGATTGATATGGCTGTCGATAGGATGAAATTGAGTTGTTCATATTTATAGTGCTCATAATGGGGAAGTAATCACTGCCTAAAGGCGTTAGTAGAACTTCCCATGTACAATCGAGTGCCATTGAGGATGATGCTAGGGTTAAATCAACAGGGTTATTCATATGAAGGGGATTTCCATAGTATTTCGATTTATTGAGAAAAACTGCTTCAAACAGGGATTTAATTTGAGGGACATTTTGTGTGATTAATTAAATGTTTAATAATAATTCTATTGTATTTGAAAATGGTAAAGCCTTATAATTTAATTATATTTTAATTATTGTGCTGGAAAATATCATTACGCTTTGTTGACTTAATCAAACAAAATCAGAATTGTGTTTGCTGTATAGGTCAATAAAACTACCTGATGCAGCTGAATGCCTTTTCATGAACTTATGAATATCGCTAAAAATTTGACTGGACTAGCTGGAGCATATTAATATTGGAAACAATTCATTACACATTCCCCATCAGAATGATTTTATGATTTGACTGCTGTAAATGTGTATAAAAATTTCTTAAAAGGTGGTATGTGTTGACATGTCCTTTGTACTTCTTTCTTGTTTTATTTGAAAATCTAGTGTTACTGTCAAATTTGCAGAAGGTAATTTTTATACAGGTGAGCAGATAAACCAGTTGTTTCAAACAAATGATTTTGCATCTAATTACACCGTTGAATTAAACTGTTTGCATTTTGCAATGCTTGGCTTCAATATCTACGCTTCTTTTAAACTTTTTCAACTATTGAAAGATACATGATTGATCCAGATTTTTCTTACAATGGGTATAACTAAACGGAAATGCTGTATTACATATTTAAGTATTACTGATTATAAATATCCAGATCAGCCCAGTATTGTATAATGTAATAACATTTCCTATAATTTTCTAGGTGACCTGAAACTAATGTAAAATCTGACTAATAGATATTAACCGGCTTATTTAAATCAATAGTGTATTCTTCTGCACTCTCTCCCTGAAACAACAGATATAATCAGGTATATATGAATCATAAGATTTTCATAAGCAACAAGACAAAAATGAATGGGACATCCTTTATATCTCCCTGTATGTTCAATCGATCAATTTTGCCCTACAATGAGTGCCATATTACAGCAGTTTATAGTGATCAGCATCATTGTTGCTGCATTTTTTTTTTTTTCTATTTGATTAGTGCAATTTACAATTTATTAGAAACCTCTGCATTAGATGACAGGATTTAGAGAAATTAACATAAACATATGGTCAGCAATAGTATATGTATGTAAAGTGCTATAAATATGAATTATCCTACTACCCGCAAGTATGCATCCAGCGTAACATGTTAACTGGTGTGTCCCTCACAAGTATGCCAAGATATTGGTGCATTCCAACCTTTTAAGAACATTATTTTGCTGCTTCCAACTCTGTTTTTTAACAAACTGAAGAATTCTTGAAGTATAATACTCTTGTTAATCAATTTGTGCAATTTACATTTTAAAACTGCATAAATAAATAGTTTTTATTATTGTATAACAAATTTATTCTTGGTTACTTCTTAATATAATATTATTTTTATGAAATTCATAGGCGGTAAGTAAGATTTCATGGAATTAATACTTTAATTGGTTAGCAACATTATGTTTACAATCACAAACTGTAGCAATAAACCGCTATATTCCAGCTGATGATATAATGATGTGTTCAATGCACTTCATTTATGTTACATGGCACCTTCTAAATTAACACTAATATTACAAGCTACAAAATAACTCTTAATTTCATCTCAATAGACCTAAATGGAAGTTAAACAATATAACTTTCATTACAGTATTACCATTACAAGCATTTAACCTGCATGTTCAGAGATGAGTCCTTCTGTGTAGCTCATTCACTTAATGCAAACTCTCACCTAGTGCTTGCGCCATACCCACTGTTTCACATCAGATAAATTTTGTGATTACAGTGCACCTGCATTGAACGAAGCGTCCGACTAACTCCTAAAATTTTAATGGTGTATTGATTCCAGTTTAGTATTAGCTATTAGCAATTTTCACAGAATTAAACTGATTGTATACTACTGATGCATACAAAAAATGTTTTCACTATATTTAACATCATAGTATTTCTGTTCATTTGGCAAAGTTAAGAATGGTGCAAAAAATTGAAACTAATCTACTTCCCGAATTTTTTCATTTATGTAGCCTAGTTCTGCATTTTTTTGATTATATATTTTCTTCTGTTGTTTTTTTTTGTTTTTGCATTGTTACTTTTTCGTTAATTTCTTGCTTGTATTTGTTAAAGAAGATCATGTATGCGAATTAAAATTTAAATTATAATTTACCTTTCTTTTTCTATCCCCTCCCCCCCCCCCATTGGGCATGTCAACAAAGGATCTTTGCCCAGAAACGAAAGGAAGGAGAAGGATCAGTTAAATGTAGATTCGGTCAGCTATTGATAAGATAAAGGAGCTGAGGATATTAACAACTGAGATCGACGGAAACAGTAAGATATATGAGGCACAATAAGGAGTAGGGCGTTTGAGTGACAGCAGATTGGAATACAAAGAGGTGCGTTCGTTCACGAGGGATGGACATTCAAAGAGGATATGGTCAGGATCACAGACGGCTTCGTCGTCAGGATGAAGAGGGCAATAAAGGGAAAGAGCGAGATGAAAACGAAAACGTGAGGAAGGAAGAAGAGTATGATTCAGACGTAAACGGATAATAGTGACAATAACGGAGCGGTGAAGCGAAGGAAAATCGTAAAACCAAGGCCGCGTGGGAAGATTAGGTTAGATGGAAAAATAAAAGGAAGATTCGATTGTTCAAGTTTATCTATCGCGTTGAATTTCGTCTTATCAGCTTCGTCAAAGAGAACACGCCGGTGAGTTTGTTCCGATTATATCTTTTCGTTTCTTATCGCATGGTGTATTTCTCTTATCTGTGTTGTAAATCAACATGGTGGCTTCGCTAATTTCAGCTAGCTAGTAGCGTCGTTTTTATTTTATTTATTTCGTCTTCAAAACGATTTAATTTTTCATTATTTTTGTTTATAGTTTTTATTTATTTACTTCTTACTTTGTTAGATGAGCGCGGCTAAAGGGGGCCGCTCTGCGGTCTCCTCGCGAAATCCTGCTAAAGTTATCAAGCCTCCGTCCAATTTGTCTATTAATATGGACGTGGACGGTAACTCGAAACGTAAATCTGCTGATCCTCTTTCGCCTACTTCCTCTGTTCAACCGAAAGAGATTAAACTCTCCCAGACTGAACTTAGAACGCCCCTACTCCCAATGTTGTCGATCATCTCAGCCACAACATTAATAATAATAATATTAAAAGAAATTCGAATAATTCGACAACTAACAATATTAGCAATATTAACAATAATAATAATATGAATAATATCAGCGGTGAATAGAATACTTTCATTGATAAAATCATTAACAACAATTCTAAGGGTAAAAATAATAATAAAAATAATAATAATAATAATAAGAATAGTAATAATTATACAAATAGTAGTAATAGTGGTAGTGGTAGTAACAACGATAACGATGATGATCATAATAAAAATAATAACAGTGGTAATAATAATAATAATAATAACGTTAGCAGGGTTAACAAGCCCGGAGAGTCCTATCCTTCTGATCATCCTGGCCCTTTCCCCATTATAGTTGAGCACACTTCCTCTAGTACTAACCTAGGCAATTATCATCCCCTTGCTCTAGCTAAACTGATCAGCTCAGTATCGTCTTCCTTTATGAACATCTCCCATCGGGGAAGTAACCGAATCTCTGTATCCTTCTCTTCTTCTTTAACGGCAAATTCTTTCCTTCATAATCAAAATTCCCTTTTTAAACATAACTTAACGGTATTCATTCCTTCTACTTCTTTGTACAGGTTAGGCGTAATTTCAAGCGTCCACCCTTCCTTTTCAGAAGACGACATATTATCAGGCCTGGAATCCTCTGTTCCTGTAACATACGTAAGAAGAATCTTTCGTACTTCCGAGGGTAAGAAAATCCCCACAAAATCTATCGAAATAAAATTTTCTAATAATACAATTCTTCCCAATTTTGTGTCTATCTACAAACTCCATTTTCTTGTAGCCCCCAGCCTACTCAGTGCTCTAAATGTTTCCTCTTTGGTCACATCGCTAGAAACTGCCGCAGCTCCTGCGCTATTTGTTCTCATTGTTTCTTAAAGCATTCTGTCTCTGAATGTTCTAATCTGCAAAACCCTCCTCTATGCCGAAATTGCAACGGCTCACACTTTTCTAACGACCGCAGCTGCCCCGATTGGTCTAGGCAAAAGGACATTAAGAAGATCGTGGCTTTTGAAAACGTTTCGTTTCATGAAGCTTTTGGTATAAAAAACAAATCTATTACTACTCCGGTTTTTTCTTATGCTAGTCGTGCCTCTATTCCCTCCTCCAAATTGATAATTTCTCCCGATACTCCTGTTTCTACTGGACACGCTTCTCCTAAGACTCCCACGTTCCACAAACCTAATAAAAACTATCATTCCTTTAAACCTAAGCCTCAATTCCCCCCTCTTCCGTCTAACCAACTTCCTTTCCCCTCCAATGGCTAGGCTCTAAACCTTCCTCCGAACGTAAGTAATAATCCCGGTTTTCCTAACATCAGTGTTCCTTCCGCTTTAGTCTCCAATCATTCTGCACCTGCTTCTTCTTCTGCGACTTCTCCTTCTCCTATTACTAATTTAGCAATTGAAATTATTGATCTGCTTTCTTCCCACAACATTGTGTCCTCGTCTAACTTTGTCTCTTCACTTTTTTCCTTCCTGTCTAGTAATTTATATGGCAATTAACTTCTCTCTTAAATTCCTTCTTCTTTCTCCTTTTCAACTTGTTACTGCTATGCAGAACGCTGCTGAGAGATGATTTAAGTCATCTGCTCTCAGTGGGTCAGTGCAAAGTTTTGAACTTCCTTTCGAAATCCTTTCAATTTTTTTTTTTAAGAATTATAAGTTATATGGAATTGGTTCATTTTAACCAGTATTCCAATGCAGTTGATGTTTCCCTTCCTATAGTTCATCCTGGTTATTTTAGAGAAACGCCTTGGGAGTTAATGAAACCTACCGGTCCTAAGAATGTTTCCGTAATCTTTCCTTTAGTCAGTCACAGGCTTTTGACCTGGTTATTTACTTTTACATGTTGCATGCGGACTGAGCATAGCTTCATTTATATAACATTTTTACATAAAAATGGAATGTATAGAACGTTTTGTTGTTCTGGTGTGATGTCGTTCTTTATGTACTGTCTTCAATTACTATTATTATTTATCCATGCTAATTTCCTTGATATTTCGCCTTATTGTCGTATATTCTATCTTACTTCTTTGTCTTATTCTACTACCTCTCTATACTCCCTTCTTGGTCGGCGAGTAGGAATTCTCTTCCTATTGTTTTCCACGCTTTCTTCCAAATGATCCACAAGTTTAATATTCTCCAATGGATTTGTCGTAGTCTAAGTGCCAACCAACAAGCATTGGAGGGAATACTTGACTCCTCTTCTATCCATATTGCTTTTTTATCTGAGACCTGGCTTTTGGAATCCTCTAATATTTTCATTCGTGGCTTTACAGCAATCCGTTCTGACCGTGTTGATGGGTATGGTGGCGCTGCCATCCTCATAAGAAATGATATCTTCTTTATCCCCCACGACCATTCTTCTTACTTTTCTTCTGATTCTCACTCACCCAACTTAGTCCATATTTCGATCCCAAATATTCATCCTCAGCCTGTTCATATATTTTCTGTATACGTTCCTCCTAGTTTTGCCCTTAATGATTTTCCATTCGCTCTTTTGGCTTATCCTCACTCTCTTCCCTTCATTGTCGGAGATGACTGGAATGCGCACCTTCCTCTTTGGGGCTCTGCGCGTCATAACAGTAATGGCCGTATTCTAGAAAACTTTATTCTCGGTAACAATTTTGTCCTTCTGAATGATAACTCTCCTACTCTTTATAGAAGCGCTCACTCATCCAGCTCTGTTGATCTGTCTTTTACCTCTCTACACTTTGGTCTTCGCTGCCATTGGAGAACTCTGGACGGTACTTTCGGCAGCGATCATGTTCCTATTGTTCTCTCTCTTCACCATCTCCTTCCTCCTCCTCCTCCTCCTCATTTTTCTATACCTGCTCTCGCTCCTAAATGGTATCTAAATAAGGTTAACTGGGAGGAATTCCGTTTTAATTTCGACTTAACTTTTCCTTAGATACACTTCCTCTCTGATCCTATTCAACAATATAACGTTTTCTCTGATTCTATTTCTTCTGCTCTGGACGCCTCCTCTCAACCAATTCATCATTCCAAAAGAAATTACCATGTTCAGGCTTCCTCACTTTGGTGGAACGAAGATTGTACAAATGCCGTTCAAGACAGTGTTTCTTCATTTAGACTCTTCTGGTCTTGTTCTTCCTTTACTAACTTCATGGCTCATAAAAAAGCTAATGCCAAGGTTAGATTTATCCTTAAAACTTCCAATGAAATTAATGGAGAAATTTTTGTTCATCGGTTTCTAGATCTACTTCAATTTCCCATCTTTGGAAGATGGCTAAAACTGTTCGCTCTTCTAGTTCAGAACGTCCATCATATTATAACCTTCCTTCAGATAGACTCACTAGTTTTCTTGATCAGTTGCTTCCTCCTATGTTCCTTCCTTTGAGGACCTTGGTCTCCTTCCCTTCCTACCTCAAATTTTTCCCATTTCCTTTCTTCTAGCTTCGTAATCCATGAACTTCGTGCTTCCTTGACTAATTATTCTAATTCTAGTCCTGGTATAGATGGCATTCCATTCCGTGTCCTTAAGAACCTTTCTGAATTAGCACTTAAAACCCTGTTGTCAATCTACAATTCTTTTTTGTGCATCTCCAAAACTCGTCCGCTTTGGAATTCTTTTATTATTATTCCTATTCCGAAGAAGAATCCCAATTCCTTTCGTCCTATTTCTCTAGTTTCTTGTTTAAGAAAACTTTTCGAACGTATGATTAATAAACGCCTTACCTGGTGGCTAGAGTATAATAATATTCTTCCTGATAACATGTTTGGTTTCCGTCCTGGATTTGGTGCTTCTGATTGCATATCCCCTTTTCTCTCTGATCTTTAAATTTTTCATCCACAAAAAATTCACTATTTCTGCGTTCGTTGATGCTACCTCAGTTTTTGATAAGGTCTACCTTCCTTCTCTTCCGAATAAAATGCTTTCCATTAATATACTTTACCTATAAATTCTGTGAACTGTCTCATCCCCCGAAGTTATTCTCTTTACCTTCTAACATTAAGCCTCTTCCTCGTCCTGCTATTCATAAAGAATTTAACCACACTCTTTCTACACTATTTCCTGCTCACTTCACGATTTTTATGGACGGCTCGAAATCTGCTTCGGGGATCGGTGCCGCTTTTATTCTTCCTGCTCTTAACTATTCTGAATCATTTCAACTATTTTGCGTGCTGTCCTTTTTATATCTTCAACTTCCCATTTAGTGAATTTCCTTCAATGCTCCGACTCGAAGGGTGTTTTAGTAGCTAACGCGTCTCCCTTCCCTGAATCCTCTTCCTGTCGATTATTCTTTATATTCGTTCCTTGATTTTCAATTTATTAGCTTCCCATTCTATCCATATTGACCTGCTTTGGATTCCTGGCCATTGTGGTATAGCTAGTAACGATCTTCCTGACTCATTAGCATGGTCGGCCGCAGTAAACGGTCGTTTCATAGGCAGATATCCTTCCCAAAAACCATTACTTTCTCTCTTTTCGTTCTCACCGTGACTTTTGGACTGATCTCTATCCGTCCTTTTTCTCCAACCCTGACTCCTTTTACCTTGCTTTACAGCCTTTTCCATCCGCTTCTCCTTGGTTTAACAATTTTCCCAGTATCAGCCGTTCTGTCACTTCCTCCATAGTTCGCCTTCGTTTTAATCATAGTCTACTCCCGGCTTCTCGTTTTCGCTTTGCTCTGCTTCAATCTCCTTTGTGTCTCTTTTATCCTCCTACATTAAATGTCACGTGTGATGCAAACCACGTACTATTTGAATGTTCCTTCATTTCCACAGAACGCGCAATCCTTTATTCCAATTTGCTTAGCCTTGGTCTCCCTACTCCTTACAGTGCCCACTACATTCTCGCTTTTCCATCTCCTTCTGTTGTTCCTTTGTTAGCCGCCTTCATTTCTTCTGCAAGACAATAATGAAAAGGACATCCATTATGTCTTCCTGTATGTTTATTCCATCAATTTTGTCCTACAATGAGTGCCATATTACAGCAGTTTATTGTGAGCAGCATCTTTGTTGCTGCATTGTTTTTATTTATATTTGAATAGTGCAATTTACAAGTTATCAGGAACCTCCATGTTAGATGCCAGGATTTAGAGAAAATAATGTAAACGTATGGTAAATACTTTGTAAGAATTTTATTTTGCTGCTTCAAACTCTGATTTTTAACAAACTGGAGAATTCTTGAAATGTAATATTCTTGTTAATCGATTTGTACAAATTCTATTTTAAAACAGCATGTACAAATAATTTTTTTAATACATAACAAATTTATTCTTGTTTACTAATGAATATAACAATATTGTTATAAAATTCATAGGCAGTAAGTATAATTTCATGAAATTAATACTTTTATCTGTTAGTAACCTTAAGTTTACAATCACAAACTGCAGCAACAAACTGCTACTGATGATATAATAAAGTATCATATTCTGTGTTCGTATGTTTCGGTGGACTATATATCGCTGCTATCTTAATTTGGTATTTTATAGTTTGTATGCTAATTACTGTGCCTTGTATTTCATCTGTTTGGTATTTAATTTCTTCATAATGCTTGATCGTTTCTTTTATAATGACTGCACTGACACCTTTTGCTGAATTTTCAGGATGTGGAGTGTGGTACACTTTATATCCTGAAAATTTAGTGTAAGATTGTTTTGTGAAGTGCGTTTCAGAGATAAGGCAAATATCTATCTTTTCTTTGTATAGCACTATTTGCAATTCATGTTGATGTTGCAATAGCCCATTAGCGTTCCACGTAAGAATTTTTAATTCCCTGTTCATGTTTTCCTTTTACTTCCGGGTGCAGCTCCCTTAACGCTAATTTCTATATTCTTTAATCTCTGCTCAAATGAGTTTATAAAGGCTTCTTGTTTGTTTAATTTTTCTATTATTAATTGTAAACTTTGGCCAATTTCATTCTCTTGTTGTACTACAATAGCATTACTTGTGTTTTTACTTACTACTTGAGCAAAACTTTGCTCTTCTCTAATTTGCTGTGATAATGCAGACACGTGTTTTTTTGATAAGGTTTCTTGTTGTTTTTCAGTAATCGTCTTCGACTTTTGTTGCATTTTAGTTTTATTCATTTTGTTGTCTTTTAATTTTTGTATTTCTTTTGCTATTGTACAACCGCGATAATTTGCTGGATGATCCCCTCCACAATGCACGAATTTAGGTGTTTCACTGATTGTTTTCTTACAATCTACTGTTAAATGATGCCCAGCACACTTAACACATCTTGGGTCCCTATGGCAGTGTTTCTGAGTATGATTAAAACTTTGACACTTTTTGCATTGTGGTATTAGTTTTGAAACTATTAATGGATGGATTTCTACCCTGCATCTTAATATATACGAAATTTTAAATATTTTATCAACATTTTCTTGAGGATCAAATGCTAACATAAACATATTTAATGTCCGTTTGGTTCTCCATTTTAATTTATTTACCGCTTGGATGATTTTATATCCCTGGCTTTTTAAATCGGCCACAATGCTTTCCCCTGTGCATGTGTAATGTAGGTTCTTAGCCATAACTCTAATTGGTCTATCCTGTTTGTTTTCATAAGAATGCCATAAGTATTCTTTTTCCTCAAGAAATTTCGTCAAACTTCTATATTGTATTTAATTTAATGCTTTCATTGCCTAATAATTTCACACTATATTGGGCATTAGGTAGGTAATTTTTCAACAGTTTATGATATTCATCATAATCTTTGATCCCTTGAACAATAATTGGAGGAGGGACAAACACTTTTTTCCCTTTCTCTTGCTGGTTATTAGTGTTAGTACTTTGTGTCTGAAGAGGAGAAAGTGACATGTCTAACTTTCTTTTTTTTCTATTAGTTTTATTTTTAACTCTAATCCATTCGGTTTCTTTTGCCAAATCTTCTTCATCGGTATGATATGTTTGGTTCTCCTGACTAACCTGAACCGGCACAGATTTATTTTTTATATTTGAAATCTCATTTTGTAAGTTTTTAATAGCTTCTTGCAACTGACTTATTTGCATATTTAATTGTTTATTCTCATTAACAGAATTTTTCCAAGCCGTGTATAAAGTTTGTTCATTTTGCGATCTTTTAAATTTCTCTTGGAACAGAGAATTATCATTTTTAATATTAGTTTGTTGATGCAATGCCATCTGTTTATTATCAGTAGAGCTGGTAATAAATAAAATCGGTAATGAATAAAAGTGGTACGAATCGATTATAGATAACAATACAGCAGATAACAAAGGTAACTTGCCAAAATTGTCTGTACCTGAGATAACAGCTGACGTTCCAAATAAACGAATTCGACAACATACGCGAACACATCGTCTAATTTAACGCTATCACTCAATTCTTATCACAACCGAATAAGTCGGCGAACTCAATATATTGAACTGTTTAATCGAGTTGGAGGTAGGTTTATCATTGGAGGTGACTTTAATGCTAAAAATACTTATTGGGGTTCTCGTCTAACTACAAGTAAAGGTAAAGAGCTGCTGAATGCAGTTAATGAATACGGTTGCGAAGTGGCATCAACAGGAAAACCCACATATTGGCCTACAAATCCAAGTAAAATCCCAGACTTAATTGATTTTTATATCCTCAAAAGTATCACTTCAAATTATATTCATGTAACGGAAGGATTAGATCTATGTTCAGACCATTCTCCAGTTTTATTAATAATAAGCGATAAGGTAATAAACAAACCTGAAAACCCAGCTTTAGTTAATCAACATACAGACTGGGAAAGCTTCAAAATTAAATTAGAAGAAAAAATTAATTTAAGGGTATCATTACGATGCCCAGAAGAGTTAGACATTGATCTAGAAAAATTTGTTAAAGACATACAATATGCAGCTTGGGAATGTACTCCTGTGATTAAGAAAAGAAATAACGGTAATGAATACCCAAAAGAGATAGTGAAACTTTTGGCTGAAAAAAGAAAGCAAAGAAACAAATGGCATATGACGAGAGACCCAAGAGATAAAAATAAATTAAATAGATTAAGTCAACAACTAAATTCACGTAACGTTTAATGGTGGTTTAGTTTTACGCGTTTATTCGATTAGCGTGGCAGAACAACACAAGTAAGATCATTCTTCTTTATCTAGATTTCGTCAAATATTATTTATAATCAATCAGCTGTTACAATGCCTAAACCAAAAAGGACGACCGCTATCGATCTTAAAAGACAGCTTAGCGGTGTCAGTTCATCCAGTAATGAAACACTAACTAAAAAAAGTGCGAAAAAAATGGCGTTCGCGCAAGGTGAAGACGAGAGAGCCGAAAGTGTGCAACGGTGCACCATGCAAGACCTCCGGAACGAATTCAAAGAAGTAAAAAAATGTCTGGAATTCATATCGGGGAAATATGACGAATTAGTAGAAATGCAGGGATCGTTGGTGAGCGAGGTGAAAGCTCTCAGGGAACACGTTAATGTTTTAACGGCCGAAATTAAGAATAAAGACCGGGAAATAGCTGAGCTAAAAACAACGGTCAATGAACTAGCGCAATACGGAAGGAGAGAAAACATTGAAATTCACGGTATCACAGAAAGACCCGGTGAAAGCGTGGAGGAGTTGGTTACAAAAGTAGCGAAAAGGCTAAATATCGAGCTGAAGAAAGAGGACATAATAGCATGCCACAGAATTCCCAGTAGGAATCTGAAACTTCCAAAGCCGATCATTGCCAAGCCGGGAAGGCGTATAGCCGATTTATTCTTTGAAAACAAAAAAAATATAAAAATCTTTGATAAGGAGATATCTGGCAATGAAGAAAGTTCATTGCAAATTTTCATAAATGAGAATTTAACCAGATATTACAAAAACTTATTGTGGCAAGCA
The DNA here is from genome assembly GCA_039619475.1 of Icerya purchasi. Taxonomy (NCBI): domain Eukaryota; kingdom Metazoa; phylum Arthropoda; class Insecta; order Hemiptera; family Monophlebidae; genus Icerya; species Icerya purchasi. The sequence goes on along the minus strand of CM077115.1, from coordinate 265,527,003 downwards.
AAAGTCAAGGCTAGGGCACTGAGTTACAGATTCATATGGACAAAGCGTGGCAAGATATTCGTCAGGAAAAATGAAGAGGAACGAATTCTACACATCAGGAATGAAGATGACTTAAATAAATTATATTAATAGCTTCAATGATTACGGGATTTCGCAGCTCTACTTCGCGATTAGTAGTTTATTTACGGAATAAGGGTATGTGTGAGTCTTTGTATGTGTGCGTGTTCGTTTCGTTAAGTTACGTGGGCGGTAAGGCGGGGAGAAGATGGTATGCAGGGTTTGTGCTGGATACGGTAGTGTGTGTGAGAAGAGTATTTGTTGTAGCGTCCAAGAAGTGTGGAATAATGATGAGTTTTAAGAGGCAGATCAGTAGTATAACCTGCGAGACGTGTATGAGGCAGGGAATAATTAAAGTGCAGAGCAAAGATAGCATAGAGGCAGCAGTGAAATGTATCGAGGCTGTGTGCATGGAAGAGCGCGGAAGGAAGCGAGCTGGTCATGTGTGTGTGGGGATTCAGGTATTCTTGTTTCGTTTGTGTGTAGTAGCGTATGGAGGAGCGTGTACAGTGGCACATGGCTTTTGGTCTATGTATTTGCGTTACCGCCTACGTTCTCTAGCTGTAAGATGTGGTAATGTTGAGAGGGTGGGTATATGTGCGAGTGTATTGTTATTTGTATTTATTTACGTTGATATCGTATTTATTTCCTATTTTTGTTGTTCACTTCGTATTTTTAAAGTTTGCTTGCAGAGTGCGATTAGAGGTAGTATGGTACCGAAGAGGTGCATGGTGGTATGGCAGTGTTCGCTTGTAGTTTCATGTGCATGTGTGAATATGTGTGTGTGTATATGCGTGTATATGTATATATGTGTGCATATATATTTATATATTTGTATATATATATGTGTGGATGTTGTGTGCAGGTATACGATATATGTATATAGTTTTAGAGTTATATTAATCAGGATGCGTTGCGTTCCGATGGCGAAGTATTTCAGAATATCGCGATAAATTTAAGCTGTTTAGTATATTAGTTAAGTTGCGTTATTTAAGAGAGCACTATGAACTCCGTGTAATGGATTTTATGTGCGTAATTGTGCTTCCTCTTTATCTCTTTATTTCTATTCACATGTGCAGAAACGTTTTCAAGTGTTCCTCTCAAATATGACTCCACCGATGCAGTGCGGGAATAGGATTAATTGTACAAACTACAGTGATATTAAAAAATGGACGGATAATATAAACAGGGTACTAAACCCAGATAATACATTAAAAATAAACGTCGAACTGTTTCATGTGCTGCACCTGAACATAAGAACTGTCCGGCGTAACTGGGATGAATTTTTAAGCTACATTCGCATGACACCTTTAAGCGCCATTGCACTAACAGAAATAAATATAAGCGAGTTTGAATTAAATTTATATAATATAGCGGGCTTCACAAAGATTGCATTACAAAGACCAAAGGGGTATAACGGAGGGATATTTGTGTTCGTAAATGATAATTTTAGATGTAATATTGTGGAGGTTAAAAATAGGTCAAGCATGGATCTGGTGATGGTAGATATAGATATGGGCGTTAACAATTTTTTACGTTTAATTGCTGTTTATCGATCTCCAAATAAAAATGTAGGTGAATTCATAAAAGAAACCGCAACGCTTTTAAAAAACCTAAATAATAAGGATAATTTTTTGATATGTGGGGATTTCAATATTAATTTACTTCTTCATAATGCTCAGACGGAGAACTTACTAAACGTAATTTATGGGTCAGGAGGGATACAGTTAATAAGTGGAATTACAAGGGAAGAAGATCGGACGGATAGAAGTACTCAGTCATGCATAGATAATATCTTTATGAAGTTTAAAACTAACGAAATTACTTCGGGAATAGTCAATACGAAAATATCTGACCATTATATCATATGCAGTGCTTTTCGTATAGCGAACCGGAAAATAACTTATTATAAAAATCCTCTGAAATGTGTTTTTGAAGAAGGAAGATTGCAGAACCAAATTAGTAATTATACCTGGAGCAAAGTAAGTAACTCCTCAACGGTAGGAGACGTATATCATCGTTTTCGTTCAGTGTTCCAAAACATATATAAAGATTGCAAAGTGGTGGTGAGTGAGGGGAAAAGGGGATGTAAATATAATCCTAAAAACGAATGGATGAGTCAGAAAATAATTAATTTTATGAAAATCAGAGATCAATACTTTAAACTCAGTAAAGGAAATAGAACTAGCGTGAGATATAAAAATCTGTTCAAAAAATATCGGAATTTAGTTAAAACAGAAATAAGGAATGCCAAGCAGAAGTATTATCAAAGACAAATAGTGATGGCAAACAACGATAGCAAAAAAACATGGGGTATAATCAATAACATTGTTAGTAAAAAAAACAAAACGACAGTAGATGATTTCATTACTAAACATTTTGGGGATAGTTCAACAGTAGCTGAACAATTTAGCGAAAACTTCGTACGTTCGGTAGAAGAGCATAGACACACTTGTGACATTCAGTTACTGAGTACTAACGTTGACAAGTTAAATATGACCTCATTCTTCATTCCACTTGCAAATGTTTCTCAAATAGAAGAAATAATTAACGATCTAAAAATTCACAAAGCACCAGGATGGGACGAGATTAGGGTGAAAGACATTAAACAAAACTCAAAGTTGTTAACTCCTATTTTAACCTGTATGGTCAATCGCTCAATTAAGGAAGCGTGCATCCCTGATGGGCTCAAAAGAGGTATTATTAGACCGATATATAAGAAGGGGGCTCAAAACCAAACCGAAAACTATCGCCCAATAACAATAATGCCTGTAATAGCTAAAATTCTAGAACAGTATATCGGCAAACATTTAAGGAATTACGTGGAAAAAAACAATCTGCTCTATGAAAACCAACACGGATTTAGAGAAAAAAGATCCACCGTTACTTTACTAAGAACGTTTGTAAATGAGATAAACACAGGATTATCGAGGGGGAACCAATTTATAATTACCTTTATAGACTTAGCTAAAGCTTTTGATCTAGTTGACCATGATCTGCTTATTAAAGATTTAGAAGATATGGGCATTGTAAATAATCAATTATTGTGGTTTAAGAATTATTTGCAAAACAGGAGAAGCGTAGTAAAAATTGCAGGTAATATTAGTAATGAAAAAGTGAATCGATATGGAGTAGGTCAGGGTACAATACTGGCTCCTATTCTATTTCTTATATACACGAACTCACATCAAAAATGCAAAGGTTTATGTATTTGCCGATGACATCGCATTATTAATGGAACATAAAAATCTAGAGATGGCGAAAAAATTACTGCAGCAGGATGTCGATAATCTCAGTAAATGGGCGCATGACAGGAGGTTATGTATAAATGTAAATAAATCAAAACTACTCCATATTCGTAATATCTCTAAACATATGAGTCACCACCCGCGAATCAGTATACATAATAATGAATGCTTACATGAACGGTACGGGAATAAAATCACTCACCCATGTTCATGTCCACCTCTAGTGAATGTAACAGATTTTAAATATCTAGGAATATATATCGATAAATCATTGAACTGAAAAAAGCACATACAAAACTTAAATTCGAAAATAAGACAGTCAATTCCAGCGTTATATAAACTGAAGACGGTTCTTTCATATGGAACATTACGGATATACTTTAATGCATTAATAATGTCTAGAATTTTATATGGGATCCAAATATGGGGTGAGGCTAAAAAAACGGAAATCAATAAAATAGGCAAAATTCAGAAAAGGGGTTTGAAACTTATACTACCTCATTGGAAACGGAGTGATACTACATCAACCTGGTGGAAGGAAAATAATGAAATGTCTCCCAAAATGCATTATTATTATTACAGATTACTTGAATTTAAATGCAATAACGTAAAGTTACCTTCCAGACCAAAAACTCGACTAACAAGGAATCAAAATAATACCTGTTACATTCATCCTAGAGGGGTAAATCTACGAATCAACAATACAGATGATTCGGTTTTAATTAAATTAATGAGTACTATGCCCAGTCATATAATAAACGAAAAACAAATTGGTGTATGGAAGAGGGAAGTAAGGAAGTGGTTGAAAGAATGGTGCAAAGATTAAGGAATTTTGCTGCATCCTCCTTTCCATTTATTTTTTATTGCTGCATTTTTAGGGCTCTTTTAGACCATCTATTTACCAGTTTCCCTTCTTTTTCTTTCCTGTATATTAATGTAATATGTAAGCGGTCCCTATGTACGGGTGTATTGTTGTGGTATATAATTGCGTTGATTGATATATTTTATTTATTTTTATTTTTTATTTTTTTGGTTTAATACGTTCGATCTAAGTAGTAAGAATGATCAATTGTAATTTTATTTACTAGAATAAACGATAATCAGAGTGTTGGGCACTCACGCAACGGGCATACTTGCCCAGTGAGACCCACAACTTATTTATTTAAATAAAAAAAAAAAAAAAAAAAAAAAAAAAAAAAAAAAAAGAGAAATCAAAGTAACTAAGAATCAGACTATCAAAACATATCTACGCGGATTAACTAATGATGGTGGAACTAACTACTCACTTTGGAAAACTAGTAAAAGGATTAAAAGACCGATTATACAGAGTTCACCTATAAAGGACATAGATGGCAAATGGGCTAGAAGTAGTGAGCAAAAAGCATTACAATTTGTTCGGTATTTAGAAGGTATTTTTCAACTTAATACGGAACAAAGTGATGAAACGCTTCGTGAAGTAAAGCCAAAAATAGAAAGTGAACAATCTTCCAACGAAATTAAACATAAAGAGGAAATAATAAAACTAACAACACCAGCAGAAGTAATGCTTGAAATCAAGAATAATATTAACTCCAGAAAAGCACCCGGATATGACCTTATTACGGGTGAAGTATTAAAGCAGCTACCAAAGAAAGCTATAGTTAAGTTAACAAATATTATCAACGCAACATTCAAATTAGGATATGTACCCAGTCTGTGGAAGGTAGCTGAGGTAATAATGATACCAAAACCAGGGAAATCACCATATGAAGTGACATCTTACAGGCCAATTTCATTATTACCCGTTATGTCAAAATTGTTTGAAAAATTGTTATTGAAAAGGCTGCAACCAATAATAGAAGCGAACAATTTGATACCACAACATCAATTTGGTTTCAGGAAAAAACATTCTACTATCGACCAGTTACATAGAGTAACCGATGTAATAGAAAAAACGCTTGAAGAAAAGAAGATATGTTCCGCAATATTTTTAGATGTTGCACAAGCGTTTGATAAAGTGTGGCATGATGGGCTCATTTGGAAGCTTAAAACAATGCTGCCTTGCCAATTCACTAACATTATCGAATCATATATATCAAATAGATACTTTCGAGTCAAACAAGAAGGCATATATACTGAAATACGAGAAATAAAAGCTGGCGTGTCGCAGGGAAGTGTACTGGGGCCAATACTGTACCTTCTATACACTTCTGACTTACCGATAGCTGAAAGTAATGCAGTCGCAGCTACGTATGCTGATGACACGGCGATCCTAGCAGTAGGCAATAATAATGAAGAAGCAACATTTAAGCTACAAGTAGCCATCGACAAAGTACAAAACTGGACAAAAAAATGGAAAATTAAACTCAATGAAAGCAAGTCAATTCATATTGTTTTTACAAACAGAAAAATTACTCCGATCCCAGTATTTATAAACGGTCAGGTAGTGCAATTGAACAACTCAGCTAAGTATTTAGGAATGACATTGGATGCAAAATTAAGATGGAAAACGCATGTTAAAAAAAAGAGGGAAGAACTGGGCATCAGATATAAAGACATGTATTGGTTATTAGGAAGGAATTCCGAATTAACAGTACAAAATAAATTATTACTTTATAATCAAGTGCTAAAACCTGTATGGAGCTATGGAATCCAATTATGGGCGTGTACCAAAAATTCCAACATTCAGATTATACAACGGTTCCAAAATAAAGTACTTAGAAATATTGTTAATGCTCCATGGTACATCAGGAATAACAACCTCCACAGGGATTTAAATATTGAGCCAGTAAAAGATGTCGTTAAAAAGTTTGCAAAAAAACACGAAGAAAGATTAAGTAAGCACATTAATGCTGAAGCAGCGCAGCTCTTGGATCACTCGGATGCGGTTAGAAGACTGAAAAAGACGAAACCATTTGAGCTTGTATAATAAAGAAATTTGTACCATATATAATTCATATTAATTAACGTAAACTAAGCGACCGCAGTGGGTATATGCTTAGTAGTATAATAGTATAAATATTAAGTTAAGTTAGCATTAAATTACTGATTAGTCTATAGACTAGATTGTAATGTTAATACATACCCGTTAGGGGCTGTAAAAATAAAAAAAAAAAAAAAAAAAATATTCTGTGTTCAATGCACTTCATTTATATTACTTTGCACCTTCTAAATATTTACAAATATCGCGATGTATAAAATAACTTTTAATTTTATCTGAATAGGCCTAAATGAAAACTAAACAACATAACTCTCATTACAGTATTACCATAGCAAGCATTTAACCTGTATGTTCAGAGATCAGACCGTGTATATATCTCATTCAAATAATGCAAACCCCTCTTGCACTCGTAGCATACTCCCAACAAGTAATATAGAGGCAGTACACTTCTGCTGAAATTTGCAAGCAGCTAATATTAAACTGGAATCAATAAACCATCAGAATTTTACGAGAAACTCGCGCTTCTTGCAATGCAGGTGTACCGTACGCCTGCATTGCAAGATGCGTGCGTTTAACTCCTAAAATTCTGATGGTTTATTAATTCCGATTTAATATTAGCTATCACCAATTTCTACAGAAGTGAACTACCTATATATTACAGATCCATACAAAAAATGTTTTCACTATATTTAACATCATAGTAATTCTGTTGATTTAGGAAAACTGTTCCACTGGGAGTTTTTATTTGAGGGGCATTTTGTGTGACAACTTAAACTTTGATAATAATTCTATTATATTTGAAAAAGGTAAAGCTTTATTTAATTATAATTTAATTAGAAACCTAGAAAATGTCAATACACCTCATTGACTAAATCAAATAAAACCAAAAGTATATATTTTATTAAATTGATATGTTATATTACATATTGCAGAACTACTGATTATAAATATTTAAACTATGTATACAAATTAGCCCAGGATGAGGGATAAAAATATGCACATGATTCATGTATATCTATAATCCGTCCCATTTCAAAATCTGAACATTTTTAGAAATTGAAATCAAATTAATACCGTTAGAATTAAATCGAGAGAGTAGCTAAGTTATCACCTCATTCACTTTCCCCATCACTATATAACATAATGTCCTGTTTATTCCTCCTTCTTCAAAGTTTTAGTCAGAAAAAACTGATTTAAGTTTCCATCTTTTTAATAAGGTGTTTGCAATACATATAAGTGCACAGTATTTCTATTTATTCAAAAAAATGTATTTTTCATGTAGAGATTGATCAGGCACCTCTTGTTTAGATGATAGGGTTTAGAGAAATTAACATACTACTACTCACAGGTATGCATCCAATGTACCACAATAAAAGGTGAGTCCATCACAAGTATTCCAATATATTCATGCAATGCTACTTTTTAATCGCTTGATTTTGTTGCTTCAAGCTCCAAATTTTTACAAGTTGGAGACTTTTTGAAATGTATTGTTCATGTAAAATGATTGGTGCAAATTACACTTTAATAAAGGATAAACAAAGATGTATAACAAATTTATCCTTGATTACTAATCTATATAATTTTATTTTCATGAAATTCATAGCTGGTGAGTAAGATTTTATGGAATTAATATATTCAGCTGTCAGCGACCTTATGTTTTACAAATAAAAACTGCATCAATAAACCGCAATATTCCAGCTGATATTATATTAGAATCAAGTCTAAATTTCATGTCAACAGGCCTAATTAGAAACCAATTACAAAATATTTATCCTGCACCTTCAGAAATCAGACATTTTATATAACTCATTCAAAAAACTCTCGCCTAATACTTGTGGCATACCCACAATTTCACATCACACAAATGTTGTCATTATGGTGTACCTACATTGCATAAAGTGTGTTTCTAACTTCTAATATTCTGATGGCATATTGATTCCAGTTTAATGTAAGCTATTGGCAATTTCAGTAGAAATGAACTGCCTCTCTATTACTGTTTCAGTATATTTATCACTGTTGGCGATAAAATTTTTTCATTTTTTTATATTTTCATTTTTATATGCTAATATGTTTCATATTATTTTATACATTAAATTCCAGTTAAAATTAAAAACTTTATTAGAAAGAAAAGTCAAAAAAGAAATAACATCTCAGTCATATATAAAGCAATATATAATCATTTATGTAAACTAGTTCGAAAATAAATTAATCATAGAGAGAAATAACCAGTGGAATAAATTTTTAAAAGACTAACATCGGAGGATAACTCTTTGTGGAAACTGAATAAATATTTTTGTAGAAATCATGCGGAACTGACGCCGATCAAAACACCAAATACAAACAATGAATATGCGTATGATCCCAAAAGTAAGGCAATCATTTTAGTAGAACACTTTAGCAAAATACAAAAACAAGATATCAAAGATTATCTACTCATAATAATTTACTGAACATTAGAAGGACCATAAATAAGTACTTCGTGACAAAAAACGCAACAAATAATTATATAACTAGCCCAAAAGCGAAGTAAATACACTTATTAAAAGCCTAAAAAACAAAAATTCTGTAGAACACGATAAAATTAGCACTAAAATGATAAAGAATTTACCAATAAGAGCAAAAACGGCTCTTGTTTGCTTATTCAACTCATGTTTTAGATTAGCTATTTTCCGTTACAATGGTAAGTCTCGCAGACAGTATACCTAAGCCCGGTAAGGATGCTTCCCTGGCCGAAAACATTAGCCTCAACAGCTTACTAAGTAGTATAAGTAAATTATTCGAAAAGATTATACTTACAAGATTAAGAAAGCACAGCGATGAGAATAATATAATATGCGATAATCAATTTGGTTTCCGACCTAAACTTAGTACAACCATACCATTAACTAAAACCTGTGATAAAATTACTGACAATTTCAATCTAAACAAACATACAGGAGTATTACTAATAGACATTGAAAAAGCTTTTGACATCACATGGATAAAAGGTACAATATTTAAACTAATTCAACTTAAGTATCCTTATTCTTTAATATGTATAGTGAAATCATATCTTTTAAACAGAAAATACAATGTCAAAGTGAATAATTATGAGTCACCCTCAGAGCACATAACTGCTGGTGTACTGTAAAGGGAGCATTTTAGGACCGTATTTATTTATAATATTTTTAAACGATATTCCTAAAATCAAAGTGTCTGAAATATACCTATATGCAGATGATACTGCAATAGTAGCATCATCCTATAGAACAGACACAATAACAAATAGACTGCAAAGAGCAGTTGACACATTAATAAAATATTTTAAAAAGTGGTAGGTTAAAATAAACAACAATAAAACGGAAGCCATTTTATTTACTAGAAGACGACCATGTATACGAAAAGAGGTAAACATCCAAGACAGACAGGTGAAATGGAAGGATCAAATCCAGTACCTAGGCCTAACACTTGGTAAAAGATTAATTTTCACGAAACTTATCAAAAATAAAGCTATAAAAGCTCAAAAAGAGATTTGTTGTCTATAACCATTTTTTAATAGAAAACCCCATTTAACACCTGAAAACAAACTTATTATCTATAAACAAATCATCCTTTCCAAAATATTATATGCAGTACCAGTTTGGTCGTCTACCAGTAAAAATAATATTCAAGAACTCCAAAGAATTCAAAATCACTGTCTACGAATAGTACTTCACGATACATAACATCAACACTATGCACAAATATGTAAAAATACCGTACATTCAGGAAATAATTACAGAGAACACCCGGAAATTTTTTGAAATGTGCAGTACATTTGACTTAATATTAATAAATAATATAGGTTCCTATGATTATCAAACTAGATACAAAAAATATAAACATAGAAAGATAAAGCACATACTATTAACCTAAAGGAATAATTCTATGAAACTCTTGTGTTTGGCGATTGTATAATGTCTAAGTTATACATTTTGCATCTCCTATTAATGTTAAGCAAGTTGCAGATTTCGATCTCTCGACGCGTACGTAATATTCGTTATAGAGTAAATTAGTATAAATCTTCCTTTATTTTCTAGAAAGGTTACTTACGCATGTATGCATGTTTTTTTTTATTGTTTTCCCGCAAACTAAATTTAGTTATGTACAACTAATAATAAGAAAATGTATAACAGACGCGCCTTTACCAGTAAGAAACACTCGTTTTCGGTACGGATAAAACAAAATCCAAATGTGTATATTACTGTAAAGAAGTGTACAAATATACAGTTGTTCATATTTATGTTATATGTTAATCTATTTTTCTACAATTCTCTAAGAGACCTAAAATTAAAATAACATCTGAGCAGTATGTATTAATGGGAAAAGCTTATTTGTGTCAAAAGTGTATTCCTCTGCAGACTCTTCCTGAAACCATACATGTAATCAAGTATGGATGAATCATGATATCTGTATAATTAGATTCACAATAATTAAAGGACATCCTTTATTTCTTTTTGAATGATCATTTGATTATTTTTATCCTGCAATTAATACAATCACGCGGCAGTTTAATGTAAGCCACATCTATGCTGCTGCATTGTTTTTATTTCCGTTTGATTATTATAACTTACAAGTGATCGGGAACCATGATCTTGTTTTGATGGCAGGATTTAGAAAAATTAACAAATGGTAAGCATTAGGATACATATATAAAGTCCTGTAAATTTGTAGTACCCTAATACTCACTAATATGCATCCAATGCAACGCACTAACTGGTGCGCCCAACACAAGAATTCCAATATATTCATGTATTACTGCTTTGTAAGCACTTCATTTTGCTGCATCATGTTTTAATTTTTAACAAGTTTGGAAAGTTTTTGAAAAGTAATATTCTTATAATTTGAGCATAAATGAAAAGTTTTTATTAATGTATAAAAAATGTATTCTTGATTAGTAATTTAAATAATTTCATTTTTATGAAACTCATAGGTAGTAAGTATGATTTCTAGAATTAATAATTTAGCTTTTATCACCCTTATGTTATACGATTATCAACTGCAGCAATAAACTCATATATATACGAGCTGATGATATATTGGTATCGATTTCTACATATAGTAGTATATTCTGTGTTCAATGGACTTCATGTGTATTACTTGGCACCTTCTAAATAAACAAAATTATTCAATGATACATAATAAGTCTCAATTCCATCTCAGTAGGCCTAAATGAAAACCAAACTATGTAATGTACATGTCAGTATTAACATTACTAGCATTTAACCTGCATGCTTAGAGTTCAGACAATTTATGTAACTCATTCACATGATGCAAACTCTCGCCTAGCACTTGTGACATACCCACAATTTCACATCAGACATATGTTGTGATCATAGTGCACCTACATTACATGATGGGTATGATTAATTTCTAAAATTCTGATGGTATACTGATTCCAGTTTAGTATTAGCTGCTAGCAATTTCAGCAGAAGTGTACTGCCTCTATATTACTGATCCATTCAAAAAATATTTTCCCCATTTTTAACATCATAGTATTTCTGTTTATTGAGGAAAAATGTTTCGCAGCGAGATTTATTAGAGGGACATTTTGTGTGACTGCTTAAATGTTTGATAATAATTCTGTTGTATTTAAAAAATGTGAAGCCTTAAAATTTAATTCTAATCAACTGAATACATTTTTATAATGTTATCCAAGTCGCTCCCAACTTCACTCTGTGTGAAATAGTTAGGTACCAGAGAAATCTGGGAAAGTAAATCCGAGCGAAGTAAAGGAACTGCCCCTCCACCCTACATGGGTATACATTTTTTAATCTTATTCAAACATGGATGGATATTAATCCAGATTTTTCTTATTATGTCTTTAATTAAATAGACTACTATATTACACATTGCAGTATTACTGATTATTAATATTTAAACTATGTATGTAAATTAGCCCAGTAATTTATAATGTAATACCATATTACCAAGGATTATAATGTACACATGATTCATGTATATATAATATCCGTGTTATTTTCAATTATGAAAATTTTTGGAAATGAAAATCACATCAATATTGTTAGGATTGAATAAAGAGAGAAGATAATTTTCCACCTCATTCGTCTTTACAATTCCTACATCACATTAATTCCTTTTTTCATACCTCTTCTTCAAAATTTGAGTTGGTATGAACCCCATTTAAGTTACTAGCTTATCAACAAAGGTTTTCAACATGCATAAATATATAACAAATAAACCATACTTACATCTGTAGGCTAAAACATTCTTTCTTCTTCTTCTTCTTCTCGTTTCGGCCAACTATGAACGACGTAATTTCAATTGTAGTTCTTTCTTTTGGACTTTATTTGCGTCCAATATTCCTACATTCGTTCACTATGGCCCGTGTCTCTTTCCAGTGTCCATGATGTACTTTTTCGTATTTTCGGTTTTTCTTTAAATTGCTTTCCTCCTATTAAATCTGTCAGATTAACACAGTTTTGAATATCCTCAACTGTGATTTTCATTTCCCTCATGTCCTGCTCTGTTTCTTTGAACCAATTCCATTTTATATTCTGTTACTTAGTCTTGTGTTGTTCATTCTCATGATAAGTCCATTATAACCAATTCTCCTTTTTCTAATTTATTGTGTTATATTTTCATGATTAGTGTATATTTCACTGTTATGTCTTCTCCTGTAGATGTTATTTTCTTTAACTGGATCAAAATTTTTTCTTACTATCTTCCTTTCCTTGATTTCTAGTTTTTCTATGAGGAAAATGAAGTGTTTGTCACTGTTTCGAATGTACGGTAGTTTCTGCGTTAATATTTCTGATAGCAGTTTATCAGCGTTACTCAGATAACAGCTTATCATCGGTATTCATCGTGTTACGCCGCTTTCTATTAAAGTAAGAATATTCTAATTTTATATCTATCGCTCATTTTTAAAATAAATCCACTCGTGGTAAAATGCCTAGAGAAAAAAAAGCAAAGCGACAACTTAGTAGTACTAGTATCGAAGTTGCAAATGAGGAGCAATTGTCGCAAGGAATTAAATCGTTAAAAAATGACATGGAAGAGTTTAAAAAATTTTTCAATTTTTTGTCTGAGAAGTACGACGAGATATTACAAAGTAATAATTCGTTTAAAAATGAAATCAAGGCGCTTCGAGACCAGGTGTCCGTACTTACGGATGAAGTCCGTAAAAAAGACAAGGAAATCATTGAATTAAAAGTCACGATTCACGAACTAGAGCAGTATAATAGGAGAGAAAATATCGAGCTTCATGGAGTCTCCGAGATGGAAAATGAAAATCTGCCCAACATACTGATACAGATTGGAAAAAAACTAGATGTAAATATACAACCAGAAGACATTGAAGCAATACACCGAGTGCCGTCGAGGAACACGAAATTACCACGTCCCATTATTGCGAAACCAGGTAGGAGAATCGCTGATTTGTTATTGCAAAACAGGAAAAAAGGCTCAATACTAGATAAGGACATAACATGCGAGAATACTCAGTTGAAAATATTCATAAACGAAAATTTGACGCCGTATTATAAACAGTTATTCTGGAAAACAAAACAACATGCCAGACTCCTACACTACAATTTTGCGTGGACTAAACGTGGCAAAATTTTCGTAAAGAAGAATGCGGAGGATCGAGTGATCAGAATGAGGAACGACGAAGAGCTGAATAAATTACTATAAGTTTTAAACAAAAAATATTGCGCATGTATAGCTTTTTAAGCTCCGTTACTATTTTCGTTAATGTTATAGCACTAAATAATAACCTTAACGATGTTGGAATTAGCTATCTATACGCTCAAATAAGGTGCGCATCCTACTCCGTCTTTCATGTGTTCTTATTAAACGTCCTATTCTTAAGCTTCATGTATCCATTACCTCACTCGCTATCGGGTACGTACGGTTCTTTTATTACGTGGCCCACTTCACCCAGGTTCAGTTTATTCCAGACATCAACAAACTTTTATTCTCGTCATCATGTGCACTCCACTAGTAAAATGTGCTAATTACGGAGATTTAGCCGACTGGCATAAAACGGTTACTGAGCTTTTCCAGGTAAATAAAGTAATGTACGAAAAAAGTGTTCTGCACCTACTGCATTTAAATATAAGAAGTGTGAGGCTTCATTGGGACGAATTTAACACTTATATCGACAACATACCAATTAGTATAATCGTGTTAACTGAAATAAATGCAAGTAGTGAAGAGACGAATTTATATAATATACCTGGGTTTACCAAATTTGTCACTGCTAAACCCCCTAAATATAATGGGGGGATTATAATATTCGTTTCAAATAATTTTAAATCCAAACTGATCACAGCGGATAGGAAGACGTGTGATTCTCTGACAGTGGAAATAGAGATAAATCCAAATAAGCTAATGTATCTAGTAGCGATTTACAGGTCACCTAGTAAAAATGCTTCTGAATTTTTAGGTAACCTCAGGCAGTTACTTGCGGTAGCCGGGTCGAAAAAAGACTTCATAATATGTGGTGACCTCAACATTGATCTACTTACACGGCATAGACTCAGGGAGAATCTACTAAACGTTATAAGCGGTAGTGGAGCAATGCAGTTAATAAATGGCATTACTCGGGAAGAATTGCGTGCAGGGCGTCTTTCTCAGACATGTATTGACCATATTTTTATACGGTCTGCTTACAAAGAGATAGCCTCTGGGATTATAGAAACGCAAATTTCAGACCACTACATTACATGTTGTGCTATTAAAATTCAGAACAAGTACAGCGATGGCCTAATACATTCAAAAACCAAGTTTTTAGACGAGTCATTAGTACTTAGGAACATTCGTAGTTACCATTGGTCAAAAATAATGCAGTTAAATGACTCGGAGAGCATATACACTCATATTTGGTCAGCTTTTAGAGATATATACAATAACAGCAGTATACTCTTAAAATGCAGAGAAAATAAATATAGGCCGAAAAATGCATGGTTAAATAGGAAAATAATAAATTTCATGCGTATAAGAGACATCTATTTCAGGCGCTCTAAAAATAATCCAACCAATGTTAGGTACAAAAATTTATATAAAAAATATCGCAACATGACTAAAAACGAAATAAGGACAGCTAAAAATTTATATTACAGGGGAAAACTGGAAAAAGCGAAAAACGATATAGGAACTAGCTGGGAAATAATTAATAGCCTTATCAATAATAAGAACAGAACGCCGGTAGATAGAATTATAGAGAAAGCCTTTAAAAGCTCAACAAACATAGTAGAAGATTTTAGCAAATATTTCGTAAATTGTGTAAAGAATAAGATTCATGAGTGTGACACCCAAATGCTAAATCGCAGTTTAGGATACCATGATAAAGTAAATTTCTACATCCCGATAGCAGCAATTAATAACGTCGAACAAATAATTCAAAACCTTAGAATCGATAAAGCCCCAGGGTGGGATGACATAAGAAGTAAGGATATTAAAAATAATAAACAAATTTTTTCACCCTTAATAACGAAATTAATAAATTGCTCCTTACGAGAAGGGAGGTTTCCTCAGGGGCTAAAAACCGGAGTCATAAGACCTATACACAAAAAAGGCAGTCACACATTACATGAGAATTACAGACCAATAACCATAGTATCCTCAATAGCTAAAATTGTGGAACTCTATGTAGGAAAGCATTTAAGAGAATATATGGAAAACAATGATTATTTGTACAAAAACCAGTTCGGTTTTAGGAAAAATAAATCTACAATTTCAGTACTTAGAACAATGGTAAAACAGGTAAACGAAGGGTTAGCTAAGGGAGAACAGTTTTTAATAGCTTTTATCGACTTAACCAAAGCCTTCGATGTAGTAAATCATAAGAAGTTAATCTCTGACCTAGACGGATTTGGCATAAAGCAAGCTCAAAAGAAATGGTTTATAGACTATATAACAAATAGAGCAAGTGTGGTTAAGATTAATGGAAAATTAAGTTCCAAAGTAAATTTAAAATATGGGGTAGGTCAGGGGACAGTTTTATCTCCATTACTTTTTCTAATTTATACGAACTCTTTAATAGAATACATCAAGAACTCCAACGTTTTCGCATATGCAGATGACATAGCTCTGGTTATAAGTCATAAGGATATTAAAATCGCCGAAAAACTTCTGCAAGAAGATGTTGATATTTTAGGAAAATGGGCCCACGATAGAGCTTTAATTATAAATGGTGTGAAGTCGAGAATCATGTATATAAGAACCCCAAGCAGGTATAGGAAATACGATCCAAAAATTATACTTCATTCAATTCAGTGTTTACATATGAACGATATAAATACGCAAAGCTGCTCTTGTGACCCTTTAGAAACTGTTAATAAATATAAATATCTTGGGCTGACATTAGATCAAACACTAAATTGGAAAAATCATATTGAAGAAATATTGAATAAAACAAGGCAAGCTATTCCGGCACTTTTCAGACTTAAACTAATGCTGCCTTATAAGACAGTACGAATGTTCTTTGAAGCGGTAATCATGGCCAGAATTAGGTATGGCATACAGGTGTGGGGAGAAGCAAAGGAAGGAGAAATGAAGAAAATAAGCAAATTACAGCGTAGGTGTTTGAAAATAATTCTGCCTCGCTGTGTGGCAGGTAAAAATGGCGCTTCATGGTGGAAGGAAAACAAAGAGTTATCACCGAAAATGATGTACTATTATCATAGATTGTATGAATACAAAACTCAAAGGACACTTTTACCTAGTATAAATAGAGAACGGGCAACGAGAAGTTCTAAAAGTACGTACTTTATGTGGCCGAAAGGCATAAACAGTAAAATCGATAATGTTGATGAGTTGGTACTGATGAAACTAGTAGATGCTATACCACGTGATATACTTAACGAATTGAAAATAGGGCTGTGGAAGAATAAAGTTAAATTGTGGTTGATAGAATGGTGCACGCAGTAGGCGAATCAATTCCAAATGTTAAAAACACGTAATTTCCCACTTCAAATGCGGGATCCTTCCCGATTAAAACCTTTTTATCCGTTATACTCCTTTATACTCCTTTATCCGTTATCATGTTAATAGTTAAGTTTCAAATTCTGAGGAAAACGGGATCTATGTACCAAATAACTTGCGTACAAGAAGCTTTTTTAATTCAAAATATACGTAAACCTAATAACCCATTATCAATGTATTCCCCGTCGGAATAGGCGTTACGTTAATACCGTTAGATGTAAATATGTAACTTTATATCAATGTACTATAGAAACATTTGTATATTTTAAGTAACTTTGTTAATAAACGTTGATAGGCTGATTGGGCACTCGCACTACGGGCAGCATTGCTCAGCGAGACCCTCAACTTATTTATAATAAAAAAAAAAAAAAAAAAAAAAAAAAAAACTCTTTTTTATTTAATATAAGACACTCTGACGCATAACGCGCTTATGGCAGAACTCACGTGTTATAGTGCCTAAGTTTAGCATTAAAGGACAAAGGCTTTTCCTGTAAATTTCTTTTGTCAATCGGTATGCTATTTCCTCCTTTATTGACTCGAGCTCCTATCGCTAGCTTTTCAGACATATTCACTTCTATCCATTCTCTTAAATATTAAAATTGTTCTACTCTGTTAATTCTATTGGAACCTAAGTTTAGCCATTCTGGTGCTTCCTTCGCATTGGTCATAACCATTGTTTCCTCAAAAGAGATCCGTAACCCTGTTTTTGCAGCTTGTGTGCTTAACTTACTTATTTGCATTTCCCCTACCATTGTATAATTTGACAAGATCACTAGGTCATCTGCAAAATCCAGGCAGTCCACCTTAATTCCTTTATTTTTATATCCTATCGTGATCCCGCTGTCCAAATTTTCCTTATTCATTTCTTTACAACATTCGCGAATAATCTTTTCCAGTACACACTTAAACAGTAGGAGCGACAGTACATCCCCTTGCCGCACTCCAGTATTGATTTTGAAGGCCTCGGAAATTCCCCCCCCCCCGAAATTTTACCTTTGTTGTGGTGTTTTTTAACGTTTGTTCTTCTATGTATACGCCATTACTTCTAATGCACACTACTTTATTTAATATATATATAAATTTTATGAAAAAAAAAAGAAATTGACCATGGGAATATTAGACTAATTATGGTCATAGGTTTACGTGTATTGTGAAAAACCACTGAGCAAAGTTATATAAATCATTATAAAAATTTAAGGTTCTACTTGAAATTTAGAAACATGCTTTTATTATCAGTTAAAGAATTTTGCAATAATAACTTGATACATCTCAAATTATAGGTGATTGCTCTCAAATATTTATTCAGTTCAGTTGCAGCTAACTATTAGTGAATACAACATATCATGTCTTAAAACATAACAAACTACTTTGAGATTACTTTAAATTTAATTTTTGTTAAATGAGATTATTCTATGTAAGAGTAAATTTCATAAAGAATTTTATACGTTACTCCGGCTCTCTGCAATTTTCTAAGAGACCTGAAATTAAAATAACACCTGGCTAATACATATTAACTCGAGAAGCTTATTTGAATTAAAAGTTTATTCCTCTGTACTCTCGTTCTGAAAGCACAAATATAATCAGGTGTATATGAATCATGAGATTTTTATTATTAGATTGACAATAATGGAAGGGACATTTTTTATTAATTTTTCAATGCTCATTTGATCAATTTGATTCTGCAATTAGTGCCACGTCACAGCAATTTGTTGTAAGCAGCATCTGAGCTGCTGTATTGTTTTTATTTCCGTTTTAATTATTATGACTTACAAGTGATCAAGTCCTGCAAATTTGTAGTACCCTAATGCTCACTAATATACATCCAATGCAACGCACTAACTGGTGCGCTCATCACAAAAATTCCAATATATCCATGCACTACTGCTTCGTAAGCACTCGATTTTACTGCTTCACGCTTTAATTTTTAACAAGTTTGGAAAGTTTTTGAAAAGTAATGTTCTAGTAATTTGATTGTTGCAAATTACATTTGAATACAACATAAACAAATAATTTTTATTAATGTACAAAAAATTTATTCTTGATCACTAATTAAAATAATTTTATTTTCATGAAATTCGTAGATAGTAAGTATGATTTCATGGAATTAATACATTTAGCTGTTAGCAAACTAATATATTACAATCACCCATTGCAGCAATAAACTGCTTCATTTCAGTTTATATTATATTGGGTTCGTCTTCTATATGTAGTAGTATATTCTGTGTTTAATGAACTTCATTTGAATAACTTGGCACTTTATAAATAAACACATATATTGAAAGCCACATAATAAGTCTAAATTTCATATCAACGGGCCTAATTAAAAATCTAACTATGTATGACACATTACAGTATTACTATTACAAAATATTTATCCTGCATGTTCAGGGATTAGACCTTTCATATAACTCATTCACATAATGCAAACTCTCACCATGCATTTATGGCATACCTACAATTTCATATCCAGTAAATGTTGTGATCATGGTGTACCTGCATTGTATGAAGCGTGCGGACTATCTTCTAAATTTCTGATTGTATATTGATTCCAGTTAAATATTAGCTATTAGCAATTTCAGCAGAAGTAATCTGCTTTTATATTACTGATCCGATTAAATAAAAAATTTCACCGTATTTAACATCATGGTGTTTCTGTTCATTCAGCAAAAATTATTTACTAAAAGATTTAATTTGAGGGACATTTTATGTAACTACTCAAATGATCGATAATAATTCTATTATATTTGAAAAAGGTAAAGCTTTAAAATTTAATTATAATTTAATTAGAATCCTAGAAAATGGAATTTAATATTGTTGTGTATACCAGAACTACTAAAAATGTCTTTAGCTCAATGTTATCAAGTTCTCTAAGATGATGTTTGGATTTTGTAGAATACTTCTCATTCATTACACTTAATTGTTTGTTTGTGTTCTGAATAATATGTTGTAATATGTTATCACTGAAAAGTAAGCTCCAAATGGATAATGGATTGGTGACCTCACCAACCATTCTTGCTCTTGCTTTTAGTGTGGGAACTTTTATTACAATATTGTGTTTTCCTGTTCTAGACAATGGGCGAACTTCCGACGTACACCATTTGTACCGATTTTTACCATATATGTATAACGTTTATCACTATCACTTACTCCGTCTTCAACATTTTCTTCATTGTCGTCTGAGTCAGGTAACTCTGAATTGGTATCGTGTTCTGATTTAATGTTATAGCCTTCTGTCTCACTATCTATATCACTACCGCAGTCACATTCATCGAACCATTTTGAAATAGTTTCTTCATAATTTAAATTGCCTAAACGCACACGTTTCGATAGTCCGGCCATATTTCACAAACATTTCCGCACGCAAAACTATTACACGAACAGTGCGGCGTCGTCTGAAAAATTGCGATTGAAATTATTTCCATCATAACTTCTAAGAAAATATCGCAAACTCATCACAAATATGGTCGTTTATCACGGACCAATAGAGGAAGGATTAGGTAACAGGAGAAGTGTGTGGGTTGTTTAATTAAGCAATGAGAAATAATTATTTATATCCAACCGTCTGTCAGACGACGCCGGACTAGTTAAGGGTTAATAAAAGATAACATCAATGTTTCTAGAACATTTATATAATGCTACTATAAAGCACAAATTACTCTGCCCTAACAGGATATTATAAAATTTCCCTCGGCTCAATGTTTCTTGGCACAGCATCTAACCGACGCGCACTCGCCTCGAATTCATATAGTACTCTCCGCTATTAGCCGCCACCAACAGTATACACCCACACAGTCTCACCCCGACACAACCGTCCGTTCGATCACTCACAGGAATTTTAGTTTTAACCGATAAGCATCTTTGATACCCACGATTCACGATTACGTCGAATAAAACACGGTGTTCAATAAATCGCGAATTAATGATTTAACAGGAGAAAAAATTTTCTAATTTGTACACCGCTAAAAGATCGTGCTCCCGGTACTGAATCCGTCACACTTTATTACATCAATTTCCATCCAATACTCCTTCAAAATTTTAGTCAGAATAAACTGTATTTATGTTACTAGCTTTCCAATAAAGAGTTTTCAATACATATATGTAAGTTCATAACATTTCTTTTTTTTCAACAAGTTTATTTGTTATCATTCGCAATCTAGCGAAAAACTGTATTTGTTAGATTAATGTTTCACAACAGAAATGATACATATCCAAAAACTTAATCGAACTACATCTATAAGCTAAAACATTCTCTATATACGCCAATAATTTTAATAAACAGTATTTAATTTAATATATGTGATTTTTCTGAAGAAAAAAAAGAAATCGACTATGGAAATATCAGATTAATTATGGTCATAGGAAAACCATCGAGCTCAGTTAATTAAATCAAGTAAAAAGTTTAAAGTTCTACTAGGGATTTAGAAACATGCTTTTATTATCAGTTGAAGAATCTTTCCATAATAAATTGACATATCTCAAACTAATGTGATTGCCATTAAGTATTCCTTCCGTTCAGTTATAGGTAACTCTTAGTCAACCCAATGTATTATGTCTTCAAATATAATTCATTAATTTGGTATTCTACTGATTTAATATTTGGTAAATAAGTTTATTCCATGTAAGTGTAAATTTCATAACGAATTTTATGTTACTCCAGTTTCCTACAGTTCTCTAAGAGACCTAAAATTAAATTAACATCTGAGTAATAAGTATTAACTAGAAATGCCTATCTCATAAACAGGTATAATCAGGTATATATGAATCATGAAATTTTCATAATTAAATTGACAATAATTTTATCCTACAATTAGTGTAATAACACAGCAGTTTATGGTGAGCAACGTCTGAGTTGCCGCAATATTTTTATTTCCATTTGATTATTATGACATACAAGTGATGGGGAACGTCTTGGTTAGATGACAGGTTTTAGAGAAATTAGCATATAGTAAGCATTAGGACACATATTGAAAATACGATGCAACACACTAACCAGTGAGTCCATATTAAGTATACCAATATATATTAATGTGTTACCACTTTTTAAGCACTTGATTTTGCTGCTGCAAACTACAATATATAACAAGTTGGACCGTTTTTGAAATGTAATATTCATATAATTTGATTGTTGCAAATAACACGTTATAACAGTATAAACAAAGGGTTTTTATTAATGTATAACAAATTTATGGATGACTACTAATTTATATACTTTTATTTTCTTCATGAAATTCATAGATAGTAAGTATGAATTCATGGAATTAATACATTTAGCTAAACCTCGTGTTTTACAATCACAAACTACAGCAATAAACTGCTATATTCCAGCTGATATTATATTGGAACCAAGTTATACATGTAATAGTATGTTCTGTTTTAAGGAACATCATATACACAATTTTGACCTACTAAATAAACACAAATATTGAAAGCTACAAATTTCACATCTACAGGCTTAATTAAAAACTGAACTATATATGACGCATTACAGTATTCTATTACAAAATATTCATCCTGCATGTTCAAAGATCAGTCATTTTTTATAACTCATTCACATGATGCAAACTCTCGCCTAGCACTTGTGACATACCTACCATTTCACATCAGACAGATATTGTGATCATGGTGCACCTGCATTGCATGAAGCATGTGACTTACTTGGATAAGCTTGATGGCATATTGATTCCAGTTTAATAAAAAATTATTGGCAATTTTAGAAGTGAACTGCCCCTATATTACTGATCCGTTCAAAAAATGTTTTCAGTATATTTACCACCATAGTATTTCTGTTCATTTAGGAGAAATGATTCAGAAGAGAGATTTGATTTGAAGGCTATTTTCTGTGACTACTTAAAAGTTTGATAATAATTCCATTATATATGAAAATAGTAAAGCCTTAAAATTTGTTTCTAATTTTATTAGAATCCTGGAAAATGTTTTTACACCTTAATAAAATCAGAAGTGTGCTAGTTTTACAGGTTAATAAATCTTTTGATGTAACTGAATACATTTTTATTAACTTAAGTTTATCACTAAATTTTTCAACTGGACCAGTTAGAGCATAATATTATTGAAAACAATTCATTATGCTTTCCCCATTGGAAATACCTTATGATCTGATAGCAATGAAAGTATATAAAAAAGTTTTTATAAGGTGGAATGTGTTGACATGTTATACATTTCACCTTCTTGTTTAATTTGAAAATCTTCTATTACAATTACATTCACAGAAGGTAATTATTATACCAGGGGGCAGACAGACTAGCATGTTCAAAATGATATTTTTGCAAAATGATTACATCATTATATTAAGCTTTCTGCATTTTACAGGCTTTGGCTATTTTTAAACTCATTCAAACATTGAACTCTATGTTATTGATCCAGATTTTTCTGATAATTGCTTTAATTAAATGGAAATACTATATTATACATTCCATTATTACTGATTATAAATATTTAAACTTTATATTCAAATTAGCCCTGTACTTTGTAATGTAATATTATAATACAGAGCTTAAAATATGCACATGATTCATATATACATATATATATATATATATATATATATATATATATATATAATGTTCATGGCTTGTTCAATTCTGAACATTTTTAGAAACTGAAATCACATTAATATCATCAGAATTGAATAAAGAGTATAGCTAAGTTATCACCTAATTTCCTTTTACTTTTCCTATATTACATCAATTCTTGTTCAGTACATCTTCTTCAAAGCTTCAGTCAGAATAAACTGCATTTGTGTTACTAGCTTCTTAATAAAGAGTTTTTAACACACATAAAAACACAAAAAATTATTCATGCTTACATCTGTAGCCGAAAACATTCTATATGCACACCACTGATTTTAATAAAAAGTATTTAATTTTGCTAAGAAAAAAAAGGAATTGACTATAGAAATAGCAAATTAATTATGGTCATAGTTTCATTTGTATTGTGGAAAACCACTGAGCTCAGTTAATTTAATCAGATTGAAAATTTGAAGTTCTACTCAGAATTTAGAAACATGTTTTTACATCAGATGAAAAATCTCACTACAATAACTTGATATATCTCAATCTATATGTGACTACTGTTAAATATTTCTTCAATTCAATTACATATCACTATTAGTGCACACAATGTATTTTGTCTTAAAACATAAGTCAATACTTTGGGAGTTCTTTTACATTAATTTTTGTTAAATAAGACAGGATTTAGAGAGTCTAACATATGGTAAGCTATAGGGTACAAATATAAAGTGCAATAAGTATGTAGTACCTTACTACACACAACTATGTATCCAATGCAACACACTAACTGGTGAGTCCATTACAAGTATGCCAGCATTACTACTTTTTAAACACTTGATTTTGCTGTTTCAAGCTCCAAATTTCTACAAGTTGGAAACTTTTTCCAATGTATTATTTTTGTAACATGATTGTTGCAAATTACACTTTAATAAACCATAAACAAAGATTTTTTATTAATGCATAACAAATTTATGCTTGACTGCTAATTTATATAATTTTATTTTCATGAAATTCATAGATGGTAAGTACGATTTCATGGAATTAATAAATGTAGCTATCAGCAGCCTTATATTTTGCAATCATAACCGGCTACAATAAACCGCTATATTCCAGCTGATATTATACTGGAATCAATTCCTACATGTAATAGTATATTCTGTGTTTAATGAATTTCATTTATATTACTTGGCACCTTCTAAATAAACACAAATATCGAACTCTATACAATAATTCCCAATTTCATCTCAAGAAGCCTAAATGACAACCCAACTACATAATGCAAAAGTCAGTATTATCATTACAATCATTTAACCTGCATGTTCAGAGGTAAGTCTTTCTCATCCACATGATGCAAACTTTCCCCTAGAACTTGTGGTATATCCACAATTTCACATCTCACAAATGTTGTGATCTTGGTGATTCTGCATTGCATGAAGCGTGTTACTAACTACTAAAATTCTGATGACATATTGATTGCAGTTTAATGTAAAGCTATTGGCATTGTTAGTAGAAGTGAACTGCCTCTATATTATTTATCCGTTCAAAAAGTGTTTTCCCCATGTTTAATGTTGTAGTGTTTCTGGTCATTCAGGAAACATGTTTCGCAGAGAGATTTAATTAGAGGATATTTTGAGTGACTACCTAAATGTTTGATAATAATTCTATTATATATCAAGAAGGTAAAGCTTTAATGTTTTTTTTCTATTAGAAAATGTCACTACATCTTGTTATTTAGACTAAACAAAATCGGAAGTGCTTTTGTTTTATAGGTAAATAAAACTTGCTGATGTAGCTGAATACATTTTTATTAATTCATGATTATCTCTAAATATTTGACTTCACAAGCTGGAACATAATATTATTGGAAACAATTCATTACTCTTTCCTCACTACAACTAACTTATGATCTGACTGTAGTAAATTTTTATAAAAAAATGTGTTATAAGGTGACACATGTTGACATGTTATACATTCCTACACCTTGTTTAGTTTGAAAATATTCTATTACTATGACATTCACGGGAGGTAATTGTTACACAGCGGGTAAGACAGACAATCTTGTTCAAACTGACATTTTTGCAAACGATTATATTGTTATATTATATTTTCGGCATTTTGCAGGTCTTGGCTTTCATGGTTATGTAATTTTTAAACTTATACAAACATTGAACATCATGTTATTGAACTAGGTTTTGGCTTTTAATGATTTTAGTTGAATGGAAATACTATATTACCCATTATAGCATTACTGATTATAAACATTTAAACTATGTATGAAAATTAGCCCTGTACTTTATAATATGATATGATAATGCCAGAGATTAAAATATACACACATCCGTGTATACCTAACGTCCATTTTTTTTCTATCTTGAACATTTTTAGGAATTGAAATCACATCAATATCGCTAGAATCGTATAAAGAGAGTAGATAAGATATTCCCTCATCCTCTTTTACGATCCCTGTATTACATAAATTTTTGTATGGTTCCCCTTCTTCAAAGTTTCAGTCAGAATAAAGTGCATTCACGTTATTAGTTTTTCAATAAAGAGTTTTTTTTAATACGTTTATTTATTGTCGCTCAGCAACTCTGACTATTTGCGACGAATACATAAAGTTTACATCTTATAAATAGAGTACATAGCGATTGATTTTAAATATTTCATCGGATTTTACGACAGATTTAAATTTAAGTTAGTTTATATCTTACATTATACAGTACAAAGAGGTTGACTTTAAATATTTCATGAGATCTTTAGAAACCAATTCATCATCGCTCAAAATGTCGCAGAGCGATTTCCCCTCGAGGTTGCAGTTTTTTCTATGTTTCACATATTTTTTACATTTGCACAGTAGATGTTGTACGGTAATGATTTTGTTGCAAGTATGGCATTGAGGAGTTTGTGTTTTTTCCAAGATGTATTTATGCGTTATCGAACAATGACCAATTCGGACACGTGCTAGAACGATTTCTTCTTGTCGATTGGTTCGATACGATGTTTCCCAATGTTGCAGTTCCTTTTTGATGAGAAATAATTTATTTGAACTGTGGGTTTGTTGCCATTCGGTTTGCCACTTTTTCTGAATAATTTTCCTAATTGATTTGGTTAACAACTTGTCCTCTTTTTATGCCTTATTGATGCAAGAATTAGCGAGTTGAAAGGTAGAATACCATGGAGGTCGATCTGGCGAATGGATGGTATAAATAGGTTGAGTGTAATTCAATTCTGCAATTAATCCCATACACTGTATCGGAAATGGCTTTTGGATTCTGGATTTTTTATCATACTGTTGTACAAAGTTTGGAAACATGTTCTTTTGTTTGGAAGGGTTTGCGGTGTTAGCTGTTAATTTGACGAAGTGTTTTAGCGACAAGAGACGTCTTCTGAGTTTTAAGGGTAAAATATTACTCTCAGCGTGTAGACTAGCGATAGGACTGGTATGAAATGCACCTGTAATGAGGCGTAGAGCGGTGTTTTGGACTGGATTTAATTTTTCGAGATGATTTGTCTTCGCGCTATTATAAATAACTGATCCATAATCCAGCTTGGACAAAGTCAATGCCGTATATAGGTTTTTCTTTTCAACACACATAAATACACAAAAAATTATTCATACTTACATCTGTAGGCTAAAACACTCTTTTTGCAAACCACTAATTTTTATAAACATTATTTAATTTAATAGACAGAATTTTATTGAAGAAAAAAAAAATTGATTCTAGATATATCAGATCAACTATGGTCATAGGTTTATTTGTATTGTGGAGAACACTGAGCTCAGTTAATTATTTAAATCTAAAAACTTAAAGTTCTACTTGGAATTTAGAAACTGCAATTATTATTATCAGTAAAGAATCTTACCATAATAACTTGATATATCTCAAATTATATGTAATAGCAATTAAGTATTTCTTCAGTTCAGTTACAGCTCACCCTATTAGTAAACAGAATGTATTATGTCTTCAAATGTAGTTTACTACTTTAGTATTCTTCTAATTTACTTTTTGTTAAATAAGTTAGGTTATGGTAAGCTGCATCTGAGCTGCTGCATTGTTTTTATTTCCATTTGATTATCAAGACTTACAAGTGATCGGGAACCACTTGTTTTGATGACAGAATTTAGAAAAATTAATGTATGGTAAACATTAGGATACATATGTTAAGTCTTGTAAATTTGTAGTACCCCACTACTCACTAATATGCATCCAATGAAACACACGGACTGGTGCGCTCATCACAAGAATGCCAATATATTCATGCATCACTACTTTGTAAACACTTGGTTTTGCTGCTAAGTGTTTGAAAATTAATATTCTTGTAATTTGATTGTTATAAATTACATTTTAATACAGCATAAATGAAAAGTTTTTATTAATGTATAAAAAAATGTATTCTTGATTACTAATTTAAATAATTTAATTTTTATGAAACTCACAGGTAGTAAGTATGATTTCATAGAATTAATAATTTAGCTTTCATCAACTTTATGTTATATGATTACCAACTGCAGCAATAAACTGATATATATACGAGCTGATGATATATTGGTATCGATTTCTACATGTTGTAGTATATTCTGTGTTCAATGGACTTCTTCTTCTTCTTTTGTGATTAATGTGCCGTGTACTGCCGCCTAGACTAGAGGGGCGGATAAGATAAGAGTTAGGTGGAGTTGAATAGGTTACTGGTCTTGAGAAAATGTAGGAGGAGGTTCAATTTTGTTGTAGATAGGATTTTAGAAAGGTTGGACGACTGGAGAATTTGTGCTTGGTATGAATTATAGGTTGGACAGCTGACGAGTAAATGCTGGATTGTGACAGGATAATTGCAATTGGAACACAGTGGAATAGGTTGTCTGGACAAGAGGTGACTATGAGTGATTTCGGAATGACCTAGGCGGAGTCTTGTGACAACAATTTCATTCTTATGATACAACCATAGCTATGTTTGTTGATGACACGGTTATTTTATCAACTCACCGAGATAATATCATAGCCTCTGAATAGCTCCAAAATCATCTGCTATGTGTGGTGAAATGGCTTAACCAATGGAGAGTTGTAGTTAAAGAATTAAAGTCAAAACAGGTTTTGTTTACCTTAAACAAAGGGCAAAATTTGCCAATCCAGCTGAATGGGCAGACAATAACTCATGTGCTGTGAAATATCTCGGGTTACATTTTGACCAACTGCTCACCTTCAAGAATATATTATTGCATAACAAAAGCAACTAGATATCAAATACCGCAGCCTGCGTTGATTAATGAACAAAAATTCGTCTTTCTTGGTTGAAAATAGAGTGCTACTATACAGGGCAATCTTAGAACCTCTGTGGACATATGGTATTCAAATCTGGGGAACGACGAGCATTTCAAATCTTAAAATTACACAAAGATTTCAGTCCAAAGTCCTTCAAGATATTTTGGCGGCACCATGGTTTTTCCATAATGATGATACACACAACGACTTCTGCATTCCAACGGTTAAAGAAGTAATTACAACCTTTGCTAGCAGAATAGCGTACGATTCAGACGATTGAAACGACATAGCCAAATTGAACTGGAATTTCGTCCGTAGACATTAATTTGTAAAGCCCAAAATAATTCAATAAATAACGTACATACAAATAAGGAATAGCGACCACTGGGAAGCGTTCCACCATGGTTTACATAAAATAACATTGCTACTTATTGTTCAACTGAACAGATTGTATGCAGATAAAAAGGGAGGGGAAAAAATCCTTCGATTGGTGAATAATGACGTTTTCCATGGTCAAATAGTATCTCGAATTGAGTGCTGCTTGTTCGTGTTTGGGATGTTGGCCCACTGTTCTTGCCATGTTTGAAGTGATTTTTGCACTACATGAGCTTTTAGATCCATTGACGGAATTTCAATGTTCAGTACCAGAAAGAACAATGAGCCTTCTTTTGCCGCAGTATCTGCGAATGAATTCCCCTGGAACCCAACGTGTGATGGGATCCATGCGAACGGAACACAGGTACTAGTACTACAAAGAACGCGAATAATTTCCTTGGTTATTGGGTGTTGGTGAGGAGAGTTGTATTTTTGAATTGATGTGATCGCGTTTAATGAGTCTGTAACTTCATATATATTACTTGGCACCTTCTAAATAAACACAATTGTTCAAAGATACACAATGTGTCTCAATTTCATCTCAACAGGCTTAAATGAAAACCAAACTATGTAATGCACATTAAAGTATTAACATTACTAGAATTTAACCTGCATTCTCAAAGTTCATACAATTTATGTTGTGACATACCCACAATTTCACATCAGACATATGTTGTGATCATAGTGCAACTGCATTGCATGATGGGTGTGATTAACTTTCAAAATTCTGGTGGTATATTGATTCCAGTTTAATATTAGCTGCTAGCAATTTCAGCAGAAATGAACTGCCTCTATATTACTGATCCATTTAAAAAATGTTTTCTTCATTTTTAACATCATAGTATTTCTATTCATTCAGGAAAAATGTTTCGCAGTGAGATTTATTAGAGGGAAATTTTGTGTGACTGCTTAAATGTTTGATAACAATTCTGTTGTATTTAAGAAATTTGAAGTTTTAAAATTTAATTCTAATTTAAAAAGATTTCTGGAAAATATCATTACACCTCATTGATTGGATCAAACAAAATCAGAAGTGAAAAAATCTGTCGCTTCTTATAACGCTAAACCAGTAAACACTAAACGTAATATTTTCCAATTTCTGGATAATGAAAACAGTGATGATATCAATAATAATAGTAGTAATAACAATAACGGTAATAGCAGTAGTAATAACAATGACGCTGAAATGGAAGTCACTAATATTAATCCTAATAACCCGGAGCCTGCGTCTAACGAGGTTAACTCCAACAAGAGAGCCAGGCCACCGCCACCCATTATGGTAAAAAACGTGCAAAATATCACCAACTTCAGAGAATTCCTACTAAAGATACCTGATATAGAATTTTCACTTAAATCCACGCTGTCGGGAGTGACAATAAAACCTTCTAACCCACTAAGTTATCATACCCTTATAAGGGCTATGAAAGATAGTAATTATTTATATTATACTTACTCCCTAGAGGAGGATAAACTGTTCAGGGTAGTGTTAAGAAACCTGCACTGTTCTACTGACCTAGCTGAACTAAAAGCAGAGCTGGAGGCAAGAGGTTTTGTGGTAGCTCGGATCACTAATATTCTCAAAGGAAAAACTAAGCAACCCTTGCCAATGTTTTTTGTTGACTTAATACCTGCTCCAAAGAATGGCGAAATTTTCAACATCACGCGCTTATTGAATACAGTAGTGGCGGTGGAAGAACCGAGAAAAGACTCGAGGCTGAAACAATGTAGACGCTGTCAGCTGTTTGGTCACACGGCCAATTACTGTAACCTTCCTCCTCGTTGTGTAAAATGTGCAGGCAAGCACGACACTAAAACATGTACTAAAGGCGTCGATGTGCCAGCAATCTGTGCGCTATGTGACGGAAATCATCCGGCGAGCTACAGGGGATGATCGGTGTACAAGCAGCAGACTACATTTTATAAGAATTTACGATCAACTTACGCTAGCACTCAAATAAATACCTACAATGCCGCAAGTGGGGATTACAATTGTTCTAGTGTAGTAAATAATAATAGGACTTATGCCAATGTTGCTAAAGCTAAACGCGTAGATTTAGATCTAAATAATGTATCCAGCAGAGGACATTTGAGTAACAGTAAAAATTGCTACACCGACGATGGTATTACCACTGCCAGTAATAACAGCAACAGAAACAATGCTGATATGTCCTCAATGCTATCTGCATTTTTGAACGAATTTAAAAGCGTAATTAATCCATTAATCTCCTTACTAACTAAGGTTATTGAAAAACTACTATCCTAATGATAAATGAAATAAATAACATCTCTCGTCAGTCACTAGTGATTATGCTATGGAACGCCAATGGCATTGCTCCAAAGAAAGGAGAATTAGAGATTTTTCTTCAGCTTAATACTGTTGACGTTGTACTGATCGTGGAAACGCATCTCGTAAGAAGTCACAGCTTTAAGCTAAACGGATATAACGCCTACACTGCGCACCACCCTGATGGCACGGCCCACGGTGGTTCCATGATATTGGTCAGAAGTGGATATAAGCAATATGAAAATTTTTCCCGAAGCACATATGCCTATCAGGTCGTTGCCGTGAACATAGAAACATTCGCAGGTGAAATCGCCGTGGCGGCAATTTACTGCCACGGAGGATTCGCAATACCAGACGTTTAGCTCAACAGTCTTTTTAACAACTTAGGAAATAAGTTCATATGCGGTGGTGACTATAACGCGAAAAGCTTCGCGTGGGGTTCTAGGCTAACTAATCGGGCTGGGAAGAAGCTTGATAGGTGCCTACGGAGTAATTCACTTGCCGTCCTTTCACCAATGACGCCCACGTACTGGCCTGCGCATGATAATAGACTTCCAGACATATTGGATTTTTTTATCATCCGTGGATTACAAAGATACAGCAGAGAATGTAGTACTGTTAATGACCTCTCTTCAGATCATATTCCAGTTGTTGCCGTCGTAGACGTACGCCCGAGGTGTATACCCACCCAACAAGGACTGGTTAATAAGTCCACAAATTGGGACCTCCTTTGTAGCATAATCGAAAGTAATATCAATTTAAGAATTAAAATAAAGAATAAAGAGGACATAGACCTAGCGGTCAAAAATTTTACCAATCTAATTGTACGCACCTGCCATGACTCGACTAGTTATACCTCGGATAAACGGCGAGTCAGATTCATTCCGGTCGAGATTAGACAGTTAATTAAAAAAACCAGGGCAGCCAGGAAGAAGTGGCAGCGCAGTCGCTACCCATCGTTAAAGAAACAGTATGCAACTCTGCAAAATGCGTTAAGAACCAAAATCAGCCTGTATAAGAACGAAACGACTCAAAGGAATCTGTTAGCAATGAACACTGATACCGCAGCCTTGTGGAACAATACGAAGAAATTGCTACAGTACGAAAAGGAACAATTCAACATAAAAGTAGACAACAGTTGGGCCAAAACCGATAAGGATAAGGCAAACGCATTTGCAGAACACCTCAGCTCAGTTTTCACACCGCATCCAGATATGCGCATTGAGCGCTCAGAACTGATGCAACGTATGTCAAAGGTTCCCTGCACGTTAGGAAGATCAAAAATGTTTACGCCGAAAGAGGTATTCGAATGTCTGCGCAAGGCACCGCTACGGAAAAGCCCTGGAGCAGATAACATCACTGGCGAAATTATCTCACGACTCCCACCGAAGGCAGCTACCCTGTTGTGTTACATATTCAATGGAATATTACGAACTGGATACTTCCCTGAAGCATGGAAGAAGTCAGTAATAGTAATGATCCCCAAGCAGGGTAAGCCGAAAATGGACGTTTCCTCTTATAGACCTATCAGCTTGCTCTGCTCCTTATCCAAGGTGTTAGAGAGATTAATCCTAAATCGTATTCAGCCGCTTATAACCAGTCACGGTATTATACCGAGTCATCAATTCGGGTTTCGCAGGAAACATTCTACAGTGCAACAGTGTCATCGGTTGGTAGATGCGATTTCGTCAACTCTGGAGAGGAAGGAGGTATGCTCTGCAGTTTTCCTGGATGTTGCACAAGCCTTCGATAAAGTGTGGCATCCTGGATTACTTTGTAAATTGAGGCAGTTTCTCACTTCTGATTTATACGCGTTACTTCAGTCGTACTTGAACAGCAGAACTTTCGTCGTAAATATCAATGGTTGTCTTTCAAAAGTAGGTATGATTCTATCGTCAGTTCCGCAGGGTAGTCTGATCGGACCTCTTTTGTATTCAATCTACACGGCAGACATACCGATCAGTAATCAGACGATCCTAGCAACGTATGCTGATGATATCGCCATTCTTGCA
This sequence comes from Icerya purchasi, assembly GCA_039619475.1. NCBI lineage: Eukaryota > Metazoa > Arthropoda > Insecta > Hemiptera > Monophlebidae > Icerya > Icerya purchasi. The sequence continues at coordinate 265,493,354 of CM077115.1, read as the reverse complement.
TCCAACTCAGTGGTCACGTACGCGAACGTTGCTGTACAAAACCACCTAGACAAGCTGGCTGAATGGGCACAGAGCTGGCGCATAATGTTTAACCCCAACAAGTGTCAACACGTCGTGTTTACAAACAGGAAAATTAGCTGTCCAGCGGTGAAAATTGGCAACGCTCAAATTCCCCAAACCAACTCGGTACGGTATCTCGGCATGTACCTGGACAGGAGACTTACTTGGCGAATACACGTGGCACAAATCAGAAGAGCCATTGCTGCTCGCGCGAAGTCGCTACATCCGCTTTTGGGACGGAAGTCTGCTCTCAACTTAACTACCAAACGAATCATTTACCTTGCTGCAATCGCTCCCATTTGGCGCTATGGAATTGAATTGTATGGAAGTACTTGTAAAAGCAACCTTCGAAGAATTCAACAGCAGCAGTCCAGGATACTCCGCACTATCACGTCTGCTCCACCTTACGTGTCCAATTTGACGTTACATAATGACCTCAGGGTCCCATATGTCAGTGATGCACACATTGCACAGTACAAAAGATTGTTTGACAAATTCGAGTGTAGCAGCAATCCTGTCATCCGTAGGATGCATACGGACAGTCTTCCAGATAATCCTCCAAGGCGACTTAGAAGGAAATGGTGTCGGGATGCTATCCCGATCACTTAATTCCTCACTTTAAGTTACTTGCATAATAACATGTACTTATTCTTAATCACGGCACGCGTTCATTCCTATAATTGATCCTCTGAACATTCTTATCTTATTGTGTTACTCCCTTTCCCTTCTCACAACCTAATGTCTCGCTGGAGTCATTAGATTTTATTATTATTAGTTCCTCTTCCTACAATATCGCCGTTGTTTGCAGTAAGTTGTGCTGGTATGACGTATAAAAAAAAAAAAAAAAAAAACAATTGCATGATTTAACTTCAGTAAATGTGTATAAGAAATTTCTTAAAAGGTTGTATGTGTTGATATGTTATACATTCCTTCTTCTCGTTTAATTTGAATACCATCTATTACTATGAAATTCACAGAAGGTAATTTTTATACGGTTGGGTAGAAAGTCCAGTATATTCAATCCAATATTTTTGCAATTAATTACATCTTACTAATAAATTTTCTGTACTTTGAGGTCTTGGATTACAAGTGGATCAATTTTTAAACTTATTCATGCATATGTGATTAATCCAGATTTGTTTTATTATGGTTTTAATTAAATGAAAATACTATATTACACATGACAGTATTATTGATTATAAATATTTAAACTATGCATTTATATTAGCTCAGCATTTAATAACGTAATATAATACCATCAAGGATTAAAATTTACACATGATTCATGCATATCTAATATCCATGGTATTTTCAATTTTGAACATTTCTATAAATTAAAATCACATCAATATCGCTAGAATTTACTGCAGAAAATGGATAAGTTATCACCTCATTCACCTTTACAATTTTTATATTACATAAATTCCCCTTTAATACCAATTCGTCAGAATTCCATTACTAGCTTTCCAACACACATAAATATACAACAAATTAATAATATATTTATCTGTAAGCTAAATCATTCTATATAAGAGCCACTAATTTTATTTGATAGTATTTTATTTAATGCATACAAACTATCTGAAGAAAATCAAAATTGACTATTAAAATATTAGACTAATTATAACCATAAGTTTATTTGTATTATGGAAAACCACTGAGTTCAGATAATTAAATCATCTTACAAATTCAAGGTTCTACTCCGAATTTAGAAACATTCTTTTCTTATCAGTTGAAGAATCTTGCCATATTAACTTGATAAATCACAAACTATATGTGATTGCTATTGAGTATTGCTCCAGTTCAGTTGCAGCTAATTATGAGTGACACAATGTATTATGTTTTCAAATGTAATTCACTACTTTGGAAATCTCCAAATTTAATTTTTGTTAAATAAGATTATTTCATGTAAGAGTAAATATCATAAATAATTTGGTATGTTACTCAAGTTTTCTACAACTTTCTAAGAGACCTAAAATTAAAATAACCCCTTACTAATAGGTATTAACTGGAAAAGCTTATTTGAGTTAAATGTGCGTTCCTCTGCACTCCCTTCCTGAAACCACAGATATAATCAGGCGTATATTAATCATGATATTTGTATAATTATATTGACTATGATGAAAGGCACATCCCTTATTCATTTTTCAATACTCATTTGATCAATTTTATTCTGCAATTAGTGCCATGTCACAGCAATTAATTATGGGCAGCATCTGGGCAGCTGCATTGTTTTTAATTCCATTTATGTTTATGACTTACAATTGATTTAGAACCACTTGCTTAACCGAAAGGTTTTATAGAAATTAACATATAGTAAGCATTAGGAATTATGTGTAGAGTGTAATAAATATGTAGTACCCCACTAATAATGATTATGCATCCAATGCAACACACAAACTGTGCGCCGATCCCACGAATGGCGATATATTTGTGAGTTACTACTTTGTGACCACTTGATTTTGCTGTTTCATGCTATAATTTTTAACAAGTTTGGAAAGTTTTTTTTTTTTTTTTTTTTTGAGTGCCGTGTACAGCTGCCGGGGCTATTACGACACTATGGCAATCGGAAAGTTAAATGGTTCGAAATAAGTTGGATGTATAAAGAAACCGAATAGTGTCTGCAATGTTCAAAGGCGAGTTGGCCAAAGACGACTGAAAAGACGCTATGCGGAGCTTAGCGCACTGGAGCGCGAAGGAGGGGCACTCCAGGAGCAGGTGTTTTACTGTAGGAGCGGGGGGAAGGGAGCAAAAGGGGCATTCGAAAGGGGGCTCGCAATTAAGTAAGAGATGATCATAAGTCAGCGAAATATGTCCAATGCGGAGTCTTGCCATAGCCACAAAGTGGGTTCTGGGGAGGTCAGAAGGAGGGAACCAAGGGTCAATTCCTTGTTTTATCCCTCTTAGAAAGCAAGATTGTCTAGTGAGCCAATCTTGCTTCCATTGGGATTGCACAAGAATTTTTATGGATTTTACTATGTCAGCGGGAAGAGGAGGGGAACAGGGCATGGGGCACGACAGTGTTGACTTAGCAGCGATGTCAGCTAAGTAATTACCCCTAAGTCCGGTGAGGCTTGGCACCCACAAGAAAGTAATTTGGTGGGAGGATGATCTTAATTTTAGGATTAGGGATTGTATAGAGTTGGTTATGTAATTCGATGGGGATTGTTGGGGAAGGGACTCCAAAGCTGCTAGTGAATCAGATACAATCAAAATACGGCTGTTGGGTGGAGGGGATTTAATTGTGGATTCGAGGGCTAGGAAAATGGCATAAAGTTCGGCATCGAGAACGGAACAGTGGCCATGAAGGCGGGCGGACGACGAAACTAGGTTAGAGTGAAAGGAACAAGCAGTAGGAGACGATTCGGAAACAGGGCATGATTTCGCGCCGTCAGTGAAGTAGGCTTGGTGATTTGAATATTTTTTAAGGGTTGCGAAGATTCTGGTGCAGAGGAGGGAGGAGGAGATTTTTCCCCTGGAGAAATGTACAAGGGAATAATCGATTTCAGCTGGTAGGGTAGCCCAGGGTGAAAGAGGAGGTGGTGTATTGAGGTTTTTGAAGTGTTGGAGGTCGATGTTGGAGTCTAATAGGATTTTTGTTAAACGGGGGAGCGCGCCATTAGGAGGTGTGGGGTAAGGATCACAAAGTCCAAGAAGGAAGACTCTGAAAGAATCGCGGAAGGAGTGTAAGGATCTTTGAAAGTGTAAGGGTGGAGAACCCAATAAGGATTGGAGGCTGTGCGTGAGAGACGTATGGTGCGCACCTAGTATTAATCGAAGAGAAGAATTTTGTAGTGGGTTCAACATTTTAAGAAGGGATGGGGAGGCAGTAGAATACAATGACCATCCGTAGGAGAGACGGCTGAGGATAAGGGATTGGAAAAGTGTTAGCAGAAGCTTGCGGGGAGAGTTATGGTTTTTGTGGGATAGATATTTTAATGTAGTGATATATTTGCTGCACTTCTTTTTAAGAGATTGCAGGTGAGGCTGCCAGGATAATTTGCTATCGAAAATGATCACGAGGAAAGTTGCTGTACTGGCGTATGTGAGAAGAGAATTATCTAAAAAAAGAGTTGGAGGAGAAGTAATTTTATTTTTCCTATTAAAGTCAATACATTTAGTTTTAGATGGAGAGAAGGAGAGCCCATTCAGGCTAGACCATTCTTCTAAGTTTTTTAACACATTTTGCAAGGTGTGTTGGGCATAGGAAGGATTCGATGATGTTAGGGAAATGTTAAGGTCATCAACAAAAAGGCGGGCAATTACCGGAGGGGGGATGTGATCCACGATGTCGTTGATATATAAGTTAAAAAAGGTCACGCTTAGGGCCGAGCCCTGAGGGAGTCCGTTTTCTGGGAATTGCGGACATGAAAGGGAATTAATTATTCTTACCCGGATAGATCTGTCGTGGAGAAAATCTTTTAAGTACGCAAACATGTTCCCTGTTACATTGTTCTTAATAATCTTCTGGAGTAATCCCAGGCGCCAGACCCGATCATACGCCTTCTCTATGTCAAAGAAAATTGAGTAGGTGTGCTCTCTGTTAGCGAAAGCCGCTTTGACTTCGTTGTGCAAACCGGATAAATGCTCTAGCGTCGATCTTTTTTTCCGTCCGCCAGACTGGCACGAGGAGAGGAGTCCACGGGTTTCTAAAACCCACGGCAGTCTTCTGAAAAGCAATATTCCTACAATTTGATTGCTGCAAATTATAATTTAGTAAAGCATTAAGACATCATTTATATTAATGTACAAAAAATTAATTCTTGATTACTAATTGAAATAATTTTATTTTTATGAAATTCATAGACGGTAAGCATGATTTCTTGGAATTAAAACATTTAGCTGTTAGTAAATTAATGTATTACAATCATCAACTGCAGCAATAAACTGCTTTATTCCAGTTTATATTATATTGAGTTCACCTTCTATATATAGTGGTATATTCTGTGTTTAATGAAGTTCATTTACATAACTTGGCACCTTCTAAATAAATACAAATATTGCAAGATCCATAGTAAATCTCAGTTTGATCTTGATAGGACCAAATGAAAACCAAATTACATATGGCACATTAAAGTATTAGTATCAAAAACATTCAACCTGCATGTTCAGAGATGAGGCATTTTATATAATTCATTAATATAATGTAAACTCTCACCATGCATTTATAGTATACCTACAATTTCACATCTGGTAAATGTTGTGATCATGGTGTACCTGCATTACATGAAGCGTGCAGACTAACTTCTAAAATCCTGATGTAATATTGACTTTATTTTAATATTAGCCTTTAGCAATTTCAGTAGAGGTGAACTGCCTATATATTATTGATCGAATCAAAAATTGTTTTCAATGTATTTAACATCACAGTGTTTCTGTTCATTCAGCAGAACTGATTCACAGAGAGATATAATTTGAGGGATAATTTTCAAAGCTACTCAAATTATTGATAATAGTTCTATTGTATTTGAAAAGGTATAGCCACATATTTAAATTCTAATTTAATTGGTATCCTAGAAAATGTCATTAGACCTCATGTATTAGATCAAATGTAATCAGAAGTGTGTTAATTTTATAGGTCAATAAAACTTGCTGATGCAACTAGATAAATTTTTATTAACTTACAATTATCGCTAAATATTCTACTAGATTAGCTGGAGCATAATATTATTGGAAATAATTCATTACAATTTCACTATTAAAACTAGTATTAAAGTTTACACATGATTCACGTATATCTAATATTCAGGCTATTTTCAATTCTGAACATTTTTAGAAATTGAAATCAAATTAATATCATCAAAATTGAATAAAGAGTATAGCTCAGTTATCACCCTATTCACTTTTACTATTTCTATATTTCATTAATTCCTGTTCAATACTCCTTCAAAATTTCTGTCACGTTAAACTGCATTTATGTTGCTATCTTTTCAAAAAAGTGTTTTCAACACATATAGGTTCATAATGTTTCCATTTTTTCAATAAGTTCATTTTCATTATTTACAATCTAGAGAAAAATTGTGCCCGTTAGATTAATATTTCACAATATACAAAATATTTATCATACTTACATTTGTAAGCTAAAACATTCTTTATACACGCCACTAATTTAAACAAACAGTATTTAATTTAACATATAGAATTTTTCTGAATAAAAAAAAAAAAACTATAAAAATAACAGATTAATTATGGTCATAGTTTTATTTGTAACCACTGAGCTCAGTTAATTTAATCAGGTTGAAAACTTAAAGTTCTACTCAGAATTTAGAAACATGCTTTTATCATCAGTTCTAAAATATCGCTATAATTACTTAATATATCTCAAACTATATGTGATTGCTATTAAGTATTTCTTCAATTCAGTTACATATGACTATTAGTGCACACAATCATTAATTTTTGTTAAATAAGACAGGATTTAGAGAGTCTAACATATGGTAAGCTATAGGGTACAAATATAAAGTGCAATAAGTATGTAGTACCTTACTACACACAACTATGCATCCAATGCAACACACTAACTGGTGAGTCCATTACAAGTATGCCAGCATTACTACTTTTTAAACAATTGATTTTGCTGATTCAAGCTCCAAATTCTACAAGTTGGAAACTTTTTGCAATGTATTATTTTTGTAACATGATTGTTGCAAATTACACTTTAATAAACCATAAACAAAGATTTTACTTGCCCGGCTTAGAATCGGCCATACCCCGCTAACGCATGCGTATATCTTAGAAGATGGTGAACCTCCAATTTGCGAACTCTGTGAGGAAACTAGGACGGTTCATCACCTATTACTAAAATGTAAGAAACATGAAAATTGTAGAGTGCAGAGCGATATACCTACGGATGATTTGAAGGATGTTCTCCGAGATGATATACCTACAACTCGTAAACTACGCTTGTACCTTATTTATACGGATTTAATGCGTTATCTTTAGTTAAGTTAAATTAAGTGGTCATAGCCGAAAGGCAATAAGTACCGCTGTTAAATAAATAAAAAAAAAAAAAAAAAAAAAGATTTTTTATTAATGTATAACAAATTTATGCTTGACTGCTAATTTATATAATTTTATTTTCATGAAATTCATAGATGGTAAGTACGATTTCATGGAATTAATAAATGTAGCTATCAGCAGCCTTATATTTTGCAATCATAATCGGCTACAATAAACCGCTATATTCCAGCTGATATTATACTGGAATCAATTCCTACATGTAATAGTATATTCTGTGTTTAATGAATTTCATTTATATTACTTGGCACCTTCTAAATAAACACAAATATCGAACTCTATATAATAATTCCCAATTTCATCTCAAGAAGCCTAAATGACAACCCAACTACATAATGCAAAAGTCAGTATTATCATTACAATCATTTAACCTGCAAGTTCAGAGGTAAGTCTTTCTCATCCACATGATGCAAACTCTCCCCTAGAACTTGTGGTATATCCACAATTTCACATCTCACAAATGTTGTGATCTTGGTGATTCTGCATTGCATGAAGCGTGTTACTAACTACTAAAATTCTGATGACATATTGATTGCAGTTTAATGTAAAGCTATTGGCATTGTTAGTAGAAGTGAACTGCCTCTATATTATTTATCCGTTCAAAAAGTGTTTTCCCCATGTTTAATGTTGTAGTGTTTCTGGTCATTCAGGAAACATGTTTCGCAGAGAGATTTAATTAGAGGATATTTTGAGTGACTACCTAAATGTTTGATAATAATTCTATTATATATCAAGAAGGTAAAGCTTTAATGTTTTTTTCTATTAGAAAATGTCACTACATCCCGTTATCTTTTTCTTTTATGAAATTCATAGGACGTAAGTATGATTTCATGAAATTATTACACTTAGCTGTTAGCAACCCAAACTATCACGTAACTACTGGTCACACAGACTATTTTAGCAGACAGTGGAAAAAAATGTAAATAACTTAAAAACTCTGCGGAAACTGTTCACAAAAACAAGGACATGTTATGCGTCACACTCTAACATGAAAGTAACAAAAACCTCATCGCCGAATTCAATGGAACTTTAAAATAACTGACAAAACAAAAGCGCTGAACCAATATTGTAGTCTATGCGACCAGACTGCAGTGTTAAACAATGAATTCAAATTAGCCCAGGACTGTATAATGTAATATCATAATATCAGGGAATAAAATTTATACTTGATTCATGTATATCTAGTATCCACGCTATCTTAAATTCTGAACATGTTTAAAAATTGAAATCAAATCAATATTGTGAGGATAGAATCAACTGAGTAGCTAAGTTACCTCGTCTTCCACTCTTTTACCATTCCTCTCTCTCTGAGTCGTATCACTCGATTCCCAGTGTCGTGACTACCTATTAGTACATTCTAGTTGTACAGAATAGGCAGCGTTTATGGCAATTGCTATACGCAACGCGAGTGTACGCACGCAAGACCGAACCTGGAACTAATTGCAGTCGCTTGTTATCGTGCTACAAGTGCAGTCCCGGGTGTGTCTACAGTGTATACTGAACTAGCGCGCATATGATGGTATACGCGGTGGGTTGCCGCTGCCTACCACTTGATTATTAGCGATTATTTATTTATTTATTTAATTCTTGTAATAAGATCGTCGTCGCTCGGGATCGAACCCATGACCTCCATAATGGAAGTCAAGCGCTCTAGCATCTAGGCTATCGCTAGCATTCCTACATTATATAAATTCCTGTTTAATACTCCTTTTTCAAAATTTCAGTCAGAATAAACTGCATCTATGTTACAATCCTTCCAATAAAGTATTTTCAATAGATGTAAGTTCATAGTATTTCTAATTTTTCAACAAATTTTTTTTCTCTCTTTTTTTTGGTCATTACAGCACACACAAGGGAGGGGGGATAATTAAAATGTGGTGAGTTAGGCCACTCATTTTAATGAAGGCAATAATCTTGTTGATGGAGATTACCTCGTTTGAGAGGGTCTGCCCCATATCTATGGGTAGGCCAAGTTGCGTCCGCAACATAGTAAACTTTTGGCAGGTAAGTATTATGTGGGAAACTGTCGGTGCGGTTGTCTGGTTGCACAAGGGGCATGTAGCCGGAGGCGGCGTTTTATCAATTATATGTTTGTGCGAAATAGCGATGTGGCCAATTCGCAGCCGGCTGAGGATCTTAAAATCGTATCGGGATGTTCCCTCCGGTGGCCACCATGATTCAACTGTGGTGCTTAATGGTTCTTAGGGATGTTGTTGCAGCTGCCCATTCAGTTTTCCATTGGTTTTCGCACAGTTTTAGGAATATATGTGCGATTGATGAGGGTAGCTCCGCGTCCTGTGGCATTAGCGAGTGCAAGGTAGAACGTGCTGTTCTGTCGACACTCTCATTACCAGGCACTCCAATGTGCCCAGGAACCCACAGCAACGACACGTGACTATCCATTAGCTGCAAATCACTCAAGTAGTGATATATTTGTAGAATTAGCGGGTTGTTGAATTTTTGATTCCTAATCATGTTCAAAGACTGTAGGGAATCAGTAACCAGGAGGAAATCACTGGCTCTGGTGTGAGTTGTAACGATGTGGTGGAAGCAGTGTGCAATTTTGTACAATTCTGCATCCAATGCGGAACAGGCATCATTGAGTCGAGTTTCGCATGAGATGTCGTGACCTGCGACTGCACAGGCTGCGGGCAGTGGACCTGCCTCGCCAACTGCCTTGGCTCCATCAGTGTAGTAAATTAGGTGGTCCGGGTACTTATTAATTGCCCTAACTGCCGCTTCCACTGTGAGGAGAGAACTTGTTGTGGTTGGATGTTGTTTCAGCGACACATCAATATTTATCTGGAACGTGATCCAAGGGGGAATAAGGGTATTGAGGCTGGGTGTTGACCTCTGTACAGACGTGATACCACATTTTCGCAGGTCGGCCAGTAATTCTGGTAGTGGGTCGCCGGCAAAGTTTGATTCAAGAAGATAATGTTCCAACTTTAGGGGGAGGTCTCGTGTGTGGCTGAAATGATGGTACATATTTCGCAGTATGAAGTATTTTCGGAAGTAGGAAAGTGGAGGGCACCCAGCTAGAACGCACATGCTGGCAGCTGGAGAAGTTCGATGCACTCCCAAAATGGTTCTTAGTGCGGAGTGATGTATAGGATCAAGAGATTTCAATATAGATTTGCTAGCTGAGGAGTACACCTGGCACCCGTAGTGGATTTTTGATAAAATCAGCGATCTGTAGATGTTGAAAAGGAATTTAGGATTAATATTACATCTGGGGCTAGCCAGATATTTTAATATAGGGATAGAATTGGTGCAGCTATGTTTTAAGTTGGCAATATGAGGTCTCCAAGTAAGTCTAGAATCAAAGATTAATCTAAGGAATTTGACAGTGGCTTTCTGGGGAAGAGGAAGATTGTTTAGATTTAGGGGTAAACTTGGAGAGGAACAGCGCCCCCTGCAGAAATCAACATATACTGATTTACTCGCCGAGATGGCTAGGCCGTTGTTATCAGACCAACTCTGTATTTTATCGATAGTTTTCTGGAGTATTTTTTGAGCGATAGGAGGGAAATTTGACGATAAGGAGATGTTAAGATCATCGATAAACAGCCGGGCGGTTATAGGCGGCGAGATGCATTCGGCTACGTCATTGACGTAAATTATGAATAAGGTTGCACTCAGAGCAGAGCCTTGTGGCACGCCATTCTCCGTTGGAATGGGTGCTGATAATGATGTAGCGATCTTAACCCGGATCGTTCGGTTGCTTAAAAAGCTAGCGATATAATTGCCCATCTGGCTATTTATTCCTGCGGCTTTGAGCTTTAGCAATAATCCATGCCGCCATATGCGACCAAATGCTTTTTCTAAATCGAAAAAGACCGCATATGTATGTTGATGGCGGTGGAAGCTCGTTATTATTTGCCGTTGCAAAGTTATTAAGTGATCGCCTGTTGATCTCGCTTTACGCCCTCCGGCTTGTATAGGAGAAAGGATATTATTTTGTTCAAGGACAAAAAGGAGGCGCCTGTTTACCATTTTTTCCATTACTTTGGATAAGACGTTTAAAAGGGAAATTGGACGATAGCTTTCAGGACGGAATGGATCTTTATTTGGTTTTAATATGGGAATAATGTATGCCATTTTCCAGAATTGAGGAATATCGCCAGATACCCATATTTGGTTAAAAATATTAAGAAGAAACTCTTTTGCCTGCGCTGGCAAATACTTAACTATGTATGGCTGAACAGAGTCGGGACCAGGTGCACTGTTTCGAGTATGAAATTTGAGTTGAAAGTTTAATTCAGCCAAGGAAAATTTGCTGTTGAAAGCATCCGTGGACTGTTGAAGGAAGGATAATTCTTGTTGTTGATAAGAAGCTTTTCTAGATGTAAACTTGGTGGAATAGACTAAGGAGGAGAACTCATTCTGGTAGTGCCGGGCGAAGATATCCGCAACATTGCTTGGATCGGATACAACTGAGTTGTTATGGATTAATGAGGTAGGGGGTTTGGATCGATTAAGGCCATTCATCGATTTAATTTTTGCCCAAGTCATTTGGTTAGATGTGGATTGGGGTGTTGAATCAATGAAAGAGGTCCAGGATTCTCGCTTCTTCATCTTAATTATGAAACGTGCTTTGGCGCGCAGCTTTTTAAATTCAATCAGGTCACTGAGTAATTGTGAAGATTTATGTATATTTCCTGAGAGCTCGTTTACGGTTTCGTATTGCTACGGCAATTTCACTGCACCATCAGGGAACACGGCGTGGGCGTGGCGAGGGGGTAGATTTAGGGATCGCCGTTTCCGCTGCAGTAAACATAGCCTCAAGAAGTACCCTGATATTTTCTACCGCAGAGGTCCTGAGTTGATGTGGGACAAAGACCTTGTCACGAAACGTTTCCCAATTTGCTTTGTGGAGTAAGAAGCGAGGAGTTGTTGATGTGGAGACGTTTGGTATAGGACTTGTGGTATGTATTATAATAGGGAAGTGGTCGCTGAAGCACAAGTCGGGCAGTACTACCGACTCCAATTTAGGATATAGGACAGGGGAGGAGAACGCTAAGTCGATAGTCGAGAACACATGGTATGAGAGGTTAAAATGAGTGTGTGTCGGGTGAGGAATAAAGCATAAATCAGTATTTAAAAGGAGTTTAGTGAGGATTGCTCCATGTTTGTTTGTCTGTCTCGATCCCTAGATCGGGGAATGAGCGTTGAAGTCTCCTAATAGTATTGTCGGTTTAGGAAGTTGTGTTATAATGTACTCGAGTTCGTGGACACTATTCATGCTGTTCGGGGGAATATAACAGTTACATAGTGTAACTGGAGAGTTCGATAAAAGAGGGGCATGTATGGTGACGGCAATAACTTGTAGGGAGGAGTTGAGACGGACTGGGTACGCAGGGATAGAGGTGTGGATAAGAGATAGAACACCTCCTTTCGCTCTCATACCTTGAGTATTGTCACATCTAAAGAGTTTATAGTTTTTTACTCTCGGTTGATGTTTTGATTTGAGGTGTGATCTTGTAAGCATATAACGTATGGGTCATGCCGTGAAATTAACTGCATCAGTTCAGCACGGTTGTTATTAAAACCGCGACAGTTCCACAGCATTAAACAAGATTTTACCGTCATCTTGGTTCTAAATAAGGTTGTAATATTGTACGGACTTTGTAAGATTTAATGGACAAGGGAAGTTTATTAATTTGTGTTGGATACGTTGCCGTCGTTGTGATGTCGCTCGTCTTCAGACGCCGTGATAGTTTGTTCCGATAATTTTCTTATAATTCGGGAGCGGCGACTTTTAATGCTTCTATCGGTAAGATATGGTTTAACTGCTGCAAGCATGTATACCAGCTCGTCATAGCTCCTTGTATAATCAGTTGCATAGAAAATGTACTTTGGGTTCGTCGCTACTGTCTGGATAAATGTTTTGAATTCTTCAAATCCCATCATAAACGTTGGTTGTTCGGCGTTAAAAAGGTGTTTGGCTTTTCCAGTACGTCCCCTGGCTCTCGGGTTGGCTGTTCGTTATGCGGCTCAGTTGGTACATGCTCCTCTTTGTTATCTAGTTGATTAATGTAAAGAGCTGGCCGTTTTGGTAGCGTTCGTGATGGGAAAACCGGCGGTCTCGGGTCAGCAACTGCTTCTGTGGTCTTGGGATGAGGCCGTTTCAGCGGACTAGCGTCCGTGTCCATCTCTATTTCTGGCTGCTCAACCGTGGCATTTGAATTTATTTTGTCTGGACATTTGGTGTCTACCGTTAAGGGGGAGACATGGGTTTCATTATGTACTATTTGGGGCACATCGCTATCATGGTCCGTGGTTGGCTGTAGAGGTTGGCAGATGATGTCTGGACAGCTGGGATGACTTTCCTGTTGCATGTTCGCCGGTTTATTCTCTTTTCTGCAGTTTGGACACACGTGGTCATCGATTTGGATGAAAATTCTATGATCGTGGTCATTATTTCGTAGGAGAAATGATCTAGGAATATTTGCACAGTTCACATGCTCCACATACACCTGTCTTCGCCAGCTTATTATGTGTGCAAACTCATCGTCCGAGGGGTTGACTCTTAATATTGATATTGGTGACAGTAGCTTAAAAGATAGTGCTGAAGCGAGATATGATGAAAGTGTTTCATTTGGTATAGTGGCCGATACGTTTGATAAAACAACTTTATTAGCTGGTTGTCTAATTCGTGCTGCCTGAATTGTCCGCTCTGCTAATGTAATTGTTCCGCCTCCGGCAAAAAATTCGTCAGTTATTTTTTGCGATTTAAGGAAAAGATACGAGACCCCGCAATTATATCGAGATTACTGCCAGTGACTGATTTCACCGCAGTAAAATAGTCTCTGAGCGAATGAGGCGGGAAATATGGCAGGATGATGCCTTGTTCGTTTTTTGGGTGATTAAAAGCTGTTAGCGGTGTTATTTTCGTTGACTTCACTTTATCAGCGAAAGAGATATTTTGTTTATTTAACGAATTAAGATTTTCAGAAGAGTCGGTTTGAGTTTTAATTTTATTAACTAACGTGCTATTTAGTTAATTATTATCTGCATCCGCGGCGCGGGAGTGTGTAGTGCTTTGTTTGACGGTAGCGGTTGACGATAATGCTACGGCTGCGATGTGGAGTTGGTGTGTGTTGTCTGTTGATCGGATGATCGGTTGCATGTGTGGGGTAGATACTTGTGTAAGCGTGGTAGTGGTATGTGTGTGCGGGTTAGTTGGGTACGTGTGAGAGGTGGTTGTGTGCGTAATCATCTTACTGTTCGCGTTACTCTGGTTTGGAGCGAGTGGAAGAGGATCTGCAGAGATCGACTGATTCTTATCAGCGGTTGTAGTGGCCGGCTTATGCGGAGGTGTGTTGTGTGTGTCGGTGTGGCTCTTACCTGGTTTGTGTGCTGCGTACTTAATACCGGTGGTCGTTTTGCTTCCGTCCGGTTTCGGTGTGGCGGCCAGCATGTTTGCTGGCGATGGTGTGCGGGGCATCTCACGAGACAACCCCGAACGTAATATTTCTTATCAACAAGACGAAACGCGAGAAACACAACTGTGATAATCTAACTAGAATTGATATCGTATATATGCTATTAATTTTGATAAATAGTATTTTATTTAACATATATAAATTTTTTGAAGAAAAAAGAAAAATTGACTATGGAAATATTAGATTAATTATGTATTGTGGAAAAAATGACCAAGCTCAGATAATTAAATCGATTTAAAAATTTTCAGTTTAATTAAGAATTATAGAAACATGCTTTTTTGTTATCAGTTAAAGATTCTTGTGATAATAACATGACATATTGTAAACTATTTATTATTACTATTAAGTATTCCTTCAAGTCAGTTACAGCTAACTATTTGTGAACACAGTGTATTATGCGTTCTAACATAATTCACTACTTTGAGATTGCTTGTTAAATAAGATTATACCATGTAAGAGCAAATTTCATAAAGAATATTATATGTTATTCCAGTTTTCTACAATTTTCTAAGAGACCCGAAATTAAAATAACATCTGACTAATAGGTATTAACCAGAGAAGCTTATTTTAATCAAAAGTTTTTTACTCTGTACTCTCTTTCTGAAAGCACAAATATAATCAGGTGTATATGAATCATAGGATTTTCATTATTAGATTGACAATAATGAAAGGGGCATCGTTTACTTCTTTCTCAATATTCATTCAATCAATTTTATCCTGCAACTAGTGCAATATCACGGCAGTTTATTGTGAGCATCATCCGAGATGTCACATTGTTTTTATTCCCATTTAATTAGTATGAAATACAAATGGAAAAAATACCATCCCAGATATGCACATTCTGTTCGAGACAACAAGCATCAATCTCACAATGGTTTCTGGAATGTACACAGCTGGACCAACAAAGACCGCAGTGTAAAATCCCGGGCACACTCCATGAATGCCTGAAATAAAACAATCATGTTCCTAAAATCTATTCAAATATTAAAGTTAATAAAACATGTTAATATGAATTTGTATTTAAGTGTATAAGTAATTTTGTTGCTAATTTCATATTTCTATTGTAAAATAATATTAATATAATTATGTATTGCAGTCGCTAATAACCTAGTTGTTGAAGCGACCTAAATTTAATATAAATTAAAATAATACAAGTGATCGGGAAGCTCTTGTATAGATGACAGGATTTAGAGAAATTAACATATGGTAAGCATTAGGATACATGTGTAAAGTGCTACAAATATGTAGTACCCTACTGCTGATTATTGCGCATCAAATGCAACAGCCGAATCAGTGCGTTCATCACAAGTAGACCAATATTTTCATGCATTACTACTTTACATGAATATCCATTGTGCTGCTACAAGCTATAATTTTTAACAAGTTGGAAAATTGATGAAATGTAATATTCTATGAATTTGATTGTTGCAAATTACATGTTAATATAGTAGAAACAAATTGCTTTTATTGATGTATAACAAATTTATTATGGATAGCTAATTTATATAATTTTATTTTTATGAAATTCCAAGCTGGTAAGTACGATTTCATGGAATTAGTATATTTCGGTGTGAGCAATCCTAAATGAAAACCAAACCACATGTGGCACATTAGAGTATTAGCATTATAAACATTTAACTTGCATGTTCAGAGGTCAGACCTTTTATGTAACTCATTCACATAATGCAAACTCGCACCTTCAACTCGTGGCATACCCATAATTTCACATCAGATAAATGTTGTGATTGTGGGGCACTAACAATATTCTATAATTCTGATGGTATATTGACACCTGTTTAATATAAACTATTACCAATTTCAGCAGAAGTGAACTGCCTCTATATTACTGATCCGTTCAAAAAATGTATTCACCATATTTAACATCACAGTGTTTCTATTTATTCAGCAAAACCGGTTCACGCAGAGATTTAATTTAACGAACATTTTATGTGACTACCTAAACGTATAAATATAATTGTATTGTATTTAAAAGAGGTAGAGCCTTAAATTTTAATTATAAAATATTTAGTACCCTAAAAAATGTCATTATACCTGATTGACTGGATGGAACAAAATTAAAAGTTTGTTCGTTTCACAAATCAATAAAACTTGCTGATGCAACTGATTACATTTTTATTAACTTATGATTATTCCTGAATATTTGACTAGATTACCTGGATCATAATTTGAACTTTGATTATTACACTTTCCCCATTACAACTATCCTATGATCTGACTGCAGTAAAAATGAATATAACACGCCTTTAAAGGTAGAGTGTGTTGACATGTGTTTCTTGCTTCATTTGTAAATCTTCAATCACAATGAAATTCACAAAAAGTAATTATTATACAGCTTGTCAAAGAATTCAGTATATTTCAATTGATATTTATGTAATTCATTACACTGGAATATAAAATTTTTTTCATTTCACAGATTTTCTTACATAGCTGTACGATTTTTAAATTTATTCAAATATTGAAAAATACACGATTGTACCCGATTTTTTTTATAATGGCTTTAGTTAAATCTAAACAGTATATTACACATTGCAGTGCTATCGATTATAAATATCTGAACTGTGCATACAGATTAGCCCAGGAGCGGTTATTGGTGGAAAGACTCAAGTGGACGATTCCAATAGTGGCAGGACAATGAGTTGTGAGGGCGTGGAGGGGCAATCTGAGAAGCTGCCTGATAAAACTCTACTTAAGTCTGTTAACCAACTCATCCTCGGCGCGTGGAGGCCGCCGTATAAGTCTCCGTTGCTACCTTCTCAGTAGCAAGCTGCTGCCTTGCAGTTTGAGTTTTTACTCAAAGGCTAGGGTGTCACCCCGAAATAGTGACCACTTCCTTGCCCTTCCTCTCCTTAATTCTTATCTCTAGTCTCTTGTTATTTCCATTCACCCTTAAACCTTTGTCTGGCTCAGTCGTCGCGGAACTCTCCGTGCCACTGATCAAGTCTTGCAAAGCTGGGTAATGTGGGAATCAACTGCGCTCTAGTTCCCTCATTCTTTCCACTACTACTAAATTTTCTTTTCTTATCCTTCCTCTTGCGCATAAATCCCGTTCTATATTCTATATACTTGCCCTCTCCTTCTTCTTTTCTCCTACTGCACATGTTACCTTTTCCTTTTATTTCCTTCTTATTCCCGTTCCTTTCTCAAGAGTCCCACGGCGACAAGATGAAAGTGGTGGTAGCAGGTTTGGTGAACTGGAAGCTATCAACTGAAGTTTTGCACGATGGGCGGTGCATCCTATATGGTCGCTCTGAACTGGAATGGAGTAGCAGCTGAGTTCGGCAGTCGGATGTACGACTGGGCATGCCTATTTAGGACTCCTGCTCCACATTATCCTGACCAGATTACCGCGTCTGGTGGGTACCTAACTTTGCGGTCAAAAAAGAAAAAATAACAAGATTACTACAATTAAGCTTGGATTATGGAATGTTCGAACACTAAGAGATAATCGAAATACTGCAGAAAGAAGATCTGCCCACATAGCTAAGGAACTGGAAAAGTATCAGATTGATATTGCAGGTCTTTGTGAAACTAGACTCTTAGAAGAAGGAAATTTCGTTGAACCCGCTATAGATTATGTGCGTTTCTGGAAAGGTTATTCAACAGATCACAAGCAAATTCATGGAGTCGGTATAGCTCTGAAACGCCACTTGACTAAATTCCTGGTCGGTAACCCAGTTGGTATTGGAGCAAGAATACTGAAGCTTTCCTTAAATATATGTGGCACTACGTTAGTGCATATAATTTGCGCTTATGCTCCAACTCTGGATGCTAACGACTCTGTTAAAGAATCCTTTTACGATGATCTTTATAAAAGATTTTGGATGAAATTCCAGCAGCGGAAAGATTGTTCCTCATAGGAGATTTTAATGCGCGCGTTGGAAATGATACCACCATCTGGCCACATGTGATAGGTAAACACGGCCTGAAGGGATCCAACAGCAATGGTCTACGCTTACTTGAATTTTGTGAAAAACAAAAGTTAATTATAACCAATACTCATTTTGCCCTGCGCGACATTTATAAAGGGACTTGGATGCACCCAAGATCTGGGCATTGGCACACATTAGATTACATTATATGCCGACGTACTTTCAGAAGCGAGGTGCATATTACCCGTGCAATGCGAGGTGCTGAGTGTGATACTGATCATAGATTACTCAGATCTTTAATTCGCATTCGTGTTCAACGGAAAAAAACTGCTTTTCATCCACCTCAGATTATTTCAGCAAAGTATAATACAAATAAGCTAAAGTACACAAGATGAAATTGCTCAATATCTAGGCAAGGTAATTAATGAAGACATTCTTCAGAAGGCAGAGTCAGAGTTCCCTGAAAATGGCCATGGAAAAATTGATAGACTCTGGGTTACGATCAAGAACATGTTGCGCATGACATGCGATAAATTCCTCGGCTAAGATTGGTTTACCCACAACAGTACTGCGATAGGCGAGAAAATTCTTCAAAAACGTCAGGCATTCATAGTCTGGCAAAATGATATTTCCAATAAACAAAAAAGGGAAAATTTCTGTAAAATAAAGGCTCTAGTTCAAAAAGAAATGCGCATTTAAAAAAATATTTGGTGGGAAAATAAAGCTGTAGAAATTCAGGATTATGCGGATTCCGGTGATTATAAAAAATTCTTTGACTCAGTCAAATCTGTATTCGGGCCGTATCCCCATCCGAAAACACTGCTTCGAGATAATAATGACACCTTAATTGCAGATAGTAAGAATATATTACACAGATGGAAACAGTATTTTCAAGAATTATTAAACATTCCCTCAGTAGTTGACCACTCAGTTATTGAATGCATACCAGATGCCCCAAAGTTAGAAGAATTATATAAAAATATAACCACTGAAGAAATAGGAGCTGTACTGTCTTGTCTCAAAAGTTGTTCAGCAGCAGGCCCTGATAATATTCCGCCTGAAATATTGAAGCTCAATCAAAAAAAAATCTAGCCATAATTTTACAACTATTATTTTCTACCATCTGGAAAGAAGAATACATCCCATTGGATTTTAAAAATTGTCTGCTGTTCCTCATATATAAAGGAAAGGATGACAAAAACATCTGTAAAAATTACAGAGGAATTTCTCTTCTACCTGCCGTCGGCAAGACATTAGCAAGAATTCTGCTAAATCGTTTATCGTCGTTCGCTGAAAAGTTACTTCCTGAAACACAATGTGGTTTCCGCTCCGGTCGAAATACCATGGACATGGTGTTCTCACTTCGACAACTACAGGAAAAAGCTGCCGAGCAAAGGAAAAATGTATGAATTGCTTTCATAGATGTCAATAAAGCCTTCCACACAGTCAACAGGCAATTTCTAATGACATGTATGCAAAAACTTGGATGTCCAAGAAAATTTCTTCGACTGCTATCTCTTTTACACGAAAAAACTTTTTGCCGAATATTGCATGAAGGAAAACTCTCCGAATTGTTTCAAGTGAATTCTGGAGTTAAGCAAGGCTGCGTGCTGGCTCCGTTGCTTTTTTCGACTTATATGGCATACATATTTATTATACTGAAACAGAGACTCCGTTCGGTAGATGTCTCAGTTATAAGTAGATATGATGGTGGTTTCTTCAACTTGTAGAGACTGCTCGCTTCAACAAAGACCTAGTCGACACCAATTTTCGATCTTCAATACGTGGACGACTGTGCAATATTAGCACACAATCCGGAGAATCTGCAGCAAGCTTTAAACGTCCTTGCTGAAGTTTATGAGCTGTTCGGTATTTCAGTAAACGAAAACAAAACCAAAATTGTTATTCAACCAACCGGAGGCAATATCGGCAATAATCTAGCATTCAAAATAAACGGAAAAAGCATTGATGTGGTTCATCAGTTCAGATATCTGGGTTGCATCATGTGTAATGACTCGCGGTTAGATAATGAAATACAAAGCAGAATTCAAGCAGCTTCGAATGCAATATTCCGACTGAATAAAAAAGTTTTCCGGAACAAGCACCTGTTTCTGAAGACTAAACTTGTAGTATACAAAGCTATTGTTTTACCCACACTGTTATATGGTTCAGAGACTTGGACTCCTTATAAGAGGCATATCAAATTACTAGAAAACTTCTAGCAGCGTACACTCAGAAGTTTACTAAGGGTCCGGTAGTTTCATTATATTTCGAATATTGAAGTGTTAAACCGAGCGAACTGCAGTTCAATTCGATTTTTACTTTATCGAAATTGTTTACGATAGACAGGGCATATTTTGAGAATGGAGTGTTTCAGAATCCCAAAAGTTCTTCTTTATGGTCAGTTAGCAAGTGGAACTAGACCTCTTGGTGGGCCAAGATTGCGATTTAGAGATCATCTGCGAAGAATATTAAAAGAATGTAGTTTGGATACTTTAAAATGGGAAGACATAGCGGCGGAAAGAAATAATTGGAAATCTCTCGTAGCAAAAATCCTTCAAGGCTTAAACGATAATATTACTGCAAACGCTGGAAAGAAAAAAACATCTCAAAATGTTTTTCATTTAAGCACAGCCACCACTTTTATCTGTAAACATTTGTGGAAAGGTCAAGTACAAATATAATCAGGTGTATATGAATCATGAGATTTTCATTATTAGATTGACAATAATGAAAGGGGCATCGTTTATTTCTTTCTCAATATTCATTCGATCAATTTTATCCTGCAACTAGTGCAATATCACGGCAGTTTATAGTGAGCAGTATCTGAGTTGCTGCGTTGTTTGTAGTTCTATTAGTCCAGTATGACTTACAAGTGATTCTGAACCTCTTGTTTAGATGACCGTATTTAGAAAAATTAAGATACAGTAAGCAACAGGATACAAATGTAAAGTGCTATAAATATGTAGTACCCTACTACCCACTAATGTGCATGCAATGCTACATACTGACCGGTGTATCATCACAAGTATTTATGAACTTTATTGTGCTGAAAATTTTTTGAAATAATATATTCTTGTTATTTGATCGTTGCAAGTTACATTTTAGTACAGCAGAAACAAATAGTTCTTATTAATGTGTAAACAATTTATTCTTGATTACTAATTTATATCATTCTTTTTATGAAATTTATAGGACGTAAGTTTGATTTCATGTGATTATTACATTAGCTGTTAGCAACCCTATGTTTTACATTTCCATATGGCAGCAATAAACTGCTTTTTTCCAGCTGATATTATATTAAAATCGATTTCTACATGTAGTAGCATATTGTGTGTTGAATTTACTTCATTTACATAACTAGGCGCCTTTTAAATAAACACAAATATTAGAAACTGCACAAAAAGTCTCAATTTTTCAGCGGAAGAAGTTGTCGATAAGCTAGATTTCAGCTTAAACCTTCAAAAAACCTCTCCTAACCTACGTCAAAATCCTGAATTTTGCTTGGCATAGCTCAAGCTTTTCCAACTGTTATTTGCTCACTGCCCTCCGAATACTACGGTTACGTAACTGGTCAACTTCCTGTATTTCCGTTAATGGTCCTTATGGTTGTGAAATTCGATTCTAATGTCTTCCTTTGCATATTTATGAAATTCGCTATGGTGATTGTCAATGAATTTACGTTTTTTCCCAAATTTCTACTCTATCGTTCTCTTCCTATATTCCTTTATCTAGGCTAACCAGCATTCTGGAGCTCAGGTAGTTAATTTCTATCACATTTCCTTCTGTAATCTTATATTTCTCTCCGATTGCATTACTAAGATGTACTGCAGACATCAAATGTCTTATTTCAAAAATACATGTTTCCTATTCCTATTATTGCCATTGTCTCGTCTCGCAACCTGAACCTTGCGGGAGACGAGAGCGATGGAAGATTGTTCATAATTTTTGTTTAGATAAATTTTCTTTCTCAGCTACACTGTTAAAAGTGAGATCAGTTAACGGATGTTTCTGTTCTGATCTATATGCTTTTCATTATTTTTATGACCATTGCCTCTTTCTGCGAACTTTAATTGGGTTTGACAGAGTCGAGGACGATGTATGGTTGATTGCAATGCATAATTATATAAAACTTCTTTCTTCTTCGGTTTTAAACCGTGCAAATCAATATTAATTATTAGATGCATTATTCTTATCCTCAAATATCTTACTTTTTCCTTTTTTCATCTTTCCTTCGATCTTCTTTCAAATACGCTGGGCTACGGTAAAAAAAGACGGTTAGTCTGTTTCAATTTAATCATTTTTAAAGTCCTTTTCGTTCAGTTATTACCTTTTTTAAGGCGAATTTAATCTCTAATTATTCCTTGCTTAATCTTAATTTCTTCACTTTGACCCGCAGCCCTTTCCTCATCATTCCATACCTAATTAAGTTGGTAAGCAAGCGAGAGAGAAGGTGGTTTTTCCTCAGTAAGCATTGCAATAAGTTGTCAAATTTCTCATTCGTAAGTTATCTGGGAAAACAGATGTTTCTCCATTGTCTTCTTTTGCATTCCTTCTTCTGCCGTATCTTTCCTTGTCTTTATTCAATACTTTCAACTGGCTTTGCGTGGACTACCTGAGTCTACACCCATTCCTTTTCCGATTTTCGTCTCTCTTCCAAATCTGCAGGTTGTAAGGTATTATTCCCCTTCCTCTTCTACACTTACATGGTTCCTTCCCTTCCAACTATTTTTCTGTGTTTTAAATAATGTCAAACACGCTAAATATTCTTCAATGGAACTGTAGAAGTCTTAATGTCAATAAATGCTCTCTCGAAAGTTTGTTGGATCAATATAACATTCAGGTTGCTCTCCTGTCAGAAACTTGGCTCAAACAATCTTCCAATATTCGAATTCGAGGATACTCCTTAGTCAGTTCGAATCGGGACGACGGCTATGGCGGAGCTGCTATACTTATAAGAAAAGATGTACATTTCATTCATCATGATAGTTTTTCCTTCCTTTCTTCCAGTCCTCTTAATCCGAATTAGTTCACGTCTCAATCCCATTGTGTCATGGTAAACGTTTTAATCTTGTCTCTTCCTATATTCCACCGTCCTATAACTTACGTGATTTCCTATTTGACTTGTTTTTGAATTCTATTCCTCGCCCTTTCATGGTCGGTGGCGACTGGAACTCCCACTCGCCTCTATGGGGTTGCTTCAGTTATAACAGGAATGGCACAATTATAGAGGAGGTAATTTTCAATTATAATTTGGTTTCCTAAATGATGGTTCTCACACCTTCTTCAAGTCATCGTCTATTTCAAGTTCTATCAATCTGTCCTTTGTTTCCTCTGATATAGCCCTCAAATCCTCATGGAGAACTCTAGATGGTACCTTCGGCGGTGACCACGTTCCGATCCTCATTGTTCTTAATGATTTCCGTCATCCTTCTCTTAATTCTTCATTTACGCCTTTGCATTATACTGATTGGAACCTGCGTAAAACATTTCGGTTTATTGTGGACTCAGACCTTCCTGCAATACAAGTAGAAAACGATGCTATTTCACAATATTCATCCTTTACTAATTCTATCTCCTCTGCTCTAACACTGTCTTCCTCACTCTATCTCCAAGCCCGGAAAAGTCATTCTTTAAGAGCTTCATCACTGTGGTGGAATAGAGACTGCACAGTTGCTGTCAATCAAAGTTTTTCTAGTTTTTGATTATTCCGCTCTCAACCTACTTTTAATCAATCCTTGAATTATAAGAGTTCGAACGCTAGAACCAGATATATTCTCAAAAATGCCAAGAAAAACGCTTGCTTCATTTTCCCGATTGACTCCTATTTCCAAAGTCTGGAAGTTGGTTAAAGCTTTTAGAAATTCTATTTCTGAACGCGCGTCTAGGTCCAGTCTTCCTAAAGATACTCTTTCTTCTTTCTCTGACTCCATAGCTTCTGATTATGTCCCTAACTATGATGAAGTGGGTTCTTTAATTCCTCCTTACCCATCACCGCCTCATTTCCTTCCCTCTAACTTTTCCTTCTCTGAACTTCTTTCTTCCCTGAAAAACTTCTCCAACTCCTGTCCGAGCCATGATAAAATTTCTTATTCCATCCTCAAAAACCTATCTGTAAAGTCTCTCCAAATTCTTTTAATCATTTTTAATTCCTTCCTGCAATCTGGTTCTATTCCTAATTCATGGAACACCTTCGTTGTTATCCCAATTCCCAAGAATAGTTCCTCTGCCTTTCGGCCCATTTCTTTAGCTTCTTGCCTAAGAAAACTCTTTGAAATCATGCTTAACAAACAACTTGTCTGGTGGCTGGAACAAAATAACTTGCTTCCAGACAACCAGTTTGGTTTTCGTCCTGGCTTAGGCCCTCCAGATTGTATCAGTCTTTTTTTTGCTGACATTTATAAATCATTTATTTCCAAAGAATTCACAATTTCAGCTTTTATTGATGTAGCCAGTGCATACGACAGCGTTCATCTTTCCATGCTCAAAAACGTTATTATTTCTTTAAATATCCCTGCATCCATATCCCTCCTAATTATCAATCTTTTTCAAAGTAGAATTCTCCTTCTTTCTGCTCCTTCCTTTTCCGCCTCAAGGAAGGTCTTCCAGGGCCTTCCGCAAGGTTCTTGCCTTAGCCCTACTTTATTTAATCTATATGTTTCCAAAATTGGCTTTCTCTCCTTAAAATCCAAATCTTTATTTTTTGAAGATGATATCTTTGTTTATCCCTCTTCTCGTAATCTTCCAGTTGCCAATGAGGAACTAAACAGCTCCTTATGTACTCTAGAAGAGGTCCTTTCTAACATTCATCTCTTCATTTCCGCTCCTAAATCAGCAACTGTAGTCTTCACCCTTCGGCCTTACAACCCAGGCTCATTTGAGATGAATCTAAAAAATCATTCCATTTCAATAGTCAGTTCTTTTCGTTATCTGGGCATCATTTTATCCCCTCGTCTGTCTTTCCATGAACATATCAGCCATTAATATGCTTCCTCGCTTAGAGTCTTAAACCTTCTTAAAGCTCTCTCACCTACGAGATGGGGAGGTGATCCTTCTGTGTTAATAATGTTGTACAAATCTCTCATACGCTCTAGATTGGATTATTGCAGTTTCTTATATGGAAACTTTTCCAAATCCGTTCTGTACAAATTAGATCGTCTCCAAAACAGTTGCCTTCGGCTTTCTCTCGGAGCTCTGAGGTCATCTACTACCCCAGCCATTCTAACTGAATCCAATATCTGTCCTCTGTACATCCGAAGATCTTATTTGGGTTATCGTTTTCTCATCAAACGTTTTTCCACTTCCTTGTCAAATATCAGTACCTCTTATTCTTTTATCCTTCGTCACTGGCGTTTTTCCTCGAATAAAATTCCTATACTATCTCATATATCGTTTCGCCTTTCTAAATTTTCCCCTTTTGTCATTCCTCATCACAAGCTTCCATTTTTTTCTTACGTCTATTCCAAATTGTTAAAGCCACCAAATATCATCTTCATGCCTTCTTTTTCAGTCGAATCGCTCGATTCTGAGCGTCGTGACTACCTATTTGTATATTCCAGTTGTACAGAATAGGCAGTCATGCCATGCTTCCTTAAATTCTCTCCCTCTCATATCGTCAGTGTGGAATTTAATAATACAATAAATTCTCTATTCCGTGATCATTTACTGATGGATCGCGGTGTTGGGGCGTCATTCTTGTGCCCTCAGTTCAGTTATTCTCAGTCCTTTAGACTTCCGTTCCTATGTTCTATCTTTACTGCGGAATCTGTTACCACCTTACAAGCTATTATTTATATTTCCTCTTCTGCAAGTCCTTTCAAATTCCTTATTGTTTCTGACTTTTTAAGTGTTCTTCTAGCACTATCTCCATCTTCCCTTTCTCATTCCACTAATGCTTTCATCTTTTCTATTCGTTCTCTTCTCCATGATCTGTCCTCATCGACGACAATTAACTTTCTTTGGATTCCCGGACATTCAGGCATTGCAGGAAATGCAGCCGTTAACCTGCTTGCTAAAGCTGCTGCTTCTAATGGAAATTTTATTAGTAGAGTTCCAGAACACAATATTCTTCTTCCAACTAAATCCTGCCATCCCAGACTTTGGCACTCTGTTTATATTTCTCTATTCACTAGACCTAATTCTTTTTATCTCTTGATTAATCCTGTTTCTCATCCTCGTCATTGGTTCTATGAGTTCCCAGTTTGCGTCAGTCCATAATTACCAAATTATCTCGACTCCGTTTCTCGCATAGTCTAATACCTTCTTCTCTAAATCGATTTTCCTTGGCTCAATCTCCTTTTTGTTCATTGAATCCTGAAGGTTCCCAGTATGTTTGTGATGCGAATCACGTGGTCTTCGAGTTATCTGGTTTATCTCGCGAGCGTGAGTTACTTTATTATCATCGTTTAAAGCTTGGTCTTCCTGCTCCTTTCAACGCCTCTTATATACTTTCTCTAACTATTCTCTCTATTGTTCCTGTCCTAGGTGTGTTCCTTGATTCCATTGTCGACAAAATAAAAATATAATTTCTATTCTATTCCATGCATCTATTCCTATTTGCTCGGCTAATGGCCTCTGGTAGCAAGCCCAAGGGGAATAAAAAAAAAAAAAAAAAAAAAAATTGCTTTTATTGATGTCAAATTTATTCTTGATAGCTAATTTATATAATTTTATTTTTATGAAATTCAAAGCTGGTAAGTACGATTTCATGGATAGTACATTTAGATATGAGCATTGTCATTCCCATTTTAAAACCAAATAAAGACGCCAACCTACCAACTAGTTATCGACCTATTTCTTTAACGTGCGTCCCATGCAAAATAATGGAAATAATGGTCAGTAAACGACTAATTTGGTATCTCGAATCGAATAATTTCTTAAGCAGTCTCCAAAGCGGATTTCGAAAAAATCGTTTTACGTTAGATCAATTATTAGACCTCCAACAAGAAATAACATCTGCCTTCAAAAACAAGGAAAATCTATACTCCATATTCTTTGACCTCGAAAAAGCTTATGATAAAGCATGGAGATCCAAAATCCTACGTAGACTTCATTCACTCGGTATAAAAGGTCATCTAGCATATTTCGTACAGAATTTCCTAAAAGACAGAATTTTCCAAGTGAGATTAAATAACGAATCCTCCAAAATTTTTGGAATAGAAAATGGAGTACCCCAAGGTTCCGTTCTCAGCACAATCCTTTTCATAATTCTGATCGACGATATAACCGAAATAATCTCCTACCCGATATCGTTACGACTGTTCGCAGATGATATAAACATAGCCTTACGTTGCAATAGCCCGCAAATAGCATATCAACTTCTTCAACCAGCGTTAAACAAACTTCAAATCTGGGCCGAAGAAAATGGCCTTCCTTTTCTAGCAGTAAAACACATATAGTTAATTTCAGCCACAAACGAAAATCCCTAACAGAACCAACTCTCACTTTCTATAATAAACCTCTTCAGTATAAAACCTCAACAAAGTTTCTAGGCCTAACTTTTGATCAAAAACTTACGTGGATTCCACATATTAAAGAAACGAAAGCCGAAATCCTCCGATCCTTGAATTTATTAAAAATAATCAGAAACCCTCGACACAACCCATCTCGATCCCTCCTGCTACTATTTTATCGTGCCCTAATTCGATCAAAATTCGAATACGGAGCACCCATATACTGTTCTGCAAAATAATCAGCTCTCTCCAGCCTAGACATTGTTAATAACGCAGCGATTCGACTATGCATAGGAGCTCTTCCATCTTCGCCTAATCTTAGCATTTACTGCGAAGCTGCAGAACTCCCTCCATCTTATCGTAGAAAATTACTAACAAACAAGGTATCTAGCCAAAACAATGTCAAACACATCTAATCCAATATCTAAAAGAGTTATAGATTTTTTCTCAATTCCATCAATCTCAGTCCACAAATCAATCACTTCATTCACTGAAATAATCAAAAGTAACCATATTTTCCCACTACTTCAACAACAAATAAATCAACAATATCAGCCATGGCTTATATCCATTCCTCCAATAAATATCTCGTTTACAGCCTACCCAAAATCAGACTACACACCTTTCGTAATTAAAAATCACTTCATTGATCAATTATCGAGATACAGTGGCCAATACACTGCTTCACAGACGGCTCAAAAAGAAAAACACACCACGTAGGATACGCCTTTTCCATAGAGCAATCATCATTTCACTTCTCTCTTCCCTCGTTCTCTTCAAACAACACAGCGGAATTAATGGCCATCTACCATTGTATATTTCATATCAGCGAAACTTATCAGTCTGGCAAATTTTTAATTATGACCGATTGCTTAAGTTCCTTAGTTTCTTTCCAAAACACTTCTAAGAACGATCCTCTTATTCAGAAAATACTCAATTTATACAACATCTTATTCCAATCACAAATAAAAATCAGCTTCATGTATATCCCGAGTCACATTGGCATCTCCGGTAACGAAAATGTTGATAATCTTGCAAAAACCGCACACCATTCTTCTCCTCTCCTTCCCTTTATACCACAAGACCTCCAATCTTATATATGTGTACAAACCCAAAACAAATGGCAATTAGAATGGTCCCAACAACATACCAACAAACTTCATACTTTCAAAAAATCAGTTGTCCCTTGGAAACATTTATCAAGCCTCAATAGGACCGACTAAATTATTATTACTAGAATTCGTATTGGTCACACCAAAATTACCCACGGTCACCTATATCAAGGAATTCGACAAAACCCCACTTGTACCTACTGCTCCTCAGATATCATGACAATCAAACACCTTCTTTTCTCCTGTCCTTCCTTATCTGCCCAACGATTACAACATAAAATAACCCCTCAGTCAATATCTGATGACCCAGAACAACTAAATTCATTGATGACCTTTTTCAAAAAGACCCACCTTTACTCCCTAATCTAAAACCTATCCGATGGGCGCAATAATCCTGGCAATTAAAAGCGTCCAAACAAAAAAAAAAAAAAAAAAAAAATCTTATAGTTTACAATCACCAACTACAGTAATAAACTGTTATATTCCAGCTGATATTATATTGAAATCAGTTTCTATATGTAGTACTACATTCTGTGTTCAATGAGTTTCATTTACATAACTAGGCGCCTTTTAAATAAACACAAATTTTCAAAGATGCATTATAAATCTCATTTTCATCTCAACACGCCTAAATGAAAACCAAACTACATGTGGCTCATTACAGTATTAGCATTATAAACATTTAACTTGCATGTTCAGAGGTCAGACCTTTTATGTAACTCATTCACATAATGCAAACTCGCACCTTCAACTTGTGGCATACCCATAATTTCACATCAGATAAATGTTGTGATTGTGGGGCACTAACAATATTCTATAATTCTGATGGTATATTGACACCTGTTTAATATAAACTATTACCAATTTCAGCAGAAGTGAACTGCCTCTATATTACTGATCCGTTCAAAAAATGTATTCATCATATTTAACATCACAGTGTTTCTATTTATTCAGCAAAACCGGTTCACGCAGAGATTTAATTTAACGAACATTTTATATGACTACCTAAACGTATAAATATAATTGTATTGTATTTAAAAGAGGTAGAGCCTTAAATTTTAATTATAATTTATTAGTACCCCAAAAAATGTCATTACACCTCACTGACTGGATGGAACAAAATTAAAAGTTTGTTCGTTTCACAAATCAATAAAACTTGCTGATGCAACTGATTACATTTTTATTAACTTATGATTATTCCTGAATATTTGACTAGATTACCTGGATCATAATTTGAACTTTGATTATTACACTTTCCCCATTACAACTATCCTATGATCTGACTGCAGTAAAAATGAATATAACACGCCTTTAAAGGTAGAGTGTGTTGACATGTGTTTCTTGCTTCATTTGTAAATCTTCAATCACAATGAAGTTCACAAAAAGTAATTATTATACAGCTTGTCAAAGAATTCAGTATATTTCAATTGATATTTATGTAATTCATTACACTGGAATATAAATTTTTTTTCATTTCACAGATTTTCTTACATAGCTGTATGATTTTTAAATTTATTCAAATATTGAAAAATACGCGATTGTACCAGATTTCTTTTATAATGGCTTTAGTTAAATCTAAACAGTATATTACACATTTGAAGTGCTATCGATTATAAATATCTGAACTGTGCATACAGATTAGCCCAGGAAAATATAATGTAATAACGCTTCAATCAGAATAAACTGCATTTATGTTATTGGCTTCTCAATAAAGCGTTTTCAATACATATGAGTACATAATATTTCTATTTTTTCAACAAATTTAGTTTGTACTGATTCATTTTTTAAAAAAAAATTATATCTATTACATTAACCGTTTCATAACAGAAATGTGTCATATACAAAAAATTAATTATACTTACATTAATAGGCTAAAGCGTTCTTTAAGTATGCCACTAATTTTAATAAACAGTATTTAATTTATCATATATTAACTTTCTGAAAAAAAAAACGAAGATAATAGAAATATCAGATTATTATGGTCATTGCTTTATTTGTATTGTGGAAAAGCACTGTGCTCAATTAATTTGATAGACTTAAACATTTTAAGTTCTATTCAGTATTTTAGAAATATGCCTTTTTTTTTTCTTTCCCCCCCTTTGGGCATGTCAACAAATGATCTTCGCCCAGAAACGAAAGGAAGGAGAAGGATAAGTTAAATGTAGGTTCGGCCAGCTATTGATAAGATAAAGGAACTGAGGATAGGAACAACTGAGATCGACGGAAACGCTAAGATATACGAGGCACAATAAGGTATTAGTCAAAGAATCTTGCCAAAATAACTTGATATATATATATAAATATTTATGATGCTATTAAGCATTCTTTCAGTTCCATTACAGCCAACCATTAATGAATGCAACGTATTATGTCTTCAAACATGATTAACTATTTTGGGATTCTTTTTAATTTAATTTTTGTTAAAACGAATTATACTATGTAAAAGCAAATTTCATAAAGAATTTTATATGTTGTTTTGGTTTTTTACAATTTTCCAAGAGACCTAAAATTTAAATAATTTCTGACTAATAGGTATTAACCAGAGAGGCTTATTTTAATCGAAAGTGTGTTTCTTTGTACTCTCCTTCTCAAAGTACAAATATAATCAGGTGCATATGAATCATGAGATTTTCATTATTAGATTGACAATAATGAAAGGGGCATCGTTTATTTCTTTCTCAATATTCATTCGATCAATTTTATCCTGCAACTAGTGCAATATCACGGCAGTTTATAGTGAGCAGTATCTGAGTTGCTGCGTTGTTTGTAGTTCTATTAGTCCAGTACGACTTACAAGTGATTCTGAACCTCTTGTTTAGACGACCGTATTTAGAAAAATTAAGTGCTATAAATATGTAGTACCCTACTACCCGCTAATGTGCATGCAATGCTACATACTGACCGGTGTATCCATCACAAGTATTCCAATTTATTCATGCATTACTGCTTTGTATGAACTTTATTGTGCTGAAAATTTTTTGAAATAATATATTCTTGTTATTTGATTGTTGCAAGTTACATTTTAGTACAGCAGAAACAAATAGTTCTTATTAATGTGTAAACAGTTTATTCTTGATTACTAATTTATATAATTTTTTTTATGAAATTAATAGGACGTAAGTTTGATTTCATGTGATTATTACATTAGCTGTTAGCAACACTATGTTTTACATTTCCATATGGCAGCAATAAACTACTTTTTTCCAGCTGATATTATATTAAAATCGATTTCTACATGTAGTAGCAATTTACTTCATTTACATAACTAGGCGCCTTTTAAATAAACACAAATGTTGAAACCTACATAGAATATCCATTGTGCTGCTACGCGCTATAATTTTTAACTAGTTGGAAAATTGATGAAATGTAATATTCTTTCAATTTGATTGTTTCAAATTACATGTTAATACAGCAGAAACAAATTGATTTTATTGATGTATAACAAATTTATTCTTGATAGCTAATTTATATAATTTTATTTTTATGAATTTCAAAGCTGGTAATTACGATTTCATGGAATTAGTATATTTCGGTGTGAGCAATCTTATAGTTTACAATCACTAAATACAGCAATAAACTGTTATATTCCAGCTGATATCATAGTGAAATCGGTTTCTATATGTAGTACTATATTCTGTGTTCAATGAGTTTCATTTACATAACTAGGCGCCTTTTAAATAAACACAAATATTGGAAACTGCATAAAAAGTCTCAATTTCATGTCAACAGGTCTATATGAAAATGAATCTACGTGTGGCACATTACAGTATTACCATTATAAACATTTAACTTGCATGTTTGGAGGTCAGTCCTTTTATGTAACTCATTCACAACTTATGGCATACCCATAATTCCACTTCAGATAAATGTTGTGATCATGGTGCACTGACAATGTATGAAGCCTGCAGACCAACTTCTATAATTCTGAGGGTATATTGACTCCTGTTTCATATAAACTATTAGCAATTTCGGTAGAAGTGAACTGCCTATATATTACTGATCTGTTCAAAAATGTTTTCACTATATTTAACATTGTAGTGTTCCTGTTCATCCAGCAAGACTGTTTCAAAAACAGATTTAATTTAACGAACATTTTATGTGACTACCTAAACGTATAAATATAATTGTATTGTATTTAAAAGAGGTAGAGCCTTAAATTTGAATTATAATTTAATTAGTACCCCAAAAAATGTCATTACACTTCACTGACTGGATGAAACAAAATAAAAGTGTGTTTAGTTTTACAGGCTGCTGCAACTATATACATATATTTTTATTAATCATGATTATCCTTAAATATTTAACTAGTCCGGCTTGGGCATAATATTATATGACACAATTAATTACACTTTCCCCATTAGAACCATCTTGTGATCCGACTGCAGTAAATGTGTATAAAAAATTTCTTCTTCTTCTTCTTCTTCTTCTCCTTTGATTAGCGTGCCGTTTCCTATCGCCTAAGCCAGAGGCACGGATAAGATAGGAGTTAGACGGAGTGGAATATGTTAGTGGTGTTAAGAAAACTTAGGAGGCGTTCAATTTTGTCGTGGCGATCAGACAGGATTTTGGAAAGGTTGGACGACTGGAGAATTTGTGCTCAGTATGAATTATAGGTGGGATATCTGACGAATAAATGTTGGATTATGACAGGAGAATTGCAATTGGAACAAAGTGGAATAGGTTGTCTAGACAGGAGGTGACTATGAGTGATTTTGGAGTGACCTAGGTGGAGTCTCGTGTCAACGATTTCATTCCTTCGATTGCTAGATAATGAGGTTTTCTATGGTCGAATAGTATCTCGAATTGAGCGCAGCTTGTTTGTGTTTGGGATGTTGGTCCACTCTTTTTGCCATGTTTGAAGTGATCTTTGTACTATATAAGCCTTCAGATCCCTTGACGGAATTTCGATGTTCGGTACCGGAAAGAATAATGAGCCTTTTTTGCCGCAGTATCCGCGTATGAATTCCCCTGGATCCCAATGTGTGATGGGATCCATGCGAACGAAACACGGATACTTGTACTACAAGGCGTGCGAATAATTTCCTTGGCTATTGGGTGTTGGTGAGAAAAGTTGTATTTTTGAATTGATGTGATCGCGTTTAATGAGTCTGTACATATGAGGTGTGAGGAGTAAGGATCTTAAATTATTATATTTTCTATTGCAAGTTTTATAGCAAATAGTTCTGCTGGAAGAATAGTGAATGGTGCCGAAAGAGATTAACAGAGAATAATTTTTTTGTCGGATGCTATTCCACAACCTGTTCGTTGAGGTGTTTTCTTGCAAATACCATATTTGCTGATCATGCATGGATGTACGGAACGTAAAAAGCTCGGACATGCTTCTCTTTTTAAGAGTTGCTGGAGTTGAAGATCTGTGCCGAGATGCAGGTTTACCTGAGGGTATTAAAGCACAGTGAAATCTGCTCATCACTGCGATTCGGGTTACCATGTCTTTTGCAACGACTAAAAAAAAAAAATTAACTTGTTCACTACAAAAATGACAAAAAAAAGTACAAAGTAACTCAAAAATTAAAATAATTTGTTTACTATGCGATTCGAAAAATAATGATATGAAAACACATTTGTAACTTCACACGGCTTTGAGCCAAAATTACAACAACATTTGACGCATAATACAAACATACCAGTAAAACATGTCAATTACTAGCTATCACATTACTACTGGCCGCACAAACTATTATGGAAATATTAGATTAATGATGATCATAGGGTTATGTGTATTGTGGAAAAAATGACCAAACTCAGATAATTAAATCGATTTAATAATTTTCAGTTCAATTAAGAATTAGAGAAACATGCTTTTTTGTTATCAGTTAAAGATTCTTGTGATAATAACATGACATATTGTAAACTATTTATTATTACTATTAAGTATTCCTTCAAGTCAGTTACGGCTAACTATTTGTGAACACAGTGTATTATGCGTTCTAACATAATTCACTACTTTGAGATTGCTTGTTAAATAAGATTATACCATGTAAGAGCAAATTTCATAAAGAATATTATATGTTATTCCAGTTTTCTACAATTTTCTAAGAGACCCGAAATTAAAATAACATCTGACTAATAGGTATTAACCAGAGAAGCTTATTTTAATCAAAAGTTTTTTACTCTGTACTCTCTTTCTGAAAGCACAAATATAATCAGGTGTATATGAATCATAAGATTTTCATTATTAGATTGACAATAATGAAAGGGGCATCGTTTACTTCTTTCTCAATATTCATTCAATCAATTTTATCCTGCAACTAGTGCAATATCACGGCAGTTTATTGTGAGCATCATCCGAGATGTCACATTGTTTTTATTCCCATTTAATGAGTGTGACATACAAGTGATCGGGAAACTCTTGTATAGATGACAGGATTTAGAGAAATTAACATATAGCAAGCATTAGGTTACACGTGTAATGTGCTATAAATACGTAGCACCCTAAAGTTCAACGATGTGCATCCAATGCAAAAGCCGAATCAGTGCATTCATCTGAAGTCGGCCAATATATTCATGCATTACTACCTTGTCTGAACATTCATTGTACTGCTCTAAGCTACAATTTTTAACAAGTTGGAAAATTGTTGAAATTTGTTGCAAATTACATGTTAATTCAGCAGAAACAAATTGCTTTTATTTATGTATAATAAATTTATTTTTGAAAGCTTATTTATATAATTTTATTTTTTTGAAATTCAAAGTTGGTAAGTATAATTTCATGGAATCAGTACATTTAGCTGTGAGCAATCTTATAGTTTACAATCACCAACTACAGTAATAAACTGTTATATTCCAGCTGATATTATATTGAAATCAGTTTCTATATGTAGTACTACATTCTGTGATCAATGAGTTTCATTTACATAACTAGGCGCCTTTTAAATAAACACAAATATTGAAAGCTGCAAAATAAATCTCATTTTCATCTCAACACGCCTTAATGAAAACCAAACCACATGTGGCTCATTACAGTATTACCATTATAAACATTTAACTTGCATGTTCAGAGGTCAGACCTTTAATGTAACTCATTTACATAATGCAAACTCGCACCTTCAACATGTGGCATACCCATAATTTCACATCAGATAAATGTTGTGATTGTGGGGCACTAACAATATATGAAGCTTGCAAACCGACTTCTATAATTCTGATAGTATATTGACACCTGTTTAATATAAACTATTACCAATTTCAGCAGAAGTGAACTGCCTCTATATTACTGATCCGTTCAAAAAATGTATTCACCATATTTAACATCACAGTGTTTCTATTTATTCAGCAAAACCAGTTCACACAGAGATTTAATTTAACGAACACTTTGTGTGACTACCAAAACGTAAGAATATAATTATATTGTATTTAAAAGAGGTAAAGCCTTGAATTTTAATTATAAAATATTTAGTACCCTAAAAAATGTCATTATACCTGATTGACTGGATGGAACAAAATTAAAAGTTTGTTCGTTTCACAAATCAATAAAACTTGCTGATGCAACTGATTACATTTTTATTAACTTATGATTATCCCTGAATATTTGACTAGACCACCTGGATCGTAATGTTATTTGAACCTAATTATTTTTCCTTATTAGAACTATCTTATGATCGGACTGCAGTAAAAATGAATAAAACACGTATTAAAAGGTAGAGTGGAGTTGACACGTGTTTCTTGCTTAATTTGAAAATCTTCAATCACTATGAAATTCACAAAAAGTAATTATTATACAGCTTGGCAATGAATTCAATATATTCAAATTGATATTTAAGTAATAATTTTTTGCACCTCACAGATTTGTTTACATGGCTGTACAATTTTTTAACTTATTTATTTTTTTTTTTTAACCCCCCTTTGGGCATATCAACAAAGGATCTTCGCCCAGAAACGAAAGGAAGGAGAAGGATCAGTTAAATGTAGATTCGGTCAGCTATTGATAAGATAAAGGAACTGAGGATAGGAACAACTGAGATCGACGGAAACGATAAGATATACGAGGCACAATAAGGAGTAGGGAGTTTGAGTGACAGCAGATTGGAATACAAAGAGGTACGTTCGTTCACGAGGGATGGACATTCAAAGAGGATATGGTCAGGATCACAGACGGCTACGTCGTCAGGATGAAGAGAGCAATAAGGGGAAAGAGCGAGATGAAAACGAAAGCGTGAGGAAGGAAGAAGAGTATGATTCAGATGTAAACGGATAATAGGGACAATAACGGAGTGGTGAAACGAAGGAAAATCGTAAAACCAAGGCCGCGTGGGAAGATTAGGTTGGATGGAAAAATAAAAGGAAGGATGATTAGAAAAGGAGAAAGCGTAAAAATCTGACCAAAATCTAACATGAAACTTTTTGCACAATGGGAGTAAATTCGAAACGGGAATTTTAGAGAAAAAAAAGTGGGAGGATACAGCAATCTGAGCCAAGGAATCTGCCATTTCGTTACCCTCTATCCCCATATGACTGGGGACCCAGAGCATTTCAATGCGGATAGCGTGAAGTGAGAAGAGAGTGTGAATGAGAGAGCGAATACGGAGGATGAAAAGGTCAGAGGAGTAGAGGGGAAATGAGAGGAAATAGCTTTAAGAGCACACATGGAGTCGGAGATAATTAAAAATTTGGAAGAAGAACGATGTGAGTTTTTAACTTATTCAAACGTCGAAAGATACATGATTGTACCAGATTTATTTTATAATGGCTTTAGTTAAATCTAAATACTATATTACATATTTCAGTGCTCTTGATTATAAATATCTGAACTGTGCACACAGATTAGCCCAGGACAATATAATGTAATAACGATTCAATCAGAATAAACTGCATTTATGTTATTAGCTTCTCAATGTTTTCAATATATATAAGTTCATAATATTTCTATTTTTTCAACAAATTTAGTTTGTATCATTTCATATTTAGAGAAAAATTGTATCTGTCATATTGAACATTTCACTACAGAAATACTGCATATATACAAAAAATTAATTATACTTACATCAATAGACTAAAGAGTTCTTTATGTACGCCACTAATTTTAATTAACAGTATTTAATTTATCATATATCAACTTTCTGGAAAAAAAAAAAACGAAGACAATGGAAATATCAGATTATTATGGTCATTGCTTTATTTGTATTGTGGAAATGCATTGTGCTCAATTAATTTGATAAACTTAAACATTTTAAGCTCTATTCAGTATTTTAGAAATATGCTTTTATTACTAGTTAAAGAATCTTGCCATAATAACTTGATATATAATATATATATATAAAAATATTTTTGACGCCATTAAGCATTCTTTCAGTTCCGTTACAGTTAACCATTACTGAATGAAACATATTATGGCTTCAAATAAAATTCACTATTTTGGGATTCATTTTAATTTAATTTTTGTTCAAACGAATTATACCATGTAAGAGCAAATTTCATAAAGAATTTTATATGTTGTTTTGGTTTTCTACAATTTTCTGAGAGACATGAAATTTAAATAATTTCTGACTAATAGGTATTTACCAGAGAAGCTTATTTTAATCAAAAGTGTGTTTCTTTGTACTCTCCTTCTGAAAGTACAAATATAATCAGGTGTATATGAATCATGAGTTTTTCATTATTTGATTGACAATAATGAAAGAGGCATCTTTTATTTCTTTCTCAATATTCATTCGATCAATTTTTTCCTGCAACTAGTGCAATATGAGAGCAGTTTATTGTGAGCAGCATCTGAGTTGCTGCATTGTTTGTATTTCTATTTACCAGTAGGACTTACAAGCGATTCTGAACCTCTTGTTTAGATAACCGTATTTAGAAAAAATAAGATACAGTAAGCAACAGGATACATATGTAAGGTGCTATAAATTTGTAGTACCCTACTACCCGCTAATGTGCATGCAATGCAACATACTAACCGGTGTGTCCCTCACAAGTATTCCAATTTATTCATGCATTGTTGCTTTGTATGAACTTTATATATGTTTTACATTCCCAAATGGCAGCAATAAACTGTTTTTTTCCAGCTGATATTATATTAAAATCGATTTCTACATGTAGTAGCATATTGTGTGTTGAATGTACTTCATCTACATAACTAGGCGCCTTTTAGATAAACACAAATGTTGAAACCTACATAATAAATCTCAATTTCATCTCAACATACCTAGTTGAAAAATAAACTACATGTGACACATTTCAGTATTACCATTATAAGATTTATCTTGCATTTTCAGAGGTCAGACCTTTTATGTAACTCATTCACAACTTGTGGCATACCCATAATTTCACATGAGATAAATATTGTGATCATGGTGCACTCACAATATTTGAAGCTTGCAGACCAACTTTTATAATTACTCCTGTTTAATATAAGCTATTACTCAAGAATTTTATATTAAACCTTTATATCTTTAATACAATCATCAATTACTTCGAAAATAGATATGCCGTCCTCGACATCTATGATTCTGTCGCCAGCAGGAGATTAGAGTGTGCGTTTCCCCAGGGTTCTGTCCTCGGACCCACACTTTGGAATATTCTATATTCTAGAATCTTATGTATGAATTCGTGTCCTTTTCAAACAAAGAATATAAATTAGTGGCTTATGCTGACGACTTATGTATTTCGTTCAGTATTGTTAGGTACTATTATTTCAAGCTAATTGAGGTTGTTTGGCAATACATAGAACAAGTCGTTAACAATTTCGGTTTAACTTTCTCTGTCACGAAATGCCAATTTATAGTATTTGGTGATCATAATGGTCGATTATCGGCTCATATATCTACACATATTGGATACGTATACAAGAAATGCGATAACGTTTAATAAGCTTAGAAGACTCCAGCCTAACACCTTTAGCCTTAAATATGGGGAGAGGGTCATCTTGTATAAGGGTCTGATTCAGTCCCTTTACAAGTATGGATCTATCATTTATATAAGTAACAAAACCTTAAATGCCGTTGGCAAACACCAGAGGAAATTTCTTCTAAATATTTCCTCTTTGTACAGAACCTGCTCTACGTCTGCTGCTAATGTCATATCAGACATTCTTCCACTGGATCTTTTTGTCACGGGTGCCTCCATCACCTCTGAATGCAGAGTTGTTGGAGATATATCCCATGTTGAGAATATCCAATTCCTAGATATCGATCTTTTTAGTTTGGGTTTTTTCCCAAGTCTCAAAATTATTAGATTGGACACTCCTTGCTATATGGCAGCAGATGTGGGATAGTTGTCAAACTGGAAGGAAGACATATATGTTCTTCCCGAAAGTTTTTGACAGGTCAAAATTAAAAAACTTAAACATCAATTTTTACAATGCGCAGGTACTTTCAGGGCACAGAAAGTTTGGCTCCTACTTACATGGGTTCCGTCTTTCTGATGGCCATGGGTACACCATGTGCACCTCTGGTGTTGAAGATAACGTTGAATATCCTTTTTTTACTGTTCCAGATTTGAGGATCTTAGATCCAAATATAACATTAATAGCTCCCAATCTCTAATCGTCACTAGAGAAAATTCTACAAATCTCCTGTTGTATATGGAGACTGTGATTCGCAGGAAGTTCATAAACGGAAACTAATACAATATTAACTCCCTAAACTCAAATTCAATCGTGAAACTGCAAATGTCGCATGGTGTTTTTCTATCTTATGCACTTCCTGTAAATAGAAAAAAAGAATTAAACCATTGCACATAACATTTTTAAGTTGTTATAAGTTAAACTTTGAAGAACTCATCTATCAACACACACACTTGGTGAGTGAAGGGACAATGTTTTTCATCCTTTAACCACCTTAGTTTAAGTACATTTTGCAGGAAACTACCACACATAAAATTTTATATTTATTAATATGTTATTTTTGCTAAATACGCACATGTACTCACTCCTGATTTAAGCACACTAGTTCCCTGCACTTTATACAATTTTTTTTTCTTTTTTCTTTTCTAAATACACCATTTATAAGTAAAAAAAAAAAATATATATATATATATATAAGCTATTAGCAATTTCAGTAGAAGTGAACTGCCTCAACATTACTGATCCGTTCAAAAAATGCGTTCACCATATTAAACATCATAGTGTTTCTGTTTATTCAGCAAAACTGTTTCACGCAGAGATTTAATTTAAGGGACATTTTGTGTGACTACC
Source organism: Icerya purchasi (assembly GCA_039619475.1). Taxonomy (NCBI): domain Eukaryota; kingdom Metazoa; phylum Arthropoda; class Insecta; order Hemiptera; family Monophlebidae; genus Icerya; species Icerya purchasi. The sequence continues at coordinate 265,452,227 of CM077115.1, read as the reverse complement.
TAAACGTATAAATATAATTGTATTGTATTTAAAAGAGGTAGAGCCTTAAATTTTAATTATAATTTAATTAGTACCCCAAAAAATGTCATTACACCTCACCGACTGGATGGAACAAAATTAAAAGTTTGTTCGTTTCACAAATCAATAAAACTTGCTGATGCAACTGATTACATTTTTATTTACTTATGATTATTCCTGAATATTTGACTAGACCACCTGGATCATAATGTTATTTGAACCTAATTATTACACTTTCCTTATTAGAACTATCTTATGATCTGACTGCAGTAAAAATGAATAAAACACACCTTAAAAGGTTGAGTGTGTTGACATGTGTTTATTGTTTAATTTGAAAATCTTCAATCACTATGAAATTCACAGAAAGTAATTATTATACAGCTTGGCAATGAATTCAGTATATTTAAATTGATATTTATGTAGTTCATTGCACTGGAATATACAATTTTTTTCACTTCACAAATTTCCTTACATAGCTGTACGATTTTTAAACTTTTTCAAACATTGAAGGATACATGATTGCACCAGATTTCTTTTATAATGGCTTTAATAAAATCTTAATACTATATTACACATTTCAGTGCTCTTGATTATAAATATCTGAACTGTGCATACAGATTAGCCCAGGACTATATAATGTAATATTGTTTCAATCAGAATAAACTGCATTTATGTTATTGGCTTTTTAATAAAGCGTTTTCAATTCATGCAAGTTAATAATATTTCTTTTTTTCAACAAAGTTAGTTTGTATCATTTCATATTTAGAGAAAAATTGTATCTGTTACATTAAACGTTTTATAACGGAAATGCGGCATATACAAAAAATTAATTATACGTACATCAGTAGGCTAAAGCGTTCTTTATGTACGCCACTAATTTTAATAAACAGTATTTAACTTATCATGTATTAACTTTCTGAAAAAAAAAAAAAAACGAAGACAATGGAAATATCAGATTATTATGGTCATTGCTTTATTTGTATTGTGGAAAATCACTGTGCTCAATTAATTTGATAGACTTACACATTTTAAGCTCTATTCAGTATTTTAGAAATATGCTTTTATTATTAGTTAAAGAATCGTGCCATAATAACTTGATATATATATATATATATATAAAAATATTTATGATGCTATTAAGCATTCTTATTGCTGTCTTTGCACGATATTCAAACATCTCAATAGATAAGGAACATCTTGAGATATATTTGTCTGAAATAGTTGAGACATTACAACAACATTGCCTAATTATTTCCCCTAAGAAATATGCTTCGGTAATATATTCTTATAGAAGGGCTAGGCCAGAAGAAGGTAGAATTTCTATAATTTCTACTCGTTCTGGTCATAAATATCTAGGGTTCTGGCTAGATAGAAAACTGTTATGGCATCACCATATTAATAGTATATATGGTAAAGTGTATGTATTAAAAAAAGTCGCTATTATGAAGTGTTTGTGCAATAGGAAGTGGGGAGCTGATCTTGATACCTTTAGTTCATTATATAAAACGCTAATAAGGAGCACGTTAGATTATAGTTGTTTTTTGTTTGGCTCTACATCCAGAAGTTGGATATTATTCAAAACCAATATAATCGTATGATAATAGGAGCCTTACTACCTTTCTCCTCGACTGCTTTGGAGGTGGAAACCAAAATTCCACCACTTAAGATACGGAGATCTTTTTTATCTGATATGTTTGGTTCTAAAATTTTGTTCCTTAACATGCAATGAACTAGTGTGCTTAAATACCAAGGAATCTCTGATGAACGGAGGTTTTCTTTGACTCGACTGCCTATGTTAGCGTTTAGTTTCCATCGGCTTCGCAAATTTCACCAGGTAGGAATCAATTTTTTACCGACAAAATATTTCTTGGATCCCTTTGAATTTAATAAATTAGAAGCTGAAGTCACTCTATCAGAGCTTGACACAATTAATAACCACGCAAATAGCCGTTAAATAAATAATATTTTTAATAATGTCCCTTAGAGTGAATGGCCTAATCATCTCTCTATATATACGGATGGTTAAAAAAAGGAAGATGTAATTATTGCGGCATTTGTCATTAAGTGTCATTAAAAAAGTTCTTCTACCTCGTTTGACTTCAATTTATGCGGCGGAGTGCATAGCAGTGGCACGAGATTTAACGTTCTTGTTAACTTCTGTTAACAGAAAAAGTATCTTGATTTTGTCGGACTCGAAAAGTTGTTTGATGTCGCTGTCAAAAATTACATTCAATTATAAATTAAATTATATATTCGCTTCGATTAAATCATCTGTCTTTTCTTTGAAATTGTCTGGCCTAGCAGTGCAATTTGCATGGATTCCGGCCCAGTCGACAACTAGGCTAGTATAATCAGGTTAATGCATAAAACCCCACGTTAGAGAATGAGCATTCCAATCCCCACCCACGATAAACGGTTGAGGAATGGAATTAAAAAAGGAAGAAAGAGGAAAGTGACGGAGGTCATAGCTAGGAGGAACATAAACGGAAATGAAGTTAAGAGGGTGGACCAAATTACAAAAGATAGATATGTGAACAATGTTCGGAGAATTAAGGCAGGGAGGGAGGTTTAGAGAGACATTATGCACGTGGAAAGGAATGACATCTCTAATGAGGATAGCAGAGCCTCCATAGCCATCATCACGATCGCATCTAACTAATGTGAAGCCTCTAATGTAGAAGTTTATGTCCAACCGAAGCCAAGTTTCTGACATTAAGGCGATACCGATATTGTGAAGAAGTAATAGACCCTCTAATGAATTACGATTGGCCCTTTAACTACGGCAGTTCCATTGTAATATGTTGAATACAGATGCCATTGTGGAACGCCAAGAGATTAGAGTGAGGAAATAAGAAAGTGGTAAAGGAGGAAAGGGAAAAGAAACTTGAGAGGCAATATAACTTTAAGAGAACATAAAGAAAAAAGGGGAGCAGAAAAAATTAGAAGGGGGAAATAATTAGGCATAGAAAACAAGAGAAGAGAGTTGCAATAATTGGAGAATAAAAAAAGGCAAGTCGGGGCTGCTAAGATAGAAAGGAGTTGGGACGGTAAAGAAAGAAAGAGAAGTAGAACAAAATTGGTTATCGGAAAGCAGAATATACTGATAGAGAAGATTTTAAAAACATCTGAATAGACAGCACAGTGCCACTATATGTTAAATTGCAGTTATTGAAGCCAACCGCTATGCATCTAGCACTATAGGCACCAATATATTCGTACTTGCTGATAGTTTCTTGCGTAAAGCAATAAATAATAGCGTAAATACAGCTCAGTTCAAAGATGGTGTAAGCCAACTCAACGTGAGTGCATTTATAATAAAGTAAAATTACGCACTCGGGTAACTGACCCGGACGTTTTATAATATATAAGAGAGGAATAAGTAGCCGGATAAGCAGAAGAGAGATTATGAAAAGAAAAAGAGGAATAGAAAGAAAAAGAAGAGAGTATAACTCAGCCCCGAGCTTTTCCATTTTTTTTTTTTTTTTTTTTATTCCCCTCAATCATTTTAGAGGAAATTAGTTTGAATAAATGTTATTGGAGAGGAAGGAAGATAGAGAATCGACAAAGGAAGATGAAGAGACGATGTTATTGGAAGCTAGGAGCTCCATGATGGCCGTGGAAATAGTTTTAATTACGGGAGAAGAAACAGAGGAGGAAGAACTAGGAGTAATTAGAGGAGATATGTTATTATTGTTAGATGTGGACGGGAGAAAATTTTAATTATTAATATTACCCGGAAGAGAAGCCGATCTATTGAGGATCCATCCATTAGAGGGGATGGAACACGATTGGATGGAAGAGAAGGAAATTGAGGCGATAATTTAGGAGATGATTTTGGGATACGGGGTTTGTGAAAGGTAGGGGATTTAGGACGAGAGTGTAGGTTAAAAAGCGGAGTAGGAGCAGAAGTTGTAGACTTCGAAGAAGTATTAAGAGGAGAGGAAGGTACTGAGGCTCGGTCAGCATATGATAAAGCGTTAGAAACTAAATTGGATGTTTTAAATTTAGAAGCTTCCTGGAAGGAGATGTTTTCAAAGGCCATTATGCGTTTAATGTCCTTTTGTCTTATCCATTCTGGACAGGATCGATCAAAGGCACAGTGCGAGCCTTTACAGTTGCGGCAGAGTGGAGAGGCTTGAAGGTTGCTGCATTCCATGATAGGGTGTCGAGAGGCGCAATGAGAACAAAAGGAAGAAGAACCGCCACACTGTTTTGCAATGTGTCCAAAAAGAAGACATTTAGAACACTGCGTTTGTAGACGGGCACTGGGGGCAAAAGAGAAACGAAGTTTATAAATCGAAATAAATTTCGGAAGAACCGTGCTATGAAACTTAAGTTCCACCGATCTAGTAGGGATTTTAACACCCTCGGAAAAGCGATAGATACGGCGAATAGTAGACATAGGAACCGACGGTTCGATTCCCTCCAATATATCATTCTCTGAAAAGGAAGGATGAACTCCTGATATAACGCCCAGGCGGTATAGAATACTATTGGGGATATAAGCCTTGATATTATGGGACGAAAAAAAGTTGGGGTGGGCCAGAAAAACGTTAGCGGTCGAAGCAGAAGGAAATTTGACCGATACTTGGCCCCTACCTTGGGGAGCAATACTGGAAAACGAAGAGGAAACAGAATTTTTAATTATTAACGCCATGAATATGGAGTAAGTGACTCCGAAACATGTCGGCACATTTTAATTTTTAATTTTTAAAAAATAATTTCTGTTAAATAAAGGTTTTATATTGTTTAATAAAGAGTTAATACAGAAATGGATGAAAATAATTTTAACCTAAATATAAAGAATTTATTAACTTGGCAAGGGCCAATGGGTGACGGTTTCCTATATTTTCATTAGACGTGCAATTTTCCTTTAAATAAATGATTGTAGAAGCAAAAATTGGGAAGAGATAGCTAAGTCGACAGATCAGCGTGAAACAAGAAGAAAAAAAGAGAAATTGACGACAATATGTTTCATTTATTATTTGTAGAATACTACAAACATTCGCCTACCAATTACTTTTCCATTTTCAAGTTTATTTTGTATTTTATATGGGTTGTTGTTTTGTAGTTAACCTTTATTTATCAAATTTGAACACGTTTATATATAACAATTTCTCAAAATATTTGATGAGTATTTACAGGACATTAAGATTTTTTTTCACGTTTGATCATCAATATGAAAATAATTATTCTATTCCCTCTGTGTTCTCTACCTTCCTTCTACAATATTAGATAATACTGATAGTTTATTGTAATGTCATTTAACAATCTTGTAAAAACTACACTTTTTTTATATTCTAAATGTTCTTTTGGTAATTGAGAACTAGCCTCTATACAGAAAATCCTATTTAGCAAATTAAGAGATATATGCACACATGTGTATGCTTAGCAAAAATATGTTTGAGAAGGTACTATAGACATGGTTTAGCTTTTTCATACTTCAAGCTCTTTATTTTATTAAGTATTAATTTTCTATGAATTAAAGGGCAGCTCCTGTGGCTTGTTATAAAGTTAATTTTGGTTTTGTTCAATGTAATTTAATATATAAAACGTTACTATTAATTCTAAGTTTTCTAATAATTTTTTTATTACTAAAGGTGTATTAATTATCTATATAACATATTTTACAAATATAATCTTGTCTAATCTTCTTTATTTTCATTTATTTGCAATTCACAGGTCGTAAATGACACCAAAATGGATGCGTTTTGCAATACTATCATGAAGGAATATATAAATAACACGACGGAATCGATTTTATTTTGGCATAGATATTTAAATAAAATTTAATTTAAAGTATTTTGCGGTGCTTGGATTACATATCTGTACATTATTTAAAATTACCAATAAAGTTATTGCATGCAATTGATCTGTGTTTTCAAATAATTGTTTTACATTGAATTAATATTGTACATTATAGTAAGTTTATAAAGTCTAATTTTATTCATAAAAATTTACAAGCGAGATGTCTGAATTGCTCTTACACAAACAGAGATCAACTCTTGCAATCCTTTTATCATCATTTCTATTCCTAAAAAAAGTTCTTTCTTACGTCTAATTTCCTTGGCGTCCGCATCAGAAAGCTGATTGAAGGTAAGGAGTTATAAATGAAATAATGTTGATAAGCGGTTATTCGTTCGCGTTGTTTAATAGATAACAATTGTTCCCCGATAACAATTTTCGATATCATCGTAGCGATAAAACCGGTGAGATTGTTCTGATTTTACTATTCCGCGCGCGTATTTCGCCTGCTCATTTCGAAAGCTGACAATTTTAGTTCGTCTTTCGGTACTCCAGACACTCGAATTCTGACGTTTCTTTTTTTTTTTTTAACTTAATCGATCGATGAGTTCGTCCAGTGGGGGCCGTCCGGCGGCCTCCACCAAAGATACAAAATCCAATAACAATAAAAATAATCTCCTCTTTCTGAGTGTCCCCACTTCTCCCATCCTTCTTTGCCTAAACTTCACTCTTTCTTGGACTCTATTGCTCCTCCGTATGTCACCACTTTCGAGGAATCGTACATTCCTTCACTCCCAAATTCCTCAGAACCTCATTTCCTAACGTCTCCTTTCCGCTACGAGGAACTCTTGTCCGTCCTTAATAAAACCTCTCCTTCTGCTCCTGGCCTGGACGGTCTTTCTTTCCCTATTCTTAAAAAACTCTCTTCTTCCTCGCTACTCTCCCTTCTGAATATCTTCAACTCTTTCTTACTCTCTGGTTTTACTCCTGAGTCTTGGAACGACTTCATCGTCATTCCAATTCCTAAAAAAAAACAGTGTTCCTTCCGTCCTATTTCCCTAGCCTCATGTCTGCGCAAACTCTTTGAAGGTTTAATAAATAACTCGCCTTACATTTCATGAACATATTAATTATATCTATAATTCCTCGATCAAAAGACTTAATCTCCTCAAATCTTTATCTCAGCTCAGATGGGGTGGGGACCCGTGCATTCTATTAATTCTATATAAATCGATTATTCGGTCCAAACTCGACTATTGTTCCTTCATTTATGGCAATGCCTCCAAGTCTCTCCTTTCGAAACTTGACGCAATTCAGAATTCCTGCCTTCGCCTATGCATTGGCGCTTTAAGATCTTCTCCTATTCCTGCGATTTTATCTGAAACTTGCACTTAACCTCTTTCCACTCGTCGTTCACTCCTCGGTTATCGATTTTTAATAAAACGCCTCCCCATTTTGTCATCCAATATTATTCCTTCCTATCTTCATATCAAAAATCATTGGCGCTTGGCGCCTCATAGAATTCCGATTTTATCGCATATAGCTGCTCGTGTTTCCAATTTCTCTCCCTACGTTTCCTCTTATAACAGTCTTCCTTACTTTTCTCTCGATTTTAATAGCATATGGCACCCCATCAATTTCTCCTCTCTTCCAGTCCGAGCTAATTCTTCCTCTCACAATGTAGTCAACTTCGAATTCCTTCAGCTGCTGAACTCTGCTTTTCCTTCAGATGCCTTAATTTTCTCGGATGGCTTCAAGAGTGATGGAGGCGTGGGTGGCGCGTATACGTCTCCTACGTTCCTGCACTCTGAGTCTTTCAGACTTCCTTCTTTCTGCTGTATCTTCTCAGCCGAGTCGATCTCAATTCTTCGTGCAATCCAATTCATATCCTCTACGAGTGGGGTTCAGAAATTCCTGATTGTTTCTGATTCCAAAGGCGTTCTTCAAACCATCTCCTCTCCTCCTTCTCATAATTCTGACGGTATCATCCTCTCTATTCGATCTCTTGTCTCGTCTTTGTTCTCGTTCCGATCCATTCTCATAGACTTTCTATGGGTCCCTAGTCATTCCAATATTGAGGGTAATGACGCAGCTCACTCTTTAGCTCGCTCAGCCGCCCGTATTAGTCCTTTCCTCGACTCTTACCCTTCCTCAGACATTCTTTCTCTGTCACGCTCTAATCATTCTAGACTTTGGACTGACATGTATCCATCTTTATTCTTAAATCGCTTTTCACATATTCAACCGGTTCCTAGTTTCTTGCCTTGGTTTCAATCTATTCCTACCTGTCGTTGTTCCACTGTTGTTTCCTTAATTAGGCTTAGAATCAATCATTCTCTACTCCCCTCTTCTCGCTTTCGATTCGCTTTGTCCCCTTCTTCTTTCTGCACTCTTCACGCTTCTGAGCCTTCTTGTGTTTGTGACTCAAATCACATCCTATTCGAATGTTCTACACTCTCTACCGAACGCTCCTTTCTTTACGCCCAACTTCTAGTTTTGGGTCTTCCTACTCCCTTTAACGATACCTATATTCTTTCCTACCCATTGCCTTCAGTTATTCCATTGCTGCTGTCCTTTGTCTTTTCCATTTCTGACCGCTTGGCTATTTAGTTATAACTCTTAATTTTTCATGTTGTTGGGTCAAGGCCACTAACGCGCCCAAGGTAGGAAAAAAAAAAATAAATAAATAATTTGGTTCTCAACCTGGTGGAAACCGACGCTGCCGTAAAGCGTAAACCTTCCGGCCCCCTTTCATCGACCGTGTCTCTGCCTAGCAAGGATCTACGGCTGTCTCAAACTGATCTCAACGCTCCCACTAATATAATCAATAATAGTAACAATAAAAATAATAATAATAATGAAACCGTCACTAAAGCCGTTGAAAATTTTAGTATTAAAAATAGTAATAACAACGCAAGTAATAATAATATCAATAACAACAATAATAACCCTGTTAAAAACGGTAGTAGTGAACATAGTAACAACAAGAGTAGTGGTAGTAGTGATAATAATAGTAATGATAGTAATAACAGGAATAATAATAAAAATGATAATAATAAGTTTTTTTTTTTTTTTTTTTTTTTTTTGTGAAAGCAACATCTTGTACCGTGTTTAACAGCTGTGGCTATTACAGTACGAAGATGCGCAGTTTATTTTTATAGATTTCTGCTTATTCCGCTAGTTCTGATTAATTGTGTTACAGATAAAATTGCATTGGGAGATTTCTCAAGAATGTTGGTGACTGTTTTGTTATTAATTGAAGGTGGCCGGTGGGGTGATAGTGCTAGACAGTCGCACAGTATGTGAGAAGTTTTTTTTTTTTTTTTTTTTTAAATGGGCACGCCAGCACAGGACATTTACCCAACACAAAAGATTAAAAGAATAGAAGGACATATGGAGCGACAAGTTATATTAAGAAACGATTAGAGACAGAGGAAATGAAGGCGGCTAACAAGGGAACAACAGAAAGAGATGGAAAAGTGAGAATATAGAGGGCACTGTAAGGAGTAGGGAGGCCAAGGCTAAGCAAATTTGAATAAAGGATCGCGCGTTTTGTAGAAATAAAGGAACATTCAAATAGTACGTGGTTTGCATCACACGTGCCATTTAAGGTAGGAGGATGAAAGGGACACAAAGGAGATTGAACCAGAGCAAAGCGGAAACGAGAAGTCGGGAGCAGACTGCGATTAAAACGAAGGCGAACTATGGAAGAAATGACAGAACGGCTGATACTGGGAAAATTATTAAACCAGGGAGAAACGGATGGAGAAGGCTGTAAAGCAAGGTAAAAGGAGTCAGGGTTGGAGAAAAAGGACGGATAGAGATCAGTCCAAAAGTCACGGTGAGAACGAAAAGAGAGAGAGTAAAAACTTTGGGAAGGAAATCTGGCTATGAAACGACCATTTACTGCGGTTGAGGGAGCAACATCTTGGTCACAGAAAGGACAATTCATAGGAGGGGGGTTCTTTGCAGAATAAAATTATGCGACATGGCCGTGTGGCCACTGAAATCTCTGCGGGAAATGTTTTTTTCTGGCCACCATGGTTCGGTTGAGGGTTTAATTAACCTCGAGAAAGTCTGACGCGAGGACCAATGGGTTTTCCATGAGAACGTGAGATTATTGAAGATTATGTTCGATAGATAAGGTGGAGGAGGGCTGTTACTAGGCAAGGGGAAATATATTTCTGCTCGGGCAGATGTACCGACGCGTTCATTTCCAGGAATCCCAGCATGGCTGAGCGCTCACAGAAAGAATACGGAGCACTGTCTCTTAATAAGTTCGTATGCTACCTGCTGGGTTCGAATTGCTACAGGATGTTTGGTGAGGGGATTAGAGATTGTCATTAAAGCCGCGGATGAATCAGATACCAGTAGGGCTTTCTGTGATGTAGGCTCTGTAGAAAGAAAATATTCCAAACAGAAAAATACTGCGTATATTTCAGCATCCAGTACCGAGAAATTAATAATAATGATAATAATAATAATAATAATAATAATAAGAATAAGAATAATAATAATAATAAGAATAAGAATAATAATAATAATAATAATAATAATAATAATAATAATAATAATAATAATAATAATAATAATAATAATAATAATAATAAGAATAATAATAATAATAATAATAATAATAATAATAATAATAATAATAAGAAGAAGAAGAAGAAGAAGAAGAAGAAGAATAATCAAGTTTCAAGTTTCAAGTTTTTATTATTATTATTATTATATATAATCCATCTATGCGCAAGTTTGCGCGAGCGATGGCTATTGAAAACAACCAAAAAAATAAAAAATTTTGGAACAAAATAAAATGAAAGTTTTTTAAACAAAATACGTAAACAATAAAAAAAAATTTTGAACCAAAATAAAAGTTTTTTAAACAAAATATGTAAACAATAAAAAATTTTGAACTAAAATAAAAGTTTCTTAAACAAAGTAATATTAAAAACTGCAATTATATGTAACATGCACACTCATACATACAATCAGATGCATTTATACATTTAGACATTCTTATACATATGTGCACTCTAATTAAATACGTATATACAAAAACTGTACTTACTATTACAGAAGTAGTAAGTTGAAAATTAAATAAGTTAAAATTTGGTGAGCTTTTTTTTTTTTTTGTTTTTCCCTTTCCTTTTCCCTCTTCATGTCTTATCTGTTTCTTTCTTTCCTTAGTTCTACTCTCGTTTCTAATTTTATTTTTCCTTATCTGTGCTATTGTTAAGGTAGTAAGTATGATAAAAGAATTTTTCGACGCTTTTTGTAGTTTTTTAGTTGTATTTTTAAAGTGGAAGGTAAAGAATTGAAAAGTTTAGGACCCATATATATAGATTGATTTCGGATGTGGTATTTGTTAATATTCGGTAATACTGCTAATTCTTCGCCCGCTGATCTAGTAATACTTTGCATAACCGAAATATTAAATTTTGTTTTATTTTTAAGAACGAACATAAGTAGTTGTAATTCATAGAGTTTTGAAAGATTTATAATATTATAATCTACAACTGTGTCCAGATCTCTGCCAAGTAGATTTACAACATTTTTTTGGAGTTGAATCAAATGTTTTAAATGGTGGTCAGCAGCTTTGCCCCAGTGCATGATTCCGTAGCTTAATAAGGGTTGGTATAAAGCAATATATAGTTTACGGAGATGTATAGTATTGAAAAATTTGCTTAGATAGTAAAATATATAATTTAATTTTCTAATTTTCGGTGCAAGATAAATTGGATGTTTATCCCAAAACAGTTTACAGTCTAGTTGAACGCCTAAATATTTTATCTCATACACTCTATACAGGGGAGCATTATTTTCCCAAAAAATTTTGAAATCATTAAATTTAAATTGTGGTATGTGACTATAAATAATTAATTTAGTTTTATTTAGATTAATAAATAGTTGATTATGGTGCAACCAGTTTTTGATTTTATACAAGTCATCCTGTAAAAGACTCTGAAGAATATCTTGTTTGCGGGAGTTTACCATTAGCACGGTATCGTCTGCGTAACAAAATATTTTCCCATAAACGTCTAGATTACATAAATCATTAATATAAATTAAAAATAGGAGAGGCCCCAATAATAATAATAATAATAATAAGAATAATAATAATAATAATAATAATAATAATAATAATAATAATAATAATAATAATAATAATAATAATAATAATAATAATAATAATAATAATAATAATAATAATAATAATAATAATAATAATAATAATAATAATAATAATAATAATAATAATAATAATAATAAGAAGAAGAAGAAGAAGAAGAAGAAGAAGAAGAAGAAGAAGAAGAATAAGAATAATAATAATAATAATAAGAATAATAATAATAATAATAGCAATAATAAATAATAATAATAATAATAGTTTAATTCACAGTAGTCCCGAGGTATACCCCTCCGAACATCCAGGACCTTATTCTATAATTGTAGAATATAATTCAACACAAAATAACATTGGGAATTATCATCCATTGGCGGTGGCCCGACTTCTTACTACAGTCTCCTCTATCTTTTCTAACATTACTCCCCTAGGTAGAAATCGAATATCTGTTTTATTCCCTTCAGTTCTTTCTGCTAACCCCTTCCTTCAGAACTCATACTTTTTTCTTCTCATAATCTAAAAGCTTTTATCCCAGTTAATTCCCTTTACAAATTGAGAGTTATTTCTGGAGTTGATCCTTCCTTCTTTGAAGAAGAAATATTGGAGGGGCTTGAATCTTCTATACCCTTTTCCTCTATCAGGCGCATTTTAAAAACCGTCGATGGTAAAAAGACACCTACTAGATTAATTGAAATCAAATTTACCAAATATTTCCTTCCAGAATTTATCTCTATTTTTAAACTCCGTTTCCAAGTTCTGCCTCCTACACAATGCTCCAAGTGTTTCTTATTTGGTCATATTGCGAGGCACTGTCGTATTTCTAATACTGTCTGTTCTCACTGCTCTTCTAAGCATTCCTTATCAGACTGTCCAAATACTCAAAATCCTCCTGGGTGACTACTGCTCCTATGATGTCCTGAATGGATTAGACAAAAAGACATCAAAAGAATCATGGCGTATGAAAACCTATCTTTCCATGAAGCATCAAAGCACAAGGATAATTCGTTAGTCAAGCTTTTTCATATGCAAATCGCGCATCTGTTTCTGTTCCTCTTCATAAAACTCACAATTCTCCTACTATTCATTCTTCACCTCCAACTAAATCATTAACGTTCCGTAAAACAAAATCGCCTGAATTCTCTTCTAAGCCTACTCCCCATTATCCTTCTCTTCCTGTCTATTATATTCCTTCTCCCTCAAATGGATGGGCACTAAGTAAACCCTACCCATGCTCTAGTAACATTCTTCCAACAATCCTTCTAACCTCTCTTCCTCTTCTGAATTTTCTCCTTCCATTAATAGTCTCTCAACAGCCATTTTGGACTTGATATCATCCTTTAACGTTGACTCCTTTTCAAACTTTGCTAATTCTCTTTCCGCTTTCCTTTCCAGTAACCTTCACCTTAGATAATCTTTATTCTTTGCTTCACCTTTGCAATTGCAAATACATTCTCCTTCACCTTCTACATAAATTTTAACTCTGTCTTATCTTAATTCTCTCTTTACTTATTCTCCTTTTTCTTGTATGTTTCTTTCCCTCATTTTCATTTTTCAATATGTCCTTCAAATTTAACATTCTCCAGTGGAATCGTCGCAGTTTTAAAGCTAATAGACTTGCCTTGGAGAGTTTACTTGATATACATCAAATTCGCATTGCTTTAATTTCCGAATCATGGCTCAAACAATCTGAAACGTATCATCTTAAAGATTTCTCCGTGGTTCGTTCTGATAGAATAGACGGCTACGGTGGTGCTGCCATCCTTATTAGAAATAATATACATTTCCAATCTCAAAATGTACACTTCTTTTCGGTGTCATCTTCTCATGATCCGAATGCAGTTCACATTTATATTCCTTCCATTCTTCCCCGCCCATTAAACATAGTCTGTACGTACTTTCCCCCTAATTTTAATCTCAACGATTTTCCCTTTCCCTCCTTTCTTAATAGTACATCCTAAAATAAGCCAAGAAGAAATCTTGGAAAAAATTTTGCTCTTCCTTTTCTCGGACCACGTCTATTTCCCAAATTTGCCTTCAAAACTCCCAAATCCGAACACTCTTCTTATCTTAACATCTCTTCTGACATCCTTGAATCCTTTATTGACAATCTAGCTCCCAGTTATGTTCCTTCCTTTGATGAACTAAGTTCTCCTTCTTTTTCTCTCCCAAATTCATCTCACTTCCTCACTTCAGAATTCCACTTCAATGAACTCCTCTTTTCATTGCAAAAATCCTCAAATTCGACTCCAGGAATCGATAAAACTTCCTTCCTTGTTCTTTAAAATCTCTCTAATTCCTCACTCAAAATTCTCCTCGAAATTTTCAATTCTTTTCTTCTCTCAGGACTTACACCTTCTATTTGGAATTCATTTATAATTATCCCTATTCCTAAGAAAATTCCAAATTCTTTTCGACCTATTTCTTTGGCTCCTTGTTTAAGAAAACTATTCGAGAATATGCTAAACCGGTGCCTTGTTTGGTGGCTGGAACATAATAATCTCGTCTCCTACAATATGTTCGGTTTTCGTCCTGGTCTTGGTCCTTCTGACTGCATCAGCCTTTTTCCTTCTGACATATATAAAGCTCTTCTCGAAAGAAAATACACGATCGCTGCCTTTGTTGATGTAGTTTCTGCTTTCGATAAGGTTCTCATCTTCCATCCCTTAAAAATAAGATGATTTCTATTGGCATTCTTTTTCAAATTTCCTCCCTGATAATTCACCTCTTTCAAAGCAGAACCATTCATCTTTCTGCTCCTTCCTTCTCTGGCTCTAGATGTGTATTCCGTGGTCTTCCTCAAGGGTCATATTTGGGTCCTACTCTTTTTAATATCTATTCGCTTGAAATAGCTTCTCTTCCCGTCTCAGCCTCTACACTCCTCTTCGCGGACGATATTCTTATTTATCATTCCTCAACTTCCATCATCTCTGCTAAAGATGAACTCAATAATTCGTTGAACATGCTTAAATCCGCTCTATTCAACATCCATCTAATCATTTCGTCCTCTAAATCTGTTTGTATAGTTTTTTCCGTTTGTCCCTATAATACTTCCTTAATTAATGTCTGTAGCTGAAGCATAATAGTGTATTTGCTAGCAATATTTTCGGTTTTCCGCCTGTTTTTGGTGATTGCGTTAGTCTTCTTGTATACTATATATAGAAATCTTTTATCCAAAACCATTTTACCTTGGCTTCCTTAATCGATGTATCCGGGTGCTTTTGATCATGTTCATTTACCTACTATAAAAGATAAAATGACAGCAATTAAAATTCCAGTTCAGTTTACGTCCCTTACTATAAATCTCATGATAAATCATTCTATCCAGCTCTCTGTTCCATCTTTTGAAACTTCAAGAGGGGTTTCTCGAAGTCTTTTCCGACCCTCCTTCAGTTCTACTCTTTTCAATATATACACTATCAGTGTGGCGTCTCTTTTTCTAATTTCTGGTTCTTTATCCTCTGCTAATGACATCCTACTCTTTATCTCATCTCATGATATTAGTTCAGCCAGTGGAGCACTTAATTCGTCTCTTACTGCGCTCGAACATTCCCTTTTTTCAATTAACCCTTTTATTTCTTCTTCTAAATCTTGTTATGTCGTATTTATTCTACGATCTTATAATTCTGATTCTGGCTATCTATCTCCAGTCAATACATCTCTCGGGCATTCATTTTTTGTTATCTCGGTATCTTCCTTGACAGTCGATTTCCGAACACGTCAAGTATCTTTCCTCTTCTGCAATCCAAAGGCAGAATTTTGCTGAAGGCCTTGTCTCTAAACAAATGGGATGGATATCGTTGCATCCTTATTTCTCTATATATGTCCATCATCCATTCCAAATTTGATTACTGTTCACTTCTCTATGGCTGTGTCTTCAAGTTCCGACTCTCTAAGTTAGATATGATCCAAAATTCTTACCTCTGTCTATGCCTTGATGGTCTTCAATCCTCCCCAATTCCAGCATTTATTGTTGAATCTAATACCCCACCGCTTTTTCCTCGCACATCTTTTTTGGGCTATTGTTTTCTTGCTAAGCGTCTTCCGCTCACGCCCTCTACTTTTATTCATTCCTACCTATCCATTTCTAGTAATTGGCGTTTCACACCTAGGAGAACCCCTTTTTATCCCTCATCTCTTTTCGGTTCAGTTCGTTTTACTTTTACATAATTTCATTTTATAATCTTACTTCTCTTTTAATTTTTCCGAACTCTGTCATTCTCCTAAAGTGCTTACTATACCTGCGTTCTCCAAATTTTTTCGGTAGGTCCCGATTAGACTGGAATTTCATAGTACTATGAATTCTCAATGTAACTGTGTTTATAGATGGTTCGAAGAGTTTGGGTGGTGTCGGTGCCTCTTTTATCCTCTCAGATCTTGATTTTTCAGAGTCTTTTTGTCTGTCTCCTTTCTGTTTCATATTCACAACCGCATTGATGGCTTTCCGACGTTTGATTATTTTCATTTCCTACAATTACCTTTACTCTAAATTCTTGATTACATTTGACTCCCCTTCAGACCATTTGTTCTTCTGCACCTGACTATTCCTATAATTTTATTATTCCCCGTTTATTCGCTCACTTATCCACGTTCTATTTTCCCTCCATTCCATTCAAATTTATTTCCTGTAGGTTCCCAGCCATTCGGACATCTTTGGTAATAAAGCGGCAGACACCTTGACTCCGGGTGCTGCTCCTTCCCACTTTTTCTTTAAAAAAGTCACATCATCCAATCTCCTTCCGCTATGAAAAAGTTTTCATTTCAGATTTTTGTATCGAACGTATATGTTTTCTCTTTCTCTAACAATTGTTCTTTTTATCTGTCTGTTCAACCTAGTGTCCACCTGTTAACCTATGGTTCTCTTTGTTTCCTTCTCTTCGTCGTTCTGTTGTTGTCTCCGTTATTCTTCTGCGCTCTTAAGCCATACTTTATTATCTTCTTCACGTTTTCGTTTTCGGTTGGTTGCCTCTCCCCATATTGTCCTCTCCACTCAAACGAAGAGCATGTTTGTGATGCGGACCATTATTAAGTGTTTATTTTTTTCTGCTGCGTGCTCTGCGTTCTACTTCAGTTTACAGCGAGTTGGTCTTCCTACTCCATATTGCGCCTCTTATGTCCTATCTTTTTGTTCTCCACAGATTGTTCCTATTATTTGTTCCTTCCTCCTAGCAATATCTGACCGTATCAAGATATAATTGACTCCTTCCTTTTCTAACTGTTTCTAGGCAAAGGTCACACTGGTTGACGAGCCAAAAAAAAAGCAGAATCCATTTTTCAAATTTCATTTTTAAAACTTTTTTTTTTTTTTTTTTTTTTTTTTTAAAGATATATTTAGACACTTTTAGAAAATAACATTTAGCTACGCTAATGACAGTACGTAGCTACCAATTGATACGCAATTAATTATGCTTATCGCTATAATGTTTTCAAAAGTTAACATTAATTTAACTATAAATAGTTTTTTAACTGTGATGGATATTTTATAATTTGCTATATAAAGTTCACAAATGATTTCAATGTCGCAATATAATTTTTGTAATAAATAAATATTGAACATCGGAGCTATTATCAAATTTTAAGTAACGTACCATAGTGTCAGCTAGTGAGATGATATAATTATTTTTGAAAGAACGGTCAATATGATGAACCGTTGTAACGCATCGTTTACATATTATTTTCAACAGTTTTATTTAAATGTAATTTTTTGATATGGTCAAGTACATTTTTTCTATACAGAAACTTCCACGATTGACCACTATAAACGATTCTTGGTATTATCAGTTAGCTTCCGAACTAGGAAAGTTTTGCGGTTATTACATCAGTAAATTCGTTGCAAATCGTTTCTACGTCCTTCTTCATAATTCTATTTTTCAGTATCGTCCCACTAATATGTCTGCTTTTCAGAACATTTTTTTAACCTTTTACTATGGAATTTGTAGGATAATTCGTTGTTATCTCTATCTTTATTCTTTAGAATTAGGCTCTTCTTGACTCTCTGCTTCATCACCGGTGCTGTTTAATAACCGAAAATGATATGACTTTTATAATGCAACAATTTTTTTGAGAAAAATTTTTAAATAAAAAAAAATTTCAAAATAAATTCACATTATTCAACAGTAAACGCATATAATCTATTCGTTAATACAATGACGCGCTTAAATTTACAATTAATTATAATATAAAATAAATGGACGTTCATTTATTATGTAAAATTTAGGGAAAAGGTTTTCTTAAATGCACTTTACCGAGAACAATATTAAAATTATGCATAATATCACAATGAAATATCTACTTCGGCAATATTATCGAAATTTAACGTAATAAATAAAATAATACGTAACCTAAAGGAATACAAAAAATTTTCCAAAAACGTTAAAATTAATCGTAATATTTTTCGTTCACAGTACGAACACCAACTTTCCTTTCGCTCCTTTTCTTGACATTAAATCCGTATGAGCTTGAAAGGCTTCTCTTAGTCCATATTCTTGGCCAACAATTGGGGTCATAAATTCGTGTTCGAAAGATTCTATGATGAATATGGATGCATCCCTTTTCTCCAGCTATATTAAAACAGTTTTATTAAATAAATGACTGAACGCAATTAATTACAAACTTTTTTCAACTCGATGAGAGAATTAAGCTTTATAATTTCTTTGGGAATCATTTGCTAAAGTTTAACAATCGGTACGTTAACTGATGAAACAACAACAATAATAATAATAGTAACCACAAAAGCGTGTAAATTATATGCATAATAATAATAATAATAATAATAATAATAATAATGGTAATGAAACGTTAGAACATATTATAGCTGGATGTGGTGCATTAGCCCCGATAGAATACATGAGAAGACATAATAACGTCTATAATATTATTCTCCAAAATGTTATTAAAAGATACTGTATAAACGGAGATGGGACTGATGAGCCGTATTATGAAGCATAGTCATAAAAGGATGCTGTGAAGGTGATTTACGATCAGAAAATTATAACAGGTAAACCGATTAGTTTCAATCAACCTGATATAATCATAACTGAAAAGTAAAACCGAAAAGCAAAAATTTTCGATGTCGCCGTACCGCTCAGCAGGAATGTAAAGAATGTGGGAGCTGAAAAACGTAGAAAATACATGCCACTGGCGAATGAAATAAAGAAATTGTGGAAATTACGTAGAGGTTGTGCCAATAGTCATCTTTCCTAAAAACAGTTAGCGGAGGCCATCAGGAAGCTGCAATTGAATGTATATTCTCACATGCAAAAGTCTGTCATATTGTGTAATATTGTTAGACTGGTCACTGGCGAAAAGAAGTAATTCTACAGTCCTGTACTTGGCTAAATGCCCGTTTAGGATTTTTATTTTACCTAGATAGACTAGAGAAATGATGTAATGGTACTAGTAATAACAGAGATAAAAAAAGATGCGATTCTCTTTTTGGAGTACCACAACTACAATTTTTCTGATCTGTGTAATTCATAGTTAAATTACTGTGGTGTTATTATTATTATTATTATTATTATTATTATTATTATTATTATTATTATTATTGTTATTGTTATTATTTTATTTGATTCTAGGGTGATTATCATTTTTTGAACTTCTGCACATGCCGGTCGATTGATTACTAAATTTTTTACTTCTAATATTAATTTTCTTTCCAACTCTAAATTTTGCCCTATTCTTTCCTTATTTCTAGTCCTCAATCTATTTACCTTTCTGTTCAATCTTTACCGCCTTCTCAACCATGCTATGATTATTCTTATTACCGTTGTCCTTTCATTTTTTCCATTTATCGATTTCGTTCTGGCTATTATTTGCACCTCTCCATCTCTGTTTTGTTTTTCTCTAACAATCATTCCTTTTTGTCAATCCTACCCTGACGACAACAGTTTAATTTACGACACTAATAATATTTTCTTTAAATGTTCTGCTTTGCCTACTGACCGTTCATATTTCTAGCTTCAGCTCTTAGGCCTGCTTCCTCCTATACCCTATGAAGCAACCTTCATCCTTACGCTTCCTTCACACTCTACAGTTTTTATTATTGTCTCCTGCCTTTCTCTTAAATTTGTAACCGCACTATGATCTAGTTTGTTTTCTTCCTTCTAGTATTTTGAACTATATCGCAGGGTTCATGCCTTCGGTTGACAAACCTAAAAAGAGAAAAAAAACTTCCATACGCGAACGAAACGTTATTAGCTAATCAACCGCGCCACGGTAGCTGACTAATTTCGCAGTTAAAGAAAACAGTTTTAACGGTTTGGGTTTTACTAAAAAATTTCGCGAAATAAAATGTTCTATTCCGTACTCAGTTTCTAAGAAAAACAGACAATTTACTGAATTAAGAAACATAATATTTTATCATTTAACATGGCCGAGACGTGTAGTTGAAATATAGCACTAACAGAATTATTTACGATATTGCAGTGTTCTCATTCGGATTATTTTTGAGAATATTTTACTTAAATTTAATTTTCCTTCTAAAATGTCATTGACGGTTCAGTGGCTGCCTCTCTAATGTTTTAATAAAATTCATAATAAAAACCTCGCTGAAACGTATTCCTAAAGACGTATTGTGGTAAATTTTTACGTGTGTAAAATCGATAAATATTCAATCGATCCGCTGGTTATAAAAGAAGAATTAGAACCATACGGGTTTTGAAGTTCGTAATGTTCACAATGTGAAACAATATCAGACAAAAAAACCGCTGCCATTATTCTTCGTAGATCTCGAGCCCACAGCAAATTGCCGGGAAATACATAATTTAAAATCATTGTGCAATACTATAATTAAAGTAGAATCGCCCAACAAGAAAGCATCAATCCCGCAATGTCAGAACTGTCAGCAATGGGGACACACCAAAGCTTACTGTACAAGAACGCCGGTTTGTGTTAAATGCGGAGGTGGCCATAAGACTTACGAATGTAAAAAAGACCCGAAATTTCCGGCTACATGCGGACTGTGTGGCGGATCTCATCCCGCAAATTATAGAGGTTGTGAGATTTATCAAAAGTTAGTACAAAATAAAACGAATTCGGGGGTTGCAGCAAATCAACCTATTAAACAAAACTATCGACGACCAACCGTAACTTATTCACAAATTACTAAGTCTGACACTCCTAGTCAAGCGGACAATATAACAGCAAATGCAACTCATATAAGGAATTCCGGTCAAATCCCCATTAACGCCCAATCACGAAATAATTTAAGGGCTGATATACAGAATATTCCTTTTGTGAACCTGTTCGAATTACTGAATGAATTTAAATCCATGTTCCGTCAATTAGCCGAGCAAAGCAGCATGGTTCTATCCATGCTTACCATGTTAATTCAGAAATTAACCAAATAATGCCCGCCTACCTGAGAATAGCTCAATGGAACGCGAATGGCTTAAAAAATCACAAAGCCGAAATTGAATTGTTCTTCACTTCCAATTCTGTGGATGTAATTTTAGTTTCCGAAACCCACCTAACTGATAAAGACTGTTTCAAAATAAATAATTACAACACGTACTCTTGCACACACCCCTCAGGAAAATCTCACGGCGGTTCAGCAATATTAATAAAAAATAACATTGTAGAGCACGAACTAAATCATTTTAGGGAGGAGTATCTGCAGGGAACTAACATTAGCATACAGACGATGGGTGGCCAACTTGTATTATCAGCTGCTTATTGTCCGCCACGACATAAAATAACATCGATGGAATTCTGTAAATATATAAAAAATTTAGGGAGCAGATTTGTGTCAGGAGCAGATTGGAACGCTAAGCATACAGCGCGGGGATGCAGGATAACTACGACAAGAGGACGTGTGTTCAAACAAGCACTTGAAAGTCACAATGTCAACTATATATCAACAGGAGAACCAACTTATTGGCCAACCGATAATCGTAAGATACCGGATCTTTTAGATTTCTTCATTACAAAAGGAACCGCTAGTTATTATACAAATATAAATTCTTCCTTCGATCTCTTTTCAGATCACTCTTCTATTATTTTAACTTTCGGTGATTCGGTTATATGCAGAGAGGAGCAAATACATTTATATAACCACAAAACAGACTGGGAATCATTTAGAGATCATTTGGATACAAAGTTAAACTTAAAAATTCCTTTAAAAAGCCCAACTGACGTCGAGAATGCCGTACGGTACCTAACAAACGAAATACAAATAGTAGCTACCTTAAGCACTCCTGTTCTTAAATGTAAAAAAAGTAATAAAAATTATCCAATATCAGTCCGGAAACTTGTCTTAGAAAAGAGAAAGCTTAGAAGAAGGTGGTTCCAATCGGGAAACCCTTCGGATAAAAAGTTGTTTAATAACAAAATAAAAGAATTAAAAAAACTTTTAGAAGAAATCAAAAATAAAACACTCAATAATTATTTAACTAAACTATCACCCTTAGAAATTGATGATTATTCCTTGTGGAAGTGTACCAAAAATATTAGCAACCGAATAAACATGTTCCTCCGATGAAACATGGTGACGAGTCACGGGCGAAAGATCATAAACAGAAGTCGAATTTATTTGCCGAGTACTTGGCAACCGTGTTTAAGCTAAACATACAGACAAACACGGACAGGGAAATACATGAATTTATAACCAGTCCATGTGGACCATCTTTAGCAATAAAGTCAACCTCTCCTCACGAGGTTGGGTGTCTGCTTAAAACGCTGAAAAAGAAGAAAAGCCCAGCTTTCGACTTAATAAGAGTTGACCTATTAAATAAACTTCCGAGCGGAAAGCTATTGCTCACTTCTATATGTAACGCAGTATTTCGCATACAATATTTTCCGGTACAATGGAAGTTTGCACAAATCGTAATGATTCCGAAACCTGGTAAAGATCCCTACTCTGTAACGTCTTAATATTCGATTTCCTTGTTGCCTGTTTTATCGAAGGTAATGGAAAAATTAATATTAAAAAGGTTACAGCCTTATATACAGTCAACTGATGTAATTCCGCAACATCAGTTTGGCTTTTTAAAACATCATTCCACAATTGATCAATTGCATAGGGTGGTTAGTGTAATTGAAAATAGTTTAGAAACTAAAAAAGTATGTACTGCGGTATTTCTCGACGTTCAACAGGCTTTTGATAAAGTCTGGCACGATGGTTTATTATACAAATTAAAATGTTTGTTCCCGAGTAACCTTTACCTGTTGCTAAAATCATACCTCGAAGATCGTCATTTTCAAGTGCGTTACGAACATACCTACTCAGAAATACATCCAGTTTTAGCAGGCGTTCCTCAGGGTTCAGTGTTGGGACCCACGCTGTACTTGTTATACACAGCAGATTTTCCTGCGACAGAGAATGTGCAGATGGCTACATTTGCGGACGACACGGCACTACTGTCATCACATGAAGATCCGAAGATAGCTAGCAATAATTTACAAAATGCTCTTACGAAGGCTGAAACATGGTTTAAAAAATGGAAAATCGGGATAAATGAAAGCAAATCGGTGAATATCCATTTTGCTAACCGAAAAGTTGAAGTCCCACCCGTTAAGATCAATAACATAGATCTTCCTGTGCGAGCAACGGTTAGGTATTTAGGTTTGTACTTAGACAGCCGATTGACATGGAAACACCATATACAGGTTAAAAAGAAAGAATTAGATATCCGGGTTAAAAAAATGTACTGGCTGATAGGGAGAAACAGTGTACTGACAACGGACAACAAACGTCTAATATACACAACAATTCTAAAACCTATCTGGACGCACGGGGTTTAACTTTGAGGTTGCGCTAAACCGTCACACTTGAAGATTACACAGACTTCTCAGAATAAGATCATTCGGTTGATAACCAAGGCACCCTGGTATGTTACTAATCTAACCTTACATCGAGATTTGTGTGTAGATTATGTGGCTGATGTCATCAAAGTTCATGCTAAAAGACACGCAGACAGACTCGATTCTCATCCGAACACTCTTGCTAGAGGATTGCTCGATGTTACCGATAATGTAAGAAGACTGAAACGCCAGAAACCGCAGGACCTTGTTTAAGGTAGAGGTAATCGGGTAGGTGCCATTGGGTACTCCTCCCTTCATGTTTAAGTTCATTCACACGTATTACTAAATGTCCTTGATGGGCAGCTCGTAATAGTGTATAAATAAAAAAAAAAAAAAAAAATATTCCAATTGTAAACCAGAATATAAGTTCAAACATAAATCTAGTAACGTATCTTTAATCGTTATATGGATTAGATAAAAACTTTAACACGTAGTTTGTTGAAAAATGGAATGAGAAAAATGCGAAATCAATCGAAATAAAATCGAATAAATTAAGTAACGATATAATGAGTTACAATGTTCTGAATCAATCAAAACAAGTAAAAAGGAAAAGCTCATACGAATTTTACTACGTATCGGTCGTTTATTTTTCTATTAGCTGAGCCATATTTGGTTGATGGTACTGTTCTTATTAATTCCAATTATTTTGTATTTGTAAGTGATAGGACAGCATTAATTATTTAAAAAAACATTAAACATAGGTTATTAGCTAATATATATCAAACTTAAATGCTCTTAATATAGGCGTAATTACTTTAATCCTCACCTATATATCTATCCCCTAATAAACCTGAAGAGAGTCTTACTAATTCAATTACGATCAAATCGTTCTCAAATCTTTCTCCGGTTGTCATTGGCGATTTCAACGTGAGACTTCCTAATATGGAGCCGCACGTCAGATACTCTCGTGACTTCCATCTATTATCGAACCTTATTCATTCAAATACCCTCGTAATAAAGAATCACAAAACCTCGACTTTCACTAATTATAATGGGAGCAGAATCATTCACTATTTGCTCACTTCAGTTAATCTAAATCTGCGGACAACCTTAAATCTTCAATACTTTGATTTAATATTCTATAAAAATATTAAATTTTCTCTCTGTTTTAGATTCGATACTACGCCACCCAGGGACTACTTTAAATTTGGTCTTGATAGTTTTGCTAATTGTGTCATGACTTTTATTAATGCCATTAAACAAAGCCAACAGAGCAATGAACTGGTTAATACGATTAATAATTTTAATTCGTACATCTCCCAGCTTGCTTTTAGTTGTCACATCTTAGTTAAGGTTCCTATTGCGAACTAGTGAAACAAAAAACTTCAATATATTAAAGACAAGATTAACATTATTCGAAAGAAGAAAAAAATGTAAAGGTATTGTTAAATTATTTTTTATTAATAACGTTTTAAGAGAACTTAATGCAATATATAAGAAAGAAACATCAAGGGCTAAGCTTGTGCATTGGAAAACTTTTGTTAGTGATAACACGGCCCGGGGTAGGCAATATAAACTGTTGGTTGAAGGCAGAGTTTGCTATTCCTGTCATGAGATCTCATCAGCGACTGCTGTGTTCTGGAATTGACAAATGTGGGTTTTTCCCGGATCATTTTTTCCGTTACAAAGCTGACCAGCTACCTGATTTTGTGCCTATTAACAACTTAGTGTTGCCTTTCTTCAGTAGAGACACGCTGGATAATATAATTAAAAAATTAAAAAAGCATCTTCTTCCGAGGTAAAATAAACAATAAACTTGTGAAATTTCTATATAAGAAATTTCCAATTATTTTCTTCGCGCTTTTTTTCGGATGAATTCAATTGCAGGTCTGTTCACAATGCTCGAAAGTGGTTGGTATCAAGCTGCTTCCCGAGCCTGGAAAAGACCCCTCTTTTATTAGCAGCTATCGTCCGACATCTCTGCTGAATTCAATTGGCTAGGTATTTGAGAGGTTTGTTCACTGATTTATTTTTAACAAAGTGTCCAACAAAATCCTGCTTCATTCTAATCAGTTCGGTTTTCGTACAGGGTTTTCTTCGGAAGGTGTGGTACTTAAACTTGTTTCTCAAATTAAATACTCAACCGTTGCCGGTAGGTCTGCAGTTGTCATCTCTTATGCCATCAGGAGAATCTTCGACAACCGCAGATGGTCTGCAATGATTGGTATCATGATAAGAAACAATTTCAATCTGTATATAATCAATCTAATCATTACTTTACTGACAGAGTTGCAGGTCCGGAGCTGGGCTCCTCGTCACTCGTCAGGCGGTCACATGTGGTGTCTTTCTACAACATGATTATGCAAAATGTGATGCTCTTTTTAATACGTTAGCCAGAATTCAACCAAATGCCTGGGGATTGTCTTATAGAGGGCGGCACATACTCTATAAAGGTTTAATTCAAGCCTTGTTTGGATATAGCATAAACATCAAGAAAACCAAGTTCATGGTGGCCTCAAGATAACCAGTTGTAGATAAAAAAACTATTCCTTAAGGGTGAGGAAATTTAACGGGTAGGAAAATACAAGTATCCAGGCTGTTGGATAACAGGAGATAATGACAGCTACACAGAAATGAGGACACGTATCGAGATAGCCTAGAATGTATTTAAGAAGCTGAAGAATGTACTTTGCGACAGATGATTAAATTTGGAAATCAAGAAGAAGATGTGTTAAGATGTTATGTATAGTCTGTACTGCTATATGGGTGCGAGACGTGGACAATAAAAGGATACATAGAAACGCGTATTTCACCATTCGAAAAGTGGTGTTATCGTCGGAACTTGAAGATACCATGGACTAAAAAAATGAAAGATGCAGAGGTGCTACAATTGATGAAACCGGATCCGGTACTAATAGACATAATTTAAAAAAATGAAAAACAAATTTCTTTGGACATTATATGAGAGGACCAACATATCATCGCCTTCTGTAAACAATAATGATGGAAGCGGTAGAAGGGAAAAGGGGACGAGGAAGAAGGAGGATTTATTGAGTCCAAAATATTAAGACATGGACTAGAGTTACAAAATTAGGAGAATTATTCAAGGTCGCAAAAAGTCGAGATGTATTTTGTCAAGCGATGGAGTCTACGAAAAGTGATTAAGCTATACCTGAATCGGGTTGTACGAAAAAGAAGAATGGGTATGGTGCCGCTGTCTAAGTTAATAAAAGAATCTTTTCAAAGGTTAACTTACGATAAAGGAAATTCTTTTTACATCTTACCTCATTTTATAAAACTTTTCCAACATCTGCAGCTTATATGATTTGCAGTGTCCCGCCAATGGATTTGTATCTCATTGGCAGAGCGATGATTAGTGAACACAGGCTGGTTGGTAACCTAAATTCCATGAAACAACTGAAACTTCTGGAAAATAATTTTCTAGGAATTCAACAGCCTATTTCTAACAGACTTTTTAAAAAACTCGTTGTTGAGCTAATTATTCCCCAGTGGCAAAAATGGTGGGACACTGACTCCACGGCAGGAAAACTTATGGAGTAACTACCAAACGTTTCATTACGTTTAAAAATTAAAGATCAGAAGATAAATTGTTTTAATTCGCAGGTATTATCTGGGCATGACAAGTTTCAATCATATTTATTTAGGTTTAAGCTTGCTGATGCCCCATTTTATACCCTATGCCCATCGAGTGCTACTATTGATGATGTTAAAGATTTTTTGTTCGAATGTCTTGCCTTCTCTGGCATTCGTAAAGCTTGTAATATGGTTTCATTCTACACATCCCCTACTGTTGATAAGAGTACCCATGCGGTCTTCCTGGAGTAATCTTAAAGGAGATGTGCGCTTTAAATATACTTTATGTAATCAAAAAAAAAAAAAAAAAAACTATTACTAAGTTTGTCTATGAAATATGAACGTTATTTTTGTCCCATTTTCATTTTACATTCTTAATTTAACAAGTTTAGGTTCATCACTAATGTTGAAAGATAATAAATTGCGAATATTAAAACTTCACCACATTTTATAGTTTCACGTTGACGTTGTTTTGTTAATTTATTGTACAAATTACGCGAATTCAACGAACTTGTATAGAATTTCTCTTTAGAAGAAAATAAATGGAAAATTTTTTTGACTTCTAGTTTAGGTGGACTATATGGTTTTGTATTTATCGTTTAAAAAATTTCTTCTTATGATCATTTTGTTTTTGAATATCGAAATCTATTTTTTTACATATTAAAATTTTAAACCTACATCAGAATATAATAGATAGTTTTGTATTTTCACATTAAATCAGTATTGTTCAAAATTACCTATTTGTTAAAAAAAATAAAATAGCATACGTACCGGTGTAGCTTTAAACAAATTGACTGCAGTTATTTTACCCTCATTTGTTATCAAAGGGCGTGTACTTACACTAAGAAAACCACGATTGCCAACTATCTAGAAATGAAAATATTTAACATTACAATTTATTACCCATAATTTCGATGATTTAACTATTTGTATAAAACAGCGCTACTAAACATCGACATCTATTTGGCGTATA
Organism: Icerya purchasi; assembly: GCA_039619475.1. NCBI lineage: Eukaryota > Metazoa > Arthropoda > Insecta > Hemiptera > Monophlebidae > Icerya > Icerya purchasi. The sequence continues at coordinate 265,424,031 of CM077115.1, read as the reverse complement.
GAACTATTATTAATAATAATAATAAAGTTATAAACGAAAATAGAACAAAAACATGAATTCACTACAATTAGTACAATACATGAGAAAGTTATTAATCAATAGGATCGCAGCTCAAATTTGAAAGCAGTGTGGTGACATACTATAGTGAGGTTCTATTTCGAACAGGAGGAGTTGCTTAGTTACATGTATCGTTTCTTACCTCCTTCTTTTTTTTTCTGTGTATTTTCAAAAGTAATATAAAAAGGGCATTGATTAATGATAAACATTGTAGACATTAAGTTACATTACCGTTTTGTAAATGAAATAAATCATTTTATACGTACAATTAATGAACTAAATACCAAAATTATAGAACAAACTTTTGATATGTGAAATACACATTCATGTGTGCAGGGCCGTATCTGAGACGGAGTTTTCCGGGTTCAAACTCCTCCCCGAAATGTCTGCGAAATCATAACTGCTTGAATTAAATGGACCGAAATTCAGAATAAATTTATTTCTTTTCAATTTTTGACAAAAGACAAGAAAATTGAAATTTTTATGAATTCTATATGGAAACGACTATTTTTTATTTGTTTTTATTGTAGTGTTCAAATATTGCATATACAATAATTGACTACAAGGTATTAGTGTACCATTTATAAATAAATATATTTCATGATAACACACACACACACATATAAAAAACATTAATATTTATTTTAAATTTTTGTTTTTTTCCAGATTTTTGTGTATTTAAAATAACTATTTCAGTTCTAATGGGAGAGGGTTACTCCCCCCCCCCCGGGCACGGCCTTGTTAAAACTGTATTTATATATATCCATAATAAAATGCAAGTGGAATTTCACATATAACATTTATACAATCAATACTTGTATACGTACAAAACAGCTGATATGAAAAGATTAATAAACTATTATTTTTTACCTATAAATCTATGTTTAGGCGCAAAATTCATTTTTTTTTTAGTATTATAAAATACTTTTTCATTACATGAAAAATAAACATGTTATTTGGCTTTATGAATTTTACTTATATACCGCATATAACTATCGTACTTTTTATACTCTAAACAAGAACAATTTCAATAAAATATTGTAATTAAAAAAAAAAAAAAATCGAATAATTAAAAAAATTAAGAAAGTGAAGAACTTGATGTTTTAAGTATGAATAAAATAGTTGACGGATAATAACTGATTTCGAATTAACAAAGAACAGCCTTGTAACGTTATTGAGCGAATTTTTGTTTGGGCTGCAGACGTTCGTTTAAAGAACCTTTATTGTAACTAAAAATTTCGAATCTCCTTTTAATTAACAACAAAGTAAAAATATATCGTAACCTTTGTGTATAATTTTTTCAACGTAGAATATTACGCTTTTTTTAAAGTCATTTTTCATAAAAAAATATAAATTTTTTCAACAGTTTAACGTCAAATGTTAAATTATGGAATTTTTATTTAATATGATTTTTCTGTAATTTCGTAGATTTTCAATATAGTAAATTCAATACAATATTGGTTTTAATGTGAAGTAATTGGAGAGTACTATTGAGAATATGACGAAGTGAATAAGTTCATTGACTGCAGGCGTTAGTCAAAATGTTATGAACTGTTCTATTATTAATAATTGGAGTACGCAACTCCGAAAAATGTCGTCTTTATTTTAATATTTTTAAAGTATAATTTTCTCTAATACATGTTTTGATAAATTTTTAATAAATATTAGATTAACTTTAACCGTCTTTTTTTTGTTTTTTTTAATTCACTTACTATATAATAAAATAATAGCATGAAATCAATAAAAATTAGATAAAAACTTACAACAACTCGACCACCTTTAGCTAAACTTTCCATATCTTTCTGCAAATTGACGCTTGCAAGATGTTCTATAATAACATCAAAACCTGGTTTATTAATGTGATTCAAAGCATCCTCCATGTAATTGTCTTTACTAAAATAAAAATATTTCAACATGTACATCATTAATAATTGAACAATTTTACTATGACAATAATAAAATAAATAGTAATGTGCTTCTTTTAAACCGTTTTGTATTATTATTTATACAAGATCAATAAAAGTTGTATATTACGCTTTCTTTTTTGTTTAGACCTATTTTTCTTTTGTTTTTCCCCTACCGTCTAAATAAAATCATTTTTCTTCTATAAAAATTCGATAGTTTTCTTTTTGATATAAAAATTAGTAGAGAATTGAGTTTTGTTTTAACGTTATACAAAAGTTTACTTTTTAAAAAAGTCCTATATATCTTTAAGGTATATGCATAAAATTTGTAAATCGGAATAATTCTCGAATATACTTTAGTATTGTTGTAGACATGTTTTTTGGTTTGTTTTTTTTTTGAGCTCGTCAACTGCGGGGACCTTTATACAGAAACGATTAGAAAAGAAAGGAGTCAATTATATCTTCATACGATATCAAATGTTGTTAGAAGGAAGAAAGAAATGATAGGAACAATCTGTGGAGAGGGAAACGATAGGACATAAGAGGCGCAATACGGAGTAGGAAGACCAAGTCGAAGCAAACTAAGGTAGAAAGCAGAGCACTCAGCAGAGGCAACCAATGAAAAACTAAAACGGGAAGAAGATAATAAAGTATGGCTTAAGAGCGCAGACGAATAACGGAGACAACAACAGAACGACGAAGTGAAGGAAACAAGGAGAACCACGGATTGGCAGAAAGACACTAGGTTGAACAGACAGATAAAAAGAACAATTGTTAGAGAAAGAGGAAACGTATACATTCGATACAAAAATCTGAAATGAAAACCTTTACACGGCGGAAGGAGATTAGACGATAGGACTTTTTTAAAGAAGAAGTGAGATAAGATGGCCGAATGACTAGAAACCCACGGCAAATCAATTTGAATGGAATGAAGGGAAGAACGAACGCGGATAAATGAGCGTATGCGGAGTATGATACAATCACAGGAATGATCAGGTAGGGGAGAACAAATGGCCTGAAGGGCGGTCATGAAATCAGATATAATCAAGAATGTATAGAAAAGGCGATTGTTGGTGGAAATAAAAAAACCAGAAAGGCGGCAGGCGAAAAGACTCTGAAAAGTCAAAATCTGGGAGGATAAAAGAGGCACCGACACCAGCCGGCCTCTTAGAACCATCTGTAAACACGGTCGTATGCGAAGGAAATTGGGAATTGATAATACTGCGGAATTCCTGTCTAATAAGGGCTTGCGGAAGAAAAATGGAGAGCGTAGCTGCAGTAAACATATTTGGAGGATGGCAGAGATCGGCGAAATTAAAAGTAAAATAAGGGGGAGATTAACGAAGGAAATTATGTAAGGACAAAACGAACTGAGCCAAAAAAAGAGGAGGGAAAAAATAGGGGTTTTTCTAGGTGCGAAACGCCAATTCCTAGAAATGAAAAGATAGGAATGGATAAGAGTAGAGGACGTGAGTGGAAGACACTTAGCAAGACAAAGATAGCCCAAATAAGATCTGCGAATAGAAAGGGATGGTGTAATAAATTTGGCAAGGACTCCTGCAACTGGAGAGGATTAAGGAGCACCAAGGCATAGACGAAGGAAAGAATTTTGAATTACATCCAATCTAGAAAGTCGGGACGTAAACGACCATAGAGAAATGAACGGTAATCAAATTTTGAGAGAATGATGGATTTATATAGAGAAATAAGGACCAAAGGAACACCAGCCCATTTGGTTGGAGATAAGACCTTCAGCAGTTTTAGCCTTTGCTGAAAAGGAAAGATATTTGATGTGTTCGAAGAAGGATAAGCGACTGTCAAGGAAGATACCAAGATAACAAAAACAATTAACACGAGAAAAGAGTGAATTTGCAAGGGATAGATAGACAGAAGCAGGATTATAAGGTCGCAGAGAAAATACGACATAGCAATATTTAGTAGGAGAAATAAAAAGGTTAATTGAGAGAAGGGAATGATCCAGAACAGAAACAGACGAATTAGGTGTTTCACTGGCTGATATAATACCATGAGATGAGGCATAAAGTAGTGTAGCATCAGCAAAAAGCATAAAGATGAAGAATTTAGAGGAAGAATAGCCACACTAATAGTGTATATGTTGAAAACAGCAGGACTGAGGGAGGAACCTTGGGGAAGACCTCGAAAAACCATTCTTAAAGTTTCAAAAGATGGAACAGAGAGGTGGATAGAACGATTCAGCATGAGACTGATAATAAAGGAAGTAAACTGCATTGGAACGTTAATTGCTTTCATCGTATCTTTTAAGGTGGGTAAATGAACATTATCAAGGTCACAGGATATATTGATGAAGGAAGCGAAAGTATATTGTTTTTGGATAAAGGATTGGTAGATGTGGGAAACAAAAATATCAATACAGTCGGAGGGACCAATACTAGGCTGAAAGTAAACATATTACTAGGAAATATATTATTATGCTCCAGCTACTAAACAAGGCGCTTGTTTAACATACCTTCAATCAGCTTTCTGATGCGGACGCCAAGGAAATTAGACGTAAGAAAGATCTTTTTTTAGGAATAGAAATGATGATAAAAGTATTACAAGAGGGAAGAGTTATACCTCTGGAGAGGAAACAGTTAAAACAATCAAGGAGAAAAGTAAGGGACTGTTCGAACAAATTTTTGAGGACAAGAAAAGGTATACTGTCAAATTTGGAAAGAACAGATTTTAATTAATAAATACTTAAAGTAGAAGTTAAAAAGTTTAGAGGGGAGTTCTGGGGAAGTGGAGTTTGATACAGTTCATCGATGTTAGAAACATAAGCAGGAGCAACAAAATCAATGAAGGATATTGGGCTATCTTCAGAAAGATTGAGATTGGAGGGGCGTTTAGAGGATGTTTGAAAGCTCTAGCCATTTTCCAGATATGAGAAAGAGAGGTATTCCTAGAGAATGAAGAACAGAAATTCTTCCGGGAGGACCTTTTTAAGACTTTAAGTATATATCTAGCTCTTGCGTTCGCTCGCTTATGAGCAAGAACGTTTTCAGTTCTAGGATCTAAACGAAAGATTCTAAAAGTGGCATGACTACGGTCAAATGCGACGTTGCATTCCTCATTCCACCAAATAAATGAGCCTTTATTTTAGTTATTAAGGATTGATGACGGGTATGTGAAGATAGAAAGGGTGAGCAGACTTAACGGAGTTTAAAAAGGAATTATATAGAAGTATGGGATCGGAGTCGTGTTGAGTACTAGGTAGTGGACGAAGCAACACAAGAACGAAACAGAGTCCAATTTGCTCTGGAGAGGTTCCACCGAGGAGAATATATAGGTCCGAAACAAGTTAGAGAAGAAAAGTTAACAGGAGTTGTTAGGACAGGAACATGGTCATTGCCGTTAGAACTCGTAAGAGTTCTCCAAATAGTAGAAGAAGCAAAGGTCAGATCAAGAGAACTAGAAATAGTGAAATAGGTTAGGGAAAGATTATTAAGGAGAATTAAATTATGAGAAAGAATACCATTCTCAAGGATGGAACTGTTTGAATTGTAGGATGTGCAACCGCAAAAGAGTGAATGGGTATTCCAGTCACTCCAGATGGTAAATATGGTTGCAGGATAGAGTTGAAAAATGCGGAAAGAGGGAATTGACGAAGATCATAATTAAAGGAACCTAGATGGAGACAATGTTAATAGGATGTGCAAGTGTAGTACTGATAAAGATATGTACTGTGTTAGGTTGTTTAGAAATAAGGGGAAGGTTTAGAGAAAAATCATTAGAGCGGAAAAAAATGCAATTTTTAACGAGAATTACGGAACTGCAATACCCGTCATTCCGATCACATCTTATTATTTTACAACCTCCAATATTAAAGTTCGTGCCCGACCGAAGCCACGTTTCTGAGATGAGAACAATACTAACCTTATGAATACCCAATAAACCCTGTAATAAATTTTTATTGGCTTTGTGGCTATGACAATTCCACTGAAGTATATTGAACGCAGCCATCGTGGCGAAACAGGGAACTTATTAGAAGTATATGGATTGGGAAAAGGGAAGACAAAAACGGTAAAAAGGCACAATAGTTGGTATAAGGTAAAAAGACAATTGTATTAATGTGGCTGAAATAGGTTGGAAGAGAAACGGAAGAAATTGTAACGATTAGAAATCCGGAGGAAGTAGGTCGGTTCTAAGAAATTAGAATGGAATTCCAAAAGTAATGAGAAGAAGTAAGAAAGAGGGCATTTGTGTAGGAAATCGTAGGAGGCAAACAAAAAATTTCTGCTAATTAAACACAGGTTTTGAAACCTATAAATAGATGAAATGACACCTGTGAGGATTAAATTATGTTGCGCAAAGCTTCTTGCTACATAGCTCTTGCTAATATGCGCTAGTCAATCCCATCGTTGAACCAGTGGAGCAGCAAATGTGAGAGAAAACAGAAATAATTCAAATGCAACCGAGTTCAAGTACTGAGCAAGTTAAAGTGTGAACATGTTTACTTGTGCATTGAACAAGCAGATGTTGAACAATTTTTGTTGATATTCCTGATCTTTAATTAATTTTTATACATTATTGTAATCTGCCTATACCAAGATTCATCGCGTGACATGTAGTGATTTTACTAAATATATAATTTAAATGCTAAGATAACAACTAATTATATACTTAAAAATATACCAATCCCTACTTTATATAAATCCTTTATCAAATGTCGTTCCTGTCATTTTAACTTGGAGTAAATTTAAGAGAAATTCAAAATTTCGAAAAATCGTTATTTTTATATATATATATATATATATATATATATATATATATATATATATAAAGAAAACAAAAAACAAACTTAATTACAAGAAAATTGTTACACGCAGTGAAAGTGAAGAACGTTCTATTTCTTTGCGAATCAAAAATTTAACCAGCGATTTCTTCTTCTTCTTCAGGCGCAGTACGCTACATAGCGCGTTGGCGATTACTATCCCACTTGTCCATGTAATTCGCCGGTCTCCGCCAATCGGAGAATATTCTCCGCATCTCCAATTTCAGTCCATTGACGCAGGATCTTTGAGCCATAATGTTGTTTCCGTCCGATTCCTCGTTTATCTTTCAATCTGCCAGTTATCATTAGTTTCGGAATGCGATTTAATTTTGCAAATTGATCGCCATTCTTAACAGTTTTATAATTGCGCAAGACCTCAAGTGCTTCGTAATAAAGGAGGTAGAAGGAAACATTAACATCGCAGTTTGTTCACCAGGCACTGTGTTCTACGGAACAGTAATCACTCCATGTATTTTTACATAAACTTTTTCACGAAATAATGAACAATCCGCAAAATCCTCGGTTCAATGGTACACTAATGTGTATAAGAGTTTTCTTCCAATAATTGTAATCGATAATGAGAAAAATAAATAAAACAAATCGACAAAAAAACAAAAAGACAATTTTGTAGAATAAGATTCTCGGTGAAAAATTTAAAGTACGCGTTTTTCATTTCGAATTAATTAGAAATATCTGCGTTCGTTGAAAATTCTTGTTCCGCTGTAACTGGCCGAATGCCTTCAGTTAGAATTTGAAAATTTTGCTTTTATGCGAAAAATTCTGCTTAGACAGGTAATAATAATATTCTAAGAACGCGGTGAAAAGCTTGGAAATTTTAACACTGGCGATTTTTAGTATGCTGCGTATAATTCGACAACATTTTCAACTTTTTCGAAGGATTAAAAAGTACTGTATGTAACTTTTTCACTTCTATGACAACGATCTATGTGTATTTTTACGGTAACTTCGCGAAGGTGGCTTTTAAATTTTTAGAATTTTCAGGTTTTAAAATATTTCTTCTTATTATTATAACCGATATACAAATATTATTCTGCTTAATCTTATACCACATACATGGTATATACTAAACTGCAAATAAGAATTTGAAATAATTCGAAATATTATTACTTATGGTAGACAACGTAATCTGCTCCACTTCTCTTAGCTACTTCTTCGCCAGCTGCTGATCCTACAGTGGCCACAACGTAAGAGCCTAAATCAAATCAAAAAGTACCAAATTATCATTTAAAGTACACGCGCTTACCTAATATACAAAAATTATGAAAGAATATGTTGTTAAGTTGGGACACTATTTAATATTGTGATACTTAATGTCAAAGTTATGTACGGTAAAACTTGAAAGTTCAAAAATTTAAACGGTTTCGATCTTAACCCATTTTTCTTGGAGGACACTGGAAGTCTAATACTTTAACATAAATGCGCCCGAATTAAAGGATTATATAATATTTATATTTTACATATTTATATGAAGCGAAGCACACTTCTTAACTGGCGGTCAACATAATCGTTATTGTCGAAATTTTTAATCTTCCTCTTTTGAAGCAAGCGGCTCCAAGACCATATTCTTAGTTACCATATCGACTGAGAACCCGCTTCTTATAATTTCGAATCGGTCAAATCGAATGACTATATAATTAAACGAACGTATCTTGCAGGAAATAATCAAATTCCGCGCGGAGCGGTTCTTGCTATCTTATTCGCTTTAATATTAACTTTGCTATATGGAAACTACCAGTATTAGGAATCTTCAAATCCTCTCCGGGTTTTGAACGCTAACAAGACATACATTCTGCTCGGTAAATATTTTTTTTGAAATTTCCGTTAATGGCTTTGTCGTCGTTATGTTTTCGCGGTACTAGTATTATTGTTTCTTTAACTTTTGCCGATACATTTATAATTTGACGAATTATTAATCGTTTACCTAGCGGGGTACAGGTGGTTGTAACTAGAGTTACCTTCTCCTAGTAACTAGAGTTACTCTACTGTCAGAAGCTGCTAGTTTCACTGGGAGAGAAACGAAACAAGCACTAGTGAGTTCTGTACGGCTATCAGGAAGGCTAAAGCAGAACTCACATAATATCATCGCTGACAATAAAACGGAGCGAGGTTCACTTGCCGACGGTGTTTCTACTCGCAACTACCGTTAAGCTCTAACTGCAATGCCAACAAGCAGATTGTCAGCAACTCGCGCTCGTGACAAGGTGTCTCAGTCAGATTGATAGAGCGAGTAGGCGAGTATCCGGCGCCTTTAAATCGGGTCCTATTCTCGGCTAAGGGAGTAAACTCTAAAAGAAAATCATGTGGAAAGTAAGCGGAAACTACCGCATTTCTTTACCCAAGTAAACGTATGTGGTGTTACACGAATATTATCGGTACCGACAACGGACATCTACAAACAGCTGTGAAGAGGCCGAGCGCGGTAGGGAAAGAATAATAGGGGCTTCTCAGGTCGTCAGCAAATGAAACTTCCTACATAAAATCGCAACCTGGAATATATACGCCATATGTTATAAGTTGGAAAATTAGAAAACGTAAAAAGAAAAATAGAACGGCATGCATGTGCTATAAATATCAGACATTTTTGAGCTGATAGATTCATTATAACAAATACTTGGTTCAGAGTACACACAAAGCAGTTCAAGGCACCACTAATCTTCTAACAAAACAATTGATACATGTGTTATTCATAATATGAACGATTACTATATAATCGTTACTCGCCATTCGTCATTCATCACTAGCCTTTCATAACTAGTCATTCATCACTAGTCATTCATCACTAGTCATTCATCACCACTCGGTTACTACTTTTATAATCGATTATCAAAATTAGTAATTCGTTGATCACTCGATTATTAAACTCATTCGTAATGGCCCAGCTCTAGTCCGAATAAACCCACTGGACCGGCTTCATCTCACGACTGTTACGACCGCATTACGAGTATTTCAAAAATACAGCTCTTACAAAGTGTATTTTAAAACTATAGTCGGGAGCGCTCGTGTGGACCTACAGAATTCCCTAACCGCATTGAAGACAATAACGTGGAATGGTGTTCATTAGCGGTTCGGTGGTACGCCGTCTGTTTTCTGCAAGTTAAAATAGCTGTAATAGTTTATCTGAGGACTGTTTAATCAGGCAAAAATAAAAAACCAACAAAAAAATACTTATTTAACGATACTGAGGAAATTGGTTGAAAATGAAGGCTAGTGTGTAGTTCGGGCAAAAGAAATCAAACCTAATCGATGGTAATTCCGACGAAAATTAATCTTTTAATGAATTTTTTACCAAAATGTGTAATTTTCTTGTCCGACAAAGGTCTCACAAACGCAACCCTCGCACAAACTACTTTACCTGAGTAAATTTTTAATGCAAATTTATCGGAAATCGAATGAATACATAATTATTACGGTCTACTGCTGATAAAAAGTACCGTATATATATATATACATATATATATATATATATATATATATATATATATATATATATATATATATATATATATATGTATATATATATATATCTACACGAACGCTACCGGTAGTAGTTTTGCGGACACACGCTATGTACTTGAAGCATAGTAAATGGTAATAAATCATGTCAGCGAAAAGCAATTCGTGATAATAAAAAAGAAGAAGGAAGAAGGCTTGGACCACCGATATATGAAAACTCATGAAAAATTAAATTATAAACATTTACACATAAAGGATAACTAATTAAAAATATGATTTAAAAAAAATCGATTCAATTCTACATCTTATATATAAAAATGAGTTGCCTTATGTGGGTCTCGGTTCTCCTCCAAAACGGCTGAACCGATTTGAATAATTTTTTTTTGTTGTATTGGTAGTTCTTAGGAACAGGTTTGCAAAAAATTTGCACCGAAATTGCACAATTCGCAAAAAAGTGTAACTCAAGAACGGCTCGACCGATTTTGCTGATTTTTTTGTTCTAAAATATTGGCTAAGATTTAAATTAGGTTCCTACAAAAAAAAAAAAAATTGAAAAAGTTGCACGGAAATTACAAAATTCGCCTAGAATACACGCTAAGCAATAAAACATGCGGTAGGCCAAACAGGTGAGCGGGTAATTTCAGATACCTGGAAACGGCGAGGAACGAATAGGCAAAAAAAGGCGTCGGTCTTGACTCTCAGCCGATCAGCGGGCGGTCGCTTAATGACGGTACGGAAATCATGCGCTACGCATGCAGTAAAAATAAAACAGAACATAAACGAATCGAAAATATCGCAACAAACAGTTCTTTTTTTTTTTTTTTTTTTTTTTTATATAAATTTTATATTAAAATGAGAAAAAAAAAACTGCTTTTTAATAGCTACCAAACAAAAAATGAAAAATAAAATCGGTTAATAAACGAAAAAAGACTTTGCCTATTTATATGCAGATATTAAATGTTTTGCGTATTCATAGATTTGTTTGTGAAAGTGAATTACTGAGAATATGTTGTGCACATTTTAAAACTCCCCTTATGTGCAGTATATATTCTTATTACATTTTGCAGTGATTTAGTCGGAAATTTTTTCAAATTGATTGGATCACAGACGTGCTTACATCTAACATTTGTGAGTTATAGCGGACTAAATTTTCCGTCATTAAATGGTCGCAACAATGAACAGAAAAATATAATTAAAAAATGTAGCAGAACAATGTAGGCGAATGGTCGTTTAGCGAGTACAGTGAAAACCGGTCTGCATTTCTCTTAAACACGGTACACCCTAAATCGGGAAAAAGAAAAGATTATAATTGAATATTTTTTTTCGTTTCTGAACCATCTTATTCGGATTATTCCGTACATTATACATGTGTACGAAATCCTAAAAAAGGGGTAAAATTTACTTTAAGAAATTAAATTACTTTAGAAACACGTTGTTTTTTCGTATATATAGCTCATCATCAGCTAACTGCACAGAGTACACACTCTAATTAATAAAGTATATAAATTGAGTGTGTACTATGTGTTGTTAGCTGATGATATAGCCCGAAAAAGCATGTTTCCAAAGAGTAGTTTACTTTAATTTTTCAAAGTAAATTTATACTGATTTTTGTTATTAAGGGGGATAATAATAATGCCTTGCTGCCACGTGAATTTCAATGTAATTAAAATGTTTTTCATTTTGATTTTTGTACATTTATTGAACTTAATTTTTTTTGAGTATTGAGTGTTGATAAGTTAACACAATACTTATTGGTTCTGCGGCGGTACGAAGTTCGCCGGGTCAGCTAGTGTTTAATAATATTAAGGTTCGCTTATAGGAATCAGTTTTTTTAATTATTGCGTTACGAAAAAAACATTGCTATACAATTCCAACGGTAGCACAAACTAAAAATACATACACGTTTTTTCACGCAGTGCTTCTACACTTTCTCACACTTGAAGTATATTTTCGAAAATATTATTTATCAGTTTTGCTTGATCCCGCGCTAAAAGCTATCTCCTTTTCTTCGAAAAAAATATTTTCAACCTTTCGAAATTCCAAAAAAATAAGTTAAATACAAACACTCACGGTAGCCACTCAAATATAATTTTTAAGTCCCCGGCTAATTCCCAGTTTTCTGGTCCAAATGCTCCCAATTTTACCCGGTCCAAATGCTCCCGATTTCCCGATTACTAGAATTGTACAAAAAGAAGAATGGATGACTTTTTTGTTACTATCGATAATATTTGACCGCCGCAGCATACTCTTTATACGAATAAAACAGAACTCTTTGTGGTTTATTCTTGAATGTGAAGTACATTATTAACGTTTCAAATGTGATTTTTTCTTATTAAAAATAATCACCGTTTTTAGCTATTTTTACCGTTTTTCCACCCGGTTTTACAAACAAAATTCCCGACTTATTCCCGGTTTGGTGAACGCCCTGAAACTTCCCGCGTGATTTCTTTCTTTGGTGCTACTGATGCGTATTATAATAATCACGGAACTATATTGTTCTTTTAGTACGAGCTACAAAATAAGTGCGCTATTTTATTAGCCGCGAAACAGTCGGTATTTATTTATTTTAATAATAAAAAATAAATAAATGAAAAAAAAACGGAAAATAAAATCTACAAAATTTACTTACCGATAGTTTTCGCTAATTGAACGGCTGCGCTTCCAACACCTCCACTAGCTCCATGAATTAATACAGTATCGTCTTGTGAAGTATTTCCCCTGGAAATAAAACGCAGTATTACGTACAATTGCTTTAAGATCAAACGGAAAAGAAATATACTCTTGTAATATTATATTTTATATATAATTAATTGCGCGAGTAAAACATTTTAAAAACTAGAAGAATTTAAAAAAAAAACAACTCTTTGCAGCTCGTTAATAAATAAATAACCGATGTTTTTTTGTTTCACTTTTATTTCTTTCGGCCGTAAGCGAAATTAAGAATTATAAAGAAATTTATTTTTATATAATTAATCACTTTGTTTTTTTCCTACACACTGTATCGATACGTGAAATCATTTAACGGATCAATTTGAAATGGTATATTTTTCATAAATTAATCCTACTTAATAGAAAATTTCAAAGTATATCTATTTTTTTTTGTATTTTTTAAAACGTAGTCCTTCAAAAGCTAAAATGAAATATTTCCAAAATATTAAAATAAAGAAAAATTATTCACGGCAAACAGAAACCAATAAAATTATGACATATGTATCGTCTTCCGTTTAGTTTTAAACAATTGTGCACTACCAATTGACATATCGATTTAATAGGGATGCAAATTTGTATTTTTTTGTAAAATATAATACGGATAAAAGTGATCATAAAAACATCGAAACAACTTATTGGAAATCATGTGAAGCGGAAAAAAACTATAATTTTTTGGTTAGCAGATATTTTATAAGACACATGAACATTAAAAGTTAGTAATTGTTATAGAATATTTAAATTAGATAAGTTAATACGGTCTTTAATCTCTTTTCCACTAATGCGAGATTTACGGAAGACCGATAGTGTAACTGCCCCCAGAGTTTTTTCTCACCTGATTTTCCTCTCGGCAGAAACATTCCCTTTTCTCAATGTCGTTCTTTATTTATTACATATAACGTCACTTCAATGGAAACATTTTAAAAAAAAGTGTTCTAGATTATGCCGAATTTGAACATATAACTTTCACATTATTCATTGCACGTGTCTGCGCTGTCATTGCCTTCAAAATTACATAAAAATCGTATTCGACTAAGTATGCGTTATTATTTTAAACGCATATGTATTTACAGGAACACATAAAACACCTATGGTTATCTTTATATATATATATATATATATATATATATATATATATATATATAATTCTTCTGTGCGTGTGTTTGTGACTGAACTCCTAAACGGCTGGACCGATTTTGATGAAATTTTTTATGTGTGTTCAAGTGAATTCAAGAATGGTTTAGATTCACAATTCGGTCCACTACACACGAAATATGAGGGTTTTAAATAGTTGAGATGAGACCAGGGGCTCAGAAATGTATACGGGACGAATAAAAAGAAATTAAAAAAAAATTAATTTTTATAAAATTATAAATAAAATGATTACCACGGTAAAAATAAACTAAACCTAAAATTTTTAATTACAATTATTACTATGGTTATTTTATTAATTTTTGGGGTAAGTAAATACACCGCTTCTGTTACTTCATTTTTTGCGTTATTGAAAAATATACCTGTTATGAAAATAGCTTGAGTTTTATCTTTTTTACCCTTTAATTAAAACATGTTTTTTTGATTTCTATTCAACATAGCTTCTATATTCTCAGAACTTAGCTCATAGTGTATATACATGCTCACACGCAATCGAAAGGTCGAATTGTGGTAACTGTACACGTTATGACGCCGCCAGGTATTGTAATAGCTTTCTTTATAAAAATTTTCATCAAAATATTGTTACGACTTATTCAAAAAAGTTTGAAATTTTCGGATTTAAGACGAATTTATGAAGAAAATTCATTTTTTTTTTTGCCGTTTTAGGTTCAAAAGGAGGGTTTAAATAATTTTTTATCCGTAATTTTTGAATTTCATAAAAGGGCTCCTGTGTTTTATTTTATATTTTGAATTTAGCTTTTAAAGGGTTATCGGGTGATGAGTTATGAATTTTTAAGGGTGATTTTTGAGGTCATTCTGAATTCCATATTATATATATACGTATATTTATAAAACAAAGTAGGATTAGTTATACCACTTATAACTCAAGGATGGCTGGGCAGATTTTTATGATTTTTGATTTGCTAAATTTGTCTCCGCTCCGAATAGCAGAATATGAAATTTAAAACAAAATTTATGAAGAAAATTCATTTTTTTTTTTTTTTGCTGTTTTTGGGCCAAAAGGGGGTTTAAATAATTTTTTAACCGTAATTTTTGAATTTCCATAAAGAGCTCCTGTGTTTTGTTTTATGTTTTGAATTTCGCTTTTAAAGAGTTGTCTGGTGACGAATTACATTTTTTTTTAAGAGTATTTTTAAGGTCGTTCTAAATTCCATATTATATATTCTAGACGGCTTTTTTGTTGCCCAGGATAATCGCTCAGTTTAAAATTGTAAATTGTCACAGATAGAAGTTTAATTGCGTAATTTATGATCCAATTGCGATAAGTCAAACCGTTTCCGAGCTCTATTGTAGAAATAAATATTTTTGTCGTTTCTGAACTATCTTATTTTGGGATTCCGTATTTTATAGTGTGTACGGAATCTTAAAAATCGGTATAAATTTACTTTAAGAAATTAGAGATCATTAGAAACACGTTGTTTTTTTGTGTATAGCCCATCATCAGCTAATTGCATAGAGTACACACTTTATTAATTAAAACGTATATAATAAATTGAGCATTTACTTTAATTTTTTAATATAAATTTATACTGATTTTTGTTACTAAGATGAATAATGCCTTGCTGTCACGCGTAATTAAAATACTTTTCAATGTAATTAAAATATTCGTCTTTTTGGTTTTTGCAAATTTATTGAACTTAATTCATTTTGAGTATTAATAAAAACTAAATTTAATTCAGCTAATAAGTTAACACAAAATTTATTATTTCTGTGGCGGTACGAAGTTCGCAGGGTCAGCTAGTATATATATATATATATATATATATATATATTTATTTATTTGGTTCGTAATTTTTATCTCTTTGTATATTTCCCGATGATATGCTTTGCAAAGAATATTGAAAGTAGGGAAAATCCTGATGTAATGATTTTCTCCTTTTTAATATGCCACCGAAATTTTTTTATTAATTCTGTACTTTACTTTTTATGTTTTTTAATCTTCAAAGGAATAGCCATGTAATAGTTGTATAGCCTTCAAATTATTTTATCTTTTTAAAAATAGAAAATAATAAGATTAACGGATCGGAATTTTCAAAAAATGAAATTTTTGTTACCTTTGAAAATAACTTGTGGTCCCGAATAATTTTTATTAAAAACTCCTATTCTATCTCGGTACCTTTAGTAGTTTGTTAAAGAAATCTCCAAGCTTTCTTATCAGGTTATGCAGATTTTCGGGATATAAATTTGTACTATTATCTTTAGACTCGTTTAAGAGTCTCTAAAGTTCCAAATCGGTAATTTCAGACGAGTGAAAATAAAAAAGGAAGTTAGTTTTTTTTTTCTTTTAGACCGCCAGCGATGGACATTTATCCGGCGCATGTGAAATTTTTGAATATTATCAATGTGCGGCAGCGACATATTCTACCCAAACGGGGAACAGCGCTGTCTAACCAACTGCGCCACCGTAGCTGGTTCAAAAAAAATCTGTAATTCTTTATAATTCGTACCATATATACACGTGTATTCTGGCTCTATCCAAGGAATATCATTTAAAGCTCTGTTCGGATATCTATGTGGCATCATTTTCAAATCCTAACTCTCATCAGCTGATCTTCCAGACTTTCAATGGTTAAATGACTTGACTCTTCTCAGTTGTTCCTCGATTTCGGCGACATGTCGTTTGCGCTTCAGTCACACACTGGTTCCATCTTACTGGTATCTCGTTTTTCTTTTGCTCCAAGTCCGCACTACCTGCTGCGTCTTCCTGATTCTTCTTTTATAGGTGACACCAACCGTATATATATATTTTTTTTTTTTTGAGTGCTCTTCTCTCTATTTAACGAACAGAATACTTTGTATGCACACCTGTTGCGACTGGAGCTTCCTACTCTCTATTGAGTTTCCTGTCTGTTGATCTTTCCTTCTGCACAAGTTATCCTACAGTCTTTCTTCCTTTATTAAATCCATATCCAATCAAATTAAATTCTAATTCTTAACCTACAGCTTGTGTCTGGATAGTCGCCCTTATTGACTATAGTCACATATATATATATATATTTTATTACACGTATAAATTCTGATTACAATGTAATATTAAAAAAAATACGAGTATATACGTACGAACAAATTATAAATTAGACAGGAAAGAAGCATTTTGAGAATTTTTAAACACACCTGATGTATTAATAGAAAGCGAATTATGATATTATTCCGTAATTGACTGTTTCCAGTAAAATTTTATGCATTTATTTTTAGTTTTTTGAAAAATGATGGTCTTAAGGAGTTCGATATTGTGTCTTGTTATAAGCAGGGGCGGCTCGTCCTAGGGGGCTCAAGGGCGCGAGCCTCCCTGTGTGTTTTCAAAAAATACATAATATTTAATTACTTCAAGAAAAAAAATCAGTGTTACGAATTTTTTATTTCAAAATAATTTTTTTTGCGAGAGTGCATTTTAAAAATAATTGCAAAATAAGCATTTTGCGCGATTTGTTAAACGAACAGCTGAAACATCCGATAACAGTTGTCGGGTTCATGCTTACTGCGCTGGAACTGTACGATCTACTCGTAGCGTAGTATACTGTCAAGGTCGTTAACAGCTGATTTTTTGATCACATGATATTAACAACCAATAATATAGTAGGTGGGCTCAGAATATTTGAGCCTCCAAGCCGCATATAAAATACACACGAAAAACGAATAAAGCCGAAGTTTCCCGAGCGTAACTTAAAGGCGTCTGAGGGCTCTCGAAAAGTGAGCCCTCGTCAATTTTACACGTGATTATAGCCGGTTTTAACAATAGATCGGCGTCGCGCGCTGCGTCGTCCGTTTATCCGGTGAAGCACACTGTTTTAATTTGCTGCTTTTTTTGTTCTATTTCTATCCTTGCTTTTCTTCTTTAAATAATACATTTTGCGATCTGGATTTTGTTACTTTTGAATGCAAGAAGCAGTGCTTTTTGTCGACACTTGCTTTACACGGTGATTTTTCAAACGTTCAACATTTTAGAAACTGAATTAGATATAATTTATATTGGAGAGACTAACCTTTTAAGCTAATTACTTAAACTTACGATGGAGCATAATGAGCGATTCTACAAATGGCGTATAGGCGAAGATAAAACAAAAATATAAATATCGCCATTTTATTCATTGTTATGCGCACCAGTTGAATTTAATTATGCAAAAAGCAACAAGCCAGGATTCTAAAATTGAAATCTCTTTTTCAAATTTGTCCGCTGTAGCAAGTTTTTTTTTCAAATTCAGCTCATAGATGTGATCTACTGCAAGAAATTGTAAATCGTAAATTACCTAGAATACACGTTGGAACTATAACATGCGTACAGTGAATATTGTTTTCGAAAATCGAGAAAAATTAATAGAATATTTTGAAGAACTAGAAGAAAAATGTAATAAAAATATTACATGCAAGGAAGCATGTATAGTTTACGAAGAACCTTAGAAGACCCGGATTTTATATTTTGGCTTACCTTATTCACAAAATTATGCCACATGTAATTTTTTTTTTTTTTTTTTTTTTGTGGACACGTCAACAGTGAAACTTACTCAACGCAAAGGATTGTACATTATATAAGGAAAAGATTAGAAAATATTATTTAATAAATTTCAATCTAAATACAAAATGCATTCACATCTTTTTTTAAATTAAATCAGAACTTGAATGCATTAAACCAGTTTTATTTAGTTTAAAATGTAGACAAAAAAGCAAGATAAGTTTATGTCATTACATTTTTTAAATTATTTTAATTTTACATTAGAGCCCCCCAGATTTACTTGTCACGAGCCGCCACCGGTTATAAGGTTATTTTTCTCTTACAAAAAGGCTTTATAGTTTTGTCCAATTTAATTTACATAGTGAACTGTAAAGGAATATAAAATGGATCCAAACCAATTTCGAAGTATAATAAATAAAACTGCTCTAATCACAGTCTATATAATATTTGACAAAGTAAGCTGTATGATAAATACACGCAAATATGTAAACACGCGGAAATTTCCTTACAATATTAATTCTAATACTACACTTCTGTGATCAACCAGTACAAATTTAATTGTTTAAATTTTAATTTTGAGTTTTGCGCAAATAATTTGATTAATAAACTATCAAATAACTCGTGAAAATTAAATAGCTTACAGCGCAATAAGATTTTAAAACGTAACATCCTTCAGTGTGTGTGTGTGTGTGTGTGTGTCGATAATTTACTTTCGGATGAAGTGAGAACACGTTAAAATAAGTACAGCCGTTTCACTCTTAACGGATATATTTAATAACCGTAATAGTTCCACAAACAGAATAGGTTACCAAAAAGTTACAACTGCACGAGTTTTCCCGCTTCTTTTTGTGTTACATTGACTATCTCTTATAACGTTCATCATCGCGATATGATTGATAGCCGTATTTTATTAAAAATTCATACCATCCCACTTTTATACAGCTGTCTCTCTTTCATTCGTAAATAGTTGTTCAAAAATATTCCTTGTGCCATCATCAGTTCGGAATTCAATGTACCATCATGTATTGTGTCAGTGTCACCACAAAGAATGTCCTTTTGAACGAAACGGTAGAATGCGTGTTCATATTCGTAGCTCGGCACATTTTTCTTTCTTTCTTTCTTTCTTTTTTTTTTTTTTTTAAATTTAAAATACCCAATACTGCTATTTCCTCGGTAGAAATAATATCAGAAAGAGAATATTAATTTCCGAAAAATTATTTTTTTAAAAATTTCAGAACTATTTTAATGCAAAAATATACTCGTTCGAGACCGGCATCTTAATTATTTCAGTAATTGTAATATTCGAATATTTTTAAATAAAAATATTCGAATATTACACGTTCGGGAAACAAGCTTAATATAAATATAAAGTTGAAATATCACATTAGGTTACTTTGTAATAAGAGCTCTGTGGGCTGTAAAATACGATACATATACAGCAGCTCCTTGACTATACGAGAGCCTGTCGTTTAACATGAAACAATCCGTACTATTCACGAGCACATATTCAGCGTATCCGCCAAGATTAGTTCCCAGTGAACAAAATACTCTGTCACCTTTCTGTAGAAATTGAAATTACCGATAAAACTAATAATTTTACAATTACATAAAAATCTGTCGACGTATTTAAATAATTCAGAAAAAGACAAACAAAAATTCCAAGTCGGTTTACCCTTCTTTTTCTTTTTTTGTTTGTTTGGTATGTATTTATTTATCTATCGTTTTTAAAGGATATTTACAATTATTTATAAATTATAAAATTAATAATACGTATTAAACGCCACTTACAATTCAGCAAAATGTTCAGACTTTTTGAAGTAAACGTTTGTGATCTGAATATTACTAAAACCGAATCACTCGATGGGAGCTTTTAAATTACTAAATAACTTAGATTATATGCTTAAGGATAAAAGATCGACGAGAGAAAGAAACCTGATTTCTTCCGTTAAAAAAATTATTCGAAATCATTAATGTTAGAAAGTTTTATAGTTTTACCGCAAAAAAATTACAGTATTTGTATCTTAAAATTTCGTAAGTCAAATTATTAAAATTTTCTAATTTGAAAAAATTCCATACGCCTGAAATATTCTTCTACTTCTTCTTCTTTGATTAACGTGCCGAGTACTGCCGCCTAGGCCAGAGGCACGGATAAGATAAGCGTTAGATGGAGTGGAATAGGTTAGTGGTCTTGAGAAAACGTAAGAGGCGTTCAATTTTGTCATGGCGATCAGACAGGATTTCGGAAAGGTTGGACGACTGGAGAATTTGTGCATGGTATGAATTATAGGTGGGATAGCTGACGAGTAAATGTTGGATTGTGAAAGGAGAATTGCAATTAAAACACAGTTTAATAGGTTTTTTTTAGACAGGAGGTGACTATGAATGATTTTGGAGTGACCTAGGCGGAGTCTCGTGACAACGATTTCATTCCTTCGGTTGCTAGATAATGAGGTTTTCCATGGTCGAATAGTATCTCGAATTGAGCGCAGCTTGTTCGTGTTTGGGATGTTGGTCCACTGTTTTTGACATGTTTGAAGTGATTTTTGCAGTATGTAAGCCTTCAGATCCATTGACGGAATTTCGATGTTCGGTACCGGAAAGAACAATGAGCCTTCTTTTTCCGCTGGATCCCAACGTGTGATGCGATCCATGCGAACGAAACACGGGTACTTGTACTACGTACAAAGAGTGCGAATAATTTCCTTGACTATTGGGTGTTGGTGAGCAGAGTTGTATTTTTAAATTGATGTGATCGCGTTTAATGGGTGTCTGTATGTATGAGGTGTGAGGAGTGAGGATCGGAAATTGTTACATTTTATATTGCAAGTTTTATAGCAAATAGTTCCGCCGAAAGAATAATAGTGCCGGAAGAGAGTAACGAAGAATAATATTTTTGTCGGATGCTATTCCACAATCTGTTCCTCGTGGTGTTTTCAAGCCGTCGGTAAAAACTGTTTTGCAACTGTCATATTTGCTGATCATACATTGATATGCGGAACGTAAAATGCTCGGACATATTTCTCTTTTTGAGAATTGCAGGAGTTGAAGATCTATTCTGAGATGCGGGTTTACCTATGGAGGTGTTGGTGCTATGGTTAGTTGATATGTCGGCGGTAAAGTGAATTGCATCGAATCTAAGATTTCAGTAACTTGCTTATAAAGAGTGGGCACCGATGTGTATGAGGTGACGGTCGAAGCAAGTTCAGCGAAGGAAGGTTGATCGACGACTTAAGACGAATCTACGTGTTTAAAGTGCTCCGCGGTCTCTGTAAATATTGAGAAGACGAATACCAGCTTCACAAAGAATTCTAACAGATGGAGAAGTAGGAAAAGCGGCAATAGCCGGGTATTGTATTGAGTGAGTTGATGATATTTTGATTAGCCGAAGAGCAGATTACAGCGCCATAGTTGAACCTTGATTCAATCAGTGCTTGGTATGTTTTCAATAAGGAGGAACAATCTGAGCCATACAATGTGCTAGCCAGTTTACGAATTAAATTTAGTTTTTTTGGTGCGGCCTTCTTAAACCGATAATTCTTATCGAAATAACCATCATAAAACGAATAATTTGTGATTAATCGACTACTGTGTTACAAAAGGTGAAAGAAAAATTATTTTCAATATCACCTAAACCTGTATAAATTTATTCATTTCAATATCGCATATATCGCAAATAAAAATTGGTCGACATAAATGATCGAATATTTTTATATTACTATTTAAATATATATTATGTTTTTTAATTTACTGTAAATGCTGAACCCAAATGGTCGACATCAACGATAACACCGGATATTTCCACGCCAAGTATGGCGGGTAGTTGCGGTTTTATCGGATGAGTTCCAGCTCTCATATATGCATCGAAGGAATTAATTCCTGCGGCCTTTACTTTCACCAAAATCTAAAATTACAAAAATATTCATATTTCCGCATTTACACATGCTACAATACAAAACTATAATCGAGTTAAATATATTCGTTTAATGCGATTAAAATTAAACGATTTAGTTATATTGTTGCGTAATATAAAAAAGGACCCGGTAATTTGAATAATGCATAAATTTTGAAAATAAGACAAAAAAATCGGACCGCATAACGATTTACAAAATACAAATCATTTTTATATGTTTTTTGATGAATAGTGAAAATATGAATATCTAATTTCTGAGCAGTGAATGTCCAGCATTCGTGCATGCAGTTTCTGCCTTCCAATTTCTAGTCTTTGTTTCGAATACACATGCTCGCTTTTTACTCATTTTTTTATATTTTCGTATCCCTAACGTTTTTGCTTCAACTATTACCTACGTGTGAACTTTCTTCGTTTTGCTGTTTTCGACTCAAAAGAGAGGTTTGAATAATTTTTTAACTGTAATTTTTCAATTTTATGAAAGAGTTTCTGCATTTTGTTTTATATTTTGAATTTCATTTATAAAGAGTTATCTCTGATGAAATTTTTATATACTTTTTTCCTTATGTAAAATATGAGTTAAAAGTATAAAAGTGGTTAGAGAAGAGTTATTTAACTTTTGGATTTAAAAGAAATTCTTGTCCCATAGATGAAGAAGAAAATGTGGAAGCTACTATAGAAAAGGAAATATTGTAAATCATTTGAATGTTTTATTCCTAAATGGTTGGTTCACATTAAAATTATTTGATCGAATTAAAATTTAATTGATTCCTTCATTTTTCAACTATTTTTAAGCAGAAGTCCCTGTTTGATAGCTCAAAAAGGAAAAAAAGATTGATAATTTAAAATAATTTTTTTTTAATTTTTGATTGAAAATATTTATTAATTAAAGTATGCTGGTTATAGAACTTTTGAAAAGCATTTTCTTGGATTTTTGTTTATTTTTCTTCATAATTGCTCGAACTGATAGGAGGAACATGAATACTTAAAGAGCGCTCACAAAAATAGAAGTACCTTTATATTAGCAAAATAATTCAATGAACAATCTTTAAAAATTAATAAGGAAAAAAAAAGAGAAGAAAAGAATATATGGCACATTCTCTGATTGGTTTCCTATATTTTCATTAATAATTTCCCATCAATATTATTAAAAAATACTAGCGATAAAACCAAAAGGTACAGCGGGAATTTAGAGAAAAATAATAGATGTTTACATTTTAAATTTTCAAAATTCTTCAAAGACGTCTGAAAATTTTACTTCAGTTGACATTTAGAGAAAATCATAAACAAAAATACAACTCTAGCAAAATAAATTCAAACCAACCACTCTAATACATAAAATTAATTAGAAAAGATGTAACTTAATAACATTCTTCCATCTACAATTCAATTGGATGGAGTTAATTAATTGGCTCATCGATCTTGTCAATGTTACCAATAGATAATGGTATACCGCAAGGATCGGCTTTGAGTGTAACATTATTCATTCTTTACATAAATGGCATTGTGGACTGCATAGAGCCGCCTGTTTCAGCCCGTCTACTTATAGAGGATTTAAACATATCCTCTCTTCTAATTTTCCATCCAACGCCCAATCTATCCTACAATCTACAATAAACAGATAATATAGGTGAGCTGATAACAATGGCCTGAAGTTTTCCACAACTAAGTTTGTCTGCGTTAAATTTCACAAAAGCTGCAGAGAAAATCCCAAAACTGATATTTCAGTTTTCTTCAATACTTCCCTACTCTCTTTCTGTTTGTGTCTTGGGTCCCGTACATATCCAACCTCAACATTAAATGACTAAAATATCTTTCCATATTAAAATGACTATCCAGTCCGTAAATACAGATGTCAAGCCCATTCTTCGGCCAGCAGCTCGCTTCAGAAATCCTTAGACCCTATCCACCTCTCAACTTTTTGTATCATTCTCAGTGTACATCAAACGCGTTTCCTTCGCTAAGCATCTGTGTCTTAACGGGCGTTCTCCATTATCCTACATTTGTGAATTCCACACTTACTGCGACTTTTTTCATTGGGTCCTTAACAACCACTCTTCTTTCGTTTTGTATTCATATCCTCGTTCATCCTATCCTAATGATCCATTATATACATATATATAAGTCCCATAACCTTGATAGGGCGTCGGGGATTGTAAAGTTAAGGTTCACAATTTACTAAACCCAACGGCACAAATGAGAGCAGGGGGTCTTTCCTTTCTCTCGGTCACTTTTACTTTACCATATTAAGATGCCGGGGAATGAGCAAGTAGATTTACCTGCTAAAGGAATATTATCCAGCCCCCTTAACATAATTACTAACCCTTCGTGCACTATGTATATCCAAATCCCTGCATATATATTATTCAAATAAGTGGAAGCAGTTTTGGCTGCCACAGACAGCATGGCTAAACAGAGCTGTGGTGGCCTCCATTCAAAATTACACACAGGACATTTCTGATTCTGAACAGGCTTAGAATCGAACATACTTCTGAGTCACACGAATACCTTTTTGAATGTGCCTTTCCTTCTGTAGTGTGTTCTTTTTGTTTGCAGCCCATTCCCCAGAAGTCAATCATGTACTAGGACATTGTTCACGCATGAACGTGTCGGATTTATCTAACGACCCCATTGAAGCAATGTTGTCCAATGATCCTGTCGAACTAAAACAAACACTCAAATTCATTAAAACAAATAAACTGGGTAAGCTCGTATAAATCAAACGGTACGTGTGCCATGATAGCCTTGCAGTTACAAACGGCACATGGACTGTAATTACATTTTTAGTTTCTTCCCCTATGACGGGAGGATTCTTAATGCTCTCTTTAAGAAATTTTTCTTTTGATTCCTAAAAAAATTGTTTTTAAAAAAATATACACACTTACAAGAGAAGGAATAGGAAAAAATATATGTGACTATTAAAAAATAAAGTAATAATTATAAATTGATTTTTACTTCAAAAGCGCTTGGACATATTTATTAATTTCAATACGATGGTCATGAAAATTTTTAAACCTGCTTTTTAAGCTTCTATAAACATATTTTTTTACCTATGTAGCTAATTTCAAAGAAATCTGAAAAAAATCATGTATCATACTTGAAACTGCTTTTTTTGAGTTTTGTAGACTCATATTAACTGAGATACAAAGCAAAATAATGCAGAAAAACAGGATTTTTTATGGTCTTTTGCATTTTTAAAAATGGTGATGGGAAAGATCGGTATTTTCAAGGTAGAGATATTAATAAAGAAATATTACAATAAATATACACATAAATAAAATTATTAATATTTCATTTACGATTAAAAATTACAAATAAAACAAATTTATCAGAAATATTTTGATCCCAAAAATCGCATCAAAAAAATCAACAAAAATTGAAAGATTCGTAATAATTTTTATCTTACTTATGATTTTTTTTCTGATTATTTATTATTATTATTAATATTTAGATAAAATTAAATATTTTAGCTGTTCAGTTGAATTATGATAATTTAAGAGTTGATAAAATTTAGATAATATGTGTTAAATGTGTTCGTGCAATTAGTTTCTGTTACTATTTAAATCGAATAGTTCACGATTTATTATCGGTTGTTGTACACAGTACAATTGTAATGATAAGAACGGTGTGTAATGACTTAAAAGGAAAGGACAACAGGAGAAAAATTAGAAAGACGGGTAGCAATGAGCGACAGGATTGGGATAACGCCGGCAGTCTTTGATATATAGATAGGAGGAAATAAGTTTGGACGAGGAGATGGAAAGCCGTTTAATTAAGAAGCGATACCCAAGCTGAGAACGGCGAATAAACAGTGGTTGGGTAACCGAATCTGATAGAACTGCGAGGATGGGGGAGGATTTCAAGGCTCTAATGCACAAACGGAGGCAAGAGTTCTGGATCGCGTCAAGTGTAGAGAGGAGAGACTTGGAGGAATTACCGTAGATAAAAGAACAATAGTCGAGCTTGGACCGGATGATGGCTTTGAAAAGAATTAGAAGAATAAACGGATGGCTCCCCATCTGAGGGGAGAGAGAGATTTAAGGAGATTAAGCCTTTTAAGACAGGATTTATAGAGAAAATTAATGTGCTCATGAAATGTGAGGCGGCTATTTAAAAAAAGGCCAAGATAGCATATGGAATTGACAACGGGGATAGGAATACCAGATAGAGTGATGCGAGTTAGAGCTCGGTTAAAGGGGCGGAGAGAAAAAATGATACAAGACGACTTAGTAGGAGAACGAGAGAGGTGAAGACGAATTAAAGAATCTTCACACTAATAATGCAAGCCTTCAGGGAGCGAAAATTTAAAAAAAGTACTATTTAGATAACATCTTAGATATCAAAAAGTCAGGAAGAAGAAGGGTTATTGTTGAATGTAGACACAAAAAAGTAGCTAATAGGTTGATCTTAGAAGATAGTCTGAACGAATTCGGCGTCATTGTATATATTCCATTATTATATTTAACGAGATCCGTAGTCATTAAATATGTCTCGATATGCGCTCAAATATTGTAATTACCGATTCCCCTCTCTAGTGCATCAACTCAAAGTTATCAGCACCCATTGGAGATTCGTTTCTTCTAAGTTACCATTATTAGCAAGACGAATCTCGATCTATCACAAGTATTGCCTCGCTCTTATTCCTAAGGTTCCATCTCACTATTTCTCTTATACATTTTTCATTAATATAATAAATATAAATATTGACACCACGTTAGTTCAGAAAATTAAAGATACTAATCTATCGTTATCCGTACTGTGGTTCAATAATTTTATTAATAACAAATATCCGGATTGCATCAAAATATTTACAGATGGTGCTAAGCTCATAGGTCCCCATAGTCTCACTGGTTCCGCTTTCATTGTAGCTAACGTTACAATTCAAAAATTCAAGCTTCCTCCTGATGCATCTGTTTTTACCGCCGAACTATTGGCTATCGATAAGGCTCTTGATTTCATATTAAATGTTCTTAACCCGGATAATAAATTTACAATTTTCTCCGATAGCCTGGGTGCCCTGATCGCCCTAGATCATAGTTCGTTTAATTATAAATGTCACCCGCTTATTTACGAGATCAAAACTAAATACCTTCAAATTATTAATAACAATGGCTGTTTAAACTTTTGTTGGATTCCCAGTCATCGCGGGATTGGGCTAAATGATGACGTTGATGCCGCGGCTAAATGCGCTGCCTTGAATGGAATTATATTCCCGTTCATTCCTTCCTCAGACTTATATCACAGGAGTCAAGCCACTGCCTTGGAGGATTGGATAACTTATAGAGATAGGCAGAATACTGGTAGATATTACAATATGGTTCAGTCTGATATACCTTCGCTTCCTTGGTATTTCGATATTCCACAGTCTATCCCCGGTCGTCTTATTCGTAAGTATGACACACTAGTTTGTAGATTGCGTATGGGGCATTCCCGAATGCCTCTAAATTTTGCAGACTCCTCTGGATGCAACAGTAATCATACTAGGTCTACCTTCATTGATGACATTAATCATTTGCTGTTCAGCTGTGACAAATACGAGCACAATAGGAAAAGGTTTTATAAAGAATTAATTTCATGCGGATTGTTCCCTCCATATAGTGTTCATTACTTACTGTGTTCTGGACATACAGCAATTTTTATTATGGTTCGCTTTATAATTAATAATAACATTTTGATTTAATTATAATATTAGTAAATAGAGAAAAATAAAATAAATAAATAAAAATAAAAAAAAAATAAAAAAAAAAAATAAAAATATTAAAAATAAAAAAGAACAGGATAGAGAAAAAAGAAAATTAAGGAAAGATTTTATTAAAGGAACCAGAATTTTTTTTATTTTATTTTTTTTTTTCTTTTTCGTTCCTTTTCTTATTTATTGAAGTTTATTACTTTATTGATGAAGTCAGTTAGTTTTATTTCATTTTATTCTTTATCAATCTATTTGTTACATTCTTTATTCAATTATTTATTTTTCTTACAACTTCCTTTTCCCATCAGGCATTGTGAACATTGCCAGGCAACTGTGGTCATATTGTAAGATGGAAATTTTTCAATTTTTTAATTTGTATTTCTCATTTTGTCTTTTTTGTTTTTTGTTTTCTCCTCTGAAAGAAAAATCTGATCTCTGTTTGTTAAGTTTCATCAGGCATTGTGGGCACTGCTCTGCAGTTGCGGCCATAATGTAGAATGATAACCTATTTTAATTTCTTCTTTATTTTTCCTTGGTTAATTTCATTGCGCATTGTGGGCACTGCTCTGCAGTTGCGGCCATAATGTAGAATGATAACCCAATTTAATTTCTTCTTTGTTTTTCCTTGGTTAATTTCATTGCGCATTGTGGGCACTGCTCTGCAGTTGCGGCCATACTGTAGAATGATAACCTATTTTGATTTCTTATTTTATTTATTTTTTCTTTTTGGTTAATTTCATTGGTCATTGTGGGCACTACTCTGTAGTTGCGGCCATAATGTAGAATAGAATGAAATTTCCTTCTCTGCTTTTTATTCCTTTTTCTGTTAATATTAATTTTCCATATCTATTCATAGTGTCGTTTGCTGGCTAAATGAACTGTATTTGTTCAAGCCAATAAAAAAAAAAAAAAAAAAAAAAAAAAAAAAAAATATGTCGATATAGACATCACGAACAAAGAAATTATAGAGGGAATTAATTGCGATATGTACATAATATACAAAATAGTTAGATTAAGTAGGAAAATATACCAGGAAGGTAAGGTAGCCTACATATACCTTCAAAAACTATTCAGATATTTTTTCTGTGGGCAGAGCATTCCTAAATATGTATACATAAAACGGGTGAGGTTTGAGGCTGAACCCTATATACAACCAATTCGACAATGCTTTCGTTTCTCACACTCTTCTATAAATTGCAAAGATTCGAAAAAAAATAGATGTATCCAATGTTCCACCGACGCTCATTTTGGAACACAATGTGCAGAATAATAAATTATCATATTCGTCATTCTCCAATATCAAAGAAGTGTCCTAAACGGATTCGACAAAGAGACACTAAAATATTAATGGCTTAGAGAAATATAAGCTTCTCCGAAACCTCAAAGGAAATACCAACAGTGAATAGAGACATACGTCTTACTCATCCAGAGTTACTTTTAATAACGATCTAATAAGTTCGAAATCAAACGTACATAATTTATCAAACCGGTTTTCGCTCTTACAAAATCAGGAGGACTTCCCATCCTTGCCGAATCGAAATATATACGATCAACTGATTATGAGAACGTAAGTATGGCTTTCGTGTTAACAAAGAAAATAAATTCAGTCAACAAAAATTCGCAAAAAACCAATTAGCCATTCTAGGGGGTGATAAAAGAGCATGGGAAGAAATTTCCCCCTCAAAGAGGAAGAGCAGGGGCTCAAAGTAGTTCATTTAATAAAGGAAAACAAGACGAAATAAGCAAAAGTAACATAGATAACAATGAAAATAGCCACTTTAGTGCAGACAGCCATAATAAAAATAATAATATTAGTAAATTTTGCGATAGTAATAATAGCGTTAGAAACCAGACTTAAGCCAGATGCCAGAACGTCCATTAAGAATTATAATATTTTCCGGTATGATAATCCAAACGGGGAGAGAGCGAGTGGTGGTGTGGCGACGCTAGTGCACACGTCACTACCAGCGCAACAGATACCAATTACAACCACTTTTCAAGCTGTAACTATACGAGTCAACATCCCTTCTCTTTCCTCGTCAGAAGTAAAAATTTGTAATTGCTACCTACCTCCTGGAAGCGAGGTAACCCGCAGCCAAATGGATTCCCTCATCAGTGCGCTCGGAAGTGATGCAATGCTCCTCGGAGACTTTAATGCTCACTCGCCATTATGGGGCTCGTTGTCCTTAAATCAGCATGGACGAGTATTATCCTATATTGTGATTAATAGCAACCTGGTGTTACTCACTACAGCTTCACCCACCCATTTTAATTTTACGCATCACACTTTCTCAACGATAGATCTAGCCCTGTGCTCAAGCATGCTGGCCCCTAAATTTTCCCTACGGGTGATGGATGACTTATGCTCGAGCGACCACTTTCCTATAATAATAGAGTTTAAAAGTACAGTGACACCCAACCAGCTTGATGGATTAATGCCGCGTTTCATTTTTCAAAGAGCAGATTGGGAAGCATATTCGAAGAGAGTGACGACTCTTCCTCAACCAACAGAGTCAATAGAAATCAATATAAATGTCGTAAAAAATGTGATTTCGGAGGCAGCCAACGCAACAATTCCAAAAGTATCACAAAGAAAGCGGAGCAGACCAGTTCCGTGGTGGTGCGATGACATTAAAAAAGCGATAACAGAGCGAAAACGGGCTCTCAGGAAATATAAGTCAACTGGAAAGGTTGAGGACCTAATCACATTTAAGAAGTGTAGAGCAGCTGCCCGAGACCTCATTCGCAGCAAAAAACAGGAGTCGTGGAATTCTTTTGCAGCATCAATTCCTCAAACAGTTAATGCTCACGTAATGTGGGAAAAGATCAGAACTATTAGTAACAGCAATAGTACCCGTACGCACCCAACATTAAAAGTCAATGGAGTTCACATAACAGAGACTAGAGATGTTGCAGAAGCATTTGAACATTATTTTTCCACAGAATTCTCGGCACTGAAGTATTCCAGCAATTTCCAACAGCAAAAAACACTTTATGAGCAACAGTCCATTAATTTCGATTCCAATGCTGACGATCCTTATAACTGCCCCTTTTCTATGGCTGAACTAGAGTTCCAACTTAAGTATCACACCAGGAACAGTGCACCCGGTGAAGATTCGATACACCCCTACATGTTGAAATATCTCCCGGGCCATGTTAAGGAATTCCTACTGAATATATATAATCAGATATGGTCAGCTGGGGCTATTCCGGATGCATGGAAAGTTGCGACCGTCATTCCTATCCCAAAGGTGAATAAAAATCCTTTCCAAGTTGAAAGTTACCGACCAATATCATTGCTGCCTGTCCCGTCTAAAACGATGGAAAAGATGGTGAACAGGCAACTTCTGCATTTCCTTGAAGCAAACGCTGTCCTATCACCAATTCAAGCTGGAGGCCGAAAATCAAAGTCAACCATTAATCATTTATTGAGCCTTCAAAGACAAATTGTATCTGCCTTTCATCATCGACACCACCTTTATGCAGTATTCTTCGATATGGAGAAGGCATTCGACCGCGTATCGAGGCAACACTTGCTTCGGAAATTAAAAGCGGTCGGGGTGGGCGGTAAGCTGGGGCGATACATTCACAACTATCTGAGCGATAGATGGATTCAAATCCGAATTGGCTCCTCGATATCGAGAAAAGTTCCAATAGAGAACGGGGTACCTCAAGGTTCCGCCTTAAGTGCTACCCTGTTTATCCTCTATATAAACGATATTGTTGACTGCATCAGGCCTCCAGTAAGTGCTCGCCTATATATAGATGATCTAAACATATCCGTGGCATCTAACATCCCTTCCTTGGCCCAGTCTATCCTGCAAAATACAATTAATAGATTGCAGCAATGGTCAGGAAAGAATGGACTGGATTTCTCGTCTCAGAAGTCTCAATACGTTGTGTTCCATAGAGGTCGTCCTGTTCAGAATCCGCCATCACTACAAGTGAACAATAGTCCAATTCCTTATAAAACAACAGCAACTTTCCTAGGCATCTTGATGGACGCCAACCTGACGTGGAAGCCCTTTATATCTGATTTAAAAACTAAATCCCTTCAGTCTTTAAGGGTAATCAAGTTCTTGTCAAATCCCAAATTTAATGTTCAGCCAAAGTTTCTCTTAAATATTTATAAAGCACTGGTCCTCAGCAAAATCAATTATGGGAGTCAGGTGTACTCGTCAGCGAGTGGTTCCCTGTTAAAAACACTGGACCCAATCCATAACGCCGCTATTCGCATGATACTTGGCGCCCATCGTACATCTCCAGCTAAAAGCCTATGTTCGTTAGCTGGTATACCACCGTTGTCTTACAACAGAAAGTTCTTCACTTATCGCGATATACTTTCATGGGCTGCGGAGAATCATTGCGACGTAACTACGGAGCCTGATTTTCCCAAGGATAACCTACCTGAAGTCAATGCAATCTTGTTGCAAAATAACATAAAGCCCAACTTAACACCCAGAACGGACTTTTCAAAATTACCCCCACCCTGGGCTTCTTTTCAGGTAGAAGCTATCACAACTCTCACTGATAATAATCACCCACCGGCGCTGCGAGGGCACAGGGCACTAAATATTATTAATAAATATACCACGTTCTCGAAAGCATACACTGATGGATCCAAAGCTAATGAGTCCAAGGCTGCCCCAGCGGCATGCGCTTTCGAAATAGACGGAATCGCAGAGGGCATGCGGTTGAACAACGTTGTATCCATTGCGGAAGCCGAAATGTATGCTGTGTTGTTTTGTCTTCAGGCATACTTAGAATTGAGATCCCAACCGCTCGGAATCTTACTGGTGACTGATTCCTTGCAGTCCATACGTGCTTTGCAGTCAGATCACCCGGAATCAAAAAATAATAGCATTAAAAATACTAATAACAAGAGAGAAAATGCTATAATGGTAGATGATAGTGAACCAAAAAGTAGCAATCAGACGGCTGAAACAAACAGTAATCAGTTTTTAAAAAAAGGAAGATTTAAATGATAATAACATATTAAAAAAGAAAAATAATAATCCAGTAAGCAGAGAAAACAGTCGGAAATCTATATCAAAAACCCAAAACAAAATTTAAATGCGAGAGGAATAAATATAAATTAAATAACCAAAAATAAATTGGGTACTAATAAGTGTACAAACGATAGACAACATAAAATAATCTTCAACCACACCAACTGAATTATCTTATAGCAATAACTAATAAGAACTTTCTCACCTAATTTTTACTCACTATAGAACTTTGTCAGGTTATGCTGTGGAATTTCAGGGGCGTTTACAGTAGCCAAGAAGAACTAAAATGTACTTAGTAAAAAACAAAAAATTATCTTCTGTGGGATATCTGAGACATGGCTAAAACACTACCATCAGTTTAAAGTGTCTAACTATAACATAATAAGGGATGATCGAAGTAGAGGAAAGGGCGGAGGAGTCGCGATTCTGATTAATGACTCTGTTACATATCAACAGAAAAATATTAACATAACCAGTAAAGGATATAGAAATAATTTAAGGGCGAAATATTAAATTCAATATATAGATGACTTGGCGTTATACTCATTGGTAGGTTCTTTAAAAACGGCAACGATCAGAGTAGTGGAGGCACTAAATAAATTAACATCAATTTTAAACAAGCTTCACATTCAGATTAGTACCGAAAAAAAACGCAAGGGCTAAAATGACCAGAAAGGCCATACGGTCATATCCGTTAATAAGAATAGGTAATAAAACGGTGGCCTTTAAAATCTCAGCCAAATATTTAGGAGTCAAGTTAGACTCAAAATTATCTTGGAAAGATGAACTCCAAAATATATCTGAAAAATGTGAGAAAGGTCTCAACGTATTAGGAGCCCTAATGGGAAGCAAATGAGGGGCTCATCCATATTCGCTCCTATCAGTATACAAAGCAATAATACGGATCCACATAGAATACACAGCTCCAACATTAAATTTAAACAATTCAAAAATTTAAAAACTACAAATTATTCAAAACAGAAAACTTCGGCTCTGCCTAGGGTCCATGAAATCTACACCAGCTCACGTAGTTAATGCTGAATGCGCAGGACTTCCGGTTAAATTTCTTTTTAAACATTCTACAGACAAATTTTACATAAAAAATAAAGAATATCGCTTTCATCCAATAAATAAACAGATATCTATCATAGGCAGCTTAAAAAATCGGGATTACTGAAGGTTTACCACAACTCCTTCAATACTTACTAGTTTTAACAACCACTATGATTTTAATAGATTTATAAAAACATTAAACCAGCACCATATTAGATGGATTTTCACGAATCGCTTTGCTGCCCACAAAATGAATTAGATGCTAAAGAA
Organism: Icerya purchasi; assembly: GCA_039619475.1. Lineage (NCBI taxonomy): Eukaryota > Metazoa > Arthropoda > Insecta > Hemiptera > Monophlebidae > Icerya > Icerya purchasi. The sequence continues at coordinate 265,389,547 of CM077115.1, read as the reverse complement.
TTTGTCAAAACAAACCAACCAATTATAAATCACAACAGTTTGACAATGAATGATATATTAAAATCTCGGTTCAACGATTACAAAATCCTCTATACCGATGGATCGTTTGATCTGGGGCAAAATAGATTCACATCAGCTTTCTATTATCCCAGCCGGGAGTTTTTTAAAACTTTTCAGTTGATATATGCTGAATCTTTTTTTATAGCGGAATTATTTGCTGCATTAAAAAGCCTAGAGTATTCCAGAAGGTTTGTCAGTAAAAAAGTATTAATTCTAACCGACTCTCTAGCCGTACTGCATAAACTTTCACACGGAGTTGGCAAGAAAATGTCAAATATCGAATGCCTTATAAGAAGACAAGTATTTAATTTACAACAGGCAGACACGGAAGTAGTGCTAAAGTGGATGCCGTCGTACTGTGGTATTAAAGAAAATAAAATAGTAGACAGAATATCAAAAATCGCAGTAGGTAGGGCAATTGTCTAAAAATTAAATTGGTGTGATTTTTTACCGATAATCAGAGAACGCATTATAATGGAGTGGAACGTCGAGTACTAACAGAGTAGTCATCATCTACCTCACTCGAAATTTCTATTATGAATTATCTTCTAATTCTGAGGAGTATTAGAGGATAGGTAGTCGCGCAGTTCGAATCACGTAAGCAGGAGCGCAACTTAGCTTTCGTGTTACCGACAACGTGAGAAAGATACCAATGGCAAGGCGAAACCAAGACGACTGGCCGTTTACTCACGTTGATGCGATTGTTCGCTGGCTGAATATTTCTATGCGACACTAGCGCACTTGCACGACTACAATTGGAACTGACTATAGTCGCTTGATTTATCGATATACAAATGCAGTTCCCTAAGTGTGTCTAAATTGCTGTGTACTAAACTAGCGCTGCATAATTTTTGTCGTCGCCCGGTATCAAACCCGAGGCCTCCGGATCGGAAGTCAAGCGCTCTAGCCACTAGGCCAAACGCGGGTAATTAAAAAGGAAAAAACTACTTAAGAACACAAAAGTATGTCCTAAGAGTTCCTTGGTTTAACGGAGTGAATAACTTTGAAAGAGACTTTATAGTAAGGATAACGAGACTGACAACAGGGCACTACAAATGCCCCGTTCACTTGGCAAAAATTAATATTATCAATGACAGTACATGCAGTAGTTATTGAACAGAGGGTACAATAGATCACTTTATTTGGCAATGTAAAATTAACGTGCTGGACAAACTTAGAACAGAAATCCTATCAGAGCTGCATACCTTTCCAGTTTCAGTAACACAGATAGGGGCAGATCCAACGTTGAATTTAGCTGCATTAGTGTATAAATTTATAACAAGATAAAAAATAATTATTTTTATTTATTTATTTTTTTTTTACTAATCTATATCTAGCCGATTGAGCTATCACTAGATTCTGTTGCATACTCTAAACACTTAAACGATCCCCGTCCATTGACATAGAACCTAAACTTAATTTAAGCACTTAAGTCTAATGGCTTCTTCCTGAGTAGCCGACGTGTCTCCATCGGAGTATTCAATAATGCTACCGCTAGTACGTTCGTATGAATTTGAAGTCTTCCGATGTGTCTTGCGGCTGATTTTGCAATAACCTACCTTATATAAGAAGTGTTAAGATCTCGGTGGAAAGTTTTATTACTTACGTACCACGGATCATTAACCATTACTCTCAATTTTGTTATCGCTGTATTATATTTATATTTGAATCTACGCTGCAGCCCCAGAGTTTGCAACCATACCTTCATATTGGAGCAAGAATCTGCCTGTAGAGCAATATTTTATTATTTCCAGAGAACTGCGGGTTTCCGCCGAGTAACTAATACACACGATAGAAATATAGAAATAAGAAAGTTTTATAAAATACCCTTTTTTTTTTTTTTTTTTTTTTTTTTTTTTTGGGTGCGTCTACACAGGACATTTACTGAACACAAAGGACTAACAAATGATGAAACGTAAGGATTTGAAAGTTTATGGAAGGAATAACAGAAAAGCCTAAAAAAAAAAAAAAAAAGCCTTTTCATGTAGATCTATTGTGCTATTTTCCTCTCTGCATTCATATTTCTGCCATGTGTAAAAAAGGACGCCGGAATGCATCATTTAGTAATGTTTAAAAGAAACAAAAAATTTAGTTTGCTTCAATTTCCAGATGATGAGATTCTCTAATGAATTCGATAAGTTCTTTGTTAGCGACAAAAAAACACGCACACGGTGAGTGAGGAGGATAGAGAACAATTTGTGTTCAAAAACTGCTGGTTACCTTTATCAACGCTAGAAATTCCTATTCGAATGAATGAAACTGGTCCACAGTGGCGTTAAGTTACGGTTGTATTGCGTGAGAACAGCGTTGCTAATAAATGGGTGCGCATACGTCGGTCTCACGTCCTCAGGGTGTATAAGACAAATAACAAAATTTTCGCGATATACAAAACGACTCAATCGCACCATACACGTTCTACAACGGAACTAAAGTATATATAAGTAGAGATGTATATTGTTTTTTTTTCACCTAAGCAAATTTTCAGGTCTAGGCGTTTCGGACACCATAGATGCAGAAAAACTGATTTTTATTGGAAAACGTACTTGCACCCAATTCGGGTGCAAATACGTCAAAACTAGGTGCGTGTACGACAAGATTTGTACCATTTGGGTGTGTATAAGTCAATTTACAAATATATATATATATATATTAATGACAACGCATTCTTAGCCCGACCACCACCACTTTTTTTATCCCAAAATGTTACATATATTGTATGTATAAGAAGACAGTATCGACGAAATGGATTGCTAGGAAATGAACCTCATTAATATTTAAGAAGACAAAGTACCGACAAAATTGTTTGCTTGACATTATCAATTTTTCTCGTTCTATATGAAGGGTAGAAGTTACATAGCTGGGGTCCGGGGTTGTCCCCAGGAGATGTCAAGGGGTAAAGCCCCTTACGAGACACGAAGGGCTGAGTTGTATATATATATATACGCACACATACACACAAATAAATTTATTTAAAGTATAAAGTGACAACCGACATAGTAGCTAGAAAACTGGCAGTCTACTTTATACGCTGAGTATGTAATATATAGATACGAGTGAAAGTGGCGCGCAATATATAAAGAGTAGAAAGTGACAGCCAAATGAATATTTAAATACGACGTCCAAATATGCACCATTTTCGACAAGATGCAGCCAGCACTGATGCCACATATTCCAAGAAATATTTTAGCACACTGTAGTTGAGTGTATAATTATTAGTCTCGTTTTGTACGACGTAGCCCGCTTTGTAACGGATCTTCTAGATTCTGAAAATGTGCTTGCCCAGAGTGACGATGCTGGCAGATAGATTTCGAATTTCTATTCCATATAAAAAATGGAATAAATACTATACACGGGTCTCGTTTACGTACGTAAAACTAGCATTTTCCCATCCGCTGTATCATTACGTGAAAAAATATATCTACGCCTAGAGCCGCCTAATTCAGAGCAACGTTAATCACAACACATGTTGTTGCGCGTCATTTCTTTACGCCTCTTTTGATCTATAATTTGTAAATCGTCTATACTACTTCCTGATTGTTTTTAGTAATATTTTAGTTTTTCGTGTTTTTTTTTAATTGATTACTTTTGTACTCGCTTTTATTATTTTCCGCAAGTTAAAAGATTTTTTTTCTTTTTTACTCTTCAAATCCGGTTATTTTTAAAGATGAATATCTCCATTTTTAATTGTTTTCACTTTTTTTTTTCCATAATGAAAGTATGCTAAAAAATCTATATTGGTGATAGTATTTACTAGATAAACCTTTGTCTATCACATGAACAGGATTCAGTTGAGAGCTGTACTTCCAGTTGGAGATGAAAATGTAGATCCAGACAAACCCACAATGGAAGCTATATATGACGATGCCGAACATGTAAATGATACGCTGCTTACTAAACGACATACGCCTATGTGGACAGAAGAAAACCATCTCAATATAGCACTCCGTATGAACAAAAAAACCATTAGGTTTGCCATTCGACGAACATACCGAAGAATTTACTTAGGAGAACCACACACATTTAATATAGAAAACAATGCACGGTTTATGTAAAGGCAACTAGTGAGATCGGTAGACGAGATAGGAGCGGTGTGAAACCAGAGCATATATGTATTGATCATCTTATTAAGAAACATATACATGATCAATGCTTTTTTCTTAAAGCGAAGAAAATGATCCCGGTTTAGTTTTTTTTAACATCCCATAAGGCCGTGTGATTATTAACTGTCTTAAAATAAATCTTAAATAAGTAATAAATGTAGCAAAATAAAGTGGTGTAACACAACTTAGCCTAACGGTTAGTTTTTCAACAAACTTACTTCAAAATTTCAAAACCGCTTGGAATAACAATTTTCAGAATCTGCGTACAGAAAACATGTTACGCTTCATAAAATCGCCACGAATGTGTCTTTCCCCAAATCGAGGAAACAGAAAACAGTAGGTAACGTTATGCAGATTGCGACTTGGGCATACTCGTTTTACACATTCGTACCTACTATAATAAATAGAAAACTGACGCCTCAGCACTCCTCATGTGACGGGCAAATACCCATCAAATGTCCAGTTTCGGAAACAATCTGGAGTACTATCCAAGTTAAGCGATTTGTGTTGTACGATGAAGAAACCGTCTTTTATGGATTTTTTACGTTTTTAGAATATTTTATCTTATTAAAGCTGTTATAATTCTGGAAATTTTGTTGTAATTTTGTAATTTATTTTCGTGTCTTCAGCCTTAGTTTCTGTATATGGCACGTAAATAAATAAATAAATAAATAAATAAATAAAATAAAGTAAAAATGAAACAGGCGTGCGAAGTTGATCGATAAATATTATTAGGTAATTCAAAGCGAACATCGGAGAACAATTAAGAATCGTTTCGTGATCGTCGGTAGTCTAATCTCAAAATGTAATAGTAAACAGAGTTCAGTTTTTAGGAGCTGATAAAAAAAAAAAAAAAAAAAAAAAATCAAAAGTTGACGAACGGAAAATTGTCAATTTAAAAAAAAATATTTATTTAAATTGTACAGATTAATTAGAAATCAATTACCGGCCATTGGTAGTCCATTCGCAATATTCGGTAGTAAACGATTCAGTTTCTAAAGATCGATAAAAAAAAAAATTGTAGATCTGACGGAAAAATTGCGAAAGTTGTTAATTTTTTAAAAATATTTATTTAAAAGGTGTAGATTAATTAAAAAATAATTTGGCGGTCATTGGTAATTTCCATTCTTAATATCGAAATATTAAGAAAAAATAGAATTATCACGATAAATTAACAGAACAGATGATAAATATGAATATAAAAGTACCAGCTGTTACCAACGGGTTTTCCCATATATTAACATCCGTTTAAATCTGTATTTAGAAATTATTGGGAAAAAAAAATTGTTTTGTCTATTTTTTTTTTTTTTAACCCCTCTTTGGGCATGTCAACAAAGGATCTTCGCCCAGATTGTTTTGTCTATAATTTATATATGTTATTACAGGAAATTAAATCTTTATTTTGTTTTATCCTACTTTTTTAAATTTATATGTCCTCTGCCAAAATAGTCATTAGAGCCAACTGAGTACCAATTATGGAGGTTTCATAACTTTCACCAATGTAATATCCTTTTTTTTTATTTCTTACCTACTATCTACTCCATAAATGGATCCATTTACTTACCCTCTAGCCGTCGTCTGCGGCTTCACCCGCGTATTAATACTCGTTCAAATCTCTATTTTTTTCTCTTTTTTTTATATGATGAACTCTGGTTTTCCCCTAAAGATTTCTATTTCTATCAGATTTCCTTTCTTTTGAGAATATTCGTAATATAATGATAAAAATTTCGTGAAGGCATTCTTGACAGACCGCACGTTTGAAGTTCGGATAAAAGATATCTTGTTGTCCCCTAGAAGTCAAGAAAACGGCACGCCTCAATGCTCGATAATTAGTTCGACACCTTATTCGTAGTAGGCATATCCGACCTGTCCAAAATCATTGAACCGCCCGTAAAATATAATCTTTTCGCTGACGATCTCACAATATACATGACATCTGCAAATATGGAAAGTCTAAGAGTTCGACTTCGAAAACACGATCGATAAATTACAAAAGTGGTCTACAAACTAGGGCTTAGCCTTCTCAGCTGAAAAAACAGCTAGCATTATTTTCAACAATAAACGGAAATCCCCTTCGGACTGCAAAATAACCCTGGGCAATAGCCCCATTAGATCAGCCCCAACGGTCAAAATTCTTGGATTAGTATTCGACAGGAAGCTGCCTTGGTCCAGGCATATCTCGATGAACTTAAAGCGAAATGTCAAAAATCTCTCAACGTCCTCAAAATGACAGCTCATACAAAATGGGGCGGAGATAGGAAATGCCTGCAGAACCTCTATACCATTTTTACGCTGTCTAAAATGGATTACGGTTCGATCATATACAGATCTGCTAAACCTAATGTGCTGAACAGGTTGAACACTGTTCAGAATTCCGCATTAAGACTAATCACAGGCGCATTACACTACAGTCCAATTGACAGCCTTTATGCAGAAACTAATGCCCCGCCACTCAAATACAGAAGGCTATTTATTTGCTCTGAAATATTTATTTAATCTGGCCTTAAATCGATCTATCCCCTCGCATCAAAAAACGTTTGCTCCGAATTATATACAGCTATATGAAAAAAATCTAAAAAGTCCAAAGCCCCCGGGCGATCGAGTGCCGGAATGAGAATCTCAACTGTAAATACAGGATTTAAAGAAACCCCTGTAACTGATTACTATTTTCAGTACCATGAGGTTTCCGAATTTTTGTATGACACGTGGTATTGAACATAGTAGTTTACAGCTCCGAGTTATCGTGCAATCATGGGCGTAGCTAGAGGGGGGAAAGGGTGGCAATGACCACCCTAGAAAACTGGTTAGAAGAATCCTCTAAATGTCACACGGAGAAAAATTTGAAAATTGTAATAGTACAACGTACTTCGAAATTGATACCGTGATTATCACAATAATTTCCTATGTGCACGCAGGCCACCTGACGGCATACTCCAAAATAGATTTTCACAAAAATATTTTTCCTCCATATAGCGAATGAAATAGTCAAAAATACAATAACTTCTGAGGGTGTTTTTAATCGGTTCAGCGAAAAACACAGAAAATTGAAACTTATAACAGAAATTTATAAATCAGTAAAGTATATTATAATAAACTGTATCTTATTTTGAAGTATTTTGATTCTTTGGTACGGATTTTCAGAATATTTGAAAATTAAGTGATCACTTTTTTAAAGAAGCTATTAATTATTTCGATTATATATTTATTTAAATTATTAATTTTATATCAACTTTTTAATATAATACGATTATATGTGCGCACACACACACATACACACACACACACACATATATATGTACAGAGACGTATCTGAGGGGGGGTTTTCCGGGTTCAACCTCCCTCCGAAATGTTTGCGAAATCATAACTGCTTGAACTAAATGGACCGAAATTCAAAATAAATTTTTTTTTTTCAATTTTCGACAAAAGAAAAGAAAATTAAAAGTAGTATGAATTCTATGGAAACGACTATTTTTTATTTGTTTTTATTGTAGTGTTCAAATATTGCATATACAATAATTGACTACAAGGGTTTAGTGTACCATTTATAAATAAATATATTTCATGATATTATATATATATATTTATATATGTATAATTATAAAAATATGTTTGCCCTCCCCACCGAAGTTTTGGTCTAAATACGGCCCTATATATATATATATATATATATATGTATATATGCAGCTGGTCAGCTGCTGCCCTCACTTCCCGTGAAAAATTTCTAACTACGCCCATGCCTGTAATCTATTATTTAGCAGGAAATTAGTAAAAATTTATTACAGATACCGAAAAGTAAGTAAATTAAAGGCCAACCGAGAATCAAAATAATCAATTTACGATAAAGTACGTTAAGATTTTTTAATCTATTGGCAGATGGCAGAAAAATTATGTTAACAAGCAATTAGTATTTATTTTGATGTAATTTACAAAAGGTCAGTCAAAAAACTTTAATAAATGTTCAAATCTGAAAGCTAGGCAACTAAATGTAGGAATACTTTTCAAAAATTATACAAATAATTCTTGGAAACAAGGAATAATAATACAAAAACTTGGCCGCTAGCATTTTAATGGTACAATTAGATGATAAATATTCACCTAAAATCTCTTATGAACCGACTAAGGCAATCCGGAATAAAAGAAAACTATTCAACCGAATCTGTAACTGTCATGTGTTCATTAAATTTTAAAGCGGAATAAGTTGCTTTTTATAATACTCCCGTCAATGAAAATTGTTTATTCATTTCAACACCAACAGTCATCAGCTTTCAAAATCATTCAGTAAAACCAACTGTTTCTCAAGTGTCAAAACCATCTTTTGATCAGAAAGGTTTATACCAACCAGACGTTCTGAAAGAATTAGAACTCCACTTTATTTTAAAGATTTTAAATGAATTTTCTTTATTTATTTATATGGTTCCGTTCTTTAGAAAAGAACTATTCTAAATTGTAAATTACTCTTATTATATGTTTATTGACTAATATCTATTTTCTGGCCAATGAGAGATAAATACTTCGATTGTCATTCGTATAAATTTGTAGTGCACATTTCGCCGCCGATAAACTATTTAAAATAATTTACTTCTTGACTAACAATTCAGTTCCTTGCCCTACCAACTAAATTAAAAGGCCGTAAAAAAAATGTAAAAAATCTTTTTTTTTTTTTCTTAATAGTGTGACCGACATCGAAATGTACTACTTCGGTCGATGATAATGTATATTTCTAATTTATTGTACAGTACATCTTTATTCTTCAATTTTAACAAAACAGAAGTTATCATCACGTTCCGATATAAGAAAATTAAAAAAATAAAACTGAGATGAAAAGTATCGAAAAAGAATTTGACGTAGAAGAGTTATAAAAAAAAAACAAAAAACAACTGTATACTCAAAAATAAAGTAAAAAGCGAATGGGAAGGAAGGATAAGAAAAATGTAAAAAAGGATCATGGTGTAATCGAAGAAAAAACACAGTGGAAAACACGATGTATGGAGCTACAAATGAATAAGGCATTAATAATGACGATAAGTAAATTAACTTAAATAATCAAAATGGAACTGTAGGACTAGTATTGAAATGTTATTTCGGTAAATTTTTACATTATCGCCCCCAGTTCATTCTGCCTCTTTACAGTTTACAGTGGTTCGTCGTCACTACCTTCGTATCGATTTAATTCATATATTATTACAAATTAAATAAAAATATTACAAAATGTTTAAAATATTTCAAATCTACTCAGAACAATGGATGGCTAAAAATGCAAAAGCTAAATGCTGACAGCCCCTATTTTCCCAACTTATTGGTCTTAAAATATTTCAGATTTACTCAGAACAACGGATGGCTAAATTATAACTTGTGTTAATTCACACACTATGAATAACAGCCGAACTAAAATTACGACCAAAAATTAACTGGGAGCAATAATGTAACGGCTTACTATTATCTTTAAATTTCAGTTAATCGGATCAAAATGCTACTTTTACATCGTTCTTTAAAGCATCATGCATTACTTTAAAGCTACGAAATAAATATATCTATTACCTGATTTGGTGTTGTAATTTTTGGTACCGGTACTTCGAGAACGTGGAAAACATCTGCTGTCCCGAAAGAACGTATAACGGCTGCTTTCATCATACTTAAAGCCATTGTTCTAAAATACATGCACACAAATCAGTGAAAATCTATCAGAACCAAAGTAACGGTTAAAGATCTAAGTATGCACAAAATGAGATTATCACTTGAACGTACAAATTTTCGAATATAATTAATTGAAATAATAAAAAATTTAAATGAAATATTTTGTAACATTTCGTTTTTAATGTTCGACTAGAGCGAAATAAAAATCTAAATATTAACAAAACATACTACATGTATTTGTCAATTTCAATTTAAAACAAATGCAACACGATTCTCTTATAAAATAAGTTTTACCTAGTTCTTAGATAAAAAATACTTAAAAAAAAACAAAAGAAGCATCTTTTAAGTAAATACATTCTCGATCTAGACATTTTGGAATTTTATATCAATAAGGAAGAACAAATACCTGATCACTAAATTGTTTAAAAGATATCCCCCTTTTTCAATTACGTATCAGAAAAAAAAAAAAAAAAAAAAATCCTCAGAGTTTAAAGGTTAGCGACTAAGTAACCATTATGATAATTTTCTCGCCATCAACACTTCGAAGTTTTATCAGGAAGTTTAATCCCGGCAAGATAAAAAAATTTACGTCGACAGAACGAAAATGACATATAGAAATCGACGTAACAAAATTAATTACATTAATTTAATTTCACCGCTAATCGCGTTAATTCATACTATAATTTTACTTTAAACAACATTAAAGATATTTGTTAATAGATGAGTAAAACATTAATTAATTTAAATATTACTAATTGCTGCTTTAAAATTTGCGCTATACCTTCGTATTGCATTTATAAATTTATAACAAAATTACTACAGTCTTAATTACAAATTGATTTTGATTATCAGTGCTGATAATCGTCTTTATTAAAGGTGCATGACTGGGTTTTCAATAAAAAGGTTTCACCAATTAACTAATTAAACCTTAACACTAATTAAAAGTTTTGAATTACGTGATTAAAAGAAGTAAACATTTTCATTGTACATGTTTTAAAATTATGTAAAGTATTTAAAATTAAATTATAATTTATTTTAAATTTTAAATAAGAAAAAAATAACTACAGAAAATTATCATAAACTTTATAAAAATAACATACGCTTTATTAGCTGCATGACAGAAATGTTCCAAATATTTTTTTTCAAAGCAACAGCGTGATAATAATTTTTTTACAGCAATATCAGTTTATCAAAATTTAGCAGCTCAACTTTTTTTGCATTACTTTAGTTTTTTGAAGCACTATCATAAAATAAAAGCCGGTGATTTCAAGAAGTATGGGTTTAGCTTCCTTAATAAACTGAATCTACAATTACAAAAAAAAGAAAACAAAAAAAATAGGTTCCTTGTATGCAACAAAAGTGGACATTTATTCTGGGAATTAGAGGAAAAGAACAGAACGTATATTTAGCTAAGTACAGTAATACAGTATTTATAAACAAAAATGCGCACTAGCTCGAAAGAGACTTAACCGCATTACATTAGTGTGATAAAAAGTAGAACATTTATGTATTATTGTTAACAAAAAATATAAATACTATACAAAAAATACAAAAGGCAAAAAAAAGTACAACCAAAAAAAAAAACCAAAATAATCAAAATTACAACCAATTGTTACCATTGAAAACATTACTTAACATCCTACAGATATCACTAACTAACAATTGTCTTTAATCCGACGATGCTTAAATGTACATCCGGGATAGCTGCTCGGAATTATGATAGCCTATATTCCTGATAAGCATATTGTGTTATGGCAGGAACACAGCGATGAAAAAACATTTTTTTAATGTGTTAATTATAAAGTCTTTTATACATAGGGCGACTATAACTTGCGTATTATCTATTTTAGTCCAGCGGGGAACGTTTAAAATACACACTGACAACGTCTATTTTGTAGTAATTTAAATTAATCAAAATCGGAGTTTGAAATCGAGCACCAAACTGGAGCCGAATAAGCCGATATTGTGATCTAATAATACTTTTATAGATAATGAGCTTGTTTGTAACGTTAAAGTAAGATCTTCGATTAATAATTGGGTACAAGGCTGCAATAGCTCTATTTGTTTTCCCCATAGCGTATTTTAAGTGTTCCTTTAAAGATAATCTTTTATCTAGAATTACACCAAGATATCGAACACGATCAGCTAGTCCCGGTGCCATTAATAATCAATTGCCCTAGTAGGATGGCGTATCTACGAGAGTAAAAAGTATTGCTTCTATTTTAGTTGGATTAATTTCGATTTTCCATTTTTCCAAAAATTTTAACACTCGAGAACTGTGCAGCTGTAGACGATTACAAATGGTAGACGTTTTGTATGATCTACAATATAGTATAGCAGTGTCATCAGCATATGTGAAGCCATACTCGTGTGCTGCAACTTAGGGAGGTCGGACAAGCAGACTGAAAAGAGAAAAGGCCCCAGCACACTACCTTCAGGAACTCCTGCGACGGCAGTTTATTGATTTACCATCTTGTAATGAAACGTAAAAAGTTCTATTGCGTAAATAACTTCTAATTAATTTGATTAAATATCTCTTGGAAAATTATATTTTAACATTTTGTAAATCAGCCTATCGTGCCATGTCGAATGCTTTTGCAATGTCAAATAGAATTTTAATTCTGTGTATTTATTTACGTTAAAATTATGCGTGACATGATCAGTGATCCTAGCAACTTCATGCGTAGTAGAATAACCTGATCTGAAACTAAATTGCATGTTATTACTATCGGCGAAATTACGAAGCCTGTGTAGCATGACTTTTTCCGCTATTTTGCTTAAATTGCTAAGTAAACTAATGGATCGTATATTATTATTCACGTGGGAAGAGTCTTTGCCTGGTTTAGGTAGCGCAATGATTTTGGCTACTTTCCAGAATTTTAGGTGAATATAATCGAAACACATTGTAGCATTGATTATGTGCGTTAACTCTAGTACCCCCTACCGAGGAATCATATTTAAGATTTTTGCCGGGATATTATCATCACCGCAAGAGTTTTTTACTTTAGATTTCTCGAGGTACATAAATATTTCAGCAGGTGAGGCAGGACAAAACTCAGAACGAAAAATAGGAGTGTATATGTAATGTTATTGAAAGCAAAACTAGGGTTAGTAAACGTTTTACTGTATTAGTAACTAAATTATTTTGGTATGTAGACACAAGACGCGTGCTCGTTTTATGAATATTTGAGTAATACTCGGCTAACAACTCCGGTTTTGCTTGATCCTTATAAACACGTGTTAAGATCAAAATTAAATAGCGGTGCAATCACACGCTATATAGCTCTTACTATACCTCGAACATACTTTCCATAAACTTTTATCTTGTGTATTAACATTCGTCAGACATTTTTGAAAATTTATCATTTTTGGTTTTTCTAAGTACAAACCCAACTATTTTTGTTAAGAATTTGATTACAGGTTTCAGATAGCCAATATTAGAGTGAAATCGGTATTTTGTATAAATCCTCCGAACATAGGTCTTTAAGTTTAATTATATTACGGACAAAACTCGCAATATAAACTTGCAGGAACATCTGACACGTCTTTTCTTTGGGATGTAAATAGATTAATACTGTCAGTAATTAATTTAGTTATTCAACCTGTATCAATATCAGAATTATTTCTTATTGGTTGATTTAAATGTTATCTGAGATATATTTTTTGAAACTATCCCAATTCGCATTATTTAATTCTAGATACGACCTACTATTTAAGAACGGTTTTACATTATTAATAATCGTAAAAATTGGTTTCCGACCATCGATGATCAAACGTAACGGGGAGTTCTGCGCTAACATTTTTTGCTACAATTAAGATTTAAAATACTGCATCGAAGCTGATTTGAAGAAGGAAAGTAAGTAGGTTCCCGAAGTGCCATTATTTGAAAATTATCCCGAATAGACATATTGAATAACGTATTACCTGCTAAATTGTTGTTCAAGCAACCCCATATTCTACTTTTAGCATTTAAACCGTCAATTAATATGACCCATTCGGGTGTAAGTTAAGAAGTGATCTAATGTCGTCAGCGAATTTTTGTGTAAATCTAGATGGCTTATATACGGCGCAAATAACAAAAGAGTTTAAATTTTGATTAACATGACATAAAAAGTCGTATCCCGTTATTCTTGATAATTATTAGTCAGAGGAAAATATCTCTGACATATTTTAGCGATGAAACTATAAAAATCAACGGTCTTCTTATGACTTAAATCAGTGGAGTAGCGTAGTGGGGCGGCAAAATTTCACAATACATAATAATAATATCTTGTCAAAATTTCAACCATTTCATTTCTTATTTTTGTCACACCTACAATTCGGACGACCGATTAAAATAAGCATAGGGAATTTTTTATTTATTCTGTGACGGAACCGGAGAATCCTCTTTTTTTAAACGAATGTAACCATCTTGCTCGTTGTAGTAACCGGCAACACCGTCTGTATTGACTTGCAGCTATTCCCCGTATTTTATTTTGTGCTCGGATTGTTTACGACTAATATTCAGCGAGAATGACTTCATTCGTATAAAGAATAGTGTTCAATATTCTATAATAACACCTTACGGGTAAGTCCCTTCAAGGAAATCCGTGAGTGATGCTTTAGCAAATCAAAGAAAGTTTTATTTATTGCTCGATCATCAGTCGTCAAATTTATATTGACTTAATCGTATATATGTGTATACCGGGGGCGTATTGAACAGTGGATGAGTGGTGTATTGCCCACCGAGAAAAAAACCCCAAAAATATTGTCGTCATTTTCGGAAAATTTTAATTTGAAGTCGGTAAAACAAATTTTCCGGTCATATATAATAACAAGTGTGAAAATCTTTTTCATAATATTAGCGCCTAATAAAAATAAAATGGTGAATTAGCAATTTAAAATGGAAATGAATTTTGATTTATTTAAGCTGAAAACTTTGAGAAATTTAAGTTGATTCAGTTCGACGGCAAGCTGCAACATCGGCGAATAAAAATTTGTTTTGTAAAACCAATAATTCGAAATATAGAATTCATATACACCGATTTAAAAAAAAAAAAGACCAATTCATTTATCTGCGTCGGTTATTATAGAATAGTTAGCAAAAAGGAATGCTTGGCAGCCCTAAAATATGTGTCAAAATTTCAATCACGTATGTGTCACCAGAAATTCAAAATGAACTTATTTTAATTTTGGGGAATAAAGTTCGCCAACATATCACCAGACAAGTAAAAAAGGCCAAGTATTATTCGATTGTATTGGGAAGTACTCCCAGATGTTTGTCATAAAGATCAAACAACGTAGTGGGATCTTTTATAGATTTCATTGAAACAAAAGATACAAATGCTGAAGGAATTTCAAAGATGATTTTGAGCAAGCTTGAAGCTGATAGTCTTGATATAAACAACTGTAGAGGACAAGTATATGACAATGCTGCTATTATGGCCGGTAGAAATTCGGGAGTTCAGCAAAGAATTAAAGAAATAAATCCGAAAGTTGAATTCGAACCTTGCTCAAATCATTCGTGGGAATAGGAGATAATGGAGTGGGGATTCTCTAGCTCGCTCTGCTGCATCCTTTCTGTCTTCTGTTTACTAACATTCCTGCCTCTAATCTGCTATCCTCACGTAAAAAATTCCATTCCAGACTTCGGTCAGATACCAATATTTTCCGACTCTCTCTCCTTCTACCTATTTATACAACCTAGCCTTCCATCTTATTCCTAGTTCTGCAACTTTCTGTTGTTCCATCATATGATACACGATCCGCGAATTACCCTCCATAATAATGATTGCATACATGAACTGCATATAAATAACAACGCTCATTTGTGTTGTTGTCCACCGCTTGAGAACAAAGAAAATTTTAAATATCTAGGTATATATATCGATAAATCCTTGAACTGGAAAAAACACATTCAAAGTTTAAATTCGAAAATAAGACAATCAATTCCAGCTTTACATAAAATAAAACAGGTTTTAGCATATAGCACATTACGTATATACTATGATTCAATAATGTCTATAATTTTATATGAAATTCAAATATGGGGTGAGGCTAAGAAAACGGAAATAAATAAAATAAGCAAAATGCAGAAAAGGTGTTTGAAACTTATACTCCCCTACTGGAAGCAAAACGATTCTAGATCAACTTGGTGGAAAGAAAACAACGAAATGTCCCCCAAGATGTACTATTTCTATTATAGATTACTAAAATTTAATGTCAATAATATAACATTACCATCTAGGCAAAAAACTCGATTAACAAGAAACCAAAATAATATATACATATTACATCTACTCCCAGAATTGACAATACTGATGATTTAATTCTAATTAAACTAATTAGTAAAATACTCCATCATATACTAAACGAAAAAAAACTTGGTGTGTGGAAAGGGGAAGTCAGGAAATAGCTGAAAGAATGGTGTGAAGAGTAAAACCCAAGTTACGGTTCGAATCATGACATTTTATAATTTTCTATTATTGTTCCTTTCTTTTTCTTTCTTTCTTTCTTTCTTTCTTTTCTTTTCTTTTCTTTGCTTTTCTTCGTATCTGAAGATATTTTGCTACCCTCATGTATCGGTATGTAGATAAGTACTTGTGGTGTGTGTATTGATTTGTATGTGAGTACTATGTCATAAGTTATATATACTTAGTTGACTATTATTATGATGTATAGGATAAACAAGAATAATTGTAATTTTGTATCTTAAATAAACGGTAATAAGAGTGTCGGGCACTCACACAATGGGCATACTTGTCCTGTGAGACCCACAACTTATTTAAAAAAAAAAAAAAAAACAAACTTTGCTGTCACTTACATTATTAGCTTGTGCTTCAATTATTCTACTTCCTCTTATTTTCGTCCTGCATAACACCTTCCCCAAAATCACTCTTTCGCTCCTATATTATTTCTGAAAAGTGGTTCTTTGTTGATTGCTCCCCCCCAAAAAAAGAAAAAAATTATCTTATATTTTCGACGATTCTTCCCATCTTTGGTTCCTGAAGTTATTTTCTTTTGTCAAATATTTTAAACAGTGTAAAATGTTTTTTTTTTCTTTTCATTACCTGCGTTTTAAAAAAAAAAAATCTTTACATAAATAAAATCTAAATAATAAGTAAAATAAATGAGACTTTTAGAAGTTTATTATAATTTTAGAAATAATTTCAAATGATTCGATAATTTGAATTAAAACAATCTTCTAGAACTCATCGTAGATTTTTCTATTACTTTGTTGATGAAATCTTCTAGGTTCTTGAGGATGATCTTTCGATGGACACTCATCACTGCAAGACCATTAAAACACTTTCTATAATTGTACTTCTTAGCCAGGTTCTAATCCGTCCCACATTGCTAAATGATCTCCCTACTGTACATTACCGGAAGGAAGACTTTTGTCCCCTTTATAACTTTCACAATACAGAAATAATTTTAGTTCGTTTTGTCCTACCATAATTTTTACCAAGTTCGATTTAAGTTCGGCAAATCGTAAAAATTTAAGAAGGTTACACCAGCTTTTTAAAGATTTTTCATAGACATGTCTTGCATTTGCACCGATTGTAATTTAGGCAACGCGAGTGATGTAGAGTTTTCTTTGGCAAACCATTCTTGAAGAGAAGTAATAATTGAGTATAAGAATGATGTAATCGTACACCTCTTCCAGAAATTCCGAGGGATTCCCGCTGTCTCGATTGTTTGTGTACAGTTTCCTTCCAACAATTTTGAGACCGTGCTCTTTTACAATAGCAGTGGCATCTTTAATAATTTCATCCATGACGTTTGCAGGATTTTAATTTCGGACATTGTCGAACAGCCGTCGAATCCCGATTCAACGCATTTACGTGAATTAGGTTCTTTTGCTGTCAAAAAATCATCAATTTTCAGCTAAACAAATCCTATAATTACTTCTTGGACTACACTCGTCTCGTTATCGAAATAACGTATTCCAATTGATAATTACTCTTTGTCGTAAATGTCAGCTGTTTCGTTGGCCAATATTCCTTTCCTTTCGCCACAATATCTACCTTAAGCACATCACCGCAATTGCTGATAATTTCATTTTGTATTTACAGATCGATAACTTGAACTTTTTTTCGTACGTTTGAAGTATTTCTTCAGGACTACATCATCCGCGACAACTCGCAGCTTGTATAAGTCCTTAAGAATTTCTACGGAAGAGATTTGGCCTCGTAGTGCCAAGTCTTTCTTTTTTTTCTTTTTGGGCTCGTCAACCAAGGACCTTCACCCAGAAACAAATAGTAAGGAAAGAAGTCAGCTATATTTTAATCCGATCAGAAATGTTTGCTAAAAAGGAACAAATAGCAGGAATAACTAGTGAAGAGGGAAAGGACAGGATATAGGAAGCACAATAAGGAATAGGAAGCCCGAGCCTCAACAGATAGGAATACAAAGTAGAACGTTTCACGGAAAGAGATGAACATTGGAAGAACACATGATCGGCGTCGCAAATAACCGCATCATCAGGATGGAGGGGACAGTGTGGCGAGGAAATTAGAGAAAAGCGAAATCTGGAGGAAGGCAGCCAAGAATAGTCTAAAGCAGTGGTTCTTAACCGGTGGTCCGCGGACCATTGGTGGTCCCTGGAAGCACTCAAAGTGGTCGGCAAAGCCATCCTAAAAATATTAAAGCTGTAAAAGTAGTTAACTTCAGTAAAAAGAGTGCATTTAATACTCGTCTCTTCAAACAGTTGTGCTCTGATATGAACTCTGAACACGAAACTTGGCTTTTCCATACGGAAGTGTGTTGGCTTTCCAAAGGAAATATGCTGTCAGGGTTGTACGAACTGAAAGAGGAATTACAATTATTATTAACTAACAAGGAGAAAATGTGTTCTGCTTATTTGGTTGATTTTTTCGCGCGACTAAATAAATTGAACCTTCAACTGCAAGGGTCGTGAAATTTGAAGTTGCAAGGTGCAAGCAATAAATTTGCATATGAAGATAAAATTAGTGAATTTATCACTAAAATCGAGCTATAGATCGACAAGATCGGAAGAAAAAAATTTTCTGCGTTTGATACGCTGAATCGAATTATTGACAGGCAGCGTGCTGAGATTAAAGGAGAATTACAAAAGAACACGATACTTTATTTGAAAAATTTAAAAGGTGAATTCAGTCGCTATTTTCCTGACTACTGTGAGAATGAAAGTGCTCGGAAAGTGATCAACTTTTCTGAGGTGCCTGATGAAATTTAAGAAGAAGTGATTGAAATGCAACACAATAGTAACTTGAAAGATATGTTCGTGACAGGAATTAATTTTGAAAATTTTTGGGGCCAAAAGGAAATTTCTTTCCCAAAGATTCAAGAAATTGCTGTACGTTACCGAATTTCGTTATCATCGACATATCTCTGCGAGTAGGGGTTCTCGGCGCTTTTGATAATTAAAAGCAAGCACCGAAATCGGTTAGATGCCAGTGCATACATGTGTTTGTCTTTGAGTAACAATGAACCAAGGATTCAGAAGTTAGTAAAAAGTATGCAGTCACAGAAATTGCATTAAAAGAATATATTTGCCTTTATTCTGTAAAATTTTCGTAAAAAAAATTAAAATACTGTTGGCTTTGAACAGTTTTATGCGTGTCTTATTTATAGATAGATAGAACAACCCTTTATTTATTTACATTTACCATGTATATTCCCTCCAAACAGTTGGTGGTCCATGACAGACAGAAATTTTGTCAAATGGTCCCTATCAATTAAAGGTTAAGAATCACTGGTCTAAAGTCATACGAACAACGGGAACACCATCAGAACGTCGAAGAGAGGGATGCGAAAGAAACCATGAATAGGGAGGAAGAGTAGGCTGAACAGACAAATGAAATGAATAATTATTAGAAAAGGAGGAAGCGTAAATATCCCATACCATGATGTCATATCGATAGGAGATTAGCGGATGAAATGTTTTTACAAAAAAAAAAAAAAACGATAAGAAGCAGCAGCCTGAGCCAAGGGATCAGCCGTCTCATTATCAAATATGCCAGAATGGCTAGGTACCCACAGCAAATTAATATTAATTGAATGGAGAGAGGAACGATTATGAATGAGTGAACGTATACGTAGGATAACGAAGTCACACGAATGATCAGGAAGGGGAGAGGATATGGTCTGAAGGGCGCTCAAGTGGTCAGAGATAATTAAAAAATTGGAGGAAAGACGATTCGAGGAATTTAAAATATTAGAACGTAGGATGTTCAATAATTCGTTTATGAATATGGAACAAAAATAAAGAAGACGAAAAGATTCCGATATAGTTTAAAATCTGGAAGGATAAAGAAAGCACCAACACCACTAATTGTAAGTCATGGCAACCACAAAATATAATGCAAGATATAATCGACTTGATAACTTTTCTGTTTTCCTCAATAACGTTCTGGGAGTATTTATTGAGGTGTAC
This sequence comes from Icerya purchasi, assembly GCA_039619475.1. Taxonomy (NCBI): domain Eukaryota; kingdom Metazoa; phylum Arthropoda; class Insecta; order Hemiptera; family Monophlebidae; genus Icerya; species Icerya purchasi. The sequence goes on along the minus strand of CM077115.1, from coordinate 265,369,357 downwards.
ATCCACTGGAAAACTTTCGAGAAATAATCTAGCAGCTTCCAGTGCCACCTTATGGATTTATGTTTCCACATGCTGTTATCATTACTCCCGTACATCCTTAAATCCGTAAAATGAATCCTTTGTGAATGGTCCTAAAACCTCTTTAGCGGAACTTGGATTTGAGGGAAATGATGTACCATATTTGCAAAAGACGCCGTTTCGAAGTCTGGAGTATGGCAATCACTGTGAATACGTTTTCAACCGTGAATAATTAAATTTCCTCTTCAGATGCTTTACATCTTGGGTAAAGTGTCATATGTCTTGAGACGTTCAACATTTTTTTAAATGGCATGACTCTTTTCAGTCTGCAACAGGTACCTGAAAATATTGCGCATGTTGAATGTTAGCACTGGTCAGTGTGTGTGTTTTATCGTTTAGATGTACAGGTTAACGTGTTTTTGTGAAAGTATGTAAACGAAATAGATAAAGCGCATTTATCGTTTCATATGTATTTTAAGATTAGTTTTCGTTGTGCCTCTATTCTATGTTTAAATTATCCGCGAAACTTTCATTTCGTCTTCATGTATGCTTTTCATTGCGTTGAATGTAAGAATACAAAAAAAAGGCGATTCGCGTAGATTTTATTTGTCCAATTACATTTTTACATTTTAATTCAATATATTTAATTTAGTTTTAAATTTCGGTCGACAACAACAGTCTGAATATTCTGAAGTGCTCCTTTTAATAACTAAAGGTAACAGTTATGTCTTTATTTTGTCCTCCACAATCATCAGAAATTAAACGGATTAGTTCTTTATCTTGAAAATTGTTATTAACCAATTGGTAACACAAATAAGCAATAGTACAGAAGATTAACAGTATTCTGCTTAGCCGAGGTGATGTGAAAATTAAAACACTGTCCTTCAACTCGTATTTAACACACTTGTGCATATTATTACCACTAATTATACATTTTTCGTCAATGCGTTGATCATTTCCACAATAACACGTTCATTAGTAGTGTATGCGTCACGCTGCAAAAGTATTTCCTTTGAAATTGCTTTGTACAATACGTTTCATTTTTTGGACGATATCTTTTTATAAGTATCATTTGAATGAACATTAATGTAAATACATTTTGTTTAAGTTGATTATAACCGGAATTTAATTTATCTTAAGAAGACTTCTGCATCGGAACCGCTGGAATGATGATTACGTATTGCAACCATTGAAAGACCTTTCGGTTTACATCTGAAAAGTAAACTATTGTATTTAGTTTAAATCCCTTATCATTTTTATGCATTCTAATAGCACATTGCTTCCTGTTTTTGGTGCTCATATTTAAGGGCAAAGAATTTGTCTGTAATTTTCATATCGTGTTTTTCGTACGATAATGATGTTTTTTTTCTGCATAACTTTAGCGATGAAGTAAATATTACTTTATTACAGTTGTTTGGACACCGAATGGAAATTACAAATTTTTACCCGGAGAAAGGGATTTGAGATTTCAGCATTTATGATTGGAATTTTATTGTTTAGCTTATTTAGAGTTAAAATGCGGCACTTTTTGTAAATTTTATGTTGCGTTTGCTACCGAATTTGAATTAAGAAAAGGTTCGACGTGCGGATTTTCCAATAGGCTATGTGGCACGTTGATTGCAAACCGTCTCGGAGCAGTTTTTATTAAAAAAACCCACGTTGAAAGTAATAATGTGTACTTAAATACTCCTATTTGGCCTCGGTAATTTAAATAAAAATGTATATCGGAGAATTTATTTAAATATGGAACGAACGAGTTACGATTTTATGAATAGAATTCACGATCGCACAGAACTGGACGAAGATAAGTATGATATTGAGGAAATTTTTCGTGAAGTAGAAAAATAAGATATATTATTTTTTACTGGGTGTTATCAAATATTAAAATAAATCTTAAATTTCCCACTTATTTTCATTTAATCTCTAAGGATATTTGTTATTTTATTACAAAATTCAAGAACAATTTTTTACACAGCTTGTTTGAAAAATCTTAGACACGTGTATTAAAGAATAACATGAATTATCCGACTCACCAAGAACTGCTACGTTATAGTTAAAAGTTAAATAGTCGAGATTTTTTTCGAAATTTGGTATTATTTTTATTAATTTTTGGACCAATTATATTTAGTACAATTTCGCAATCTGTACTTACTAGTTGTTATATGAAAAAAAAAAAAAAAAAGAATTAAATCAATACCGCATCTATAATTTATTTATTTACATTTTCTTCCTTTTTAATTTTACCGTGTAAATTTAAATCAATTTACTGTCTCCTATGAGTCAGCTGTTTACAATGGAGCTTCAAAAAGTAGTAAGTCTAAGGATTGAAAACTACTTAATTTCTGATACCGGAGTTCAAAATTATCAACTATTTTTAAAGTCTAACCTAAATTTTCTTCCCAAGGATTCAAATTAACTCCACCACTTCCCATTTCGTCTGTTATTTGACGGCATTTTTAAAATTTAATCTGAAATTCCTAACCGGGATTCAAAATTCACCACAGTCGAAAGCTCCCAGCAATGGACATTTCCAAGTAATTCAAATACCAACTCCAGGAGAAAGGGTCTGCAGTCCTAGCCCTTTCCTTTCTAATTGTTCAGTGATCTGAGCACCGAGAAAATGGCACCTCTAATCCCCGTCTCTTATGATTTATTTTTTCGGTAATCTAAACAGCAGCCCGAGGAAATAATTTCAATCCCTGCATCTTATGCTGTGCCCACCCGGTAATCCAAGACCTATATTTAAACTACCTGCAGTTCTAAAACTAACCTTTTATTCATGTCCATTAGAAACATATGTCATTCCATCATCGTCATTATTTTTATTATCGCTAACCTCGCTTTTTAGGGAATCGTGAAAAAGTCGTTCCGAATTTCTGAACGTAAGTATTCAAATTTAGTCCTAGTATACTATCTCTATAACAAAAATTAATTCTCCCTCCCTCCTCAACCCTTTTGCTTATTGCGCATTTTTTATTTTTTTCCAAGCTTGCCGATGCCCCCCAGTTGCCACAAAGCGCATCGCTCTTATCCGTGTATGCAAGTGCGGCAAAAAATAAAGGAAGTCTGTTGGTGTTGGAGCTTTTGTTTTTTTTTCAAACTTTAATTTTTTTCCGAATCCATTCGTTTTTTCAGTTTTAATTTTATAACTAATCTTGACGGCCATCTCGCGACCACTGCTTTTGTATCCTTTAACCTCACCTTTTCCCAAACTACTTTATTATTACTGACTCCATCTCGGGATAGTTTTTTTTTTTTTTTTTTTTTTTTTGCCTGTGCATACTTGCGACTTTATCATTATCTATTTTCCTAGTTGATAAGCTGGAAAAAAAACAATATCATAAAATTAACTATTGCTTTTCTTTTTAGAATAAAATGAATAACCTGAAATATTCGATGTTTTATTCGTCCGGTTGTCTGGTGTTTTCGTATTATGGGACAGTAATGCCAGTAGCGATGAATGAAAAGCTGATGGAAATACTTTTGATGAGACCAATTGAAAAGCTTTATGAGCAGCCTCTTCGTTTTGCAATGATAAGGAGCTCACTTTTTTTAATCGTTCACTTTGATGTTCGTTATTTTTAATATTCTTAGTGTAAGTGCATTAATAAAAGGTTCGAGATGTTTTTCCGACGCATAGTTCGGATACTCTGCAGTCCATTTGCATCAGATGCCAAGTATCATCGATAAAACGGATATTATACGATATATACATACGTGCGTCGGTGTGTGTTGGTATTAAAAATTTTAGAGGGGAGAGAATACACACTAGCCGAATTTGTTTTTGAATTATCACTACTTTTGGTGCTAAATTTTTGATTTCCATCTTAATTCTATGAATCTGGTAGAAATTTCGAATGATTCTAATAACACAATAGTAAATAAAACAAATAAATTAAAGTAAATAATTGAAATTATAAATTTAATACATCAAAGTCGTTTTCACTCTTACAATGCGGTTTATCAATCAGGTGGAATGGCGCATAATAAGAGATAATTTTAAACATTTCCATCCTTAGGGTCGATTAATTTTCAATTATTCCTTTTCCCTTACATTCTGACTTTCTTTTATTTCGGTTTATAATTTCCGAAAAGTAGGGTTCATTTATTCATAATTTTCACTAACCTAACTACCCTCTGTTGATATTCCCAGCCAAACTTCATTTACCTAGTTTGGGAACACTTAAATATATATATGTAAAAAAAATTAGAAGAAAATTGCTCTGCTCATTGAACTTCACTAATTATCATAAAACTACTGTGTACTTAATATTGAAGTTACACGATATGCTTTATGAAATGCGATTAAATAAAGGAATAACCGCGGCATTGTGTAAAAACTATAATAAAAAACGAAATTAAAAATAGAAATTTTTTAACACTGAACTTTAAAGAATAGAGTTATAATGCCATGTGGTAGTTTTTTGGTAGCTGCGTATAAAAGATTTTGTATAATTTAATTAACATAATTAGTCTTTATCTTAAATTAGTCGGGGGTAACGTTGTTTGTGATGACTCTAATTATTTTTCTATTTCGAGTACTAATTTTCCTTTAGCCATAGTTCGAGTTATGTCGGCATGAGCAACGCTTGCATCTTCCAGAGGATACAGCTGTTCAACCACCGGTGATATCGTACCATTTTCCATTGCTTTAAGCACGAATTCGGCTGCCGCGTTCATTTCGTTCTGTAATAATATGCGATTGTTTATAAGTCGACTGAAACGTATTCCGTATTGATTTTAAATCGCGCTCGCTATGTACCGTATACATTTCTAAGACACACGTTTAACGCAACCGTGTGAAAAAAATAATAATGATCTAGTTAGCCGTATATTAGCATGGTCGGTTAGACAACGGATTTTCGTTAAGAATCTCGTTGTTGCACATTGGTCATATTAAAATTTAACGGTCATTATGTTATGATTCCGTCGCTAGCCGCCAACATACGAACACAAAAAGAAACTTGGTAAACGATAATTAATAAAATAAATGGAATAATTTTTACCACTGTGTACTTAAATAGACTGACGCTATCGGCCGCTTTTTTCCCAGGCCTTAAATACTGATTTTTTACGGCGATCGATGCTTGACTACCTAAAACCTAAAGACAAGAAAACATACCGACACCTTATAGTAGTAAATATTTTTGGAACAAAAATAATGCAGAACTAGAAAAATCCAACTTACCGGTGTTGCGGTTGATTAAACTAGTCATGTTCACTGGCAAGTACACGGGTCCGTGATAAACACACGGATCAACAATATTACACACATGTATAATCAAAGTTCAACTTTATTACAAAAAATTCAACATTTACATACTCGGGTGTAAATCGTACGATTACACGATATGTTTTCTTTTACATTGTAACCATATCTGTGCATCACGAAACATCGGTAGTCACGACGTTCACATCAGGGGATTGGCGGAGAAACGGAAATGGAATCAATTAGCGAGAGCGGCTTTAATAGTGAAAGAGATCTGCTCTTCCTACAATAGGATTTTTCTTTAATGGACACGTAAAGTTTTAGACCTTTTAGACAACCGACTGACAATTTTTATTTTATCTCATTATTAATAAAAAAAATTCGGTCAACTGTTAGATGTTTTGACTTTTTTTGTCTTTTAAAAATTTGAAAACTGTTTTAATATTAATTAAATATCCGTAAATGACTCAAAAATTGGGAACACTCGAATAGTATTTGAAATTCCTATTGACTTCGCCGCGCCTTAGCAACGTGAGCTGACAACTGAACATCAGAAGTGGAATTTGTTTTACAGAGAAATAATTGTATAACATTATCCGCGTAGTATTTTTATAACGCGAATCACAGTTTACAGGAGTGCTCCCCTTACGGTGTACACGAATAAAAATAATTAATTATTTTGAGTAACAATTAGCAATGCTGCGGGTAGTATCCGAGATGAGCAGGACGAAACTTTCTAGTTATAAATAATTATTACATAAAAAGTAGATACATTTTGTGTGGGTCATACGAACTTGTATACATGGGCGCCGCTAAGGGGAGACAGAGGTTAGCAGCTGCCCTTCCCTCGAAACTAATACTTCTCTTACATATTAAGAATGAAGATGGAGATGAAGTCTCGTAATTTAATTCCTTACAGCCATGAATAAGTAAAGCATAATACAGAAGTTATGTTATTTATTTTTTTTAGTTAATAGTTAACTTTATTTTAATTGTTATACAAATGTTAAAATACGTATTTATGATCGGTTTCTAAATTCACTAATTAGGGCCTTCTGTGCTGATTATTAATTTCTCCGCATATTAATTGCAATGAAAAGCGAAGAATTGAATTTTGTCGCATTTTAACGAAGAACCAGTTTTACTATTTGAAATAATTCAAAATCGATTTTGGGATTATTTTTTTGGGGTTGGAATGTCTTTAGAGAGGTCAAATTGCCCCAAGAATATATTAAATTTCTATCCTAAAAAAATGTTTAAAAAACGGCCCAAGTTTAAACTATTTTTTAGTATATCCTTATTCTGCGATATAACTAATTTATAATAATTCTTATTTCAATTTTAATATTATATTCCTCTCTGTTCCCTCAAATTTCTTAATTCTCTCTTTAGCTGTTAAATATTATATGTTAACCTGTGTACATTTGTTTTTTTGTGGACTCCAAAAGAAAGAATGATGATGAAGCAGCGATAGTGATGAGAAGGAAGGAACAAAAAGCAGAAAATTTTTGTGACAGCAGAAGAACCTAATTCACATAAATGCGTTGAATCGGGATTCGACGGCTATTCGACAATGTCCGAAATAAGCGGTGGCTTACAAGCAATCTTGAGTAAAAAATATACCAAAGATCTATTCTTTCAGTGTTTTTTACGTAAACTGAGCTTGGTAATAAATAATCTCAATGTTCTACCTGGAATTAGAAACACAATAGGAACAACCAAAGAAATAATAACATGTCCTCAGGACTCGGTTTTGAGAAGAGAATTACTACAAAAACATTTCCAATCTCTATGAAACAAGATGGAGTGAGAAACACAAAACTATCAGTTTTTATGAATAATTTTTGCACAGCCTTGGAAACCTTAACGAACGAGGGAAGTGGCATGAGCCGGAATAAAGCACTCCAGTTCTATGCCGCCGCTTCCAGAGCTTCATTTATTATTTTGTTCCTTGTATTAATATATAAGTATTCGGCTATGACAAAACCTGTGGTAAATGTTCCTCAATCTATCATTGGATATTGTTAAGGTAGCACAGTATAGATTTGCTAAAAAGCCATCGTTAAAATCCTGCAAACCGGATGAAATTATTAGAGATTCCACTGCTATTACAAGAGAGCACGGTCTCAAAATTGTTGTAAGAAAACTGTAGGCAAACAATCAGACAGCGGGAAGCCCTCGGAAGTTCTGGAAGAGGTGTATGTGATTACATCATTCTTATACTCAATTATTACTTCTCTTCAAAAGCAATTTGCCAAGGAAAACTCTACATCACTTATGTCGTCTAAATTTATAACCAACGCAAATGCAGAACATGTCTATGAAAAATCTTAAAAAAGCTTGTGCAACTTTCTTAAATTTTTACGATTTGGGGAACACGAAAAACGAAATCGATTTTTTCATGGCCAGACAAGACGAACCAAACTAAGTTTGGTACTGTCGAAGTCATAAACGAGACAAAAGATAACATGTACTGTAGAGAGGTCATTCAACGGCTGAGGCGAATTAAAATCTGGCTAAAAACTACAACTATAGAAAGTAATCTTAATGATCTTGCAGTGATGATTGCGTATATAGATGATTACTAGATAATTATAATTTAAAATTAAGATATTTATTTATAAAATTTTCTATCCTTTAAATTTTGCGCGCATGTGAAATTTACATGAATAATGTACTTGTTTTTTCATTTTATTTTATTCAATTCCATCCGATTTTATTCAATATGATTTTATCTGATTTGATTTGATTTATTTAAATGACGCAGCAACGTGTTTCAAGGTAACTCCTCCATTCTTTAAGGAGATATATAGAGAATGGAGTACTTGCTCCGAAACATGTTGTCACTGTGCTATTTTGATTAATTTATTTGTTCTTTTTTAGGTAATAATTATTTATCACATTTACTGATATGGCTCGTAATAACGTAATCATTTTATTTTATTATTTCTTTCATTTTTTAATTACATATATATATATATATATATTAAAATTATTCAGTCTCATTTTTAACAGCCGGGGCGGCGGTGCGAATTTTTGCACTGTTAAAATGTCAAAAAGGGTATTACGGTAATAAGTTTAAGCTAAAATAATTTAACTTATTATTTTCTAGCACAAACGCCGAAAAGGTAGTATTATAGTATTAGATTTAACATCGCGTGTAAAATCTGTTCTCTTTTCATTAGGAACGCCGGTCATTTTTAAGTACTTACGATAATTAAACCGTTCGGATTTAAATATTGCTTGTCATTTTTTATGCTGCTTGTTCTGATGATTTCTAAAATAACGTCGAAACCACCGTTGTATTCGTCTCCGTCTTTTGGAATACTGTTTACCGCTGCGGTCATGTAGTTTCCGATGCTAAAATGAAATTTACCGTTATTTTACAATGATGGAAGTTACATTTCAATCGTCCGATGTTTTACAAGATTAATTAAAAAGATAAAAACAAAAGCAACAACAGAAAATCAAACTGCGTGACGAGATCGATATCTAAAATTATTGAAAATTAAAATAGATTACAACGTATTTATGTAAAAATTTATAAAATAAAATGGCGAAAAGCTATAAAAACAACCATCACGAAGATGAAAACTACAAAATAGACATGATAAGATAAGAAATCCATTCTCTCATAAAAGTTCTAATGTTGAAAAGAGAAGTTGTAATTGGTTATTTGAAAGATTATTTTTATATTTATTTATATAATAATTTTCGGCTATATTCACGCGGTTACCTTTATTATATGAAGCTGTTATAGTTAATAGTTTTTCCAGAGAATTAGATCTGTGCTAATATTTTATAAATGTTGGAGTATGTGTAAATTCATTGTCATTGACGGACTTAATATTTTCACATTTTTTTACCGGTTCAATCGATGTAAGATTTTTCATGTTCCGTACATTTTAAGGTTCTGTTTTACCCGATCACGGTCATGTTTATTAAAATTTATCGTGTAGAAACTCGTATTCGCAGACTAACGTTGTGTTATAACCATATTCCATATGGTCATTCGAAAAATATAAGTATGCTAGATGTACTAGAGATCACACAAGTCTCTGTCAAGCTAACGCGTCATTTGCTATTTGTATCGCATTCATGGAGATCGCATAACAATTGACACTGCTCGTGTCCTGAATATTCTAATCAATTATAATTTAAAAAATTATGGCTCGTGAAAATGTTTGTTATGGAGTAATTATAGGAATTAAAAAATTAAACAAAAGCTCGAAGCTACAGTTCGGCAATTACCGATAAAATTTCCTAACTCTTCTTAACAGCCGTCTCTCATAGTCTTAACACACGAAATTCCTACCCTTTTTCACGCATATCAAAACACTCGTCCATAGTAAGATCTCCTTCGTTTCCACATATAAAAGCCACTCATCCGTTCGTCAGTGTTGGTGAGTTCCTTCCTTCTTAGTCTACTCCGCAAGGTTCCGATACTTACACCTCATCTAATTCTTCTACGTTCCAGTCAGAATAAAATGAATTGGTCACACTCCGATTTATTGTGCGATATTCATTCTGATCTATCCGCCCTTCTATTCAAAGTATTGTTACCCCTAACCCCACTGAAATCAACTCTTGTATTGATCTTTTTATGACGCATTTTAGAAAAGTAAGTAAAGTCGCCGATGATAATCAATAGTTTTTTGCAGAGTCTTCTTTTGCAATGGACTTTTTCAACGCTCAGCTCCGTTAATGATTAATCCTTCTCTCTTTTCCTTCCTTACAAAATATTTAAATTTAAAATGATCCGTAACAACGCTAAAAAGCCCAGTTTCTTTTTTTCCTGTTTTCTCTTTCATATCTTAACTATAAAGACCACGAAATGGTTTTTTGCAATTTTAATTATAAGACTGCACGAAATTTTTAACTTTTTCCCATTTTAAAAATACGAGGAGAAGATCAAGGGTGAACTATAAATATGATAAGCGATAAAACTTTAAAACAATTAACTATAGAAACTAGTTACTACATAATTAGTATCTGCTGACCACTTTAGTTGTGAGGAAAAATGTCGAAATTTTAATCGAGGCTTTCATGGGCTTACGTAATAATCAATTACACTTTGTCGTATAATCTACTAAAATTAACAGTGTGTAAAGCTAACAAATTTTTTTTGTTAATCTATCTTTCTTTTTACGTTTTGTTTAAATTTTAATCGTTCTGTAAGACACGTCACATTAGCAAACAACCAAAATGGCCGTTCAAAATCGGTACATTAATAGATGTTTTAAATGTGTAACATTGTGATTATGAAGACAGTCTCTCTAAAATTTGTTGGTTCGCTTTTTTAATTAAATTAAATGAATACATTTCACACCGGTAATTAATTAGTTTCCGTAAATAAATAATATAACTTCCGGTTATAATTACTGTTTGTTTTTTTCTTGAATCGAGTAGTCCCCCACATCCCACATGTGTAGAGTTTATCCTTTCGATAATTCACTCTGACGTACCGATTTCTTTGACCTATCTATTAACGAGCATTGATTTTAAACGTAATTTTCTTCACCTCCGCGACGTTCCGTATTTTCTTAGTTTGAAATATGACATCAAAACTGTGTCGTTCAAATTTTCTTCCAATCTTTACTGAAGAAGACTGGCTATTTAAAAATCGTTAAATTGTCCTTTTACATAAATCTGGATTTGCACTACTTGTTACCGAAAAAAGCATCGATTAAAAGAATCGGAAAGTTAGAGATGTTCCCAAACTGAAATTGTTTAACTTATTTTTTCGGAATTTTTATGAATCGCTTAAATTTTCGATTTAAGGTACTGTCCGGGAGTCGTGATTTTTGAAATATTCGTACTACGTTTACGACTGCTATTGAGCATTTTAATAAAAAATATGTGCTCGGTTAAGTGGCACTAAAAGATTAGCAACATAATAGGCTCTATCATGCAATTCTAGCATACATATACAGTGCTAATTTCTGTCAATAAGATTAACGATTTTAACTTTTGCAACATTTCAGTAATTACAGAGTGCACGTACTTGTGATTAACAATATAGTCAGCTCCGGCTTTCCGTGAAATATCTTCGTAAGCCATTGTTCCAACCGTGGCGACAACGTAAGCACCTATTACAAATAGATTGGGTACAGTTGATGAAGCAATGTATAAAATAATACGCTCAATGAAGTTACCCAAATTTAATTTTTTTTTAAATATATATATATATATATATACATAATATATGTTGTGTATTATTAATAAATCAGTTATTACCAACCAATACATTTGGCTATGTGAATTGCAGGTACACCGACATTTCCGTTAGTACCATGCACTAACAGTGCACTATCTTTTTTCAGGCCGCCCCTGTAGACAGTAATAAAAGTTCATTATAGGGAAACTTTGGAAATTTGTGAGTTTCGCAACATTCATCATTTAAAATGAATATTTAAATAACTGTCAGAATAATACGTTCATATTTTCGACGGCTTTATGATATTGCAAAAATACAAAAAAAAAAAAAAAGAAACAAAAAAAGATTTAAAAAACATATACTTTATACATTATTATTGTTATTAATAATACTATCATTATTTGTTTTTGTTACAGCGGATCGATCGATCAAAGGTTATATTGAAAACTGTAGTTTTGAAATTTAACCATAATATTTTTAATAACCGAATTAATAGAAAACATAATTATCAGATTCACTCGAGTTTCTTTTTCTCTGTTCTTTTTTTTTTTTTTTTTTAATATTTTGTTTATATTTTAACTCTGCAATATACAAACGCATAAATGTCAAACGGAAATCTAAATCATTCCGTTCACAGAATTTTGGTTTTCTAATTAACGAGATCTTCTTTATTTACTACTACTATAATTATATTATTATTATTATTTATTTTTTTAATAAAAGTTAACTGTACCAACTCCCTATTTCTCAAACTTTTAATATACATATTATCGCGTATGTCACGTCTGTATAATGAATAAATAAACGAAATTATTTGATGAATCAATGAGGAAAAGTTGAGATTCATTTTGAGTGTGGACAAATGGTGAAAGCGTATTATCTTGTAATCATGCAGATCGAAGATAAAAACAAATAAGTTCACAATTTGAGACTTTGTTAAAAATATCACTAAATAATAAATATATGTATAACGCGAGAATAATTTGGAAACATCGAAGACATTGGAGGTATATAATTATATTCGTAGAATTTTGCCCTGGAGGGTTTAGAAATAATGGAGAGGAAAACTTACTCTAAAAACTTTCACAGTAGTCTCCTTCGAGGTCACCGCACCGCCGCCAACGTTCAATTCATTTTTGGAAGCCCCCCCTCTCACGGAGATAGGTCCATCGGGATGCTTATTCTAAAAAATGGCGCATCTCTATTAATCCGGCTAAATCTGAAGCGATTCTATTTTCTCGTAGGTACCCAATGACCTCTTAGGAAAGTGAACATACAAGGTATTACTAACATTCCTTAGTCTGACCAAGTTCGCTACTTCGGCGTGATTTTAGACAAAAGGCTAACCTTTATCAAACATATCGATCACGCTATTGTTAAAACCAATCGCGCTATCTACGCCATTTACCCAATGCTCCATCATAGATCGTTTTTAAATATTCGTAACAAATTAATTCTATATAGGGCACTTATTAGACCAGCCTTAACCTACGCATCACCTGTGTGGTCCTTAATTTCTAACGCCTGTTATAAACAACTACAGCTCCTACAAAATAGATGTCTTAGATGCGTATTAAACGCATCCCGCTACACCAGAATTTCAGCTATGCATAATGCTCTCATATTGCCATATCTTTGTACTTGTGTACTTTTTTCGGCAGAGAAATTTTTCGAAAATTGCATGGCTCACAGTAATCCTCTTATTAATCCCCTATCATCGAGGGAATTACGATTCCAGGTAGCTACAATTTATGTACTCTAAATATAAGCATAGCCGGTTAAAATATAACCTCCTCTAATCTTTATATACTATGCCATCTCCTTCTTTTTTTTCTCTCTCTTTTTTGCTCGTAACCTTGCTCCTCATTTGTAGTATTCCTTAACCAGTTTTACGTTTTACTTGTTCATCGTATTTGCTCTTAGGTTATTTTTTTTTTTCACTTTTTCTTACAACGACGTTTTGCTACATTATAGTTTGTATTATTTATATTTGTATTTCTCGCCTTGCGTCTTGCGGTAAGACGATTCGTCAGTACGCTAGTTCTGATTGTAATGTTAACGTTATGTCGTAATTTTGCACGAATATATTTTTTTTCTTCTTCTTCTTCTTCTTCTTCACGCGACAAGTTTCAAAATCTTACTTTGCATCAACGACCACAGAACGCGAGATATACGCGTTACCGGTATGAAAACTGAATATACTGCCTAAGAAATGTCCCCTCTTTTTAACAAGACCGCGAGCACCATTGCAGTGTTGCCACAAGTCGCGCTATGAAACAATTATACGAATACAATTGTCACACCTTGTAGTTTAATTCTAGATGAAAATTTCTAGCGTTAAAGATATAATATGTCAATTCTAAGTTTTTGATAAATGTGTTATATTTCAAAGAGGTGCCATAGAAATATGTACTTTGTGCTCGCACAGCCAGTTTATCTTAATCGCTCCGTTATCAGAAAACTTCGTACGAAAATAACATCCGATAATAAAAAAGAAGATCCACGATATCACTTTTAAGGATACGAACACGGTTTTATTTATTTAACAGTAGAAATTTTGAATTCGGAATTTGCATAAGTAACATTTGACCATTTTATGACCGGGAATAAATTGAACGTTGCAGAAATTAGCCGGAAAGATGTTATTACACGCTATCTTGAATCTGTATTACCACTTAAAATTTCTCCTAAGGCTGAACTTTGCCAGATTTAAATTTTCAACTAAACTCTAAAAGTGTGCTCATCCTATAAGTAGCGTTTATTTTTTTGCGCGCCTAAGTAGGATCAAATTATTTTTGTTTCTCCTGAAAGAACCATAAATAAAGCGCCTGAAATTATAAACAAAATTCGCGTTCTATGCAGATATGTGTAAGTCTGTTGGTAGTAAAAATACGCTAAAGCGAGCAAAAATTGTATACGCACATATTTATCTGGGTTCTCGGAAATGACATTAACGATTTCGAACAAATTAAAATCACTTAAGTACATCGTCAGGAAATTTTACGAAACGAGTAATTTTAAAAGGAAAGCGACGAATTGTATTAAGAAGTAAGCAAAACGAGCTTATTTATCATCGTAAACAATAATAATAAATTTATTTACCATAATTAATTAAAAATCGACGAAGGCATACTTTCGATAAACATTTATTTACGCTTTACATGACAGATTTCAATTTTATGCCAATTCTCATACATGCAGGACTTTGATATAGAACATGAAAATTTCTAATGATATTTCTGGCTTATGGATAATTTTGAATACCCGAACATAAAAATGAATAATGTAATGTATGTAAATGTAGCTTTCGTGTCACTTGCGTATAATCACTGCTAACTGTTTCACTGCTTGTGAAACTCATTAATCCACACTGATTGATTTGCAAATTGAGAATAGATCCGAGAGTAGATCTCAATTAATATGAACGTTATCAAATGAGTAATTTCTCTATGTATGCATAGGTAACTCTGGATTCCCGAAAACGGCCTTAGTGGTTTTGGTAGAATTCACAAATTAGTCAGGAGTTTTAAATCGGTTGTTCTGGGAAATGAAGGTCATATCGAAAGCTTTTAGTTAGGATTAGCATGTTAAATAGAAAATTGAAATTTCGCGGTGAAATAAATTTGTTCACGATATTTACATAGCGTCATTTTGAAATATTCCACAAACTAAAATCCACTTTTAGGATTGAAAAACAAAAAAAAAAAAATCAAAACGAAAAAAAAAAAACAGTACAACATTGTAACATCCGTATTACGCGCCTATTATCGTTGCACTTTTAAATGTTATTGCCAATCAATGCTTCTCTTGTGCTAAAACGAATTTCTAAATCCGAATTGAGCTGGACCAATATTCTCTTCAATTTTTGTCCAAACACACCGATGTGCAAATTTTTAAATCCGAATTGATTTGACCAATATTCTCTTCAATTTTTGTCCAAACACACCGATGTGCAAATTTCTAAATCCGAATTGATTTGACCAATATTCTCTTCAATTTTTGTCCAAATACGCCGATGTGCAAGTTATAAATCTGATGAAAGTTTGTTCATCGAGTAAATATGTTAACTAACGTTTTTCTTATAAATTTGTTTCCTTATTGCGGTAAATTAAATTTCATGACTTTCTATATTTGAATTCTAAAAAAATAATCCGGTTGAAGGCACAATGTTAATGTGTTATTATTATTAAAGTAATAATCTTACATTCACCGCGATTAAACGAAAAAAGTAAATAAATAAAGGAAAAAAAAAACAAAAAAAAACACAAACTATCATCCTGCAAGACACAGTGTATTCATTGTACTACTGAAATAAGAGTTTTTCTTCTTCCGCATGAGGAAAAAGAAAATTAAAGGCCACTTGTGCAATCGCATTCTATTAATTTGCTTAAAAATTTAAATGCCGTAAAGTTCAGCCTCGGTAGTAATTTTAAACGTAACATGAAGGATGGAGTGTGTGAAATAATATTTTTACGATTAACTTCTGTAACGTTTAATACACATTAAGTCTTGAAATGTGTTCGCAAGTGTTCCATTAATTCTTAATTCGGAAATTGTTAGTGTGTCACAAGCGACTACCTAAAATTCATCTACTTTGTTAAATTTTTCAGTTGCAAACTATTAAATGTTATTTTTCTAACAAGTTTTTCTATCGCTTATTTTTTTCCGTTTCTAATATGGAATACATGTTCAAATATGGGGCAGCATCCGTTCCCCGATCTACTAAAAACCCTTATTGGTTCTTACTAAAATAATTAGTCTCATCATCTTTATTTTAAATCATTTCTCAACCATTTTTGATAGAGTGGAAAGAATGCATATGCGGGCCCGTAATTGAAAACCGATGTTTCTTCATCACACTTGTGTGAACCGGAACAATAACCCACAATTTAAGGATTTGAAGAAACGTTGCCGTAAAAACGGATTCGTAATACATCGTATAAAAAAGCTTAAGTGTTCCTTTACTAGTTTAATTTGTAATTTTATCAAACCCAAATGATGATTTATTATGTACGGACAAAGTTGCATTCTTTACATCATCGTAAGAAAATTTTGTAAAGGCAAAGGAATCTTCATAAGTTGTTCCGATGATTTTATTCGGCGCTGTCGTATTTCTACATAATTTGCCGCTACTTACAATGTGTGTTAACGCAATCTTTAAAATAAATATTAAAATAATTTGCTACTAGACAATCATTACCATTCACTCTGACAGAACTTATATTGCATATGTTCAGTTTTCCCGAATTTACGCATGAATAACGCGGTGTTAAGCTATACATACTTGAGTACAATCCCTCTGTACGCGGTAAAATAGCTTGTAAAAATAGATGAACCTTGAGCGTATGTCAATTTTTCCGGAAGCGGGAAGCAGTGGGTTACATTTGCAGCGGCATATTCAGCGTAGGCGCCATAATCCACAGCACAAAACACCCGATCACCTACCTTTAAATTAAAAATTAAATCAGTTATCGCAGTTAACAGTCGAACCGAATATTTTTTATCGATAACTATTTCCATTTAAATGTATGATATTTCGGAATATTACCTCGCCCGCTCTTTTTCTACAATTGGAACTACTAGTATAGAATTACTTCGTTCTTCTTCTTTCAAAGTGCCATACTTAATTCCTGAGCGTCGGCGACTACCTATTCGTACATCTCAGCTGTACGGACACGGGCATAGTGTTCATAGCAATTATATTATATGCAGTACGAGTGTGTACACACGCGAAAGACTACATTCGGAACTAATTAGTAATCGTTTGATTTACATCGTTTTACAAAAGTGCAGTTCCGTGTGTGTCTGCTGTGTACTGAACTAGCGCGCCTATTATACCTGGTGGTTTGCCATTGCCTTCCAGGTGATTATTAGCGAGTATTTTTAAAATTCTTTGTAATAAATTCTCTGTCATCGCCCGGGATCGAACCTGTGACCTTCGTAACGGAAGTCAAGCGCTCCAGCAACTAATAGCGACGACACAGAATTACTTACGAACGCTAAAGTAATAAAAAATAATACTGAACACTGGATCGCTCAATAGTTAAGATTTTGTTTCTTCTAATTAATTCTATCGTTATTACTCACCGATTACAATCTTGAATGCGGAACTTTGAATTTTAACGAATGAACGCACACGGTATACAGCCCATTCCACATTTTCAAGAGCGAAATCGGTAAAAACCATCTCGTGTCTTTTACTCGAAAATATCATAATTATTGCAAGAAAAGTTTTCAATTGCATATTTATTGATAAAACGAAATGGGAATCTATTTAAATACCCGGCGAAGACTATTTTTCGTATTCGTTTTATCTTTTTATTGGTTCCCGACTTTTGCTTATCACCGAATATGGTTTGATTTTAGGTTTCCTAATAAGTTATTTTCTATTTCGTACCGAACAATCTGCCACGTACACATGATGGGGTTTCTGGTAAAACTATATCCGACTTTAGCACTGACCGAGACAAACCAGCTGGGTTTATATTGATATTATAGCGCTGCAAGAGCGCGCTTGGTCGATAACTTGTTTATTTGGCTTTAAGCGGGTAACTTGAACGTGACGCAAAAATTAAGAGGTAAACCGCATGTTGAATTTGAAGTGTGTTCTTGCAGATCACGCGCCGCTTTCTTAATCTCTCTCAGGCTTTAGTCGGTAGAAATATTTTTTTCAACTGAACGTGAACATAATCGAGGCTGACAAATGCAGTGTTATGGGTATCTTTGAAATATATTTTTGTCAGTGATTAACGAGTGATTACTTATGGTTCGCTTTAGAAATAACAGTTAAAAATGTGTCGTTTTATGTAATGTACATAAAGAGGTCGCGTTTGGCCTAGTGGCTAGAGCGCTTTTCGTCATTCAATGTTGAGCATGCATTGTTCAAGCTGGCTAAGTTTTCATTAATTTTAATAGCCCAGGTTGTTGGGCATATTTTATTAGCATAAGACTTACTGCATATGCCTTACAGAAGTTGGTATAGCTATTAATAATTTGTACCTCCTTCGAATCTCTTTTCCATTTCGCTACCAACACATCGTATGTTAACGTTGTTCTCCATTTTTCCAACACTATTATGTATATTATAAAAATAGTTAACGTATCTCTATTAGGCAGTAAAATAATAATTCCTATTGTTGGTAAAACGAGAAAAAAAAAAACAAAAACGGACAGTATGTTTATACAAATATGTAAAATTTAATAAAATGTAAAAAATTAAAAGAAATAACAATTAAAAATAAATAATTGCCTTAAATTTCGTCACTGAAGAGCCCAATTTTTCAACAGTTCCCGATAGTTCCTTTCCCAATATAATCGGAAAATCCATTTCGATAGGGTAATATCCACTTCTAGTATATGTGTCTACCGGATTGACAGCAGCTGCTTTTACTTTGACTAAAATCTAAAACGAATTATTAATGAAAATTTTAATTTATGAAGTTCCCAATGCGCTAGAAAAGGTTTTATTGTGATTCGTATTAATACGATCGGTAAATCGGCGATTTGTAGATTTTCTGAATGTAATTAAAAATTTCCTTTTTATAATTACAACACTTCCATTAGGTCCAAATATTTCTTTTTTCCTTTTTCCTGTTTAAATGTGTTTTTATAGTAGTATTATTTTCAGTATAAATGTGTATATATATATATATAT
Source organism: Icerya purchasi (assembly GCA_039619475.1). Classification (NCBI taxonomy): domain Eukaryota; kingdom Metazoa; phylum Arthropoda; class Insecta; order Hemiptera; family Monophlebidae; genus Icerya; species Icerya purchasi. Next base: position 265,350,319 of record CM077115.1, on the reverse strand, counting down.
ATATATATATAGATATAGATATAGATGTGTGTGTGTGAGGAAGAATCGGAAAAATTAACTACGAAACCAAAGACTCGATGAAAAAATGTTATATACAATAGTGGGAGTTTATACTATAAAAGATTATTTATGGATTTAATTAAACTAATATTTAATACGGATTTTTTTGGGTAAAATTATTAATAACACTTATCGTAAGAAGAACGCAGTTAATATGGGAAAGCAATTTATGAAAAATTATTATAAATCACAACTGGAAGTGGTAACAAATGTGTAGGAGAACAGAAACTGGCTTATGTAAATTAAAATTTTATTAGAAAAACCAAATGTACTATTGCACATGTTTGAAGAGATGATGGATCACTTTTCCAAAATTCTCCTTACTTAAGAAAGCCCCAATTTGTTTGATGGTAGGTGATAAATATTAGAAAATCATCTAAAGAATTCAACATTAAGAGCAACGTATTCAAGTAAAACGATTTGGAACGGATTTCGCCGGTGGAAATAACAAAATTTTAAATTTTTTTCAAGTATATTAAATTATTATGAATATGTTTTTAAAACATCAGCAAAATTTTTCTTTATAAAGTGAAGTATTTCTCAAGTTTTTTGCTCTATGCGGTTTTATATAATTACAAGATTCCTCTACGAAATTTCTGTGTCCTGATATGTTATATTAAAATATTTACAGTTAAAGGCAAATAAAATCACTTGATACAGTGTATTTTTTGAAATACACAGTAAAAAAAAGTACGATTAAGAAACGATTTTAAGTCTGTTGTGTGTTATTTCATATGTTGTGTCCGAAACTGAAAATTTTAAAAATTTAAATTTTTTTTAGTATATAACTCACACAATACCAGAAATTACTCGGGACACATTTGTAGAAAGTTTTATCGCTCCTCTTAAAATCAAAAATCGTGATAAACTCAAATTCCGCTCTTATAAAAATATTGAGACTGCTGCCGTAAAAAACAAAAAAAAGCGAAAAAACAGTCCAATTTTGTTAACAAATTTTCTTTTTAATTACGAAATTGTTAACTTTAATTAAGTAAAGCAACTTTTTTCCCTGAGCACAACGTTGAGGATCGTGAAGTTATTATTAAGTAAAGCAACTTTTTTCCCTGAGCAGAACGTTGAGGATCGTGAAGTTATTATTAAGTAAAGCAACTTTTTTCCCTGAGCAGAACGTTGAGGATCGTGAAGTTATTATTAAATAAAGCAACTTTTTTCCCTGAGCAGAACGTTGAGGATCGTGAAGTTATTAGGTTTATAGCGTTCAACGACACCGATGTTAAAAATCAAAATTACTTCAAGTGTTTGGAAGAATTGTGCAAAAATTTATGTCGTACTCGTTGCTTTCGAAATGAACTTAAGGTAAATAATCTGCTTGGTAATATTCAATTTTAAATTTCCGTTGTTGGGAGGAGGAGGGGATATAATTCATTTTCTATGGGGTTGCAAGATACGATTTCATGTTAATACTAGAATAAAATTTTATATTTAATCAGTGGCGGATCCACGGGAGGGGGGATAGGGGACATCCCTCTTAAAGAACCAAAGCCTCTACGAATAAATTTGCTATAACAGAGAAACTTAATTTATGCTATAAAAGATTTGTATAAATTTTACCTACGGATTTAATAATTAATATTTAATATTGTTTTCTAGTAAAACTATTATATTTTAAACCCAACAACAATGGTCATCGGTATATTGCCTTTCTTATTTATTTTTAATTTTTATTTTGTAATTTTAATTGAAAATAGTTCAATGTGAAATATATACATTATATATTTAAACTTTCTCACGAACAAAGAATTCGGATCGGATTACTAACAAAAATAAAAAAAGAAGTAAAGTGTTTAATAAGAAATACTATCTTTCTTACTATTTCTAAACTACCATATTTAAGGTATAATTTTATAATTTCATTCTATTTTTCACCCTTAAAAGTAAAACAAAAGTTAAATTAAAAATTATAATAACTATGTATTTTTTAAAAATTTTTAAATTCCTAAAGAGGTAGTCGCTAGTTGATTTTCTTTATGAAACAAGGGGTATTTCTCAAATCTACTACCTACCGTAGAAGATTTTATTTAATTATATAATCCTATTTTTTCTGCGTGTTCTCAAAAACTCTCACAGATATTTGCAGCTCTTTTGAGAATTATAAATATCGATGAAAACGTATCGTACAACTAAAGTACGCTGTTAAACAAAAACCTTTTAAAATCTCATTATTTTTCTGAGTACTATAAGACAGGATGCTGATTAGTTACAATCAGGATTTTTTATTTTCATTAACGAAGTAAAATAATCGCATTTAGTTTATAAAAATCGTATCAACTATGAATTCGCAAAATGAAGAAACTTCCAAGCGATCGTACTATTCACAAGTTTGTAAATAGCTCGCCCGTGCAGGCATAATAATAAATCTGTAATTTAAAAATTTGGTTTGCACCTTGAAAATTTTTAATATCATTTTTTTTTTTTTTTAAATTAAAACGCTCATTAAATTATCCGTTTTTCACGTTTATCGACAGTTGTAGCTAAGAGTGCATATTTTATCATCCGTAATGTTTAAATATCCACGTATTACTAAAATAAAATGTTACCCGAACGTTTAAAATTAACAAGTTATTCTAAATACGATACAATAAAGTTTACTAAATCAAGTTAGATGTTACGAAAACAAAATATTAGAGTAAGACCTGGTCGTCTTTAATGCTCGGCATAGGAACCATCGAAATGAAAAGTTTGTCATGTTTCCCATATTCCGTGATAACAGCAGCTTTCATAGTATCCGAACTTACCCTAAACCAGATAACATGGCACCCAATGAAAAATAATTCGATAAAGAATAGAAACGGAGTTTTTCTATTTATTGATTCATAACACGCCGACGCATAAATATACAGGTATATATATATATCTATATTAATGATAACATCTTTTGGTAATACGAAAAAAAAAACGTTATGTAATATGTAACGGAAGTTGTAATAGAAATAATATTGCGAACAGTAAATTATTATTATTATTATTTTTTTACAGAAATGACACAGTCAATTGGCATTTACTCTTCTGTAATAATATAGAATAATTATCATCTAGCGGTTCGGGGGTGTCCCCATAGAGAGGTCCATCGAGTACGTATATATTTAAAAAAGTTTTATTAACGTTAGATTCATAATATTTATGCTGACTACGAGGCCCTGTATAATACACCGTTCAAAATGAAACCGACCTTTGTTACTTTCAACATTATACATATCAATTTGATTACTCCTTTTTTATTTGCTGTGCCATACGAACTCTATCACTACTGGACGGTTTCCATGAAAATTACTTCTTGAGGCTAATTACTTTAGCGAATGGATCTAACGAAAATGAGACGTCTTTTCAGGATACTTTTAGCCTTGGAAAGAAGAAAAAGTTTAAACGAGTCTGAGGAACGGAGGAGGAGGGAGAAAAAATTGAGATTAACTTTTAGCGGCCAAAAATTGGGCGACAAGGGTCTAATGAGTTTTCGTGACGTGACACTCAGTTTTTCCGGTCTCTTTCGACGCCTAACATGAACACATTGAAACTTCTACGCAGAACTCCCTGGTGATAGGCGACACGAATTCACAATATCCTCGATGATAATCAAAGAAACCAACATAAAGTTCAAGAAGTTAAAGCAGTGATATTAACGTAAACTAATTGGTGCGTGAAAAAAGGAGGTGCAAAAATGTTTGAAGGAATGGTGCAAAGACTGAAGATCAAGTTACGTTCTTTATCTCGCTACTCTTTAAAGGTGCTTTTTTGTTTACCGTTTCTTGGTTTTTGACTCCATCGTGTCCTTCATGGATTTTAATCTCTCACAGATTATATTTTTTCGATTTCAAATATTAAGCTGTTCGCATGTATTGGTGTGCAGATGCATATTACGCGGCATGTTATTTATTGTCTTACATATACATATATATATATATATATATATATATATATATATAGTATTACTTTAATATAATGATAGTTTTATTGTTATTGTTATTTATGGAATAAGTTAAGTTAGTTTTAATTTTTGTACTATATATCTATTTTAATAAACGTTGATAAGAGTGTTGGGCACTCACACAACGGGCATATTTGCCCTGTGAGACCCACAACTTATTTTTTTAAATTAAAAAACAATAGGATAAAATTTCTCTTCAGCTGATAGTCTTTTTAAAGTTTTTTGCAACATTAACGCGGCTCTCGCTAATGCCGACTCGGTTTTCTTTCTGTTCGTACACCGACAGTCAATACAAATTTGGCATTGTCTGACCAAAATTGTATTTTTTTGGTTGGAATTTCACGAAAAGATACAGGTGACAACTTCCTCAGTTAGTCTTATATTACTTACAACGTAATTCTTAGGTTGCCCCCCACTAGAAAAAATGTCCCAATTTTATGTAACGTTTGTTATATTATATAGAATTTTTGTGATTGTTATTTAAAAAATGTCACAATTTTATATAATGAAAGTTAAATGTTAGGATAGGATTTTTATGATTATGTTATTTTTTTGTGTTGATGACAGTAAGAATTACATTGTAAATTTTGATCATTTTATACAAAGTATAGAAGAGAAAGAGACAGAAATGCAAGCAAGGGGCACAGCTCCTTGCAAGGCCAAAATGGCTGAGTTATATATATATATATATATATATATATATATATATATATATATATATATATGTGTGTATGTATATATATATGTGTGTATGTATATAAGTGGAGGAAAAATAATTATTCTACAAAAAAGAAGTCTGGCGGAATTTCTTTGAACTTAAGTGCATCTTTGTATGTGTAGAGGGGTAATTTTTGTTTCCGAGTAAAATTTGGCAAAAAACATGGTCTTCTAAGTCATCTGACAAAATTTTGCATAGGAATCGTTTTCACCTCCGAAATCGGAGGCGAATACGTCAAAACAGAGGCTGGTTCTACTTAATGATGTAGCATTCGGAGGCGCATCAATACCAAATGCATGTATATACATATATATATATATATATATATATATATATATATATAAAACTCGGCCACTTTGGCCTCGCAAGGGGCTGTGCCCCTTGACCCCTCCTGCTTTCATTCCTGTCTCTTTCTCTTCTATACTTTGTATAAAATGATCAAAATTTACAACGTAATTCTTACTGGCATCAACACACACAAAAAATAACATAACCACAATAATCCTATTCTAATATTTACCTTCCGTTATATAAAATTAAGACATTTTGTCGTTACATTTTTCATTACATATTTCATTACATAAAATTGTGACATTTTTTAAATAACAATAACAAAAATCCTACAAAATATAACAAACGTTACATAAAATTGGGACATTTTTCGAATGGGGGGTAGCCTAAGAATTACATTGTAATTAATATATTTATATATATATATATATATATATATATATATATATATATATATATATATAGAGAGAGAGAGAGAGAGAGAGAGAGAGAGAGAGAGAAAGAGAGAGAGTTATATGTATATATATGTATACGTAATGTGTGCGTATAGTACATCTCTCTTACTGCCTAAGACCGGGTCCTGAACCAGGTTATGCTGGTATAATAATTAGTTAACAGAATAACTGCTGTATAAAATGATACCTTCAGAGTTGTATAAATTAGAAATGTAAGCACTCTTGTTCTTAAATGTAAAAAAAGTAATAAAAATTATCCAATATCAGTCCGGAAACTTGTCTTAGCAAAGAGAAAGCTTAGAATAAGACGGTTCCAAACGAGGAACCCTTCGGACAAAAAGTTGTTTAATAATAAAATAAAAGAATTAAAAAAACTTTTAGAAGAAATCAAAAATAAAACGTTCAATAATTATTTAGCTAAACTATCACCCTTAGCAATTGATGATTATTCTTTGTGGAAGTGTACCAAAAATATTAGGCAACCGAATAAACATATTCCTCCGGTGAAACATGATAACGGGTCATGGACGAAAGATCAAAAACAGAAATCGAATTTAATTGTTGAGTACCTGGCAACCGTATTTAAGCTGAACATAAAGACAAACACAGATAGGGAAATACACGCATTTATAAACAGTCCATATGGAACATCTTCAGCAATAAGGTCACTCTCTGCTCACGAGGTTGGGTGTCTGCTTAAAACGCTGAAAAAGAAGAAAGGCCCAGCTTTCGTCTTAATAAACGCTGAATTATTAAATAAACTTCCGCGGAAAGCTATAGTACTGCTCACTTCTATATGTAACGCAGTATTTCGCGTACAATATTTTCCGGTACAATGGAAGTTTGCGCAAATCGTAATGATTCCGAAACCTCGTAAAGATCCCTACTCTGTAACATGTTAATATTCGATTTCCTCGTTGCCTGTTTTATCGAAGGTAATGGAAAAATTAATATTGAAAAGGTTGCAGCCTTATAATATACAGTCAACTAATGTAATTCCGCAACATCAGTACATCATTCTACTATTGATCAATTGCATAGGGTGGTTAGTGTAATTGAAAATAGTTTAGAAACAAAAAAGGTATGTACTGCGGCATTTCTCGACATTCAACAGGCTTTTGATAAAGTTTGTCACGATGGCTTATTATACAAATTAAAATGTTTGTTTCCGAGTAATCTTTACCTGTTGCTAAAGTCATGACATCTTCAGGTGCGTTACGAACATACCTATTCAGAAATATATCTGATTTTAGCAGGCGTTCCTCAGGGTTCTGTGTTGGGCCCTACGCTGTACTTGTTATACACAGCAGATTTTCCTGCGACAAAGAATGTGCAGGTGGCTACATTTGCGGACGACACGGCACTGCTGTCATCGCATGAAGATCCGAAGATAGCTAGCAATAATTTACAAAATGCTCCTACGAAGGCGAAAACATGGTTTAAAAAATGGAAAATCGGGATAAGCAAAAGCAAATCGGTGGATATCCATTTTACTAACCGAAAAGATCAATAAAGCAACAGTCTGGTATTTAGGTTTGCACTTAGACAGTCGATTGATGTGGAAACACCATATACAGGTTAAAAAGAAAGAATTAGATATCCGGGTTAAAAAATGTACTGGCTGATAAAGAGAAACAGTGTACTGACAACGGATAACAAACGTCTAATATACACAACAATTCTAAAACCTATCTGGACGCACGGGGTTTAACTTTGAGGTTGCGCTAAACCGTCAAACTTGAAGATTACACAGACTTCTCAGAATAAGATCCTTCGGTTGATAACCAAGGCACCCTGATACGTTACTAATCTAACCTTACATCGAGATTTGTGTATAGATTATGTGGCTGATGTCATCAAAGTTCACACTAAAAGACACGCAGACAGACTCGATTCTCATCCGAACACTCTTGCTAGAGGAATGGTAAATGTTGCCGATGATGTAAGAAGACTGAAACGCCAGAAACCGCAGGACCTTGTTTAAGGTGTCGGGGTAATCGGGTGAGTGCCATTGGATACTCCTCCCTTCATGTTTAATTTTATTCATACGTATTGCTAAATGTTCTTAATGGACAGCTCGTAATAGTATATTATAAAAAAAAAAATGCTGAAAAGAGGCTTGAAGGCTCGGTTCTAAAAATTGAAAAAAACAAATTAATAAAGAGCATAAAGCTTTAGATTTTTAAAAAAAGTTTTTGGAATTTCATGATTATTATAATAGTTTAATATGTTTATGTTCATGGCGCAAGCAGTAGAACTTGAATTTAAAATTTTTGTATACTCTAATCGATTATTGTGTTTTATGCAAACATAAAAAAAAAAATACGAATCCACCATGTCATCTGCCCTTGCAGAATGAATAATACATAAAAGCACATGTTCAAATTTATCGTGGTATTTTTTTTGCTTTCTTTAACATTATTACATCTCTGTGTTTTGCCGGATACAGAGCTAGGCGACTTCGACACGAACGAATGTAAAATGGCTTCCTTGGCAAACACCAAAATTTTGACTGTTGCACTGGGAGTGTTGAAGAGGAGATTCTCTTGCACAGAGACCTCCACGTTATACGCTATCCGGTACTCTGCAAGCTTCTTAGAATTATAAATGAAATGCGTCACAGTTGGTTCGTTTAACAGCCTACATACAGGACAGCTCGTTCGTGGAGGGCTGTTGGTCTAAAGATAACCATGTGACGCAGCAGTATGTCCTGTCCCGGAGACGATTAAGTACTGACAAGGAAAGTACACGAGTTGTCAGACGCCGATTTTGATGAAATTCGGATATGTTGTAGAGTATAAAAAAATATTAGACCCGTGTTTTTTTGTTTTTTTTTTATCGCCCCATATACAGTTTCAAGGGGTGAAGAAAACTACTCCTAAAGTTCACCCCTCAAAATCGTTTTTCCTAAATATCTCGTCTTCAACTCGATATTTTTTTATGAAACAAAATGGAAATTATTTCTCACGCAACGGACACGTAATCCACAGTGATTTAAACAGTGGGGTTGCATCCCCTATTTTCTAGGGGGAGAAAATATTTTTTTTTTGGTCATAATTATGGAATAAAAAATTATAAAATAACATAAAAAAAGTAATAAAACTTTTTTTAACACACACAATTAAAAAATAAAGTTGACGTGTTTCGTCATTTTCATGAATTTCACCCTTAAAGGAGGTGAACCAGCCCTTACAAGAAAAATCAATAAATACGTGTATTAAGTAATCAAATTTCGTAAATAATTTGTATGTAAAGGGTTTTGAAGTCGCTGATTACGAATCCATCATCAGATTTTCTTAATTCAAAATGGAGGATCCAATATGGCGGGCAAAAAAGTCAAAAAAGCTTTAATTTTAATGACAAATTGTATACGAGGATTTTTAAGGTCGCTAATTACAAATCTGTTATCAAGTTCTGAAAATTCAAATGCCCCAAACCCCTAAAACCCAAACAGGAATTTAGCCTGTGTTTTTTTAAATCAACAAACCCCAAACTCCTAAACCTCAGACAGGTCAGAGGCCTGTGCGCTATAACCATACAGCTTCAAACGTCTAAACATCAGACACATACTTTTGCGGATACCGTCTTGCTGTTAAACAAAGATGTTAATTCACACGATAGAAACAACATTATTAAAATGCAATCACTTACACATAACCAACTATCAAGTCCCAGATTCAAAAATTCATTCTTATATGCTTGGTATGCAGCAGGTTACATTAACGAACGGCCAGAGAAAGGGCCGAACTCAAAAAACATTTTGTTTTAACTCTGATAACGTAAATTGCGATATCTGTTGTAAAAGGGCTATTATAACGTGCTCGTGGTGCAAAAACACATTATGCTTAACCCGCTCCTTTCATGATTATCATTACTGCAAATCGCATAATAAGTAATTTTATTATAATGAGTAATACAATTTATATAGTATTAAATACGCATTATACAAACAATTAAATCAGAAGCATTATTAAGTTGTGGTGTATTTATATAAATCTACGAAACAATTAATACAGTTAAATACATGATAACATTTAATGATGTGTTGATTTATAAAAATGTTGATAATTATATTTCAGAGATTCTAGTAATAAATGTTTTGATTTACTCATTGAATGTAATTCTCCTAACGTATTAAAGTTTATTCTAAAGAAAAATTTATTGTATTACTAATTAACCTTGGCTACTTATTAATTTTTTTTTGTTATTATTTACGTAAGAATAGAATGATTATCGTTAATAAATAGATAAAGAAATAAATAAATACATAAGTTGAACTGTACCAGTAATTTTTTAAATAAGTTAATTATAAGAACGGTTTTCCAGTATACCACAATGAATAGACCTTTCATCTGCCTGCAGTTTAGGAGTTGTTCATAGGCAATCGGCCTGTATGATGTTTAGAGGTTTGCGGCTGTATGGTTACAATGCACAGGTCTCTGGCCTGTCTGGAGTTTAGGAGTTTGGGGTTTACCGGTCTAAAAATACAGGCCTCTGGCATGACTAGGGTTAGGAGTTTAGGATTTGTTGATTTAGAAAAATACAGGCTAAATGCCTGTCTGGGTTTTTGGGGGTTTGGGGCTGTATGGTTATAAAGCACAGGATAATTTGAATTTTCAGAACTTGATAACAGATTTGTAATTAGCGACCTTAAAAATCCTCGTATACAATTTGTCATTAAAATTAAAGCTTTTTTGAAATTTTTTGCCCGCCATATTGGATCCTCCATTTTGAATTAAGGAAATCTGATGATGGATTCGTAATCAGCGACTTCAAAAACCTTTACATACAAATTATTTACGAAATTTGATTACTTAATACATGTATTTATTGATTTTTCTTGTAAGGGGTGTTTTACCTCCTTTAAGGGTGAAATTCATGAAAATGCCGAAACACGTCAACTTCATTTTTTAATTGTGTGTGTTAAAAAAAGTTTTATTACTTTTTTTATGTTATTTTATAATTTTTTATTCCATAATTATGACCAAAAAAAAAAATATTTTCTCCCCCTAGAAAATAGGGGATGCAACCCCACTGTTTAAATCACTGTGGATTACTTGTCCGTTGCGCGAGAAATAATTTCCATTTTGTTTCATAAAAAAATATCGAGTTGAAGACGAGATATTTAGGAAAAACGATTTTGAGGGGTGAACTTTAGGAGTAGTTTTCTTCACCCCTTGAAACTGTATATGGGGCGATAAAAAAAAAAAAAAACACGGGTCTAATATTTTTTTATACTCTACAACATATCCGAATTTCATCAAAATCGGTGTCTGACAACTCGTTTACTTTCCTTGTGAGTATCCTTTTCTGTTTATGCAATCAATAGGCCATCAGTGTGGTCGGTGGTTGGTTTAATGCTTCTCAGGAAAGTTTTTTGTGTTATTCACTCAGATTTCTACTTTTGTTTGCACACGCTCATAAATATATATGGGATAGTACTGGAAGGGGAGGTAGATCTTTTAACATCGATGATTATAGTGCAGAGCATGCTGAGACTTTGTCGCTCCCATATTTTCCGGCATAACATGAAATCCATGGGAAAGACGCTTCGCATATAGTTTATATAAATCACCCTGCATTTTTACACTTATAGGGCTTTTCCTATACGAGGGGTCAGTGAATCTGTGATAAGCAGTACTCCTCGCCGGTAATGGTGTCTATTTAATTCGGCATGCCGGATACAATACATTGATACATATAATTCAGCATTCAACGATGTACAACCATTTTTAATGGGACCGCGCGCACTAAGTTATCGACCTGATAGGAGCAGTCTGCTATGATTTTCCGCCAGCTGCGATGGATTTTTCTCCATCCATATATGTATATACATGCGTATGATCTTTTGTATTTCTCGATGGTCTCTAATACTGTTTGTCGTATATTCCCGCACTGCGGATGACTGCGGCACTCTATATATATATATATATATATATATATATATATATATATATATATATATATGATGGAAAAATGATTCCAGGGTGCTATCAACAAGGCTGCATAACTTAGGCAAGATTTCGGGATAGAGTCTCTGATAATGTTCTGAGAACTCCTAGCACAAAGTCGTTATGAAAAATACGACTATAAGACGAATATTCTTTACTGCATGGAAACGGTCTGTCGTGACTTAGTAGACAGCTGAAATATAAGTGAATTAAAAATTTTTTTACAGTAGGACAAAAAGGGATATCCTACCCGCGCACATAGCTATATACAGATGGTTAGGAAAGAGTGCACTGCGAAGATAGATTGAAGAGCAGAATATCAAACCTGAATATTTTACTGTGAGTAGTAACCGGTTAATTCCGTAAAGGATAAATTGTATCTTTTTGTTTATTTTATAAAAATTTTTTTCCGAACAGTTTAACGTTCGATCCTCCCCTTATCTTCCCTATTAGCTGCATGCATATAGCGCTTTATTTCATTCTTTTAGCTTCTTCTTTTCTTTGTATTCTTATTGAGCCGTCTTTTCAGCGAAGTTTAGCGATCATGACTTGTGTACAACTTCTCTGAAATTCTTCAGTTCGCACGTTTCATAAAAAAGAACAGCATTGGACAGCACATTTGTTTTCGATCTTCCGTTTTTTTTTTCTTTTTTTCTATTCCGAAGTATCTAAAAAAGTTTGTTTATTTCCTAATCGGCAGATTTTGTATTTTCGGTTAATGTTTCAGATTATCGAAAGAGAATTAGAACGTTATTAAAAAAAAAAGAAAAATGATTTTTAACTCGTGTCTAACGCGTATCGAAAAAATAAATAACGGCGATAAAAGAAAAAAGTTATTTACACAACGGCTAACGGGAAAAGAAATAAAACTGTGTACCTGGATACGGTAAAAATAACACATAACGACGAAGATAACAATATCAGCAGACAGTGATAATGATCGAATGAAATAATCATTGTAGGAAAGTGCAAAGTTGCGCGCAATAAGTGTTTTCAGAGTGAATTTAAAAGCACGTAACATTTAACATTTTCTCTTTCGTTAAACCTGGAGTTTGCACGTCTAACGTAATAAACAGAACTTTATCAGAACGAAGAGTCGCATCGTCGCATTTAACTCGGGGTCCCGGTGCGTTCTCGTTTTCGTTTTATTTATCAAATGGCGGAAAATGTTTTCACGTTTCAGATAAAAAATTAATTAAAAATTCGTTCGCGACTCCAACAACCGATGATAAGAATTAACTGTTGAAAAAGTCGTTTCAGCTTCCCATAATAAGTGGACGACATTTCTCATCGTCTGTCGTATCTCGTGTAATTGATTTCTTCTGTTTGCACTTGTCAGGACCGTTAATTTTAGTTTTTAATTGCCAGAAACTGGCCTTTCAAACGCTTCTTTCTATTTAGTTATTTTCGAGCATCGATTCTATGAAGTAAATTAACTGTTCAGCGGAAACAAATCGAAAATGTGCATTTCTAAACCTCTATTAAACAATACAATTTCACTAGACTAATAGAATTAAAGCAGCAGTTAGCCAAAAGCATCGCGAAGTGTAGAAGAATATATTTCGGACTTTTTTACACATGCTATATTTTTGCGTAAAAAACACACGTAATTGCGATCGGTTTTTTACTATTGATGGCTTAACGGCAAAAAAAATAAATATAACATTAGTAACCGTTTAATAGACATTTCTTCATTTGTACTTATAACATATATATAAATATTTTAACTTGAAAACTACGATTTACGATAGTCATTTTGATACATGAAAAGTATATTTTCTGATCACACGGGAGGGGGGGGGGCTTTGTTTATTGCTCAGCTTCAATTGTTTCTTTTCAAATTACTTTCATTATTAAATTTATCAAAACTGTATCATCCGGTTTCTTTTGCTTTTCGCGTTTTAGAAAACTCATCGAAAGTTAAATTAACAAACACATTTCATTTGCTTGAGCATACCAATCTGATGCGTAGTAACAATATGTGTTTAATTCTCCTACCGAAAGAGTGGTTCGCCGAATCGTATCGGTACGTTTCTATTCGACTTTGACGTGCCATTTATTTTATCAACGAAAAAATTCTTAATTGCCGCTGTCATCGGTGTATTAATTACTTTCGGTGATGTTCGCTTTTACACTTTCTTTAATATAACCTGTCCATTTTGCTTCTTCTATTATTAATCTCTTCCGAGGCACAGCTGTAACTTTTTCCCTACTTTGTTACACGATTTATATTCAGAGCTCTATCTTAATTAATTTGGTATTGATTATACTTTATAATATTTATCAAAACTACCTCTTTTCGTCGCAATTTTACTTTCATTTTTTTGTAATCTACTATTCTGAATGCAATATTTCGTTAGCTAATTTTCACCTTCTAAAATCTTTATTGAAAATGCTCTCTTTCTATGTAGTAAAAACTCGTTTGTTATCTTCGCAATTCTTCGTTGATTAGTTTCACCTTAAATAATGATACAATCTTTCTTACGAAAACTCTTTTTGCGACATAGGTGTCTTCTTTTCAACAGTTGCTGCTCCGTTCGCAATCGCATTATTAATCGTTTGTGGCTATTCTCTCTCAAAAAATTTAACCTATTAAAATTGTTTTTTATCTCATTAGCTAATTTTTCCCTTCAAAACTCTTTATTAAAAATGCTCTTTCTAGTGTATTTATCTCGTTATTTGTTCCTTAAAAACTCGTTTATTATCTTTGCACCTTTAATTCATCGTTGATTAGTCTCATCTTAAACAGTGATTCAATCTAATATCCTAAACTACTGTTGTTTTATTTATAATAATTTCTCCAGGTGTTTTTTTTTTTTTTTTAAAATTAAATCACCTTAAAAATTATCTGCCTTCGTCTCTGCCTTGCTAACCTGACACTTGCCCCAATTTCCTGGATCCCACGCTTCTCCTTCCTTTATTCACGACACGCTGTTTGAGTTATCGTTTTTCTGATCAAACATTTATTTTCTTCCAACTTCTAGCCCTTATCTCCGGTTTTCGGCGTTTATTTTCACTCATGATAAACCTTCCTCTACCCCTTTTTTTCAACTTTTCCAGTTTTCTTCATCTTATGAATTATCTTCCTTTCTAGATATGCGTGGCCAAAACTGAATTCTTTTAAAAGTTTTACGGCTCTTTCTCCTTACTCATTTCGCTGTCTTCACTGACGGCTGCAAATAGCCAAATAATAAAGTTGATTCCATCATTTTCTGTCTTGTCCCGAACTGGATTCACAAAGTCTTTTGAATAACTTTCATCCGTCTCAGTTTTCTACGCGGAATCTATTGCTATGCAAAATGATGTTTCTTATTTTTTCCGATGTAGTTTTTTTTTCACATAATTCTTCATACTCTCAGATTCTATCTACAAACATCCACACCTTTTCTGTTCTTCGATCATATAATAACTTCTTATATACTCTGTCGTATATAATTTTTTTCTATTTTCACTCCATTGCGGTCGGCCACTGTAGATTACTGATCGTTCAGCTATTTTTGAAGACGTTGGGTTAGTGATTTTTAAATGTTCACTGGTATAGAGTCCAGAGGTGACTGAATCCTGCTGCTTAATTCTGAAATATCTCTGCGAAAGGTATGATGTAATTAGCTGAAAGTATGCGTCTGGTAGTAATAACTTAATTTTATAAAGCTTCGTGCCGTACCGTGCTGAATGCTTGTTGTATACTCAAAAATGGTCCGGTGCACTATGTTCTATCTTCAATGCTTTGAGTATATAAACTCTGTTACTCTATGCACTCTGTTGTCAAGTGTTTCTCTCTGAAACCAAACCGGTGCGTTGGAATGATGTTGTTTTCAAGTATCATTAGTTGTTTCAGTAGTAGTCTTTCAAAAGTTTTGGATAAAATCGGCAAGAGACTAACGAGTCCGTATGATATTACTTCGTATGCAGGTTCGTTTTAGAATCAGAATGATATCCGTCACTTTCCACTGCGATGGAATGTGATTAAGTTTTCAAATGCCACTGAACGAAGTAGTAATGAATACACGTATGCTTTATTTGGGAGTTGTTGCAATATTTCACGCTTAATGTTATCAAAGCCAAGTGCTTTTCCTGGATTTACAAACTTTTTTATTGTTCGTTTAATATCTGATTGTTTTAAAAAAGAGTATAGCTGTGCCCCCGGTTGTACTGTTTCGTTTCGAACTCGGTATCACTGTTTGAATTTTGGCAAAAAACATTAGTCAGATGTTCAGCAAACGCGATAGTCTTCCGCATGTTCTTGTCCAAAAGTCATTGCGTTTTTTTAACTGTTCATAAAGAATAGGTTTTAAAAAAGAACTGGCTTCTCATAAACAGTTCGCAAATAACTGTAACAGTAGTCAGTTCCTAGCTCTTTTAGCTTACTGTTCTTTAGCAATAGTTTTAGATGATAAACTTACATGGAAACCGTATATCAATCAACTAAAAACAGACTAATTTAATTCGTAAACTGGCTGGCATATTGTATGGTTTGAACCGTTTCTCCTTGTTAAGAATCGACCAAGCACTGATTAAATCGAGGCTCAACTACGGCGCTATAGTATACTCTTCGGCTAATCAAAATATCATCAACTCACTCAATACAATACATCATACTGCTGCGAGGTTCGCTTTTGGCGCTTTTCCTTATTTCTCCATCTGTTAGTATTCTTTGTGAAGCTGATATTCCTCCTCCCCCAATATTTACAGAAACTGGAGGTTCAATCGGTAGAAAAAAAAGGCTGCAACAAAGAGGCACCCAGTGATGGCAGTAAGTTGAACAAAGAGAACAGTTCTCAGTTTTAATCATTTTCGCTGTAGTAGTAGAACAAGCGAAGAGTATTGTGCGCGCTTGAATCACACCTCAATGGTAAATATTCATAGTAATGATGTGTTACTGCCACACACGAATAACGTTGTGATAAAGCAAACGGAATTCGCTCGCTGATGCATTTCATGTGAGAACTCCGTCTGGCGCCAACATTTTGCTTTGACCATTCATTTAATTCATTGCTATTCCAGATCGACATACCGTTGCGATAGTTACACAAAAATTTTAATTTTAAACGATTCAAAATTGATTTACTAAAAAAAAGGTAAGACCTAACCGGAAACCACAAAACGTTATTAGAAATAACTAGAGCAAGACACGCTGGTTCAAACTGTTTTAAGCAGATATCTGTTGTAACTTCTATTCTATTAGGCGTATACAAAAATCGTGGTGCGATCGTGTATTACTGAGAAATTGCAATTTATATCGGTTACTTAATGTGATACATTTACATAGATTTCTACCTTTTTGTTAGTAGTCAGGCGTGATCCCTACTGAGAGTGGTTAGTGTTGAAATCTCCTCTGGCAATAAATTTTATGCCGAGCGTGGAAAAGAATTGGCAAAACTAATTCTGTGAAATAACGTGTTCGAGCGGACAATACATTGCAGAGGCAACTATCTATGTGTTGTATCGGATTACTAATTTCACTTGTAGTTGCTTAAATGTAATTATTATCTTATTTTGAAAGTTCATGGTTAAAAGATTTTGAAAAATGTTAGCGAGTTATCAAAGAGAATACTAGTCATTAAATTAAATCATATAAAACAGTAAGTTACACAGCGTGTAAGTGGTTACAGCTGGACTGCAGTTTGAAATTAGTAAACGCATAAATTTATTTTGCATTAAAAATGATATTACTACCTGCTCGCTTAAATTCAATAATGCATATTACGATAATGGTAAATTTACCTATGAGAATAAAACCACGTTTAACGTAAAGAGCAATTATTATTACCCGACTACTACCTAACGCAATATCAGACCATGTGTGGGATAATTCTAACAATATTACGTTGACACTTTCTTTCCTAATATATTAAAGAGAATGAACAAAATAAAAATTAAGTTATATTTTTCAACGTACAATTCTTCATTGGTCACGGAAATTTTAACAACTATCATCTACACCGATTTAAAATTTCCGATTTAGCAAATTGTGTTGTAATTTTCCCGATACAAGTGCTCATATCTTAGCGGGATATATAATAGCACTGATTTACATTTTCGATGCTCAGCAGAAGACTTAATAACTAAGAATTTTTACAAATATTTATCGATTTGACCGTTACAGAAATTAATTTCCGCGAGTATACCGAAATCAATGTAAGGCGATGATGATCCGACACCGAAAACTTTATTGCATGGGTCGTTTCAACCTCAACCGTCATACAATTTGCTACTAAACTTGTAATACATAACAAATTTGTCTCGTCACTATTATCCGAAGTGAGGACCCCAAAAATGCGAAAATTATTGTACATTATCCCTTCTTTCACACGCGACTAAGATTTTGTTGGGGATACGTAAAAACCGACTCTATGCGCATATGTCTAAGGAAATAGCTGAAGAGCCATCTAGAGCTTTGTGAAACAGGAACAAATCTTCAACATGAAACTACTGACAGAAAAAGAACGTGAATATAATATGCCTGTTATGCTTTGTAGATTATCAAAATACCTTCGATAATATGTTCAATGAGACAAATTGTGACCTATGCTGATCGAAATGGGTGCACCGAAGCACATTTTATGAAGAGATTATAAATAACAATAATTGTAATTTTGTACGTATCCGGGTAATGTAACATCGAAAGATTTCCGCGCTCGTAAAGGAGTCAGGCAGAATTGCGCCTTATCATGAACTTTAACTTATATGCAGAATACATAATCAGAGATTGGTCCTAGAGAAATGGAACGAGCGTGAAAAGATAGAAGGACGAAGGACAACAAACTTCAGATATGTAGATGATACGACCGCGGCTTATAATCCGTTTAAGCGCAACGCACACGTAAATACACATATACGAATCGAGCCCGAAAATAAAACAAATATACTATACACAATTCTATGTAATACACGATGAGACTATAAACGCACGGAATATGTCAATAATCATCAACTGTAGATTTTCCATGTATTTTCGCTATAATCTATTGACAAATTTTTGTATAATTATAAAAAAAGACATATCCTTAAGAAGACCCCTTCCTTCTTCCCTCTTTTAACGTTGTTCGATGATTACTGTCAGTACTCACCAACACTCATACGAATGAATGAATCAAATGAACTGACCGGTAAAATTTCGAATAAACAAAGAATCATTTGAATCACCGCACAAAAGTTAAAAACAGTAATGTGAAGACGTAATATTTCTCCCTTGACGATCAGTCTGTAAATCGGGAAGTTCCAGTTTTCTCCAATCGAAACTGTATTTACCCGCGCTAATTAATGTTGATATTATAATTGCGTTTATCTCTGCGAATTAAGAATAACTTTTCTTCTTCGTAAGTAACTTTGATAACATTTCAAGTGCCAATATGCCGTTTTTGATATGAACAAACATTTCTCGCAAAGAACCACCTTTTTCACATTATTTGATGACTGCTTTTTAGCCGATAATTATCGGCACTCCTATCGTTACCACCAGCACACTACTACATGTCTGAATAATCAAAGAATCTTTAAAATCAGTCTAAATAATCGGAAAATATGCGCGAACCAGCACAAAGAAAAAAGACATACATATCCTCTATCCATTTCTTGTAGTCAGCCAAACAGTAAATAATGCCGAATTTTTATATAAAAAAGGCGATTTAATAAAGAAACTTTGCTCGGATTTATTCTAAACTTACAAATCAGTGAAAATATTTGAAAATATTTAAAAATATTAATACGCGAAGGTTACAATATTTCATTACTCTACTTTTTTTTTTTTTTTTTAATCTTAAAAATGCATTTCAGTTTGTGCAATCTATTTCAAAGTCGCGCCACGTAAATATCGCGAACAATTTCATTTCACTACGAAATTTCAATTTTCTATTTAACGTGGTATATTGTGTTAAAAATGTTCATTCGATTCTACATAGCAGTTTTTGTTCAGCAACACCATTTCCCAAAATCAATCGATTAAAAACGCCCGGCGCTAATTCGTAAATTTTACCCAAAATTGTAGGAGCCATTTTCGAGAATTTGGTCACGTATGTATACGCAGAAATTGCTCATTTAATAACGTACATATTAACTAAACTTTATAGTAAGTTATAAGGAACAAATTCGAAGTATAAAATGATTGCTTACTTAGAAACGTTTTCGGGTATAACCCATCATCAGCTAAGAACAGAATAAATGTGATCTGAAACAAATTCTAAATCACACCTAGGTCAAATAGGAAATAATAAAACAGTTTATATATAGTTTAAATCAACAATTTAAAGTCGATATATATCATAATCGTTAGAACGAGATGGTGTGTATAGACTAAAATGAATATCTACGGATTATATTAAAAAATTTAAATAATATAAATATAAAATATAAATATTAAAAATTTTAAAGTTTTATATTAAAAAGTGGGTTATTATTATTTGGTATTTGGTCGTTTAATATATTAATTTTGTGTTTATTTATATAATAATTTTCAGCTATGTTCATAATGGTGTTACCTTTGTTATATATATATATATATATATATATAGCTAAGAATGTGACTATTTTTTTCTAATAAATTTGGTGTATGTTTATTTCTTATTAAAAATGTTCAGCATAAGTAGATTTTTCTATTTCATTTTAGATTGCTGATTTAAACTATATATAAACTGTTTTATTATTTCCTATTTGACCTGGGTGTGATTTAGAATTTGTTTCTGATCACATATATTGTGTTCTTAGCTGATGATGGGTTATACCTGAAAACGATTCTAAGTAAGCAATCATTTTATACTTCGAATTTGTTCGTTATATTTTTATATTTGTTATAACTTACTATATTCTATAATTAACAAACAGGATGGTAAAAGATTCTTTATTAACTGAGCTTCGTTCGAATCCATTCTCAGCTTGCAAATTGATCAATGTAGATTTAGTAATATTCATAAGCAGTCGAACATTTAGCAATACTGTTGTCTCTTCTTAAAAAATTACTAGTTTTATAGAATTTTTTTCGAGATAACATTTCGACCAATTTTGTGACTTTTAAACCCTAAAAAGTTCTAATTTGTGAATTTCGTCAAAATCGGATAGAGCCGCTTCCGAATTACGTAAAAATAAGGCCTATACTTATTTAGAGCTCATCTCGTTGTCATATTATAATAGCAAATTACGATTTTATTTTGATCTTATGCGGTGAATTGATGCGGTGAATTGATGCGGTAAATTGATGCGGTGAATTGATGCGGTAAATTGATGCGGTGAATTGATGCGATAAAATAATTATTTTTATTGTCTCCAGATAATATACATAGGCTCAAATTTCTTTCACCGTTAAATAAATTGCGAAAAAATTAAACATCATACGTAATGTCACGTAAATAGTGCAATCGGTGCGGATAATTTTAACATCATAGAACGAAGAGTACCGAAATGCGTCCAGGTATTTAGTGAATTTTTTAATTTTAAATATTTATTTGTTTGGTAATTGAAAGAGATCATAATGTACGTCAGAGAACGAAAAATATAGAGATCTTGACTCAGAAGATGCGACCACGACGACGACGAATGATTTCTAATTTCTCGAACTGTTTACATTAGTGTTTTCAAATTCAGTGTATAACATTTCGTGGGATCCTGTTAAGTAAAATAAGTCATCACAGATAACACTAACATTTTATTCGATTTATTTATTTCATTGAATTATGTTCAGAATTTCAGATCGGCCATGTAATATGAATTGAATTCTGGAAACAATACATATCTGAATACGTCACAGTGTATATAGTATTTCTAACCAATTTTTTTCACTTATCTCACACCAAAAACCTTTCCCGCGTTCGTTGCATTGTAGGCTTGAATGTCTGTATACAAATTACTGTATCTGATGGTTATTATGAGTAATCTTGCTGCGCAGCAGGCTTTAGACGATCCACATTGCATAACTGACACTCATTCTTAAAGCACAAACGGGTACGTTTTTTGTTCATTTTGTTTTTCAGATGTTTAAAATTTTCAACGTACCGTCCTACGAAAATTTTACTCTTAATTCCTTGAAATATAATAATAATAATAATAATAATAATAATAATAATAATAATAATAATAATAATAATAATAATAATAATAATAGTAACAATGTTAATAATAATAATTATAGTAACGATGACAATAATAACAATAATAATGATAATAATATATCATAGTTGAAACAGTAGTCAAGCCCTTCAAAAACACGAATATTCTTAATTTCAATTAAATCTTCGTTAATCTTTACATTTGTTAGTTAGTCATAACACTGGCGGATTTAATAATAATAAAAAAAAAAAAAAAAAAATAATGTCTCAAAGTGAAAATTCCTCCTAGTATGGTAAATAAATTACATCTCAACTGGTATAATATCAAACAAAACTTTTTATATTTTTAATATATTAATGAAAATAATTAAATGCCTTTCTTTATGTTTTGTCTAATTTAAAGACTAATTTTCCTTTGACGTAATTGTTATTCAGTACGTAAAACAAAGCTTGATGAACATCTTCGAGTTTGTATTCTTCGGCCACGACTGGTGTAAATATGCCTTTTTCTAAACGTTCTAAAACATACTTCGCGGCAGCTTCTTTTTCAGACTGTAAAATAAACCGTGTAAATTCGCAAAAAATTAATTCGATTACATTCGTAGTTTCAGATATGAAATAAAACCAAAAAATATCTTTGTCGGTAAATTATCAAGTAAAAAAATAATGAAATGCCATATAGAAAATTCGAGGACTAATTGAAAATGGATTTCAATATTAGAGCTGTTGAGATTGATCCCCGCCGGGAGGTCGCACAATGATCAAAAGAAGAGTGGGCTGTTTTCACTTAAGGTTGCTGTCACATAAGTCGTGCGTACTCAGATGGAACAGGAACGTTATAAAACAGGTTATCTTGGTCAAAGTAGAACAGATTTGGTCATGGTTACTTGCCCTAAGTAATAACGATAAATTTTGGAAGAAAAATGGTTTGTTTTTTATTTAGACCCGTTGAAGTAAAATGAACGTGGAAAAGCTGGATATTGCTAGTATTTGACAGAAAACGGCTGCGAGATCACCCCTCAAAGAAACATATCTACAATCAAGGGAGACAGGAAAATGAACAGTTTGATTCATTTTTCGTTTTCTATCTTACAGGGGTTTTGGTAGGAATAATTAGGCTGGGACTACTATTCTTATTTATTTATTTTACGTGTGTCATATACTGAGGCTAGAGACACGGCAAGGAATTACAAAATTACGAAAATTGAAAACAAGGGGGAAGAAAAAGAAGAAAATAAAGCGAAATTAACAAGGATTAACAAAATTATAATAAATTTAACAAATTAGAAGATTTTAGGAATTGAAATAATCGATTAAGTTTCTTCATCGCACAACAAATCCCTTAAATTGGATGGTATTCTGCACTGTTCCCGATAATAATCATCAATTAGGCATTTAATCAGTAGGTGTTCGACGCGGTTAATTGACAATCACATGTCTGGCACTGGGGCGTAAGCTCCTTATTTAATTAATATAAGTGTGTAAGACGAGCGGTACATAAGTTGTAGTCTGCATAACGTTACCTCCTGTTTTCTGCTTTCTCAGCTTGAGGAAAGCCATGGTTTCGTGGACGATTTTATGAAGCGTAATTTATTTTTTGTAGGTAAATTTTGCCAATCGTTATTCTTTTTCGCTTTTAAATAGTAGTAATTTAATCATAACAGGCCATTTAAAACTGTGTAACTATACTACAGTTTCACATGTATATAAAAATCAGAAATGGACGACTTTGCGTAAAAATGTGAACAATCATATGGTATAAATAAGTATAAATAACTGTAAAGAATTATAAACTGAGGTTAAATAAATTTGTTACGAAAGAAACTACGATTTTAATTATTACTCGAATAAAAATTAAGTTCATTTTTGTACTTCTTTTATTCCGACATGTTTTATTATGTGTAGTCAATTCCGATTGATTAGTGTGTCTTGTGTTTAAATTTCTAGCGTACAACATTCAATCAGTTTCATCTTGTATCTTATATTGTATTACTTTGTTGACTAAAAACGTTTTAAGAATGTGTCTAGTATTGGACAATCAAAAAGAGAAAAATTTAGCTACTTGGTTTTTTTGTATTGATCAATTTTTAAAAATTTATAATCTGTTTAAATAATGTAAATATTTTTTATAAGTCTGTAATCTTTTTACCTACGTCCTACGTCACTCGATCTTTTTCCTCACAATAAAAGTTATTTTTGACAATTCTATTTATTTATATATTTAATATTTTTACACAATTTTTCAGATCTTTATAAGTATTTACTTATACTTTGCTGTGAAAATCTGAATTGTTTAGAGTTACTCGTTTGAGTACATGTAACCGAATAAAGGCTAACTGACAATTCGTTGATTTTTTTTTTTTTTTTCTCGAAACGAATAGCTCTTGATATTATATCGAAAATCGAAAAACTGCTAGTTTTATTAATCGCTTTTAAAAATTTATTTTAAAAGCCACTAACACTGGCCCATTTTAAAATTGATTGATAGTTCTTAACTCTAGTTAAGTTGCTTTCGTAATTTATGTTTAAAAATTCAAATAGTTAAAATCTGTTAAAGTCGATGATATTTTGGGATTATAATTATAAATTTTCATTTCTTTATAGATTTTATATTAACATTTATGTTTTTTGTCAGTTTTTAATGTTTTATAAAAATAGGTACTCTTTGTTAATTTACTATTCTGCTTACGTTGTCACTATATTTCCAATTTGTACTAGAATTTAAGGATAACTCCAGTTTTTTATTATATTCCTTCAATAGAATAATCGGTTTATGATTGTATGTTTAATAGTACATATTAACAGTAATTTACGATTAAGTTTTCACTTTTATTCAGTTACAGTTGCGTGTAATTCTTATTAAGGAGCTTTTTTGTCATACAGCCACCAAAACCGGAAACCTATTTTGTTCTTTAGCTCAAAGGTGAAAGAATTAAAGCGCGCGATTTACGTAAATCGTGCTAAATAAAAAAACAAATAGATTTCGTATTTACTACAAAAATAAGAACCCAACTTATAAAATTAAATTAACAAGAAAAGATACATTAAATCGAAAATATTACGAACAAAGGGCTAAAAACCGGAAATATAATTGCAAGTGTTTTAAATAAGAAGAAACGATATAAACGTGAAGTAATAAAATCATCTGGCTAAATGGCTTATTGCCAGGGGAAATAAAAAATAAATAAAATCACCTTACTTTATTATTACGGGGATGAATCAGTTGTATTATGACAGTGGCGGATCTATGGGAAGGAAATAGTGACCCCCTCCAAGAACGAAAACTAGGATGAAAAAATTTATTACAACAAAGTATAGAAGATTTGTATAAATGTTACCTATGGATTTAATTATAACTAGGTAATATTTAATACTACTTTTTAGTAAAACTATTAATGTTGTGCTTTTATTCTATTTTAAATGAGCTGTCATCGATCTTTCGCCTTTTTTATTTAGTTTTAATTTTTATTTTGTAATTTTAATTTAAAATAGTTCAATGAGAAACATATATACCTGTAGTTGTATATATCTTTTTTACCCGCTCACAAACAAAGAATTCGGGTTAGATTGCTAACAAAAATAAAAAGAAGTAAAGTCCAATGAAAATGCTATCGTTCTATTATTTCTAGTAATTTTCAAATTCTAAACTACCATTTTTTAGGTATAATTTTATAATTTCGTTTTATTTTTCACCGCTAAAAATAAACAGAAGTTAAATTAAAAATTTTAATAATTATGTATTTGGCATTTCTTAAATCTACCATCTATCACATAAGATATCATGTAATTACATAATATCCCTCCCGAAAATGTCGCTCTGGATCCGCCCCTGATTATGTGATTCAATGTACATACTGGTAAATTTTTGTTATTTATTCTAAGTTCTGTTTTACATATTTTACACTTTGTTCTTATAACCATTTTGTTGTTAATCATTTAAACATTAAGTAATACGTCTAAATTCAACTTCTTTATAATTGACACTATGTTAGCTTCGAAATATATAAAATTCAGCACATCACTCAGTTATTTTTATAGTTCATAACTATATTTAAAATGATCATTATTTAAAAATTATTCCTGCTATTTGTTCCTTTTTATCAAAAATATTTCTGATCGGATTAAAATCCTAACCGACTTCTTTCCTTTTTATTTGTTTCTAGGTAAAGGTCATTGATTGACGAGCTCAAAAAAAGAAAAAGAAAATAACCGAGCTGTTTAATTAAATACAATGGCTCTAACGAAAAACCAATATTTTCAAATTATTGAATATTTTATTACTAAACCTCAATTTAAGTACTACCAAAGTTCATGTGAAAACTTTTTTGTATAAGAAAAATCTACATTTTGAATGTTAGTATCGTAACATAATACACTAAATTAGTAACACTGGACAAAACCCGCCAATCATTTGAAAATTTGCTAATGCGCAGAATTTTTAAGAGCTCTTCTAATGCTAATCAGTCAATTATACACAAATTAGTTGATTACGTCTATGTTAAACGAGT
The DNA here is from genome assembly GCA_039619475.1 of Icerya purchasi. Classification (NCBI taxonomy): domain Eukaryota; kingdom Metazoa; phylum Arthropoda; class Insecta; order Hemiptera; family Monophlebidae; genus Icerya; species Icerya purchasi. Next base: position 265,324,356 of record CM077115.1, on the reverse strand, counting down.
TTTGACCGTCCAATTTTTACTAGAGACCGTCATGATTTAATGTTTTTTTTTGATATTTAAAGGAAAGGGGATTCCAGAAAGTCCCGGAACCATTGACGCTGAATGGATATTGGTAAAAACTTCAACACGAAAGTTGGACTTGATTGATAGAATAAGTTCCAGTATAAAATAACAGATTGAGTTACTAAATCGATTCCTTCTTTCCTAATAACACTAGATTGACATCGAAACCTTACAAAGGTTGATAAAGAAAAAAAATTATGTATATTAATCGAAAGTTTCCAGCGGTGAAACGCCCGTATAAACATATAATCCGGTTCTGTGCGAACTCCACTTTAAAGTATGGATTTAATTCGCTGTTATGGGTGCTACAACAAAATTAAACGAGTAACATCGCCGCCCCTAACAAATGTTACTAGTACAAAAGTTATCACAGAGATGGAATCGTACGAGGACTGTAACGATTATCATTTCAGTTGTTGCATCTTAGTTCTTGTTCGTATTACCCCGATTAAATGTCTTAAATGAGCTGCAATCCTGAAGGTTCCTTAAAATCAAACAAACCGTTATTGCGGTAATCGCCGAAAGTGCACTATTATCTCTCTTAGTCCAAAGCCAGCAGTCCAAAATTCTCCGAACAATCGCAGCTGCCCCTAAATACATCTCTAACATGACCTTACACTCATATTTAAATATCCTCTTTGTTGGTGAAGTCTATACTACACAATATAACAAATTTTTTGAAAAATTGAAATTAAATCCGAATTCTTATATACATACAATGTACACTAGAACACTGTCGGGCAATCCTAAAAGGAGGTTTAAAAGAAGAAAATGGTGCCGTGACGCTCTTCCAATAACATAACAAATACAATTAGTGCGGAACGCATAATTAATATACATAATATTCATCTTATAACGCTATATGCCAGTATTATAACGGGCGTTAAAATACTGTTAATAACCTCTTTCAGGACTAGCAGGATTCTATGGGCCATACTTCACTGTATAGGCTGCCATGTTATCCTGCTGATTCTATGAAACACGCCTTATCAATAACATAAGTACAATTATTACTAAATAAATAATTCATATATATGTATATATATAAAAAATATTCATTTTATGAAGTCATACGTTATTACTCTAAAAGACACATACAGCTGGCGTTTAATAACTTATTAATATTCTCAAATTCTTCCTACTCTATGGGCCATACTTCACTGTATAGGTTGCCATGTTATCCCGCTGGTTTTATAAAACATGCTTATTATTATTTCCGACTTAATCCTTCATTGGAAGGATGGGTTGGCTATTATATGGTTAATAAATATAAGGAAGTGAGGTCAAAAGCACTGTTTATGGTTCTTGACGGTACAGTGAAAAAATAAATAAAAAGAAGAAAATCATCGCGTGTCTTTACTTTTTACATTAAAAAATTTTTCGTTATAATGTCCCCTTTAATTGAACGAATCATTTTTCAAATAATTAGTAAAAACCCTGTTTTTCCCTTATTCACTTCAACGCCTTCATTTTTTGCCTTAAGGAATTCTCCGTGTGAGTATAAACTAGTTTCAAATGGCTTATAGAACAGAAGATTTTCTATAAACGGCTGAATTACTTGCCGATGGAAAGCTCCTTTTAAATATTTCAAACAATCGTTGAGGATTCATAGGTAATAAATGGCATTGCTCAAAAACATGTATTGACCGAAATCTACTTTTGTATAGTAACGGGAATTACCGAATCTTAAAATTTAAATCGTTACATTACGCGCCACATTGTTAACATCAATAAGACAGGTCGTGATAACTTTATAAATAGGGGAATTAGGCGTTTAAGCGGACAATTACTATTCACCAAAAAATACTAGCCACGATTGGTTACAAACATTACAATTAAACACTGCTGGCAAGGCCGTATCTAAGGGTTTTTTTTTGGGTTAACCCCCCCCCCCCCCGGAAATGTCTGCGAAATAATAACTGCTTGAATTAAATGAACCGAAATTCAGATTTATTTATTTTCCATTTTTGACAAAAAGGGAAAAGAAAATTGAAATTTTTATAAATTCAATGGAAACGACTGTTTTTTATTTATTTTTATTGTAGTATTCAAATATTACATGTACAATAATTGACTGCGAGGCTTTAGTGTACTATTTATAAATAAATATATTTTATGATAACACACACACACACATATATATATATATATATATAATTATATAAATATTTTTGTAACCCCTCCGGCCCTGACTGCTGGAAATATTTGCAATTAAATTTACTCGATATTTAAAAACGTACGCAATTTAAAACTGTAGAGAAAATTTATTTTTAGATAAATATGAAAATTGAAAATCACACACGAATTAAGTAAATTTAAATGATCCGAAGGTACGAATATTAACTAGTATAAGGTGTTTAAAAATCTACGTAAGAAATCCAACACGGATGATGATATCATTAGACCTGTCTATGAAAAAACACAGATACAGCCAATAGGAAAACTACTGATCTATGAAGTACCTCAATTGTTAAAATTACCTAACAACATGTAGAGAATCATTTAAGAATTTATCTGGAACGTAATATTTTACACAAAAATCAGTTTGGTTTTAGAAAAGTCAAATTTGCTGTTTCTCTATTACGACTGTAAACGTATAAATAAGAGGCCAGCAAATAGAAAACAATTCTTAATCTTTTTTTTTTTTTTATAGATTTAATTAATGCTGTCGACGTTGTAAATCATTTCAAATTAGTATTGAATATGAATAAAGGATAAAACGAAATTACAAAGAAATGGTTTTTAGATTGTATACAAAATAGGAAAACTATTTTAATGAAATTCCGGGATTACAAATAAATTTGTTTTTCTGGTAACCTATCATCCCATCTTGGCTCAGTACAATAATATATTTGCATCATTTATGCATTTTCGGATTATACGGCTTTGGTCACCGAGCACAAGAGAATCGAAATCACCGAAAACTATTATAAAGAGATGTAAATACTTGTGTACACTGAGCAACTATTGCTCGACGAAAGAAATAGTACAAAAGTGCAGAAACTTCGACAACAAAATTTCAATCTATTTTTTATGCTAACTTAAAAATAAAGTTACTCAGAGTAACTCACCTAAAATCAATTGCAAAATTCAAATATTTCGGATCGAACTTGAATGTGGAAAACCCGTATTGATGAATTATTCATTAAAATAAGACAAGCTATTCCGAAATGAAATATAGAATAATTTAAATCTCTTACTTCGTAAAATTATTCTTTTATTTTTTAATTCTATATTTGTAAATTGAATTGTAAATTCAAGTATCAGGAGAAACATAAAAAAGAAAACGAAATAAAATAAACTACAATTATAATATGCTTTGGATCTTACCTCATTGGCGGAAGGCTAAAAATGGTTTTGCTTGGTTTATGGTAAAACAGTGTGAGTTATCACCAAAAATAATATTCTTTTATTAGAGATTTTACAAATATTACATAAAAAACTTTTCTAAATGCATAAAGATCGGATAACAAGAAATTCTAAAAATATATATTTCACCTGGCATAAAGGAATGAACATTGAATACGTTTATAAATATACTTACGAAACCGCTGCAAGTCATTCCAGAAAATATAGAAAAGAAAACTAAATTAAAATTGTGGAAGAGTAAAATAAAAATGTGGTTAATGGTGTAGTAGATCATAAACACAATTTTCGGAACTTGCAAATTTATTTATCCTTTTAATTATTTTAAGACTGCTAAATCCTTTTTCATCGCTTGCTACTAAATTTTAACTTTATTTTCACATACTTTCCTATCTGTGTATCTATTACACTGCATCATATTTATTTTCTTTTGAATGTTACAAAGATTGTTTATTTGTTTATAAAAATTAATCTTTATGAATAAATGATAATAAGCGCGTTGGACGCCCACAAACGAGCGGTATTGCGTGGGCATACAACTTGTTTTAAAAAAATTTCTTATTTTCGTTTAGACCTCCCAACCAATCCCCCTCTTTTTTTTTACATTGACAATTTCCGTTTGTTTTAGTATTGAATATAAGCTAGTCTGCGATGGCTTATTTGACAGAAAGATTTTAATGCGATTATATTAAAAAAAACAAAAAAATACTGTTATATTACATGCGGTAGACGATTATATTGTTTTAAAATTTGAAGTATGTTTTTATTGAAAATTAAAATTTTCAATATTATGTATTCTTAATGGTCAGCCATATCTGATTATTATTGCTTCATTTAATTAATTATTGCGCGTTTGTTCAGTCCAAAAAGAAATTAAAACATGAAATCCGGCTCCCTTCAAATCTATTTTTATTTAGATGGAAGTCTTTTGGTTATAATATATAATTGTTGACTTCATTCCCATCTTAGCCCTTATATCTCGCTGTCTCAGTTATTTTTCGTCCCATATAATTTCCAGAAATAATCTCCCTTACTTTTCCTTTAATTATTTTGCTCCCCCCCCCCAGTATATTTTCTTTCTAATTCTTCCAGGTATATTCCTCAGGCGATTATTAAACAGGAATTTCACAGCATTATCGGTTCCCTCTTTCCTTCTCATGTACTCATCTTTACTGATAGTTCTAGGGGGCCTAGTGGTGTCGGGGATTCCTTTATTATCCCCGTTTTTAATTTTTCGAATCCTTTCGTCTTCCTCCTTTCTGTTCTATTTTCACAAATGAATTAATGACTATCCTACGTGGAATTATTTATATCTCCTCCAATCGTAACCTTTCCCACTATCTGATAATATCTGACTCCATGAGTGCTCCTTCAGGCTATCAGTTTACCTCTTCCCCCTCCCTCAACAGACTTCATCATTCTTTGTATACGATTTCTCATACACAATCTTTCCTTTCATCACTCTATCCGCGTTGATCTGCTTTGGGTCCCTGGTCATAGAGGCATCGAGGGTAACAAAATGGCGGATGCTTTGGCTCAGGCTGCTGCCCACTCCCGCTTTTACTTTAAAAAGATCTCTAGTACTAATCTTTTGCCCTTAAATAAGAAATTTCACTTTAAATTTTGGTCGAATATATACCCTTCTTCTTTTACCAATGATAGTTCCTTTTACCTTTCAATTCAACCTAACCTTCCTACTAATTCTTGGTTTTCAGAATTCCCTTCTCTTCCACGTTCTGTTATTGCCCCTATTATTCGCCTACGCTTCAGTCATACTCTATTGTCCGCTTCCCGTTTTCGCCTCTCTTCGGTTTCCTCTCCGTATTGTCTAATCACATTTTCTTTGAGTGTTCTGCTCTTTCTGCGGAACGCTCTTCCCTTTATTTACTGCTTTAAAAATCAAGGCTTCCTGCTCCCTACTGTGCTTCCCACATTCTGTCTATTCCGTTTTAGTCTGTTGTTCCTGCCATTGGTTCCTTTATTTCAGCCATTTCCGATCGAATTAAGTTCTAATTGGTTAACTCTTCTTCCTAGTTTCTCGGTGAGGTCCCTGGTTGATAAGCCCAAAAAAAAAAAAAATTATAGAATAATTTCGAAAAAAAAATAAAAAGCCGTTTTTAACAAGAGAAGGATCAATTTTCTATGCCAAAAAAATCTACTGAGGGAAATTGCCACTTTTTTAACGTTGTACTATTTAAAAAATTTTGAACTAAAAATATGTCACTTTTGTGTCGGACTCTTATTCTTGAGAAATTCTGAGTAGTGCAAGCGTGAAAAGAGTTTGCAATACACGGGGTGGTAATGAGTGGATAATTGGTAAACAGATAAAATGCATGCGTAATTTTTACACGAATCACGTAGGCATTCAGAGTGATAATATTTCCGATTTCGAAGGGATGTTAAATTATTGGAATGAGTGTTTCCCTTCGATCGGAAAACAGTTGATTAGCGAGATTGGGCGAACCATTTGAAATTTTTATCAAAGGAAGATTTTACCATTACGAAAGAAACTGAAAACAAATTTAAGTTTAATGAGATTAGATAACGACAGTGTGCCGATTTTGGATCGATCACTATTGCGTAGGCCGCTCATCTAATTGGATTTAATGGAAGTTAAACGTTGTTCTGAATGTGAATTAAAAAGTATCGTCGTGTTATTTGGCATTCCGGTTAAACGTTTTTAATTAGCCGGCTCTGCCGATTATACAACAGGTGTTACATAGTGGAAAATCTCCGTTGTCTGTAGAATGTAGAAAATTTAAAAGCTTTTTGTAAAATCCTGAATTATAAAATTGTAAGAAATTAAAATTGGATACGAATAACTTGGCAATTAACGGCGACGCTAACAAAAACTGAAAGCGATAACAAACGACCGAAAGGAGTATTAAGAGAGGGAATATAAAGATGAAATTGTTCAAATTGCTAACGACTGAGCTAATTTTATACGTCACCAGTCAAAGGAAGAAGCACAAAAGAGGAAAAATACTCATCGTTAGACGACTGATTGAAAAGTTCCACGACTATATTAGCTTTACTGCGCAGACTATTATTCCGAAGCGTCTGATTGGGTAGCAAATTTACGACAAATTTTAATAGAAATGGTCGACGCTCTATAATGTCTGTATAATTTTATTATACTAATTGGTAGTTCGCTTTATTTCGCTTTTAACGCCATCGATTAATTCTAGCAACCGTTCCTTACTTCGGACGGAATTTATAGCGATTACTATTTACTCTGGCCATCCGTTTCCTGTCAAACCGCGCATTCCCTGCTGTAGATTTCATCAGCATATTCGGCTTTCGGCCGTTCAGCTACCCATTCCTGTTATTGCTCCAGATTCATCTTACTTTCGGCTCTTCGCATAGATCATATTAATAGCGGCAGCATTATGAAGTGATATTTCTTCTGTTTTTACCGTATGAAGTGATATTTTTGTATACGAATCGATAGAATTTTTTTTTTTTATTCAAAATTGGATTCGTCTACTATTTAACGTGGTCCCGTACGCTTATCAATTTAGTCACCCGGACCGGATTGCCCTTGCAGTCAAAACTTATATATATATATTAAAAATAAGTGAGAACGGGGAATGAATATTTTTGTGGTAGAGTAAATTTTGTGGTGTGCACAAGTGAAGATTGAGAAGCGTTTTAAAAAAGCTATTAAATTTTCTTTTCTTTTTAATGAGAAATATCTAAATATCATGAACATGTTTTTTGGTTTTAAACTGGTCTTCCGCATTATTAGTGGATTAGTTCAGATGTAGACACACAAACGCTTTATTCATCGAGTATTTCAATTTGCATCGTTTTTTGCCTTAAAAAATTTAGTTTGACCCGTAGCCATAAAACATAAAAACATCAAAACTTGAAAGCATAAAAATATTATACAGATGAGGGAAAACTAGAATTTAACAGGCCAAGGAGTGTATATTAGTTATTCGCATTGCTGTTTGCAATAGTTACAGCGAGTATACCATGCAATTCATTTTGGAAAGAATAGAATGGCGTTATAGGCGATAGGAAAAAAACAAATCTCAGATTACCGATGATGCCTACTTGCATGCAGTCAATAGAAGGGAAAATTTGAAAAAATAGAAAAAAAAATAACCTAAAAGATGTATGTAACTACGGTCTTGAAATAAGTAAAAATAGAAATCACGCTGCCCGGACTGAGGAAATAGCCTAGCGCAAGAAGAAAAAGTACCGGAAGCGAATAGCTGGAGAAAAATACATTTCCGTAGCTTCATCACTGGTTGAGAGCACTGGTAATTTAGACGCAGAATGAGTTAGTCAGCGTAGCAATAACGGAGCACTCTCAGCACTTAGATATGTAACAAAACACGTACTTCGAATATCTCGGATCAAAAAGTATGTCGATTTAATGTAAAAATAATTTAAATAGCCTATCACGATGAAAAACGTGCTGAAATGATTGAATAATAAAATAAAATATGTCGTGACGCAAGGGAAGTCGACATACATATGCAGAGATATTAGTAAAACAAAAAACCTTTACAAAATCGTAAGATAATAGGACGATAGGAATTACTCGGGTCAAAAATAACATTGGTCTGCAACGAAATCCTCCTTTAAATAAAAATACGTTGAATATGACGAGTTTAACGCACTGAATCCAGATTTGCTTTCCATTTTTTACTATCACGTATATCATCATCATTATATCCTCAACCATTCGGTTGGTGGACAACCTATTCGCACATTTTAGATGTACAGATATAGGTTGTATACTAAGCAATTATTATATATGCAACACAGATGTACACATGCAAGACTACATTCGGAACTGATAGTAGCCGCTTGTTATCGCGCTACCAGTGCAGTCCCGTGTGGGTCTGCTGTGTACTGACCCAGCGCGCATATGATGTTGAACGTGGTGGTTTGCTATTGCCTTCCACGATCACTTATATATTTATTTAAAATGTTTTTTTTTAATAGCTCAAAATTATATATATTTTTTCTGTCGTTCTTGCATTAACAGTGCTCTATTCCGTTCAGATCGTATTTGTACACACAAAAACGACATTCGCACTGATAGAAAGAGAGAGAACGATATGAGAGACGCTTATCCTACATTTAGTCAGTCGAGTATTCCCTTTACTTCTTCATCATTATATACAGACTTAACAAAACCTCGTCTTCTTATGCGATCTGATTTGAATGACCTTGTTTGCGATTCAGGACTCTCAAAATCGAAGGCACAACTTCTCAGATCAAAATTACAACAATGGAATTTGTCACATAAAAATACGAAGGTCTCATATTTTCGTAACAGACAAGAAGATTTTATGAGTTATTTCATCGGTATTTTGTAATGATGCTAAAGGACTTCTACAAGAAATGGATTTTCCCAAAGGATCGGAGGAATGACGACTTTTTATTGATTCGTCCAAAATCAGTTTAAAAGCTGTATTACTTCACAATGGCAATAAATATCCTTCAATTCCTCCCTACAGCACATACAACAAACATGAAAGAAAATTATGGAAATCTGGAGTTGTTATTGGAAAAAATTCAATATTCACAGTACACGTGGAACATCTGTGCTAATCTAACGGTTGAAGCAATGTAAACTGAATTACAAGGAGGATATACAAAATTTTGTTGTTTTTTATGCGAGTGGGATAGTCGCGCAAGAGGTAAGCACTACGTAATGAAAAATTTGCCGAAAAAAGCGAGTCTGATGTCTGGAGTCAAGCATGTAAAAGAAGAACCTTTAGTTCAAAGTGAAAAATTTTTTTTACCGCCACTCCGTGTAAAGCTGAGTCTTACGAAATTTTTTTTAAAAGCCCTGAAAAGGAATGGTGAAAGCTTTCAATACCTCAAAACTAAATTCCATCGAATCAGCAACGCGAAATTGAAAGAAGGAATCTTTGTAAGTCCCCAAATACATATGAAGGACTCACATTTTATAAGTACGTTAAATAAAGTTGAAAAAAGAGCATGGACCGTTTTCGTAGAAGTGTGTCATAATTTTCTTAGGAACAAAAAAAAAATGCAAACTACCAAGAAATCATCCAAGAACTTCTTTCTGCATATAAAGCTCTGAAATGCAACATGACCCTTAAAATTCATTTTTTAGACTCTCACTTAGAGTTCTTCGCCGCAAATCTTGGAGCAGTATCAGATGAACACGGTGAAAGGTTTTATCAAGACGACATATTGCACACAAAGAGGCGCTACAATGGGAAATAGTCAGAAGCAATGCTTGCCGATTTTTGTTGGTCGAGTCGTCGGGAAAATCCAATAGAAAATATGAAAAGGAAGAAAACTACAAAGTGAAATACTATTAACAGCAAGTAATTAGATTATCTGATGGTTTCTGATGTTTTGTAACAAATTTTATCTAATATTGTATCAGTTATAAAATACATAATTTAAATTTGAAGCAAAAAAAAAAGAGTTTTATTGAAAACTTCCATTAAAAAAAGTGTATACGTGATTTGTAATTTTTTATACTATACATATTTCTATTCAAAAATATCAAATTTGTGATAATTATGCATAAAAATCAGAAGGAGAGAAAAAAATGTTTTTTTTGCAGACCAGTGTAAGCGGTTTTTTTTTTTTTTTTTTCTTTGGGCACGTCAACTCAGGACATTTACCCAGCACAAAGGACTAACAAATAATGAAACGTAGGAACTTGAAAGTTAAATCAGAAAGCGATTAGAAACAGAAGAAATAAAGATAGTCAATATAGGAACAACAGAAAGAGAAGGAAGAGCAAGAATGCAGTGGGCACAGTAAGGGGTCGGGAGGCCAAGGCCAAGCAAATTAGAATAAAGGACTGCGCGTTCTGAGGAGCTAGATGAACATTCGAATAGGAGGTGATTTACATCACAGGTCAAATTTAAGATAGGAGGATGGAAGGGACACAAGGGAGACTGAACAATATTAAAACGAAAGAGGGAAGCAGGAAGCAGACTGTGATTAAAGCGAAGGCGAATTATGGAAGAAATAACAGAACGGCTGATGCAGGGAAAATTATTAAACCAGGAAGAAGTGGGCGGAGAGGGTTGCATAGCAAGGTAAAAAGAGTTAGGATTGGAGAAAAGAGACGGATAAGGAGTTAATCATGATGTCCCTACGGTGATAACTAAGAAAAAGAATAAAAAATTCAAAGGTTGGTAATAGCTGATACCATAATTATCGAAAAACAGCTGAACTGGAAAGAATAATGTGCAGATCAAAAATACGCTAATCATCCAATGGTAATTTAGTAATATCGGTTGAGAGAAAAATGAATTATTATTATTCACTGAATGAGTCCTTATGTATGGAATGACAGACATTAGGATTTACCGAGCTGAGCCAGGAAAAGAGTGGCGAAAAGGGAAGTGCGGGCTTAGGCTTCCTACTCCTTACTGTACTTGTTATATCCGGTCTTTCCCTTCCCAAATTAATTATTCTCGTTATATTGATTACTTTATATCAAAGATTTCTGATCGGATTAAAATATAACCGACTTCTTTCGTTTCTATTTGTTTCTGGGTGAAGGTCCTTAGTCGAAGAGCCCAAGAGGTTTACATAAAAAAAAAAAAAGTGCGTCGTTAAAATAACGTACTGTGTTTTACGTAATACGGTTATTCGATGGAGTCGAAGCTGCTACAAGAACTTTTAAATTTGTTCGAGATATGGAATGTTGATTTTCCAGTTTCTTTGAACAATGATGGTTCAAAAAAAGAAAATAAATAGTTGGAAAAAAAGGAAAAGAATCGCGTTCGGCATTAATAATTTTTTTTGTACCGTGTTCAAAACGATCACCAAAAAATTGGATAATTTAACCTTTTAAACTTGAAGCAGGGAGTATCATAGAATTAATCGATATTAATTTTAAAAGAAGGTAGGCCTATCAGCGATCTTTCAACTGGAAGAAAATGAAAACGATCCGTCGGGAAAAATTTAATTGAAAAAAAGTATCAAATATGTACATTACCTCAGTGTATTTGAATATGCTGCACGTGTATACGGTTCCTCTTCCGCTCTTTTCAATGTCTACGCGGTTGCCCATCACCTAAATAATTAGCATGCAATTACCTCTGTGCTATAAATCGATACATTTAAATTACGCCTGAACTTGTACACGAAGACCGAATTGTTTATCGCACAAAATGAAAATACTTTAAATGATTAATTACGATTTAATTCGGAATAATTTCGGGAATTCAGACATTTAAAACTACCTTTTTTTTTTCCACTGGTAGATAGCTGAGATAAAAAATCGCTCTAATAATAATTTCTTATTTTTATGGTAACAAACCATTGTGTAGAAAGGAAAAAAATGCAATTCAAAAATTCAGAGATATTTCATATTCTAACATTTTTTTTTCTTTTTTTGTTTCCATCGTTCTTTTAAGGTACAAATCTATTTTTGTTTTGTTTGGGGGGGGGGGGGGGGTACCGAACAACCTTGAACGAAATATTCAGGAAAAAACAAAAAATTGAAACTAACCACGATGCGGCCGTAGGCAGCTAAAAACTTTTTGTCTCGTTCGATATCCAATTTTGATAAAATTTCTAAAATAATGTCAAATCCCGAAGTCTTGGCCTTGTATAGCGCGTCTAGCAAGTACGTTTCGTCTCTGAAAAAGAAAAAAAAAAACTGTAAACATAGCCGATAAATTTTTAACGATACAAGTCTAATAATGGATTTTTGTCGAACACGAAAATCAATTAAATACGTTAAAAATGGGTGGAGGGCGGCAGTTTAAAAGACAGGAGAAAAGATAATTCGGAATGATCTTTACACCGGTAAAGATGCTCTGCTGGAAAATGAACATTTCTGGCGGTGTAGGAAGATTAATGAAAGTCACCGGGTGATATTATTTAGAAATCGATAAATTCTTCGATTTTTATAACTGACGAGGAAGAAAGAATTTAAACTCTTCTGATTATAATTAAAACAACGATAATGTTAGTTCAATTGATGTAATTCATAGTTTGAAATTTATAAACGTATTTTTAAACTATGATCATAACCAATACCCTTGTACAATCGACAAAAGTGTATCGCTTATGTTGCTGTCATCATTATCAGTCCGCGAAAACCATTTTTATCGAAAGAATATAACGAGAAAACCTATTATAATAATTTTCGTTTTTTTTTCTTCTAGGAGTTCCATATTTTTAGGAGCTAGATTTTTTCAACGAGTCTGGTTGTAATAGGAGGAGAGGTCCGCAACCTAACTTCCTATTTCTCGATTTATTCGCCGGAGAATGTACGGACAATTGCTGGTATCTTTTCACATCATTAGTCAAGTCAGACTGATCCGACTGAGTCGATTGAGTGTACATTTGACGCGTCTACTTTCACGCCGAATTAGTTAAATCCAAGACTTTTCAGATCTGCCCAATTTATCAATTTCAACGTGGTGAATTTTCCATTTAGTCGCATTCTCATTTGATACTCTGTACTTACCAATATTGTATTTTATACAGGTTTTCTTTTTTTTCTTTTTCTTTTGTACTCGTTGTTTCATTATTATTACACATTTACATCTGTATAAGCATTCGTTTGAAAAGTTAAATGAATTTGGGAAAGTTAATTTACTTAGTCGAATAAAATGGGGCATATGGAATTCGTGAAACGTGAAAAACTGAAATAAGGATCGCACCAGAAACGTTTTGCAAAAATAATTTCGTTTTTAATAAAATTAATTCTGTAATAACAACAAAGTTAAAAACAATCATACAGTTCACTGAATTTATTTTCCGAATTTTCCCGAAATAATTTGGAAGTTATATCAACGCAACGTTATAATTTTAATACGAAATGTGAAATGATAATTGCAACTTGCAAATCCACACACCTTTCAAACAGTGTTACCGATGAAATTTGTTCAATCATTACAACTGATAATTAAGTGGAATAAATTTTTTCAGCAACAATATTATATTTACCGCAAAAAAAACCGCTAATTATATTTCGACTGAAACTGTTTTTTTGTAATTCGTATTGATTTTTTTCTTTTGCATTTCTCTCAATTATATTTAATGTTGCAAAATAAATTGATTAAATAATAATCAATTTTTTTGTTCGGATTGTCTGATAAATATAAAAATAAATGATGAAAGTAGGCACAAAAAATTTTTTTTGGAGTTATTAGATGTATCCGTAATTTATTTTTTCGTCGAATTTGTAGTCCTCTATAAATCGATAACGTTCACAATTACTTTTCTTCACAACTGATAAAAATCATACTTAAATTGAAAATTTGACTATCCGAAAATGACTTAAAGCGAATGAGATTTAGTCCACTTGACCGAAATTTGTTGCAAAACCAGCCTTAAAGTTCTTCAATCGTTGAAAAGTAGAAATGAGCTCAGCTAGTGCTTCGGATTCTCCAAACGTCCACAGAATGTTCACTTCATCCATTTTATCAGCAACTATTCCACAGGACTTTTTTATCAGCAACTATTCCACAGGACTTTTTTATCAGCAACTATTCCACAGGACTTTTTTATCAGCAACTATTCCACAGGACTTTTTTATCAGCAACTATTCCACGGAATTTTCACTTCATTTATTTTATCAGAAATTATTCCACAGAAATTTCACTCATCCATTTTATCAGTAACTTTTTTAATAGTCAGTCCTCCCTTTTATCGATTACTTCGCAGATCAAGTTACTTATTACGAGGGAAATTTATTTTAATATTTTTGACATTTACCAATCGAAAAATAACTTTTTTCCATAGTAACGATCATTCAACTCCAAAACAGTTTACGATGTTTCTTTAAATAAAATATTTTTTTATGAATTCGAAATTTATGCTGAACAGACTGGGGAACATTCATTATTTTTGTGTTCATTAACTACGGTATCAACCCGGCGCTGATGAAATTTTTCTATATTTTCAATATGCTACGGCATCGCGATTCGAACCAGGTCCCACCTGAATGAACATCGCTGCCTAACCAACTACACGACGGTACTGATTGTTCCATTCGTTGAAACAACAATGATGTCAAAAAAAAAGCGGCACTTATATGTTTTTTTAATTCCTTATTTTTTTTTTTTTTTTTTTTACATTATCCGGTTAAAAAATAAAGAAATTAGCAATTACCGATGAAGCACCGTGTAATCAGCACCATTTGCTCTCATAAGTTCGCCAAATTCTTCATTTCCTACAGTTGCTACTACGATTGCGCCTAAATATAAAATATTGAAATAAAAGTTATTTTATTATTTCCGGAAACATTTAAATACGCACAAATATATATATATATATAATTTAATTTAGAATTTAATCCCCCTCCGGGGGGTACTTCGTACCTTCCGGGAACTGAAGCTCTAACCGAACCGGGGCGCGTCCACAGGCTGCGGATTGTGGAATGCTCTAGATATAGAGGCTAGCTGCGAATAAGTCCAGAACGCTCAACTGGACAAATAAGCAGTCGCGGACTAAAGATCGACTACTGGTAGAAAGTCTCATTTGCAGACGATTCCGTAGCGACAGGACATATAGGGCTGGAGGATGTGGAGAGACGATGCAGGGACTGGTCTACTAAAACTTCAACAGTATCCGTCGAATGCCCTAGTCCTGGCGAGCCGAGACCGCCATAAGTCTCGCCCCGCTGTCTCCCTAATAGCAACGGGTAGGACAGACTCTTTAACATTGCTGTGCAACTGTCCTAGAAGAATGGATACTCCAAAAATAAACCACTCTCCCATTAGCATCTTGAGCAAATGCGGGGGAGTTCCTCCTTCCCTTTTCCTTCTTCTATTTCCAAAACTTCCGAATGTTCTTTCCTCCATAACCCTCTTCTCAAGTTTAATCCTATTCCTACCTCTCGAGCAGCGTGAGCCATGCATTTCCACCGGTCGTCTTCCTTATGGATGCCATCGGATTCTGGTGTGTTTGGAGCTGGATGTGGTTATGGTTGTGCACTCATCTCCACATTACCAAATTCCCGCACAGACTATGCATTTCATCCAAAATCTTCCTAAAATCATCCTAAAAACCTTCCCATTGACCTTCCTAAAATTTTCCCACTTTGTTTACCTTTACCTTCTTTCCCATAGTTTTTTCCTTTCTCTTATGTGATCAAAGTACTGTAGCGAGAGAGCGCGGTGACGAGAACAGGTGCGAATTCACTAAAAGTTCTTAGTCGTAGCTCTACATGCAGGCAGCAGAATCCTCTGGTCGTTAATGTCCTGGAGACAAGATATGGAGAACTTGTTACTGGTAAAAGGAAGGAAGCAATACCTCGAAGACGATTTAAAGACCAAATCACAGAATTGATGAAATTTTCCCAGATTGGAAACAATTGGGAAGCCTTAGCTACAGAAAGAAAGCATTGGAGAGATTTATGTTGATATAATTCTGGAAAATAGAAAAAATGCGATCAGGTCACGTCTAAGATCGGTACAAACACCAGCAACATGTACCATTTGCGGTCTTGTCTGCAGAACAAGAATATGACTGGTCTCGCACATGAGAACACACTCCTAGTATGAAATGCAAACTCGGACACGTGTGTCTGTCTAATAATAATAATAGAATTTAATTAATTCGAAATTAATTTTTTATGCATAATCAATTTAAACGCACAAAATGTAAGAGACTTAAAATAAAACGGATCAGAGGATAGATTGAAGATAAAAAATTTTAAACGATTCTAATTATATAGCAAGTATTTACATAATACTATTACATTTAAAATTATACATATATATGTATATATATATCAGTGACGGATTCACGGTGGATGATCGGGGACCCCCCCCCCAACGAACCAAAGCTTGTATGAAAAAATTTGTTATAACAGAGAAACTTAATTTATGCTATAAAAGATTTGTATAAATTTTAATTATAACTAATTTTTAATACTATTTTCTAGTAAAACTATTATTGTTTCTTTTTTATTGTATTTTAAACACAGCTGTCGTCGAGCTTTAGCCTTTCTTATTTATTTTTAATTTTTATTTTGTAATTTTAATTAAAAATAGTTCAATGAGAAATATATGTATTTTTTTTACTCGCTCATGAACAAAGAATTTGGATCGGATTACTAACAAAAATAAAAAAGAAGTAAAGTGTTTAATAAGAAATACTATCTTTCTTACTATTTCTAAACTACCATATTTAAGGTATAATTTTATAATTTCGTTCTATTTTTCATCTAAAAATAAAACAAAATTTAAATTAAATTGTAACAACTATGTATTTTTAAAACATTTTTAAATTCCTATAGAGGTGGTCGCTTTTGATTTTCTTTATGAAACAAAGGGTATTTCTCAAATCTACTACCTACAATAAAAGATTTTACGAAATTATATAATCCCCTCCCCCCAGTGTCATTCTGATCTGTCCCTGATATATATATATATATATATATATATATATATATATATATATATATATACACACGTACGTGTACATATTATTATGAAAAAATTTCGGCTAGTTTTTAATTATATATTTCTTAATACCTTATACCAATTTGTCTGTCATGGCCGATCGCTGAAAAATACAGTTACTAGGCGAATAAGCGATATAAATATATTAACAATAAAATATTATTAATTTAATAAAATCGTACGTATCAATGCCGGATACGGGGTTGCGCAGTGCGTTATGGAGATCAATCTTGATATTTTGACAACGAAAAAGGAATATTTGTATTTCTAAAAACTACGTTCGTGGTTTACATGATTCCTTTTTTTACACGAAAATGAAACTATAAAACCGAAAATAGTACTTTTTTCTTCGGCAGTTATTCTTCCAGGTAAAAGGTAAGCGTCGATATTTTTTTTGAGGACTTCGAAGATTGATCAGCAATCGACTGTTTACCTTCGTCAATTTTTAACCTTCCATTCGCGGCAATCAAAGTCCGCCATTTCTGATTTTTTTACTGATACATTTTTTTTCATCGATAAACGATGGTCCACCTCTCTCAGCCGACCGCAGGATCATAACCATATGCCCTCTCACACACACTCTGTGGAACATTTTTTTTTTTATTTTGTTTTTCTATTTCACAATGTAACCGAAACACATTACAATATACATACATCGACTCCAATTTTACGTTTTTAACATCTTGAACGAATAACGTATATTTATCTAAATATGGAAAATCACACGATATGCCCGATGTACATGATTAAAAATAGATCAAATAAATCAAAACGAATAATGTACATAGTTCTAAAGTTTTAAGGGAGTATTTAAGAATGTCGACGGAACCTGTTGCTGGCGAAAACTGGTTCAGCAGCAGTACAAATTACTATCAACGGGGAGAGGCCAAACGTTTTTGATAAAAAAAGAAGAATAGTCCTGATATGGAGTAGTCACTGTACTTACATAATAGCAGATCAGCGCTATTTATATGTAAAGGGTCTGGCGCTTAAGTTTTGGCTTAAAAAACAAATACGGATTGAATTACTGCGTCTTACACGGAGTTATACCAGTGCACATCAGTTTGCTGCAGCAACGCATTTAAGCCAACCGATTGTGAATGATATTGATTGTTTGCGGAACAGGTCTTGAACGTCGTTCGAATCAGGCTACCACCGAAGTGGATTTACGGCCAGTCAACAATTATTGGTCGTTAGTTCTCGAAAATTAATTCGGTCATTTTAGCTGTCGACTGATATCGGAAAGTTTTTACAAAACGAGAAAAAGAATATAATTTCAAAAAACCATTTATAATAATAATAAGAGTAATAAACGAAAGGTAACAAAGTAAATCTCGTAAAACTTTCAGCGCTACAGCTGCGAAGATAAATTTGCGGCATCCAAATTGACTAGACTTCGTTTGCATTTACGACTTTTTTTAATTTCTTTAATTAATTAAAGGACAAATATTAGAAAATTTCCGCATACTTAACTAACCAGCATCTTTGGCCATCTGACAAGCAGCTGTACCTATCGTTCCGCTAGCTCCATGTATGAGAACGGTATCGCCTTTTTGAATATGAGCTCTATCAACAAATTAGCTTTAAAATCACATTTTATTAAGATAACTGGAACTAGTTAAATTCGTTACAAATTAATTTCATGCAATGTAAACAAACAACAAGTTAACCATAGGGGTTAGTCTACCCTGTAAGTAGCAATATCAGAAATATTCATGAAAAATAAAAGGCCCCATCGCATTCTGTATTAAGTAAAACTAAAAAGATGTGTCGAGGTTTAAACGGTTTATTTTAATCGTGATTCTAAACGTACGTTTTGATAAGAAGATTTTTTTTCTTTTTCATTTTTTTCCCTCCGTGGCTTAGAGACTTCGGATTTGGTTAAAATTTGATGGATTTTTGGCTTGTCATAGGAATTATATGAATATCCAATTTATCAGTGTACATAGATATCAGTTAATCTATAACGTCGCATTCTAAAATTCCAGTTACATTATAGTACTTACAAGGAAAGGTTCCCTACCCGATCTCACCGATTTTAATGAAATTGATATATGTTGTAGAACACAGAAAAAATAAAAGACCCGTGTTTTTTTATATCTGCTAATAAACATATTAAGGGGGTGAAAACTACCTCCTTAGTTAGCCAAAACAAAGAAAAAAGTTTTTTTCTAAATATCTCGACTAACACTTAATATTTTTTTGGTAAAACGAAATGGAGATTACTCCTTTCGGAAAAGTAAGTAATTCATGATGATTTGAACAATAAGGGATGCATCCCCTATTTTATAGAGGTTGAAACCCCGTATTTAATTTATTATTTTAGTGATAAAAAATAGTAAAAAACCTAAAAAAAAAAAAATATTTAACTAATAAAATGTGATAAAATGAAGTTGACCTGTTTCGGTATTTTCGATAATTTCACCCCTAAACCTAAAAGGGTAAATCACCTCTAACATAGAAAAATCAAAAACATTAATTTCAAGCGATCAGATTTTGAATTAAATTCGTATACAGGGGTTTTTATCAAGGTCGCTGATTATGAATCTGATATTTTTTTTTTTTTTTTTTTTTTATAAAGTGACAAACCAGAAAATGCACGCAAACATTTATAATTCACATTTAAAGTAGTATAAAAATATTTTTTTATTTTATCTCATTGCAAGTGTACATCATATTATTCAACGAAATTTCGACAGTAATGGTAGACTTCAATAGAACTGTTTAAAACACAATGATTTTTTGCACCAACCACAACGTACAATAGCGGAATTTGTGCACCCTTCTATTTCCTAATGCGTATTACAAGAATCTCCAGAACTAAAATCTACAGAATTTTCAAATTTATCCGATCTTTCGTCTACACAACCACTCTTATACTAGGAATATTTAAAAAGATCTCTTCGTATCTTGGTGAAGACAATTGGTCGTAAACCGATGATTGAAGTTTAACTATATTACTTCTAATATATGTAAATTTAAATCACAATTCATCAAAATTAAATCATCAAATAATTTCCGAACATAACTTTTCCAAATCCGGAATCCAAAAACATCAATTGGTTGAATTTTTTCTGTCGTTACAGTAGGAATTTTCTTCAGTATAACAATTTTATTGTCTGACATTATTTCTTCTACAACTTTATCACAATGACCACTCCAAGAGTCAAGTAATAGTAAGGACCTCTGCATTCGGTAAAAATATTTTTTCCAACCAAAATTTTAAAGTGATCTGCAAAGAAAAAATGTACTCTTTAACTAATGTAATTCGCAGAATAATATGACAATTCTTGTAAACTTACTTACTAGATGTTAATTTTCCAGATTTGGATACCTCCAAGTACTGTACGTTTTCCGGTCTAAATAAATTTTGTTCTACAATAGGGCCAAATTGACCCCACTTGTATCTTTCAAAACAAGAAATAGCGGTGACAGTGGCGATTGGAGCCAAAGATCATTATGTTTCAAACACTTCTACGAAGATTACCATTATTGTCGTAGTTTCGTGAATAATACTTGCAGTGATATATAGAATAAAAATAATTTTTATACAAAGAAAAAAGAAAAAAAATATCAGACTCATAAGCAGCGAACTCGAAAACTCCTGTATACGAATTGAATTAAAAATCAAATCGCTTGAAATTCTTGTTTTTGGTTTTTTCTATGTTAGGGGTGGTTTACCCCTTTAGGGGTGAAATTATCTATAATACCGAAACAGGTTAATTTTAGTTTTTCATTTTATTAATTAAGACGTTTTTGTTTAGATTTTTTTGCCATTTTTTTATCACTAAAATAAATTAAATACGGGGTCCCTATAAAATAAGGGGTGCATCCCTTATTGTTCAAATCATCATGAATTACTTACTTTTCCGGAAGGAGTAATCTCCATTTCGTTTTACCAAAAAAATATTAAGTGTTAGTCGAGATATTTAGAAAAAAACTTTTTTCTTTGTTTTGGCTAACTATGGGGGTAATTTTCATCCCCTTAATATGTTTATTAGCAGATATAAAAAAACCCAGGTCTTTTATTTTTTTGTGTTCTACAACATATATCAATTTCATTAAAATCGGTGAGATCGGGTTGGAAACTTTTGGAGGGGCTCGTCAACCAAGGACCTTTACCCAGAAACAAAAGGTAAGGAAAGAAGTCGGTTATATTTTAATCCGATCAGAAATTTTATCTAAAAAGGAACAAATAACAGGAATAATTAGTGGGGAAGGAAAGGACAGGATATAGGAAGCACAATATAGAGTAGGAAGTCTAAGCTTCAGCAAATAAGAATACAAGGCAGAACGCTCCACAGAAAAAGATAAACACTGTGGAAGAACACATGATGGGCGTCGCAAATAACTGCATAATCCGAATGGAGACGACAGCGCGGAGAAGAAATCAAGGAGAAACGAAATTTAGATAATGGCAGCAAAGAATGGCCAAAGCGCATACGAACAATGGAAACAACATCAGACCGTCGAAGGGAGGGATGCAAAAGGAACCATGAATATGCAGGAAGAGTAATTTAACTGACAGATGAAATGAATAATTATTAGAAAAAGAGGAAACATAGGTGTCCAACCAAAATCGGATATGAAAGCTTTTACAGATTGATAGGAGGTTATCGGATGGAATTTTTTGGCAACCTTTCCTTGTTAGTCTTGATACTCGCCGTTTCTCAAACAAAATATTACCCCGACACTTTCCTCATTAATTAATCCCCTTCATTACTTCCATTACGCTCGGTAAATTACCAATTTTGGCTCGATGATTTTGACTCGACGCTGCTACTGCAACTGAAAACTAAATCATTTTCGAAGGAAATCTAACTTTTCCAAGAAAAATACTTGTAAACGTGTATGTGTTCAAAAGCGTATATTATTAATGGCCGAAAGCGATTCGCAGATTTGCTTTGATTTCTAACTGTTAAAACAGATTTTAATTTCTTTCAAAATGTTATACGGATAGCGGTAAACTGTACGCAAAATACTTTGTCTGTAATAATAATTACGTATTTTTAAAATATTTGAATATTATTAATAAAAAAAGAAATTCGCCGTAATTCGCAATAAAACGAGAAATTGTAGTATAAAAATTTCAGAAATGTCATCAGAGCATGATGAAAACGAACTTGTTGAACTCGCTTTTTATTCCGGCGAAACCTTTCAAGAAAAAGGAGCTTCAAAGGCCGTCAAAGAGCACATATTAATAAATATCTTCGAAAAACAGCGGTCAAATGTAAATGTCGATTGTTTTATGTATATAACTTTCAACTTTTTATTTTTATTATTATTTTTTCTGGTCATTATTAAAAATCTTATTTTTTTTTTCTTAATTATATTGCCTACATCTATACAGACGAATACGAACTTTTTCCGTTTGTTAATTTCCGTTTGTTAATTTCCATGTCAACATGAAAAAAGGCTTGCTACTCATTGGAAGTTGTAGTATTTACTGATTTCTGAAAATCTATAGCGGGTAAACAGTTGTGTTACTTTCTTCGCGGTGTTTTTCCCAAGTGACTCAAAAAAAAAAATTATGAATCAAAACTTTCCAATTAAACACTTAAGCATTGAAACTCGGCGTAATTTTTAAAAATTATTTCGAAGATACCAACGAAATTACGAGTTTTTTTAATGTACAGCACAAACACTTTCGAACACAGTGATTTACTGGTACTTAATAAGCGAAAAAAATTATTTTTCTATTTTATTTTGATCACATTTTAACGTTTACTCTTTAACGTATTTCTTCCAACACTTGTAATAGAGAGATAGGGGCGAGTAAGTTTTACACATTTGTGTTAAATTTTTAATACCACTAACTATAGTATTTTTTAAAATATAAGCGAGTAGACAAATATGAAAGTTTCGTTGTAAGGGTTTTTTTTTTTTTTTATAACACTAATGTAGGATGGAATGGGAAACATTCACTAGTAAACTATATTAGAATACGTAGCGGGGGGGGGGATTATTTCAATGCAAAAGGATTGAAATTATATCGTAGCAGAAGTGCTGAGGATTAATAAAACGTGAACATTTAATGTTAGGAAGCGGTGGCAATATACTACGTATCAGACTGCTGCGATTTGGTACCGTAAGTAATAGTGTGGTGTAATAAATCGTGTATATTTATTAGTGTATGCCAGAAACGTTTTCGGGAATTCCTATCTTCAGTAAGAAAGGAAATAAGAGTAAACGGTGGTATAGAGATTGCCAGAATTTGAGAGGGATATAATTTACCCATGTTCAGATCAGGTTTAAATATAGAAAAATGCCCTAAAGGAGACACCTAGACCTCTTAATAATTTCAAAAGTTTTTTTTTTCATTTTCTCATACTTATCGTTCTTTTTTTTGCTTGCCAAAAATTACATCAGATTTTATGAATCAGTATTGTTGGCCTCATTAAATAATCTACATAATTTCGGATAATCGATAGTCTATAATATGTACGCTGTTCACCACCCATTTCACTCATGAATTCCACTTTTTTCTCCCACTTTTTTCTTTCCTTTTGGCTTCTCTAGTACGCTATAGAAAGAAAGTAAGGTTTTATGGCTCGAGGTTGACAAAGCAGGAAAATTTATTGGAATGAAAAAAAAAAAAGAAGGAAAGCTTAGGCAAATGATGAAGTAGATATTTAGTAAGTTGGAACGGAAATGAAAATTTAAAACAAAAATGAACTCGAAAGGATTATAGATCACAAGGGAGCAATGGGGCCATTTAGGTAAGGAGTAGTCAAAGAGAGTGACAAAAAGATGATAACATTGAGATGGGGGAGAACACACCATCGCCAAATGCGACAGATGCTGCTATTATTAAAACGTTATTTGCACTAAACCAGTAAAGCCACAACCGTAATTAATTAAGCAGAGTCCACTTCGTCCTAAGACTACTCTATACTAAAACAATATGGACGCTACTATCCGACCTCTATCTATAATTTCGCCCACGCCATTCGATTAGGTTCTCGGAAATATTCTCGAATCCATTATCTCAAAAGACACAATCATTCCCCGAACAAAAAATTTGCCGAATAAATTTTTTTCCGAATTCATTGCCCCGAGAATGAACAAACTCCGAATGAAAATACATTACTTTTACAGCATTGCTGCGAGAAATCAGGATCGTGTTAAATTTAGGGGAAAGTAGGGTCAATGGCTTTTTGATTAATTTAAGAACGTGCGCTAAAATTTATATTTATTTCGTGGAACCTAACTTTTGGAATTAAACATGATGTCAACCAATGTGTGTCTTAACGTAGATAACACGTATTAATGATGGCAAAAAATAAAAACAAAAGTTTTTCTTTATAAAAAATATAATAAAAAAAAAAAAAAAAAGGGTTTAAAGGTTGTTTTGTACAACCCTTGACCCACGCAGAATTTTCTAACTAATATACGTAATTAAGAATTACTGACGTGGTCTTGTAGATCAAGTTTTGATTTTATGTGGGTAGCTTTTTTGATTTTAGTTTTTTAGTTAACCAGATACTTTTAAATGGTAAGTAATGCTTACGTATTTTGTAGTCTATACGCCGCCTTTTTTTTCTTTTATCGACCCCCCTCCCCCTCCCTCGGGTGGTTTATATTTCTTTTTACGCATACTATTATAATCTCTAAAGCGATTCACCTTGATAAATTTAAATATTCCGAATAAACACTGTCGAACGGTATCTCACTAAATCAAGCCACTCGTTCATTTTAGGTATATCGTCTTAAAACTACTTTTTCTAAAAAAAAAATGAAAATGTCGATATTATATAGTAAATGAAGTAAAGTAAGTCTCATACTCTTGATAAGATATCATACATTGGTATTCATAATGTACTAAATCCTATTACGGCTCGAGCAAGAGAACCAGTTCCTTTCTCGCAGGATCCGCCTTTACTTTTCCAGATTTCTCTGGTACCAGATTCAGCTTCATGTACCTGAAGGAACAACTAGAATCAATCTAGAACGAAAATCAAGTCTCGAAACTGTAAATTTTAGTTTCCTTAACTACTAGGCTATCGAGCTGCTTTTTTTTTTTTGTTTTTTTTTTAATATTTACTAAATGTTGTCATTTATAGATATATATCGAAAACTTTTTTAAACATACAAATGTGTGTATAGAGATATGCGTTTCACCGGAACAATTTGCACCTGAAATATCTTGAGAAAATATACATTTTCGACTTCAGGACCGGGTGGAAATCAGGCAGTTTTATACCTTCGAACTTTGTTGCATCTCTAGAGTTTTGGTGTTGCTCATAAAACGGCCAAATGTGTATAACTGTAAAACTGGTTTTCTTTTGTAATAGTGAAGCAAAATCAATTAATGTTTTTTTGTTTTTCTTTATGGAAGCTCATCAATCAAGGGAACTCTTACTCGGAAACAATCATAATAGGAAAGAGTCAACCATATTTTAATACGATTTCAAATATTGCTAATAAAAAGTAATCGCGATGCAGCAGGATTAATCGGTGGAGAAGCGAACAAAAGCTATTTAAGATGTGAGGTTTAAGGGTGAATAATTAGGTTTTCAGTGAACCTCGCAGCGTCTCATTACAATAAACATTTGTAATATTTTTTTATTTTGAACGCTGTTTATTGTTCGTAGCTTTATATAGCGAAAATATAATTTTAAAAACAAACGGCAACACACCTTCGGTGGAATGCTCTGTACACTGCAAAGTATGTAACGTATATTGCCGCTCCTTGACTAAATGATAATCTTTCCGGCAAATGGTAACACTGACTTTGATTAGCGGCAACGTATTCAGCATAGCCTCCGGAATACACTTCGCAAAACACCCGATCGCCTTTCTGTAAAACATAAATTATTTTCCGGTAGCGGATTTTCAAAAATAACACCTTTGGCGCGAGTAGTCGATTAATATTAATAAATTTATATTTTTGATTCAGCTAATTATTAAACAAGAAGAATGTAATCTACGAATCTTCACGGTTTTCTACAGCTTCCTTAAAACGGATTTCACTATATCAAATTCGTTTTAGTGTTTCATAAGTATTATACTTTAAAGTCAACTTAAAATAAAAAAGAAAGATAACAAGCCTATTTTTTTTTAAACCTATCCCACCTCACTCAATCGATTACGTTATTCTTCTAATTCGCTCCTTGATTTATGATCTTTTCCTTTTTTGCTTAACCCAAACGGACTCCTTTTGAATACCGGGTCATACCGGAATTGAGGATAATGAGTTAATCTGATTCGCTCGGTTACTTTTTCCCCTTCCGATAGGTTTCTTCCTGTTTTCTCTTCTTCCAATATTACCCTTCTGTCTGCAACTGCTCATTCCAAACTCTGGTTTGGCTCTAATGTCTCCCCATTCTCCAACCCGGATTCCTTTTTCTTGTCTATTCAGCCTTCCTTCCTCGCTTCCCCTGATTTCTGGACTTTCCTTCGATGCGTCGCTCCAACATCTCTGCGGTCTGCCGCCTGCACTTTGGGCACAGTTTGCTTTCTTCCTCACTCTTCCGTTACTCTCTTGTGCCGTCTCCTTTTTGTCCACTGTACCCCTCCAATATCCAATTTGTGTGTGATGCTGATCACATAATATTCGGGTGTTCATCTCTTGTAACCCATCAAGCTGTTTTCTACTCCTGCCTTTTGTAAATTGGTATTCCCACTCCATATAGTGCTTCGTTCATTCTCTCCCTTTCTTTTCCTTCTGTTGTCCAGGCTCTTGATTCTTTTTTGTCGGCTATCTCTGATTGTGTACAAATCTGTGTCTCTTGCGTCCTTTTTCCTTTGTTCTTGGACCAATGTCCTTGTAGATACCCCCCTCCCCAAAAAAAGCTGCATTTGTTTTAATAATTGTTCAATATTTCTTGAAATAGTTAATAGGTTTGATTTTATTATTTCGTTCATATTATCGGTTTATCATTAAAACAAACTTTTCTTTAAACCGCTTTTAACATTTACAAATATACCCATTTATTTGCGACATAAAACAACTCACAACGTTTAACGGGGTAGACTTTAATGATTAAACAAATATTTTTTAAAAGAAATACACAAAAAAGTATTTTTTATTTTTCGCTGTGTATTTGAAACATACACCATTTCATTTAAAAATCATTTGTTTAACTTTGTTACGGTTTCATTATTAAAATTCCGAATTTTCTGCCTTCGTCAGTAAACGGTCACATTTGTCAGTGTTAAATAAAAGCATTTTTAAAAACTTTATTTTACTTTTTAGTATTTTAAAAAAATTAATCTTTTCCATTCATACATATTCCTTTTTTTCTAAGTATAACACACTACACTAATAATAACACAAATAAAATAGTTTATTAAGAATCACGATCTACTTTAAACAATATAATTATATAAAAACAAAAAAAAACAAACATATACATCAAGTCACTTTTATCGTGCACACATAAAATTAGCGTTACAGAAAATGATAAAAGAAAACAATTATTTATCGAAATAACTAATTACATACTTTTTTCATTGATTCTATAGCCCAATCCACATCTAACCAAACGACGTGGGCAAAAATTAAATCAATGAATGGCCTTAATCGATCCAATACTTCGTTAATCCATAACAACTCAGATGTATCAGATCCAAGCAACGTTGCAGATACCTTCGCAGATCACTACCAAAATGAGTTCTCCTCTCTAGTCTATTCCACCGATTTTACATTTAGGAAAGTTTTTTATGAACAACAAGAATTATCCTCCCCCAACGGTCCACGGATTCATTCAACAGCAAATTTTCTATTGCTGAGTTAAACTTTCAACTCAAATTTCATACTGGCAACAGTGCACCTGGTGCCGACTCTGTTTATCCATACATGGTTAAATATTTACCAGCACAGGCTAAAGAGTTTCTCCTTAATATTTATAACCAAATATGGTTATCTAGCGATATCCCTCAATTCCGGTAAATGGCGTACATTATTCCTATATTAAAACCAAATAAAGATCAATTCCGTCCTGAAAGCTATCGACCCATTTCCCTTTTAAACGTCTTATCTAAAGTAATGGAAATAAACAGGCGCCTCCTTTATGTCCTTGAACAAAACAATATTCTTTCTCCTATTCGATCCGGAGGGCGTAAAGCGAAATGAACCGGCGATCACTTAATAACTCTACAATGGCAAATACACTAACAAGCTTTAACTACATATTTCGATTTAGAAAAAGCTTTCGACCGCATATGGCGGCATGGATTATTACTAAAGTTCAAAGCTACTGGAATAAACGGCCAGATGAGCAAATATATCGCCAGCTTTTTAAGCAACCAAACGATCCGGATTAAGATCGCTACATCATTATCAGCACCCATTTCTACAGACCGTGACGTACCACAAAGCTCTGCTCTGAGTGCAACCTTATTCATAATGTACGTCAGCGACGTAGCTGATTGCATCCCGCCGCCTGTAACCGCCCGGCTGTTTATTGATGATCTTAACATTTCCTTATCGTCAAATTTTCCTCCTATCGCTCAAAAAATACTCCAGAAAACTATCGATAAAGTACAGAGTTGATCTGAGAACAACGGCTTAGCCATTTTGGCAAGTAAATCACTGGCGTCTCCGAGAGGAAACCAAAGCTGCTGCTGCGTTAAACGGAATCGCGCGTTATTGTTCAGATATAAAAAAAACTGATTTCGGATTAGGCTGCTGTCTTAAAATGCCAAGAGGGTACAACTTATCTTCTAAGCACTTCTGTAATTTTTGTTGATTTTCTTTCGTAAGAATAATGAAGAGCTAAAGAAGGAAGCATTAAGGATACTACTGATTATTATTTGTCCACGATGGTTGTAGTCAGTGGCGTAGCGTAGGCTTTCGCCGCCTGGGGCCGACCGGAAATTTGCCGCCCCCTCTATATTAATTATTAGTCACAAAAATGAGTAAGTCAAATAAAGCAGCTTTAATTTTTTTTATTAATTAAAAATGTATATTGCGTGTTTTTTTCATAGCAAAATCTTTTATACAATTATCAATATCAATATGAATGTCATATTCAATTGCCAGAATAGCTAAATTTGATAGCCTCAACGTGGACATAGTCAATCTGAGATAATTTTTGATTAACTTTAGTTTAGAGAAGCTTCTCTCGCAACTGGCATTACTGATGGCAGATGTTAAAAAAATTCTCAGCATTATGACAATGTTTGGTAAGCTATCTTCAAGTTTGGACTCGATAATATATTTTAATAAACCTAGAGAGCCGGACTTAATGGGCTCTTTTTTACAATCTGGGTCTATTGTAGCTACGAAAGCTCGTAAACGTATGCGCTCAAGTTGAAATTGTTCTTTATTAATGTCTTGAGGAGCTTGATTTAAGTTAAGTTCGTCCACGCTCAATATCACTACAGGTCTTAAAAAATCATATTTTTGCGCTAGATTCTGCAGCTGTTGGAATCTTTCTCGAATTTCAGCAATTACTCCGTCTATTGAAGAAAACATTGTTCGCCTCTTTGAACAATATCTCAACACCTTTACTTCCGTCGTCAAATATATGCTTCCTACTGATTCGTCTTGAGGGTTCAAAAGAAATTTCAAGCTTTTCACATAAACTTCTGGCATATCTTAAAGCGTCATCCACGAATTCCTCTCGCTTTTCTTCCAATGCAGTCTGTAAAGCACTTATTTTCTGAGCACATTGATGTATATTTAGTCCCTCAGTTTGAAAATTATTTTGAGCATCATTTACTTCACACAGTACCGGTTGCCAGAAGCCTAAGTAACATAAAAACGAATATGATTACATAGCGACTAATAAGCTTCCTGCATCTGTCTGTGTGTTCAAGCTTTCTTTCATTTCCATCAGTTTTTTCAGTGCAGTTAAAGTTTCTTTGTAATGATGTCTAATGGAATTTACAGCATCCCCTATAGCGCTCCAACGTGTGTCCTGAACCCTCTTCAAACTTTTTCTTGTGGCTGAAAGAAGAACTTCCCACCGATGTGTCGACGTAGAAAAAAAAGCGTAGCAGCGTTCTTAGCGTACCAAAGAAAGTCATCGAATTTACCTCCTCTGAAGCTGCATGTAGGCAAACTAGGTTTAGTGAATGGTTTGAGCAAGGAACAAATTCGGCATTGGGATTGATATCCTTTATCCACTGTTGCACACCTGTGTGGCATCCAGCCATCGTGGCAGCATTATCGTAAGCTTGCCCTCTACAGTTCATGATGTCGAGCCCATCAGCCTTAAGTTTGCTTACTATCGTGTCACTTATACCTTCCGCAGTTTTGGTTTTCGTTTCGATGAAATCTATAAAAGATTCCTCTACTCTAACCTCGTGGTTTTCAATTATCACATATCGTAATGCTTGGCTTGTTTGATCTTTGTAGGAAATATCCGGGGTTCTGTCAAAGATCACGGAATAATATTTAGCCTTTTGGACACGACTATAATTACTTGGCGAACTTTTTTTCCTAAAATTTCTATGAACTCATTTTGAATTTGAGGTGACATATAAGTGAGAGAAATGTTTTGGCCTATTTTTATCCTTACTAAATGCTCTCTGAGGATCGTACTTTGCTAGAAGATGCACCAATTCTAAAAAGTTTCCTCTGTTAGTACTTATGTCATCTTCCCTGTGGCCACGTAACGCCAAATTTTGTTTTTCCAGAAATTGTATAATATCAAACATTCTTGTCAGAATTTCATGCCATTTTTTGGTTTCCTTTGACAATATTTCTTGTTCCTTTTTATCAATTGTTTGTTCTTTTCGAAGCCTCTTTTCCAACTCCTTCCATTTGCAAAATTTTCCGTTATGTTGAGCACTTAATTCATGATTAGCCACCTTGGGATTTAATTTCCATCAAGTATTAAATCCGTCGGTGGAGTAAAATTTCGACACATTTGATGGATTGGCATTTTCAAATAAACGACAACAGAAGCAAAACAATGAAGCTTTCGAAGGAGAATATGCCATCCAAGAGCGTAAAACTTTTTCGCCGTTTGGCAATATCCGGTAAAACCAATCTCTAGTCAACCGTCTCCTCGATAATACTTTTGATGTTGTAGAGTCCATGTCTGACTGAACCGTGGGTGATACTGTTGGCTCTTCAGAGAAATCTGTATTCATGTGTTGAACAATTTCAGGACCTCTCTGTATCAATAGCAACCTTATGTTTGAATCTACACTTTCAGGCCATTTCCCAATGTCGCTGAAATCAATATTTTGTTTGGGTGTCGGAATTTCAGCAATCACAGCAGAACTATTTGAATCTGACAAATTCGTACTATCAATCAAAGGTTGCAAGTCATCAGTATCGGCTATTTGTTCTATTTGAGCTACTTCTTGAGTTCGAACAACACTAATCTCTGAAGAACTCACACTTGAAAGTCCTGGCGTAGACTCTGGCGTCTCCAAAAGTTTCACAAACTTCAATATAGCTCCTTCATTCTTCTTGATATTCCCCTCCTTTTCTTTCTTCTTATTCCGATAATATGCTCCACTTTCTTTTGTCCTTTTCAAATTTAGTTAGAGATGTGCTATAAAAGAAAAAAAAAAAATTGTTTATATATATATATATAAAAAAAAACAATTTTATGGCAAACTTTTACTGCCGATATATTGCACATGTATGATAATGAGCTTTTTTTACTATTTTTTCTTCGAAGGGGGCCCCTTATTCAAAATTAGTCCCGCGCCCTGTAAATCCTTAATCCGCCTGTGGTTTGAATATGTTAAATGTAACATGACTCAAAAATATCGCATAACTTTAAAAAATGTTATATTTCAGTTTATAGCAGAATTTAAAGCAATAAGAATACTATCGATTTTTACATCATCATCATTGGAAATATAAACAAAATACGTAAAATATAATTCTAAGCCTTCAGAATGTGCTGCAACTTAAAAGTAAAGCAAAAAAAAATCGTAAGCAATACCTAATCATTAAAATTACAGCATTTGTTTTCTTTTTGTGTACAAAAATACTTTTAATTTCACTTAATAGCAATCTTATAATTCCTAGTCGCCATTGTACGTTCAAAAATAGAAAACTTTTATCACATCATAAAGAAAAGATTAAAGCGTAAGCACCTAAAACAAATAGTTTTCACTCCTAATACATAAAAACCCACCTGTTTATGGTTTTTGCAAAAATATTCTAATTAAATCGTCCCGAAACCAGTAAATGCAGCTTGGTAAAGCTAGACGGCTGTGGTCCAGTTCTAACGCATAAGCTTGTGCGATAGAGATGCAATTTGTATCGAATTAGGTTCTTCTTCTTCTTCTTCTTCTTCTTCGGGTGCCGTACGCTACATAGCGCGTTGGCGATCACTATCCCATTTGTCCACGTAGTCCGCCGGTCACCGCCAGTCGGAAAATGGTCTCCGCATCTTCAATTCCATTCCATTAACGCAGATTTCTGAGCCATGAGTGCCGCTTCCGCCCAATTCCCCGTTTTCCTTCCATTCTGCCAGTTATCACTAGTTTTGGAATTACATATTTCTGTCCTCGCAAAATAAGTCCCAGATAGGCAGCTTTCCTGGATTTAATGGTCTCCATGATTTCTCTTTCTACTCCGGCACGTTTCATTACTTCTACGTTCGAGACCTTTTCTATCCATGGTATACGCAGCATTCTCCGCATTAACCATATTTCGCAAGCCTCCAGACGATTCATAGACCTGACTTTCAACGACCAAGTCTCAGCCCTGTTTCTAAAATGGCGTCGAGTTGGGATCATCGTCACATAGAAGCCATGTTTGACAATGTTACAAATTGTTATTTATTGTTCATTTTTGTACATAAAAACTACTATACATATTGGAAAATGAATAGTTACAACTTGTATAATATTTGACCAACTATTTTTGTGCATTTGTACAGAAATATCACCTTTACAAATAAAATTTGACAAGGAAGCACTTATTTATCTATTTAAATAAATTTAATTGAACTTAATTACTTACCTATTAGGCGAACGAAAGGAAAATGAAGAACGGTGAGAGATGAAATAGTAACAATTTCTATAATATCTACACAAGAGAAACTTCGGTACTTTACACCCGTTAAATTCTATAATATTAGACGAAATAAGTATGTATGTAAAATAAAATCTCGTAATCAAACACGTGGTATCGTAAATCTAACTTCAGTTTATTACATTCGTCATCTCGTCGATTTTCTCGAAGCACTGCCGGTCTTTATAAAATCATGTCTCTCACGACTATTTCTAACCGAATACCGAGTACACTTGTAACAATTAATAAAAAATAGCGCCATCGATGTTTCTAGAAAAATCTTAATGTTATTCAGAGCGGCGATTACCCTGCCTGTCTGCACTCTACGCATCAAAATCACGAACAGTGTCATAAAAAACATTTTTTTTTTTTTTTCTAGCAGCTCATCGATGATGATCAGTTCCTTTCAACGAAACTGTTCTTGCACACTTTCTCTGTCACCCATCCATATATATTCTCTGTCACTCATCTCATCACTGATTGTAAATTGTCGCCGCGTACTTAATTTACACACGCTTATGCAATTACAGAGCCTCCCGCATGTGCAGCCACAATACATTTTTCTGAAATTCTTCACTATAATGCCGAAAACAAATCATAGATCGCGTCCCTTAAAACGTTTAGAATTTTCCGTTTCCGGAGAAACTTAGGGATAAAGAAATTATACAAACACTCTTATACATATAGAAATGCAAAGTTGTGTAAAAATTTCAAGTTAATCCATCCACTACTTTTCAGGTTTTGCGGCCATAAACATACGCCGTTTCATTTTTATATATATATATATATCGATTTTTTTAAATTTTTGAATTAAAAAATCGCGGTGCTCGCCGCCGCCCCTTTTCGTATGCCGCCCGGGGCCATGACCCCCTCGGCACCCCCCACGCTACGCCACTGGTTGTGGTACATGTTACTTTCTATGAGCATTGAAGTCGCCTGTAATGTTTTACAAGCTGACTGATGAGACAGTAAAATGGAATACTTAGCGAGTTGTAAGACTTACTGGGAGGAGAAACAAATTGCACACATATTGTTGTTTGCGAGAAACAAAGGAAAGGATCAACTGATGTAGCCACTTCCTGGAAAGGAGAAGCAATAGTCTAGCGACCAACTGGTCAGTGTGAAATATTTTGAAAAAAAAAATATTATTGGAAGAATCAAAATTTCGTATTCAAAATTTCAACTAAAAATTGCGACATTTACCTTAAATGTTGTAACATAGTCCCCCACTTCTTCTACAACACCAGAAACTTCTTTACCAAGTACGGCCGGCAATGGTAGTTTTATTGGGGCATTTCCAGATCGCATATGTGCATCCATAGGATTAATTCCGATGGCTTTTATATTAATCAGCATCTGGTACGGGAAAAAAAGTATGCAAAATAAATAGAGAGAAATTTTAAAAATATAAACGATAATTAAAATTTTACGCACGTTTTATTGTCGATCTATAAGTGCGCAGTGTGGCAGTGCGCAAACAGTTACAATTACTACACATATCATTAAGCTTTTAATTAAACAGTATTAGCTGAAATTTTTGAAATCTGCATAAAAAATTAACGATTACGAATCAAATAAAAACGGTTAATTTCATACTCCAACAAATCGCGATCCAAATGGTTACAAAAATAACTAGAGTTGCCACTAAAATTACTACTAAGTAGGTTAATATTGCGTTTTCCTAGTAAAGCGAGCCAATAAAAACGTATAACTACATTATTATTAATTTTTTTATTGTAGCAAAGCGAAGAGTTAATACTGAAAATTTTCAGATTCCATATATATGGGTTTAGCTTAAAAACACACTTTTACTAATATTTAGTTTCTCTTTTCATATTTCTTTTTGTTTTATTAATAAAAAGTTTCTATCGATTTGTAGATATCCTATCTCTAAATTTACATATGCAATTAATTTTTTTTTCAATTAGAAAATTTGAAAAAGTTCGTAATACTTTTAAGATTCTGTACACATATAATGTACGAAATCCTAATAAGATGGTTCAGAAACGACAAAAATAACAAATAAAAACGAATAACTCACGAATGGTTTCGCTTATAAACTTCAGAATTGAATCATAGATTAAAATTAAACTTCTGCTATAACTTCAAGCTGACCGATTATCTTGGGCGGAAAAAAAACAAAAAACTGTCAAAAATATATAATATGTAATTTAAAACGACCTTAAAAATCATCTTTAAAAAGTTCATCACTTATCACCAGATAACTCTTTAAACATGAAATTCAAAATACAAAACAAAACGCAATAGCTCTTTCACAAAATCAAAAAATTACGATAAAAAAATTATCTCAAACATATGCATAAAGCGCCGCTTTATCGGAAAGAGCTTACAATTTTATATTCAGGCCCTCGAGGAGTGCCAAAAGCTCGGAAGTTGTGGGAAAAATATATTTTTTTGTCCGGGCATGTGGTATATCATTAGAAAAATCACTATTTGACGGGAATCAAACCGTATTTCATTTCCTTAACGAAATTTTAGAAGTTGTCGAAAAGTTCAAAAAGACGCAAAAAATGACTTGTCCTTCGCGAAAAATCAGATTTCTTTGTTTTTGAATGTTGTATTATGTAAATATAAATTATAGTTATTTTTAAATTAACATACGGAATCCTCAACGCATGAAACATCATGCTTAACTGAACTTGTTTTTATTAAACATAGCTTCGAAAATGGAAAAGCATGATACATTACAAAAAAAGTTTTATTTTAATTTCATCACATTTCTTACAAATTTATTTATCGGGTCAAAGTGCCTTCTTTTAGATTACATTTTTCACATATATTTCCATCTTTCACTCCTATTTGGAAAGATAGCTAGCAATTCTCTCTATCACGCGTGTCCATTTTTTGGTCGTCGTTGCTCGGTTCCGAGCGTCGAGATCTATCATCTAATGTTATGTATGATCTGTTTCCATGCTTCTCGATTTTCCACCGCCCACATCAAATCCTCGATTGATAAGCACGCCCTCTTCTCCTTTTCCCGTCCACTTTTCCTTGTATAATCAGTTTTTCTACAGAGTCCTTTCTGATCACATGTCCGAAAAACCGTGCCACCTGTTTACGGATTGATAGGAATAAGCGTTCCTGTTCTCTAATATCAAATTCATTTAATACAGTTACGTCGGTTCTCTTCTCTGTCCATGGTATCCGTAGCGCACATCGGTAGCATGTCATTTCGAAACCTTTAATTCGTTTCTGGTAAGTGACGTTAATGGTCCATGACTCAGATCCGTAGGTGGCAACTGGAAATATCAGCGTCCTGATCAAATGCAGTTTCGTATGTTTGCTTATTCCATGATCGTTCCATAACTTTTCTAAATTAGCTAGAACGTTCTTAGCCATCCCTATTCTTCTTTTTGGTTCATTTTCACATTGACCTTTTTAAGATATTTGAACTCTGAGATTACCTTGTCTGTTATTGCAATATCTGTTAGGTATTGTAGTGGTTGGGGGATTTTATTTTGCCTATCGATCACCATTAAACAACATTTGGATCGGTTCAGTTTTAATCCTGCTTCTTTACTGCACTCCTCCGTCCCAGACTAAGAATTAAAATATCCGTCGGTACAACATATCCTAATTGAATGTCATAGTTTTAGTGCAGTAAGCCCAAACATTTCTACGACGTTAACAGAAGTATTGGACAACTATAATACTTTGAAGAAGTACATTCAGGATGGCGGACTATTGGATGATATTTAAGTAGCCTAAGCAGCTCTCACCGTGATGATAACCCTAGTAGTCAAAAACAGTAATTCAATGTGGAAAAAAAAATGGGAACACTCGAATTTCGTTTCGTCGCCAACTGAATATTATCGGAAAGGGAATTTTACAGAGAAATAATTATACAAGATTATCTGCATAGTTTTATAACGTGAATTACATATTTCCAAAAGTGCTCTCCTTATGGTGTACAGGAATATAAACAGTTAATTATTTTGATAGCTTACAATCAACAGTGTTGCGGGGTGCGGTTGAAGTGAGCAAGAGGAGGAGTCTTTTAATATATTCCTTTTTTTCCCTTTTTCTGGGCTCCGAAAATATATAACCCGTCAACAATATTTTTTTACTTTTTTATAACAATCCAGAACATGGTAATACGAGTACCACCAACTGTACTTATCGAACGGTCCTAAATTTATTTCTCTCGGCTACGTCGAAAGAGTTATTTAACCGAAATAGGTCAGAACAGTCTGAGAAAGACTAAAACGCGTATTGCACAATTGTGTAATTACGGAAATTGGGTCAGTTATTTGTACGAAGCCTTTAAGAGACGTTCCACTTCTTTAATTTATTTTTTCTAAGTCCAAAAAGTACCGAAAAACAAATCGCATGCGTTGCAGATGTTTCAGTTAGTTTCAATGCGAATTCGAAATTTTCTTATGAGATTAACCGAGAAAATGTTCTGAGAAAAAAGTTGAAGTCTGGTATCGAAACACGCTATAAAAATTTGTCTCGTTACTTAATTTCCCAGTCAAATTTTGAGTTTTCATTTTTGTACAAAGTTTCGCCGAATGGATCGTAAAACTGATTGATGTTTTCTGGTATAATAAACTGTTCCAGGCCCGTGCCCAGAATTTTGGAAAGGGGGCGTTTTGAAAATTTTCTTTGCATATTTATTTTATAAATAACAATACATTTTTCACTAATATTCGTACTATTAATAATTTCCATCATTTTGATTTATATATTAATAATTCACATAAATGAATTACCCCGTATATGAACATTAATAAAAATTACATACGTTATTAATTATACTCGTAATAAAAAATTTTGCATAACATATTAATGAAGTACCTAAAAATATAGAGCATATTTTTTCTTTTTTCTTTCAAAAGTAGGTAAGAACATCCTAAAAAATCATCAATATTTATCTTAAATTTGTGATTTTTTTCAGGTTTTTGTGTATTTATAATAACTATTTCAGTTCTCATGTGGGGGGGAACCCCCAAAACCCTCCCCGTGGACACAGCTTTTTAACTGTTCGATTCTTTCGTTTTTTTGTTGTTTTTTTTTTTAATTTGCCTCTTTTCTTTCTTCCGTTGCACGAAGTAATATCTTTCGCGGCCTCGCTTTCAATTTTTCTTTACTGAATCTCAATTTTGTAAATTGTAACGTAAAACTTGTCCCACCAACGAGAGATAATGAAGTTAGGTCGACTGAATCTGATTGAATGTAAAGGGAAAGGAAACTGGACGGTTTAGAATTTTGTACCAGAAGAGAGTTTTATTATTTCTTAGAAGAAAATTAAAAGTAACCGAAAAATTAACAGATGTTATTAATTTCTCTGTTTATTTTTGAGAAAAAAAAGAAATCACTTTTATGCAACTGATAAAGATAAACACAATTGTTACAAAGAAAACAAAAAAACAAAAACATTTTCATCATTTTAAACTAAAATTATCCCCGCCTCAGTTATTGCTTACAAAGCTACCGTATAATATAGTGTTACCGAAAAAATTATACCTAATGTAAGTAATTAATGCTTCAAATGTTTTTAGTACGTACTTGATTTCTTTCAACGGTTGGGGTCGGTATGTCACGAATTCGAAAATAACTGTAGGAACTGTACGAAGATAATACCAAAGCTTTCATAGTTTTCCTAAACAGATGGGAGAAAGGTTTAATAAATAACGAGTATTTTCAATATCAAAAACTTAACTCTTTATTCTGTATATATTGTTAATTCATGTTTTGAATATTTTGTCCGTTAAATTCGTTGCTAAGTAGTAAACAATATTCCGCTTTCAATTGTAGTTCATCCGCCTATAATAATACCTATATATATAAATATATATATATATATATATATACATGTAGTCCCATTATTTTCTGCAGTGTGTTTTTAGTTTTATTTAATTGCACTCTATATTGTTAATTAATGGTGCGCTATTATGCCTGAAAATGTTTCCAAAGTAAGTTATTTTAATTTGTTAAAGTAAATTATTTTATACTTATTTTTGGTTGTTAATAAGGGGAATTATTTATTTTATATTTACGGGTAGAATTTTTACGATTTAATTAAGTTTGAATATAATCACTATCAAAATATAACTAATAAAATAAATAAACACAGTTTTAATAGTAAATAGAAATTTAGTAAGAAAAAATATAAAAGTAAACAAAAGTCCGACTAAAAAGACCAATAAGAAATTTGAGTAGCTTGAGCTGTAAAAGTATAAAGTTCACCTTCACGGTTGAATTTTTTTTTTTTCTTATTTTAGCAGGTGGATTACGGATAGCATTGGTCCATCGCGTTTCGGAAATCATCAGTTGGGAAAAAAAATAGATTTTAATACGATTACAAATTGAGGAAAGGGTGGAGACGATCATAAGGGGACTGTAGAAGATACAAGATGCGAAAGAATGAAAGAAGCGTGTTGTACAGAGTAGGAAGACAAAGGCTTAAGAGCTGAAGGCAAAAGCAGGAGCAGTCGGCGGAAAGAGCGCGGAGCATTCCAAAAAATATGTTATTGGCGTTGCAAATTTAACTGCAATCACACCCGGGTGGAAAGGACAAAAAGGAGAGGAAATGAGAGAAAAGCAAGAAAGGGAGGAAGGAAGTAAATTATGATTAAAGCGAAGACGACAGATAGCAGAAATGAAAGAACGACAGAAATGTGAGAAGTCATGGGACCGTTGTCGTGACAGCGAGCAGGGTTCAATCGATAGATAAAAGACTGAGAATTTGAAAAAAGGGAAGGATAGATAGTTTAAAATGACAGCTTTTTTGAGAGGAAATTTATTTTAGCAGTAGGGAATTTAGTAAAAAACGGAAAAATCGTTGTACATGCAACAGACCGGGCAACCGCATCAGCCTGCTCCATTACCCTTGATCCTCGTATGACCAGGGGCTCACGAGAAATCAATATGGATAGCACGACAGGAAAACAACTGGGAGATTAAAGTTGGAGTAGGGAGAATAATAGGATCTGCCGACAGTGCGTGGAGAGGCGAAATAATGGCTAGAAAAGCACTTTTAGCGTCAAAAACGATCGGGAAATTATTAATGTAACTGGAAAAGGAAATATGAATAATAGCACGGAGAATAGCTAGAGATTCGACAGAAAAAAGATGGAGCAGTGATAATTAAACGGTCGAGAAATTGGAGACTATTTTTCTACTTCAATAGCTTTCGCAATCTTGATATTTCTTTAACTGAAAGCTGTACATGTATAGCATGTTTAGTTTGAAGATATTTTAAAATATGCTGCGTTTGTTTGTTTTATTTTTTTTAATCGCTTTGTAGCGAGAGTAAAATAGTTCAATGCGAAATATTTTCTTACTTTTTTTATAATAACTAATAACAAATAAATAAAGATTCTTAATTTTTCACTCGGAGAGACAATTCTCGTTTTCTCGCTAGCGCAATAAACTTGAAATTCAGGCAGACTACTGGAAATATTTAATCATGTTTGTTTCATTTTCCATGCTATCCAAATTTTAATTCGTATAGGTGTGCATAGAAAAAATATTTACGGACTCCGAAAGTTAGTGTACACAATATTCAGTTGATTTAAAGTGGATTTTTATTGGAAAAAAAAAAAAGAACAAACTATTAAGAAAACGAAAATTAGACGTAATTTAAACTTTGTTAGTTCTTGCAGCAAAAAAATCGGTACTAAATTTTAAAAAACGTAACAATTGTCTTTTAATATTCTTGCTGTTTCTTCGCTTAATTTTTTGATATTTTGCCCCCCCCCCCAAAAAAAAGTGGTTCAGGCACGCCATTGTATGTCTGATAATTGGGATTACACTTGTTCTTTTTGATGTTTTGTGGTTCCTTTTTTGCTAATTCTTATAACATTAGGTTTCCTAAAAGGTAGGCAGTTAATTTTATATCAACGTTGAATCATCAAAAATTGTCAAACTTTGGTAGATTTGAGTCAAGTGATGTATTTTTCGCCGACGTCATCCTCATTTACTCCACCCATCGTAGTATCTCTGTTGCTAATTCCCAGCTTCAACACTCCTTAACAATTTTGGAAAGCGCTTTATCCAATATTCAATCTCCCCAAATAAATCCTCTACTGTTATCTTTACCCTTCGTCCTTTTGACCTTTCCTTAGTTAGTCTCTCCTTAAATAGCAGTCCAATCCCCCTTGCTAACTATTTCCGTTAGTTAAAAGTATTTTTTGATAGTTATCTTTCGTTCCACAAGCACATTATCCATATATACATGTCATCGCTTAAAAGGCTCAATCTTATTAAGTCCCTTTCACATATAAATCGGGAAAGCGATCCGTGCATCTTGCTTAAGTTTTTTAATCTTATATCCGTTCAATTCTAGATTATTGCTATTAAATTGATGACAACTCTTCTAGATCGTAGCTTTCCAAGCTCGATTGCATCCAAAATACTTGCCTCTGTGTTCGCTATTCAAGCTGAAACCCATATTCCTCCAATTGTTATTCGGCGTTCCTATTTAGAAGACCGCTTTCTCATTAAACGTTTGCTTATCTCCACTTCCTCACTTTACTTATTTCCTCATCCTACGTTATTGACGATTTAGCGTCAATAAAACACCAATTCTGTCTCATTTCTACTCGACTCCTTTAATTTTCGCCGCATATCTACACTCACAATATGCTCCCATATTTTTTCTTCAATTTTTCTTCCTTTCTTCATCCAATTAATTGCTTTTATTCTCCTGTTCCTCCTAAACCCATTATACACCATGTCGCTGGATCGGAATTTTTGCCAACTCTAAACTCTCGCTTTTCTAACCACGTTACAATCTACACTGACGGTTCCAAGAGTCCACGTGGAGTTGGTGTATCTGTTGTTTGTCCTTCTTTAAATCATTCTGAGTCCTTTAAATATCCCTCCTCCTGTTCAATTTTCTCTGCCGAGTCCATTTCTATCCTGCATGCCCATCTCTTCATCAAATCTTCAAGTGTCTCTCGGAATACCCTTATTCTATCGGATTCTCAGAACGTGCTGCAGGCTATTGCATCTCCTCTACATTCCCACTCGACCGATTATTTAATCCTTTTTATATGTTCCTTGCTCCAAGACCTTTTCCTTTCTTGTTTAATTCAGATTGATTTCTTATGGACTCCTGGTCATGCCGGAATAGAAGGAAATGAGTTAGTTCACTCGTTAGCTCGATTATCTTCTTCTTCTGCCAGGTTTCTTACTACATTTCCGTCCATCAATATTACAAATTGTGGTTCAACTTCTACTGTTCCTTATTCTCCAACCCGGATTCTTTTTACTTGTCTCTTTAGCCATCTCTTCTATTCCTGCTTTCTTGACTTCCCTTCTATGCGCCGCTCTAGTATCTCAGCAATATGCCGCCTGCGCTTTGGCCATAGTTTGCTCCCTTCGTCGGTTTTCCGATTCTCTCTCTCGCTACCTCTATGATGTTGAGGCCGGGAAAAGCGAAACTCTAAGTGGAATACTACGGTGA
The DNA here is from genome assembly GCA_039619475.1 of Icerya purchasi. Taxonomy (NCBI): domain Eukaryota; kingdom Metazoa; phylum Arthropoda; class Insecta; order Hemiptera; family Monophlebidae; genus Icerya; species Icerya purchasi. Next base: position 265,282,175 of record CM077115.1, on the reverse strand, counting down.
GAAATTCGTGAATAGTATTGCATTGTTTTTTTAACTTTCAACTTCACAATATGTCGAATAGTTGATTACATTGCTGCAGAAATAAAAAATACTACATTACAAAAACTAGGCGATTAATTTAAACGGGCTTATTTCTGGATGTTATATATATATACTCACAGCATCATAATGATATTGTTGAAACTTACCCAGAAATGTTTCAGTCCGTAATAATTTGACTAAATAACTTAGGTAAAATCGTGCTTAATGGAGTAGTGTGAACGGTAGACCAAGCAATTTTCAGTACTAAACGATATACATTATATCCTTTCTTTTTGAAGTGATTAATTAATTATTATTGCATTTTATACATTCTTATTTATAAACCTAATAATTCACTACCACGTATATCACCTTTTTTTAGATGCTACATTATTAGTCGTAGAACTAATGGTGAACTTTCAATTGATTTGGTGTAAAATTATTTCTGTAATATATTTAATCTTTGATGATAAATATCGATAAGCGTTTCGGGCACCCACACTACAGGCAGTTTTTCTCAGAGGGACAAAAATAATTTTTAATAAAACAAGTAATTTTCAGAAGGCTGATCACTTTAAAATAGGAAATTAAAAATATGTAAATGAAATTATCGCCGAAAACGAAAACTGCTTCATCAGAACTCGTTGCTAATCGCAAGATAACACGTCGGCTTATAAGTAACCTGTTTTGCTGCAGTGAAAGAATAATACGCGGTCGTGCCGCATCTCCAATAATTTCCCACTACATGACATTTGTCCCTAATTGACGAGTCCCCCTATTCAAAAACAAATAAATAAAGATAATAGCGCGGCATAAGAATACCGAATAATAATTGTAAACGGTCAGATGAAGAAAAAAGATTGAAAGTATGCTAAGAAACCTGTGCCACTGAACACTAGTTACTCTCAGTTTTCGAGTAATCGAAAGAATATCGTGACTTTTCAGGATGAAGTAGGAAGCGCAAGCAAAAGAAAAAAGAGAATTTATTTTTCAAAAACAAAACTGACCGAGCCATGTAGAAGGACATGCGGCATAACCGTAAAATCCGACGGTACAGAAATTCGAATAGAAGAAATGATTCGGAATTAGAAAAGGATATAAAGCCGTGTCAATAAAGATGGAAAAATTAAAAAACAGTAATCTATTAATTGTTAATCGTATTATTTTTAATAATCAGTTACAAGACGCAATAATTCGTATGTTTAGAACTTATGCGATAAAAAGGAAGGCGTTTTAAATATTATCAAAAACTTACCCGTCCCTCACGACTGTGATGCATATTAAAAATGATAGCAGTAAACATTTCATAATAGAATTATCTTCGAAGTATTTTTGTCTTCCGGGGCTTTTGTATTTGCTAATGAATACTTTTTTTTTTTTTTTTTGGAAAATTTAACGCTCAACCGCTACGTAAGGTAAGAAGTCATTTTGGCGAAACTGGACCACAGTAATTTTTTCCCCAGTACGGCCAGCATCAGTTTTAAATAAGGTCATTATCGACGAATATAAATGCCAGAGTATTTTTTTTACTTGCGCCTTATCATCTTCACATTAACCGATAATTTATAACACGCTCGACCTTGCTACTTTTCGAATATTTTTCGTTAAATATTGTATTCATTAAGCGATTAATTAGTATAGTGTGTCCATTAAGATAGTACGCGTAAAAGGTACATTCCTTGCTCTGGTCCTCGGCGTGGTATTAGACAAAAGAGAAAATATTAATAAGCCGATGTTTTTACGTATCTTTATCACGTTAGAAAATAACATTAATTACTAGCAGCACAAACTGACCTTTCGTGAAAATTGTATTCCACCTGCGCTTTTATTTATAGCAATATACTGCATTTACAATATCGCAGCAGAATGGCGGCTGAAAGAATATCATTTAAATACAACGTTAATAACTGGTATACAAGAAATTGTAACAATAACGGGAAAAATTCAGCCAAACTATGCAGGACACTACGACATTTCTGTCTCAGATCATGATATCCGATATGTACGCTTCCTATTCTTTCTAATAATCACTTCTTTTATCTGCCTGTTCAACATAATTTTCCTGCTAATCGGTGATTCCTTTTATTTTCCTCATTTTGCCGTTCTTCTGTTGTTACATCCATTAGTCGTTTACATTATTTTAAGTCATATGTTGCCGCGTTCCTCCTGTTTTCATTCTTTACTAACCTTCTCCTCTCCACATTGTTGTCTATTTCAGGCGTTGTTCATTGTTAACTATTTATCTCTTTCTTCTGAGCGTTTTACTTTGTATTCCAATTTAGGTTGATCTGCTTATTATTGCGCACCCCTTAGTATATCTTTCTTTTCCTCCTTCACACATTAATCCCGCAATATTGATTACTTCTTATTGAAAATACTCGATACTGTATTATATATAATGGTCTCTTTTTAGGTAAAGTTATCTACTTGATGCGCCCCTACCACCAAAAAAAAAAAAAAAAAAAAAAAAAAAAGGAAATATAATAATATTCTAACCTTTAACGCAAAAATATGTCGTCGCGATAACCTAGTTGCTAGACCGCTTGACTTCCGTTACGGAGGTGATGGGTTCGATCCCGAGCGACGACAGAACTTATCACAAAGAATTAAATTAAAAAGAATCGCTGATAATCACGTGGAAGGCAATGGAAAATCACCACGTAAAACATCATATGCGTGCTAGATCAGTACACAGCAGACACACATGGGACTGCACTTGTATATCGATAAATTAAACACGATTACAATCAGTTCCGAATGTAGTCTTGCGCGTGTACACCTGCGTTGCGTATAACAATTGCCTAGTACACTACTTATGTCTGTACAGCTGAGATGTACGAATAGGTAGTCGCCGACGCTCAGGAATTATAAGTATGGCACTTTGAAAGAAAAAAAGAGCGCAAAAATGTTTCGACCAAAATAGTCAGGATATGTGTATGTATTTTACGCGGACGTCGCGAAGGGCCTTGATAGAGTCAAACTTGATAAAAGGCGTTTAAAATACTAGAGAAGAAACATCAAAAATGATTTTGCATCTGGAATTTATACTACTAGCAGAAGTTTACAGTGCAGCTAGGAAACGATGATTAACACGGTATGAAAATCGATCGTAGAGTCTACAGCACCGTTATTCATGACACATCTTTGAAAAAGTCGTTGCTGAATAAAAAAAAACGAGTTAACAGTGTATTGAATAATATTAAACTGCGGACGATACCGCTAGCTAGTATTTCTGCACGTTACAAGTTTGAGATAACTTGTAATGTGCAGAAATAGATTACAGATGAAATGGGAATTGAAATTTTAAGAAAACTAAATATTCGACCACATCCGGATGATGAAGAAATTATAATAGAAAGGAGAATGTTCTATCTTTGAAATGTTTAGCAAGCTAGGTTACAGATAAGGGGAAGACACGTATGTTTAAATATAGAATGGAAGTAGTATGTAGCGTATTCTATTTAAGTGTATATGCGTGGTCTCGACGTTAATGCAAATTTAAAACTACGCCTAATCAGATGTTACATCCAGACAATAACGAAAGATATTTTTTTCGAAAATTGCTTAAATCGTATGCATTAGAGATACTGGAACTTACGATTCTAGTCAACTACAATTTATGCATTTAAAATATTACATGCGTAATTTTTTATAAATTATTCATTGCAACCTAATGAAAGTCCATCATTTTTTGCATTATTTTTGCAGACTTCATAAAAAACAAAGTTATGTGTTTATCGCATATGTCGTTTTTTTTTCATGTTTGTATAAATTTTACTGATAGATGCTCCTTGATTATTCAAAAGCGCACCAGTCAGTCAGTGGTGGTAGCATACGAGGATGATATCAATAATTATCAGTAAGCACAAACGCTCCGAGTAGTCGTCAAAAAACGTAAAAAGATGGGTCAGAGAAGTTCTCAGTAACATAACAAACGTCACTAACACTTAAATCGTTAGTGAAATATTACTACAATATTATGATGATAAAATAATGCCCAAAAATCTGGGAAAAATTAACATTATTTTGATATCCTATGCATATTTATGTAAAACAAATAACGATAAAATTATTACCGTAATGATTTTTTAAATTCGATTAATAACCATATCCGTGAAAACTATAGAAATTGACGATAATAAAATTAATTTTTTAGATTTAACTTTAACAATAAGTAGTAATAAATCAGGATATAATATATTTAGGGAAAAAACCGCCACTGACATTACTATTAATTAAACGTACCCCATTAAATCACCTTTCTTAGCGCACTTACATAGACTACATAATACACCATAACTACGAGTGGATAACGGTAAACACAAAGAAATAAATATTATAAAACCAGGGGCGTAGCAGCGTCAATGGAAGCGATGGAACCGCCGCTTCCTCTAACAAATTGTTTTTTTAATATTTGCGAAAAGACCACACAAGCCTCAAAAAGAAAATGAAGTAACTTCTTGAATTTAAATGCCAAAGTTAAAAACTACTAGAAAAAAGGAGCTTCAGATGAAAGTGCATCGGCAAGAGCCAATGATAAAAACAACCACATACTATTTCACGTTACTACTGGCTAGAGTTGTCTCTGAACGATCTGCTGCGTACCGATGATAGAAAAAGGTTGGACACACATATTCAATATGGAAGCGCCAAGTTGTGTCGCTTCAAGATCATGTAATTTGTGCCAATTTTGATCCACAGAATTCCAGAGTAATGTGTATCGAGAGCGAAGAAAAAATGCGCGCGCATGTTTAGTTTGGAAGCGCTGAGTCAAATTGCTTTACGGTCACATACACCGATCAACAGCGCGAGTTTTGTATATGTCAGTGTGTGTGAGTACGAGCATAGGGTAGTGCGGTATTTGCAGTACATTTTCTTTGAATCATTTTGTGTATGCTGTCGTGATCGGTCGCGCTTTTCATTCCCTAATATCACTGCAGTAGAAGCCTTACCGGCTCCTCGTTTATCTTATTTCCGCAACTGCAAAGGTACCACAGTCTGTTAAAATGCAAACACTTTCGAAATTGAGGCTACATGCAATTGTATTATTGAAAAACGTCTACCGATTAGTTTTAGTTCAATAAGTTTTCAAAAAAAAATTAATAGTATTCAAAATGATAAACTAACGTCTAGTTTAGAAAATTCGATTACAAAATCAAAAGGTATGTAAAATATTCTCTTCCATAATTTATCAAACTTCTCTATGTATGTAAAAATATATTGGTAAATGTGCAGAACAGCATCTCCAGTTCATTTTTGGTCGAAATTTTCAGTTCGTTCATTTTTGGTCTTATTCATGTTATGTGAACTAACACAAACTATGAATAAGAGCGAAAATGAGCGAGGCAAAATTTCGACCAAAAATGAAATTGGCGCGGAAAAAAACGAACATAAAAAAAAACGGAGATACTAAACTTAGCGCGATAAATTGTAAAGTAACGAAGAGAAAATTTGAAAATAATGTTAAAATAAGATAAAAATAAATAATTAGTTATTTTAAGAAAACAGCATATTAAATAAATATAATAAATTTACATACTTTAGTAAACCAGATACATTTCTACGGCGGTGTTAAAAAATTAAGTATTTCTCAGGAGTTTGGTATTCGCTATGGGGACTAAACTTCTGTATTTAACAAACTAAAAAAAAAAATTAAACAGCGTAATAAATGGAAGAAAAAAGAATTTGTAGCTAAAAGAAACTCGCAAAAATGAAATTCAGCTGAAATGCAAAAGAATACGATAGCGAATATAAAACTGAATAATTTCTTTTTCCGTAAATCTAATCAGTTGATAAAATGTGGGATTACACAGCGTGTCGCATAACTCAATATCGGCGGACATAATCGCGAAAAATTAAAAAAAAACCAGCGAAAACACAAAAAAAACCAGAAAAAAACGGAAATAAACAAAGAAGTATAAAAAAAAAAAAAAAGAAACAACAATATCCGGAAACTGCGCTACACACAATAGATGAAAGCACGATAGAAACTGTTGGAATAGGCTGTACTCTATTATAATGCAAATGGCCGACCAATAGTAAATTAGCGCCAAAAAACCCCGTCTCTATTGCAGACATAACGTACGATTTTTTATTAACGTTAAAAATGAAATTGACGGGAACAAAAATGATGTAACGTAAGTGAACAAAATAACGTTAAAATAAAATCAGAATAGAGAAATGTAGTAGTTTTAAGAAAACAGCGTATTAAATAAATAATTACATTACGTACTTTAATAAGCTGGATACATTTCTGCGACGGTGTTAAAGAATTTATGTATTCGCTGGGAAGGAGGTACTCGTTGTAGAAAGTAAAATTCTGCAATATAGTAATGGAAAAATTCTTTTCTTCTACCAAATTTCGGAAATTTACTCTGGGCTTCACGCCATAAACGTTCGATGTTATTGGTGTGAACCCCTGTATCTACATTAACATATGTCTCTGAATGGTTGACAGTTCGGTGGGTGTAATTGGGATCACTGGAAAGAGGTGCGTAGCCCCTCCACTTGTCGGAATGGATAATGGAACCAGGACGGATAACACGGTGAATAATGGAAAGTAGAGTTTCAGAACTTCGATCAGGAACAAGGCATAAATAGAAATTACGAGTTGAAACGTCTATAACACCAAAAACCCATGAACCAGCCTCTTGCCGCGAAGAGGAGGAAGACACAAACTTCGACTTGATGAATTTTGCTTCATCAATCTCAACAATTCGACCTCTACCTCCTAAAGGAGTCGAATTTTTGTCGAAATAATGTACCATAACTTCGCGGCAGAAGGAGGTCCAGTCGGTAATTGTATGATTACTTAATCCCAACTCAGTAAGATAATATTTACGAGGATTACAAATAAATAGAACTATCACGACAAACAGCCACATATCTAATATAGATACCTTACAACGAGTAAGCCACGTCCCAACTTTACCCGATCTTTTGTACTGACATTTAACACCGTCGATCCATCGCCCGCACCGAAATTCTAATTTTTTATTGAGAATCAATAAATTACGACACGTCGGGCAAAACCTGAGACATATAACAAACGATACTTTATTTAAAAACGAAAAAAAAAATATATATATATATACATATACATAGAAAATTGAAGTAAGAAGAACGTGTAAGAGAAAAGAACTCATAAAAATTAAATTAACCTGAAATACGGAAGAATGCGATGACGAATATAGAATTGAATAATTTCTTCTTCCGTATATCGCATCAGTTGAATAAATTTGAACTTGCACGACGTGTCGCATAATTCTATTTCGGTAGACATTATCAAAAAAAAAAAAAAAAAAACGTTATAAAAAACAAAATAAATTTAAAAAAAAAAAGAGAGAGAAAAAAAACGGAAATACATTTGACCGGAAGAAAACGTCACTCAACAATAGAACCGGCGCGACAGGATATGCCGGTATTGTAATGTAAATGTCCGTAAAACAATAAAAATAGCGCAATAAATCACATTGTCTGCATAGACGTATTTACAGTATTTTAATGGTCTTGGGTATATAGTATTAAAATGTAAAATTAAAATTAAATTAACACTTTTTTGTTATTAAAAATTTTGTAAATGTTTTTGAAGTAATAACTTAAGTTTTAAAATAAAAAATAAATTTACCATTCAATGTAAAATAATTTTAATGTCAAATTTATAATAATTGTATTAAAACTAAAATTAAATAATCACACTAATTATTCTTAAAATGTGCTTTCATGCTAATGTTGAATTCAAATTTTTACAATTAGTTTTCAAAAACATGCTACTTGCAACGATAATACATTCACATAAGAATAGCATGTGAAATTGTGAAGTGTTGAAATTTATATTTTAAAAATAACGTAAAATTTTAATTTTTCAAAAACACATATATTACAATTGCAACGGATAGAAAATATTAGCTTGACCCCTATGCAAGGATGACATGTGAAATTTGCGAAGTGCTGAAATTTATATTTTAAAATTAATGTAAAATTTTAATTTTTCCAGAAACACATATACTACAATTGTAACGAACAGAAAAGATTAGCTTGACCCCTACGCAAGGATGACGTGTGAAATGGTGAAGTGTTATACAATTTTTTACTTTCTTCAATATACAAGATCGTTAAATTTGTTTCTCTGTGATAAATAAATTTCCGATCTAAAATTAATTTTCCAACACTAAAATAATTGAACCATAAATTTATAACAATTATTTTAGAACCAAAAGTAAATAATTTCGCTTATTATTCTTAAAGTAATCATTTTTTTTAAAATTATTAATATTAAATTTGTAACACTGTAAAACCCAAAAATTATCATTTTTTATTTTTTTTTAAATTTCAGTAATACAGAAAATAAATTTACCGATAGGTTAATAATAAACTAAACAATAATAACATTGTGCGTAAGAATATGAACTATAGACGCTGTTCTGTACTTTTACCAAATATGGTTACATAGATAAATCCACTGTAGCTGAACACATTATTAATAATAAACGAACCTTCTTCCTCCTTTAATATTAATACAGATTTATAAATTTTAAAATATATTAATAATTATAAATTATTAAATTTTGCTGAAAACTATTTCAAATTAACAAATTTAAAAATAATTGCATTAACCTTAATTATTATCCTAACAAAAATAATCCACTATTTAATATTTGAATTAAACCATATAATAATACTATATATATCCATTACCTTTTAACTCATGTAAATGCAATTCGTTATAATTTTTATTTTTATTCCTATTTGGCGAGTTATGTAATTTTCATATTATCATTCATTATCACACACTTTTTTAAAAATAACTTTTAATTTTATTTTTCTGGTTTTTTAAACTTTTAAATTATTATATAAATTTTTTAAAATTAAATTGCAATATTCGACTTTTATAGTCGACTTTATCTTGCGAATATATTTAACTATTGCCTTTATAAAATTTTAATTTTAATAACATTCTATAACCATCAATAACATATTGTTTCATACTAGTGTAATTTATTTAATATATATTAAATATTTATACCATTATAAAATTTAAAAGGAGTAAAAGAAAAAAAAGTTTAATCACTAATTTGACTGGTACATCAATTAACAAATAACTTGTTATCAGCTTCTTTTATAGTACCACTTATTTTAATTATTTAGAAAAAAATAATAATTTAAAGAAATAAATAATCAGAACAATTTATTTAATAAATTAACATTACCAGGATGATTTCCCCTGCAAATCAAAAAAAAAAAAAAAAATGAAAAAATAAATGAACAATAATATTTTACCTTTTAAATTAACATCCTACATTAGTAACGAATAGCACCATAAGGAATGTTGCCCATTGCAGTGAGGAATGTGAAATGTGTTTTCTGAAAATCGATCACTGTACATTTAAATGTAACATTGCCCATTGTAGCGAGAAATAGTTGAAAGAGGCGAGCGAGGAAGAATAATTCCTCGTTCAAATTGCTCGCTGAGCGAGTTTTTCAAAACATTTTTCACACATTTCAAGTGTTTCATATACATATTTAATATAATAATTGTTTTTTATGTAACACTTCTTTGCCATTTTTAATTTATATATATATATATATATATATATTGTTTGTAATTTGTATAAATATTTGTCCCTTTTTTTATTTAATTTTTAAATAATAGAAAACCTAATTGAAATGGTTAAGAAGTATGAATTTTTATACAATGCAGAACATAAAGATTTTAAAAAAGTAAATGAAAAATGATATTTGGTCTGTAATTACACAAAAACTTGAAATAAAAGATGGCAAATTATTTTTCGTCATTATTTAAACTTTACATGCAGTTTTAAAATCTGTTGTTTTGAATTATTATATTATATAAAAGATTTGAAATATGACTTTTTTTTTTTTTATTTATTTATTTATTTATTTACTCCGCTGTACCTTGCGGTTTTTCAGCCAGAGTTTCTGATTGTTACTGTTATTATTTGCTGTTGATGTGTTTTGTTTGTTTTGTTATTCATTACATGGTTGACAAAGCTAATTAAATTAAAAAAGTTTTTTTTATGTATTTCGGTTATTGTTTTTTTTTTTTATTATTTTCCGTTTTTCTCTCTCGTTTTTAAACTTATTGCATTCGAAAATCGAATGAAAGCAATCGCCTGTTCCTCTTTACAATCTATACAGATGCCTGTTTCAGCAATTTTAAATCGTTTCATATAGACACCATTACTTCCATGTCCGGTTAAAAATTGAGTGAAGTTATAATCGGTATAAAAATGTTTCATTTGTAGTCTTTCTTCTAAGTTTGGAACTATTTCCCGTGTTACTTTTCCAGTTTATAATTTATTTTGGAAACTCTAGATACACAGGATGGATCTTTATGGAAGGCAACCAAAAGAATACTGCGGCAATCTTCAGAGACTCACAACATTCGGATGCAAGACGGTAGTTGGGCTAGAACAGATAAACAGAAAGCAGACGCATTCGCTTCGTATTTAGAGGCTACGTTCATGCCTCACGGAAACATTGATTCAGAGAACATATTAACGTTATACAACGTTATCTAGAGCAACCACTACAGCTTAGCCTTCCCACCAGGCCATTCTCTCCAAATGAGGTATACAAATGTCTCAAAAAAGCTCCTCTAAGGAAATCTCCTGGACTCGATGGAGTAACGGGAGAAATTCTAATTCACCTGCCCAAAAAATCTGCCACTCTTCTCTGTTTTATATTTAATGCCATCCTACGAATAGGTCACTATCCGAAATCATGGAAAAAATCTAAAATAATTATGATACCAAAACCCTTGAAACCGTTGTCTCTCCTATCATCCTATAGACCAATCAGTCTGCTAAATACTCTCTCAAAAGTGACGAAATTCGAAAATCACTTTTGAATCAATACTCTGGTGCTGTATACAATACCGAGAGTAGCATCGTTTCAAGTCGGTTTATCATCATACAAAAATATTTACGCTAAAAATTATGAAGTATAATAGTTTTAAAAAAAGTATCGATTCAAAATTTACTCTAAAAATATTACAGAAGTGCACTGAAAAATAAAAACTAGTTACACTTTATAAAAGGAAATATGTTTTAAGTAAAATATGCTTAACGGAAATTTTACGATAATTCTTAAACAACATTAATGTCTATTAGAGTCATCACCAAATTCAAATTGCATCAACAATTAAAAACTATATTAAATGAGTGAAACACAATCATTGATTTTCTATAAGTGAAGTACTGAAGGTATATTAATGCAATTTTTAATTAAAATTTTAATTTGTATATGATATACCCCGGAATTCTATAATGTATTAATGTTGTTTAAGAAGAATCAGAATGTCCTCTTTTAGTATGTATTACCGTGAAATACATTATCTTATTTCGAATAATTATGTTTTACTTTTAAGTGCATTTTTCTAATTTTTTTGAGCAAATTTTGAAGCTGACATTTTTGTAAAACTATTTTTACTCATCTGTTTTTAATCTAATCATTTTATTCGTTTTTGGGTTTTTTATTTCATATTTCCCCTACAGCCGAAAAATTATACGCTAAGCAGTAATTTGAATTTACCGTAATTATTGTTTTACTTATTTCCGATATAGTTTATGCGGCAGGCGACTACACGTCAATGTGTTTACGCAAATATGCTAAATGTATTCAGTAGTAAAACCAACCTTAAGAAAAAAAATGTACATAAGTATATATTTATATAGATGAAAGAAAAAGTACCCTTACAAATAGCACAATCTTAATAATCACTTTTTATTTTTTAGAGATTTTAGGTTGCTTAAAAAACTATTCTGCCCTCTCAAGGAACTCTTTTTGCCGTTTACAATAATTTTTAACTACTCCTCTACAAAATCGAAGTTGTTCAAACTTTTTCGTGTCTGATAACATTAATATAAGGAGCCTATATTAAAAAAACGAACAATAGGCTGGATATTCTTCAGACGTACTAAACTAACATCATTATCTTTTTTTTCTCTTATCTCCGTGTGGAATAAAATAATTCAAAGGAGGCAGTTTGTTTTATTTTCCTTACAAGGAAAGTACACGAGTTGTCAGACGCCAATTGTGATGAAATTTTGATATGTTGTAGAGTATAAAAAAATATTAGACACGTGTTTTTTTTATCGGCCCATATGGACTTTCAAGGGATGAAAAACATCCCTAAAGTTCACCTCCAAAAATCGTTTTTCCTAAATATCTCGTCTTCAACTCTATATTTTTTTATGAAACAAAATGGAAATTATTTTTCGTGCAAAGGACAAGTAATCCACAGTAACTTAAGCGTGGAGCTGCATCCCTTATTTTCTAGAGGTTGAAAACACCTTTTTTTGATCATAATTATGGAATAAAAAATTATAAAATAATATAAAAAAATAAGAAAAACATTTTTTAACACACACAATTAAAAAATAAAGTTGACGTGTTTCGGTATTTTCATGAATTTCACCCTTAAAGGGGGTAATATACATTAGGAGAATTACATCCAGTGAGTAAATCAAAACATTTCATACTAATTCTCACAATCAATAAACAGTAAACAATATATTGATACTATTATAGATATAATTCGTACTGATATCATGCTCAATAAATCTGCGAGAATCTGAAATATAATAATCAACATAGATAAAGTTTCAAGACACAAAAATAATAGCGAAAATCGAAAACGCAAGTAAACGTCTAATCAGAGAGGCGATTGAAATAGAAAAATATAAAAATTTTAATGAAGATGACGGTATTAAATCAAACTGGAAGACAGTTATCGGCCTAATAAAAAGTGGAAATAACATTAGCCAATCAGAAGGTCGGATGTGATGTTGGCTTATCTATTTAAGGACTGGTTTCCCTTTGGTTGTTTCATTTATGGTTCTGATGATGAATAGAGCACTACTATTCGAAACGTCAACCGAAGGAAAAAATATGGACGTGCTTGTTACCGAAAAAAATCGACAACTGATTAATAACAAATACCTCGAAAATTTAAAATCTTTATCAGACTATTATGTTCGAGAAGCCAAAAAAAAACAAACAAAAAAACCGTTTATTCAGCTTGCTTATAAAGAGAGCTTCCTCAAATAAGGAATAAGAGAATCTAGCAAAGGAGTTTTTTTTTCGATATAGATATATTAAACAAAAGAATTCAAAGAAGGAGGAATGGAATAAGTGAGAAGAAAAGAATTAAATAAATGGAGGATAGCCTCAGGAGAATGATCAGAAATGTGTTTTAGGGTAAGAAAAGATACATCATCAATCTCAGAAGAGAATTCGGAAGAGGAATTGCTTAAAGAAGAACGAAGTTTATTAAGACTGAAGTTAAAAGATAACAAGGGTAGAAGAGGGTCAATGGAAAAGGGAGAAGAGTGAAGTTCTTTGCGGCATGGGTCGTGGGGTTAAATAATGGAATTCGTGATAGAAATTAATCTATTTTGGAGAATTAAGGTTAGAGGCATGTTGTGATAAAGGAGTTTAAAAAGGCTTTAGCCATTTTCCAGATACATGACACAAAAGTGGTAGGAGAGAAAGGGCAATAGAAATTTGTCCAGGTGGCGCTTTTTGAACATTTAATGATAAATCTTAACATTAACTTTTCTATGTGCAAGGAAGTTAGAGAAAGAACAACAAGAGCAAAAAAGGTGGAAATACTCAGATCGAACGCCCTTTTTTTTTTTTTTTTGAGCACGTTAGCTATGAATATCCCCCCCCCCCCCCTGGAGCCACGAAACTTTTTAATCAACTGGCCATAATGAGTATTCATAGGCGCGTAATCATGAATAATTTGCCAGAAACCCGAGAAAATTGTGTTTTGATTAAGATTTTATTCTTGTTTAATAAAATATTAAGCCTTTACAACCTATAAATTTTATTTTTTCTATAACTCGTATCCTTTTTCTATCATCTTGCCCCCCCCCCCCCGGCGTCTGGCAACTCATCTTGCCTCCCCCTGGCCCATCGGCTGGCGACGCCCTTGTCTGTGTGTTTGTCTGTCTGCGGGGAATCTTGCGAACGATTTTTCACCTACATCCCGATGAATTAAAAAAGTGTCCTTTTGCAGAAATGTTTGTTATAGATGACAATACAATAATATGCAACATCCGAGTTTTCAACTTCAAAATTAGACCCTCGGGGCGCCGAAAGCTCGAAATTTTGGAAAAGAATATTTTTTTTCCCCGTGTTGGAAAGATCGCTGTTTGTCGAGAACAAAACCATATTTTTCTTCTTTAATAAAACTTTCGAAGTTTACGAAAAGTTTAAAAAAGCGAAAAATCTAATACGTAGCTCCCTCTTTGCGGCGCGAATCTTACTGCTAAAAATTTTGAAGAAGGTTGAAGATATGCACATGCACGTATATTTCTTTGACTTGAAACATCTAGGTTTCCAACTTTAAAATTAGACCCTCGGGGCGCCAAAAGATCGAAATTTTGGAAAAAAATATATTTTTTTTCGGTCATGTAATATATCGTTGGAAAGATCGCTATTTGTGGAGAACAAAACCACATTTTATTTATTTAACGAAACATTCGATGTTTACGAAAAGTTCCAAAAAAAGCGCAAGATCTATAATATGTAGCTCCCTCTTTGCGGCGCGAGTCTTACTACTAAAAATTTTGAACAAGATGAAAATATGCACATGCACGTATATTTATTTGGTTTGGAACATTTAGGTTTCCAACTTTAAAATTAGCCTCTCGGGGCTTTGAAAGCTCGAACTTTTGGAAAGAAATATACTTTTTTTCCAGGCATATGATATACTGTTGGGAAAAGCGCTATTTGTCGGGAGCAAACTCGTATTTCATTTTTTTAACGAAACATTGGAAGTTTACCAAAAGTTTAAAAAAGCCTAAAAGGGACGTGTAGCCCCCGTTTGTGGCCGAGTTTTATAGTTAATAATTTTGAACAAGGTTAGAAAAATGCGCATTCTTGTGTATTTCTTTACTTTGGAACATTTGGGTTTCCAATTTTAAAGCCGGACCCTTGGGTTGCCGAAAGCTCGAAAGTTTCAAAAAAATATTTTTTTTCTCGATCATGTGATATATCAATGGGAAGATCGCTTTTAGTCAAACATTGTGTTTCATGTGCTGAGGAATGAAAAACAAAAGACAATATAATAGAAAGAATGCGATCCATTATTTAATAAAAATTTCTGTAAATGTCCTATAACCAAGATATTGAATAAAATAAACCAAAATAAAATACAATTCTAAATTTATTGTTTTTTATTGAAATACATAGTAAAAAGTCCAGACTAAAACATAAAAAAAATAAAAAAATATTATATAATATTTAATTATTAATCTGCGGCCCCTGCTTTTATTTTTCAGAATATTTTGTAGTTTCAGATTTTAATGTTAAGATGCGTATCTGGTAGTCGCACACTAATAAAGTTATTTTGTACTTTTTAGTGCATAAATAAAAGGCTATTTTTAAGAAGTTGTTTTTATTTTTTTTTATTACAGTTGACTTTCCATTATCACTCCTTTAAACGTTTAATCGTAAATATTAAAACAAATCAGATAAATAAATAAACGAAGAAACGATTAAGGAAGTTGTAATTTTATCAATTAAGTAGAAAAATTTTATATCCTTTAATAAAACATGAAGTCGAACTTGTTCCTTTTTCTCTTTATTTCATTTTTAACTATTATATGTCTATTCTGTCATATGGGAATGACAGCTTCTGCTGTTCATTTGGTATGTATGTGCGCATCACCTTGCCCAAGGTTAACGTATTTACTGCACATTATGTTTCGTTAGATAAAAGTTGTTGGGTCTCTCGTAGTGTTGAGTTAAATATATTCTTAGATGTTTCTAACCGTTGTCAGATATGGAATATTTACTGTACCGACTAGTCTCATAAGTTTTCAAAACAAAACAAGAAAAAAACAAAGGGCCTCAGTTACAGAACTTTAAAATACTACTTCATAACGTTCTCGATGTCTTTAAATTTAAAATGAACAATTTTAGATAATTGAATTTTCGACTGTAGCCATTTAAAAAATACCCCGCACATATATTGCATTCCCCTGAATCACTACGAAATACTTTGATTTATCAAAATTTTTCAAATATGCGCTGGAAAAAAAAAACAAAAAAAAAAAACACACGTTTTCAAAAACAAATTATTTGTAAGAAAAGTATAATTTATAAATACAAAGTTTACTGAACGTTGAACACAGATAATGGTAATAGCGATCACTTGAATACAATAACAAACTTTCCCCTAGGTGAAATCAAGTTTGTTATTTCTTTGTGGGCTTCGCAAACATCTTCTAATAGGAATTCACGATCGACCAACGGGTTTATATTGCTTTTATTAATCGCATCCAATATAAATGCCGAACCCAACGACTGCTCTCTCTGCGAAATATTATCACGTTAATACTTCATAATACGTAAATTGTGCAAAAAAAAAAAAAAACAACAAAATCGAAAAAATTTTTTTTAAATAAACGCATTTTACTGGTTGTTGCAAAAACGTTAATTTTTACTATTTATAATTTACATCCTCGGTCGGGATTTGAAATTCGACGATTGTGAAATCCGATTAATCTTAGAAATATGTCTGCTGTGTTTACACACGGCACTCGTTTACTACCAAATGGAACATTAATATTTTTTTCTTAATTCTGAAAAATACTGCGCATAAAACTAAAATATAATATTCGAAAACACATAAAAATAATGAGATAATTGAATAAGAAGAGATATATTATATTTTTGAATTTGGTATTTCACTAAGGAAATACTACAAAATTCTAATATTTTTGATAACGCGATTTCAGTTTCATCACAATTTATTTATAAAAACTGCAAATAAATGTGTAATGTGATTATTTAAGTGTTATATTTGTTTTTAAAATATTCTTTTAAAAAGTATAAAATGAAAAAAAAAAAAAAAATATATAGATGTTCAATTACTGCGAATACAAAAGAAAGGCAGAACTGTACTATGTAAAAATATCTTCGGCAAAAAAAAAAAACAAAAATAAAGCAAAACTTCAAAACGAATTAATAGCTATTTATAATTCCGAAAAATTTAAGAAAAATTTTGGCACCCCTAGTTTTCCATAATTTTTATTAAATGTCGAAGAAGAAACCCCTTGCATCGATTCTCCGTAAATTGCGGTTCCCTCCTCAGACCTTGTAAATTCTGTGAATGCATCAATCCAAGAAGGAGAAACGTAAAATAATGCAAATATTAAAGGCACAAAAGACCAGTAAAAGCAAGGCCTCGATCACTTAAACTCAAGTGACGTCACCAGATGATTCAGAATTTCCTTTCAGTTCGCCTTTAAACGCTAAAATTACAGATCACCCAGCCGTGGAGAAACCCGTCTGTTTAGGACCACTTCTCTGTTTTGACAGCTTTCCTAATAAATCTACTTCTCCAACAATTCAACCAAGATTCTATACTATTACCGAACAAAATATTGTGCTTAGTTCCTAACTAGTATTCGGCATATGTTAATTTCTCAATATGATCACATTTTTGCAATCGGCTATAAGCTTCTTGATTCAAGCATTATACGTTAGTCCATCCTAACGGGTACTACTGATTTTTTTTACCTACACATAGCAGTCCGATGTTTTATTTTTCTCATAATTCTACAGGTTTTTTCGATAATGCTTTTTATCGTTATCTTTCTTTCACTGAATCGGTTAATATAATTATCAGGTTCGTATCTAAGATCAGCAATATAAAAAATTCCACCCAATCTGTGAGGATCTTGAAAGCACTTCATTTTCGACTCGGTTAATGATGAGTTCTTTCGAAAGTATCTGTTGGTCAGGTATTTTTTCTTTCGGTAAACGGATTGAGAATACTTGAAAATGCTAAAATGACGTTGCTCTACTCTTTCCACGGGAAGAAAGTAGAATATGACCAAAACTTAAGTGAATGATGGAGTTAAAAATAGAATGGTGAAGCAAACAGAAGTATAAAAGAAGCGTGGACGTTACGAAAGTACACAGTGGAAGTTACAAACTGAAATATGATCTTTAATGTTTGATCGGAAATTTGAAAATATAATTTAAAAACAAAAAAAAAAAAAAAAATGAAAGGAAGGAAGAAAACGAAAAAAGCAGCGACTAAAGGGGAACTACGTCATAACACTTGATGCATCGACATGGGTAACATGGCAAGGAAAATGAATGTACGGATGGGGGGTGGATAAAATGGCAAAATTCGCGGATATATTTTTTTGCAGCTAAGGGTCCTTAAATCATTAGAAAGCAATGAATATATAAGTAATGATGCGCGGGGCAATAAAGACAGGATACAAGGGGAGAGACGTAATATATTTCCGTAAATAAGAATAAGGAGCAAAACATTCTGCAAAAAGAAAAAAGAAAAAGAGGATCAAATAATTAGCGTCGTAGACATTTCTGTATTATCCGATTGGAGAGGGTATTACGAAAAAGAAACTAAGGAATGTGAGATGTTGTTCTAATTCTACTATCGAGAATCTTACAAAAAGTAGTAGTGTAAGTGGATTTTTTAAAAGTCTTCCTGCGCAACAAATTTTTCATTTTAATTACACCGAATAAATTTAAAAGAGGTACATCCAAATTTTAATAGCCATGTAACTATAGTAATCAAGATAAACTACTAATGGTTTAAGTTTTTAAAATATAACGCGATCAGATATAGAACACATCTCCACCTCGTTCCACTTCTAGAGTATTAAGAAGTCCGTAGAGCCATGGTGCTCCCCCTCCCGGGGGGGATGACTTACCAGTATATTATCGCGCGCTCAACCGATTACGCCTCGGTCACACGCGACTATCCCCCGACTATTTGTTGGAGGGCGGTTATCCTCCAACCACTTGTCCGTTCTGCCGCGCACAAGAGCCATCGGCGGCAGTTGATCATATTCTCATAAATTGCCTTACATTTAAACTTTCCAGAATGAGACACGGATTTGATAATTTCAGCCATGTCCTCTCGAATTCGGAAGTGAACCAGAGCGCAGTGTTCAATTCGTCAGGGACAATGGATTAAGGGCAGTCCTGCAACCGGAGACTCTTGGGCCGTAATAGTCTAGATATTATACACGGCCCGGAGTCTAACCAAGGTTGAGAGGCATATATATAAAAAAAATATAGAATATTTGTGAAAAAGGATCGATGAAAATAATCTCTTCTTTACCTTTTATGAATGCGCGAAGGAGTACTGAATTGTTTTTTAATTGACTAAGTTATGGTAAGCGTGAAGAAATAATAAAACACGTAACACGAAACTTTTGCGGATGTTAGAAGATACGTCAGTCAGTCTGGTAAAACTTTTAAAAGTATCGAACGGGAAAAAAAAGTAATCGACTAATAATGTATCGAAAATACCTTTGTAAATCTAAATAAGCTGACTGTGTATACGACTCCTCTTCCCGCTTCATCGATATTTACACGATTACCGACAACCTGGAATTTATACGTGTAACGGTGAAATTTTTTTCGTTACTTTTTTGAAATATACATTTTCCTGTAGGTGGTTAAAGAAAGCAAAAATAAATAAATAAAGAACAGGCAGAAATTAAAACCGTTAAAGGGAATGAGACGGAACTGCATTAGACATTCGGAAAACGGTAGAAAATAAAGATGTGCGCCGATATTTTGCACGAATTATGTTCCAAAATATTTTCTTCTTCTTCTTCTTCGAGTCCCGACCGTTCTCGATTGTAGGTGACCTTATTAAAGAAATCTTTCGTATGCAAGGTGGATTAATTGTTCGGCATTCATCCGCGACCATGCCTTGATGTCGCACATCCATGAGCGAGGTTCGTCCGATCTTCCTCTTGCCCGATATTTTTCCTAATAATATTATTTGAAACAATGAGTATTTGGATCCACGTATAAAATGGCTAAAGTATTTCCTCTTCCTGTCTTTTATGATGCCTGTAATAATTCCGTATCCTTATTTCCCATCATCTACAGCACTTTCTGATTCGTCTTCTTTGCTGTCCATGGGATATCCTTCGATAGCACCACATTTCGAAAGCCGCCAAGCGATTCATATTGCTCTTCTTTAAGGTCCAACATTCGCATCCATATAACAACGCACTCCACACGTAGCACTTAAGAATTCTTATACGCAGTTCTAAATTTAAATCGTGTGTTGTGAGTGATCTTCTCATCTTGCTGAAGAAGACCTTTCTTCCTTGTTCAATTCTAAAGTTCGGCACCAGTGTTGCCTTTATTATTTACTTGAGTACCGAGGTACCTCAATTTTTGTACGCTTTCTATTACTCCGCTGCGAATAGCGACATTTGGAACTGATTCTTCTGTCTGAGAAACAACCATTATTATAGAAAATTATAAAATTACGATTGGTTTTTGGATTTCATTTTTCTCTGGAACGTTTATTAGCCTGATATCATGTTTGATTACGATCTTGATTGATTTAAAAAAAATTAGAAAAAAAAGAAACGAAATGTATGCTAGCAAATCGGTGCCGCTTTTAATCATTTTCTGCGAGTATAATCAATGATTTTTAGCCGCATATATAGTAAAAGATGAATAAAAAAAAAAAAAAATACAGAAACCTGGCGAGTATAAAAATAAATTTTTCCAGTACATGCGCGGTTACTGCGGATATGGGTGTAAGGAATAACAATTTTTTTACTTCGCGTATTTTTACAGCGATGAAAGATTTAATTTTGTAATTATCTACGGTAACAAATCTCGAGAACTTACGTATTTATGCATTTTTTTTTTAAAATTAAAATGTAATTCATACTTGGATTTAATATCGAAAATAATGAAAGATGATAAAAATAATGCGTTGTCCGTAGATTTTTCTCCTGCGCTACGATGCATTTACGAATGTGTTTACGATGTGTTGATGTTTCTGTATAATAGCGAAAAATAATTGAAATAAGTTTATAGTTCTCGATAATTAAAAAAAAGTAAAAAATTTATTCCCGAGTCTGTTGTTGATATTTTCTCGAAATGTGTCAACTTGCAGCAACAGTGTTGTTGCGTCTCTTCGGTTCAAATACAGAGTTTGAGTTTGAAAATGGAAAATCTGAACTGTTTCGTGTTTTTTTGCAACCGTGATCTATCAGTATTACGACAGAGATCTGCGTTGCTCCGGTGAAAGCTATCTTCGTATCTGAAATGATCGATAACGGTCTTTCTGAAGTCGTCTTTCTGAAGTCATCTTTCTTCTTTCGTAGATGTTTGCAATATTGGCGTCTCGGAAAAATTATGAATGGTTGGTAAAAATGGGTGGAGGAGTGTGTTAATTTCCGCGTCTGAATAACGTATTTAGGTTAATGTTTAAAAATATACCGTAGGGCTTTAAAAGCGAACGGCAGAAGGGCTAAGAATCAGTTTTTGGTGACTGGATACTTATTCCAATTTTGGAACTTAGTGTCGGAATTTCGGAGACGCATCAACAGGGAGGAGGGTGGCAATTGAGGCTAGTTTTTTGCTGGCACAATATCATTTTCCTTCTTTGGTCGATTACACCAAAGGGGAGTGTCGTGATCACGACGCGACGCCCATTTTAATTAATTTTAAAACGAACTGTAGGTGTACAGTCTGAATAACGTGGTCTACCATGATCAGCTCTAAAAAAGACGATATTATCGGTTTCACATATGAGCATTTATCAATTTATGGTTTGTAATATTTCGTTATACAATTTTTGCAATACATTCGAACAAACGCTTTTAAAGCCATAATTCAAATTTAATTATTATGCCTGTTCCACAGAACAATTTCAAATGCGCAAACGTTTTTATTGATCGTTATTTCAAAACAGTTAACCTAAAATGTTCATTAACTTAGCTTTTATTAAAATAACATTTTGTAATTTTATTTGATTAAATAAGAAAAAAAGGTATTACAGTCGATTATAAATACGGGCGTATTTTCACCAGGTGCACATCCCTTTAAGAATAGAGTTGGTGGCAAACACGGCTACATATTAAGAAAACCTTATCATAACTTAGTTTTTATCGTAAGAAAAAGTGTAATCTGAAATGAATTTCAATTAAAAATTAAAATATTTATCGGAGTTAAGTGCCTTTGCGAAACGTCCTACTTGCGGCGTATGTATCAGCTAATAAAAATTAAACGAAATAATTAAGATAAATTATTAGAAAATTTACGGATAAAATTTAAAAAATAAATAATTTATTAATAAAATGAATAAACGCTAACCACAATACGGCCATAAGGTGTTAGGAACTGTTTATCTCTTTCTATGTCTAGCTCGGCTAGAATTTCTAAAATTGCATCGAACCCCGGTTTTTTTGTGTAATCCAGTAAGTTCTGCAGATAATTCGGTGTACTGAAAAAAATAACAATAAAATAAAAACGCACATTCGTAACTTCTTTGTGTGGGTTATGTAATATCTCACATCACAGCAAAGCTAGAAATATGGTGTTATCTTTTTTTTATTCTTTTTGAAAATACCAAAGCAGGTTATTTTTATAATATCCGATATTATTTATTTATTTATTTAAAAAATTAGGTTGGTAATGTTCCTTTCAATTTTCTTTTTCTTTTATAAATTTACAAATATAAATCTAGGCGCCGTGTGTAACTACTACCTGGGCTATTACGGCCCCTAGACTCACCGAAAATTACAGAAGGCGGTGCAGACTGGTCGATGCTACAAAATTCAACATTGCCCGAACACAATCCGGGTAGTTCGACAGCTGACGTTGGGATGAGGTATGACTAGAAGTACTTTACGGCTAACTTTTAGTTTTGGGTCTTCCTGCTCCCTTTAACGCTACCTATATTCTTTCCTTCCCATTGCTTTCAGTTATTCCGTTGCCGCTGTCCTTTGTCTTTTCCATTTCTGACCGTCTGGCTATTTAGTTATAACTCTTAATTTTTCATGTTATAGGGTCAAGGCCGCTGGCGCGCCCAGGGTAGGAAAAAAAATAGAAGTACGGGAAGAAGTACGCCGGCACCATTTCAGCAGATGCTCTACAGTTGGCGAGGTCATGAACCCGCAGATAGTAAATTTTTGTTTTTAAATTTTTTTAAACGGAACATAAGTCGTATAAATAAGAATTATAATTAGACTTGTTTTTATCATTCTACCCGTTCATCTTCGATACTCCAAGAAATATAGTCGGAAGCTCACGTTTCTTTGAAAGTGTCAGGTTATTACGAACCAGTCATTCTAAAGTCACTAAAATTCTCTGTTCTCCTTTTTAAAGTCGCCTTAAAAAAATCCCTACACATACTGTGCGTATAATTGCGGAGCAAAATGGGTTTTCAGCCCATCTTTAACTATACTTCGGAATTCGCTATAATCTCCGTAAATTTCGATTTGTATGCAATAAAAATTTCGTAATAAATAGTGCATATTAAAAAATTATGTTTTCCATCACAAATTTATATTGATATACTAAATTTTCTCCCATTATATAAATTTACATTAAAAATTCGTTAAATTATAAATCTAAATTTACCAAAATTGTTACACAAAGGATTTTTGCTAAGTTTGCAATAAGAAAATGATGTTTTATATCTACTTAAGTAGATTTGGATGTAGAAAACAGCCTCTCTCCGCATCGTAAGACATGGTCGGAAAATACTTATATTCTATAATCAAACGAATTCTGTGCATAACAAAGAAATTAAAAAAAAAAAAAAAATCCTATAGATTGTAAGGGATTTTATTTTCATCTGTTACCCTACTGAAAGATTTC
Organism: Icerya purchasi; assembly: GCA_039619475.1. Classification (NCBI taxonomy): domain Eukaryota; kingdom Metazoa; phylum Arthropoda; class Insecta; order Hemiptera; family Monophlebidae; genus Icerya; species Icerya purchasi. The sequence goes on along the minus strand of CM077115.1, from coordinate 265,258,493 downwards.
GCTATTATTTGAAATTCAATCCTGCATTACAATGAAACGCGGCCACCAACTCGGCTTTTAAAGTGAAACCGAAGTCACATGCGTAAAATGAAAATAATCTGCTAGACGTTAAAGATAGCGTGCATCTAGCTTAGAGGGCTTAACTGGTTTACGATGGCTCGAAACTAATCCTCGTATCAAAGATATCTTCTTGTAGGGCATAAGAAAAACGTCTTTTCTCCAATTTCAGCCCCTAACTCCACCACGGAAGGCTGTGTGTTATACATTCACTTATGTGACTTTTCATATTTTTTTTTTAAAGGTATCTCAGCTTCGTTTTTATCAATTTTAAATTCCTCTTTGTAAATTAAAGTAATTCAGAAATGTTACTACAATCGAATTTTCCGCACCAAATTTTAATTTCTATTGGAATTTTAAAATTTCAAAATGTTGATAAAAAAAAAATTGTTCACTGGTATTTCCCGGAAGAAACACATAAGTTTTGTATTTTTACCCGAAAATTTTGTGTATATTTTTCATCTGTTTTGCGCCTACTATACAGTAGAAAATAAAATTGTTCTGAAAAAATATCTGTCCTTTCTTTAACCTTTAAAAAGCATTAGGAATTTTTCCAGCATTTCAGTGTACACAGTCAGAAAACAAGATAAACTTGATTTTTTCGATTTAGGGCATGCAAAAAGATTACGAAAAATAGGTACAAAATGCTATTATTAACGCGCAATTTTTTTTTTTTTTTTTCCCTTAAAAAGCAAAGTTGTTAACTGATCTTCAAACAGTACTAAAAATTTTTAAAAACTCCGGCGGCAATGTCACAAAAAAAATAAAGAAAACTCGATTATTTTTGTGATTTTGTACACAAACATTAAAATTAGGTAAACGTATTTTCAAACACAATTTCCGATTCGGCGTCTAAAATTCTAAAATAATTCACACTTGTAATATTTTTCGGAAAACAAGTAAATAAGCTAAAGACTAGTAAAAACAGAACTAAAACATCTTTAAAAAAAACAAAAAAAATTACGGATATAGATATAATTTAAAATTTCTGTGGTTCATCGATACAGCGTGTTAATATTTCTGGTAAAACCCACGCGTCGGATACGTTACTAACGTTTCGAACAAATAAGCACTGTCCGTGTTAACGAAGGATGATGGGAAACTGTATATATTAGGAGTGTGTACAAGAACTTGAAATTTTCAGGCTCCCAACTCTTGAGCCGGGAAAATTAATGCCGGAGTCGAGATGAGTCGGAGGACTCTCGATTTTTGGGAATTCTCGATTTTTCGTGATTTCCCGTATTTTACGATATTTCCCGATTTTTTTCGAGCTTTCTCGAATTTTTCAACTTGTCGCACAATTTTTTTACTAAAAATGACTAAATCAATAAACTATTTTTGAAAAAAATCTATAAGATTGGAACTTGAAACTACTCAAAAGTAATATAATACTACTTGACCTTTATTATAATTTTCTCATATTTACACGTTAATTTTCTCAATATGAAGCCAAGTATTTTTTTGCTTCGCTGTCGAGAATGACGCGAGATTAGGTTATATTTTTTTTTAGATAGACTACGAAAAGGTGGAACTGGTTTGTAAAACAAGGTATAAACATGGGCGTCGCCAAGGGGGGTGTCCCCCCACCTGCTGGAGCCTCGAACCTTTTTAATCAACTGGCCACGATGAGTATTCATAGGCGCGTAATCATGGACAATTTGGAAGACTTTTATAATAAAGTAGTAGAACAATTTGCCAGAAACCCACGAAAATTATGCTTTAATTAAGATCTTACTCTTGTTTGATAAAATATTAAGCCTTTACAAATTATACATTTTATTTGTCCTTTAACTCATATTCTCTTTCTATCATGTTGTCTCCACTGGCTCATCGGCTGGCGACACCCTTGTATGTGAGGTGTATAAAATGTTGTTATTTTGTTTTGAGTGTATGCAGTTGTACAGAAAGTTGTACTTATGTTTGTGTTAGATTGCATTGCATATCTCTTGAATACTTACTATTTAAAAATACCAGGTAAATTATTTTTGTTGTTATTATAGAACTATTTCTATTTACTCAAAGGTTCGTTATATAGGTGTATAATCAGTGGCGGATCCAGAGTGACATTTTAGTTGGGAAGTTTTTTTTTTTTGATTAAGAACTGTATTTCAATAGTGTTTTTTTTTTACACTGCGAGTTTGCGTACAAAGGTGCGGGAAAAAAAAAATGTTTATCTCTTTAGACTCTTCTTTTTCATCCGCCGTCTCCAAATTGAAGGTTGGCGATCCACAATTGAAAATTTTCTTTTACAATGGCCGATCGGAGGAGTTGTATAGAAGAGCAGTCGAACCAGTTGATAAGATTGTCTATTCATGAATTTTGGCGTCTTCTTCTCGATCTTTTCCCATTTATTTTTCCTTGCAATATGATTTTTAGAATTTCGTATATCTGGAGCCTCGTATTCCGTTTCTCGATGGTTTGCATTACTTCAAAGGTCTTTCTCATTCTTTCAAGTACCTCGATATTAATGACACACTGTAGGTGGTTATTTTTGCCAGTAAATTTTGGTTTTAAAACTAAGAACGCGAATTTTTGAAATTTAGTTGCCGAAGTTGAATTGCTCAAATTGAGGTGTTCTATGTTGAAGTGTCGGATGTCGCCTTACTTACTGCAGTGAAAGATTACATGATTGGCGTTTCCAGTTTCCCCATAGTCACATTTGTCGTCTTCAGTAATTTTGTATTTTTTTAAGTAGGCTCTGAAGTGTCAATGGTCAGTGAAGAGTTGGATAGTGTAAAAGTCAGGTGTTAATTGTAAGCCTGTTCTAATATTTGGGATTAGCCTATGGGTATGCCAACTTGCTGTATCTCTTTCCCAAGAGTTTTCTCATACGAACATGAAATAGTTTTTAATGTGTCTTTTGAGTTGTTTTAGTGACATTTTTATATGTAAGTCATGGTGTTTTAGCATGTAGGAACTGTTCTGAAGAGGATTTATCGGAGGTCAAAAGTTTTTTATTTGTTAGACATGATCGCTAATATATTCAAAATTTTTGTGGTAAAAATGATTGACCTATAGTTAATTTTTAGCTCTAGTGGAAGGACTCCCGTAAGAGCAACAGCGGCGCTGTGAGAAATTGCTCTATAGTTCTACAGGCGTTTATTAAGTATTTACATTGTGTAGAGCAGATTTTTTGCTTTAGGGTTTTCTTTTTTAGTTGTTGGAAAACCACAGAGCTACAGTAACCCACTGTATTCTCAACAAGTGATTTGTACAGTACAAGTCTGTATCCGTAATCAAAGCCCCATGTATTTCTGCACACTTTTATTAATTGATAGTATTTAGCGTCCAACTTAGATGCAGTGTAGTCCATGTGTTGTTCAAAGGAGAGTTTATTTTCTAATATAACTCCTAGGTATTTAAAATGTTCGACTACTTTTAAAGTGATCCCCATGTAAAGTACTTTAATATTTTTCCTTTTTAGTTTCAGGGAGTTTGTGAAAAGAGACACAAAGCATTTTTCTACTGAAAGATTAAGGTTTACTTCATTTAGCCAGACTCCAAGTAACTCAAGCGTTTTGTTAGCTGTTCTTTCAAAATTGACTTTTGTATCGTCCGTTATTATGAATAGTAAGTCATCTGCATATGCGCATAGGTCAACGTTCTTGTCGTATGGTAGAGCTTGGTTGAATAATATATTTCAGAAAAGAGGACCTAAAGCGCTACTTTATGGGCAGCCTTTATTAGTTTCAGTGTTTGCACTATGAGTACCTATTTGAAGAGTTATACGTCTGTTTTTAAGGTAGCAATAGTATACGTCTTTGATCAGAATAGATTTTAAAATGTCAAACAAAGCAGGGTGCCAACAGTTATCAAAGGCTCCTTTGATATCCATTCCTATGACGAGAACGTTCGATTTTTTCTTAAGGCTGCTGCTAATCAGCATGTTCTGTGGACAGACCTTGTCTGAATCCAAATTGTCTTTTATCTAAAAAGTTTGCTCAGTTCAAATGGCAAGTTATCCCATTTTTTAATAGTTTTTCGTAAATTTTGTTTACAGTATTTAAAAGACTTATTGGACGATAGGATCTTATCAGATTTGCATCTTTGATTGATTGATGAAGTAGGATTACATTTTCTTCGCGCCAGGTTTTAGGGAAATAGTTTAAGGAGAAGAGTTTTTTTTGTATGGGAGTGGAAGGAGTTTTGAATAGACCTTTTGGATTAATTTTAATGTCTTATTTGTTGTATTGTCAAGTCCAGCAGCTTTGTTATTTTTAAAATTTTTTATAATGCTATTTCGTACGGAAGTATCAAGAGCAGTCCGGTGTGAATGAGCAACGTTTTCCTTTATGGAAAGTTTAAAGTTTTCTCTTAGTATTTTCTGTTTGTTGCTGTCTTTGTCAGTGCTGTCTAACGGAAAAAGAGATGATACGGAGGAGTTTAGATTCTCTGTCATATTGGTGATTTTATCGCGGTTATTTTTTATGAAAAGTGAAATATTGTTTGGTTTCTTTGATTTCAAAAACGTTAATTTGTATCTTAAGCCCCATGGTTTAACATTTTCAGAGCAAATTGGGGGAGGGGGAGTTATATAATTACATAAAATCTTCTACGATAGGCAGTAAATTTGAGAAATGTCCCTTGTTTCATAAAGAAAATCAAATAGCGACCTTTATAGAAATTTAAAAATGTTTTAAAAATACATAATAATTACAATTTTTAATTTAACTTTTGTCTTATATTTAGAGGGGTGAAGAATAAAACGAAATTATAAAATTATACCTTAAATATGGTAGTTTAGAAATTTTAAGAAAGATAATATTTCTTATTAGACACTTTACTTCTTTTTTATTTTTGTTAGTAATCCGATCCGAATTCTCTTTGTTCGTCAGCAAGTTTAAATATATATATATTTCTCATTGAATTCTATTTTTAATTAAAATTACAAAATAAAAATGGCAAAAGATCAACGACAGTTGGGTTTAAAATAAAATAAAAAAGGAACGTTAATAGTTTTACTAGAAAAGAGTATTAAATATTAGTTACTAATTAAATCCGTAGGTAACATTTATACAAATCTTTTATAGCATAAATTAAGTTTCTATGTTATATAACAAATTTTTTCGTAGAAGCTTTGGTTCTTTGGTGGGGGGGGGGATTACCCCCCCCCCCCCCGGATCCGTCACTGGTATAATACTTATGTAAAATTGTTATAAAATTGTTAATATGTTATACCGATAATGTTACTAAATATTATCATGTTATTTTGATTCAATAAAATTACATATTTCATATCTATTTTTATTTGTGTGTAAAATAGTTTATACAAATAATACACAAAAAAAAAAACGGAGTACAGTTACTTAACTTCGGTTTTTCTATACATTTAATTTAGTTTTAAAAAATCTAGAAAAAATTGAGAAATCCTGAAAGAATCGAGAAACCCGAATAAATCACTGAATGAGAATAAAACTCGAGAAATGGCGATAATCAAAAATCCCGAATCGTCCCGTCCCGATTTAACCTTTCCTGTCACGTCCCGAAATTTCGGGTTCTCGCACACCTCTCGTATATACGTATATAAAAAAAAAACTAATCCGGTAGCTACGCGCCCGTTTCTGATGATAACACTTTGTCAAGGATAAAACTAAAGTTACATCAGTTTTTTCAAATAACTATTAGATTGCCAGGATATAATTCATAGTGCAGTATGTATACAAATTTTTTCTCTGCATCAAGTAAAAATGAAAAAGAAAATAAATAAAAATGAATTAAAGACTACATAAAATATTGCCAAAAAACACACATCCATACATTTACGATACTATGTAAAGCGGTTACTATATATTCGATTATGGTTCAAATTACCAAATATTAAATTGAATTAACTGTTTTATTACTTATGATAAACGACCGTATGTGCTCCTGATTCCTTGGCAAGTCTTTCGAAATCTGAATCCGATACGGTGGCAGTCACGTAGGCTCCTATAATTAGGAAAATAGGAGTAAAAATAAATTAGTATGCCCTTTATTAAATTAAGCAAAAACAGAAACGAAAATAATGTGTGTTGGTTCATAGCAAAAAGAAAAACAAAGAAAAACAATAAATGATTTGAAAATTTATTATTTCTAATCATTAAACATTTTAAGTTTTTTTAAAAATTAAAAAAAAGAAATCCAAAAACGAAAAAAAAATAAAAAAAATATGATGTTTAGAATGGAAAGTGATGAAGCAAAATGTTTAACTCCGAAAGCTAAATTTAGTAAATATTACCTCTAAACTATAATTTTGTTTGTGGAAATAATAAGTAATAAAAAAAATGATCTTACCAGGCTACCTCGAAACAGTTGATCATAAAATACTCATAAACGCAATAATACGAATAACGAATAGTTTTAAAAAATCGTTTCAAAATTATTGAAATCAAACGAAAGCAAGTATGTAAAATAAATCGATGTATATATATATTATATATATATATATATATATAAAAAAAAACAAAAAACAATAAAACAATTAAATTTTGCGAAGACGCAAATTTCACTTTACCTAATATATAGGGCATGTGTAATCAATTATTTAATTGAAAGGTTATAATAACTTTTGTTCGATCTATTACTGCCACTATTAATAATACTGATTTTAGATATTCACGCGAACTTTCGTTAGGAAAAGTACAAATACACCTACATATACATATGTATATATATATATATATGTATATATATATATATGTATATATATATATATATATATATATATATATATATATATATATATATATTATTATTTTTTAAGTTAAATATTACAGTTAATAAATGCTATCGATCGAGAAAGTTAATTATCTCAAAACTACAATCTCTATTTATGGAAATATTAAATGACAAAAAAAATAAAAAAACCGATATTTTTAAGATTTTCTCATAAAAAAGTTTTAAATTCAGATCAAAATTGAGCAACCTTGTTAATTTTTTCATTTCTTTGCAAATACATTCTTTAATGCTTTTTAAAGATTTTTAGTTCGATTTAAAAATTTTTATTGAAATAAATAAATTTACTTGTATTCAAGTTTAAATAATTACTTGCAGAGACTGGTACGAAAAAGATTTTTTTTTTTTTTTACATTTTCTTTCATGTTGTTTTTTTAATACTTTCTTTATTTATGGGATTTCCTTCAAATGTTCATTCGCAGCAATCAATTCTGGCAGTAAAACAGTTTCATTATTATCGTTTTTCTAATTAAATAAAGTGTCCAGTCGACAGATTTTCGCTAGCGATATATTTCGTCAACCGTATTTATAAATTAGGCGTGGGAACGCTATTTTGCTGAGATAGAATAGCAATAACGTATTTACTATTTCATGGCAAAAAATGCGCAAGTCGTTCTGCCAAAGTAAAGAAGTACCTGGTTAGTTAAACGTTCTATTTGATTTGCTGTTTATGCTGTAGTTGTATGTATGTATATGATTTTCAATGCACTCTTGATGACATGTTAATATTGGAGAAGTGCCCTGAGCGGCTGGCAAGTAAAAGACCAACAGATCACCAAATCAAAATTCGTCTATTATACGAAACTAAGGGTGGGTGATAGGCGTCTGGTACGTTAAGTCCATTTGCATCGACTTCTCGGATTTTTACTGGCAAACTAAAAACTTCCATTTTAGGCAAGTTAATCACTGCTGCCGAAGAAAAATAGCAGATTTCTTTCTATTTCAATTTACTTTGGTGATTCGCCGCATAGAAGTACCGAAGGATTGGCCACTACTATCAATATATGCGCATATATAAATTTCGTTCTCCTTCCAAGTAGTAAAATATATATTCAGAAGGGAAGAGGTGTCAACAAAGAGAATTTTTTTAGCGGAAATAAATAAAATTAGATTTTTTTATTTAGGAGAAATTAAAAAATAAATAAAATAACTATCAGAAAGAGAGAGGGAGAAATTAACGATAGAATAAGTGTAATATTTTAATGAGTGGAAGGGTTAATTGAAGCAAATTGGAATGAAAAATACTGCGTTCAAAAGCATAATGAATACTTTCTGCTGTCTATTTTGAGGACGAAGTGTAGTTTATAATGCCAATGACGAAACCCTGTAAATAGAACTAATTAAATGAAATCGTTATGAGTTCCGCGCGAGACGTGCAACGGCGTGTACAACTCTACAGATATAGAGAAGTAGGTTTTCCAACTCGCGGTAAAAATAAAATAAAATTTTTGATTAAACTCTCATGAATTTCTTTAAATAATTAGAACTGTTTCGCGAAAACAAATTTTACTAACCGGCGTGTTTTGCTACTTGTATGGCTGCCGTTCCCATAATACTGCTAGCGCCATGTATTAGAACGGTGTCGTTCCTCTGAACATGACCTCTAGAACATTGGATAATTACGTTAGAATTAATCGGATTATTTCATTATTGAAGTATTTCTATTACTTAGTCGATCTTTAATACTTATCACGAATTACTCTTATAATAAATGTTGATTATTTTTTTACAGTTTTACTTTTTATCTTCGAAGTGCTCGGATATCAAACTGGAGGTCTCAGGCTCGAGACGTCTGATCCTATCTGCTCCCATTGCAGATGTATTAATATAAAATTTAATCGGGAGAAATCCGAGAAAGTAAAGATGAACCAGAGAAAAAAAGAACTGGCACACAATACCGTCTTCTAATCTATTACGTCATTTAGTGCGCGCTATAGAAAGCTCTTCTCATTCCCAAATTTAAAATACTTCCTTTTCAGCGGTCTATAGAACTTTTACTCTTTTAATCTTTTTGATAATATTAAATAATTGATTATAAAAGTTATTTTTACAGCGTGCACGCATCTATCAATATCATTTCATTTTCATTTTTATATTTCTGATTTTTTCAATTACACCGTTGAAATTTTTTGTCGACACTATCGATATTATTACGCAACTGGTTAAAAGTTATTCTCGATATTCCGAATATCATTATTTTTCCTATTACCATAATTGTAATTATCCTTATAATTAATGATAAAAGTAAATTAACAGTAACTATAAGGATAATTATAGTATAACGTAATTTGTAATATCGGTTTACACAATGATGTTCGTAATGCTAAGAGCGTAATAACAATTTTAATTATTATAATCTTAATCTATTACTACCCGGAGAATACTTATTTCAGCAATCCGTCTGCTTTTCGTATTATTTTTACGGGGTAATATCTACACAATTTCAGAATCGCAAAGTTTAGCCGATGTACTTTTGTTAAAATTTATATTGCCACTTTGAAATTTTTTTAATTTGTTCTTCAAAAACAATTCTGTTCTCGAATGTGATCGATAATGCGAAGCATTTTTATGCATGTTCACCTCGGTTGAACTTATTATTAATTATGGTTTTACCATGTGAGAACCGAAATGCATAAAGCCGTCTCTACTGATTAAAACCGCGCCTGAATTGAGAAATAGACGGTTTAATAATTACTTTTTTATCTCGATATTTGTTAACAACGACAATAAAATGTAAAATGTCAGATTTACCTGGTGGATTCAAAATTTTCATTAAAAAAGTATAAAAATCGAAGAAAAATCAAAATTTTTTCTTTAACATATGATGAAAAAAGCTATTTTATAAATGTCGGCAAGATACACAGGAAGCACAGCAAAGAGCTGATGAAATTGAAGAAAAATTCAACGGGAAAAAAACAAAAAACGAAAAATAATAAAGAAAATCAAGAGAAAGAATAAAACTGAATAACGTAAGCGAAAACTCACGGTATGCGACAATTAGAAAAGAGAAAGACACTAACTCTGATAATTTTTACGTATATCCTAAATAGTGGGAACCTGTACTTTTGGGAAACGTTAATAATTTTAATTTTAAGGTTATCGAGTATAAAAAATTCTTAAAATAAATTTAAAAAAAAAAAGTTTTCATAATCGTACCTGTTTATTCGATAATTTTTTAATTTGTAAATCATTATTAGCAACGAATAAGCGAGAGTAAAAATTAATTGTATAATTTTATTAATTAGTTCACCTTAAAATAAGCGCTCTAAAGGCGGTGAAGTACGATATAAACAACGCAGCTCCTTGGCTGAATGATAATCGCTCACTTAACGGGTAACAACTGGTAACGTTCGCTGCAGCGTACTCTGCGTATCCGCCGGAATCGATTAGACAGAATACCCGATCTCCTGCCTACTTACGGCATCGACAAAAATAACTATTATTTTCGTTATTTAAATTAAGCATTTTAATGTATCGTAATTACGAAGGACCGTCAGACATCGCCAAGCAGGTTCCGATCCTGACTGCTCCTACCACGAAATTGGTTTTAAAAAATTACTCTATAGTCACGCGATCAAATTAACTTTTCTGATTAATAAAGAAAGTCCAGGGGAAAGGACGAATGAAAATAAATGGTAACCCAGTCACACACACAATACACGCTTTAATGGCCAGTTCACGTCAAATCGGTCGTCGCATCACGTTCAGTCTGACACTTGTGTGTTCGATTAAGTCGGTATTATGTGTTTCATTCGAAATTTCGTTTTGCACTGAATCCGTCAAACCAAAATAGAGACATTGTTGAGAATTCTTGCGTCGTTTACATTTGTTCAGCGAGAAAAGTTCTATTACGTGCTTCTTTGTTGTTTACTAAAATTTCAGTGTATTCAACGTGAATAATGGCGTAGATTAATTTTATCCTTAGTGGGAAATTATAGTGAATTGTGCAACTCTCAGAATTTTCGTTTTGATTTTTATATTATATACTAGCTGGTACCCAAGGTCGCACCCGTGTATTAACATTACCGTTTAAATCTGTACCTGGAAATTAATAAAAAAAAAATTTTTTTTAATCTGGAATTATATTTATGTAAAAAAAAATCTTTCTCTCATTTTGGGAAACAGGTTTATCACCGTCCAACAAAAACTTGTCTTCACGTTTTAAGCTGAAGATTATTAGTTCTTCCATAACCTGTTTGACGTGATCTTCTAACAAAAAGTTTCACTCAACTAAATAGCACACACAGCCGATTCTTAAAGGGGCCTAGTTTTTTTTTATTTATTTATTTTTTATTTTAAAAATGAGCTGCCAGTCTCACAGGGAAAATATGCCCATTGTGTGAGTACCCACGCGGTGATCTCCCATAATATTACACATTTAAGAGAACATTTCCTTCACTTTCGTATTAAAATTCATTTATTACCATAAAATCAAAATAACAGTAGTTGAGTAAAGATTTCAAATTCGAGTATATAAATAACATTCCTGATAGCAAATATTACTCTGTAAAAAATTCTAGAAAACACTACCCTTTTATTAAACTCTTCGCAATGAGTACAGTAATTAGGGTACTACTTGTATGTTCAGATCACGTGCCATGGAGGTTTGATGATTTCAGTAATACAAAAAGGGAAGTGACAAAACATGGTGGTGTACCTAACGCCGAAGGAAATAAAATATTGTCGAGAGTTTATTATGTACCGTAGTAATTATTTTATTTAAATTTTTACGTTTAATGTATCTTTACCATGGTAATCGTTTTATTTAAAATTTGATTTTTATTGTAAGCTATTGCGTAGTATTTCTTTGTTACGAACTTTCTTCTCTCTTTTGCGTCTTATCTTCTTCTTCTCTTTTTTTCACCATCTGTCAATAACTAATTGTGTTGGTAATCGGTGTTTTGGCTAAAGTATACTCTTCGACGCAGGTGGTCACACTTTCGTCAATTTTTATTAATTTGTTTTTTTTTTACTTTTAAATAACCTGTATTGTTCTTTATGACCCCATAAATAGACTGTCCAAATTTCACAAAAATCGGATGGATAGTTTTGGAGTCTATCGAGGACGTACCGAACGACATACATTCATTTTTATATACATATACAGAAAATGTGTATTTTTTAAAACTATATCTAAAAAATTCTCGAAACTTATTCTAAAAAGAAATTACAAAACTTCTTCATCACTTAATCATTTCGAAACTAAATGGCGTGACGGATTGTAAAACATGTAATTACAAAAAAGAAGAAGAAGAAGAAGAAGAAGAAGAAGAAAAATAAATCAAAAACACAACAAACTGATATAACTGCTTTAGTGTGGAAAATAAATTGACTGATAAGAATATAATTTGACTTGCGTGATTGAATCGGAGTGAAAGAGACCTTACACTGAGTTGTTACAAATAATATTTTATCGCAGTTATAAGGGAACTAATGCGCGCCAATCGTCTAGGAGCAAAAAGTGCAAACAATTCTAAAGAAACTCTTTAAAACTTGAAACTTACTATAATTTATATTTGATAAATATAACAAAGACAATGACTGAATAAAAATAACGGATTTAAGTCGATAAAAAAGGTCGATTATTGCGCAATTGAATAAACTGTACAAAAATGACTATTAAAATTAAAATTAAAACATTTAAACAATTTTTAAACAGTGTTTACAAAAAAATAGAAATAAAAATCAAATATAAAATTAAAATCGCAAATGAACAAATTAAGGCCGCTTATTGTGTAATTTTAATTTGTTCATTTGCGATTTTAATTTTATATTTGATTTTTATTTCTATTGTTTTATAAACATTGCTTAAAATTTTTTAGAAATTGTTCAAATATTTCAATTTCAATTTTAATAGTCATTTTTGTATATACTTTATTTAATTGCGCAATAATTGACTTTTGTTATCGACTTAAATCCGTTATTTTTATTCAGTCATTGTCTTTGTTAAATTTATATATTACAATAACTTCCGTGATCTTAAAGTTTTGTCTTCGAAACGCGTCGGGTATTTAAAAATTAAATAATCGTTTATTGTGCTTAAATTTACTTACTATAGGGAAAAAAATTAAGCCGAGCTATTCAAAATTACGGTTTTCTATATAATGAACGTGGTAGTGCGCTGTAGCTTAGTGATTAAGACGTTGGCTACTAAATCAGAGGACACGGGTTCGAGACTTGCCTCGTTCCGGATCCAAATCGCAATAACTAGGTACCCAAGAAATCTAGGAAAGTAGAACCGACGCCTCCCTACTTCCATTAGTACGTTGGGCTTTTAGAGTACATTGTGAACCTTAACTTCACAATCCCCGACGCCCTGCTAAGGATATGGGACTTATTTTACTATATAATGAAGGCAACACACGTTTTTCCCCTACGCGATGAAAATAAAAAATAAATAATATTTGATAATAGAATAAATCCTTTTTTTTTCTTTTTTATTTCTACTGATCTGGAAGACTACAAACTAATTTTAATATTTATTTATCGTGAAAAAAAGAAACAAGAAAGGAAGAAAAACAACAAATGAAAAAAGAAAAAAAATGATGCTTGTATTATCAGTGTGTACACGCGCAGGAAGTGAAACTTTTTTGGCTTATATGTATTAAATTCTCTAATAAAGTTTTATTTTAAATTGAAAAGGGATCACAGTATAAACGAAAATTTTCATTTTCAATAAACAGTAAATCCAAAAAATGTTATTATATACATTTATAAAAAAGTATCATTATCATTGGTCTATTTCAGTTATGCTTATGGGGGTGTTTCAGTACATATTATTGTTATCAAAGGCCTGCGGTAACTAAAATAAGAAATATAAGTTTTGCACTCAATATCATCTAAAAATCTTAAAAACACCGCATCAATCGTTGTATTTGATTTTGTCGTTGATATCATCCTGTTATTTTAAAGAGATAAGTTCAAATTGTCTTTTAAAAATTCAATCAATTGTAGAGAGTTGTCTAAAGCAAAATTGACATTAAAATCTTCACTTAAAAAATCATAGGTATTTTGTAATAAACGTTGATTTTAGCGAGGCGTCCATATAATTTAAAAACTTACTAACAGACTAAATGTATAATGTATCGTATCGTGAATATCTTTCTATAAAGTGGTGTGTACACGTACTTATTACATGTATATATATATATATATATATGTATATATATTAGAATGCTCATAAACTATATACTATACGAAGTGCCGTAGTATAAATACTTAATATACATTTACTCATTTTGGTATACTACTTGACCCAGACAGACACCTATACATATTTACACATACATACCTACATTACGTTTAACGCGTAACGCGTAACGAAAATTTTTCCCTACCGTGCCCCCTAAGAAGTTTCACTTCAAAAATAAAAGATCCCTTCGATGAAAATTTTGACCTCATATTATTATATTTTTGCGTAAGAAGGACCCTACCGTATCAGCAGGCAGGAAGAATAATTAGTAGGATATATGAACAAGAAGATGGAGATTATCATAGCAAAGAATAACAGACAACATTATCGCATGCAGCGCAGATTATGATTTAGTGATGCTTGCAAAGTTTACAGGAGACAAAAAAAATATTTTGAGGAAAAGACAGTTATGCGAAAAATTTGACTTCAGACAGTACCACGAGAACAAACGTAATTAAATTCATAAAAGGCCAAAGTACCATGCCAATCGATATAAGTATGACCACTGGGTTTCAGCCTCGATATATTCAGATATCTTAAAAATGTGGATACCATTGCGACAATTGCAGTTAAGCATTTTATAGAAGCGCAGTTAAGGATTTGTTAAGATAGGACTCAAACAACCATGGCACCGATACAGTTTAGTTCATTGATTTTCAATTATTCAAATATCGAAACTGATTTCCGATCAATATATTTGGACTCGAGTATCAGATACCATTCCGCATTGCCCATCGTAATCTAACAAATCCTGAAACGGCTGTAATCAAACAATGCCTATGAAAATACTACGGGAATAATTTTAAGTTGTAGGAAGTACATTCTAGCGTAGCACTTCCCCCATTTTTAATCCTCTTTTTGCATAGCCCGAAAAGGTACGTGTACTGCATATAGTTCGATATGGATTGATTTGAAAAAAAAAAAAAAAAAAAAGGAATATCTAAATCATTACAGAGAGTCTGAACGTAAGCCGACAATCAAGGTACGCAGCACCCAATAATGAGTGTATGTGTCTGCTTGTTTAATTTTTACATTATTCATTGATTTCGGGTGTGCAACGAACTTATTTGTGAAAGCTTCATGCCAGGGCATTTTTCTTTTCGTTAAATTTAATTCTCCATTTAAATGTCGACTCCTTGCATTTATTGCGTTCGCAGATTTGTCTATTATTGAACGACGATTATGAAAGTAATTCACTAATTTAATATACAATTGACCAACTCAATAGACGGTCGAAATAAAAACACATTTCACATTATACATTGCTCGTCGCAACGGGCAACGCGCCTTAATAATATCGTGCACCACGCGAATCACTAACCGACGCACCAACTGTATCACGCACAAAAAATTAAAACATTTACCCCTAGTCTAGAACGCGTTTCTCCAGAAAGGGAAGCTGTATACAGCGGAACTGGTTTAAATCTGAAATAAAAACAAAGCGGGCTGCCTTTTAAAGAAACATCGGTTAAAAGACCTACTGAAATTAACTGCGACGATTGTGCACGTAGAAGACGTTGATAGGCGCGTCCCGAATTCGGTAAGGCTCTGCAGATGAAGCTGCGAGAAAATCGCAGACGAGAAAGCAAGTCAAAACCGACTAAAAAGGAGTTGAGAATTTTTAAGACATTCGTGACTTTCGCAACAATTAAATTTTACTCTAGAAAACGATACATAAGATACAATGATTGGTAAAAAAGTTCACGCAGAAAAGTTCGGTTGGTTCATAAACAAAGTTTTGGCCAAAGTAATGTTTTTTATAAAATTTATTTATCTTCAGATGGTGGGAAAGTGAGCATTTTCAAATTTCATCGCCTGAATAAAATAGCTCAAGTATACGCGATTTTAACCTAGCCATTTGTACAGTTCGATTCGAAGAGTATATTCCTCTTTCTTTTTTATTTATTTATTTAATTATTTTTTTATTTTTTTATTTATTTAATTAATAGTCAAGTGTAATCGTGAAAACTCGGAATCAAAAATTAGCGGATAAACGACAGAAAATCGTTTTACTATTTTCGACTAGTTCAGCCATCAGTCATCCCTGTTAGTACCGCTAAAATTTAACCGAAATTTGTAAATCCTCTAAATCAGTGGTTCTTAACCTTTAAGTGATGAGGGACCATTTGACAAAATTTCTGTCTGCCATGGACCACCAACTGTTTTCGAAGTTAATATACGGTAAATGTAAATAAATAAAGGGTTGTTCTATCTATCTATAAATAAGACACGCATAAAATTGTTCAAAGCTAACAGTATTTTATTTTTTTTACGAAAATTTTACAGAATAGAGGTAAATATATTATTTTAATGCGATTTCTGCTGTGACTGCATACTTTTTACTAACTTTTGAATTCTCGATTCAATGCTACTCAAAGCCAAACACATGTCAGCAGTGGCATCCAACCGATTTCGGTGCTTGCTTTTAATTATCAAAAGCGCCGAGAACCTCTGCTCGCATAGACATGTCGATGATAATAAAGTTCGGTAGTGTACAGCAATTTCTTGAATCTTTGAGAAAGAAATTGCCTTTTTGGTCCAAAAATGTTCAAAATGAATTCCTGTCACGAATATATAGCTTTCAAGTTACTATTGTGTTGCATTTCAATCACTTCTTGAATTTCATCAAGCACCTCAGAAACGTTGATCACTTTCCGCGAACACCTTCGTCCTCACAATAGTCAGGAAAATAGCGACTGAATTCACTTTTTTAATTTTTCAAATGAAGTATCATCATGTTCTTTTGTAGTTCTCCTTTAATCTCAGCACGCTGCCTGTCAATAATTCGATTCAGCGTATCAAACGAAGAAAAATTTTTTCTTCCAACCTTATCGATCCATAGCTCGATTTTAGTGATAAATTCATTAATTTTATCTTCATATGCAGATTTATTGCTTGCGCCTTGTAACTTCAAATTTCATGACCCTTGCAGTTGAAGGTTCAATTTATTTAGTTGCGCGAAAAAATCAACCAAATAAGCAGAACACATTTGAAATTTGGACTCGCAGAACTGATCCAGCAACTCTTTGTTCTCCTGTGTTAGTTAATAATATTTGTACTTCTTCTTTACAACCCCGACAGCATATTTCCTTTGGAAAGCCACTTCCGTATGGAAAAGCCGAGTTTCGCGTTCATAGTTCATATCAGAGCACAATTGTTTGAAGAGACGAGTATTAAGTGCACAACTACTTTTATAGCTTGCATATTTTTAGGACGGCTTCGCGGACCACTTTGAATGCTTCCAGGGACCACCAGTGGTCCGTGGATCACCGGTTAAGAACCACTGCTCTAAATAATGCAAGACTGCGGGATTTCGCAACGTAAATTAGTTTCGAATCTCGTTCATTTCATTTTAAATTACGTCGGAGATAATTAAAAAGAAACTCTATGTTGGGATTACGAAAAATTGTATTAAATATAAGCGAGCATTCTGGATGGTCGAATAATAATATAGCAAGAGTGAATTTTTTTCTTTTTTATCTCCGTATCGAATAAATTAATGCGATTAGTGTACATACGAAGTGGAAGTACACGTAAAAATCTCTTTATTTTACTAAATGGTTACTAATCGACCGGAGTAGTGGAAAAAAATTTTCTTTTTTAACAATTTTCCTCTTTGCCGTTAAAAGCTTTTAACCGTTTAATCCTAAATTATTCTACAGATTATGTAATAGTCGAATCCGACCGATCGCCAGTTAACACGCAAGATGAACTTTTCACAAAGCCTTATAATTGGATGATCATTTTAATAATAATGAAAGAAAATTCTGAAGGTCTAAAAAAAAGAGCAATAAAAAAAGAACGAAAAAAAACTGGTTAAGCAATTCGAAGTAACCTGATAAAGCATTATCAACGGATCGATTTCTTCCACGTAACCGGCGATTTCTTTACCCAGTATGGCCGGTAAAGGAGGCTTTGCGTGATAGGAGCCACTCCTTATGTACGCGTCGACAGGATTAATTCCGGCAGCTTCAACTTTGATTAACACCTGCGAAAAAACGTGAACACTTTTACTCGAAATACAAATTTAAAAGCGGAGTTGAAACATTAAAGAAATTGCAATAATTGTTTCCGGTTTTCTTTCGTGGTCAAATGTCCAATAGCCGTCCCCTTTTCTCACAAATTTCTAATTAAAAATATTTTTGCAAAAATTTCTAATTTATATAATTTAAAAGGTCCTTAAACTCCGATTTTTTTTTCTTCTCTGCTTCGCTGAAATCATTTCTCTTCTTCTCTTTAACGACCATCTAGTGTTCGTTTCCATCGAAATTTTGTCGGTGCTTTATTTTTTATTTTTTTTTGTTCTTTTAAATTTAATTTATTAAAATATTTATCATTAGTTGTTGTTGTTTTTTAACGTATCACTATGATGCAGCGTCAAAGTGTAAAAACCGCGTTTTGCTTTTTAGTACGTTTCGTTGTTGTTTTTTTTTTCTTTTAAAAAACAATTTTATTTCAAAATTTTCGGTGTAAACATTTTTGAGTGATAATAAACCAACCTAAAGTGCTACTACTTTCTGCGGTACAAAAACAGAAATGACTATCAGTTAAAGAATATAATGTCCCAATTCCGGCAGTGATAAGCTGATAAGCTATTCGAATCTATACATTTCCATATGGTAAGCAATGTTAATAATATCTTAAGCCACTCGTGTTTATGGCCTGTTTAATTTTAAAGTAGTAAGTGTTTACGCTTTCGCTATTTTTTATAGAATACATAGGATACGGGATCAGCGTACGCAATAGGTTTAGCCTGCTGGCGTAATCTGGCGCCCAACGTCATTTGGTAATGTATACTTATTTAAAAATTCACTGAGTAACTTAGTGGTTAAGCTGCTCGACTACCGAATCAGAATGTTTGAGGCTTACCTCGTTCCGGATCCGAATCGTTCCCAATTTTATCAAAATCAATCATTGAACCCGAAGGTTCGTTTCCTCCATTCCGTACTGTTTTCAGCCATCGCTTTTAGGTCCGAGTATGTTTTTGTCATCCCATATCTTTATCCATGTTTTTGTTTGTTCTGTTCCAGCCGGGGATTCTTAGCACCCCTGTTCCATCTAAGGAACACCGGGGACTCGCGATCGTTGTTAGTTGTACGTTCATGAAAGATGTTTTGTCATAAGTAATGCAGTAGTTTCCCCTTACTTTCCACATCGCAAATACTCGACCATTTTCGAAAACTATTCCAATGCTCGAGTATTTTCCTTTAAAGCCGCTTCTGTAATACACCCACCCGCCTGTATAGGATACATCCTGCTGCCGACGGACATGTGGTTTGATTTCAGAGTTCCTTCTCTTAAATAGGATACCTTCACTACGGCTTTGAGCTCTATTATACGGCCTGAAACTGAAATAATTGGGTACTAGAGAAGTCTGAAAAACTAACGATGGATCCGACGAAAAACTAGTCCCGAATATTATTAAGATTAGGACGTAGTAAACCTTAACTTTAGAATCCTCTCGATGCCCTGTCAAGAGTATATGGGACTTACTTTACTCTTTTTAACTTATTCAGATATATCGGTCTGACTATATTCAATTGTTCATGAAAAAATAACAACTCGAAATATAATTTAATAATTTAAAAAAAAAAGAACAAGTAACATAATATCCTTTTGTATTTAATTAGGCAGTTTCGCGAATTATAATTGTAAAATAAAGTTATTCAGATTAGCGGTGAAATGCCATTGAATAAAAAAAAAAAAAGAAGAGAAATAGTCACGACAAAAATAAATTTTTAACATTTAATTAAACAATTATATATATATAATTTTTATATCCCCGACGCGTTTCGAAGCAAACACTTCATGTTCACGAGAGTAATTGTGAATATAAATAATGAAGACGATAACTATATTTAAAATTAAACTGAAAAAGGTCGATATTAAAAGTCGATTATTGAATAAATATAAAATGTATTAAACTTGAAAAATATAAGAAATATAAAAAATGACTAATAAAATTTGACAAGGAAAATGGTAACAATTTAAATGAAAAATAAAAAATTTTAAAAATTGCAAAAATATAAAAAATAATATCAAAAATAAATAAATCATAGTATATTATGTAAAATGGTCGTCTGCATGGTAATAATGTGTACATAAGGAAATTAACTATATTAAAATTTTATTTAGATAGGTTATTTATATTTAGAAAGTTATGGTTTATAAAATTATATTTGAATTTATTAATATAATAATTTTCAGCGAAATTTAGCATGTTATGATTGTTTAGGTATTTTAAAATTTCTAAGTTTATTTCGATGTTATGTGTTAATTTATGTTTATTAATGATATAATGTTGAGCTATTGTTGATTGTCGAGGATATAGAAATTATATATATATATATATATATATATATATATATATATAATTGTTTAATTAAGTGTTAAACATTTATTTTTGTCGTGAATATATTTAACAACGAGTCCAAATAATAAATAAAGAGAAACAGTGTTTTTGAAATATAGTAAGTGCATTTTTCAGTAAAGTATGACACAACAGTGGTCATAACAACGCCACAACGAAAAGATATCTACAACGCCAAAACCGGGAACCTATTTGTGGAAATATGTGGTGACCAGCATCGAGTCACTCTTTTTTTCCTGTTAAGTATTATAAACACGCATAAGTATTAAGCAGGTGCTCCGAGTAAAAGCAAATAAATATTACTACCTGTTTGTATACTGTATCGGTTCCTGATAAGTGAACTGGATTTTACTTTTTGACCGTTTCAGTTAAATACCTTAGTATAGTACAGTTCAGACTCAAAATTTAACGAAGCGTCCTCTCTAAAGTGTAATATATCGTAGGGCATTAGACATCGATAAGTTGACTTTCTTGTAATGTTATTAATGTTTACTCATTTCATACCTTTCTTATTAATCGGAAATACAACTTGTTTTTCAGGAAATATATATTTATGCTTTGAAAATTATTCAAAACTACATGTTTCGGCGCCATAGCGCCGTAATCATGATTTACAATATTTAAATTGACTTTCTTGTTTTTCACTGATCTTTATAGCGTTTTCAATACAATCATGCACCGGCATGTTGACTAAATTTTTTTTATTTTACAAGTTTTTAACTTTACAAACTGCTCAAGATATCCACGAGAAACAAATGGCGATAGCCTGAACAAGAAATAGGCAACTAATTATCGATAACATACAGAAACAACGGAGAAAGAAAGAGAAAGATCCTATTTCATCACAAAAATCAGACTAAATGAATTGCCTTCTCAGTTCTATATACGCGTAACTCCTACCGTGTAAAAATCTAATTAACAGGTGTCATTCTCGACTCTTTGTAATGATTTCTTGTTCCCCTTAAAGACCAGAATCTAGGGCAAAAATCGAAAAAAACTTTTTTTTCTTTTTCCAACTAAGGACCTTTAGTCAATTTTATTTTAACACGATTCGATATTGTTACTAAGAAGTAATCAATATAGCAAGAATGATATGTGGAGAAAGAAAATACAGGATATTATAAGAGGCGCCAAGGGAGTAGGAGGAAGATCAAGTCTCAAGAAATTCGGAATACAGAGTAAAACGTTCAACAGATAGAGGCGAACACTTAATAAATCTCGCGCTTAGGAAAACAAGTACATTAATAGAATAGAGAGAACAGTGTGCGGAGTAAACTAATAGAAAACGAAAATACGAGCAAGGTAATTAAAGATGATGGCAAATAATGAAGACATACGAAAAAAAAAGGGTGAAGTGACGGAACGGAGTAGCGCAACGACTAGCACTAGTTTAAATGAATAATTATTAGAAAAAGAGAAAGTGTAAAAGCCTGATATAAATCTAAAAGATAAAAATTTTTACACAGCGGAAATTAGCGATAGGATTTTCCTTAAAAAAAAAAGAATGCGAGGAAGCAGCAACCCAAACTAGCGAATCAGACACTTTATTACCAAAGATGCCCGAAAGCCTGAAAACCCGGAGGAAAGGTGATCAGAGGAAATGAAAATAATAGAACGTAGGATGGCCATCAAAGAAAGGAGGAAATTAAAAAAAATTCCGAGAAGTTAAAATCTAAGAGAACAAAAGAGACACCGACACCATACGGCCTCTTCGACGCGGTTACATAAATAGAGAATTAATAAATTATTGTCTAATTAAGGCTTGTGAAAGACATTTTGAAAGAAAGAGGGTAGAATGACTGCATTTTAAAAGCATGGCAGAGAGTTCGATGAAATTGAATGTAGGGGAGATTTTTATATAAGATTTTGTCGCACACTATTTAGTTTAAGGGGAGGTTCTCATCAGGACCGACCGAAATATCGATTTTTTTTTTTTCATTTTTTGTAGTAAATTATATGTAGAATATATTCCCAAAACCGTTTGCTTGAATATATGTTTTTTTTTTTAAATTTATGGAACAAAAACGAGACCCACCTTTTTAGTCAAAAATTGAAATCGAGCGGTAGTTCGAGCGCAGTGTATTTTACATCAATATTTTTGAATAATATATCCATACTATGGTAAGCAGAGTTACCAAAAGGACCACCAGATGTCGCATGTATGCTATGACTCCGAAAAAATTCGAGGGTACGACTCTATACACAGTAATGCCCATGGCTGTAGAATGAACTGTTTGTTTACCTGGTGCAAAGTGTGAAAGTAGTTGTATGCTACAAAGTTCGGTTATAAGGCGGTTCGTTTGTTGAAAAGATGCCGAATTTAGTTAAAACGAGGAGTAACTACGCCAAGGGGCATCCTGAGTGAAAGGGCAAGAGACGATTTCGTGGAAACCGATTCACTGTTGAGTGTGATACTGAGCAAGTAAGCAATTCAGCAAAAAAATATTACTTGTTTCTTTTTCTTCCTTGTTTGGTTTTGCCACGCTTATCGGAAAAAATACCAGTAAGGTTCTTGCTGTTTGCGTGAAATCTTCTTTTTGTCAAGCTAGTGCCAATAAAAAAAGCAAAGAAGGAACCGTCAAATTTAGTTTATGGAAAGAAAGTCATGAAGAGACGTGCACAGCAAACCATCAAGCTAGTTCCGGAAAAATGTAAGTGGACGCAATCCCAGAAATGTTCTTTCGTTCTCAAAAATTACTCAATATAAAGTATGATTCGTACATTGGTGATGGCGATACGAAAACGTTTAAGGCTATATTAAATATAAACTCTTACGACGACCTTATAGTAAGAAAAAAAGAATGCATGGGCTATGTCCAGAAACGAATGGGAACTCGTCTCAGGGCCTTAAAAAAGAAAACAAAGAATCTCGGAGGTAAAGGTACAGGTAAATTAACTGATAAAGTAATTTGTAACTCAACAATATATTATGGATTGGCGATTCGACGAAATCCAGATTCAGTAGAGGCAATGAAGGATGCCGTGTGGGCTGTCTTTTACCATAATATCTCAACCGATAAAAATCCGCAACACAAATATTGTCCGGCTGGAAAGGATAGCTGGTGTAAATAGCGCGTAGCAGAAGCCAACGATACTCTTGAGTTATTTGAGCACAAACCACCTCTTGCAGACAACGTTCAAAATGCAATCAAGCCTATATTTGAGTCTTTGTCATCAGATGATTTGATGGAGCGTTACACTGGAGGAAACACAAAACTTGAACGAGTCAGTGAACTCTTGCGTCTGGAAGCTCGCTCCGAAACACCTTCACTGCGGTGCAAAGATTGTAGAAATTGCCGCTTACATCGCTACCAGTTTATTTAATGAAGGATATACAGCACTGTTAAAAATTATGGACATCTTAGGAAGTACAGTTGGCCTCGAAGCCAATAATTTGCCCACTTAGCTGATACGAAACACGTTACTGCGGCTGAGAGCAGTTTGTTGGAGGGAGCAAGGGCAGCTTCACTTTCGAAAAAAGCCGACCAACGGACCACCCTTCAGGAGCATTATGAACTTGAGGAAGGACTGATGTATGGCCCTAGAATCGCTGATTAGCCACAAGCTATATTCTTTTTTTTTTGTGTTTACACGGAAAAATCGTTGATAAAATCTTTAATCGCGTTTCCTCAAATTGTTGGCCAAGATTTCTCAAAAACTACTTGACGGGTCGCCTTTTTTCTTTTTTCATTTCAAAGTAGATTTAAGTCATCGGAGCCCCTATTACAATCAAGATGATATATGCATAATTTTTATTTTTTTTTACAGTACTTTAAAAAGCAAAAAATCATGAAAAACTGTATGTAAAAATTCAAACGTCCCCCATTTTGGTAAATTTTCACTTTCATGGATGATTCTAGTAGGAGCTCCAACTAAACTCATATAGTTTATAAAAAAATTTCGATTATTGATTTTTGATAATTTTTGCAGGTGCTAGAGTGGCCAACTGTAAGGTACCTTTTTTTGAGACGGTCACATTACAAGGCGTGTCAAAAATTATTGTCGCAATATTTTTTAATAAAAAAAATTTTTTGACAAAAAGTTTTTTGGGGCCTCTAGATGAATAAGAAGAAACACTATTATATAAACAATTAATAAATATTTATTAATCCGACGCGTCTCGAACACAAAGCTTTATGATCACGGTAGGGGGAGATTAGTAAAGAAGGTTTCCGTAAAGGCGAAACAAACTAAGACGAAGAGAGATAAGCCGGGATAAGATAGGGGTTTTCCTGGGGGTGTCGAGAACCAGTCTGTAGAAATGAATAAGAACTTGAGGACGTGAGTGAAAAATGTTCAGGATGGAAGCGATAACCTAAGATCTGCGAATAGACAAGGGTGCCCAGTGTTAGATTCAGCATTAAAATATACGAGTATAAAAATTGAATTTTTCAATTTTTCCACATATTACAATATTTTTTCTTACCTGATTCCTTGAAATTTTCGGTACTGCTACATTTTCAACTTGGAATATAGTCGGCGGTCCGAAAGTGTTTAAAACAGCAGCCTTCATGGTCGATGGTACCGTTAATGTTCTGAAAATATTGACATTCTTGTTAGTTTCACCTTTTATTACTTTTCATATCATCATTAGTATTTTTTTTGCAGTCTGAACGGTGTATCGGAAGTCGGAATGATTCGGTACCTCATGTATATGTGTGCGCCCACAGAGATAAAGCACGGAATTCTTTACCGCACCGCAAATAAAAATTCAGAACACTCCGCAAACCTATTAGCCGAAGGAGGCTAGTCTGGTAAACTAAACATAGGTGTGTAATTAGAGAGCTATTTCATTTATGGAATTTATATATAGAGTTTTCTTTTACTTCTTACGATACTAACCCCCATCATCTGACATTATAAAATTTTAAAAGGTAAAACTACAACGACGTGTACATTTTCTAGTTGCCAATTTTCAATTTTTATGAAATGCAACGCTATTTAGAGTTAAAAGGAAACCAGGAATTGTTTTAAAGGTAATAAACGGGAGATTATGTACATGTCTACCTTTGGAAAGCCACGTTTTTGTAGTCTAAAAGTTATAAATAAGGGTAGGTTGTTCTTCAACAGAAGAACCTGAAATTGATTGTCTGAGACGCGAGTAGAAAAATTCAAATTCACCTCATTAGCCGGGATAAAAACAACAACATTGAAAATGACCATCATGGCGATGATACCCATTCGACACCAGATCCTTCTCGCCCGCCTTTTAAGGAGCAAATTGAAATTCACAAAATAATGAATTCACAAAATGTCTCCTGCCAGAGTGAAGCCCCGATAGTTTCCTCTGCCTTCACTTCACTACAAAAAAAAAGACGTCAAACTATTCTAGCAGTTCTTCTTCCTCTGGTGTTAGAATTCCATCTCAAAATACCATTTTAACTTGAAATTTCCCAATCCGCTTAATTCTGACTGCCGCAATCTGAACTCTGAACGTTGGCACTATATTCCTATCGACATTTCAAATTCTTCAAAAGCCTCACCTTCCTCTAATGTCACGAATGCCGCGTTGGCTCCAGTCACTAATTACGTTTATCCTATTGACTCTCCTTTCCTGTCATCTAAAAATATCTTGACCACTAATATACGCTCTCGATAGATTCGATATCCTTAATTTGAGGAATAAAATATTATCCATCTGTCGGGTTTTGCTAAATACGGTGGATGTTGCTGTTTCTTCTATTATTCCAAGTTTTTATTTTGTTCACATTTGCCCATTTTCCTTTTCTCTAATTGCTTTTTTTCGTTTTTGTAATTCCAATGCTACGATTTGTCCCTTCAGTCTTATAATGCTACCGCTTTTATTGTTTTATCGCTCTTTCGGTGTTACATGCCTCCTTTGATTAGGTTAGTTGATAGCACACGCAGGCGCGCGTAATTGTTTGAGCGATAGGAGCCACTTTTATGGAATATTTGCCTGTATATAACTTTTTTCTTTATCACTCTCTTATTTCCAGTTTTTTTTACCTTCCTTCTTAAAAATCATGTCGGTGTTGCTTGCCACCTTTAACTAGGTTGGCTCATAGCATACCACTGACTCGTTGGCACGTTCGGCGGCGACCGATGGTCTATTCATTAGTAGATTTCCTGCTCAAAGTTTTTTTTTTTTGTTTCTCTTATCGCTCCCACTCTTGCGTAATGATTTATTTGCGCGGAGTAAGCTATATTCTTTTGTCAATTTTCTTATCTTGTTCCTTTCTTCTTCTTCTTCTTCTTTGATTAGCGTGCTGTATACTGCCACCTAGGCCAGAGGCACGGATAAGATAAGAGTTAGACGGAGTGGAATACGTTAGTAGTCTTGAGAAAACGTAGGAAGCGTTTAGTTTTGTCGTGGCGATCAGGCAGGATTTCGAAAAGGTTGGACGACTGGAGAATTTGTGCTCGGTATGAATTATAGGTGGGACAGCTGACGAGTAAATGTTGGATTGTGACAGGAGAATTGCAATTGAAACACAGTGGAATAGGTTGTCTGAACAGGAGGTGACAATGAGTGATTTTGGAGTGACCTAGGCGGAGTCTCGTGGCAACGATTTCATTCCTTCGATTGCTAGATAATGAGGGTTTCCATGGTCGAATAGTATCTCGAATTGAGCGCAGCTTGTTCGAGTTTGGGATGTTGGTCCACTGTTTTTGCCATGTTTGAAGTGATTTTTGCACTATATATGCATTCATATCCATTAACGGAATTTCGATGTTCGGTAACGGAAAGAACAGTGAGCCTTCCTTTGCCGCAGTATCCGCGTATAAATTCCTACGTAGTCCGTTTGCGTGGCATCTAATTTATTTTATTAAATTCAACAATACGCTCTCTCTCCAAAAATGAGAACGAAATACAATGAAATACGACACTACGAATTTGAGGATACTAAAAATATCTTACAAGTAATAGTTCGAAATTAAATGAACGGCCGTTTTATCGTTTGTATCACCTTAAAAAAAGTTACATAGATATTGTTTTATTATTATACGTTTAGTGTAACCATTACTTAGGAGAAAAATTATTATTTTAATAATTTATTATACCAAATAAATATTGAGAACATCTTAATTAGGAGCCTGATAAGCTACGGGCTTAACAGAACCTGGAAACGTCAACACAACTTTATTTCAAAAAAGAAATTAACGTTCCATAAAAATAAATAATTGAATTTCATCTTGTACGTTATATAACCTGGAGCCGAGTATTGACTTGTGCAAAGATTGTTTCAAATACAATCAAGACAAACAGTAGGGCAACGCGTGACGCAATCGCGGTCTACATGCTGTTGCGGTTCTACGGGTCTTGTTTGTTGCTAGGTTCACCGAACATTTTCGCGCGTGTCCTGTTCATCATATGATTTGTTCGGGGCATTTTTCGCGGAAACTTTTACACGTTTATTTTCATATACAAAAAAAGCTATTCTTTTTCTTTATTTAATATTTTCCTTTTTGACGTGAAACGTTTTGAAAACTGCTCGTGAAACAAAATCGCGCAACGTAACGACAATTATTTTTCACCGCATATATTTATATATGTATATCTATATATATTTATATACGTTTATGTTTATTTATATATATTTATGTATATTTATATATATATATATATATGTATATTAATTACAACGTAATTCTTAGACTACTGCCAATTAGAAAAAATGTCTCAAAAAAAGGTCTAAATTTGATGTAACATTGTTATATTTTATAGGATTTTTGTGATTGTTATTTAAAAAATGTCACAATTTTATGTAACGAAATATGTAACAAAAAATGTAACGAAAAAATGTTTTAATTTTATGTAATGAAAGTTAAATGTTAGGATAGGATTTTTGTGATTACGCTATTTTTTTTGTTGTGTTGATGACAGTAAGAATTACGTTGTAAATTTTAATCATTTTATACAAAGTATAGAAGAGAAAGAGACAGAAATGTAAACAAGAGAGGTCAAGGGGCATAGCCTCTTGCGAGGCCAAAATGGTCGAGTTTTATATATATCTATATATCCATATATATATATATATATATATATATATATATATATATATATATATATATATATATATATATATATATATAAATACTTAAACCGATATCGGTGTTTCACGTTAGATCAATAGCCCTATGCCCCAGCACAGCCACACCCAAATTTTTTTGTTTCGCAACATGTTTGCGATGCGGACCATGCGTTTATTAAGTGTTTATTTTTTTCTGCTGAGTGCGTTGCTTTCTATTCCATTTTATTGATACTCGGTCTTCCCACTCCATATTGCGCCTCTTATGTCCTATCTTTTCCCTCTCCACAGATTGTTCCTATTATTTGTTCCTTTCTCCTAATCATATCTGACCGTATCAAGATATAATTGATTCCTTCCTGTTCTAATTGTTTCTGGGTAAAGGTACCCGGTTGAGAGACCCAAAAAAAAAAAAAAAAAATGTGCAGTATGCAAGCATTATTTTATTGTATTTTTTTAATCGTGTCCACGCTTCGTTCCTAAAGCTGCACAAATATTTTTTCTCAATACTAATCTAAAAGTGATTCAATTATATTCTACGCTACTATCCCTCAAACATTGCAAACAGTTAAAACAGAGACATTTCTACTTCTCTCGCTAATACCGTTCATGTCGAATACACACGATTATAAACGAAGATGGAAAATTTAAATTAGTAGAAAACGGAGGAAAAAAAGGTATTACCTGTGTGCGAGAAATGTCACGCACATCGACGTAATAAGCAGCTTCAGGCATGATGAACTGTAAAAAATGCGCACTAAAAAATGCATGATAAAATTCCTATCAAATTCCTAATCTCAGGTGCATCCTAAAAGCTTTTTAGAAATCCAGCTGCGGACTCTTTGAAACTACCAATGAAATCGGAGAAAACATTTCGAAGAAAAATACGTGACACCAGACGATCGGAAGAGCTGATAGTTCAGGGATGGCAATTCTACAGATAAGAACGAGTTTATCGAAATGAAAACAATTTCATATCTTAAACGGCTTTTATATTTTTGTCTTCTTATCAATGGGTGGTAAATGTGATAAAATGTGCGTGTCCTCCCACTATGACTTTCGCAGTAGCACACACCGTATCAGATAAACCATTTGGTACACACATGCGTCTGCCTCATTGCAAAATGTCAGGTTTTGAGTATTTTTTTATTTCCTTAAGTACCTGCGGTCGATAAAGAAAATGATATGTCTTTTTTTTTCTTTTTTTTTCCCACCGATATGTCTATTATTTCATTATACACAGGCACAAGCGTGTACATAATTTTTCTCACCTTTAGCGCCATATAATGGTCGAACTAGCGTTGGTTATACGAACAATTTTCAAGAATGTGTCTTAGATTACTCCGAACAAGACTAACAATGAGCGAACGATATATTCCATAGTTCAGCAGATCGTAACAAGCTCGTTCACATATATATTTATATATATATACATATATATATATGACAAAACCGTTACAAAACATGTGACCGATTGGAAATTCCTGCGAAATCTATAAATTCATTTTTTTTTTTAAAGATCGAGAGGTCAGCTGAAATTTACTCTTCTGTAAATAATATAGAAGAACGATCATGTGGCAATCCGAGGGTTGCCCCAACGTGAGTTCCAAAGGATTAAGTTCACATATGTACGTATACATAAATTCTTGTCTACAAAGCCAGGTTCAAAAATCATTTCGATCTTTTTTAAAATTAGTCGCCTGAAATCTCTACTCATGTTAAATATGTTTGTTTAAAATATCAATTAACAAGATTATAACTGATCCTAATTAACTTTGATAAGTTCGCGAAGTCTATTGTTTTAACTGCAAGATCACGCTGCCTTATTTGTTCATAATGAAGTTCCCGCAAGATGAGTCTTTACTGAAACCAGCGCTCCTCTCCTGCTATCCTTGATGTCCATCTCTATACAAACGTTCCAAATGTCTGCGTTTCTTAGTTGGTATTCTATCGTTTTCATTTAGCAGAAGATTCATTACACGATATAGTTTTATGGTTTCTGCGTAGAATCATAACGATAGAATTATAGAGCCTAAATTCCCTAAATATTCTCTATGAGAAATTAATAACATTTTCTTCCAGCACAATATACGGCTCAACTGACGCCCCTAAAGAATTGATTATTCAGCCCTTCCTCCGTCTTGAATTAATGAATAGCCCACCTGTTAGGCTTACAATTCCAGGTCAGCATCGACTGTATGTTGGTTCGAGACAGACGAAAACGCAGTATGCATTTTGAATTTGTATGCAGTTCTGTTACGTTTACAAGCTAATTTAAAATCAAATTTCAACCCTCTCGGAATTTAACTCATAACGAATTTAATGTATTCCACAATTTTTTTTTTCTTCTTTATTCCAGCTTATTCCAACTTTACGAGAAACCAATTTTCTTTTTGCGTGCGAAAACAGTCCCCCTGATCAACCGCGATGTCACCAAAAAACTACGTAACCGTTGTCCTTGAAAAATATTCTTGTCGGACATAGTTTTTGCGCAATAGGGTCACAACTGGTTCATTACCGAGAAAGGTAATGCTGTAATGGAAGAATCGTACTCAGTCCTACGCAAGGCAGAGTATAGTGATTTTTTAGCCGGTTAACCGTCTGAAAGCGAAACATATATACTTCTACCCGCATTTTCCTTCTTAATCAAACTGCTCGGTTAATTGTCTGTACTGTTCCGACGTAAAATATTCCTGGATTTCTCATGTCTTCCTGCAATTCACGCGTTTCAGCATGATTGACGCCGCGTACAGCTAACACTTAGAACCGATATTCAAACAGTTTGTTCACTGTCACCAAACTCCTGACATTCAGAAGAACCTCAATAAATTTCGAATCCATGAACTGCGAAAGCCTACTAGGTACAGGTGGTGCACGATTTACCACTTTCGTATACAATAATAATAATAAAAAAAGAAGTAGCTAATGTAAGTAGGTTGATTGAAGTGAAAGTTGATTGTTTCCGCCAGGCCATAAAAAAAAAAAAAAAAAAAAAAAAAAAAAAGTTGATTGTTGCAGTTTTCGTTTGGACCAAAAAAATTCGTATATTATAATTAGTGATGTTTTCTTTTTGTTGTTTTTTTTTTATAATTAATAAATCAATTTAGATAGCGTGAAATTTCTTGAATTACATTTTTCCCATTTATATAAAAACATTGCTTGAAAAAGATTCTATTGATAATCTTCAATTCTTATGAAATATTTAACTAATGTGATTTTTTATGTGTTTTATCGATAAAAGATATTCTCACTTAAATTAAAAAGATCAAATGATCTGGACAGCTGTGGAGTCTTGCTAAGTTTGTGTCTATGTCAATGATTCAGTTTTGCATTGAATGACTATGTACAATTAAACAGTACATTCTTGATCTCTTAAGAAAAAAACAAATAGGAAACCTGGCTGGTTATCGCGGACGGAAAGAAACTTCTCGAGAAAACAAATTCGAATTCTTCACCGGTTCCGAATAGCCCAAATTGCCTTTTCTTACTATTATTTTTGTTGGGACAGTCTGGGAAAGCTGACCATTCCCTTGACAATATATCGAACCGCGGGTTCTCAACCGACCACATAACATTCTTGACTCACCATGAAAGAACTAGAAACTTTTGGTATTGATCGAAGCCGGTCATGAATATTATTAATCTTCTTTAAAATGAACAGACTTGTTCTATATGTACATGCATCAAACCGCCCGTTTGTCTTAATAGTCGTTACCAACGTACAAAACTAATAAGAGAACAGTTGGGGAATATAGTCTTTTCGTGTACCTGTATTATATCACACGAATTAATTTTAAAATTTTTGTAACGTCTTTTCTTTGTTGTAAAATGAATATATATATATATATTAATTACAACGTAATTCTTAGGCTACCCCCCATTCGAAAAAATATCCCAATTTCATGTAACGTTTGTTATATTTTATAGGATTTTTGTTATTGTTATTTAAAAAATGTCACAATTTTATGTAATGAAATATGTAACGAAAAATGTAACGAAAAAATGTAACGAAAAAATGTCTTAATTTTATATAACGGAAGTTAAATGTTAGAATAGGATTTTTGTAGTTATGTTATTTTTTGTGTGTGTTGATGCCAGTAAGAATTACGTTGTAAATTTTGATAATTTTATACAAAGTATAGAAGAGAAAGAGACAGAAATGCAAGCAAAAGGGGTCAAGGGGCGCAGCCCCTTGCGAGGCCAAAATGGCCGAGTTTTATATATAATCTTTGAAACTGCACATACTTTCTAATTCAGATACTATCCGGTCTTCCTAAATAATAAAATCCAAAAAAAACTTCCTAAAAGTGATAGAGTTAGGTCATCGACAATGTCAGCGAAATGTAATCTTTGTTTAGATCACAGTAGTCTTTAATACTAATAATCAAAACGCCGATTACAATTGGAATTCTACATTACTAACGATTATCCCTTTAATCATGTTTACTCATAATTCGACCTGGTGGTGTTTGAGGCCTCTTTTTTCGCATTTTAGCCCTTTTTTGGAATCCCTCATTTTCTATTCTGTGTGTATAAACGAAAATCAGTAATCATGAACTTTCCATGTTTTCATTCCAACCAAATTTTTTCTAATTCTATTTAATTATTTCTAGTATTCCTTTTTTTCTCCAGGTAAAGCTGCAAAATACGAATAAAAGTAAAAAGAATTAGGAAGAGATAAGTCAGGTATATAGAGAGACCTACGTACAAAGTCGATAAATCCAGGGAAAAATAAAATAAAATGCTTTTTTACAAAAAATAAATACCGACTTCAAGGTTTATTATAAAAATTTAAAAATGCACTAAAAAGTAAAAAATAATTACTCCCGATTAGAAAATATATATATCAGAGTGATATAACACTTAAGTGGTAATATCGTAATTCTTATACAACATTAATTTTTTGGAGTTGGAATTAAATTCATGTTAGGAACAATTTAATCAACATTTAATGCAGTTTTTAATTATTCTTTTAATATGAATTTGATGCCAACTCCAAAAAATTAATGTTGCCTAAGAATTACGATATTACCACTTAAGTGTTATATCACTCTGATATATATATTTTCTAATCGGGAGTAATTATTTTTTACTTTTTAATGCATTTTTAAATTTTTATAATAAACCTTGAAGTCGGTATTTATTTTTTGTAAAAAAGCATTTTATTTTTTACTTTTTAGTGCATTTTTATTCAATTAAATTAAAACATTTATTTCCACGGTAAAAACACCAAAAGCTACATTTCCATGGTAATTTGGCAAATTTATAGTATTTTAAGTCAAAAATCTAATCCGACGGTGAAAACAATCATGAATGAAAAGCATCCAAAAAGCTTCAATTTCCCGCATTATTAAGGATAACTCAAAAACTACCGGTCGGACCTTGATCATATTTAAATGGGACCACATGACAAACACCACCTTTCAAATAAAAGAATAATCATCAAAATCGGTTCATCTAGAAGAAAGTTCTGTGGTAACACACATAAAAAAAAAAAAATACAGTCGAATTGAATACCTCCTCCTTTTTTGAAGTCGGTTAATAAATAAAAGAAGAAGTTAACACTGTATAAAATGCTTTTTTACAAAAAATAAATACCGACTTCAAGGTTTATTATAAAAATTTAAAAATGCACTAAAAAGTAAAAAATAATTACTCCCGATAAAATATATATATCAGAGTGATATAACTTAAGGTGATATCGTAATTCTTATACAACATTAATTTTTTGGAGTCGGCATCAAATTCATATTAAAATAATAATTAAAAACTGCATTAAATGTTGATTAAATTGTTCCTAACATGAATTTAATTCCAACTCCAAAAAATTAATGTTGTATAAGAATTACGATATCACCTTAAGTTATATCACTCTGATATATATATTTTATCGGGAGTAATTATTTTTTACTTTTTAGTGCATTTTTAAATTTTTATAATAAACCTTGAAGTCGGTATTTATTTTTTGTAAAAAAGCATTTTATTTTTTACTTTTTAGTGCATTTTTATTCAATTAAATTAAAACATTTATTTCCACGGTAAAAACACCAAAAGCTACATTTCCATGGTAATTTGGCAAATTTATAGTATTTTAAGTCAAAAATCTAATCCGACGGTGAAAACAATCATGAATGAAAAGCATCCAAAAAGCTTCAATCTCCCGCATTATTAAGGATAACTCAAAAACTATCGGTCGGACCTTGATCAAATTTAAATGGGACCACATGACAAACGCCACCTTTCAAATAAAAGAAGAATCATCAAAATCGGTTCATCTAGAAGAAAGTTCTGTGGTAACACACATAAAAAAAAAAAAAAAAAAAAAAAAAATACAGTCGAATTGAATACCTCCTCCTTTTTTGAAGTCGGTTAAAAATACAAAATATGCAGGACATGGATGATATAGAGGATCGATGGGAACAAAAACGAAATATGCAATTAATAATGCTACGAAGGAACATCTAACGAAAAAGGGAAACCGGAATCATAAACAATGGATGACCTTGGAAATATTAAAACTAATGGAACTTAGAAGGAATAGCAAAAATAATCTATCCAAATATGAAGAAATTGACAGAATTATTCGGTAAAAGGTAGCGCAGGCAGAAGAAGAATGGTTATGCACAAAATACAAGCAAATCGAGGAGTACCAAATCAAACATGATGAATTTAATGCGCACGATAAAATAAGAGAAATAACACATGTTTATAAAAAGAGACATGTAACCGTTCTTAAAACAGATAGTGGCGAAATCGTAACTGAAACAAATGCGAAGAAAAAAGTCTGGGAAAAATATATAAAAAATCTCTTTAAAGACGAGGAAGGAGAGTTAGTCCAACACGATGGATACATTGTTAATTCTAGAATCAGAAGTGGAAGCTGCAATTAAGCAAGCTAAAGTAGGTAAAGCAGCAGGACCCGATAACATACAAGTTGAACTTCTGAAAATGTTGGGACCTACAGCAATCAAAAAGATGGCTAACTTCTTCAATTCAATTTACAGTAGCGGGAAAATGCCCAAAGAATGGTTGAAGTCCACACTTATTGCCGTACCAAAAAACCTCAAATAGGTCTAAGTGTGATGACCATAGATTTATAAGTCTTATGAGTCACGTTTTAAAAGTATTCTTGCGCATAATTCATCGACGAATATCAAAAAAGAAAGCAAAGAAAACGTGGAACCAATTTGGATTCCGTAATGGTATGGGAACACCAGAAGCACTATTCTGCATGCAAACATTAATACAAAGATCACTGGAATTTCTGAAACCAGTCTATATCTGTTTCATTGATTTTAATAAGGCATTCGACAAAGTACAACATGCAGAATTAATGAAAACTTTAAAAAGTATTGATATGGATGATGCAGATTTAAGAATTTTACAGTCCCTCTACCAAAATCGGCATGCAATAATAGACGATCAGCTGACTGGAGTAATACCAATACGAAGAGGTGTTAGGCAAGGCTGTGTGCTTTCTTCTCCGATGTTATTGATATTTGCACAGGCTTTAGAAGAACGGGACAAAGGAATAAGAATTTAGGGAGAAAAAATTGCAGTGATACCTTTTGCTGATGATACTGCACTGCTGACGGAGAATATCGAAGACCTGCGGGGACTACTGAATTCAGTTGCCCTTGAAAGTGGAAAAAAAGGGCTCAGCATAAACATCGAGAAAACCAAGTTCATGGTGGCCTCAAGACAGACAGTTGTAGATAAAAAACTATTCCTTAACGATAGGGAAATCGAACGGGTAGAAAAATACAAGTATTTAAGTTGTTGGATAACGGAAGATAATGACCCTGACGTAGAAATAAGAACGCGCATCGAGATAGCTCGGGGTGTATTTATGAAGATGAAAAATGTACTTTGCGACAGAAAATTAAATCGGGAAGTCGAGAAGAACGTGCGCTAAAATGTTATGTATGGTCCGTACTCTTATACGGGTGCGAGACGTGAACAATAAAAGCACATATGGAAAAGAGCGTATTTCATCATTTGAAAAGTGGTGTTATCGCTGAATCTGGAAGATGACTAGAAAAATGAAAGATGCGGAGGTATTACAATTGATGAAAACGAAACCGATATTAATGGACACATAATTAGAAAACGCAAAATTAATTTCTTTGGACATTTCGTGAGAGGATCATCACCGACTGCACACAATTATGATGGGAGCGGTAGAAGGGAAAGGGGGACGAGGAAGAAGAAGAATTTCTTGGCTCCGAAATATTAAGCGATGGACTGGGGTTACAAAAGTAGGAGAATTGTTCCAGATTGCAAGAAATCGAGACGCATTTTGTGTCATATGGTTGAATCCGTGAAAAGTGGTTAAGCTATACCCGAATCCGGTTGCACGAAGAAGAAGTCAACAGCAAAGCTTACCCAACGCGTAAAATTATTATATTAGGAAAAAATTAGAAATTTAGGAAATAAAGAAAACTAATAACTGAACTATAGTGGCAGAGAGGAGTGCAAGGATGACACCAGCACTATAAGAAATAAAGAGGTCAAGGTTCAGAAGACCGGAATACAGGGTCTCACATTTTGAGGAAATAAAGGGGCATTTGAATAAGACGTGGTGGTTCGCATTACGTTAAGCTTTGGAGGGTCAACACGAAGGCGACGAGTGAGAAACGTAAAAGGGAAGCTGGGAATAGACTATGACTGAACCGAAGACAAACTATGGAAGAAATAATAGAACGACTAACGTTAGGGAATAGTTGTGTTAGAGCCGTATATAAACAAACAAATAAATAAATAAATAGATAAATAAGCATAAAGATTACAAAGAAACAATAATGCAAAAAAAAAATAATTTTAAATGTAACAAAAGTTTTAAAGTATTACTTATTACATATAATAAAATAAACTTTAATAACAAACAATATAGAACAATAAATTAGATAAATACCTATTTAGAAACGTTTTCGGGAATAACCTATCATCATCAGCTAACACTAACTTAAAGGAAACTTAATTTTAAGTTTCTTTTAAGTTAGTGTTAGCTGATGATGATAGGTTATGCCCGAAAACGTTTCTAAATAGGTATTTATCTAATTTATTGTTCTATATTGTTTGTTATTAAAGTTTATTTTATTATACCATTTTAACAAACAGGATGTATTCACCTACATTTATTACTTATTACATTTGTACGATATATAAGCGCAATTTTTTCTACGATATTAAAAAGAGAAAGTTATATGTTTATTACGTATGCGGTTTTTTTCCACGTTTGTTCACGCATAACTTGTGCCCATGCGCATCAATTTTGATGATTCTTTATTCATCCGAATGCGTATACCACGTAAGTACTGTTAAATATCGTGGAGCGCAGATACTTAGTAGTAATCAAATAAAATGAAAAAATTTATTTATTTTAGAGACTTTGTAGTAATATAACAAACGCGATTGACCTAAAATATCAATATTAAGCACGGGAACGTAAATTAAAAAAAAAAAAAATTTCAAAAAACAAAAAATGAAAATATTATGTATGTTAATTACTACGGATGTATACATATATATTCGAATGAAAAAAATGAATTTAAAACCACCATAGCGGCATTTAACTTATCTTTGATGGAAATATTGTATTACGTGTCTTAACTTTTGACCATCTCGACTGATATTCGAATGAAATGCTCTGTTTATTAGAAACTTTTCCCCGCACAATGATGGTGCCAAATGAGTATAAATCGAAAGTATCGATAGTTACTTTAAGTGCTCATTAAAATGTGCATTAAACTTTAGCGATATACTTTTTGCTAAATATATCCAGACAAAAGTTAGTCAAAAAGTTTTCATTAGATATATGTATATATGTAGGAAGAATATGAAGATGCGAAATTTTAAAATTAACGAGACTGTAAACGTGAGTGACTTGAAGTATCGTTAATATTAATTTTCTATTGAAATGAAGATTCTAATAAAGATAATCAATAGCGTGATTTACTAGCTCACTGACAGAATTTGAACATTACTCCCCTGAATTACATAGTACAGAAAGCGGGGTAATATTTTATGTTAGTCTATCCGTGTATTATCGCTCGAAAATATTTACTACACTAAAAATTGAAAGGTTAAATAATTTAAAAAAAAATAAATAAAAAATAACGACTTCAAGAATAACTCTAAAAATTTAATAAAGTAAAAAATATTGATAAGAAATAATGCGTTTTAGAGTAACACGCGTAAGGATATCACGATAATTCTATTTTCGTGTTTTACATTTTCTTATAACCACTTCTCACGACATAAGTGCTTTAATATTTTACACATAACCGTGTGAGAATACGTATTAAATAAACATTAAAATTATTTAACGGGGACAACATTTCGTGGGTCTGCAAGAAAAATAACCGAATATGTGAGCTGTAAATAAGTTGTATTATCTATAAATGAAATATTAGAGCGACAGGTATAAATTTTTTCGCGAAATTAAATCAGTTAAAAATAATTTCGACGAAAAATTCCATTATAAATACCGATCGTTAGGTTGCATCAGTTTGCGTGTAATAAACCATATTATTTTTCCGAAATTCGTTTCAATTTCTGAATTCCGTGACGTTTAAAATTTGATTTAAAAAAAGTTCAAAATTCTTTATTTTCAATATCAAAAACCAATGCTAAATAACATTATTGCAAAAAGATATACTGCAAAAAATTCATTATTTTACACGCCGCCAATTATCATCAAGTTTATTCATCTTCTCTACGAAATGGACACTTTTTTATTAAACTTTTACATAAATACGAAATATTTTCTCAAAACAATTTGCAAAATTTTCAGTTCAACTTCTGTGTATGTTAATATTACCTTTTTTTTAAATTTCATAATACAAAAAAAAACGTAAAATTTAAATAGATCTTTATTAATTTTATTGTCCTGAGGGCTACACTGCTTTTGATGGTCTTCCGGGAGTTGATAAAAGAATCATGTTTCGAATACATCACGAAAGCGAAATTAAATAATTTATTATTTTCTGGTAATACATTTATTAGTCGATAGAAAACGAGCAAAAATTAATACTATTTGGTAAAAATATTTATAAACGCGGTGGCGGGTCTGTAGTGCTAAAGTTATGGAATATAAAAATTAATTTGCCTCTAGTGGCTGCATTGCTCCAGGTCATATCTATAAGCGCTTGATTATTATTCTCTAAAGCGTACTCGCCTCCTATTACCGGATTTAGGTATCCGTGAAACATACCACTTAATATAAACTTTGCGGCTTCTTCCTTTTCTTTCTGAAAAACAAAAATAAACGATTTCTTAATGTATACAATTCTTTAAAAATCTCTCTAATCTAATAAAACAGTATTTTAAACATTTCCTATTTATTATTGCTTATTAATTAAAAATTAAAAACGTAAACATAATGAACCTTAAATAAACTTAAATGAACCGACACTGTACTGCGACATGATAGTCGGCTTAACATTACAATTTAAAGAACTATACGTAGATCTAAAACAAAGCGCTAAAGGGAAACTTCGCCTGGAATGTTTGACACGAATTACCTGCGATGTAAGAATTATTTGGAACTAAAAAAAGTTGATAGAATAAAGAATGGCGTGCTATTTCAGCCCGTGGATACGTGAAAAAATTTCAGTTCAGCCAGGAAGTAGTTTTTTCGAAATGCGGATAATAATTTTGCCGAAATTGTTATCGCAGTTTGATTTTACCACATTTTTCCCAGTAAATAGCGAATCCCTCGACAATTCTACAAGTATCGACGGAAATTTATTGAAGGGAAAACGTTTCCCGATGTTCAACGTGTTGCTCGCGTATATTTTCCTCTCAGTGTTAACTTCATTGATGGTAATTATTTTTAGTTTATCAGGCGACCGTTCCGAATCGTTACAAAAAAAAAAAAAAAAAAAAAAAAATAGCAAAGGGAAAGATAACGACAGGAAAGTCAGTTTGCTTTTTCAACGATGAATATTGTAGGACCACGTGCAAAAAGAAAAGGGGGAATTGTGAACGAACACAAAAAATAACAGGCTATATAGTCGTTACCAAAAGTACATACACACCATCTAAAAGGGTGCGCGCCCTCAATTCATTTAATATTAAAAACAAGCGCTGTCAAGGATTAGAACCATTGACAACGTTTTCATAACATTTAAAAATTGTTTTTACTAAGATTACAAAAAGACACATTATCTTGAAACTAGCTTGCATTACAAGAAACTCTTGCCAAACTAGACTAAAAATAAACGGCGAACATATCAATAACTGGGCGGGTGATATTGTTTTAATGGAAAATAAAGCACGTCTCGAAAATGGGATAAAGAATTAATATATATAAAACGAAGATAATGACTAACGAGTTTACAAGGAAAACAGATATTATCTATGGATCTATGGGGAGCAGCGAATTATAGAAACAGTCCGACGAGCACAGAGGACATGACCGACTGGTCAGATCCGAAAATAAGTCGCAGAATAAAACAAGGAGAATAATTTTTAAATCAAAAATTGTCAGTAACCTCGAACAGAAACCTTTCGATTCGATTGCGTTCTTCCTGTGCAAACGTGTGAAACGAAAGGACAGTACATAAATTACAAACAGCGCAAGACCGTAGAAAGGATTCTTTCACTCTTCACCACAACAGCCTTTACAGTTTGATCGGAGTTATTGCGAAATGTAACTAGCTTGTCGTTTGTATTCACGAATTTCATGATCTTATTAATTTTTCTGTTTCTTCCGATCTCGTTGGTGATCCATACCGAATATGTCGTATAATATGCCCGATGACGGCGTTTTTTCTCATTTTATTTTCTATTTTTTTTTTCCTTTTCGCCTAATCCGGTCGATCAGAAAATAAAAGTTATAAACTAATCGATGCCCAATATTCAAGAAATCCTATTAATCCGTCGTCAGCTATATCACGCAGGTTTTCTAGTTCACATTTTCCACCGAAAGAACAATTGAATAAATAAGCATGGTCCTGCACTTTTCCACAGTCGCATTTGTCACAGTCTGCCATACCCCAATGCAACTCTGGAAGTATTTTCCATTGATTTCGTTCTTAGTCGATTTTTTTATTCGTAGCACTCAACAGCAACGCCATATTTCTTACATCTGTGTATAGCAAAATGCTCCCCAGATAAAACTTTTAATAAACTGTTTTATCATCTAATGTTTTGTCTAAAAGATTTTTCAAAAAGGCTTGTTTCTATTAAATGTGTTCTTTGCTCGATCTTTTCTTTAGTTCCCTTTCCACTGCTCCCATTGCTCGTCATTAAACTTCCTAGACGTTCACTTATTTCGGAGTTTGTCCCTTTATATTCAACTCGCGTTGTCTTCTGTTTTACTACATTTTACCTCTTTCGTTTCGTTTTCATTAATTTTCATTTATATTCTGAGTGCAACAGTCTATTTAGGTGATTTCAATGAAACGTTATGATTTTGTTTCATTTTAAGGCTACCATTTTATTGTCTTACCATTTTATTTTTAATTCGCAATTCTCCGGCGTCTGAAAAAACTTTTTTTTTTTTTTTAATACCTTTTTTAATATAGACATTAAACAGTAATGCCGATAAGCAATATCCTTGTCTTACTCTGACTTTTCATTACTGCTTTTGTTTTGTCGGTCGCTGTTTAATTTTGATATAATTCAAATAAAACACCCCGAATATCTGAAATAGTGACTTTTACATTTTAATATATGTGATCTGGTCCATTAACGTCCGAAAAATTGATTTTCAATTTTTGGTGATTTTTATAGAAAAAAGTACGCTCTTTTCAGTAAAACAACTCCTGCTAGGTTTCTAGATTTAATATTTACTTTTCAAATTAATTTTAAAAAAAGTATATGAAAACATGAAAAAACAAAAAAAAAAAAAATGAAAGTGTAAAAAGTATTACTTTTTACAAAATAAATTCCTTTTCTTAGGGCACTTTTTATTCGGATTACAACTCTATATCTGGATTACCATTCTCAAACTTTCTTTTTCTTTTTTTTTTAAACACGCTTTTATTAGCTTGACCTGTATGTAAATGAGTAGTAATATGTAAGTGAATAATAGAATATTACAAATCAATTTTCACTGACTTCCCGACATCTAAAATTTACATAAGTATTCATTTTGGATGACAATTGAATAATTTCATAATTTTGTCGTAATGTCCTGACCAGGATCATCAGAAAGAAAAAATGCTTTTTTACAAAAAATAAATACCGATACTCAACGAAGAGATCAATAACTATCTATCCTTAGTATTTCCCTCGCCTCAATTCACCTCTCTCTCTCTCTCTCCTTCTAAGTCCTCTTCTATGGTGTTCTCCCTTCGCCCCTACAATCAAGCTTTGGTAAATATTATTTCATCTAACATTCCGATTCCGCTCGTCAGCTCCTTCTGCTATCTTGGTGTTATTCTCAACAGCCGACTCACTTGAACACATCAGCAATCTCTACAATTCTTCCCTCAAAAGACTCAATCTCCTGAAAGCCCTATCGCCATCCAAATGGGGTGGTGACCCTTCCATTCTCCTAATCCTTTACAAAGCTATAATTCGTTCCAGAATCGATTACTGCTCCTTCATCTATGGAAACTCCTCTAAATCTTTCCTCGCCAAACTGGACAAAGTTCAAAACTGCTGCCTTCGGTTGTGCATTGGAGCGCTAAAATCTTCTTCCATTCCTGCCATCCTCTCTGAATCTGCTATGCAACCACTATTTATCCGCAGATCGCAGCTTGGTTATAATTTTCTAATTAAACGGCTTTCTGTGTCCTCATCTAATCTTATCTCTTCCTATCTTAGTATTAAAAACCAATGGCGTTTTGCTCCTCACAAAATCCCAATCCTTTCTCTCGTAGCAGCTCGAGTCTCCAATTTTTCGCCTTATGTCTTTTCTTATTCCAAGCTTCCTTACTTTTCCCATGACTTTTCCAGCATTTGGCAGACTATTAATCTCTTCTCTCTCCCTCTACAAACCAGCTCAATCGCACATTCTTCAATCCAAGCCGAATTCTTCCACATGCTGGACACATATTTCCCTTCTCATCTAACATTCTTCACTGACGGTTCTAAAAACGAAAATGGGGTGGGTGGCGCGTTTCTCACTTAATCACTCTGAGTCCTTCAAGCTCCCTTCCTTCTGTTCTATCTTCACAGCGGAGTCTATCTCTATTTTACGCGCAGTCTCGTTCATTCCATCCATAAGAGAGATCAGTAAATGTCTGATTGTCTCCGATTCCAAAAGTGTTCTTCAAGCCATCTCTTCCCCTCCTTCTCATTCCTCCAATTCTATCATTCTTTTAATTCGTTTTCTTATATCCAATCTACTTTAATCCCGTTCCATTACTATTGAACTTTTTGTGGGTGTTCCTAGTCACTCTGGCATCAAGGGTAACGAGTTAGCGGACTTTTTACCCCCCTTCGGCCGCCCGCGATGGTCCTTTATTCTGCAAAATTTCTACCTCGGACATCCTCCTTCTTTCCTCAGCTAATCATTCCCGACTATGGTCAGACATCTATCCTTCTCTATTTTCTAATCCCGCCTCTCATTATCTTCAAATTCAACCGGTTCCCTCTTCCCAGCCGTGGTTTCAATCCTATTCTTATCAACGCTCCGCGATCATTTCCCTAATCAGACTGCGTATTAATCACTCACTTCTACCCTCTTCACGTTTTCGTTTTTCCCTGTCCCCTTCTCCTGATTGTCCCCTTCATAATTCCATCTCTCCTCTCATATGTGACGCAAACCACATCTTCTTTGAATGCCCTGTCCTTGATTCCGAGCGCTTTGTTTTGTACTCGAAAATCTTGGCACTGGGTCTTCCTGCTCCGTATAATTCTTCCTTTGTCCTTTCCTTTCCATCTCCAGATATAATCCCTGTACTCCAATCTTTCCTAAGCTCTATTTCTAATCGTCTCTTTATTTAACCCCTTCCTTAATTTCTGTTGTTGTTGGGTCAATGCCGCTGGCGCGCCCAAAAAAAAAAAAA
This sequence comes from Icerya purchasi, assembly GCA_039619475.1. NCBI lineage: Eukaryota > Metazoa > Arthropoda > Insecta > Hemiptera > Monophlebidae > Icerya > Icerya purchasi. The sequence continues at coordinate 265,214,204 of CM077115.1, read as the reverse complement.
AAAAAAAAAAAAATACTTGAAGATTTATGATAAGAAATTTAAAAATGCACTAAAAAGTAAAAAATAATTACTCCCAATAAAAAATATATATCAGAGTGATATAACACTTAAGTGGTGATATCGTAATTCTTATGCGACATTAATATCTTAATTAGAGTTGACATCAAATTCATATTATAATAATAATTAAAAACTACGTTAAATGTTCATTAAATTGTTCCTAGATATAGTGTAACATGAATTTAATGCCAACTCTAATTAAGGTACTAATGTTGTATAAGAATTACGATATTACCACTTAAGTGTTATATCACTCTGATATATATTTTTTATCGGGAGAAATTATTTTTTACTTTTTAGTGCATTTTTAAATTTTTATAATAAACCTTGAAGTCGGTATTTATTTTTTGTAAAAAAGCATTTTATTTTACAATTTTTAGCGTTATGCTTGAATTTTCTTCTTGTTAAAAATCAGTTTTTTTTCACATTATTCTCCATACTTAATACTTTAAAAAAATCGATTTCTTTATTTTCAACTGCATTTCCACGGTAAAAACATCAAAAGCTACATTTCCATAGTAATTTGGCAAATTTATAATATTTTAAGTCGATAAATCTAACTTGACGTTGAAACTAATCATAAATGAAAAGCAACCAAAAAGCTTCAACTCCCGCATTGTTAAGAATAACTCAAAAACTACCGATCAGATCTTGATGAAATTTAAACGGGACCACCTGAGAAGCACCACCATTTAAATAAAAGAAGAATCACCAAAATCGGTTCACCTAGAAGAAAGTTCTCACACATAAAAAAATAAAAATACAGTCGAATTGAATACCTCCTCCCTTTTTTTAAGTCGGTTAAAAAAGAAAAACAGTGACCCCTTCTACAAGATACAAACATGATGATAAGTGCACTGTCCTTTGTTTATCAAAAACTTCATACGGTTCGAAACTAATTTCATAAAAGCAGATAGTCGGACCGAGGACGAATCGAAGAAATTACAAGTCGAACATAAAAAGGCGATATATTTGTGTGTTTGCATAGGAGAGAAGGAAACAGCTGTCAAATAGCCGGTTGGAAACAATTAGAGATTTTGCGGGGCACTTTAGTGAGAATAAATGTTAAATAAAATTATAGTTTAAAAAAAACTAAAAAACACGCTATTATAGCAATGCGAACTAAAAAGTAAAAAATAACTTTTAAATATAAGGATAATATTCAACACAGAGATGAAAATCTCCCAAGTCGATATATTTTAAGTTTTTCTAATAAACAAAAAAATTTTTATGCCTCATTTTTAATAAAAATTTTCTTCAATTTGTTCGTGTATTTTTTTTTTTTTTTTTTTTTCATTGAGCGCGTCAACACAGGACATTTACCCAACACAAAGGACTAACAAATAATGAAACGTAGGGATTTGAATGTTATATCAAGAAGCGATTAGAAACGGAAGAAGTGAAGGTAGTCAATACAGGAGCAACAGAAGGAGAAGGAAGAGCAAGAATGTAGTGGGCACAGTAAGGGGTCGGGAGGCCAAGGCCAAGCAAATTAGAATAAAAGACTGCGCGTTCTGAAGGGATAGATGAGCATTCGAATAGAAGGTGATTTACATTTTTTTTTTTTTTTTTTTTTTGAAAAAATATGTATTTATAATTTTTAACATACAAAAATTTTCGTCAAGCTAAAACGCTTGTCGACGAATTATCCTATTTGACATTTTACCATCTTAAATTAACTTATACATATACATGATCGTGTAATATTTACTTAATCTATTTTACTTATCAATAATTACTAATCTATTTCTATTTTCTATATTCAGTTGTTTTTTTTTCCTAGCTTTTTTTGTTGCGCTTTGTCTTTTTATTTTATGTTTATTATTTTTTTTATATTTTCTTCTTCCTGAAGCCATTCGTTTATTTTCCTTTTTCTTTCCCCTATTTTTTCCTTCTCTATTATTTCTTTGGGTATTTTATTCAACATCTGAGTTATAATATATGTATCCGTTTGCTAATCTATGTGCTTGCTAACGGCAATTGGTACGGAAGTTTTTCCCTCAACTCGTATTCTGCGTTTATTCTTTCCTCCAATTCAATTTTCTTTTCTGCTGATATGTACTCCCATATCTTCAGTAATAAGTACATTCCTCTTATGCTCATTACGTTTTCTTTTTTAATTATTTCACTATCGGTCTCTCCCCTTAAGGATTTCCTATTAATTTCAAGCATTTAATTTGCAGTTTATTTATTTTCCCCAAGTATGCTTTTCTCGCCATTCCCCACGCCTGAATTCCATATCTTATCCTCGACTCTACTAGCGCATAATAAACTACTTTTAATGTTTCATTTGTTGCATATTTCTTTAATGTATATAAAGCTGGTAAAACTGCTCTTATTTTCTTTGCAATGTATTCCATATGTATGTCCCATCTTAAGTGTTGATCCATCATTACTCCCAAATACTTATACTGCATTACTATGTCTAACTTTTGACAGTTTTTCATTTCGCATTCGCGTCTTTCCCCCATTGAATGTACACATTCATTTGAGTGCATTATTATATTTGGACAATACAAATCAGAACTGTCTCTTTTTTTCCGCAGTACCATTGCTTTAGTCTTTTTTACATTTATTCTTAGACTTTTATCGTGTGCGCCCACTTACTTATTGTTATTAGATCTTTTTGCATCCTTATTTCTGCCTCTTTAACATCTTTATGTGACGTAACTATTGCTATATCATCCGCGTACAAGACTACCTCACTGTAACTTAATTCCCTTTATACAGAGACCATTTGTATATATAATAAACAGTATTGGCGCCAAGTTGCTACCCTACGGAACTCCTACATGCATCTCCTCTTTTTCACTTTGCACATTTAAGATATTTACGCATGTTTTCCTTTGTGTTAAATAACTTTGAAACCATTTTTTCAAATTATTCGTTATTCCTATCTCCTCTAATGTGTTTATGATTATTTTATGATTAACCGTTTCAAATGCTCTACTAAGATCTATGAACGTTATCAACACCTTCTTTCCCTCTTCAAAGCTATCTCTTATTTTTTCAGTAAGCTCGCCGATTGCTTTCGATGTGGATTTTCCTTTTTGAAACCCGTATTGTGTTTTGTCAATTATCCTATTTTCTTGTAGGTACTTCGTTAGATTATTTGCTACGTACTTTTCTAATATTGTTGCAATTACATTGCTTACAGCAATTGGCATAATAGAGTTTTCATATTCACTGTGTTTCCCTTTTTTATATATTGGTCTCGTTTTCGATATTTTTAACCCATTTGGTATTTTCCCGTCTTTTAACGTCTGATTAATTAGCTTAGTAATTTCCTTCACTATATATATTTTTTTTTACTGTTTTTATATCTTTTATTCTTATTCCATCGATTCCGGTGGCCTTTGTTTCCTTCAATCCATCGATTATTTTACCCACCTGTTCTACGTTTGCTTTAGGTAAGTACATGTTTACTTTTACTTCATCTTCTTCTCTTTTTTCTAATAGCACTTTATTACATTTGTGTTCTAGTTTTTTTATACCATTTTTGAATTCTTTACTGAATTTATCTGCAATTTCTCTTGCTTCTTGTTCCTTGCCAAAGTATTTACCTATGGTTTCATCTACTCCTAGACTCCTTTGTTTTCCTATAATCTTGTTTATATTTAACCAAGTTTTCCTGATATCCCCCTGTGCCACTTTAAAACTTTTCCCGACAAACATGTCTTTTTGCCGTCTTATTTCTGCATTCACTTGGTTTCTGAATTTATTGTATTTTCTTCTTAACTCAATATTTTGATTATTCATTTTTACTTTTTCGTATTACAGGTCAAATTTAAGTTAGGAGGATGGAGGACACAAGGGAGACTGAACAATATTAAAACGAAAAAGGAAGGCAGGAAGCAGACTGTGATTAAAGCGAATTATGGAAGAAATAACGCAGTCAGGACTACTTACTGAAGAAGATAACTAACAACCTATTGGAATAGCATATTTTACCTGTAAAAATAAAAATGGATCACACGCGATGAATAGGGAATAAAATAAAAGTTAAATATATACCATAAACGGAATAAGATTATTAAAATGAAATTGAGCAAATCATGTAGCACAGAGAGCAATTATGTTAGATACGTCTTCAACAGTTGTAAACGAGTTTCCATCGAATGATTAAAAAGAAGATCAAATGTGAATAAGAATACGAAATCGAAAGGGAAAATAGAAAATGAAAAACATACAAGACAAAATCGGAAGAAACAACTAAAACTGTCTAAAACCATATGCTGGTTGAATATAGACGATTCGTGAAAAACTTTTTGATGACTTCAATGACTCTCCGAAACTCCCTTATGCAATATATGAAGTTAAATTTCGATTTTCAATCTACTTCTTATTGTAACACAAAAAGAACTTAATGCTTATGAAAAATATTTTATTTTCATCTCGGTGCATAAAATTACAATATTAAAGCTCTTCGTTGGCGCTTTAAAGAGCGTAGACATTCTTAAAATGGTTTTATTCGCAGTAGAATCCGCGCGTAGGTAAAAAAAAAAAGAAAGTTTGTTCAAGGTGTTAATATTAACAATAATAATTAATTATACCTGGGTATACTTAAATAACGAAACTCCGTATAAAGAACCTTCTGATGAGGCCATTGTCAGAACATCCACTGTTACATACCCACGAAGCCCGGTAACCTGCGTAAAACCAACAATAGGAATATTTTTTATTCCATCACTAACAGGTAACAATAGGAAAAAGAAAAAAATAGAACAATTTACATCGGTTGAAAATGATTCACACTCACGATTATCGAACCGCCCGGAGCTAAGTGGTGCTTGTCCCACTCTAGGTCGTAATTGTCGTCTAAATTCTCTAATATAATATCAAATCCCGATATGTTCAATACTTTTATCATGTTTTCCACATGTAACGGAGAACTGAAAACATTCAATAAATAAACAATGTTAACACGTAATATATCAGGTTTCGGTAATACACGCTGAAAGCGTTTATATCGTTCGAATTTTTTTTTTGGGGGGGGGCGTGTCAACAGTGAAACTTATCCAACGTGAAGAACAGTTATATTAGGGAAAGACTGAAAAATTGAGAAAATAATGGAGCCTAAAAAAGGGGACTACATTTGGAGAGGAGAAAGCAAAAATGGTATAGGCATAAAGAGTAGAGAAGCTAAGGCTCAAAAGATTCGAATAAAGGGTCAACTGATTTGAGAGATCGTTCTGATCCAATAGTATTCAACAGATTAGCAGGTGCTAACATTGTTTTGTTATACTCGTAATTAACCGCTCGATGCAATTCTTTAAGTGTAAATAGCCCCTACGTGTAAACTTATTTGGAAAACATGAAGTATAATTAGCTCAGAGTTCGGAAGAATTTTGCTCTGAACAAAACTCACAGTTATTCCGCGAATCGTCACGAAATTTCAATACACATCTAGTTTCCGTGTTGTTACAGCTGCGGCGATAAATAAATACGCTGTAGATAACTTACTTGTGATAACTAACGTAGTCCGCTCCGGATCTGTTCATGAGCTCTTCGCTAATTCTGCCTTTTACTGTTGCGAAAACGCGCGCTCCTACAAAAATCGAATAATTCTAAATTATTTCCAAATTTCATAAAATAGTTTAGGGCTTTTTGTTTGGCTTTTCTTTTCCCGATCTAGTTATGTGTATTAAAAGAGCTGCCATTAAATGACCGGAAGTTTTTCTTTCGATTGTCATGTTTTCATCACTGTCGAATACTGTTAAATACTAATTTTCGAATATAGCGAACGAATAGAAGATGCAAGTAAATCAATGAACAACTTGTTGATCGATAATTTTGGATAATTCCGATGTTAGGGCCTAAACAAATTCATACAGAACACATCTGGTATATATGTCTTCGTAGTGTCGGCAGGTGGGTTTCATTAATATTCAATAGAAAAAAAAGTTTGAAGTATTTCCATGTTTCCGTGGGTTTTTTTTCTACTTTGTGCTTTTAAACGGCCCATGCACGTTTACACTGCACGATGGACTTTTTTTTTTCTGTTTTCTGAGTTCATTTAACTAGAAAACATTCGAAAAAATGTTAATCCGATCAGATAATGTTCATAAGAAGAAAAATGTAGCAGAAATAATGTACGAATTAAAAAAAAACAGATACGAGTATATATCTATATCTATATATATATATATATATATATATATATATATATATATATGTATATATATATATGTATGTATATATGTATATATGTATGTATGTATATATATATATATATGTATGTATGTATATATATATATATGTATGTATGTATGTATGTATATATATATATATATATATATATATATGTATGTATGTGTATATATATATATATATATATGTATGTGTATATATATATATATATATATATATAGGTAGCGTGGTAGCCTAGTGGTTAAGGTGCTTGGCTACCAAGTTGGAGGTCACGAATTCGAGACTTGTCTAGTCCCGGATCCAAGTCGCTCCCAAGCTTACCCAGCATGAAATAATTGGGTACCAGAGGAATCTGGGAAAGTAAAGGCGGCCGTGAGAAAGGAACTGGCCCCCCTACTCTCATCAGATCCATTAGGCTTAGTACATTGTGAACCTTAATTTCACAATCCCCACGCCCTGTCAAGGGTATGGAACTCACTTTACTTTATGTATATATATATATATATATATATATATATATATATATATATAAACTCGCCTCTTCGGGCCTCAGAATGGGACAAGCTCCCTTCACCACCAGGTCTAGTTGCTCTATAATTTTTATAGAAAAGTAAACTTTTTCACTGGTTACGCCGTTCGACAGAAAAAATTCTTTCAGTTCCAATTTTCACCACCGGGAGATGTAAGTGCGCTAATATCGCATTAAACCCATTTTATCAATTTTCGTGAGAGGACCCTTATCCTGATGACCCCTGGCGTTAAAATGGCATAGCCAAAGGGGCGCTATACGGAAGATTCGGCAATCCAGAAGGTTCCACTGGAAGAGATGAACACTCAACGCAGCATACCAGGACATCAAAAATTAATCAGATTAATTTAAATAAACATGTAATACGAGTGCAGTCCGCATCGAGTTTTTTTCTAATTTTTTTTAAAAGGTAAATTTTACTGCCGGCGTGCATATTACATAAAAAGTATTGCAATAGGCAATTAATCTGGGAGCGAGATCGGTAGTACTCGTTTTAAATGCATACATCAAAGAAGCAACTTATTCTGAGATTAGCGATAAGATTTGTTGTTTTTCTGCTAGATTTTCCCTACGTCACCGTACACATATGGGTAAAGCGGGGGAAACGTGTTAGCCGTTAATTAAGTTAAAAAATTTTCGGATTCTTTTGAAGTACAGCCCTCTCCCCTACCAGGAAATAGATAATTCGAATCTAAAGTGCTGGAAAATTTAAAACAATCGACGATAACATAAACACTACTGTATAGGTTGGTATTCGTTAAACAAAAAATTTAGTGTAAAAACTTACCAACCATTTTACAAATTTGTATCGCTGCGGGTCCTAAGCCTTCGGCAGCTCCATGTATTAAGACTAAATGGTCCTTTTTTACATGCGCTCTAGTGTATTGAGGGAAAAAGGAATGCATTAACTGTTCTGAATTTAATACTATGTACATATATGGTTTATGACACAAAAACATATCCAAAAATCGGTATAATACTTAAAAAGTCTCAGTTAAAATTTACTTGATCATAACAGCTCTGTACGCGGTAAAGTAATCCGTATATACCGCTGCTCCCTCCCGGAACGTTAGCACATCCGGCAGTGGATAGCAGTCGTCCTCGTTGGCTGCAGCGTATTCGGCAAATCCGCCACATGGAACTGAGCAAAATACCCTGTCGGCTTCCTAAAATCAAAAACCGAATCTGCAATCAATTACCGTCAATTTCATTAAAGTATGGTCGGGATTCTCCTTTCTCATAGCGGAGGTGTTTTTCGCTAAAGCGTTGGTATGTAATAATTTTGAGATTACCTTAAATTTAGTAACATTTATTCCTAATTTTTCCACGTAGCCGGATATTTCTCTACCCATCACGGCTGGCAGGGTAAAATTCTTAGGATAGGCCCCCTGTTTTTGATACGCGTCGATATGATTGATTCCAGCCGCTCTGACTTCAACCAGTACCTATGGAACAACTGTTGTAATAGTTACATTCTACTTAGAAGTTCCCTGTATAGAATAAATAATGAAAATGTGTGTGTGTATTTATATATGTGTGTGTGTGTGTGTGTGTGTATAATTGAGCAGTTCCCAAAAATAAATGCTAAATTTAGGGCGTTTTTAAAATACGTCGTGATTATGAAATACAGATCGTGAGTATATTCTTATATAATATCGAAAAAATATACCCCTTTCGCGTGATTTTATGTTTTATCCCTATAACGTTTACAAAATGTCGTAATGCTAAGGTATAATCGTGGAACGAAAGAATAAAAAGAAAAACTCGGCAGTCTACGGGAAAAATGAAAAAAAAATAAAGTAAAAAAATAAAAATAAAAAAAATTAGGTAATACTTGACAATTGTTGGAGATTTTAGATTTAGACAATTAGAATAAATTCAAATTTTGACCAAGGAATTACGAGACATTTGTCGGTGCATTATCATTGTCTTACTTTATTATTTAGAAGTTTCATTTTTTTTCTAAATTTTTTATTTCTTAGAATTTTTAAAAAACAGTCTTTTTGATTTTTTTTGTTTTTCCTTTAAAAATATCCGAAGAAATTTCATAACTCTTGAATGTACTCCGATCGAGATAGCTCACATTTTTCGACAGAGCCGTATACTATATGTGTATTGCTTTTTGTTTTGCAACTAAGGAACACCACGCTAGTCCATACCGAATTAGTATCTGTAAGCCTTAAACGAAACAATTTAATTTGTGAAAGAAGTTCTGTTCGTTCAGTTTCCGGAATCATCTTTTTTTCGCGTAGCCATTTTCTGAGCATCCGCCTAAGTTAAAAGTATTTCAATAGGAAACTATATTTTCTGCATTTGATTGCATCTATTTCCGGTCCGAGTTCCGACGAAATATAAAATTCCATCCCTTTTCAATTCTCTTCGTATGCTTCGATTTTTAAAATATTTACGAACCGCGTCGGTTCCTTTATAAATTTCCCCAGGCCAACGCATCTGTTCTCGAAAATCTATTTGCACAAACTCCTTAATATTCTTCTTTATCAACGTCTTCCGATGTAGTGTGTTAGCACCTTCTTTCTGGAATTATTCTATATTAATCGCTACCCCGGGAAAAATAATTCTTCTTTGTAACCCTCATCGTGTTGTCTCGATGTTTTAGAAAACTTTTTAGAAGTTCAATCTAATTTTGGTGTACATACGAGGGGGTCCTTCAATAAGTTAAACAGACAAATCGTTATAAAATTTTTAATTTTTAATGTACTTACAATTTTTTTTTCACTTTCCGATGTAATCATCCTCTACACGAATACACTTGTCCCACCGGTCTACGAGCCTTGGCGAAGGTTTAGTGCGGAACCACTTTAGGACATGCTCCTTGACTTCTTCACTGTTTTCGAAAACGTGTCCACGCAAAGAGTTCTTAAGCGGCCCAAACAAATGGAAATCTGACGGGGCTAAGTCAGGGCTATATATGTGGAAGGAACTCCCACCGCATTTTCTGAAATATGGCTTGCGTTGACAAGGCGTTGTGGGGAATGACATTGTCCTGCTGAAGAATGTGACCCCTTTTGTGATGCGTCCTGGCTGTTTCAGCCGTATCGCGGGCGAACTAGGGTTTTGAGCACTTCTACATACGACTCTGCGTTGACAGTACCTCTATCTTCCAGATAATGACGAAGAACCGCGCCTTTCATATCTCAAAACACGGTCAAATGCACTTTGTTTACTGAACGACGCGGCACTTGAATATTTTAGATGCAGGCAACTCCGGATGCTTCCACACCATGCTTTGTTTTTTCGTTTCAGGCTCGTAATGATGGATCTCATCACCGGTAACTATACGTTCTAAAAAGGCCTCACCTTCAATATCGAACTGATTTCTGAGCTCCTTACAAATTCTTAGCCGATTTTCTTTGTGCACCGCGGATCAACATTTTGGGAACTCATCTCGCGTAGGTTTTTTAGAGATGGTCGTGAATGATATTGTGGACGGTACCGGCAATATTTCTTCGCATTGTAACCCGCCGGTCGGCTAAAATCATCTTCTCAGTGTTTTGGATCGGCGATGTCACTTCTACTTGGCGTCCACTACGCGGTTCGTCGCTGTACTTTTTCGGCCGTTTTTGGAACTGATCTACCCACGAATTGAAACTTCCGCGATTCATACACGAACTACCGTATTGTTCGGTCATTCTCCGATAAATTTCGCCGGCTTTAACCTACATCAAAAAACGAATAACACCGCGCGCTGTTCATAGCGTGTACTTTCTTGGAGTGGCGCCGGGCCACTTTACGAATCACTGGCGAACAACCACAACGACGCATCAACATTTTTGCAGTCCATAGCCAATACTCCAACTAATATAACGAGCTATCGTGGAAGTCGCTACCACCTTTAGTTGCACCTCCAGAGCCATTTGTCTTTTTACTTATCGAAGGACCTGCTCGTAGTAAGCTGCTTCTTATATTTAATTTTCAGCTAAACATTGGCGATCGATCGTCAGTTATAAGAACCCGTAGTATATACTCTGATATATGTTGGCTTCTTATAATCCCGCGCCTTTGATTCTCATCTTCTTACTACTCCTACAGGGGTTGTCTCAAAAACTAACATCATCCCGATACGGTCTAGTTCATTTTCAGGGAAACCGCAAGTTGGACGAAAGGTGAGTTTAATTCCAATTTTTTCCATCACTTCCCCTAGCGATGTTACATACTCCAACATTTTTCTCTCTTTTTTGTTCATCTATAATTGTGCTTCAGTCTTAAAAATTTGGATGTAATAAGGGTTACTGTTAAGAGCCTAAAAGAGCCCTTTCGAAATAAGAAAATCGTTATGGAACTTCATCATCGACATTGAATTTGATTGCTTTTTCGTATTTATTTATGCGATTATTCTAAACGAAGTAGTACAATCCGATATTATTTTCTGGTCTTTCAGAAATAAATACTTTATTCTGTTCGTTACTGCCGGTTCTTTTATTTCGTTTCGTTCTCCTAAAAATCAAGCACTTTTCTTATCCTTCTAGTTTGAAACATATTCCCTAGTTCAGTCCGTCTTATTCTAGACCTGCACGTTTACTACGAGAAACCTCTTCTCCTCATTGCTTCTTTATGTTTTTGCTAGTCAACTTCTATTATATTTCATGTCTCTTTCTCAACTTGCAACGGCATTATCACTGAATTTTTATTAAACAGGCGTTTTAGTGTGATGGTAGTTCGAAGAATATTGGCGTCTTTTTTGTCCTCACAGAGAACCTTCAATTTTTCAAAATATTTTTGTTTTTCTTCTTTTTGTTCTATTTTTACAGCCAACTTGACGACCACTCTACTAGTTATTTTGTACTTTCCTAAATTATCTCTTCTTCTTCCAGTTATATTTGATGCACCATTCGGCTTTCGATTTTTCTGCTTTTCCGTTTTACTTTTTTTTGTACGTTAATTTACTGAACTAGTTCTTACATTCACGCGAACACCGACTACAACAATTTATTACTTACCCGATGTCCTCCAATTTTCCTTTCGAAACAACTCCGTCTTCGAATGACTCGCCTTTCTTCGTTTTGCAAAAACCAAATTATGGCACTGCTCGAATGTTTCTGTTTTGTTTTTCTTTTCCAATAGTTCGCTCATTCAGCCTAACCTTTCAAACATTATTGGATGTGTTCGACGTTTCTTCATTCTGTTTATCTCTAATAAATAATCATTATTCGTTTCTTGCATGTTTGTTTTCACCTCTTTTCGATGCTCCCTTCTTATTATGGCCTTGTATCTGGAATTATTCCGCTCTTTTCAAAATCATTCATTCCTTGAGTGTTTTTTTGTTTTTATCGAATGTATTTTATTTTTTTTTATCTCTGCTTATTAAAATTCGATCTTCTAATCGCAATTCCTTTACAAATTTTCTATTTTTTGCCCCTGTTATTTCTACTAATCATTCTTCTTTATACCGAATTTTTAATTAAATTTTCTTCTCCCACTTTTTTGTCTTTTCGTAAAAATCCACGACGCCGAAAAAAAAAACAACTAAATATCTTGTAATTTACACAATATAAGTGTAACTTATATAATAAAAAAATCGCGTAATCAAAAAAAAAAAAAACATTAAATTTGAAATAACGTTTTAGTTTCTTAGCAAACAAGAATTTCATACCAAATATCCAAATTTCGTCGAAATATACACTGACGGTGCCAAATCAAGCGGAGCAGGATGCTCAATTATTCACGATCAAAATGAAATACCATACCCACTACCGCCACATTTCACACTACTCTCAACTGAACTCTACGCCCTCAAATTAGCCACAAACTACTCTATGGATCTCTCAACAAACAATATTCGAATTCTAACAAACTCACTGTCAGCACTCCTCACAATCCAAAATTATCATAAAAAGAAACAACACCCCATTTCTCAAGAAATAGCAAGTACCCCCTCTCATCTTCACACAAAGAAATCATCTTCTATTGGATACCATCCCATTGCAACATCCGTCAAAATGAGAAAGCAGACGAAATAGCAAAACGGTCCTTGATCATCTCCCCAATTCCAAACGTTCCAGTTCCTCTTTCGGACTTGAAAATATCCAGTAATTCGGTCGCATATAAATCCTTCCAACAACACTGGAATCAGATCCCACAGACACAAACAAACTAAAAAAACCATAAAGAAAACCGTAGATGTCTGGCAAACTTCATATCAAAAACCCAGAAAAAACGAAGTATTCAGACTAAGAGCAGGTCACTCAGCTCTCACTCATGGCTATATATTAAACAAACAGCCTCGACCTATATGTGAATCCTGCACAGTTCTCATCTCCATCAAACACATACTAATCGATTGTCCAAAATTTCAAACCCAAAGAGACCTCTATACATCCAAAACGAATCTCTCGAATCTCTACTTTCAAACAATGATACCAAAACATACACAAACTCTTCTCCTTCTTGCAAGCTACCAGTCTCTCGTCCCTAATTTAAATCTAAACAGTTCTCACGCCTCTAGCCATAAGGCTGTACATGGCGTATAAAAAAAGAAAAGAATTTCATAAAGTCTGTATTCTCAAATTCAGGCTTGCTTGTATAAAAATCTGTCTCGTACGAAGCTTCGTAAAATAAAGATCTCGGGGGAAATTATTAAGCAACCTTGAACAATTTGAAATAAAAGAAATCAAAAGAATAGATCTGCATGCGCTTATGAAATTGCCGGTGTAATGTACACCGAGCGCCTAAACGACTACTGCTCTACTTTAGAGGCAGAAATGTTTGGGATCTATCTTTGTCTTGAGACATATTCTTCCAGCCCAGCGTCTCAATATGCCCTTCTTATTACAGACTCACTTCAATCTATCAAAGCCATCCAGAGCCCAGACAGTTGCAACTCTCTACTAATTAAAATGAAAAACCTCCTATTTCAACTTTCACGATCTAACGTATATGCTACATTCTTTTTTGGGTCTTTGGCCATGTTGGAGTTCTCGGCAATGAGCGGGTTGACTTGGCTGTTAAGACAACTCTATCTAGCCCGATGCCGTTTAACGTTGTATTGCCTCGATTGGGGTCGTCAGTCTTTCTGATGCACATTGCTGAAGATTGGAGCAAACTATGGTCAAAACAAACGACCTGGCTCAAAGTCGAACACCGACCCATGGTGGCCGCCGTTCCCCGTCTCTCGTAGGGATTTCTCGATCCTATCGAGACTGCGTCTGAGGCACACTGCACTGTCACACAACTACGTCTTTGAAGGAGCTTCTCCTCCGTCTACCTGTCCTCTTTGCGGGTTCATCGCCAACCGTAGAGCATCTACTGAAATGGTGCCGGCATACTTCCCGTACTTCTAGTCATACCTCACCCCACTGTCTGTTGTCGAACTACCCGGATATCGTTCGGGCAGTGTTGAATTTTGCAGCATCGAACAGACTGCACCGCCTTCTGTAATTTCCAGTAAGTCTAGGTACCGTAATAGCACAAGTATGTAGTTACACACGGCGCCTAGATTTATATTTGTAAATTTAGTATTAAAAAAAGAATAGATCCTCGCAAAGAAAATAGGTTTTAGAAAAGAGTCTCTTTGAAAAATTTGACAATTTCAATTTTGTTTTAAAAATATCTAAAAATCAAAAAGATACTCCAAGTTATCGTAAAGTTACATTTTCCGTAAATTCGTTACAGAAGCATTTTTTTCCTAATTATTATTTCCTATTTAGACACTCGTAAATTATAAATCATTCAACTTTTCTACTAGAATGAAAAACATCATTAGCTCCTACATTAATTCACTCTCGTATTAAATCGGGGCCAGGTACACACCGTAACGAAAAGATTGCGAAAAATGGAAAATTAAAGTTTATTTGTATGCACTAAACACCGAGCCGTGTTTTCCGAGGTCTACAACATGAAAAATCCCTACGTTACCAAACAATAAAAGTCAAAAATTAGAAGTTCAATAACTGAAATTGGGATTGAAATTTTAGTTACGTAAACAGTTCGAGAAAGATCATTTTTGTGATTCTCATTGCGTTAGATAAATGCGTGAATATACGGCCCAATAACTGCGCACAATTTTAATGAAATTAAATCGCTATTATTAAAAATTTAATAATCAATTAATTAATAATAAAATGAGCTAGAAATGATCGAAATTCGATGGATTAATGAATGAACGAAAAAAAAAAAAGGCTAATATTGAGTTCCCGTCTTCTCATTAATTCCTTAATCTGTGTGCCAGTAGATTTACATTTAAAAGTACCCGCGTAGAGTCGTTTTCTTACTCGTGTCCTCGGCTTTTTACTGCCAACTTTCACGGAAGGAATCTTGAAAATTATAGAGCTGCAGTTTTACGTTTCATCGCAGTACTAGAACCACATCAGTAATATTGCTTGCTAACTATTTAATGGCTGTACCGAACTCTTTTCTCCACATTGCCAATACTTTTATCATCAGCGATCACATTCTCTTTATTAAAATTCTCATCTAACAAGGAGAGGTCACGATCCGCGGGTCACCGATTTTGATGAAACTTTGATTAGCGATAGAAGACCATGAGTAGTATATAAACTGTGTAAAATACTATTAGAGTGCAACGTTTTGATTTACGCGAGAAATTTAAATTTTTAAAAGCCGAATTTAACGGATGATATACATAGCCGCTTTTTAGACAAAAATACGCAATAAATTCCAGATTATGTTTACATTTATTTTATGCAAATGGTTCGGAAGACTGATTATATTCTAAAATACGAAGTATATTAGACAAAGGAAAATTATTAAAAAACAATAAAATAATTTTAAAAATTCAATTTTTAATTTAATAAAAATTTAAACATGTCATTTATTACATTTATGTACTATAAAAACACAATTTACAATGTATATATTTTTAGTGGTATAGTGGTAAAAGTGACGTCTATTCGTACATACTTGAAAGTAGGTATCCGGGTTCCAATCCCTTCCTCGTTGTCATGTAAAATTTTTGATTCTTCTTATATTTTAAATTACTAATTTTTAATTAATTATCTCAATTCTTTATACATAACTACATAAATATAATAAAGCGTGTAAGATAAATATGTTGTATACACAACGAATTCATTATATACATACATATATAAATATAAATAAAAAAATATACTTATCTACATATAAAATAAGAGAGTTGATGAATATCAGTTATAATTAAAATGCTACAAACTTAATTTTTATTTACATAATTTGTGATGACATAGATCATAAAAACAAATAAAACAGCAATTCCCGCGACATTTACTGCAACATATAAATGAATTATTACCACAAGTGCAAAGTTCTTTTAATTATTCATTTGAAAAACAAATTTCATTTACATTTAAAAATATTTCACGTTTAGCTGAATGTTTAGAGGGAAACCATGCACAAAAACAGTCGTTAAATAATTTAAATGTTTAAAAATTGTTATTATATTTATATATTCATGTATAAAGAATTGAAATAATTAGTTAAAAATTAGTAATTTAAAATATAAGAATCAAAAATTTTACATGACAACGAGAGGGGGATTGGAACCCGGATACCTATTTCCAAGTATGTACGAATAGACGTCACTTTTACCGCTACACCACTAAAAATATATACATTGTAATTTGTGTTTTTATAGTATATAAATGTAATAAATGACATGTTTAAATTTTTATTAAATTAAAAATTGAATTTTTAAAATTATTTTATTGTTTTTTAATAATTTTCCTTTGTCTAATATACTTCGTATTTTAGAATATAATCAGTCTTCCGAACCATTTGCATAAAATAAATGTAAACATAATCTGGAATTTATTGCGTATTTTTGTCTAAAAAGCGGCTATGTATATCATCCGTTAAATTCGGTTTCTAAAAATTTTAATTTCTCGCGTAAATCGAAACGTTGCACTCTAATAGTATTTTACACAGATGGTCTTCTATCGCTAATCAAAGTTTCATCAAAATCGGTGACCCGCAGATCGTGACCTCTCCTTGTAAGACCTGTCCACCTTCGGAGACCTTTCTGATAAAGTACACTACCGCCGGAATAGTTCTCCGATTTCTCGGAGAGTATTAATCGCTTAGTAAAAAATAGAATTGATAAACAACCATTTTCGATTTACATTAAAACAAATTACTTTGCAAGCTGTTTCGATTAACACAGTTCTGAATTCTCCCATTTATGACTTTTTTAATTTTTCAAAGTTTTTTTTTTCCAATTTGCGTTCGAAATTAAGTAGAGTCACCTGAGCGGTATTTTTAATTTTCTTTCTTACATTATAAGTACTCTAACGAAATTCTAAACAGCTTTTTATAGTTGATACCTTTTCTTGCATTCAGAAGAATTTGCTTTTCTACGCCAGTTTTTTGTGTACACGTGTATTTCTCGCTAATTATTAAATTTTCGCTATTGTTACTTATGGGGAAGTAGCTTAGCCTAAATGTAAATTTTACTCATACCTGATTACCGTTAATCGTTGGCCAAGGTACCTTTTCGATGACGATGCTATTGGGCTTACCGAATGATCTCAACACAGCGGCGTCCATAAGCGGGCTGACTGTTGCTCTACAAGAAAGGGAATAGGCGACATGGTTTATAAACAAATATAAGACGTGTGCCGTGCGTAATGTGACGAAATAGGTACAAAAATTAGTGTAGTACACACTTACTCGATCGATAGCAGGTAAATGAAGTACAGTAACGATAAAGTGAAACATATTTTGATGTAATTTGTTCTTCTTCGAACCATAGTTAAATTCATTTCGAAAAAAACAAAAAGGTAATCTTCGATATTAGATGTGATAATTGCTTTGCAGCTCAGCGGATCGTTGCGTCATACGTATGCCATTTTCAGCCTTCAACTGAAAATTTTTAACAGCTTTCTTTAATCTTTATCGCGTACGTGGGAATAATCGAAATTTTTTCTCTTATCGCGCGAACACTGATTTCGGCCGGCTTAATCAAGAAATAATGTAAGGTGTTAACGCGAGCACGAGAATAAAAAGCGAAATTAGCGGGGTTTCGTTACGATCGGTACCTAAAATTAATTCGGCGATAATTAGCCCGGCTAAACATCGAAAGTAAGAAATTATGCCCGTTATAAAACACTCATTTATGGGGTTCCCGTGTTTCCCCCTTTTTTTTCTTTTTTTTTTAAATTTTTGACTGCGCGAGACGTATAAGTCCCCCGCGGGGAAAGATTTTACTAACCTAATTACTTTTATGGTGGAAAAAAATATGTTCATTCAACCGATGTTTAGAGATCTTTTAATTAACAAAAAATGAGTTTTAGCACGTCCGAAGAATTTCAGAGGAGCATGGTAACAATAAAGTTATGTCTAACGTTTGATCGAAGTGCTAATCGTACGCTGCGTGAAGTTACCTAACGAAAATATACTTTTCGCCGATCAGAGCAACTATAGGCGTACTTCGAGTGAATTAAAGGTCTATATTAGATTTCGAACGATGTGCTGTTATCAGTGTGCCAGATGGGAATCGGTTCTTTGCTGGTAAAGCATTTTTCCGTAATTTTACATTTTCAAATTACGAATTTATACGAACCCAACATCGATCAAGAAGACCTGAAAATGGCCACTGAAATAGCGGAAGGAGATTTGAAACGTGACTTAAACGCAGAAATTAATAAAATCACAAACGCAACCGGTAGAACGGAATATAAAATTGAACTATTAGAAGCGGAAAATACATCACTACAAAAACGTATTGATCTCCCAGAACGATAGAAGAAGCAACATTATAAATGGAACACTCCTTTGAAGTATGAAACAGGAAAAAATTTAATTTCGGCGCTCATGTTACTAACTAATTACGATCTAAGAGCCGTGCGACGTAAATGCATCACACAGACGTCTAGTGAGAGAGAATGGAAGTTGGCCAAATTAAATAATACAAAGGCTGGGCCAAAACAACTGCAACTAATCTCCGTGTACGGAGTATGGACTTCTTCTTCTTCTCGTGCCACCCGATTCGGGTATTGTTTAATCATCATGTATGGATTGGATTATCTGCTGGAATTGATTTCGATCTTTTGCTATTCAGACTAGATCTTCTGTTTTCTTAATTCCGGTCCATTTTTTAATATTATCTATCCAAGCGGTCTTTCTTCTTCCCGGATTTCTTCTTCCTTCTATCATGCCCATTATTATTGTCTGTAGTAATTTGTATTTTTCGCCTCTCATGAAGTGTCCAAAAAATTTTATCTTCCTTCTTTTTACTATTGTCATTAATATTCGGTCAGTTCCCATTAGTTCCAGTACTTTTTCATTTTTTAACTTTTTTGTCCACGGTATTTTCCACATTCTTCTGTAGCACCACATTTCAAATGATGATATGCGCTTCCTCATA
Source organism: Icerya purchasi (assembly GCA_039619475.1). Taxonomy (NCBI): domain Eukaryota; kingdom Metazoa; phylum Arthropoda; class Insecta; order Hemiptera; family Monophlebidae; genus Icerya; species Icerya purchasi. The sequence goes on along the minus strand of CM077115.1, from coordinate 265,195,149 downwards.
TTTTCCTTTATGGTCCATGTCTCGCTTCCATACAGTAGCACTGACCATACGTAACATTGCAATATCTTGTTCTTGATCCTTAGGCTTAATTTCCTATCGCAAAGGGTGTTTTTTAATTTCATAAATGTGTTTCTGGCCATCTCTATACGAGTACGTATTTCCATATCAGAATCATTACTTTGTGTTATCCAGCTACCTAAATATTTATATTTTTCCGTTCGTTCAATTTCTTCGCTGTCTAAAAATAATTTTTCATTTAGATTAGGCTGTCTTGCGTTATCTAAAAAACGAGTGAAACACGAAGTTCATACTTTTTCCGACAGCAGAACATATAGCAATACGAGCGCCATTATAGCAATACGAACATAAGTATAGTTAGAGTTTCCCTTACAGACTAAGAAATTTCGCACCAATAAAATTGTCTATTGTCTGATTCGTCGTCTTCAGGCTCCTTTTCAAAGTATTGTTCTTCGCAATACACTTGCGCGCATCCTTTCGGGTCACTTCAATACAGCTGTTTCACGACCATTATTAGTAAACACTTCATGCCATCATCGCAATATTGTGACCTAGTTTAAACTTCCCGTACCGTATGTGCAGTTGAGATTTCTCGAACAGTGTCCGTCGGAGATAATTTCCTTTGAACACAATAACGAATTATGTTTGTTCGGTTTTGATATTCATGTTACAACTGATAAACACGCAATACACGTATATCATAGTCTGTAAGGAATACTCTAACTATACATCGTTCACACAGCTGCACGTTCGGATTGCTATAATGAAGCTCATTCTGCGCTTGTTCTGCTGTCGGAAAAATAATGGAATTCATGTTTCATTGGTTTTTTGCCCCATACTTCGCACACGGAGAGTAGTTGCAGTTGTCTTGGCCCGCCCTTTATGATTTGAAAAAATCGAGACTAGTAGCCGAAAGGTAATAAAGTTATGAGGCATGTACATTAATTTGAAAATCTGAGTAATAATGACAAGGTCGAATATGCCTGATGCAAGAATAAAAAAGTACGAGCATCTTTAAAGTGATTGCAGCCACTACGAATGGGTTACTTCAAAACCTGCCGGCAGGGAAAGATCCTAGGAAGGCTGCGCGAACGAATTTAGAGAAATTATTCACCTAGTCACCAAGCGCGGGAATCGGTTCAAAAATCTTACGAAATGAATGCTCGAAATAGGTCGAAAATATGTTTAGTAACAATGTAAAGATGTTTCAGACCGCTCAATTTAAATAATTCCCGCTGAATACGGAGTACAATAACCGCGGGTTGTATGACGGTAAAAAATCGTTATCAGTAAGGTTGTTACAACTTCAAATGAAACGTCCGTCGAGATTTGATAAACAGAAATGTCGATTGTATGAATTTTTGAAAATTAAATTAAAATTATTAAATCAGATTCAACGAGTTCGGCCAGTCAGATGAGGTGATAAATAACTCTGTTAGCGAGGAATAACGGTAGCCGGTTCCATTATTGCGGATTAAAGGTTGTTGAGATGCAGTTTTTTATATTAAAAGTAGTTTAACTATTAAGATAACAGAAATAAACGGTATTTCTTTTTCTTTTTTAACCTTCCCTTTGAACATGTCAGCAACGGATCTTCGCCCAGAAGCGACACGAGGGAAAAGGATCGGTTAGATGTATAGTCGGTGTCAAATATGGATAGAACAAAAGAAATGAGGACAGGAACAACGGGAATCGAACGAAACGATAAGATATACGAAGCGCAATAGGAATTAGGAAGTTTAATAACAGATCGGAGTACAAAGAAGTGCGTTCGTTGACAAGGGATGGACATTCAAAGAAGATATGATCAGGATTACAGACGGCTTCAAACGAAAACGTAAGGAAGGAAGAAGAGTATTGAGACGTAAACGGATTGTAGGGACAATAACGGATCGGCGAAACGAAGGAAAATCGTAAAACGAAGGCCGCGTGTTAAGATTAGGTCGGATAGAAAAATAAAAGGAAGGTTGATTAAAAAAGGAAGAAACGTAAAAATCTGACCAAAATCTAACATGAAACATTTTACACAATGGGAGTAAATTAGAAGCTGAAATTTTAGTGACATAAAAGCGAGAGGATACAGCAATCTGAGCCAAGGAATCTGTCATTTCGTTACCCTCTATCCCCATATGACTGTGGACCCAAAGCATATCAATGCGGATAGCATGCAGTGAGAATGAGTGAAAGAGCCAATATGGAGGATAGAAAAGTCAGACGAGTGAGAGCGGAAATGTGAGGAAATATCTTTAAAAGCACACAGAGTCAAAGATAATTAAATATTTAGAATAAAAACGATGGGAAGAAATATAAATTATAGAACGTGGAAAGGCCATTAGCTCGACCGTAAAGATAGGACAAAAAGAAGGGAGACGAAAAGATTAATTAATGCTCGGAAGGATGAAAGAAGCTCCAACTCCATTATATCTCTTCGAACCATGCGTAAAAATAGTCATGTTGGAAGGAAAATGGGATTCGATATAACTATAGAATTCCTGTATAACTGTTGAATTGGAAAGGGATTTGGACGAAAAAAGCTAAATGTAGAATACATTGGGAGGATTGGAGAGATCTGCAAAATTGAAAAGCAATATGAGGTAGGATAGGAATTTCCTTGGGAGTAAAACGCCAGTTTTGCAGAATAGAAAGGTATGAAGGAATACAAGCCTGGAGGATGATAACGGTAAGCATTTACACAAGAAGCGATATCCTAAATAGGATCTTCGGATGAAAAGGGGAGGTGAGTTGGACTCAGCGAGAATTGCTGGTATTGGCGAAGACCTAAGAGCACCAAGGCAAAGACGAATACAAGAATTTTGAATTATATCCAGCTTGGAAAGAAGTGATTTTGAGGAACAGCCGTAGATAGAGGAACAGTAATCGAATTTAGAACCGATAATCGACTTGTACAAAGAAATGAGGAAAAAAGGATCGCCTCCCCATTTTGTCGGGGAAAGAGCTTTCAGTAGGTTCAGTCTTTTAGGGCCAGAAGAGGAAAGGAAATTAATGTGTTCATAAAAGGACGTCTCACTGTTAAGAAAACCACCGAGATAGCAAAAGCAATCACTACGGAGGATATAAACGGCGTTTTGTAAAAGGTTATTATAATTAAAATTAAATACATAAAATAGTTCGATACACGTTACCCTTCTACGAGTACACGAACTAAAAGATCTTTCCTCTTCAATAGGATGATTTTTTTTTCTTCAATAGGATGGTATTTTTTTTTTTTTTTTTTGGCTTGGTCCAATATTGCATTTTATGAGGAACCTATAAAGCTGTTTACAAGTCTGGCCTAATGGATTTATAAGAATGGATACTGTATTTATCGGTATTGTGTGATATTCCTGAGTTAATCTATTTATAGGTTCTTCTCGTTGTTTTTGGAATCGGGTACATTGCCATAGGAGATTATTAATATTTTCCTCATAGTCTTTATTATTTCCATTTATCCGATTCAATGATGTTCAGTTTCTTTAATCGGTCTGCTGTTCTGGTATGTCCTGTTCTAAGCCGTATGGTTTGCTTTATATAATTCCTAGGTAGGTTCTCCTTGACTTGAAGATACCGCCATGGGGGTTCCTGATATGTTGCTCTTTATATATATATTGAAATAATATTTTCCGCAGTTTATTCTGTTCAAAATTAATTTTTTGTTTATTTGTTGCTATATTTTAAACTGTATTTACGTAATATGTCCAATGGTATTTGATTTTTTCACATTACATGTGAATTTTTTAATAGAATCTATACCCATCGCGGTTTTCTCTATTTGATTACATCAGACGAAAGGCCACAATTCACTTCTAAGGAATTTGCTAATTATTTTGCAAAGAATAGTGTTTAAAACTTTACTACCATCGTCTATGGCTATAAGAGTTAATGGTGAAGTATAGCAACGAAACTGGTCGTTTCCAAAAATTATTCAAATTATATAACTGAAAAATCGCAAATGGAGAAATGAGCTTTTACAATACCTATTAGTCGTGCCATTCCACACATCATTCCATTATTAGTAAACGGCCAGTACGAAAAGTCGGTATTTCTACTTTCATTATCGGTGTTTCTTACGTTCTCTTATTTACTCCTGCATTTTTTATTCCTGTTCTTAAAATATTTTTATTTTCTATCCTTTTTTCTTTTTTTTAAACCCCTCTATGTGCACGCCAGCTAAGGGGACCTACACCCAGAAGAAATAGCAAGAAAGAAAAGAGCCGTCAGTTAAATTTTGATTTGGACAAATATGGACAATATAAAGAAAGTAATGGATGAATGAGTTTCAGCAGACAAGAACATAAAATAAAATGTTCGACAGAAAGGAATGGACATCCAAAAAAGATGTGATTGGCGTCGCAAACCACTTCGATGGGGTGGAAAGGACAATTTGGAGAGGAGACAAGGGAATAGCGAAAACGAGAGGAAGGGAGAGCAGAATGGCCAAAACGCAAGCGAATCATAGAAGTAACCACAAAATGGGGAAGTGAAGGAAACTCAAAGAACACCAGGTATTAGAAGTAAGATTAGGTTGTACAGACAGATAAAAGGATTGATCGTTACGAAAGGAGAAGGGGTAAATATCTGACCAAAGTTTGAAATAGAACTTATAGTACATAGGGAATTCAAGTAAGAGGATGGAATTTTTCTTAAGAAAAAGAACGAGAGGAAGCAGAAACTTGAGCCAAAAAATCATTCATTTCATTACCTTTAATACCCATGTGGCTGGGAACCCACGGCAAATCAATACAGATGGAGTAGCGAGAAGAAAGAAAACGGATAAGACAGCGTATGCGAAGAATGATGAAATTGGAAGAGTGATCAGGAAGAGGTGACAGCTTGAAGAGCACTCAAGGAGTCTGAAATAACCAAATAATTAAAAAACAGACGACTGGAGGAAATATTTTCTATCCTTCAACGATTAAGAATACAACTTTATTTTCTCCTTCTTCCCATTTCTTGATATTTTCGTTAACGAACCTACTTATAAAAAAAGAGAGAAGTAAAGCTTACTTCCCGAGTTTCGCAAACCTAAGACATCTCTGTTCTACAACGAGTACAACGAAACTCATTGTAAAAGGAACCTGCTAAAATTGTACTGAGATTATGTAAGCGAACTAACTTAACCAGACAAGTTCAATCCATTCCTGATGGATTGGCCATAATGGGAGGTCAAAACCGGCACACCACTGAATATGTCACACAATCATAAGCATTGACAAAAAGACACCATAAAAATGACTGACTCCTTACGTATAGTCGTATAGAATGATAATGGACTCGAAGAGCGGCTTCATGAACTTAAAATCTTTTTAGCCGACAACAAGTTAGGGTTATCGCACAAACCTCGGAAATAAAAATATTTTCCCGATGCCATTCTGTGCCATTTATCAAAGGCAGTGATTATCAGATAATGTATCCGGCATTATCAGGAATCTATATATGCTGATGAACATGCACAAGCAACCGATGTAACAGTAATGCAAAATAATACTATCATTAATGCAATTTCTTTTCCACCAAAGCATAATTTAAAAAGCTCGCAACATGTGCGATTCTTAAGTCACTCTGACAGTCGGTTCATCAATGGAATCACCTGCAGCTAATAGCGTGGACCGAAGCCGAGCTCAGATTGAAGTCAGGAAGCCACTATTGGGGCGATTCATAATACAATTAGGTTGTTATGTCTTGGCACGCAAACCAACGCACTTGCTTACCGATCGTTGGAAAAAGCCTGATCTCATGGATCTCTACATTATAAAAGGATTTAACGAATCAGTTTTAAAAAAATAGGTTCAGCAGTGCTCAATTCAGCATCAAATGTAATTGAGCGAGAACGTTTCTGCGGTAGGCTGCTTTACTCCTTAGCTGTATTGTTACTATTGCTGAAACTATCTACCATGAACTTCTATCTCTTTGTGTTCGCCTGGTAGAAGTTTGCAAAATACGATTTCTAATTCCCTTATTTGCCCATCCAGTGTTTTATTTTCTTGATGGATCCTCCTCTTCGTTGTTATTAGTTTGAACAGTATATATTTGAATTGTATTTAAGGTGGCTGTGGTCGTATTTTGAGTTTCTTTAATTTTACAGCTGTCGTGCATGTGCTCCTTTAGCTGAATGATAGTTCCGTAATTGTGTTTGTCAAATGATTTAAAAAACAAGCCAGGGACATTTTCGCAATTTGATTCTTCCATATAGACACTTGCCTTCGGAAGTTATTAACGCGACCAATTTGTTTTTTTGCTAAACTTAAAGGCCAAACAGAAATTGACTATAGTATTTCTGCTGATAGGATTATTATGTCGTCGGAAATTGTAGCTGAGTTATTTACCGGTTTTATTGCGCGGTTTAATTGTTTTGTTTTTTTAATATACCGTCTTGCAGTCGATAGCGAAAATAATGTGCCTATTACCTGTACGGTTTTCAAAAATATTGTCGTTCTATTTCTACTGATCGACTATTTACGACGATGTTATGGGGGCTCCTTCCACTTGCTCTTTAACGCTACGAAATAATCATGTGTAACATGAGATGAAATGTATAGAATGATTATGTAACCATCTGTAGGGATAGTTGAATTAGCGGGAATAACCTTTTTTTGTTAATTTTACGATTTATTGGATTCATTACGGTTATTATTAGATGTAATAGTTTTGACTGGGAAGTAATTTATTATAATTATTATTATTAACTGCATTAGTATTTGGCGATGAAAATATATTTATTATATTACGAGCGAAAGACTGGGGACCGGCTATGAAATATTTTAATATTTACGTGTGAAAAGTAAGTGGACGTATGTGCTGATTGTCGAATAACGTCAGTCTCACTAATTGTAAGAATTAATTGTATGCTGGTGGAATGTACGCTTTAGTTACCTGTTTTTGTCTTGTGTGTTATACTTACCACTATCACTATGTGGCGACGTAGATACAGCAGAAGATGTCAAATGATCTTGTTAAGGTAGTGAGAATTTCAGTATCTTTTAAGGGTATTTGATCCCGAAAAAAATGTAGCCGTTACCACTACACTAAATCCGTACGTAAATGAAATGTTTAGCAATGCGCAAGAGAAATCAATTAACGCAATATACAAATCTTTAAACACCGAAAAATTCTATGAAATAAATGGATTAGAGTGGAGAATTTCTCACTATTCTATCTGAAATTCCATTGGTGAAAAAATTTCCGTACCTAGATTACATCCTTGACATCTGCGTTTGCTGCTTCAGAAGTGGTTGTCAGAGAGTAAGGTACTTTATTGTAAGATCTGCTAAGTTAAATGCACCTTAATCATGGCAAATGTATATTTGGATTTTAAAGATATATATCTTCGTTTACATGCCGATAATTGCGTAAATATTAATGAGCAGCGTAAATAACGGGCCTCGCTGCATTATTTCTATTTTCGAAATATAAACACGGTACTTCAAAATTATCTTCTGTTCTATTTAATGCTACCGGAAGATAAAGAAAAATCTAGAGTATATTTTTGTCTAGGCGGAAAAGATGTTAAGACCGTTTCGATGTTATTTTTTGAAAAAGAAAACATTTTTTTTTTTTTGTTTTTTTGGTAAAATTTATGTATATAAGCAAAAACGAAATATTTATGGTACAAGAACGATTTTTCCGCACACTTTATCTGGCCTGCTCAAATGATGATGGGCTTGATTTACTTCTTCAAATTTATATTCCTGGCCGATAACTGGTGATAAGACATCCCATTCCATATTGGCTAATATAAAACTCGCGGCTTCCTGTTGCTCTTCCTACAAAAAAAAAGTAATATAAAAAAAAAAACGAAGTATTATTTTGCAGTACAAATTTATAAAAAAATAGCACAATTCAGTTATATGTTGAAAATATACAAAAATCCCTTTTAAAAACTGCAGAAGGAATAATTTAAATCGGTGTAAAATAAATATAAAATTTAGTATTCTGATAATATTCCGCGTTGATTTTGTTAAAATAAATTTATAAAACGTATGCGTCTAATAAAATGTGAAAATGTTGTCGGAAAACCGACGATAATAAAGTACTCATTTAAAAACAGAAGAAATACGTAACTTCTGGAACATCCATTAATAAAATTATGCATGGAAATTTCTTCAGAATTATTTAGAAAAAGCTAAAAGCTTCTCAATTAAAAAATTTATGGGAATTCATAGTTATAATATGCATCCTCCCAAAAAAAAAAAAAAAAAAAAAAAAATGATGTTGTCACCATAGTTAGCAGAAAAATAGTTCAACTACTTATCAGGGTTAGCACATACAAACTACTATTCGGTCTTATATGGAATAAATTATCGAAGAAGTAAAGGAAAAAAAAAAATGAAATAAACTGGAAGTAAACACCAGCCGTGTGAATAGCATGCATTTGAGTGCATTTTCCTACGAAACAAACATATTTAATACTTCGACACGAAAACAAAATAAATAATATTTGAATTGTACTGAACAGTTTCTCCTCTAAACGGTAATGTGTTATCCATTAGAAAAAGTCATCTTAACATGAACCAAATATTCCGCATAAATATATTAAATTTTCTTTGTACAAGGTTCAAATACTTGCTTTAAAGCCTGGCCAAGCGTAATTAGACTTCCCGACAAAATTTAAATAAACGATCGCCATTATTAATTTCTACGATTTAAACTATAATTTTTTTTTTCCCCTTTTTTAAATTGTGTGTGCTGTTTGTAACTACTGTGGTCATTACAGCACACACGAGGGGAGGTTATTTAGATTTGTTGTGTTAGGCCACTCATTCTAACAAAGGCTATAATTCGAGTGATGTTTATTGATTCATTAGAGAGTATGCACTCTATGTTTCCCAGCAAGTCCAGTTGTTTTCGGTGAGCAGTATATGAGAGACTGTTGGTATGGTTATCTGGCCGCACAGGGGACACATAGCCGGAGGCGGGGTTTTATCGATTATGTATTTGTGGGAAATAGCGATATGCCCGATTCGCAGTCGGCTGAGGATCTTAAAGTCGTTTCTGGATGTTCCTTTTGGTGGCCACCATGGTTCCACTGTGGGCTTTATGCTTCTTAAGAATGTTGTAGCAGCTGCCCATTCAGTTCTCCACTGTTTTTCGCACGCTCGTAATAATGTGTATTCCATTGATGTCGGTAGTTGTGCGTCTTCTCGCATTGGCGAGAGCAAGGCAGACCGTGCTGCTATGTCAACCCTCTCGTTGCCGGGCACTCCAGTGTGTCCGGGAACCCATATCAGCGACACATGACTGCCCTTTAGGTGTAATTGGTATAAGTTGTGCCATATCTCTTGTACCAGCTGGTTGTTGTATTTTGGGCCCTTAATCATGTTTAAGGATTGTAAAGAGTCAGTAACCAGGAGGTAGTTACTGGTTCTGGTGTGAGATGTGGTGATGTAGTGTGGAAGCAGTGTGCGATTGCGTACAGATCTGCGTCCAATGCTGAACAGGCATCGTTGAGCCTGGTTTCGTATAAGATGTCATCACCCTCGAATGCACAGGCTGCTGGCAGTGAACCTTCTTCACCGACTGCCTTGGCTCCGTCTGTGTAGTAAATTAGATGGTCGTGGTACTTGTTAACTGTCCTAACTGCCACTTCCACTGGATATAGGGGGCTTGTTGTATTTGGATTTTGTGTCAGCGATAGATCGATATTTATTTGGACCGTGATCCAAGGAGGAATGTGGATTTCGGGACTGGCTGTTGACGACTGTACGGACATAATACCACATCTTCGCAGTTCTATCAGTAATTCTGGTAATGGGTCGTCGGGAAAGTTTGATATCTCGTGAGTCCGAAATGTTAAACCATTTTTTTTAAAGTTTTATTTATAAGTGTAATAACTGAGTACAGTAAAATGATTATACACCGATTAATAACGTTTTCAAATTTGGTTCTATGTTTCTTATAGCGCATCCACAAAAAATAAAAAAAGTTTTCAATCCCACTACATTGAAGCAAAAAATATGGAATGTGGACACGTTTTTTTCCCCTAAAAATATTATGCAGTTTTCGATGAAAAAAAACAAAAAACGAAACAACATAACCGTACAGAATAAGAAATTTTACGAGTATATAAGATGCAGTAAAGAAATTGATATCTTGTTTTAGAAAACGTTATATCTAGAGGTACGTCGCCACTGATATGGAATAAGTTTTTTATCGACTGTCCTCCATAAGATTGGAAGAGGGTATTTTAGTTCGGCATTAAACTATTCAATTGTTATTCAGTACTCATTCATTATTTTTATTTCACTCTTTTCTACGGACCTGATTTGATGTTACACTTTCATTAGGACTCAAAAAAGAATTTTCATTTCTTTTTAAGAAGGAAAAACTTCTTTATGTTTTCTTTTTTTTTTTTATGAGTGTGCTAATGGTTTTGATCTGACAATTAGAAAAGTTAGGTAACGGAATTAAATTGAGAAACAATTGAAGATAGAGAGCAGAAAGAATTTAAATAAAGCAATTGCAGCTGGAGATGAGAAGTATAGAATGAATTATAAGGAGCAATAAAAGACCCAGAGCCAAAATTTCGGAGTACAGGAAATAAAAGCAGCAAGGACGGATCATTCCAAGAAAATAAAAGGAAGGATAAAATCATGAAGGGGGTAATCAGGTCGTCGCGATAGCCTAGTTGCTAGAGCGCTTGACTTCCGATATGGCGGTCACGGGTTCGATCCCGAGCGACGACAAACTTATTACAAGAATTAAATAAATAAAAATAATCGCTAATAGTCACGTGGAAGGCAATGGCAAACCACCACGTACAACATCATATGCGCGCTAGGTCAGTACACAGCTGACCCACACCGAACGGACTGCACTTGTAGCGCGATAACAAGCGGCTTCAATCAGTTCCGAATGTAGTCTTGCGTGTATACACCTGCGTTGCATATTACAATTGCCTAGTACACAACCTATATCGGTACAGCTAAATGTACGAATAGGTTGCGCCAACGCGCTATGTAGCGTACGGCAACGACGAGAGCAAGGCTCTTTAAATATATAAGATAAGAATCAGGAGAGTAGCAGAGAAATCGAATGTGTACAGGGGGAGCGAGGAATGATTAAATCAAAGTATACTCAAGGAAACAACAATCGTGCAACGACAACGAGAATAAATAGAATGAAACCAAAATTGGGAGGCAGGCTGTATTTGGAAATAGCGAGAAATACGATTTGAGAATAAAGAAGAATATATTTCCGACCAAAGTGTGGAATGATTTGCAACAAAAGAGAAACAGTATATACAAGGCAGGAAAACTGCTGAAAAAGGAACCATCCAGGGCAGTCAACAAGCTAAAAAGTCCCCTTACCCTCAATATCGAAGTGATTAGAAAAACCTATAAAAGATCTACAGAAATGAAATGAAATGAGAACAAATTGAAAATCAGAGAATAAATCGAAAGGACAATAAAGTTGGAAGACTAAAACGGAGGAGAGAATTGTATTTGAATGTACTATATAATTGACTTTTGGATATTGCATATACATATTTTACATTCTTCGTTCCAAATTAATATCTTAATTTTCCGTATTCACCACTTTTTCTAATATTTTTACCATCACTCGTGGTTTCTTTCATTGACGGATTCAATGCAGAAATATTGTAGGTATATTCTTTTAAACCTATTTTTAACACGTAAATACTGACGCATAATAACAGGAGACATTAAAAATAAATTAAAGACTGAACGAGGTTATTATCTAGAATTAGGTTACCTCAAATTAAAAATAAATTAAGGAAATTTTAGATTTGACCAGTTCCCTAAAAACTAATCTTTGTTGCCGTCACCGGTTCGTTTGATCTCCTCTCTTCTTATGTGCCAGTTCTTGTCGGTTTCAATCCGACGCGTCTTCAAAATTCGAGGTCTCTGCCACAACTTTGTAACATATTTCTCTCATGCCAATTTCTTCTAGCTTGTCAAAATTTTTTGCTGTTTTTTTAATACATTACCTTTATTTTGATTTCATTTGAGCAGCGTATATTGATAATTTTTAAATTTCTAAATTTATTATATACTGCATGTCATCAGTTTAACTCCTCTGTAAATTCAACAATTTCTCCTTTTTGTGCCGAGAAATCTATAACCGCTTTAGTGTCTGTTAAATTTAACTTGTTTTTTTGTTTAATTCTAAATCACTTTTCTCACCCCACTATTTCTGAATGTCTATTTCCTTTTTTACTTTTTTTAAAGTAATTTATCAACTTCTTAGTTGACAAAACTTTAACCATGAACCTCTTAAGAGTATCTCTGATTCTGTATCCGCAACCCAAACAATGTGCCTTACTTCATAAAATACACTGATATTAATAAAAAACATTTTACACTGAACGGAAAAGATAAACCTAATAGGTTAAAAAAAACAAAACACCCCCCCCCCACAGTTTACTACGATTATACATAATTACATAATCAAAAACGCTTACCTTCGTATACTGATATAAACTGACAGGATATAAAGGTTTAGGGTTTGGTTCAGGTGTGGTTTCAACCATATCATTTGGCACGCTATTACCGATTACCTGAAATTTTAATTACGTTTTTTTCCTCGATTATTAATAATGCCAAAATTAGAATAAAAAAAATCGTAATCAAAAAAAAATAAATGCAAGTCTGATTAATTATCATTTTTAGTATATATAATTATTATTATTTTGTTAAGTAGTGAAAAAAACACGAACTGTAGAAAACTTTAATAAATTTAAACATTTTTAATGACTGGTTTCAGATGGAGCAGTCGAAATCTATATTCATTGTGTACAATGGAAAAAAAGAATAATAATAACAAAAATAAGTATACGTATATCGACAAAATCGCAAATAACATTCAATAATCGATAGTATATATATTTTTTTGCTCTTTTTCTGTCTTTGTGCACCTCGTGCTTAGTTAATTGGTGTTTTTAATGATTTTAAATTTACTAAACTTTCTTAAGGTTAATATTTATTTCCATTATTTTATTAATATAACAACATAGAGGGTTTAGTACAAAAAGCGTTACAATATATGTTTTTATTGTTTTTTTTCTTTCTATATACCACTTAAGAGTAACAAGATTTCGATCATTTTAAAATTTAACCTACAACAATGCGTCCATTTTCCTTTAAGAATCTCCGATCTCTTTCTTCGTCGACGTAGTTGTTATCGAATCGTTCAAAAATTACATCAAAACCGGGCATATTTAGACTAGTTTGATTTAGAACATTATACAATACTTGATCATCGCTCGAACTGAAAATAAATGAATATTATTACTGAAATATACAAATTAATTTTTCTACGATTACGAAATAACGTATGAATTAATTACAAAACTTTTCTTCCTTATATACCCCAACGCTCACAGTAATACTTCCCAACCATAAATTAAAATATTAGAAATCATCAAAAAATGATGTTTACAAAAGACCCCATTGGAGCTCGGTAACATGTCTCGATTGTAAAGCAGTGTTGTTCAAATGCGCAGATCGAACTGAATACAATCACTTTAACCCTGGAACACCAATAACTAGCCAGTGATAGGCCAAATTGACCTATTCGACGGTGGTCTTCCTCGGTTTTGTGTAATGACATTGCGAGCAATATTTCTTTTTACCTTTCTGTTGTAGATCGTCAGGTGACTCTTTAGAAAATTTTTCATTAGTAACTTTTTCTATCGATAGCCTCAAGTCACTGCTGCTAGTTGGTGAGATTTTCGCCATGGTTTCGTCAGCTGTTCATATAATTGTAACATATACTGCAGTCTACTGACCGTAATTTATTTCTTTGTTTATTATGTGTATAAATAATGTACGAATTTGTGGATGATATATTTAGCATGTTATAAAAATAACAAAAAGACCATCTTTTTGTTTTTCTGTTGCAGCACAGATTTTGATAGAACTGATCAAATGTATCCACCGCTCGCTCCCTTGATGCTATTGTAGTTTAGAACTGTACCAGATTTATTTGTTGTTTTATCGATTACACTACGGATAATGGAAATACCATAGTGACAATTTTATTTCCCTTTGGTTTATATGATAGTAACATTACATCTTGATCACAAAGAAACGTATGATCTAATTTTCGGTTCAAATATTTTTCTTCAATAAATTCTTTTGGAAATTCTTTTTTATACATTTTTTATTGTTCCTATGATAGTTAATCCTTCTTTAATCACGTGCCCGGCTAAAGACTGGGAAACCAATTGTCGAACATAACATTCCCCTGTTACTTCCTTTTATTAGGGTAGTCAGTTCTTCAATGAAAAATCGAGCTGCGGACTTACCATTAGCTTCCCTAAGTAAGGGATCGTATATTTAGTTGCGTTGTCACACAATAATAATTTTAATCCCATACTTATTCGGTTTAGATGGAATATACATCAGGAAAGGACAATTTTCTCGTCCCAAAAAAATGTTCCAGAAAAATGTTCCAATTTTATGTAACGTAAAATGTCCTAATTTTATGTAACGCAAAATGTCCCAATTTTATGTAACGTTTGTTATATTTTATAGGATTTTTGTTATTGTTATTTAAAAAATGTCACAATTTTATGTCATGAAATATGTAACGAAAAAATGTCTTAATTTTATATAATGAAAGTTAAATGTTAGAATAGGACTTTTATGGTTATGTTATTTTTTTTTTGTGTTGATGCCAATAAGAATGACGTTGTAAATTTTGATTATTTTATACAAAGTATAGAAGAGAAAGAGACAGAAATGAAAGCAGGAGGGGTCAAGGGGCACAGCCCGTTGCGAGGCCAAAATAGCCGAGTTGGCAAATCCTCTAGTATTTTTAACTATGTAAAGAAGTACTAACGCAAAACGAAAAAGGAAAAATTTTGCCGGTAGTTCTTTAGCAGTGAAGAGACTAATCTCGCTAAAGGAGGAAGAAAATTTTTAGATTGCTAAACAGAAGTCTTAAAAGTTACTATTTGAACATGCGAAAAAAAATGCTGAATGTGTAAAACACCAAATTGGTGTTTGTTAGTGTCCAGTAATAGCTGAAGTTCAATTTAATGATCTGCTCCAATTCGCATTGCTTTCGTTAGACGCTGTGAGTACACTTCTCTCTGAGAAAGATACGTACACTTATT
Organism: Icerya purchasi; assembly: GCA_039619475.1. Classification (NCBI taxonomy): domain Eukaryota; kingdom Metazoa; phylum Arthropoda; class Insecta; order Hemiptera; family Monophlebidae; genus Icerya; species Icerya purchasi. Next base: position 265,180,055 of record CM077115.1, on the reverse strand, counting down.
ACAATAGCGTAAACAACCAATTACATCAAGTATTTAACCAAGTAGCCCCCTCCCCTTGGAAAAACGACTTGTGTGCATTTTTTACCGTGAAACTGTAACTCCGTTACTGTTAATTTATCACAGCGACATGATGTTCATAAGGATAATTTTTAATAAATATGCTCGGCCAAATTGTACTACTAGTGAAAATCTGTCAACTCTAATAAGGAAACAATGTACTTATTACTGAAGATATGGGAGTACATATCAGCAGAAAAGAAAATTGAATTGGAGGAAAGAATAAACACAGAATACGAGTTGAGGGAAAAACTTTCGTACCAATTGCGGTTAGCAAGAACAAAGATGGGGGAGCAAACGGATAAATATATTATAACTCAGATGTTGAATAAAATACTCAAAGAAATAATAGAGAAGGAAAAAATAGGGGAAAGAAAAAGGAAAATAAACGAATGGCTTCAGGAAGAAGAAAATATAAAAAAAATAATAAACATAAAATAAAAAGACAAAGCGCAACAAAAAAAGCTAGGAAAAAAAACAAAAAAAAAACTGAATATAGAAAATAGAAATAGATTAGTAATTATTGATAAGTAAAATAGATAGATTAAGTAAATATTACACGATCATGTATATGTATAAGTTAATTTAAGATGGTAAAATGTGAAATAGGATAATTCGTCGACAAGCGTTTTAGCTTGACGAAAATTTCTGTGTGTAAAAAATTATAAATACATATTTTTCAAAAAAAAAAAACACAAGAAAGAAAATATAAAAGAAAACATAGGAAGGGAATTGAAACTGGAAGATTCAAACATACTTTTAAATAAGGAAATAAAGTATCTGAGCATCATATTAGATGAAAATCTCAATTTCACTAGTCACATCAGTCACATAGTAGGAAGAATCAAAAAAGTTTACAGCAAAATAACTGCTCTACACAACAATACCTTTGGCATCAAATCTACAGACAGAAAAATTATGATATTCGGCGCTATTTAGGTCCATAATAGAGAATATGGTAGCACAATCTACTAGCCCAAAATGAAAAAAGAAGACAAAAAAAAAAAAGATTCGAAAAGAGCAACGGAAAATGTCGCCATAATTTTTATTCCTTTATAGTGATAGGAGAAAGTCATTGAACTTTCGGATAACTCTTTACGGCACGCTAAGCGCTGTGATCTCTATATAGCTGTGTTGCTTGCTAACTGCTTTTGAAACATCCCGTGTTTCTTCTTCCTTAATTATTTGTAGCCTGATTCCTTTGTCCGTTTGTACTGTGGGCTCTGTAATTGCAGATGTATGGTATGGGACAGATAACTTCTTTTTACCTTCGGCAATGGCATTCCTTTTCTTTTCAGGATGCATATCATTTTTCAACGTTGATTGTCATTGTTTCTCCACATCCTTGGTATAGCGTTCTTTGTCAGATTCCATTCCTTGTTACTCTTAATTACTTCTATTTACACGTGTTGATGGGTAATCGCCTATTATTGGCAAGCCCAGGGAAAAACCCAAACAAGAAAAAGAAAAAAAAAAAGACAGAACAAAAATATTATATAGGGTGGTAAAACTGCAAGTAAAAGGTCGAAAAAGGGGAGACCGACTAAGCTTATCTAAAATCAAAAGTATATATGGCCGGTAGGTTGTAAATAGAAATCATAAATTTCAAAAGATAGTTGGATACAGTGGCTGTAGCGATAATTTCTTTTAGTAAATAAACATCGATATCATGATGGTACGCATATTGCCATTGATTTTATATTTTTAATGATTTTCGCTCACCACTGCTGCTGACTGACCCTTGATTGGAAGAACAACTTGCCGTTTTGTTATTGCTGCTATCGACTTAACGTGACAACAACATACTAGCCTCCGTTTTTTTTTCATAGCTACGAATGTTTCACAATTTTTTTTTCTTCTTTTTTCCGGTAAGTAAATCGTAATAAACACAACAAATAAAACTTAAAAATTAAATAATTTAGAATGAAATCTGTTAATTTTATTATTTTCAATCTTTCGATAACGTGTAACCTAACCGCGATGGTTGTTTAGACATTTTTTAAGTACATAGTGCTAATGTTTGATTTTCTGTTGAGCTTAACCGATGATTGTGTAAGATTATTGATCGATAGAAAATATGGAAATATATATAGCTATTTAATATATTTATTGTTTATGCTTATTATATATTAAAAAATTAAAGTAAGTCCCATATATCCTTGATTAGGTATCATGGATTGTGAAGTTAAGCTTTTCATAATGGTACTTAAGGTTCTAATAGATATCTGATGAGAATACTGAGGCCAGTTCCTTTCTCGCGGCCGCCCTTACTTTAGCCAGATTTCTCTGGTACCCAATTATTATAATAAAAATTAAATAATTGTTTTATCGGTGTGTTTAATTTACTTAATAAAAAATATCTAATTAAATCTATTCGCTGGTTTTTATGAAAATCTGAGCTAATGAGTACCTTTATGCGAATATTACACATCTACTGAATTAAAATATACACAAAAAAAAAGAAAGAAAAAGAAAAACAGAAGAATACGTCGCTTAAATAAATTAAATTTAAAATTAAAAAAATGTAAAACATTTTATTTTACTTCAAAACAACGAAATCTGCTCCGAGTTTCGACAGGAATCTCTTGTTATCCGCATTTTCCAGCGATGCCACAATGTACGCGCCTGTTTTTAACGGTACAAGCATTTTTATTAGTAAACAGAGTTCTCAGAGAGTTCTATAACTAGAGGGCACATAGTTAAATTAAAAATAGATGCGAAGTTAGAAATTTCGCGGCGAAACAAAATTAGCAAAAATACATAAATTTGATGTAAAACTTTTTACGAAAACCAGCGGCGAAATAATTTTAACATGCCGAAGTGTTCGAAGCATACAGCTCTGACCGATAATAAAACAAAAAAAAAAGAAAAGGGTGCAACTCGAAATACCAGTCACTCGGAGTCTCTCGAGCTCTAGAAGCTCTGCCACTCGGTCTGAAATTCGAATTGAAGATATTACAGATCTCTGAGAAATCATCGACCAACTAAGGCAGTATCGGTAAAACTGGAGTTTCTCAATCTGCGATACTCCTCCAGAGGGTGCGTAATTTTAACTTTTTTGGTGGCTTAACATGAAATCGTGATTTTGAAAAAATCGAAAAAGACGGTAATTTTTGGAAGGCCTTATTTGAAATATAGACACACAGCCTAAATGCACAGCTACAAAATCGACTGACAACATCATTTTCCGCTACTTAACTTTTCGGAAAATGTCGTACACAAATTTTAGGAGAAAAGGATACGAAAGGTCATGTCAAGTACATAGGAATTAAGGCAGGCGTAATCACGCGTGAGGCCAGTCGCACAATTAATCGTCTACTATCGCGAGAGCTCAAGCGAGGCGAATATTATTATTAGCAGACACGAGTGCTTAATATCAGCCATGATGTGAGATATATTTAACGAAAAATTAGTAATGCGAATCATTAGCGGTTTTAAATTAAAAATTATTTTTAAATGAAATATTAGAAACAGAAATAAACAAAATAAAAATATTTTTACAAGCACTATACAGGTATCAAATTAGTATATAAAGGAAATAATAAAGAATTCCGAGGAATGTTTTCAAACTAAAACAATTATGATATACAGGAGGCACAAATAAAAACACTAAACTGCAAAATGGAACAGTAAAGGAATGAATACAATGGTATATATGGGATAAAGTAACGGTAAAGTAAATCCCATACTGTTGACAGGGGGTTGCAGATTGCGAAGTTAAACCTACGAAAGTCAAATGTGAACGGCTTTAGAAGAATACGAATAAACGGATTATATATAAACTATATATATTTCGCAAGTTATTTTCTTTCGTAAATTATCCATAATGATAACGCACAAAGATATTTTAATGATGGCAAAATCACAGATGCAGCAGGAATTAATAGTAGTAAGTAAATGACGGTCTGAAAATAAACATAACAAAAACAAAAATTAAATAGTACATGAAATAAAAGAAACAAAAAACGATGTTGGGGAAAGCGAAGAAAAGCATAAAAAATTAAATTGTGAAAATATCGAAAAGGTACAATGTTACAACTACTTAAGAGTCACAGTAAATGAATACTTAAAATGGGGTGGTGTGTGTGTGTGGGGGGGTGGGGGGGGAATATTAAAACTATAATAACGTCGTTATATACATTAAAAAAAAAGTATGTAAGTATCAAAACATTAATAATACTCGTAATATGCACTGATAGAACCACACCTAAGGTATGGAATTCGAGCGCAATAGCCAGGAAAACTCATGAAATAAATCGATTGCGTAAAACTGACATCAAAAGAGAAAGTAAAAATTTAAACGAAACATTAAAAAAAGTGCAAGAGGTTTTCTTGCTTTAGCATAAAGAGATTTGGAAACATCTAAAAGTATATGAAAACACAAAATTCGAGGAAAGAATAAAAATATAAAACTCTTAAGAGTGAAAAACAGAGGTGCAAGCTTCAAATTACTAGAACGAAATATGGACAGCAAACACGTGTCGCACATTATGTGACGAATGTTAAAGTACCGGAAGAAATAATAAATAAGAAAACAAAAAGGAAACTGAAAGAAGAATTAAAGAATACAGATAGAAGGAAATATAAATAAAATGATGAAATAAAGGGGGAAAAAAACAGGGAAATATATGGATGAAAGCATGATGATGTGTTTAATTTTAGTGCGCTCATGTAACGATAAATTCGAAAGTAGATATTATAAAGTTAAGAAATCCCCGTCAACGGGAAAAATAACATTTATAAGAAATATACGATTAAAAAAAAAAAAAAAAATAACAAAAAATGTACTTATCGCAGATGAAGCGACGGACTATACTTAGCTCGGGTTGCTGCCTCTTCTCACTCCTTTTTTAAAAAAGTCCCATCGTCCAATCTCCTTCCACTATGCAAAGGTTTTCATTTTAGATCTTTGTATCGAATATATACGTTTCCTCTTTCTCTAACAATTGTTCTTTTTATCTGTCTGTTCAACCTAGTATCTTAACCTATGGTTCTTTTTGTTTCCTTCACTTTGTCGTTCTGTTATTGTCTCTCCGTTATTCGCTCACGCTCTTGATCCACACTTTATTTTATATCTTTTTCCTCCCTTTTTCGTTCTTCGTTGGTTGTCTCTCTATATTATCCTCCCCCCCGAACGAAGAGCATGTTTGCGATGCAGACCAAGTGTTTATTAAGTGTTTATTTTTTTCTACTAAGTCTTCTGCTTTCTACTTCAATTTGCTACGACTTGGTCTTCATATTGTGCCTCTTATGTCCTATCTTTTCCCTCTCTACATGTTATTCCTATTATTTGTTCCTTCTCCTAACAACATTTGATATCGTTTCAAGATATAATTGACTCCTTTCTATTCTAATTGTTTCTGGGTAAAAGTCCCCGGTTGACGAGCTCAAAATTTAAAAGAAAAAAAAAAAAGATTTTCAGACAAAGCTAATCTTCAGCTGAGGGAAAAACACAAACATAGAACGGAACAACGTATGTCACGAAAAAAAAATTATAAAAATTTCAAAACCAGAACAATACGTTCCGCCACGAATGAAAAGTAAAATAATACTTTTTATTATTTAGAAAATTTGATATTTGGAAAAAAAAAAAAAAAAGTTATTTCTAGCAAATAGGTTCGAATGAAAATCGGTACTTTGATAATTTATTTTTATCTAGTAGCTCACGGGGTCAAAAATGTGCAAAAGTTCTCCGTCTTTCATGTTAATTGACTTTTAAGCGAACATTTGTAATATTAACGTCGCATTTTTCTATCAGCTAAATATTGAATGAGTTCGGTGGCGGACTAAATACCTTGATCGGTTTTCTATGATGACGGGAAAGAAATCCGTTTTAATTTTTTTTTGGACGCGTTTAATAGCGAACAGAAAATAAAACATTCGAAAATGTAATCGCAAAATCGCAAATTAGCCTAATATTGGCGGAACGATAATGATTCATAAACATAATATCGTCGTAACACACTTACGTGGATGCCAGGACATTTTCAGATAGAAGAAAATGATAGATCACGCAGCAAGGGACACGGCACAACCCATTCCACGCGTTATAGTATACTTGGTGAATAGACCATCTCCTCTCTGATTGCTGAACATTTGCAAATCAGCGTAAGGGACCGTTAATTCACCGTGCCAATTAAGTTCGATCACGATGATCCAACTGTGAAACTAATCGTCTGCTACAATTTAGAAACTTGTTTAAAATCGCTCAAAAACAATACCTAGCTCCGATCTCCTCTGTGCACGGCACATCAAACATTAAAAGTAAGTTTTTGAGCCTTTGTTTTATCTGATCTTTTTTCACGACTTTGTTGAAATATAACGTGCCTATTTCTTTACTATAGATAAAATACTAAGTTCATCGATCAGCCCCTCTATTTTCAGACCGTTAAAAACTCTTTTAAATTACACCTTCAGTAGTTCAGAGAGTCTGCTTCCAGCTTCACTTTTCTGTTCCCCTCTCATTTAGTACCCCTTTGACGACTGTCCCCAGAGCTCAACTATATTTATGATATGAATCACGTCTTTTTCGAATGTCTATTTTCTCAGAACGTTGCTCGATTCCTTTTTTTTTTTTTTTTTGATTGGGACTTGGAGAGAGATATTCATTAGGCTACTCATTTACATTATCGTATGCATCCAAATTAATTCAGTGTACCTCAAACAAAATAAAACATCTTATCAAACTAGAAAAAAGAGAAAATAAATAAAAAAAAAGACGCCGTTCAACAAAGAATAAAAACTGTTTAAAAGAAAGAATACCAAAAAAAACCCCATAAAAACATGCACTGCCATTGAATTAAAGAGAAAATCGTAATATTACACAGTAAATAGCGCTACTAATGTGCCTGATTACCTGCGAAGAGCAATAGGTATCATATACAATATATAAGACGGAAATACACTGTCAGCTATTAGTTCACCGACGAGGGCATGTTTACGATTGTCAAGCCGACGTCCGTTAAATATGAAACAGTTGATATTCTTTCTGAACAGGAGTGATGGGAGATCAAGAAAAGTCGAAAGTCGAATACCACCTTAGAATGCCTCATACGCAAAATGATCGTCACAAAAGAGCGTGTTTTGATTGGGCAATTTGGAGCGAATAGAATTCAATGGGAGGTAAGACAGATTTCACCCAGTAGTACGAACTACCACTATGATGAAGACTTCCTCACGGATATATGTCAACCGATCATCTCTATCTTGTCTCTTGGAAAGTTCAACTAGGTCAGTTGAAGGGATGTACCGGAAGAATAACTCCATCAACTACGTCCCCGTAAAGGAAAATATCCTGAAAATCCTCATTGTTTTGAGATATTAAAGTACTTCTCCCTAAAATATCGTACCGGATGATAACTGTAATTAAAACTGATTTTCCGAAGAGCTATCAAAGAGTTTTGCCTATCAGAAAATGGAATAAATTGGCCATTATAGTGGACAACATTTATAATATATTCCAATAGCCAAAAGCTCCACTACAAAAATAGATAGCCGTTATATCAGCAACCTATATCGGCACAGCTAAAAATGTACGAATAGGTTGCCCACCAACCGAAAGGTTGAGATAATGAATGAATGAATGATATCAGGAATAAAGGAATCAACTGCAACATTATTCTCCCGAGACTTCGCTGCATCGGTGAATACGGAAATGAAGTTTGTATTGCGATCTACGAAAGTTAAGAAGAAACGTGTTTAGATTATTCTTTAAAATATTAAAATCATATGTTTAATTTTTGGTATAATTAATATCTTTTTTTTTTTTTTTCTCGCAGAAGGCAGGATGAAACTTAAAATTTCTGTTTGCCCCTTTACTGAGAAGCGGCATTTTAAATCTCCAACTGTTAAAAATCTTTACTTAACTGTTTAGAATATTAAGTTGTAATTAGATAATTTGATCATAAACTTGTCGGCCTCTGGTCTTCTGAGCCTTGGCCTCTCTTTACTCCTTACAGTGCTAATGCCATCCTTGCGTCCTCTCTTCCATTATCGATTATTAGGCCTTTTTATTTCCTAAATTTCTAACCTATTCCTGCTACAACTCACAATTTTACGTGGTGAGTAAGCTCCACAGTTAATGTGCCCTCCACTCAAAAAAAAAAAAAAACAATTACGTCAATACAGAAATTGTTAAAAAGGGTCGTACAATAACGACAATTTTCTACAGTTTTAATTGATAATAAATTCTAGAAGAATTTTACACCGCCTCCGCGCAGCAGCCACACTTCTATTACCTTGAGTATTGATTTTTTTTTTTTCTTTTCAAACGGACTCGTCAACTTCCATCCGGAAACATTAAAAAGAGAAGTAGAATTAATTTCTAATTCATCGCATAATACGAAGAAACTACGATAACAATGATAATGTGGCAGGAATATAGGAGGTAGAATGTAGGAGATAGAATGTAGACGGTAGAATGTAAGAGGTAGAATGTAGGAAATAGAATGTAGGCGGTAGAATGTAGGAGGTAGAATGTAGGCGGTAGAATGTAGGAGGTAGAATGTAGGAGGTAGAATGTAGGAGGTAGAATGTAGGCGGTAGAATGTAGGAGGTAGAAAGTCGAAACTTTAATGAAATGCGAATACTAAAATATTCAACGAACATTCGAAGAATACATAGACACACATTAGCATCACAACGTTAGTGCTAGATCATTCAGTTGAAAAACGAGGGAAGAAGACTTAAAGAATGTAAGCAAATAACAGAAGCAGCAAAACGGGGGAAAAAAAGGGAACTCTGCGAATCCAGAATTAGACGGAAATTTGATTAAATAAAGCAGGAACGAGATTATTTCTGTAAAGGAGAAAGTGTCCGACGAGACCAACTCGAGTGGAACTTGGAATTATCTTGAAACAATGAGCATTTTATTTCTCCGACCGGTAATCCGCACTAAATAAACGAAAATGAAGTATCTCGCGTGCGTCGTAGAAAATTATTGCATTTTTTCCATTACCTTATTAAATTTTCCGTAAACACTGTTAAGCTACCGACGTTTACAAAAATATCACTATCACAGGACGGAAAATTTTAAATGGGTCTTCGCCGTATTTTCACTATTCGTTACATTTTCCCGGAACAGCTAATAAATCAATATGGACGAATCTAAGCGCCGAGACCTGGAGACTTCATTTTGTAGTGTCGGTACGATAGAGTTCACCTGCTAGGCCGTTTCTCGCAATCTAGCCGCTATTTTAACCTCGTTACACTCTGAGCGCCGCCGTCGAATATCTCTAATATGCGCATAATTTTTTCTTTCGATAAAATAAGTCTCGTGCGATTTTTCCAAAATTGTATGTAACACAATTTTCAATTTGCTCGCTAATGGCAACATAGGGCAATACAAATTCTCTCGAGACTTGCTATTTCTTTGTCGAAAAAATACCCGGATCGATACTCCGGCCCGTCACTGGAACGGAGTAATTTTCTACGTGTTTTAAACAAGTACCGCTAAAAAGTGATTTGGCCGATTGTTGTTGATGTTTTTTTGATTTTTAGAGGCGAATCAATCAGTTGCGTCTCTATTAATTACATTCGCTGGAAACATTTTAAAAACTATTTTAAAATGATTGATTTTCATAATGAAATTTATAAAGAAATAATTTCAGTTAACCGTGTTATGTACAGACCGACATGCTTTACCAACTGGATTGCCGCAGTCTGAATACTTCCGCTTCCTTCGTACATGAGTACAGCTTCTCCTTTTTTCAGTTTCGCCCTAAAATAGACACAAATTTGAAAAGGAAGCACATTTAATTTTCGCTTTATTTAAATTAATTTCATATAAAATGGACATTTCCCCATCGAAACGAAGTACTACATTTAAACCAGAACGCGCAGCTAATGATCCTGTGCATGATCTGAGCGATAATTTAAACAAATTCCCTGTACAGGTACATTCTGTTAATTAGTTATTAAAAGTAATTGAAATTATAAAACAAACACTTGAATATAAATTAATATTCTGGATTAACTAGAAAAGAAAACGAAAGAAATATTAATAAAGATAAACGGAAAATTTGTGCTCTAAATCAGACGAAGTTTTGATTCATGAGAAAAAGAAATACAATAGTGTATACTTGTATGTATATATCTACATATATACACACATATATATATATATATATATATATATATATATTTATATTTGGCTATAGACAAGTCCGTTTCTGGAAATACAATTCACGCTGTGAGACCCGTTTGTTTTACGTTTGTTGACCAATTTTTCATGATATACAGATTACCATGTGTCTCTTGGAAAATTTTCGTATGGGTCTCACGATGACTCTATACATATGTATATAAGTTCAGCAGCTTTGAAGCAGGGAACACTTTGCAGATTGTGTATAAATGCTTTGTGATTTAGGATTATGATGCAGTTCTTTCGAAGCCCAACATTATAGCAACACAGGCTATTATAACGTGTACGCAGTAAGTACATTTCCGTGTTTTTTTTAAAATACATCATTATAAAAATGACTAAAAAATGTCAACGAGTGATCATTTAAACATGTTACATTGTCATCCGATTATTCTTGATTAATATTACATAAAATACATTGTAAAGTTTTAAATTATTTTACTATTTTACAGAATCATAACGGTTTAAAAGACTGAAAATTCAATTTTAATAATATTTACTATAAAAGATAACATTTTTATAATATATACCGGTGGCAGTCGTGTACTGTTTAGTTTTCATAAATTATTCAGGTTTAGATCTAAGTAACTATGATCGAAATACTTATAATTAAGATGCGTAATTAATCAAAGCTAAAGCTTCATTTGCAAATTAATGAACAATAATATCTTATTCCTCTGTGTCATATTTAATAATAAGATATATTTTTAAGTAATGAAAGTTAAAGAAATAATACTAAACACTGAATATATGCAAACTGTTACATACAAATCGAATTTGAACTTAATTAAATTTTATATTCATACTTTTTTTGTCCCGGAATTTATCCATTTAGCCAGTATTGCCAATTGCTTGGATTTTCTTACATGTATCTAAAGTTTATATATTTATTTTCGATACTTTTTATTCGGTGGTCCTGTTTTTTCCATTATTGAGCTTGCTGGAAAGGACATTAATCCAACAAAGTATGAAAATTAGGATTAGAGTAAGTGAAACTTGAAGCGGTTTCCATTTTCCTCTAAATAATTAGTTAGTTCAATTTCATCAAAAATATTTTCCTCTTTATTGTTCCTCTTTCTCCGAGAGAACTTTAGACACTTCAGTCGTTTGACAAATATCTTGGCTTAACTTGAAGTATACAAAATTTAAAATGATTAGTGATATTGTATTATTTTTTAAACAGAACGGACAATGAATTTTAAGTAAACATGAAATAAGGAACAAAATCAAAAGTTTTCTTTTTCCTTTTCTTTTAAATTTTGCCAACAGAGAGCATATTGGTCCAACAACATGTATGAAATAGATGAAACAAGTTCGAAAATAATTTTTTTTCTATTTTGATGTCTAACTACCGAAAAGTTGTAAAACAGTAACATCTGAGATGATAAGTAAAGAAAGAACATGAAAAGCATTATATAGAAGATCAAATCTTAAGAGTTGAGAACTAAATAAATCATGCTCAAGGGATAGACTGGAACATTTAAAAAATATGTGATCTCTATCACGAACATAATAGTAATGATCAGGATGTGCAACGTACAAAAGCTAGACTTAGTTAAGACGAAACGGATTTAAGAAGAATGAAGACTGATGAGAAAATGCATCACGCACATAACCTCTCCCCCGGTTTCGTGCCGTCCTATTCCTCAATTTAAAATTCCCTATACGATTCACAACCCTCCGCATCGTCTAAGAAATATTCGTACATAATGATCACGAACTTATCGAGTCTGATCGAGAGAAGATAAAAATCCAAGTTGGCTACTTACACGCCACTGAAACTAACGTTAACGACAAACATGTGCCCCTTTGTACTATTTTTCTACATTACTTCCGCTAGTACTAGAACAGTATTCGCGATATTAATAATTATTTTCAATTAAATCTCGCAGCTTACAATAATAATAATAATAATAATAATACGCGAGGAAATGTGTACCTCTCATAATAATCGCCGGTGAAACCAAAACGTAAATTTCAATATCAGTGCCGAAAATGCATGACTTTTACAGGTGAAACATTCAATCTTCAGTTTAACAATAGCCTGTCTTTCTTCCTAATCCGAAATAAAATGTGTATCGACGTTATCATTACGCGGCATTTTGAAACACACACAAAATTATGTCGGTTACACTTGTTCTTTTCACACCGTAAACCATCATACTCTACAACGTTTCGTATCATTTCTCAAAGATTAATAGTTCTCCTTCTTTCGGTTGGTGCATTGTGAATGTCTGACTTGATTTATTTCTTTAGAGCCTAATACGTGAGTTAAGCATGTTGTATGATTTGAGGTTTCCATTTGAAAATGCAATAGTTTTTTTACACAACTTCCTTACGAAAAACGCCTTACAGCGAATTTATTGTAAATTTTACATATACGAGGGTGGTTCAAATATAAAGGAGACTTTTGTTCCCGGGAGGAGAGAAATTCATCTAGAGGGTCGCTGCTGGTTTAGGTGCTACTTTGGTCCATTAGCAACAGTTTCGTGTAAATTTCGTAGCGGTAAGTTGTTTCATGCGCATATTATGCGATGCGCGAGAAAAAGGCTCTGGTCAAACGCGTTATCATTCGTTTTTTGGTCCAGGAAAATGTGAAACTCGCGGAAATTTTGATTCGTTCGACGAAACAATTCGGTAGAAATACCCTGGGTACACTATTACACGCCCGAGAGCAAGATCGCGTCGACGGATTGATATAAGGAAGATGAGCGCGCACCGGTTAAGGCAAAGACTACGCGGTCTGCAGGGAAGGTTATGTGTACGGTGTTCTAGGACATACGGGGAGTGATCTACGTCGACTTCCTTTGCACACAGCGTACCGTCAATGCCACACATTATTGTAACCTGCCTAAAACACAAGGAAAAGACGAGACATTGCAGCGCGAAGCGCGATTCTTCTGCAGCTTAACGCTCGAAACGCTGGATGAATTGAGCTGGGAGACACTAGAACATCCTCCCTCTTGCGATTTTCACATGTTTGGACCCCTTAAAGAATCGTTGGGAGGTCGCCGATTTGAGAACAACGATCAGGTAGAAACGCGCAATAGGCTCCAAACACGTCCGCGGGAATTCTATGAAAACGGTATTAAAAAACTTCCGGAAAGGTGGCAAACATGCGTAAGTTGTGAGGGAAACTACCTAAAAAAACTGTGAATTTTTGTAAATTTTTTGATTTAAAAATAAAGTCGGAAAAAAAAAGTCTCGTTTATATTTGAACCACTCTCGTATATTGCGCGAGCAGGATTATTTGATTCAAAATGCGCCGTCTTGCAATAGCGGTGGAATTTCAAAGTATGAACTAAAAATATTCTTCAAATCAAAGTCGCTAATTTCATTCCGTTAAAATCAAAATCATCTCAAAATTCAGCTGCCAACGGTGCAATCTTCGCAACGGCAAGCACATTTACAAATTGCTAAAAAGTTTTATTTAGTCTTTAGTAAAATTGTGAACACGCCGGGCAAGTTGTTTCCCCCCACATAGTAAACAGTACTCCGTTGGCATTACTGCACCAGCAAATTACGTACTAAGCAGTAAACTTCGGTTACCACCACCACCAATAAATTGCAAGATCAAAGTTTTACCGGTTTTGAAACACTTTATGCCCCATATGTTTAGTGTTGTAAAAATGTCGGTTAAAATTAAAAAGCTTCAAGTTCACAAAATATTCGCAAAATATTACGCGTGAAGAAGTGTTTTAAATAAGTATTTTCCCATTAGGGCGATAATTTTATTTTTATTTTTATCCAATTTCTCTGCAATTTGCAATACATTTCCTTCTGGTTTCAAAAGTTTTGCGAAATAAATATATTGAAAAAATTATAATGATTTCACTCTGCAAGTTATTTCATTTCAATTTTAAACTTGTGCCGCCTTTTTTTTATTTTTGCTAATAGTGAAATAAAATTTGAATTTCACTCCTCATTAAGAATTTTCAGAATTTGTAAATTTTTAAATTTCTACTTTCAGCGATATAGATTGGACATTTTCTAAATCTTAACGGCTTACTTTTGTACTGCATAAACCATATTTTTCTTCATTTTACCTCTTTTTTCTCTCTTTATCTCTCTTTATTTTTATACATATATATCATATATATATATATATATATATATATATATATATATATGGATGTATCACTTCTGTGTATTATCTTGTAAATAAATTGTTCCACTTTAATTCAAGTTTATTTTTTTTTTTTTTTAAATATATCTATATCTGGTTCATACTATATTTTCACAATTAGTGTGTTTTATTGTTTTTGGTTTGAAGATCGTTCACCTAATTTCTTTTCTCATTATTTATTTTACAGAAATTTCGTTTTGTTATGAAATTGATAATATTATTAAATTTGATCTATTTAAACGATATGTGTTTCTTGTATTATTTTTAGAATATAAAACATTCGTTTTCGCTCTTATTAAACAAGTAATTTTTAAACACATTAAAAATTAACAACCTACCGCCGACCGACTTCAGCTATTGATTTTGTCCGAATAGAATAACGTATTTTATTTATTAGAACGTAGGTAAAATCGTATTAATAATAATGATTAAAATTACTTTCCGAAAAGTGCCCTGTACGCGGTAAAATACGAAGTGTGTATCGCTGCACCCTGACTGAAATTCATTCTTTCAGGTAGATTATAGCAATTCTTTATTTCTGCGACGGCGTATTCAGCGTAGCCTCCGCCATTAATTCCGCAAAATACTTTATCCCCTTTCTATAATTAATCAGAAAGTATGAATGTAGTTCTCAGACAAGTCACATTTTCATTGATTCAGAAAATTCACACTAATTATCAGAAAACTGTTATTACCTAAAATACCTACTGCATATATTTTGTAACCGGTCACGAAATAACTAAAATATAAATATACGAGTATCTAAAATGTTCGTTTTTTTTTTTCTTTTTCATTTTGTACGAAATAATTCAACAGCATGTGCCGAGCTAAAGTAGTTTCCTTTTAATAAAATAAGAACCGTGTCAGTCATTTGCAACCACAATCGCGACAAAAAAATGAACATTCAATATTGAACGACTCGCCAAAGGCATAATAAAGAGTCAGTAGGAGAAGTGGGAAGATTTCTTTTTTTTTTTTTTTTTTTTTGCGTGTATTCGTGAAAATTAGTCTAAGAAAAAGAGAATACAATTATGTCTTTACGCGACCAAAGATAGTAGACAGAATGAATCCCAGAACCAGTATAACGGAAAGAAAAGGAAAGGAGGAAAAACGCGTTATAAGAACCTGATCTGTTAGTAAAAGTGACGAATGGAAAAAGGAGGAACGTTCGGCAACGATGGGAGAACATTCAAAATAAATATGACTAGCATATTATGTATAAAATAAGAAGTAAAAGAGAGTTGAGAAGACAAAATGTAAGTGAGAAACGGAAAAAAATGCTGAGTGAGGCAAACTGTATCCAAAGCGTAGACAAGAGGGAAAGTTGAGAAACAAAGGATACGGCGGAAAATCGAACTAAATAGATATCAGGATTTGAAAATGAAAAGAAATAATACTTATCCCACAATCTGCAAAGAGATGTGATGATGTGAGATTTGCTAAAGGAAACTAAATGAGCTTGCAGATCTGTTAAGCATTCGATCCCAAATTGTCTCCGTAAGAAATTCAAAAACGTCTCCTAGAAAAAGCTACACACGATGAATAATAAATCCATGCTACTGTTTGAATAATCTTATACTTTAAATTATGGCGAATTATCGTCAGTAGGAATTCTTTCTAAATTCAGTCGTTCGTACTTTTAAATTATTCTGTTTTTCTTGCAATCGTAAGCGGTCTAATCGGTCGTCGAATGGCTACAGCTTTCTAGTGGAATAAGAAATGCAATTGTTGATCATAATAGTGTTACCTTCGGTGCATTTCGTTCTACTTCTGCGCTCGAAAATGTCTCTTTGCCTATAAAAGAGGGAATGCTAAAGCTCGGTTTATTTTGTGCCAGTGCCAGTCAGATTCGCAATGAGCATTGCCTGTTTTCTATATAAACACGCGATTCCGCATTACAACTGTGCACTTCGTTATTGATTATAACGCTACACTTTAAAATTAATTATAATCGAAATTCATTACAACAACATAGTTGTCATTCAATGGCGAATTTAAAGAAGAGATATCGCGGGAAGTATAAACATTTTTTTTTCTTTTTTTTTTGTCTAAAGTTTTTGCTGTACACATATGTGTATAGCATATTTTATAAAACGTTAAAGAAGAAAAAGAAAAATATCAAAGACTAAATGTTTAATTATGCTAACGGGGAGTGAAAAAGAGTGAAAGAGATCTTGAGTTAGAAGTTGGCAATGCCGAAGATCGCAATCTATATTTATTATACTTCATGGAAGGCTGTAGCAATTCTCATTAGCTTTATGTGAACATTACCTTACATTCGTCGTATTACTTATTATTACATAGGTCGCCGCGATAATTAAAACCTTGATCGTAAAATATAGACCAATTTCTAATTGAAACAAACCTTAAATTTCGAACTAGACGCGTTCACATGTTCAATGACGCCTGAAATTTCCTTTCCCAGTATAGTCGGTAGTTCAATAATATTCGGGAACATGCCACATCTGATGTAAGCGTCGATTGTATTAAGACCAACGGCTTCCACTTTGATCAGCAGCTGCAAATAAATATGTTCTTTTTTTTTAAATTTTGAATAGTTAAGTATTTGAAAAACGCAAATTGACCGGCATCGAAAATACCGCTCAGATGAGACGATCCGACTACTAGTTGTTGATAATTTGCATTGTATTTGATTCGTGTTTTTTAACTTAATAGAATACACCAAATACGTAATGTCTTTAAATCCCATTTTAGGGTATTCAGCTCTAGAATTGTACTGAAAGTATTCGCTGAATCTAAAAAACAATTTTTTAAATAATACGTTTTACTCTTGATTTTTAAATAAGTATTTTATTCCGTTTCCCAAAAATCTGTCTGAGAATTAACTCGCTTAAAGAGGACAAAAAGAACCGTTTTACTTGTGAAACCTAATCTCACTCATGCCTAGGTATTTTAAAGATGTTCACCGAACGATGAAATATGTTTTAAATAGATCAGTCGATCGTTGTACAAATACTATACAGATCAGATCTGTGTGACATAAAATTTTTGTGTGACCTCTGTTATGAAAAGTACGCATAGAGCATCAGAGTTTAATGGTTAGTAGATAGAAAACCTATGTTGTGCGGCAGAATTTAGTGTACAGAGGTTGCATACTCACTATTACACACATGTTCTGATAACATAGGTTTCCTATCTACTATGGTTATACCATTTTAATCTTCCCCCGCAATCGAACAGATAAATTCCCATTTTTTCTGAAAAATTCTCCACCTACCCGATTGTACATTCACATAAATGATAGAAATGTTAAAAAGAACCCGTTTAAATAATTCATAATGCTCGTATATAAAATAAGGGTGAAAAATTTGAAAAAAAAAAAGGGAAAGGAAAAAATATATTCAACATTGGAAATGTTAGCGGTATATTTTTTTATTTTAATTTGATCGGTTTGTTAAAATATTTTTCCCGAGTAATGGAATACAGAGGATTTTTTTTTTTTTTCGAATTCGTCATTGATGCGTAGCCTGTCTAAATTTTGAAAAATTTGAAAATGACCCGCGTTAGCTGAAAATGCCGTACAAGGCTGACTTAGATTATTATTCCTGTCAAGTGAAATACTGCTAAAATTGCGGGCATAATAAATACGATATTACCGGTCGAATTTTTTACAAACTCCCTATTGGCATTATTAGTATTCATTTTCGCCTATAAAATTTTCCACATTTTCTGTATTTAAATTCAAATAATAATAAAGAGTAACTTTTAAGTGACAGAGATATTTTCATATGAAATGCAATGGGAAGCTCGCAGTATTTCGAAACCAGAGAGCTTTTTTTTTTTTTATAACTGTTTAAAAGTCACGAAAGCTCCCTGGCATAGAGACAAAACGTACGAAAACAAATTTTAACAATAATTGAAGGGACTTCAAAAACACGTTATCAACTTTATACGGTAAGATATTTTTATCAATTTATCTTTCATTTAAATCGGCAGCAATCGAATTAACGATAAAGCGAAATGTTTGAACAATTCGATTCCCCCGCGGATACATTGAAGTGTGACATTTTTTTTTTTTTTTTTTTTTGTCCCCAATTCGTAATACGATGGGGTAAATATATTTAGAAAATTTATATAAATAACAGGTCTGTCCTGAGCCCTTCCATTTAAGTTTATGGAACCCTGACAGACTGTTTTACAATGTTAATAATAATTAGTATACTTAAATTTAATATTAATACAGGTGTACATGTACTTTACGGTGATTTATTTCGGCTATCGTAAAACTACTGAACATATTTTAAATAGCTTAGTTACTAACTGATCAGGGCTAATATTGCTAAAATCTGTATTACTAACAGCCGGAAAAGATATTATGCTTAATATTATCGGGAAAGTTACACGTTATAGACAGTTGTTTGAGTGTGCAATTTTATGTTTATGTAAATAATCTTTAAATAGATCGTGTCCCCAGTAAGAAATTGTACATTAAAAAAATTTGGCGTAAAAACTTTATTATGTAGTCTATCATCTATGGTTGGAAAAAAATTTTAGTGTGACATTAACGATGGTGATAGGTTACATAGTAAGCGATGTGTAAGAGATTTCTAAGTGTACTATTAAAAACGTTAATTATTCGAAAATTTATCATTTGTGGCCAAACCATTAAATATAAGTATTTCTATTTCATTGTTTACCTGGTTGTATGCAGCAGTCGGTATGGGAATTTGCGTTAAATGGAATATTTCTGGCATTCCAAAATTGTGTAAAAGAATCGCCCTCATCTTTCCAGGCTCCACTTTATCGTCGATGTTTATTTTATATTTTCCGGGTTCGGCCTCACGATCATCTTCCACTTGACTAAAAACATATTCGCGTCCGATTTGGTAAAGAAAGGACGTACTTCATAATGAGACGCTGGTTAAAATTAAAATTATACGATAAATCATAAAATGTCTCCTACCCGCATATTGATGAAGCCAAAAACAGCGCTACAATTACCAAACACCGCTTCTTGCCTGCGTCATTCATGGCTTATCCTTTTCGTTACTGTAGTGTGATTTGTGTGTTACCTTCTTTGGGAAAATTACACTGTACCAAAGCCGGCCAACTACATGACTCTACTTTCTGATTAAATCGGTAAACACGTCGTTTAATTATCGCTTATCATTTGTGAATAATTGTTCTCCACCGTTATTCGATACAGTCTCTACGGTCATTAAGATAAAATGATCCATCATCAACGAACAATGTTGCCGTAATTCACTTAACACTGCGAGCAGCTTTTAAAACTTTTATTAAGTAAAAACCCAAAGAAACCAAAAAAACAAAAAAAAACAAAAAAAAACAAAAAAAAACGCATACATTGTAAATGAATAGAAAAAAAAATGAATTACTTTAAAAAAAAAACATTTTTCGGTCGGTGTAAAGGGAAAAAAAAAAACAAATAAAAAGGATGCGATGGAAAAGTATAAATGAAACGAAACGAAAATATAGGAAACACAAACAACTTACAGTTAAGTCAGACTATACGAACTCGGAAAAGAGAATGAACAAAAAAAGATCGGATTGTCAACATATAGGGGAAAGAAAAAAGACTGTAACAGAATCTGAATAAACGATGATAAGCGTGTTGGGCACCCGCAGACGGGCAGTATGCCTTGCGGGACCCAAAACTTATTTTTTAATAAAAAAATAAAAAAAATAAAAAAATCACAATAGGCTTACGACGAGATATAAGCTACAGATGAAAAACCACAGTATATGTATATCGTAGAAAAGCAAATACTACTATCATAGTACCACTAGAAAAATATTAAATGAATGATGAAATTCAAATAATTTAACTCCCAATGTTCTGCATTAGTAACCCGTAGAGGGGGGGGGGGCAAAAAAGTATTCTATACGTTATTTTTATTTTTTTTATTTATTTTATTTATTTATTTTATTTATTTATTGTATTTACAAGTCGCTTTTGGACTACAAGATCATTAGCGACTGCGGTTTTAAGGAGAATTATAACATTTTATGTTGAATATTGAACAAAATAATCAAAAAAGTCAGCTAAAGACTGAGGAAGTTAGATAAGTTGGAATACTGAGATGTCTTTGAGAAAGGCTACGATTTTTTTACACTTCTCGGTGTCCGAAAACATCTCTTTTATTTTTTTCGAATATAAAATCATAATAATATTATTTTATATATTATCTTTTGGGCGCGCTAGCTGCTTTGACCCAACTACTACAGAAATTATGGAAAGGGTTAAATAGAGAGACGATTAGAAATAGAGCTTAGTACAGATTGAAGTACAGGAATTATATCTGGAGATGGAAAGGAAAGGACAAAGGAAAAATTATAAGGAGCAGGAAGACCCAGTATTAAGATTTTGGAGTACAAAACAGAGCGTTCAGAATCAAGGGTAGGACATTCAAAGAAGATGTGGTTTTCATCACATTTGTGAGGAGAGATGGAACTATGAAGGGGACAATCGGGAGAGGAGGACAGGGAAAACCGAAAACTTGAAGAGGGTAGAAGTGAGTGATTAAAACGCAGTCTGATTAAGGAAACGATCGCGGAACCTTTATTAAGGAGAGGAATGAAACCACGGCTGAGAACAGGGAACCGGCTGAATTTGAAAATAATGACAGGCGGAATTAAAAAATAAAGAAGGCTAGATATCCGACCATAGTCGGGAATGATTAGCTGAGGAAAAAAGGAGGATGTCCGAGGTAGGAAAATTACAGAGTAAAGGACCATCGCCGGCGGCCGGCTGAAAAATCCGCTAACTCGTTGCCCTCAATGCCAGAATGTTTAGGGACCCACAAAAGGTCGATAGCAATAGAGCGGGATGAGAGTAGATTGGATATGAAAAAACGAATTATGAGAATACTAGAGTTGGAGGAATGAGACGGAGGAGAAGAAATAGCTTGAAGAACACTTTTGTAATCGGAGACAATGAAACATTTACTGATCCCTCTTATGGATGGAATGAAGGAGATTGCTTCTTTGATTTACTAAAAATTAAATAATAAAGACACTCTCGGTAAAGGATCGTTTTAAAGAATTTAAACACACATTCAACAATATGTCTGTTGACACTGATGTAATTTTATTTCATTTTACTTTTTATCAAAATACACGCAACAATATATTCAATCATATTAGTAACGTATTGACAAAACTGACAATATATCGAGAAAGGGATGCTTTAGTTTTCTGCTTTTCAGCGTCGTCCCCTTACAATTTCAAATCTGTAAACTGTATTAGTAATTCAATTATTAAAGAAATCAGATAATCGTGCTTTTGTATTTAGTAATTCTATGGCAAAATTTAGAATTGTATCGAAATCATCAATATTAATTGACATTATTATTGGTGACTAAATTAGTATTTTTCCGTAATATCATCAAAGACAGGACTGTAGAAAAAAATTATGTATATTCCGCTGAATCGATATCGTTTTTTATGTTCATTACGGATATCATCCTGAGAGTAAACGTTTTAAATATTTACCACATAGATATTTGGAAATGTTTGGAGTGTATTCTCTTTATTTATGTTTAGGATAAATTTATATGTTAGACAACTTTTCCGAGAACTGTCTTTTTTTTTTAATGTCCTTCATTTTTCTTTTTCGACAATTTGATATTGAGAGTTTTATTCGATAACTTTATTAGTCTATCGTAATTTTAAATAGTAGGTATTATCCTGACAATTTTCCAAGCTGAAAAATATAAAATAGTTTCGAATTCTGAAATGAACATAAATTAAAATGTTTCTTTGTAAAGATATTCGTTTCCTTATATCTCCTTTGGCAGCGTGGTAGCCTAGTGGTTAAGGTGCTTGGCTACCAACCCGAATCCAATTCGCTCCCAAGCTTACCCAGCCTGAAATAATTGGGTACCAGAGAAATCTGGGAAAGTAAAGGCGGCCGAGAGAAAGGAACTGGCCCCCCTACTCTCATCAGATCCATTAGGCTTAGTACCATTATGGAAAGCTTAACTTCACAATCCCAACGCCCTGTCAAGGGTATGGAACTCACTTTACTTTTACTTATGTATATCTCCTTTATTTCATTTTTTTCTGCATAAACTAAAAAAGCGGAATTAAAAATTGTTGAATATAAGATTTTTCCATTTTTAAAAAAGTAATTAAAATGATTCGAATAGATAGGGTTTTAAAAATGTTGTTCTTTTTAAATTTTATGTTATTAGTATGTTTATTAAAATTAAGTTTTCCATTTATTACAATAATCTAACCAGCTCCAAGACCAGACCTAATCTCTCCTCTATTTCTCAAACATCGACTTCTTAACTTGAAGAAGCTTTTACTAAATATCTTCAACAAAATCTGGACTGAGAATTGTTTCTCAGGTTTATGGAGAACAGCGATTGTTATCTCCTTCCTGAAACCAGACAAGGAGCACGTAAATCCATCACAGGTCCATCTCACTTACCTGCAGCGCATTGAAATTAATGGAAAAACTTGTGGCCAGCCGGCTACTATGGTATCTGGAAAAATATAACCGGATTCCTGTAAGTGAATCTGTCATCCGAGCATGTTTAATGCACTTTATTAAAATTTTATACACATTACGATGATTTAACTGATTATTGCAATGTGATTGCTAAGGTTTACATAGAAGATACATGAACAGGTAATGTTCAATTTTCTATATATTAAAAGTTATAACTAAAAAAAAACAAACAGTGGATAACATATGTCATCCGCACGACTAATCGAGGGTTAACGAACTCGCGGACCGTAAAATTTAAAAAAATTTAGGTGCGGCTTTACTGGGGCACACGTTGATTTAACCTGAGACGCCTGTATCGGTTTAAGTACTTATATATATATATATATATATATATATATATATATATATAAATATACTTAAATATATATAAATATATCTTAAACTTTTCTGTACATCAAAACGTACAATTCGATGCTTACAGATGGATCAGTCTGTTAATCAACTGAAAACCTTTGCTTGTAGACTTTCCAATCTGCTTTGTGAAACAAAACATTGTTCGGTAAATTAGGAAAAAACTCCTGTTAGCTTTATGTTTACAGCGAAATGGTCGTGTCATCCAAAAATGTGCGGAAATTATTAAGCAATAAACAAGATTAATTACTGGAGAACATATTCAACGTGAGATTAATTGATAAAAGAATATCAAAAGCGTCATTGAGAAGAATACCATTCAACAAAAGAGGATGTCCAAATTATAGGGTGCCCTTTAAAACATCGCGCTCAGGTAAACTGAAGAAGAACAAGTTACGATAAATAGGAGTTGAGGCGTAATCTGCTGCGAGGGGGTAAATGTTACATACACATATTGCAATATCTTGAGTAAGTGATTAAGAATAGTAGTAGTGAAAAGGAGTTGCTACTGAGATAGTAACTTAAGCTATCATTGAAATATAAACAAGTACTGCTGCAGCCGCACTGGCTTGGTTATAGAGTTATTAACTGGAATGTTATCATTTCATGATGCGAATGACAAGATTGTCAGATGACCTTTTACAAGAAGATGCCGATGGAGTTGTAGGGTTGAAATAAGATGTTCAGCTTCAACAGTTCAATTAGAGTATTATACTACCGTATCATACACCTTTGGAACAACAGGAGTTCGGCGTAGATATGTTACACGGCCACTTACCGAAACTGTACTTATTGTGTCTGAGTATTTTGTTTTATTTTTATATCGAAAAAGACCAATTCGCTCGGCTGGTTTTTCAAATCATATATTTGGAATATGTACAACGGTAATTATATATACTAAATAATAATTGAAGTCGCAAATGCGCTCCTTTAGCGCGAGTAGCGAATGTAATGGGAATACAATTTGTGTTTGACATGAAGATTTAAGAAAGCTAAACTAAAAACATGCATGTTGAAATTATTATATGTGGGCCGCTATTGTGTACTGGTTTAACTAATACATTTCAAAATTAACGAATATGGTACATACAAAAACAAAAATGAAAACTGCACAGTACATGTTAGTAGCCCATGTTTACAAACAATCTTAAATGATAAAATTTACAACTTACTTACAAGTCAGTAATAACAAGGAAACAAGTAAGAAGTAATAAAAATCAGTAAAAAGCCGCAGAAATGAATAAAAGTTAAAATAAAAGAATATCTAGAATAAAAGCTAAAATTAATCACACAAATTCCCCAGTCCCAAAATATTGGTAGCTGGCTTCAACAATAATACGTAAGCTAAAGCTAAAACTAAAAATTATATGCATGACAATAATAATAATATTGGTAATAATAATAATACTAATAATAATAGAAATAACAGTAATAATAACATTAATCATAATATTGATAATATATATATAATAGTATCAAAATTAAAAGCTAATATAAAAATAACAATAACCATTATATTGATAATATAAGTAATATAAATACTAGTACCAGGTTTAAAATTAATAACAATACTGATAGTTATAATAATAACATTAAATAATGATGGAACTACTAATAATAATAAAATAAGAGATAAATATAGTTATTGCTATATGTCATTTAAATTCATAAAATTAAGTAATAAAGTATATATAAATATTTATAATAGTGATAGATCACAATAAAATTAAGCTTAAAGTGAAATATTATAGTTAAATAATATTTACACTTCAGCTACGTTAGTTAATACATAAGAATAATAAAATTACAGTTATGTAGCTAATAATTGCTATTATAATGATACTTTTCTAGTTATAATTAATAATAATTTTATACTTTATGATATATAACGATTAATTACGAAACGCAGGTATAATTTTAAATTGTTAAATGATGAAGAATTTAAAATTAGAGATTTAGGTGCTTATAATAATTATATATCGATATCTATGTATTTAAAATCTTCCACTGTAATTCAATAAGGTTTATAATATGCAACCGGCGATATGAACAATTTAATATTTTCTAACTGATAGCTAAAAACTTGAATTTTTGGGATATATTTAACTGCAAATTTTTTAATTTGAGCGATTTAATATGTTTCAATTAGTGTTAGCCGTAGGTGCTCCAAAATAATTTAGTAACAATCTACGGTTTAATTTGCGGTTATTGAGTTTATGTTTTAAAGATTGTGGTATTGAATTAAATAATTTTTTTCGTATCAATGAGGGTCGGTTACCGAGTTAAATCGTACCACTGCATGGTGAAAAGTAAATTGTTTACTCGGACGGACTCTATAGAATTATTGTTATTCTGTTCATGGCTGACATATCGATATGTTTAATGCCCTTCGGATCTGCACAGTAATCTCTTACGGCGTACAGAACAACAAATGTGGAAATATAATCCCTTGTTCGCCGAGATTTGCTACTGGGATTACCTTTCTCCGGTGTCGACGATGAATGTTTTATTAGAGAATTTTAATTTTTCGGAAATTCAGACGATGACGAAATATGCGTTACCACCGTCAAAGTAGCAGTGTCAGCTGAATTCATTAGGGGCAGCTCGGTAGCCTGCGAAATGAATTAACGCAATTTCCATCTTACCTGTGCTCTCGATTTTGTTTACAGCGGCTGTTCTTTGTCGTGCTTGTTGAAGTACCACACATCGTCGCGACGAAAGCAGCGCTGAAGGCAAACTAGTAGAGTTGCGCTTACGAAATAATCCGCGAGCTTTCCTTCGGCCAACCAGGGTTTCAAAGTTACCGACAGAAATCGGTGAAAGAGCACAGATTGCGATAACGTAAATTCTAACATGTCTGAACAAGATACTCACGGGAACAATCATTTACGTCACGTTTAGGTTCTACGAATGTCCCTTTAACATTCGTTAAAGTTTGGTCTTTCTACTCGGACCTGTTGTTCCTTTCTATTCTATTCATCATTATTTCAAACTAACAATACCGGCATTGAATTTTGTATTATCCATATCTCTATCCGATCGTTACCCGGGCAGTTTTCAATAGATGAGCTCATTCAAATAGATACATATACACATATATGTCTTATCTGTATCTTCTTTTTCTTCATTTTTTTCTTGATCGGATTATTAATAAATTATTTTTTGATTTAGTGTTTTAAAGTCTCTTCACTTCTGCTGTATATTCAATTTTTATTTTTATTTCTGTCATTATTGCGAAGTAATGTTCTTTTTTTTTTTTTCTTTTTTTTTGACACACCAACAAAGGGTATCAACTCGGCAATAAAGACGGCTGTATCACATTTTTACTCTATTGGTAATAGAAGAAACGAAGGAATAAAGAGGAATTACCGATCGATTCAATTCCAACTTTATTGTATTTTTATCGCTAACGGTCCGACGTTATTCCAATCGTAACAAAAATCTTCGGACATTTATAGTTCCACATAATAATCATCTTGTCGTTGAGCTATTGCTACCGCGCATATTTTAGAAATTTTGCAGTTCTACTTCTACTCTTTTTTACTTCCTCCGATATTGATTTCCGATAATGTTCTTCAAGAAACTGCATTGGAAATTGCTGTCATCTTACCTTTTGAAGTGGGTAAGTGAACATTATCAAAAGCACACATCGATGAAGGAAACCAAAGTACGAGTATAATGTTTTTGGATAGAAGGTTTGTATATGTAGGAAATAAAAAGACTAACACAATCGGTGGGAGGGGGAGGGGGGATACAATACCAAACCGAAATCCAACCATGTTGTTAGGAATTACATTATTATGCTCCAACCACCAAACGAGGCGCTTGTTCAACATACTTTCGAACAGTTTTCTGGTGCATGATAAATTGAACGGAGGAAGAACTTTTTTTTCGGAATGGGAATGATGATAAAAGAATTCCAAGACGGTGGTGTATACCCTGAAATGGAAACAATTAAAAAGATCCAGGGGAAAGGTGAGGGACTGTTCGGACAGGTGTTGATGACGAGAAAAGGTATACCGTCAGGACCTAGAGTGGGGCTAGAAGATTTGGAAAGAACAGATTTTAATTCCCTAAATGTTGAAAGCAGAAGTTAAGAAATGTGGAGGGGAATTATACGGAAGTGGAGTTAGAACCCGCTACTACCGGATCTGGTGGTCTATTAGTACCGCCGCCCCCGCTCGAACACGTCATCAAAAAATGACCTCGTTTACTCATTAACAAACAAAATAAGAAGACAACAGGAACGCAATAGTACACGCTTTATCTTTCACCACTATACAACTGCCAATGAAGTTTAAAGATACCTATTACTTATAAATCCACGTTAAAGCCCATCATGCTCTATATGTCTGTCTAAGCAACTTACAAATATTTCAAAATAAATGCTGCAGATTAATACCCAATTTAAATAGTCATTTTTAAATATTTTAATATATACGACGCCATCTACGAAGCATGTCCATTTCCCGCTATTTCCCTATCTCTTTGCCTCACTTAATTTTTCTGCTTCGGCTTTGTGACTCTTTGGAAAATGGTTAAAAGGAGGACAGCGGGATTTTTATCGCTCTGCCATCATGTTTAAATTTACAACATCGTATGTTACCTGTCGCGTTATGTGACTCTCTGCAATATCCAAAATACCTCATAGACTGCGGCGAATGTATTGAAATATTTAAAAATTAATATTCGAGAAATATTATAATATAAAAATGTATAAACGAAGTGTGTCTGAGAAATGTTTTTTTCAGCTTGGCACTCGATATTAATAATATCAACAGTTATCAGATAAACTGAATTCTTCTTTACACTATAAATGTAAACAATTTTAAAAAGTGGCTCAATTACATCCGACTACTGATGTATTTTTTGTTGCACGAACGACATATACACATTCAACAATTCACAAAAATATATATTACATAATCTAGATTATAAAAACATTAAAAAATGAACCACTAAAACAATAAATAACACGTTTTATCAATCTTTTATTATACTTCACAATCTATTGAGATCTTTAGTTCGAAAAACATTTTCAAAAATGAAAAAAAGTAGAAAATGATCCAGATATTCTTACTCAGGGAATAAAAAGAGCTCAGAAATAAAATACATCATTTTAGCGATGGCAGGGATCCAGTAAATTATATATATGCGTATGAATGCTTGTTAAGTGCGTAAATGTGATTGCAACGGGTAAAATGTTTTTAAATTGAATCGGCGTAAGTTTATTTTTAGAATTATCTGTATTAACAGTGAAAAAAGTTGAGGAATCTATGCGTATTCAATCATATATGTAATTAATATAAAATGATATTTTGAAATATAACCAAACATTATATGCATTGGTCGGAAATTTAAAAATCATGTGTTGGTGTAAAATACGAGCGAAGATAGTGCGACGTTTGTGATTCTTACGACAAAGATAAAAAAGAGCGTGGAAAAAATTACATTGCATTAGTGCGGAGATGTAAATGTTATGTGTATTAATTGTAATGTAATTAAATAAAATATTAATAATACAATAGTCAGTAATTAAAGAAATAATATATCGATTTCAAGATTGTTCTCAAAATTAAATAAAATTTCACTAAAAAGTAAAAAATAATACATTTCAAAGTAATATGCATTGGGGTATTGCGCTTAAATGAGATTAACTTTTTTTTTAGAGTCGGTACCAAATTTAAATTACAACAGAAATTAAAAACTAAAAGAAATGGAATTACAACTTTTTATTCGAAAATCATATAAATGTAGGTGAATACATACTTGTTTGTTAAACCTGTATAATAAAACAAACTTTAATAACAAACAATAAGGGTAAAATAATTTATAACAATAAATTAGATAAATACCTTAATTAGAAACGTTTTCGGGCATAACCCATCATCAGCTAAAACTAACTTAGTGGAAACTTAAAACACACTCGTTTTAAGTTTCCACTAAGTTAGTTTTAGCTGATGATGGGTTATGCCCGAAAACGTTTCTAATTAAGGTATTTATCTAATTTATTGTTATAAATTATTTTACCCTTATTGTTTGTTATTAAAGTTTGTTTTATTATAATCATATAAATATTTAAATTTAAATTAAAACACCGATAAGTTTCGGGAACACTGTGTTTCCGTAACATACCGGGGTCTTAGTTTAAATTTAAATATTTATATAATTTCCGAATAAAAAGTTGTAATTCCATTTGCTTTAATTTGAATTTTCCGAAAAAGAAAAAACAAAGAAAAATGATTGATTTAAAATCTTATGACAAGAACTTAAAAACCGCATTAAATTTTCCACTACTTAATACACGCGTGATTTTATTGTTATACTCACTAAATTGTTTCCAAGTATCGTTGCAATTCGAATTTGATGCAGACTCTAAAAAGCTAATGTCATTTAAAAATAATCATAATATCCTTACGGTGTATAATTATTACCTTTTTAATAAGAAATAAAGAACAGATGATTGCAATGATGAAAGCTATGGGACCGCCAGAAACATCACTAAGTTATTTTTCAAAGGATGTATGAATTTAAAAAAGTAAGATAAAACAAAGATTTAAAAAAATGTTTACTATAACATATATATATATATGCGCACGTATGAAGATGTGTATATGTATATACATCAATTCAAAATAGAATAAAAAATTTTTTATTAATTTCAAAATACTGATTTAAACGGGTATTTATATTTTTAACCCGTCAGCGTACTTTTTTATTAGATTTTTAAAATAAATCTTGAAGCTGTTTTTAACTATTTTGTTTAGCAGTTTTTAATGTATATATTCTCGACTGGTATAATATGCCGAACTAAAATATTACTATTCTGAGTATTGTATATAGCTGGGGGTGAACTGCTTCAGGAGTAATGTTCGAATTCCGTCATTAATGAGCCTGTTGATCAAAAAGGTGATTGAAGCGCGCCTACATCTGTGAAGGCTGGCTGAAATTCCAGCGTCAGACAATGTTAATTAATTTGCATGCGACGCGGCCGGTCTTGGAGGCAGATGACTCTGCACAGCAAGTGTAATAGATCGAAAATGGTACTTTCAGATTCCTGAAAGGGCTACATTGTCGACAAGCAGTATAAAGAGGTCAAGAAGAAAATGGATGGAGAATTAAGATCTGGAAAATGTCTCCTCTGGATGGCCGGATCAGCAATGGCGGTAACCATTTAGAACCCTCTTTTTCTTACTACCACGAAGTTCCAACTGCCCTCCACCTGGTGCCTGAACAGAAGCTTTATGTGTTAAAGGAGCCTCGTTCCATACAGTTAAGTTCAGTCCCTCATTAATTTCCCAAGTTGCACTTTGTTTTGACATAGCGCACACGCTGGAGACGTCGTTAATGTAAATTTTCATTAGAATTTTAAATATGGCGTGAGCAGTTCAACCGTCTTGCGAAAGCTGCAATGCTGGACGATGAGACAACGAGAACAATTTTCCCGACGGATGTTATTTTGGAAAGCGGTGGATTAATATTGAAAATCTTCTCGCCCGTTTCTCTAGAGGCATTAAAGAACAACATTTTACTTCCGCTAATAATTTATTGAAGACATTATTGAGTTTTAATATTAGTCTTCTCATCACGGTTTAAATTACTTTTTTTGTTTAAAATGACACCTTACCGGTATTATGTCTCTTGAAAATAATCGGTATTTTTTCTTTCTGTAGTTGCATCAGCCTACAGAAGAAACAAAATTTATAATAAATTCATCCGAAAAAGATTTCATTACTTTGTTCGGTTCCGCAAACGCTTCATCAAAGATATTTTGTGCAATACGTTTTCGGCTGTACTTCTTCAATGATATCGCTAATTTTTCAAAATGCCATCGTAATGTATATGTGTAATAACATGACCAAATTAAAATGAATGAAATAACTTTGAGTATGCTAAAAATCGGCGAAAGTAGTGATTTTCGTATCTACTCAATTTTCACTTTTTAAATTGTTTTCAACAATAATAAAATGTGCATTTATCACTTTAATTAGGCAATACAAATTTTAACACGTTTTTAATTTTTAAAATAATTTCCGTAATTTCAGTTTGATAATTTACCTTATTTATATAAATATATTTCTTGGGTTAATGTATAATGTTAGGTGTTTATTCAAAACAATAAAAACAAAGTAAACTTAATAAAATAATCAACAAAAATCAATGTTTATTAAAAGAGTAGATATTTCATACGTACATATATATATATATTTTTTAAATTACTAAAATATTGCAACCTTAATTATGAAATACATACCTAACAAAAATCACGTAGAACAGTCACTGTAATTTAATTATGTTTAAAACATTTGGTGATTGTCATTTGACTTAAACAATTTTTTCTCTTCATTGCTGCTATATCGCGAATTAATTTTTAATTATAGTAAACTCACGCTGTTTGTTTATCGAAGCATTTGAAAGCTGCTTGAAAAGCTCACGCACGAGATAGTCCTGCATTATTTTCTGTATTTACGTTTTCATGTTTCATTGCCTTGCATTTTCTGCTATTCATTTGCCTGTAATACGTTTTAAACAATTTCGTCATCTGACGTGATCTGAAAACCTTGTTCATTACTGTCGTAAGTGGGCCATCACATTCCTGGCATATTTCTATGTTTGCCAAAAGCTCATTTATATCCTCCAAAACAGAATCATCCGTATCGGTTATTGAATTTTCGTGCTCCTATTTTATTATTCTATCCCAAGCTTAGTTCAAAGTCGTCCTTCCAATTAAATCCCACGCATCTACAACTATGTAACAACACTCCTTTAACCCCTTAACGCCCAAGCTATTTCAAAATGAGAATTTTTGAAAAATATTTTTAAATTACATTTCATACATCATGTACGATTACACTGCCATAAAGGCGGAAAACAGGGTACATTTAAACAAATAATCGTAAAAGTTTATTTCATAATAAATTAATAATTCTTGTAAAATTGAATAACCATCTGCTATAAATACGTTTGTAAACGTTATGATCTTAATTCTCGACTAAAGAATATATATATATATATATATATATATATATATATATATATATTTATATTTATATTTAATGCAAGAGAAATCCAAAGTGTTTTAAAATACTTTATATTTTTTTTTAGTCTATAATCGAATAATATTAAATACTCTACGGTCCAATATATCTTAGTGCTACTATGTTTATTAATTTATCATTGAATATCAAAAAAATTTAAGATTTATTTATGTCATTTAACGATAAAACCGAAACATATAACATTTTTGTTCCATTTTCTCGAGTAAATTTGAAATCTGCGTCACCAGCTCGTACTCTAACCGAGAGGTGTACCGGCTAAAATTACGTCCGAATAGAAAAGTCGATGCAACGAACCGAAATAAAAAAGTAAGAATAATTTTTTAATGTCGCGCACTACTAACGATTAATTATTATAAGAAACATTTACATTTACACTGATAATATTATCCTCGGCTACGTATTTAAAACACAACCGTCAACTTTCCAGCCGCCGATTTACTGTGACTCATTTCAGAGTGTGCCGTAGCGATCTCGTTCAGCTTATATTCTTTCCCAATGTACGGTCTTATGCAGCCACACTCGATGCCTCCGAGGACGTATTCAGCGGCTGCATTCTTGTCATCCTGAAAAAGTAGCATCTGGTCAAAACATGTGATCAAGGAAAATGGCCGCCACGCTGAACGACCGAAATCATTTTAAATTATACTCATCTTATGAATGGTTTTGAAGTATTCAAGTGAATGCTTAAGTCAGCCTAGTTTTTATAAGCGAAGGTATATTATATTATTCGATACACAAATGAAATTGCATACTGAATCACAAGTTGTGGCTTCTCCTTAATTTTTAATCGCTCGAGATATTCCCCGATCTGCATGCTGTCTCCGTCAGTTCTGATTTATAAATAGTTGTGAATTTGGTAATTTTTTAATAATGAGAAACTTGCTGAAATCTGATAAATGATGAAGATTAATGTTAAATACTTAAAAGTTGTAGTAGAAAAATTTTCACAACTGCAAAGAATGAACAAATAGCATGAAAACCAATTTAGTTAATCGAATAATAAATTTCGCGCAGTTTGAAGTTTATTATAAATTACAAAAATCGCATTCCTTTGTGCTATTATTAAAAACCATGAGCAGGGAGACCCCTAGCTAAAAATCATAAAGTTGTCTTTAAAATGGAAAAATAAGAATTACTGATAATTAGCAATATGGGAAAAAATTTAAATCAAAGAAAAAGATAAGTAACAACACTGTGGGATATTAAAAAAAGTAACAACACTGTGGGATATTAAAAAAAGTAACAACACTGTGGGATATTAAAAAAAGTAACAACACTGTGGGATATTAAAAAAAGTAACAACACTGTGGGATATTAAAAAAAGTAACAACACTGTGGGATATTAAAAAAAGTAACAACACTGTGGGATATTAAAAAAAGTAACAACACTGTGGGATATTAAAAAAAGTAACAACACTGTGGGATATTAAAAAAAGTAACAACACTGTGGGATATTAAAAAAAGTAACAACACTGTGGGATATTAAAAAAAGTACTAGTGCGTAATAATAATTTAACTAACCTTTAACTTTAAACAATATCGAAAGTAAATTACTTATTGCTCTTGGAGAATTTAGTCCTCAGTGTTGGTGGAGAGGTAATAAAATTATTTGCAATTTTTTTTTTTTTTTTAACAATAATATCAATGAGAATGATTATTATAAATTACAGTTTGTACATTTTCCAGCTGAAGGTAGTTTAAAATTATGGGAAAAATTAATGGAAAGGCTAACATGACGAAGACGAAACTATTTTAAACGTAAAAAATTTATCTAGTTCACCTTGCAGAATGGAATAAAAAAAAATAAAGTCTAGATAAAAAGTTAGACCTGTATGCGGATTTTTAAAAAAGTCTCGCTAATAAAAACAAACATTCTTAGGGAAAAAATTAGCTCATTATCCTTCTCTACAAATCAGTTTGCTTCTCACGTGAAATTAGCTTTCGCATCTGTTTAACAATGCAAGGGGTTAACAACAATGAAAGAGTTGTAATACAAAAAGAGGTTATTCGAACAATTCAGTCGACGAAACTTACGCACTACTAACATGAAGAAATCGCTGTAATGAGAATATTACTAGAGATAGAAGCAATGAAAGACGCTAATCATATAGTAATTTACACTAACTAAACTAAAAATCAAATAATTTTTAATAATACCTTGACAATAGCGTTAATTCGTCGAAACTGGTCGATGTTTTTTTTAATATTTTTGTAATACGATTTTTTGTTTTTTTTTATATAATTTTATAGTACATTTTATTATTCATGTTCAGCATATTATTGTGAATTTATGAAATGTACACATATATATATATATATATATATATATATATATATATATATATAGTATTTATTGTGTCAACAGTATTACAGCTAACATTATAATATTAATTTGGTTCAGATAACTTTACCTGAGTATACTGAAAAAAGTTTACCGATTCGATCATTTTATGTCTAGGATCTGGAGCATTATTAATGTTTGCTCTGAATGAGGCGCGATTTCCTAATACCTATGCAATTCATATAATTTACATTAAAATTTGAATTACGTACAAATTTGTATAATTAATTCGTGTAATAGGACCGCTCTTTTTTTTTTTGTTTTTTGAAACTTAATGAAAATGTTCAAAAAAGAAAACGATCCTAAAATTCTCTTATATATACTCTTATTATTTCCGTGATTATACAAGCGCATATACTAAAATTGTAACAGAAATCCTCTCTCAATTTTGATCATTCTGATAAATATTGAATCACCGTCAGATAATCAACACTGCGGTTTTTTTATTTTATACAGAAGTTATAAAAATAAATTTAGGTTCCTTCAAATTTCGGCATTCGTTAATTTTTTGTTTACTTTTTAAAATTCTCAAGAGGTAATCCCTGTGAGTGCCAATGAACAACTACACCATGACGCAATTACTATATTCTAAGACGAATTCCAAAGGTATATAGTGAAAAATATATATACTGAACCTAAGCATTTTCGATGGAAATGAAAGTAGAATCATCAACTTTGTGGAACGTGTTAACGTTAATAATTATCTCATTTATTTGTACACATGTGGAATTATTATTTTTATGTCGTAATTCATTTTTAATTTCCTTTATATGTTTTTTCGTTTTCTCCTTTACTATCACTATTTATCTATTAACACTTCAAGCCTCATATCTCCATATTTGGAGACAGTGTTTATTACTAAAGTTACCTAATTATTTCTTTACAAAAATAGCAAAAATGGCAATTTGTAAATTTTTTGTCAGAGTTTATATACAATAAATATATAAGTACGATATATATATATATTTATTGTATATAAGCTCTGATAAAAACTTGACAAATTTTCATTTTTACTATTTTTGGAAAAAAATAATTGCATGATGTTAGTAACAGACACTGTCTCCATGTATGGGAACGTGGGGGTTAAAGTGTTTATATTAAAATAGTAATATTTATCTCTCTACTTGTAACAATTTTTTTTTTTTTGTTTTCAAGTACTTGATGTCTTTTTTTCGCTTTTTATTTCGGAATATAAAAGCGTAGTAAAAATGTAAAATATTTCAATAGCCCAAAATATTTAAAACGAGAACTTTCGAATAATATTTTTGATGGTTAAACGCGCGTTTGCTATCGAAGCGAACAGGTTGAGAAGACTCTTGGGGGTTGGCGAGCTTAGCGGGCAAGGATTAATAAATAATTTTTTTTCGAAAATGTATATATTTTTTTTTCTGTTGTCATATTTTGTGATAAATTTTTGACGTTGCATAGAACAATGACAACAGGTCGCAATGACAGCAGGTCACAATGGCAGCAGGTCACAATGACAGCAGGTCACAATGACAGCAGGTCACAATGACAGCAGGTGGCAATGAGTTTACAGAAGAACGTGCTGGAGTAAAATCGCTTAGTTTTCAATAATTTTTCTCTCGCTTACACCCCCTTTGGGTGATTTTCCTTTTAATCTTTCCTAAATGCAGTCATTTCAAAGAATTAGCATATTAGCTGATTGTAAAAATATAACGGAAGCTCTGAATTTTAAAAATTAGTAAAGTCGTACATAAAAATAAGGTTAATTAGAAAAAGAAAATAAAAAAAAAAAAAAATGAGCGTGTACTGTCTTCAGCTCTATCAGAGTGGCTTTTTAACATATTAATGCTATCAATAAAAATATTTATTAAAAATATATATCTTTTTTTTTTCTTTTTTTTTTTTTTTTTTATAAAGAAGACAAAAAACGAACAAAACAAACGGGAACACTGTAAATGAGTTACATTTAAATAGGAAAAATATTTTAAATTATTCATTTTTTATTAAACCACCATGGATCAACACGCATCAGTTCTATTAAATTTTCAGCTCTTAATACGAATATAAATTATATTAAGGAAACAATTAAAAACCTAACTACGCAAGTACTCCAAACCTTCGTGAATGATTTGCCGTATTACACACAATCAACTAATCATCATATGCAACTCACTAACACCGTACTTCTTATTAGCTTCGTTTTGCAACCATCACTGCAATTCATCACATCGTCAAAGAAATACTTGCAAAGTAGTTATCTCAAATTCTTAATATGCCATTTTAGGTATTAAGAAAATGAAACAACACAGCAGCATAACTGAGAATAAAATCGTCTTACCAACTTATTCAGCATATCGAGTAATGAAACAAACGACGTAACATCGAAAGAAGCAACAAACTGTTAGTTCAACCATAACCATCTTTTTCTGAAGATTTAAAAAGATACATACTATACATCAAGTGCCTGTAATATGCGAGAAATAATAGTATTAGCGAGTTCGATTTCGAATAAATTGCGATACCATCCGCAACGATATAAAACTTGAGAATTTTTCACCGAAAAACAGACGTCAAGAGGCAAGATCTTGTATAATAATTTCCGCCGCACTTGACCGACACGTGCATATCTGCTCCAGTAAAATAGTCCTTCGAATAATGCCACTGTACACTGATTACGTTCTGAAGAGTTGCACATTAAATACGCAACTTTGTTATCACGCACATCGATTTGCCAGACAAAATAGCTAAGGGGTACTGCAAGAAAAAGACCAAAACGAAACTTTGGAAGTTTTTTGATGGAAAACAAGATTAAACGATTTTTTTAAATCTCTCAGCGCGTCAGTAAAATGTGTTGTAGTGTTCGTAAAATACATGCATAAAAATAAAAAACCAAAATGATTGTCGAAAGGAGTGGATTAAAGGAAATAATATGTTTGCAATTTTAACGTAGTTTTTACCGGAAGCGAAACAACTGAACAAGGTTGATGTAAATCAGAAAGAAGCATAGTAAAGTCGTTTTGTACAATATTAATTTCGCCGAGAAAAGGAACCTATGGTGGGAAAGTAGTTTTTGAGAAAAATGCGTTTAAAGTATGCGCGAAGTTTTTTTTTTTTTTTTTTTTTTTTTGGACTTGTCAATCAAGGACCTCACCCAGAAACAATAGGAAGAAGAGTTAACTAATTAAAACTTGATACGATCGGAAATGGCTGAAATAAAAGAACCCCAATAGCAGGAAAAACAGACTGAGACGGAATGGACAGGATATAAGAAGCACAGTAGGGAGCACGAAGCCTTGACTTCAAAAGGAGTAAATAAAGGGAAGAGCGTTCCTCAGAAAGAGCAGTCAAAGAAAATGTGATTAGCATCACATTGTGCGAAGTAGTACTACCATAATAAAACTATTGTACCGCGCATACCTGTATGTAATGTGTTGTCAACTCAGTAGAGCACCTAGTTAAATTAGAATTTGGTCACTCAAGCGTTGATTGCTACGAAGATTTTGAAGAAGCTGTTAATCGATCCAGCCATAAAAAGTTCAATATTGCCGGTAAATGCAAGCAAAATCAAATGGTGAATGTGGGACACAAAATTTCAAGATTTTTATCAACAATTACCCCAGGTGCTGTGATTCCGTATTTTCACCTCTCAAATTTTAATTTTATCACATTATTAATTCGATATTGTTTTCATAATAGGTGTACTACAAAGTATCGCAACTTCCAGTTTAAAAAAAAATGAAATCAGCTGCAAGTAATATTCAAAATTCTTGCCTTCGTCTCTGTCTTGGCGCTCTTAAATCCTCTCCAACCACTGCTATTCTTGCTGAATCCAATTCGTCACCCCTATCAATTCGTAGATCTTATTTAGGCTATCGTTTCCTTGTTAAACGTCTTCCTCTCGCTTCCTCTACCCTTGTTCAGTCTTATCTTTCGATTTATAATAGCTGGCGCTTCACTCCCAGCAAAACCTCTATTCTGGCTTTTATTTCACATCGTCTCAGGTTCATTTTGGCCGTATATTATCCCGTTCAATAATCTCCCTTATTTTTCCTTCGACTTCGCTGACATCTGTCATCCTCCTAAGGTATTTATCCTCCCCTCATTTGCAAAAAATCTCCCCCAAGCCGTAATTAAACAGGTATTCTACAGCACTAGCAATTCCCTATTTCCCTCTCATGTTACCATTTACACGGATGGTTCGAGGGGGCCTGGTGGTGTTGGTGCTTCTTTCATCCTTCCTGATTTTAACCTCTCAGAATCTTTTCGACTTCCTTATTTCTGTTCCATATTCATAAACGAATTATTGACCATCCTTCGCTCTATTATTTTCATTTCCTCGAATCAATTTTCCTCTAAGTTTTTAATTATTTCTGACTCTTTGAGCGCCCTTCAGGCCATATCCTCTCCCCTTCCTGATCATTCGTGTGACTTTGTTATCCTCCGTATACGTTCACTCATTCACAATCTTTCCTATCTCCATTCAATCAATATTAATTTGCTGTGGGTACCTAGCCACTCGGGCATATTGGGTAATGAGGCGGCTGATATTCTTTGATACTCGGGCTACTGCTGCTTCCTCTCGTCTTTTTTTAAAAAAATTCCATCCGATAACCTCCTATCAATTTGTAAAAGCTTCCATATCAGATCATGGTATCGGATATTTACGCTTCCTACTTTTCTAATAATTATTCATTTCACCTGTCAGTTCAGCCTACTTTTCCTGCATATTCATAGTTTTTTTTGCATCCCTCCCTTCAGCGTTCTGATGTTGTTTCCATTGTTCGTATGCGCTTTGGCCATTCTTTGCTGCCATTATCTAAATTTCGTTTTTCCTTGATTTCTTCTCCACACTGTCCGCTCCATCCGGATGATGCAGTTATTTGCGACGCCGATCATGAATTCTTCCACAGTGTTTATCTTTTTCTGTGGAGCGTTCTGCCTTGTATTCTTATTTGCTGAAGCTTGGACTTCCTACCCCTTATTGTGCATCCTATATCCTGTCCTTTCCTTCCCCACTAATTATTCCTGCTATTTGTTCCTTTTTAGTTAAAATTTCTGATCGAATCAAAATATAACCGACTTCTTTCCTTACCTTTTGTTTCTAGGTAAAGGTCCTTGGTTGACGAGCCCAAAAAAAAAAAAAAAAAAAAAAAAAAAAAAAAAAAAAGTAATTGAGTGAGAAGAAGAAAAATTTCACCTACATGTACAGCGGAACGTACTACCCGCAAACGTTTTACTCACCCTGCTCCCTTGATCACACCTACTGATTTACCACTAGAAAGAAACTGGTACACCTGTATGATAATATCGCTTCTTTATGTATCAATCCGACAAAAACGCAATTTCGTAGTTCCTAAACCTGACCAATCTAAGCTGAAAAAACAGCCGAATGCAGCGAATGTAACTATAGAGGAGTCTGCAGCAAAGTTGACTCGAAAGAAAAAAAAGAAAATTAAAACTACAATTATAAGAAAACGATTTTTTTTTTTTTAAAAAAAAAACTTCCAGATTTATTATAAAAATTTAATAAAAACGTACTAAAAAGTAAAAAATAATAATTCAATAAAAATACACTAAAAAGTAAAAAATAATTATTCGATGAAATTATATATTTCAAAATGATATTATCGTAGTTCTTATACAACATTTTTGATCAATGAAAAATATATTTCAGAGTGATATACCCTTAAAAGGTGATATTATCGTAATTCCTATATACAACACCGATACATTAATTAGAGTCGGCATCAAATTCATATTAAAATAATAATTTAAAACTGCATTAAATATTCATTAATTATTTATTTATTTATTGGTTTATTTATGGTCGCTTTATAACAATTAGGTTTTTAGCGACCACTATATATCATACATATATATATATATAAGTTTTACGAAATTCAGAATTAGTTAATTATACATTAATTAAACAAGAGAAGACATTTAGTTAAACGAATTCCCTTTATATGGATTTAATGTATTTTAAAGTCTTGAGGCAATTTTCTGTGATTCCAAATGTGTCCGTTGATAGATTCCGGCATGTTGATCTAGTTGTCCTGAGGGGGCGACATTCTATTAAACGGTGACGTACATCAAGGTTTTGATTATAGTACGGACATTTTTGTGGCTCCTCTCTAGTTATATGATGGATGTGCGACGCTCTGATGTGGCCAGCTCTAAGTCTAGTAATTATACATTGGTCTGATACTTTAGTTGAAATCATTGGTCTTGCTGAGTGTATATCTTGTCTTACCGAATGAATCTTAGAGCTGATGGCTTGCCACCTCTTGTTCCATTCATTAAATTGTTCCGAAATATTGTAGTATGAATTTTTTGCTGACTCTAATTAAGGTATCAGTGTTGTATAAGAATTACACGATAATATCACCTTTTAAGGGTATATCGCTCTGAAATATATTTTCTATTGTATAAAAAGTTTATGTTGTGTAAGAGAATTATGATAGTCATCGTTTTAGGTTATATCACTCTGCTATTTTTTTACTTTTTAGTGTATTTTTATTGTTATTTTTATAATAAATCTGGAAGTCGGTATTTTTTTTTTTTTTAACGTTTTATTTTACAATTTTTAGCGCATTATAATTGAATTTTTTTCTTGCTAAAAATCAACTTTTTGTCACGTTATTTTCCGTATTTTATGCTTAAAAAGGGGAAAAAATCGATTTTTTTTAGTTTAAACTACTTTTCCACGGAATAACATCAAAAGCTGCAACATTTCCATTGTAACTTGGCAAATTTATAGTATTTTAATCAATCGCCTCTGTTACCACTTTTAAAAAATGAAAAAAAAAAAAACAAATTATCTAAAGGAGGCACATTTTTTCACGTTTTTCGACAAATGCTCATATTTACTGATTTTCAGCGGTACTCACATGGTCTGAGTGGTACACTTTCTAATAGACAAAGAACCAGTAAAAACAGTCTATACGAATATAACTCAAAACCCATGTTTTCGCATCACAGGTCCCCCTTTTCGGTGAACGTCACATACAAGTATACATCACATTTGGGAGAAATTTACCTAACCTTCGGCATATGTGAGTGTGTACTATTTTTTTTTTTTTTTTTTTCGGATAAATGTGCCTTTCTATTCGAGTAATTTATTAATTTAATTTATTATGTTTTTTTTATGCTTTTAATATGTTTAATTTTATTTTGGCGGCAGTTAACCGCAATACTTCGGATAATTAAACGGTGTACCGAAATTTAAAATTTATATTAATTAATGGTTTCACATTAATCCGACTGCGCCAAGTTAGACGGCGGTTTTAATGTAACATTATCGCGTTAAATAACACTTGAAAAATGACCATAATATTTTATTCAATAAAAATGCCGGCCATGAAAGCGAAAATTATCTTACGGTCCTGCGATGCTCTCAGTTCGTAAGTGTATAAATAGACTACGGCCTATTCATGTCGTGATTAAAAGTGAACTGCTGGAGCCCAATTTAGCGGCCGCTTTTTAGAGCTGCAGCTTCGGTTAAAATTACAACTATTTTCCTCGGCTTCGCATTCATTTTGTAACAAAAAAAAAAAAAAAAAAAATTACAACTAACATTTAATATAAACTTTAATTTTGTATTCGTAAAAATATTCAGGCGCGCATTTATTTAAAAAGTAACAAACTTACAATCATTTTACCATTTTTGTTTAAAAATCTCTTATCACGAGGAACGTTTATGTTGCTGACAATTTCTAAAATCACGTCAAATCCTGGAGTCGAAAGCTGGCGAACTGCATCGATTAAATAATTCTCGTCCTGCGGGCTGAAAATTTCGGAAATTAACTATATAGAATAAAATAGTGTCTAAAAGTAAAACCGAAAAAAAAAAAACTTTTTAATTTTAAAAAACATTTCTTTTTTTCCTCCCAAATTATTCGTTTATAGATGTGTATTAATAAAACTAAAATAAACCTCATAACGGAACTTCTTGGATTGGTTAAGGTTCACGCATCGAGTTCAATGATGAGAGTAAGAAGAAACGCCAATAATTATTTTTCTCGATCGCCTTTTCCAGATTTCCCCAGCACCCAGTTTAGTCTTTAAGTTGGGTTCCGCAGACCTGAGAGTGACCTGAATTCGAAACAAGGTCCCGAACATCGCTGGCCTAATGGCAAAGTAACCTAACTATCTTATAAATCGCTGGTTGTTATTTTATTTTCTCGACATAGCACGTATATCACACACCGGAAGAAACGTTAATGACATTTACTAAAAACACAGTACAAGTTCCGGTATCTCATTGTTGACGATTAGACAAGCTAACCTGATAATGACGCAACTGTAGGTAACCAAAGCACCATGACCGACCACTAGCCTTGTAGGATTCCTTTATTTAATAAAAAGTACAATTATTATCGTTCAAATTTTATTTCTTTTAAGTGTCTGCTGCTCTAAACAACTCAATTTTATCCTTACATCAGCTGTTGCCCACTACTTCGCCCGTGCAATAGTATGCGCTTAAATTCTTCCGATAGTTTTTTTCCTCTTTCTCTCCAATATTACCCTTCTGTCTGCAGCTGCTCATTTCAGACGTTGGTTTAATTATTACGCCTCCTTATTCTCTAACTCGGATTAGTTTTATTCTTATCCATTCAACCCTCCCTTCCTTACTTCCTCTAGTTTCTTGACTTTCCTTCTATGCGTCGCTCTAATCTCTTTGCGATTTACCGGCTGCGTTTAGGACATAGTTTGATTCCCTTTCTTCGCTTTTTTTCTCTTAGTCCGTCTCCTTATTATCCATTGCACTCCTCCAATATCCATTATTTCCTTGAGCATTTTCGAAAAAATTGGAGCAAAATTTAATATAGTATTAAGGCAGATGGCATGTTGTTTTTTAACTGCAAAAATTATTAATGTAATAAATTAATAACATTTATTATCAACCTAATATAAAATGTTCTATTTTTTTTTTTTATATGCCAGAAATTACTTAAAAACATTTTTATTTCATTTAGAATCTAAAGGAAGAAGAAAAAGGCTTGCATTAGCAGGAACACGTTTTATGATTCACATAGTACAGCTAAGTGTCTTAATAGTCATACTTTTAAAGTTTCGGCAGACGATATATTGATAATCTGCCCTATTATAATATTTCACAAAAATTTGTTGTAAAATAAATTTTAATGAACTCGTTATTTTTGGGTAAATGAGGGAAAAGAGACATGTACACTACCGACAGAACAATTCGACGTGAAATTTATCAAAAATTTTAGAATTTTGGAGAGCTTTTGCCAAATTATCACACCTTTCTTTTTAAGAGTCCGTGTTATGGTACGAGCCGAAATTTTTTATTATCAGCACATATTTGATCCTATTGTTGTTTGCGGATATAATTGTTTTTGAAAAATCTTCAAATTCTGAGCAGGGCTGT
Organism: Icerya purchasi; assembly: GCA_039619475.1. NCBI lineage: Eukaryota > Metazoa > Arthropoda > Insecta > Hemiptera > Monophlebidae > Icerya > Icerya purchasi. Next base: position 265,136,122 of record CM077115.1, on the reverse strand, counting down.
CTCTTAGCCCTTCAGCTCAGTTTTTACTAAAACTCTGTGTACAAAAAAAATACGAATAAACAAAATTTTATAACTGACGGAGCCAATGTTAATTTATACCACGGAATGTAGATATTTACAAGCTCATCGCTAACGAAAATATTACGCTTGAACATTATTATTACTCTGAAATCTATGGCCAACTTTACAAATTACAAATGATAGCAGCAATTTGGGTTGACATTACCATTCGAAAAATATTTACATTGAAAATTGTGAAATACGCTTTTTTTTTTTTTTTTCAAATAAAAATTAATAACTTCAACATTTTCTTCAAAAAATTAAAAAACGAAAAAAAAAAAAGGCACTAAAAGTAAAACAGAATTATTTCATAAAAGATAATGCTTTTCAGAATTATAAACTTAAGAATATTATAATTATTCTTAAATACTTATTACAACGAATACTTCATTCGAATTGCAATAATTAAAAAAACATTTAACAAGTATAATCAATCGTTTTCTAGTACAAGACAAATATTAAAAATATCAGAAATATTTATCCCCTTCTATCTCAACTTTCTTTAGGATGCAACACAATTTTTTTATTTGCTTTTATCTTTGTTTTTTTTTCCTTTTTTATCCTGATATTTTAATATAACTCGATGGTTTACCTCGTACGCGATAATAATTTAATTTTCAAACGATGATTAAGTAAAGTAAAGTGAGTCCCAGATATCCTTACTATCGCACTCCACTAAATCCAATATTTAACCTCAGATTGATGTATAACTGAAGAACGATGGTGAGTCTAGAACGCGTATGGCACCTCCAGTTTGATACCCGAACGGTCCATCGCGTTACCAATAATTAATCACCGCATTTAATTGATCTTCTACAAATACGCGACATTTACACCATACTTCGTACAGCAGATGGAAATTTTAATTTATTTATTTTCACGTATGAAAATGACAAACAATTTCTTTTGAAGGTTAAAATATATGTAATTACGAAGACAATGCGAAATATAAGGCAACAATTTTATTATAATTTATAATGGCGCATGATGGAGAAACCATATGCTATTCGGCTTGTTCACGATCGGCTACGTTATTTTTGACATGGATTTATCTTATGGATGTGCTCAATGATGAAGAAACGTGTCACAAAATTTCATAATGATTTGTCTTATTTATATTTACACTATAGAGTGGAAATATTTTATTCAATTTGCGAAAAATTCATGTTTTTACTAAACGCTTAGTTGTATTTTACGTACGATTTGGCCGATATCTTTTACAGGTAATATTATGATTAAGTCTACGTATTATAATTAATGTGTAAATTAGCTCACTCGTGGAAAACGATGTAATCAGCGCCAGCTCGTAACATGAGATCTTTAAATTGACCTGACCCGACAGACACAATAACAAAAGCACCTGCATATAAATTTTGATTATTTTTATAATGTTGTTTATGCTGACAATTGATAATAATTGTAAAATAATAATTTAATACATATATATATATACATATATTATGATAATAATGAATAAGAAAAAATAAAATCGATTAATTACTAATTATTATTATCGAAAGCCAGTATATAGGCGCAAGAAATCAGTTATAAATTTTAACATTATTAAAATTAAATAATACTCTGGAGTAACCTGCATGCAACCTACGGTTTTTTTTTTTTTTTTTTTTTTTTTTTGAGTTTGTTCATAAAGACCCTTGACCTAAGAAATGAGAAAAAGTTGAAAGTAGATATCTTTATAACCCGCTTCACAAATAACTCCAGAGCTGGTAATGAAAGAAGAAAGAAAGGAGAGAATGAACGAAACATTGTAGTGAGTGTTCTGAGAGAGGTGGCGAAAAAAATGATTCAACTGAGAGGAAAGAATATTTAAACATGAACCGATTTCGCGGATGTAGTGGGTATTAGAAAGATGAAAAGGACAACATGGGATGAAACCAGCAACGTTTCATTTCTCTCCGCAACTTCTCATTTTAAATTATGAAGTAACTACTATTCCTCATCGTTTTCTAATTCCGAGTTCATCCAGCTGTCTGCTCAACTGAATCTTCCGCCTTATCCTTGGTTTCTCAACTTTCCTTTCCTGCAGCGTTTACCTCTCACTGCAATCTGTAGTCTGCATATTGGACATAGTTTACTTTTCTCATCGGTCGACGAATTCAAAAGAGACACAACGTGAAGGAGAAATAGAAAAGCGGTAAAAAGAATAAAGCACAGGCGGAATGAAAACTTGTCGCATAGAAGAAAAGTTTAAAAACAGGGACCGGAGGGAAGAGACGATTGAATAAACTGGTAAAATGAATTAGAATTCTGGATTTGTTTACACCTTAGCGTTTGAAATGAGCGATTGTAGAAAGAATATTAATCATACTAAATACAGATGCATTAAAAAAATCTGCCTCAGTAAAGGAACATAAAAAGTCGAATGAGTCAGTTGTCCCATTGCCATCGATTCTAGAATGGCCAAGAGTTCGGAAAAAGTCAATTCGGATTGAATGTGAAAGAAAGAGAGATAGCGAATCAGGGAAAGTGTACAAAAATAGCATAGTGTAGAAAAAATTTAAGAGAACTAGAAGAAGAAAATCAGTTAATAAGATGAAAAAAGATAAAAAAATTGGAACAATATCTCTATCGTAGATATATGGTGAAAATTGATGAAAGCAAACAGAGAAAAGATAAAATTGGGTGTTTTTAAAGACATCATTTATAGTAATGATACAGAAGTGACCCAATATCAATGTGTACTCTGCATAATTATAAGGAACAACCGGTTCTATTACTTTTTTTTTCTTTTTCTTTTGGGAACGCCAACCAAGGGCAATGACCCATCATCAAAGAATTACGAAAACAGGATTAAATTTTGATATATAAAGAAATAGAGGAAATGAACTCCGCTAAGATTGGAACAACATCTGGTGAAGGAAAGTATGTAATGTAGGAAGCACAAAAAGGAGTAGGTAGTTTTAGGCGGAGAAGTTTAGTGTAGAGGAGGGAACGCTCCTGTACAAGAAGAGAGCATTCAAAAAGGATATGATTTGCATCACAAACACAGTCATGATCCGAGGGATGAAAATTACAGTATAGGGAAGAGAAACAATAGAAAAACGAAAGAGAGACGAAGGAAGACAATTATGGTTGAGACGAAGACATGTTGTGGAGGAAATAACGGAACGACTGAAACCAGGGAAATCAGCAAACCAGGAACGTGATGAGGGAAGAGGTTGCAAGAGTTTGTAAAAGGAATGAGGATTGGAAAAGGCGGTAATGTAGGTATCCGACCACGATTTGAGATGTGCTTGTTTGGATGAAAGAGGATATTGTTAGCAGGAAATTTATTGACAAATTTGCCGTTATAGGAAGTAGAGCGAGCAAACGAGTCAGCTAGGTTGTTGCCTGCGATGCCGCTATGACCGGGAATCCAAAGAAGATCAATTTTTAAATGGAACGAACTAAGAAGAGATTTGCAATTAAGGAACGAATGGAAAATGTAGTCGCATGAAGAGGATAGAAAAAGAGAGGATATAGCCTGAAAAACGCTCATGGAGTCAGAACAAATAAGGTATTTATTATTATAGGAGGAAAGTACAATCAAGAGAACTGCACGGAGTATTGCATACGATTCTGCAGTGAGAATGGAACAGAAGGAAGGAAGTTTATAAAGTTTGTAGTGTGGAAGGGAAGAAATAAGAAAGGAAGCTCCGACCCTTTCGTCGTTTTTGGAACCATCCGTAAAGATTACAGACGAAGAAGAAAATAGAAACCTCAAAGCTCCGTTGTAGTCGCTTAAAGCGATAGCAGGTGGATATTTAGTATGAGAAGGAAGGAAAAACAAATTAGAAGGATATAAAAAATCTATAAAGCTGAATGTAAAGAACGGGAGTTTATGATATGTGTAGATAAATGACGAATAAGAAGCAATGCGTCGAGAGACATGAGAAAGAATAGGAATCTTTAAGGGATAAAAACGCCAATTGGCCAGGATGCAGGAATAAGCAGAAACTAATTTAGAAGACTTAATAGGAAGACGTTTTATGAGGAAGCGACCCCCAAGAAAGGATCTGCGAATGTGTAAAGGATGAATGTTGGCTTCTGAAAGTACTGCAGTAATGGGAGAGGATTTCAGAACACCGAGGCAAAGACGAAGACATGAATTCTGGACTTTATCGAGTTTGGAAAGAAGATGTTTAGGAGCACTGCCATAAATGAAGGAACAGTAATCAAGTTTGGAACGAATAGCAGATTTACATAGAATAAGAAGAACACTGGGGTCGCCACCCCATTTGTGTGGAGAAAGAGCCTTTAATAAATTAGTTCTCTTAAGACAGGAAGTATATAGGTAGGAAATATGTTTGCGAAGGGATAAACGACTGTCTAGGAAAAAGCCAAGATAGCAGAAGGACCTAACTAGTGGAATAGATAAGTTGTTCAAAGAGACATTAATTAAGGAAGTATTATAGGGACGAAAGGAAAAAACTATACAAACATATTTAGAGGACGAAATGGTTAGATGGATGTTCAAAGCGCCACCCGAATCGTCAATAGCACATAGTGCGCGCTCAAGCCTAACATTACAGCACATTATTCCCGCACATTTGTCAGGCCATGTGCCCTCCTCAGAAAAAACGAATATAAAGCTATCAGCAACACACACACGCACACATGACACTCCGAAATCGAGGTTGTGATTGTTCGAAACAACTGCTCAGCAGGAGGTGAAACTGGTTACGAACATACATATATGTATATATATATTTATTTATTTACTTATTTAATAGGGAGTATACACAACAGAATGGAGCCAATTACAATGTATATATTTCCTATTGTCCAAAATTAAAAGTATATTTTGTTTAAGAAATTAATAACTGATGCCGAAAGCCTCAATTTGTTTTGAAAATATACATTGCAACGAACCCGTATTGTAGCGCCATCTCTCGGGTGCATTTTAATATATATTTGTTCGTTTTTTAACATTTCTTTTCTATAACGCGCCGCTGCCGGAACTGGTCAGCTGATCTGTTGGCGGAGCGGTCATCGCTTGTGATTTCATGTAGCGTGAAAGTGTGTGCATGCGTGTTGTCAAGGAATGATGGCACCGCAAGCTCGATACACTGTTCTTATCACGGGTGGATCCAGTGCTCTGGCGAGATTGGTACATAAGATCAAATGTCGAGGAGACGGAATGATAACTGTGAAAGTGTATGTGTTCGGTTAATGGTTTAGCTGCTGCATGTACTGTCGGCCTAAAGACAACATTTATTCCGTTGGTGCTCTGTTTAACAACTACATCGATATTTTCTTATTCAGTTGGAGAAAACTTGCATAATTATCGAAAGTATTTATTTGGTCACTTCTTATTTTAATTTAATTATTTGTTTTAGTACATTATTTTCCTCGAACGTCATAAGCTCTGCAAGTTACATCGAAAGGTGTGAGGCCTGTCATTACTGGCGTCCAATATAATAGTCGAAATTCAAAAGATTAGCTCCGCGATAGAGGAATCCGAGAGAAAAGACTGGCGTAATCTGTAAAAATATTAATGACTTTTCTTCTTTTTTTGGGCTCGTCAATCAGGGACATTTTCTCAGAAACAACTAGAAAAAGAAGAAATAAATTAATGTGTACGGAAGGAAGAGAAAAGAGGCGCAATACGAGCGTCACAGAAAAAATTGGAATACAAAATAGAAAGCTCAACAGATAGAGATAAACACTCAAAGGACCCGTGATAAGCGTCGTAAACCAGCGCATTGTTTGAGTGGAGAAGAAACCAACGAAAAGCGAAAACGGGAAGAAAGCAGCCGATAATAGCTAAAAAGTAGACGAATAATGAAGACAACAACAGAACGGCGAAGTGAAGGAAACCAAAGAAAGAAAAAAAAAACACGAATTAGCAGAAATACTAAGCTGAACATAACAATAAAGAGAACAATTGTTAGATATCCGATACCATGATCTGAGATGAGAACTTTTACACGAGGGAAGGAAATTAGAGGATGAGATTATTTTTAAAAAGAGACGAGAAGAAGCAACAACTTCAGTCAAATAATCTGACGCTTCATTACCGAAAATGCCCGAACCGCAAAAAATCACAATGAATGGAATAAAGGGAAAAAAAAAGGATCAGTGAACGTATATCGAGAACAATAAAATTACGGGAATTATTAAATAAGGAAGAACAGATTGCCTGAAAGGTGGTCATGGAGTCAAATATAATCAAAAATTTAGAGAAAAAACGATTAGAGGAAATTAAAATACTACAACGTTATATAGTTATTAATTCATTTATAAATGTGGCATAGAAATGAGAAAGAGGAAAAGATTCTGAAAAATTTTAATCTGGGAGGATAAAATAGGCACCACAAACCAGCGGTAAACATGGTAACATACTCGTTGAATGAAAATTGACAATTGATTAATTCAGAGCTAGTGAAAAAAATATTGAAAGCGATAGGTATAATAAACACTTTATAAGGATGGCAAAGTTCGGCGAAATTAAAAGAGGAATAAGGGAGATTGCTAAAGAAAATTATAGAGGAGCAAAACGAACTAACTCGAATCGAGATAAGAGATAAAATAAGAGTTTTCCCAGGCGTAAAACGCCAGTTGTTATAAATAGAAAGAGGTAGGGGAATAGATAAGAGCAGAGGACGTGAGCGGAAGACGTTTAGCAAGAAAACAATAGCAAGATCTGCGACTAGCAAGAGGTGACGTATTAGATTCGACAATAAATGCTGAATTTGGATAGGATTTAAGAGCACCAAGAAGACGTTAACGAATGAACGAATTTTGAATTACGTCTCATTTAGAGATACTGGACTCGGAAGCGCAACCATAAAAAAAATAGACGGTAATCAAATTTAGAACGGATGACGGACTTATACAGAGAAATAAAAACACAAGAACCACCGTCCCATTTAGTTGGAAATGGGGCCTTTAGCAAATTTAGCCTTTCGATTGTACAAAACAAAAGATATCTGATGTGTTAAAGGAAGGCTAAATAACTGTCAAGGAATCAAAAAAGATATCAATATAATAAAAACAATTAACACGAGAAAGAGATGTATTGTATAGAGATAGATTGACGAAAGCGGGATTATTGAATTGGAAGACAAAAAGTATGACATAATAATAAGAGAAATAAAAAAGGATAATGGAAGAAAGGGAATATGTTCTAGCACAATAAAAGACGAATTAAGTACTTCACTAGCTGCTGTGTAGTATCATGAGATGACGTTAAGAATAGAATGTAATCAGCAAAGAATGAGGAAGAAGAAATGAAAGGAAGCCACGTTGATTGTGTATATATTGAAAAGAGAAGGAATGCAAAAGAACGATAGGAAGACTTCGAAAAACCGTTTTTGAAACGTGAAAAAGTGAAAAATAGAGGTTAATAGAACAATTCGTCATGATATTGATAATAAAGAAAGTTTTTTTTTTTTTTTTTTTTTTAAATATTTACTATGGGTTCGTCAGCGAGGACATTAGCCCAAGAAATAGGAGTAGAAAAAAAATCAGATTTTTATGCGGCGTGAAACATTCAACAAGAATGTATCAAGCGCCTGGATGACAGAAGGAGAAGGAAGGGAAAGAATAAATGCAGCACAATAGGGAGTAGGAACATTGTTTGATAAGAGAGAAAAAGGAAGATTGTTCAGATGAAAGTGATGAACATTCGAACATTATGTGATCAGGATCACATACATGTTGACTGTTAGGAGGATGTAAAGGACAATACAGAGATGCCGCGAGAGAGAGAATCGGAAAAGCGACGAGGGAAGCCAGCTGTGCCCAAAGCGGAGGCGGCATATTGCCGAGATGCTGGAGCAACGCATAAAAGGGAAGTCAAGAAACCAGGAACAGAAAGGAAGAGAAGGCTGGATGGACAAGTAAAAGAAATCCGGGTTTGAGAATGAGGAGTAGTAGGAGTTAAACCATAATTGGTTGTGCGCTGCAGAGGACAGAAAATTAATATTGATGAATGGAAAAGTAGTAAGGAACCTGCCGGAAGAAGAAACTCGCCGAGCTAATAAGTCAACTGACTCATTTCCTTCTATTCCGGAATGGCTAGGGATCCAAAGGAAATTAACCTGGATTGCACAAAAAAGAAAGAGGTCATGGATCAAGGAACGTATAAAAAGCATTACATAATCAGTAGAGTGGGAAGGCAGAGGAGATGCAACAGCCTGTAGCACGCTTTGAGAGTCTGATAGAATAAGGAAATTATGAGAGACCTTCGAAGATCTGATGAAGAAAAGTGCATGGAGGATAGCAGTAGACTCGGCACAGAAAGTTGAACAGAAGGAAGAACTAAACTAGAATGTTAATTGCTGTCATTTTATCTTTCAGAATTGGTAAATGAACATTATCGAAAGACCCACAGGAAACATCGATGATGTAAGCCAAGATATAGTTTTTGGATAAAGAATTTCTATGTATAGGACGGAAAAAAAGACTAATGCAATCGGGAGGATAATACCGAGACTAAAGCCAAACATATTATTATGTTCCAGCCACAAACAAGACGCTTGTTTAGCATATCTTTAAACAGTTTTCTGATACAGGATATTTTTTTTTAAGAATGAAAATAATGATAAAAGAATTCGCCAATTGGCAGGAGTTATATCTCTGGAGAGAAAGAATTAAAAATAATGAGGAGAAAACTAAGGGATTGTACCGACCGGTTTTTAAGAGCGAGAAAAATTATACCGTCAAGACCTGGAGAGAACAGATTTCGATTCATAAATATTGAAAGCAGAAATTAAGAAATGTAGAGGAAATTTTTGTAGAAACAGGAGTTTAGATATACATATATATATATATATCTAACGCCTGCAGTAGAGTTGATTTTTGCATCTCTGATACATGACACAGACCTAAAGTAATTTGTGCATATACACAAAAACTAGACTGTGTACATTCTTCAGGTCTGAAATAACCTGCTATAATTATTCTACTAAAAAAAGTATTGGCCTTATATTTTTTGTCGCTCTTCGTGTTCAGCTGTAATTACATATGCTTTTCATAGATGCCATATTTGATACCGCACTGTTTTATATGTGTTCTAAATTTTTATTTTTTCGGAACAGGTAATTTTTGGAGGTTTTCCAGTGGAAGAAGCAATTCAAAAAGAACTTTTTTTTTTTTTTTTTTTTTTTTTCTAATGGGCTCGGTGTAAACACTGACCCAACTACATGGACTTAGTTCATCTACTCAGATTCTGAGGCGATCGGAGATAGAGAGTATAAAGGAAAGAAGGAGGGGAATAACGGCTAAAGATGGGAAGGAAAGGATAAAGAAAGCATTGAAAGGGGTAGGAAGATCCAACGCCAAGAGTTCGGCGTATAGATGAGAGCACTCAGGAAAAAGAGCAAGGCATTCAAAAAGGATATGGTTGGGGTCGCATATGAAGGGAGGATCAGTAGAGTGGAGAGGGCAAAAGGGAGAAGGTGAAAGGGAAAAAGAAAAACGAGAAAAGGGAAGAAGGGAATTACCAAGTCTCAGTCTGATTAAAGAAACAATAGCCGAGCGCTGAGAAAAGGGAAGAAATTGGTACCAGGGCTGTGAATTGGGAATAAGCCGTAGGGAGAGGTAGAAGGAGGAACGATTGGCGAAAAAAGAAGGGTAGATGTCAATCCGTAGTCTGGCACGGAGTGCAGCAAGATAAATTTGACGATAGCTTAAATCGACTGTGGAAGTGAGACGGAAAACTACGTTTTATCATAGCTATGAAAGGAATGCTATCCTGAATATTACAACTTTTGATAATAATACCGCATTGAAAGTAAATTTCACGTAGGACGGAGATGCAAAATGATAAACTCCAAATGGCGGTATACTTCGAAAACCGGTAGTGCAGAGATGAAGAATTGTTTGACTTGCCTACAATGTCGAACAGTTTTCGGTAAAGAAAAATATATTATATTTCATTAATTTACATATCATATACACTTTTAGACTCATTTAAATATTTATTTTCATATAAGAACCGCAGTTATAAACTTTATTGAATAGATATAAAATAGATATAGAATAGATATAGAATAGATATAGAATAGATATAGAATAGATATAGAATAGATATAGAATAGATATAGAATACTACACAATTAGCTAATTTGTCTCAAAAAGAGCCCTGTTGTTTAAATGCTAATGTATATTTAAAAGAAGTAGTTAATTGTTAGTTATAAGAAACAGTTATGCATATTAACAGCACGAAATACTTAATTGTACCTATAGGAAGGAGTTGACGTACTGCCGTGAAAATGTTTTTTTTTAGCGATTATGTAGAAAGTGTTTTCCGGTAAAATACCTTTGCTTTCTTCATGTGGATTTTTTTTTCATAAAAAAATTACGCTTTCGCTTTAAACATGAAGAACTGATTAATTCCATTTAAGTAATTACGCTAATCTCGTTACATTTATATGAAGAAATATTTTTCTATATACTAACCTATGTGTTTCGCTAATTGAACAGCCGCTGTGCCCAAACTGCCACTGCCGCCGTGTACTAGAACAGTGGAACCTTCACGTATGTGTCCTCTATTCAAAAGTAATTTTACGCTTGATAGATAATGTTACAGACAACACATCCTTTTAAAGAAATAACATTAAATCGAATAGTAACGTCTAAAACTCGTTTTCGCTGGTTAATAATGGTATTTCTTAATTAACAGATGTCGAAGTACTTTTAAATAATTTTGTAAGGTTTAGCCTTACTTCAATCAAAACACCTACTTCATCATCAAACCTCTGTAGATAGTGAAATAATTTGTATATAACGCTGCGCCTTGACTAAAGGACAGTTTCTCGGATAAAGGAAAGCAGTCGGTGGCGTTCGCAATTGCGAATTCAGCATAACCGCCTTGCTGAATGCCGCAAAATACCCGATCTCCCGGCTGAAAAAAAATACAATTCCCTCGCGTTAATACTAATCGGAAAAAATGTTAAAACGAACACGGATGCTGAGAAATTTCAGTAATTTAAAACATACGCTTACTTACTTTGAACGCCCAAACAGATTCGTGTACCGTCTTTACGATCCCGGCAATTTCTTTGCCCAATATAACTGGCAGATTGACCTGTGGGCCATTCTTACCGGATCTTACGTACGAATCAACCGGGTTCAAACCGGCTGCCTTAACTTCTACAAGTACCTATAACATTGATGCCGATCAATTCCAGCGTGATTTTGTTTATGTTACAAAAATGAAAAAAAAAACGTAGAAAAAAATTTTAATATTCTTCTTGAGTTTACATCTTTAGTTATCAATCTATTTCGGAACAGAACTATCCATCTTTCTACCCCTTTCTTTTCTGATTCCAGGGCAGTTTTTCGAGTTCTTCCGAAGGGATCGTGCCTTAGTCTTACCCTTTTTAACATTTACTTCCATAGTCTTTCTTCTCTTTCCATTCCTTCTAGTTCGTTATTCTTTTCCGACGATATTCTCGTCTATTCTTCTTCTAACGATCTGTATTCTGCTAATGAGGAGTTCAACAACTCGCTCGCTGTTTTAGAAAATTCTTTATCCTCTCTTCACCTTCCTATTTCCCCTGAGAATGCTGTTTGTATCGTTTTTACATTTCGTCCTTTCGATCGTTCCTTGGCTAACTTTTTCAGATGCCAGGTCCCTTTTGCCCACTTCTTTCTCCTACCTCGATGTCGTTCTTAATAATACTCTATCCTTTCGTGATCATCTGCTCTCAAAAGACTTAATTTTTTGAAGGCGTTGTCTTCCCCCAAATGGGATGGTGATCCATATATTCTACTCATGCTGCATATCTAAATTTGACTATTGTTCTTTTCTTTATGCCAGTACTCCTCTGTTTCCCGTCTGGTCAAACTTGATCGCATCAAAAACTCTTGTCTTCGCCTCTGCATTGGTGCTCTGAATTCTTCTACTTTCCCTAAACTCTCTTCCTGTCCAATTATTCTTTATATTCGTTCCTTGATTTACAATTTATTAGCTTCCCGTTCTATTCAAATTGACCTATCCCTGACCACTGTAGTATTGCCGGTAACGATCTTGCCGATTCATTAGCATGCTCAGCCGCAGTAAATGGTCGTTTCATAGCCAGATTTCCTTCTTCTCAAAGTCTTTATTCTCTCTCTCTCTCTCTCTTTTCGTTCTCATAGTGACTTTTGGACTGATCTCTATCCGTCTCTTTTCTCCAACCCTGACTCCTTTTACCTTGCCTTACAGCCTTCCCCATCCTTTTCTTCTTGGTTTTATCAATTTTCCCAGTATCAGCCGTTCTGTCACTTCTTCCATAGTTCGCCTTCGTTTTAATCATAGTCTGCTCCCGGCTTCTCGTTTCCGCTTTACACTTGTTCAATCTCCTTCTTGGCGTCCCTTTCATCCTCCTACCTTAAATGTCACCTGTGAGGCAAATCACGTACTATTCGAATGTTCCTTCCTTTCCTCAGAACGTGATCTTTTATTCCAATTTGCTTAGCCTTGAGGCCTCCCTACTCCTTACAGTGCCCACTATATTCTCGCTTTTCCATTTGCTTCTGTTGTTTCCTTGTTAGCTAGCTGTCATCATTTCTTCTGTCTCTAATCGTTCCTTTATATTGTCGCTCCATATGTCTTTCTATTTTTCTAATCTACTGTGTTGGATAAATATCCTGTGCTGACATGCCCATAAAATAAAAAATTCGATGCGCTCCCTGGAAACTAACTGATTTAAAGTGATTTTCCTTTTCACCGGAAACCCCGCATTAGTTCGTTACTTCATCATTTGTAAAAAAAAAATTATCTCAGCAACCACGGTCCAAAACCAGTTTGTTTAATCATAATAATGACGCAGTTATACATCTAGCTCTCCAGAAAAAAAAATAAATAAATAAAAGTCTTAATTTAGAATTTTCAGACTGTCAACACAAAAACCTTGCGCACCTAACTATCCGTATGAATTCTGTAAATCCTTTCGTTACCAAAAAAAATTGTTTATTAATGTAGCTTTGATCGAAACTGTTCTCTGCCGTTATTGAAATATACTAACAATAATAATAATAATAATAGTAATAATAATAATATGCACATAATATGGAAGAAATTTGTACACGGTGTAATATTTGTTTTTGTATTCTCTTGCATTACACGAAATAAAACCGTTTTTCGAAATTAAAAAGTCGGAAATATTATTAGAATTCACCGTGTAGCAAAAACTGTATATATATATGTATGTATGTAACTGAGTTTTCGAAAACTACTCTAACGGTTTCGACGAAATTCACGAATTAGAAGTTTTTAAGGATCCCCGGATAAATCAATTGACCGAAGTTTTACCATCGAGAAAACTCTATAAAACGTGCAATTTTAGAAGCGACCAACATTTAAGTGATCATCACATTTTTATGGTTTATTAAAAAGTAAACAATAAGCTTACTTACACACCATGGTCAAAAATGATGAATTTACTTACACCATTGTTATTTAAAAATAGAGATGAAATATATTTATTTTTACGCTTTACACAATGGATTAAACATTATGCCAACTCCTAAATGTACAGGATGTTGTTATAACAGACGACAATTTTGTAATATTATTTCTGGGTTATGAATATTTGTTTTTATTGTTTTTTAGTCGAGAATGCTTTAACATAAAAATGAATAATGCAATGCATACAAAAAAAAAATGTATATATGTATATAGTTTTCGCGTCATGTACATATCACTGGCTAAATATTTAACTGCTTGTAAAACTTATTTTAATCCATTGATTGATTTTCAAGTTTCCAATGCAGATCCAAGCAAAGCTCAGTTAATATGTAAGTTATTAAATAAACAATTTTTGTATTGTACATATGCAATTAATTCTGAAAATGACTCCAAAGATAAATTAATAGAAAGTTTTAAAATCATCAATTGTTCTAGAGAAACAGAGGCAAACAGTGTTCGTGTTAGTAACTAAACTTGTATAAACTTGTATTTTGGGTTTAATGAAGAGAAAATAAAAAATAATTCGATTATTTACCATGATGAATAGGTAATTGAAATTTCGTGGTGAAATAAATTTGTTCGCGATATTTACATGGGGCGTGATTTCAAATATTTCATGTAACTAAAATACATTTCTAAAATTAAAAAATAGAGTAACACAATTGTAATTTTCATATTAATTGCGCGCTATTGTTACATTTTTAAACGTTTGCGAAACTAATTGATCTGCAAGTTCGGAATGAATTTGAGTAAAGTTCGGTCGCCAACTCTACAACAATCAATAGTTTAATTTGGTTGGTGTTTAAAATCGTCGTATTATAAATATTACTACAAAACAAAAATATTAAATCATTTTCTGTTTTTATTAGAGGTGCACATTGCATACTGCACAAAGACCGCAAAACCATTAAGATTATAACTGTTTACAACATTTCGCTGTAGTGAAGATATCAAATTACTGATCCCACTCTTGTTATAGTAGTAAAGCAATGTGAGTCCCATACCACATTGGACAGGGTGTTGGGAATTGTGAAGGCCACATGTAATGAGCCTAACGGCACTGATGAGACAGGGTGACCATTTAATATGCATCTGTATAACGAAACCAAGGATGCTGTCTAAAAAATGATCGTAGTACTGACGGCTACAAATGCTGTAAAAAGGATAGAATTCTTACAATATCTTCATATGTAACCAACTTGTAAGTTGCCCAAATTCTACGAAACGTTATTAACATAAAATAAAAATATTTACTCCAAGATAACTAGTTTCAGTACACGATAAAAACTTAGTAATCTGATAGAATTGAGAACCAACATTCCGTTTCGAATAACATACATCTGCAAATTCAATGAGAAAAAGAGTAGCTGAAACGTTTTTAACATCTGTGCTTATACGTTAATTATTTTAATTGTGTAACCTCATTTTCGGAAACGGTTGGTATCGGCACATCGTCAATTCGCAAAGCGGATGGTAAGCCGAAGTGATGTAGTACAACCGCTTTCATAGTACAATTTGTTTCTTCATGGCTAATAAAATGATATACATAAAATCACTATCACCGTATCGCGATTATTCTTCTACGTCTTAAAATAAATATGAACGTGCTTAGTATTAATTTATAATATATACTATATATATATTTGTTTATTTATTTATGTATATACAAAATCAAATAGGTAAAAAATAAAATATCATTTTGTATTGCAAATATTGTTCAAAGGATTATATATAATATTAAAAAAACAAAATCATCGAAAGCGAGAAATTTTTTAAGCGCTTATATTTCTTAAGAGGATAATATTATTAGAGTTAAATCGTGAATAGCAAAATAAAAATAAAAAAGGAAAGTTAATGAGAATTCTTTAATTACTCAAGATAAAAATGAACGATAATCGACGTCATGGAACAGCTTTGTTTCGAAAAAGTAAGAAATTCAGAAAAATAGACACACACACACACAATGAACCGGTAAAAAAATAAGTATCAACCTGGAAATACAATATCTTTAATACGGCATTATAATTAAACTAAAACTGAATTGGAGAAATTTTGCTTTGCTACTGTTAGAAACAATGTTTATGGGAAATGGAATAATTCTAGCTCCTTACAATTCCAAAATTAGTTTTCGAAGTAATAATTTTAATTATTAAGACATCACGGTTTAGAGGAATGTGCATATATATATATATATATATATATATATATATATATATATATATATATATATATATATATATATATATATATATATATAAATTGAGAAGTTATAATAATAAGACTACCATTGTTCATGATACCATAACATTTCACAAAAATCGATGTCTTAAATGTCAATACCTGTTCAAAAGTCTAGAGAAACGTTATATGTAATTTCGCGAAAGAGATGCTCAGGGAATGGAATACGCTTTCAGTTTTTGCGACACAGTTCCAAACCCCTGCTCCAATTTAAACAGATTTTTATGCAGAGTACATCAAGGATAACAGAATACAAATATGTAGATCATGTCTGTTTATAATCTCGAAAACAAATGATTAAATTTGCCACCAAGCGAAAGCTGGGCCGAAAAACAAAAAAAAAAAATATTACAAAATAATTTTACTCTTTTTACTTTTAACCTGATATAAATGGAAACGGGAGAAACCACGATATTCTTCCTACTGTTTTTTGACACATTTAATAAAGCCATAAACGAACTGTAAAAGTAACTTTTTTTCTTCGAATAATCGTTTCCTACATGTATAATAAATTGACAGAAAGTCAGACTGACATAATAATTCACAATAAAACAACAAAAATAGTGCAAAAATGTGTACACTTGACACGAACGATAGATATGAAGAATATTTTGAAACAGAAATATGTAGAAAAGTGGAACGACCGTTGAATGTACTTGTAGAAAAGGAAATATCCATAAATCTAGAATGAAAAATAATAATTCAATGTGCATATTCCCGGTAACGACTTCCGCTAGTAAAACTTGCGTGCCATCAAAACAATTAAAGAATTAAGTACAACAAAAGCAAAATGTTTACTCGTCCTTGCACGTAAATTAAGAGATGGGTAGAGGCAATAATGTAAACACAGAGAGCAACTAAGACGAGAAATGTAATGGAAATAATACAATAAAATATTCATAGCCAGGACATTTAGCAAGAAATGAAGAAGATAGATGGATTAATTGAATAGTAGTATGGCAACCGGAAGGGAAACGACCGATAAGGCGCTCCCTTTAAAAGGTTTAGAGGGGAACTATAATTTTTTAACATAATATTAGCAGCAGGAAGATTAAGATCGAGCGATAAGAAAATCAGATAAGGAGTCCTTCGTTCAAAAGTGAACTGAAAAATAAAAGAAAAGAAAGGAAAGACCATATTATTCAATATTATGAGGCCGTAGCGATTATGCGTCCGTCAGCATTAATTACTTAATCCCAACAAATAACACGTGTTTCACCTCTGATCAGCTCGTTTCTTACAAAAAAAAAAAAAAAAAAACAATATTACATTCCTTTAACTCATTCCCGGTACTTTTAAATAGAATACATCTGTTTCCGTTCACTATCCAATCATACAATTTCACTCCATTTTGATGAACACGTCAATCTTTTTTGAGTAATATAACTTTATCGGTAATACAGAATTGATTTCTTATGAATTCCAGGAAACTCTGGGATCGGAGGCAATAACTCAACAGATTTGCTAGCTTGTTTAGCTCCTTCTACCCGGAAATTTTGTAGCACTCTTGATCACAATCTCCCCTCAGCTGCTCAATCTAAATCATAGAGTAACTATTAGTCATATTCATCGTCAAATCCTGACTCCTGTTCCCTATTTGTTCAACTACATCATCGGTCTCATCCTTGGTTTCTCAAATTTCTATCTTTGCATCGTTCACCTATCTATCAATTGATTTTGCTTCCCCTATCGTTTTTCTGTTTTTCAGTTATATCTTCTTCATTTTGTCCTCTCCACCCTCTTACTTCGATTTTTTCATAAACGATGCTGATAACATGATTTTTGAATGTTCATCCGTCGCTGCCAAAAATTCCACTTTCTACTCTTTACTAACAGTCTTGCTTCAGGTCAATCAATTCGGCTCCGCCCATACAAATTTTTAATATAAAAATTTGTTATTCTCGATGTACCGAAAATTCATCATTATACACTATCAGTCAGAAATGATGCATCTCAACTGTGAAAAAAGTATTCTAGCTTGACCATCGCTCCAACCAATTGATCAATTGCAATATTTAATGGCTCAGATTATTCATTTTACATTCGGCGCAGCTTTACTGTATCCGCTTTTTTAAAAGATACTAAATTTGTGTGCAACAAGTGCACAACTGATTACAATTGGTTTAATGTTTTTATTATTCTCTATTATATTCAGGGTCCTGTTTAATATTAAAACTATTACGGCCGTAAAATGTCCAATCAAACCATTGTCCCTTACGAACCGAAATGCTTTCATTCTCTTCTGAACTCGAAAGGGCAGAGTTGAGATTAGGGTGGAATGTAGAAAATTTTATTAGAATATGCTCAAGACACGGCGGCTCTTGTGCATGGCAAAATGTGCCAGTAGATAGTTAAGGGATGGCTGCTCTCAAACAAGTAGTTTCTGAGACAGCTGCGTGTGACCGAGGAGCACGCAGTTGAGCATAGAATAACATAACCGTGGGGTATTCTGGAGTGAGGGAGAATAGCTCAACAGACTTCTTAGGTGAAGATATATTCTTGGCTCTACTGTTCCGTTTGTATAATATTGTATTAAATTTGATATTTGGGGCGCGTCCAGGGTGTTCTGTGGATTAGGGGCTATAATGGTTGAGTGAGCTAATGCGTTTGTCCTTTCATTCCTCAGGAGTCCAGCATGACTTGGAATCCACAGTACAATTAAAGTGTGGCACTTTGTTTGCAGCTCCAAGATGAGTTTGAAGATTTCATTTGATCAGTCCCTTCCTGGGATTCCATATCCCATCATCTTAGCTGCTAAAAAGTCCGTTATCAGTAGTTCGTCACAGAATGCCTTCATCGAGCCAGACTCATTTCCGGACTGGAGCATTTCACGTATCTAATATTGAACAGTAGTCGCTATGGTCATTACACCGTTTACTTCGAAAATATGTAGACAGCAGTTAACACATCCCTTTGACGGGAATTGCTTTTGCTCTGTCCATATAACAATGAGTGGCGTCGCTATCTTATTGTTTCACACGCAACCTGAGCCAGTTGATTTGTTATACCGCGAGACTTATACTTCTGCAGAACCGTTAGGTTAACTGATACTAGCTTAAATTGTCAAAAATGCAATAAATTTTACTTAGAATCAAAGGTATTTAAAATATAAGGAACAAAAAGTTTATTTCAACAAAAATAGTAAACTGCAAGTAAACGTATACCAGTTAAAATCTAACTGGCATTCCTTGTAATTACAGTAAATATTTATTACAACTATAGGAATAGGTTATTAAAACTGTAAGAAATAAATTAAACAACAAACTTAATTTAAAAAAAATAACTACGAATTAAAACAGGTAAACGCGAATCTCACACTTCAGCGTGTAGTTTTTGTAAACTGTAATAATAAAAACATTAAACCAATTGTAAGCAGTTGTACTTGCTGCGCACAAATAATCTGAGCCACCGAACACTGCAATTGATCGAATGCAGGAGACTAGCGCATTATCTTTTATGATGATTTGTTTTGCTTAATAGTGTATAATTTAAAATTATTAGTACAAAGAGGGGTCTCAAAATGTAAGAAATAATTTGAGTTATTCAACATCGCAATCAGTCAATTAGGTGGAGTAGTGATCAAACTAAGAATAGATATAAATGAATATAAAATAAATAAATTTCTTCATAACAAAAATATAAATATGCATAAAATAATTTACTTTAAGTTAAAATGTTTTGGAAACAGCCCATCAATATACTTCTTCCATGGTTGGAATACAACATTTCTGATTGATGGTGTATAACAGTACATTTTAGGTATACATTATAAATAACTGATTTATACATTAAAAGTTTGTTGGGCTAGGCCAGCTTGACTGATCCGCTACTCATTATAGCACATCTTTCATTCTATCCTTTCCCTCCTTTTCTTGTTTTACCAATTCTTGCATTCTTCCTAACTCCGATCTTTGATCACATAACATCTAATTATACTTTCTTTTCCTTAGTTCTTGAGGCTTAAAAAAAAAAAAAAAACAAAAAAAAAACAAACAATAAATTAATAAACGAATTAAAAATTGAAATAAATGAGGAAGCGGCAAAAATGATGATAAAGAGACATCTTAAACGGACAAAGATATGAATATGAGAAGCTAGAGTAATTAAAGTAACAAAAAAAGTATCTACTGGAGAGAAATGATATGATTAATTCTAAGAAAAAGCTTCGAATAAGGTGTTTTATCAAATAAGTTATTCAATTTTACTGCTTGATCAGACAAACACACTTAAATCGTTAGGAGCATTATGTTGGCACTAGCACAGCCGTGCAAACATTACAAACATGACCTTCTTCCATATCCGTGCTGACTATGGCATTATGAACTGTGCTGACATTTAAGAGCGTCGCATTATCGTCGTTGTGGGTCTCGAATTACAAATGCAATCTCTCGTGTAAGTAAATTTTTGTATTTCCGCGTGTATTTTGGTCACGTTCACATCGTTTTGTTAGTATTTGAACAACCGCGAAGTAATTTCGTTGTGGATATCACAAATAAAAACAGGTGAGATACCATCTTTATACATTGAAGGATAAACCTGTCTGTAGCAATGTTTTTGGTTTTAGGAACAATTCAGTGCTGGTTTCATGTATTTCTAAAAAAAAGAACAAAATCACACTACTGTTATCTGTAACACACGGAAAAGGCGATGAAGATACTAAGGAAGCATTGGAACCTAACATTTTAACATCTTACAGTGTGTTACTAAAGTGGTGCGTGGGTGTGTAAATGATGAACTTAAATTTTCTTTTTTTTAAAAACCGTTTCTAGTATTAACGGTTGCTTCATTCTAAATAGTATAAAACTAAATAGTAGAAGACAGTTTTTAAAATAGTTATATCTTTGATCTTTGTAAAGAATACTTAAGTTCATAGATATTACCTCACAATGGTCAAAATGTTAGATTCCAATGGTTCCTTAGAATCTTCATCGCTTTTTCCGTGTGTTACAGGTAACAGTAGTGTGTGATTTTGTTCCTTTTTTAGGAATACTTCATGTAATCAGCACTGAATTGTTCCTAAAATCAAAAGCACTGCTACAGACAGGTTTATCCTTCAATGTACAAAGATGGTATCTCACGTTTTCTTATTTGTGATGTTCCCGCCAAAATTACTTTGTGGTTGTTCAAATACTAACAAAACGATGTGAACATGACAAAAATACAAAAAATTACTTACATGAAAGATTGCACGCTGAATAAAGTACCACACACTTGTAATTCGAGACCCATAACGACAATAATGCGACACTACTTCGAATTGTGAAACTATTAAAAATTAATCGGAGCTGAAAGAAATAGTTCAAAAAGAATATTTCTGATCATTCCAGCGGATATTATTATTGCAACAGAAAAAAAAATTGAAACATAAAAGTTAGTTTATATGCACTGAGAAAAATTCATTTGCAAAGGAACCTACAGTTTCCGTACGTATGTTGTGGTAAACTATGTTCAAGTGACGAAAAAAGCGAATAAAATATGAAGATATTTTATCATTTAATCTGTAAATAACATAGTTTTTATAAACCTATTTATATTTATCTAGATAAGTTTGTTATTAGATAAGATAAATATTGTTTCGCAAATACATAAAGATATAAGAAATATAATAAAAAAAAGAAAAATGTTAACCGATTTCTATCTCTATAACGTAGTAGGAAATTAATATCCATATTATGCATTGCGGTCTTTGTTGAAAAATAGTTATATATAAACACAAACAATCAACTTAAAATTAATGAAATTACTGTAAAATTAAAAATCCTCGATATCGAATTTTATACTACATAATTGAAATATTAAAACATTTGACGGCTGTTGAAGTAATTAATTAAAATTAAAAATTAGAAATTGACTAAAAATTACTAGTTTCACCATCATCCATCATGCAGCTTCGGCTTTTAAGTTATTGCTTTATTACTCAAACAACAACAGCCAGACGTTTTGCTATTTCAATTGTTTATTGAGCCTATGTGTTTTTTTTAAATGTACGAGTTTTTTAATTTTACAAAAATATTTCGTTGATTTTATGTACAACCATCTCTTCAGGTGTTTTATATTTATACTAAGAACTTACATAAAGAGAAATAAAATAAAAAGACACTCTAAAACGGTAAAAGTTTTAAAAAACCGCGTTTAGAAGCGAAAACAGAAAAATCAAAAGATGAATTTCAAAAAAATTTGAAAATGTCATGTACATTCGCAGAAGATAGATGAAAACGAGCGTAGATAAAACATAATATATTCGCAAAAAACAGCTCTGAAAGATATAGCGGAGGATAAAATCAACGAAAAATTGTGAATAATACGTTGTAAAATGAAAGTTCAAAACGGAAAAGTTCGCTTCAGTTACATTAATGACCTGTCAAATGCGGGAACACCTTGATTACGGATAGTTTAGACACTTTGTAGTTTGAACATATAATCGAACCTATTGTGACTAAAATCGGTAATAATAATAAACCAGTTTACAGAACTTCCCCGTATGTACGTACAGCATTACATATAGGATAAAAACTAACTGAAACAGATGACGCTTAAATATTAATTTTAAAAAAGACAAAAAAAAAAAAAAAATCTAAAACTTATTTTAAATGTAGAGTCCACAGTATCGATTAAAAATTACCTCAGGTATGCGGAATGATACAAATTAGCAAAAAATTCAAAAACAAAGATAAAAATACGTTTTTTTATTAATATTTCAACAAATAAACTGCTCGGCGAACGGATTTCGAAGGTAGCAGTGGAGTTATATTGACTTGTAAAGATTAATAATATTAATGTATAAATATAATTTTTTGAAATAGACTTGTTCAGTGTTGGTTAGAACATTTCGATTTAGAAAACTGTCCAAACAGGTGTGTAGTATCAAGAGTACAAAAAAAAAAAAAAAAAAGGGTGATTGAAATTATTTTATCAATTTTAAGTTTTCAAACTTACCCGGCGCAAAATGTAATATTTACCCAAAATAAAAACCAAACACTACGAATAAATCCGAATTTGCAATATTTTCGGTTCATAATTGCACAGAACGGGCGATATTTTATAAATAGCAACCATTGGGGTATAAACTCGTCAATGGCCCTACAGCCGGTTGCGTAAAGCAAAACATTAAACGGTTATTCGAGTAATATAACAAAAACTTTTTCAGTAATTAAGCCAATTTATCATCTGCCCGAAACTGATATCGATGAATTTATTTTCTTATCATTCCGATAATGAAAAACAATAAATGATAAGCGGGTCCATTGTCCTCCGATCATAAACTATTATATGTATATATATTTTTTTTTTTTTTTTTTTTTTTTTTTTTTCGGCAGCGAGTTATGAAGTTGTTGGCTCTTTTTGTCTGGACAATTAATAACGATATACCTCCGTCGGAAAAATTAGAAAATTTCCCCTGATACTTAACTTATCGATACTACGTCTTTGAATACAGGCCGAACGGTAAAGAATTTCCTGTTCGTCTAGACATATATTGCATAAGCATTTTCATTAAATTGCTATATAATAAAAATATTCGCTTCCATTTACGTTTACTTAGCGATACTACAGTTGATGAAGAAAAGTTTATCATTACTGTAAAATTAAAATTACATTCGTAACTCCTTATACTTTACTTTTTATAATATGATGAATTTAATCGCGAAACAAAACTAATAGATCTGTCACCAGTACCATATTCTTAATTGCTGTTTTCGGTGACGTATTAATTACCTTTAGTAATGTTAATTTTTTCACACAATCCTTTACGTAATGTTTTCTTTTAAAATCCCCGTCCACCTTTCATTATCAGTCTCTTCCAATGCGGAAGTGTAATTATTTCGCTTCAAGACAATCTCTATCGAGGTTTAGCTTGCCACAAAACTTACAAACTTAATACTTTTTTGTCAAAGTTTTATCTTCTTCTTAAGTCTACATTCCTTTTTTTATGTTTTTTTGTTTTTGCCGACAACGTTTCCATCTACTTCTCTGAATTATCTCGTTAGTTAATCCCAACTCCTCGATGTTATTTGAAAATGTTCCTTTTTAATATTCGTCTTTTTATATTTTGTCATAAGTTCTTACGCGGGTTTTCTGTCCCCCTCATCTCTATTAATCATTTCTTGAGCAATCTTACCTATCAAGTTATTCTTGTAAACAATTTTTATTATTTAGTTGTCTTATCCCTCCGCTTAAGCAATCGCATTAATCTATACCTATCCTCTCACAAAAAAAGTATTCAACTTATCAAAATTCTCTTACACTAACATTGAGGTGACGATCCCTGTATCCTGTACGTGATTTAAAAACCATTTGTCTGTCGTTTAATTTGTTGTTTTACTTATAGTAATTCCTCCAAGTCATTCTCTCTTTTCAAAGCTACATCACGTACAGAATAGTTAGTTTCGTCGTTGTCTTTCTAATATCTACCTCGAATCCCCTAACATCCTTATTGAATCCCACCCCCTCCTATTCTACCTGGGTTATTTACGATCGAATATTTGCCTATTTCTTCTTCTTACATTTGTTTCTCCTTACTCCTCCATCCCTTGTAAATACATCCTTTCATCTAATAAAACTTTAATTCTTTCTTTCTTACATCTCTTTCTTTAGTTTTTCGAGTTTAAACGTTTTTCTTTTTTTATAATTCATTCTAAATCTGTACTCCAAGGTGTCGCCAGATTTGAATTTTCCAATGCATTAAATTCCCCTTCATCTACTCTTACCATTTATGGTCACAACTCTAATAGGTCAAATGAAGTTGGTTTCACTTTTTTCTGTCTTGCTTTGAATTAAATTCTGGGTTTTTAAACTTTCCTCCTTCTGCTCAATTTTTCATTCAAAATCTATTGCCGCCGTTTTCTTCGTTCCTCTTGTCCTTTCCTGTTCTCTTTTACCACTACGTAATACTTCCTATATACTCTCATCTATGTCCTTTTCCTCCTTTACTCGGTCACAATAAAAATTAGTGGATTTATTAGCCTTTTCTTCAGTTTCTAATTGCAGATTCTTAGGTACGTTTTCAACCCACAGTATTATTTTTCTCTCCTCAGTTGCTCTCTCTAAATTGTGACCCGACTTTTATTTTTTTAGATTTTTCAATTCTGACTCCATACTTAATCTCTCTATTTAACCATCTCTTCTTCTTCTTCTTCTTCTTCATTTACGTGCCATGAACTGAAACAAAAGCCAGAGGCACGGAAAGTTAGGATTCTATAGTTGTGAAAGACGGTTAGCGGAGTTGAGATAAGAGAATAATTTTTTTTATATTTACTTCATTGTTACTCTTAGGGAGTTCTTTCAAGGTAGACAGAAGGAAAAACATGGTGCGAGTGTGATTATATTTGTTACAGTCTAATAGACTGTGTTAGACGGAGTGAACTGAGGAACTGGTTTCACATAGAGGTGGTAAGGATTTGTTCAGAAGGAATTGGTGAGTAATCCGTGTATGGCCAATGCGCAGTCGACACAGTGCTACTTCCTCCTTTCTGCTTGGCCGGAACGACGATTGACACAAGTTAGTGTCCTCTTTGATGGAACGAAGTTTATTGGATGTTGGAATATTAAGCCATGATTGGAACCATTCCTTTGATAGGTTGCTAGTTATTTCGTGAACAATGCCGATGGGACAGGTATTCGGTTGTTCGCTATACAGGAAAGCATGACGTTGCTTCTTTCGCGGCACGGTCTGCTGATTCGTTCTGTGGAATACCTCTGTGTCCTGGTATCCAAGCAAATATGATCTTGATATCCACATTAGCTATCGTAGATAGTATTTCTTTAGCTATCGGGTGCTGCGACTTATCGTGGGCCTTTAGCAGACATGTTAAAGAATTTAAAGAGTCAGTGCAGATGAGGCAGTTTTGTTTGGACTGTACGCAGATTTCAACTGCCAGTTTAATTGCGAATAATTCGGCAGAGAGCATGGTGGAGTAAAGATGTGGAAGAACGTAACGGATAGTACCTATCTGTTCAGAAATTACGGCACATTCTACGAGAGAGTTTGATTTGGCACCGTCGCTAAACAGAATTAACGAGGACGGAGATTTCAGGAGAAGTCGCGTTCAGAATAGTACTAGTAGGGGGGAATGTTTGTTCCATCTCTCTTTCCTCATTTTTATAGTTTTCCAACTACTCCTTCTTTTCAAACGGTTTTCCTTCATACCAACTATTTGTCACCTCAGTTTTAATTCTAGTCACCTTTTCCTGCATAATTTATTCGTTGATGACCGGTTCAAATTTAAAAGGATTCGACAGTAAATTGAACGAATTACGCGGAAACTGCCAAAATTATCTGTTTGATTACCACAAAAAAGTGAATAAAACCGTCAAAAAGTTTAGAAAATTAAGAGAAAATGGGAAATTATTAAGAATTCACCGTGCAAATTAAACTGACGCATATTAAAAAGTATGAGAGGAAAAATTGGTTAATTCAACAACATAATCCGGTTAGCGTATGAAGTTCACAAGATCTGAATTTTTTTTTAAAAAAGCAACGAAGATAACTTAGCTATCGTACATGATTGTCCTGTGCAGAATTTTACATTCTTGTTGTGTGATATATTCTGGACAAAACTTGTAAGCCCATGCATGCGTGGATTTACCAGTACGAAGCAGATTGTTGACATAACGACAAGTGAGAAAATACGTATCAGCCAAGCACAAAGAGAAAACTGAACGCGAAGATGTTTTAAGGAATTTAATATTTACCAAACGCAAGTTTAGTCTCGAAAATGGGTCAGAGACCCAAAAACCCTCTAGTATGTATACTTGGTTCAGTTACAGTATGTGGCTGAAAAACACGAAATTAACCTCAAAAAGACCCGTTGGCGGCCTAAAACAACGCAGATACTCATTATTTGACGTATTTTAGGACTTAATTTTGTACTAAAAGCAATTTTTTACCCCAAAAATTAGTTCAGTGACCGAAAAAACGCTCTATTATACGTACTTAGTTCATTAGTCACAATATGTGCTCGAAAACACTAAATTAACATCAAAAAGACGAGTTTAACGGCCTGAAGAAATCCAGATATTTATTTTTTGACGTATTTCACACGATTTTTTGTATTTAGCTATGATACTAACCTCAAAAATCTTTTGTTAGCCCGAAATAAATATTTACATAAAACTACCCATCCTCTACCTCAGTTTGCACAATGTATGTATCATCATTATATCCTCAACCATTCGGTTGATGGACAACCTATTCGCACATTTTTAGATGTACAGATATAGGTTGTATACTAAGCAATTATTATATGTATGCAACGCAGGTGTACACACGCAAGACTACATTCGGAACTGATAGTAGCCGCTTGTTATCGCGCTACCAGTGCAGTCCCGTGTGAGTCTGCTGTGTCGTGACCTAGCGCGCACATGATGTTGAACGTGGTGGTTTGCCATTGCCTTCCACGTGATTATCAGCGATTATTTATTTATTTAATTCTTGTAATAAGTTCGGTCGTCGCTCGAGATCGAACCCGTAACCTAACCTTAATATCATATTTAGCGGGGGGAAAACTTGTAAGAGTGGTATTATGCGATTTGTGAGAACAAGCAATTTTTATTTTTGAATTGGAAAAATTATTCCGTATTTAGAATACATTAGCAAAGGGCCATGGGTAGATAAGAATGGTAAATTTACCCTGGAGAGCTATCAGTGGTTACCACATTAAAGAACACGTGATAGAAGTCTCAGATCCCTCATACTTCTAGTTTTTGAGAAACTCGCTTTCTGCTGAAATGCAGTTAACTTTATTTTCTCAACCGCAAGTTAACCAACTTTTTTGATTTTTCAGTATACACACGGAAGGGGGATCTTAGAAAAAATTAACAACCTCCTTTCATCGTATTTTTTACAATCCAAATGACACTTTTTTTGCATTGTTCATGCTTTTTACTAATGAAAATACAAATCACAAAAATAAAATTGCCATTTTTAGATGTAATTTAGACCCCTAAATAACATATATTTTGGTCAAAAAAAATTTCGGGTGAGTCATGGTCAAAATTGGAAAAAAAAAGTAGGGTAAGTGAAAATTTGATTGAAAATAAAGCTATTTATAATACAATATTTATATTTTACCTATACGAGGTGTAGCTATTAAATAACGAGACCGACGCTGTAAAACATTTTATTTTAATTACAACACATATTTACTTACTATCGCCTTCAATATACACCCCTCCTGTATTCCTACAACGCTCCATGCGAATCGTCCGTTGTTCGAAACAGTGCTGGAAGTCTTCTTCAGTCAGCTCCTTCAGACGCGTGCCGTTATCTGTCTCACGGCTTCAACCGACTCAAATCTTGTTCCTTTTAATGCAGATTTCACCTTAGGAAACAGATAGAAGTCATACGGCGTAAGATCTGGCGAATAAGGCGAATGGTCTAACACTGGATGCTGCACTCGTCCAGAAACCTCTTGACAGACGATGCAGAATGATCTGGCGCATTGTCTCGGTGGAGAACCCATGACTTATCCTTCCACAATTCGGGTTGTTTTTTCCTCATTC
Source organism: Icerya purchasi (assembly GCA_039619475.1). Lineage (NCBI taxonomy): Eukaryota > Metazoa > Arthropoda > Insecta > Hemiptera > Monophlebidae > Icerya > Icerya purchasi. Next base: position 265,107,924 of record CM077115.1, on the reverse strand, counting down.
TTTCACGGAGTTCAGCAAAAACCTGAACGTAGTAATATTTATTAATAGTTTGACCTTCAGGAACCCAGTGAAGGTACACAATCCCATGAATATCGAAAAGAACAGTCATCATTGCGTTGAATTTTGATTTGTTCATTCGAGCGTTTTTATCTCTCGGTGAAGATGGGTTCTTCCAGTGCATGGATTGGCACTTCATTTCAGGAGCATAAGTAAAAAACCACAATTCATCACATATTATTATCCTTTCCAATAAGTTTGGATAATTTTCGATGGCATTCAAAGTGTCAGTACAAACATTTTTGCGAGCTTCTTGTTGTTCAAACGTGAGAATTTTAGGCACCATTTTGACACACACTTTTTGCATGTTAAAACTATTACTTAAAATTTGCATCAATTCTTACGGTTTCATCAATCGGGCGAATACTTAAACGGACGTTAAAGATCGAATCAGATTACCGATTTTTTCGATATTGTCATCCGTTTTTAACGTGGAAGGGTGACCTGGGCGTGAATCATTCTTGAAAACGTTCAACCTTTCAAAAACACGTGCACGCCATAAACATTCATTGCCATACACTTCTTTCAATAAATTACAAGTTTCAGTAGCAGCTTTTCCAAGTTCCATGTGAAATTTCACCATAATTCGTTGCTCCCATTGTTACACTTAACATTTTTCCGGCGAAACAAAAAAACAACTCTAATGCGAACGAAGGCTACGGCTATGCTGATTTGTTTACAGAAGCCTGAGACACTGCATTCGAAAGACAAGGCTTCACGATAAATAGCTGTCAGTCACTGGCGTTTAACGCATGCGCGTTTATTCTATAACAGTTTCAGTCTCGTTATTTAATAGCCGCACCTTGTATGCTGCTTATTTACAAGACCATGGACAAGGAGCACCAGCTCCCCTGAACCATGGAAAGGAATTTATTTATTTCAATACCTCGTGTAAAAATAAAATCGAAAACATCAATCCTCGTCGCTGTCTTCTTTCAGTCTCATCGGTGTTAAATAGTCAGTTAAGAATTTCAGTCGGTCTCGCAATTTTGGACCGGTAACATATGCTAAGTAATAAATTATGGCTACCGCGGGAGAAGAAGTCGCTACATCCTCATCCGACAAACTTGAAAGTACTTTTTGTCTTTCTTAAAAATTTATTACAGATACAGGGTACTTTGTCTCATTTCGTCTGGAACTCATGATTGAAAATAAAAATTACACGAACCAAGGAAAAAACCTGAAATCCCGGTTTTTTGGGATGGCTAAGAAATAAAATTCTCTTTTTTTCTTCAGGGGCTTTCTTAATTGATAAAATCTATCAGGATGCGAAAGAAATAATAAAAAAAACACGCGATCAAATTTTTTTGCATCCCAGAGGACTTCTCTCGGAGGATTAATGTACAGACAAAATATTTCGTTATCTGTCTCGAAACAACAATAAAAATAATAAGGGCTAAATATTGGATCACGTAATCCGCGAAGTAATGAGAAAAAAATATAATACTATGTAAAACGTATATTCTTTTCTCTGGACATTTTTGTAATCAAGAGAATATACAACGCAAAGAGAAATTCTTCGCTACACGACCTGTGCGCATCGGCCTTTACAACCGGCTGTACGAACTGAGCGAAGATTTGTAAAAATCCCGCTAAAATTAGGCAATGGAGCGTGTGCTAGAACATTACATCGATCCTAATTAATTAATTGTTGTAATTGTCGTTCCATTGTGAAGTTGATTACACGAATGATTACCACGGCGTTTTTCAAGGCAAAAATGTTTTGGTTTGGTTGCGAAAAATTTATCTTTGTATATTCCCTTAATTACGAAAATGTCCAGAGAAAAGGATATACGTTTTTACGCAGTATTTTTTTCTCATTATTTCGTGCATTACGTGATTTAAGATTTCACCCGTATTGTAGCGAATAACAAAACATCTTGTCTGTACGGTACTTCCCAAAGACAAGTCCTCTGAGGTGCGAACAAACTTGATCTCGTGTTTTTTTTTTTTTTTTATTATTCTATTCTCGTCCGGGTAGATTTTATTAAATAAGAAAGCCCCTGAAGGAAAAGACAATTTGATTTCTTAGTCATCCCAAGCCCCACTGGAGTAGGCTGTGATAACTAGAGCTAATTCTCTAGTAAGTAGTCACTCAATTGCCTATGATGCTAGTCCCACCGGCAGCTGAAACTAAACCATAGCCATGAGGTCTCTCTGCACGTCCGTGTCGTATGGGGTAGTAACTTCTATACGGTGGGCTCAGTACTGTTTAGAGAGCTAGATAGCTCCTATTCCAGTAGTGAAACAGTGTGGGCTTGGATGTTGGAGGCAAGTCGACATTAAATGCCGTTAAGCATTAACTGCGAAAGAACTTGCAGACCACTGCTTGTTCACTGCTACAATACCCCTAGCAGGTATGCAATCAGATACTGAACAAGTTAACGAGTATCCAGCGCCATAAAAGTAAGCCTTCAAACCTCCTGAAGGCAATGGGAAACCACTGGAGTATTCTCACATTTTTTCATCATGGCTAAGAATCCGAAAACAACGGCCGTTAGTCCGGGTCACTCCTTAAGTGGGGCGACGGTGCTACGAATTGGGAGGCTAACTACTAATGGATGAATTTCAACAATAAAAGTAGTGAACAAAAAGAACCGCATTGCTACATGAAACGTTCGTAGCAGCTTCTTCATGCCTGGGCAATTACAGAATATTAATGCAGAACGCAAGCGTCTCAAATTGGATATTCTCGGTTGGAGTGAAGTGAGATGGCCTGGTAACGGATGTACAAAATTAGAAAGCGCCGATTTCTACTACTCGGGTACTATTGATAGTTCCCACAAAACCGGTGTAGGCATCTTAATTGATAAAAGTGTACGAAAGTCTGTCTTAGAATTTATGCCACTATCTGAAAGGGCAATGATGGTCAGATTAAACACGAACTACAGAACTCTAAACATAATTCAAATCTATGCTCCCACTGTCGATAAAAAGGAGGAAAAAATTGAAGAATTCTATAAACAGACTTCAACATTAATGAAGTAAAAATAGTAGAAGGCGATTGGAATGCAAACATCGGATCTGGTGCCCGTGAACAGATAGCTGCAAAACTTGGACTTAGCAATAGGAACGAGTGCGGGGATCGTTTAGTCCGATTCTGTGAAGAGTACCATATGTTAATCGCAAACACATGCTTTTAGTTACCACCCTCTACACCTGGGTCTCGCCATCCGGAGAACACCGTAATCAAATTGACTATATTCTCATCAAGAACCAGTTCAGAAAAGATCTCAAGTCGGCATGTACCTACCCAGGGGCTGATATTAATTCTGATCATGTTGCAGTGGTGTTAGAATTGATTTCTGCAAAGTGGTGGTCAGGCCATTACCTACACGTCGCATTGATGTATGTAAGCTTAAAGACCCCGCAGCGAGAAATAAAGTGTCTGAAGAAATCTGCAGGATGAAGAAGACAACGTTACAGCTTGGTCAAAATGGAAAGAATCCCAACAGACTATTTAAGAAGAAGTAATTGGGTACATAGGGAAGAACAAAAACAAGCAATGGGTGACGGATGAGATTCTCTTATTAATGGAAGAGAGAAGGAAAGCAAAAGGTGACCCAGCTAAATACTGAGCTATAAATAAAAGTATTCGCCAGAAAATATGCGAAGCTAAATATGCCTGGCTAACTGAGAAGTGTCAAGAAATTGTAGAGATATAAGTTAAGCATGATAGAATATTTTACGTACGAATTTGGTTAATCCATAGATCCCCTACTGCATATTAAATTAAGTCTGATGAAGCAGTAGTTCATCAAAGCATTGCCGAGAGCTGAGTCCGGGTCTGGATATGTTTGTGAAAAATTACCTCATTTATCCGAAGCGAAATTAAAAGAAGCCATCTTTGTTGGTTCGGATATAAGAAGACTTATGCAGTATGAAAAGTTCGAAACTGTGATGACGACAGTTGAAAAATAAGCACGGCTTCCATTTAGGAACGTCGTTTCAAAATTTCAAGAGGGGCCCCGGTTATAAATATGCCTTCCAGAACGTGTTGACAATGTTCCATGAGCTTGGTTACAATATGAGCCTTAAAGTTTTAAATTCCCACTTAGACTTTTTCCCACCAAACCTTCGATTAGTAGGCGAAGAACAAGGTGAGCGTTTCCATCAGCTTATTAACGAGATGGAAAAACGATATCAAGGACGTTGGAATGTTAAGATGCAGTGGGATTATTACTGCCGGTCGTTTCATCGAGAAACAGCAGAAAGGACACACAAGAGGAAAAGCTACACATGAACCTTTACCAAGAAAAGGATGAGAAAACATGGCCCATAGATTCCGAATTGTAAATTTAGTCTTTCACAGTGTTCATTAAAACTTTTTTGTTACAGTATTTTAGTATTTTGTGTGATTTATATTCAACCGTCTTATTTTATTACGTAATATTTAACGTTATGTATATGCTAACTTCAAACACAAATTGCGAAAAAGTGGTATGTGCTAGAAATAAACTGACTATATTTTTAGATTCAGCGACCCCAAAAAATACATGATCAGCTAAAGTTTTCAAAAAAGTCTTAAGAAAATGTAAATTGGTTGGTCCGTGTAATCACACAGCCCCCAATATTTGCCATTTTCCTGTTTCACATAAACAAACGCACTTGACAGCTACGAATCGTAGACCAATAAAAACATAATTATAAAAACTAATTTACAATGTATTGTAAAAATATGAATGCTAATATCGATAGCGAGCAATATGTTTTACCTTGTACAAAATTATTCGAATTAAATGATATCTATATATATGCACAGACTGAACTTTAGTCTAGCTAGTCGTTTAAAGCGTTCCCTCAATTCGCCATGCTTCATTCGTCGGAATAAAACCCAAAAATAATCTAAACAAGAGTTCACTACGAAAGTGTTAAGGGCTTAAAATTGTTTATCCTCCTCACTGATGGGAAGCTCCGTTCAAATTCATTCGGAAGAAAACAGGCGCGCGCTAACCCCAGGTACTATTAAGAAATCTATAATCGGCCGCTTCTGTCGATACACTAGCGAATACTAAATTAAGTGCTACATGAGGAAACTGTGCATGAAATTGTATCTTAGCTCGGTCGTAAGTTTAAGGAATGAGATGGATTTAATGAAATACATCGTAAGATTAAGCGTTACTTCTGTGTAAAACTGATGGTAGAACACTTTTTTAATACGGAATCAATTCAAACAAAAAAATATATTTCTTTGAAGGATATTTCAAATTGACTCGTATTCTGCTCTAAGCCCATTTTTCAATCCTCCAGTAGATGTCTGATTGTGTTGAAAAATTGAATAAGTAGAAAAAAAATTAATCGCGAGTACGAAGGGTTAATACATTTTGCAGGTTAATTCATTTTAACTGATGATGTCATCATATTGCATTAAATGAAAATTTTTACGAAAGTGTATATCAGTTACTGCAGCATTTTAATTTGCAGAAGCTTTTCGCAAGAAATAATATACTCATGCTAATATATTTTGTTGTGTAAAAAGCTGAAAAAAAAAAGGAAATGAATAGCGTTAACATAATTCCACTGCATTCCATCACCAATAAGTTTAATGAAGAAATGGCATAGCTAAAAAGACCTTCATATTCAATATACTTAGTTCTATATCTACTATTTTAAGTATTGCAAATAATCCACAAATGGTTCTACTTTAACCCGGCGTTGGTAGCATCATGAGATTTTGTCTCACACTAAACACTTGTATATCCATATATTGGGAACCACTGGCGTGTATGGGTCAGGAATAATGCCAGTACCTGTCGGCTAATCCTTCTGGAACATGCTATCAAACCAGTTCCAGTAACAGTACAGTGCGTGAAGTTGTAGACGTGTGTTTGTTGAGTTCGGAACGCAAATGTGAGATTTTCTCCCACTATGCTACCAACCGTGTAACTCAATTTTAGCTAATAGTGTGAGAATAATTCTGACGATGCTACCGTCCGTGTGGTAACTCTGTTCGGTGAGATCTTCTCTCATGATGCGCCGAAGTGAGGTGTAAATTATAAATTTTTTGTAGTGTAAAGAATTAACTTTTTGAAATTAATCTTAAGAATTTTTTTTTTTATTTTATTTTTTGTTTGTTGAGAAAATAAAACTTTCATAATGTAACTATGAGTAGTAAAAAAGTTTTAATAAAAAATGAAACATCATTGGTAGCATTATGAGAATTTACCTCATGTGAGATTTCTCTTCACATGAGATAAATTCTCACATACTACCAACCGTGTCACATTTTTTCATTCTACCAACGCCGGGTTAATAAGAAAGGGCGGGTGATTTCGAAAAAATCGTGCACTTAAAATTTCAGGAAAAATTTCTCGCTATTTTTGCAAACTACAGCCCATTAATACAGGAAGAACAATTAACACTGAAAATAAAACTAGGCTTTGTGCAAAAGAAAATACCTATCGTGTTTCACAATTATTAATTAAATTCGTTCCAGTCACCCGTAAAGATTGCATCAAAGAACTGTGTGGAGTTTCGTTCCAGCGTATTTGATATGTTATTAACTGTCCGTAACGAAAATAATCTTAACAAGTAAAAAGGTTTACATCCCGGAAAGCAGCCTTCCTTGAATCGAACTAAGTTCTTGCAGGATTTTTACGCTGAAATTTTTTTTTTAATTTTCTAAAAATCTATTAACGCGGGACATCTCAAGTGCGACTATATACTGTACGATCACTGCGCTCCGATAATTACTGTATGTAAATGTAATAAAAGAAAATAATACTCCGCATTTCAAATTTTCAAACCATAGAGAGAAGAAAGAAGCCGATTTTACAAATTTCATTCTTTAAATATTTCTTAGTTCTTGTTTACCGCTAAAAAATTTATATATAATATATATACATATATATATATATATATATATAAAACTCGGCCATTTTGGCCTCGCAAGAGGCTATGTCCCTTGACCCCTCTTGCTTACATTTCTGTTTCTTTCTCTTCTATACTTTGTATAAAATGATCAAAATTTACAACGTAATTCTTACTGGCATCAACACAAAAAGAAAAACAAAACATAATCACAAAAATCCTATCCTAACATTTAACTTTCGTTACATAAAATTAAGATATTATTTCATTACAAATTAGAAAAAAGATTACAAGTCTAACTGAAATATTAATTTAAATTTTATTAACAAAAGTGTACTTTTCAGTTGGAAAATTCATTTGTGATTTATCCTTTAGAAAAACAATTTGAACGCGGTAGGGTATGGATGATGGAAAAGAGAATGCCAAGCATGTTGGGACTGCAATTGTAGCGTAAGAAGTAAAATAATGAAGTCTCTACAATACATCAGAATGTTTATGCGCAGCTGAATACCGGAATCGAAACGGTAGAGAATAGATTGAACTTGAAGAAAAGGAAAAATTACAAGAAAAATTCTTGGCCCCAGTAATGTAGAAAAAATTTTTAGAATCAGATCGAAAAAGAATTTCATAAAACAATAAAAAAATAAAATAAATACGGAAAAGAAGATTAGTATATCGAAGAAAAGCAAACAATAACGAATAATAGCCGATTGACAGAAAGATCTTTCGACACTTTGATAAATCAAAAACTGGAAAAATAGACAAATAGGAGAAGAAAAAACATAGCAAAATGATGAAGAAATATTGGGTTACGAAAAATGAGATGTTATCTGTTTTCACGTGATTTATAGATCGCTAAATTCGAAGAAGCAAAAAGAAGAATAGATTGTCAAAATCCAAGAAGGAGAACGACCTTATGGAAGTGATGTATGTATTAAGGTGCTCGGCTACTAAATCAGAGGTGAGTTTTCACATATGTTCGAGACTTGCCTCATTCCGGATTCAAGTCGCTCCCAGGTATATACCTAATCTGAAATAATTGGGTACCATCAGAGAAATCTGGGAATTGATTTGCTATGGATTCCTAGTCATTCGGGCATCTTCGAAGCGGTGGACTCCTTGGCTCGGGTTGCTGCCTTTTCTCGCTTCTTCTCTAAAAAAAGTCCCACCGTCCACTCTCCTTCCGCTATGCAAAGGTTTTCATTTTAAATCTTTGTATCGAATGTATACGTTTCCTCTTTCTCTAACAATTGTTCTTTTTATCTGTCTGTTCAACCTAGTGTCTACCTGTTAACCTATGGTTCTTTTTGTTTCCTTCACTTCGCCGTTCTGTTGTTGTCTCCATTAATCATCTGCGCTCTTAAGCCATACTTTATTATCTTCCTTCCGTTTTCATTTTTCGATGGTTGCCTCTCCATATTGTCCTCTCCGCTCAAACGAAGAGCATGTTTGCGATGCGAACCATGTGTTTATTAAGTGTTTATTTTTTCTGCTGAGTGCTCTGCTTTCTATTCCATTTTATTGATACTCGGTCTTCCTACTCCATATTGCGCTTTTTATGTCCTATCTTTTCCCCCTCCACAGATTGTTCCTATTATATTGATTATTTCCTCCTAACAACATTTGATATTGTATCAAGATATAATTGACTCCCTATTCTAATTGTTCCTAGGTAAAGGTCTCCGGTTGACGAGCCCCCAAAAAAAAAAAAAAAAAACTGAGAAAGAAAAGTCAACCAATAGAAAGAAACTGCCCTTAATATTCTCTTCAGATTAATTAAGCTTAGTGCAATGTGAAAAGCTAAACTTCTCGGTTTTCGATGCCCCCGCCAAGGGTATGGGACTTAACTTTTATGTACTCGTATACATATATATATATATATATGTATTGCTGAAGTAAAATTTTTATTAAAAGAAAATTTTATTAAAAATATTATAAAAAACATGTACTACAGAAAATTATATTTTAAAATGTTAAAAAGAGCCGACCTGTTTCGGAATTACGTACTCCATAATGTCGGCTCTTTTTAACATTTTAAAATATAATTTTCTGTAGTACATGTTTTTTATAATATTTTTAATAAAATAATAACAGAAAATGGACTTTACTATTTACAACTTAAATAAAAACAAAATTTGTCAATATTAAATATGAAAATACTAAAATATAATCAGAGGAAGACCAAGATCAGCGCAGAAGCCGAAAATATTACCGCTAGGAAGTAGATTTCGTTATTTTCCAACCGTCACACAAGGCATTTTTCAAAAAATTATTTAGGCATGAATGTAATATACGAAAATAAAAAAAAATATTCAAGGGAAGTGAGAAAAAACTGAGATCGAAATAGAATGAAAAATATTGGGAAGAGTTATTGGCTAAAGTTTTCGAGTACAGAGGACGATTTTTTGTTTCCAGGGAAGAACAACTAGACCGTTGAGTACTTTCTAGACGATACAGTGCAGCATAGCATTTTTAAATCATTACCGCCAGACGGTTTATTTAAACCATGTAGTTGGTCACGCAGAAGACAGACACTTATTTAAATTTATTATATGTTTTTAAAAAATTACAAATTTTATTTGCTCAACAACAATTTTTATTTAAAACAAAAATTACACGTATATATCTCTTACATATTTTGAAAGAAACAAGACTTTTTACAGCGAAAAAAAATAAAATTTTAAAATATCTAAATGCTAAAAATATATAATACATTTTTAGATATTAAACATAAATCCTTATAAAAGTGTATTTTAAATCGTTATATCATAATTTACATAACACTAGAAGATGAAGGAGGAGAAAGCTATTTAAAGCGGCACACGTAATGAAAAGAATTTTGGTTTTCACTGAGAAATCACTGGCAGATCTAGGAGGTTGGTCAGTTCAAATTGGGAAGAAAGAAATATTTAGCGAGAAAAATGATGGTGTGAAATTGTTTCCTTTTTTTTTTTTTTTCCGTTAAATTTATAAACAGTATGAGCCCCGACGTTAGCCTGTATTTTTGCGCGCTCAGAAATTAGCGGGTGAACAATGGAAGGCATAAAAATGTTTAATCTTAGTTTCGCCGCTTTATCAACCATTGTAAACCACGCCTCCTTTTCTGAGAAATGATCAGTATTGTTGCTTTGCCTACACATCTAGACATACCATCAGCGCTAATAATATCACTATTCGCCCGGGGTCAGTGTTCAATTGTGGTTTAAATAAGTTTGGCGTAAGCGGCAGGTGTAGATTATGAGTCTGACGCATTATTTTTCAATTAGATTGTTCCAACTTTTTCCATAAAATTTCTCTAGATAAGCAATATTTTTTCTATTTTTTTGATGCACAGCGCCGAAATAAGAAGTCAGAATGTCATAATGTCAAAAAATCTTAATCAATATTTTTTTTTTATAATTTTACTCGAAAGAAGTTTTTATGTATTTTTATTTATTTCAAATATTGAATTATATCTCCCGTTTCTTCAAAGACGAAGTGTACCATTTTTGGGTTTCGTTTTTTGGTATTAATAAGTTAAAGTCACACCGTTAAACAAAAAATATGTTTATAATTTTATACTTTATTATAATTTTTAATTATAATAAATATATTTTGTGTTTAATAGTGCGATTTTAGCTTATTAACACTAAAGATAAAGAGTTGTTGCACAACTTTGATCTATGCATCGCGTAATGCTATTGATGTATAAACCCGTCGGTGAAAGGAACCCGAGAATTATTACTCGCTATAACGAAAAAACAAGCAGACATTATCGATTAGTGAAAACTATTATGTTGCCGGAAATTCACCAATGGCCATATTTTACGACTTGCTAAATAGCATATTCGCAATATTAGCGATTAGTTTTATGCATATGAAATCAATCGTTCGCTAGAAATAATTTAAAGTAGTGACTTTGTTGGGATTCGCGCCGTTTTGCCATTGCTAATATGCATTCGTTGAAAAATATCATTCCATTTTTCTTCAGCGTAAAGTCTGGTTTTAAGTAATTTTCCATTATCTGAATAAATAACGGGGAGTTCTTTTTTTTGGGTTCGCCAGTCGAGGGCATTACCCAACAGTAGGTTGTGTTAGTGAGAAAGAGGGAGAAACGAATTAGAATTGAATATTACTGGAAATAGAAGCAATAAAGGACGCTATAGTAGGAATGATTGCCGGGGATGGAAGAGAAAAAATAAACGAAGCACTGTATGGAGTAGGCAAATCGAGTTGCAGGAGTTGTCGATAGAAGTGAGAGCGTTCTATGGATATAGAAGCGCATTCCCAAGAAGATGTGATTTGTGTCGCAGAGTAAATCAGAATCATCCGGATGGAAGAAACATAGAAAAGCGAAAACAGTATGCCGGAAGTCGACTATGATCAAGGCGAAGCCTGTAAATGAAAGAGATAAGAAAACGCGAGAGATCAGGGAAGTCATAGTACCAAGGGTACGGAGGAGACAATGGATTTGGATACTAAGATAAAAGGATTCAGGATTCGAGAATAAAAGGGTATAAATATCGTGCCATCACCTACGATAGCAATTCCCGGGAAGAACGTTAAGATTGCAAGAAGAATATTTAGATGAAAATTGACCAGCCTGAACGGAAGGTCGAGCTAATGAATCAACCAATTCATTGTCCTCAATGCCAACATGACTGAAGGACCATAAGAAATCGATTTGAATGGAACGAACGATACATAATCTGGTGTCAAGAGAACGAATCTAAGGAAAATTATGAAATCTGAGCAATGACGAGGAAGAGGAGAGGCGATAGACGGTAGAACACCTTTAGAATCCGAGACTATCAGAAATTTATTAGAGCCGTTGGTGGAAGTAATGTGATAGCACGAAGGATAGCTGAGGACTCCGCGGTAAATATGTAAAGCAGTTTATAAGATTGAAAATAGTTAAGTGATGGGACCAAAAAGGCAGCTCCCGTACCGAAGAAAGCTGCGAAAATTATAATTTGTACGACTATAGAGATTCGATTGTTATCTTCGATTTAATTTTTGATTTAATATTACCGTCTTTCTCTAACCGAAAAAATCAAAAAAAAAAAAAACAAAAAAAAAGATGTACCTCGCCTAATTTTGCATTCGAGTATCCTCCGTCGCGTTGCAATGCATCTTTCGACTTCGTAAACATTTTTTCTTGCGAGAAAAATAAATTAAATTATTCGTTTCGGATTAATTTTACTTCCGTTAATTGTAAATTTATCTTTCTTTTTAAGTATTATTACGGCAAATTACTGAGTGCTAAACTCAAAGATAGGCAGTTACCAACTCTAGAACAAGAATGTACAGGGCTCTAGGAATTTTGATAAAACTTACTATGTACGATCTAGGGGGATTAACAGTAAAATAGACATAATAGAGAGGAAGAGATATTAATAAAATTAATGAGGAAGATACCAAAGGAAATTCAAAATTCAAAAGATTTGGAGAGAATGAAAAAACAAGGTTAAAATTTGGTTGATAGCGTGGTGTAAAGAGTAATAGAAATAATGAAGAATCATAACAATAACCACTACTAATTATGAACGACATCCCCTCACTACTGCCAACTGTCAGGAAGTAATTTATGAATTTATTCGTAAATAGATAGAGGCACGAGCTGAAAAAAGTAAATACATAAATAAGTAAGTAAATACATTTTTCTAAGTCCGTTTTTGGAGGGACCGGTGTTTCGTTCGAAAGTTTAATTAGGAAAATATATATACCGAGCCGAGAAAAGACGCAAAGGGAAAAAATTTTACAAAGGATAAAAACATAATTAGTTTTTGTTGTTTTTTCATTCGGAAATTTAAACGAGTTTTATTCTTACAGTCGCTCAATTGTATTTCTAAGCGAATTTTTATTTTCTAAGAGTAGACGTTGCTCCTATCTATCAAACTTTTACTTTGAAATAGATTTTTCTTTTTTTTTTCAGGACCTTCAACCACAAACAATTAGGAATGAAAGGAAAAAATCATATGATCAGAAATCGCTAGTAGGAAGGAGACAATAGCAGGAATAATGTGCGTAGAAGGAAAAGACGAGATATAACGGACGCAATAAGGAGTAGGAAGGCCAAGCTAAAGCAGACAGGAGTACAGAGTCGAACGTTCTGTCAAAAGAGATGAACAACTAATAAACGCGTGACAATCATTTTAGAAAACTGCGCATCATTTGAATAGCAATGTGGGAAAGGAGGTGATGAAAAACGAAAGCAGGAGAAAGTAAAGAGTGATTAATAATGGAGACAACGACAGAACGTCAAAATGAAAAATCAGAAGGAAGGGAGACTGGGTTTAGATAGAGACTAGGAAAAGAGGTAGCGCATACATCCGACCAAAATCTGTGATGGAAATTCTTATACAGCGGTAGGAGGTTAGGAGAGGGTATTTTTTTTTTTTGAAGAAGGTGAAGGAGGAACAAGCAGCAACCCGAGCCAAAGAATCAGCCACCTCGTTACGAAAGATGGGGCATATCAAATAATTGGATAAATCGTATAAAGAAAATAACGAATCTAAATGAGGAACGTATACGGAGAATAATCGTCACAGGAATGATCAAGAAGGGTGAAAGCAGATGAGCTGCATTCATGGAGTTAGAAATAATCGAAAAAAATTGGAAGGAAGCTATAAAAAAACGGAATGTAAAATGTACATCAACTCGGTCATAAATATGGAGCAGGAAGAAGGAAGACAGAAATATTTGACAAAGTTGAAAGAGTTGGAAGATTAAAAAGAGCACACCAACAGCAGTAGGTCAACCATCAGTGAAAACGGTTACGTGAGAAGGAAAGAAAGAATTGATAATGCTGCAGAATTCCTGTTTAATTACGGCTTGAAAGAGAGATTTTGAAAGTGCGGACAAAATAAATGGTAGAATGATAGAAGTCATCGAAGTTAAAGGAAAGATAGAAGAGATTAATTGTTTAGAGCCGAAACGAAAAAGTCGGATAGAAATAAGAAATAAGATTTTAAAAAAAAATAAAAATCTTTTTTTTTTTTGGGAGGGTTGTCTACAAGGTCATTGGCCCAAGAACAAAGGAAAAAGGACGCAAGAGACTCAGATCTTTACACGATTAGTCATAGCTGACGAAAAAGAATCGAGAGCTTGGACAACAAAAGGAGAAGGAAGGGAGAGAATGAACGAAGCACTGTACGGAGTGGGAATACCAATTTTTTAAAAGGGAGAAATACAAAAAAAAAAAGTTTGATCGGTTACAAGAGACGAACACCCGAACATTATGTAATCGAGATCACACACAAATTGGATATTGGAGGGATGCAATGGACAATAAAAGAGTAACGGGAAAGCGAAGAAGAAAGCAAACTGTGCCCAAAGCGCAGGCGGCAGATCGTAGAGATGTTGGAGCGACGCATGGAAGGAAAGTCAAAAAATCAAGGGAAGCGAGGAAGAGAAGACTGAATAGACTAGAAAAAGGAATCAGAATTTTCCTAGACACAAAACGCCAATTCCTAGAAACTGAAAGGTAGTAGGAATGAGTTAGAGGACAGTGAGTGGAAGATGTTTAGCAAGGAAGCAAAAATAGGTTCTGCGGATAGATAAGGGAGGCGTATTAGAGTTTCAGCAAGAAGTACTAGGGTGGGAGAAGACTTAAGAACACCGGAACAAAGTGGAAGGCAAGAATTTTAGAATAAATTGTTCCGAACGGATGATGGATTTCTATCGAAAAATAAGAATGTAAAGATCATCACTCCATTTAGTTGGAGATAAGGCTTTCAGCAAATTTTGCCTTTTGATAAAAAAGTAAGAAAGATATTGTTGACGCGTTCTGAGTAGGGCAGAAGACTCTATCTAGGATAATACCGAAACAAAAGCAATTAACACCAGAAAGAGCTGTATTGTTTAAGAATAGACTGACAGAAACACGATTGTAAGGTCAAAGCGTAAATACAACATAAGAAGACTTGGAAGGAAAAATCGAAAAGTATTAATTAAAGCCAGAGCACGTCCTAGTTAATTTTCTAACTAACTATCATTTGATCACTCTGGAATCATCGCAATCGCACTGTTTTTTTCTCGCGCATTTTTGTTTCTTATTTCAGTCGGATTAAACATATATACATTACGGTCAAATCTTAATTGGTCCAATACACATAAAGACGACGATACGGCTTGCTGCGACACCGTGAAAATGAGTTATTTTTAATCTTTTTACATACTAGGTGAAAAAATATTCGTTACCGGCTTAATATTTCGCAAAAAATGAATATACTTTTTTTTTAAAAAAACATAAACTATTAAAGCTAGATCGATCGATCGAAGCGGTGTATATATTCACAAAGTTTTCGTAAATGATACTGTTAATGATATGTAAATATACTCACCAGCAATAACGATTTCAATACGATTATATTCGTTCGGGTATCAAAATGAACACGAATGGTTTAAAATTTTATTTAGAAAAAAAAAAAAAAAAAAGACGAAAAAAACCTTAATTATTTATGTTTTTTGTCTTCCGTTACGATTGTTATTATAGGCATATTTAGAAATCCTATTCGTAGCCGGAGTAAAAACAAGATTATTCCTACATGATTTTGATGTGAATCCGGCGCTTTTGCCATTTTTTTCGAAACAATCGTGAAACTCGATCACAGACAAGTGCTAAGAAGATTTTCGGCGTAGAACTAAATTGCACGCAATCGAAATTTAAACATGTTTTATTTAAAAACATACGAAAAACGACTTTGCTACGCTCACGAAATAAACCGGCGTTTAATTAAATTATTCGATCATATTTTAAATAAGCGCGTTATTAATATCACTGTGATTTCTCTTCCTTATTCGTCTTCAACTGTTATCGCTGTTACGACATAACTGTTCTACTTATGTTTAAACATGCGCGAAAGCGATTTAGAGTTACGCTATAAATACGGAATAAATATGTAAACTACTGGAAAGAATTGTTCAATTTTCGTTTGTTTGTTGTTTTTTTTTTGTTTGGAAATAAAAAAAAAAAAAAAAAAAGGCTTTTTTCGTTCATCCCTGAAATTTGCATTAAAATAACACTGATGAAAACTATAATACGATACTAGTATAGCTAAAGTTACAATACAAAAACCAATTTTCCGGACGCTGACTTGCCAAAGGCGATCAACTTGTGTGCTCTGGGAGCTTGACGAATACTAAATTCTTTCGACACGTACGGCCATATGCAACCGTCTTCTATGCCGTCCATTATATAATCAGCAGCTTGCTTTTCTTCGCTCTAAATTTAATTTTATAGTAGTATAAAAATCGACTCTGGTAAATTAGCACACCCGTGGTGGCCTTTCAAAATGTTAGCGATAAAAAAAACAAAAAAAAAAAACAGAAAATAGGTATATTACAATTTTCGATATTTCAATGAAGGATTCTTATTGGTTTAACGCTGATTTATTAAATGCATCCCTCTATTGTTACAGCGAGTTTACCTGTTGAATTCCACAAGCGTTGAAGTTTATATGTTTGTTTTTTTTTTGTTTTTTTTTTATAGGCACGTCAGCACAGGACATTTACCCAATACAAAAGATTCGAAGAATAGAAAGACATATGGAGCGACAGGCTATGTCAAGAAACGATTAGAGAGAGAAAAAATGAAGGCGGCTAACAAAGGAACAACAAAAGGAGATGGAAAACCGAGAATGTAGAGGGCACTGTAAGGAGGCCAAGACTAAGCAAATTGGAATAAAAGATCGCGCGTTCTGCGGAAATGAAGGAACATTCGAATAGTACTTGCGTCACAGATGACATTTAAGGTAAGAGGTTGAAAGAGACGGATATAGAGATCAGTCCAAAAGTCACGGTGAGAACGAAAAGAGAGAGGGTAAAGACTTTGTGAAGAAGGAAATCTGCCTATGAAACGACCATTTACTGCGGCTGAGCATGCTAATGAGTCAGCATGATCGTTACCGGCTATACTACAGTGACCAGAAATCCAAAGCAGGTCAATATGAATAGAACGGAAAGCTAATAAATTGTAAATCAAGGAACAAATATAAAGAATAATAGGATAGGAAGCGGGTTCAGGGAAAGGAGACACGATAGCTAATAAAACGCTTTTCGAGTCGAAGCACAGAAGGAAATTCACTAAATTGAAAGTTAAAGATATAAAAAGGAGCGCACGCAAAATAGCCATGAATTCGACTAGGAAGATAGAAGAAAAGGAGGGAAGTTGAAATGACTCGGAATATTTGAGAGCAGGAAGAATAAAAGCGGCAACGACCCCCGAAGCAGATTTCGAGCCGTCCGTAAAAATCGTGATATGAGCAGGAAGTAGTGAAAAAAGAGTGTGGTTAAATTCTTCGTGACAAGACGAGGAAGAAACTTAATGTTAGCAGATAAAGAGAATAGCTTAGGAGAATGAGGCAATTCAGAGAAGTTATAGGTAAAGTATGAGTGAAACTTCCTCAGTAAACTTTTACATTAAGTACCCCAGTTCATTCTGATCTTTTACAGTACATATTTTGGTTTGGTGGCTTGTTTATTTTCTTTTTAAATAGTTTATTTTAATAAATTTTTACTGGCTTCTACTTTACACTTTAGTTTGGTTCGGTAGCTTGTTTGTTTTCATTTTAATTATATTTTTATTTATCCCGCTTTCACATTATACTACTCTTGTCCGACTGCTTTTATATTCTTTCATTTGCATTTATTTCATCTTGGAATATGCCAACAGAATACAATTTATGGAAGAAGCGATAATTTAATTTTATATTCGACATCGCGTTCTTCCTTATTTCAAGTAAAATTAATTGCAAAAAGTTCCTTCTTTTTTTTACTCCTCTCCCTTTTTTCTTTTTTTTTTTTTTATTACAAAATATGGTTTGTTATATACTTTAAGGTTTGCGCGACGTGTCAAAATTTATTGACGATTAATAAAAGCTTAAAATTTCGGTGTGGCAGGCAAATCGCATATTTTTTAACACCGCTGCCGAAATGTACCTCGCTTATTAAGGTAAATTTACTGTACGTTACTAACATATTCTCTTTCCTTTCTTTCACTTTTCGCGCTATTTCTTGTACGATCGTTACATTACACTCGTTTTTTTTTATTATATTCATTTTGGTTGTAATTTTAGTTCGCTCATTTTCGCTGTTATTCATAGCTTGTGTTAGTTCACACACTATGAATAACAGCGAAAATGAACAAACTAAAATTACAACCAAAAATGAACTGGGGTACTTAATGTAATAGCTTACCACTTCTTTAGGCGCGCCTTATATATTATATATAAATAAATAAAAATATGGGGTGTTAACACGAAAAACGAGCGAGCGTACGTCATGAGTAACTCTAATGGAGTTCTTAAAACATCTAAAAATTCATATTTGACACGTGGCCAGTAATCTATCGAATTAAAATAAATTTTGCATATTATTGCTTTTGATACCACCTTGAGAGATATGCATATATTATAAGAAAAAAAAAAGAAAATAAATTTACTAGAAAACATAAAAAATGGATATAAGGAATCAGAAAAAGAAAGGCATCGAACATATAGAGAATGTCAATGATCTCAAAGGAACTGTAACTGAAGCAAGCAAGCCGCATTTTAATCTTAACAGAAAAGTACACGAATACTGGCGATAATATCTCGACATACGAAATTTCGATTGCATCGTGAAATTCAAAAACGCTAGAAGGGAGAATATTCAATGTAAGACGGAAGATGGAAAAAAAGTAATTACTATAGCCATTTATATTTCCCAAAAATTCAAAAGCTGCGTGATATAATTAAATTTATACATAGAAGATTACTACTCTCCCTCTCACTCTCCATTGTTCAAGGTTATTTAAAGAGAAAATGTAGAGGAATATACGGAGAGAAGGCTAAAGGGAGACGATAGTGAGAAGAGGACAATAAATTATGATTAAATTTTTCTTCGAAAGCATTTTGTAACGGATTCGAAACATGTTCATTCGATGTAGGCATTTTCCTTTTTTTTTTATACTGACTAGACAGAAAATTGGAAAATCAAGCTCAATAAGCAAAAATCTATCCACACCACTTTCGCCCTTCGTAAACAAGATCCGCGTCATGTAGTGTTCATAAATAGACAACAAGTGCCAATATCCGATTCAGCAAAATACTTGGGTGTGCATCTAGATGCGAAACTGACTTGAAAAACTTACGTTTTGTCAAAAGCTCAGCAGATTCGAGAAAAAACACGTGAAATGTATTGGCTTGTCGGACGACATTCCAAAATGAAACTTGAAAACAAACGACACTCATTTATGAAACCATCATAAGACCGATTTGGACTTATGGAGTACAGATATGGGGATGTACCAAAACATCAAATAGAAATATTATTCAAGTAGCCCAAAATAAATTCCTCCGTATGATAACCAATGCTCGATGGTTCCAACGGAACGAATCTCTACGTACCGATTTAAGGATCAAATGGGTGGACGAAGTCATTAAAGACTTTGCCCCATCGTCACGAAGAAAGACTCCATACCCATCCGAACCCGGAAGCACTGGACCTTTTGCTTACTACAGAAGATGCAAGACGGCTTAAACATTTTAAACCGAACAACCTAGCCGTGTTGTCAATTTTTATCGTTTTATTGTATGTATGTGTATATAAATAGCAAAGAATAGATAGTGATTTATTCCTTTGCAACATGTTAATTTACTTTTAGTTATAAATGTTACTTATTTAGAAATAGTTCTAAGATTGTAATAACCATACCTAAGGGGCTATTTTACAAAAAAAAAAAAAAAAAATACTGACCTATCGGCAAAAAGTAAAAAGGACAACTATCGGAAAGACGTTAAATACAAAAAAAAAAAAAAAAACTCAAAACTTTTCTGCCTATCGGTTGCTTATGATACATGTTCGAGTTGTTGTTCTGAATTTTAGTTAGGGATCAATTATTCTTAAACTTTTTGATCGAATACATTAAAATTTAGTTGTATTAGTTAAAAAAGCTTTTTTTTTTCTTTTTATTTATAAATAAACCAAAAAAAAAAAAAAAGGAAAAAAAAACAAAAGAAACGAACCGGTTCTATAATATTAAATAGATAACTAATAAAACTAAAAAAAAAAATTAAAAAAAAACTAATAAAACTAAATCTTAACGTATATTCGATCAAAGCAGTTTACGATAATTGATCCCTAACTGAAATTCAAAACAACTCGAACATGTGTTATATGCAACCAACAGACAAAAGTTTTAGGTTCGAATCGGATTCCGAGTTAAAAAATTAAAAAAGAAAAAAAAATGGAATACGGTTGTTTTTTTGTCTTTTTTTGGGCTCGTCAACCAAGGACCTTTACACAGAAACAAAAGGTAAGGAAATAAGTCGGTTATATTTTGATCCGATCAGAAATTTTATCTAAAAAGGAACAAATAGCAGGAATAATAAATGGGGAAGGAAAGGCCAGGATATAGGAAGCACAATAAGAAGTAGGAAGTCCAAGCTTCAGCAAATAAGAATACAAGGCAGAACACTCCACAGAAAAAGATAAACACTGTGGAAGAATTCATGATCGGCGTCGCAAATAACTGCATCATCCGGATGGAGCGGACAGTGTGGAGAAGAAATCAAGGAAAAACGAAATTTAGATAATGGCAGCAAAGAATGGCCAAAGCGCATACGAACAATGGAAACAACATCAGAACGCTGAAGGGGGGGATGCAAAAAAAACTATGAATATGCAGGAAAAGTAGGCTGAACTGACAGGTGAAATGAATAATTATTAGAAAAGTAGGAAGCGTAAATATCCGATACCATGATCTGATATGGAAGCTTTTACAAATTGATAGGAGGTTATCGGATGGAATTTTTTTAAAAAAAAGACGAGAGGAAGCAGCAGTAGCCCGAGTATCGAAGAATATCAGCCGCCTCATTACCCAATATGCCCGAGTGGCTAGGTACCCACAGCAAATTAATATTGATTGAATGGAGATAGGAAAGATTGTGAATGAGTGAACGTATACGGAGGATAATAAAGTAACACGAATGATCAGGAAAGGGAGAGGATATGGCCTGAAGGGCGCTCAAAGAGTCAGAGATAATTAAAAATTTAGAGGAAATTTGATTCGAGGAAATGAAAATAATAGAACGTAGGATAGTCGGTAATTCGTTTATGAATATGGAACAGAAATAAGAAAGGCGAAAAGATTCTGAGAAACTAAAATCAGATACACCGTCGAAACGAATAATTAAATAATTTACCTCGTTATACTCAAACATGCCAACATTATGAATAGCAGGAGTCATATCTTTCAACGAATGTGTGCTGAGAGTAATAAATACTCGATTTCCGATTGCCTGAAAATTTTGAAAAATTTAGACATGTATTAAAAGTTCAAAAAATACCGGTACGCATCGAAACGTGTTCATATGGAAATAATCGCTTTGTTTATCTGAGGAAAAAGTGAATATATTTCTTTACGAATTATTTATAATATTGTAAAAAAAAACACTCGATAATAATAAAAAAATAAAAAAAATAAAAAAAACAAAAAAAAAACGATTATACTTTAACCGCAAAACAAAGTGTGCAATATATACAGGGGGTAACAAAATTAAACTAGTGGAAATATTTTATAATGAACAATTAAATGATCGGAAAATATTTTAGTGAACCGCGGGTACACACGCTTAATGTGGTAAATTGCGGAATTAACTGTTTTCATAATAGAGACTTTCTGTTGAAGCTAGTACACATGATCAGAACAATTCTATGCTCATGTTATGTAGCTACTTCAATCGCCCATGTTTTACACCTTAATTTTTAAACGAAAGCAATTATTAACAAGCGCATTATATCAGAAGATACTGCGAGTGGTACTAGTGTCTGATAATTCACGAATGATTTCTATTAATATCAAAATATTACGACGTTTTTATTCCTATAAACAAAAATTGTCATTCTTCATAAAATAGCGCGTATATTATCATGGGGCAGTCTCGTAAAAAAACAAGTTCAAAAGAAAAACCATCGTAAAATGTAAAATTTTTCAGAAAAAAAGAACAATTAAATGAAACGTGTAATAATGAAATCTTAATTTCACCTACCACAATC
This sequence comes from Icerya purchasi, assembly GCA_039619475.1. NCBI lineage: Eukaryota > Metazoa > Arthropoda > Insecta > Hemiptera > Monophlebidae > Icerya > Icerya purchasi. The sequence goes on along the minus strand of CM077115.1, from coordinate 265,086,039 downwards.
CGACCATCTTTTTCTAAGAATTTTGCGTCCCGCTCTAAATTCACTTTACTTACAATTTCTAAAATAACGTTAAATTTTTCTCGATTTATCTGCTTCAATGCATCATGAAAATAACCATCTTCAATCGAACTGGAAATTTTCGAGAAATAATCAAAAAACAAAATTTAAGCAAAAAGAATAATTTAAAAACAACAACAACCATTATTTTTTACTTTATCCGTGAATCATAGTGATAAATTGATTGCGGCATTGTGAAAAATCGAAAATACCATTGGCTCGCGGTAACATAACAAGGTAGCGGTCGAGTGCTTGCGTTTTTTTTGCTAGGACGTCACTGGAGATGAAACGCCATGGTTGCTACTGTTTTTTTTTTTTTTTTTTTTTTTTTTTGAGCATGTCAGCTAAGGACGTTACTCAATTCAACGGTATGATAGTACTAATAATTATAAAGGAAAAATATTACAAATGGAACATACGAAAGAAGCTAACAAAGGAATAACCAAGGGAGACGGAAAAGAAAGATGCTGTGAGCGCTGTAGGGCGTGGTTGCTACTGTGTTAACCTTGTTGCATCTCGTTACTGAAGGAAGCGCTCAATTATATTTTATCATTCGAGCGTCACGTGGTTTTTTCGCTGCGTACTGTCTGTGATACGTTTCGAATCTGCTATTCTAGATAACTCAGATTTTCGTAATTACATTTTACAAACCGAACACCCATTTATATGGGTGGGGGGGGATTGACGCGTTACCATGTTTCCCCTTGCGCGGTAAAAATTGCTGTTAATAGTTGTGATATTTTTTAATTTTATTTATTTCGAACTGTTATTTTTTACATAATTTAATATGGTCAAGCAAAACGCGTGAATATACTTAATTCGCATTACTAAATTGCGTTGATCTCCAGATTACAATAGAGGACGGAGCTTGCACACCCTGATCGCGACCACTACCTCGAACATTGCAATTACCGTGGATGTGTCTGTTATTTTACAAAATTAAAAACTTCCTTTCTAATTCCATCAATGCGACAAATTTTGACACGGAATGATTCAAGGATAAATAAATCATAAACAAAAATATTTTTAATATCTACGCTAGGATTAATAAATTGCTAATAAATACTGGTATTGAACAATGTGGTTGGCGCCAGCTCTTTTCAGGAATCTTTCGTAATCAGGCCCTCCAACAGCTGCAACGACGGTAGCCCCTGCCGAATAAAGACACATAAGAAATATGAACAGCAATTTAACAAATGTACATTCATGTGTACGTTTTAATTTTCTACTAATTTCTTCAGGAAATTCTTACACGCGCACACACACATATATATATATATACACACATACACATATATATATATATATACTTGCATTATATATTGTTGATCGTTCAAGTTCCCCACCACGAATGCAAAATGTATATATTCCTTTTATTCTCTCAGGGATACCACCACGGTCTGCTAAGTACCGTGGGCGTAGAATTAATTATTTTATTACTATTATTAAATTATTAAGTTTAGTTTAGGTTTCTTTATATTTATAAAGTCCTATATTTATTGAACGGCCGACCGCTGAAAAAGAAACACAACGATTAAATATACGCAAACGGAAACGAGCAACAACGATTAATTAACTGTATAATATAAATGATATATGTCATTCTGCTACGGCTGTTGGATTGCCAGTGTTCCTTGCTGGCAGGCAAATGTGTACGTTGGTGATTCAGTCTGGATTCCCGATGTACGCGGGAAGAAAATGCGATAATCGAAATTATTGAATTTTAAAAATTCTACGAACTTCATTAATCGAGGCGACCTGGTTACCAGCAGCACTTTCCTGGATCGTGTGATTCTTTCGATTGCCAGACAATCATCTCGTAATTTTCACTAAAAGTGATCGAATATTCTTCCGTTACTTAACTAAAGCTATGTCTTTCGACTTGGACGATTTCAGATTCAGTTTTCTATTTCGCGTTACGTCTTCTCCCCCAACAACTGATGTACTAATCAGTTAATTTTCCGCCCAATCACCGCAAGCATCCCTCAAAGACGAAATCGATCTGAATCCGACAACCGCTAACCAACAACTGGTTCTCATTTGCTTACACTATCACTCCCTCAATAATACACTCCAGTTCAAAACATTTTTATTTATTTGTTTACTTTTTATTTTATTTTATTTTATTTTATTTAAGGCCTATGTAATGTACACATTACAATATGTATCAGCAACGAATCCTCTAGTACTTCTAATCATGCAGTGAAATACCAAAGCAAATTTTAGAAAAAGAAAAAGAAATATTCCAGGACTTCTCTAGCAGCTGAGATGAACTTGACAGAAGAAACAACTTTTAGCTTGCCAGTAGAACTCTGAGAAGCTCTATTCGAAAACGGGGAGAAAAGTGTTTAATATGCAAAACGCTAGCTAGTCCGTTGGTATCGAGCACAATTCCCGTTTGATAATTTACTCGAATTTGTGCTGTGTTCGCCGTGCGAGTACTTCTCCGATTCATGGAGTTGCAGTCAAATGGTTATAATCTAATCGTGTTGTGGGTCCCAAGTCATGCTGGAATCCCAGGAAATGAAAGGGCGAACACAGCAGCTCACTCAACCATTACAGTTCGCAGTCCACAAAACATCCTTGGACCCCCTCAAATATCAGATCGAATACAAAGTCAATTACTGGAACAGTGGAACCAGGAACACATCTCCGCCCCCTCTCACCTCCAGAGTATTAAGAAATCCGTAGAGCCATGTTGCCCCCCCAGAAGACCTTACGAGTTTATTATCATCGCTCAACCGCATACGCCTAGGCCACACGCAACTATCCCACGACTATTTGTTGGAGGGCGGTCACCCTCCCACCACTTGTCCTTTCTGTCGCGCACAAGAGCCACCGACGGTTAATCACATTCTCATAAATTGCCCTCTATTCCAACTTTCCAGAACAAGACACGGATTTGATAATCTCAGCCATGTCCTCTCGAATTCAGAAGTGAACCAGAGTGCAATTTTTCAATTCGTCAGGGACAATGGATTAAGGATAGTCCTGTAACTGGATACTTTTGAGCCGTAATAGTCTAGATATTATACACGGCCCGGAGTCTAACCAAGGTTGAGAGACATAAATAAAAAAAAATAAAAAATAAAACATTTTTCTGTCCTAAAGAAGTACCATAGAAAAAATTAGGATTCGTTGCTGACATATATATATTAAAAATGCATAAGACAAAATTAACAATATATATTCGGCATAAAGTTGTGAAACTTTACAAAAAAGTGAATATTTGTATTATGTTTTTGCTATTTGTATATTTTTTTTTTTCTTTTATTAAATACGATTTCTCTAAACACTTTTTAAATTAAATAAATTTAGAAATTCATCTATTTCGATGAAAATACTGGGAAACGGAAGTTCTTAGTTTAGTTTTTACTCGCAAAATATAAATATGATTTCCTCTAACAATTTTTACAAGTACGCTATTAAAAAATGATTTGAGCGTGATTAATAAATTTTCAATTCAACTAGAACAGAGTAATTAATAACTAATCTAAATAGAATAGAAAAGAAAATTCGTAATTTCCAAATACCAAAAATTTTGTTACTATTCATTGAAAGACGGGGAGGGAAAGCATTTCTGAAGTACCACATCCGATAAATAGCGCAACACAAGAGGTGAAAAAATAGAGAAAAAGAAAAAAAGGGGCAGCAGGTAATATAAAATGAATCTACCCACTAGTAAGAGAAATATAGAAATGTATAGGTATAAAGCTAAAAAACTACAAATAAAATATGAAGCTTAAAAAGGAAACTGAACATTAGTTGTTGCCTGCTAAAACGAAGGAGAGAGAACAGACTAACCGAAATCTCAAATGGTAGAAAAAATGTCCCTAGGGAAACTGTAGAAGGGAAACTACGACTCCTAAATATGAAATTATGTGTGGAAGAAAATATGCAAAGAAAATAATAACAGTAAAGTAAGAAAAAGTTAAAAATAATGTACATAGGTAGTTCTAACGAATGCGTAGAAGCAATTAATGTTAAGTGACATGTAGTTAAGACCTTTTTACTAACAGGCGAAGAATATTTCGAATGCAGTATTGTAAACTACAAGTTTTATCTTTTAAAGACAAAAATAATAAACTAATTCGGTTACAAAAGTACACTAGCAGGAACCGACTTAAAATGGGATCACGACTGATCAGCTTTTAAAGTCCTGCCTCTTTCGGTCATTTAAAAAAAGTGTATTTCAATAAGTTACGATTTGCAATTGTAATTCAAATCAAATATCAAATATATTTTGTAATTTCTACAGGTGAAACCACATATGCGCAATATTGCGCGAGCAATGGTCTGATACAAATTTAAACATTAAAAATTGAAAAAACTGAAAAATTACGAGTACTTATAACTATAAATATAAAAATGATTTCAGAAGTAAATATTAAAACTGCAATTAATAATGGTAGCGAAATAGAAAGGAGAGTGAGTGTTAAACATAAAAAAATGTACAAAATACAAACTGAAAAAACAAAAAAGGTTTATCACTTCTAAATTTACAATACGATTATAATGAAATGTGATAAACTAGTATTAACATTTTACAAGATGAAATAAATATATATATACTAATACAAGTTTACGCACTCTACATAAAAATCATCATGGACTAAAACACATATTCTTACGTACACACCAGTGGCGGCTCGTGAGGTTCACAATTAAATATATTAAATATTACACAAATATTTATTGAAAAAAATTTATCAAAAACTATATATATATATATGTATATGTATGTATGCAAGTGTCTGTGTTGTGTGCGCATAATATTAATAATTTCCAGTTAAAAGTCTTGTAAACTAAATCGATTCTTCTATCTTTCTTTAAAGAAAAAAAATCTATAACAGTTTCATGAAAGTTAGGAATATTGTGGAACATTTGTTTTTCAATTGATAACATAGCTAAAGCATTTAGCCTGTGTTCACACAGTGTGCTACATAAAAATGTTTTAATTCGTTTTAGTGTCGAAAAACTCAGTGAGAATATAATTAGCACGTTTTATCCTTAAGTAAAATTACAATTTTAGGTAAAAACTACGGCACTATTAAAAATATTCGAATGAACATATGCGGTCCATCATTAAAAACTAAACTGTGGTCCCAATCATCGACTGTGTATACATATTCAAAACGTTAGTAGTATTTTTAATAGTGATGTGGTTGCTACCAAAAATTTTAATTTTAATTTTAATAATATGAACCGTGAAAACTCGTTACATATTTTTATTTAAGTACATTAAAAAAAAAACAAACAAAAGTTAAAATTTTGCAAAATGTTTGTTATTGTTTTTTAAGTCTATGTATTTATATTTTATCATTATTTTAATTTATCAATTATTACAATTATTTTGAATTTGCTTAAAAAGAAAAACAATTAAATTTTTATGCTAAAATATCCAGCCAACATCTTGAACAGTATCAGTTTTACATAATGCATGTCTCACTAAAAAAAGTATAATAAAATGACAAATTATAGGATACAGTAGAAATCAGTTATAAAAACATTCAAGGAAGTGAATAATCTGATCGTTATATCCCATATCAAATAAAACATAATTTTTTAATGTCCAAAATTTACTACTAATGAACAGTTCGTTACAAAACTGACGTGAAATATTTTATGGCATAAATTACGCTGAATAAGCAATCATTTATTTATAATTATAACTACACATATTTCTTAGTCAAAAATACAAACATTACACTTTATTTTTTGTACATAAAAGTATGATAATAAAAAAGCTTAAATCAGTATAAAGCAAGAGTAAGAGAAAAGAAACATTTTTTATTATAACAAAATGAATATAGTAGTCTTTTTCTAACATTTTTTGCAATGGTCTTACCACAGGTTTTCATCAATGTTATATTTATAATAAGCGTTTTACATGTCACACTAACAAAATAAGCAGAACAAAAAATAACAGTGTATCTGTTCTGTTTGTATAAATTTCATTTCTTCATTGAAAAAGATCGGGGATGATGTTTTTATTAAATTCATCTGCATAAATCTTTCAAAGCTAAATACTAATTGGTATGCCATTATAACCAATTTTTACTGTATTTCAATATTTGGAAATTATAATGTTGACAAATAGAACCACAGTAATTTTAAACACATAACTGTTTTTAAATGTACAATATTGTACTAACTTGTATATGTATGCAACGCAATAACGCAACCGATATAATATAGATGCAGTAATACACTTTTCTTATAAAATAAAAGTAAAAATAAACATATAAATATACTCCAATCAAACTTTATTTCCCTCAAAATTCAAATTTAGGTATAAGCAATAAAAAAATGTAAACATATTATCGTTTTATGAAAATTTATCGATTAATTCTGTTTATAATCAAATTCACTTCATTAAAGTACTGCCCACCTACAAAATATAATTTTGCAAAAAGAACGCCTATCGTTTGGTTCACAATTCCAGTGTGCTCCATCAAGCCGATATAACACATGCACTAACACAACATCATTTTTATCTTTCTGACACACTACTCCATTATACTTACACGGTTTTCGATCGCACGTGCTACAAGTAGCCTTCACACTAAAAAAATTCTGGACAAAATTTAATTACTTTTTAAAAATGTAAAATCAATTTATTTTTTACATTAATTTTACTAATAGCGATATGTAAATAATAAATATAAATGAAAACATTGGATTATACTTTTTTAAAGTTGAATCCAGGGTGTTCACGTGCGAATGTAAACACATGCACGAGTCGCCACTGGTACACACAAATGTTCACAAATTAGCCATTTCCAGAGAGTATATTTAGCAACAAACAAACAATCATGTATATATCAAATCAAATCAAAACAAAACCAACTCCGATTGAATCGCCACTTATGCTTTCAATCTTAAATACCTAGATTATCATACTACCAGCCATACATCTATACAAACACATTCATACACACGAATGCGCATATGGTGAAAAGAAACAAACAAGTGCACACCAACTCAACCCACCACAAATATACCAATCCATGGATGCATATAATCGTCTCTCAAGTGCATACTGGAGAGGACAACATATATGTTAAGAAATAAGTAAAATAATAAAAGATAAAAAATAAAATGAAATGAACTAAGTGTGGTAGAAATTATAATAGGTAGTGGAATTGTAACAGGAAAATGTCCCCATTGAAGTAACACAATCCTAATAGATTAGATGTAGTAAACAGGAACTGTTTAATAGTAAAAAATAAATAGGAAGAGATGTGTTCTATTTTATAACCTAATTGGTTGTGCTATGAATTTTCCTAATGACTGGGCAGGGTTTCATGTTAAATGATGGTATGTATGTGATAAAGTGACAGAGGGGAAACTACAATTAATATAACTTCAATAGAAAAGAAACATAAATTATAACAGAAAACAGTAGAATTACAATGAAAAACAAAGTTAGAAAATTACTGTGTACTCTTACTGGAGATGAAATCAATAAGTAGTTATTTCCTGTATTTATAGTTCATTAGATGTTGTTTTAAAGTTAAAGGCAAGGAATTGAATAATTTAGTACCCATATACAGGGCCTGGGAACGTATATGAGTCTTATTTATATTAGGTGGTTTCGCTCTCTCCAGATTCGATTGTCTGGTTATACCTTGTTTCCAAAAGATGTTGAATTTGGGTTTATTCTTCAAAACAAATAAAAGAAGATGTGTTTCATATACAGTTCGGAAAGTGATAGCAATCTACTATGCCCTAAAACTTCCAAGTTCCTATTATAAAGCGCTAATATACATTTTTGTAGCCTAGTTTACTTGCTTTAAATGGTATTCGGCAGCATGACCCAAATGTATGATACCATAGGTAAGTCCAGATTGGTATAATACTAAATATATTTGACGGAGATGTGCAATACTAAAATGATGACTGAGATGATAAAATACAAAATTTAACCTCCTTAGCTTAGATGCAAGATACTGAAGATGTTTACTCCACAATAATTTGTAGTCCAGAATCAATCCAAAATGTTTAATGTAATAAACTCTCTCTAGTAGGATATTATGTTTCCAAGCAAGTGCTAGATTATTCCAACTAGTCTGAGGCAAGTTACGGTATATCTTTAGTTTTACTTAAATTTATCTTAAGGTGATTGTCATTTATCCAGTTCTTAATTTTAATTAGATCTGCCTGTGCTAGTTGTTGTAATAGGTTGTGATCCCGAGCGCTTACTAGGAGGGCAGTGTCGTCTGCATAGCAGCATATTTTACCAGTTATTTCTAGATTGCGCAAGTCGTTTATGTAAATACCAAATAATAAAGGACCCAGTACATAAGATAATTATTATTTTACAACGAAAATTATTATTATAAAAATAATAATATGTGTACATATATCATCACAAATGTGTTATCTATAAAATAAATATTCACAAAAAACAGAAAAAAAAAAAAAAGAAAAAACTGAAACGCGTAACTGCGAAAAAAAATAATATACTTCTAAAAATACATTTTCTTTAGCATAACCGGTTCAATATCGGGCAAATGATAAAAATGTCACTATAACTAGTTGGTGATTTTAGCAGCGTAACTCTTTAGACTCATAGTCTCAACGTCATTATCTATGACCATAACAATAATTTATAATATGTAATACTGATTATTATTTTAGACAGTATTGTAATAAAAGAAAAAATTAAATATTAAAAATATTTCAAAAAATATAATATATTTTCCATTTTTAACTAATGCGGTCAACATTAGCAGTAGTTTTTTTTTAATCCTGTATATCTCAGGTTTAAAATAATGAATAATTACGAATAACAAACATCGTAAGAATATAAAATAGAATATGCTAACAACGTTTTCAAGAATATATGTATATAGTAGTAGCCCATCTAAAGGTAGAAATAAAAAACGAAGACATCGATAAAAATAAACCGATTATTACTATTAAAATTTGATGAAAACATTATTTCAATTCCTTATTAAATGAATCATTAGACACGCACATACTTTTATAAAATAATAATACTTTTAAAATTAAACACTGACGTGTTTCGAAGCTAATAGTTTCATGATTACGCTATATTAAATATATTGTTATTTTCATAAAAATGTGTATAATTTTGGAAGGGGAGGTTGAAAATTTTCTTCGCATATTTATTCTATAAATAACAATACATTTTTCACTAATATTCATACTATTAATAATTTCTATCATAAATATGGAGAGCATATTTTTTCTTTTTTTTTTTTTTAACGTAAAAACACCCTAAAAAATCATCAATATTTATTTTAAATTTCTGATTTTTTTCAGATTTTTATGTATTTATAATAACTATTACAGTTCTAATATGGGAAGAGAGGTTTAACCCTCAAACTTCCTCCCGTGGGCCTTGATGTCTAATAATTCATATAAAAAGATTATTATCTGAATATGTAGAGGAGGCCTATAAATTATCGTCTTAGTCTTCTTCAGATATTCAGATAATAGATACTCTTCTTGTCTTCACTAATATGTTTTTTGTTATCGATTGAAAACAAACGACTTTTGTATACAGCCATTATTAAACCTATATGGATTTATGGAATACAGTTGTGGGGCTGTGCTAGTAGTTCCAACATAAATTGTATACAAAGACGTCAGAACATTGCACTTCGCACGATCACTGCTGCATACAGATTCGAACGCAACGACGACATACATCGAGATATGGAAATTCCAATGGTCGTCGATGAAATTACCAGGTTCGCCTGTAAACACGAAAAACGGCTGGAGAAGCATATTAACGTCGAAGTTATACAACTCCTCGACAACTCTGAGGATATGAGGCGACTTAAACGCCGAAAACCATATGACTTAGTGAAATGATGTATAAAGTCGGAGTCACTTCATTGGAAGTGCAACTCTTTACACGTGTAGTCAACTTTGTCGCCGTTATTGTTAAAGACTAAACTGTCGTCACAATAAAAAATTTAAGAAAAAAAAAAAAACTAATGTGTTTTTTCCAGCATTTTCCAGTACTAAAAACGGAACGAATTCCCTTAAACATTTTTAAATAGAATCTTATAATGTTTGGTTTTGTTTACAATTTTTCATCAGGTTTTTATTAACCAATTAACAAACAGGGGCATTATAAGAATGTCCGGAACATCGGGTGTTTTTCTTTTAATGCACCAACTGATAAAATCCCCAAACTTATTTCTTAGACACGCGTTATGAAAATTTCTAAATTCTTTTACTCGCTTTAAAAATGATTATTTTCCCCTAGTTGTCCTGCACAATCAAAATTGAACGACATAATCTACGTGCATACCAAAAAGGACTGGAAGAAAAACGCAAGAAAAAGATAAAGTAATATGAAAAGGAAGAAGTGTAAAAAACTGCAAATAGTAGGAAATATATGATTAAATATGCGAAATTTGGCTCTTCAGTCTGATAGAAGCAGATTTTGTAACGGTATATCTCTGAATTGTGCATAACCTAAAAAACAATGTGAAATACGTAAAATGAAAATTCTTCAGGCGTCCGATTTTTAAGTTTAAAAAGATATCCCGTTTATGTTTATTATTACTGACTGTAAAAACAGAACCTATAGAAGCGATCCTAATTAGTTGAAACGAGAGAAATCCTAAAAAACTGCAATTTGAAGAGAGATCCAAAACGGCATTTAAGCTTGAAAAATTTTGTAATAATAGTTACTTAAATTTCTGTTTTACTGAAATACTTTTTAGACTAAAGCATTTCGAAGTAACGTACTGCCCATTTTTATTTTCTAATAAAACCGTTTTTTTTTGTTTTTTTTTTTTTTCGATAATTTTGATAAAGACTTTGGTTTTTCATTATTGAGCTTTTATTTAACTTGACTTTCTTGTTTTCATTCTTGTATTCTTAAAAAATTTTGCTAGGATCTTGAAAACGGTGAATTGGCACCTAGATACATCTGAACTCGTAGAACGTTTACCAAAAAAAAATTTTTACTACGTCATACGCTGAATAATAGCAAGGCCAATTTTGATGAAAATTATACCGAGATACCTGTAGAAGGTTTACGGGAAAAAATTTCCGGAAGACATTACTTTTGATCATTTTATTGCAGATATATCGACTTAGGTTGGAAAAGACTGACACGTAAAGCGCAAATAAAAATACAAATCTAGGCAATTATGGCTATTAAGCCAGTCGCATTATTAACGGCTAAAAGCGCAATACGAAAAATTTCATTTTCTTTTACACTTTATTGTACAGTAATTAATTTTGAACGCCGATTTTAATCAATTATTTAATTTTTTATCAAATACCCCGACACGTTTTGAAGACAAAGCTTCATGATCGCGGGTGCAAAAAACATTAAAGAAAGTCTTATTCTTTTAAGGTAGTACAAGCAAGGGAAATAATTGTTGCAAGTCCGTCAAATTGAGATGCTTTAAAACGATGTAATAAAAACGTTGATCTGAAATTAAACATTTTATACACAAGTATCGGTCAACGCTTTTATCTCATTCCTCTAAAAAACATCCTAATTCGACGGACCTGCAAAAATTATTTCCTTCATTTTTATTGAATTAATAAATAAAAGCCTACCTCTAAATTTTTTTATACTATTTTATATGTGTAATTGTCTAGAAAATGTTCATTAGAATGCCTGAAAAAACTTAAAAATTGAATGCATAGCTAGAGGAATAACGCAATATTTATGTTTCTTAAATATTATTTCTCTCACTTTAAACTGCAAAAAAAAAATACGAACCGATATGTTTTGCTATCTGAACAGCTGCGGTTGCAACAGTTGCACTTCCTCCGTGTATTAGAACAGCGTCCCCGTCGCGAAGATTGCCCCTGAAAAAATTACTTGTAATTTTTATCTAAAAAAGTATTCAAAAAAATAAATAAATAGAATAACATTTTTTTGAGCCGTAACATTTTTGTACTAAACAAAGCAGAACTCTTCGACAAAGATGAGCAACCTCTAGAACTCACGGTGAACACTTCTGTTTAAATCAATACTGCCACGTTCTAGTACAAAAAAAGAGAAATGAGCGCTCAACTGGAGCCATTAAAAAAGATAACAAACCCGATTGTAATATGTAACGATTAATTAAAAGGAAAAGAAAAAAGGAAACAAAAATGAAAATTAACACATTCATTCTTTCATATCTGTTTCAAATTACCCTATAATGAAAGACAGACTTGGAAGGTGTAGCAGCTCCCAAAAAAAAAAAAAAAATGCTCCAAATATCAGTATAATATAGTCTTTAAAAAAAAAGTCGTCGCGATGGTCTAGTAGCTAGAGCGCCTAGCTTCCGTTTCGGAGGTCTTGATCCGAAGCGATGACGGAATATATGCGCTAGTTACTATACAGCAGTATAGCACACTTAGTATAGGAAACTGCATTTGTATATCGATAAATCAAGCGACTTTAGTCAGTTCCAAATGTAGTCGTACCATAGAAATATGCAACCGGCGAACAATCGCATCGATATGAGTTGGCCCCCCAGTCGTCTTTCACACGTTGTCGACAATACGGATGCTAGGTTTCGCTCATGTTTACGTGCTTCTCAATTGGGCTGCTGCTATCTATCCTGTAAAATTCTCCTACGAATTAAAAGATAATACTCGTAATCGAGTGAGAATGGTAGACACATAGCAGACTTTTTAAAAACCTTTTGATAAATCTCCATTTAGGAGCAATTCTAAAATATACACATAGAATTTTGGCAGCAGTTTATGGGCTATACTTGACTGTATCGGATTCCATGCTACTTTTGCCATTATAAATATTATATATTATAATGGTTTAGCAGAGTTTCATGGACAACATTCAAGTGTATCGGTTATCATGTTATTTTTGTTGTATTATATATTACATCACTCTGTAGCCAATAACATTCTTGAATTCGCCCAAACAGAGTTTGTCGAGGTTTCATGGGCCACAATTAGCTATATCGATTGCCATGATGTACTGCTCTATATAATCGACTAACACCATTGACCTGGTCACTCACTGGAGAAATGGGTTAGTGTCCCTAAGTTATAATATATTCCTAGGCATATAATGGAGGTCACGAACACTGTTCATAGTTTTTTATTGGAACAGTTTAGAAAAAAGGGCCAAAAAAAAAAAAAAAACAAGAAAAAAAAAGGAATTTCACAATGGCCAAAAACCGTTTAAATAAATTAGGGCCAATTAATTTCTTTTTTAGAGTAATCTGCTTCCTTTATCCTTTCCTTCCCATCTCTAGCTGTTATTACGCTCCTACTCTCCTTTATGCTCTCTATCTCCGATCGTCTCAGAATTTGAGTAGGTAATCTAAGCTCATGTAGTTGGGTCATTGCTGACACCGAACCCATTTAATAAAAAAAAGAAAGTATAATCTGTATTAAAAAAGAATACCAAAAGTTACCGAAAAAAAATTTTCCGATAATTTCAGATAATTAACATGAAAAATTACTATTCCTCTTCTAATTTAATATTTCGATAGTACGGATCTCACGTATAAATTAATGACCACGTCATTCTTGCATCCGGGGTAATATGGAAAAAAAAAACGTTATTAGAAAGCAATACAAGAACCATTATGAAATATGTAACGAAATTCGTAAAAGAAATTGCTACCCAAATTATAAATTAATTTTTTATTTTCTTGAACAAAAACATAGTCAATTGAAATATACCTCCTTCTATAAGTATTATAGAACATATCTGGAGGTTCATGTCCCCATGTCAAGGTCCAACGAATTAAGTTTTTATATGTATATATATTTGTGTGTGTGTAAATATTTTTTTGATATTGCATTAAAAGTTTCTTTTTTTTTCTTCTTTATCCCCCTTTTTTTTTTTTGATTAAAAGAGCTTTCTGTTAATTTGAATTTTGCAACTTGGCTACAGTGTCGCTTAAAAGTGTCTATAATCTGAACTAGGGAATAATACAAATATAAATGAAGAGGTAATTTCCTAAAATTATTAATTTGACAAACTTATATTACACAAAAAAAAAAAATCAATCGAAAGTGAAATTACAAGAATCGTATTAAATCTCTGTGGAACTAACATCCCGTGATCATGAAGCGTGAACTTCGATATGCGTTCGGTTATATAAATATAAATTAATTCATATTAGTGTGTTTATTTATTATATGTTAAAATGACAGAAGCATCGAGTTATAAAGATCTATTCAATGATTCTGATTATCGTTTGGAAAACAAACTCTAAATTTGCTACATAATACTAAAATTTGGATGCACTTGCGGATTTGTACTAAAGAGATATATCAATAACATAGTGATAAGCAAACTTACCGTCTCGTTATCACTTGATACGTATGTCCAAGCATACATTACATCGAAATACTTTAGTATTCTACATATAAGATAGATTCAGAGACGAAACGTGATGCTAAGCAGTGCATAGACCAATTAGAATTTCATTCGGAGGCACTGTGGCAATTAAAACGCCACAAAGCATTTGATTCTTCCTAAACTGTACATAAAAAAGAAGTAGGAAACGCTGGTGGATGATGGCACAAGTTGCATGGTATTGTAGATCAGTGCTACACACCAGTTGTAATATATAAAGTTTGAAGAAAAAGAAAAAATGGAATAAAAACATACTTCCAAACTAATTATTTATTAATAGAAACCGTAGCGTACCCCCCACCAGTGGTAATAGGGTCTATACGAAATTATAAGAATCTACAATGTGTTACGAAACTACTAATGTGTAATCATAAGAATCATATTCCGTATCGAAATTTCATACCATAGATATAGCAAATAATATTGTGATGCTTTTTTCAGTAACGTTACAAACGTTTTTTGAAAATTGCCTATGAAAGGAGGATGCCAACTTTTTAAAACCTCAATCGACTGAAAACTAATGAAAAATTTTAAAATCGCAAATTACTACAAAATAACGAGATTTGCATGCCGATAAATTTCGCGGGCAAACGTTTAATTTTCGTTCGTTTTATTTCGGGGTACAACAATAACAATAATAATAATAATAATAATAATAATAATACAAGACGACTATGGCGACTTCCATTTACCTAAGTATGAGAGCTTTAAAAGCGGTGAAGTAAGTCAAATACAGCGCTGCTCCCTGGGAAAATGACAGTTTTTCTGGAAGCGGAAAGCAGCGAGTGGCATTCGCGACGGCATATTCGGCATAACCACCATAATCCAGCGTACAGAATACACGGTCACCATTCTGTAGTAGAGAAATTCTAAAATTATTATTATAATAATTTAAATATCGTTCGAAATTACACTGTTCATTTGTTCATAATAATGAACGGATAATAATAAAAATACGTATAAAGCCTAAGCTCTTTTGTGCCGCTACGTGCAAGCGGAGACGGGTATTTTTAAAATGAAACATTATATATAAAAACGTTACATCGTCATCGTAATATTTATTAATTTTAATTTCAATGTCTAATTTTTTCCAACCGAATCGAATTTTAAATTTGTGATTCGTACGCGACAACCGTTATTGCTGAGTGTCCGATCACACGACGGCAGTCACTCACAGGCTGCTTTAACACGCCACATAACGCAAACTGTAAAGTGCGCTTACATTTTACGTGAAAAATATACTCGTGCCACTAAATTTCCAAGATAATAAAAATAGCGTCGTTATTATTTATTAAATGCGAATTAAAAATAAAAGAAACGCTCTAATATGGAAAAAAAAAATGTACAACATTCATATACTTATAAAATAATAAATTGTGACTGAAAAATAAATAAATGTTTGGTTAAAAATTATCCATCTTTAAAATAGATAGATTTTTTTTAAAAATAAGTTGAGTTTGTTAAACTTCAATATAGCAACTTGTAAATAAATGTGCATTAAAGAGCTTACACGGTTTTTTAGATTTTAGCAACTGGTTTTTAAAATTATCGTTAGGTCATCGTTGCACGTGTAAATCCATAACATATGCACAACTTATTCAGATATTTGCAACTCCGAAATACCCCCATATCCGATTATAGATGTACACAGTTGCTTTTTTTTTTTTTTTTAATTTTTATTATATAGTTTATTATTAAAAATCGCTAATTGTTACGAAAACCAGGCTGGTGTGCGAAAAAGAGTTTTCGAGATAAACGCGTTTAAAGTTGAGGGTGGTAGCGCGGTGTTACGTGTTGCTACGACAGCACTATTCTTCCACTTCTTCAGCACATCTGCCAGAGATGTTTTGTGACTTTCCGTGTGCAGTGATGCTTTTATAAGAAAAAATTACCGCAGCTAAATCAAACAAATTTCCCTCTAGTGTTGCTAATTTCTTTATTCATGAAAGAGATATGACGATATTAACACTTCGTTATCAAATCATTTTGGAATCGCGATGTTTTTAATTACGCGAAACGGTTTTGTATTGTGAATATTAATTAACTGTCCCCTGATAAAGAGCTTTTTTAATTTCAATCAAGTGAAAAATGTGTTCGGAAGAAGTTGAAGAAGAGCTTAGTGATGCAGAGAAACTCTGATAACTTGGATGATCAACACCAACTTGCTGATAACAGTGATGAAGAAAATCCAGATGAAATTCGTACCCCCAACTCTTCGAATAATTTGGAATTATCTCTCCTAGATGCAGAGGAAGAATAAATAGTTTCAAAATTTTTTGAACAACCTTGATGTAATCGAAAATGTTATGTTCCAATACCACGAGATATGATCGAGGAATTTTAGAATTAGATAAAGAACAGCAAGATTTAGAGTTATATTGAGCCAAATTGAATCAGGTAGAACAAGTAATGTTTTAGATAAGGTTTATGAGGAGATCTGCGCACGAAAAAAATATGGAAAAAGAAAAGAGGTCGAAACCTGGCATGATTGGACCACCTACCTGAAGCAGTTTTATACACCATTAGTAGAAATCACAAGTTTCCACCACTTCAAAATTTCCTCAGACGGCGTAGCAACAAAAATGTATGCGAACAGTGACGATATAAATAAATTTAAATTACTGCTACAACCTATTGATGATAAGATGCCTGAGAAAATCACACTCTGAAAGGTTTAGATTTAGAACGCCGATGGTACCTTTACAATGACATAAGAAGTTTAGTTTCTGATATCGCCAAAGCTGATATTATAGCGCCATTACCTGAAAAACCCTTAATTAAAGAACCGAAACGGAACGTAGATTAAAATTTGCCGAAATCAGAATCGAAGACGAAAAAAATAAAACCAAAACAACTAAAACAAAAAATTTGGCAAAATCAAAAAAAAAAATATAAGACTACTTTGGCCGTGGCAAAGAAAAGAAACAACACCAATGAAAAATACAATAAATCCTATCCAGAAACCTCAATACCGAAAAAAAGAACTCGCGTGAAAGTAGTTTGTACTAATTTTTTTTTTTAAATTGATTACTTTTTTTCTATTGTAGTTTTTCACCTCTTGTTTTCTTTTAAAACACGATTTGTGAAGAATGTAATAGAGATAGAAAACTGGGATTTGTTTCATTGAAAAGAGCGTGTTTTTTGCTATAAGAATAGTGAAAATTGACTTTTTGACACATTAGCCCGGTTTTCATAGACCAGGTCACAATTATGTATATATTTCCGAATATGGCGCTATCTATAGTGATAACACATAAAGTCACTTTTATCGAGCGCTATTTAAAACTTCCCAGCACGGTGATGCACAGAACTAATATTATAAAAAAAAAGTAATTAATATTTATTTATGGAAAATTAATAATTACATATTTTCTTCTATTGTCGTCACGGCAGAAAAATATATTTAAGAAAATGAACCTTCCAGCTTGTGTAGAAATGGTTCCCAAATACAATATTTGATTGATTCAAGCATACATGTCTGGCCAAAAGCTGTTATAAAACATGGGCGTCGCCAACAAAGGGCGGGAAAGGCGGGGGGAACTGCCCCCCCTGAAGCTCTAAAACTTTTTATCAACTGGGCATGATGAGTATTCGTAGGCGCGTAATCATGAACAATTTGGAAGACTTTTATAATAAAGTAATAGAACAATTTGCCAGAAACCCACGAAAATTATGTTTTAATTAATATTTTATTCTTATTTAATAAAATATTAAGCCTTTACAACTTATAAATTTCATGTTTCCTATAACTCATATCCTCTTTCTATCATGTTGCCTCCCCTGGCTCATCGGTTGGCGACGCCCTTGTTATAAAATATTACTTATTAAGATGATTTTAAAAGTATTCAACTGTAGTTTGCAAAAATTTGAAAAATTTATTTTATTATCAAGGGGTTTTCGCTTAGCGACGGGGCCCCAGAGTCAGACCCGCATAAACTACCTATTTTATATTCATACGCTAAACGCTCCCCCCGCTGTTCCAGATTTGATTTCGTACCTTTCTAGTTTCGATACTGTCCTTAGTAGTACCGATTTCGAGCTGTTCGTACATCCTTGTCGTTCCTGTTGAGCAGGTATTGTGTTCATAACAATATAATATTGTCTATAAGCAATACGGATGATATGTGTGCATGGACGACTGCATTATACCTTAGAAACTATTCAGAATCATTTGATTTTCAATATAAGCACAGTAGTCTAAGTGTAGCATATGTATTATATCCCGGCATAAATGTTTCGCAATGTCTTGCAAGCGAGAATATTAAACGAATATTTCATTTTTAACATCTTTTATTGACTCCTACTAAATCTCAAATACTCAGGACCTCAGCACCGTCGATCTGCTGCTACCATTGTTCAATAATAACATTTCAAAGCTCGATGTCAAGGCTTCTCACGCCCAAATAATGCTTAATTTATCATTAAAAAAAAAAAAAAAAAAAAAAAATCTGCAAAAACAATTAATGATTAATGACAAAAGCTTTTTTAGGCTTGTAGTCGTCGCCAGAACTGCCGCGGGTACAACTGCGACTGCTTCAAAATCATTTTTATTCGTATCGTCGTGACTCTTTCCTTAGCATCACTGTCACGCGCACCATTTTTATTCGATTATTCCTCGTTCGATAATAAAGAAATTGAACATTTTCGGCGGAACATTCACATTTGCAACAGTTCATTTACTTTGTATCTTTCATCTGCAGAAATCGAAGGTGAAGGAACTTAATAAACGAAGCACGCGTTAGAAAGTAGGAATCGGCGAGCGAATCGAACAGTAGGCAAAGAAATCCGTAATGATTAAATATTACTTAGTCTATTCTCTAGTGAATATTTGCGCGCTTGTTGAAGAATTTCTTATGATTTCAGTTCTTCCTTATTGGTTCATTATAAGCCAGAAGTCGTATACTATGCGAAATCTTCAATTAACCGCTGCGCAAGTGTTTTCATTGCAATTACTTGCACAAGTTTTAGCTCATCCGTAGTTCAGATGAGTTCCAGTTAAAAGTTTTTCGATTAATCAGGTAGCTGTTTTAGTCAGTCAGCAGTCCCACCGCTCTGCTGTATAATAATTTCTGCGTTATTTGTAGTAATGTGTGGTAACGTAGCTCCCGTATGCCGTGATATGCTTTACGTATTTCAGTACACACTAACACAACTTCAATTACCGTTTACTTTTATTCTCCAACTTCTTAACACTCAGGCTTATAATTTATGTTCAAAACCCCCCCGGATGATGATCGAAGTCCGGAGCAAGTATAATCATCTACGAAAGTGCATGTCGTTGGAACCCCGCTTGTTTGAAAACCCCAAAAAAAGTCTCAGGATGTTTCCCCTGCATGTGCTCAATAAAATTGGGGATATGCAAGTGAATAATTTGTTTTACGCTGAAAAATCTTTCAAAATAAAAAATTTAAAACCCAATGCGCAGAGAACGAAACAAAAGATGGACGTGAAAATTCTCCACGATGTAGAATTAAGATTTGTAGTTTTCCCGGTGCAATTTGATTTTTCCCCGTATTTCGCTAGAGTTTGTGTTTAAGGTATCGCAAAGCATCATTAATAAACACGAATTATATTATGACACCTTAACAGCGTCGGTAGCACAAACTGCAGCAACGGTTATGTGCATAGATTTGTCGTAAACCACACGAATTACTAAAAGTAAACAGCGTGTGGAAACCCGGACGACTTTTTTTGATTTCTTCATCAGAAAAAGATTACTACGACGATTATATAAGCAACTAAAACTTCCAAATTCGAATGCATCCCTTCACACGCAGTAACGATACGATTAAAATGAATTTTAGTAGCGCCATATTACATTTTCGTCCGGTTATATCTGATAAAATCTAACACATGCTGGTGTCGAACGACAATAAGGCGAATTTGACGATTGAAAGCAGTTCCAGAATAATTGAAAAAAATTATAAAGAAAAAAGTAAAGCATTAGTTGCGGATAAAAGTGAAGAAGTAAATTTTTTATACCAATTTTGTTGAAAAAATATTTGTTTATGTTTTTATACGTTCATTCTTCTCCTTTATTTTTATTTACGCTTTGGTATAAACGTTCAATCAGTCACGTGACGGATTCCTTAGCCCGCTCTTCCATTTGCAGGGGCACATTTCTAGGCACATTTTCGGGTACATTTTCAGCCCATAATATTGCTTTTCTTTCTTCAGTCGTTCATTCCAATTATGGCTCAACTCCTATTCTTCTTCATTTTCTAATCTTGTTTCCTTTTAACTCTCTGTTCAGCCATCTCTTCAACTTCATTCGTGGTTTTCTGATACTTATTCTCCCTTAAATGCTCTACAATCACTACTATTTTGTCGCCTTCGCTTTAACCATAGTCTCCTTTCTACGTCACTTTTTCGGTTTTCATCTCTATCTACTCCGTTCTGTTTCCCTTATTTACCATCCATATACTTTCCTTGTGACCCAGATATCATGTTTTATTTCAATGTGTGGCCTTCTCTACAGAGCAACCGTCCTTATATTCTGCGCTGTTAAAATTTACTATCCCTACTGTCCTTATTGGGGTGCTGCTTTTATTCTCTCATTTTCTTCTGTTTCAGTTATTCCTGCCCTTGAAGTATATTTATCCTCTGTCCTTAAACGCATAAGAGTATAAATTTATTGCTCTTCCTTCCCATTTCTTGGGCTATGTCCTTGTTGACAAACTCACTTTTTAAAAAACAATAACAAAAGAATTTCAAAACTTGTCTTCTTGAAAACATATTTATGTTCTAGGCGTCTTCTTTCTTTACCTGGTGAAAAAAAAAAGACTTTTATCTCTTTAGACCCTTCTTCTTCATCCGCCGTCTCCAAATTGAAGGTTGGCGATCCACAATTGAAAATTTTCTTTTACAATGGCCGATCGGAAGAGTTGTATAGAAGAGCAGTCGAACCAGTTGATAAGATTGTCCATCCATGAATTTTGACGTCTTCCTCTCGATCACTTCCCATTTATCTTTCCTTGCAATATGATTTTTAGAATTTCGTATATTTGGGGCCTCGTATTCCGTTTCTCGATGGTTTGCATTACTTCAAAGGTCTTTCTCATTCTTTCAAGTACCTCGATATTAATGACACACTGTAGGTTGTTATTTTTGCTAGTAAATTTTGGTTTTAAAACTAAGAACGCGAATTTTTGAAATTTAGTTGCCGAAGTTGAAATGCTCAAATTGAGGTGTTCTATATTGAAGTGTCGGATGTCGCCTTACTAACTGCAGTGAAAGATTACATGATTGGCGTTTTCAGTTTCCCCATAGTCACATTTGTCATCTTCAGTAATTTTGTATTTTTCTAAGTAGGCTCTGAAGTGTCCATGGTCGGTGAGGAGTTGGATAGTGTAAAAGTCAGGTGTTAACTGTAAGCCTGTTCTAATATTTCTGATTAGCCTGTGAGTATGCAGACCTGCTGTATCTCTTTCCCCGTAGTTTTGCCACATGAACATCAAATAGTTTTTAATGTGTCTTTTGAGTTGTTTAAGTGACATTTTTATATGTAAGGCATGGTGGATTAGCATGTAAGAACTGTTCTGAAGAGGATTTATTGGAGGTAGAAAGTTCATTATTTGATAGAAATGATCGTTAATATATTCAAAATTTTTATGGTTTTTTTATGGTAAAAATGATTGATTTATAGTTAATTGTTAGATCTAGTGGAAGGACTCCCGTAAGAGTAACATCGCCGCTGTAAGAAATTGTTCTATAAGCTCTACAGGCGTTTATTATTAAATATTTACGTTGTGTAGAGTAAATTTTTTGCTTCAGGGTTTTCTTTTTTAGGTGTTGGAAAAACACAGAGCTACAATAACACACTGTATTCTCAACAAGTGACTTGTACAGTATAAGTCTGTATCTGTAATGAAAGCTCCATGTATTTCTGCACACTTTTAGTAATTGATAGTATTTAGCGTCCAACTTAGATGCGGTGTAGTCTATACGTTGTTTAAAAGAGAGTTTATTGTCTAATATGACACCTAGATATTTAAAATGTTCGACTGTTTTTAAAGTGATTCCCCTGTAAAGTACTTTAATATTTTTCGTTTTTAGTTTCAGGAAGTTTATGAAAAGGGACTCAAAACATTTTTCAACTGAAAGATTAAGCTTTACTTCATTTAGCCAGGCTCCGAGTAACTCAAGCGTTTTGTTAGCTGTTCTTTCAAAATTGACTTTTGTATCGTCCGTTATTATGAATAGTAAGTCATCTGCATATGCGCATAGGTCAACGTTCTTGTCGTATGGTAGAGCTTGGTTGAATAATATATTTCAGAAAAGAGGACCTAAAGCGCTACTTTATGGGCAGCCTTTATTAGTTTCAGTGTTTGCACTATGAGTACCTATTTGAAGAGTTATACGTCTGTTTTTAAGGTAGCAATATATTGTACTTAACAATGGTATGCCTTTGAACAGAATAGATTTTAAAATGTCAAACAAAGCAGGATGTCAGCTGTTATCAAAAGCTCCTTTGATATCCACTCCTATGACGAGAACGTTTGGTTTTTTTTTAAGGCTGCTGCTAATCTTGCTGATCGCATAATTCACAGCATGTTCTGTGGACAGACCTTGTCTAAATCCAAATTGTCTTTTATCTAAAAAGTTTGCTGAGTTCAGATGGCAAGTTATCCTATTTTTTAATAGTTTTTCGTAAATTTGCTTACAGTATTTAAAAGACATATTGGACGATCTTATGAGATTTGCATCTTTGTTTGATTTATGAAGTAGGATTACATTTGCTTCGCGCCAGGGTTTAGGAAAATAGTTTAAGGAGAAGATTATTTTTTGTATAGGGGTGGAAGGAGTTTTAGATAGACCTTTTGGATTATTTTTAATGTCTTATTTGTAATATTATCAGGCCTGCAGCTTTGTTGTTTTTTAAATTTTTTATAATACTATTTCGTGCGGAAGTATGAAGAGTAGTCCATTGTGAGTGAACAACGTTTTCCTGTATGGAAAGTTTAAAGTTTTCTCTTAGTATTTTCTGTTTGTTGCTGTCTTTGTCAGTGCTGTCCAACGGAAAAAAAGAGGGTAGGGAGTAGTTTAGATTCTCTGTCATATTGGTGATTTTATCGCCGTTCTTTTTTGTGAAAAGTGGAATATTGTTTGGTTTGTTTGATTTCAGAAACGTTAATTTTAGTCTAAGCCGCATGGTTTGACATTTTCAGAGCAAATTTGGGGGGGGGGGGAGTTATATAATTACATTATATCTTCTATGGTATGCAGTAGATTTATAAGAAATATGTTGTTTCATAAAGAAAATCAAATAACGACTCCTTTAGAAATTTAAAAATGTTTTAAAAATACATAATTATTACAATTATAATTTAAACTTTATTTTATTTTTAAGTAAAAAATAACAAATTATAAAGTTCTAGCTAAAATGGTAGTTTAGAATTTGAATAGTGAGAAAGATAGTATTTTTATTAGACTCTTTGTTTGTGGGC
The DNA here is from genome assembly GCA_039619475.1 of Icerya purchasi. Lineage (NCBI taxonomy): Eukaryota > Metazoa > Arthropoda > Insecta > Hemiptera > Monophlebidae > Icerya > Icerya purchasi. The sequence goes on along the minus strand of CM077115.1, from coordinate 265,062,204 downwards.
AAATACAAAATATATATATATATATATATATATTTATCCTTGATCTATTTTCATTTACATTATAAAATAAAAATTAAAAATAAATAAGAAAGGCAAAAGATCGATGACAGTTGGATTTAAAATGTAACATTAATAGTTTTACTAGAGAACAGTATTAAATATTACGTATAATTAAATCCATAAGTAACATTTATACAAATATTTTATAATGTAAATTAAGTTTCTCTGTTATAACAAATTTTTTGATAGAAGCTTTGGCTCTTTGGGGGGGATGTCACCTATCACCCCCCCACTGGATCTGCCACTTATACCAATTAAGTAATTTATTTAAAAAACAAGGATTAAAAATAGCATTTAAAACCAACAAAAATCTAAAAAATAAAATAATCACCATGAATAAAGGAAATAATAATATATATGAAAATAGTGGTATATATAAAATAAACTGTAATGATTGTGAGAAAGCATACATCAGTCAAACAGGTAGCAAAATTGAATGTAGATCGCAGGAATATATTAAATCATTTAAAAATAATGAAGTAGAAAAATCTACTTCAGCTGAACATTTAATAAGTAATAAACATATACCAAATTCATTAAAAAAAAAAACGGTCGCTGTCTTAGCTACATATAACAAAGGTAACACATCATGAACATAGCTGAAAATTATTATATAAATAAACACAAAATTAATATATTAAACGACCAAATACCAAATAATAATAACCCACTTTTTAATATAAAACTTTAAAAAACATCTTTTAATATTTATATTATTTAAATGTTTAATATAATTCTTAGATATTTATTTTAGTCTATGTACATCATCTTATTCTAACATTCATGATATATCGACTTTAAATTGTTTATTTATACTATGTAAACCGTTTTATTTCCTATTTGGGGACCTCAGTGTGATTTAGAATTTGTTTCTGGTCACACATAGTGAGTTGTGTTCTGAGCTGATGATGGGTTATACCCGAAAACGTTTCTAATCATTCATTTTATTCTTAAATTTATGTTTGTTATATTTGTATTTGTTATAAATTACTATATTTTATAATTAACAAACAGGATGTTGAAAGGTTCTTTATTATATTATTTGCCCTCCTTCCTACTCTGCTGCAAGGTTAATACTTTGAGATCTACTTTAAGAATCTACCACAGAAACTAGGCTCTTTAATATTTATTTTATCAAAATTGCTTCTCTTCCTTTAAACTCTGCTTCGATTTTCTTTGCTGACGATGTGCCCATCTACTCCTCTGATCACAATGACTCATTAGCTAACTCCCGTCTTTGAAATTACTAATGCTACCAGAAAAATCTCTTTCCAATATTCACCTCTTTATTTCTCCCCCTAAAATTCTTCGTACTTTTAATCTACCTTAAATGGTGGTCCGATCCCACTTGTAAACTCTTTTTTCGTTATTTAGGAATCTTTCTTGACGACCGTGTTTCCTTGCTTAATCACATTAATCATCTATATCATTTCGTTCTGTTTTAGTTATTCCTGCTCTTGAATTATTTTTATCCTTTGTCCTTAAACGTCTAAGAATATACGTTTATTTCTAGCCCTTTCCACTTTTTGGGTTAATGTCCTTGCTGACTAATCCAGTAAAAAATAATAATAAAAAAAAAAAAAAAATCTGTATCTAGATATTAATTACGGTTAATAGGAAAAACTAAATAAAAACTCTATATATTTGCATCCGATTAGCGACGGACAATACATGAGATCATCCGTTAATGTTTATTTTTAGACTCTGCAGAGGCTACACGCGAAGAAATTACGAATGATGTCAGATGTGTATCATTTAGGTACAGGCAACATTAATGCGATGAAGGTATGATGGAAGACGATGATAGCGCCCATTCGCAGAACTTGTAACAACGAACGTATTGATTTTCAGGAAAATTTATCACATTACATTCCACTTACCGAGCGAGATAAATTTTGGGGTTGTTAACATCTGAATAAGAGAACGTGTATTAGGGATGTATATGTGTTATTGGCCAACATCGTTTTTTCCGTATTGTTTAGAAATGCCCGAAAACGGTCTCAGCATCGACATGAGATCTCTAAAGTAGCTTGATGGTACACATTATGAATCTTAACTATCCATTGGGCAGGCGACATACCTTACTAGGAAATGTGTCCAGCCGTTTTTGCACTTCCATATATTTTCTCTGGGAACAACAATTCCTTTCGTGCTACTATTTATTACCTCTAAAACTGGTCATCGCTACAATATAATTTACAAACAAGCTGTACATTTTAATCGTAAGCTAGGTCAATAAGAAAAGTACGTGCAGATAATAAACTTACTTTTAACGTTGTGTTCGTGCTATTAACTGTTTCCACAAATCCGGATATTTCTTTGCCCAAAACAAACGGAAATGTAGCTTCAATTCTTCTACCGCTTCTCATGTAAGCATCGATCGGATTAATTCCGGCAGCTTTGACCCTTATTAACAACTACGATAACAAGTAACCCTTTGTAATAGATCGAATAATCGTTTAAAAGTGCGCAAAATTCCGAGTTTTTTTGTAACATTGGTACTTTTCTGTTCGTAAATCGAGTCCCCTTCGTATAGGTAGTATGTTTAAATCGCGAAAAAAGTTATTTCCAACATACCTGGTTTTCGGAAATTTTCGGCATTGGAATATCTTCGATGTGAAGAAGACTAGCCGAACCGAAGGAATTTATGACAACAGCTTTCATTCTTCGTTCGCCCGGTACTCTAAGTAACATATCGATCGATAAACCACTTCACGTATTATCAGTTAAAAACAGCATAAACAGAATGTGCTACTGAAGAATAATAATATTTCGTGACTTTTAGCATATATATATAGTATATATATATAGTATATACATATATATGTAGAGTGCAGAGGTTCAGCAGGTAAAAAATATACAAAATCTACAAAATTTCCTTATTTTTTTTGATGGGATGTTAAGACTATAGTATCCATTCCTGCAAATAAAATTCACGTTTCGAAAAACAAAAAAAAAAAAAAAAGAAAGTTGAAGCGATTAGATAAAGAGACCAAATTGAAAAAAGAACAAAGGAACCGAGGGAACATTAAGTTAACATATATTACGCTCGATTTGAAAGAAACACGATTGAAAAACATGCGAATCTACCGAAAAAAAACAATTTGACGTTGACTGGCCATGATATTATAAAATCCGAGCCACAATGCGAATTAAGAGAATAGCTCTGCATTGGCTACGACGAAGTAAAAACTATTTTCAGCTATTAACACCGTGAAAATTACCGCTATCACATTGACTCAAGGCATAAACACAGTCCCGGGTTAAATTTCTTTGAACTGAATTTCATAGCTCACAGTGTGCGAAAAGAGACGTTTTTGGCCTTCCCCTCAAACTGACAATGAGTACCATTTAACAGGGCCGTGTCGTTTTGCCTCAACGATTCGACTCCAACGATTCGGCCTCAACGTTTTAGCCTAGACCATTTCGGTCATAACATGTTCCGCCCTCGTCCTTTTTCCAAAGAGATCTAGTTTAGGGTCAGTAAGTTTTTGAATTTTTTTGCTTTCATTAATATCGTATGTAAGGCGTGTAGTAAAATAATCATTAAATCAAAAAAACACCCGCAAAATTAATAATTAATTTGCTTAAAAAATAAATTAGCGGTTTTTAATGGTTTTTTCCCTTTATATATAGCTTAAGGGGAGGTTCTCATTTGGAGGCCCCAAAACGACGTAATTTTCTCGAATTTTTTTCTAATAGAGGGAAATAAATTAGATACTCAAACTTTTTGTCACTTGCTTAGTGTGTTATAAACTACAAAAAAAATAATTTTTTAATAAAAAATATTGCGACAATAATTTTTGACATGCCTTATAACGTGACCGTCTCAAAAAAAGGTACCTTACTGTTGTCCACTCTAGCACCTGCAAAAATGATCAAAAATCAATAATCGAAATTTTTTTATAAACTATATGAGTGTAGTTGGAGCCCCTGCTAGAATCATCCATGAAAGTCAAAATTTACCAAAATGGCGGACATTTGAATTTTTACATACAGTTTTTCACGATTTTTCGCTCTTTAAAATACTGTAAAAAAAAAAATTATGCATATATCATCTTGATTGTAGTAGGGGCTCCAATGACTCAAATCTACTTTAAAATGAAAAAAGAAAAAAGGCGATCCGTCAAGTAGTTTTTGAGAAATCTTGGACAACAGTTTGAAAAACACGATTTTTCAGGAAACGCGATTAAAGATTTTATTAACGATTTTTCTGTGTTAACATAAAAAAAATGTACCTTGTGGCTAATCAGCGATTCCAGGGCCATACATCAGTCCTTCCTCAAGTTCATATTGCTCCTGAAGGGTGGTCCGTTGGTCGGCTTTTTTCGAAAGTGAAGCTGCCCTTGCTCCCTCCAACAAACTGCTCTCAGCCGCAGTAACACGTTTCATATCAGCTAAGTGGGCAAAATTATTGGCTTCAAGCCCAACTGTAATTCCTAAGATGCCCATAATTTTTAACAGTGCTGTATATCCTTCATTAAATAGACTAGTAGCGATGTAAGCGGAAATTTCTACAGTCTTTGCACCGCAGTGAAGGTGTTTCGGAGCGAGCTTTCAGACGCAAGAGTTCACTGACTCATTCGAGTTTTGTGTGTTTCCTCCAGTGCAACGTTCCATCAAATCATCCGATGACAAAGACTCAAAAATAGGCTTGATTGCATCTTGAACGTTATCTGCCAGAGGTGGTTTGTGCTCAAATAACTTAAGGGTACCGTTGGCTTCTGCTACGCGCCATTTACACCAGCTATCCTTTCCAGCCGGACAATATTGGTGCTGCGGATTTCTAGCAGTTGAGATATTATGGTAAAAGACAGCCCACTCAACATCCCGTCGAATCGCCAATCCATAATATGTTGTTAAGTTACAAATTACTTTAACAGTTAATTTAGCTGTACCTTTACCTCCGAGATTCTTTGTTTTCTTTTTTAAAGCCCTGAGACGAGTTCCCAATCGTTTCTGGACATGACCCACGCATTCTTTTTTTCTTACTATGGGGTCGTCGTAAGGATTTACATCTAACATGACCTTAAACGTTTTCGTATCGCCATCACCAATGTATGAGTCATACTTTATACCGAGTAATTTTTGAGAACGAGATAACATTTCTGTGATTGCGTCCACTTCCATTTTTCCAGAACTACCGTGATGGTTTGCCGTGCATGTCTCTTCATGACTTTCTTTCCATAAACTAAATCTGACGGTTCCTTCTTTGCTTTTTTTATTGGCACTAGCTTGACAGAAAGAATATTTCACGCAAACATTAAGAACCTTACTGGTATTTTTTCCGATAACCGTGGCAAAACCAAGAGTCGTACCTTCAAATTTTTTCGGAGTCATAGCATACATGCGACATCTGGTGGTACTTTTGGTAACTCTACTTACCGTAGTATAGATATATGCACGCGTTATTCAAAAATATTGATGTAAAATACACTCCGCTCGAACTACCGCTCGATTTCAATTTTTGACTAAAAAGGTGGGTCTCGTTTTTGTTCCATAAATTAAAAAAAAAAACATATATTCGAGCAAACGGTTTTGGGAATATATTCTACATATAATTTACTACAAAAAAATGAAAAAAAAAAAAAATCGATTTTTTGGTTGGTCCTAATGAGAACCGCCCCTTAAAAAATGATTTCCTTTTATAAAGATGCCGATTACATATTCTTTTGGCCGGATATTTAAATGAAAATTTTCGGAAAAACTTAGTCGATTTAAGTAATAATTTTCCATCATGACAGGATTCTATGCTTCTAAAATAAACCATGTGCCTCATAATAAATGTTTACATTCACAAAAAATGAAAAATAAATTAACTTAATCAATTTTTATTGAAATAACCCTCTAAATAATTATATAATTAACATTTCACGTTTTTATTGAGAAAATAATTTTTTAAGCGATATACGAATGGGAAAAAAAGCATTGTAAACCGCTGATTTATTTTCTAAACAAATTAATTACTAATTTCGCGGATGTTTTTGTAATTCGATGATTATTTTACGCCTTCAAAAATAAAAATACCTCAATAACAATCTAAAATAAATGTAAAATAATTTACTTTAACAGCGTCAATCCATCTGATCTACAAGGAGGACGAAAAAAAACAGATCCGAATAACTATAGAGGGATATTGGTGTTGTAAATAAGATACTATCTAAAGCTTTACACGATAAGCTGAAACAACAGATAGATGCTGAGCTGGGTGAATATCAAGCAGGTTTTAGACCGAATGGATCCTGGATAGAATAAAATTCTTAACTTAAAATCTGTTATCCGCTACAGACGACTAAGAAGTAAACGCATGTTCATCACATTTGTGGATTTCAAAATAGCATATGATTCAATAGACAGTCATTAATTAACACCTTAGAAGAATTCGCAGTAGATAACAAAACAATAGTCATGATTTAGCAGGCCCTAACAAACACAGAATCGAAAGTAAAATTCGCAGGAGAAGTGTCCCAATTTGTTCAAGATTTAGAGCAAAGACAGAGAGACGGGCTGTCTCCGTTACTTTTTAACTACGCACTCAAAAAAGCTGACTAGAGAATGGAGGAAAATAAATCGGAATGATGGCATCAAACCAATTACGATCGAGAGAAGTAAAGATTTGGACATGAACTGTTTTTGGTCTGTGCTGATAACCTGGCGTTACTGGTGGATAGCTTTAACGATGCGGTGATGCAAACAAATAACTTTAAAGAGTCGGCCGAAAAAGTTGGAGATGTCATTTACATAAAAAACCAAATACATAACTAGAACATTTTCTCCGAATAGGTTGGAGATAAAGTATGGAAATATACAGAAAGTACGAAAACTCAAATACTTGGGAGAAATAATACAACCTAATAGACATAAAAGCGAATAAGTCGAGAGTGAAAAAGAATGGAAAACGTATTCCAACTAACGAGAAAGGTGTACAATTAAAAATTATTGTCCACCAATACAAAAATTAAGCACTATAATTCGATCATAAAACCAGAAAGTTTATAATGCTTGTCTTTAAACATAGCAATGCAATTGCAAGAAATTGAAATGGAAGAAAGAAACGTTATTACAAGAATTCTGGAACCGAAACAGGAAAACGGAATCTTAAGAAAACATTGAAAAAATAGGTGATACCGTACGGAAAAGGAGATTGAAACTGTACGGACATCTAAAAAGAATGGATGAAAAAAGGGTGACGAAGAAACTGTTTGACTATTTCGACAAAAACGCGAACACAAAGCTGAATTATTATTGTTATTTTAAAGAGTGACGTAGTTAATTTAAATTTCCTCTTTTACAGGTGTTATATAAAAACTATCAGTTTAGGATCCGGGGAGGGTGTGTTCCCGTCGCGAGACCCAAAAGATCAAGTTTTTCCAATTATACACAAAAGTATAAATGAGGTTTTTCTTTTTTTTTTTTGTTTGTTTTTAATTTGCACAAATATTCGCATCTCCCAACCTGTTTTAAATGTTTTAAACCAAACGAACAAAACTGTCCATTCTTATTCCTCGTATAAGAGCTTGCTTCCGGTACAAAAAAAAAAAAAAACTGTTTATTTACTTACATAATTATCCAAAAACTTTTGATCAAAATTTAATTATTTTTCTTTTACGTAAAATAATTTGCCCGTTCCACAGAGCAAAGTAACTTAATGTAAACATACATTCAACGCGCTTATTATACAAAAAAAGTCTGCATATACCTACATATATATATATATGAATGCGTATGTGTGTTTACGTATGAATGCATTATATATATATATATATATATATATATATATATATATATATGTATATATGTATATATGTATATATGTATATATGTATAAAGCAGATGTAGCAAACGAAGCAAGACCGGAAAGATATTAATGTATTCCTGCATGCTTGTTTGCTGCAAATATTTTAACACAAGTGTAACACGCAATGTAGTTTCATATTTAAACGAAAAGAGATATGATAAACGACCTAAACAGGAAGTAGGACAAAAACTTACGAGATATTATTCTCAAATACACATTCGATTTACTTATAAGACTTGGAAACACCGACGACCGCTTAAAAATCAGTTAACCCCGTTTACGAAAACACATGAAATGCCAGAACATAACCTTGCATGCAGCGATGAGCGAGTGAAGAGATGCATTAAAAGAAAACCTTCAAATGCATTTTCCGATATATGTATAAGCGGCAGAAAATATGCACTCCGTCGTATGTCTGATTTTCGGAAGTAGACACTGATGAAAGAGCCATGAACGAATTTTATGTGGGGAAACTGATTTAGGCAACTGTAGATCAAATTGAAAAGAAATAGACGAGGCTTTTTTTCGGCGAGCCTTTAATAAGCTCTCTGCTAGAAATATCAGTGAACCGTAGAAATTAAAATGCGACTACAAAGAAAGAAAAAGCAAACAATTTCCGCATATCTTGCTTAAAATATCATTAAAAAAAGGACCATGTTCCACAATTATATGCGAAACAATAGTGCGGTTATTACTGTAAGTCTGCCACGGCTGGACTACACTTATCGGTTTTGGGACCCGGAATTATTAATGTCTCTGAATGAACTTTATCCACAACATTAAAGTACTAGTGAAAAGCCGGATAAAATTCAGAGTCCGTCAAAACGGTCGATACAATAAATGCAAAAAAAAACCCAAAAAAGCGTCGTAAATATAAATAACAAAAACATTTAAATAAACGTAATTAAAAATAATAAAAATTACGGGCGTAATTAAGTATTAAGTAAATTATGCTAAAAATGTTTTTTTTCGGGGAAGGATCGTTCGATTTTTAGTTTCTGGATAAAAAGAGCAGCACGCGTTATAACCAAGAAATAAAGATACATTATCTGAATATCTGAAGGACAGAATCGTTCATCGCACATGCATAGTGTGCTTTCATCTTTACTAATTTGGTCTTTCCTAATTATCGGAGATGATAATTCACCACTTTTTCAAATAGGCAGATAATACAAACATTTCCTTTCTATTAACTAAGGAAGGGTAAAATAAAAAAAAAGAACATTTTATTCAATATCCAATCTTAAGATGTTAGGTTCCCCAGATTTTTTATTTATTTATTTATTCTTTTGTTAACTCTCGGAGTAAGAAACAACGTGTAAAGGAATTACAGCGTTTTTCGAAATTTTACATATTATTATTTTGGGATGATATTCTCCTATTAATTAAGAGTGACGATTGATGATTTTTTGGTTTTAACTATTTTTTTTTCTTTTCTGTTTTCTAATATATAATAAAATCGCGCAATTTTCATAACGGATAGCGAGATAATTAACAATAACCGAAAGATGTGTGAGAAAGCGTACAGGATACTTACGTGGCTTTTAGAAATGCGAATAGAAAAATAGTAAGCAAAATGCATTGTAGAAAGAAAACTTTTACATAGAGCATCATTAATATTAAATGAAACTAGAGAAATACGTCAATATATTTATCATTAGGATTACTTGTAGTGAAAAACGCCGCTTAAAATTGTCTCATTTTTAAACAGTTCGGCTCTTCGAAACTGCATGTTCGTTAACTGACGCGCGTTCTGTGTAACATTAATCTTTATCAGACCGATTAAAATTTTAACATTTCTTCCTTTATCTCGATTTTTCCGCAGGTTTTCGTATCAAAGTGATAAAAAGGCAATTGTCTCGAAAAATGCGGATCAAATGAATTTCGTCTCCCGGTCACCGGGTATATAAACCAAGGTAGTTTAAAATGCGAGAATACCAGTTGAAAATCGAGGATGGTTTTGAACACGGGCACGAAACACCGTGTCCATAAACGCGTAACCGATACTATTAATAACAGCTCGTATTTGTGTGTACGCGTGTTTATATATTACATATATAAGAAGGGGTCAACGATGTAATAGAACAATAAACTCTGCCTCATTTCTCTTCCTGCCCCGTACAAAATTCAACATCTACGCTTAAGAGATCAATTTCGGGTCATCTGTGCATATTACAAAAGTTTCAATTGTGTTCGTGCCCTAACTGACCGAAAAGATTTCAGGTGAATATTCAGCTAATGAAATTAAACAAACTATTATTTTTAATTGCTCCTAAACACTTGATTGTATTATTTCATATGTCTCGCATATCTCTCTTCGTCTGTCAACTGGCGCGAGAAAATATTTAAAAATAAAATGATGGGACGTCGTAAAAGTTTAGAATTATCCAACGACCGAACACAAGAATCGCGTCAGTAATGTAACGATACCAACAAAATCGCGATAAGACACAAAAGAGGAAATTTTAAAATGCATCTCTACAAATATTTATCAATATGACCCCGGAACCATTTTAATACATGTGGAAAGAAAAAAAAACACGTGTTAAAGACTACACACATCCGTTTACGCGGAAAATTTTTAGACTCAATTAGCTAGGGAATACAGGCGACGATGCCCCGTAGTCTTATTAAAAATTTAATTAGTTCATAATGATCTGGATGGTTTTTGCTTAATTTCATTTATTTATGTAAATGAACGATATTTTTTTTCTTTTCCGGTTTTCAGCTTGGAATTTCCTTCAAAAGACGGTCGCGTACAAAAAAGAAAAAGTATCACACAACACATATAGTACGAAATGATAGCAAAAGAAGTGCCAGATTAAAAATCAAACTTTAATTAAAACGGCTCTCGTGGAGTTTACTTAAGATAGTCCTGCTGTTGCGGCATGGATACATTAATTTTTGATCCGGTCAGATGATGCCCATTGACCATCTTAACGTGCGCATTTCCATTAGATGCATCGCTTGTTCTTCTCACCTTGCAACTGGCCAGCACTCACCACCATACAAGGCAACTCTACTGGTCGGATGACTGATCGATAAATTTTTGACTTTAGCTGAATGGGCATCACCGGTTACAGGTTTCCATTTCAGCGGTGCTGTGCTTATCCGATTTCGGACTGCCTCAGAAACGCTGCTGTCAGATTGGACGCAGGATCTAAGGTATTTAAAGTTCCTTGTATGAGGCAGTTGCTCTCCACAGACTTGGATAGATCCAACTGCGTTTATATCTGTAATCATATATTCAGTCTTCTTTATGTTGACTTTAAGGTTTCCAGTCTGTTACACCATACCTGAACCCTATTTTGGAACGTGTCTCTTGAATTGTCAATTAATACGACCTCCATCTGCATACAATAGAGTGTCCAAGGTAAAGACGTTTGAATATCCGGCGTGATTGTATCGAAAACCGCGTTAAACAGTAGTGGTGAGAGCGCAGAGCCTTAATGTACACCTATTCGAACTGGGTAGTGTCATCGGATTCGCCCACTGCACATCTGACCTTGCTTGTCACATCCTTGTAAATATGTACTCATTTTATCAATTCTTCAGGAATTCTCGCAGAGCATACCAAATTAACTGATGCGAACGCGATCGAAAGTTTTCTCCAAATCTATAAAGATTAAGTGTACATATTCTTCCCCCTTTCTTTCTGTGTCTTTCCATTAACATGCGCAGTGAGAAGATTGCGTCAGTTGTACCCTAACGAAACCACATTGATCAGATGTTAAATGTACCATATCCCGAAGGCGCTCATCTATCACTCGTTCCGGTATTTTCAGGGAATGTGAAATCAATCTTTCGGGACGCGGTAATTACTACACTCCGAAGGGTCGCCTTTATGTTTGAAAACCGGGATAATGATGCTAGCCTTTGAAATGTTGGGAATAACGGGGGCATGCACCATTTCAGTAGTATAATAATTAAAACGAAAAATATAGTTCAACGAAAGTTTATGATTCTAATTAATACGTTCAGTAGCAAAAGTAGGGAATAATTTTTCTGTAATTTAATTTAGAAGAGGACAAGAAAATGGAAAATAAGTCTTAATGGAAAAAAAAATCTGTACAGATCAACTTTACCAATCGAAAAATCCAGTACCATTCGATTGTAATTAATTCAAAAATTATACCCAATAGAAATTACGTGAAATATTTAGGTATGCATTTAGATTGAAAATTATAACCCGGTCTCTATGCATACCGACAAAAAAAAACTAGAACAATTAAAAGATTAAAAATGCCGCAGATGAAATGGCTTATTGGAAGACATCCTTTCGCTGAGCAATAAATTGTTACCATATAATCAAATACTAAAACCAACGTGGAGTTATGGTTGTCAGCTTTGGGATTGTGCTAACATAAAAAAGATAATTAAGAGTTACACAAGGGGCACGTAGCCGGAGGCGTTTATTAGGTACGAAGTTGTAAATTTTTAGTTCATTTCTGGTTTAATCACAGTACAAATCGCTAACGACAAATTTATTTTATATCTCACTGAAAATTAAATAAAAAAATACAAAATTATATTTTTGGTGTTTTTTAAAATATTTCAAACTTAAAATTTTGAAAGCAAAATAATATGCTGTCAAAAAAAAAAATCACACCATTCTGCAGTATATATAAAAAAAAAAAGTATCGAAAAGTAATTGTAAAAATTTTAATTGAACCTTAAAATATAAGGTACACAATTTTAGAATAATTAGTATAATATAATCATTTACTATCAGTTTTAATAAAACTTATTATAAATCTGTGATGCAGCCGTGTCACATTTTAAAGAAAAATTTTCCGATTAAATTAATTTGTACCGATTTACCGATTTCTTTTCAATTAATTTCGTTTTTTCAACAAAATACAGTCTATTATATACCCAAGGGTTTGGCTTAGTGTGTCAAAGTGTATCGCCTCCTGATGCCATTATCCCTATTACTCAATCCGACGAATAGAAGGGTTGCACACTTTTTTCAAAACCGTAAACCGTTCCAAAATGTTCGTTAATGTAATTGTAGATATATGAATTCGCACCAATAGTATCGAACCTTTATGGCCTGAAGCCCGGAGTAACATTCCGAATACTTGGGAAGAATTTTTCTCCTACCATACTACATGATTTAATTTCATTCAACGAGTTCTAGAATCTTTTGCAGCAATGTTTAAAAAAAAAACATAAGTCAGTCGGGATGACTAGAAAAGAAGCACCTGAACACAGCTGAGGACCTGAAAAAGAAAACAGAAAAGAATCAAATGAACCACTTGAAAATACAGAAAAAAAAATATTACGAATAATATTAGAACTATTAGAAAAAGAAGAACAGTGTAGAAAGTGAAGTAACTAGGAAATATATTAGTGTTCGGGAAAAGAAGAATTAGGTCCTGTGGCCATATGCAGAAAGAATGGAGGCCGGTATAGTCGCAGGACAATTGTTTAATTACGGACGAAAATTTAAGCGGCATATGGTAGAGCCCAAAAATGATACGAGAGAAATGAATATTACGACTTGAGATACAAAGCAGCGAATATCACTAAAAAAAAAAAAAAAAAGAAGAACTATATGACTCTGTAGAGGATTCGCAGAGAAACTGAAGAGAACACAACAGTCACCTTACGGATCGATAATAAACAGACGTAGTGAAATAAGGAAAGGAAGGAAAAAAAATGCCAGCACCAAATGAAAATGTAGTCCATGACGGTTAATTCGGAATAATAAATAGTACCTATGCATTTTTTTTTACATCTTGTAAGGTATATGTGATAAATGTATGTGTATTACTCTATTCATAAATAATACAGGTGCGTATAATAACATTGAAATATTTTCAGAATAATTTAGGATCCAGCGATTATTGTTAAATTCTGACCGGAAGTTTTGGGAATGAACAAATAATATCTTCTTTTTCTGCTGAGTGTTCCGCTTTCTACTTCAGTTTGCTGCCGCTTGGTCTTCCTACTCCATACCTCTTGCGTCCTATCTTTTCCCTCTCTCCACAGATTGTTCCTATTATTTGTTCCTTTCTCCTAACAACATTTGATGATCAAGATATAATTGACTCCTTCCTATTCTACTTGTTTCTGGGTAAAGGTTCCCAATTGACGAGCCCAAAATAAAAAAATAAAAAAAAAAAATAATATCTTTATATCTTTTTCTTTCGGTTTTGTTTTTTTTGTTCTAGATCCATCGGCGACTCTACATTAGAACAGAGATCTGAAGTTAAGGTCTTATGCATTTGGAGATATAAAAAAAAAAGGAGTCAACCTTAGAAATAATAGATTAAGAAAAAAATAAAGATAATTGCAAGGAGTGGGAAGACTTAAGAGATATGAAAATTTAAAAAAAAAAAAACAAAAAAAAAACCTAATAACCATAAAATATAACAGCGGAAGTAAAAGAAAATAAGACTCTATCGTCGTATGAAAAGAATGAAGCCGGCCAGATTCTCAGGAAAACTGTTTAATTACACGCGAAAATTAAAAATAAAAGACATACGCAAAAAACGATATGGAAGAACGGAATATTATTCCGAAAAGTGTAAAGCAAATTCCACATTAAAAAAAAAAAAAAGACGATATAACTGTAAAAGATTTACAGAGAAACTAAAGAAATTACTAGCACCCTTTAGAACCAGAAAAGGAAAAAAATGCCGAGAAAGAATGATGAGAAAAAAAGAATAATGGCCACTAGTTGACAACGTGCAGTTCACAGCGGCTAATTGCGAATAATAATTAATTAATAACGTATTCGTCTACAAATATCAGCATAAACGCCGGTAGAAGCGTTTTATTTTTTTTCATGTTTCATTTTAATTCGTTGTTATTTAATAAAAACTATATCGAAAAACTATTTCCTTTTTTTTATTTTTTCCACGCTGTTGTACCATTTCTGAAAATTTATCGTATTAATCCATTTCGCAATACCGATATAGCGCAGGACGTATTTATTCCAGATTTAATTACATTACGCAGCATAAAAATACATTCATTTTAAATAAATTACTTTTTGTAAAGTTAATAATTAGTATTCATTTCAATGATACGTCACGAAAACCAAAAAAAAAAAAAATCGGTGTTATTATTCGAGTAAAAAAGGGAATGTAGAAAAACGAATTTCTTTAGTGAAAGGAAATTAAAGAGTTATTTTCCGAACATTTTATGTACCATTCAAAAATGTGAACTGAAATAAAAGCTAATTTATCGGAAACTCGAAACCGTTTAATTACATATTTTTAGGAGATGCAAAATAGGTTTTAAATGTCTAAAAACTTGTACATTTATGTTAAACGGCTCAGTTCAGGGGACCAAAAACACCTATCTGCGGAGCTACTCGACTAGTGAATCAGGCCGGTTTCTCGTAAGAAAGCAAACTACAAACAGTGGTAGTAGAACATGCACAACGTGCCAGCAGAGATAGGCCGGAAAATGAGACATTTATCAAAAATGGCGTGCTAATAAATACCGTTTTAAAAGCTTTTCATCGTAACCACAGTGTTTAAGCCGTTCAAGTCGCCAACCGCACGTTGTTCAAATAGAAATGCATTTTCCACATCCTCTGTTTGGGATGAGTAAGGGAGAATCTCCAACACCTTAATAAATACACCTTCTGATTAAAAAAGCAGTCAGGAAAATATGTCGACGATGTACGGATTAGCGAAGAGAGTCATTCTAATCGATCGGGGAAACATTTCCGAAAACTATGATTGCAGTATCAAAAAAGTTGTATTTAAGAGAAAAAAACAAAACAAAAAACACCGCTACTTGAAGATCTACTCCAAAAATTTAATAAAAATGCACTAATAAGAAGTGAAAAATAATTACATTCGGTAAGCAGATAATACATTTTAGAGTAATGTACTTTGGAAAGATATTATACTCAAAAACAACACTAATACCTTAATTAGAGTCGACGCCAAATTTACAATATCGAAAATCAATTAGTTGAGTATAAAAAAAAACAAAAAACAATCGCTTGTTTCCTATAAGCCAATTAGTGGAAACATCGGAAGTATTTAACGCGGTTTTTAGTTAGATTAAATTTGGTGCACCGATACTCCAATAAGTATTAATGTTTAAAAATTATCATAATATCTCCTTAAATGCGGATATTTTTGTTATCAAATAAGTATTTTTCATTTTCCCGTACGTTTTTATTAAATTTTAACAAGTCGGTATTGCTTCTTTTTTTTTTTTTTTTAATATTTTATTTTACAATTTTTGCGCTTACGATGTAGGTCTGATCAAACGGGCAAATATTAAACAGGTTGTAAATTTGTACGCGGCAGAGAAATAACTGAGCCAGACAAACTGAAAACACTGATAATTTAATTATAAACACAGATGTCCTCTCATTGAAACAAAGCTTGACCTTTTTTGAGCCAAAAGTATAATGGTTGTCTAAGAAGTATCACATGCAATAAGGAGTTGAAAAGTGTTAAATAGTCGTGTCAAAAATTAACCATCATTGCCGTTTGTGTCGAAATTTAAAACTGTAAGCGAGCTTTAAAAAAAGAAATTTTAATTGCGACGGAAGTGCTATACGAACGTTTTCGATAATATAGTCTAGGCACAGAAAAGAATGATTTCATCATTCCTAATTGGGTACTTCTCCTTTCTCGCTCTGTAATCCCCCCTTCAAATATATTGCTAAATTGCCTAGATTGCCAGCTCGTGATACTACAAATAAGAAACTAAACTCACTCGGAATGATTCTCGGTAGAAGATTAGTAGGATAATTTCCCCTCATACGTTCCCCATTCCTGCTTGACTTCTGATTCCTTAGGTACCAATAGTCGAACGCTCGGAAGAGCGGTTGACCATTTGTTTCCCACGATATTGTCAACTCGCAGTGAAAAGAGATTATGCCCTGGCGACACAACAAACAGCTACAGACCTACAGCACCATCTGCGGGGCGGTCCTCAACTACTTTTCCGAATAAACCGCCCCTGTGTTGGGAACGACAACAATCTTCACCGATCATCAGCGTGCTTACCGCGGACGACTTGAACGCTTCTCTGATGACAGTACTAGAACACTTTTGGCGCCCCTAAGTACTTAAATGATTTTGATATTTTCATTACTTTTAATGAAACCGGTTTGGATTTTAAAATCTTTGACTTGCACAGATATGTACATTTTTAAAAGATCGCATTCAATTCGGTGTTTTCGCGTTTCCTTATCACTGGAATTATCAGTGTCCGTGCTTTTGATTGCTCCTGCGGTAGTTTAAACGTGTTTTGCAACTACATCCACAGTGAATTAACGCGCAAACGCGAATAGTAGAAAAACGAGATAAAGAAGAAATTAAAATTTACCCTTCGGCTTGAATTATTTTTTCATCTCCAGCACATACAGCTGCTTAAAAATACGAATTGAAATAAATACAGCAAACTAATAATTAATAAACTGAAATTTACGATAAATTAGCTTTAGAAATAGTTTGGACTTTAGCAGTTCGTTGTTAGGTTTCGATATTTATTAATTCGCCGATTGTTAACGGAATTAAAATACGGTAATGTTTGAAATTTGAAAAACAAAAAAAAAAAAGTGATAAAATATTATACAAAACGAACAATCAAGGCCAGAAGTCACATGGCGTTTACGTTGCAAATTCGCCGACGAATATCTTTTCCAAACGTACACATATCTGCTATTGTTTTTACATACTTAGAAATACAAAGAAAAAGAACAAAAATAATAAAACTGAAATATTACTCAAGCAAGAGTCTCTTCTTCTTCCGGTTTGAAAGATTACATAATTTTATCGTCCTAAAAATTTTTCTTACCAGAGATATAACAATGAAATCCTTATGTACATATGAAATACTTAATACATATATATATATATATATATAAATGTTTGTGTGTGTGTGTGTGTGAATACGTTTTCATATAATATCTAATAATAAATTTGTAGGACGATAATAATATAATCTTTCTCCGGGAACGATGATCATTGACACACAAAAAAAATGGAAATCTGATGAAAATGCGGGTTTGCACGTAATAAAGCTGACCTTGTTTTCCCATTAATTTTTTAAAACTTTGTAAAAATTTACCGATCACAATTACCGTTGAAAAGTGCGTTGATAAAAATAATGTGTATTGTTATTTTTTTTTTATATTTGAGTACATTTATTGTCATAATCGTTAGACGACCACTTAAAATTTTTAATCAACTCTACAGATAACCAATACAGTAGATTAAATATTTCTGTTTTTTTCTGGGTTTTTTTTTTTTTTACTCGATAAATTCAGTTTGCTAATTAAATTTATATTTCATCGATTGATGCAATATTTTCCTTAAAATCGTCGGTCCGCATAAAATGCTCTTTCTCCGAATACTTAGATACCGTATCGATGGACTATATAGCTATATATATATATATATATATATATATATATATATATATATATATATATATATATTTAAATTATAAGCAACAGACAGGAGAGTTAGGAACATTAGTTATAACAATATTAAATAGGTTTTATTATATGTAATAATCGGTGGAATAACCTCTGCACTTTCGATGGTGTTGATTTTCCGTCATAATCTCTTAAATAATCAACGACGCAAACAGAAATACCCCTTACCGAGATATTTATGAGCGACCCATCTCGCGACATGATTAATCTCCTTGAACAAGGTAAAATCGACCCGAATAAACTTCGCCCGGCAATAACAGATTTGCACCGGAAAAATTAGAAAAAATCGGAAAAAAAAACAAAAAAAAAACGCATGACTTCAATTATATCATTGATTAATGTAACAAAGCAGGTTTTTAAACATGTAGAGGAAAGCAAGTGCTCAAATGAACAAATAGAAATCAGGGAGCCATTTACCTAAGATTTCGGGGTGTCGTTGGAAAGATTTTAACATACATCGTGTAATCATCTAAAAACCACCGGGATGGACAATCTAAGTAGAAGAATTAATCAAAGAGAAGCCAATTAAAGATTTAAAAATCCAAAAATGACAATACTAAAATTGATATTCTTTAGTAAATATAATAATACCCTGAGGAATTCGAACAGCTTTAAAAAATCGATATCGCGAATTACGTTAACTATACCTCGATATGTTTCCATGAAGCGAAAGTAAAACTCACAAATACAAAAAAAAAATGTTTAATAAAAATAGGAAGAATACGAAAGAGATTACGTAGCAAGGCTAACAAAGGCGGCCAGAGCAATATCGAATAAATTCTACTCAAAACATCTGTCGAATACAAGTGGAATAATTATAGCGGCCTATGTACATCATAAATGACCCCGTACATGAAAATCTCACTGCAAAACCTACCCCACCTATTCTGCAATTGCCCAAATCTTTTTTACAATGACTGGCAAGTATATTGCACACAATAAGCTGTACGAGAATCGAAAAGCACAAAAGAGGCTAGATAATTAAAAACAACTTCGAAAATTCAGTGTTATATCTACTAAATAGACGTAGTTTCTCCTCGGTTATCTTAACATTATCAGCAGCCATCCGGTAATCCACTTCACAATATAGGGTCCAAATATTGTTTTCGTTATGCGGAAAATGATATTGCACCATTCAAAGTTCACTGATCAGTCCCACATTATTATTATTATTATTATTATTATTATTATTATTATTATTATTATTATCCATTTTTATGTTTATTTTATGTTTCGTTTCCATTACTCGCGCTACGTAGCGCATTTGTGGAATTTTTGCAATAATAATAATAAATTGATTTGATTTGATATTAAAAATTATGTTCTATCTAGGAGGCGCAGTAACTTAGTGGTAAGGTGCTTGGCTACCAAATCAGAGTCACAGGTTCGAAACTTGTTTCATCCGGATCTAAGTCACTCCTAAGTTTGAAATAATTGGGTACCAAAGAAATCTGAATAAGTAAAAGGGATCGAGAGAAAGGAACTGCTCCCCCTACTTTCATTAATGCCGTTAGGCTCTTAGTACACTATGAACCTTAACTTCATAACCCGTGTGATACCTCATCAAGAATATTTGGGGCCTATTTTACTTTTTTATATACCATCATCTCCAGTAAATTATTGCACATTCAAGTCGCCTTTTTCAACAAAAAATTATCAGCATCCTGAACTGAAATTCTTATAGAACTTTCTCCGTTTCAAAAAGTACTGAGCTACATATCAATGCTTCAGAATAGGCTAAACATAGAGATCTAAGGATACTAGGATTAAAAACCGCTAAGTTGTAAAAAACATGTAAATATAAAATCACGAAAATTAAACAGATTAAAGATTCCTAACATCACTTATACCGAGAATACGCTGTGTAAATTTTGTTTCTTATATTCTCTCTTCTGTTACATTATTGCTTCCTCCTGTGTATTAACAATATCTGACTGAATCAAAATTTGACTGGCGGCTCTTTCTTTTCTTTTTGTTTTCAAGTATAGGTCCTTGGATAGAGCCCCCCCCCCCAAAAAAAAAATCCTATATAATGAACGAATTAATATACCAGAATATTTTCTACTTTATATCACAATTTAGTAAATACACTTAACGCTTCCAAACCTCTACCAGAACACGCCATAAATAACGTATTAGAAATTCTTCAATAAACATTATCCGCAAAGGGTAAAACAAACTATCGAAAAGTTCCCTTTAAGATAAAATTTTAATTCGCAATAATAACCAAATTAAGTAAATGTAACATAAATATTATTTCACGCCTCGATTCTTAAAATCACTACAAAGTGCTCAAAAAAAACTTGCCTCTTTCCGAGTCTTCGTATCTGACCGTTCCAACATTAAAAAAAAAAAAGAAGAAGCTTACCTCAAAAGAAATTATAATCATAATAATAATTAGTGTAATTTAACACTCACCGGTTTACCACCAGACGTGTATTTAAATAAATCTAATTAACGATGATACTCTTTTTTAAAACAAAAAGGCGACGCTAACCACGACCATGGTAGTAGCCATCGTTTCCGGTAAATAATATATTTCAACATACAAGAAGAACAAGACCAAAAACTCAACTAACAAGGAATCAAAGTAATTCCTATTCATCCTAGAGGGGTAAATCTACGAATCGACAATACAGATGATTCGGTTCTAATTAAATTAATGAGTACCATAGTCACATAATAAACGAAAAACAAATCATGTTATGGAAAAGGGAAGTGGGGAAGTGGTTGAAAGAATGGTGCAAAGATTAAGGAATTTTGCTGCATCCTCTTTTCCCTTTATTATTATTGCTGCATTGTTTAGGGCTAGTTTAGACCATCTATTTACCAGTTTCCTTTTCTTTTTTCTTTCCTGTACATTAATGTATGCGGCGTCTAATATGTAAGCGGTTCCTGTGTATGGGAGTATTATTGTGCTATTCATATATATATATATTTGCGTCGATTGATATATTTTATTTTTAATTTTTTGGTTTAATACGTTCGATTTAGGTAGTAAGAATGATTAACTGTGAGTAAACGATAATAAGAGTGTTGGACACTCACGCGCAACGGGCATACTTGCCCAGTGAGACCCACAACTTGTTTATTAAATTAAAAAAAAAAAAAAAAAAAAAAAAGATAGAATTTGAAGAGAATATTCTACAAAATTTCGACGATGCCAAACACAAGATGTTAAAAACAATTAAACAGCTACATTATATCAAAAGCATTAAATATATTACTAGAAGAAATATAAATAATAAACGAACTAATAAAAATAGTTCACTAAAAACATGGCTTCGAAATGAATATTCCGATTCAATATCTATAAAAAAAAAAGCGGGAAGGAAAGGATAAAATACGACTCTTACTAGAAACATAAAAAATGCAAAAGAGAAAAGGAATATTTGCCGTGAGAGAAAATTCGAACGTATAAAATGGGTGTAGCTGAAGGAGAAAAGAATAAATTTATCGTAGAAAAATAGAAATACACGCAGATAATAAAATATACATATGCTTGAAGATAATGCATAGGAGCCGGCTATCGTGTCGCAGTTAGGCAATGGTGTTTCGTTCGAATAGAACCAGGTTTGAATCCCGCTGCATTGTAACTTTCAAAAATTTCCCTTACGCGCTAGGTTAGTATCCGTAGCTGACGTGCCCGAACTGGGAAAAAAAAAAAAGTAAAAAAAAAAATATTATGTATACGGTAAAAAATTCGCAAGGGAAACATTTCAATATTTATTCGGTAATGTAAAATGTATTTTTCTATAAGTTACACGCATACATATATATATTACATATATAGCTGTAGAGATACAGATATATACACAAGTATAACGATTGCAGTCAGAGGCGAGGAACAGAATAAAATTCCTAACCAATTTAATAAGAACTACTTACAGTTAGTTCTTAAAAAACGAAAAGCAAATATTACTTCTGAATTTTATTATAATATGAACGTCGAATTAGTTAAGTAAATTTTAAAATAATCATATACGAACATCAGCTCGCTGTTTTAGAAAATATATTATTTTTTCCGGTAACATTTTCTCGACACCCTGCAATTGTAAATCTTTAAAAGATTATTCTAACGCTGCTTGGATCCTTTTTTTTATTACATTAAATTTTCATTTCCCTCGTCCTTTTTTTTTCAGTTCTAGAAATGTTTTATTTATATATATGTCGCGCGATCATCGGCCTAGCAATTACTGGGACTCAACTAGTCGAACTTTATTCCTTTTTACCTAGATATTTCGAAACAAACATGGCCGTTAACGGGGCCAAAACCGAATAAGTAGGAAATTAATCGTGACCAAGGTGCTCGTTTGAACACAACCGAAATCAGGAACGAATCTTTTCAGATCTTTAACAATATTTGACATAAACTATCTTTATCATAAAATCAATTACAAACTTAAGATTCACAGACCGTACAGACCAGTCGAAATTTGATGAAAGAACCTTCGCCTCCTTATTACGAGAAATTTTCACGATAAGCCCGAGATTTCCTTTTACCGTTGACTGCAGCGATGATACACGCTCTTGAAAGCTCTTTCCAACGTAATCCAATTTATTCGCCTCATATATCGGACTGCGGAAAAAGAATATTCGTTCAAGAATACGACGCGATGAGAAATTAAAACGAATTCTTTGCGCCAGTAGTTTGGAAAATAATAAAAAAGACTACTCCACTTTCTTTTTCGCTGTTATCGCATAACGTCGATTAAAAATATTTCATTTCCGCATTAATAAGAGGTAAACAACATCGCAGTGGCGAACTAAGCCCGTCAGGGGCCCGGGGCGGCAAGGCTGAATGAGGACCCTCCAGTTTAAGAAGTTGATGTAATTTTACAATCATTTTATTCGGTTCACATTTGTATGTATAAGTGTGTTTACGTTTATTTAGTTAAAATCTTGCAAGTGAAATTTAAATTCGACTTAAATAAACATACATAGAATACGGATATGGATGAAGAAAATAAAATACGAATCGATCGGCAAAAAAAAACCAATTAGTAAAAATAATGTAATAGGTAGTTTTTATTTTCAGTATGTAGCTATTATAACATATTATATTTCGTGCCTTCATTTCACTAAACTCCTCAATAACTTCCGTGAAATAAATTTCTTTTGAAACTTATCTTTCAATTGAAAGCACGGACATCTATATTATCTATAATGATATAAGATAACCTTTAGGCCGAGGATAGTAAAAAATCTATACGAAGTGCAATACATAAGTGAAACTGAAACGAAAACTGTATAGATATTAGAAAGATTAGCGGTAGTAGTAATTTTGTATTTTAAAAATTGTAAATTACTGGTACAGGCTGTACTTATTTATTCGTACTTTATCTGTACGAGATGATATTTGTATGAGACCTCGCAACTCCAAACCACCTCTTAGATAGGTACTAAGCATATTTTTAAAGCTTTGTTTAGGATTTCATCAAGGAAACATGGAGGCGTTTAGAGGCCCCCAGGACCAGATGGCCGGGGCGGGCCGCCCCTTCCGCCCCCCGTTAGTCCGCCGCAGCAACATCGAGAAAAATAGTTTTCTGTTTTGCGAAGGCTATATTTTATGTCGTAACCGAAAAATAAAAGGCTCCCAATTTCAACCGAATTTCAATATAGATTTTATAGTGAACCAAGTGAGTACACGACATATGGAAAAGAGCGTATTTCATCATTTGAAAAGTGGTGTTATCGCCGGATCTGGAAGATACTCTAGAAAAGTGAAAGATGCGCAGGTATTACACAATTGAGGAAAACGGATCTGATATTAATGGACATAATTAAAAATTCTTTGGACATTTCATAAGAGGATCAACATATCACCTACAGTACAGAATTATGACGGGAGCGGTAGAAGGGAAAAGAGGGGACGAGGAAGAAGAAGGATTTCTTGGCTCCGAAATATTAAGTAATGGTCTGGAGCTACAAAAGTAGGAGAATTGTTCCAGATTGCAAGAAATCGAGACGCATTTCGTGTCATATGGTTGAATCCGTGAAAAGTGGTTAAGAGCTATACCCGAATCACACATTTTCGAAACTTTACACTTTACCAATAGAACTGGTTGCGGGTCTACTACGCACGAGATTACGAGAAAGTAGCTGGAATATCGTAAATATGGCATAGATAGCAACGCAACCGACCGAACAATGTTCGAGTGTTACGCGGGTATTATCACAATACGTTAAGAACTTATTTAGAGTTATGACACAATACAGGATAAAACACCGACTGTCAATGTATAGGCCATATTTATAGGAACGCGCGGTGAATAATAAATATTTTAGTTCGAAAATCCCGCTCGCGATAAATAATATTTAACAGACAGTTGTTACAGGGCGCACGTAATCGAATATAGGTCAGTTCGTACGGTCGCAGTTAAGGAACTACAGGATACAGCCCTGCGCTTGCTCGACTTGTCTCAATATCCATCTGTAGGAAAATAATCGTTCGGAGGAAGCGAAGATACTTGGCAGCAGGAGGAAAAGCCTTTCGTCGCGAGACTGGACGAGCTAATTTATCATTGGAATTACCACTACTAGCGACATTATGAAACAAAAATGTCGCCGGAAGCGACTTCGCGGGCCGCTGGTCGCGGTTGATTCGGCGAGCGATGAAAATAATAATTAAGCCGTCTGCTCCATATTTTATTAAAAGCGAGATGGAAACTACCCCGTTTCGGCTGTGCACGTTTTTGGTGGACACCCGGCATCTGTGTAGCTGGAGTATCGTAGGAAAATGGCGCGGCGAGAGGATGGCCTAACAGTCGGCAGGGCGCATGCACCAGCTGGAACGTTCCGTTCCCGTTCCGATTAGTGCAGGTTCTAGGTTCCGAAAGTGCGACTACCGCGCGTTTGTTCGGATGCGAATAGCGAACGCAAAGCACGCGGCTGCTGCATCATTCGATGTTTCGTCGTCGATATAGCCGTACTTTCGGTCGCTCGTCTATCTTCTCTGGCTTGATATTTTCCGCAATCGCACGTGTTCAATCGTGTTTTTTTGAGCGGCATCGCGTTCTAACGTCTTTCGCGAAAATTCCACCAAAACTCTCGCAATATCTCACAAGTACGTACATTCGTATATTTCTTTTTAATGTACGCGATTAATTTTTTTTTCCTTTTTTTTCCTTTTTTTTCACATTTTTAAACGACAACAAATTTTTTTTCACACGTTTTGTTTGGGTCTCGTTTATTTCTTATTTCAATAAATTGTTTTTTTTTTTTGTTTTTTTTTGGTAAAATAATTTCATATTAATTTTTTATTTAGTCCTCTTTTGGTATTTTTAATTTTTTTAAAAAAAAAACGTTATAGTTAAATATGTTACATTCTTATTATTTTTGAGAATCGAGCGACTGGTTATAATCCGACCGGTACGGAAAACCTAGACACTCTAAAGATGAAAAAATTCTGAGGTTTTCCAAGTTTTGTAAAACGGAATTTTCGGAACTGTTCAACGAAATGCTAATTTTTTTTTAGTCACTTGAGTCTAAGAGCTTTTTTTTTTTTTTTTTGGACCTCCCAACAACTATCAAAAAGAAAGTCCTCCGTTGTTCAACTACGGGGGGTAACGTAGAGATAATGTGACAACGAAGTCACGAACTTTTCTGCCCGAGACTGCCCAAGAGACTATACATCCTAAATGTCGGAACTCGATCGATCACCATTTTGTCATCATATTTCCCGCTCCATCTAACCAGCATCTACTGTTTGAGTGTCAATGATAGCACCGCGCTAGTAAACTTATTGCAAACAGCAAAAGATACGGGATATTTATAGTCATAAAGCACAATGACTTATATATTTACTGCGATATATAACAGCAGAGTCGACAAAAGAAATACCGAAGTTTTATCTTAATAAAATGTAACATTACTAAATGAAACTTTGAATTTTTTTTGAACATTTCTACTGCATACATTAGCGGTTTTGTCGTTTTGCATTAATGTCTTTGCGAGTCGTAAGCTATTTAGTCGTTTTTTTTTGAATTTCCGCGGTAGGTCTTCTCTCTTTGCCTTCGATTTTTAAAGTAACGCTGTTGTTTTTTCTTGCTTTTTTGTTTTTTTGTTTAGTGTAATTCTGGAATGGCTATGACTTCTTTAGCCTGTCAAATAGTTTTAACTAAAATTTAAAATTAATCTGAAATTCTTTCTTCTCACTAAACGACCCAACAAAAACAAATCTGTAACTGATATGTTTCAAACTAGCCCGCCCCAAGATCACTATTATTTAATTGGCATTTTTGCTGATTCATATAGTAAGGGAGTTTGACATTTCCGGCAAAGCGGAAACCGAATGGATGAAAGAACATCATACACATCGCGTTTTATGCATCCAAGACCTCGTCGTGTTTCTTTAAATAGCGTAATTAATATAAATGTAAACGAGAATTTTTTTTTTACGACGCATCCGTAAAAAAAAAAAGATAAATATAAATATTTTCCGGCAAAAAAGCCGAGAGAAAGTTTGAGTTTTGAAGCAGCAACTTTACGTATGTAAAAGTTGATCGCTAAAATCATTAAAACTTTCCGGGAGGAAACGTACGGGGGGCTTGCTTTAAGCGAAGAAAAACAATAAAGTAACCGCTGCGAGTTTACCGAGAACAAAAAGTAAACGAAAAAAACAAAAATGAATTAATCTTTTTTCAATTTTCTTTTTACGTTTTCGTACCAACTAACATTAGTCTGGTCGCTATTAGAAGCCTCTATATCTATATCTATATTTAAATCTGTACACATACATATTATTCTCTTATGCCCGGAGGGGAGCGGGTCGTAATATGAAAAACCATTACAAAATATATAACGTTTTTTGTTACATTTTGAAATAAATGTACAATAGAAATCGAAATAAAATTGAAACTGAAATTTTTTTTTGACAAATGTGAAATAAGATGCGAATGACGCAGTCAGTTGAAACAGAAAAATGGAACCTCCGGTGGTGGGGTTTGCTATGTATTGTAAAATCCGACCTTACCTCGTCATGGAGGGGGGGGGGGTGTTGAACACTCTCGTACTGATACAAAAGCCGGCCTCAGTGACTGTATCGCTGTTCGCAAAATCAAATAAATGTTTTATAAGCGTGAAAAAGGTTACAGAACTTTCATTTTATCGCCGGCCTGAATACGTTTACCGCGATGTGCTTTAACTATTCTAAAGATCATTTCTACCGTAAGCATGTGCGGGTTATGATGTACTTACTTGGGGAATGAAAAGAAGTCTCCTACAACAGTAGTTGTTTTCTTCTTGCTATATCATTATTCTGCTCTTCTTTGTTCGTTATTCGGCTTTTCTTCGAATTGGACAGTCGCTCGTTGAAAATTCAAAAAATTATCACTGAACTGCGTTTAACGTCCATAGATGACAGTGAACCGATAAATTTAAATTTAATATATATATATGTATATATATATATATCAAAGCAATATCAATGACAACCTCATTCTTAGGTCGGAGGTAATATGAAAAAACCGTAAAACGTTTTTCTATTATGCTTTTAAAAAAATGTCTAAATAACAAAAATCCTATTCTATAACAACTCTGTGTAAAACTCTTTCTCCCTTCGTAATCATCGTCCTTTTTATTTATCTTCTCAACCGAATTTTCCTTGTGTTCCCTGATTTATTTTCGGTTTCCTTTGCTTCTCCGTTCTGTTGTCATTACTATTATTCGCCCGCGATTGTTTTGTTCTTCTCCGAATGTCCTGACTGAGACAACGGGATTACTTTCCTTTAAATGTCTTCTCTATCGTTCCGGATATTCATGTTCTAAAACTCGAGCTTCCTACCCCTCATAGATCATGTAATTTCATTGTACTCTTTCTATCATCCTTGCTAGGATTAGCAATACTGACTAAATTAAAATTTAACTGGCTGCTCTTTTCCCTGTTTTTTTTGTTTTTCGTTGTGTGCCCCTGGTTGGCGTAAAAAATAGTCGTCCACGAGGTGTTTCATGCTGAGGTCAGAAGAAATGAGAATCTCGCTCAGAGGCAAATCCTCTGGACCCCAGATACCAGTTCTTCTATATAACAATACCTATATATACATATATATATATATATATGTGCGTGTGTGTGTGTGTTTGTGATGACGCCATGGAAAAATTTGTTGTGACTCATGGTTAATGTGACGAAGAAATCTTGTGCACATCTTGCTGTGGCTCGCTGAAGATCAGAAACAGGATGGCATATGTGCAGTATATATGTGTATATATATATATATATATATATATATATATATATATATATATATATATATATATATATACATGTCACATCATTCATTTGTTTACCTATTTGCACAATCTAGCTGTGTTGCTATATGCAAGGCTAGTGTATTTGCGAGAACTCGGAACTGATTGTACATGTTTGATTATCGCGCTACAAATGTCGTTCCGCGTGTGCCTATTATGTACTAACTAGCGCACATATGATGGTATACGTGGTGGATTTCCGCCACCTTCCGCGAAAATTATCGATTATTTTTAATTTATATTTCCGTAATAATACCTGTCATCGCTCAGGATCGAACCTGTAGCTTCCGTAACGCTCTAGCAACTAGAATACCGCGACCGAATCCTCCGATACTTCTAGTCATACGACGAAGTAGCAAGGTAGATTGAAAACAAAAAGTACAAATCTACTAGTGCATCAGACATTATTAATTCGGCTAAAGAGACAATCGATGATAAAAATCTTAGAAGTCCTATTTGGAATGCGGAAAAAAATGCTCAGTGTATAAAATGATCGTTAGTCTATTAGTGTCGAATAATAATTGAATTCCACTCTAAAGATCTGCTTGAATTCGCATTGTGTTCATTGGACGCTGCAAATACTTCTGCGACATTAGCGAGACCCCATGAAAGCAATGGGAAACATTCACACATCTACAATAACGGTGTAAATAACCGAACAAATCGACGTTCAACAAACCAGCTACAAGTCTCTATCCTGATCGAGCTACCAGCAGCATACTGTATATTTTTCGCTGCGAAACTATAACTACATCACCGCTATTTTATCACGACGAAGTCACACTCCTAATTTATAAATACGCTTGATGAAATGTTCACTAACGAAAATCTGTCGATTGTGGCCAACAAAAAGCGGTGCAGAAGTGGTTAATGCAGCGAACCAACCATTATGCAATTTAAAAAAGTTTATTAAGCAGACGTATTCACTTTTAAAGGGATTCCTTAATGTGCTTATAGTTTCCATTTGAATAATATATTCGAGTTTTCCTGTTGTAGCCTGAGAATGATGTATTTCACACTTTATAAAGTTATGTCACCTAATAATACTTTTTATTTATTTATTTTCTAAATTTATTTTGCACTCCTCCATTTTGTTGTTCACATAAATTATTAAATATCAATTTTCTCTTGCATTAATTTTTTATTTTCTGAAATTTAAAAAAGAAAAAAGCGGCTTTTTAATTTATTTCTGTTTGTGTAGTAGTGAGTGCGGTCATGTGTAAAGTTAATTCCATTTCAACATTTTTATACCTTGGGGAAAAAATCAAGATTCGTCACTAATATATATATATATATATATATATATATATATATATATATATATATATATATAGTATATATATAAACTCGGTCGTTTTGGCCTTGCAAGGGGCTGTGCCCCTTGACCCCTCTTGGTTACATTTCTGTCTCTTTCTTTTCTATACTTTATATAAAATGATCAAAATTTACACCATAATTCTTAGGCCGGCACCCATTAGATGTTATAACGAAAAAATGTCTCAATTTTATAGAATAAAAAAAAATACAACCAATAATTTATACTATAAATTTTATTAAACAACCGAAAAAACTCAACTATAATACATATAAATAATACTTTTTTTTGCGTTTCGATGGTATTAATAAATTAGCAATATAGTCTTTACATACTTCTCCCTATACTATGGTGAGACTTCTTATTCATCAAGCTGCGCTGTCTCATATGAATTCATTATGTTACCAAAAATGAAAACCGCTACCGAACACAAACGTGAATCGCGGAGACGAGAACGGAACGACGAACTGTGCAATAGCGAAGAATTTGCCTCATTTATACGTGATCCGCCTTTTGGTTCGAAAACGACGCGGATGTAGAATAGTTTAAACCGTTTGATAGCATTTTAAGTCAACCGCCTCCTCTGTTATACTAATAAAAAATAAGAAGAAAAAACGAAATTATCCTAAGGGACAAAAAATTTTTCACGTTTTTTGACGACTACTCAATTTATGTTCACCGATTTTCATCACTACTCACATAGTGTACCTAGGTTGAATGGTACTCTTTCTAATGGACAAAGAATCAGTAAAATTGGTCTATATAAATATGAGTTATGCGCGAACAAACATAAATAAAAAAAAACATACGTGACGAAAGTCGGTAAAAATTAAAATATAACAAACGTTACATAAAATTGGGACATTTTTTGGGACATTTTTTGTAATGAGAGCCGGCCTAAGAATTACGTTATAATTGATTTATATATATTAATTACAATGTAATTCTTAGGCCGGCTCCCATTAGAAAAAATGTTCCAATTTTATGTAACGTTTGTTACATTTTAATTTTTAACGACTTCCAAAAAGAAGGAGACGTATGTTTTTTTTTTTTTATTTATATTTGTTCACGCATAACTCATATTTATATAGATCGATTTTAGTCATTCTTTGTCCGTAATTCACGTTTGCGTTCCATGGCGGTTTTCGTTTTTTGAAACACATAATGAATACACTTCTTATTACCGTGCAGGTTGATGAATAAGAAGTCCCACCACCATAGATAGAAGCATGTAAAGATTATATTGCTAATTTAATAATACAATGAAAGCGTAAAAAAAAGTATTATTTATATGTGTTATAGTAAGTTTCTTTGGTAGTTTAATCTTTTTTTTTTTTTTAATATATAAAATTGGGACATTTTTTCGTTATAAAATCTAATGGGGGCCAGCCTAAGAATTACGTTGTAAATTTTAATAATTTTATACAAAATATGGAAGAAAAAAAGACAGAAATGTAAGCAAGAAGGGTCAAGGGACAAAGTCCCTTACGAGGCCAAAATGGCCGAGTTTACATATATATATATATGTACATGAGCGTCGCCAAAGTGAAGCGTGGAAGGGCAGTTGCCCCCCTGAAGCCTCGAAACTTTTTAATCAACAGGCCATGATGAGTATTCGTAGACGCGTAATCATGGACAATTTGGAAGACTTCTATATATAATAAAGTAGTAGAACAATTTGCCAGAAACTCACGAAAATCATGTTTTAATTAAGATTTTATTCTTGTTTAATAAAATATTAAACCTGTACAAATTATAAATTTTATTTTTCCCATAACTCATATCCTCTTTCTATCATCTTGCTCCTCCCCCTAGCTCATCAGCTGGCGACGCCCTTGTATATATATATATATATATATATATATAAATGAAAGTCGAAAGATGTGTCTGTCTGTGTGTGCTAATCTTATGAACTATACAACTGATTCAGTTCCGGTTTTCACCAATAGATAGACACAGATTCCTGTGGAAAGTATTAATGCGTAATTTATAATTTTTCTAATGTGATTTAGACGATCTATGATATTTTTTTGTCAATGAAGTGGAAAAAATAGAAAGTTAAAGTTCTTCTTCTTCTCGTGCCACCCGATTCGGGTATTACTTAATCATCTTGTATGAATTGGATTATCTGCTGAAATTGATTACGATCTTTTGCTATTCTGACTAAATCTTCTGTTCTCCTAATTCCGGACCATTTTTTTATATTATCTATCCAAGGGGTCTTTCTTCTTCATTCTATCATGCCCATTATTATTGTCTACAGTGACTTGTATTTTTCACCTCTCATGAAGTGTCCAAAAATTTTATCTTCCTTCTTTTTACTATTGTCAAATATTAATGACAAAGTTAAACTACACTCGATAAAATAAAAAAAAATATGCATAAAATATTTACTGCGGTGGTAAATGTGAACTGAAGGTAAAAATTTAAACAGATGTATTATAAATATAAATTGTGTAGATAACGTTTTATTAATTTTGAACGCAAAATAAAACTTGCCTCTTTGCGTGACTTTAATCATTAGACCTCTACGAAAGAATCTAAACATACTAGCTACGCTGCTGTACTCAGCGCGAAGATCTAAAAAAAAGGGGGGAATACGCTTTTTATTAATTTCTACGAAGATTTAAAGGATCCTGCAACGGAATTTTTAATAATTCGCTAATGGAACTATTATTTATATTCAAATTTGAAATCCCTGCTCAACTATTGTAGTTCGCTATTGCGGTAATAAATTAATTTTATAGAACGCTCGACGGAGAGGTTGGAAGACGCAGAACAAAACGGGCATGTAGATGTAAAGAATATGTTCTCTCTACAGATATGTAATTACGGGAGATTACCTGTGATCAACTTGCAGCCGATTTATAACAGAGTATATTCCATGTGCGCAAGCTAAAGAGGAGGGAATGATGAGCCAGTTCTTGATTTTATATATTTTTAAAACGGTGGCTGTATGCGATTTTTAATTAAGCGAAACTTTTTGTTAGATCGCGACAAACACTGGTTAAAAAAATACCGAGCACCTTCGGTCAAGCGGGAGAAGGCCGTTTTTTATTGACGGATAATGAATATATATATATATGTTTCTTAAAAAGAAAATCAATTAAAAACGTTGGCCTCATTTAAAGCCAAAGGATACCGACAGAAAGGTAGATAGACAGGTTATAAAGTGAATATAGTATAAGGAAAGTGGAGTGGTCAAGAAGCAGTAAAAACCAAATATGATTGTAGCGATGAAAGAAATTTAATTTTCAGATATGAAGCTCAGTTGCCTCTAGCAAGTATTTCAACATAGAGGATGAAGTGGCGGAAACAGTTTTATAGCGCAAATATAGTGTATTGCATTAGCATATTTGCAAGTAATTAATTACGCAAAAACGTTACATCATAAACAATTTTTTTATGATAATAATATCGTTTAATGTTTTTTTTTTTTTTTTAATATCTAAATACGCAATTTAGTAATTGTGTAGCGTATTAGTAACGCTTTAATATATGGGCAAAACCGTATAATGTATGATATTCTTTACTCAAGTCTTTCAACCATTGCCTATAGCAAGAATGTAGTCGGTAAATCGTAATACGAAAACATTAACGTCACTTAGTTCAGCGTTGTGTGCGACATAATGAAGAACTTAATTAAACGAACTGAAAAACATTGTCAGTGCAATAAATCTTTGAAGCTCTAACAATGTAACCAGATTAGTCGTTGGAATAAATATTTCCGATACGCATGGTGATTAAAATTTTAATTTATTTTTTCCGCCCCCATTCTCTATAGCAGTCGTCACATCAGTTCACATAAGTACTTTTTATATGCTTCAAATTAGGTAGGTTTCTTTGTTGTTTTGTTTGTTTTTTAATTTTTATTTATTTTTTTATGGACAGTTAGATAGATGTCGGTTGCTGACGGAAGAAACAAAGTATGAACTGTTACTTTACTAGCAAATGATAGAGTTGACAAGTTTTGCTACGGGATTACAATTTTTTTCCTTTAATCCGGTTCATAATGATAAAGTTCGCACTAACATGTTTATTTTAATTTTACCATTCTAATCCCCTCACGAAACATCCTGTAGCAATTCGAACCCAGCAGGTATTATACGAACTTATTAAGAGACAGTGCTCCGTATCCTTTCTGTGGGCGCCCAGCCATGCAGGGATTCCTGGAAATGAACGCGTCGATACATCCGCTCGAGCAGAAATATATTGCCCCTCGCCTAGTAACAGCCCACCTCCACCTTATCTCTCGAACATAATCTTCAATAATCTCACGTCCTTATGGAAAACCCATTGGTCCTCGTGTCAGACTTTCTCGAGGTTAATTAAACCCTCAACGGAACCATGGTGGCCAGAAAAAAGCATCTCCCGCAGAGATTTCTGTGCACTTAGCCGCTTGCGCATAGGCCATACGGCCATGTCGCATAATTTTATTTTGCAATAAAACCCCCTCTCCTACGAATTGTCCTTTCTGTGGCCAAGATGTTGCTCCCTCAACTCCTCACATACTATGCGACTGTCCAGCATTATCACCTCACCGGCCCCTTTCAATTAATAACAAAACAGTCACCAGCATTCTTGAGAATTCCCCCGATGCAATTTTATCCATAACACAATTTATCAGAACTAGCGGAATAATCAGATATCTATAAAAACAAATACTGAGCACCCTCGTATACTGTAATAGCCACAGCAGTTAAACGCGGTACAGGATGTGTTGCTTTCACAGGGAAAAAAAAAAAAAAAAAAAACATCTATTACACAGCCAAGCAACTTGCTCAGGAATCTTCTATCCATTTCCGATTTAAAATAAATTTTTGAATTCTCAAAAAGTCACCAATTCCATCGCATATTTCGTCTTTAAAATTGAACACCGGAAAGGGGGCAGAAAAAAAGTTTGTTTCGGAAAGATATTAAATCGGTGTCCGGTTACCCCATTTTTACCCTGTTTTAATGTTAACTACTCTTTTCCTCTACAAATTAACCACCAAATTCATTTCATTTTTACCGTGTAAAGGTAATAAATATCAATCCAGTCATAATCATGATTACATGAAGTTATATTTGCCCCGAAAAAAAAGGCTTCGCTACCCCTGATTATTGTGCCCTTTTCTTTGCTATCCAATATTCCGGCTTCTATTTGTTCCTTTATATTGCCAATATCATTCATTTTTCGTTTCAAGCGATTTTTTCTTATTAAAAATATCGTTTTTGTCTATTTTTACTGTTTTTCCCGATTTTACGACAAAATTCCCGGTTTTCTCAGTTTCGCGGTTGAGTAGCCACCCTGATTATATTAGTGAACAATTTCTCGGGAACCACTAGTCTAATTAAATACAATAACTCTGACTAAAAATCTGAGTATTTTAGAAGTTTTGCAAGTGCAAAAAAAAGAAAAGAAATATCAGAAAAATGAATAGATCTTAATTTGATCGTAAATTATTAATATAAAAGAACTAATCGCGGTAATAACAGACGCGCGGTAGAAAAGGGCACGCGCGATATAGGAAATACAACAAAGAGTGTGAGGTCAGTCTTCAACAAATATAAATGGAAAGTAGAACGTTCAACGGAAAGAAAAAAGACACGTTTATTTTGTTGAACTATAAGCGGAGGAAGCGCTAATTTAAAAATACATTCTCCTTTTTTTCTGTTTAGTTCGCTACGTTAACGGTAACTCAATTCAGCGTGATAGATTCATTAAGAATAACTACTGTTTCTCTGAATAGTATAATTTTAGAACCCGGATCAAAATAAAAATAATCGTTGTTTATTTATTTATTAATATCAAATTAAAATGTTGCAACAGTCTCATAGTTGCCAGTTTACGGGAAATTTACATGTTTAAAATCGGTATAATCAATGATTATGCAAGAAACAAGGTCACAACCCGTAGGCGGTGCAGTATACGTCTGCGTTTGCATTCTGAAGACGTAGTAGATTTATTACTAAATTACTTCACGGAATTTAAGGTTTCCCCTAACTAATCAAATCAGAGCTGTTGAATATCAGGACATTTTCGATTTCGCGAATTAATACATTTCTACTTTCATGCCTGTGTATTATTTACATTAAAAATAGTCCTCGTTTATAACTTTTTCTGCTCCTAAATACAATATACATTCTAAGTAATTAATTGGTACAAAAAAAAATCATCAGCTACCTCTCCGTGAAGTCATTTACGCGGGCCAGCTGCTGTACTTCTGATCGAAAACATCGATAATGAAAATCTGTCAGCGCACTCCATCTCGTTTTCGATACCTGGCGATTCACCTGCTGCTGCCGTTTTCTAGATGGCCAATACTTCTAAACGACGCTATTCTATAATTCTTGCAGAAAAGTTGCTTTTAACTGCCTATGTCGGTTTTTGCCAAATGAAATTCTAAAAAAAATGCTACAGGATATTCGGTAGAAAAAGGTTACAAATTAAGCGTTACACACGCACTCGCATGCGCACACGCGCATATACGAGGGTTGATCAATAAGTACCCGTGTTAGACATAAAAACGTAATTTTTTTCACTATTTTTATTTTTATTTTTCAACGTATATATAACTCGGCCATTTTGGCCTCGCAAGAGGCTGTGCCTCTTGACCCCTCTTGCTTTTATTTATGTCTGTTTCTCTTCTATACTTTGTATAAAATGATCAAAATTTACAACGTAATTCTTACTGGCATCAACATAAAAAGGAAAACAAAACATAATCACAAAAATCCTATCCTAACATTTAACTTTCATTACATAAAATTAAGATATTGTTTCATTACATTTTTCGTTACATATTTCGTTACATAAAATTGGGACATTTTTTCGAATGGGGGGTAGCCTAAGAATTACACTGTAATTAATATATATATATATGATTCGAAAGTTTATGTTTTTTTTGCCCCGACTTTCACCCTTTTACCAGTTTTACAAAAAAAAAAAATGTATTTGTACAATGACTATGTCATTCTTACGTTAAGCGTCATCTTAACGTATTTAGAAATTGCTTGAGGTAATTGGTATAATTGAGCAGTAGCCGACAATTAGTTTAGCTGGAAACTAAAAATTAATTTCCCCTTTATCGTATGATAATCTCGTTACAGTCGATTTTTATTAGCTAAAGCTTTTGTACCCCCTTTTTATGTATTTCGGTTTTTGGTCAGTACCTTTTGGTTTTCTCCCCTGTTTTTAAAAAACATAATGTGTAACCCCCTTTTTCGAATTATTTCAAATTTTTTCGTTATAATTATCATATAGTCCAACTACTAATTTTCCGTTTTTCTCTTCCCCGACGGGACACTTGGATTCTATGTTCGTGTTTTAAATTTGTATAATTTCTATTCTTTCAACTGAAGATGGATTGTGTCTAAAACCGTTTCTGAGAATAAATATATATCTATTTATCATCAGTTTCTGTGCTATTTGGTATACATATACGTTATTTCAAATAATTAAATTAAGTAATATTGTTAAGAATGAAAGTTCGTTTAGATATCGCCGAGCGTTTTTAATATATTTTCTTTGGGAAGAATAATATCTTCCAGCGAAGTCCGAAAGATCAAGTTTCATATATCCATTATCTTCAATTATCTTGTATATATATATATACATAATTATATCAAGATGCAAACTTTATAATTTATATTTCCAACAGAATTTGTTTTTAGTAAAGAATCTTTCAACATCCTATTTGTTAATATAAAATATGGTAAATTTATAACAGATACAAATATAACAAACAAAATTAAGAATAAAATGAATGCTTAGAAACGTTTTCGGGTATAACCCAACGCTCCGTATTACGTGTCAAACAAAACCCTCCATGAGGATCTAAACGTTCCGTACGTCAAAGATGTGCACAAAGAACTATATATCAAGTTCTACAATAAATTGGCAGTTAACGATAACCCGAATATAGCCAGCATGAGGCGGATGAGCCTTCCTCCGGTTTACGAACACCGGTGACTGAGAAGGACATGATGTAGAGACGTTTTGGCAAACGGATGACTAGGGAAGGTTTACAACAGCATATATGTATGTCGACATGTAGCATTCCGCATAATCGTTTAACGTTACACATTAATCTAAGATATCATTTATTAATAGTAATTGTTTAAGTCTGCTATTATGTATCAGAAGGGGGGAAGGCTGTATATTAACCTTCTCATTTATTTCTGATTTCTGTACTCTGTCGTTCTTTATAAATTTTTTCTTATGCGTTTAATTATATAAGACAGTATTGGTTAATAGTTAATAGTTATTGTATGTTTCGCTGTTGTCTCTGATCCGCTGGGAGAAGAGATAATATTCTTAAATTTCTGTTTTTTCTTTTTAGTGTAGTGTCAGCAGTGCCAATAGTAGGACTATCTTCGACTCGTGTGGCAAAATAAAAATAAAAAAAACAAAAAAAAACCATCATCAGCTAAGAACACAACTCACTATGTGTGATCAGAAACAAATTCTAAAACACACTGAGGTCTCCAAATAGGAAATAAAACGGTTTATATAGTATAAATCAACAATTTAAAGTCGATATATCATGAATGTTAGAATAAAATGATGTACATAGACTAAAATAAATATCTAAAGATTATATTAAACATTTAAATAATATAAATAGTAAAAGATATTTTTTAAAGTTTTATATTAAAAAGTGAGTTATTATTTTTTGGTATTTGGTCGTTTAATATATTAATTTTATGTTTATTTATATAATAATTTTCAGCTATGTTCATGATGTGTTACCTTTGTTATATGTAGCTAAGACAGTGACCGTTTTTTTTTAATGAATTTGGTATATGTTTATTTCCTATTAAATGTTCAGCATAAGCGGATTTTTCTATTTCATTATTTTTAAATGATTTAATATGTTCGTGGTATCTATGTCTCGTTCTAACAATTATGATATATCGACTTTAAATTGTTGATTTAAACTATATAAACCGTTTTATTTCCTTTTTGACCTTAGTGTGATTTAGAATTTGTTTCTGATCACACATAGTGAGTTGTGTTCTTAGCTGATGATGGGTTATACCCGAAACCGTTTCTAAGCATTCATTTTATTCTTAAATTTGTTTGTTATATTTCTATTCGTTATAAATTTACTATATTTGTTCTTAATCTTTTTCGTATTTTTTACTAATTCTTCGTCCAGCTCTTTCAATGATACCATAAACATGCAGGGAAAAGATAATTAAGAATAATTGTTCATTTTCCTGAATAATTGCCGAAAGCAAACACCGATAAAATTATTCAACATTATCCGTAATCTCCAGCAAAAATATGACAATACGTAATTAATTTTGTATTCTAAAGTGCAGTATACGCGTTTAAATTACATAATATGGAATAGCCAAGAATCGAGTATAGTCGTGATTATATGGCACGGAAACATGCCGTTGTTTGCATGTGTTTATTATTTAAAGTTATTAATTTAATAAAATGTTCTATGAGAAGTCGATAAGTTTTTGTTGCTTTTAATTGGCTGAAAGAGGCTTTTCTCGTTTTGCAGTATTATCATTTAATCGTCTAAAGCCACGCTCTTGTACGATATTTGTTACCAAGTTGAAAATCTTTTGCTGTGGAAAGGGAGCATCTTGTTTTCTATATGACATTCTTCACCTGTTTCTGGCATACGTACATATATTAACTGTCTGTAAAAAGTAACTGTCACGGTAGTTGTGATAATTAATGAGTACAGATACGTCTAATAGGTAGACCGAAATAGTTAGTTAGTGGAAATATCTGGGAAAGCGAAAAAGGCTCAGAACAAGGAACTGTGGGCCATAACATTCTCTTTAAATGACCCTTAGGTACATTATGAAACACTTAATTCTCCAATGACCTATCAAGAACCCATAGGACTCCACTTTATATGTATACATATATAGACATACAATTAGGGCAGCTCGTTTTTTTTTGTTTTTTTTTTTTTGACTGTGACTATAGACAAAATAGAATCTCTAAAAAATATCGTTAAAGAAACCATAGGTGTAAAATTAAAAAATTCCGCTCTAATTTTCGATTAAAGATAAATTTATAAAAAAGACGTTTTAAACGAAAAAATAATATTCTTAAGCATTGCTAAGAGTATTTTAAGGTCACAAAAAGTTTTCCGAGCACCATTTCAAGGTGGATCTTTGTACCAATAAGGCAAGCGAAGGAAAAAAAGCGTTCACATCATTTTCTATTAAAAAACTAAACAATATTGTTTCACAGCTTTGAAATTGATTTTTTGTAGAAAACGGTAACTATCATACAAAATCTCATCTCAATATGTCGTTTTCTATAAACTCCGCTGCATCAATATTTTTGGTGGAACTGCAAAATATCATTTAAGACACGTAACATCACTACAAAAATCTATATTTAAAACCTTCGGCCTTAACGACATTAATAATCACGGGTTACTACAATTAGAACAGTTATATAGAATTAATTTATTGTTATTCATAAATAACTATAGCATTAAGTTTAATATCAAAATGCGGGAAGGAAGCACGAGGTCAGCAAATGATTTCATGGCTGCTATTCCTAAATTTAAAAACTTCCCTACAAGACTACAGATATAATATAAAGCAGCGGTAATATATAATTCTCTTCCCCCAGGTGTGTCAAGAATCTCTTAAGGAATTATAAAAAGCGGCATAGAGTCTTAAATACGAGCACTTAATACGTAGTCGCTTCAGTCTATAGAAAGATTAACGATTTCCGATTAGCTTGCTAGTTCCACTTTCGTCCAGCACGTTATACTGCTGCGTACAAAAATTTTTTTCCTTCATCTTCCTCTTTATTAATCTAGTTATGTTTTCTCATCTTCCTTTATTAATCTAATTATGTTTTCCCATCTTCCTTTATTAATCTAATTGTGTTTTCCCATCTTCCTTTATTAATCTAATTATGTTTTCCCATCTTCCTTTATTAATCTAATTATGTTTTCCCATCTTCCTTTATTAATCTAATTATGTTTTCCCATCTTCATTGTAGTAATTGTTAAACCTAATAACTCTGTACAACAGATTACACTTTTTAATTTTTCTTTTCGAATAATGTTTCCTTTTTCTTATAAAATTTTATGATTATATAAAGAAGTGTTTACTTATTTTATTTACTTGTTATATTTTTAGTTATATTCATTTATTTATTATTTTTTTAGTGCTTTTTATTGTTAATCTGTAATCCATTACTTGCGCAAAAAAACGGAAATAGGATAATAAAAATAATAAATAAAAAAGAAATGATTTGATTTGATAATTATTATTATTATTATTAATAATAATAGATCCCAACAATTTAATTATCGTGGTGGACTGCAACCTATGCTATATTCCAAGATATCGCAGTGTACTGTTCACCACAATTGTATCAGCGCTGCTATGAACATCTATTTAAAAAAATATATATATCCTCAATATATCGACATTATTTTCCTCTTAATTATTTTACAAAAAACTTTGGCCAGAAAAAAATAAACCATTCCCAAATCTCGAATTTAATAATGTTATTCCTGCGAACTGTGACAAACTTGCATAGCACTTGAAACGTCGCTTAAGAGCTTTAAATAATTTTGGTAGTACCTTTTTTTTTTTTTTTTTTTTCGTTTTTGGGTAGTACCTACGCGGTTAAAAGTAAAACGAATCTCGTTCCTTTCACCCAGTACTGAAAATTGTGTAATTAAACGTTTTATAATGCGTCAGCTATCGGATAGTAATTAATATAATAAATAAAATAAAATATAAAACACTTTTAAGAATATTTGAGAATTTATTTTAATATTTTAAAATCAACCTCACAGAAATATTCCGCGCGGTATTTATAAAATATAATACGACAATTCGAGGATGATTACATCGGGTCTGTGAATTTTATATTTTCGTAATGTTCTTCTTCGTTCGCACTTGTTTCTGGATAAATTTGATCTTGAAATATTAAATGAATAACAACGCAATTAATAACGAGATTAACCGATAATTTGATCCGCAAAACGAAAATCAAAATGCACAGCGAAGGGAGAGAGGATAATTAATTGTGTCGAAATATAATAATAAACTAGGGTGTAGTAAATAATTCATTCCGGAGTCGTAACATTAGCTGTTTCTTTCTCAACAAAAACTACTGGCATTCTGCTTTGTTCATGCCGAATATCCTCGACAATTGCAGCAAGCGCAATAATAAACGCGCCTAAAAGCAAACTTTTATGTCCGGAGTTGAATATGGTAGCAATCAAGGTGGTGGTACACTTTACTATCACGATGTACCTTTCAGACAGCATTAATTCCATTACGATAATTATTATCATTATTACCGTAACACTAAAAGAAACATTTTTCAACAGGCTGCTTCGTTTTATAAATTACCGCGTTGTCTGTGATTAAAGACATTTCGAAATGGAATATTACTCAAACGTTGAAAGGGACCTTCGACGAAGTTTAAGTTAAAATTTGTAATTTTTTTTTGGCTTAGGAGGAAAATGAATTAGGAAAATAGTAGTACTCGCTAGGTGAATAATTTATTGATACGGTAGCGAATTAATGATCATATTCATCACAATTTTATTCCACTCTGTATGCCGCGTGAAGTAGAAAATTACGAGATTTCGCAGAGCTACATATTACCGGGCTAAGTTTCTTTTTCGGCTCGTATCTTCTTCTTTCTTTCGGTGCCATAACGATCCCTAGGCTCATCTGATGGCAAGCTTGATTAATTCTTTGTAAGCACCTCTATCCTTTTTTTTTCTTTCTCTTTTTTAAATTACTTTTAATATCACGACAATTACAGGTGATTGTTTAAAAGCGATTTTTCGGAACGGGTGAGGTGGTTCCGGAAACCAAACTGATAGTCAGGTATCATCGAGAATACGGTGTACCTGCTCTACAGTTCCATGACCAGTTCAACTTTTGTATATATTTTTACTTTTGTTTATGTTTTGTTCTTTTTTTAATTTCAACGTATATAACTTGCTAAGCATTTTTATTTTTCTGCTGAATTTTTTAATTGTTTCTTT
Source organism: Icerya purchasi (assembly GCA_039619475.1). NCBI lineage: Eukaryota > Metazoa > Arthropoda > Insecta > Hemiptera > Monophlebidae > Icerya > Icerya purchasi. Next base: position 265,019,368 of record CM077115.1, on the reverse strand, counting down.
ATTGTTAGTTTATAAAAATAAATATGTCGTATTTAATTTTGCTGTTTTTAAGAAATTTTCATTGTTCAGTTTCCTCTGGTATTTTTGAGTTTCATTATTTTCATTATATTTCAATATTCCATCGTTTGCGCAGTTTATGCGCATAGATGGAAAATTTTACAACAACAATAATAATAATAATAATAATAATAATGATAATACTACTACTACTAATAATAATAATAATAAAAGTATTTGATTTGATTATTATTATTATTATTATTATTAAACCTCATAAAATTGGGATGTAGGAAGTAAGGAAATTAATCAAAATCAGCGACTGCTGTAGTACTAAAAGAGTGCTAAATTTCTTCACAACGTGTAGAGGAAAAAGGACGGAGCCGAACGAGCGGTGTTTAACCTAATAAAATGCAGATTAAGCTTTAATTTAGGATGCCACAAACGTTTATAGAAATGCAGAAAAATGAAAAAAGGAAGAAAGCTTTGCCGTCGGTTAAATTTTAACTTCCGTTCAAAAGCGTAAACTACGGTAAAATTGATTTTATTTCCTGTCAAAAGTTAAGCAAATAACGAAAGTATGTCACGTTAAAAATAAGAAATTCGAACCACGTCCGAAAACACGGCCACTCAGTCCATCGGACAGAAAGGCGCACTGGCACACACAAACGCGTACACAAAGTTTCGGTAATTAGCGGGAAAGTGAAGTAAGCCGGCGACGAGTGAATAGGGAGAGGCTTAGGCGGAGCTGGGGCTGCATGAACGAAAATCTGCTCTATCGTCAGTCGACCAGGCCTGACAGCTCATCTTGAAATCGAATTAAGCTCTCGATAGAACATCGATGTTCGGTCGACTGAGATTAATTATGCCGGAATAATGGAAAGATGTTTTAGCCTCGTCTTCAGCCACCCATCTGTCCGAATCAACGCTGTCGCTTTATCAGGCGAACATATCACGTTATCGGGCCATGACGGATAAGCTGCGAAAAAGACCAAGCGCCGTTTCTCTGGCAAAAATCGGCCCCGTTAACTTTATCCTAATGAATGAAGGTCGCACTATCTTTTTCTTTCCAACTCAATTTCTCCTTCCCTCGATATTTCTCTATCCTCCTAATCGATCGATTAAATTTTTTCTTACGCCGCGCTAGTTTGTATATTTTATATTGTTTTCGCTCCTTATCATTTATCAAGCGCGCTATTGTTTTAATCCTCTGGCTCGGCTACCCGCTGTGGCTGTTTCCGTTACTTTAAGTTCCTTCGCAACCGGTAGCTTCGAAATTCCATTTAATCCCGCTCTGTTATTTAAACTTTATATTATTCCTCTGCGTGTTAAACTGAAACTAACTTAACCGGCTAGACTCGCCGCTCGACTTCTAAAAAACCCTCCCTCCTACGCGCACACACACACACTAAAAACGCATTAATCATATTTCCCCCGGAGTTTATAATTGTCATCATATCACGCGACCTTTGGAGGGAGGTACGTCTTTGAGAAACGACGGAATTCAAACGCATTCTGGAGGTTTTTTTCTCTTTTATTCAAAAACTGAATAATAATAATAATAATAATAATAATAATAATAATAATAGGAATAGATTAACGCTTCTAAACAAAATGCTTTTACATGTTTTTAACGCTAATGACGTATCAGGTTCTTACAACCGAATACGAAGTTTATGACAAAAATTTTACCTCCTGATTCCGCTTCCGCCGCCTTCATTATTATTTTTTGCTGCTCTTTGCTCCGACTCCTTTTGTCCTTTTCACCGGACTCTCCTTGTCCGATCTTGACTGATAGCATTTTCATCCGCATCCGCGGGCGATTAATTACACTCATTCGTCGTTCGTATCGTTGCAGCTGTCCTGTTCGCAGACCGGTCCTTCTTTTACAAATTTCATCTAGTTCTTGCACACAGCAAACATCACACAAAGCAACCTCAAATATTCCGCTTTATTTTGTTACCTTTCTCTTTCAACTCTTTACACATCTTTACCCCCTTTCCTCCTTCGCATTCGGTCTCCTATTTCCTTTCAGAAATTACACCTTTTGAGGTCATAGTTTACCCCAGTCCCTTATATCGTATTTCCATTTCTTACTTTGCACTCCGTGTTTACACTCTCCTATCTTTCCGAATTCCAAAAGTACCTTTTTACATTTTTCCCACGGAATCCTATGAATCAGCGTAACTTAAAGTTTACATCTCCTTTTCTTTTTTCATTTTTTGTTTTCAACACCTAAACCGGGAACTGAAAAAGAACTAGAATCGGAAGAAAGAGCCGTCAGTTGAATAGGTCACACTAAGATGATCTCCATCGTTAAGGCGGAATTCCTTGTCCTGACGCTTACCGAGTAGTAAATTGATCTGAGAACGCTAAAAAAAAAAAAGAAAATGTAATATGAAAAGCAACTTTAGCGTTAATAGTGAAAATCAACAAGTCCCATATAACGTTCGCAAGGCGTTAACGGATTTTGAGGTTAAAAAAGGGGTTTGTACTAAAAGTGACAATTTCTTTTTGTCCATTCAGAATTATCCGTCTTTACTTTCTCATATCTGTAGCCAGTATACTCGATTTCAGATATTAAGCATATATACCACTGAGACAGCGACTCGAGAAGTAAGACAACTCCGTATAATGGCACCTTTGTTCTGTATTCGACCTACTTAACGCGGTATCCCACCTGCTGTTATCTCGCGAGAAATTATGTATTCTTTTTAATTTTTTCTTCTCCTCCTCGAGACTATGCTAAACTAGCTGCTCCTTTTTACCTGTCGCGAATTCGTTCTCTCTCGCATCTTCTATTTTATCGATCTGAAGTTATCTGAAGTTTTGGACTATACTAAAATTGTAATTCATTCATACCGATAATTACTCTAAAATTGAGGTAGTTCAGGTATATTGTAATAATAACAAATAGGTTACCATGTGTCTTTAATCTTCACTAATGACACTGCTCGACAGAATTTCCTTTCCCGACTAGTTTTAAGCCTCCTGCTTTAGTTTAATGTGCCCGCCGCTGTCCATCTCTCGAATACTGTCTTCGTTATAAATGCTTATTGTAAACGTGTTTTATTCGTCTAACACTCGCCAAGATTATCCGTCTTATCTTCGAATCTTCTGGTCTATTATATATATATATATATTTTTTTTTAATGGGCTCGGTGTAAACACTGACCCAACTACATGGACTTAGATCACCTACTCAGATTCTGAAGCGATCGGGGATGGTCTATTCTAATCCTATCTGGCAAAGACAGGAAACATTCAAAAGTTCGTTTTTTTAAAAAAAATCATCTTTACACGGCTAAGGCCCTTTTCATCCTTTTTTCATCAATCTGGCTATGCTATTTCAATTTTTCGAACTTTATGAAGACAAAAAAAAACAAAACAAAACAAAAAAGAACTTCACGCTCGAAATAATACTAAGAAATACCCGGAAATTAAATGAATTCGGAATTACAACAAATTATGGAGCGCGCTTCATTAATATAAAACAAGAACGCGAAAATTTCACTTAAAATGTGTTTCGTTTTCTTCTGTGTTGTCTTCGAATTTTGTACCTAGCCGTAGGCTGTCTGCTGATATTAATGTATTTCGGTGGTCATCACCTCTTATGAGAAAACCTCCTCCCATGATGTCGAATGTATGTTGACGCGGAGAGAGGTCGATTTCTTTTCAATCTCCTTACTTCAGTTTATACGCCAAATTTTTTATTCGATAGCGACACTTCCGCATCGGATCTCGACCGAGACTGGCAATAGTCGTAATATTTTCCTGACGAACTCGATAATAAAACTAATGCGAGTCACATACCTCTGACAGCGTGTTGAAGATCGCAAGGAGGTTGCATTCAATAGTACTATCTTCTTTTAGGATGGTTCTCGCCTTTGCTCTTTCAAATATATCTAATAATACTCAATCCCAGACTAACTGCCGGAGCAGTAAAATTCGTCCGCTAAGAACAAGTCTTGAATCCAACGAATCGTACGGCGATGAATGTATTACCATAAATGACGTAGCGGAAGAAATTATAAAATTAACAGATTCAGCAGCGGTCTCAACGTGAGTAACAAAATTTGAAAGAAGGGTAAAAATTTACGTCCGATCGAAACCGGATCAGTTTAAAAAGCTTCCAAGTAATGGAAGATTACATATTGGTTGGGTATCTGTAAGATTTCAGGAGCATATACCTGTACTTCGATGTTACAAATGTCTCGGTTATGGACATATAGCTGCCAAATGCCAAGCTTCACCTAAAAAAATTCAGATAGTAGAAAAGTGCAAAAATAAAGACAAATGCATTAATTGTCTCCTCACCAAAACACGAGAAAAGCTTCAGGACGAATCACTGGAGGCATTAATTGAAACGCTAGACCATTCTTCTTATATGTAGTAGAGCTTGTGTCCATGTTTCAGTGGAATCGAAAAACAGATTCAAACTATCATCAATTAGGGCTGATGCTGAAATTAAATTTTTGTAAATGTAAACAACACGATCGCGTGTCAACATTTATTCATTCGTGAATGTACCGTTGATGAAGGTGACACTTTATTATAATAGCTGAGGCAAACTCGTGTAACGATAAAGTACGTGGTATGAATGATCAATACGTTTGCTTTGATTAGGAAATCAATTTCGTATGATCAAATATAAGTTGCCAAAAGCGCATCATAGCAGTTCGATATCAGAAATATTTAATAATTGGTCTTTATCTACCTTCAAGTGAACCTAGAGGCGAAGGAATTTCGGAAATAGAGAAAATTGTTGTAATCAACACCCGTCGTTAATTCCAATAATTGTCGGAGACTTCAACATAAGAAGCTCGCTATTAGAGAATATTAGAAGTAACCCGGATGCTGAGAGATTGGAAGAATTTACTTACGCAAACCGTTTACTTTTCCTCAATCAACCGAATACACCTTCAGTAACCATAATGGAAGAAGATTGATCGATTTAATTATTGCGAGAGATGTTTCGGCTTCAACCATCCAGCATACCACTGCTTCTGTAAAACTTTCCGATCACTGTAGAATTAAGATTGTAATCCGTGGAGCAAAACACATAACAACTCCATCACAATGGTGTACTAACTATAAACTATAAGATTCCAAAATTCATTTCGATACATTAAATAAATATAAGAGTAATTTTTGCTTAGCTAAAACTAAGGATAGAATTAAATAATCATGTTACTAAATTTCACGACTATTTAAGAGTTTCAATCGATCAGTGTAAATACAAAAAGATCACTACTTTTAACGATTGGTGGACACCCATCCTTGATAACTTAAAAAAAATTATTAATAAAATAAGGAAAAAATATAATAGATCAATGCAGGCCAGTAAAAAATTAATTTATAAATTTTTGTCAAGAGAATAAAATAGGAATTATAAAATCTTAATTGAAAAAACCAAATTCGAAAATTGGAAAAATTTCATCAATAATTCTAAATGCTGGGGAAAACCATACAAAATTGTAACGGAAAAACCTTAAGAGATATTCCAATTTCCAGCTATTAAAGTAAATGATGTAATACTAATTAAACAAAAAGAGAAATGTACAGCTCTCCTTGATTACTTCTTTCCCAGGAAGAAGGATAAATTAGATTATTTGACAGATTATACACCTAACGTAAATATGATAACTATGATGCTGCTATTGGTTCCGATGACTTAAATTTAATTATTAATTCGATTAATACACGCGAGGCTTCCGTATCGGATAACATTTCTAACGTAGTGGTGGTTAAAATGATTCATGCAAAACAACCAACAATTTTTCGAACACTTTTTGAAAAATGCCTTCTGTTACAAATGTTTCCTGATTTATGGAAAATGGGAGAAATTAAATTAATTAATAAAGTTAAAATAGATCTGTTTAACGGCTATCGACCTATAGCACTATTAAACTGTATGGGTAAAGTATATAAAAAAAAGTAATTAACGTAAAATTACTTTACGTAATTGAAACTAAACAAATCTTAAGTAATAACCAGTTCGGGTTTAGACGCGCGCGTTCATCAGAAATGACTGTTAGAAAACTCTATGATATTATTCAATTAGCGCAAAACCAAAAATTTATTCACTGCTGTCATTACTTTTGATGTAAACGGCGCATTTGATAAACATTCGACAATAATTGAAATACTAAAATCTCATAAAGTTAATCCTGATTTAATTAAAGTAATTTACCATTATCTAAAGAACTGCGGTGATCAAATCCGAAAGTTTTATTATCGAGCGCAGTATATCATGCGGAATGCCTTAGGGTCCTCGGACCAACACTCTGAAACGTATTATACTCATATACTCATAAACAGATGGAAACCTTTTGTTCGCGATATGATTACGATGCAGAATTTGTCGGTTTTTCTGATGGATTTATGCTCCATCATCGTTAAACTGAGAAACGCAACGAAAGATGATAACGTTACAGTTATCTGTAAAACCTTGGAAAAGCTTTTTCTTCACTGTAGTCTCGGATTTTCAATTGAAAAGACAAAAATGATGGTTACTGGTAACAAGAAAACCACGCGGGTGATTAACAAACTTAGCATAATTAACTTGTTATATGAGAAGCCTATTCAAATTGTAAAGAATTTTAAATACCCCGGAGCAATAATAGATCATAGATTTAAATTTAATAAACATGTAAACTACATAACAGATAAGCCGAACAAAATCTTTTATATGCTATTGAAAATTCAGCCTAACTTAGGTGGTGTTAACTATAACAACACAGTGATAATGAATAATGGTGTGTTATTCGTGCGATTTTTAATTACTGCTCAAGTATTTATATCATAAATATCTCTGTTTCTGCTATGAATAAAATTTTAAAAATTCAGAGAAAACTTCTTCTGAGTGTAGGCTCGTTATATAGAACGGTGTCGACGGTTGCGGCTCCTATTGTCACTGGAATCATTCCGGCTGACTTGAGCATGTACCATGCTGCCTTATTAGCAGAATACAAAATGTTCCGAATATCACTTACCACTTCCTACAGATCGCTACAACTTTTCAACAACAATTTTAACGTAAACTTACAATATAATAATTTTGCAAACATTAATAATTTTAATAAACACACGAAAGTAATTATTTTAAATATTTGGAAGGAAAGGTGGAATAACACCAGAGTGATGACAGACTAACGTACAAATTATTATATGATATAAATGTAAGATTTAGGCTAAAGAAATTACTAAAAATTAATTTTTTTGTAAGTCAAGCGTTGACGGGACACGGCAGTTTTGGTACTTACTTGGAACGATTTAAAATGGTTCACGGACAAAAGCGCACAAGACAAAAACGCACACGGATAAAAGCGCACACGGATAAAACCGCACAGAGATAAAAGCGCACACGGACAAAAGCGCACATCGATTTGCAGAACAGGAGCTAAATTATTAATTTTTCCGTTCTCGGCAATTGCATCATTCGTGAAAAGGCAAAACTGGACAGTTGCCCCGCAAAGAATTTAAAATTCAAAAAAATTATTGGTAATCAGCGAAAACAAAGTAAAAAAAAAAAACTTTTTGTACGGTTCACTAGTCATTTTTCTGTTTTTTTTTGTTCTTATATGTGTATTTGTTTGTTAATAATCATAGTGTCTATTGACTATGACCGCTAGGAAGTTACCATATATAAAAAATAAAATTTGTATCAATAATGTATTCAGGGGCGTCTCAAGCATGCCAAGTTGTAGGAGGTGTGCATTACCCAAAATACCGATTCATGAATTCATATAATTTAAAAAGTAATTTCTTTTTATACTGTATATAGCTTATATAACAAAATGTTATATGGTGTTTTTTAATGATTTTCTTTAAACTTTTACAATGTGGGGCTTTTATTTTTTACTTCTGCAGTCAAAACTGATTTAGATCGAACTGTGAGGACTAAAAATATTTAAAAAAAAAAATGTTATTAAAAGAAATCTCACCTTTTAATGCTAAGCCTATAAGACTTTGTACTAATGCTTTACTTTTTCAAACAGTGAGGGTAACTTTTATTTTACACTGTTGTATACTAACCGTTTCTTTATAAATTGTTTCAACTGGTCTGAATTTTCTTAATAATTTTTCTTTTTAAATTAGTATCGAAAAATCCGCAACTCTTTGTTAACTTAGTAAAAGTTTTCATTATATTTGACACTTATATATCGTCAACCGTTTGTTTGCTTATTTCTTCTTCATCATTTTCATCACTGTTGTTTATTTGACTCTTTGATCGCGGTTTCATTGCTGATTAAAACAACTGTTGCAATATTTTTGTCAACGTTTAATTATTCCTTTGATAATAAATTTCCCGATGATCATTCTAATATTGTGAAAAACTTGAACTTTGTTTTTATTCCGCAATACTTCAAACTTTTGTATTAAGGGAATTTTACTTACTTTCATTTTAATATGATCAGAATAAAATATATAAATATAATGATTGAATGATTTAAAACTGAACAGAATTTGCTGTTAATTAAGCGGCTTCTATTGTATAATTCTTTAAATTTCTACAAGTCTGTTGTAGTGACCTAAATTGTACGATTCTTGGCCGTTGTTAAGAAGTTCGCAATTCGACCATAGTTGCAGACAAATACATAAATTAAATATATTTGCACTTCCTTGTTACTAGGTTAATATCTTGATGATGCAGAGGGACTAAAAACGTACACAGAAAAAATCTAAAATTTATTTCAATGAAATAGTTCGGAAATTTAAATTATGGTGAAGTTGTGAAAGAGTTTCATGTAGAGTTGAGAAAATAGACGTCAAGAACATTATGTTTGATTTACTTGTTACTTAAAATAATCAAATTTCGTACTTTCAGCTAAAATTCATCTGCTTTTAAGATTCATAATTTTTAATTTCTAATATGGGAAAATTTAATTTTTTAAAAACTAGAACTTCAGTCGCTCTTTTGCTCAATTTTTTTCTGTAAGCCGTTTTTTACCAACTTCAAAAATACTGAGGTTATATGTCTATCCAGTGGCGGAGCTGAAGGTCTGTAGATTGACAGTTTTATTTTAAGCTGGTGCTGCGAATATATATGAGTATGGATGGGTCTAACAGTATGTGTACATACAAACGTATAAATAAGTTTCAATTTATTATTTTTTTCGTCATGGAATGCAAGTTATTAGAGATGATTAAATATTTAATGTCAAAACAATTACAGTCAAAAAATATTGATTTACTGTATGTTACCGAGTTATTGCAAACAGCACTTGAATATGTTGAAGAATTAAGGAATAATTTTATTCAAGAAGCTTCAGTTTTAGCTAAAAGGTGGCGAATATACACAGAAGTTCAAGAACAAAAAACCAATACGAACGAAAATGTTCTTTGATGAACTATCAGCTCATGCAAAGTCTTCAATGCTTACGTTGACATAATTATTGCACAATTAAGCAATCGATTTGAAGGAATGAGATCAGTAAGCCAGCGTTTTCGCTGTCTTTTCCCAGTCAATCTCCAAAAGATGAAAGATGAGTTGATTGAAGCAACACAACAGCTAATGAAGTTTTATTCTAATGAATTATCAACCAATTTTATACATCAGCTTCTGTCATTTCGAAATTTAATTCACAAAAATATATTAGAAAATATGTCCATTAGCGAACCTTTTTAAATGCATAATGAAAAATCACTCATCATTTTTGAGTAATATTCCTGATGTGCCAATAGCTATAAAACTATTTTTAACATTGCCAGTTACAGTAGCGAATGCAGAAAGATCGCTCTTTAAACTGAAAAGTAATAAAAAATTATTTGTGTAGTACAATGGCACAAGTGCGATTGGCTGATTGAGCTATCGATTAAATTTGAAAGACCTAAAAAGTTCAATATGAATGAACTCATCGACGAATTCGCAACAAAAAATGCAAAACGTTCACAACGATCCCGTAACAATATTTTAACTTAAATAATTTCTGATGTAAGAGTTGTGAATACGAATAAAATTATTTTTATTTACATCAATATAATCCGTTTAAAACTTTTGTAACTTTCATAATTATTTACCTTCATAAAGTTTTACAAACTACATTTATTAATAAATTTAATGAAAAATTATATCTATATATATATAAAAATGAATCGTCGATATGTATGTACGCCCATAACTTGCGAACGACTGCACCGAATTGGTTAATTTTTTTTTTATTTTCTTCGATCATCTGTTGTGTTCTTTTGGTGTAAACAATAAATTCGTTAGTTTGAAATTTCGGCCGACAACAGTGACTTTAATTCAAATTCTTTCCAATACTAGAAAACGTTATTTTCAAATTTTTTTTTTTTTAAACTCTTTATTTATTATTGAACTGCTCAAGGGCATACACACAAATACTGTTAATAGTAAAAAAAAAATTAAAAAAATAAAATAAAATAAAAGGGAAAAGAAAAAAAAATCACATTCTTAATTGACTTTGGCCATTGCCTCGGTCATTAGTTATGGTATTTTTAAAGATTGCTTAGGCACACAAGTTCGTGTGGCTTAATTCTCTTAAGCCTTCTCGTATCGTTCCCGATGTTAAGGAGCTCGATCGCAGTGATGTTCGGATGGTTGTGGAGTCGGTATTCGTGCTTTTTCGCATAGGTTTCGATCACCTGGTCAATCTCCGGAACTTGCAGATCTCGATGAAGGAGAGTGTTCGTTATATGTCACGGTGCATTAGCTATTAGGCGTAGGACCTTATTCTGAAGTCGTTGAATGACGAGTCGATTCGATTTTTTTGTTGTTCCCCATATCTGCAGGCCATAAGTCCACACAGGCTTAAGGATCATTTTGTAGATGAGGAGTTTATTGGCCATATTCATGGGTGACCGATACCCTATTAGCCAATATAGTTTACGTAATTTGATGTTAAGCTCCTCGCGCTTTTTCTTTACATGAACTTTCCAGTTCATGCGTCTAGCGAGATGCATTCCTAAGTACTTTGCTGAGTCCGATCTTGGAATGAACCTATCGTTTATGGCCGTAGGTATGTAGGTGCTAGGGCGAAGTGAAAAATCCACCCTGACAGATTTTTGTTCATTTATTTTGATTTTCCACCTTCTCGCCCAGTTGCAGACCTCATCAGCTGCAGATTGTAGGTCTGCAACTGCTTGATTGTATGAACTGTTTACCGAAAAGATGGCTGTATCGTCGGCGAACATGGCCACTTCCGTAGTTGTGGTCGCTTTGAGGGTATCAGCTACATAAATGAGATAGAGCAGTGGTTCTAGGATACTCCCCTGGGGAACTCCTGCTCCAATCGTCGACTGACTTGACAGAGCATTGTTGTACTTAACCCTGAAGCTTCTGTTGTGCAGATAGGACTTGAGTATTTCGCAGTGGTTTCCAGGGAGGAAACGGTTCAGCTTATAGAGCAGACCTTCATGCCATACTCTGTCGAATGCCTTCTCAACGTCCAAGAAGATCGCCGGGCAAAATTGTTTGTCCTCCATTGCATTCTCTATCAGTCTTGTGATTCGATGGATTTGATCGATAGTAGAATGTTTACAGCGAAAACCATACTGTGCATCAGGAATGATGGCTTCCTGGTCGATGATGGGCTTGAGTCTTTTTAAAAAGAGCTTCTCAAATAATTTACTGGGAATCGACAGCAGCGAAATAGGTCTATAAGATTGTAGATCCATCTGAGACTTGTTTGGCTTGAGAACTACAATAATTTTCGCTTGCTTCCATTGCCCAGGAATATACTTCGTTCTCAGGATAGCATTGTAAATATAAACAAGATATACGATCGCTTTTTTTTGGTAGTTCTTGGAGCCTCTTTTTTTTTTTCAAATGATTAAGTTCTTTATAATACAATGCTAAGGCTGAGAGTTGTTTTAAAAAATTGAATTCGTATTTTAAAACAAATAAAGATTTTGACAGTAAAACACATGTTTATACCTTTAGTCCGCTTAAAAAAAGTTAATTTTTGATTTTATTTGTTCATTGTTTTTTGCTAAAAGTATCATGCTTAAAATCAAAAATTTAATGGAATCATTGAACAGAGAACTCAGTAATAAGTTTGATGTTATACAACTAATTCGAAGTACGTTAAAAATATTTCAAAAAATGAATAATGATAAACAAATTTCTGCATTGATCAACTCTCTGGTTCTTTTTGTAAAAAATATTCATAATCCCGAAACTGATTTTTCAAATACAAAGTGCGTTGTGCGCTAAAAAGTTGTGATGAAGCCCTGGGGAGACTACATGTGATGAAGATTTTATAACATTCGATTTAAAAAAAACAGAGCTGTTTTTGAAGCCTTTACTTCTTGTATTCATGACGACTTATTTAAAATTCTTTCAATTTTTTAACCTTTTCGAAAAATATTTACAATTCCAGTAAAAAAAATAATTCTTGAATCAAATTAATAATAGATACAATAGATGTAACTTTAAATTTTTGAAGGAACATATAGAACGTTTACATATTGACGTGCAAATGCTTCTCAATTTTTGCGAAGATTTTACAAGTTTTTTAAGTATTTCAAATATTGCATTTAAATCATGAAATGCACTGCCTTTTGCATTCAAATCTGGTCATTTTATTTTATCATTATTTTTATTGTCACCGTCTTGTGAGCGATCATTTGAGCGCTGAAATTAATTTTCAATCATTCACATACAACAATGAGCGGAAACCGTTTGTTTTCATTAATGTTACTTTTTTCTTGATAAAATGCAGTAAATAAAATAAATACTCATAAAACAGTCAAACTGTAATCAAAGTTAAACTTTAAAAAATAAAAACGAAAATCGAAATTTACTTCACAATTAATTTCTATTATAAAATATAACATTTGCTTCATATAATTCAATGCATATTGACCTTTTCAGGGTCGATCAAAAGTAGAAAGAGTTTTTCAAGTTTAAATAAAATACATATTTTTAAAGTCGGACTCATTAAATTCGGAGATTTTATATTTTAATTAAAGATTTTATAATATGCTTATTGCTGTTTTCAAATTCGGCCCATTTTAAAAAATTTTTATTAATTTCAATAAAATATATATTTCAAAATTAAGTACATTAAATCTCATATTTGAATTAAGAGTTTTATAACGAAAACATCATGATCTTGCCAAATGATTAATGTTTTTTTATCCACCTTAAAGTATTTTGCCCACAAAATTGTATTTCTGCTACAATACTTTTAATTCCTTTTCTTCTATACATCTTTTTCCTACGTTTATGGGCCACTTATTGGCTCTCCGTCAACCACACTCACCACAAAACATAATAATAAATTTCTCCAACAACGAATGGCATTTCCAGATAATAATAAAGCAAATAACCACTTTGTTTAGAATTCTTAGTAAAAATAATTTTAAATTATTAAAATCACAGAAGATATCGGCCCCTGCTCATTTTATTTTAAAAAATTAAATTTTCCCATATTAGAAATTAAAAATTATGAATTTTAAAAGCAGATGAATTTTAGCTGAAAGTACGAAATTTGATTATTTTAAGTAACAAGTAAATCAAACATAATGTTCTTGACGTCTATTTTCTCAACTCTACATGAAACTCTTTCACAACTTCACCATAATTTAAATTTCCGAACTATTTCATTGAAATAAATTTTAGATTTTTTCTGTGTACGTTTTTAGTCCCTCTGCATCATCAAGATATTAACCTAGTAACAAGGAAGTGCAAATATATTTAATTTATGTATTTGTCTGCAACTATGGTCGAATTGCGAACTTCTTAACAACGGCCAAGAATCGTACAATTTAGGTCACTACAACAGACTTGTAGAAATTTAAAGAATTATACAATAGAAACCGCTTAATTAACAGCAAATTCTGTTCAGTTTTAAATCATTCAATCATTATATTTATATATTTTATTCTGATCATATTAAAATGAAAGTAAGTAAAATTCCCTTAATACAAAAGTTTGAAGTATTGCGGAATAAAAACAAAGTTCAAGTTTTTCACAATATTAGAATGATCATCGGGAAATTTATTATCAAAGGAATAATTAAACGTTGATAAAAATATTGCAACAGTTGTTTTAATCAGCAATGAAACCGCGATCAAAGAGTCAAATAAACAACAATGATGAAAATGATGAAGAAGAAATAAGCAAACAAACGGTTGACGATATAGAAGTGTCAAATATAATGAAAACTTTTACCAAGTTAACAAAGAGTTGCGGATTTTTCGATACTAATTTAAAAGCAAAAATTATTAAGAAAATTCAGACCAGTTGAAACAATTTATAAAGAAACGGTTAGTATACAACAGTGTAAAATAAAAGTTACCCTCACTGTTTGAAAAAGTAAAGCATTAGTACAAAGTCTTATAGGCTTAGCATTAAAAGGTGAGATTTCTTTTAATAAAATTTTTTTTTAAAAATATTTTTAGTCCTCACAGTTCGATCTAAATCAGTTTTGACTGCAGAAGTAAAAAATAAAAGACCCGCATTGTAAAAGTTTAAATAAAATCATTAAAAAACACCATATAACATTTTGTTATATAAGCTATACAGTATAAAAAAAAAAAAATTATTTTTTATATACGGTAACTTGCTAGTGGTCATAGTCAATAGACACTATGATTATTAACAAACAAATACACATATAAGAACAAAAAAAAAACAGAAAAATGACTAGTGAATTATACAAAAAATTGTATTCTTTTTACTTTGTTTTCGCTGATTATCAATAATTTTTTTGAATTTTAAATTCTTTGCGCGGCAACTGTCCAGTTTTGCCTTTTCACGAATGATGCAATTGCCGAGAACGGAAAAATTAATAATTTAGCTCCTGTTCTGCAAATCGGTGTGCGCTTTTGTCCGTGTGCGCTTTTATCTCTGTGCGGTTTTATCCGTGTGCGCTTTTATCCGTGTGCGCTTTTATCCGTGTGCGCTTTTGTCCGTGTGCGCTTTTGTCCATGTGCGTTTTTGTCCGTGTGCACTTTTATCCGTGTGCGCTTTTATCCGTGTGCGCTTTTATCCGTGTGCGCTTTTATCCGTGTGCGCTTTTATCCGTGTGCGCTTTTGTCCTGTGCGCTTTTGTCCGTGTGCGCTTTTGTCCGGTCACCATTTAAAATTACACCTTCTGACACATTTGTCATTTCTGTCAACTTGGTGTTCCGGATACAGTTAGTCATTTTCTATTTGAATGCCTCTTCACTAAGGAAGAACGTTTGAAATATAATTTAAATGGTTATTGTATCGATAATCGATTTATTATAAATAATTTTAACGGCTTAAACGTGTCGAATTGTTGCGCATTTGTAAATTATTGTAATCTCGCTTTGAGGAAACGCATTACTATATAAAATATACATAACGTTAAGTCGATTATACATTACGAATACCGTGACTAAGCCAATAGGCATCACAGTCGTATATATATAAAAAAAAAAAAAATAACAAGTCTTGAATCTCCATGAGACCCCTCCAATTTGGTTGCAGAGCATCGTAACTAGTAGCTATATTAAATATGATTAGCAAATAATCGGTAGAAGAAAAATACGTGTAAAAGGGGCATATAAATCCTAAAGGAAAACATTAATTTATTACCACCGAGATAGAGTAACCGATTTGCATCCTGCAAATGATAATCAAGGTGAAAAAATCCTGGCTGAAAAAGACCACGACGTACAGCATATTTACCTTTCCTCCCCCTTCCCGCTTATAAGACTCTTAATTGATGACATAACAACTTTTCAGACGCTTAACGAAAACACTTCGAGGAAAAGGAAATTAAACATCACACGAACCGGATAGTTTTAGCAATCAGTACATACCGCGGCATGGTCGACATTACTAGTACGCTTCAATAAAAAAGATCCGTGTCGGACATACGCTAATTTCTACCGTTACTTATCGTTGATCCTGAATCCCGATAGCTTCAACCGGTTCATCAAAGCAGAATTTAATACGAAAAGAAATACTTTCCAAAATGTGCGGCACACTTAAACGTTTAGTGTAACGGAGCAATTTCCTGCGTTGAATGCTGGACTACAATGATGATTGCAACAACGTAAAAAAGCTATTGCAGAAACGGCTCCCTGTTGTGCAGATTGTGGCGAGAACAACAAGTGACCATGAAATTTTTATAAAACTCTTTTTAAAATCAAAATTGTAAAAACTTGTAAGTAAACTGTATCCGAAAAATATGTTAAAAATATTTTCTAATAAAGTTTAATTAAAGGTTCCACAATTTCGAACAATTCTCAGAAGAAGGCACGAATAATGAAATATCTTTTTAGAATGTTCAATATTTCATTATTAACCGCGTACCAAAAATGTACACACTAGACGAAATATTTCGAACCAAGCAAATAGATTTTGGCCTTTAAGAAATCTCCCGGATAACGATACTGATATGACTGACACGCAAAGTGATACATTTTATATATAGAAAGATGAAAAACTGCACCTCTTCAGTTTTAAACAAAAAAGATGAATTCATTTGTCAGGCTTTAAACAATAAAAAAAATTAAGTTAAAAACAAACAACGCGGATAATTATCGAAAATAGCATTAAGGCATTTAAAACAAAATAACATTATTTATCATACGTATCAACTGAAACCGGAACGAGCTCGTCCTTAAAAACATCCACTATGTCGATTGAAGAGGTTAAAGAGGCCTTGAATAAAAAATGATTTATAGCGAGAAACGTAATTAATGTACGGAAAACAAAAACGGAGCAACCTTTACCGATGTTCTTTGTTGACTTGGAACCAAATGCTAGCAACAAAGATATCATACCTTGCAATTTCTTTTAAATATGAAAATAACAATATAGACCACCTTACAAAAATAAAGGAATAATACACAATGTGTTAGATGTCAAACACAGTAAAGCCTATCATGCATTCGCGTTTGCTTGCGTTAAATGTGGGGAACAGCATGATACTAAAAACTGCAGTAAACCGATTGATAAACCGGCGACATCATGGGTACATTGCGAAGGTATCCGGCTAATTATAAGGGTTGCACTGTGTATAGAGAACTGATAAATAGAAGAAATAAAACACGTCATATTCGCAACCATACTCACCAAGAACGTGTGCTATTTACAAAAATAACAATCCACGATTACTTAACAATGATAAACAGCGAATCGATCTGACTATAGAAAATTTCCCGCAGCTGTCAAATAAACACTTTGCACAAACCGCAACAAGTAGTAAATATATATAATTATTCGACAGCAGAACTCTGAAGTAAAACTCCGAAAGGAGTAAACGCTGAAATAAAACTAAATAATAATGATAACACTAATAATCAGCTTATTGAATTATTTTCTGAATTCAAAAATATGTTTAATCAATTAGTATGATAATTAACATTCTATCTATCGTATTAAATAAACTACTCTCCGAATGAATCAGTTCTTGCGCATTGCAACATAGAACATTATTAATGGTATGACACAATACCGCTACGAAATTGAATCATTTCTAACGAGCAATGAAACAGGTATTATATGTTATTGGTGTCGGAAATTTCATTAAAACTCTTCATTATACTGTATTCAGCAGACAAACAATCCTGATGATAGACAGGGCGCACGGAGGAGCAGCTATCGTTACACGAACATCAATGAAACATCACGCTATGAATAAATTTAAGAAAAACTACATACAGGCCTGTACTATTAAAATAGATTCACATAATATTTTGATTAAATTACAATTTCTTCGGTGTACTGTCCCCCGAACTACATTATAAAACAAGAGAACAGTTCGAAAACTATTTTACAACACTCGGTAATAAATTCATTGTTGGCGTTGATTTCAATGCAAAAAACATACCTCACATGGGGCTTACGATTAATAACCCCACGCGGTAGCCAGTTACATAATTGCATCGGAAGAAAACGTTACATCAGTCCACCTAACGTCCTAACACATTGGCCAACGGACATGGGGAAAATACCCGATTTAATATTAGACTTCTCTATTTGCAGTGGAGTCAATACCAGTCAAATGTCTGTCGAAACATCAATGGATGGTAGCTCAGATCATTCCCCTGTAATTCTGAATAGCAGTAGAGCAGTATTCCGAAAACAAAAAAAAAAAACAAAAAAAAACAGTGCTGTATAATAGTAAAACTGACACTGGGATGTTTTTCAACAATTATTTGAAAATAAAATAAATATCGAATATTCGTCTGAAAACCATGGAGGATTTAGAAATCTGCGTAGAGAACCTTACCAAACGTATTCAAGAAGCCGCCGCAGCTAGCGACACCACGCGAAAAAAGACTATTCCCCGAAATACGAGATCATCCGAAAATAATAACGGATATGGTCGAAGAGAAAAAACGGTCAAGACGTATATAACAGAATATAATAAATAATCCCATAGATAAAACAGCATTCAATAGATCAAAGAAAACAGCTTCAAAATACGATTCGTGAAATGAAAAAATGTCGCTTTTAAAGATTATTATTATTAATACAAGCGACTATAGTCAGTTCCGAATGTAGTCGTGCGAGTGCGCTGGCGTCGTATAGAAATATTCAGCCGGCGAACAATCGCATCAACGTGAGTAAAGGCCAGTCGTCTTGGTTCGCCTCGCCATTGGTACCTTTCTCACGTTGTCGGCAGCACGAAAGCTAGGTTGCGCTCCTACCTCAATCGTCTCACTTAAGTGTGTGCCATTGATTTAGGTGACGGTTTCCTAGCGGGCGTAGGTGTAGGCGTGCAACTACACTTCCGATAATCACACGCACTGCAAGATGCACATCTTAATACATGTGCATCTGGGGCTACTCGGACACGAGTTCCAGCTATAGATTATTAATACATTAACACACTACCTGTAAAGTTACTGATTATCCTTTATGGAATGTTGTTAAAACATTAAAAAGGAATAATCTCAACTGCGACGTCCTCTCATAAAGAAAAACAATCGATGGATACGAAGAGACGAAGAAAAGGCTGAAACCTTTGTAGAATATTTGTCCGATATTTTTCGTTCTCATGAAACTAATGCAAATTCCGCTATATAGACACAAAAGTAGAAAATTATTTGCAGGATCTATATCAAATGTCCTTTCCGATAAAATCAGTATCCCCCATGGAAATAAATGATTATATACGAAGAGGTTTAATCGAAAAAAAGCTCCTGAATACGATTTAACTACGTCAAAAATAATCAAGAAGTTCCCAAAAAAAGCCATAATATTACTAACGTTTATATACAACGCAATTCTTAGAACTGGATATTTTCCAGTGCAATGGAAATTCTTCGCCGCTACAATACTTATACAGAAACCAGGGAAACCTGCTGAAGATGTAACTTTGTATAGACCCCGATAAGTCTACTTCCAGCGCTCTCGAAATCATTCGAAAAATTATTATTAAGGGGAACCAAAGCTTTACTATCCCAAAATAAAACAATACCGAATTATCAGTTTCATTTTAGGGAGCAACACATAGCGCCGTAGAGAAAATACGCAGAGTTGTTGATATATCAAAGTTTCGAAAATGAAAACTTTTGCTCAGTAGTTTTTTTAAATGTCGAAAAAGCATTTGATGAAGTATGGCACAACGAATTATTATTTAAAATAAAGCAACAATTACCTTCTCTCTCTTTCTCTCCTCAACCTAATGGTTGGTGGGTACTACCTATTCGTACATCTCAGCTATACAGACATAGGCATAGTGTACTAGGCAATTATTATATGCAACGTAAGTGTACACGAGCAAGACTACACTCGGAACTGATAGTAATCATTTGATTTATCGATATACGAATACAGTCCTGTGTGGGTCTGCTGTGTACTGACCTAGCGCGCATATAATGTTGTACGTGGTGGTTTGCCATTGCCTTCCACGTCATTATTAACGTTTATTTATTTAATTCTTGTAATAAGTTCGTCGTCGCTCGGGATCGAACTACTCGTAACCTCCATATCGGAAGTCAAGCGCTCTAGCAACTAGGCTATCGCGACGACTATCAGTACTATATGTTAATCAGGTCTTACACCTTGCAGAAAGATTTTTTCGAGTGAATTTCAACGAGGCGTACTCGAGTATTCTCATACTACCAGTTCAAAAGTTCCACAGGACAATGGACCTGTGCTATACCAGATATATACGTATGATTTTCCCGAAAACACCAAAACAACAACCACTATATTTGTAGAGGACATCACGATACTATCGACGCACTGTGATGTCACATCAGCATCGAAGCAGCTACAATCTCATTTAAACGTTTCAGAAAAATGCTACAAATCTTGGATAATACATAGGTTATATTTACTTTGAAGAAAGTGGACAGCAGCTCGGTATTAACATTAAATGTAAAAATAATTCCAACTTTAAATAGGGTAAAATATCTCGGCTTACATCTAAATTAAAAAAAGTTACTACATGGCAACAAATATTAAATTTCGCGATATGTATTGGTTACCTGGTAAAGAGTCACTGCAATCGCTGTAAAATAAAGTATTACTCTATAAAGCTCTTTTAAAACCTATATAGCCCTATCGAATTTTCTTTTTGAGAAACCGCAAGTAAATCTAATATAGCGATCATCTGATGAATCCAATAGAAAATTTTACGGTCGATAGCCGATGCACCATGGTATAACGACAAGGTTTTTCCACCTAGCAACAGTTAAAGATCAGACTAAGGAGTCAAACTACGGTATGTAGAACGGTTACGAAATCACAGCAATCAATTGGCACACATCCCTGTTGAAGATGTCATCCAATTCAGAAGACTAAAACGGTCAAATATAATTAATTAAGTATCTGCTGTGTCAACATTCCTCTATATACAAGCAGGAGTGCCCCAAGTTGTTATTCTGTACCTTTTGTATACGTAGGATTTACCTACAGACGACGAAACAGTAACCGCAACATTTGCAGATGACAGCGCTATTCTTTCAGTGTTAGCGATAGTCTGACTGAAGCTACAGCATCAATGCGCGCTCAATCGTGTTAGGAAATGGACAATCCAATGGAAGATTAAATGAAGCTAAACCACGTCGTTTACACCTATCGTAAAGATGCAGCATAAAATTTATCTAGGCAATCAAGTTGAACCCTCAGGCCGAATCATCCAGATGATACCTTGGAGTGCACTTAGAAGAGCATCGAGCATAGCAAATGCGCATTACAACGAAAATTAAAAAGATCAAGATTAAAACGCGTCAACTGTATTGGCTCATCAGTCGAAATTCTACATTGGACGTACACATACCGTGTGTAAGTTTTTACTCTATCAGCAAATAATGAAACCGATTTGGACTTCAATTGTGCATTAAACTAAATTTAGGCCAGAAAAAATGACGTCATCCTACGTGCGATCGTCGACGCCTATCGATTTTCACGTAACGATGACATTCATTATGATCTTCCGATGCCATTCGTCGATGATGTTATCAAAGACTTCGCCAAGCAGCATGAAAGGGCGGCTTTTTGGCAATATGCGGAAGTAGTTAAACTTCTCGATACTCGATTGGATACCAAATTTCCAAACTTCAAAATCTACTCTTGTTAAAACCAAGTACATGTAAGCATAACTACTAGGTTACTTGCTGCACACTATTCGTTTGTATCATCTAACAAGATGCGTTTTGCGTTAGGTGATAATCATGTTATCAACAGAGTTACCTATTTAACCCTAACGTTAAGATTGTAATGAGTATATATATATATATATATATATATATATATATATATATATATATATATATAATAATTTTAAAAAAAATGAATTATCCGTATCGCCAAGGAATGTCGACTATTGGGAACAGTTCCATGAATTTATGTATTGCATAAGTTTTTCGCATTGCCGCTTGTTGCTTTACTTTGGACAGATTTCGCGCGGTAAAAAAAATAAAAAATGTCGAACAGAATGCAGTACGTGCTGAAAACTGTTAAACGTGTTAAATGATTTTACGAATTACAAGAAAAAGAAAAAGACAAAAAAAAAGTACTAGTCCGTCTGTCATTTTCATTGAAAATGAAAAATTGATTCAACGGTATAACCAATTATCGAATAATGTTACAAATGTAATCGTGTCGGCATTGATTAATAAAAAATAGCGCTAATCGTATAATTTTTCTATACCGTCCCGTAAGAATATATCAGTATAAAACGAAATAAAACCTCGAATTCGTTGGAATTTATTTAAAAATTATAAAATATATAATAAACACACTAGCTTCCAATGTAACCCGTATAATCTATATTGTGTGACGTTAATATCTCAAATATTGTGCGATATTTTAAAAAATCATCCCGATGGCATACAGTCCGTACGACACTCGTAATGTTTTAATTAAGAAAAATAGCGTTACACATTATAAAGTGGACATTTATACATAAACATAGCTTAACAATTAGAAAAAATCAAATTTTCAATTGTCCTCCTCCCGGGGGAGGGGTTTAAAAAAAATAAATAAATAAACAAACTTTTTCGAAATATTGAGTAATTTTTAAAAATGGCTGGCGATGATTTTAGACATTATTCGCTAGTGCCGTTGCTAGACGTTTGAAAATGACTTGGGACTGGTAAAATTTACCGATACAAAGAAACTTTTCGACTTAATCTAAACTTTTTTTTCCCGTAGTTTATGGAAGAAGTGTAAATTTTATTTACATTAATTCATTCACTTACTACACTTACTGTGCAGGGGTTTTACGGGAAGAAATCGAATTCTAATTTTAATTAATTGTTTTCTACATAATTGTTATCGTGTCTTCTATTCCGCATTCGCTTGTTATTTGTATTCGTTATTATTCCACGTATTCTATAATTCTCCGAATAAAACATAAAACATCTTGCATAGTCGCTCTGTACCGTAATATTTTATATGTCCGAACAGCGGTCGTTATCATAGCACATTGTTCAAAATGAGCTGTTGCGTACTTCGCGCTCCCAGTTTTAACAATTTCCTCATCTTTAATTTTTCTTTTCTTCTTTAACAAATAATTTCTCTTTTGTTTGTTTTTTATTTTTTATTTATTTTTTGGTATAATATTCTTCGCTGACATTTTATTCGGAATCATTTTCTCTTGTTTAGACTTCCCATTAAAAAGCTCACGCGTTATTTCGTTATACAAGCAGCCACATTACTTTTCTCCTTATTTTATTCGGTGTACATTTTTCGCCATGTAAACCTTTATTATTTCGACACTGCATTTCTTTTATTCAATCGTCCTGATTATCTTAAAAATACTTCTTGGAAAGAAGCACATTGAAATTGCTACGAATACTTTATTAAAAAAAAAACCGATTGGGCAAAAATCAACACATACGCTAAATATTTTTAGACCTTTTCTTCGGTGTATAAGATATATATATATATATATATATATATATATATATATATATATATATAACTAAAAAGAAAAAAAACAACACTCGCCCTGTTCTTACTACATTCTATGCGGCACTATCATAAATCAAGCAGCCGAGAAAAAGGAACCGGTTCCCTCTTATATTCTCTTCAGATCCACTAGGTTCTTAAGTTCATCCTTCTTGTGATCCTGTTCGCTCGATTATCCATAACTTTTTCCAAACTTACCACATTCAGATTGAGTTCCTTTGGATTCTAGGCCATGTTGGTATAGAAGAAAATGAAAGAGTTGATCAGTTGTCTCGTGGTGCAGCTGTTAATGGACTCCCCACTGATAAGTTCAATGTTAATAATTTACTTGCATTATCTAAAAAAATTCCATTATAGGTTTTGGTTGGACTCATACCTTTCCTCCTTTTCTAACCAATTTTCCTCTTAAATCTTTCTATTCAACCGTATCCTCCAGTTAATCCTTGGTTTCGAATTTCCGTCTTTGCAACGCATTTTTATTTCCTCTTTATGTCGATTGCGTTTCGATCATAGTTTGCTTCCTTCCTCTCGCTATCGATTTTCAGACTCTCGTTACGGTCCGCTACATCCTCCAAATGATATCCACCAATGTAATTCTAACCACATTCTTTTCGAATGTTCTGTCGTCTGAACGTTTACTTCTCTGCTCTCAACTTTTGAGACACTTAATATTCCTGCTCCCTATAGTGCTGCATCTGCTCTCTCCTTTCCATCGTTAACTGTTGTCGCTCCCCTTGTATCCTTCATTGACGCGATATCTGACCGCATACGAATTTAAATAATTAATTTAGCAATTTTTTTCTTGTCGAACATGGGTCAATGCTCTTTGTCCGCAAGCTCAAATAATAATAATAATAATAAAAAATAAAAAATAAAAAAAAAAAGTACATTGTGAAAGTCTTAACTTTACAATCTACAGCACGCTGTCGAGGAGACTTACTTTACTTACCGGTTTACGAAACATATATTTCGCGTCATCGCAAATCATCACAACGTCATAAAAATTAAATATTTCCCCGCAGCGTATAAAACTTCTTTTTTTTTTTTTTGGTAAACGCGTGATTATTTTTAAATAAAAATTATAAGTATACAACTTTTTTTTTTTTTTTTTTTTTTTATATATATATAAGATTGTATATGAGGGTTTCCATGTGCCGTGTTTAACTACTGGGGCTACTACAGCACATGGAGCCTACTTAAGGGGATTAAACGCGATAGTACAGATCGCTGCTCCGCATGTAAGCTAATACAGCTGCGACCGCGGGCGGAGCGTTTGACATTATCGTAGAACTAGAGGAAGTGGTGAAGTGCATGGATCGTGGTACTGCAAAACAGGGACATTCGAGAAGTAGGTGGTAGGTGGATGGGGCGCTCGGTTGACTACAAAAGGGGCAGACATTTGGGGGTACCTGGCTTGTGAATATGTAGCCGTGCGAGAGGGTTGTATGTCCTATTCGGAGACGATTCAGGACAGAAAAATCTCTGCGGGAAACTCCGTCTGTGGGCCACCAAGGCTCCATGGTTGTTTTTATACTTCGGAGAAACGTACTTGAAGATCTCCATTCCTGTTGCCATTCTTCTCCAGTTTGCTGCATAAATAAATAAGCCAATGTAGTGGGAAGAGGGGGGTTGTGTGGCATTGGAGAGAAAAATGTCGCCTGAGCTGCTCGATTGATACGCTCATTGCCTGGAATCCTAACATGAGCCGGCACCCATAGGAAAGACATTTCGGAGTTTAAATGTGATAACCTGTATAATAGGTAATGGACCTTCCTTACCAGAGGGTTGTTGGATTTAATCCCCGAGATGAGTTGAAGGGAGTTTAGAGAGTCAGTTATGAGTAGGGCCTTTTGGGACTGGGGGTTGCTATGCAAAAGACCATCGCGTATATTTCAGCGTCCAGTGCTGTACAGCAATCGTGCAGTCTAACTGACTCTGCTGCCCCTGAGACTTCGAATGAGCATGCCGCCGGTGACTGATAACTTATTGCCTTCGCTCCATCTGTGTAGAGGCATGCATGGTCTGTGTAGCTCGCTATGATATTTGTTGCTATTTGTGCTATGTTTGAGGGGTATTGTGCTTTGTTAAATTTTGTCAGCAATATGTTGATGTTTGTGATTGGCTGACTCCAAGGTGGTGCGGTTGCTGCGAAGTCTGGCAGAGTTCTTGGGATTGAAAAGATTTGGAAACGACCCATAACCGAAAAAAGTTCGGGCACTGGGTCATTCCCAAACCTCATATTAGGAGATATTATCGGGGTTTTGGTACTACTAAGGAAGGTGCTCAATTCTTTAAAGTTATAGTACTTCCTATAGTAGGACAGCGGGGGACAACCTGCCAGTGCATACAAACTTATAACCGGAGAAGAGGGATGAGCAAAAAGGATAGATCGGAGGGCAGCAGAATGTATAGGATCTAAGGATCTTAGCACACTTTTAGCGGCTGAGGAGTACACCTTTCACCCGTAATTGATTCGTGAAAGGATAATCGATCTGTAAATTGTAAGAAGTAATTTTGGGTTTATATTGTACTTGTAATTTGATAGATATTTCAGGATAGACAAGGATTTTAGGCATTTGGTTTTGAGCTCAGCTATGTGAGAGCGCCAGGAAAGTTTTTTATCAAATATTAGGTCTAGAAACCTGACTGATGAAGTGATAAACGCGGTAAAAGCCGGAAAAATGTTTTATGAAAATATTACTTCGTTTAGATTTTTTTTTTTTTTTTAATATTATATATTGTTTATATATATATATATATAAGTATATATACTCGTTACAAGCTTCACGTTAGGGTTAAATAAGTAACTCTGCTGATAACATGATTATCACCTAACGCAAAACGGATCTTGTTAGATGATACAAACAAGTAGTGTGCAACAAGTAACCCAGTGGTTATCCTTACATGTACTTAGTTTTTACAAGAGTAGATCTTGAGGTTTGTTATTACGCTTGAGGCGGTCTGGTATATCCAATCGAGTATCGAGAAGTTTAACTGCTTCCGCATATTGTCAAAAAGCCGCCCTTTCATGCTGCTTGGCGAAGTCTTTGATAACATCATCGACGAATGGCATCGGAAGATCATAATGAATATCATCGTTACGTGAAAATCGATAGGCGTCGACGATTGCACATAGGGTGACGTCATTTTGTCTGGCCTAAATTTAGTTTAATGCACAATTGAAGTCCAAATCGGTTTCATTATTTGCTGATAGAGTAAAAGCTTACACACGGTATGTGTACGTCCAATATAGAATTTCGACCGATAAGTCAATAATATGAACTATTTTGGTTAATTTAAAATTTTAGCTCTGTTTTATATATAATTTACTAATAATCTTTCTGAAATAACTGATGGGGTTTCGCATCCCTATCAAAAACCAAAAAAAAAAAAAAAAAAAGAATTTAACGAGTTATTTTAATAGAACATTATTTTTCTTTTTCCTGTTTTTTTTTAATTACCTAATTCGAATAATAATAATAATATAACAGCAGACGGGGATGCTTCTGTGTTTACAAAGTTGAAGAAAAACTTTCTAATTTCGTTAATATACATATATTTTATCTCTTTCATTCAATTATAAGAGAAAAACTTTTTGTAATGAAATTTAGCTAAAAGCTGAATTAGCGAATAAACGCGTATTTAGTTCATTTTCGGTTCTTTTTTTTTCCTTTTTTTTTTTTTTTGCGTGCCTTTTTATAAGAAAAACGTAGATTTTTTCATGCGCTTCTTTTCTATTTTTCTTAATTTACCAGCCTTATTTAAGTTAGCCTGAAAAGAAGATAAATATTTTAGATGTTTTTCGTACAATTTTTTCCATGGTTAACGTACTTTGAAATAAAGAAAGTTTGTGTTGAGGAACGTAAACTTAAACGTATAAACGTAGCACAGGGCGTTGTTATAACGCACAACGGAAGAAGAAGAAGAAAAAGAAATATTTGCTAGATAAAAAAAGTTAAAAAATTAAATTGAATCTTATTCTTTTATATTCCTCTTCGATATACTAAAGGTGAAGTTTAATTAATTTCAAAAAGTTTCTCACCCAGAATGCAATGTTAAAATTGTATATTTTTAAGCTATACGAAAAAAAAAAAAAAAAGCCTGCCCCACGGGGACACTCTTTTTTCTCGATTGTGTAGGTAGATAGTCAAAAAAGTAACTAAAAATTCTGTTGAATTTTAATATGTTTACATTTTTTCGGTTGTGGAAAAAGTATTACTGGTATAATTATTTACTATGCGTGTCGGTCATTAATTATACACATTCAAGAAATTTAGCTTTTGAGTAACACGTTTTTTAAAGTGAACGTACTAGACGCTATAGAAATCGCTTGAGCTCTGACATTTTCATACCTGCCATATCCACAAAAGAGTAACTTGACAAGTTGTTCAACAACCGTAACGAATATATAGATGGAGCTCTCCTGGTTTAATACAGTACGGCGTTGGATTGTTCTCTTTGAACTATTGAACACGCATGTTAGCACCAGAGGAAGGTGACTAAAACGTGAAAGGGTGTCTACTGATGGAAATTACGTTGTTTTTTTTTATCTTTTTCGGGAATAAAAAGTGTGCATTGCAGACACATGGCAGCCCTTTCAATCTAATTCGTAGTAGTTTAAGTATAAATACGCGTACGAAATAATAAATCTAGAAGCGTTCGATCGATGTTTATAAAGAATTTAGTAAACAAAAGCAAATTACATTTATGTGTATTCCAACATGTCGCCATTTTCCCACATCAACTGTTAGCCGAAGTTTTGCGCCTACAGTTTACCGAAAATCGTCATGTTTATATCGCGGTTACTGTAAATATGATACTTTCTCCACTTTTAAAGAATATATAATATCCCCCCCCCCCCGTATTATAAACTGTTCATAGTAAAGTGTTTTTGATGATGCTAAAACTTGTATTTAATGGCATAAATTATACCCAGCGCGACGACCAGCTATGATATATATCACGCTATAATTGGTATAGATAATATGTATATATTCTTAACTATCATTTTTAAAACTCTCTCGAGTAAGTTAAAAAAAAAAAAAAAAAAAAGTACTTTTTTCTATAAGTACACATCGTCTGCGAAACGCAGGTTATTTAAAAATTCCCCATTTACCCTGATACCATTGTGTTACCAATTTAGTTTTTTTTTTTTGAAATTTCCTCAAGATACGAATAGCAATGGTGATAACGAATCTTCCCATTTTACCCCCTTTTTTATCTGAAAATATTCTCCAGGTTTTTCTGTAAGTATCCTCGACTCCACCACTGTGTACATGTATTCGATATTATTTTCTCATATGTATCCATGAAACTCCTTGATTTTTAAGAACCCCCAAAATTACTTTAAAAAGTCAAATGCTTCGGAATAATAATCTATATAGGCTGAACAGACTGACATTTTTTTATATTATTCCCTTTGACCTCTCCCGATAATTTTCATTTAAATCAAAAAAGTGATCTATGGTGGAGAAACTTTTCCGGAAGCCCGCCCGCTCAGCTGATAAATGATAGTTCAATTTGTTTTGAATCCTTCTTGTTATTATATTAGGAATTTTTTTTTGAGATTGTAGCACTTTTGTTCTTATTTCCTTTTTTATAAAGTAAAATAATATTTAACTTTTTCGATCAAGGTGGAATTCGTTGACCTCCTAGAATTATGTTGAACAGTTCAACCAAACACTATATCAGACACAATCCCCTAAATTTTAGTTGTTCATTTCTTATTTTATCAACACTGGGGGGCCCCGGGATATGTTTCCTTTCAACATCAACACCACATCCGTTACCTCCGCTTTTATTTTATACTGAGTTCTCCTGTTCTTTCTATAAAATTTTTTCATTAAATAGTACTAAATCTGCATCCTTTTATAATTAATTATCGTCACACGTAGGGATTTCTCGATCCTATCGAGACTGCGTCTGGGGCACACTGCACTGTCACACAATCACGTCTTTGAAGGAGCTCCCCCTCCGGTCACTTGCCCTCTGTGCGGGTTCATGGCCTCACCAACTGTAGAGCATCTGCTGAAATGGTGCCGGCATACTTCCCGTACTTCTAGTCATACCTCACCCCACCGTCTGTTGTCGAACTACCCGGATTGTGTTCGGGCAGTGTTAAATTTTGCAGCATCGAACAGACTGCACCGCCTTCTGTAATTTCAAGTGAGTCTAGGTGCCGTAATAGCCCAGGTAGTTATACACGGCGCCTAGATTTATATTTGTAAATTTAGTATTATAAAAAAAAAAAATTATAGTAGGCCGTAGCGTGCTCAATTATCCTTTTACTATCACAGATTTTATTTCCATCCCCGTCTAAGAGAAAAGAAACCCGTTTGACTCATATTGCTAAGCTTTTACTTATTCTTTTTGTACTATCCAACACCCACTGAGAATGAACTCATTTTTCTTCAATTTTTTCACTACTTGTTTTATTCGTCCGTCTCTTTAATTATTCCCTTTTATTTACTAGCCGTTTTATGTCTATTTTCGCCTTTACATTCGGTCGCTTTCTTTATACTGTTTGTTATTTTTGTGTATAATAATTCTATGCTATCTATGTGTTGTGTATGTTGATGTTTTTTAACAATTTTGCTTAACTCTGATTCATAATCCTCGCCATTGTCCTTATTTATACTTTTACAATATTTCTTCTCAGACAACGGAAAACGCCAATTTGAAAGACTGATTTTACACACGAGGTTGGTTTGTGGTCTGAGTGGAATTTGAAATTTTGTATTACATTAAAGTCCCTTATTTTATTTTCGCTTGCCGCGCTTAATACGTAATCGATTTGATTTTTATACTTTTAATTTGGAAAGATTCACGCCCATCTTTTTCTCTCCTTTTTTTGAAATAAAGTATTTACTACTTACTTTTAGTTCCTGTTTCATACAAAAGTTCACGAGTTTCCAACCTCTTTCATTTCTCACGTCATAACTGTATGGTCCTAAAACCCCCTGTTCCTCGTCATTCCTCTGACCTATCTGACTGTTAAAATCGTCCACTATGAATAAATGATGTTTCGGGCTTATTTTAGAATTATCTAAAATATCCGAAATTTGATTATAAAATTCATCGCATTCTTTTTCTTCCAAGCTCACCGTTGGAGCTAAGCTTGCACCAGCGTAATAGTCTTCTCATTTTTGTTTCCCTTATTTATATAAAATTTAGCACGGCTATCCTTACCGCTAAGTCATCTTTCCAGAGTCGATCTACTATATAACGAAATCGGGTACACCTTTCTGGCCCTTGTCATTCCCTATATAATACAGTAAGTTATCCCTTTTTGGCACTAGCACATTAACGCCGCTTCTCCTTACTTCTGACAATCCTAATAGGTCAATTTTTGATTCTTTCAAGGCATTCTCTAGTTCGATTAAATTCCCATTACTAGCTTATAGTGTATGCTAAATATATATATATATGCGTTTTGGTACTACTTACATGACTTGTTGGTGTGCGTACATGAATTACATATGTGAATGTGCGAATAAATAATTATAATTCTTATATATTAAATTTTTAAACGCTATGTATAGGTTGTACATCACGTGTACAGACAATAATTAGGTGTTATAATTAAAAACGAAGAAATCTATCTATAAAACTTTGTATACATAAATTCCACTGCGTTTACTCACGAGTGGAATTTACATAAATGTAATATATATGAATGTATGTACATACATTACAACTCGATCT
Source organism: Icerya purchasi (assembly GCA_039619475.1). Classification (NCBI taxonomy): domain Eukaryota; kingdom Metazoa; phylum Arthropoda; class Insecta; order Hemiptera; family Monophlebidae; genus Icerya; species Icerya purchasi. The sequence continues at coordinate 264,988,350 of CM077115.1, read as the reverse complement.
TTCGGACCTCGGTACACTTCCCTTTGCGAAATGAAATAAATGTCTTATGAGCGTGATAAAAAAAGATTACAAATCAGACGTTACAGAATTTCGATAGGAAAACTTAATATGATTTTTCGTATTACTGTCAATGTCAAAATGACATAGTCACTAATATACACATACACAGGTAATACAGCGTAATGTTTTCGTGACTGTCAACGCGTATGTCGAAATTATTTCAGTTTATTCTGTCCCCGTTTACAAATAAACTCTGGCAGACTGAAATGGAAATTCCATTAGAAAAACGAAACGGAAACTATTAATTTTCCGGCGCGTCTGTAACTCGACGACCTTTGCACCTAAATGGTTTTTCACGAGCTAAAAGAGAAAACAGTGTGCACAGTGAACGGGTTTCCTCTGCATGTTCAATCATCCGATAAGTAATCTGAATTATTTCCAGCTGCATTCAGGCGGGTAGGTGTTCACGATTGCACAAGCAAAGCACAGATATGTAGGTTAGAAAGTTTAGAGAATTCCCTTGCAGATGATTTGCTCGTCCAGCACATTTTTCATGCTCCTTGCCGCCATTCTGCTTTGATGTTAAACAATTTCATTTTACCAAGCTACCCTCTTCTTCGGTGCGCTCTCGCCACAACCTACATATTTAACCCATTATTCCGTTTGCGCGAATCTTGCATGTCGCTCCCTAAGTCGTCCGTTTTTTTCGAAATCCAATCTTCTCCTTTAAACAATGTTCCATCGACCTTGTAAATATATACACGCTGCTTTAAACAGACGACGAGCCATTTGTTCTTGTTCCTCCTTTTACATCGTTTCTGTACCAACTTATCTTCAGACTGGAGTCGTCTGAACCCTCTTCAGTTAAGCGTAATGGTTGCTCTTCACGACCATCTCGTTACATACCTCCTGGGAACATGTTCTATTTTTATGATGATGCGTATGAATATATAGTATGTATATGTATATATTTATATGTACATGTATATATATATGCATATGTACATGTATATATTTATATGTATATGTGTATGTATATATGGAGTTTCAGTAGTGTTTGTTTTATTGGTAAACTCAATACATTCCAGTTTGATTACCACAGCCTTTCGAATCGGAAGAATACTAAACAATAAAAAATTTGTAACAAAAATAAGCAAAAGCTGCCTGAATATCGTGTCACTATGTTAAGTAGTCATGTAAAAACTAATACAGTATTTGAAGTAATTAAGACCTTAAGCAATTACAAATTGATTTTTGATCTCTAAAGTGCGTCGAGATTTTACTTCTGCTGATGTTACGTAATGATTTTTTTTCCTTGGGACTTCACGAAAGTTTTTTACTAAATCAATTAACTAATTACACGGCCGTAATATAATTCTGACGATTTATTTTTTGTCTAATATTTCTGCCGTGATCGATGGAGGACAATAATCCCGGAGAAAGGTAAAACAACTAGTGACCCTCCAACTGCGGTCTCGAAACATTATTTCTATCAATGGGGTTGGCGTTTCAGTCGGCGGGATTGCGTGATAACATATTCATAAGCGATGACCGACAACAGGATCTGACGCACATTTTCGCTTTCCGAAATGTTATATTTTTATTTTGATTATTCTTATTTTTTAACCTACACAATGTAACACATTACGTAATATGTAAACTATATAAAATTAATTATTTATTCGACTATCAAATACATGTAGGGGAAAGTGGTTACTCTTCGTACATTTTTGTTATTTAGTTTATGATTAACTGACTAAATTGTCTAGTTTGTGCACTAAGTGTAAAAAATATGCCGTAGTTAATTACAAGAAAGTCTGAAACTATTATGTATGTTGAAAGATTAAAGAGTTATAGCGATTTTTCTAGGATATTTGTACGAACGCACCCCGCGTGTGGGTTACTTTCGTACACCGTGTGGTAGATTCATAGAGGGTAATTAAAAAGTCTATTAAACTTGTTAACTTTTATTAAATAACTAAAACTTATGTATTAATCTTAAAATAATATTTAACTTGACTCATAGAAAATAACAAAAATTAAAAATCTTTAACACTTCGTTTACTTTTTGGTAATTCTAACCTTTACAATCAATCTATATGAGATCTTTGTAATATTAGTTTTTGACAATTTTAAGTAGGTAATTAAGCATTTGGTTGTTACTTTGGAATTTATCGTACATTAAAATTATTTAAATAATTGCAAAAGTAAAATGTCTAGAGACATTCTAGCTGTACAATGTGACCATTGTTGAGGCTCAGGGAAGATCATGGGGCGATGTCGCTGATATACAAAGTGTGTGAATGTCTTCTACATCAGGGAAAACGAATGACCATGATGAACCCGGTTTCTTCCGAAGATAAGATACTTTCAGACTGGAGGACTCTTCCCATGTAATAGACGACAGAAGTTTTCTTTTCAAACTTCACCGAAATAGAACAATTATCTTTGATATTCTTTGGTATCACATTAACATTTGTATCGATATTGCAATCATTAGCACCGTCATCGGTTTCGAAATCAACGAGAGACATAGAGCTAAGCTTATTTGCGATCCTTCAGATTCTTCTGAATCTTCATCGCTTTCCATTTTCTTAGCTTTTTTTTTTTTTTGCTTTTGTCTTGAATCAAGTTCCAGCAAACTACGTTTCATTTCTTTAGCTCTGGCTTTTCTTTCCTGTTCTATTTTTTTTTTTCATTTCTTTCTGTCTATGTCTCCCTTCTAGTTCGTTTTTTTTTTTTCAGTTGTATCTGTGTATATACGGGATTTACCGGGTTTTCTTCCTTTATTGGTCTGTTTCAAACAACTGTAGGATAGCGTCTTGTGACTTCTGGTGTTACGGGAATATTAATAGACGGTTCAGACTGAGTCTCAGCTGTAGAAGTGGAAGGTTCGCAAGTTTCGGTAATAATTTCTTGAAGATTTTGGAGTAAGGAAGCAGCTGGCAGCTCACACGTATCAACGGAAAACAGTATAAGGTCCATAAATATTTAAAGCTTTCACAGTGATTACTCATAATAAAAATTATTTATTATAAGTACAAGGTCCTCCTCATTCATATCAGTCGATGGCACACAAATAAAAGTTGCGGTTCTAGAGCGGCAGAACTCGTTTCCGGGTTAGGTAGAATATTTTCAGAATTATTTGAAGCATACACATCAGTGAGAGCAAAATCTTCCATCACTAAAGATCACTTTATTGAACGGCCATGTAGCTGGGGCCCAACAAATCCACTTGTAATATTCTTCGTTGTAAAAGATTCCAAATATGCAAATTTTATCAGTTCTTTTATTTTTGGGAATATTGTAAATGCTGACCGCTTTTCCTGGATTCGTCATATGCCAATTATTGAACGCTATTTTTCATTTATGTGATCCAAGCACTCCAACATCTAACGTAAAACAAATTTTGAAAGATAACATATATGATATTTTCGCGGTAATTTGCATAAATAAGATCTACATTCGTACGCGTACGACTGTGCCATAGCACTGTCCGAATGTACCCCAGGCCTTGCACAAAATTAAATTACAACTTTTTATAAATTCAAATTTAGTATGAGAAATATTAAAACCCAAAAAAAAAATATGTTAACCCGAATTCATCGTCACTATTCTGTCAAAAATATAAAAATTCTACTTACAATGCGTGGCGCGACGGGTACGATGTTCATCAAGCAACATGAGGCGGCCAGTGTTTCTATCCACACAAGCAAACATGTGTTTGTGCGTCGTTTAGCTATCATACTGTACGAATGTGGCCCATGTATGAAGGGTGACCACTTTCTCCTACTAAATTTAAAAAGTTTACACACCGCATGAACTACGGATTACAATTTTTTTTTTATCGGACAAAAGACATATTTTGCACTTTTTTCGCAAAACAGAGAAGTGTTATTTTCCCATTTTGTCATTTGGCACCACGTGCGTTTCTTACGACCAGGGGTCTTTTTCGAACAGTTGTAGTATTAATTTACTTCATATTTTTAAATTTAGTTTTGAACCTATTTTCGCGGTAATTTCCGAGCTAAATGTAAAATCCCGCCATTTTATACGTTTCCCGATAATTTCTTCATGTACGCTACTTGTGCATACCGAAATATTGAATAACCCGATACTGGGCATTTTCTTGACGAAGCTACGGCAGAAAATTTTCAAACCAGTTGCGATTAGTAAGCCGCTATAGCGACAAACAGTTTCTGGTTTTCTCTGAAGCTGAGTATAATTCATCGATATGTCGTACCACCACTGGCCGGCACACTTCCGAATGAATTTTTATCATTAATAACCAAAAATTATGCGTGACCAAACAAAAAAGAAAAGAAAAACAACATATAACCGACTGCTTCTTTTTGATATTACTATGAAAGTATGATTAAAAAAAAACGTCATATTATTAAAATTTAAGACGAATAAGAAGAAAGTACGGCACTGAATATTAACCATATTCATTAATTTACGATAATAGTCAATTGTGAAAATATGAGCAATCTACTCATGACTAGTGGGTAGTTAGATTCTCGGAAAGAGATAAAACTTTATTTTCGATTATAACGTGATCGACATCGTGCGCTAAACACGATGATAGAAAAAAAAAAAAAAGCGACGTTAAATTATCATAAATAAAACACTATACTTTTTCGGAACTTCGTGAATAATAAAAGTAAAAGTAAATTTCAGAAAATTAAAGTGTTCTAAAATAGACAAAAACCGAAATCACTTCGGAACTACGAATCGGTCAAAGTGACTCTCGGCGCGGTTCTTGTATTAAAGTGTCGATTTGGTTTATACGGACGAAAGCGGTTTGCACGATTTCACGAAAAATTCTGCGATATGCATTTTTGAACGGCGAATTCGGTGCTACGAACACCTTTACTTCCGATATGCATTTTAATTTAGAATACAGCTTTTATCGCGTTTCCAGAAATTAAATTTTGAACTGTGAGGTAAAAAATTAATTTTGTTTCCTGCAGCGACAACAGCTGAAATGATGAGCGCCCTGATCTCTTCGGTTTCTCTTGAAAATGATGAACAAAGTTAGAAAAAAGTGACGTGTTAAACGTTTTTAGCCGGATTACGACCACCACCGGGGAGAAATATGAAATACGCGTTTTTCTCTACAGCCAAGATGCGGAAAAGTTAACGGATAGGCGACAACGTGTTTTTACGGGAGCGGTAAAACAGCCCCGGGTTTTAACTTGATACGAATGTGCCAAACACCTATAGTGTGCCCCGGAGCATTCAAAAAACGGTTTAAGACGATGTCGGAGGAATTCAGATGGAATAAAAGAAAATATATTCCGCGAGCAGTTCGAGTTATTTATTTTATTTTTTCAAATAAAACCCGGTGGTAATTCAGAGGGTGCTTATTTCCTATTTTCGAGGCTGAAGAAGCTTTATTAAAACCAGCACATCGCAGTCATATGCCCTTTGTCAAATTCTCGCGTCGTCAACCACCCCTACTGACTTACTGAGTTCGCGATAAATGATCGATTTTCAATACGGATTAGGGAAGAAGCGTTCATTCTCGTATTAGCTTTTATTTTATTTATTTTTTCTATTTACCAACGTTACCGTTTAAATTTTCATGTAATTAAATAAGATAAAAATTCACAGTAATATGGCGAATATTCGCACAATATGAAAAATATTTAAAATGTCGACTAGTTTCGTAAATGCATCATTATCCGGGCAAAGGAAAGTGTTTAATTTTTTGCTCGGCTATCAGTAAGAGGTAACCGATAATAGGAACGGTTCAGGTACTCTCCTATGTATCTTGGGCTCAGTCTGGCCAATTTCTCTTTCCGGAAGGTTTTATTCAGCCATCCGTGGGTTATGTTGAACATTTACAGCCATTGTTATCTGTAACCTTTTTCCTAATTAGATATTATGTATCTTTCATTAGTTGGCATTATTCCTATATCAACTGGTTGATGGCCAAATGACTTGATAATTAACTAAAGCCGGGTCATGAAAAAAAAATAAATAAAAAAAGTAGTAGACGAGCTATTTGAGCCCAGTAAGAAAGAAAATGGAAAAAAATTCTAATAAATTTCACTACAAATCGATTACAGAAAGCGAACATAATATTTTCAAAATTCCATCGAAACATTTTAAATTTCAAACAGTTGCTAACATTTGATGACAACATTTTTTAATTTCAAAATTAATCAATCATTTTAAAACGGCTATAAATAATTAACGTAAGATTTTTTTTTACTCAAAACCTTAAAAAGTGAAAACTTTACATCTTTTTTCTATATAAATTACTTTAGAAGGATGTTCATGAGGGCTAATTTGAACATATTACAGAATTACATGTTCCCTTCAAAACAAAAACATTAGCCTGCTTTTTAAAACAACACGTTTTTCGTAAACAGTTTTTGTAACAAAATTTTCTCAAAAATTTCATAAACACCTACCCTTTATACCATTGAAAAATTTTCAAGCGGTGGTTTTAGCCGCTTGTTTATAGATATCCAACTTAATATTGATACATAATACTCCTTGTTTTACTTATTTCTGAAAAAAAAAAGTCAGTAGAAGCTTTACTTACATCAATAACGGTGGCAGATCCACGGGTAAAGGGGTGATAGGAGACATCCCCCCCCCCCAAAAAAAAAGAATTAAATCCTCGATAAGAACATTTTTTGCAACAGAGAAACGTAATTTACACACTATAAAAGATTTGTATACATGTTACAGCATATAGATTTATTAATTAATATTTAATACTGTTTTCTCGTAAAAGTATTAATGTTACGTTTTTATTCTGTTTTGAACACAATATACTGTCGTCGATCTTTTGCCATTTTTCTGTATTTTTAATTTTTATTTTGCAATTTTAATTAAAAACAGTTCAATGAGAAATATTTAAGCATATATCCCTTAATAGTACTTATAACAAACTCAACCTTACTTAATATTTCACCTTATTTTTAATTTCAATATTTGAAAATACACATGCAACGAAATTATCAATTAACTTCATATTTGAATCAATTGTGTACTTTTTGGAAGAACCTTTAGGAATATACTCGAGTTTCATAAAGTATTGAAGTTTTTCGACCACATCATTGCTATAATCAATTTTAAATAAATGCTCCTTGTAACTGCATTTAGGTCAACAGGTGTTTGAAGATAACAGCTCCTAAACTAAGCTTTTCTAATATTAGAATGCGGTTTAAAAAAATACTTTTTAATTTGTAACCTATATTTATATACGTAGAAAAAAATAGTTTTTAAAAAAAATCACAAGTATTAACATTATTAAACAAGTTCTGACACTCCATCTTCATTATAAAACAAGTTATTCTCTCCTGCGTAGTTATTATTTTGATGGGCAAACATTTCTATACGAGTCGAAGTAATATTTCATATCAACGATTTTAAAATAAACAGTCTGGTGAAAACCTACATTTGTCAAATTTTTCAAGTTTACAAAAATTATAAAGGAAAATGCGCAATATTCCTAGTAAGTGACCGTGTAAGAATAAATGTAACTAAGGAAACGTTTCAGAAGAAATATAAGAGCAATTATTGGCTGAGAGAAATATTTGTAGTATATAAAATTCTGGATACAAGACATAAAATAAAACACTTAAATAATAAGGAAATTAAAGGATCATTCTATAAAGATGAACTGCAGCTGACAAGATTGTGAAAATAAAAATTTTCACTACTATTAATAAAAAAAGTGGAAAACGCATCATCATCCGATTCAATTGTATACGTGTATATGTATAGATTCATTTAAAGAGACTATATAATATTCGAAATTATCTGTTCCAGAATTTAATAAGAAAATTACAGAACAAACAAGATTATGCCTCTGTATAAGTATTTAGATGATGAACAAAAATCTTGGCAATGGATTAAGAAGAAATGCTTGAAAATTCGTAAAATATGAAGAGTTTAGCTGTAACAAAAGAGGTAAGCGATATTAAGTCATTTTTTAAGTGTGTTAATAGCATTAATTACACACCATTTTCAGCTTTTAACTATTTTTACTGCTTTATTGAGATTAGCAAGCGCGCTGCCATTGAATTACTAGTTAAAAGTAAAATAAACATTATCAAAGAAAAAAATAAAAGAAAGCTATTATGGAAATGTTAGTGATGAAGAATTCAAAAATGTAGAAGACTGTATAAAGGTATAAAAATGTGAATGATTAAATTTTAAATGAATACAAGAAAGTAAAACGTGTGAAGAATTCATAAGCTCTTATTGAACAATGTAAATTATTAGAAAGAAATTATCTGATGGGGAAGTTTTGAAAAAGAATTTTAATTCGTAAATTTTAACGAATTACCGAAATTAAGCGTATTGCAGCCGCTGATAAGAATTTCGCTTTATCAATTCACTGACGTCACAGAATGCATTTTATATATACAAATTCCATTCTATCATAAAATGGAAATGCTAGAACAACTGATTACACACTTGCATTTTGTACGAGTGACAGGTTCGATTTCCAGTTAAAACAGATGTATTTTTTATTGAAAACACTTCAATCATAGTTAAGAATAAGACATACATTGAGTACACGTAGGTATATTTCACTGAAAAAACTGAACATTAAGAAGTTGTTGTTGCTCATCAACCACTCCTTTCCTCAATTTGCCCCCCATCACAATCAACCTACAATGAAACACTCTATTCATAATACACACTTAAATTAATACTGGATAACAATTAATACTTGGTAACAATTAATACTTGGTAACAATTAATACTGGATAACAATTAATACTCGATAACAATTAATACTCGATAACAATTAATACTCGATAACAATTAATACTCGATAACAACTAATACTCAATAACAATTAATACTCGATAACAATAAACGCTGCAAATCTGATCATGATAGAGTATGTTGATGAGTATCACTAAAGAGAGTTGCTTCTGTGGTTGTAGTACACTATAAGCCAGAATATGTAGCCATAACGCTCATTAGTAAGAATGATGTAATGATGATCAAATAGACACTGTTAACCCTTCCAATGGGTAGCCTCTCTTTTATTTATTAAATTTCTTTCATATATAGAGATGCAAATATAAAACTCAGTTAATGAGTATATGTTATTAAATAAACAATTCTTATATATATATATATGTAATTAGCCTGAAAATGGCTCTAGCAATTTTGATAAAATTCATGAATTACATGCGGTTTTATTGGAATCGATTGTTCTAGGAAATCGAGACAAACAATGTCCGTGTTAGTGATCAACTTGTATTTTGGGTTTCATAAAATAAAGTAATTCGCTTATTTACCATCATCGTTAAATAGAAAACTTCGCGAAGAAATAAATTTGTTCACTATATTTGCAGAGCGCGATTTAAAACATCACATAAATTAAAATATGCTTTCAGAATTTAAAAATAGAGTTTTAATTAGAATAAATCCGTGCGATAATAACGTTATTTTTTTTACATCAAAAGTAACAATTCGTTTTAGCTATGTTTTACATTTTTAAGTTATCATAATGATATGGCGCTTAGCTAATAAATTAAAAGTCACGGGTTTAAGAGCTGTTTTCTAAATCGCCGCCAGGTTTACCTAGCCTTAAATAATTATTCGGGTACCAAAGAAGTCTGGAAAAGTAAAGGCGACCAAGCGAAACAAACTGTCCACTACTATCATCAGTGTTGTTGGGCTTAGTACACTGTGAACCTTAACCTCACAACCGCCGATGGCATGTTAAGAATATGAAACTCACTTTACTTTTTACTGCAATAAATTATTGACTATTACTGGTGAAAGGAAATATTTTGGTATAATAAACTCATTTACGATCTCATTAATTCAGTACAACAATCCCCTCTGTAATGTCTTTTAATAGAAAAGATATAAGAATGATGAAGATAGTCGAAGCAACTTTTCTGTAGAGGTTAGGGAAAAAGTATAGTATCTCGGATCCAGGGTGTTTCCTTTTTTAAATATAAATAATTAGGGATTAATCGAGAATAATGGGCTATTCTCGTTGGTGTCGCACTGCTTGCCTTTGTGAGTGCCTCGTATGATTGTTCATCTAGTACTCAATAAACGCATGTACAAAATTGCGCCTCAGATACCGATTACTGCAGAGATAACTTGATTTTTAGTAATTTACAACTGTAGTCCAGGTGCGTATGTTTGTCGTTGATGTTATTCGCGTGCATGCGGTTGCCGGGTGCCATACCACCAGTCTGTTAGCAATTATTTATTATTTAATAACTTTTACTCATTACCGCCATTTGATCGTATTTCGATCATTAATTAATCTTCTATCACGAGAAGTCTATGACACACGTTATTATATCAGGTAAATTCGAGTTAATTAAATTATATTTAAATTTATTAATGCGTAGATGGTGAACTTTCAATCTCTCGTACATAAAATCTGTATTTTCGTTTTTTCCCTAAAGATATCCGATTTACCAAAAAAGTTTGCTGTAAAAGCATACCGAGGCTACAGAACTGATTTCCATTTAGTGTCACGGTCCGGACTGAAAATTAAAATAAATGCTTTTATTTCCAAAATGCCATTAGTTTTAGGAATGTAGTAAACTCTGATTGCGCCATCCCTCTGTTATTTTATTATACAAAAAAAAAGTGATTTATTTAATTTCTTAGCGTGTTTTCCTCTCTTTTATATAATTGTTATTTCGTCGATAAACGCTTTTTAAGTTTGCGATAATGTTACTAATTTCGGACAATCCATAAATAAGGACCTGCGCTGCTGTTGGTTCGTTTTGAGATCGAACATAATCAATTTTTTTTTTTTTTTAATACTACTTTTGCTCTCCCCCGTTTCGTTCTAGATGCGCGCATTACAGCAAATGGCCGTCCCCTCCAGACGCTAAAATAAACAACTGAACAAAATAATTAATTTTCTGCTCTATTAATAACAATTTTACAACCGGAGGACCGTAGACTAAATAAATTCTAAATTTTTTCTGCTAAGCAGAAATTGCGTCCATGTCACGGAAAACGAATGCGCCGTATGAATGGCAGGGTCAAAATAAACTGTACAAGTAAAGCTGATGCAAGATCGGTCTCCTTTTAAGTGCATTACGATGATACGAAGTTGCCTTATAATCCACGGGCAGCCGACTAATAATAGACGCAAGCTTTTAAAAGGTGACTGCTGCAAGTGCTTGTCAGTATATTTTTCTCGGAAGAAGGTCGCCTGAATAGGACAGCTATTCAGCTGATAGTATATAAAATAGAACATCGGTAGCTGAGAAGCACATAAAAAGTAGGCCGAAGAATTCTTCCACTGTGAATATGAAATATTAATTGCCACTTAACCTACCTCGATTTTCCTTGAATCCAAAGACTAAAAAATTTCAATATAAAACTCGTTTTTTTCTATAGTTCTGCTTAATCTCAATATACATACATATATATATATACATAAAACTTGACCATTTTGGCCTCGCAAGGGGCTATGTAACCTCTCTTGCTTTCATTTGTGCCTCTTTCTCTTCTATACTTTGTATAAAATTATCAAAATTTACAACATAATTCTTACTGGCATCAACACAAAAAAAATAACATAATCACAAAAATTCTATCCTAACATTTAACTTTCATTGTATAAAATGAAGACATTTTTTCGTTACATAAAATTGTAACATTTTTTCTAATGGGGAGTAGCCTAAGAATTACATTTTAATTATATATATATATATATATACAGGGTGTTTGTTAATTCGATGCATTCCTTGAAAGGGGTTATTCTAGAGATCATTTTCAGCAAATTAAGTCATATCAACTGGGGATCAAAAATGGATGGTTACTGGGTTATAGCGATTTTACGAATTTTTAGAAAATTTTAGACTGTGCATAGAAAAAAAATTGTGGTAAAAGAAATACTTAATTCTGAACGATCAATTGATATTTTTCTAAAAGCTAATTAGCTATTTATTACATTGGACAAAAATACAGCCCCACAATTATCATAACCTCAGGAATAAAACTATTTAAATAGAAATGATAAATTTATTTCCTAAATTATGTTCATAATTAAACTATTATTATTTGAAAAAAATGTATGACACTTGTCTTACAAATTACCGAACTAAGTTCCCCGTTTCATTAGCTTTCTAAAAAGGTATAAATGTCATTAGTTTTTTACATGTGCACAGGAAAAAAATCGCATTAGACTGAGGAAATCCCTAAATTCCGAGAAACATACCCTTATCAATACCATCACGCTTTTGTTTCTTTTGTCACACTGGGGACGGGAGGACAAGTCGGTAGACTTCGGAAACATTCGGGACAGTTCGTGAACGTGATGGACCGTGCTTGTTTCAGTCAGTTTTCTTCCGTTCATTCAGCTGGTTTAATCTAATTACTACAGAGAGTGGACGTGTCGTTTAATTGAAACATCTTAGCCACAGCTCTCATTGAAACCGTGGAATCCATTTCAAATTGCCTTAAAATTTCTTTTTCGTCAGCAGAATCGGAAACCCCTTAGGTCTGCTGGCGTCACTTTGCCTCGTTCCTGAACACATCCTGTTTCCAAAATTCATTGGTATGTTGTGCCAAACACACTCACGTCTACTAAATGGCGCTAATGGAGACGTTTTAGACATTTCCTTCGCACTGCAGCGACATTGCCATCATGAAACCTGTAGCAGAACAAAGTATCTGCGTATTTTTCATTTTCAAAACTAACCATTTAAAAAAAAAAAAAAAACAATTTCTTTTTTGAGGTATTTAAATTAAACGATACACCCGCCCTCTGTAGTAATTCGATTAAACCAGCTGAATGGTGTTTTCTTTTTCAACCGGCAAAGAAAATTCATTAATTAGAAAATTATTATTTTTCTTTTGCAAAAATTTGCGTCTGCTGAGTGTAGTGTTTCACTGGTTATTTTGCGTTCATTGCTGAATCAGTCTCTGGTAAATAATTGCTCTTTGTCGTTTTTTTTTCTTCTCACTATCATCATCCGCTTCGTTCGAATTGAAAAAAGCACAGCTTTCAAGAGTTATACCCGAAACACCTAGATAACGTTGCGTACTCTGTTAACAATACCACAGTGACCGTTGCAAGTGGCGAACGCAGTTTTTCCAAAAACCAAAATTAATAAAAACGTACTTGTGGTCGACAATATCTCAAACAGAAAACCCAGATTTTGCCAGTCTTATTGGAGAGTTTGCTGACAAAATAGCTAGAAAAATTACGTTATAGTTATTTCATTTTTGATTTTCATTAAATGTTTAGTGACTAAGTGACAGACACAATGTACATTGCATAGAGAACGAATCGGTAAAAAATATTAATAATAATAATAATAATAATAAAAATAAATTTTTGTGTTTTGTATTGTATTAAATTCAATAAAAAATATGGTACCAAATTTAAAATAATTTTTTTAAAATTATAATATAAAATAATAAAGGGCGCTAAATGAATGACTCGTCCGGGGCGCCTAAATGGTTAAAGCCGGCCTTGTATAAATATTAAAACATTTTAAAGTTTTATATTAAAAAGTGGGTTATTATTATTTAGTATTTGGTCGTTTGATATATTAATTTTGTGTTTATTTATATAATAATTTTCAGCTATGTTCACGATGTTACCTTTGTTATATGTAGCTAAGACTGTAACCGTTTTTTCTAATGTACACGTATGTGTATTTCTTATTAAATGTTCAGCATACGTAAAATTTTCTACTTCATTATTTTTAAATGAATTAATATGTTCCTAGTATCTACATTTAGTTTTTCTACCTGTTTGACCGATTTATGCTTTCTCGCAATCGTTACAGTTAATTTTATATATACAACTATTTCCATATATAAATATATATATATATATATATATATATATATATATTATTATTTTCTTTATTTATGGTGATTATTTTTTATTTTTTAGATTATTATCAGTTTTAAATGATACTTTTAATCCTTGTTTTTCAAATAAATTACTTAATTTGTATATCTATTGTTATTTATAAAAGTAAATGTTATCCATCCATTTTTGCTATTAATATTATTTTTCTGTTTATATTTCAATTTTAATTTGATTTTTTGTATTCATTTTTCTATTATTTTCTCATTGCAATCATTATTTATTGCAATTGTTTTTAAAAATTTTTATTTCGTTTTGTTTTTTATTAGAATTCATAGGGGTGTTTATTAATCTGTTTATAGCATATATAAAGTATGAATGTTTATGTTTGATTAGGACGGTTTTTATGTTTCGTTTATTATAGTGTCAGTGGTTGTTTCCTATATAGGTATATTGTACATTAATGTATAATTTGTTTTGGTTATTATGATATCTTTGAAGTTTTTATTTTATTGTTTTCTTCTTTTTCCATAGTATACATGTATTGTATGTTTTTATGTATTTTATTGAAATCATGTAAAATGTTATTTTCTGTATTACTATTGTTTTCATGGTGAGATCCAAAGGATACATGTATATTATATATATATATTAATTACAACATAATTCTTAGCCCGGGAATATTTTCATTTCTTTGCATCGGAGTCCGAAAAATTGTTTCAAATCGTATTCGTATTTGTTATAAATTAAACCGTTCGTTTTTTGCTTTAGGCGGTTAACATTATGTAATATTTTACAAATTTAAATAATTCTTATTAGATTTTGTAACGAAAAAAGTCACTATTTTTCACTATTTTATGTAAAGAAAAAAATCCGGATTTTTGTGATTATGTTATTTTATATTCATTTTATACGAAGTTTAGAAGAGAAAGAGACAGAAATGTAAGAAAGAGAGGTCATGGTACACAGCTCCTTGCGAGGCCAAAATGGCCGAGTTATATATATATATGTATACCTATACGTTAATGGCTACGCCATTTTTACGCCAGGAGTCATCGGGAAAAGTGTCCTATCACGAAGTTGGTCCTGAAAAAAATTTCACAATTTTATATAACGAAAGAATGTCTTAGTCATCAGGAAAAGTGTCCTGTCACGAAATTTGTCCCAAAAAAATGTCACAATTTTATGTAACGAAAAAAGGTAATGAAAAATTGTCTTAATTTTATGTAATGAAAGTTAAAAACGGTGTAGCCAATGAAAAAGTTTACTCTTCTATAAGAATTATAGAAGAACTAGACCTGGCCGTGAAGGAGGCTTGCTCCCTTCCGAGTACCGAAGGGCCGAGTTTTATATTTTTAAATGGAAACGTTAAAATACTTATTATTTATAATTACTGCTAATAGCAAAATTTTAAAAAAACAAATGCGCATAATTCTCCGTGTAAACCACAATTTTCTCAAGACATGGATCGTATAGTACAATTTACAAGTCCACACTCCTTTATAGCGTGTCGGATTATGAACATGTAGTGTTTTTTGATAAATGCTGCAAGCTGCCATCGAAGTGAGCAAGGGAAGAGACCTGATTAGAAGTTAGTAAGCAAAATGCGTGCACTAGTTTCCATAACAAAAAAATGAAAATGCAAACACAAGTGTACACAAATTGTAGAGAGCCTCCCAGCATTTGTATTGTACAACACTCCTAATTTATACTTATGAAAATTGTGAGAATTTAATCCGCGTAAACGTTTACTTAGAGTCTTTCGGAACAATTTCGATTTTTCGTCTTTTCCGCATCAGACCCTTAAATTTATTTTACATAATCTCTTCACTAGGAGTTTTTTGCTCGGCCACGTAGTCTCTAGCACGTTTAACAACGGTGTAGCTGTCGAAACGAAAATTAAACTAAATTCATCAAAACCCCATTTTTAATAAGCTGTCCCAACTATCTCCTTTAGAATCGCTAAATTCTTTCTCCTTCACCAAAATTCTTCTCCTTCAGTAGTCCGCCTAGAAAAACTGATCAATTTACTTCACTTTTTCAATGGCGTTACTTATACCAATTCTGTGTACTTTAAATATTTTTCGAGGAATTACGACAAATGTTTGTACATCTCGAAAGACAGCTGCGGTTGCGCAATATACGAACGGAATCGTATCTTTTCCTGCGACGACTCATACACGATCTCGCAGTTACCATACATTTTTCACACCGGTAAAAACTATAGGCAGTTTCTTTAAATGACTTCTCCCTGAATTTAGCCGGAACTTAATAAATCACTAATCGGGCAAACGGTAAAATCGGCTCGGAAGTGGAAGTCGTAGCGGTGCATTGAACCGCGAAAGAAATTCAGCGCCTAAAAAAGTTTCACGTATCGGATATCGCGATACCCCCCTAGCATACACCGGTATCAGATTTCCGCACAGACAACCGGCGCTCAAAACGTAATCAGCTGCGAAATTTGATTATCTCAATTCATCACAATGAGCAAGGTACAAGTGAGGATTTTATTACCTTTCGGAAAATCGTTAACATCCGCAGGGACGCTATTAGCCCTTTTTTCTCTACTCCGGACTTCTGGCTACCAGTAACATGGTACAACTGTAAGAAGAAGAAGAAGAAGAAAAAGTATAAATTCTAACACGCGACCGAAATCGCAGATAATTTCATCATCGGGTTACGGGGAAGAAATAAATAAAAATTCCCGACAGCTCGAAGAAGAGTGCAGCGTGTATAAAAACGTAAACAACTACACTGAGAAAAATAGAGTTCAAGTAGGAAAGTGATCCGCAGACAAGAGGAATAATAAACGGAATAGGCCGAAATGGGGGGATTAACTTTGAATTAAAAGCTCAAAAATTCACCGCCTCGTTTTACATCATAATTAAGAATCAATTACGAATTCCGTAAGACACACTAAACTTACACACCTACTGATATTTCCATAACTGGTAATTTGCCGAGGATTTAAAATAACGTCGACAAGGTACGCCATTATCACTAGACTTTTTTTTTTTTTTGGTGGTCGATTAAAGTCGCAAATTACAAAAAGCCCACGTGCCCCCGAAGGCATTATTCTGAGCGTTCGCTTGCACATTTTAATGAATTAAAGTATTTTCCGCTGAAACGCGGTAATCAGTGACGATTGTTTATTATCGCCATAACGGTATAATATCGAATAATAATAATCGGTCTCACAACGCTCTCCTACATTATCGCAATCGCCGAGAAGGAAGTAAACATATCTGAATACGGCTGCAGCGTGCAGTCATCGTGACTAATACCGATTCGAACCATGCGGTTATGACGTGAATAAAGTCGGTCTTAGCGAAGGTTAACTGTGCCAGATAATGAATTCTCAAGAAGACAAATTCTTGTCGACGACCATGCCGCCCTTGTTTCAGATTAACATTTCGCACACAAAGAATGCCTCGACGGATCCGTTAAAAATACCGCCCAGACTACAACCGCGGGCGCAAATAAAATTATTATTATTATTATTATTACCACTTATTATTATTTGCATTAACGTTATTATTATCGTATTCTCCCGAGCAAAAAGTAGAATAATAAGAATGTTTCAATAAGGAAAAAGAAGAGGGGACAATGTGGATAAATTGGAAAAGAGGCAGCTTCTGGACGACTGTATTTTAAAAGATACATATAGGCACACCCAACATTCGAATAGATTTGAAAAAATACCGGATCTGCCTCGTATCTCTTCATTTTTTAATAGATGATTAAATTTAAAAAAAAAGGGATTAAAATTTACTATATTTCTTTAAACGGCGACGATATATAATGGATAGCGTAAAAAAAACTTTTTTCTGATACGCGACAAAACGTTAACGTTAATAATTGTGAAAACGGCATATAGTATATTTTGCCTGGTTACCCGTAAGTGCTCAAAGAAAAAGTGGCATCATATAAATCAGAGTATTTCCAAAGAAATACCGGTAAATACTCGACCAACCCTGGGGAACCAAGCGTGTCAATTGCGATATTTTTCATAACAATAAAATCGTGTCTGTATTTGATATGCGTATCAATTTCGTTCGTACATATATCGTTCATTTTATTATTTTTTTTTTTTTTTTTTTTAAAAAAGACTGTTTTTTGAATATTCCTGAACTGGGAGACGCCCCTTGTCAATGGTATAGGAAAGTGATGGCGAACCTTTTTCGAGAAGTGGGTCAAATTTTGTTTATAACTTTTTTTTTTAGTACTATCCCGTGAGTCTAATGTAGAGGGGGAGAGGAGATGATTAAAAACTACTTCTTTTTTGGTTCTCGCTTTTAAAATTCTCTAAAAAAGTTTACGTTCTCTTTTTGTTTTACACTTTTGCAAGTGAACAGCAAAAAAGAAAAAAAGGTCGACATGAAAGAATTAAGATAAATGGGGGATGATAGCATAAATTACCGCACCAGGCGACACATCATGCCCAGAGTCGGCAGTCATTACAAATTGAATATCCGAATGAATAAAGATAGTTACAGGTATATATGTTTTCGTATAAACATTAAATTTCACAGTAAAGTTGAAGCATATTTAATGAGAAATCTGTTGTTGTTTATTTTCCGATAGTTTCTTATCATTAGTTTAACGTATTTCGCAGTCAATTCATTTCCAAGTTTATTTCTATTAATAAATTTTACAAAATTCATTGAAGAAAACAATTTTATTTTTGATCGACTGTTCTCTCTTTTGCGATATAGAAATTAAGAAATCTACACGCGGGTCACTTAAAAAGCCTGCGTGGGTTCTGACCCGCGGGTTATGGGTTCGCCATCACTGCTATAGGACTTACTTTATATTTACTTCGACTGTAACGAAGTTGGTAGGAGAACTCGCAATTTGCAGAAAAATCAAAAATAAAATTATTTTCGAAATCGTAGCGTTAATTTAGAAAAATCAGATTAACAAAAATACCACGAATAGGGGGTTCTCTGTGTAATATGATAGAAACCGTTCTCTTCTACGATAAAAATGAGCGGGAATTTATAAACATTAAACAAACTACATATTTTGCGTTTGATTGCGAATTAGTCAAAGAATAAGTGGTTAATGTGCTCAAAAAAAAAGGACGGCAATCTAACAACACGGCAAGCTCCGAAGAGAGCTGTATTATTGTAGACAAACGAACTTGGATAAAGAGGGGAAAGGGAAATTAATTACTATTGAACGAGACATGAAAACAACGAAAGAACGAACGATCCAAATGTAAGCGAAAATCGGGTTTAAAATTATTTTCATAAACTAAAAATTAAACTAGCGAAACTAGCCGAAACGCAATAACGGGGGCAAGAACTTAAAATTAGCAGCGAGAAAAGATAGGGCTGTAACCAAAAATCTCAACTGTCCTTGTCCCCCCCCCACCCACCGCACGTAATTAAACCAGAAAATTTCATAGGGGTACGGGAATAAAAATAGCAGAGGTATCAAATAGAAATTTACGCATTTGATAATATTTTGCATTATTATGCCGAACATAAACATTATATAAACATTAAATAAACATTAAATAAACATTAAAATGCTTTTTTCGTTAACTTGCGCCCCATTTTCAAGAGCAACGAAAATTACAATTACATCTGGAAAATATATGAATTATTAGATTCCATTTTCATCTAGTTCTTAGTGGGTTTCTAATCCTTTTTTTTCTTTAATTAATATTATATTTAAATCCACTGAATCAAAAAAACACCATGCGTAATTATTAATTTGTTTAGAAAATAAATCAGCGGTTTTCAATGGGGTTTTTTTTCCGTTCATATATCGCTTAAAAAAGTTTATTTCATCCTACAAATGATTATCGTAAAAAGTACTTTTATTTCGAAAAAGCAAAATTGATCATGCATTTTACTGAAAAAATTTTTATTCGTTAGTTATTCTCCTATTTTCGCGTTTAACGGGGGAGCTGTTCGTTTGTGTGTAATCGACTATGTATGGTCGACTAGCCGCACAGAAATTTATTTTAAAAAACTTTACGCGGGAAATATTTGTTTTTAATTTAGTATTATTTTGATGTCGGTATTATTTATATTATCCATTTCTGTAAATTGTGTATCACTTTTAAGAATAATTAACGTTTTCTAGAAATATATCGATAATAAAATATAAACATTTGGCATGTTTCGGCGTCGTAGCACCGTATTATTCTTATTATGTTACTGAAATATCCCGCTGTTGAAATTTCACCGACACTTGCAAATTGCTAAGGAGGGTGATAGTTAAATAAATTTTTATCGTTCGATTGGATTATAACTATACGTACACCAGGATGAATATCAGCGAAATAAATATATGATCAGCATTTCGAGTCTTCATAAGAGCAAATAATCTTTTAAGCGATGTATGACGGGGGAAAAAAAGAAAAACATTGAAAACCGCTGATTTATTTTCTAAGCAAATTAATTACTAATTTCGCGGGTATTTTTTTTGTTTTTTTTCGATTCACTGATTATTATTTTAAGCCTTAAATATGATATTAATTAAAGAAAAAATTTAAAAAAAATTAAAAACTCACCAACAATGATCTAGACCGAAACGTGTCAGAGCCGAAACATTGAGGCCGAAAATCAATGAAGCCGAAACGATAGAGATTAAAATTATCATTTGTCTTCAGATTTAGATTTCACTCAAATCCAGAAGCCACGTACATATTACATTCATTTTTACCGATATAGTTCTGCGGTTTTCGTAATTAGTAGATTTGCGATATTCAGATAATTCATTCTCTCTGGTTACCTTTACTGAAAATGTTTTTTTCCTCTTTTACGGCTGAAGATTGGATACTATTCCGGGGAATAAACGTTTGCAGCGCATTTTATTTAATATTCAACCTGAAGATATTTAATGTTTAGTATTGAACATAATTTACTTCTATTAACTAATTGTCGCAATGTCTAGAGATACATTTCCGTGTGATCGTTATTATATTATTTTACCACGGCTCCCCTCGGTGGTAGGCTTTCTAAATAAATTAATTTAAAATTTCTCGCTGCATCTTTTTTGTTTATTGTAGAAACAGATTTTTATAAACACGGCAGTCGATATGTTTTCACTGGAATATCAAACACTATAACTCAAAAAATTTATATAAAACATTCGAACCGGAATCTAGTTCGCAGCGGTTGGTTCGAGGAATTTGTTTTGAAGATGTTCTTTTATAACGTATAAAATTGCAGCAATAAATTCTGCCAAAGGTTTACGCTAAACATTGATTGCGGTCAGTAGAGATATTAAAAATCGGCGTCCTTAGATATTCTGGTTAGGTAAAAGCTGTTATGTACATATTTTATACTTCAGTTAAAAACGTGCTCGCCAGCACGGCACAATAAACGGTAACAATGGCGAAAGAAAAAGTTTCGATTCACTGAACGACTTTTATACTCGACGATGTGTTGATTGTCGTCAGCACTTCCTATTTGGCAAACATCCGGGTGAAATAGAGTCAGGTTGCGCTTAGAGTAAAAAAGAAAAAAAAAAAACTCTCTTTTTAACGGAAAACTAAAAATCCTGCGGGATTTAAACAGTCAGCGATGAAAAATGGAAATTCTAAACTATTTCAAGTTGGAGAAATGAAACAATTTCCTTTAAGAAAATGTAGATCTGTCGTTCGTGGAAAATTCCCTTGTGTTTTTTTTTTACGTTAAAATGAAAAACTCGGGACTGTTACCTTTATTTTGTAACTTTTTGTTGTATACAAAAAAAAAAAGCACAAAACATCCTTCAAGCTTAAATGAACGGTGTGAAGTCAAATAAAAAGTCTGTCTTTAACGACTAAATTAAACGGCGACAGCGTGCAAATGTAATTTGAAACAGGTAAATAAATATAACTTTGCGTTAAGTTAATTTAAAGTTTTTTTTTTCAAAAAATCGCCCTCGTCAAAATCGGGCTGATTTCATGAATCATTTTTGCTTCTTCGCTTCCGATTAGTTGTATCGAATAAAATAATGTAAAAAAATTAATTTTATCAGAAGTACAGAAATTTACAAAAGTACACCGTCGAGAATCAGAGATTTATAAATTCATGAACGCGGCAATATGAAATTCCGCATTCCTAGGTTCATGAATGTATGGTAAAATAATTTAAATTTTAAAAATACGCTTCTGATAAATGACATTTTTTTTTTTTTTTTTTTTTGGCCCGGCACCTAAACCATGTAGTCACTTTTAATTCTCTGTCGTTATTTAACGGAAATGATCTATAAATCCGAAATATATATATATATATTTATTGTACGAAATTGAGTTTTGTTACTACCACATTCAGTAAATTGAAAATAAATTGGATAAAACATCAAACTATAATATATATACATATATATATCTGTTGGTTGCCTCGTGATGGTAATTGATAGTATCCGCTGACAATGTGATTAAATTGTCTCGGCTTTTGGGGCTATGCATTGAGTGGAGAAATTAAACAAGCAAGACATATGTACCTCTCTGCACGTAAACTATCGATGGCAGTAGTAGGATAGTATGTATAGATTGCAGGGAGTTCTGGTTGCCTGGTAAGTATATACCTTCCTGAAGCATAGTCGTATCTAGATCTTATTTTCGTGCGATAAATTCGGAGTATTGAGATACGGTCTTCCCCGATAAAGGTATGCGCGATTTTCTCCTTAATAGGTTTATTTTCCGGAAGCCGGATTGTTTCAATTGATTTATATGGGATGTCCAAGACAGAGTTTGATCAAAGAGTAGGCCAAGGTAGCGAATGGAGGAAACTGCAACCAGTTGATTGCAGGTTAATGGATATTTCGTGCTTACACTTCCGAACTTGACAAAAATGAATAGTTGTGATCTTTGCGAAGGATGTTTTTAAAGCACCATTCGGAAATACTTTCTCTGCAATTTTCGCTTTGTTGCAATTAACGAAAATGGCGAAGTCGTTGGCAAACAATGAACACTGTACCGGCAACTGAATAACGGTAGCAGAGTTATTATTGGTAGCAATATATTATATAGATGCTCAAGACGGAGACCTGTGAAACTGCGTTTTTTTTTTTAATGACCGTAACGAAGAAGAGCGCTTCCCTGCCCGAACGAAAAATTACCACTCAGACAAGAAATTATTTATACCTATCCTATTAAACGCCCGAGTAAGATCGAAAAAGACCGCTAGCAGATGAGTTTTTTGTACCGACCACTCCAGCATAATGTTTTGAAGAGCGCACAAGACCATTTCGTTCGGATTACTTGTTTGAGAGTTGTCAACATTAATAGCTGAGGAAAATAAATTAGATAATAGGTGGTCTAAAGAGCGGATTTTTGATCAAACTTGCTTGAGCTGACGTAGTGATGGTAGAAGGGTGAAATCTCTGCAAGATAATTTTCGCTAGGCCTACTTAATCGTCCATTTTGCTTTCCACATGCAGCTGTAGGAGAAGATTTTGATTTTTTCAGCGCACTGCGTCAAAGACAAAGTACACTTGCCACTCGGCGGTCCATCACGAGGTACTAGCTTCCGTGTGAATTACTTAAACGCTAGAGTATCGTGCTCTGCTGAGTAGAGCCGAAGTGATGTAATCCACAACGTAGTTAATGTTCTTGGATAAATCCACTTAGATGGTACGGCACTGGGCTAAAAAAAAACTGAGACAGGTCCGTTTTCCTGTAATTCCAGCAAGTTATACGGGTTTCTAATGTCGCTAAACCGGCGATTTTATTGACTACCTTTTGAACGTGATCGCTATCCGCGAGGTCTGTATAACGGAACATCGTTAAGAAACTAGCTATTTCCGAAGATGAAATAATTAAGTCTAACTTGGACGATATATACAATACGCAGAACTACAGTATGTGAGTTCAGGAGGGTTTAATACATACAAAATTGAGAGAGTTTAATAAATTTTCTACTAAGCGTTCTCATCAGAATTATTAGTGTAACTACAACCGAGGCATGGATTATGACAGTTAAAATCACCAATAAGAATTAACGGTGCTGGAAGCTGTTGAATTAGATTGAAAAAATCAGATTCAATTATAGTTTTTCCTTATTAGAAAGTAGAAGGAGCATAGAGTGAACGGGTGATCAAGATGAACGCGAACACGTAGATTTTGAAGCTCCGAATTAAGATGAATGTGCTGGAATGGCAGCTTTCTCCGGATTGCAAGTAGGACGCCTCAGCGGACATTAAGTCTAGCTGACGGAGGAGACTTCAAGACAGAATAAGAAGCAATGTTTGCTGTATTTGCTTTAAGTCTTGTTTCTTGTAGCGAGATTATTGCTGGATGATGTGAAAAGATGAGTTACTTAAATTCTTCGAAATCGGTGAAGAGTCCTCCGTTGCAGTTCCAATTTAATATGAGGGAGAATTCATAACGGCTAATTTATGAGTTATTGTGATTTTCAATTCGGTTTGAAGATTAGTAATTATTTCGGCGAAGCGAATTTCCATTGATCTGTCCGTCAATATAAGGGATAAGTGTCACGAAGCATCTGAATAACGCTCTGGGAATCTATTCAGCAACCATATCATGAATTATCATGTCGACAAATATGTAGTTGGAAACAAACAAAAGAAATGGAAGTCTTATTGGTCTGGCGGAACGTAAGATTTGTTCCCTTTTTTTTTTTTATTCTTCTTAGTAGTTTTAGAATCCTCCGGATGAAGTTAAGATAATTCTGATGATTGCGAAGAAATTGAAGAGAGATGCCTTTCGGTAGATCGCTATTGCACATCTGAGAGTTGTTTGGCAGTACAAGATCAGGAGCTTCTGAAGAAGCTGAATGTTGCATGGATTGTCACCCTCTGCGGAAGAAGATGGCGGGTGTTGCTGCTGAATACTTCCAGTTTGATTGCTCAGCATGAGCTTGGTTTGCTAGGTCGTTGTGAAGAGACGATTGTATCTCGGTAAGATAAGACCTCTCCTCGTTCGATGATCCCCGTGTCTACGCAGACGGCTGCTGTTTAATCAGCCTCAACGCTAATTGCACTACTAGTGGTCGGTTGAGGAACATGCGAAAGCTTTGTGACTTGACAAGTTGTATTTGAAGCAAACAAGGTTATTCGTATTCAAAACTGTCCAGGATACCTTCAGAAAGTCATGTCAAACATATCGTTTTCGTTACAATGTTCAAAATTATTACTACAATATATTCTCTTCGACACGTTTTAAATTTTACCTTGCCCGCCGCTGACAATAGCGCGTTTAGCGTACTATATGTTATTGTTTTTATTTTTTTCTGACCCCAGCTCTCGTCATTTTGGGCCGGCCTGCAACTTGGAAATAAAAAAGCAGATCCTGATCGATGTAGCCGTTCAATTTTTATTTTAAACCGGATAAAATCGATTGAAAACCGGATGTATAGGGTCACTTTCGACGATTTCGAAAGTTTATAAAAATATTCGGTTGGTAGGTAGAGCGACCACAACGCGCTTTATGTGCGGTTTATTCCTAGTATGCGTCAGTAACCATGTCGCATTGGCCGTAGCAGCAACGCGTGTTTTTTGCAGTCGAATGTTATTTTCGAACGGATGAATTACAGTAGGAATTCCAAAAACATTTTAATATTGCTCAGCGAAAACCAATACCAAATCGTAGTACAATCTTAAAAACTGGATTAAAGGCTCCATCAGGTGTGATAATTCGCACATTATTCGTGAAAAACCAATGCATGATATCCGTGTGTGGCAGTTTGGGCCCGGTGTTGCAGTGTGGGGGATAATCTCGGACCTTTCTTCTTTAAAAGTAAAAATCAACACAGAGCAATATGTGAACATGATTGAAACCTTCTTTCTCCACGCACCAAACGTAAACTGTACAACATGGTTCCAGCAGGATGGTGCTTCTTGTCACACAGCAACGCGAACGATGAAATTGTTTCACCGAACAACATTCCGTACACGCATCATCTCTAAAGGCTCCGCTCTCGAAATGGGTACCTCGCTACCCTGACCTATTGCTGACTTCTTCCTATGAGGATATTTAAAAGCTCCACTACCAAACCGCACAATTCGGACAAATTAAAGGACTGAATTCAAGCTGAAATGTCCTCAAATTCCAAAATTGATGTTGGAAGATGTGTATAATAATTTGGTGTTTAAATTAAGACCGTGTTTAGCCGCAAACGGAAAGCATTTGACTAATGTAAGTTTTTTTTTTTTGTTTTTTTTTAATTGAACGATTAAACTTTATTTTCACGCGCAGCTTTTTTTTCTTTCGATTTTCCAAATCAGATTTATACAGGTTCGAAATCGTCGAAACTTTTTGGGTGACCCTAAGTATTTCGCGTACGGAAAGAAAGCGGCAAACCGTACAACGAGTTAGACCAAATGCAGCCATACTTACAAAACTAACAAGAAAACTACACTTTCAAATTTTAAAAATTAAAAATCTGCACCAATCGTTTCCTTTCTGATAACTCTATGCTGCCGGGAACCATCGAGAAGGCGAGCATCGCTTTCTGACGAATAGTCTCTGCAGAAAAGTTGTAGGAGTCGATCACGTTATGAAAAAATCACTGTTTTTCTTACTGTATTGCCACGCTCTATGAACTTCAGTTTTTCAGAGAATGCAATTATCAAGAAGATCAAATCAACCATGACTGCTAATCTGTAAGATATCTCGAAAAGAAGTTTTTCGCCGATGATTCGCAGACTGAACAAGAAGAACACATTCACCCGAGAAAAAAATGCGTTTGTCGTTGACTCTGAAAACGTTTTGTCAAAACTCATGCGCAAGCGTTCCCTTTCTCAAGCGCATAAGTACTGCATTATATACATATGTGTTAGGGGGGTAACTGAGGCTACTGCGGTATATAGAATAGGAAAATTATTCTAAAACGCGGGTCATTCCTCCATTTCTGCTACTATATACTCATTTTTTATCACTAAAATTCCGTTATTTTTGGTTTTTGGTTTTTTTTGCTGAAAGGCTTTTATTTAACTCAACCTTTTCTTGTTTCTATTCTTGAATTCTTGCAAAATCTTAGAACGCTAGCATCTCAAAAATGGCAAACCCAGTTTTTTTGAAAACTGGCATCCGGCGAAATCTGTAGAAGGTTTACCAAAAAAATTTCCCGGAAGATATCGCTTCTGACCATTTTGTTGCAAATGATGTGTAGCGTTTTAGGTTGGAAAAGACTTTTAATAAAAATCCGATACCGATTTGTATTTCTGACTATTAAGCAAATCGCGTTAAATTTAAAACCGTTGTGCGCAAAATTTCATTTTCCTTTACTTTCTTATTCTCGTGAAATATTCGTACGGTTTAGATAACTTTTTTTTTTTTGTTCCAGCTGAAAAATTTCACTTGTGCTAATGTCCATTTTTGACGATCACGAAAAAATTGTAAAATAAAATAACAAAAATAGATGTACGAAAATGTTTTTATAAAAATAAAGAACATAATTTTCGAAAGTCCGTTAAAATTCTGATATTTTAAAAGAATGAAATAAAAATTTTTTTTTCTAAAACATTTCATATATCAACTAACGTTTTTATTATCGCACTCTTCTAAAATATCCCAATTTGATGATGAAGCAACAAAAATTATTTTCCTTGTCTTTATTGTACAAATAAATGAAAGATTTTATTTTTATTTTTTTTTTTTATATATTATTTTATTCCCCCTTTAATGTTACAAATATATTAATTCCGAGTGCTATATTTTGTTCGCGGGCTTTTACATCTTTTTCAAGCACTTTACGATTCCTCAAATCGCTTATTGAAGTTAACACAAATCTCGCATCTTCGCGCTTGTCTTCTCTCCGATAAAATAACTCCCCCCCCCTTCCCTCCTCCGTTAACGGTTAATAATAATTTTATCCTTTCCTCGAAAACATTCAGTTGCCGGTCGAATTTAAAACCATTTTAGATAAAGCGCAACTGTGTAAGTCTGCTTTTCCATTCGTAAAAATAAACATTTATTATTTGTCGTTCCTAGTTGTATTTTTTCATTTTCGTAAATGCGCTTTGACTTTAACGATTCACTTATTGTTTGGCATGAATTATTCGAAAAACAATTTAACGATAAAATACAAAAAAATGTTTTAAAATGTTAATTTCGCAAATAAATTTAATCTATCTTGACGAATTCTTTGTTTTTATTTTAAAAAAACAAAGAATATTTTAACTATTTTTTAAGAAAAAAATATATGTATATATACGTATATATATATATATATATATATATATATATATATATATATATATATATATATATATATAATGCAAACAAAAATATATAAATATATCATGAATAACTAAATTTCAATTTTCTTCCGAAACGAACAGGGAATATTTTAAAATTTATTCGAATGAAGAAAAAAAATATTCCGCGCGCTCCGAATTATTAACGCGATGCGCATTTCTTTACTCAATATTCAAATTCAATAAAAACCTTTTTAAGTTTTTTCCGAAACAATAAAGAACAGAAAAAGAAATTCTGAGAAAATTTTTTATTCGAACAGTAAATACATTTGCAACTTTTACTCGTATTTTATAAACAAACGTTGATTTACTTTGGTTTTTTATTCTTTTTATTTTCCATCTTTCCCTTAAAGAAATTTTGAAAATTTTTAAAATTTTGGGATGCTGGCCTTAGAAAAAGAAAAAAAAACATAAACACTTAGTCGTTGATGGCGTATTTTTAAAGCTTTTACTTTGGGCAATTACTGGAAGTTGAAAGAAATGCCATTTGCAAATTTTATCGCTTCCGATAGCCTGGAAGAGCTTAATATTTATTTTAAACGTACTCTTAAATATGTTTATTTGCATTTTTATATATTTTATATTAGAAACTGAAGATCTTTCAAATTTCCTTCCTCCTGCCCTCAATTTTGTATGCGAAACCTTCCGTTATCTTGTACGTTCTTTTTCCTTATATTTAATTTCTCTAAAAAGTCCCCCCGTAATATTCTAAATCCGTTCTGGAAGCTATTTTGTTTCTTCTTCTTCCTCTCTCTTTCGATTATCTCTTATCCGTGACTTTTTCTTCTATCACTCGATCGAGATCGATCTTTTGCGCAGATTCCTGGCCATTCAGGCATTAAGCGAAATAAATTCAATAGATATTCATTAACCCAGTGATAGATTTTTAGGCAGTTTTCAGGTCCGAATATTACTCTTTTAGGGCTCGTTACAGATTAATATTATCGTTCAACTCCTATTCTCTTTCATATTCAATTCCCATTTCTTTTACCTTTCGATTCAATTACCCCTTTCTTCCCGTCTACGGTTCTCACATTTTTCCTGTTTAAAACGTCCTTGCCTATTTATCAAATTCCATTTGGTTCTTTTTCCGGCCTAATTTTCTCGCTTCTTATCTACATCTACTCCATTTTGTTCTTTTTACTTCTCTTTCGCTTGATTTCTTTACGATGTGACACTATGTTTTATTTGATTGCACGACTTTTTTGGTTAAATAAATAATCGTTTATTCCGTTCTTTCAGCTTATTACTTATATTCTTCCATTTCCTTTTACTTCTATTGTTTTTGTCCTCGAAAATCTTTTTTTTTTCACTATTTATCCGTAACAATTTAAGAGCATAACTTTTTTCTCCTCTTTTTCGTTTCTTCCGCTAATGTCCTCATAACAAAAAACACATAAAAATAGGGTGAAAAAGACTGAATTCATTGAAATCATTTCCGCCAAATTCTTGATTATATCGGACTCCATGAGCGCCCTTCAGGCCATTTTCTCTCCCCTTCCTGATCATTCCTGTGATTTTATCATACATCGCATACGCTCACTTATCCACGTTCTTTCTTCCCTTCATTCCATTCAAATTGATTTACAGTGGGTTGCTCGCCATTCGGGCATCTGCAGTAATGAAGCGACGGACTCCTTGGCTCGGGTTGCTGCCTTTTCTCGCTTCTTCTCTAAAAAAAGTCCCACCGTCCACTCTCCTTCCGCTATGCAAAGGTTTTCATTTTAAATCTTTGTATCGAATGTATACGTTTCCTCTTTCTCTAACAACTGTTCTTTTTATCTGTCTGTTCAACTTAGTGTCTACCTGTTAACCTATGGTTCTTTTTGTTTCCTTCATTTCGCCGTTCTGTTGTTGTCTCCGTTATTCGTCTGCGCTCTTAAGCCATACTTTATTATCTTCCTTCCGTTTTCGTTTTTCGTTGGTTGCCTCTCCATATTGTCCTCTCCGCTCAAACGAAGAGCATGTTTGCGATGCGAACCATGTGTTTATTTTTTCTGCTGAGTGCTCTGCTTTCTATTCCATTTTATTGATACTCGGTCTTCCTACTCCATATTGCGCTTTTTATGTCCTATCTTTTCCCCCTCCACAGATTGTTCCTATTATTTGTTCCTTTCTCCTAACAATATCTGACCGTATCAAGATATAAGTGATTCCTTCCAATTCTAATTGTTTCTGGGTAAAGGTCCCCGGTTGACAAACCCAAAAAAAAAAAAAAATAATCATTTTACGCTTTTACGTTATTCACAGAACTTTATGTTTTTAATTTATTCCGAATGACGATAAATTTAATACTAAAATATTAACAATCTCCCTAGCCCCATCTCTGCGCAAAATCTGTGAAGGCTTAATAAACAACCGTCTCGTCTGGTGGTTTGAGCATAATAATCTAGTCCCTTCAAATATGTTCGGTTTTCGCCTCGATCTTAGCTTCCTAGATTATTGCATTAGTCATTTCCTTCCAAATATCTATAAATCTTTCCTATCGAAGAAATTTACTGTCGCTTCTTTTGTCGATGTCTGCTTTGCATTTGATAATGTGCATCTTCCCTCTCTTTTAATCTTGGTCTTTCTACTCCATACAATGACTCTTATGTTTTCTCATTTCTTTCCTTGCCAGTTGTTCCTATTCTAGCTTCTTTCATTCAATCAATCTCGCACCAGATTAAAATCTAATATGTTATGCTCCTTTCGAGCTATTACTTAGATTCCTTGGTTGATTGGGCTGTTGCTGAAAGTTAGCGTATCCATAAAAAAAAAAAAATCCCTCCGATTTTTATCACTCTTATACTCAACCTTTTTCAACATAGAACACTTTATCTATCTTATCCTTCTCTTTCCACCTTCACATGCGTCTATCGTGGGCTTCCTCAGGGTTCCTGCCTCAGCCCCGCTCTTTTTAATATTTACTCTTTTTATATTGCTTCTCTTCCTATTCCCGCTTTCTCTCTCTCCTTTTTGCTGATGACATTTTAGTTTACTCCACCTCAGATGATCTATTCTCCGCCATCAACGAGTTAAATTATTCATTGTCCCTCCTTAGCAATGCTCTCTCTTCTCTCCACCTCTCTCTTTTTCCTTCCAAGTTTTCCTGCATAAGTTTTGCTCTCCGCCCCTTTAGCCGTGCTCTTACAAACATCAGTGTATCTGGTATTCCTATTTCCACTGTTGATTCCATATGTTACCTAGGTCTTTTCTTAAATAGTCGCCTTATATTTCATGAACATATTAATTATATCTATAATTCCTCGATCAAAAGACCTAATCTCCTCAAATCTTTATCTTCTCTCAGATAGGGTGGCGACCGCCGGTGTATTCTTTTAATTCTGTACAAATCAATTATTCGGTCCAAACTCGAACTCCAAATCTCTCCTTTCGAAACTCGATTCAATTCAAAATTCCTGCCTTGGTCTATGCATTTTTTTTTTTTTTTTTTTTTTTTTTTGGGGGGGGTCCTTACTTCGGATAATACCGATGAGGAGGCAAATGTATTTGCATTAGAGTAGTAAAAATTGTATGATGGTGAAGTTGAAACCATATCCAATAAAGTTTTTGGTGTCAGATCATCCTTAACATTGATTGCGGTTAATTTTTACAAGTGTATTTACGGAAATTAATTTCTGTAACGGTAAAACTGTTAAACATTTGAAAATTCTTAGTTACTAAATCTTCTCTGCTGAGCACTGAAAATGCGGAAATCAGTGTGCTAGTACATATTGATACGGATTCGGTATTTACGGCGCTATCTAGCGATGATGTCGAGCTAGAAATTATTCTCCGATTAAAATCATTAATTTTCGATCTCTCGGCATCATCGTATTGTTCGTTGTCGGCGGAGAATACGGCCGGGATATTTACACGACCGAATAGGTAATTTCCGATTCTCGTCAAATTTCGGGTAGTGTTAGGGGTTGTGTAAGTGTCCTGGTATGTGTGGTCCGCGACAACAGGATAGTGCCTGTCGGCCGCGTGAGCCGTGTGTGAAGATCAGCGCTGCAGCGGCTAGGTGATTAATTGATAAGGATTCGGTAATGTACCGTTAGTTTTTAAAATCGCGTATTATCTAGTCGTTCGTCTGAGGCATTAAATATTGTTGTGCGGTCAGTTACCCGAGTTACCGTTGTTAAAATCGCGTATTATCTAGTCGTTCGTCTTATGTGATATATGCTAAATCTTGTTGTGCGGTCGAGTTACCGTTTCGATCAATATTGAGATCTAGTTGAAGTCATCGCCGCGAATGCAACGTTTTTTCTAGTCCTAATGAATTTTTTTTCTTTTGTTACGCGGTTGCATTTTTTTGCTATGTTATAGTTGTTATTAGATACACGTTATGTTAAAAGAGAACGGCTTATTATTTTTTTTATCTTTGTCGGCAAATTTCTTTCAAAAAAAAGCCTGACGCTCTGCTTGGCAGAGTTAATTCGGTCGTGGTAGTCCGTAATTTACCACTGGCGCCCGCAAATAAAGAACGGTAAAGAAGATATTTCGTAACATTGGCGCCCGAACAGGGACCCGAGGAAATCAACACCGGCGGTCAACCTTGGTTGTGGAAAAAAAGGTGCGGAAGGACCAAGCCGTACGTCAAGTTGGAAGTTGAAGTACAACGTGAAGGATCGAAGCAGCGGAGGAAACTGCCAAGCTAGGACAGATAAGCGACACGTTTTTTTTTTATATTATGCGTTTTTTTTCCTTTATTTCTTTCAAAATTTAGCGATTTGTGTTATCTAGTCTTTTACCACGTCGAATTTTGTAATAATTTTCGGTTTTTGTGTTTATCTCGTAATCCGGCCTGAGTATGGAGAAAGAGGAGTTATCTAGAGTGGTGACCAGAAGGGGACAGTATCGCGAGGTACGGCCTATCCCGGACGATTCGAGCGATGAGGGCAGTGTTACACGGCCTGATATCGCGGACGATTCATCCGAAACTGGGCCGAAAGGATATGTGCCTCCGAGTCCAACGAGACACGAGTTTGAGGATCCTGGGCCATCATTTGTGGAAGGCACTTCGCGATTGGAAAAAATGCTTATGGCATTTAATAATAACATAAGTAAGAAACTAGAAGAAAATAATAATAACATAAATAAGAAACTAGAAGAAAATAATAAGAACATAAATAATATGAATAAGAAACTAGAGGAAAATAATAAGAACATAAATAGTATGAATAAGAAACTAGAGGAAAATAATAATCACATAAACAAAAAATTCGATGAGATAAATAATAAATTCGATTTAATTAAAATAAATAATACAAAATTAAATCAACGTGTTGACGTCTTGGAGACGAAATTGGAAAATAACTTTGAAAACTGCAAAATAGAATTAAAAGCCGAATTGACAGATGCTCTCGAACGTAATATCTCGGCGCTCGAGGGAAAAGTAAATAACCAATTAAAAGATGCACAAGATGGCCTGGGAATCTCGATGAAAAAAATACAGGACCTGATGCAAGAGGGCGGAAAAAAAATGAGCGACGTGGAAGGACGAGTGATTGAGACGATAAGACCGAGTGTCGACGACCTACGGGTACGTGTCGAAGCTATCGAAAATTCGCAGTGCCGGGCTGATAGTAGAATAATCGCGGCACCCCTGAAGATGTCGGGTACATCGGTAGACCCTCGAGGATACGGAGGCAAGCACCCTAATATACATGTGGTAGAGTTTGTGGATAAAATCGAAAAGGCGATTAGGGTGCTGGGCATTGATGAAATTAGCGAGAAAGTGGTATTTTTGTTAGGAAGAATGGACGGCGCACCATATGAGTGGGCGCGGATATTTTTAAGCCGATGTACAAGTTGGAATGAGGTCCGAGTCAAGCTGATAGGAAATTACTGGAGCGAGAGGGACCAGTTGGAAGTGCGGCAGCGCTTGTACTCGCCCACCGAACAGTGTCGATCCGAGCAAGACATAGAGCATTACTTGATCCGGTGGATGGACCGGGTGAAATATCTCCAACCGGCGATCCCAGATAGCGAATTTATTCAAATTATGACAAAAAAATACTCGGTCGAGATCCAGCGATTATTGCTGGTGATGAAGAGCGACTCGGCAGAGCAATTGTATGATAACATCCGGGATATTAATCGGCAGGGATGCGTAAGACGAGAAAAAGAGAGCGGCGGACGGCCAGCACACGTGAATAATGTCCGCGTAGAGACGTGGAATGAGAACGGGAATCGTAGACTAGGGGGACGCGACCAGAGGAACGGAGTAAATAATCGGCAGGACCACCGGCGAGAATGCGTACCGATGTACAAGGGCCATCAGGTTATAGGGGAGGGTCCCTTGTTTCAAGTAGCGCAACGTAATTTAAGGTGCACCGTGCGTGGGAACAATCAATCATTTATCGGTTATTGTTGCCGTGAGCGGACGATCCACAACTTAAGGTTGGCGATCGAGGCCGGCTATTCACGGCTATGTGAGAAAGTAATTCTGTACATTGGCGCGACGGACGTGCGTCTGCGAAGATCGAGTGAGGACATTTTTGCGCAAATCACGGATCTATTAAGCTTCCTTTGGACGCAAGGCGTCGCTAGTGTGACTTTATGTACAGTACTGCCGATCTGGTGTTGTCAAAACATTTCGGAACATTGGCGTACAGTGCGTCAATTAAACGAGAAGATTAAATCATTAGGGGATGCGCGCATTCGTATTTTAGATTTATTCTCCGAGTTTGTTGTCTCTCCGGCGGAAAACGTTGCTAATGGCGACGAAGAAGCCCTTCCCCGCTGTAATTCTCGTCTATATGACAAACATAGTTCCAGCGAGATTTGTTGTTTTAGTCCGCAGGGCACGGAGTTAATTTATGCACGGCTTAATGAGTTTTTTTGTTTCCGCTGAGTTGTAATGGCGTCCCTACAACTCGGTCGATTTCTTTTTCCGCTCCGGACGCAGATTTATCGACGATCGAGCCGAACAATTCTGTCGGTACTTTTTCTGTTTTTTCTTCCTCGGATAAGTCCTCCAGTGATCCTCGTGCGTGTCGTAATTCGATAGTGCCCTACGTGGTAGTGTGTATCCGTTCGTGTATGTATAAGGCCATCGTTGACACGGGGTCCGAGATCACTGCGATTAGTGCGGATGTATGGGAAGCGGTCAGGTGTGCTGGTAGTCAGGAGATTCTTCCTGTGCTGCCAGCGTGTAATATTAAAATCTTGGGCGCGTGCGGGAAAGCGAAACGGGTTGTGCGTATCCAAGTGTTGGCCACTGTCGGTATTGAGCAGCACGATTATGAAGCTCGGTTTATTGTTGTCGAGGGATTAAATGTTCCGGTGATTCTGGGTACAGATTTTCTGGCCCAATATAGTGCTCGTCTCGATTTTAACACTATGTCTTTAATGTTAACTCGAGAGGGAGATCCTCACATGATTAAGTTCGCTGATTTATATGAGGACTGGCGTAGTCCAAATGTAGAGGAAATTGATTCCGACGACGAACTTATTCCGGCTTTTCTTGTTAACGAGGTGGCCTCACCGGACGAGTCTATTTTGGGTCGTTTGTTCGCCTGTGTCGAAAATTCCGAATTCTCTGAGTCGGGGCGTTCTTTGTTGCACGATTGTCTGCGTGGTGTGGTTGATGTTTTCGCTGATTTCCCGGGGCGTTGCAATCGTTTTGTGTATCGGATGGGCGTTAAAGAGCATGACATTTTTCGTAGGATGAGAAGTTATCCGATTCCGGTATCGAAAAGAGAGGCGGTTGCTGGTGAGATTTCGCGTATGTTGCGAGCTGGTCTCATCGGGCATTCGTCGTCGCCATATGTATCGCCACTGGTACCAGTTTTCAAGAAGGACGGCAGTATTCGTCTGTGTCTAGATGCTCGGGATATTAATAAAATTATTGTTGCCGAGAATAATTGTCCGTTGCCGATTGATGAGCTCCTGTTTCGTTTTGCGAATTTTAAAATTTTGTCGAGTTTAGATTTGGTCGCTAGTTTCATGCAGGTCCCGCTGCACGAAGATTCCAGGAAATACACTGCGTTCGTTTTCGAGGGCCGTTGTTATGAGTTCAATGTCGTGCCATTTGGACTGAAGATTAGCACAAGTGCGTTCGTTAGGGCTTTGGATTTTGTGTTGTTTCCCAAATGTTCCGATTTTGTTTTGGCGTACGTAGATGACATTGTCATATTGTCTCGGTCGGAAGAAGATCATTTGCTTCACTTGTCTATTGTTTTGCGCGCGTTGTTGGATGCTGGTATGACAGTGAGTCTGAAGAAGTCGAGTTTTGCGCGGAAGGAATTGAATTTTGTTGGTTATCGGCTGTCGACGTCAGGAATTTCGATGCAGTCCGAGAAGGTTCAAAAAATTAAAAGTTTTCCTCGTCCGGTGAATAAAGACCAGGTCATGTCGTTCCTCGGTATGTGTAATTTCTATCGTAAGTTTGTTAGCTCGTATGCAGAGATTATTCAACCTATCTCGAGTCTGGTCGGTAAGAAAGTCCCATTCGTCTGGACGAGTGAGCATGATGCGGCGTTTCAAGCTTTCAAAGACGCTTTTTCCGAACATATTAAGCTCCAGGTGCCGGAGTATGGGAAAGAGTTGGTAGTCTGCTCTGATACGTCGGACAGGGCCATTGGGGGCTCTCTATCTCAGTTTGACGAAGGGGGTCACCCTCGGCCAATTATGTTCGTGAGCAGACTACTAACTACCACCGAACGGAACTATTTCACCACCGAAAAAGAACTTCTCGCGGTTGTTTTTTGTTTCAAGAAATTTCAAATTCTCGTGGAAGGCCGGCCTGTTATTATTTTTTCGGATCATTTAAGTTTGAAATTTTTGCAGGAGGCCCGGTGGCAAAACTCGCGTCTGACTCGGTGGATGTTATACTTGCAAAATTTCGATTTTCAGGTGGAACATTTACCAGGGAAAGAAAATGTGGTTGCCGACATGCTCACGAGGAATCTGGGCGAGTGCGACGATCTGCGTAAGGATTGCGCCCTCATTACGTTTTTGGCAAAAAATAATCAAAATTATATCAGGGAATTATTTTGCGATCTGGGTGCCGATCAGAGGAGAGATAGGGCCTGGAGAGCTGTTATTGATGATTTGTCGCATTCTGTGAAGTTGCAACGGTTTTACGCTTTATATAAGGATATCCTGTTTTTTCGTCCGTCGGCTGGGAATGTTTGGCGTCTCTGCATTCCATCTGCACATATAGAGGAATTGATCTGGTACTTTCACACTAGGTATGCGCATCCCGGGCAGTGGCGTACTCATTTGTTAATTTCCCGCACGTGCCATTTTACTCAGATGCGGAAAAATATTAATAAAGTTGTTAAAAGGTGTGACCTGTGTCGTATGACGAAACCTTTTACGCATCCGTCGGTGGGTCCATTGCACTGTTACGAGCCGAAAGGTCCCCTGGATGTGGTAACAGTAGATGCGTTTGGCCCGTTGCCGATGGTGAAAGGAATGTGTCAGATATTTGTGATGGTGGATGTTTTTTCTAAGTATGTTAGGTTATTCCCGATGCGGCGGTTGACAAGTCCTAATCTGTTAGCGAAAGTGAGCGAGTTTATCCGGTCGGTAGGATTAATGCGATCGATAGTCTCGGACAACGCGACGGTATTCACGAGTTTCAAGTGGAATCGGTATTTCGAAGAGAGGAAGGTGGAGGTACGTCACATTTCGGCGTACTGCCCAAAGAACAACCCGACCGAGAGGATAAATCTGGAATTAGGTAAGATGATAAGATGTTTGTGTCATCATCGGCACACGGAATGGTTGTCACACATCCGAGGAATCGAAGCCTGTATGAATAGCCTTCCGAGCCCTATTACGGGTCGCGTTCCAAGCGAGGTTGTTTTCGGGGGTCGTATTTCCGATCCCGTTTCCGAGGCAATTGGTTTTCCGGCACCGACTAATGTGGAAAGTTACGAGGCCATGATAGAATCGGTGAAGGAACGTATCCGCATGATTAATGAGAAGCGACGAAAGAAACACGACGCATCGGCCTCGACACGGGAATATCAGGTAGGAGATCGGGTATTTATCAAGAACCACGTCCTTTCCTGTAAGCCTAAGCGAAGGATGCGAAAGTTAGAGCTGCTGTACGTAGGTCCGTACGATGTGATTGAAGTGGTTGGTAAAAATGCCTACCGTCTGGCGAATATCGCTGACAAGAGAGACGTGCTTGTCAGAAACGTAGTAGAACTGCGGCCGGCTTGATGCTCCGGTATTTTACCGGAATGGACATTTATGTCGTTTTGTGGGCCGTCTGACCAGCCTCTGTCAGGATATGCTTTATCTTGTGTTCATAAAGTCTAGAATTTTTTATATATAATTTGTCTTCGGGTTTTATTCCCGTTTGTTGTTTTAACATCTTTGTGTCCTATCTTAACCATTGGTTATCTTGAGTCGATACCCGATTGGGTGTTTCCGCAGCTCGTTCGGGCTGCCAAATTATTTTTTCTATTTTGGTATGGATTTTGTGTATATTTATTTTGCCTTAGCGCCATTTTTCTGTTTCTATGTTTTTCCTGTCATGGTGCGACGCGTCCGTG
Source organism: Icerya purchasi (assembly GCA_039619475.1). Lineage (NCBI taxonomy): Eukaryota > Metazoa > Arthropoda > Insecta > Hemiptera > Monophlebidae > Icerya > Icerya purchasi. The sequence continues at coordinate 264,949,890 of CM077115.1, read as the reverse complement.
CGTCATGTTATAATTTCCGACGGTTTCCCGCCGTGCGGTTTTCTTTTGCCGTGCGATATTTTATAGCCGGCGTATATATATATTTATGCTTCATGTTTTTAGTATTAGCGAGATTTTGTTTTGTGTTTGTTTCGTGTTCTGGCGTCAGGTGTTTCGGCGCATATCGTCGAGTGTTGACGTTGGTTTTGCCACTTGGCGAGTTTTTCCGTCCCTTCCGACGACGATTTCCCGTCGGGAGAGACTGCTGCGATTTTTTTTATTCAAGATCTGTTATTGTTGTTTTGTATTGCTTGTGTGCCTTGTGTTATTTTGTTTTGTTTGCTATGGCGTAATGGCGATGGCTTTCGTCGCCGAACGTTTGGTGCGATTCTTTCGTTCGTGATCGCCATGCGTTTTTTTTAGTCATTTGTGCGACTTTTTCTTTGTGCGGTTCCCTACCGGACGACTTTCTGCCGTGCGATTTTTGACCGTACGATTAATATTGTTATTTTTTTAGTTTTGTTTATTTATTGTATTTTTTTTTTTCTCCGACTTTAGGCACCGGAAGAGAAGTTGTTTACCCGGCTTGCGGTAGGTAATCCGTAGTCGTTCCTTCAATCCCTTTCGTGATCCGTAGGCACTGTGGGCGCTGCTCAGGCAGTCGTGGCCGTAGTGCTGGACGGTAGATCCTTACTTGGTCATGCTCGTTTTTCGTAGTTCGTCGGTTCCGTGGGCGCTGTTCATGCAGTCGTGGCTATGGGGCTGAACGCGACCTCCTTGAAAGCTTATTTTCGTATTCTTCCTTTATAAGCGGCCGGGTTGGGCGAGTATCTCGCTTATAAAATTTCGTTTAGGTGCCGCCGTACGGAGTATATATTTTTATGATTTATCTTGCATGCGTTTAGTAAAATATATGCGCAACCGTTTTGTATTCCGGCAGACGATCGGAGAATTTCTGTGTGTGTTAGCATTGGGAGTGTGTGATTACACCAGGTCTAGATGTATTTTATTAGTAGTTCTTTTGTTGTTATTTTGCTTTTGCTCCGGTGGCTTGCGCCGTGGGAAGGCAAGCAAGGTAGTTTTATCGCCTTCGGAAGTATAAAAGCTGGCTCATTTCTGATGTCCAGTTATCGTGATGGTTTTCTTTCGGCATTTTCCTAGATTTCCCATTCTGTATTCCAGTTTCGTTTTCCTAATCCTTTTCCTAGTTTTCCTGGTGGGGTGCGTATTCGGCCATATCTTCATGTTTCTGTGGTGCCCGTTTTGTCGTTTTTTTGGTAGTCGAGGCCGCACGTGCTGGGGCCCATGTTGGTTGGATGCGCCTGGGCGTGTTGGTGCTCATGTTTTGGTTTGGTGCATGGGCACAAACTTTTCGTGGCGGGACCACAATGTTGTTTAGTGTGCTGGTATGGCGAACACGTGCACACTTTTCTCTCTTTTCCTCTTACCTCCACTTTTCCTGTTTTGCGCCTTCGAAAATTGTTGTAAGGATGTGTTGTTGGTGTTGTGTTGGTTGCTCGTGTCTCGGACTTCGGTGTCCCTGAGCTTGCCTTTAGATAGATCGTTTGATTATTTTGGTCTCGGACTTCGGTGTCCTCGAGTTTTTAGTCACGAGTCGTGTCGTTTAGAGATTTTTTAGGTGAGACTTTTGCAAAGTTTTGAATTTAATTTAATTTTTTGGATTTTGGCGTACTATTTCCGTTTTGGTTTCTTGTATAGAAGACCTGGTGTATGTGTGGTCGTCCCAGTGACCAGTTATGGAATGTTTGTGGTGTGTGTCGTGTGCAGGCGGATTAAGACGGTAGAGATTTGTATAGGGCTCCGTTGCTCGGCAACGGGTGGTCCGAATCCGTTGGTTCTTGTGCACCTAAGTTCTCATCCAAAACCTTCGTTTTGGATGGAAATGGTGGTGGGGTAGTGATACGGATTCGGTATTTACGGCGCTATCTAGCGATGATGTCGAGCTAGAAATTATTCTCCGATTAAAATCATTAATTTTCGATCTCTCGGCATCATCGTATTGTTCGTTGTCGGCGGAGAATACGGCCGGGATATTTACACGACCGAATAGGTAATTTCCGATTCTCGTCAAATTTCGGGTAGTGTTAGGGGTTGTGTAAGTGTCCTGGTATGTGTGGTCCGCGACAACAGGATAGTGCCTGTCGGCCGCGTGAGCCGTGTGTGAAGATCAGCGCTGCAGCGGCTAGGTGATTAATTGATAAGGATTCGGTAATGTACCGTTAGTTTTTAAAATCGCGTATTATCTAGTCGTTCGTCTGAGGCATTAAATATTGTTGTGCGGTCAGTTACCCGAGTTACCGTTGTTAAAATCGCGTATTATCTAGTCGTTCGTCTTATGTGATATATGCTAAATCTTGTTGTGCGGTCGAGTTACCGTTTCGATCAATATTGAGATCTAGTCGAAGTCATCGCCGCGAATGCAACGTTTTTTCTAGTCCTAATGAATTTTTTTTCTTTTGTTACGCGGTTGCATTTTTTTGCTATGTTATAGTTGTTATTAGATACACGTTATGTTAAAAGAGAACGGCTTATTATTTTTTTTATCTTTGTCGGCAAATTTCTTTCAAAAAAAAGCCTGACGCTCTGCTTGGCAGAGTTAATTCGGTCGTGGTAGTCCGTAATTTACCACTGGCGCCCGCAAATAAAGAACGGTAAAGAAGACATTTCGTAACAATATCCAGCTAAGATACGAGCGTATCGGGAAAGTTACATTTAATACTATTAGGCGAATCAGAAATTTGAAATCGGTGTAGATAGTCTTTAAAATTTCCGTGACCAGTGGGAAATTGTAAGTTAAAAAAATTTGGTATGTAATTTATATTGTTCATTCTATTTAATATGTTGGGGAAGAAAGTGTAAATTATAACACTGTTATTACAATTACCCCACATGGTCTGATATTGTGTTAGGTAATAGTCATGTAATAATCTTTTAAACTGCTTTACGTTATAAAGGGGATTTATTCTCATCGGGAAATTGACCATTTTCGTAATAGGCATTATTGAAGTTAAGCGAGCAGGTAGTAATATTATTTTGAATGCAAAATAAATTTATGTGTTTACTGATTTCAAACTGCTGCGGCATAATTCCAGCTGTAACCACTGACGCTAAATAACTTACTGTTATATATGATTTAATTAATTTAATGGCTAGAGTAATCTTTGATAACTTGCTAACATTTTTTGAAATCTTTTAAGTTTAATCATATCGGCGTAGATTATGCTACTGTATAGTAGGTTTGGTAAAATGACTGCCTTATATAAAATAATCCCTTTTGTATAATTTACTTTGCAATTATTATTATAAAGTTTATTAAAGATAAACAAAAATTTAGTTAACTTATTTTTAATACTTTTAAAGTTATTGTAAAATTTCAAGTTATTATCAATTAAGATAACTATTTAGTATTTGATACTTCATTTATAATTAACCCATGCTGTGTTAAATTTAATTGTCTATTACGAATTTTAAGGCATAATACTTGTATTTTGCGCCGTACTATTGCCCATCTAAAATTATCTCACCTTCTTATTAGTTTCGTAAATATTCCGTGTGGCTATTTAATAAGAGGGGGAAGTTTTCGAAATACCTAGAATCCGTCTGTTGTCTACCTATAGCTTGATGAATTAAAAAAAGTAATGAGATATAGAAAGACAGTATCTATTTTCCAGAGCTTATCACCGATAAAAATAACAGGGGTATGGAGAAAATAACGAATGTAGACTAAAGTTAAATGCTTGATTAACAACATGTGATGAAATGTAATTAGATTCGGGAAGCTAGAGAATACTCTGGTAAACACCGATGATTTCAGTTTGTCAACGATCCTTCTGGACTATCTGATTATGAACAACTGAAACTGCGTCGTTTGAGAATATAAAGACACGGCAAAAAAGCTTTACCGGCCATCTATTTACCTAACACGCGGAGAATAATCAGCGCTGAACCGATTTCACGCGTGGCCTATTCGATTTTCCCGTAATTAACAGAATAATTATACATTTTTTAAAAATATCCATGAAAAAAAAAAAAAAGAAAAAAAAAGAAAAGAGAAGCAAAAATGAACTATTAAACATTATTTAATTAATAAACGATGAACGTTCCAATTTCGCCTGGAAAAATGAAAACACTAAGAATGTACAGACATAATAAACGCGTAATAAATAACGAACGCTCTCCTCTTCGAGCGTACTAAGCAACAATCATGCAACACATGAGTAAATTCAAAAGTCTGCTGGGCACAAAACGAAACCGGAAGATGTAAAAGAAGAAAAACAAATAAATTATAAAAAGAACTTTAGCACGTTCTTCCGCCGAGTTTAACGACATTACTAAAATGTAGGTTTATTAGTCTAGGAATATTATTTTGCGTCGATTCTATGCAGAGCGCTTCTTATTCGGAATTTGTTTTAATTTGAACAAAAAAAAAGCAAAAAAACATTTCGAAATATTATACAAACAGACACACTTAGTGCCTGTATGTAACAAAATTGAACCAAATCATAAAGCTTTTTTAAATAATAAACTTAAAGAAAATATCGATCATTCGAGCGTAATGTTTAATTTGTAATCATGTTTTTGCCTTGTACGAAAAAAAAAAACAAAAAAACCTGGAATGTGTTACAATGTGGTGTCATCAATATTTATTTAAATTATCCGGAAATTTTATTGGAATTTAAAAAAATTTTACTTTATTTTGCATTTTTAAATTAACGTAGAGCGATGAAGTTTTTCTTCTTCCTTTTTTTTTTCCATCTATATATTTTTAAGTAATTACAGGAAGTAGTACAATGTAATATTTCAAACACAAAAAAAAAGTTGTAATTCTCAAATATATTGTCGAAAATGCCATTCAATTTTTTTTCCTTTTTCTAGATTTTGCTACAATAGTTTTCTTTTTTTTTTCGGTTTCGGAGCCAACCTTCTTTCGATTTTCAATTTAGACTTGCGTTCGGAACCTTACATGTTTTTCAATAATATTTTAACTTTTTTATATCCCCGTCTGCCTTTAACGATATATATATATATATATATATATCCCCATCTCCTTAACGATATTTATCCCTGGTAAAATGAATAAACGATGATCAAGTAAAGAGAAAATTACACTTGTAAATCGTTCGCAGTTATAGTACTCGCGTAATAAAAGTAGTTTTGACGCGAAAGTGGAATCAGTAAAATTTGCACGATTAACCAGTTAATCGATTTCATTTTATTAATTCGTTAATTTCGGATGCGTCGGTTGCAATGTCAAAAAAAAACACACTTCTAACTTTTATTTTTACATTATCGTACTGCTAATAACATCGCTTCTACTTCATTCCTCTTTCAGGTACCTTCCTTCTTGTTACTTTTTCTAAATAAGTCTTAGAAAAACGATGGAAAATGGAAAAATTCATTCAAAGCTAGATCTTCTTCCTTTTCTTCTTTAGCTCTTTCCTTTCTTCTACCCAATCTCTCTTACTTACTACGCTTCTACTGCTTCCCTTTTCATTTTTTCTCTTTTTTACCTTGTAACCAGTTTTTAATTCCTTGCTATTTGGGTTTGTAAACAATTGCAACCTATATATCATCCGTGGTGTGGTCGAAAAGTAGCGAGAATTTTTTATTTTTTCAAAAAGTATTTACCTAATCTTCAATGTTTACTCCGTAGTCCTCCCTTTAAGATCATGCGCTTATGCCCCACCGTAGACTCGAGAAACACAGTCGGAACGCCTTATATGGTCTTCAGCTCACTCTGCGATTTCGCCTTTACCTCGTATCTATTATTGAAAAAGCGTTGTTCTTTTTCAGTGCGTCTTCTTCGGGGTTTGAGAAACGGGAAAAAGTCTGTGTTATATTTGTCGAATAGGGTGATTGCTGCATTACAGCGATGTTATGCTACGACGAACTGTTATATGCGTTGTCGTGGTGCAAAATCCCCACGAGAGTTAGAGTTGTTTGTCCAAGGTCGTATTTTCTGGACCGCCTCACGCGAATTGTATGGAACTTGTAAGTAGTAATCCTTATTGACTGAGTGCGACCACCAGTCGGTAAAAATTCGTACTTATTCTATTTCAGTCGAAGAAAACGGTTAAAAGGATTTCTTCACATTTGCCTCGTTGGGCTCTTTTCCTTTGAGACGACTGAGCCTTCGATGTCGTAGCCATGTACTCACGTTTCATCGCCAGTTACAAACACGCTTGAGCAAGTCCGATTCGTCAAAAATGTCATTAAGCAATTGTTCAACGACGGATGTTTCTTTGGAAATTCAAAAATTGTTCTTCCACTCATTTCATGATCAAAACATTCGTAAAAACGATCTTCGGCAACCTCTCTAATGGTAATTCTATTAGCAAGCGCATTCTGTTCAATTTTTCCACATTATCGTCACTGTTACCCTCTGATCTTCCTCAAAGCGTTTTTGTACCATTCGTAAACTCATCGTTGTGACACAATATCATCGGCAAAAACCTTCTTAAATATTTTGAATAGTTCGCCGTATTTTTTCCATCTTTAACACAAAAATTTCACGCAAAAAAAAAAAAAAAATCACTAAACACACTAAAGTACATTTGGCTCTTTCACTCGTCCAACATTACGCATCACAGCTAGCTTACGTTATTGACGCACTTCAGCCGATGCACCAAAAAAGACTCGATAAACATGATGCAGCGCACACAATTACAAAATTCTCGTTACTTATTGATTCGTATCTATATTTTTTCGCCCTCGATGTTCTGTGCATGACAATGTTTGCTTAAATCAGAGTGTAAGAGTTCAAAACTATTGGGAGCAGCATTGTAAGCAGCTCTTTCTTGAAATTAAATCTGCCATTTTATTAAGCCTCCTGGATCGGACGATGACCAACCAGCGCAGCGATACCGTTGGTATAACCGCTAGCGAGGTTGTATGTATTTCCCTAAACCAATTAACGTAGCCGCCATCTTGCAGTATTAATTAGCGCTAGGAATATCGTTATTCCATTCATCGCAAATGTAAATAAAATCTCTCCAATTCGGTTTTAGATTAATTATTCTCTATGGCACTTTGAGCCTTTTCATCTTCTATCTCATTTCGCCGCAATGGCAGCGCATTTCATTTAAAACCTGAAGCTACCCCGCCTATTTTCTTATTAAATAAATGTTACATTTTCGTGCTGCGAAGGAGTGTTTGTTAAAATTAATATTTTTTTTTTGACCGATATGTTTCTTTTTCTGTATACCTCTTTTTGAAATTTGCCCGTATATTTCCGCGGTAAATGATGAGCGAGCGCAAGGCACGAAATGTTTAAGACCGCGGTTCCTGTTGTTTGCGTGATAAAAAGTCGCCTTGTATAATCTGTGCAGAATATCCAATAAAAGTATCAATTTCGGTAACAAGAAGTAGTCGTAATATTCTGAATGACTCATCGATTAGAGTTCTGTTTGTAAATTAATTATTAATCCCGTACGGAGGAGCTGATTTTATATTACAGTAAAAATTTTCAGTTGCGAATACTTGTTAAAGCTTTTTGCATTAACAGTGGAAAAGTAATAAATTTCCAATACGGACTACTTAGAGAATTCATCAAAGTAGGATTTCTTTTTTTTTTTTTTTTTTTAATAGAATAGTAAACTTTCTAACTTTAAGAAAAAAGTTGTCGATAGTATATTTTCCGGAATGTTTTATACGCGGTTGACCTTACACATCCTGCGGTCTAAAGTCGAAGGACGCGATAATGGATTATTCGAAGAGTTTGAAATTTTGCCTTACTTAAATTAAGTATTAGAGTGTGGTATATTTTATATTTTTTATTTTACTTTTTTTTTTTTGTCCAGGCTTCGTAAAGTTCAAGTAAGGATCATTCATAAATATGCGCTGTATTTCTTCTTCCTTAGTTAGTTTTTTAAATTTAATTCCTAAGATGTACACTAAACCGAATGCTCGAATCTTTATATATTTATGTTAAGTAATTGACAGGATGAGAATACGCCTACGCCGAAGTAATCGTCACTACATATATGCTTGTCTCATAGAATGAAAATGCCCCGCAACATGACTCAGCTGTACTTTCGCGGTTCTTTTTCCCCTCGCAACCATGAAAAATACTTTTTCCCGTGTCTTTCATCTTACAGCGCTCAACAATTAAATTCCATTGGCACCGCCGAATTATATTTACATCGATTTTATTCTTGTTCACCTTTTCACCGATTATTGTCAATCGGTTATGCTCTCGTTTCTAATACGCTTTTGACCCATTTTTAATAATCGAAATCTTTCTCTTCTCCAAACTTAATATATCCAAAATTCTCATCTTCCTCCCGGCTCGAGGTGCCTTTTCCACTCCGTATCGGTTCAATACATCTCCCTCTTAATCTACTTGAACGCCTTCAATTCGCGCCTTTTCTTTTTAATAACGGACGTTTTTTATTCCTTCGAAAATCCCTATTCGCCTTATCTCATTCTCCTATTGAGCAATAATTCCTTCGAAAATTCCTTTACCATTTCTTCTTCAACTCGACTAAAATTATACATTTTCCTAGAACATTTTTCCCGCCTCTATGATCCAAAAACTGCTTTCACTTGGCAGCAAAACAAAAATTCCACACCATTATCAATTTCCGATTTCCTTCGTATACGGTGAGCATTTTTCGTTTAGCCCTATAGTGTCGGTGGCTTCTATAGCGCCTTTCGATTTTTCAAAATCCTTTGATTGTCTTTTCTGTTCCGTCTTTACAAAAATTAACTGAATTATCCTACAGTATTTTTATCACGTTTCTTTTAGTTATTTTGTCATTTCCGGTTCCAAAAGTGCCCCCTTCTATGGACTATATGTTTATTCTTTCCTACAGTGCGATCATTCTTCTCATATACGCTCCCTAATTCGTACTGTTTTATTCTCCCTATTCATATCGATTTGCTGCGGCTTTCTCGGCAGAAGGGTATCGAAACGAGCTAGATGATTTTCTGACGCTCCTCCGCGGTTGCTACTTTTTCTCTCATCATATCTTCGGAAAAAAAAAAAAAATCTCTAATCCTTTGCTCTTCTATAAAAAATTCCGCTACAAATTTTAGTCGGAATTTTTTATACTATATCCTTTCCACTGAAGTCGTTCGTTTACATCTGCGCGTTTATCCAGCCTAATCTTTCAAACCTTAATTCTTTCATTATCTCCATTATTCTTATGCATTCCGGTCACTTCCCGTGTTATTTCTCCGGTCTTTAGTCCATCTTAGTTTCCTATTGTCCTCTATGCAACGCTGATCATGTTGCTCCCTTTTTATTAAATCTCTCTCCTCTTTATTCTCGTTTATTGAAATTCTCCCATCTCTTATTGCGCTTCCTGTACCTCTGGTTCTTTTTTTTATCTCTTTTTATAGTTCCTGCTATTAATTCTTTCACATATTATCAACATGCGACCGAGAATTAAAATTCGAATAATTCTTTTTCCTCCACACTTTTTCTAATATCCGGCAAATCTACAGCCCTCTAGAACAACTCTCAGATCGAGTTCTTTTATAATATAGAAGAGTTGTTCTAAATGTCTACGTCATTTTAAGTTGTTTTTTTTTTTTTTTTATTTCGGATGTGTCGAGAAAAAAAAATCCAATTTTATTCGAAATTTTATCTTACATATTTATGATTTCATATTACTCTCGGCATAATTAAGTTGTTATTTTAGTGTCTATAAATACACGTATTATATGTAATAAAATCTCTTTTTATTTCTTAATCTCACATTTATGTCATCTTTCGATAATTCAATTTTATTCCGATCGCGCAAGTTAATCTAGACTACAACTGTCTCGATTCGGTACACCTTCATGTTAAACGAGAAACAGTTTTAGAACAAATTAAAATCAACTACGGAAAGAAATTTTTTGCTTTCTTTTTCGAAATTAGAAATCGCGCCAACGTACCGAAAACTAATACCTAAATAGACTGGAAATATACTATATAGGTTCCACTATCAAAAGGATCACGGGAAGAGCAATTAAGACAAATGGAATCTAGTACACGAAATTGAAGTAAAAGCTCTTTCAAAGAGCGGCTGCGCTGACGAATTTAAAAATAAGAAAGAAAAAAAGTTAAAAATCGGGAATTCATCGAATGAATGAAACTACTATTTCAACGATAGTAGCATAAAGTTTCAAAAGCGTACTTCCCCACGTCTACACTAAGTGCGTACATATATATATATATATATATATATATATATATATATATATATATATATATATATATATATATATATATATATATATACCTGTATATTTTTTTTTTCTTTTACTTCGTGCCTTTATTCGAAAGCTACATTAGGACGGATATAAATTCTTTTAAGTAAAAGCGTATTAAAAAACATATTCACCTAAATGAGAACGTCTTCACATACCATTTCGGCAGAAAGTGTATCGCTTTATTTAAAAATTAACAATTGATGTGCTTCTGCCAAATTGAAAAAATATTAAAATATCACGATGCATACTTTTAAGGAAATACTTTATAACTTTTCCAGTCATAAAACCGTTACATATTTCTGCATTGCCTTTTTTCGAAACGTCTATATGTGCAAATTGCGTAAACCAGAACCGTTAAAAGGTTTCAACTAATATCGATTAATAGTTGAACAATAACCGACCACCTTATTAAAACTGATTTACGTGGCCGTTCTTAATGTGTAGCAGAGATAATGTGTCCTTTTGTAAAAGTCTATCAGAAGACCTTTGCTAAAGTTAGTGCGCATCACGGTCCGGATCTGTAAACGAAAGTACTTCCTATTCCTTCAAGCATTGCTTGAAAGCTGTACACGCAAAGGTGAAAGAGACTGTGTCACTATGGTAATGACGTAATGACGTAACGTGTCAACAATTTTAGCGACCCACTGCAATTTACTAAAATTAGTAACCCTCCTCTTTGTGTTCTGGTCTAAACTTGACTCAAATAACTGATATAATATTTTTGATATTTAATAAATCTCAAAAAAAAAAACAAAAAAACATTCAAGTTATACGGATTGATAATTTAATATTAAAATATTTTAATACAGCGTTTAACTTGGTGGGGGAGCTTAGTTTTGTATCATTTTTATGAAGCAAAAATTTGTGTGTTTTTTGTTCGATGTTTTATCTTCAAATCTTCTTCAATTTGAGTGTCAAAAATCGCCTTCAACCTTATTTTGAACGAAATCTCAATCAGACTCGGAAAGGTGAATGTTGCAACGTGATTTTGACCGGTATATAAGCTATGAAATTGTATCACGTATGCAATTGATACACAATGATTGCCATTCAAAAGAATATTAAGAACGAAAAAAAAATGTTTAATAATAATAATAATAATAATACAAATATTTTACATTTTATGCGATATTCGGCATGCAATTACTAATTGAAAATTGCCGATAGTGTAAATAAGAAATTAACTTCTGAGATGATCAATGATTTTTTCCTGAAACTTTTTCACTTTTAAAAATATAATACATTATTATATGCGCGTATAATTTTACGTTTCCTATAGTATTGACCTTAATTGGGAATCGAGGTAATATCATAGGTAACACCAGGGGCGGATCCAGAAGGACATTTTGAGGGGGGAATTATATAATTACGTAAAACCTTCTACGATAGGTAGCAGATTTAAGAAATACCCGTTATTCCATAAAGAAAATCAAATAACGACCACCTTTATAGAAATTCATAAAAATGTGTTTTAAAAATACATAATTATTACAATTTTTAATTTAGCTTTTGTTTTATTTGTAGTTATGAAAAGTAAAACAAAATAATAAAAATTATACCTTAAATATGGTAGTTTAGAAATAGTAAGAAAGGTAGAGAGTATTTCTTATTAGACTTTATTTTTATTTTTGTTAGTAATCCGATCCGAATTCTCTTTATTCATGAGCAAGTTTAAATATACATATATTTCTCATTAAACTATTTTTAATTAAAATTACAAAATAAAAATTAAATATAAATAAAAATGGCAAAAGATCGACGACATTTAAAATAGAATAAAAAAGGAACAATAATAGTTTTACTAGAAAATAGTATTAAATATTAATTATTAAAATCCGTAGATAAAATTCATAGAAATCTTTTATAGCATAAATTAAATGTTTTTTTTGTTATAAAAATTTTTTTCATAGAGTCTTTTGGTTCTTTGAGGGAGGAAATGACCCCCCACCCCCCGGATCCGCCACTGGGTAACACAGTCTTAGTATTCCACTGGTTCTTTTTACACCTTGCGTCAGTTGCAATTTTTATTTTACGCTGGTCTGAAAAAAAAGTAATTCTTAAATTTCCCCAAGACTAGATTTTACCGATCTAATAATTTAACAAACGTGTAAGCTCTCTCAGCAAACTCGATGTATATTTCGATTACGTTTTAATTCATTTTCTTCCGGTAAATAAATTTCTCGAACAACTTACTTTCGCATTTTATAAGATACGGGTGCCATATGAATAAAACTTGCGCGGCAAATAGAGAAATATATATAAATTTATTTTTTATTTTTATAACAATTCGGTCAATCTGATAAATGTTAATTGCGATTATTGTTTCACTCCGACAAGCTCGAACGGAAAATCGGCTACTATTCTGTTCGTGTTTCCCCGAATAAAATACGGGAGACGAGAACCAAAAAATCGAATTAATTCGACAGATTTCAAGAAAGACAGCCCGAAGACGAGGATACGAATAAGAGTAATGACGGAAGATATACGATTTTATGTAACATTAATTTACCTGTTTTTTTTTTTTTTTTTTTTGTATGTGTCTATTCCCGTCAATGGCCGAGTGCTGCGATGTAATCAAAGAGAAAAATAGAATTTAAGTTTTAGTAGGAAAAGAGATGGACCAATAATCAAATCCGGGAAATGTGTAATAAAAACTTTTACTCGGTCTTACGGAAAATAAATAGCGACTGAAAAAAGTGTACCACCGCTCGTTGGTATAAAACTTCTTTCTTTTTTTTTTCTGTTTTGGACCGGCCAGTCGAGGACATTACCCAACATTAAAAGACTTCGTTGTAGTCGACATGCAATAATGATGGGAACGACAGGGAAGTAGGAGAGTTAAAAAAAAATAAAACTAAGAACTACTAGTGAGTTGATTCGCAAAAAAAGTGACCGAATATTGTGAGATATATAGAGAGGGTGTGAGGTTAAAATCGAAAAGTTGGAAATAGAATAGAAGTTCAGAGAAAATAATCCATCTATAAATTAAATTTAACCGAAACAAAAAGGCTGAAAAAGGCTGAAATCGTACAATTCTGTTTGCAGCCAAATCCAACATATTGATTTTTTTTTTTTTTTTTTTTCAGCTCGATAAAGGCAGGATAACTGATTTTTATACTTTCAGCGTGCGAATTCTCAACTATTCGAGGACTGAAATTAAACGGAATTTCTCGCTACTTTTCAATATTCCTCCTGTGACCCCGCATTTTCACTGATGGTTTGAGAAGGTCTGTTGAAAATTCCTCTATTCTTTCGCAATTTAAATTTTCTATCAACCTTATCGTTTTTTTTTGGTTTTTTTGTTGTTTTTTTTTGCTCTAGCTTTTGACAGCCATCCTGAATTAGTTGTATTTTCTTCCGATTACTAAATTATATAATTATTTCCCGATTTGCTCCCTATTCTCTCATGATTTTATCCTCTGTGAAATATACTTTGCTCCGCCATTCCGTTCGGAAGATACCATGGACTAGAAAAATGAAAGATGCGAAGGTATTACAATTGATGAAAACGGATCTGATATTAATGGACACATAATTAAGAAAAACGCCAAATTAATTTCTTTGGACATTTCGTGAGAGGATCATCACCTTCTGCACACAATTATGATGGGAGCGGTAGAAGGGACAAGGAAGAAGAAGGATTTCTTGGCTCCGAAATATTAAGCAATGGACTGGAGTTACAAAAATAGGAGAATTGTTCCAGATTGCAAAAAATCGAGACGCATTTCGTGTCATATGGTTGAATTCATGAACAGTGGTTAAGCTATACCCGAATCGGGTTGCACGAAGATACCGTTTTTCCGATTTTCTGCGACGTGGCATTGTGAGGAATTAAATGAACGATTCTTTGGCTGCCAGTTCTTCTCGTTTCCTCCTTTAAAACTCCCATATTCTAATCTCCTACGTAAGAGTTCCGTCTTGAATTTCTCGATTTATCAGATTTATACTTTTTTCTATCTGCTTGTTCAACCTAATTTTCTTTCCTTTTTTTTTTTTTTTTTCAATTTTTCGGGCACATCGACAGTGGAACAAGAATTGTACATTATATAAGGGGAATAGATTAGAAATTAAGGAGATAAAGAAGGCTAACAAAGAGACTATATTGAGAGAGGGGAATGCAAGAATGGCGTGGGTATTAAAAGGAGTGGGGAGGCCAAGGCGCAAAAGATTATAATACAGGATAACACGTTCGGAGGAAATAAAAGAGCATTCGAACAAGATGTGATTCGCATACCAGATATGATTGAGCTAATATTTTCTTTTCTCTGCTTCCTCCTATTTCCGTTTAATTCTCGGTTCTATTGCAGTTTCTAGTAATATTCTCTATATAAATGTATTTATTTTTTTTAACCTCGTTCCCTCCTCACCTCTCTATACTGTCCTCTTGATTAGATTTAAGCAGTTCTTTATAACGCTCATCATCATCGAGTGTTCATCTCTTTTGGTTTATTCTGATCTCCGATTTGACACTTATCTTTCTCCTTCTTCTAATATCTTGTCTTTTCCTTCCCGGCGCATTATATTCCTGATCGACTTATTATTAACAACATCCAGTCAACTTAAAATATAGCCGACTCTTTCCTCTTCCGGTCGTTTCTGGGCGAAGGACGTTTCCGTTTAATGAGCCCAAAAATAATAATAAAAAAAAAAAAAAATCAAACAAAATTTCATTATTTTATTTTAATCTAGAAACTAGACAGATGGGGACGAAGGAAGATGATTTCACGTGTATCACATTTACTTACACATTCGTACAATATTTCACTCCGGATTAATTCATTTCTAATGTTTAAATATTAAACCGGGTTATTATCAGCCGCATTCCGAACGATGCGGGGAAATTTCAAGTAAGACCGCAATTAAAATGACTCTAGTTTAAACAGGTAATTATGCAAAGATAATGAAGTACAAGTAGAGCTGTTTCACTTCAGTTGAGAATACGCGCGCGTCATTTGGTGTAAAAGTGCAGGCAAATTTCACCGCTGTCGTCGCTAATAGATAGTACCGTGTACAAAGCAGGTGCGTTTGCCACGAGCAAGTAAACGACAGTGCACTACCGTCACCCCGTAGTCGAACAGTCCTCATCTGTTTACATTTCTCGCAAACACTTTGTGTCATTCGTTCTGGAACCCCTCCCTTTCAGCAAACCCGGCCCCAATGTGCATGCGGTGAATGCCGCGTGAGTATCTCGGTGTGCGACACAAATTCAACTTTCAGAATGGTACAGCAGTTTAATGGAAAAGGGTCGGCTGACGAATGAAGGCAAAGTTTAAACGCTAACCTTTATAGAGACACAGGTAAATGCTACAGATTACTAAAACTTTATCAACCAGAAGTACGTCCAATTACTATACACCGGTTAAACTGAAACATTTGTTTCAGATTCTAGGTCGGCTGTAATTGGACGACGAATGTTCCGCTTCTTGCAAAGGACAAAATTGACAGCGACTGACGACCGACATTTACTGCGTGATTTTATTATTTTCCGCCGCTCTCATTGAAAATGTTGAACAGTGCCTCGAAAAATAACAGCAAAAAAACACCTCGATGGAAAGCCGTTGTTTAACACACAGCTTTTCGACTAATTTATTTAGCTAGGCCGGACCAGGACAAAGCAACACCCGTCACAGTTATTACAGTGGTCATATATATCGATTGATGAATATTAGCCGGAAAATGTAATGGACTAGTTCTGTTATTACGGCTTCTCCAAGTAGTTAAGCACGAACATTCTGCAACCTAATTCACTTACATTTTTTACTTCATTTTTCGGTCATACTTAAAAATCTAGCTCTAAAATTACTATTCAACAGAGTTTCCTGTTATGAAATAAATGAAATTTGTCGCTGCCTGAACTTAAAGGTACTATACAATATTAACGACTGCGAATTTAATAGGGATTGCCTAATTACAATGTACATTTATACATATGATATATATATATATTATTAACTGTACACTTCGGGTCTCGCGAGACCCCCTTGAAACCCTATCCTTTTCTTCTTAACTTTTTTTAGAAAAGCGAAGCAGGAAGCAAACTGCGATTAAACCAAAGTCTAATTATAGATGAGATAGCTGACCGCGCCTCATGTTGGGGAAATTAAGAAACTACGGAAATAGAGGAAGAATGGGTTGTAAACTGAATTTCATTTTCTCTCACTTTCTGAGTTTCATTGTTAGAGAAGTTTTTTTCAATCACGTTTTCACGAATTGTTTTTTTTCTGTTGTTTTTTTATTTTTTTATTTTTTCGAACAACTCATCATATTTTCCCAGTAACCGATTTATCTATTTTTTCGAATAAACATTAATATATTTACCCCCAAACTACACACACACACACATAAACACACTTCTTTATAACCCGGTTAGGAAACCATAGAGTGCATGTATTTATTTAATTTCTAATGAAGAAATTAGGCTAGAAATGACGAACGAAATCGCAGGGATCAGATGCCCACCGCATTGTAATTAAATATGGCGCTGAAATCAACGGCGGAACATAACGTGTCAACCAACGCAAATCATAAAGCCCATAAAAATATTACCCAAAATGTTATAAAAGAAGCTTGCAAAGAGACGTTTCCCCTATCCAATGCTCAGATGTACTATACACATTACAGTAAATAAATTCCTCAAGTGTTTTTAGAAAAAAAAACAATAAAAAAGCTACTTTGCAATTGGTACAGGTAATAAAAATCTAAAATTCGTACCATAAAAACGGTAAAAGAACGGCCTAACAACTACTACAATTAAACACTGACCGTAGAAATCAGTTTAAAATTACTTCCATAAAACCAACAATAGCGTGG
This sequence comes from Icerya purchasi, assembly GCA_039619475.1. Classification (NCBI taxonomy): domain Eukaryota; kingdom Metazoa; phylum Arthropoda; class Insecta; order Hemiptera; family Monophlebidae; genus Icerya; species Icerya purchasi. Next base: position 264,932,880 of record CM077115.1, on the reverse strand, counting down.
AATTTAATTTTTCTCTTTTTCGACTCAGCCAATAAGAAGCGCTGACTTCTAACAGTTTTACAGGAACAGATTAAATCTTAATTCTGTGCAGATAAAGAAAGAAAATATGAACATTATAAAAAGATTAAAAACTGTAAGGATAGATCAGAACTCATTAAAATCCCGTCAAAAATACTGTGAAAAGAAATTATGTATTTAGTCAAATTTGTCGCAGCGGGGTTAAATTTACTACGTTATCGTTAGCAAATCGTGCGATTCATTTTCTTCATTTCAATCTGCGTTTAATATTGCGCGGAAGAGTTTTAATATACATTTTATCGAGTTTAACGATAAAATTTTCCAAAGAACTTTTCATATTGATTAATAACTTTGATTACATCTGTACGGGTATGAAAATTTATTTCGGGTTTTGTGCGACACAAAAGCGTCAAGAAAGTCACTAGTGTCCGGTCTATTATATTAGGAATACCTTACTGTTTTTGATTCTTGATTTCATTTATTTTTATCCTAACGCTTATAATAAACCTCTCAATAAAGGTGGCGTATCGGAATTTTTTCGTTTAATTGTTTTTCCATGTATGTATTTAGAAGTCAGAGACTTTTACTGGAGGGAGAGAGAGAGAGACAGGAAGAAACAGGTAACTATAACGACGGAAAAGAAATCGAAAATAGGTTTGAAATAGGCAGAATATAAAATTGGGCCAAGTGAACTATTCTACAGAACTGGAGATACAATCTTTCTTTCATTATATTATTATCAATTTTCATAGCAAAGGTTCCATCTGACAGTTAGGAAGCAATGAATAAACACAAATCAGACGGCAGTAATTGTTTTAAACAGGGTCGGAATATGTACCAGACGCGGTCGAATGCATGTGATACGTTCAGAAAATTAATAAAGCACTCCTTCTTTCGTTTTTCTTAATAAAGAAATTACGACTAATCCGCACAACTACCGTATTGTATAATGTCGATCTCCCCAACTGATGGGGTTTTTTTTTGGGGGGGGGGTCTCCATTCCGGATATAACCAGTGGGGCAAGTTTATTTGTTGTAATTTGTGTACAATCAGTTATAGTGTACTTATGAGCATATGTTATAGTTACAAAGTCTTTTTGTATAAGTGTAGTGTGTACTTAGTAATAGACACAGATTCTCTTTCATATTACATATATCGGGTTATGAGAAAATCTAATGTAGGTGTCGATACATAATAATAAGATATATTATAATTCATGCTCGCAAGGGTGATGTGTATACTTAGTCACGACTTACCAGATGGTTAAGAACTATATTATTATTATTATTATTATTATTATTTTTTTTGAACGAAAGAATGTATAAATTGATATAGAATTTTACATTCACCTTTACAGATGATCCCTGAAGTTTTCTAAAATTTCTTCAGTTATTTTTATTTATCTAAGAGTTTTAATTAGTTCCATTTTAATTAATTACTCTCGCAATTTCATCAAATTATCGTCGTAAAAGCTAGCTATTTTTAAATAAGTTCCTCCGAAAAACTCACCCGACATGCACTTAACGTTGATATTTACGTGGCCTCAGATCCCAATGGATACTAGTAGTCAGCTCTTCCCCAAGGGTCAGCTGACTATAGTGCATAGCACACCCCCGGGGGAAAGGTGTAGCAACTCATAATGTACAGGATGAATTCTGAACACTATCTAGTAACCACACGCGATTCCGACGCGATCAGCGAAGATGGTAACCGCAGCGGTTACCAATGTTCATCGTGGTTGAAGTGAATATACTGAAATTCTATAGAACGGTCTACAGCTGGGACACGGAGCTACGCATTTCAACAACGGACTACCCTGCCGTATTGCATCACCGGTAACGATAGAATTGCACGAAAACCACCACAAAAGGTCACGTAGTTTGCAAACATACCGAATACAAAGCTTCTATTTGTGCCAGAAATATTGCACTAGTTGTATTTTACTGAAACTATAATCCTACTCTAACCAAATTGTCCCATATATTTTCTTTCTCAGTAAGCAGTACAACTTTGTAAACTTGTGTAGAATTCATTTCCCCAATTTTTGAATTTTTACACTACACGTAGGAATGTATAAAATCGAAATATTCACGAAAGTGGATCGTACATCAAAGAAATTGAATTTAGAAACGATTAAAAAAATTGTTTGAACTTTGTTTAATATTAAAAAGCAAAAAACAAAAATCAAAACAACTTATAATTCCGTAATAGCGCTGAGAAAAGATTAAAAAACTTTACGGTGGTTTGACTTGTAAAAAATGTTCCGCCTTGAGCCGTATATGTACAGGTCACACGCGCCGTTGCTACACAACGTTTTTTAATTAATCTTTCTGCCCCCTTGAATTGTCTTTTTTCCTCCAGTGATAATACGAAGCGTCACCTAATTTTTCCATCAAATTCTTAAGTGTTTGACCTTCAGTTTGTCCACCACTAGTTACATAATTTAACTTTGTCCCGCTGGCTGTAATTACAATTCTGAACTATTTTAGTTGTCAAAATCAAATTAACATATACGGCATAAAACTCCCAAGCCAATAACCCTTTTAAAACCCACTAATAATAGTATGAAATAATAAAAGAAAAAAAAAAAAAACATATTTATAAAGGTAAAATTTATGAAAGGAAAAAAATTAATAAATAAACCCGGAATATTTAACCGGTTAAATAAATTTAAAATTCGCTTCTTTAAATGGAAGAAACATAATCGAGAACGTAACAAAAATATAAATCATTTCAATGTCGGAATTTTGCTCAATCGATAATAAGTAATAATGAACCAAAAATGTTTAAAACATGATCTCTTGACTGATCATGAGTAATTCGGCATTTTTATATCTTTATCCAAACCAAACTGTACACAGTTATTTTTTGAAATTAGTTAATTTTGTAAAATTTTAAACATCCGATACCGTCGATTTTTCTTATTTTTCATCGGTAAATTTAAAAATTTTTATTTTTAAAATATCATATTTTATTGAAAAACTTTAATTACTCTCTTTTTGGTTTCGACATAGTAGTCGTGCAGTAAAATTAATACTAATTATTATTATTTTGTTTGTCCGTGAAGCTTTCCAGTTGCACACTAGGCTGCCCCGCCGGTAATGTGTACACTTGACTAAAAAAGTTGACCGTCTCGTTTAGGAAACCGTTACAGTCCGTCAAGGCAAAGGAAAGAATCGAAGCAAGGATAACTCCAGATCATCATCATCAGCATCATAGTTGCGTCTTTTGAGACAAGAGATTGCACGCATTATTAAATTAATCTATCTCTGACCCGAGTTCTCTTGTAGACTTTTACATGTTGAGTTTGCCGGAAGTGATAATAGCCGAATCTAAAATTCAAATGCAAAAAATAATAGATCAAATAAACAACGTAGGATTGAAATACGGCATGAAAATCACAATACGAGTATCGCCGGTTAAACTTTCTACGATTAACAACTTCAATCATAAGTCGGATGTTTTCACGGTGCATGCAGATACATACATTATGTGCACCACTACGTCCAGCTGTAACACAGTGTTGTGGCCTTAACTGTGTAAAATTTGTAAACCCTATTTCAACACGGGGATTTTCTTTTTTAAAAAAAATTGTAAATTTCATTCATTTTTGAACGTATATCTGTAATAAATTTTTAAGAAAAACAAACGGTACTTTTAAATTCATCTCGTCGGATGAGTATGTAGCGGCCCACAGTAGCCATAATTTATTATTTAGCATATGTTACCGGTCTAAAATGGCAAGACCAGCTGAAATTCTTAACCGGCTATTGGGACTGAGGCGGTGATCGAAGAAGGCAGCGACGAGGATATTGATGTTTTCGATTTTACTTTTTACTAAGTATTGACATAAATAAATTCCTTTCCATATATTAGGCTTTGTGCATTCTTACTTGAGAATCTACCTAAGTGTACATATTTGTATTACTTCGTTTTAACTCAATTTTATGAGGTTGAGTTACTACAAGGGTCCAGAAGAGGGCTCAGCGAAGTCGATGCTTCTTGTCCATGGTTTTGTATTAAAATAAGCACCATATTATAGGTGGAATTTAAATTTTATATCATAAACAGTTCACTTTCAATCAAATTTTCACTTAACCTATGTTTTTGCCAATTTTGACCGTGACCCACCCGAAATGTTTTTTAAACAAAGAAAAAGTAATTTAAGAGTCTAAAATACATCTAAAAAGGTCAGTTTCATTTTTGTGCTCATGTGTATTTTCATTAGTAAAAAAAAACATGAACAATGTTAAAAATTGTCACATTTGTAGGGTCGAATATGATGGAAGAGGGTTGTGTTAATTTTTTTTTCTAAGATCCCCCTCCCATGTGTTTACTGAAAAATTTAAAAAATCGATCAAATTAACTGCATTTCAGCAAAAATTGAGTTTCTCAATAACTAGGGGGGGGGGGGATTTGAAACTTCTGTCACGAATGTTCCTTGGTGGTGCCCACTTACCAACCAAATGTCAACCCGATAGTTCTCCAGGGAAAATTGATCATTCTTATATGGCCTTTAATATAACAATAACGGTGGCGATAAATAAAACTGTGGAATATACGGGTTTATCCATTTTATTAAAATCTGTATAGCATTTCAAAACACGTAAATTTCTCCGATAAAACTTAAACTGTAATAATACTTTCGGCCAGAGAAAAATTCAGTTCAAAGAAGAAAAGTACTTGTGGCTACAATTTTAATTTTGGCCTAGTGATTTTCAAAATTGATAGCGTTTATTGTTATCAACTCAGTGATGATGGATTTGCATAATTCGTAACGAAGACTAATGTTGTTCTTCTAAATATTTATTATAAAAGTTAGGCCCGGCAAATTTATTCTAGGCTAACAGCTGAAATGAAGAAAAACGAATCTAAAGTCCAAAGCTGAAATGAAATTTTAGAAGGAAAAAAAAAACGCCAATTTATTTAACAATGCATGAAACGAATTTCTGCGACGTAATGCTTGAGGTTAGAAACACACGCGTACAACATAATTTAAATACATGAATAGGCCTTTAAGAAAAAAATTATAATTAATAAAAATTAATAAAAAGTATTATGCAAAAAAGTTAAAACTGCAATTTTTCTTTATTTTTTCATAATATAGCAATTATTTGGACTGATGATTTGTAAATATAAATAAACTTTTACCGGCACATTAAGCGTGGGAAAAATTTCTTAATGAAAAGAATTCTTATTTGCACGAAATTGCAGAAATTAAATGAACGGTAAAATTGCTATCAGTTTCGCCAACAGGAAAATTGTAAATAATCCAGTTACTCAATGAACTCCAAAAAAAAAAGTTCTTTGAATGTAGACCTTTGAACTTTTTCGCTAAGCAGCCGTCATTCTTAGACATATCTCCGATAAAGAAATAACGAAGTATAATGAAAGAAAAAGTAGTCAAAGCGGCAGAGTATAGACGAGATGTAAATCGACTGTGTAATCTGCAAAAGCGATAAAGGGATTTTAATATATTTTATAAACGATTCTGACGTAGATAGGAGTCGTATCCGGTAGCTAATTTAATTTTGTATAGAGCGCTACTAATTCAATCTCATTTAGATTACATTGCCCCATACACCAACTTTAATAAGACTAACCTTGACCAAGTTAAGAACCGCCAGAATATGTCTCGAAGGGCATTTAAGTCTCTATGCTGGCAGAGTTACTTACCCGTATTTATAAAGACGTAAAGATTAGGCATTCCACCGGATTATCATCGATATTAATTATTTGGCAGAATAAAAAAAAAAAAAAAAATCTACATCCACTAATAAACTCTTTCCTACAAAATTTGACAATTTAACAGTTAATATCGTTGCGTAATAAATCCGGTTTAAATTAAGGTAATTTCGAGCAGACATGAGGGCGCTACAGCTTTAACAGAACTGATAATCTTTTTTAACTTTAGAGGTAAAAAAGACAATTTTGCAATAATGCAGTTAACTAGATTATAATCATATCCAGAGTACAGAGCCACGCGTCAATTTTTATCGACATTGAAGAACACGGAAACATAGATACTATGAAATATCAGATATACGGATACGGTAAATGCAGATTTCTTCATACGTAATTACGAGTAACATCTTTTAAAAAGAAATTATAAATTAAATAATTTTAACACCTATACGATGAACAAGTTGTCAAACACACACCATGGTGGACCACCACTAACCGGATGGAATTAAGATAAATGGTGAAATTATCAACAATATTCGCTATGCGGACGACACACTCATAGTAACAAATAATTATCAAGACCTACAATTGCTGTTACAGAAATTTCATGAAATTGATAAGACATACGGCCTGCACATAAATGTAAAGAAAACTAAATGGATGATAATTAGTAAACAAGTATCTCGCTATAATTGTAAGCAAAGGAAAATATCGAATAGGTCAATAAATATCTTAGTTGCCATTGACAATCTAAACGCGATTTTTTTTTTTTTTTTGGATTTTTTTTTTCAATCCTCCCCAATTCAAACAAGTGGATGAGGTACGTATACTTCATACTATAATGTATATAAAGATGCAAGGTACTACTATAGTTCCTTGCCAAGTATACTTATGTTAAGAGGTGAAAGAGGGAATGAAAAACGTAGTCCCCTCAGTCACCAAGTGTGTAATGTAATAATAAGTATGCCAAGTATTAATTATAACTCCCAATTTTATGTAACGAAAAATGTTCCAATTTTATGTAACGTTTGTTATATTTTATAGGATGTTTGTGATTATGTTATTATATTCATATGGACCGATTTAGAATTACGTTGTAAATTTTGATCATTTTATACAAAGAAAGAGACAGAAATGTAAGTAAGAGGGGTCAAGAGGCACAGTTCCTTGCGAGGCCAAAATGACCGAGGTATATATATATATATATAAACAAAAACAAAGAACACAATTCAATGATACTTTAAAAGAAAAGGAAAAAAAAAGCAAATTTACACGGAAGTATAGTTAATATAGATATAAATAAATACATATACTTCTACATCTAAATATATATACGCAATCATATAGAGCCTGCCGATAATCTAACCTAACCAGGAAGTACATGGAAAGCAACCGGTTAACGTTTGAATTCAGAGTGAATGAAGTGAAAATTTTAAAATGATGTACCACATTTGAACTTCCTGATCATAGCAGACTCGATATACAGCAAAATATTATGTGAATTAGCTTTAGTGATAATAAAAGACTGATTGAGTTTTATATCATGTTTTGAACGTAAATCTGTAAAGGCAGGACAATGAAACATGAGCTGATCAATGTCATCGGCTTCAGCTGTATTACACAGAGAACACTCTGCCCCCTCGGCAAATTGGAACCTAAATAAATAAGACCCAAATTTTCCGTGGCCAGAGAGCATCTGTGAATTGTAAAAAGTGATATTTAACTTCTTTAATTTAAACCGTTCACTAATCATAGGAAAGAACAGATACGTTTTCCCATCAGTGTCAAGACCATATCTCATCTGGCTTGCCAAGCCGAAAGCAGAGATGAATGTATGAAATTTTTGAACATCTTTAAGCTAGGATGTAATTACGCTCGAACAGCCTTTAATAATACGAAACATCTTATTGTGTAATCGACCACTTAGCCTTAGTACAAGACGAGATATTGTTTGATATTGTATTCAGTAAATTTTGTGGTACGGCATTGAGGCTATGCCTTTAAATGAAAAACAAAATTAGATCGATACGAGACTCCATTGGGGGATGTTGAGGATACCTTGGATGGCCAAAATGCCAAGTAAGATGTTTTTAAAGAAGCTGGTACAGACCAACTACTAAAAAACTGCATTGTCACATTGCTCGGCCATATGTAAGAGGTACAAAATATGAAATATTTCAGATTATCATACAGGGATAAATGGAAGGGGAGAGAAGTCCTGGAAGAAGGAGGACAAATTGGCTGTAGAATATAAAAGTCCCCGCAACAATTACTGACAGACGTAAGACAGCATAAACTCTGATCGTCAGATTAGTGATCGCCTACGCTCTCCGACGAGTATGCTACTGTGATGATGATGACGAAAAAAGTTTAATATATGCTTGTGTATATATACGATGAAAATCGCGGCCAAGAAGTAAAAATACAACGTCACAATTCATGATTTTCGGCAATTACAAATATACTTCTGTTTTATTTGTATCTCCATTATTGAAAAGGCCACAGAAAACTGAAAAATGGACAAAATTTAAGAGAAGAAGATCAAAAGCATATATATTTGACACGTTAACTATAAATAAATTCAGTATCTATTTGAAAGATCACTGCATCGTCCAAAACAGTTTTAAAGAGAAAGTAACCTTCAAATGAATTAATTAAATTGTAAATAAAAAGATTCATTCGCAAAATCATATATTCAGGCTGATGTAAATAAAAATCTTTATAATTATTTCGGGTTTAATTAAAAAAATAAATGGGTAAAAAAATTAAAGCGAGATTTTTTTATACAAGTAAGAGCTGTGAACAGCTATATTTCTGAAAAATAAAAGACAGAGTTATAACAATCGTGAATACGAGCAATGTATACTCGTTCAATTACCCGAATATACTTCGGAATATGCAAATGCATAATTACACATAGACACTACACCATTCATAATTAATTGTCTGTACGGGTTTTCTTTATTTGTTGCATACTTCGAAATGCATTTAGAAATATTTTTTCATAAAAAATTAAATAAAAAGAAATCAACATTTTCAAAGAAAAAATTAAATAAAAAGAAATCAACATTTTCAAAGAAAAATTAGTTTTTCTATAGAAGCATAATACAATTTATCAAAAAAATATCTGATGGAATAAATATTTCGAAGACCGCGCGTACAAACGTCTCTTCAATACTTTTTTTCGCACTTCAAATAATTACTCTACATACTGAATGAAACGGAAGACATATACACTTTTATAAAATAATAATATATACGTCTTTTAATTGATTTAATGAGTAATAGAAATAATGTGTTTGTCAAATTTCAATATTGATTACTCTACAATTTTTCCGTTTTAATTTCACCTGGTTTTGGTGTTCAACGAATCTACGGTTTTTAATTATATTATTTTATTCGTTTATAGCGAATACTTAAATATGGCTAAACCTAGTGAATTCTCAAGCGAAATTTATTCTTTAATTGTTGCTTATCATAAAAGTGATAGAAGTAACCGTCAAATATCAAATGAACAGTATCTGGGCGAACTACGGATCATAACGTTAAGAAGTTCCAAACCCCGAAGGTTTGTATACAACAAAGCTCGAACTGAGAAATATCAAAAAGCGACCGATAGAAATATTCGAAAAATATAACCAACATCCAATGATCACCTCCAGCATGTAATGCAAACAGAATTGAAAAAAATATTTGACCAAAACGTTGGTAAAATTATTGAATAGGTTGCCAAAACTATGACCGACCAGAACTGATGGCTGGTCGTTATATACATATATGCATATATTAGGTATGTATGTATGTATGTATGTATGTATGAAATATATATATATATATATATATGTATATATACATAAGTACATAGGTAAATATACACCCTGTCAAGAAAGTATCGGGAATTGTTAAATAAAACGAACAATTTTTAATTTTCATCCAAATTTATTTTGTCACCTTCAAAATAACATCCATTCGAAGCGATGCACATATGCCAACGCTTTTTCCACTCGGCAAAGCACTTCTGATAGGCGGTTTCCGGGATGGCCTTTAGCTCTCGCGTCGCATTCGTCTTGATGTCATCAATCGATTCGAAGCGCATTCCCCGTAGCGGAAATTTGAGTTTTGAGAATAGGAAGAAGTCGCAGGGTGCTAAATCTGGTGAATACGGCGGTTGTTCGATGATATTTACCGAGTGTTTGGCCAAAAACTCATTCACAATTATGGCTTTGTGAGACGGCGCATTATCGTGATGGAGAATCCAAGAATTGTCGACCCACAAATCGTTACGTTTACGACGGATAGCCTCTCTCAAACGTCTCAAAACACTTAAGTAAAACTCTTTGGTGACTGTCTGTCCGGCTGGCACATATTCATAGTGTACCACGCCTCGAATATCGAAGAAAACAATCAACATGATCTTCACTTTCGATCGGCTTTGGCGAGGTTTTTTCGGCTTTGGCGCGCCAATTGGCCGCCATTCGGACGATTGCTGGTTCGTAAGCGTGTCGTACTCGTACACCCATGTCTCGTCACCAGTAATTATCTTTTCCAAGAAGGTAGGATCCAAATTGGCTCGATCCAGCATGTCTGCAGCTACCTGTTCTCGGTACTTTTTTTGAAAGAAATTCAGGTCTTTCGGAACAAGCCGAGCCGCAGCGCGTTGCATACCCAATTTTTCGTGCACAATCGTACGTACGCTCTCGTGTGACATGCCCAATCCATGAGCCATCTTTCTCAAGCTCACATGACAATTTTCAGCAACGATTTCCTTGATTTTATCGACGTTATCATCGGTCACACTCGTTGAAGGCCGTCCAGAGCGAGGCATGTCTTCGACCGTCTCCCGACCATCCTTGAACGCTCTGTACCACTCGTAAACCCGCGTTTTTGATAAAGCAGATTCACCAAAAGCCTTCTGTAACATTTTCAGTGTATCGGCACAAGAAATTTCGTTCGAAACACGGAATTTAACACAAGTACGTTGTTCAATATTTTCACTCATTGTAAAACTTCGACAAAACACTTCAAGGTCGACTGATTTTAACAGCTGCTGTAAACACACTGGTTGACAGATCGCGCTAAAAATAGGCATCATAATACAAAACAGTTGTACCAACCTGGAAAAAAAAAATTATCTGCCTAGCTATTACCCGGGAGATTTAAATTGACAATTCCCGATACTTTCTTGACAGGGTGTATATTCCAAGCTCGTGACTACACCTATCTGTTGATTCTAGTTGTACAGGCATAAATAGCGTTCGTGGCAATTTTTATATGCAATACGAATGTATATGTAAGACTACACTTAGAATTAGTTGTAAACGGTTTTCTCTTGCCTATCTCGCTACTATTAACGATTATTTATCATATATACTAGTATTAATTTCAATCGTCGCCTGGGGTCGAGTTCAGGACCTCCGCGATGAAAATCAAATACTCTAGCAATTAGGCTGTCGCGACATGAATAGAATTAATTAAAAATAGAAGTAATCATATGGTCGAATCCAAAATTAGATTTCTTTCATTATTAATTGCAATGTTTTAATATTTAATACATATTTTTTACTTATAATTTTTTTTAATTTGTGCGTTTTGAAATATTGCGATTTCTTATGGGTGTGCAAATAATTTAATGACCCATCATCTAAGAATTACGAACAAGGATTAGATTTTAATATATAAGAAAGAAATAGAGGAAATTAACTCTGCTAAAGCTACAACATCTGGTGAAGGAAAGGAAAGTATGTAGGAAGCACAAAAAGGAGTAGGCAATTTAAGGTGTAAGAACTTAGTGTTGAGAAGAGGGAGCGCTCCTGTACACGAAGAGAACATTCAAAAAGAATATGATCCGCATCACAAATGCAGTCGTGATCCGAGCGATGAAAAATACAGTGTGGAGAAGAAACAGTAGAAAAACGAAAAAGAGTTGGAATAAGACAACTATGATTGAAACGAAAACGTGTTATGGAGGAAATAATGAAACGACTAAGGAAAGGAAAATCAGCAAACCAAGACCGTTATGAAGGAAGAGGCTGTATTAGTTTGTAACCGAAATGAGGATTAGAAAAGGAGATAATGTAGGGTATCCGAACATGATTTGAGACGTGCTTGCTTAAGTGGAAAAATGATATTGTTAGCAGGAAACTTATTGATAAATTTGCCGTTAGCGGAAGCAGAGTGAGCAATCGAGTCACCTAGGTTGTTGCCCGCGATGCCGCTATGCAGCTATGACTGGGAATCCAAAAATTCCCCAATTTCAGTTGTCCTTGTTGTTTTTACTTATGTCTGTTCCATACTGACCTTTCACCTCCCGTTCATTTTTTTTTACACTACTGACCATACCTTTGTGTTGAACAAATCTTTTTTTTGTTTTTCTATTGATCTCCTTTAAGTCCTCTCATTCCTTACAGTGCTTATTATATTCCTTTATTTTCTTAATGTAAATACACGAAACGACGACTTATTTATTTCAATTACAACCCGTACTATACAAAGGCCAAGTAGTACCGGGATAGCTTCTTCTTCTATTATTTCTGGGTTCGAATTTCTTTTTCCATCTCTAAACGTATAACACTTTAATTTTATTTCCCCTCCTTTCTGATCTTTGTTTTTTTTTTTTGAGAAAATCTAAAAAAAAAAAAAAGGAAAGGATATTATATGTCCATTTCCAAAATTTGTTTTCGACTGTCAACTTTTGGCAGTATTTTTTTGTTTATAAACGCCGCGGATGGACACTTGAACGAACCAAGTGTCTGCGGGACAGAGCTCATAGCGTACATATATATATATATATATGTGTGTGTGTGTGTTTTCTTTCCTTATCCTGTTTTTTACACGCAGATACCGAACAATTTGATGAATGTTTTGTTATTAGTCGCAAGATTTTAACAAAAATCTATTTACTACAGTATTTCTCTTAATAAACAATGAACTCTACTCGTAAAAGCACGCGACAGGAAAAGATGAGACGTTACCGACAATAAGCTAAATATTTTTCAAGAAATCAATTTCGGATGCTGATAGTCTAATCTACGGCAAATTTTTTGATTTAAAAAGTAAATTCACAACTGGCAGATCATCCCTGCATGAATTACCGTGTATCAAGTTGAAAATTTTTAATATTTAATTTTATAGAATTCGTATGTGCTTAAATAAGAGAAGTTTTAGAGTCCCTCTAAACATATAATGCAATACTTCATAGCAATCTGTTCATACTTACTCTTTACACTTGACTATCCTATGCAATTAACTAATTATGTTTTTGGTTGATCTTTTCATTCAAAGTACCGATGAAAAATATAAATTAAATAAAAAATCGGTCGTGTTAAATTTCTAAATTTACGCCTTACAGTATTCTATTTGTTTAAAGTATTCTATTACGCCTAATTAACACACAATACGTAATGATTTTTTTTTTTTTTTTTTTTTTGATAAATTGAATGTGATAAACCAAACTAAAAATGTAAAAATTAAAATAAAAATATTAAGTATATAAGGGAGAAAATCCGGAAATGTTTAGGTGAACTACTAGGTCTATAAAGATAAAAATTCACATTTACCATTTTGACATAATGTACTTTGCAAAAATACATTAAAAAATCGTATTTTCTGGGAGTGAAAAAAAAGATAAGGATCAGAAAACGCTTATTAAAAAACTAGTATTCACGCTACAGGCAAAACTATTTACAACAGATAATTGAAATTCAATATGAACATTACGCATATACCAAAAATGTCAAGTAAGAAAGGTTTTTTGAAAATTTAAACGTTAATGGATGAACTAAAAAATGCATTTAGTGTAATACTTTCGATAGATTCACCAAATTGTAATTTTACATAAAGATATCCTTTATACGATGTTGTAAATTTATATGAATTTTTTTTTAAGTACTCTAAATTCCAATGGCGGAAAAAAGTAATAGCACTACGTTTTTAAAATAACTGAAAATCACACTGCTGTTTAAATAAACGGCGATTTTAACGTGAAATTTCATGTGAATACAAAGAGTATATAGCGAAAATGTCAAATCGAAATACTTTTTTGAAAATTCAAACTTTACGGGGTGAAAAAGGGTTAAAAACTATTTTTCGAAATATTTTCAGCACAAACAGACTCACCAAATTGTAATTTGACATGAAGATGCATTTTATATCGTCTACTAAGTGTGCAATTTTTTTGTTTAAGTCCTCGAAAGTTTTAACCCTTTTCGAGAAAACCCGAAAATCACACTACAACCCAAACTGATTATCACGTGAAATTTCGTGTAAATATATATATATATACTGAAGATATTAAATATAAAAGCTTTTTAAACATTCGAATTTTAAGGGGTGAAAAGGGGTTAAAAATTATATTCCAAGAAATGCATAAAACCTAATAATATTTCCGCAAAAAATAAGTTTAACATGTTATATTTTTACATGAAAGTTGTTTATATTGTGTGCTATATTTTATTTAAACTTGGAAATTTTAAGGATGGACCAAGGCTATATAATTTTTAACAAAGCTCAATATCACACTAGAGCCAGAAAAGAAATTATAGCAAGAAATATTATACGAATGTTATATATTGAGCTTTGGGTTTCGCATTAATACCACAAGTAGTACGAAAACTGCGACAGTTCAAAATTCCAATATCCAATTACTAGCGACATATGTGTAAGAAAACAACTATGTATATCTGAAACAAATTATATCACATCCCAAAGAGCTGTGAAAATTTATATATTTGTCAGAATGTTAGGTTCTGCTGTGGTTATACTTACATTAAAAAGAGAGAACGGTATTTTCATTTGATTACGAAAAATAAGATTGTTAATTTTTCTCTCTTGAGTGATCTCTCTTTCAAATTAGTTTTCACGTTTCGGTTTGTTCAGAGTATTTTATCATCGACACACTCCAGACAATATGGTATTTATTTTGAACAGGGAATATCGCTGCTGGTGACTAAAATATTAAACTGTTTTTATTGTATTCAGATTAATAATTTGTCTGTCTTCAAGCGAAAACGTTTTATACATGTTTGAACAATGTTTTAAGCTAAAGAGAGTTTTAACCGGCGACACAAGCGACTTTTTCAGGAAAAATAAAAGCAATCGAGGAAAGAAAAAAAAATGCAATATCAGACAGCATTTCTTTTTAAACTAAATTGCTTATTTGTATTTCTTCTCTTAATTAGTAGACAATTTTTAAAAAATCGCATTTTCATTTTTTTCTTTTTTCGTTCGTGTTCAAGGTTGTTCTGACCCAACGTATTCATTTCATTTGGTTTGGATGGAAACTATTTTGTCTCGGATAAAAATTCTGTTTGCTATATTCGATGTTTTTAATCGTTTAAAATAATAAGTTTTATATAATTGTAAATTACCTGGCCCTGTAGAACTATTGTATTTTTAATTTCCGAAAACTTATAAATATAAATAAAAAATTTTGAGAAAAAAAATATCGCCGTTAACATATATCAATACAATTTTGTTTATGTACAAATTTTAATTAAAAACAGAATAATAACAACAATAACAATCATTTACATTTCAAGCTCGAGAAAGCAAATGAGTAAGTAGGTGGTAGAGTTGATTAAATAAGTAAATTGTATGAGATTGACTCTGCTGAATGCTGTAAATAAAAAAAATAATAGCAATGATCAAAGAAAAAGTATTCAAAAAGAAATTATAGATACACGGACGAAGCCGCGCGTAACAACAGTTAATTCATATAAATAATTTATCAGCGTAATAATTATTCCGAATCGTATTTAAAAAATAATTCTATAATACACCATATATCCTTGACATTTAAACAAACCATCTGATTTCATTGAGGGCATATATTTCGAACTGAGCTTTTTGTAGGCAACGAAGGCAATGTAAGAAAACAGAATAAATCGAAATTACGATTAAAACTTTATAAAAGATAGGGTGGTCACAGAACATGGAATAATATTAAATGAATTTAACAAAAAGCCGGTTTTTTATAAGAATCGTTTAGAGCCCTTTATCAAAAAGAACGTGTTCAAGGTACCGCATAATAAACACTCTTTGTAAATAAATATTTTTCTTTATTTCTTTCTGAGAAATTTTCTTTTCTGTTGACAATAGAACACAAAAAATATTTCGCGTTAATAGAGGAAAATTTTCGTTTTCTTTTAACTGAAAATCCACAAATGTGAAGTATTAAAAAGCGAACGATAAAAAAACCTGACTTTTTCACTCAACCTTATGTCACCTTAAATCCGCTTTTTTTTTTAACTATATCATTTTAACCTCATTTAACAATGCGTCAAGATTGTCAAATAAAAATTATTACTCTGGAAAAAGCGTGTTGTCCGACTGTCTCCGACACTGCAGCGGAAAAATCGCTGACATCAAA
Source organism: Icerya purchasi (assembly GCA_039619475.1). Taxonomy (NCBI): domain Eukaryota; kingdom Metazoa; phylum Arthropoda; class Insecta; order Hemiptera; family Monophlebidae; genus Icerya; species Icerya purchasi. The sequence continues at coordinate 264,916,811 of CM077115.1, read as the reverse complement.
AATTTCGTAAGTGCTGCTGAAATTAAGTTTTTTTTAAAAAAATTAAGTTATTAGAAAATGAAACAAACTATTTTCAAATACCGAAAAATACTGAAGTCTGTTTCAATTATTCACTTTACTTTTTTTTATCAATTGCTGTTGAAGCTATGTTGAAAAGACAGGGTACAATGTACAATCCGGAATATTAAATGAAGTATGACACTCTAGTATTGACACAGACACGAATATATCAAGTGTAATGTGTAATAAAACGTACGATTGTTATGCATCACACCGTTCATAATTATTCTGCTAGCCGTCAACTACCGCTATATGGCTTTTATCATACCTGCTCGCTCTTGAATAGAGTAATCCAACGCAGCTGTCTGCGTCAGGCTGGTGCATCTGTCGGAACACATCTCTCCTTTTATCCGGGTCAACTTTATCACTCTTGTCACAAATATTGCATCAATTACTGGCCCGCCATCATTTTTGCCACTCAAACAAAACTAGTAGTAATCAAAAAAATTATATATACGTGTTTCCTTCTCATTCTCCCTCCCACCGATTACTGTAACATTCAATCTTTAATAAGAATCGTGTTAATAGGCCGCAATCCTGATCATCAACTCGGATGCTAAACACATTCGACGACTCATCCGATTTACCATCTTTTACCGATCATGTACTAACAGCTTTCGGAAAGAGCGTAACATTATCGGCCACGACGTTGAACACCAAACAGAAACACACGGTAAAATCCATAACTGGACTAGTTTACAGAAAATTTTAATTAATTGACAGTGCAGGTCATCATCAAGTTACATTTCCACTTAGGGTCACGTCCCATCTACCGATTAAGTATGGAAATTTACAAATTCCGCAGACTAACTTCATCCGCGGTATGTGTCTAGGATTAATTCTCGATCGTCGGTTTGCATAAGAACAACACATGCTAGGCAACGGATCATAGGTAGAACCGGAGGTCTTTAATCGATAGAAAATCGAAAGTCAACCTGTTTTCATAAAAAGTAAATTCGGCAACTGCAGTCAAAATCTTTTCGGATGATGACATCATATTATGCTTCAAATTTATCCTTACATTTTGCAAAGATCATTATAAAAGCTTATTTTAAAGAAATTAATTGATAACGTCAACACATAGTATACATCTAAATCTTCCAAGAAACAATCTACATGAAGGCTGAAAATTAATAAGAGATTATATTTAAATCTTACCTATAGTGAATAAATGAACATGGTGACATTTTTTCCATGTGTGCAAACGTGTACGTGCAGTGACTACTGTATAACTCTATCTTGTTTTTCGTTTTATAATTATTTTTTTTTACTCCCTTGGGGTTGCTATGAGAAAGCAATAGCCTAGCAAAATGGAAGAGATGCATGGAACAGGATAGAAACTATATTTTTATTTCATCGACAATGGAATCAAGGAACAACTCTAGGAACAACTGAGAGAATAGGTTGAGAAAGAACATAGGAGGCGCTGAAAGGAGCGCTTTAAAAGTTGATAATAAAGTAACTCACGCTCGCGAGATAAACCAGAACACTCGAAGAGCACGTGATTCGCATCACAAACATATACTGGGAACCTTCAGGATCCAATGGACAAAAGAGTGATGTAGCCGAGGAAAAACGATTTAGAGGAGAAGGAAGGAGACTATGCGAGAAACGGAGACGAGATAGATTAGTAATTATGGACCGATGCAAACTGAGGAAATCATAGAACCAAGGACGAGAAGAAGGAACAGGGTTAATCAAGAGATAAAAGGAATTAGAATTAACGAAATGAGAAACATAAACAGAGTGCCTAAGATGGCAAGATTTAGTTGGAAGAGGAATATTGCGTGCTGGAACCCCCTGCTAATAAAATTTCCATTGGAAGCTGCAGCTTCGCTATTTCTATATAGTAATCCTGTTCCGCCGAGAGTGAATAATTTTTGTAATTCCGTAAACCAAACTGTTCAAATAGGATCGTCTGACCGGAACGATATAAAAACAAAACGAAACACATTCAAGTCTTGTTAACTTCAACGATAATAATATCGATTATGAGAAATTGACGACCTTTATAAAATGCCGAAAAATAAGAACAAAAAATGATCACATCCTAATAACAGAAACGAGATCGTCCAGCCGAAAAACCTGAAACACATTTCATGATAAAATTACAGAACCGGAAAAATGTCGTGTATTATTTAATCGAAAGCTACGCAATAAGTACAATGAACAATAATGCGACTTGCATTAGGAGATTAAAAAAAAAGAAAAAAAATTAAAAAAGAGTAATCATCTCCCGATATATGTTTAGTGAATAAAATACTTAAAACTGAGATTAATTAACTTGCCATGTTTCTGTTTTCCATTTGTTTAAATAACGTCGGTAATTCTTAATCTCACTAATACCATTGTGTGTTATCATCACATTGTGTCTACCTTCATGAAACACTGCTGATAAAATTTCCCAATTCATTTTAATTATATACAGCATTTTATTCGTAATATATTCTGTCCGTGATATTTTCAATATCCTGCGATAATGCCACATTTCAAACGCGTTCATTTGTTTTTCGCTATCTACGCTAACTGTAGCTCGCCTGAAAATTACGAACAAATAAACAGTAAATGTGAACACTCTGAGGAGAACGATCGGTATACATTTAACCGAACTTAGAATAAATGATGCTCCACCGAATAATAATATAATCTGTACGGCCAATAGTACGATGACATTAGAATCTGAACAAACTTCGATAATACGTGTCTCTGTTTATAAAGCACTTAATGAAGGTTCGGAGACAAATTGTTATCGCCGAAAAGAGAACTAAGACACTGATGTGTAGAATAAAAGCATCTTCAGATTTACAATAAGTGATTAAATTTAAAAAATACGCGAAAAAAAAAATCATAAAAATATAATGCGATAAATTCAAATCTTTTAAGTTTCGTAAGAGAAATAAGGAAAAAGACCTAAATTATGTCTAATTTTATAATTTTTCAGCTAGTGTTAAACGATGTTTTGATTTGTAATTCATTCGCGTTCGTTAAACAGCTCGCATATTTTATTATTAAACTGCGCGCATAAAATTACACAAAGCATAAAATTGCGCCTAAATAACCTTAACCTTAAAAATAAACTCTGCAATTCGCAAGATTCCTATTTGTAAACCAAAACACGTTCGTCTGACCTTGCAGCGAACTTCGTATGGAACTGAAATTACAATGATTCTAACACCGCAGTAATCTTCGTAGACATTCGGCGAAAATGTGCAATGGTGTACATCGCAGTTATTTCTTTTATTTTTTTCGTATCTTACAATGAGCCTATTGCCAGGGGTGTGTACTCGATGCAGCATAAACTACTGTATTTTTGTACATCAAAACTAATTCGTCTCTACTTCCTTTCTTTCATTAGGAATATTGATAAACTTCTTATTACTACGCAATACCTATATATATATATATATATATATATATATATATATATATATATATATATATTATATATATATATATATATTATATATATTATATATATTATATATAGATGTAGCTTTTCAATGGAGGGGGTTCGAATCGGAAATATTCATAATTTATTTTTAAAGCCGTCCTATATTACGATTATATTACTATTTATTAAATTAAATAATACAATCTTATTTAAATTCTTTGCTTATATCTTTATACAATAATATTATTATAATAGTAAGTTCGGAATATAATTTAAAATTTAAAACTGAGTCGTTTATATCTTATTTACAACTTATTTACAATTTCTCTTTGGAATCCATTTTTACCGCCAGGTCACGATGAACGCTCATAAGAGTCAATGCTTTTTCGTTGCCCATTTGATTTCTAATATATGTTTTTAACCTCTTTAAAGTAGAGAAACATCTTTCTGGGATCGCAGTAGGCAGTGTAAGTGTGGCTAATGTGATAAGAAGCTTTTTAATCAAAGGGAAAAACTGTTAATCGTAATGATCAATAGCTTCTACTGCAGTGCAACAAGATTTTCCGTAGCAGATTTCCAGCAATTATGCTGTATCTCATGAAATATCGTGCCTTCATTTTCACGCCAGAGGCATTGCTAGTCTTCTCAGGCGGAAGCATCTAAATTCATTCGATCATTCCTTCATATGATTTGCGCGGACATCGAGTTCGGTAATAACATGGTCAATAAAAGGGTAAAATATATTTCAGCGGTAATATATATTGTAGCGGTTTCTGTTCGTTCTTGCAACAACTACGAGTCTGCCATTAAAACTCATCTGCTTTGCCTGCTCGAAAAGGACGGACAAATGATTTTCATTCCAAATATTTTATAAAGTCATTTTTATAGTTTTTCCTAAACTGCGAGTGTTGGTCAAATCAATAGTACCTTTCTGCATTGCTTCATTTAGACTTATTGTACATGAGAATCTCAATATAACTAGCGACACAACAAACTAACTATTTTCTATGGCAGTTTGTAGTCAGTATGTTTGAGCGGGGACATCCCTATCAGCAACTTCTTACAGTGCCTCAAATGTTGAGCGTATTATTACGGGAAATATTTGTGCAGAACAGTCGCGTGTTTTTCGGTCCACCGCATCTTAACAAAGAGAGATAAACGTTGAATAAGACGAGTTAATCTGATCAGCAATTTTCTTTAAAGGGCTGTCGTCTCAAAGTGAAGATTGCCGAAAAAAGTTTATTGCACTTTTTATGGTCTCTATACAGTTGCGAATCATAGGTACCTCACAGGAATGCGCTAGAACTAAATTAGTAAGCCACATAGTGCGTAAATTACGCTGCTCTCGATTCCTGCGATTATTTTTCTCGCGCCTCGTAATCGGCCGCTCATTACTGCAGCACCGTCAAAGCCTTGTCCAATGAATTTATCCATACCTAAGTTATAAAAGAGGCGTTATAATTGCCGTTGCCAATGCTTAAGCTGAAACATCTTCTATATAGAAGAATTCAAGAAAATCCATCCAGATAACTAATTCTTCAAATAAGCAGTCTACATATCGTAAATATAACACCAGTTGTTCTCACACATGGACATGTCTTGAGTTTCGGTTGCCAATACAGTAAAAAAGCCAAAAAAGCCTACCTATTTGACCCTTTTAAGTTTTTACACTTGAATTACCGCATAGAGTGATATCACTTCATTCTAAATTCCTCATGAAGTCATACATGGCTCCATTGTGTATGATTTATGTAAGTAAATGACACTCGTAAGTGCTTCATCGCCAGACCGAGCACGAAAACAGAGAAAAACTCGAAAATTTCCATTATTGTGAGCAGGTTCATTTACTGCAGCTTCTCCATAATCATGACCTACTCTTTGGGCCATTTCCTGTCTTCTGCACAGAAGAACTGTTTCTATAGTAGCTTTTAATCTCTCGCGGTTATCTTCAGCAATTTTATGACCTTCCAAATTCATGAACTCATCAACATCCTTCCGCAAACTTTACAAAGTTTGCTGCTTGCTCTAAAGCGAATTTGTGGTATTTTATATTTATGCGATGATTAACGTTCTTTAAAGTGTCAGTTAGTAAATGGCTTATTAACAAGAGCTTCGAGATCTTAATAAAACCACGTACGCCTTGCGCTGTTCCAAGTAGAACACATAATTCGCAAAGTGCTCCTTACATAACGTTTTAATACTTAAGCCATTAGGACTTCACAGTCTAACGACGTTGAAAAGAAATATTCCTCTTGCCAGTGATTGAAAACTTGAAGGTATCTTGTGGATCCCAAAGCTGTTTTAAAGCTTTCAGCTTTTCCTCGCCATTATTCGGAGCACTAGAGATAATACAATATATAAATAAGCTTGAACATTCTTTCCTACTTAAGTAATCTAAATAAAGACATAAAAAAAATTCGAATTGTTTTAAATTCAATCCGAGGCAACAATAGCGTAGTCATAAATTACGTTAGTGTATTCGACTAGTATGCTTTTGTGTGATCTGGACTGGGTTCGTCAGTAAGAACATCAGCTCAAGAAATGGAAAGGAGGAGAAATCAATTTATATTCTTACGCCTTTAAGGATCTTCTTCTTTGTCACGCACCATCTCCGCCTCAGAAGTTGGCGATCCACATTGCCAGCACGACCTTTGAATCAACTGATGTGCAGCCAAACCATCGGCGAAAATATTTCATCCGGGAGTTCTGCCAACGTCCAATAGATCTTTTGCCGGCTATTTTTCATTCTAGGATGACTCGTAGGATCTTGTACTTAGGGCCTCTCATTACGTGACCCCGATACCGTAGCTTACGTTCTTTGACCGAGCTTAACAGCATGGGTTGTCTTCCAATTCAATCTAGTACTTCCCTATTCGTGATTGGTTGAATCCACGATATCCGTAACATACGACGATAGGTGTACATTTCGAAAGCCGGTATGCGTTTTATTCAAATGAAACGTGACATCAGGGTCACAAAGAAATTGATATACGGAAGGGGGGGGGGGGGTGAAAAGAGCAAAATAGAGTAGATACAGAAGAAGAAAACGAGAAAATAATGCAGGAAGGAGACTATAGGTGTATATGGTACGAAGGCGACAAATAGCAGAGATTGTAAAGCGTTTAAGAGGGGGTATGTATCAAGAAAACTATAGTCGTGGAGGAAGAGACGGCTGAATAGGGAGATAAAAGGAGACAGGAGTAGAAAATGAAGAAGAATAGGATTTGATCTATAGTTTGGAATGAGTGACTGAAGAAAGAAGAGCAATATTGAAAATGTGCCAAAGAATGTGCCTCGGGAAATGGAAGAGCGGATTAAGGAATCCACCACATCGTTTGAATTTATATATGACTACTTCTCAAGTAAGTACAATCGAGTGATAATTCATGACAACAGAGAAGACAAAAATGCAAGATATAACGAACTAAATTACCACCCGTTTAACGCATACACATATGTGTATAAAACTTTTATTTTTTTTAAAAGGTGACATTGAAAGAAAAAAGAAGACGGTCCTGTAAAGGAAAGAAAATTTGTGATTATGACGTGTAGCCATGCGCGATTTTTATATCGATGACGCTAAAAATATTTTAAAACACAGACGGAGAAAGATGTAGTTCGACAACTAAATAATTATATGATCGTTACGGGCAAAGGAGGCGCCTATGTGTCCACCGACATAAAATTCAACCAGTCGGCTAGTTCATCGATTTTAGGAAATTCATTATTGGTGATACTTTTCGGCAGTTTAGATATCACGGAAGAAGCAATACAGTGCGTAATTGAAAATGAAATTTTAAAACGTTAACACGCAATCGCCGATCTATCGATAGGAAAAAACCGTATTATTCTGTAAGTACTTCTATTCCTTTCAACTATCTTTTATCTGACGTTATAAACTTTTTTATGGCAGATGCAGGCCCGTTCGCGTGTCGCGCACGCCCATTCAGAGAGTTTTATTACGATGCGAGTGTACAATGAGTGAAAAATCCATAAAAACCGGCACTATTTCAGTTCATGTATATTTAGATATAGAAGTACATGTGTCGTCGCGATAGCCTAGTTGCTGGTCACGGGTTCAATTCCGGGCGACGACAAAACTTATTACAAAGAATTAAATTAAATTCTCGCTAATAATCACGTGGGGAAGGCAATGGCAAACATGCATACCATCATATGCGCGCTAGTTTAGTACACACAGCAGACATAAATAGGACTGCACTTGTATATCAATAAATCAAACGATTACTAATCAGTTCCGGGTATGGTGTTGCGTGCGTACACATTCGTACTGCATATAAACAATGGCCATAAGCGCTGCCTATTCCGTACTGCTAGTGTACAAGTAGGCAATCACAATGCTCAAAATTGAGCGTTACGACTCCATGATGATGATAATGCTAATTATGATTGAATAAGCGCCTGTTTAGTTGATTTCTTTTTTGTGGAGAAGAAATTTGGTAAAAACTGTAATTTTTCCGTAACCGGCCAAACTAACAATAGCAAAATCTCGCGAAAATAACAAGTATCTCAATTATTGGATGGTAATCGTGCTTTACCGGTCCTCATAGATAATGCCCATTTGAGGTTTTTGTGAGCGTAACTGAAAGTTTTTATCACAGGTAATTTTATTTTAAATCTCTATAATAAAACTGATTTTCAAAACATAAACTGCGACACATAATAATGCGTCAAGGGAATCATTGAATCGAAAGGAAAAAAATAAGAACGAAGAACTTGATCATCAAGCAGGGGGACCTGTACAATTAATCGCTTTCAACTGAGAGAGCTGGACATTCAAACCAGAATGTGATTGAGATTAGCTGGGTATTTACGGAATGAAAAGGATAAGTTATTGAAAGGAGACCAGTTCTTCTTGTATCTGTATTCGCATTGCACGCGAAGCGATGACGCGCGAAAAACACAAAAGTCCGGCAGAGTATGTTGAATGCGAGGGGGCGTCGGATTTTCACACTGCGAGCGAAGACGAGCGATTGAAAGATGTTCCGCGTGAGTCGCCTGATGCAATCGCAAGCTACGTTGCGATTTGAAGCGAGTTCTCGCGAGTTCCATGCGCCTGTTCTACTGTTTTGATTCTATGTTCTGTTATTTTGATTCTATGTTCTGTTATTTTGATTCTATGTTCTGTTATTTCGATTCTATGTTCTGCTTTTTTGATTCTATGTTCTATTATTTTGATTCTATGTTCTGTTTTTTTGATTCTATGTTCTGTTGTTTTGATTCTATGTTCTGTTATTTTGATTCTATGTTCTGTTTTTTTGATTCTATGTTCTGTTATTTTGATTCTATGTTCTGTTGTTTTGATTCTATGTTCTGTTGTTTTGATTTTATGTTCTGTTGTTTTGATTCTATGTTCTGTTTTTTTGATTCTATGTTCTGTTGTTTTGATTCTATGTTCTGTTTTTTTGATTCTATGTTCTGTTGTTTTGATTCTATGTTCTGTTGTTTGTATTTTATTGTTTTGTATTCTATTATTTTGATTCTGTTGAATACCTATATTCACTATAATGGCGTGCACCAACGTCCGGCACTGTGGGATCAAAGGAACAAATACTACCTGCACGATTGACTTTATGCACCCACTTACGTTTTCTTCTAATTTTTAAAGCACTTGTAGCAAAAAATATCACAATTTTTTGTAACGAAATATGTAACGAAAAAATGTCCTAATTTTATGTAATGAAAGTTAAATGTTAGGATAGGATTTTTGTAATCATTATTTTTTTTTGTGTCGATGCCGATAAAAATTACGTTGTAAATTTTGATCATTTTATATAAAGTATAGAAGAGAAAGAAACAGAAATGTAAAAAAGAGGGGTCAAGGGGCACATCCCTTTGTGAGGCCAAAATGGCCCAGTTTATATTTAATATATACATACGCATGTTTATTTAGTATACACTCGTAGTATATTATATGCGTGTTTATGATTACTTTGCCAGTTTGATTATATTTAAATTTAATAATTTATACGATCAAACCGAAAGAGCCATATTTAAAATATATACGAATGCAATTAGATTCAGCCCACATTTATTCGCTTTTTATGTTTTTTCTTTTTCTTTTCGTGTTATCTCATTAATTAGTACGATTATCAGATCCTTATATTAGTACCTTACGAGCTCATTAAAACAAACCTTTACTGTTCCTTGAGGAGGAGCAGCATTTTGTTTTTGATATTTTAATTTTTGACGAGAATGAGGCAAATAAATGTAATACGTCTAATTACGTTTGACAAAAATTTACTTAATAAATTTAACTTACAAAGTTAACACAGTAAAGGGTGTATATATATATATATATCATATATATATGAGGTGGTATCTTACAATAGCCGGTGGTTTTAATAATTATAGAAACATAAATCCGCAAATTACAAATTAACAAGGTAGTAATTACTGGTAAAAATACAAAAAAGGGGGGAAAACTTCAGTAAAACAGTACTATTTAAAAATAGTAATTTATAAATATGAGCATTAAAAGTTTCCTGAATAATTTGCTAAACGTTTACAGCAAAATATGTTTTAGATGACGATGTTCGCATTCCGCAATTCTTGATGAATCCACTAAATGATCCCTTTTTTCTTCCATCCGTATTCATCCAGTTTACCCCGGCTAGTTATGTCGTCCAACTATCTAGTGCACGGCCGTGAGAGTTCACTGTCTACTACGATTTATCGTCAATTCACCTATTCTCTGGGCTATGCGAGTTTCCTAACAACAAACTAGTAAGGCCCCCCATGTTTCCGCTTCATCATTAGCGCTCGTTTCGTAAACTTTCTTTTTTAGCGTGAAGTACCTTTGCATTTGAGTATATTGCTGAGCTTTCCAAAAACTACCCGCGAGAGCTGCATTGGTTTTTTATTATTTTTTTCTTCGCCGCTTCTTCATCCGTGCTATTTGAGCCAGGTAAATGTATGCTCGGTAACTCATTTTAATATTCTTCCGTCCACTTTGATTTCTAAATGACAAGATGTATTTTCCATAATTTCGATTGCATTAATATTTATTATCAACCCTACCGCAAACCATTATTAAAAATTCGGTTATATCGTTAATCAACGTAATATCATTAGCAAAAGAGGAATGATTATTCCGGCTGTATCTATATCCTTTGGTTCCCAGTGACTATCGTGCCCGCTTGCCGAACGCCTCTATTTTCTTTTTTTTATATACATTGAACATTACGGCATAATAGTGATATATATTCATATAATAAGTAAAAAAACACACCAATATCAAACAATTAATTTATATTTATTTACCTAACACGTTTCGAAGACAAAGCTTCGTATGATTACGGAATGTATTATCATCATCTGCACTTTTGAGGAGCGTCTTCAATACTACCCATATCTTACGTATATCAAATGCTTTTTGATAATCTATGAAAATTTCACATGCGTATATAATAATTCGAAATATACTCTCTCTCTCTCTGTATTTAGATATTAAATGAAGGGGATTGTATTGGAAACCAGATCTAAGGCCCGCTTAAACTTGAAACTGTTGATCGTCTGTTTGTCTCATCATCCGATTTGTTATTATAATAAGTATTTACAGTTTGTAGGTAAGCGATAACAAGCTGACTGGTCTGTAATTTTCTAATATTGCCAGCTTTTTTGTGAATTAAGTTTACCACCCCAGATTCACTTCAAAACTGCGGAATGGAATTTCCATTTGTTGAACAAATCTTTCAGCCGATAATTCCCCGTTTCCTTTTTTAATCATATCCGATATTATGCCATTTGGTCCGAATTAGTTATTTTTAATTTTCTTCAACGCGAATATGACTTCCGTGATCGCAATTTCCGGTCGATTCCTTTTAATTTCATTTGTTGTTGTTTAATCATTTTCAATAGGTCTGACTTTTCGTTTTTAATTTTGTCTACTTCCATTTTCCTTCTTTGGCCGGTTAATCTTTTGGTCTCGTGATTTATTTCGTAATTCGTGCTGCCGTTCTTTATGCAACTTTAGGAGCCGACATTTCTTCGTAACTTTAGTGGTTGATTCATTCAGTTCGTTTGTTCCCATTATTTAAATTTCTACCGCTTTCTCTATATCCGTAATTATAACTCTCATTAATTTATCGCGGTCAATTTCATGTTTTTTCGCATGAATTCTATTTTTATCGTTACCTCGGAGTACTATATACTTATTACTAGTCTCACTTCTAGGGTTATGTATCCTTTACTATTTTATAATTGTTGATTCGGATGAAATCAATTTCATTTTCAACTGTCTGAACACGCCTCCGTGCCAAATTATTTTTCAGATTTTTCTCGAGGAAGATATATATTCATTGCGTACAAATCTACTTTCGCGGAAGTTTATTAACGTTTCACCACCCTCTTTCACTTCTTTTACCTAAACTAATAATCACCGACTGCTTTTTGAAATTTATTTTTTCCTACTTTTACATATTACAATCTGCTCCGATGATACCAATAAATTATCGTGAAATTCAACTTACCTTCTTCACTGGCTGCCGTCAGACAGCTCTTGGATGATTTTAAAACTACTTCTATCCGCTGTTTGACAGAGATATATGATATCCGAAAACTACCACCCACCGGGTCATTTGTTGATGGACTATTTTATTGGTAAGAGAACCAATTCTGTTTTGATGTTGATTATCTAATCCTGAATATTACAACATGTTATCATGGGCGTCACCAGCGTAGGGCAGGGGAGGGCAGCTGCCCCCCCCACCTGAAGCCTTAAAACTTTTTAATCAACTGGCCATGATAAGTATATTCATAGACGCGTAATCATGGACAATTTGGAAGACTTTTATGATAAAATAGTAGAACAATTTGCCAGAAACCCACGAAAATTATCTTTTAATTAAGATTCTTGTTTAATAAAATATTAAGCCTTTACAACTTATAAATTTTATTCTTCCTATAACTCATATCCTCTTTATATAATCTCCCCCCCCCTGGCGGCTGGCAACTGATCTTGCTCCCCTCTGGCTCGGCGACGCCCTTGCATGTTATTACGTATTTCATTTCATGGTCTTTCTAATTCAGTTTCTAATTGATGTTCGTATTTTTGAGCACGCATAATTGCAAACAATTTAGCCATTCGAATAGTTGAGAATTATTGTGTAAATTTAGTAATTATCAATGTCATCCAACTATGCATTCTATTATCAATGTCATATTTTAATTGTTAGTAGAAAAAATTTAAACGGATATGATTCCAAATAATATACTTTTTAAAAGCTATATCCAGTTTTGTACTTTTAAACCTATAGATTAGAAGAAGCAAATTGTTTCGAATAGTAACTAATAATGTGTGCAAGAAAGGTTGTTTAATACAATGAATGTAATTAAGGATAAGATCCTGAATATACTTGACCTGAAATTAAAAGATGCTGGAAGGTACCTCCGCTGTTATAATAAGTTAATTTGAAACAGAAGACCAGCGAAAAGTAAAATAAAAGCAAATAATAATAGTAAATCTTACTTTTAAAAGTCTATAGACTAAGCTAAAACAGATTTTTTTATCGATTAATTCGAGTTCATTAACCCTAGTGTTAATTTTTGCATATATATATATGTATATTTAATATTGGAAGCAGTGTTGAAATAGACAATAGCTTGTTGCTTAACCAAACATGATTATTCAGCAGCTAGTTTCAAAAAATAAATAAATAAATAAATTAAGACAAGGAGATAGCTTATCACCAATTCTTTTTAATTGTATTTTGGAAAAAATTATCAGAGAATGGAGAATTCTGATGGATGAAGAGAATAACAAACATAAATTCAGACTTGGTACTAAGAATGAAGCAGTATATGTCGACTGTTTGGCGTTCGCGGATGATTTAACTATCTTTGCTAATGATTTAACGTCAACAACGAATAAGATCAACCAACTAATAAAAGTCTCGGAACGTGTAGGCCTTAAAATATCTGTTGAAAAGAACAAGTACATGACAAATATTAATTTTAATACATGTGCTGGAAAAATAACGCGAATTAAAAAGTTTAATTATCTAGGGGAATTTATAAAACAAAATGGACTAGAAGAAGAAGCAATGAATAGTAGAATACGTAAATTAGGTCGGACATATCACTTGGTGAAAAATGTCTACGATAAAAAAGCAATGAGCATAGGAGCAAAACTAAGACGACACTATGCTACAGTTGTAAAATCAGAAGGGTTATATGCATCAGAAACGTTAAATCTAAACAAGAAAATATTAACAAATAAATTAGAAGTAAGGGAACGGAGAATCCTGAGAAAGATTATAGGAGTTAAATGGAATGATGGACAGTTCAAATGGGTTTCGAACGACAAACTATATAGCAAAATTGAACCATTGTCCATATCAATAAGGAAAAGAAGATTATTATTTTACGGGCATATTACCAGAATGCAAAAGGATCGGTTAACCAAGAGAATTTATGAATTCATGAAAACGAAGAAAATAAGACCTGCATGGTTCAATGAATGTGAAATGGATATGAAATCAATTGATGTTACTGAAACACAGATGTTTAATAGTTTCATAAAACAGTTGCGACGGCAATCTTTAAAACAGAACAAGTTAACCGGAAGAGGTCGCTTTCGATAAGCCATAAAAATGCCTTGATGGGGGGTCTCAAGAAATACTGGAAAGATGTTAAGGAAGGAAGAAGGAAAAGATGTAAAATGAAAACTTAGTTGTTTAGCGTAGTCCATAGAGGCTGAAATCGAAAAAAATAAATAAACAAATAAATAAATAAATAAATAAATAAATAAACAAAAAAAGTAGTAAGAATCCATACATAATAAATTTCCGCGGAATTATTTAATTCGTGATGTAGGTGTTTAATAACCATCGTTATGAGGAGTAAAATTGTTTTTTTGCGAATTAATATATTTCCATTTTGCTTACTTTATATTTTTTTGCGAGAAATGGAACTTTTATTAATAATAATTTACAAATAATTTATACTGGAATACGTTGTTTTTGTTATTGTTTACGAATTTTCAGCGGTAATTGATAGAAATTTGGCATTCCATCGAAGTTAATAGGTTAATTGGGAATATCCATTAAAAACGTTCACCCAAAATCAGGGCTGAGCGCTACCGATAGGATAAATCCGAAATTAGAAACAAGCTGAAGCTGCTTCAAAATCCCGAGCCATATTCATCACTAAAATCGAACTATCCCATTTATTTCGGTCCCCGATGCATCCGTTCTGCCGTTTTTGTTGACGAGACGCAACTCTCGTCTAGATTGTGTTTATTTTCGGAACAAACTGTGAGACCCCTCGCTGCTTGCTGATCTACTACATCCTGATTTCAGCAGTCGGGAAAGTATATTTACGTGCAAGAAAATCATTGTAGATCGGTAAAATTAATTACGTTCGTCTTGTCGATAATATACTCATTTGGCAAGCCCTTTAGAATAGCGTTTATTTAATAGCTTTTAAACGATAAATATCGACGGATGCTCTGAATTACCTCATTATTACACAGGCAACTGCCAATTTTCTACTCTACAATATCGATATTATTTTTTGTATTACGACTAACACAAACACATCGAAGGATACACGCGATAGCTAAAAGTTTCGAATGTGTTTCGCGATATATCAAAAAAAAAAGAAAGAGTTAAATTAGTGCACAAAATTTCTCTAACGCCAATTTCATCAAGATTTTTAGTCTAATAGGTTTGAATCACGGAAAAAACATGTTTTACGTTAATTAATATATGAGCAATGGCTAATATATACAGATCACACACACACACACACACATATGTTAATTTCTAACATGGGAAGGAAATGTTCTTTATTAGTTTTTGATAATACATTTTTGTATATTTATTCATTACATTTATAATTTTACAGGTAAAATTTTAAAAACATAATTTTTTTATTTCATTTATATAAATAAAATTGTTTACGATGAAGTTCAAGTATAGACAAATGTCAAAATAATGCTTTCTAATGAAAATGATAACAAGAGAAAGGTTTTATAATTTCAGCGGATGACAAAGAGACCTTCCCCCGTTCTCTACCGAGAACAAGGGAACCTTTAGTTGAGCAAAAAAACTCGCGACTACTAGAACGCAGCAGAAATAGGTCACAGAGAGACACGGCCGAATTTTACTATTAGACCGTAATAGGCGCATATTTCCTGAGAAAATCTCGGCGTAAGTGTACTAATTAAAAAATAAAATAGAGAGTAAAATTTATCTAAATTTAAAATCCCCCCCCAAAAAAACAAAATGAACGGCTAAGTAGGTGTAGGCACAGGTTTGCAGCGAATAAGTGTAATTCGAAGAAAATCAAATGTGGTAAAGAAGAAATGAAAAACGGGTGAGTGAAAAGGAATGGTAACTAACTCTTGAATTGCTGATGACTGTGAGTGCGAAACGTCAAATATAGAAATTTTAAAACGTGATGCTGTCGTAAATTTTATTTTTAACGTCGACATAATTCACTGACTACTCGTGAAAATATTTATGCATAAACGTTACACATTAAAAAATTATTTATTAATCTGTAAAAAATAAAATTTCAATCAAAAGATAAAATTACAGAAAAATTTTCAATAGTTGCGCTATACCGGAGACATATTATTATATTATTTACATTTAAATCTCTTAAGTCCTCGTTAACTATTTTGCCATCACGAACTTAATCTAGAAAGTACGCTTAAATTATTAATATGTCCTTAAGAAAGGTGAATAGAAGAAATAACTTTTTTTTTTTTTTTTTTTTTTTTTTGTGGTGCCGTGTACTGCTACTGTAGCCAAAGGCACCAGATATTATGATTAAATTAAGCTGTAGATATTATTTTATTTGAGGAAAGATAGTGTTTTTCTAATTTCATGGGGATCATCGGATAAGGCAGTTTGGATAGTAGTAGGAGGATAGATTGAATATTGGGTGCAGTCGGAAAGGCTCTATTGTTAAAGGACCTTGACCATAGTATCGGCAGAGTGGAACGTCGGCACGATCCAAGCGGTGCTTATGCGTTAGTGCTGCATATGCGCAGTCTTGTTAAAACAACGTCGTCACGTCTTGATGCCATGATGATGTTCCAAGGCGCAGTAGGAGGCTTGACTCTTCTCAGCTTATTTTCAAGCGACAATTCCTCCCAGGGACGGCTCCATTGTAGCTGGAACTGGGGTTTTGTAACTTTGTAAAGATCCTTCCTTGGGACTGTAACCGATAATAATGTGGATTTTCCTCTTGCTTGTTTCGCAGCTAAGTCGGCTGTGGTGTTTCCACTTATCTTTGAATGTCCTGGTAGCCAACATATTACTATGTCCATAGTCGAGCTAATACCCAAATAGTGTATCTGTTGAACAATCGGGTTTTTCAGGGTAGCATGTCATTCATTAATCGCATTGACGGCCTGTAATGAGTCTGTAAATACGATAATACGATCGTAATTCTGATCTATCGCGGATTCGATGGCTAATTTGATCGCAATTAATTCGGACGACATTACCGACACAGTTTCATTGGAAGCGCATAGCTGATTATTTGCTGTCGATGTATAACATCCAGTGCCTTCGATATTTTTTGCAGCATCCGTGTAATACTTTTTTCATGGGCACTGTATTCTTTCAATGCGTTCGTATACATGACAAGAGTATATCAGATTTTGTACTGTTGGTCAACACTACGTTTCACCGTATTTCCGAATTATGAGTTGGAGGAAGAGCGGAGATTCTTTTATGAAGGATATTGTTCGGAGGTACATTACGATTTCTAGTGTCAACATACGCGCGCTTGTTTAGAAGTTCTGCTAAATGACACTAATACGGTACGAGACTGCAGGCGTCAGTAGAACATCAGGGATATTATTTGTACTTCTCAGGTAAATTAAAAACTTCACCGCTAAATAATCTCGACGAACGTTTAAAGGCCATTCGTTGCCTTCGCATAATATGCTGCTTATTGGACTAGTGCGAAATGCACCGATCGCCAATCTGATGGCGGTGTGGTGTATCTATATAGTCCAATGAACGTCGATTTGCAAGCTGAGCCGTAAATGGGTGCTGCGTAGTCTAGGCGAGGTCTAATAATAGTACGATATATTTTGAGTAGTGTGTGTCTGTCTGAACCGAATGTTGTGTGGGATAGTTTCTTTAACAAGTTTAAAAGTTTTTTAAGCAGGACTGTTTTAATGGATTCACATGTTGTTTCCATGATAAGGTTTGATCAAACAACAAGCCGAGATATTTAACAGTCGGAGATTTTGGTATTCTTGTGCTTTGTAATGATAGTGACAGTGATTTTTGGCGTGTCCGTAATCTGCAGAAATGGATGCAAGTTGTTTTCGCGGCTGAAAACTCTAGTCCATTTTGTGAAGCCCATCTTTGGGCTTCGTTTACTGACCTTTACAGTAGTGCAACTCCTGCTTCTACATTTTTGAAACCGATGAATATGATGAAATCATCAGCAAACAGCGCCGAAGATATTAGTGGATGGATGATGGATACTAGATCGTTTATCGCAATGATGAACAATGTGGGACTAAAGACGGAGCCCTGTGGGACGCCATTGTCCAACGTTTTTTCCGATGAAAGCATGGAGCCGATTCGAACTCGAAAGACACGGGATGATAAGAAGTTTTTGATGAAGTACATTATATTTCCTCGGAATCCCCATTTGCATAGCATGGTAAGAGATTTCTCTTTTCATATTCTGTCGAATGCCTTTGCTTTATATCAAAAAATACTGCAAGTGTGTGCATTCGTTTGTTGAAATTTTTTAAGATTTCTGACTGTAGGTAGAATAACTGATCTAGGGTTGAACGCGATGAACGGAAACCACACTGTGTTGTTGATATAAGATTTCTGTTTTCTAATTCCCATAGTAATCGTCGATTTACTATTTTTTCGAATACTTTACATAGTACGGATGTCAGTGAAATCGGTCGATAGTTGTCTAGTTTCAGTGGGTTTTTATTTTCTTTATGTATGGGTACTATAATAGCTTCTCTCCATTGCTGAGGAAAAGATTGATTAGTCCATACGTGGTTGTATATCAGCGTGAGTTTGTTAATTATTGATTCTGGGACGTGTTTCAAGAACGAAATGTGAAATCTGTCGGCGCCACAAGCAGATTTCTGGATAGCATTTTGGGTTTCGTGTAAACTTATGGGTGCATTATATGTTTCTGAATTTGATGAGCCCAGGTCAAGTTGTTCGTTTGCTAAACGTTGTTTGTTTACCAGTGATGTGGGTGTCAACTGATTATTACTTGATATATTTGCAAAAAACGATGCGAATTCTTCTGCAATTTGTCCTGGGTCTGTATATAACTGATTATTTCTTGAAATCGCTGTAGGGATTGGTAGGTCAACGTGTTTATATAACGCTGGTATTTTAGAAGAAATAACTATTTCCTAGAGTTCATTGTATAAAAAAAAAAAAAAAAAAAAACGAAAAGTTTTTAAAGCCGGCAATAAATATGCGGAGCCAAGCCGTGAACAGTTTCATAATACAATCATTTTCCCTTCTCCGGCAACAGAATATTTCGAACGCCTCGATCAAACGTTCGCTGCTTTTAACGTTCAACATTGTAATGCAAACCAAAAAAAAAAAAAAAATTAAGAAAAGACTAAAATGTTTATGAGACGTGTTTTTATGACTTTTTCAAAACCAACAAGTTTTTTGCAACTCCTATCCAATTTTTTGATTTCACCGGGTGGTCGAACCTCTATTTCTGGTAAATCTCAGATATAAGAAACTACTTGTAGGTTGTCTAAGTGTTGCATGGCATCAGAATTCTTTCGGTCGATAATTATTATTGTTGTCTTTTTTTATTTATTATTAAATTTCCAGTCTTCGGGAAAAGAGAAAGTTGCTTTTCAACAAAGCGATTGATACTGTCAGTATATACCGATTTTTCCTCCTAGTTTTGTCCCGTCTTCCCATTTCATCCATTGTCCTTATTATATGTTAAAAAATCGAACTGAACAAAAATTGAATAAAAAGTTTATTACACAAATTGAAAAAATTAACAAAACCATGAAATAGCGTAACGTTACGGAATGATATACGCGTGTATCAAGCAATTATGGCCTTTCCAACGTGCAATAGTGTCTAAAACTATGTCCCCGGGTTATGCTTAAGCAGTAAAGTAGTCTATCATTATAAGGAAAACAACCAACAAAAAACCTAGCTTCAGGAGGAACCATTAAAAATAATAAAATTAACGAAAATATAATAAAATATCTAATAGATTAGTATCATCATACAACGGGATAGGTAAGAAATATACTTAAATCATCACCGACATGTGCGAAAGCCGCCTGGGAATAGTTAAACTAAAGCCAGTACATGTTTAATGCGTTTGTATTTTAGCTGGAGAGAGGTTCTTGTGTAATCTCCAATTTTACTGACAAAAATATGATCACTTATATTACAGACATCAAAGGGTTTTTTAGCTTGTGCGTAGATTACGTTTTTAATTAACGGAAGTTTCAAGGCGGCGTGCATATTATTTACGTCAGTATACATTGGAGGGTTTAGAATAATTCTACAACATTTATTTTGGAATAAAACTCTATTATATAAAATAGCTCTAAAACCGACCTGGCTGTACGGTATTTAGCCGTGACAAAAACATCCAACTTACAGAAAATACAGCGATATCAAAATAGGGTACTGAGATTACTGCAACCCCCTGGTATGTGTTTCAAATTATACCCCCCTTAATGACTTTAACGTCATGTTTGTAGAGGATGAAATTAAAAGACAAGCAAATAAACATGTTGCCACCAATTTGCTCGGTAACTCCGGTGAAATACACGCGGACTGTGGCGAAATAAGCCTTTAGACCTTGTCCAGCCATTACAAAAGTTCAGAGGGAGTGCTACCGAGTACTACCCCTCCACAAAACATTCTTTATCACATTAAATTAATCGCTAAATGACCACTAAAGTTGGTCAGTTGTAATGAAATAATAATATTAAAAAAAAATTATTTTGGAATCGTTCAACTTTCTAGATGGTGGATCTCGGAACATTAGACCATATGGGAGAGAAGCATAAAGAAGGATACGGCTAATTACACTTTTGCATAGGAGTTATTTGCTGTTGAATGTGCTTGGGGAAAGTTAGTCGCTTGTCTAGCATGACACCTAAATATTTAATTTCACTTTTAATCTGGCGGACTTAATTTTTCAGCATTAATTTTGATATGTTGACCTTTTTTTTTTTTTGTGAAAAAGATAGTTTGCATTTTAGTATACGGTTTAATTTGATTTTTCGTCTAAGTAGGTGTTTATTTAATTTATATCAGTTCTGAAAGAGGCCCCAATAAACAACAGTGTCATCTGCGAATAGTGCTAATTCAGCCTGTCGCAGTGTCGAAGAAATCATTTAAGAAAAGGATTAATAAGAAGGGGCCAAGTACGCTCCCTTGGGGCCTCCAGCCACCGACACTTTTGGTGGAGATAGTGTCGCCGATTTTCAGAGAGAAACTCCTTCACGTCAGATAGTTATGTATGAGGGTGATAAGATATTTTGGAAACTGATATGTAAATTAAGTTCCTCTGGTGCCATGTGATGTCAACGGCTTTTCGAATGTCAAACAAAAGCAGTCCAGTGTGTTTGTTCAAATTAAAGTTGTCTATTACAAACTCACAGTTAGCCTACTTAATTTTGCATAGCAGTAGATAATCTACGTAAGAAACCGAATTAGTGAGGGATAATGATTTTTTTTATTCATTACAGTGTGTTCAGCCATTCTAGGTAGAATTAATTTTTCCGCGATATTGCTCAAGCAATTTAGTAATGAAATAGGTCTATAATTTACAGTCAAGGCATTATCTCTTTGTCCTGTTTCGCCCATCGGAATAATAATTGACTCCTTCCAGCATGCCGGAAAGTGACCTGATAGGTGAACAGAATTTATTATGATGGTTAGATTAACTTTCGCTTTACTAGGTAAATTTTTGATCGTGGCAATGGAAACGTTCTCTAAGCCAGTGGAGACTATCTTTAATATGTTTTAATAACGTTATTAACATCAGACGGCAAAGAGAGTTTGCGGTAACTGTTAGTATCCGTTACGGAGGACACGAATTTTTGTACATATACAATGTTACGAATTTTACATTAACATGTGTTATAGGGGACGCGAGTCTTTGCTTTTGTACATCAAGGAAGAGATTTGCTGGTAGTTTAGTTTTGCCTCTAATTGTGTATTCCGTCTTATTCTCATAAGTTAGTGGTGGGATATCCACAATATTTTTAAAAATTTGGATTAATTTTCAAAGCGAATTACTACACACAACCCGGTCGGAATATCCGATTTTGTTTAACATATGTTAATGGATATTGAAAGAGATAATGGTTTTGGATAAGAAGACAGTATTATGTTCAATTATATTTACAATATAATGTTATTCATATTGTTTGAGTAATTAACAAATAAGATGTATCGGAAATTCAGCACAGTTTGAACTTCGGGAGTTTTACAATCTTATTCAATATTTATTATATTTATATTGTAAAAATGATTTTTTTTTTTTTTTGCTTTTAGGTTAATGTTTTATTATTAATAATTAATGTGATCTTTATTGCGAAATACACCGTTAATTTAATATCTCGTGCCAGAATCGAACACTATAAGGTCTCGGTATAAATTAAAAAAACAACGATATGGGCATAATAAATGCAAATGTGGAAAGATAGGCGGTTCCGCAGAATGATATATTAGATAAATGAGATAAATAAAATAAATGAGATAAATGAAATAAATGAGATAAATGAAATAAATGAGATAAATGAAATAAATGAGATAAATGAAATAAATGAGATAAATGAAATAAATGAGATAAATGAAATAAATGAAATAAATGAGATAAATGAAATAAATGAGATAAATGAGATAAATTCGTACAATATTAAATACCATAGTTCCCAACGGTGCTTGTGACACTTGTCAAACTACTTCAAATCATGAAGTATTTCCTTGTGTCTTTCCCATGAATAAACAATGCGTTCCCGAACACACTTCAGCAGACTAATAAGCTGGTAAAAAAAAAAAAAAAAATGTGTAAGTACTTCCTAAAAATAAGAACTTTGATTCGGTGTTGGATCAATAATACGAGCTAAAGTCGTTTTCTTGAAGGGCCATCACAATAACTCTATTTACGCTTTCTTCGGTAACACGTCCGCAATGAAGCCAAATCTCTCATACACCCGAGCCTCTTCAACTGATTTTAGCAGCGTGTCGTCTATAAACAACGGCAGAGTCTGCAATTGCAACGGCTAAAGAAAAGAGATATTCTAAATTCGAAAAAAAAATTACAATCCTCGAAAAAACCTATCCACGATTCAATGCTTCCGCGAATAGCGTAGAAAATAGCACAGTGTATTTTATTTACTACCCGGAGGATCTCGCTGCGATCACTATGCTCACGGATTTTTTAAAATTTCGTTCCCTTTCATAGTGCGGTGTTTTTTCTTAGTGTACTAAGATCTTTTCTAACGGCGATTGTTGAAACGTACCATTCTTCTTCTTCTTTCTCTTCCTCTTCCTCTTCTTCTTCTTATTCTTCTTCTCCTTCTTTGATTAAAGTTTACTAAGGCCAGAGGCACGGATAAGAAGTTACATGGAGTGGAATAGGTTAGTAATGTTGAGGAAACGTAGGCAAAGTTCAACGAGCGGTTTAATGTAACGTGTTTGCGAGCGACATTTTTATTTTTTTTTTTGCTCACATTCGTTTAATATCATCCGCAGCAATATTATTATTGACATTTTTAATTTTTTTTGTCGATCAGCCAATTTCTGGTACGATTTTTTCTATTTTTCCGCAAAGATCTCCTCCCCGTGTACACGTATTTCACATCTAATCCGAGAGGTTGTTTTTACGTTTTATTCTACTTAATTTTTAATGAAGTGAAGCCTAGTAGTTAATTCTCTATCAAACCGAAACTATCAGGAATTTTCGAGACGTGTCTCGTTACGGAAGTCGCTGTACCACTGGTACTTAATCTGAAATCGAGTATTGGGTATATCAGGGAAAGTTAAAGCTGATCCCAAGTAAACAGTAGCGCTGGCCTCAATATTCTCTTCAAATACGTTACGCTTATTAGTATATTACGAAAAGCTTAATTACACAATCCCATGATACATCAAGGATATATGGGAGTTACTTTACTTGCACTAAAATGTTTTTGTTTTCTTTTCTTTTTACTTTTATAATTTTTAAATTCAGTATTAATATTCAGTCGTAAGTGCCGGTCTGTATGTTATCTCAGAGACGAAACAGGGCGGCAACATAATTTACAAAACGCGAAAGATTTACTCGCAAATAAAGAGAATTTACAAAAGTGGCAGCATCTACATGATTTGTTTTTACTATAATATATAGTTATTGCGTAAAATACGTAAAAATGGACCGATAACGCAGGTGTTTGATCAAGTAAACGGGAGAATCCGAAGCAAATAATTTTCTAACAAATGGCAAAAACGAAACAATTATTATATGTACTAAATTAGTTTAACATTTACTTAAATTAACGGTTCGGGTTACGATTGGGTCGAAAAAGGGGAAAAAAAACAAAAAAAAAAAAACTAGTTACCTGTCACCGGGGTTAAGAATCGGAAGTTCATTCGACATGTCGTCCAGAACTGATAGGAAATGAATAGCACCGACTTCAAACAAACGATGCTTTTTTGTTGATTTTTTCTCTAAATCCGCCCGTGCAATTTATTATCGATAGTTAATAGAACGAGATAAGAGTACAATCGAAATTGTATGTTAAAAAGCCACCGGCTGATTAGAGCTGCCTTTTTCTAGTCCTTATTTCGACTTTTTCAAATTTTCGCCCGTAAATTATTCATCAACGGTGGAGGGGTTTAACAAGCTGAATGATTAGCGGTGCTCTCACTCATAGAAAAAAAAAAAACCCAGTGACGTTAACGCGCTAACAATCAATTATTCATATGGGACTTAAAGCAGTTCGGAAATTCGTTTAAAATCGTATTCCGTTTCTTCGTGTGTGCCCTTTGATCACTTTAATGTTTTCTCCTTTGAAAAAAGAGAAGAAAAAGAAAACGGGATTTAAAGGAAAATTGTAAAATTCCGATTCTAATTCGACAACAAAATCAACAACATCAACAACATTTTATTTAGAAAGATAATATTTATTCAAAGAAGTCGGCGAAAAATTAATATTGCGGCCGTACTACCGGCATGTGTGTGTGTGTGTGTGTGTGTAAGACGGACAGAATAAATATTTGTACGACGGGCATATTGCAACCGTATTAGTTAGTCGACAACGGTTCGGCGAATCGGCCGAAAGCGAATGAAAGAATAAGCAGGGGAAATTAAAAGGGAGCAATAGTCAATGGCCGTTGGAACGAAATTGGCTGGGGACGAGAGAAGGCATGAAGTTCCAGCAAAGTCCTACTAATCCAATTGCTAATGGACGTCGAAGGCAGAACCGCTGTTGCTGGCAGCAGTGCCTTCTTGCGTATCGCTCTGTTCGTTGCCGGCGGACTACGTACAGATTACTCTAGTCGGATTCGTTTTGGAAACGGTGCCACCGGTGAGATAAGTGCGTTTTCGCATTATCTTCCCATTAGGTCGTCATATTTCTCGGCTTTTTAATCGATCGACCGGGACGAGCTGCTGGCAGTTGCTGGTGCGTATTTTTAAGTTTCACAAATCCGGGCCGTTTGTGGAACAATTTCTCGGAATGACGCTATGCAACTGTGCTTGGCCTTTTCGCGTCGAAAAGATGCTCGTACGACGTCGCCGCATTTCACTGAATTGGGTCAAGGTCGGCCGAGAGACACCGTCGTCGGGAGAATTCCAAACGGCTGCCAGCGGCCGCTCTCGTAATGCGTGTGTACGGCTTAATCGCGAAATTTCCCTATTCCGAACCGGAGATGTACATGCGCGTTTCGGTGTACGTTTTTCGGCGAAAATTCTGAGTGCATAGCGCGCGCTGCTGTCGGTCCCGCGACACGTTCCAACCAAAAAACTCCCCAGTTCATCGGCTACTATTTGACGCGCACAAGTTTTATAAAGTTCACGCTTTCATAATGTGTAGGAGGAAAGCTGTGAAAATTTCTTCTGGGAAGCTAAGTCGGCATTGAGTAGTTTGTTGTTCTTGTTTTGTTTTTTTTTTATTTTATTTTTTTTTTTTTTGCCGGGGGATTATTGAAGCTGAAGCTGTAACAGACTTCATTCGCAGCTGATAACGCAGACCGGGGTCAAATTCGATATTCGAAAACGGGTAAATTAGCCCCGATGAAATGATGTAGTAATGAAAATTGCCCGCTCAACTCGCAAATTATAATTAACTACGCTTAAGCAAAAATTGCTCTCTCCTTTGAAAGTCCACAAAATGTGTAAAATTCACGCACTCCGAGAGGGAAATATAAGTTTGGTCTCACGGTGGGTATCGTCAAGCCGCGCTCCCCGTGGCGGCACATATAATCTGGTGACCCAGCCAGTTCGCGACCATTATGTTCTCGTGTGTTTACTAACTGTATTAAATTTCCGATGTAAAAAATAACAGTCGACAGTGAATAAAATTTAATCATAACCGTTAATAATTCGCGTTTTGTAAAAAATAACGTCTACCTTTTTTCCTGAACGCGAATAAATATTAATTTGAAGAAATAATTCGTAACAAATTAAAGAGAAATAAGGACGAACAGAGTGGTCTTTTGTCCAATCGCCCAGGTTCAAACAGTGCTATCTTTCCTCAACATAAATAACCTTTTAGGTACACTATAAAATAACTCCTTGCTAATTAGTCGAAACCTATATCACCTTCTGCTATCCAGTCGCAGCACCCCAGTGCCTATTACACTTGGGATGTGATGTTAATTTTATATTCTATCCTTCTTGGCACTCGTAGGCTAATGTCATTGCGGCTATGTGTGTTCGAATTGTATTGTAAACGTTTAATTGTTCTACTGTGCCTACTGTACTTAGGACCCGTTATGACCAGTGTTTATTCCATATTCTTCTTTTCGACATACGTGGACTATGTTACGTCATCGCGGCCATGTTTGCTCGAGAACTTTATTGCTAACGATACTCTTTGCTCTTATTCCATGACGTTTTAAGATTCAATCTACTTATTTATACACACTATTCTGTTAGTCTGGCTTTGTTATTGGCCAGATGGTTTCTTGCCGGGCCATAAAAAAAAAAAAAAAAAAACTCATACGCTCGCCGTGTCAGAATGACTATGGCAGTTATACAATAAAAAAAAAAAAAAAAAAAAGGGGGGGGGGGGGGGGATTTACCAAAAAAAAACCATAATAATAATAATAAAATAAACTAAACCCACAAGGGGATTTCCGGTAATATTGAATACTAAAGTAATATACGCGCCGCTACAATGGCACAGATAAGGCGCGAAAATTCGGCTTAAAATTCGGCTTAAAATTAAGCTTCACAGATAAAGCTCGCTATATTAGGAGAAAAAAATAAGACAATAATTATAATAATAGTCGCAAATTGTCTCTGCGACAAAACGAACTTCCAGTGAGAATTTCTTCTCCCTATATTTATTAAAAATAAAGCATTTTTCGAAGCTTTGCCTACATCCCATCCTCTCAGTTAATACTACTGCTAAGAATTCACACGATAACCTTAATACAAAAACATTACCACACTCAATAATCCTACAGTCTACTGCCGATAAAGTCGAAAACAACAAAGTTTCAATACGGCACACTTTTTCTCTATAATTCCTCCATTACGTACTAAAAAAGAATACAGGGAACGGATTATCATTGATCTCAAAGAAAGGGGAAAAAAATTTAATGCTCAAAATCTCTGTCAACCATCACACAAAAATTTGATGCTAAACTCTTGTCAATTACAAATTAATCCTTTCTGAATTATCTCATAGTTTTCAAGTTTTCTTGTTTTAGCTGAAGAATCACTTAAGATTCTGACCGTCATTCCTTTTTTCAGAGCATTTCATCAGACTCCTCTCTCTCTGTGTCTATATGTACAATACCTTAAAATAACGTAATCAAATTTTGAAGAGAAAAAAAAAACCTAAGCAGAGTAAGAGCATTGAAGTCGGTAGATAAGATCGATAAAATTTTAATTAAATAAATGCAACACCGCTTCAATTTCGCACGAAAAAACATTACATAAAACAAACAAATTTTTTATAACTTTATTTTTATAAGATTCAATCGAATTTAATAACGACTTAACATGAGTGAAATTACAAACTATATATATATATATGTATTTATTTTTTATTTTGCGACGCTCGACGTCTCGGCCATTTGCGTCGACTAAACATATCAACAATATCTAGTACGTAACATTTTGATTAAATTTTTTTTTTTTTAACAAGTGTATGTATATCAATTGCAATCGATAGCGGGGTGTCACATTTTTCTTCTACGTTTCGTTTTTCAAAAACAACCGGATATTCACTTCAATTATTTAATATGAAACTGGCTGCGACTATACGCGTATTTATTAACCGTTTAAATATTTAACTTTTCTTTCTTTTTCTACTAGTACAAAATAAAACTAAAAGTATGTTACGTAAGTGCAAAATAGTTGATGAGGATTTAATTGCTCTGCATGTAAATCACATTTTCAGTGTAACAACTTTAGGACTAATAATTTCTTTTTAAATTCTTAAAATATTCCAATGAAATAATGAATGTTTTTTTTCTTGTTTCGTTTAATTCAATATTATTACGAAGTTTATAACTCGACACGTTTACACATAAATCGATTAAATACGCCTACGTTATTTTAAAGTTTGTTTTTGCCGAAATACTTGTTACGAGTCAGCTGAGTACCAGTTCTAGAAGCGAACTGAATTTATCATTACGATCATCTGTTTTTCATTCTTTCTTCACCATTCCATTTTCTTTTCCTACCATTCGCGCATTCTTTAAACTGTCAGTCTACTTAGCCGTCCGCTTCCGCATGCTTTAAATGTAAATAATTTTTATTTCTTTTTGTTTTTTGAAATTCAACGATAAATGGTGGGGCCCCGCATAAACATTCCCCCTTATTCTTTGTAAAAAGTGCGTCCCTTCGTCATTCGCTAAATGTACGTCGCCCTTTTTTCATCGTCAGTATTCTTATTATTATTTCTAATATTTATTAAATTGCCACTTGTATTCTAATATTGCTAGCTTCATTTTTATCTTTACTTATATACATATATAAATTTATCTATAGTTCCAATCCCCTTATCAGTGTAGTTACTGTCTGATTTTCGTATTTAATAATATTACCTTTTCTTGAACATCTGCAGCGTTATCGGATAATTTTACGCTCATTAATCCAACCGAGGTGGAATAAACCCTCCGCCCCACCTGCACCACTCGTCAGTTTTCGGCTATTTGCGCTATCGGTAGATTAATCAGCAGTTCCATCCTTTGCGATCAAAAGGTAACGTCCATCTCAGAATAATATTACTCCTACACCGTCTCCGGTCGCCGTCATTAGGCCTAAACGAAAACTTTCTCCAAATGATGTATTCCCGCCAAAAGAAAAAATAAAGTCGTTTTTATATCCGTTCCTTTTTACCGCACCCAGAGATCCTTGTACTATCTTTTCAGAAAGTAATTCAAAAACCAAAAAATATCCAAAAATTAACATCCTCCAGCAATGGCGAGACGTTTAAGAAATATCTTTCACGTGAAATTCAAACTCAGCGGAAAATATCAATTTCCTCTTTTCAAATGTATCCGCGGCGCCGGTTCAACTGATCAAAACTTTTTTTTTGTGAAAAAAGCAATCTTAACGTTTTTATTCCGACAAATATTTCACATCGCTTCGGTGTTAATTTGGAACCTTTTCAAAAGTAGCCTCCCTAAATTCCTTTCCTTTTGCAACCTACTACTCCAAACTACGTTCTGTATGCCCCCGTAATCTGCGGTTAATAGAAAGAAAAAACCCGGTCAAAATAAGAAAAAAAATGAACCCAAATTTTCTCTTTTTTCTCTGGCTCGCCGCTAGCAGCCATAACATGACTAACTAAATTAGTAAAGTCAAAAATAGAAGACACAAGGGACAGGGAACGAACGGGAAGGAACGGATATATCGGTTGAGTTATTAGGAAGACCGAAAGCCAATTGTTGGGAATATAAAAGGAAGTATTCTTTGACACGAGAGCGAAACATCAGAAAAAAATATGTGATTAGAATTGCATGCATACAAGGAGGGAATCGGTAACGCGAAGAGAGAACGGTAAGGAGAAGACGATAGAGCAAAGCGAAAACGAAGAGAGGGGAGTAAAAAGTGATTAATCCCGAGTCGAATTAAGGGAAAACGACAGTGGAACAACAACAAACAGGAATGAAACAGAGGGTATCGCGAACGAGGAACCGGATGAATAAGGTGGTGGTAATGCGAATAACGATTAGAGAGTAGAGATGGATAAATGGTCCAACCAAAGTCTGGCATGATTGGAGATAGATAGAAAAACGATGTCTGAAGACGCCCAAATTGTCGAGTAATAAACCATTTGAGCGAGCCCAGTCCCGAATGAAAATTCTAAGAAAAAATTAATGAAATCCTAGCATAGGAATGCCGATAAACTTTTCCTTTAAAACGGTTAAAAGATGAATTTACAGATGAGCAATTCGAGTGTAAATAGCCTTGAACCTAGCCTTTGAAAGAAAGACAATACAAAAAGCAAGTCCCTGGCAAAACATAATAACAGCGGTTTTGAGAATAGTACGAAGGAAAGGCGTAAGTGCGCGATAGCGACAGCAGTTGTAATATTAAAATAAAAAAAAATGAAACAATCGACGTTAAAAGAGAAAACAAAAAAAATCGTACCTCAACTTGGTAATTTTTCAATATCCATATGTATAACATGTATGCGTGTTTGCGGATTTCAAAAAACATCGTACTATTATTTTTATAATTTGTTTTTTGTTTCTGTTTTTTTTGTAAACTTCTAACAACACCAAATTTATGATTCGCTCCTTGAACGAAACACAATGTCTATGCTGGTAAGATGCGTGACCCATAAAACTTTTGCGTGTCTTCGCAAAATTTCTTCTCATTCCGGCACGCGCAGACGTACACGCGCAAATAAAAATTCAATGTACACATTCGAAACATTTTAGTACGAGAGAAAAAAATGACCCCTTAATCGGTTTAAGAAATGGTAAATAACGGTTTACGTGATTGAAGTTTCATAATCGGAATGCAAAAATTTTCGAATTTACATTACCTTGAAACTTTCGCGGCAAAAGCAAAAAGTTATTTTTGACAGCTGTTCGAAGAAATAATAATGAAATTTCGTAGTAATTAAAAATTATTATTGTTAAAAACTTTTTTATAATTACTAACACGCTGTAATTAACATTGTTTACGGCACAATGGGGCACACATCTTCATAGGTAAGAAATGAAAATTACAGTTCCCGAACTGTGTGAACACGTTTGAACACTTTATAAATGAGAACGGAAATGACTTTGCGCTATTGTAAAAATAATTTTTAACGCCGCGTAAATATGTAGGCGTCCGTTTCCTCGTTCGTATTATTATTATTCATTATAATTTATCGTGTTTAGTTTTATCAATGGACATTTTTTTTTCCTTTCTTTTCCTCGTTCTTTTTCTGTTCTGTACCGTAATTCGAAACTCGAACATTAAGACATTTGCGTATACAAGTACAGTAAAACTTCTACTAACGGACACGTCTAAATAGCGGACAATTTTAAAATCCCCAGCATTTCCCCATAAGAAGACACAATATAAAAATATTTCCCAATAACGCACCTTCAAAATAATAATATCCGAACTGCAAGTGCATGTCGAATCGCGGATTTTAAATGTGAAAGAAACAAAGTAAAATTACCCGTTTTTTTTTCATACAAAACTGAAATATGTTCGATACGATAGGATTTACTACAGTATGTGTTAAAAAAAAATTATATATATATATATTTTGAACATAAGTGATTAAAATTATAGATTATCTTGCGTTCCTAAAAACAAAAGGTGTTTTATACTCTATTGCCTAACTTGTTTATCAACTAATCCTGGAATACAAACATAAGTAAATACTGTAGTAGTACACATACATACATATTTTTATATTATACAAACATTTTTTTTTTTTTTTTTTTTATGTCTTAAGAAAATATGTACTGTATCTTTTATATTACGTATTATTATATTCTTGTTAAATACATTACAATACACAATAATGTAAATTTCAGTAAACTGTACATTATTATTTCCCATTAGCGGACACTTCTTAATACCGGACAAATTTTTTAGTACGTTATTCAGAAGTTTCACTGTATTTATTTATTTACTCTTTTCGGTAAAATCATCAAGAATCAATTTTTAAGCGAAGAAAATAAAAAAAGAAGAAATAAGGCAATGATCGAAAGGAAGCTGAAACGGATGAATAAGCAGCATTTGTGAGTGGGCGCCGAATCGATTGCAAAAAGCCAACGAAAGATAAAAAACTTTTTTTTGTTCTATGCTACATATACAATCGGAAAACTATAAAAATATTCTATGACGATAGTCAACCCCGCAAAGCCAGAACCGATCTCGCAGCTTCATCCGCAATAAAGTATGTATTTCCTCTTCCGGTATTGCATAGGTATTATTTCACCCCGAAAATACACATACTCCGAAGCATATATTTAATATTATTAATTTTTTCCGGTGAAAATCAGAAAGGAAGATTAGATTGGAACAGATAAATAAAAATAAAAAGAATAAACGTTATACGAAAATACAAAATATCCTATATCTGAGACCCCGGGATGTAGGATGGAATTTTTTCGCGCGTAGACATTCTGTTCATTTACGAATTAATCGTTCTTTCCTTTTACTAATTACTCCATATTCAAAAAAAAAAAACTTCTTTCCGACAACATCACTACAGCTGAACAGATTCTAGTTTACCCGCCATCATCCTTCCGCAATTATTAATGTGTAACAACATCTGCAGGAACGAGTTTATAAAATTAAATTGGTTCTGTTTGACTTTTCTTTTTTTTCTTTTTTTTTTTTTTTTCGTTTAGATTTATATAATTCATGGCGAAAATTAAAAGTCCGGTAACCTCCTCTACCCGAATAAATATGTAGGCGCAATTAGCAATTTTTAATGGCACATTTTACAATCTTCCTTTCGCGAGGATCGTTGACGTAAAAAAAAGATTCCGGCATATTCGGAGGTCGTGTTCATAAATTGAAAAGTTTATTTTAACCCGTCCTCCACACTATTCGCGAAGTCTCTAATATACTTTGTAAACACTTATTTTTAATATGCTTTTAATTTACGTCATTATCAAAATTTTATACCATTAAAGTCTTTTTTTTTTTTTTTTTTAATTTTAATGCTTACGAACTACTGAAAGAATCTGTATTATTATTTACAGAAATCTCAAAGTTTAATATACTGTGCAGCACTAACAGTTGATTCAGATGAAACGTTTGTACCGGGAAAAGATATAAAGATTTTCGCCAATGGGGAAGCATTTTTGTTTTTTTCACAGTGGCTTGCCAACTAAAAACCACCACCCAAGAAGAAAAGATAATCAATTATTAATACGATCGGCAATTTTTTCATCAATAATAAATGTAACGTGTACATCGAGAAGGACCTAGGGCACTCTACATACATATAAGAAAAGCAAAAAGAATTAGAAAGTTTGAATCTGAATAAAGAACAGAACGTATTATATAATCTGGAAGAGTATTCGAAAAACAAGACGGTAGAATTTCACAGAGGTAATTATATCGCTAGAGTGAAGAGTACAACACAATAAAAGGAGAGGGGAAAAGATCGGAATGCTGAAAAAGTTGATTCGAATTCGTTTGAAATACGAGTCGTTAAATCGTCTAGACTGCTATTTAACGGATCCTTAATCGAAACTCTATGATAGACCGCCAAGTATATTTATCAAAATTTTAGATTATCTTTTGTTGATTTTTTCTGGAGTGTACGTCACAATTTAGCGTAATACTTCTTAAAAGGAACAGAATAAATGAAAAGTTTAATCCGCACCTAATACCAGTCAACGGTTTCAATTACACACTTCTGAGATATAACCAAATGAATCTCGACTTCAATCACCGTTTTTAGTTACGAAGCGTTTTTAATTGTTGCTCTTAAAAAAAAAAAAACAACAAAAAATGGTAAATATTGCAAAAGAATTGAGGTAAACGATTACACAAGTACTACAGACAAGCTCGCGAGTTGTCAGAAACAGTCCCGTAACCCTTAAGACAAAGTGTCGAGGATTACAAAGTCAATCTTATTAAGCCTAATGGTTCCGAAGATTGAGGTCAGTTCGATTCTGTAAAACGTCTTTACTTTCTCAGATTTCTCTGATACCCCCCTAATTTTGTTTCAGATTAGGTATGTACCTCTAGGAGCAACTTAAATCCGGAACGAGACAAGTACCCGTGATGACCTCTGGTTAATGTACCACCGGGTAAATTGTTAAAATGATTGATAATTGTAGAAATTTTTTCTCAAAATAAGAAGAAACTCTCTTGGCGATTAAAAGTTTCTTTTTCTTTCTTTCTTTCTTTCTTTTTGGTCGCAATTAATTATTTCGAACTTTACGTGTTACAGATATGAAAGCGTGAAGTTAAAGAAGCTTTCAATGACAACCGTAGCCGAGAAAATTAACTGCTCATGTGCACATCGTGTATTTCATTATGTGTACGATTTATTTTTCGACTAGTGTGGAACATCGTTTGCAATCTGATCGCCTTTTGCGTTAGCCTGCCATTCACTGTTCTGCTAATATTTCTACTCACAGCTCATCTAATATTCAAATGGATCGTTCTGTTCATTTGCGGAGGCAACAAAAATTCGATATTTTACGGTAAGCTACGTGAAAAGAATTGTTAATTTTATCGTTAGCGTATTTTTACTCGATAAAATCTTGTATTATTACGAATTGGCAGTTATTTGCTAACTAGGTTACTACCGAAAAATTGTTGGCTACTAACAAAATTTCCTCTCGAATGACTTTATATTATCGCGTAATTTCTATAATTTCCGTAATGTATAATGATGTTTCCGACAAAAAAAAAAGAGATAGATGGAAATTTCCCGATCTCGCATTAACTGAAATTCAACTAAAGTCGACAGCTATAGAAAAACCATATGCGACAATTTACCGTACTACTCTACCCCGTATGCTTCTTCGGATTTTCACTAGCGCAAGGAAAAATCAACATCAACCGGAATTACTTAAATACCGGACTGGACATTAAGAAATCGTTCGGTTCAGCCTACATTTCTATGCGCGCTCGATGTAATGTCTCGATTCCTGCATAAATCCGTAACGTATACGGATTAATCTTCAGACGACACCGCCACACACACGTTTTTTGCGCTTATTGCTTTGCAGTGCACCCCTCATTAGAGTAACACGAAATTATCCGGATTATGGTTTAACAAGTATTCTTTAAAGGCTTTACTTATCGTGAAAACGACGTGTCAAACTTGGCGTCATGAAATCACGGTTACTGTTTTTATTTCCTTTTTTGAGGGGAGGGCCCGAGTTCAATGCAGAACTAATTGTATGCTAGAGCGCGCTCATTAGTAAACTAACAATAAATCAAAAAAGGCCAGTATAAATCACAGTTTGTAAAAACCCCGATACTCTTTACATTAACATATTCGGTGTTTCGATAGTGAATTTAGGTGAAACAATAATAACAAAAAATGAAATATACGCACAAAAGCCGAAAATTCTGCGGTTAGAAAAGTGTACAAACATTCTCCCGTAAATATACTACTACGGGAAATCATTAACGGAACAATTTTAGAATTTGTATTTGAAATTTTTTTCATTTCAAGGAAATTTCATCGTATATCTCTGGCACGCACTGGCACAAAGGAGATTTTCGAAAACCGGTTCGTAACATTTCGACTTAATTTATGTTCAAATCTGAACATCATGGGGCAACATGTAGATGTTTACTTGAAGATATTTTTCAACTAATTTTTTATCATAACGATAATTAGCTTTCTGCTAAAATAAAAAAGTAAACTCTAAATGGTAAAAGGAATAAAATATTATATAAAACAGTGATATTATCGAATATATTATTATACGGTAGTATTATTTACAAGAATATGCTAAAGTTCAATAAAGCCTAAAAATTTTCAGCGAGCGTATAATAAATATCAAAACCAATTAAAGCTTACAAAACAATAAATTATACAAATACATATAGCGGGAATATTCATACTTGATAATAAAAAAAAAAAAATGTATATCAATATTTTTGCAATCAAAAATGGTTGTTAAAAGTAGAAAAAACTTTAATAAAATACAAAAGAGAATAAAATTTTAACAGCTAGACAATTCAAAAAATATATCAGCGAACAATACATATATGGAAAAGTTTGAAAGGCTGTGAGTCATGAAGGAATAACGAAAAGTTTTTTTCCCGACAATTAAAGAGAGATTTAATAACAAGTATTATATACTCCAAAACTTTTATAACGTATAATTCACATCGGGACATGGAAAATTTAAAATTTACCTAAAAAGATTTAATATAGCGGAAATACCGAAAATTGCATTAGATGCAACGAGCAGGATACAGCATATTCCGAATGTATGCAACATTCTAAATATAGAGATAGCGGAAGACTGTGATGATTAATTGTTACGGGACTAATTGTTTCTGGGTAAAGGTCTCCGGCTGACAAGTTCGAAAAAAAAAAAAAAAAAAAATGATTACGGGAAAATATGAATATTTTCAATAAATTGGTGAAAAAGGAATCGGAATATAGGAAGTAGTCCGATATTAATTTATATTAATATTATAGTATTTTAAGATAAGATTAATAGATGTCCTTGAGAAAATATAAAAAGCTGGTCAGCTCTCTAGGCCACGTTGAGAACACCCGGAGGACGAGAAATTGACACAGGTAGAGAAGTAAGTAAAGAAAAGAAGAAAAAAAAAAGTCGAGTGTATATGTTTTTTTTGACATGATATCCAAGATATTTTCAACTCATAGAGCTTATTATTGGTGACGTCATTGATGTTTAATGTAGATCAAATAAGAGCAAAGATTTTTATCTATTGAGTGTTAACTCCGAATTTTAATCCCTTTTTTTTTTTTGGAATTTTTATCGCAACGTTATTTAACAAGAGGTAGTCTATTCGAAAAAGTAATGCTCACTGTAAATCTTGGGTGCCCGGCTACTGGTGAGCCAACATATTGGCCAACAGATAAAAACAAAATTCCTGACGCGATCGATTTCTTCATAACCAAGGGAATATCAATGCTTAATTGTAAAACTAACACATGTTTTGACTTATTTTCAGACCATAGTGCCCAAATTCTAACAATAAGTACAGGCTTAATAACAAAAGAAGAACCTCCTTCTTTATATAATAAACGAACGGATTGGGACAACTTCCGAGAAGGAGTAGATAAAATGCTAAATTTAAACATTCCTTTAAAAAATGAACGAGAGATAGACATAGCAGTCCAGTACCTAACTGAAACTATCCAAACAATGGCATGGAAATCTTCGCCTCCTATTAAGCCTTCAGCTTCAATATCTAACCTACCAAGGCACGTCTTAAATTTAGTAAGGGAAAAAAGAAAAATTCGCAAAAAGTGGCATATAACAAGAAATCCCGCTTATAAAACTTTGCTAAATAACAAATCCAAACAGTTAAATATACTAATTCGTAACAACGACACTTGCAGAATTTATCTCCAAATCAGTCTACCGACTAACAGCCTGTGCAAAGTAGTTAAAAGCCGAAATAGGCCAGTACAATATTCTCCTCCTATAAGAAAATCGGACGGAACCTGGGCCAAGGCTGATAATGAGAAAGCTGAAGTTTTTGCTAAATATTTTAGCGAAGTCTTTAAACCAAACCCTAAGGTTACA
Organism: Icerya purchasi; assembly: GCA_039619475.1. NCBI lineage: Eukaryota > Metazoa > Arthropoda > Insecta > Hemiptera > Monophlebidae > Icerya > Icerya purchasi. The sequence continues at coordinate 264,879,491 of CM077115.1, read as the reverse complement.
AACTCAGATGATATAACAGAGTTTTTGAGCTCCCCACTACAGCTTAGTGTCCCCATTACGCCGGCATCCCCAAAGGAAATACAGTATGTAATTCAAAAACTAATCGATAAAAAAAGCCCTGGGCACGATCTGATCACCAAAGAAGTGTTGCTAGAACTGCCACGCAAAGCTATTTTGTTTATTACTAATATATTTAATGCAATCTTCCGCTTGCAATACTTCCCGCTGTCTTGGAAACTAGCACAAATAGTGGTAATTCCTAAACCAGGAAAGTCTCCAGAGGATGTAACTTCCTACAGACCAATATCCTTACTACCTATCCTATCTAAAGTGCTGGAAAAATTAATCTTAAAAAGACTGCATCCTCTGATTATAAAGGAGAATATTATACCAGACCACCAATTTGGGTTTCGAGAAAAACACTCGACTATTGAACAGGTACACCGAATCCAACGTATTATCCAAGATAGCTTTGAAGCTAAGGAAATATGTGTAGGTGTATTCCTGGATATAAAACAGGCCTTTGATAAGGTTTGGCATCGTGGTCTGTTATATAAAATTAAGAAAAATCTTCCTCATCCTTTTTATCTTCTTCTAAAGTCTTTCCTTGATGATCGAACATATCAAATTAAATTCCAGAATGAACTGTCAAACATCTATCCTATATCCGCTGGTGTGCCTCAAGGCAGTGTACTGGGTCCAGTGCTTTACCAAATGTACACTGCAGACTTTCCTGACAGCGAGGACGTAGCTATTGCTACATTTGCAGACGATACTGCACTTATAGCGGCAAACAAAGATGCTGGAACAGTAACAAATAAATTGCAGCTGGCGTTAGCAAAAACTGAAAGGTGGTTAGATCGATGGCGAATTAAAGTTAACGAGAAAAAGTGTACACAGGTTACATTCGCTCTACGAAAGGTAGTCTGCCCGCCAACCAAAATTAACGGCGAAACAATCCCAGTTAGGAATGAGGTGAAATACCTTGGGTTGCACTTGGATAGTAAATTAAGGTGGAATAAGCATGTCTCACAAAAAAGAAAGTGCTTGGATATAAAGCTAAGAAAACTCTACTGGCTTCTTGGTAAGCATTCCAGCTTGTCGATCGAAAACAAAGTATTAATATATAAAATAATATTGAAACCAGTATGGACATACGGTCTAACTTTATGGGGCTGTGCTAAAAATACACACATTAATAAAATACAACGTTTCCAAAATAAAGCTATTAGACTCATTGTGTCACCTCCTTGGTATGTCTCCACGGACACACTCCATAGGGACTTCAACATACCTTACGTAAAGGAAGAAATAAAACTTGCCGCACAGCGGTATACTAGTCGATTAGAAACACATCCCAACCCACTAGCTATCAACCTGCTTGACAATAGTCAAGAAATTCGACGGCTGAAGCGCTCTAGAATCTTTGACTTTGTTTAGAACTTGAATAAATGTTCCTGGGGAACCCTGATAGTGGTGGCCCCTTACGCGTTAATTTGCATTCCAGTAAAATTGCTTGATGGTCTATGGAGACCAGTTGTAATTAATAAAAAGAATAATATAAAAAAAAAAAAAAATTTATTAATAAAATTTTATAACTTTAACATCTTATCTTCGATTAAATAAAACTTCCCGAAGTGAACAGAAATAATGTATCGAATACAGGTTTCCAATTCGACTTTCATATCCGTTTTTCAAGAACAGCAAAATCGTTTGTTCCTTTAAGAAAATACCAACTGCATAAGTGACGTGGCATTTTATCCATCGTACACAGGTCGTGATTTTAAAACATCTCTCTCCCTCATGTCGATTTAATATCTTTTTATAATTTTTACACCGATTTTAATGCAACTTCGTAAAAAATTCAACCGCGCGATGAAGTTACAAAGAAAGAAATTAGTGTCTCAGTTTAAAATTGTAAATACAAATTATCGAATTAGAAAAGATTAATAATTCCGTAAAATTAAAAAAAAAAAAAAAACAACAAAACAAATACAACACTTTACATATTCTTTAATAATAGTCGAATTTTTTTAAATATTTCAATTATGCAATTTTTTAACGTTTAAGTCTCGTAATTTTTTAATGAATATTTTTAAAACCCTATAGTTTTTATTTCGTTAATATTTAACAACTCTCAACGCATCGTAAATAGTGTAGAGAGTATGCGACGATACATTGAGAAAAGCCAATTCACGAATTTGTCATTACTTTGCGGTGTTAATGATAGCGCCCTCTATTGCAGTCGATTGAAAGCGGAAGTGACAGCTAGCTAATCGACGTACCGTTTTACATTTAGAATGATTTTCCGTTTTCTATCGATACTTTCTCACGTAGTCATATCGAAACGTGTAAATTATAACGAAGAGCGGATTAGGAGAAAAGTATTAAAATCGTTTATCTTTTTAAAAAAAGAAAATTTTTTTTGCCCGGACGGAATTACATGTGCGACATTTTAAGGTAAACCTGGATCATACAATGTTCGTTAAAACGGTCAACCGAAATTCCAGAAAACACATCTAAAAAACGATAATTTTTAAATAGAATTTTCGATTATCCCAATGCTGTATAATCAGACTTCAAAACGGAAATTCGCATTAAGCTGCATCCTGTTAACAGATTTTCTTGAATTAAGAGAAATCCATATCGGTGTCATAAAATAAGGTCTACTTCCAAAACAGAAGAATTTATATTTCGAGAGAGCTGTTACGGTCGTTTTTAACAGGAGTTTTATTAATTGAAAACAAACGGAGTTAATGGATTCGTTACAAAATACACTTAATATTTTTAGTAATGTGGCGGCAAATCTTAATTAATTACCCGGTATAATCAAATCCCGCAAACACCATCTTCGCTAACTCGACGGAAAGTCGATGGAAACTAAACTAAAGAAGTTCCAAATGCGACGAGGTGAACTTTGGTCGACTGTCGTAAAATTTTTGAAGTATTTAGTGAATCATGCCGAACACAAAAATTAATATTCAATGAAGTGCGCGATGATTGCGCCTAGTAGTTGACAAATTAAAATTTTTAAGAATACTTTTTTTATATTCATTAGTATATAAGAAGAAAAAAAAAAAAGAAATGGTTACCGATTTAATTTTAAGCAGATCACAACACTTTCTACGATACAAGGAACATATAGTATATTTTTCAGGTATAATAATGTAAGGAAAAGAAAAAAGAAATGTATAAATGAAGAAACGAATAAAAAGTAAGGACCAAAGTTCCATAAAAATCTCGCAAAAGTTTCACATTGTAAAAAAAGTTCAGCTTAAACTGTGCTTAAATAAAATGTCGTACGTAACAACGACGGACAGTAAAATACGCTCGTAAACAAGTATAAAAATTTCAACATTCGCGATTACAAATTGAAAAAAGAACGAAGATTTATTTAAATTTCAAACACGCGATAAATCCGGTATTTTCTGTTTTCATTGCACACTTGTGGAAAATTCGAGTACAAATTTATCCACGTTATTATTTAGAACTTGCTTTCTTCTGCACGTTATAAATCTACCGACCATCTGGCAAAGTAGTTTTGATGTTTCATTTTTTCCGTTTTTTTATTTATATTCTCGCGTGTCGTTAAGGGGTTGGTACGACAGAGCAAATGGAATATTATAAAATGTTTATTAGGTCGTTGGCACCCGAGAAAGTCGATTCGAACCTGGTCTGAGTGGAAAGGAGTATGCGTAGAAACGTGTCCTCTGTAAATTGCCTGCAACATTTCGTAATAAATTCATTACACATTGCATTCGGTTAACTGAAAACGAAATACTACACTGTTACAATACCAGGTTCGGTTAAACTTCCGTAAGTCCCAGCAGCGACCTAATAAACACTTTGTAATCATTTAGCAGCAGCGTCGTCGTAATGACTCCTGCATAAAATTATACATTGAGACTTAGTCCCCAACTTCAGTAATATCGTCATTCTGTTTTCGGAAACTGAAATATAAAATTTGAAAAAAATTGAAATGAACGTTTTTTACATATATTTTTAGTCCTTATTTTTCCTCCTAATGATAGTAAGTATTTTTGAGGTTCTTTAATGAATAAATTGGTAAGTCATAATTGTTTTTTGTTGTTTTTGTTTCCACTTTATAAATTCCAGAAGAGAATGCTCATCCTAACCCGCTCCCTAGTCAAAAGCCAGTTTTTATGATGTAAACCTTATAAGCAATGTTTCGTCGTTTTATTAGTCTCTTTTTCTATTATTATTGTCATTTGATTAACGGGGCTACTACACGAAAGACTATCGAAAGAAGATCATCATCATCAATCATTGAACCCTTTGTGATTCGTTGTCTCCATTCGCTCCTATTCCATACTACTGCTTTTAATCGGCTGTACGTTATGTTCCAGCTGCGAAAAACATCTTATACATATATATATATATATATATATATACTATAAAAATAATATAAAGCAGTAACATTTATGTAAGCCGCTGAACCAAAAAAAGAAATAAAAAAAAAACAAAAAAACCCCTATTTAGAATTAAAAGTCGACAACTAAATAAATCCAATACTTCCGAGTAAGTTAAATATAATAATCTTCTATATTTTTAAGCAGATGAAAATAGCAATTCATGATCATCGCAGCATACTGTAACCGATGTCCATAAGGTGGGAAATGAATCCACTGTACATATATTTCCTATGGCGCTTCGTATTTTCCACAATTAAATAATGACTAATGGCATCGCGATACTTCACTTAAATATATATATATATATATATATATATATGCGTGAAACGATCTCATCGGCATTGTTATTCTCCTTAAAATTTAGCTTAATTCTAGTAAGCCCCACCCGCAATCTGCAGATCGCGGTGACGAACCTCCGTATCATCATCATACGGTTGTTCGGTGTTCCTGCCGACATATTGTTGTAGAGCTTAAGGTAACAACAGCTGTATTGCCCCTTGTAAAAAATTGCTGTGTGGCATTTCAATAATAGACCGTATAAACTAATCTCTTAAACATGTAAAAAATGAGCTTTGATGGAACTGCGAACGGGAGTCGAATAGAGATGTCCTTGAGCAACTATAAAAAGCTGGTCAGCCCTCTAGGCCATGTTGAGAACACCCGGACGAGAAACTGACACACAGGTAGGAGTAAGTAAAGAAAAGAAGAAAAAAAAAAAGTCGAGTGTATATCCTTTTTTTTTGACATGAGATCCAAGATATTTTCAATTCACACAGAGAGTTTATTATTGGTGACGTCATTGATAAAAAGCGAGTGTGCTGTTTAATGTAGATCAATTAAGAGTAAAGATTTTCATCTATTGAGTGTTAACTCCGAATTTTAATCCTTTTTTTTTTTTTTTTTTTTTTTTTTGGAATTTTTATCGCAACGTTAATTATTACCGCCGCTAAAAGCACGGAAAAGCTGATTTAATAAATCAAAAATTAAAAAAAAAGAAACAGGAAGAAAAAAACACTTTCGTATTTAAAGTAATAAATTTTAAATAATAAGTAATAAAATTCCGAGGAAGCGTCCGAATGTCCAAAAAAAAAAGAAAAATTGTGTATAAAGGTAACCGAAAAAATCAAAAATCGGTATTATATCAAGTCGACGCCGGTTGAAAGTTAGTTTTCAACAGTTCACTTGTATCCTGGTCAAAAACATTAAAAACTCGGATCGGTATCGTTTGGGCGTGGTCGACTAACTCTACTGGCTACAGATTGACTGGCCGGAGATCAACTAGTTGTGGTCGACTAGTCGTTTGGTAGACGACCGATCGAGCGGACATAAAGACGAGAACATCTTGAAAGACTTTCTAAAGTATTTGCTATTTTTCCTATACCTCCGCCGTCCCTGTGTGTGTATATTTAGGCGTCAGTGAGGCTGATCCTCAAACTTTCTTCTACACCGCTTTTGTGCTCATTGAGAAACTTTGCAAGAAAAAAAACAAAAACCAAACAAACAAACAAAATACGCTGTTATCATAATTTTTCAGTACTCCATACGCAAGTAATGAGATAATGCAAAACGCGATTTGGATAACAAGTAAAATTCGATAAGAACTGTTAAACACATAAAAATACTCTTCCGAAGCATGTGCAATCCTCGAACCACTGATCAGCGTAAAAACTTGAGGGGAAAATGACAAAAATAAACATGCACATTAAATAGATCACTACTCGTGACCAATTTCTAACTTCCAAATTGCAGTTTCAGCGATAAAAAAAAGAATTACCATCACGTAAGAATCACGTTTTTTACGAGCCGGGGCAGAACAAACAGCAGGCAGTCGAAAAAGGTTTTCGAGATGTTGGTCTTCAGCGGACGTCCACTCGATCGGCTAGCCAGTCTATAGTCGACCACGACCACAGTCAATCACGGCCAACCAAACAGTCCCCCGAATACTCATCGACACACAATTACAGTTTTGTTGCCTGTGAACTGGATTTTTGCCATTTGACATCGAGGCGAAGATTAACGAGTTCTTTACGTGTCGTCGCACGAGATCTACCCATCTTTTGCTAAGCTACACATATTGTTTGGCGGTTCGGTACAGTATACACTTTGCCAAATAGGTGCCGGACGGAAGATGCTGGGAAGCGGCGATCTGGGATGGGCTGAAATCCGCGAGGAGTACGTGATGCAGGCCGCACTGGTATTCGACTGCAAAGTAGACGTACACCGGATCCGGGAATTGGTCAATAATCGCGTCATTCCGCTCTATCCGAGACTGAAACATCGCATCTGTGCGTTGCCGTACACCGCGAATTCCGTCTACTGCTGGCTGCCTGATAAACACTTCTCCATCAACAAACACGTCTACGCCGATCAAACAGTCGTCACTTCGTCAGCTCAGCTACAGGTAAACTCGATCGAGGATTTTTAAGCGACGTTTCTATCGAGTAAATAAAAGCGAAATATTCGGGGGGGGAAAAAAACGAGCCTCAACGAACGATTCAAGTTCGTTAAAAATAATATTGCCGCGAACCTGCCAAAGTACCGAAAAATAAATAAAATTAATTTCAAGCGTCTTTCGAAAAACCCGCGCATGCATAATTAATTCGATCGATAACGCGCAGAATACTTTTTTACAGTAACTCTCCGGTAATGGCATCATTAATTATTCTCTTTCTTCTCTACACTTGTTCGCCGTTGCGCGTAAAATTGTTTGAATCGAGTTCTGCGAGAACATTTTCGAGGACCGTTGCTTCCTCTTAAGTATTTCTCGCAGATCGCTTTTAAGTTATAGGCAGAGACCCCCCCCCTCCTCCTCCTCCCATTTTCAAATTCTTCCAATCCGAAATTATCGCCGCTATTAACCCATTAATAATTTTATCGACAACCGCAATTAATTTCGGAGATCTTGCAATGGACATGTCGATTAAAAACAACTAACTGTGTTGTTAAAGGCAAATAAAAGTCCACTAAATCCTAGACTCATTACCATTATTATTATTCATTATTTTCTCGGGTTTACCGTATCTCGGTTAATGAAATAATTGTGACTTGATGGATTACATCAAGTCACAATTATTTTATTATATTTTGATAGTTTAAAAACTTCTTCACTATGTTACAGGTACTTAATATGACTGCTATTATGTATATGTCCTGGAATCTGTAATTTTTTTAAAACCTTCCATTAATGTGTTTGGTGTAATTCCGGTTACTGACATTATAAGTGGTATTACTACTGTGACCTATTTTTGTTTCCATATGTTTTTTATTTCAGTGGCTAACTTTTACTATATTTACTTATTTTTGCTTCATATTTCTGGCTAATATTACTGCCATTAGGGATAGATATGTCTATTAAAAATGTATTCTTTGATGGTTTATAAATTAGGGTAATATCAGGTCTTTTTTTTTCTTTTTTTCTAACCCCCCTTTGGGCATGTCAACAAAGGATCTTCGCCCAGAAACGAAACGAGGGAGAAGGATCAGTTAGATGTATAGTCGGTGTCAAATATTGATAAGATAAATGAACTGAGAATAGGAACAATCCGTTATCGACGGAAACGATAAGATATACGAGGCACAATAAAAAGTAGATAGTTTAATAACAGATTGGAGTACAAAGAAGTGCGTTCGTAAAGAGGATATGGTCAGGATCACAGATAGCTTCGTCGTCAGAATGAAGAGGATAATTAGGGAGAAGAGTGCGAGATGAAAATGAAAACGTGAGGAAGGAAGAAGAATATGATTCGGACGTAAACGGATAATAGGGACAATAACGGAGCGAAGGGTAAAACCAAGGCCGCGTGGGAAGATTAGGTTGGATGGAAAAATTTAAGAGAAAGATTAATTAGAAAAGGAAGAAACGTAAAAATCTGACCAAAATCTAACATGAAACTTTTTACACACAGTGGGAGTAAATTAGAAACGGGAATTATAGAGAAAAAAGAAAGCGGGAGGATACAGCAATCTGAGCCAAGGAATCTGCCATTTCGTTACCCTCTATCCGCATATGACACTGAGGACCCAGAACATTTCAATGCGGATAGCGAGGTCTATTAGCATCTTTTTTATGATCTGTAAGAATATTTCTATCCTAGCATAATTTTATAGTTTCATTTGCCAGCACTGATTCTGGCTTGTACAGTGGTAATATGGTGCTTTCTTGTTTTTTATTATTCCATATTTGTGTGCTATTTCTTGATGTATGTATTATTTTCGCCATGTTATTATGCCTTTCTATGTATTCTGTTCCTGCAAGTAATTTACATCCTCCTGTAATATGTTTTTTTTTTTTTTGGCTTGTTTTTTTCTTTTAACCTTTTAGCCAGTTTATGTGTTAAACGTGTCATATAGTATTCAAATTTTAAAGTTCAATATTGCATTTTTTAAGGGGAATTGATAAAGTTGTTTACATGTCTGGCCTAATGGATTTGTAAGAATGGATACTGTATTTATCGGTAGCGTGTAATATTCCTGAATTAATTTATTTATAAGTTCTTCTTGTTGTGTTGTTTAATTGTTTCACGGACTTGGCAGCATTTACGGCACAAATCTAATATTTTATTATATATTTTTTGTAATTTTTCGTTGATATCACTTGATTATGAATACATAATAAGAGAAACCTTCAGTTTCGGGGACTAATTTGCCTTTTTTAACCAATTATATGTTAACTCCTTATTAGTATTTTTGCTGTGCATTATATTAATATGTCTTCCGTGGAGCATTTCACCAGACCATTTTTCCTTTTTCTCATCATTAATGTTTCTACTCTGTAGCTCTTCTTTTTTTGATAGGTTGAGCGGTGTGTGGTCTTGATCTGCCTTTATTATCGCCCTATGTACAATGGGTGATCATTTGAATGGAAATATTTTCAAAGTCCTTCTATTTGACTTTGGTGGAGAGATAATACATCTAGGAGGCCTCTTTCTCCTTGTTTTCTTGACAAACTTATTCTTTCGATACATGAATTAGGGTAGAAACCTGTGTTTGATGAGTTCTGATCGAATTGACCTAATAAGTTCCTTGAGCTCTGTATGTGACCATTTGATTATTCCAAATGAGTATGACAATATCGGTACTGCGTATGTGTTTATAGCTTTGAACATATTTCTTGAATTAAGAGATGATCTAAGAATAACTTTTATTACTATTATTATTAATAATGTTATTATTATTATTACAATTATTTTTGATTTGATTTATTAGTATTATTATTATTATTATTATTATTATTATTATTTTCGCGGCTTGACTGTTGTTAAATAGTATCACCGTTTTCGCATCGGCTAGTGATCGATAATTATTTTGCAATTATGTCAACATCTTCCATTAAAATATCACAGTAATTAATACAAGTCTTAAATATTTTTTGCCTGTTCCCAACTAAATGCCTACACTTTCTGAATTTTGTACTAAAATTTTTAACCAAAGTACTTTTTAATGTTATTCCTCCCACCTTTTTCAATTAACGACGTAGAGCTGCACGTTTTTAAAATCTTTCTAATTTTCTCTCTGACCAGTTCGTCTTGCGTTATATTCGTCCACTTTTTTTCTCAAAAATAAATCTTGTCTTAAAATTTCGCATCTATGTAGAAAAAAAAAGAAGTTGACATTTATTCAAAAATAATATTGTTATCGATACATTTTTATAAAAATAAACGAAAACCTCAACATGTTTTGGGAGAGTGATTACTTTTTGGAAACGTGCCGGTAAAATTTTAACTCTATAAACGAAATATAAGTAAAAAAATAATTTGTAAAAAGAAACTTTTACTTTTAAAAAAATATAAGTACTAAAATGAAATAAGTAACGTTCTCACAGTGGCAGAGCTTTTAATATGCAAAACCACTCCTAATTATGATGCGGTATGGATAAAGGTAATATGAAAATTATTGTAAAATGTATGCCTACTAGTAACATGTGTTATACAAATTTTTATAATAATTATGTTTAATAGATGTAAAGAGATTATAAGTGTTTTGAGAAATAATCTATTTTTCAGTATAATATGTTATTTTGCGACACACGCTTTTTTACATCTATTAAGTTAATACGATAATGATCATTTATCATCCGTATGACATAGATATCAAAAATCGAAAAATGAAATATCTGGCTCACAAATTTAGAGAAAACGACTTGTTCATGCTGGCGGTTAAGGGAAGATACAAGGAAAGCCAATAATAGGACGAAGAAGATTAGAATTAATGACAACGAACCTTCCGGCAAACTCAGCATGTAAAAGTCTACGAGAAAACTCGGACCAGAGATAGATTCATTTAATAATGCATGCAATCTCTTGTCTCAAGAGACGCAACCATGACGATGATGATGATGATGATGACATATTTTACGTTAATTTTTACATCTTCTATATTACTATGCATTCTTATAACTAAAAAAATAGAGGTCGGTTTTGCGTCATGGAGAAAACGTTACTTATTTTATTCTTTTTAGTATATTTTTTTTAAAAAAATTAAAGCTTTTTTTTGAATTGTTTTTGTTCTTACTTACATATTTCCTTTTTAAAAATAATCATCGGAGCGTCTTAAATGCGTACACGTATATATATATATATATATGCATACGTACGTGTATGAACAAGTTTGTTTTTTGTCCCGATGGGAAATGTTTTTTTTTTTTTTAATTTTTCTTTTAAAATGAATATCAGAGATAATTTTCATCCGATTGTTTCTTTTTTATATTGTTTTTTTTTTTTTTGTTCTTTTTCAATTTAATCCGAAAAGGAGTTATATCAGAATTTGCTGTTTTTTATGCTTGCCTTACACATCTATAAATGAATAAGGACAGAGATGTTCGCGTGATAACGACACATTTTTATGTTATAAAAAATAAGTAAAAAAAAAAAAATGTTATAAAATTTGAAACGCTTCTTGGAAAAATTATACACTATCTTACCCGCTGTATCGAATTTAAAACAATATTAAATATCATACTGCATTGGAAAGCGAAAAAATTCGAAAGTTATAATTATCAATAATATTATACATTCTATATTTATATATAGGGGAAAGTCCTACAGTACCGGCCGACATCCAGTACCGGCCAGTCACAATTTCTGAAATTCTGCAACAAATGGCGGTGTAACGACTAGCGCCATTTGTGCAATTCGTCACTCACAGTTTAGAACTCGCGCGGTGTTTACTTGACGCGACACGTTCACCCGCAGTGCAAAAATTGTTGTTACGTGTGATTAACGTCTGTGGCACAATGAAAGTTCTGTGCATGATAACAAGAGTTTACTCAGCGATTTAGAAAGAAGTCAAACCAGCTGCGCATTGATCATTTATACTAGTGCTTGTAAAATATTTTAAAATTTTAATTTCATACGTTACATTTTATCAGCGATTAGATTTATATTTTTTTCTGTTTCCTTCAGTACCGGCCACAAAAAATTCACCCAGTACCGGCCACTATTTCTTTTATTTTTAAAGCAGTTCATTTTTCTTTTAGGTTCATAAAAATACCACGAGATGAAAGTGATGTTGAGACGAAGAAAAAGAAGGGTACTTGGGATCCTACCGACATGCACAAGGCCGTAGAGAAGGTTTTAAATAAAGAAATGAGTGCGCGTCAGGCTGTAGATCGTTTTAAGGTACCTAGAACGACATTAAATAACAGAATCAGTGCTATTAAAAATAATAAAGAGGTGTCAATTAAGCAAGCTAGCAACATTCTTACCTGAACACGAGGAAGTTTTGGTTAAACATGTTAAAGACTTGGCAAATAGGTTAATGCCTTTACGTAAACATGAATTTCCTAAACTTGCTTTTCAACTAGCTGAAAAGTTAAAAATACCACATCAATTCAATAAAGAGGAGTTGTCAGCTGGCAAAAACGATTATTACGCCTTTATGAAAAGACATGGCGACTTATCACTGCGAACCGCAGAATCAACTAGTTTAATGAGAGCTGTAGCGTTTAATAGAGCTCAAGTAGAGCGTTTTTTTGACAGTCTCGAGAGTTTGATAGAAAAATATGATTTCGCTCACTATAAAATACGGAATTGCGATGAGACTGGTGTTAGTATTGTTCTGAAACATTCTAAAGTTAAAGCTACTAAAAACCAAAGACAAGTTGGAAAACTTACTTCTGCAGAGCGTGGAAAAAATGTGACAGTGTTTTTTGTAATGAGTGCCGGAGGTCAATTTGTACCACCATTCTTCATGTTACCAAGATCTAGAATGAATGAGAGACTTCTTCATGTTACCAAGATCTAGAATGAATGAGAAACTCATGATAAATGCTCTACATGAGAGCGTAGGCGAAGTTCAGCCAAATGGCTGAGTGAATGCTCAATTATTTTTGAAATGAATGCACCACTTTAAAAAGTATTCCAATCCTACAGAACAAAACCCAGTTCTGTTAGTTATTGATGGGCATGCCGGTCACAAAGACTTGGACGTCATCCTATTTGCTAGAGAAAATCATATCCATATGTTGAGCACCCCACCATACACGACTCATAAGCTGAAGCCACTTGATCGCACTTTAGGTCTGCTTACAGTGATGCATGTGATTTATAGGTGAGGTCAAATGCTGGCATAAGGGTTAGTGAATATGAGATTGCTGGGTTTGTTGCTTCTGCTTTTAATTGTGTTTCTCGAATGGACATTGGCGTTAATGGCTTTCGCTGTACAGGAATGTATCCCTTTAACAGGAATATCTTCAGTGACTTAAATTTCATTACTTCAAATATGACAAATATTGCAGACAATTCACCATTATTTTTCTCAACTAACAGAACCGACACCTTCAACTTCTGCACATGTACCTCAACCTACTACTTCTAACTTTGAACCTCATGTTAACCCTTCTCGACAATCTGAGGCACAAACTGCTAGTTCTAACACTGAATCTCAAACTGCTTATGAAAAATCCGAGCCTCAAACATCAGCTATCATTGACCAATCGGTTGAAAATTTAAAAGAAATTGTTTTGGAATTATCACCAGTTCCTAATGCCTCAAAATGAAGAGCTACTGCACGACGACGTAAAGCTGAAAGAAGTGAAATATTCACATGTTTTCCATATAAAAAGATGTAGGAAGAGAAGCGAGTAGATAAAAAAAATGTGGAATCAACTAAGCAACATATTTTTCCAAAAAAAAATATCGGCAGCAAAGGTAAAAGTTTGATTTTGGGCAAGGATGTCAGCAAAAACAAAAAAGAAAACCAGGTTCCCACCCAGACGCCGATTCAGGAGGAGACAATTTGTCCTTTATGTTTCGAATCCCACGATGAGGACTGGATTCAATGTGGAAACTGTAAGTCGGTGGTCCATGAAGCTTGTGCGAACATTTCGGAATTATCAAATCAGTATATTTGTGATTACTGTATAATATAACAGTTCTAGTTTCAGCTGGCCGGTACTGGAGGACAACTTTTTTAAACTTAATTTTTCATTGTTTGGAATTTTACGAATAAAGTTGATTAGTTATAAATTTATTGACATTCTATTGTCTTCTATTTATAGCTAATGAGTGTCCCTAAATATTTCAGCAGCAAGTAAACATGTAACATGATGAACTTTAATTTTATTCTAATCAAACCTTAAGGTGTCGGTACTGCCGGACTCTCCCCTATATATATATATATATATATATATATATATATATATATATATATATATACTTTATAACATAGGCGCACTGAGGATTTTTTTTTGGTCGGGGCTAGAATTTAAAAGATGAGTTAGGGAGTAGTAACTCGGTACCTCGACTAAGTACCTATCTATTTCCGTGGTTTGTAAATTAAAATAAAAAAAATAAAAAAAAATACAAAATTAACGAATATTATTTTTTTTTAAATTACAAAACTGACGAATTTTATTTTAAAAAAATAAAAAAAACAATAGAAATGTAACATTATGTTTGTAATAAGTATAAATTAGATAAGTATACGAATTTTATTTTAAAAAAATTAGCTAAATGTATATAACATTATACTTGTAATATAAGTAAAAAGTAAATATGTTAGTTTTCGAAAAAAAAATTAAGTAAAACAAAACATTACAAAACGAAATTAAGATTTCGAAGATTTTTTGGGGGGAGCAATGGCCCCGTGGCACCCCCCTTGAGTGCGCCAATACTTTATAAAACAATAACACAAACCCGAAATATATTATTTAAATATTAAAAAAAAAAAAAAATGTATTACAACGAGAACTACATAACTATGAATATGTGTGATTCTCGCCGCAAAAAGTGTTAGTTGTTATGCTTAAATGCTTCTGGTTCTGTTATCGTCTATTTATTACTCATAGCTCAACTTTTGTGAAAAATGTATTGGAAATTTTTATGGCAAGATTTCGGCTAGTAAATATGCTAACATACTAAAACGTGAGTAAAAATACTTGTAATATACAAGGTTATTTGGAAAAAAAATTTTAAGCATTTTTTTTTTATTGGCTTAAATAATAAGGTAAAAACATTCTAAAAAAAGTGATATCCAATAGCAATTATAGTTCAAAAAATTTTTTAAATGACCCTCCGAATTAAATTTTTAAATCAATCTCAAATGCTTCGAAACGTCTTTGAACGCTTACAATACTCGGTACATAAATTATATAGGCGACGGAGGTTCTAAAACATACGACGGTAAGCCATGTAATGATGTAACAATTTTAAAAAAAGAATGTGTTGGGCACGTCCAAAAAAGAATAGGTTCTCGATTGAGAAATTTAAGAAAGGAAAATAAAAAAATCGGCGAGCGAGGTAGCTGACTGCGAGATTGATTGACGGGCTATCAATTTACTATAGGCTGGCTATTCGCAGACACCCAGACTCAGTTGAGGACGTGCGGAATAAAATTTCTACGGATCAAAATCCGCAGTATGAAAAGCACCTCACTGCTGGAAGAGATTCTTCATGCTTTTGATTTTAAAGCTATGAAGAAAATTCATGATGATTTGAGTGTCGAAGAATTACTTTCACAATACCTCGGAGCGTACACACAAAATTAGCAATGAGTCTTTCAACTCACAGTCATTTGGACCATAGCGCCTATCTAATGGCAAATGTATCTTGGATAGTACGACATAGCTACAGTTTTATACAATGATATAGTTTCCGAGAATTGCTTCAAATTATGAAAGTGTTGCAGTTAGTAATCGATAATGAACTATACAATTATTGCCCTGAAATCGACGAGTTCCGTGTGAAAGCTGCGAACCGCGTTCATCATCAAAAACGAAAGAAGACGACGTTAGGCAAGACATAAAATCCTCATGGAAAGAAGCCGAGAATGAAAATGTTAACTTTAAATAAAGGTCCTGGGATAGCAGAATAAAGATCAAAAAAATCAACAAGCTCTTATTTTAAATTTTCCACCTAGTAAATCGATTTAAAAACTTTAAACGCATTTTCCTCGGAACCGTGTTTTTCAAATCGGAATGCAAATTTTAACTTTTGCAATTTTCATTCGATCGACTTGAAAACTATAGCCTCTTAGATATATTTCAAAGAGAAGTACAAACGATTTAAATGATCGATTAACAATTTACATTTTTTCTAAACATTTAAACGTCAATTTTTTGTTAAAAAAAGAAAAAAAAGTTCAAATTTAAGTCAATTTGCGAAAAACGATTTTTTTTTTAATAATCCCGTGAACTTCTCTGACTAATTTAGTGTAAATTATGAGTAAAAAAAAAAATGCTGTCCCTGGTGCAGATGAAAAAACGCTATTCTGCATACCGAAGACCTCCTTCAAAGAAAGACCTGTTACTCTTCAAACGCCTGTGTTGCCGCCATTTTGAGGGAAAAAAAATTTAAAAGATTGTATTCTACACCTCATTGTACGTATCCTAAAAATTTAATTTTGATTGTTTTATTGCATTACGAAAAAAGAAAATCCCAAAAAATGTCTATTCTTCGAGCATTCAAATAGGTGTAAACCCTTAAATATATGATCGTTTCCCAAATAGCACATTTAGTCAATTGGATATTCATTTATTTTTTGGGGGGCAAAAACAATTAACAGCGGAAAGAGTCGGTCAATTTCATTTTTCTCTTCATTATCAGTAAAACGGGTGTTCTTCAGTTTCCGTTACTGTTTCTGATTTATATTTATACCCATTTATCATCATACCGCTTCTTGAATTCTCATCGCAATGAATATCTCTCTTCACGCAAAATCTACATACCAATTTTCGCATCCACCTTAATTGTAATTAATTATTAATAATAATAATTGTCATTGCGTTTATGTTAGGCGCCGACTTGAATTCTTTTTTTTTCCTTTTTCCTTTTTTTTTCCTTTTTCCTTTTTTTTTCCTTTTTCCTTTTTTTTTTTTTTTTTTTTTGGCTCGATGGATACAAAAATATGTTTTTATGTTTTGTTTTTTTTTTAACCCCCCTTTGGGCATGTCAACAAAGGATCTTCGCCCAGAAACGAAAGGAAGGAGAAGGATCAGTTAAATGTCGATTCGGTCAGCTATTGATAAGATAAAGGAACTGAGGATGGGAACAACTGAGATCGACGGAAACGATAAGATATACGAGGCACAATAAAGGGAGTAGGGAGTTTGAGTGATAGCAGATTGGAGTACAAAGAAGTAGATTACATTAACGAAGGATGGACATTCAAAGAGAATATGGTCAGGATCACAGACGGCTTCGTCGTCAGGGTGAAGAGGGCAATAAGGGGAAAGAGCGAGATGATTTTGCGTATATTTCTTATGCTAGGGTTAATAAGAAAATCGTGTTACGGGAAGTCTGTTACAGCTTTGTTACGTTGTGTTGCGTTCATGGGAAATCCATTTTCTTCTAGTATTTTTTTTTTTTCATAATTCGAAACGGCAGTTTAAAAAAAATTGTGACGTGGTTTTTACTGAAAATAATAGGCGAATGGTAAAGGAAAGGCAGTACAGGAAAAATAAAAATAAAGCAAAGCATCACGATCAACAAAACTAGCAGTGCTAACAAATATGAAAGCAGTTGGTAAAACGAATCCGACTATTAAGATTAGTTTCTGACCGAAGCAACACCGAAATTTAGGGCAATCTGTAATAAGCGCAATTTTTTACGCATGTAACTTTTTCCTGTTTTTTTTTGTTTTTTTTTTTGGTGGACGTCACGTTTTAAAATACTGAGTGGGTATTACCCGAAGTTTGGAATACTAAGAAAGCAACTAAAGAGTCACCAATACCTCTACTCACCAAGTTGGCGTCAATGTTGTTAATAGCAGTAAAATGATTAAAGTTACTAATAATAATAGTGACCGATACTGTTAATACATATAATTACTTTAGGATTATTGACAGTTATCGTTAATTAATATTATACGTAACCAATTGTAATTATATTAAGCACTATTTTCAGGGTTTAAGTTTCTACGAGAAATCCAAATGCCAACGGAATATTTTTCAAAGAAAATGTGCGATGCAATTAATAATGCTAAAATAGAACAAATAACTTTTATTCAAACATTTTATATAAATTTAAAAATTAAAAAAAAATTAAATTTGTATAATTTTCGAATAAAAGTTTTAGTTGTTCTTTACACTTTAATATTGAATTTTCGGAAAAAGAAGAAAAAATAGAAAAATGATAAATATCAAATCTAATGACAATTTAATAATGCTGTTTGTAATACTCACCTGTAGAAGTGTTTTCATTTCCCGACATCGTT
Source organism: Icerya purchasi (assembly GCA_039619475.1). Lineage (NCBI taxonomy): Eukaryota > Metazoa > Arthropoda > Insecta > Hemiptera > Monophlebidae > Icerya > Icerya purchasi. The sequence goes on along the minus strand of CM077115.1, from coordinate 264,861,408 downwards.
ATTATTTCAAACTCTTCGATTATAATAGTACGATTATTCATTTTTTCCATAATCTATTTATTTTAGTTACCCCGTTTTTGCGTATTCCTTTTTTCAGAAGCTTTATGTATTTCTCTCTTTTCCGCTTTCATAAGTAAACCTTTACTCGAAGCTCGCAATTCCAAACATTACCAGCTTGATTACTTTTTATTCTATCGCGACAAGTTTCATAATTTTGCGCACCTTGGTTTTTTTGCATTTCCTTCTTTCGCAACATGAACTGCTTGTTTTCGTTTTTTATTTTTATTTTTTTCCTGGATTCCTTATCAGTATCAGAACTTTTCGCCACTACGCAAACCAACTGAAAGAAAGACAAGCCATATTGCGACCCAATAAACCATATACGGGTGTGAACAGAACTATATTTAGTTTGTGTAATCAGCCAGTGGAATAGTATACACATATGTGAAATTTTTTCATTCTTGCGTTTATGTTTTCAATCCGTTTTCAACAATTTACGCTTTTATGTGACCATTATTCATGACGTTTTTCACGTGCTGTCCGTGAAGCGGTTTATTTTTTATTTTTTAAAGTTTATTATTTTTGCGGGGGCATACTCATTGACTAGAGTACCCAGAATTGATTAAAAGGAAAAGGAGTCAGTTATATTTTTATCCAATTTGATATTGTTAATAAGAAAAGAAAAATGGCAAGCTTAATTATTAGCTATGCATATTCCCTCTTTTACACAAATGTTATAAAAGCAAGTTTACTCTGTCGCAGTTGCACGCTAGCCACTACTTGTAACAGTTCGCAAAATATCTTTTCCTTTACTGTGTAAGATGAGAGGACGCAAAAGAAATTAAACACAAAAAAAGGTACGAACTAAATTTAATAAAAAAGGTTTCGCAACACCTTAAGCCATCAACCAATTTCGAACATTTCGAACATTTCGACATTACACTTTGCGAAATGGTAATATGTATAATACCCAGCGCGGCTGCTGACGTGTTAACATATTTTATTATAAAATCTATTACATCATATTTTAAGAGAAAAATAAAGCCCCTGGGACGAAATTATATATTGTACTCGGCAGATTAGGAATAGATATATATATATATATGTATATAATATACATATATAGTTCCATTACATAAAACAAACCGTGTTGTTTTTAATGATAGTTACATAAGTCGCAATATTTGAACACACAAAGATATAATTAATTAGATATAAATATATTTGACGAATGACATTAATTTCTTTTTCTTTTTGCTAAGAGAGGGCATTAGCCTAGCAACATGGAAGAGATAGATAAAACAGAATAAGAGCATGGAACCAACGAACATTTCTAGAACAAGAACAACCGAAGGGGCAAGTAAAAAAAGACTGCGGTAATCATTATACAGAGCAGGAAGACCGAGTTTTAAGAGCTGAAAATAGAATAACTCACGCTCAAGGGGTAGACAAGAACTCTTGGAAAATAGGTGATCTGCGATACAAACATAATGGAACTTGCCGACTATAATGAGCAAACAGGAGAGATGTTATCAAGGAAAAGCGGTTTAGGGAAAAAGGAAGGAGGCTATGCGAGAAACGGAAGCAGGATAGTTCAATGAGTATAGATTGACGCAGGCGGGGACTGTAATAGAACCGAGAACGAGAAACAGTAGCAGAGTTAAGCAACAGTTAAAAGAAATGGGAATTAGAGAAATATAGCTTAAGATGGCAGGATTTAGTTGGGAGAAGAATATTGTGTGCTGGAATGTTACTAATAAAACGTCCATTAGAAGCTGTAGATCTGGTAAGAAGGTCACAACTTCGTTTAATTAAATATCCTACAAGAAGTCAATCTGGGTAAAGAATGAATAAGGGTGATGGCGTTAGAAAAAAGATAAAGGAAAGGTGGGGATAACTCTGGCAAAACGTCTAGAGAATCGGAGACAATGAGGAAGCTGGTAGAACCTCTGCAAATATAAGTGATGGCTTGCGAAGCAATCGATGCAGCAGTAAAGGTAGAGCGAAAGGAAGGAGGCTTAAAGGATTGAGGATGGCTAAATGGAGGACGCGAGAATGAGGCTGGTGAATTTATTGTAATATTAAATTCTATACTAACGATATTGGAGAGAAAGGATTTGAGGTAGAATGGAATGAAGTTGCTACGCCACCCCGGAACGTTTATGATACGTATCGGTGGTATTCGATCAGAAAATTCTCGGTAAACTTTTACATAAAAGAAAGAAAATTTTAATCCGCTTTTGAATGTTTTTTTGTTTTTGTTTCTTTTCAACCGTTAATAAATTTACTGAATTTATCCAAAAGTAAACTTTCCTAAACTTCTGACTGTCATCATTATTGCCTTTGTTCGATTAGTCTCAGGTTTTTACATAGAAAAACATACATAATTACACATATAATTATAAATATTACACGTATACGCAAAATTTCATTGAACTAAAAAACACGTTAGATATCGAAAAAAATCTTGCAGTAGGAATGTACAACGAATGTTGATCACTTTATATCTCGAACGATTTCCAACAAGGGAGTTGCCGCTTTTCAGTCCCGAGTTAAAATCAACAAACAGCTTTTCGGAATAAGGAAAAACTTCAAAACGATTTTTAAGACATAACCGGTATAAGAAAAGTAATTATTTATGTATGTTGCGTTCTTTTTAAGTTGCTGTGATAAGCTGCATGTGTTAATCGTTTTTTTTGTTTTTTTTTTAATAAATAACTTTACAGCACTACATGAGCAAGCAAATGTATGAAAAACTGCCACTAGATAAACCACCCTGGGAGCTGCGAATCTTATCCTGCCAAGATGGCAACCCGTTTTCGGATACAATCATCATACTTCGAGTGCACCAAAGTTTAGCCGATGCCATGACTCTCATTAAGATTCTTTGCACCAGACTGTCCGACACCAGAACTTCTTATACTGCCATTAAGGTAAGAAAATTGTGTTTTAATCACGGCTTTTCTACCAGAGTTTTTCAACATTTTACAATTAATTAAAAGCGTCGCCGACCTCCTATATCGAACCAATGGTAATAAAATTTCGATTGCGTTTAGTCAATAACGAGAACTGGTCACCATCGACAAAACTCTGTCCGCCAGAACTAAATCTCAAAGTCGTACGCTGTGCACCGTCAAGCTCGATTTTCAGAACTCTACAGCTTCAGTCAATTTTCTTTTCACACATCAGATACTCCATAGCAGAAGGGTGCAATGATACTCTCTACATCAAGAGGGTCCCTCGCCCCAATGCGCAAAAGAGCGGACTTAATATTTTTCCACTATTAACAGATAATCAGCTCGATTACTATCGCTATGTTTATAAAATTAATATTTTCATTCGTTTTACAATTTCTTCCTTGCGATATTGTTGTTGAATTTTACCACACTTTTATGAAATATTTTGTTTATTTTTAAACACTTATTTCTCGCCTTCTTTCTAAAATTAATTAATGCTTACCGCGTATTTATTTATTTTTTATTTCTGTTATAACGACACGATTTTTTTTTTCTTTTGAATATTTACCGCAAACCGGAAAACCAATTCGGTTGATTTTTTATTACGATGACAAACGAGATGAATTTAATAATTAGTCAGTTGCATTAAATAATTTGATGCCAAAAAAAAACTTGTTTGCTCTTCTCTAACAAGGAACGCCTAAATATGGTGCGAACAATTTGCCTGCTAACGACATTAAACCAGCACAAATGGTAATTCTCAATATTTTCAGTTTGACCTAAAGGAAACACCGCTAACTAACTAGCTACGCTCTATTGTAGTTAAATAAACAATAATGGAGCTTAAAAGTCTGAACTTCGTTGCTTAGTCGACGATGCTATACTTGCCACTAGTTACTGCAAAGAAGACAGAAGTAAAAATTAATTGCTACATCTTGCACTATATTCTTTTTATTGAAATTCCTTTCTTCAACAGTCTTGAATAGAGAACAGTTATGAGGAAACTCCGTTCTATAAACGAAAAATGTCCGCAAATCGAACAGTCAAATGGGTAAATGTATTTCTAAGCAATAGAACGATCCGAGTAAAGATCGAATCGTCAAGTATCTCATCCCACTTCGTCGAAGAATAGTGTACCGAAAAACTTAGGCTTGGTGCAACCTTATTTATAATTTACGTCAATATCATAGCTGATTGTATCTCGTTGTCTGCCCGTTATCGACGATCTCAACATTTCATTGTCCTCAAACTTTCCTTCTAATGCCCAAAAAGTTTCCCTTCAGGAAAGATGCAACGTTGGTCTGAAAACAATAGACTAGTCATCCCGGCTAGTAAAATTGCGTATGTTAATTTATGCAGCTGTTCTCCTTCTAGTTTGTCCTTAAATCTAAGCAGTCTTCTCTCTACTTAAAAAAGCGAAATCAAATTCCTCCGCTAATCCTTCGACTCCAGTCTTATTTGGAAATTCCATTTAGTCGATTTAAACTCAGATGCACCAAACATATCGCTATAAAAGTACCTGACTAGTTCCCAATGCAACATCAACTCTAAATTCCTGTTTAACGTCTACAGATCGCCGATCCTATCAAAAATCAATTACTGGTAGCAGTTATGTTCCTAGCCACTAAATCTCACGGTTACAACCTCTTTAAGCCGTGTACCACTTTGCGCTGAGAACCATTTTAGAGAGCGCATCAATCCCCTCCAACTGTCAACATGTGTTCCTTATCCAGATGCCTTCCTACCTATTATTTCCAGAAATACTTCATACAACGAAATATGTACTTTTCCCTCGGTTTCACATAAAAAGTTACTCCGATTCCAAGGAAATATCGCTAATGCAACATGCTCGTACAAAGAATTCCCTATGCACGATAGAGATGCCGGTTAAATCGATTAATATATATTCAAATTATCCCGTATCCTGTACAGATCTATCTCGGGCAAACAAAAAAGCTGTACCACTCTCGGCAGCTTGCACTTCCCAAGGTCGGAACACTAAATACGTATTTAGCCTTAGTGATGCTTGTTCTGCATCAGCTTTGTGGATCCTGCTTACATTACCTCGTCCTGACCGACAACAAATTTAGCAATATCCTTATAGTTATACTAATTCGCTCCAGGCATAACTTAGTCAACTGAGAAACAGAAATCCACGAACAAACGAATGCCGAGTTCGAAGCCCCGTTCTTCTATTCATTTCAATATTTATGGAAATAGGTTTCCTAGCTACAGTAGCGTTAATTTAGTAGCGGTGTTTCTATCAAGTAGAACTCGGTTTAAATCTAACTATTGAAAATATTGAAATATATATACATATATATATGTATATATGTATATGTGTATATGTGTGTGTGTATATATATATTATATAACTCGGCCATTTTAGCCGCACAAGGGGCTGTGCCCCTTAACCCCTCTTACTTTCATTTCTGTCTCTTTCTCTTCTACACTTTGTATAAAATGATCAAAATTTACAACGTAATTCTTACTGGCATCAACACAAAAAAAATAACATAATCACAAAAATCCTATCCTAACATTTAACTTTCATTATATAAAATTAAGACATTGTTTCGTTACAGTTTTCGTTACATATTTTGTTACATAAAATTGTGACATTTTTTAAATAACAATAAAAAAAAAATCCTATAAAATATAACAAACGTTACATAAAATTGGGACATTTTTTTTTAATGGGGAGTAGCCTAAGAATTACGTTGTAATTAATATATATGTATATATATCAGGGGCGGATCCAGAAGAACATTGGGGGGGGGGGAGTTATAAGGACATTTGGAGGGGAATTATATAATTACGTAAAATCTCCTACGGTAAACAGCAGATTTGAGAAATGCTCCTTGTTTCATAAAGAAAATCAAATAGCGGCCTTTATAGCTGTTAGTAATTCAATACGAATTCTTTGTTTATGAGCAAGTTTAAATATTTCTCATTGAACTCTATTTTTAATTAAAATTACAAAATAAAAATTAAATGACAAAAGATCGACGGCAGTTGTGTTTAAAATAGAATAAAAAAAGAACATTAATAGTTTTACTAGAAAATAGTATTAATTATTAGTTATAATTAAAATTCATACAAATCTTTAATAGCATAAATTAAGTTTCTCTGTTATAACAAATTTTTTCATAAAGGCTTTGGTTCTCGTGGGGGATGTCCCCTATCCCTTTCGTGGATCCGCCACTATATATATATATATATATATATAAAACTAGGCACTTCGGAACTCGAAAGGGGAGAAACCCCCTTCACCAACAGGTCTAGTTCTTCTACAGAAGAGTAAACTTTTTCATTGGCTATACCGCTTGACAAAAAATAGCCATTTCGTTACATTTTTCCGTTATCTATTTCGTTACATAAAATTGTGACATTTTTTTGGGACAAATTTCGTGACAGGACACTTTTCCTGATGACCCCTGGCGAAAAATGGCGTAGCCATTAATATATATATATATATATATATATACGTATATATACACATGAATAAACAAATAAAAGTAAATCGATAACGAACAACAGTATTTTTGTACGAAATTACTAACAGCACAAATGGACATTTTCAAGTCATGTAGAAACAATTCTAAGATCTGCTTTCTCCTCATCTTCTATTTCTTGTTCCTAGTAAGAAAAGATAAACACTTTCTTAATTGCCGAATATCTTCATCGGCATTCGTAATAACGCTTTTTGTGTCTTAAAAAATTTTAAATACCTTTACCGTCTACGAATAGAGCTGGCAGCCCTGAAACATGTTCATGTTAATATTAAATATTATAGTCCGGGCCTCGGCCATTAATATTTATTTTTTATTTTTTTCTTACATATGGATATAATTCTTTCGTTTTTATTTTATATTACTGAAAGAATACTTTTATTTATTGTTTATGTATATTTTTACTTGATCAGTGTACATTTTATTTATTTATTGCCGCCAAAACTTATTTTCGTAATTAATCGATTACAGTTTATTCCTCTGTGGGCATCCTAATTTTTCGAACCTTATCTCGCCGATAATAATTTAACACATTCTCCACATCATTTATTATCTTGCTTCCGTGTTCCGCTCTCTTATTCCCCGCTGCCGTTTCCCTTACAACAGATTAATCCCCTGAGCTCTTACTCGTTTTTCCCATTTGTTCGTCTAATTTAGAAGCTTACCTTGCCAACCGATTCAAGCAAACACACTCCCGCCAAACTCACACCACAAAATCTACGGTTCACTTCCGTGAAAACATATCATCTTCCTCTCGCGTTTCTTGCTGCTCAATCTACTCCTAAGCATTACTGTTTGCACCTTAACCGTTTAGCTCTAACGTAAGTCTACATCATTAATCAATCTCGGCAGTTTTCGCGTTTAATACTTATTTCCAGCTAATTCTGATGTCAGAAGTTTCACGAAGGATCATGCTTATATAGGCAGGGGCGCAACAACAGAAGTTTGGGGGTGCCAGGGCATCCACTCAATTGTGATGAGAACTCCCGGCGAAGGCTAACGTTTTAATTTTACCCTTCTATCGACTACGCAACCAAATTATTGTAGGACCATATTTGAATAATTTAAGGCACAAGATGTAATAATAAAAATTGAACAATTATGTAAATTGATGAAAAATTAATTCATTGAAAACTAGCGTCACATTTGTAATTTTGGAAACATTGTTTTTTTTTTTTTTTTTTTTATTATTATTTAGTCATCGATAGACATACGCTCTGAGCACTCACTCACAATGTTAGGTTATTGTGCCCTTCGACGGAAGATAAAAATCGAAAAAAGCGGAAACAATTGAACAGGTACATATTTAAATATTTGACGAAAGATTTAAGAGGAACGGTGGATTTCAATAGCTGAAAATTCGGAGGAAACGGAAATTTTAATAAGCCGTTAAAAGAACTGTCGAAGTGATAATAATATATAGAGGTACCTAAATTTTTCTACAAAGAACTGACTATATTTTTGACAGAATTTTTTCATAAAACCGACCTTAAGGCGGTTGGTATCGATTTTTTTTTTTCCATTAAATTAAACGCCCGGTACGATATCAAAATTCAAACTTAGGAATCAATAGAAAAATCATTTTACTTGAAAAAAAGAGAAATCATTTTTTTTTTACATTCGCACCACCCAATACAAATTTTTCGTTTAAACAATTAAATAATCGACCGTGTTACTTTCATATTTTATTCCACATTTTAAACACGTTTGTGTTATGTAAATTGAAAAAACATTTACGAAATTAAACATTTTTTTCCATCAGTGGGGAAGACTTATTGTTACGTCATTATCGCTTCATCCTAGTAAACAAATATTTATTGTAATAATAGCGCTCTGTGTGTACGTACCTTTTACAAAAACCTTGGTTCTCAGGGCTACGGCAGCCATGTTTTTCAAATATTTTACAGATTTTTTCCAAAATCAAAGCACGTCTCATCGTGCATCCAACCTGTTTATCTTTTTTGTTTCTATGCAAAAGACGAAATAACTTTATTGATTTAGATTTTCAAACAATCGGAAGACCAATGCAACATATGCACCAAGATCGCGTTTGATTTGTGTACGCGCCTTGTGAGCTATATGTTCTGATTTCGAAATTTAATTTCGTGAACAATCAGAACATCGAGAGAACTGAAAACTTCATAACTAATTTGCAAAACTTAAATTGGCTTCGTAGAAAGTTTTAATTTTCAGTTCATTAAACATTCAATTTTTTTTTTTTTTCTTTCCTCGTACAGAAAATATTACAACTGACTTTAACTGATTTCAACATAGCAGATCAACAGAGTGACGAAAAGCACGAAAACGTATCATACTATTTCACGCTTTAAAAAGAATAATTCGAGCTGGAACTGTTGTAATATTTGGAAAAAATTGACGCTCAGCTAAACAGCTACCGTTTAACAGTAAAACGAGAGAAGATGATTAAAAAATAAATAATCGTTAACAGTGCCGCATAGAAAACAATGGGAATCACGCTTACACATGTGCACGAGTATTGATGTACACATACAAACAACTACGTAACGCTAGTCAGCTACCGTAGCGTACTTGATTAGTTAATTGCGTTTCGTTCCGGTAGAACCGGGTTCGAATCCCACTACCGCACACTGAAACTTTCTAAAAAAAATCACTTAGACCGAATTAATGTCCGTAGTTGAAAGCTGAGTAGCGATAAAAAACAAAAAACGATTCCTAATCGGTTTCGGTGTAGTCTTGCTGGTGGAATTTCATTGAACACTACATCTACATAATAAAAATATGCCAGCAGACAGGTACCAAACCGATTTTAATTGAGAAAATGAAGAAGATCCAATATCAGATCGTATTACATTAAGCCCCCTTTAACGACAACAAGCGGTGTTGGGAAACCATTACGGCTCTTCTTTTCTTTTTTTTTTTAGGAGTCTTTAAAAGAATATTTCAAAGACTGACATTACATAAATGTTTTAAATGTATTGTAAAGAAAGTAAATTCGACAATGGCATCTAAATTTCGCTACTCCGCAATTATCTACGAAAAAAACCTTACTATAGAAAACAAACATAGTGAAAAACCATTTCGCCTTTTTAATGTAACGGTGCTATGTAAGATGTTAATTATTATCGACGCACGGTTTTAGGATCATTATAAGTTCCGTTACTACGTCAGAATAATCCAAGTATGCTGTATAGGACCGGCGATAATACTATACAGATTAGCGATATCCTCGTTAAATAAATTCTGGCTGAAAGTCGAGAAAACGAAAAGCTGCTCAATTCACTGGTCGTCAAATATATGTTTGTACAAGGTGGATCGCATCAAACAAGTTACCAGAACTTCGTACAATTGCGTTATGCTCACAGCCGTCTCCGGCGCTTTCCGACATTTGCTACAGCGCAACGGTATCAAACATCCGCCGGACTTGAAGGTAACGCGAATGCTCTAAGAGCGAAATAAGTTTTACACTTCTGAATTTTAATCTTACCGTTGAACATTCTAAATCATCATTCGCGTAATTCTTACGCAAACTAGCCTTCAATATTAAAATTCTATAATAGAAGCTGCATAATGGAGAATAAAGGAAAAACAATTAACGATAAAAGGTAAAATTTAATTTACAGTGAACGTAACTGTTTCCGGAACACCTTTTTCTTTTTTAATATCTGTTTGTAAAACGTTGACGCGAATAGAAAATATGTAAATGCAGCTAACTATTATCAACAAGGCCTTGTCCACGGGAAGGGTTTTAAGGGTTAACCCCCCCCCCATGAGAACTAAAATAGTTATTATGAAAAAAATCAAAAATTTAAAATAAATGTTGATGATTTTTTAGGGTGTTCTTACCTTTAGAAGAAAGAAGAAAAAATATGATCCATATTTTTAGGTACTTCATTAATATCTTAAGGAAAAACTTTTTATTACGAGTATGATCAATAGCATATGTAATTTTTATTAATGTGTCTATAAGGGGGGGTAATTCATTTATGTAAATTATTAATACATATAAATCAAAATGATGGAAATTATTAATAGTACGAATATTAGTGAAAAATGTATTATTATTTATGAAATAAACATGTAAAAAGAATTTTCAACCCCCGTCCATCAAAATTCTGGGTACGGGCCTGATTATCAAGACCGCGTGCCGTGGTCGGATTAACAATGGACGCATATTCAATAAGAATCCAATCGACAGCCTCTACTGTGAAGCTGAATAATGCCTACCGATCATCAGGAGAAGAAAGTTTCTTCAAAAAAGTAATAAAGTCGATTCCAATTATTTTTTCCTATTAGTCTTAAAAACAACTCTCATTTCTCACCGCAACTATTACATTAACACACTAGAATCAATTAAGAAATAAATGTAAAAACAAAAAAAAACATAAAAAATAACCTCATACCGATAACGCAACAACTATTAATATGCCACCCATTGAGCCATTCGCCACACTAATACTAATCATAATAAATTTTTGATATGCACTCCGATTCACCAGCGTCAAATATTTCTACGCATACATTCAGTTATACCAACAGCCGTCATTGTAAGTTGTTTTCATGCGGAGACCACGCGCACACAGGTTTTCTTCTGAACGAACTGTAGCAAAAGAAGCAACTTTTTCTCAACCTTTTAGTCCATACTACTTACTTCAGATTCCCGATAGTATCACTTAAAATCAATCAACGGAACGCAGAACATCGCTATAGCTAAATTCCAACTGTAAACGGTCTCCGTTGTATCCGAACTCGATTCAAAGCTATATTCTACGCTTGATCCAAAGGGAGATTCTTCATCGTAAATAATTTTCGGACACAATTGTTTGATAAACGTATATTTAATTTTGACGCTATCATCGGAAACAACTGTACCGCAATAAATTAAATAAACACGGAGTCTCGTGTATATGAATTAGAAGCATAAAATATTAAACAACTCGCCGATAAAGGAGAAAAACGAAAACAAAAATTAAAATATTAAACAACTCGCCGATAAAGGAGAAAAACGAAAACAAAAATCCTTTGTCGGCGAGTTGCTTAATAGTTTATGCTTCTAATTTGTATGCAAGACTTTGTTTGTGAAACAGCACACAAAACCATTTGAATTCGTAATTATGCGATTTTTTTTTGTGGCAACGACTATGCAACAAATTAAAATTCGCTTCGTCAGATTTTAAACGATATCGTAGCTTTTTGGTCTCCCGTGTAAAGTTTTACCTCTTTACAGACTTTTATACTGCGAGTATTCCATAAAATTGTTGTAAATTGTTTTACAAACAATACCGAGTAGATAGTTTCCAGGTGTGGTGCTGGCAAAGGGTTCTTAAAATACCCTGGACGGCGAAACGAACCAATACATCTGTAATAGAAGAAATCGGGACTGCGCAACGATTATACAGTATTGTACTCAGCCGTAAGATGAAATTTTTTGGACACCTTATACGCAGAGAAAATGGAATGGAACGCTGCTGATACAGGCGAAAATGGAAGGCAAGAGATGCAGAGGTCGACCACCAGCGCGATGGACCAATGCGATACAGGATGTAACGGGTCTGAGCTTACAGATGTCCTGTCTCAAAGCAGAGAATCGCGAGCAATGGCGAAAAATAATTAAATCGGCGTCGCCATGATCACGACACCCCTCTGGGGTTTTCGACCAAATGATGACCATTTACAAAGAACACTTTCTTGTATGAACTCGAAAATTAACTTATTCGGAACTACGTGGAGAATCTAAAAGAAAAAACCCCGAAGAATATATAGATTTTCTGTCTGGGGTTTTTAATTGTATAGATACTTTAACGAGATTGTCATATTTTTTAAACAGACCAAAATTTTTGCAAATACCGATAGCACTTTCGATGGATCAAAAGCTAAAAAAAAAATAAAATACACATTTCAAAAATCAGATATTTACCTTTTTTTTTTTTTTTTTTGGCGATGTATTATAACCACAAAACAATATTTTTCAAACTCTAAACTCCTTTAATTATTCTACATTGCAGACGGTTTTAATAATCGGGAAACGAATAGTAGTAATTGTAGACTACACGTTTGAAACTATTCGTACCACAGTGCTCGGATGAATGTAAAATACACACTGATATTACTAATTCAGAGTATGTTTCAATTGTTCCCAGTCTCCCCGAATTCACGGGTCATTGCAAAGCGCCGATGAAATTAATTTAGCATTATCATCGTGTATATATTACACCGAAAAAGTGACGAAATGTCTTTTTTTCCTTCTATCTCACGACGCTAAATTCTCTAATCGTTTTAAGCGAATTCAGCTAGGCTTTAAATTCCTTATTTCCTTCTTCGTCTATCCTTTTTACGGATTGTTCCAGATGGAGGCGCTTATTTCATTCTCTTCCGTACTATGTAAACTTTATAAACTCCCTTCCTTCTGCTCCATTTTTACTGCAGAATCGTATGCAATACTCCGCGCTGTTCACATCATTGCATTTTTACTGCAATGATAATAAGTATTCTGACTCTATGAGCGCGTGTCTGGCAGGCCATATCCTCCCCTTTTCCATCCTTTTCATATGACTACATTATCCTTTCCATTCGTTTCTCAATTGCCAATCTGACCCTAGTTTGTTGGAAACCCCAGTCATAGCGGCATCGCTGGCAACAACTTAGTTGACTCGTTTGCTCGCTCTGCTTCTTCTAACGGCAAATTTATCAATAAATTTCCTGCTAACAATATGGTCGGATACCCCTACATTACCTTCTTTTCTAATCCCCGTTCTTTTTACAAACTAATACAGCCTCTCCCCTTATCTCGGTCTTAATTTGCTGATTTCCCAAGTCTCAATCGCTCCATTATCTCCTCCATCATAAGTTTTCGTTTTACCCATAGCTGTTTTATTCCAACTCTATTCCGTTTTTCTATTGTTTCTCCTTCACATTGCATTCTTCATCCCTCGGATAACGACTGCGTTTGTGATGCGAATCATACCCTTTTTGAATGTTTCCTTCTTATGCAGGAGCGCGCTCTTTATACTAACAATAAGTTCTTGTATCTTAAGCTACCTACTCCTTTTTTTTTTTGTGTGTGTATTTCCCGCATCATTTCCTTCATCGGATGTTGTTCCGGCTTTAGCAGAGTTCATTTCCTCCATTTCTTCCCTATATTTTGAGTAAAAGATAGAAAAATGCAGTAAATACGTTCCAAAAATGTATTTAATATACTGAAAATGTAGGAAAAATGTTATACCAGCACAGCCCAAGCGCTAAGAGAAACAATAAATTGTGTTAAATAATAAAAATCATTGATTATAGAGAACACATCTTAGAAACAGGAAAAAAATTATAAATAAGTCAAAGAACAATAAAAACTGTTTGATTTACTATCTTGTATTGTCGCCTCGAGCTTCAATCACCGCAGCGCATCGTGCCAGCATCGATTCAATAAGAGTGCGAATAGTGTCCTACGAAATTGAATCCCACTCCTCTAAAAGAGCATTACCCAGCTGCAACAATGAATTTTGGTAGTTGACTACGACTTAAAATACATCGTCTGAGGATATTCCACAAGTTCTCTATCAGATTGAGGTCCGGACTGCATATCCATTGTAGAAATTCCAACTTGCTGCAAAAGTGTTTTTGTAGCTTTAGCAGGACAACGCCCGCCCTTACGTTGCTAAATTTTTACAGTGCGGCAAGTTTTTTTGATCTTTTTGCTTCTCCCTAATTCTTGGATGGTCGGTCAAAGCCCTTGGTTTGGGCCCCCTTCCAAAAAAAAATGAAAAACAAAATTAAAAAAATGCATCAATATTTTAAACACATTATGCGAAATCTTTTAACGCAGGAAACTAACTCCTATTAAATGTAGAGTACGTAATGAATAAAACGTAGTTCAAAAGTTTCGTACTAATTAGTATACGTGAGAGATTATAATTTATTACCAGCGCCGGCATTTGCGTTTAAACAAAAATGATAAACATCGAATATAGTTTTATTTCCGCATAAATACGCGAATAATGCTGGTTTTTAAATATCAGTCTGGAATGATTCCGGGTAACATAATCCTACATTAATGCTATATGTAACCTTTAAGCTGAGGAGATAAATGTATTGCGTTTCTGTGTCGATTACAAGTTCAAAAATGATATTTCAAGGGGTTAACCTGATAAATCAAAATGCAGTACCAATTCTTTCATATATACATACATCGGTGGTGTTTCACCCTGTTTTATTTTTTTAAGGCTTCGATCTTTTTCCCTTACTTCCAATACGTACTATCCGATTTGTATATCGGATCTCGATAATTCCTCATCGACTGATTTTTTGTCGCCAATTTGATTAACAGCCAAAAATAAAACGAATAATAATAAAAATATTTAATAAAAGTTAACCTGTAAACATTTTTTTCGTGAAATTTACATTATCCTTTTTCGATAATCTGAAAACTTTTATACTTAAATACACGGAGCATGCTTGATTACGTAAAAATTTTAACGATTCCATTACGGAAAAAAATGCTCGGGAATTTCGATAAAAACGCCCCCCCCCCTAACGATTCTGATTTCTTTTCTACTTTACTTTTTTTTTTTTTCACAATCGGCATATAAACGGACACAGCGCTGTACGGAAAACGAGTAAAAACATTTTTAAATGTTAACTATTAATATAAATATAAACAAAGAATTGGCAGAAATACAAATGCCGAAATAAAACTAAAAATGAGCCTCGCTCCAATACTGAAATGTCGATAAAGATGAACGGTAACTTATAAACAATTCAAAAATAACAAACTGTCATACCTCATATTCGGACATTAAATTTACGTAAATATGTGTCGAAAAATTCTTCTCATCGATTTAAATCATCCATTTCGGCGGAAGTTCGCGCGCTTCCTTTCCTAACATTCTATCTATGCAGTAAGAGAATTTAATGAAACAACAACTGCGCTGCCATTGCTGTCTATTCTATTGTCGAATAAATCAGTAGTTTGCACTCGAATACTGCTAAGTAAACTCTGTTGTACCCAACTCCTTGTTCTCCTCCTCTTTCCACTAACGTAACAAAGTCTCCAGAAATTTATTTGCAATCCTAAATAAGGTTTTGCTCAACCAACAAGTTTGCTTTCTTAGGGAGATAGAACACTCCACTGACGATCTTCCGACCTAGAACCCATTTTGTTGCTACTTACATATTTCTCTGGCCCACAACCACCTATTACTTGACTCTGAACCTCTCGCTGCTTTATTTTCTTCGCCTTGCTCCCTCAATAAAACACCTGCTCTCTTGGAATGCCCTTCTCTATCAGCGCTCTAATTTCCGTATCGAGCCTTTACAGTCATCTCTAGCTAACTCGTCCTTGAATATCTACGCAACTGGTCTGTTCCGCGTCATTTAGCAATCCTACCGTAGTCACTGAAAAAAATAAAAATAAATAAATCAATTTTTTTAAATTTTCGCTCCACTCGGCGTCACACTGATTTCTTTATTTTCGGTCTCCCACTACCCTTTAAAATTTGACTCTCGACTGAACCACCGTTGGTCAAAATTAGTGGCCAAACCACTGCCGGGACGACCGCAAACCATTATCGACCGCGATGGTTGCTAGTCATCATGCTGATATAGATGCAAGATTAAAAATACGCTGCAGACACAGTTTCGCAATACGAAAGTAACACCGTAATAGCTCCGGTTACTGCGATAGACCGAAACGATATCTCGACTGCTATTTGTAACCAGGAACATCGAGGCAGAATAACGCTGCTGAAATTCGACTACGAATCCGTATTACCCGCAAAAAAAAAAGTTTCTGACAACCGCCCGTGATCGGTGTGAGCCTAAAATTGCTAATACCGGTGCTGGAAAATTAGTTTCGGCGAGGATTTCCACTTCGACTAATTAACCCGAGAGTTTCATTTAATCTTTAATATTTATTCATTTATATAATGTTGCGTTATCAATAATTTCGTGTTAAAGAAAAATTAGCAAAATTTCGGAGGAAGATATATACCGTTGATATCAAATCGCCGACCTCGCGGTGCTCCTTTTTATCCGGCGTCAGAATGTCAATGACCTTTTCTGTTGTTGTATTTTGCCTTTGTACGTAAAACAAAAAAAAAAAAAAACAAATACAATCCGATTTTTTCATATTTTTGTCAACAGTTGGTTTTACCAGTATCAATCGACAAAAACCAGCGCTATCTGCCGGCCGCGTTCAACATTCCGGTAAGCATGGAAGGTGCCATACCAAGACTTTGGAAGATGAAATACGATTTAAGACTTTTGTTCAAATCCTACAATCCGTTCATCTCCTTCTTTATCTTTTACATACTAATACCGCTATGTCCTTCGAAATTTCGACCGATGCTGAATAATATTTCGAAGAAGTCGGTAAGCTGAAAAAATCTTTTCTTTTTTTTTCATTAACGCATGCACACGTTTCATTGTTTATTTGAAAAATATAAATTATATCGAGCTAAATGATTAATTATTTTTCACGCGGTCGAGTGTTTTATTTGTTTTTATGTGATACTGTCGCAAAACAAGTTTTAACAAATGGCTTTGTGTATGTGTAAAAAAAAATATTCTTTATTTCGAATCTCGCGGTGAACGAGGCTTTGAATTTTACAATTGAATATATGCATATTTTACATAGTACTCTATTACGAAAAAAAAAAAAAAAATGTAATTCTTAGCTTTATAATAAATCCGGCGCTCGTTACATAAGAAAATCAAATCAAAATTTATCACTATTAATACTATCTTCCGAGAAATACATTAACGTATTTTATTCGTTGGCATATTTACCAGCTCGAAATTTTACAAAAAAACTAATTTATCATAAATTTATCATAAATATACAAAAATTCTTAGGAAAAATTAAAATTCGGTCCGAAATCAATTTAATTTTTTTTTGGTAATTTAAATACCCAAATAATCCTTTTTTTACTTTTTCCTTCTTTCCTTTTTTTTTTTTCGGAACAATCTGTTAAATGTTCACCTGGCAGTTGTTATTGCAAGGGGTTTTTTGAAGAAAATCTTTTATAATTTTATCGATAGGTCTTAAAACGGCCGCGACATCTAATTAGCATGTACAACTGACAAAGGTAGTTTTAATTAGTAATAAATGAATTTGTGTGTAGGCGAGTATCCAATATAGCTCAATAACCGGTCCAAGCTCGCGTTTGGTGATCGACGGAAGTCCGCTGAAAACGATATACACTTTCCTACCGTCGAAAAACGATCTAGGAGTATCGATATCTGTAATTACGTACGCCGACCAGGTTTCCGTATCGGTAGTAACAAACTCTTCACTGGGAAATGCAGGAAGAATTCTCGTTAAGTACATAGAAGAGCAGGTAGGCGACAGAATTCTGTTAGCGCCGATTTGATTTCGTTATTATTTCGCCGTTGTAAAAATGTATTTGCCAAACGATTTATAAAAATTTAAATCTGTCAAAAATTATGTTTATAAACATATATAGTCTCGATAATGCGCTGAAATATATATATATAATTAAATTAAGTTCCGAATAATTTATACAGGTGGATCAGATGTTCGTTTTACTCATGAATCGAACTGTGCCGGCGGATGATGCGAACAGCGACTATTATTCAAATTACCTGCCCGACGTATCACACGTTACATCCAAAGAGGTACGAAAAATAGACACGTTTCTTTTCTTTCGAGATTTTATTATAGCAACAGCGTCTCTCGGACGTAAAATAGATAATAAATATGAACACTCGATATACACACTGTGATCAAAAAACAATTCAAAACCAGGCAGAGCGTTTTTATATTTTTCATATTTTATGTTTTCAATTTATCCATAATATATTGGGTATTTGTATCTACATATTGGAAGTGCAAATTAGTTCGGTCCGTTTTTAAAAGACGACGCTGGCTGTTATAAAGGTTTTATAGTAACAGCTAATTTTGATGATTTTAGAAAGAGATAAGACATCTATCAATAATGTAGAGTTTATACCGCGTTCAGTTTCGTACGGAAAAACCGTATGTTGTATTGTGTTGAATATGTCAACTTTTGTGTTAACTAAACAGCATTTGCGGGAGGTTTTATTTTTCTTCTTTAATTGGAAGAAAAGTGCAGCTGAAGCGCATCGAATGCTTGTGGAAGTTTATGGTGATAAATCATGTAGGGAATGGTTTCGACGTTTCAAGAATGGAGATTTCATCGTTGAAGACAAGCCTCGCTCTGGACAGCCAAAAAAATTTGAAGACAAAAAGAATTGCAGGTATTACTACTCGATGGTCAATCATTGCCATCGACTTCAACATCAACACCAAAGTGGAACATTCATAGTTCGAAGGTCATGCTGTGTATCTGGTGGGACGAAACGGGTGTGGTACACTACGAACTGCTACAACCTAGCGATTCCATATCAGTATAGACTACAATTGATTCGATTGAGCCATGCATTACGAGAAAAACGGCCGGAATACGAGCAAAGACATGACATAGTTATTATTTTACATGACAACCGCTCGGCCTCATGTCGAAAAAGTCGTAAAAAAATATATGGAAACGCTCGAGTGGGATATTTTATCGCACCCACCGTATTCGCCGGACGCTGCTCCTTCTGATTACTGGTTGTTCCGACAGATGCAGCACGATTTAGCGGGTAAGCGGTACACTTCTTTCGCGGAAATTGAAAATTGGCTCCGAACTTGGATCGCCTCGAAAGATGAGACATTTTTTCCAGATGAAATTCGAAAATTACCTGAGAAGTAGGGAAAAGTAGTAGCAAATGATGGGCAATACTTCGATTAATTTATTCATTTTATTTTGATTAATCTGTTCATTTCATTTTGTTCTAAAATAAATGCATTTTTCACCAAAAAACGGACCGAAATAATTTACACTCCCAATAATTAATTTAATAAACATATGTTAATTAAAATGCTTACGAGTAAAGAAGATAATCGACCGTGAACGCTCCTTAATTCGCTCCACATTTTGGTTTCCGTCTTCAATCTACTTCTCTTCTGTCATACGGAAACGACATATTTACCTACTTCGTCTCTCATCTTCCTTCTTTCCCTTCCTTCTCTTTTATTCTTTTTCATAAAAGTTTATGCTTCTTCCTGCTGCAATAAGCTTCCATTCAGCCTATTTTTCAGTTACGATTTATACTCCTTGCCACCTTCACATTATTTTAAAACGCCGCGAAAATGGTCATATCTATGTTTTTACTTATACATAATATAAAGCACACTGTTGTCCATTTATCGATGCAGTTAACACATTACGAGAACACCCTTAGTTCAATTAGTTATATCGAAGAGGAGGATAAAGCGATTAATCTTATCGAGAGCTCTAATTTCAATCGCGTACTATGGTAAACGATAACATCATGAAGATGCATCGAAAATGATGAATCTTTACGAGTTTCTATTTTTACAAAAAACAATCACCGAACAGGAGAAAATGAATTCTAAAAGGAAACAGATTTTATCTACAATATCTTCACATTATCTTTGCAATTATTTAAAAAAAAAAAAAAAAAAATTTTAAAAATAATTGACCACATTGCAATAAAAAGGCGATTTTCATATACAGAAGTAGTTTTGCTGAAATTCACTCTTGTTAACCTATTCACCTATCTGAATAATATTATTGCAGTATTCGAAAAATTAGCTAATCATAATGCGCATAAAAATAAAGATTAAAAATAATAAAAAGATGAAGGCGTACAATTTAAAATTAAACAAAACATTATAATAAATATTTTAAAAAAGGCTTTTTAAGGCAGTAAAAATAAATAAAATAATTTTGGTGGGCTCATGTAACATTGGGCTAATATAAAGGAATGAAATAAAAGCGTTGGTCTAAAAATTAACATTTCATATATCGATCAACCATTCCTTTATTAAGGCGCCAATTTTTTCCTTAATTTTTTCCTGCAGTCGAATAAGACTTAACTTTCTAACTATAATTCTGGATGAATTTAGATATGGTATTATTGTACTGTAGCGGGGCTATTGGCCGATACGCAACGTCTAAATAATAAGTTACAAGCAATTGTAATGAACTTAGTTGTTAAACATTTTTTCTTTCTTTCTTTCCATCATTCCTTTAAAAAAGCATCTCAATTCGGTGGACCTGCAAAACTTATTTCCTTCATTTTTATTACGTTAATAAATAAAAACGGTTTTCTAAATTGTTTTCGTATTATTTCATTTTACAATATTTAGTTACATTTACGGACAATTGAAAGCGTAAAAAAACAACAAAAGAAAAAACAAAAAGAAAGTAAAAAAGGACGTTTTTCGTATAAAGATTTTAAAAATATCGTAATATGCTTAATAATCAAAAATACTAATTGGTTTGATTTTTATTATTTTTTAATTATTTTTTTTTGTGCAATTTTTTATTAATCTTTTCCAACCTAAAACCGTATGCATTTTTTCAATAAAATAATCAAGAGCAACGTCTTTCTGAAGTTTTTTTTTTTTTTTAAACCTTCTACGGATTTAAATCTAGTGCCAATTTTCACAAAAATTCTTGCCATTTTCGAGATTTCCAAGATGTTTGCAAAAATATACGAGAATACAAACGAAAAGGTCGAATTAAAAGCTTTTAGAAAAAGATAATAAAAAGAATTTATCCGAAACGTCAAATTTTTAACACTTTCGCTGTGGACTGAAATATCACATTGCTTCTATGATGTGCATCATCCCTAAATAGAAACCTTACTTCAAGAACTTACCGTTACCGTCTTCATTCATTTCATGTAATTCCTCGAAATAATCCGATTCAAAAGTTTAATCATCCTCATCTGACTCCAGTAGAAATCGTAACAGTTCGTCTTTTAAAATCTTTTACTTATTTCGTTTTCCATTTGTCGCACGGACAATTATTAAACTTATTAAAAATATTGAGAAACCTTGAAAAAGCGAATAATTTCATGAAAAATCTATACCTTCTACTTACGTGAAAATTATCAAATATTACATACCATTTGCGAATTAAGTGTCAACATTACAATCGAGATAATAATTTTCAGATACCCAAAACGACGTCATCAGCATAATATGCTGAAAATAGAACTTGCGAGAACGTCGTCTGTAGCGAGCATATCATGATTTTATACCGGAATAAAATGACTCTTATAGTGAAACTTATTCTCATCTGTTTATATGTCTCCGATGTAACACGGTTAGTAACGTGAAATTTGAGAGAAACAAAAAAGTCGCTTTAAATCCAAACTGTCGCCCCATATTTTAGAACTACTAGCAAAAAAGTGTGTAAAAAAGGGCGCACCATCGTTATGTACAAAAAAAATTTTAGTCCGAATAATAAAATTTAATAGAGATTATAAGCAAAATACTTGTGTTTTTATTTAATTTTTAAAAGAAATTATTTTTTTCCCCGACGATAATAAATATCCTTTGAAAGTGCTAGTTCCTGAGAATTAAAACCTGTATTTCTAATTTTTCATCTGGTAATCCTAAAAATATCTTGTAGGTAATATGGAAAAACATGTAACCATCTATGAACTTTTTGCAAAGTTTTCCCTTTTTTTGAATCGCATAACGTCTAGTAAAATTTACAGAGAAAATAACGCAATAATCCTACAATCCACTGCAGATTTTGAAAAATTACTAACGAACCTATTTCACTCTTGTATCACTCCATTCAACGAAATCTCATCCTTGTAGTCCTCGGTTCCCTTTAGAATTTTATTTTCTTCATCCTTCCTATTATGATTTCTATTATTCACTTACGTTTTAATCACACTAGGTCACCTTATCTTCCGCAGTTTCCTTTCCTGCTGTTCTTTCTTCACCTCAATTAATCATGTTTTCTTCGAATGCTCTCTTTCTACCGCACGTGCTATTCTCTGTTCACTCGGTTTTCTACTCCTTATTGTATTCCCACACATCTCGCGTTCTTTCCTTTCCTATCATCCAATACTATTAGTTTCTTCATACTAACTACATACAACCGAATTAAAATCTAACTGACTGCCTCCCCTAGTATCATTTTATACTTGACAAGACGATTGAAAAAAAAAAAAAAAATAGGAAGTAGATAAACAAATAATTATTGTTTTTGAAGACCATGGTAATTATTTCTAAAAAATAAACCAGAATCTTACATATACAAATAGGAACAATTTAGTAGAAAATTGTAATTGATTCATGTATTTTCCAAAATTACATCACTGACATGTAATGTTATTCATCTTCACGCGTGAACCCGGAGCAACGCAGCAGATAGGAGTCTTTAATTGTAGGCTGGTTAACAAACGTGCTGGAATCGAAATCAGCGGTTCCACTGAAATTTATAATCTACGCTTTTTTTAACGCTCGGTTTTACCGATAATAGTTCAGTTAAAATAATATCTAAAGAGTAAATAAACATTTTGTTTCATTTTTTGTTGCATTCCCGTACAATCTTGTCTACAATATATGAATATTAAAAATTTGAAAACTCGAATGTATAGAATTTAAATAAAATAATTAAAAAGAGAACTCACAAAATATATATTCTTTTTTTATTTATGCTACTATTTCTTTTTGAAAATACATTTTTCATACGATATACCTTTCCATGTGTTTTATTTCTTTTTTCTTTTGCTAAATGTACACCTGCGCAACTAGTACGGATTTTATAGCGGTAGTCCGGGAACTTTTTGTACCAACCGTATATATATATATATATATGTGTGGGGGGGGGGGGGAGTGAGCGTGTGTATTTGTTTGTATGTATATATGTTTATATTAAGAATAAAAAAATGAATTTTAATGATTTTAGATAAAAATTAAAAATACGCATACCAATTTTTCGTTTAAATGTAGTGTTTTAATTTAAAATCTACAGTTTCGTAAATTTTTATTAGCTTCCACAGGACCGGTTGTACTCCTCTATAAATATATTGGTTATTTACATTATTCCTGGAACTCCTTCGCAAAATATTAAGCACCTTTTAGACAGTAAAGCGATCTGACTATTAATTAAAATCGTTCTAAAAATAGCAAAGGTTTAGCGAAATTTTTAATTTATTTAATTTACACCAAAAACGGTAATGACGAATGAAACTCGTAAAATGTACCTGTTTCCTCTTGTCTATAGTGAGCAGCTTGATCGATTTATTTTCTTACGACAATTTCAAATACAAAATGAGAATATTTTCAAGACTGATAGAAGCTGCATTCTGAAAAATAATGATAATTCACGCGCTTACACCCAGTGTGGACGTCAAATATTCGAATAAAATCTGACGATTAATAATAAAAAAAAAAAAAAAAAAAAAAAAAAACAAATAGCCAAACTATATTTTTAACTAAAACTTTCTTTTCACTCTTGTTTAACGAAATAAGTAACGCGTTCGGATTGTAATTAATTTTTACGACGTTTCGAATTAATAAATAAAATAAACGCGGAAAGACAGAATTGTCCGTCAATGAGAAACATCATCAAAAGCTGCTATACTAAATAGCTTTCCTAGTTTACAAGGAAAAATCTGTTGAAATTTCTCACGTAATTTCCAACGCGTATTCCTAGTTAAACTGCACAATATAGGTCGCTTTAACGATAAGTAGAAAAAAGTATACTAGGCACGATTAATGTGTAAAATCTATTATCGGAATTTCATTAATTCCAGCTGAAGTCTAGAATGCAGGTAATCCAGTACGAACTGCAGCAACTGAACGAATTAATCAAGTATTCGGAAGATGACATGAAACACTTTAACCGACTGAAGAGTGAATTCCAACACGCGCTGAAAGAGGTGAAACGGCGCAAATCCGAAAAAAGAAAACGAAGCAGATGCTCCGGTCTGATCAAGGTAAATATTTTAAATATACCTCTGCAGCAGCGGGTAAAAGCAAATAATCGTTCATTTGGCGAAGTTTTCGTACGTTTATCGGTACTTCATTTTTCAGGGAATCGTAAAAACGCAAACCATGTGTTCTCTGCGAGGACGAAAAATCATTCTGTACTCGCTTCCGCACGGATTCCATTTTAACACGGACCAATCAGCCGTTCAAGATGTCGTCTCGCCATCAAACGAATGTCGAAATTTCACTGGTCAGCATTATTTCCCCACCGACATTGTCGTTCGTAATACTATACTTCGCATAGCGAATGCACCGCAATCGAACGGCGATGAAGATAAAAAGCACTCGAACGATACCAGAACCTACTGCCTGATGAATCGATACATTGCAAACGACTTCCAGCGCACCTCCGAATCGATAGATTGTTTCGAAAAGCAACAGCTCAACGAAGGTGGTACAATTAATTCCTTCGGTAGTTTACCTGTAAATTTTGAACAACGAATACCGACGCTTTCACAACTAGAATTATCGGACGAGCATATCATATAATCTTCCCTTCTGTCGGTAAATCGTGCAGTACCGCCCCTTACATGCATTTTCAATGCTTAGGATGAAGCAAAGAGCACAAAAAAAAACTGCCGATACGTTTAAAATTTATACACAAAAATGTTATGCTTACGATAGAACAACATTTTTAATTTGTATTTTCCGAACAATCAAATTTAAGTAATGCTACAAAATGATGTTAGGTGAATTTATGTAC
This sequence comes from Icerya purchasi, assembly GCA_039619475.1. Taxonomy (NCBI): domain Eukaryota; kingdom Metazoa; phylum Arthropoda; class Insecta; order Hemiptera; family Monophlebidae; genus Icerya; species Icerya purchasi. The sequence continues at coordinate 264,836,418 of CM077115.1, read as the reverse complement.
TGACGGAGGACCGATACTCTAGCATTAGATATAACAACGAAATTTCTTCTGCCACTTTCAACAATACTGTATTTTTGAGGTGTGATAATTTTAAAGAACTAATGTATATGGAAATAATTCTTTACTGAAATAAGCTAAAAAAAAACATTAACCAAAAAGTACGTATAAAAAGAAGAAAAAAAAAATAATAGCTCTTAATTTTTTTGCATCTACCGAGAAGCCGAATAGAACATTTACGCAAATAAAATCTCATTTTAAAACCTAAAACTAAACAGCTCTTAAAAAACAAAAGAAAAAACAGTTTCAATTCTAACAATTAGATAACGTTCCAAAAAAGAGCCCCAGAAAATTAGATTATTAAAAATAATTCGATATTTTTTTAACCCTTTTTCTGAGCGAGTGAATAAATTTTACTAAACGTAAATGACTAAGTATATATATACCTTTTTTTGATTTATTCATCATTAAAATCCGCAAATAGTAAATACACTTAGCTTAGCAACGTTTTCAAGAATATTCCACTACCAATTCAAGAACATGTAATGGAGATCGGAAACAGAGTGAAAAAAGTTTGAGAGGACGAGAGTTTTCATGCAGAAAAATATGAAATGAAAAGAACATGATAAAAAAGTGAATGAAATAATTGTATGCGAAGTGAAAAACAAAAACAAAAGCGAAAGTAATAAAAAGCGAGTAGCAACGTATTGAGAATGAGATTAACGAAAAATTTTAGATTAATATTTTTATTAACACAGACACCCACGTTGTTATTACTATTCTGAAAAAATAGTCGTCATTTCGAATCTCATCGGCAATTCTGGTTTTTTTGTTTTCGTACCAATAAGAAATTCCCACTTTAATTTGCGCATTATCATCATCGCGATTACTGTATATCGTTGACTTCCTGTTTGTCGTTTTTATTTTAAACTACATATATCCAGAAAATTTTAATTTCGTTAAGTTTTTTCTCCATAATATGTAAAAGTTGTTAAAATCATATAAAATCGTTATATCACCTCCACTTTTTACGAAAACTATTACTATTAATCGGTTTTCCTAAATAAACACCGTAGTCTTTCCAAATTATTTTCAACCTGTTCAGAGTTGCATTCGCGCATGTTCTCTTAAGCTCATAACGAAATATTCCCAAAAACGTGTTCCTAAGCTAAGTGTATTTATTATGCACCTTAGTCATATGTGTTATTAAGTTTTATAATAGTTAAATATTGATATATTTGATTTTTCTGTTTTATCTAATCGCCCGGATATGTAAATTTCAACAGAAGCGAAAATATACAATATTTAAAATAAAAATTAGCAAACCATTATCAATTTTAAAAATAAATATCTGAAGCAGTTATTATATATATCACTAATTACAACAAAGCTACAATTTCAGTTTTAAAAATAAATTATAAACTGTTTACATGGCAAAAATTATACAACATATTCAAATTAAACGTATACAACCGACGGTGCCACTTATATATTGCTTTCGTAATTGCAATCAAAAATGAAAAGATATTATAAAACGTAAAATACTTCATACTAACATAAAAACAAATCTAAATCTTAATTGTTATTTAATGAAAGATTCAAGAACAGACACTACATTTGGAAATCATTCTGATCAACGAATATTGGAATCAATTTAAAAATAAAAACTTAAAATCTGTATCTAATAATAATAATAATAATATATATATATATATATATATATATATATATATATATATATTATATATACATATTTGTTAAAGTTTTATAGTCATACTTTTTTGTTTAACTTTATGAAAATGGGAGAATAAGTAAAAAAGTTTTAAAAATAGCATATAAAAAAATCAAAATCACTTTCTTACGAAAATAAAAAAGACACCGAAAATATACGTTGGCTGTGTTTCCGAGGCACACTGATTTCTGCTTAATGCAGTTTTCCCTTTTTACATTTAAAATCTGTGACCCCAATTTAATCCTAATAAGCGGAGGAGCTTCCTATACTGCAAAAAACATATCCTAATTCAAAAAATTTCATCCAAACTTTAAACAAATTTTATTTGTACGTAATTAATTGAATAATACATTTTTAAGTAAAATTCTAACATCGTTACCATTCTTAAGATCGCTCCCGAAATCATTCTTTTTAAAATCGAAAAGGACCACGAGCACATTTTAGCCCTTTATTTTATAAGTTCTCATGATAGAGTACCGTATGCGCTGACGTTAAACGGAAAACGCAATATACGACCGCATTCAGCACGGTATGCAAGCGCGTATAGCTGTAAAACAGCGAATTTTGCCAAAAATACGAAATCATATACTTCGAAAAATATGAAAATTTTACAGTACTGAATGAAATAGTTCTGTTTAATTCTGGCGTGTAATTTGATTTGGCCGAATTGAAGTACTACCTAATCATAGCCAGGAGGGGCGATCTGATTGATTGATTCGCATGCTCAATACTCTCTAATACTCTCTAGGCAGATTGATGATAGCTGTAAGTTACCATATTTAAACGCTTAACTTGCTCATAGACATTAAGGATAAGAAATTTTAGCATAATTCATACCGATTTCAGATTACAATTTATAAACGGTAAATTTTTTTTAAAATTCAGTATTAATGCCACATATATATTTGATTTATTTAATTAAATTCTTAATCTAAGAATTATTATTAAAAAGATGCGCCTACGAAAATTTATCAATAAGTAAATTATACACGTTCAAGTTAAATAATTGTTCGAAATAATTATGGATCAATTTTCTCCCCTTCTTTCAATTAATTTGCCCGCTTTTTCATTTCCTATTTTTAGTATAATTTCGAATCTTCCAATTATTATTATAGACACTTGAAGAAAAGAAAAAAATCAAAATCCTTAATTTTATTCTCTAGTTATATTATTTATAAGTGTAATCGTAGAAAACACCAATTTTATTATCATATAGCATTTAAATTGTATTCAATGTTAAATTTATATTATTAAAAACGGTGTACTTTGTGTTTTTATTATTCCGATTATCCGCAATTTTTTTATATTTCCCCCCTTAAAGCTGCACCGCATGAGAAAACTTTTGTCTGCTCCGTGTACGAAGTGTAATTGCAGCGAATAATGACACAGAAAGAAAACAATAAGTTAGCTTTTTTAAAACTTTTTAGAAACTAAAAAAAAACAAAAAAACACGTTATTAGAAAACTTACGAATACACCCACTTCACGAATTCATTTATTTTCAGCTCTTTCGATTATATCCTTTCCTTTCCGTCTGTTGATTGTTCCAATTATATCTCGAGTACACCCATATTCAGGTTCTTACGATAGTGACCAAGTTCGCATATTAATAACTTCTGTTAGTTTTTCTCCTCCAGCACTTATTTCAAAAGTCTATTCATTCTCCTTCGAAGAATCTCACGCCAAGACAAATTATTAGCTCTGTCCCACTTCTCGGTTGATTCGCCCTAATTTACATCGTAGGTAAATATAATAAACTTACTACATATAGTGTGCATCCAAACAATTAATAACGAAACTCTCCCGAAAACGGAACAATGCAAAGAAATGCAAGAAGAAGATTATTAAAAATACATAATATTTTATCTTAAGCCGTAAACTTCTCTATCAAAACCAAAAATCGCACTGTAACAAACGTCTAACTACCGCTTCGATGAAATCGAAACCGTAAAAATTTCTCTCTTTTTTTCGGTATTCATCAATATTCCCACATAGTACCAGAATACTGATCGCTGATATATATATATATATATATATATATGTACATATATATAAAAAAAAACCGAACTATTCGAAATTAGCAAATTATGTTTCTTTCAGAAATAAATAAAAAATTTCATAAAAAAATTAATGCAATTTATCCGAGGGCATTGAATTTAAAAGTTCCGAAATGAAAATATGTAAGTTCTCATTTGTAAAATTAAGGCTTGGGCTTCCTATTCCTTACTGTGCTTCTTATATCCTATCTTTTCCTTCCCAAATTAATTATTTCAGCTATTTTTTCCTTTTTATCAAAGATTTCTGATCGGATTAAACTATAACCAACTTCTTTTATTTCTATTTATTTCTAGGTAGAGGTGCTTGATTGGCGAGCCCAAGAGGTTTAAAAACAAGAAAATCGTTTTAATACTTTAAAATTACGAACAGGATTTTCTACTATATACAGCGCCCCCCCCCCCCTGTTGAATATGTAAATTTCGGTATGTGACATAAATACCAGCCCGATAAAATAACCGAATCGAAAATGCCGTTTTTCGGAACATTTCATTATTTAAGTATAATAAGTTAATAATAACAGATATAATAAACAATTATAACAAACAAATATCTGTTATTATTAACTTATTATATTTATATATTTAACAAACAGTATGAAAAAAGATTCTTCATTTCATTATTTAATACAAGGGCATTCCCTTTCTAATTGTATTAAAAAATATGCCAAATAATACTCGGAGTTTTCGTTTACCCGTATAACACGAACTGAAATTTAAAGGGAAAAAAAATGGTCGCAGATCCTTTGACTTTATTTTAATATCATATTTCAAAGTTAAATAAGAATCGTACTACGCGATATACATATATGCAAGAGTCAATAAGATTTCGATAATGCAGAATAAATGTTCATTTATAGAGAGACGTCGTGCAATTCAGTTTTCTTCTATTCCACTTATTTTTAATATTAATTCCAGCAATATTGTTTTACGTATAAACGATTAAAAAAAAAAAAAAAGGAAGGTGACAAAAACGGTAAAAATATTTTATTACAATTTATATCGCGCATAGTTTCAGTTACATTTAATCGTCTGCAAACATTTAATCAATCCTAATGTATACATTTAGGCAGTAAATATAAACATAAACACAAACAAAATTACTACACTATGCCGATAATGATGTCATTATTATTACCTAAAGGGTTATCAGTCAGCAAAATGGCGTTATTTATGTCGTTACGCAAATCTTCAGTCAAATTACCATCGTGATACACTTCAACCCAGTCCTCTTGATATTCTAAACGATCGCCAACATTGTGTAACAGTTTGACACCGGTTGCATAATTAATTTTATCTGTAGTTTGAATTCTGCCAGCGCCCAAATCCAGACACACTTTGCTTATTAAATAGGCATTAATTTCTTCTATGTAGCCTGCGTATTTTACAATTTACTATACATTATTTAACGTCAGTTATTTCATAAACAATTTACTTTCTGATAAATTGACACCATCGCGCGAATTTTTATTCCTTATAACTTTACTACACAGCGTGTACTTGCATATCTACGTATGCATTGAGCAAAGGACATTTACTACAAATATGATTAATGAAATTATTTCACTTAATGTGATAAGGATTAAATATCCAAAACATGACCATTAATACAGTTTCGGCGCCAATGTTTTACTTTTTTGAACGGCAAAACAAAATATGTATAACCGATTCAATAAAAACCGCAATATTGCTCATTTTATATTTAGTCAAATCAAATTTCATACAACTTAAACAACCAGTGTATCGAAATCAAATAAAACAAGGATTTATCCGAATCTTGGATCCAAAAAAAAAAATATGATAATTATCGTATTTTTCTTAAATTGCCAAAAAAAAAAATAATAATAATAAAAATAAATAATAAAATAAACTATTTTTAAAAGACTCTAATTATAATATAAAAATTTTGATTTCGAGAACTTTGAGAAAAATCAGTAATATTCCCTGCAAAAGGTGACTATTTCAAATAAATACGGAATCAAAAATGATAAAGAATTAAAGGAAAGGATTAATAATCGAAAAAACCGAAGAAACAGAACAAGGTAAATAAACAAACATAAAGTGTAAACTGCGCAATAAATAGCGGAGGAATATAAAATGAAAACAATTATTACGTACAAGAACAATGAGAAACGCGAACGCCATCTTGCAAGAAACTGCGGCGCGCTATCGAATTTTATTTTACGAAAATAAATAAAACCGTTAACAGAACTACATTATTAGTAATTTACCGCCAAATATAAAATAACGACTAAATTAAAATAATCGAAAGTAAATATTATTTATAAAAATGTTAATAGCGCACAAACGCCAAAAAAAAACTACCGCGCCATGTTTAACAAACTTCACTGTTATTCCGGAACATGTCGGTTGATTTTTATGAATTTACGTATTTTATTTTATTATAAAGAATCTATAGAAATGGTAGAAATTAACAATACCGCCTTAAGTATTTTTTACAGATTAATACTATATTATACGAGGCGAGTTTTTTAAGTAAGTACCGTTTTCAAATTTTGCATTTGACGCATGCGCGCTGTGTACCTGCATTTGTCAAGAAGAAACCACACGCTTTTACCGGAAACATTCGGCCGTGCTTATGTTTGTTTACGAGCGTTTCAAATGAAATACGCGCTACGATTCGTTTTCTTAGTGCTAAAGGTGTAAAAGCGGCTGAAATTCATCGCCAGATCAGTGAAGTGTACGGAGAAAACATTGCGAGTGGATGTAATGGTACGGAAATGGGTTAGAGCCTTTAAGGACGGCCGCACGGATGTTCATGATGTGGAGCGAAGTGGGCGATCTTCAGTCATTACTGATGATTTGGTGCGAAAGAGAACAGATGCTTTACGATTTCATCTTTATTAAATGAGTTTCCTCAAGCGTCAAGAAGTGTTCTCTATCAGATTGCGACCGGACACTTCAATTATCGAAAGTTGTGTTTGCGCCGGGTACCGAAAATGTTGACTGAGGAGCACAAGATCAAACGTTTAGACAGTGCGTTGAGTTTCCTTGAGCGGTACAGTACGGGAAGTGATGATTTTTTAAGTCAAATTGAACATGGGTGGCATTTGTTACACCGGAAACAAAGCAGCAATCCATGGAATGACGGTATTCATCTTTACCCAAGAAATTGAAGTTCAAACAAACAATTTCAGCCCGGAAAATCATGTTACTGTGTTTTGGGACAGAAAGGATGTGTTGCCTGCGGATTTTTTACCTCGTGGTAACACAATAAATGCAACAACTTATTGTGAGACCTTGAAAAAATTGCCTTCGTGCAATTCAAAACAAAAGACCCCGAGGGGCATGCTGAGTGAAGGAATCGTTTTGCTCCATGACAATGCCCGTCGCCACACGGCTAATCAAACTCAAGATCTCATCAGATCGTTTGGCTAGGAACAACTTGATCACCCTTCGTACAGTCCCGATGTAGCGCAATCTGACTATCACGTGTTCCCCCATTTGAAGATCGATCTGGGTGGTCAGCGCCACGACGAAGATGATGAAGTCAAAACGTCCGTGTTGGAGGGTTATCAAGAGTCAGTCGGTAGACTTCTATGAGGAGGTGATTCAAAAGCTGGTCGTGCGATACGATAAGTATCTTAATATTGGTGGAAATTGTGTAGAAAAATAGATTAAGGTACATGTAAAAATAAAATTGTTAAGAAAAGTGAACTTGTTTTTTTTTCTATTTCAAAATGGTACTTACTTAAAAACACGCCTCGTAACTTATTCTACTATTAACAATCCGGATAATGCTGTGAGTGACAGACTAAAATCGTATCGAGTGCCAAAAAAAAAAACTTGCCATGAACTACTTCAATTATTGTCTTTTGACGCATGGTATACCTTAGAGCATTATCAGAAATCTTATATTCGATTTTAAAAAAATTCTCGCTAAATAAATTACACGAATTTTTCACTCTTTGCTTTAAATGGAAAAACAGTAATTTTTTTGTTTTTCGCGTCTACCTATTTTACGACGTAGGAGCAAAGGTATCGTCGCTGTAACCGCCACGAATTATTAAAATATATTTAAAGTTGAACATTTTTATTTAAATATATTAATACACAAACTACAGAGCGGTTGGTTTTTTGCAAAGCGCGGCTGACAGCCGCAGCGAAGAAAGAAACGCATATTCACACACGCACACTGATTACTCGACATGCATCGGTGCTGCTGTCGCAAGTCTTATTCTGGCTATTTCTCTCCCCCTAGTAAAAGTACCACAAATGTAACGTGCTGAGGAGAATAGCGCGGAATAAATTAAGAATAAACATTAGGTAGGTACGCGCCTAAAAGAAAAACGACACAATGTACGACACAACATTACAATCATCACTTAAATATAACTAGTGATGATCGGCGTAATGAGGCTTACGAAATTGCAACGGGAAATTCACTAATTCTAACATTTACAGATAGAGCTGAAACGCTAAATATATAGAAAATAGGGACGCCAAATAATTCTCAAGCGAGTTCGTATAATATCGGTAAATTATGGTACAAAGGGAAACAAGAATAGAGCGAAATACTAATTGTTAATTCATACATGGCGATAGCGAAATGGGGCAAAATAAAGATAATCCAAAGTATCTTCGGGAAGAAAGAAGCATTTAACCCCACAGTGAACAATGCGATTATTATTGATGATACATTTTGTTTTAATAAAGATGTACTAACTCTAAATGTTTATTAGGAAATTGCACTATCCATCCAATCTTGATACGTGGTGATCGGCGAGGGTTGCTTCCGGTTTCGGTAAACTGGCGTGCTTGCCTTACTCTTGACGTTCTTTTTTGTATCCTTCAATCATATCGATTATACTATAAAGGATGCGTTTCTTTCTTGATGTGAATTCCTTAGTGAGTTTCGAATAGAATTTCCGCTCTTGACCCGTAGTTTGGTTTGTAATACCACGTGATGTGTTGACTTTAAACGATCGATGTGGGTCGTTTAGGACTAACCTTCAAAATATCCACGGCATATAAGTGTTTCATTCTGCAACAATTGTCGAACAGCGTCCTGGTGTAGGAAACAAGTATCCAGAGCAGAATGTGCAAATACTGTACGTGAATATGTTTTCGATGCCGGACGTGTGTCTCTAGTATTGACTTTTTTTCTCAGTGGGGAGAAAAATTCGTTCGCTGAAGCGTAAGTGTTGACCTAGCAGACGCCTAACTCACAGACAGAATTTCTAATTATATCAGTGATACATACTGGCGTACCCAAAGCTTTCGTGAATATCGCTTGCTTTTTTAAAATTTGCTATGTTCATTCGAGTTGTACCACTTCTCCTCCGATTGTACGCCGTTGTACAAATGATATGATGTGTATCGATTATTTTTGGGTTCGGATTCGAAAAAGTATCAAAGTAAACCGGGCACCTCGGTCGGTTGCTAAAGCTGCTCCGAAACGGGGAATCTAACCTGTATTAAATTCCGTCACTACTGAATTCGTAGATGTTCGGTCGAAACGACCTCCCCAGCCAAATAGCGTGATTGGTAAGAGTGATTAAGTATAGATAACGATTATTTATTTAGCATCATACGATGTTACGGGATGTGTGCATCACTTTGATTTTCTAGAAAAAACCAGCAACGCTATTGGCGTCCCTTCCAATATACCCGATGATATTGGATACGTGTTGAAATATGGATTGTAATTGACGCGCCTGCTTATCATCCGACAGTTTCTTTTTCTTTTCAACTGGTAGCAGTTTAGAATCGTCTATAATTTGTAATTCGCATCGGTCTTTCCGATGTCTCCAAAGTGTTTTACAGCAGCAGCGTAAATCGTTACAAGCTTACGGTAGAATACGCTATATTTATGTGTTTCGGTTCAGAAAGTTTGCGGTCGAATAAAAACCCCCCAATTCTCCTGCGGTGTTGATTAAGGGAAGCACAGATAGCGGAAGAAAACGCGTGCCTGACATTAGAATAAGTTCAACGTTCGAAATCGGATCTATTTAAAATGTGTCATCGCCGTTTTAAGGTGTTCAAATGCTCGTGCTATCCAGCATTCCACACAGTACTGACCGTTTATTCCTAGCGTTTTTTTTTTGTTTTTTTTTTTTTTTTATTGTCAGTTCAAGGAGAGGTCGTTAAAGCTCCGCTGCATGATCCATAAATCTTGGGTAAAAATTGTCCATACCGATAAATCTGCGCCGTCAGTGGTTTTTCGAATTCGAGTAAATTAATTTCGTTTTAGGATGTAGCGATGCCGATTTGCAATATTATATATCCTACAAAAGTTACTTCTGTCGCTGCGAAATGACATTCTACCCTATTCATGTTCAAACCCCGAAGATTTTTTAGCTGGGCATCATGTCCGGAATGGACGTTAACGCAACGAGAATATCTCTATGTACGGAACGACGATATTCGGGTCCACGAAACGCTGGAAAATAAATAGATCTCGCATTTTTTAAACCGCAAGTGTCGTAATGATAAATTGGTCAAAAGGGGTCGCGACAGCCGTCTTTTTCGCCGAAACAAACTGGTGGTATGCACGTCGCAAATCGATTTTAGGAAAAATTAATTTACCTTGCGGCAAGGCGCGTTATCTAGGTGAGGAACAACAGTACCGCGCTATCACCAAGTTTAAATTCCGATAACCGCCATAGAAAAACCGCCGTCCTCCAGTTTTCTTACGATAATAGTAATAGACTTGCCGATGCTGATTTAAGTGGAGCGAAAGTGCCATTGCGCAACCATTTCTGAAATTCTTTTTCTGCAAATTCCAGCATGATCGGCGGTTTGGGCTTCTTGGAACTTACGGACGGTCCGATTGTAACTATGTAACGGAATACTATCAAGGAGTTGTTCTCGGTTGTCCCAAGTGGGCACATGTTGATGAAATACGAGTCTCGATCGTCGGAATACATTCTATAGCGCATAGTTGTGCTGACTTAATCCTAGGATTCGCAGATCGATCATAAAAGTCTATCAGAATTTGGTTTAAATTCCCTATAAGTTTTTAATTAACGACCATCTGGCAGCTACAAGCAATGATGGTGAGCGGGTGGAGTCGTTAGGTACTCGATAACCGGTGTTACCGAACACGCGCGTCCCTAGTATCGACTAAAAATTGTTGTTCGGACAAACAAAAAAAGAAGTGTTACCTTAGGGCGTGCTAGTGACGAAAACGCCTATGGTTTGTATTTTTTATACTTACATGAGGGGGACACGTTTCATTCTCGAACGTGACGTGCTATCAACAAGAGTCCTTATTATCAGTATACGGTCTGACGCTGGCTTGTCGAAGTTTTCGTACGGGAGAGCATGGCGCTATCGGCTCGGTTAACGTTAGATGGAATAACTGGGTTTAAATGAGCTGTTTCTACAAGTTAGCGATGACATCGTCCGCGGAACTTTGTTGCAGGGCTGCTATGATAGGCGTAGAATATTGTATAAAAGATAAATTCTGTTCGCGGTACCGGCCAGACAACGATCTTCTAATTACCCGGAAGCTAATCACCTGCGTCAAGAGTTGTGACGGTTTTAAATCTCCAAGAAGAGAGGGCGAAAGTTAACTGACACTCAGATGCTCGCAAATATCGAATTAAGCGGTTTATAAGGCGCTGTATTTATTTTGTCCCGCTAAACTAGCACAATCGCATCTTTCGCAACTAGCACTATTCTTCTAGTGCTGTTAATATACATATAAAATGAGAGTTTTCATCAGAAATCCCTGCTAACTGGGATTCGACTTTGTGTGAATCATAATTCCGCATTTTACCTCCAAAAAGGCATGATGCGTGTATATTCGAACGCAGCTAGCGTTCATTTTTTCTATTTTCAATGTCGGGCGTATAATGTATTGAAACTTTCACAAAAAAATTACCCGTAGAAAGCTGCAACATCATAATATTGGCGAAATTTTCGAAACGGGCGAAAAAGAAAAAAAGAAAACTTAGCTCATCATGTTCAAGTCAAAAGTACATAACGAAATTTAGTGTCATTATTTTTAAAAAACCCAAAAACGAAAAAATCGGGTTTCGGCGAAAAATCTAACCACTGCGAATTGTGTAATATCTTTAAAATGGAATACTTTTATTCATATATTAATGCCCAAATAACAACACAGCGGTCGATTAAACGGCTGACAGCCGAAGCGAAGATAAAAAATAGCGTGCAATTCTCTGTCCCTTAAATATACGCAAAATGTAAAATGAAAACAAAGCCAGTTTACTTACCGGCTCGTTTAGTTTTAAAACGAGTCCTACCCTTAGCAACAGGTAAAATGTTATAATTACGATTATAACATAATTCAGTTGCCGCGTCCTCTGCTACTCCTTGACAGGTCAACATAACATAGAAGTGATGTAAAGCGGTTCCATTCTTAAGCGATGTACTTATCATTTCTTCACCTTCTTGGACGTTATTAACTTTACGCGATAAATACAACAGATTAGCGCCTAAGAAAACATACGATATAGGTAGTTTTTTATTCGAATTTAACGGAGAAAAAAGTTTAACGGATTAATATTAAGTTCAGTTTATAATCGAGAGTCTGCATTCAAAAACGTTTTTTTTTTTTTTTTTTTTTTTAAAATCAATACTTAAAACACAAGAATAAAAAACAATACTTATGAAATTGTTTTTATAATCTTAAACTATTGAAATCAGTGCGCATTTGCTTTCTCTGGTGCTGTCTTTTCTTTTCATTGTAGAACACGACAATACAATTTGTTATCATTAGCAATAGATGCAAACATTACCGTAACGTTTAATTTTTTTTTTATTTGTGGCAATTCTAACGATAATTTGCCTTCTACCTTTCTCGGTCACCACAATTACGAGACATACCAAAGGAGAAAAATAGCAACCTCAAAAACATTACGAATTTAACTAGCGCGCGGTGACTGTTTTATGGCCGTTTTACATATCTGCCACATATTATTGGTATCGAACTGGTCGATTTTCATATTATTACCATGAATTTCATCGTTCTAAATATAAAGTCGCTCAGCGATAATAAGTTACATAAATTTAAACTCTAACAGCAATAGCGGCAACATACCATATTCATAAATGGTGCAATTGGCTGAAAAATTATCCTTAAAAAAATAGGCGATTTATAGAAAAGTAAGACGTATATATATATACTGCAAGTATACTACGAGTATATTATAAATAATTTGCGGACAACTGCGTTTGAATTTCATTTTTTATATTTCATTTTTTAAACGTAGTTTTCCGAAAATTATTTATAATGGTTAATCACTCTGTGAAAGTTTTAAAGTTTGAAAGGAGTCTTTTCAGCAATTTTTCAAATCATGAAAAAATTTTTTAAATATTTAAAGACAAATAAAGTAGATAGTGCACATTTAACAAGCCGCGAAATATTGAGAATACGTTAAACATTACACTGAAAAGAAAAAAGGAAAACATTGAAGAGGAAAACTTCGAATTATATGTGTTTCCAACAGAAAATATATGGCAAAATTGTTTCAAATAACTTAAAGCAATTATCAACAGGAAATCAGCAAAATGTTTCATACAGATTCGTGCGCATCGAAAAAAAGAAAATCCCGTACGAATTTTTGTTCTTTTTTGCATCCCATTTTTCGGAATTTTTCAAGAAACCATAATGACAGAAATATACCTGTAATGGTTTTTACAAGCGAACTGATATAACTCACTACTCTCAATCAATAATTAACGCACTAAAATCAAGCTTTTTTCTTTTTAAGAGTTTTTATAATTCGATTTTTCTTTTTTCCATTTGTCGTTTTATAATTTCTTCGTCGATAACTAAACAATCCGCCATCGATTTACAAATATCGGTAGTGATAACTGAACATTGACGACAGCAAGTGACAATAAAATCAGTGGTAAGAGAGAATTTCAATCAGTAACTTTGAAAATTTGACCAGGAGTTCTTTTTTATACCGGTAAAACGCCATTATCTCTTCGAATTCCGAAGTATAATTTTTACTTGAAAAACCCTCTAATCGCCAGGCATCAGTACCGGCTTCACGAAAATCGGATTTTCGTAAGCTAAAACGAAATCCTTCCATGTTAAGTCTTATTTACTGATATTCAAAAGTTATATATATATATATATATATATATATATATATATATATATATATATATATATATTATAAAAAAGTAAAGGCTAAATGTTGCTGCGTTTTTCAAACAAAATTATTACTCACAGCGATTGGAAGAATTTATTTTCAGCAATGTTATTTGTATCCTCTTTTTACGCATTTTATTAAATAATATGTAAGAAAATTTGACATATAGCGAAATCGACTACAGCGTTCTAGCGTGCTGAAAAAAGAAAAATTAATTTTTCGATGGTATTTAAGCTCACACTCTGATTTCTCCGCTGATACAACTCTAAAAGGTCCGTTTTCATAATTATATATAACTCCGTTTACTGATGTAGATGACTGGAGAATTAATTTTAAAGCGCGCCATTTCTCTAAACAGTCATTCTATTACATATTAATTGCGTAAATGAAAAAAAATTTCTTAATTACCTAGAACAGTTACCATTCGATACAAATCCGGCGGACCATTTCCATGTAAGCAATCGATACTTTCTTGTATTTCTAGCGCATTCCCAACAGCGTGTCCTGTAGGAGAATTCATTTTTGATAACACAACTATCACATTTAGTCCCAACCGTTTTGCTATATTTTTCTGTAACACTTACATATTCTTAATAAATCATGTAACTAAAATAAATAGGCAGTGTGTAAAAATGACAATAAAACAATTCTACTTCAGCGCTATGTAATCTTAAAATTATTATTAAGAAGATAATTTCTAACATGTTCGCTCCTCTCCACGTTTTTAAATCATAAATCAATCAAATTTTGTAAACTTTATAATGAGAAATAAAATTAAGGTTTAATAAGAAATATAAATATTTGAACCATGGACGTCGCCAGCGGGGGGCAGGGGAGCAGCTGCCCTCTCCACCCTGGAGCCTTGAAACTTTTTAATCAACTGGCCATGATGAGTATTCATAGACGCGTAATCATGAACAATTTGCCAGAAACCCACGAAAATTATGTTTTAATTAAGATTTTATTCTTGTTTAATAGAAGAATATTAAGCCTTTACAAGTTATAAATTTTATTTTTCCCCTTAACTCATATCCTCTTTCTATCATCTTGCCCTCGGCTGGCGACGCCCTTGATTTGAACAAAAATTAAGTTAAGATAGAGGAAAATAAGGGAAGCCTGCTGAAAAATAATAAGAAAAGGTATTTAGCAAAGGTGTGTATTTAAACCGCAAAAAATACTGCGTTCATTTTCGTTAGTTTTATGACTAATATCAAATAAATCGAAAAGTATTAAACATGTTTGTTATATTTTTATACTATATTATATTTTATATTGAGTAAATCAAGTGTGTTAGTGTGGTGTGGGCTTTTCTTTTGTTTTCGCTTTTTTAGGAAAATGCGACAAGACAACAAAAAATAGGATGGGAATGGTTTTAATATTATGTATTTACTTCCGTGTATTTTCTTAATTTATAGAATTTATATTGTGAATTGGTTCAATTACGAACTAGTGTGTAATGTAATAAATATCGTTTATTCTTCTGCATCTTTCTTTCGGATTCGCGCTAATTAGCATCATACCGATACAACAATGTTTTTCCTTATGTTATTGTATTTAAACTTTATTTTGTAAACAAAAGGGAAATTAGGTTTCCTTATTTTTCTGTATTTTATTTAATTTTAGTTAAAATATTTAAATTTCACGTTAAATTTAAATTTTATTTCTTATTATAGAGTTTAAAAATATTTATTAATTTATGAATATCATCCTGTTTATTAAGTTCAATTAAAGATTTGTAAATAATTTACTTTTTTTCTCTTTCGTTTTGAAATATAGTTTATTTATGAACTTTTCAACTGGGTTTTCTTATCCTTCCTATATTTTATTTTATTTTAGTTGAAATATTTCAATTTCACGTTAAATTTTATTTCTCATTGTAAAGTTTAAAAAATTTTATTAAACGTAGTTTGTTACCACGAAACATGTGTCGGTGTTTATAATAATTTAACAAAACATTTTTAAAATTACAATTACAGTTTCGCGCATTATTTTCGTTTTATATTACACGCGAATGCAGAAATGAATGGTGTACCTACTAATCTTTACTAAAAATCGATTTAAAAATATTTAATGTTTAATACTTTTCGATTTATTTAACATTAGTCGTAAAACTAACGAAAATGAACGCAGTAGTTTTTGCAGTTTAAAAACACACCTTCGCTAAATACCTTCTTTTATGATTTTTCAACTGGGTTCCCTTATTTTCCTTTATCTAACTTAATTTTAGTTCAAATATTTATATTTTTTATTAAAATTTAATAAAATCCCGTTTATTAAATTCAATTAAGGATTTTTTCCTTTTCCTCTTAAAATTTAGCACATTCATCAACTGCTCAAAAAGTCATTAGTTTTTTTCATTACAATCCTCGCATACTTATGAGTCTGTAATTTTAAAGCGTTTTAAATAAGAGTAGAAGTTTCGATGTCCAGTACTGTGTAAAATAAAAAAAAAAGTTTCAAAATATTCCATTGTTGTTAAATTATTTGCTATTCACACACGGATTCCATTTCCTAGCAAAAACTCTCGAGTATGATTGCCATTTTGTTGAACTTAATCAGTTTCGACATCCAATTAAAACAACGAAGTTTTCTAGTCACACGTGAAAAGTTTTTTAAATATAAAATATTTAAAATATCTTTTTGCGCGCTTTCCCTTTAAAATAAAAAATGTCATTAACAATTTCTAGTCAAATTTCTTTTCATATAAATTACAGGCCATAATACACGGTAATTTTAAATGTTACCCTTTTTGTAAAAGTAAAGCTAGTCCGTTTACAATACCTAATATATAGGAAGCCGGTAATACACTATTAACATTAAATATTTTCCAACAAGCACATCATCTTGTCGCATAACCTCTGTTGACTCCGAAAACAAAAGTACACGGCAAAAGAAATTTATTTCGTAAAAAAGCGCGGACGAAGCGACGTCGAATCGAATAAAACGTGCGATGCTGAACCATATCATTATCTAGCTTCCCAATGGCCCGGACGAGTTGACACAGAATCACGGCTCGTCCGAGATCTGTTGGGGAGAGGAGAAGATTTTGATCAGTGTGACCAGGAAGGAGTTTGTGGTTCCCACATGGCTCTCCCTCTTGGAGACTGAGCCCCAGTGGGGTGAAGTTGCGGAATAAAACAAAGGAAAGCAAAAATGGAAGTTTTACATGGATATTAATTATATGTAGTATGAACGGAAGATAAAGTAGTAAAAATTAACACATAATAAGGTCGTTTATGCGAAATAATAAAAATGGTGTAGGTAAAGTAAACTAAATTATCATGCTAAAATGGCAGAATGGCACCTAATCGTTAGTATGAGGAGGTCGGAAGAGGAACTAGGAGCGAAATGAGTTTGAGGGATAGACGAAATTGGAATCGCAGGAGTAACGAGTGTACATAATTGACAAAATTGAGGGATGAAACTCGGTCGGAGAGTTGCTTCGTTAGCGGAATTGGAATGCTCGAAAGTGAATGTAGACTAATTATATCGATCGGAAGTAACGTAAAAGTTTCAGGCGAGATGAGTGCGAAATGAAAGTGGGAGAGGACATAGGCGCCAATCTAAAGAAGAACGGATATTTATTTTATTTTAAAGAGATCAGAATAAGAGGGAATAATAAAACGGCTTTGAACAACGATCCAGAAAAATGATTAAACTAAACTAAACTAAACTAATAAAAACAAAAAATTTACGATCTTACAATTTTGGAAAAAGTAAATATTACTTTCGCACACGGCATGAATTCAAAAAAAAAATTATTATAGTAGTACTAGAGATGAATAGAGGAGTGTGATTCGATATACGTTATTCGAGTAACAAAAATAAAATTAATTGCATAAAATAGTAAAAACCTGTCGGCGTTACTCGAGTGTAGTTCTGTACCAAATCGGGAATCGGATTTATCTGGGAAACTAATAAATGAAGGTCACGGTCTCATCAAAGCGAACTGGTCGCCTGATGGGGCGTCCATACCGTGATTTCGATATCGTCGGAAATAATTCCTTATCGGAATCGGCATCCTTATTTAGGAATTCGGGATCGTCAGAAGGTGAGGCGTCATCATCGGGAAAGCCGTAAAAATCGGAATCGGAAACTGAATCGTCCATATCTTTGCTTGAAGGTATCGTGTCGATGGGCCAATCGAAATCAGTTAATAGAAGGTCTGGATCATTGCAGGGTGATGTGTCAATCCATTCGTCATTTTCAGAGTTGTCTTCTAAAATGAATGCTGGCTTCAGTCTATCCAGACTAACTCTGTCAATTTTTGCGCCAAATTTCAATTCGTAGCATTGCGGGTAACGGTTTATAACTTTAAACGGACCGTCGTAGACAGGTTGTAAAGCTGTCCGATGTCGATCTCGGCGGACGTAAACATGAGTGCAGCTATCGATGCCCTTTTGCAAAAATCCTGAGCGTTTATTAATGCGTGCTGGCTTTAGGAAAACATTGTTGATAGTATCGGATAATTTATTAATTAGATTCGATTCGTTTTCGACCGGCGGTAAAGCGTCGATCATCTCGCACGGTAGCGATAGCGGAGTGACGTACGTAAGTTCGGCCGGCGAATGGCCAGTGTGGTTGATCGAAGTTCTTATGCCGAATAATACAATGGGAAGGGCTTCGTGCCAATGTTCAGTTTCCTGGCAGCGGATAGCGGCTTTCAAAGTACGATGGATTCTTTCCACTTTTCCATTCGATTTTGGGTTGTAAGCTGTCGTATTGATGTGGGTTATACCAAATCGTTGTACGAGTTGTTTGAATAACTGTGACGTAAATTGGCTTCCACGATCTGTTGTGATAATCGAAGGGCAACCGAATCGGCAAATCCATGTTTCGATGAAGATGTTTACAATCGTATCTGTTGATATATCTTTGACTGGAACAGCCTCCAGCCAGCCGGTGTATCGGTCAATAATCGTGAGGATATATTGATATTCACCTGAACGAGGTAAAGGTCCAACTAAATCGCAATGTACATGTTGAAAACGAGAACTTGGGGGAAATTCGCCATATGGTGGTTTCATATGTCGGTAAACTTTGTTGCGCTGACACAAATTACAAGTACGCGCCCAATGTCTAATATCTGTGGACATACGCGGCCAAACAAATCGTTGCTTAATTTTGAACAGCGTACGTTTGGGAGACGGGTGGTCCATGTTGTGAATTGCCTGATAAATCTTTCGGCGTAACAATATCGGCACAATTGGTCTTTCCTTCTGATCTACGTAAATCATTACATCGTCGATCGCTTTCTCAGATACTTCAATCTTAGACGACCTGTTTTTGCGTATCGCTGTTATGTCCTCGTCTCCTTCCTGTAAGGTCCGAAATTGTTTTGTATCGAAACTGTACTCGTCTAACATGAACGCATCGATTCGTGATAAATAATCGGCGACTACGTTATCTGCACCTTTTATGTAACAAATGTCTTCGACATACTCAGCAATAAAGCTCAAATGACGCGATTGACGGGTGGACAACTTCTCCGCGGGCTGATGTAATGCGTGGGTAAGCGGTCGATGATCAGTAAGTACAGTGACTCTGCGGCCCTCAATAAGATCCTTAAATTTCCGAATTGCGTCGTACACTGATAATAACTCGAGGTCGTAAGTGCTATATTTACGTTCTGCTGGTGAAAGCTTACGTGAATGGAACGAAATAGGCTGCAATAAATCGTTAACTCTCTGGTTGATGACTGATCCGATCGCGGTAGACGAGGCATCGGTCATGATGACGATATCGGCGTCAGCTGACGGATGCGCCAGTATTGCGGCCTCAGCTATAAGTTTCTTCGATAATCGAAAATATTTATCGAGTTCCTCAGTCCATGCAATCTGCGTCAAATCTTTCTTCTTGCTCCCCAAAAGGAGGGAATTCAATGGGGCTAATACTTCGGCTCCTTGCTTATAGAAGCGATGATAAAAATTTATAACGCCAAGGTAACTTCTCAAATCCTTTTTAGTGACTGGGCGTGGCAGCATTACTATCGTTTCAACACGTTTCGGGTCGGGACGTATTCCTTCATGAGATATTTCATATCCAACAAATGTAATTTTGGGTACAGCGAAAATACATTTATTTTCACTCAGCTTCAAGTTATGAAGCGATAACTGTTTGAGCACGGCGTATAAATCTGACATATGTTGTTTTGGATCCGCGGAAAAAATTAAAACATCATCTAGGTAGGCGCGCGCGAATGGCAAGTCTTTCAATACGTGGTCGATGGCTCTTTGGAAGGTGGCACCCGCGTTTTTTAGACCAAACGGCATTACTTGAAACTCGAATAACCCAAATGGCGTCGTGACAGCAGTTTTTTCGATGTCCGGAGGATACATGGGAATCTGGTAGTAGGCTCGTTCGAGATCAAGCTTGGAAAACACGGTTGTTCCATGCAGATCTGAGTTCATGTCATGTAAGTGTGGAATAGGATATCGGTCAGCGATTGTGATGCGATTCACCTGACGATAATCTCCGCATACACGCCAACCATCGCCTTTTGGGACGAGTGTTAAAGGTGAAGCCCAGGGAGATTCGGAACGACGACAAAATCCAAGGTCCATCCATTCATTAAATATACGACGAGCATATTGAAATTTTTCTGGCGGTAGACGGCGAGGCTTCGAGTGAGCGGGGTGCCCGTTAGTAATTATCCGGTGTTGAACAGGGGATAATCGAGAGGTGTTATAAAAAGTTCCGGAAAATAAATCTTTGAAATTATTTACAATGGATGTAACTGAGTCTTGCTTAATAGCAAGGGTAGCGATAGATGAAGCGGCAGGAGTCACGTCGCTCGCGGAAGGTTTATTCGATTGCAAATTATTACGAGTTAGTAATCTTTTATTCGCGACGTCCACTAATAATTCAAAATACTGTAGAAAATCAGCGCCGATGATTGGCTGGGCGATATCTGCTACTTTAAAGGTCCAGATAAAATTTTGTTCAAGGTTAAAATCTAAAGATAATCTTTTGCTACCTAATATTTTGAAATCGGTACCGTTAACTGCTGTTAAAACGCCCGAAGACATTTTGTTGTAATTCGTGACTAACTTAATTGGGAGAACCGAACATTGCGCGCCTGAATCAATGAGAAAGTCAAATCCAGTGATTTTGTCCTTGATAATGAGTCTATATAATTCGATTGAGGCATGTGTAGTTGACGTTTTCATGGTTGTTCGGCTGGGTTTTTCATCCCAACTACAAGGTGGGCGGCATTGGCGAGCATCTCTTCCGTAGGTATCGTGATACCAACACAAAGTCGAGGAATCTAGTCGCGGTATCTTATCGGAAGAAAATGGTGGCGACTGTCGACGGATGGGAGTGGAAGTAGAGCTTGGCTGGAAGTGTGCTTGATTGAGTGGACGATTGTGTTTTTTAAATGGATGATAACTGATTGAGGTCGAAGAACTCGGAGATAAGGATAAGGCATTGGTATATTCGGTACCAGAGCTGGAAGAATAGTTTTGAGATGGATTCGAAGATGTCCTAAAACGATGTAGCGACATGAGGCGATCGGCCGTTGCGGCTAATTCAGCGATCGGCGTATTTATAGGGAGGGTAGTCAACAATGATTGAATACTAAATGGTAATCGTTCTTCCCAAATGATTTTCACAGTCGCTTCGTCTAAGTGATTCCCAGCAAGATCTAACATTTCTGACAACAAATGAGACGGCAAACGATCTCCAATATTAAGATCGGTTAATAGTCGTCGAAGGCGAGTATGGTCCGGCTGGTCGTATAATTTTAAAACAATGGATTTGATATAAGAATACTGGTCGTGGGTAGGCAAACGTTTAATATCGTGCCGAATACTATGTAACAGGTCGCTATCTACATTGGCAATAAAGATGTCAGCTTTTACTTTTTCATCAACTATGTTGTTGATGGAAAACTGAGCGTCAATTTGGATAAACCATAATTGAGGATCTCGTCTTGAAAAGGGTGGAAATCGTATTAAACTGGGGAAGTTGGCGTGATTTGGACAATTAAAGGTTTGATTCGGCAAAGAAGTGTCGTTACTATTTGCCATATTCGATAAAGTTGAAGAACGTGAAAAAAATTAAAATACGGTAACGAGAAAAAGGGTATCAAAAAATTAAATTGAAAGTAAAACAAAATTACATCGGAATAATAGTTTGATTTTAATGATCGTGGTCGTATGCTACCGCGAAAGGATAGTATGTTCGTTTCGAAGTGCGGAGACAACGAAAAATTTAGAAGACGCGTTGTACGATTTATTACACGATTTTAGCGACAGTATTCGACCACGCGGTTGATCGGCGAACCGTGTCTCGTCATCGTGGCGCCGTTCAACGAGCGGACGTACTGTAAAGCGACTACAGCGTGTTTACGAATCCAGCGTCTCGGCGCCTGTCGGTACGCGGCTGGGGGAACATATGTAAAGCGGTTTACACATTCGCCCGTAAAAAAATCATAGTAAAAGTAAAAAATTCGCACAAATTTTGAAAATCGAAAGGTGTTACCGAATTCGATCACGTCGGGGTCACCAATTTTGTCGCATAACCTCTGTTGACTCCGAAAACAAAAGTACACGGCAAAAGAAATTTATTTCGTAAAAAAGCGCGGACGAAGCGACGTCGAATCGAATAAAACGTGCGATGCTGAACCATATCATTATCTAGCTTCCCAATGGCCCGGACGAGTTGACACAGAATCACGGCTCGTCCGAGATCTGTTGGGGAGAGGAGAGGATTTTGATCAGTGTGACCAGGAAGGAGTTTGTGGTTCCCACAATCTTACGTTCACGTTACCGATTCGAAGAATAAAATAATAATTTGAACTAAAAAGGATTGATGGATCGCAATTCATTAATTTAATCATATGTAAAAAGTAAATGGAATATATGGGGAACTATAAAATGAAGATCTAATAAATTTTGTAAAAACTCTTTTATAATCGTTTTCAATTACGCCGAATATGAAAATAATAATGTGTACGTATAAAAATTAAAAATACCTCACCAATATATTAGTAAATTCGGTACTCTCTTCGATAGTATTAAAACATCCGCCATTTCCAATTTTTACGTCTATCACTACATTTTTAACTCCTTCTACGTACTTTTTTGATAATATGGACGCTGAATAAAAATAAATAAATAAAAAAAACATTAGCATTTCTGCGAAAAAAATAAAAAAAAAGACAAAAAAAAACCCCCCGACAAATATTTACATATAAAACATTTATTCACTTCTATTCGAAAAAAATATATAATTAATAATAATTCTTGTTTCGCCCTTCCATATAGCACATAATTTAAGAATATAGAAATAATTCTTTTTTTCATTATCTAACTTAGTTTTTTTTTTCTTTTTTTTTTTTTTTTTTCATTTTATGAGCATGTCAGCACAGGACATTCACCCAACACAAAAGATTAGAAGAATAGAAAGACATACGGAGTGACATATCAAAAAACGATTAGAGACAGAAAAAATGAAGGCGGCTAACAAAGGAACAAACAGAAGAAGATGGAAAAGCGAGAATGTAGAGGGCACTGTAAGGAGGCCAAGGCTAAGCAAATTGGAATAAAAGATCGCGCGTTCTAAGGAAATGAAGGAACATTCGAGCGGAAACGAGAAGCCGGGAGCATACTAGATTCAAACCGAAGCGAACTATGGAAGAAGTGACGGAACGGCTGATACTGGGAAAATAGTTTAAAAACGGAGAAGAGGATGGGGAAGGTTGTAAGACAAGGTAAAAGGAATCAGGGTTGGAGAAAAGGGACGGATAGAGATCAAAAGTCACGGTGAGAACGAAAAAAGAGAGAGAGAGTAAAGACTTCGGGAAGAAAATCTGCCCACGAAACCACCATTCACTGCAGCTGAGCACGCTAATGTGTCAGCAAGATCGTTACCGGCGATACCACAATGGCGAGGGATCCAAAGTAGATCAATTTGGATAGAACTTATCAGTTGCAGGAAGTTCATTGGTTTTTAATGACCAGAAATGATACTTCGGCAGACCTTCATTATCAAAATTGAGCGCGATTAATACGCTTTCTGTTAAAACTCGGAATAAATCTTTTTTTTTTTATAGTATACTAAATTTCAAAAGAGTGGCGTGTATTTTTGAGAGATAGCGTTAAAAATTTTATAAAACAAAAATTACAAAATACAATGGAAAAATTTCATTAAAAACGGGTCATGAAAAATAGAAAATAATTTTCGTAGTTGAGTCAACAATTGATAATTCTTTTTATACATTGAATAACGAAAAAAATCAATCCAATGAAATGTATTTTAAAATTTTTCCATTACGCGTTAGCTTTTTTCATAAGCAGTACTACGTTCCAGGAATACGGTTTTTGACAAAAAAAAAGTTAATTACAGAAAACTGCTCTGCTTATTCCGAGTGATTAGATCGGTAACACAACCACCTAAAATGGACTTTGATAATAAAATTCATCAGATGGACTCGAATTCAGTTATAAAACACATATGTCATACTAAGAGACGGTTGCAGTTGATATTTTTGACCCATATGTTAATAAAAAATTTTTACATCTTTTTCATTACACGGAGAAATATATAAAATCATGAATATTATTCTTTTTAAGCTTAACATAATTATTACTGATTGCTAGCAGTGATACATAAGCATCAATATCGCGAAATTTTTCACATGCCTCAAAAATTTAAAATGACCTCCAGCGCTAAAAAACAGTGATGAATGGGCTGTGCTCTCCATTGCCAGGGACGAGAAGTTTTCTTTATCACCTGCCTTACCGTTGAATTCTAGTGAGATCCGAATTTACGTACTTTAATTTTGTCACTTTATTAATATCAGTTATTTTGTATCAATTTAGAATAAAAGGATGTGTCAGCGAAGTATTTGTTGATTCGTGTGCTGACCACCAAAGTAATTAGACCCGTATTTCGTTGCATTCAAATTTTTATTCTTTTTAAGATTCCGTACATATAACATATAGAATATCCTAATAAGATGGTTCAGAAACGACAAAATATCCAAAAAAAATCAAGAACTCACGAATGGTTTAATATATTAATTTCGAAATTTGCATCATAAATTACAATTCAAATTCTCTTTAAGAAAATCTGTAACTTCAAACTAACCGATTACCCTGGGCGGCAAAAAACCCAAAAAAGAAACCGTCCGGAATAATAGAATTTAAAACAACCTCAGAAATCACCCTTAAAAAATTCATAACTCATCTACAGATAACACTTTAAAAGTAAAATTCAAAAAAAAAAAAAAACAAAATGCAGAGCTCTTTCATAAAATCAAAAAATTACGATTAAAAAACTATAAAGACTCCCCTTAAAACAGCAAAAAAAAAAGGATGTTAACATAACGGTAATTTTGCTTCTTATCTAAAAAAATTCAAGATAATAAGCAACAGTTTATGTAGAGAATGCAAAGAAGATAAAGATACACTAGACCACACATTCAAAATATGCCAACAATTTAAGGATATAAGAAGAAACTACAACATAAAAGAAGAAGATCTTATGAATTGTTTGAAAGAAGAAAGAACCTATCTCAAAGTCAGCAGCTTTGTAAGAGAAATACTGAAGGAGAAAAATGAAATATATTAATCTTAAGATATTGATATATATATATATATATATATATATATATATATATATATATATACTGTTAATGTCAAAAAAAAAGTAGATATTTAAAATTGATCATACATTCTAATTTATATTAAGCGAAATCTAGTTGATCTCAGAACGAGAAGTGTTTCTGCAAAAGTTCTGGGACAACTGCAATGTAAAATGTTAACCATATTATATGAATAAACTTGCCCCACCAGTTACATCTGGAATGGGGACCCATAAAAAAAAAAAAAAAAAAAAAAAAAAAAAGCAATAGCCCGAGTAAAAAAGTTAAGGAAACCAAAACAAATATATGCATAAAGGACCGCTTTATAGGAAAACAATAGCCGAGCTTACACTTTATAGTCAGACCTTCGGGGCATCAAAAGTTTCAAAAAAAATATTTTTTTTTTAGTCAGACTTCGGAATTTCCAAGTAAACGCTTCTTGAGATACAATGTTCCTTGTGCTGTTTATCAATACACCCATTTTTTTAATTCCTCCCCATGTATTATTCGAGTGTTTTTTAATTACATTGAAATGATTTTTTAATTTTTTAAAGCAATTTCAATACAAATGAACATGTGATCACAAAGGATATTTTTATATTTCTTTTTCATCTTATTTTGAAATATTAAAAAATAATAGCCCTACACTAAATTATGTTACTGCGTAGATTTTTTCGACGATTAGCTTGTTTTCCCCATCTTAATCCACTAGTTTCAGTTTTATTATACGAACCTTTGCTAACATGTAACTCTATATTGTAAAACGTGGTAAGAGTAATTAACACTCGGGATCCGATTATTTATAAAACTAACGATTTATAATAATAATTGTATATTTGTACACTAATTTTTGAAATTCCGTAATAACAAAATAGAGAATAAAGTTTTAGCATCGGTTTCTTTCCCCGGAGTATTAGTTTAATTTACCTTCAAAAAATATGAAATTGAGACATTATTAAGTCGAACAAACATAAAGGCTGCGGCTTTTGAATCATTTTCCGGCTTCTTTTCTTTTTTTTTACACCACATACGTATGTATCGAAAGTTAGTGTTAACAGTACATAAATGATAAATCATATTAAAAATTCCGATAGTTTTACTCGATTACCTTCAAAATATTCTGTTACCGGACCTCTTTAACAATAAGTGTACACTTCCGTCCTTATCACCAAATAAAATTTTATTTAATTATACTTGTTATTTCAGTTTTATATTAATTATTTTAGAATGTTCGAAATATTAATAAAAGTACCGTAAAAGCCCCATTTTATGATAATTGCACGAAAAATACACGTGAAAATTTCCCATTATGTAAAGCTACCATGAATTGAAAACTGCTTTGAATTTTTTTTTATGAAACTTCAATTTTCTTATCACGGAACGTGTATTTCATTATCATTATGCAAGATAAGCATATTTTGCATCAGAAGCCATAGCAAATATATACAATGGAAGAGAGACTCGGTGTTCATTAGAGCAAAGAATGTGAAACATATTTTCTTCGATTGTTCACTGAATCGAGCTCATTAAACGAGAAAATCGTAAATCATCTTTTTTTTCCTGCAGTCGTTATTTAACGTTTTCCACGTACGCGGTAATAAATGCAATTTTCCTTGATTTCTACTTATAGATATCTTTTATGTATTCGTGGAAAAATGTTCGCATTGCCAGGATAAAATCTAGTTCCTTTATGATCCGCAGAATATTCCAAAAAAAAAAGTTACTTGATGAAATGTTAGAACGGATAAAAACAGGCGCAAATGTTAGAATTGATACATATCGCGAAACAAACAGTATCAACACTGATAACTTATCTCTAGTTCCCTCAATTCGACTTTTTCTTTCCCTACTAAGGGTATCTTAATTACACAACTGAAGGACCCTTACAGATTCTTCTTGTAGTGATTGTGTCCCTATTTTTAACTCTTGTCAATATTTCTCCTCTGATTTATTTCAGGTCTCCGAATTCTCCTCAATATAATCTCCCAAAGCTAAGTGGACGTTATTTCGGTCTTGCGTTGATTACCTAATAGTCATGATCCTCCCATACTTCTCTATAATTCCTTCTTAAATTCCGTTACGTCTGCTCTTTCCTTATCCTCTTTTATCCGTCATCACAGCTGCAGCAAAGTCTCATCCCTTTGGTGCAGTAAAAAATGTAACGCCGCATTTGATCGTAGTCGTATGCCACCTTTAGAATCTTTCTTTTTTCCTTTAAATAATTTTCAGGTTCCGCAAGGCACTCTGCGGGTTCCCAACATAATTACATCGTTTATTCGTGCAATGTAACATCAGCTTAAATAATGCTTTCTATTGCGAAAAAAAAAAATGTTAACTTATATATTACTATAATACAATGTAATTTACACTATATTCTAACTCCTAATATCACCGCACTCTCATTAATTTTATGGTTTCTTCTTACAAAATACCATCGATTGAAATAATACTTTCTATCACAATTTCTTAATCTCTTAATTTGTTATATTACAATAGTATAATATAATTTACACTATATACTAACTTATACAACCACCACTCTCATTAGCAACTTAAACCTGAAGATAGTAACGAATCTCATGGCAACGTAGGTTATAACCGGATAAGGATCAAAGTAAGGAATAAAATAAAATCCGCTGAGGTTATTATTACCTTTCTTTTTGTTATTATTTCGATTACTCTTTACACCACGCTTTCAACTAAATTTTTACCTTCTTTTTCCATCTCTCCAAATTTGTTTCATCTTGAAAATTCCCTTCGGTATCTTCCCCATTCATTTTATTAATAGCTCTCTTCCTCTACATTGTCTATTTTACTGTCAATCGCCCTAGATCGTACATAAAATCCTACAGCCGAAAACTTACTTGTTCATAAAGGAGCTAATGCAAGAACTAGATATATTCCTTAAATCTCGAAGAGATCCTGTTAGAAGAATTTTTATTCATCTTTCTCTAGAAATATACCACTCTTTCATATATTTAGAAAATGGTTGGAGCTTTTAAATTTTCATCCTCTGAACGCCCTTCGAATTTCAACATATCTGTAGATAGTATAATATCCTCTATTGATTCTGTCGCTCTTGCTTACGTTCCTAACGTTGATGAAGTGTGTCCAACTTTATTTCCACAAAATTCCGCCTGCACTTCTTAACTTCTGCCTTCAAAATCAATGAACTAAAATCTGCTCTTTCCAAATCTTCTAGCCCCAACCTAAGGCTTGATGGCATAACTTTTCTCGTCCTTAAAAACCTATCCGAACGGTCCCTTAGTTTCCTCCTCGGCCTTTTTAATTCTCTCCTTTCCAAGAATTTAACTCCTTCCACATGAAATTCTTTTATCATCATAAAATAAATACTTCTTAAAGTCCTATTTTCTTCATATCCTGCACTAGAAAACTATTTGAAGTTACGTTAAACAAACGCGAGGCATTTCTCAGTAATATGTTTGGGTTTTGGCTCGGTATTAGTCCTCCCTGTTATATTAGTTTTTTGTCCCCCACATATACAAATCCTTTATCCGAAAGAATTTTCTTTTGGCTTTCTTTACCGATATGTCCCGTGGTTTTGATAATTTACCAAATCTAAAAGATAGACGATAGCAACTAAAATTTCAGTTCAGTTTACCTCCTTTGTTATCAATCTTACGATGAATACTTCTGTGTCCACTCCTGTCTTTTCCGTTTCTCTATACTTATAAAACGATATTTCGAAATCTTCCTCAAGATTCCTCTCGCTGTTCTACTCTTCTCAATATCTTCTTTTTTTTTTTTCTTTGCCCCAACTCTAGCCCTTTAGCCAGTTTTAATTACAATATCTATATTATTAGTGTGGCTTCTCTTTCCTTAGGTTCTTCTCCTTTATACTTTACTGATGACATCCCGCTCTTTTCTTCATCTGATGAGATGACTTCAGCCGCTGAAGCACTTAATTCGTCTCTTACTGTGCTGCAACATCCCCTCTCCTCGATTAACCATCTCTCCTACTAAATTTTCTTATGTCGTATTTCTTTTACGACCTTATAATTCTGCTTGTGTCAATTTTACTTTGAAACGTCCTTTTCCCGTGTTAATTGTTTCTGTTCTTTTAGTCTCATTCCAAACAGTATGTTTTCTTTTTCCGAACATACTAAATTTCTTTCTTTTTGGTCAAACAAAAGGCTAAATTTCATAAAAGCCTTATCGCTAACTAATTGTCTCGCTGGTCCTTATACCTCCATATAAGTCCATCATCAGTTCCAAATCTGATTACTGTTCTTTTATTATTAGTTGCGCCTCCACGTCTCGGATCTTTAAACTAAATATAACCTAAAATTCATGCCTTCGACTCTGCCGTGGTGCTTTTAAATCTTCTTCAATTCTAAAAATTCGTGCTGGATCTAATACGCCACCCCCACTATTCGCACATCTTTTTTAGGCTTTCGTTTCCTCGTTAAACGATCTCTACGCTTTTCCACCTTCCTATTTCTAGGAATTGACGTTTACACCTAAGAAAACCCTATCTTATTCTTTGTTTCTCTTCGATGCAATTCTCATTTTGTTGTCATTACGCAATCACATTTAAAAATCCCTCCTATTTCTCCTTCAACTTTGTCGAACTCTGTCATTCTTCTAAGATGTTTATTTTACCTTTACTTTCAAAATTTCTCTCACAAGCCCGAATTAGACAAGAATTCCACACAACTATCAACTCTCCACTTCCTTCCCATGTAACCGTGTTTACTGCCAATTCGAGGAGTCCGAATGGTGTAGGTACCTCTTTTATTCTGTCAGATTTTAACTTCCTTGAGGCTATTCATCTTTCTCCTTTCTGTTCCATATTCGCAACCGAGTTGACCATTATCCTACATTCCATTATTTACCATTATTTACATTTCCTTTTATCACATTTCCTCTAGATTTTTGATTATTTCGGACATCATAAGCGCCCTCAAATCATCTGTTCTCGCCTGCATAATCATTCCTCTAATTTTATTATTCTCCGTATAAGCTATCCGCACTTTTTCTTCCCTCTATTCAATTCATATTGATATTTATTGCGCGTTCCTATCATTTGGACTAGTTTGATAATAAAGCAAATGATTCTTTGCCTTGGGCTTCTTCCCGTTTTTTTTTTTTATTTTTATTTCACTTTTTATTGATATAGGTCCCCGAGACTGTTGCAATACTATTTCAAATGCCTATATCTTAGCCCAAATACGGACATGCGATTTCTTGATAACATAACAGAGCATCGAAAAGGACAGGTTAAAAAAAGAATAGTCAAAATTCGACCGTAAAGCATAGGTTGTCTAAAGTTTTTACAAATTCTCTTTTAATTGTCTATAACTTAACGCAGATTCAACAGAAAGCGATGCGGTTTCTCGGTGACATATCTGCGTAACAAAAGGAGCATGTTGAACAAACAATGATCAAAATCGGCCTATTACGAAAGCCCCGGTGAGTATCCAAAGGTTTTATAATTTTGTTTTTAAACACAGGGTGAGTAAAAAAAAAACATCCGATTATGAAACGCTTACTAAATAAAAGCTATTCAAAATAAAGAAATGAAACCAACGCTAAAAAATTCCAAAAAATATGTCATTTATTCTGTTTCATTATTTTTAAATAATACACCTAATAAATAGTCACCATTTTGATTTTTACATTTAATCAATTTTTTATAACAATTTTCAAACACGAATCGCAGATTTCAGCGATATCCACTGTTTTGTTATTATAAACCTTATTCTTCAAGTAGTCCCATAAATAAAAATCTGGAGGAGTTAAATCTGGGCTTCGCGGTAGCCAGATGAAATCCGTATTCCTTGAAATTAAGCGAGTCTTAAATTTTTGTCTGCGCTGTCGCACCATCTTGTTGAAACCACGTTTGTGAAATTCGTATTCGCTTCAACTCTGAAAAAAAATTCCTCTTCGAAGAAGTAAGGACCGATTATCGTCTTCGCTGATACTGCGCAGCAGACGGTTACAAGAGAGGAATGTAAGGGGGTCCAGCATGCGTTAATTGTTTTTGGCAGCGTAGTAACGCATATTCTGTTTATTAACGTGACCGTGCATGTCGAAGTGAGCCTCATCGCTAAAGAACACCTGCTGTTCCAAATTAACCTCTTCATCGTCGATCATGTCTAAAAATTTATTGCAAAATTCAAAGCTTTGGCAGTAATTTCTGTGTTAGTTGCAATTTGTATGGGTGCATATTTAAATCCTCTTTGATTATTCTTCGAAGTGATGTGCGAGGAATCTTCAAGACCATAGCTTGATATCTGCGTGGACTGTTTATCATGACTACGCGCACTTTTTCGATAGTTTCAGGAGTCCTTGAAGTCCGACGACGGCCCAGTTGCTTATAAACCACTACACTGCCTAATAGTCTAAAGTTTTCGACCGATTTTAGGATAATTTTAAAATCTGCAAGTTTATAGTCACGTTTTAATTTGAATTATTTTTTAAACGCACGTTGCGCGGCCTCTACACTGAAACGGTACTACGCTGCAAAGCGTCTGACTCGCGTCCAGGGATGCCACCACGGATTTAGTCCGCGGAATTATTAATTATTATTTTATTAATTATTATTATTAATTATTATTATTATTAATTATTAGATTAGCCAAGAAATTGGTTGCGCTTTAAAGATTTGTATTTTAAAGTTTATCTACAACTATTTTACTGGGACGGTCGACCGCTAAAAACACACGTTAATTAAACTAGATACGAACATAATATTACGACGATTAATAAATATAAAATAATTCAATACGTATCTCTGTTGTCGGCCGGGTGGTGCAAGATCCTGGATGGCGGTGTCTCGTTGGTCCCTTAAATCGGTAGGTCTGCAGGGGGAAATTCGGTCCGCGGTATTTTAGGAACAATTAACGAATTATACCCCGTACACTTTTTTAATTATAACAATCGGAATTACGAGCTTTCGCATTTTTAACAGTCGAATTACAGCCAGTGGCCAACTTGAGCGAATTTTTCACTTTTTTACTGGTCCGATGACCAAGACTGAAAACTATATCGTACCGACTTCGACCGTGACAAAAATTAGACTGACTTCGCTCTTTTTTAGACGGTTTTGCTTTCCCTCGACTCCGGCTCATTCCAGTCGTTGTTTTTCGTCGGCATGCTCTTTATGATTCGTACTATTCATTTTTTCCGAATAGTCCTCCGTGGGTGACGATGCAAAATTCCTTTCTCCCTAGCCGACAACGGGATTACACACATACGCACACTTACGCTCACACCATTTGCCCGATAGTCTATTAAATTAAATTTTTAATATTTTATTTATTTGTTAAGTTATTTTGGTTTTATTTTGTTAATTTTTTGTCGAACCATGTAATGGTCACATTACAACACTATCGCTACTTTTCAAATGCCACTCGACAGCGAAAGCGCGTTGTTGCTTAGTCCACGATGACATGATTACTAACCAACAATATCTACGTTAAATGGCATCGTTTTCGGCATCTAAAGAAATCGTCGTGCTACTAACCGTAACTATTCTGATTTTATGGGAATTTCATAATCGGGTGTTTTTTTTTGGCCCGCCCTGTATATAAGATAGGAAAGTACTATTACGTTATTGAAATAGGTAAAAGTACATTTGTCAAAATTTCCGCTTTCTGAATTAAGCTGGCAGAAAAAATTTACTCTGGACAACTGTTTCCATGCTACGCTAGTTGGAGGAACTGATGAAATCGTCATGAGTTAAACATACACTTTGATGTATATGATTCAAATTTAAACAAACCGGAATTAATAAAAACTACAAGTAAAAATAAACGGCATAGGAGATTTTTAGTTACATATCTGATACATCAAAAAGAATTAAATATTCATATGAGCGATTAATTACCGATCATCAAACCAAAATTATTTACAGTCCCAGTAACATCTCTAATATCATACAAAATCCGATCACCTGGACAAATTGTTTCATTAGTACCTGATATAAAGCAAGACGCTTTTTCTAAACATTCTAACAACGTTTCATGATCGCACTGTATGTTAAATCCTGCAACAATAAATTGACGTGACAAAATAGATATGTAACTATACGTTTTTATTCATTAATCATAATTTATTTTTTTTAATCTACCGTAGTTGCTCATCATTAATTGTTTCGAAACGTCATAATAATTATTTTATTCGAAATGATTTTTGAATAATAATGAATACAAACGAGAAGGATAAATACGATTTAAATATGTGAAATGGCATAAATATAACAACGCATTAACATACGATTACTAAATAAATGATTAGTTCAGCGGTACATAAAAATAAATATGAAATATTCGCACATAAGCACAAAACGTGTAAGATCTTGATTTAATTTGTTTCCGCCAATTTTTCCTCATCATAATACTATCAATATTCACACTCTTTAAATGACTTTTAATTGATCGTTTATATTCAATGGGATTATTGAAGAGCAATAATCAATTTGTATCGCACGTTTGCTTAACATGGTATGAAAATAGAAGCATAATATTCTACTTATAAATATGCTAATCGAATTAAGCAACTTCATCGATTACATTATTAATTAATAAATAAATGTAGGTAAACGATTATAATTATTTCATACTTATAATATAAAAATACTTATTATATTATAATTTTACTTTTAATTCTATCTCAATTCATACATGCATATTAATTACGTTAACATTTATCGAGCATTATTTCGTTGAATATAAAATAATTTAAAATTACAAATTCATAGTTATGTTTCTGCTGTAATCGATCGTGATATTCGGCAAAATATCGATTTATGTATTCACACACAAATCGGTATGTCGTGTGTGGTACTATGTTTATGCTTTTTGAAATTAAATTTGTGTACGACCTTTTCAATTTCACAGCAAATAAATTTTTAACACGTAATTAAAACAATTATATATAATTTTTTATCCCCGGCGCGATTCGAAGCTAACACTTCATGTTCACGGGAGTAATTTATTTATTAAATTAAAGAAATACAACTTGAATTATATTTATATTTATTTGTATAAGAAGCCGTTCCTAAAACGGTGTTTATTTATTTAACGGTAATCTAACAAACAAAATACGGAAATAATATAACTAAAAAAACGCAATCAATAGTTTACGATGATATATTTAAATTCCAACATAAACATATAATCCTATTCTTTTATAAATAAAAAAGAAAACATAAATACGATTAAATTTAATAAATTTAAAAATTGGATATTTAATTATTCATGCTTTTTTCTGATGATTGTTCAAAATTGT
The DNA here is from genome assembly GCA_039619475.1 of Icerya purchasi. Lineage (NCBI taxonomy): Eukaryota > Metazoa > Arthropoda > Insecta > Hemiptera > Monophlebidae > Icerya > Icerya purchasi. The sequence goes on along the minus strand of CM077115.1, from coordinate 264,801,700 downwards.
AAAAACTTTTTATTAAATTTTATCCGAAAATATATTAAAAATATTTATTCGGAAATGCAGTATCAGTGTTCCTCAAACACGTCGGTGTGTTTATAGAAATATTTTTAATATACTTTCTAATAAAGTTTAATTAAAAGTCTTTATAATTTTTAAAATTTAAAAATGTTTTTTTGTTTTTTGGACTTTTAATACATAGGAATACTAAAATTCTCACCTATTTTCCTTCATTACGGTAATAGTATTTCGCAGAAAAATGGGAAATTATACATCTGTCAATAAGTAGGACAGGGTGTTATCCGATGCAATGGAAGTTCGCTGTTACGAAAGTTATAAAGAAACAAAGTAAATCAACAGACGATGTAGCCTCGCACAGACTAATAAGTCTACTACTTCCAGTATTCTCGAAAATGTTTGAAAAATTACTGCTAAAAATACTGATACCGATATCAGCTGAAAATAAAGTAATACCTGATGATCAATTTGAATTCAGAGAAAAACATAACGCACCATAGATACGCAGAGTCGTTCACTTCATAAATGGAAGTTTTGAGGGAACAAATTTTCCTCTGCAAATTTTTAAATGTAAAAAAGGGCTTCAATAAAGTATGACATAATAGCTTCCTTTTATATAAAATTAAACAATAATTACCCTATCGATATCATCTGCTAATTTTAACTCTTACCCCCCAAAAAAAACGCATTTTGGCGTGAAGTTTAATGAAACATACTGAAGCATATAATTCGCCAACAGTTCCACCCGGAAGTTTCCTTGAACCTGTGCCATATTAAATACATACTTATGACTTTCCTGAAAATCCCAACACGATGGAGCCATGTTTCTTAACGATACGGCAACACTGTCCGTGTGCATGATAATATATCTGTTACACAGCATGTACAGAATCATTTACACGGCTTGGAAAATTTATTCGTATGTTGGAAAATTAAAATAAACGAATATAAATATTCCAGGTTACATTTACTTTGAGAAAAAAACGACAGCTGGCCAATAATAAAATTAAGCAAAGAAACGATGACCGCTTACAACAGTGTAGCATATCTTAGCATGCATTTAGACCAAAAAAACTTACGTGGAGAAATCATGTTTTGTTTTTTTTTCTTTTTTTTTCTTCCATGAGTGTGCGATTAGCCTCGTGGGGGCTATCTAGCACTTGGCTTGTGGGTGATGATAATTTGTGGAAACTCCTATCCAACGATATTAGTTTCATCTGGTATCCGGCTTAATATATTTGAACCCTACAGCAAGTCAGTTGGCTTTATCAAGCGTCTAATTTCATTGGAATTATCTAGTTATGCAACGGCCAGGCTATTTGTGTGGCGTCCTAGCTTTCGATCGTACTGTTTTGCAACTTTTTTGATTTCTTCACTGATTGTACTTATATGCAGATCTGTATGTAATGTATGATTGGTGACGTAGCACGGGGCATCTGTAATTTCTCTCAGGATTTTATTTTGGAAACGTTGTATCTGCGCAATGTTACTCGGCTTAGCACATCCCCAGAGTTGATATCCGTATGTCCAGATTGGTTTCTATATGTGTTTGTATAGTAGTATTTTGTTTTCCAGGGACAGTTCTGATTTCATTCGCAAAAAGTAGGTTTCTATATTTCAAGTTCATTTCATTCCTTTTCTTTCCTATGTGTGTCTTCCAAGTTAATTTTCTATCTAAGTAAATTCCGAGGTATTTTACTGTTTCTTTATTAGGCCTTACTGTTAATATAAATATCCGATATATTACAGTTCTTCTTATTTGTAAAAGTTATATGCGCAGATTTATCCTTGTATAGGCAAAACGGAAACAAATGAAAATTAAATTTCGAGAAATGCATTAGTTGCTCGTTAACAAATTAATGAATAAAGTTTTGTTAGATAAAACGTATACGGCCTAATAGAATCCAACAATGAAAGGCAAATCAAAGATAGCGAACATGCAAAGAGATCGATCAAAAATTCTATGACCAATAGTTACTATACCATAGTATATACGAAATGATGAAATACATCAAGATTTAAATACGTCGACAATTAAAGAAAACATCGAAGCAGCTATCATGCAATATACAAAACGGCTACAAAATTATAGTAATCAGTTATAATACATAAACTTGTAGAAGACAGTGTATTCAGGCGATTAAAACGATTAAGTATAATTAATCGATTAACAGCATTAAATCATCGCTGAATAAAAGCAATCTTAACTCATATCATGTCCGTACAGCGATCGTTACACCGATACGGAATAGCGATTCTTAGGAAGCATTCCATTAAATAGTGGTACAATCGTTAACACTGCCGCTCATTGTTTTTAATTAAACAGATTGCGGCTATAAAGGAAGAAAAAGAAAAAATTCTTATCAGTTTTATTTCTCGTTATCTAATTTTTTAATTCTACTATTAACTTATGTCATCGTAATAGCCTAGTTGCTAGAGCGCTTGGCTTCCGTTATGGAAGTCTCGAGTTCGATCCCGGGCGACGACATAACTTATTATTACAAATAGTTAAAATTAAAATACTCGCTAATAATCACGTGAAAGGCCAAACCACCGTGTGTACATCATATGAGCGCGCTAGGTCAGTACACAGCAGACACACACGGGAACTGCATTCGTATATCGATAAATCAGACGATTACTAATCAGTTTCGAATATAGTCTTGCGTGTGTACACACCTGCGTTGCATATAATAATTGCCTGGTACACAATCTATATCGGTACAGTTAAAACAAATGTACGAAGAGGTTGCCCACCAACCGAATGATTGAGGAGATAATGATGACTATTAATTTATATAAACACCTATTTCGCCTGACGAAAGAAATAAACCTCTCCTTAATCTTCCCTCGCATCATTACCAGAAGCGTCAATAATTTAAAACGACCAACAAAACGAATAAAGCTGTTTATCAAAATTACCTTCTGCGTCTTCTAACTTATTTTCTCCGAAAGACAACAATGTCTCGGTAGAGAATATTCTTAGAGGCCTATCGACGTGGACATTTCTATTAACTCTAATAATACTTCTAAAGCCCCAATACCATGCCACTATTTCCGAATAATTTTGAAGGGCAAATTACAGTTTTAATCGCTAATTCGGTAAAAACACAGCTCAGTTTCGCCCAACGTCTTCAGCTAAAAGAGTTTTATAAATAGAATTAGCGGTTTATCCACAACTACTCGTTTGGGAAAGAACTCTTGATTAAGGCTTTAGTACTTACTTTCTAACAACGTCCACAAAAAGCTTATTAATATACGATAATTTCTTCCGCGAACATTATTATTTCGTTTTAGCATAATTCGCGATATTCCAACTGATTTGTCTATCGAAGAGCTTCTCTCAAAAAAATTGCTCGTCCGAGGTGCTAATTTCGAATATCCGAAGGTTCCAGAAACATATTCTTGAAAATTCTCCTTCGCCGATTCTATTATCAAATTAAATTTTTGGACTCAATTCGTCATTTGTTAATTTCTACGATGCCCACGGCGTCAAGATTATGCAGTTATTCGTAGACCTAAACTGTGCCCGAACTGTTTCCGATTAGACCTCACTTCCTCCTTTTGTCCCAGTATCACGTTTCTTCTGAATGCACTATTATCCAACAATAATGTTTCCTGGTGTAACATACCACATACTCATTTGCGCTCATATTATTGTTGCAAATATGTAGTACATTACTATAGCGTATGTTAGAGTTTTAATTTGAAAAATGTATTTCCTGTTGTTTTTTTTTTTATTAATTAAAATTACAAAAGTTATTTATTTACCTGGAATACTGCTAAGTTTATCTAAAGTTCCTCCGGTTAATCCGAGACCTTTGCCTGATAAAGTCGGAACCTTTAAACCGCAGGCTGCTAATGCAGGTATCAATGGAATTGAAACTTTATCACCAACTCCACCCGTGCTGTGTTTACTAACAAGAAAGGATTCCCATTCGGGTTTCCATTTTAATATTTCACCTGTTTCAATAAAAGATCAATATGTAAAATTACTGCTGTATTTGTTTATCCAAATTTTTTCTTTATTCATCGACTTTACATTAAATAACAACTATAACTACTAAAAACATTATGTATTTTTGTTTTTTGTACTACAATGCGTTATTCATCAAAAATGATACTTTCTTCCGGTGATATTCACTTTTACATCTGACGAAAACTCGAACTTTTTCTACACCAGTCGAAGATTCTCTTCCTTTTCTAATGTTGATTATATTTAAAACGACAGCGAAATCCACTACATTATTTACGGTAAACTTCCATACATTTTTTATGCACACACGAGCTCATACGCACACACCCACACACAATACACTTAAGTCATCGAAACATCGTTATAATGTGTTTTTGTACTTCCGTTATTTGTTTTTTGTATTTTTGTACAAAATTTATAAAGCAAGAGAAGCTGATTTATTCAAAATTAAATAAGCAATATTTTTGTCCATATCAACCAACAAAAAAATTCAGCTTTGATTTAATCTCGATTTTTTTTTTTTTTTTTTTTTTGGCGGGGACCGACAAGAAACCATTTGACCACTATTAAGTTAATTTAATTTTTTTTCCTCCGCTTTTCTCTTTTCTTTTTACTTTTATATGTATTTGAAGATAAAAGTAATATTGATTAGACAAGGGTATCCGCATAAATTATACGAATAAATTAATATTACTCTTTCGCGATAAGTATTATAAATATCAAACATACACATAGCCGTGAATGTTTTAACATGACCTACAAATTCCTGTATAGAATAATTAGGAAGAAGAAACTAGCTAGACCGAGTTCGGAATAGAATATATGTTCGGCCACGACTGAGCAGCATAAGTTTGGCATAAAAGGAAGGTGAAAACTGTAAGCATTTATAACCTAAAACAGATATATTTATATAATAACTCTGGATTCATTATCGGAATCGATCACATACCCAGCGGTAGACCTTTGTACAATGTGTATTCCGTGAATTCAAATATTGCAGAGAAAGAATTCGACCAAAAATACGTTTCGGGAGGATAGAGGAAGAAATAAACTTATTTTCATAATATATCGAAGGAGAAAAAAACAAAGAGAATACATGAAATCAAATAAATAAATAATAAAGAAAACTAAGTGCACTTTTTATAGGCTTTTATTTAACTCGGTTTGTCATTCTGTCTGTATGGGGGGAATCTTGCAAACGATTTTTCACCTACTTCTCGATAAATTAAAAAACTGTCCTTTTGCAGAAATGCTTGTTATAGATGGCAATACAATATTATGCAACATCCGGGTTTCCAACTTCAAAATTAGACACTCGGGGTGCTGAAAGCTCGAAATTTTGGAATTTTTTTTTTCTTTTTTTCGGGCATGTGATATATCAATGGAAAGATCGTTCTATTAGTCAAACATTGTGTTTCATGTGTTAAGTATTCCGTACATATTGTATGAAAAACAAAAGACAATTTAATTGAAAGAATGCGATCCATTATTTAATAATAAAATGTAATACAAATTTCTGTGTAAATGTCCTATAATCAAAATATTGAATAAAATAAAGCAAAATAAAATACAATTCTAAATTTATTGTTTTTTTTTTTTTGAAATACATAGTAAAAAGTCCAAAATAAAAAATTAAAGAAATAATTTTTTTTTTAAAAATAGCCTTTTATTTATGCACTAAAAAGAAGCATAAAATAACTTTATTAGTGTGCGACTACCAGATACGCATCTTAACATTAAAATCTGAAACTAGAAAATATTCTGAAAAATAAAAGTGGGAGCCGCAGATTAATAATTAAATATTAATATTATAATACATCCTAAGGCAAAACTACAATCACTATTTAATGTTGTTCCATTGTTGTACATCACAATACCACACACACTGCCGAATATTTTTGTAACTGCGGCCCCGCTGATTTTATTTTTCAGAATAATTTGTTGTTTCAGATTTTATTGTCAAGTTGCGTATCTGGTAGTCGCAAACTAATAAAGTTATTTTGTACTTTTTAGTGCATAAATAAAAGCCTACTTTAAAAAAAAAAAAAAAAAATTATTTTTTTTATTAAAAATAATTTTAAAAGCAGTTAATATTCTTCAGCTTCTATCGAGATCATAAAAACTAAACACGACGAGAGAAAAATAAAAATTAAGGAATTTTTCAGTGACTGGACAGGATTTATATAATTATAATATTGTTTCGTAAAGTAAAACTAAAAATCAGAAATAAGAAATAAAACTATCTCTCCTTAGCAGAGTAGACAGTGCTAGGAATGTGGAGGATAAAAACCCAGAGACATCGATTTACAAAAAAATCTATTTCTACCGTCTTTAAATTTATCGTAATTAAAAAGTAAATGATTTATATCTTCTAAAAAAATGTTTTTTGTACTACGTTAAACACAATATCCCTGATTATCTGCGTGTGCAAAATTAAGTGCCCACAGGGAATAGCTCATACGTAGCCTACACATTGTGGTATAACACATCTGAGAAAAAGATGAGGAAAAACTGGAGTAGACACGCGAATATACCATGAGAATAACGGGAAACGTGACTGCACAACATTGAACTGCATACCTTTTTTCTTAACTTACCAACGATCAGTCCAAGCATCATAATGATTATGTCTAATTTTAGCGTTTAGGTAAGAAGGAATATACGGACATTCGAGGATGATTTTACCCAACAAAACTCTAAAACATCACCCTACAGGATAATTACCGAACTGTTATCCTTTATTTCCCAAACCGTGAGGTGATAATTGTACTTAAAAAGAGAATTTTGTAAATCCAACAGAAAACCAAGGCTATCTATAATGTGTTTACTTTTACTTTCGAATATGTTGAAAATATAATTATAAGCCTTAGCAATTGCCAGCAACTCAGCCGAAAAAATAGATGCGTCTGGCAGAAGTTTAAATCTTTGTACCGTTACTTTGTCAATTACAAAAGCAACGCCAACAAGGCCTATATTTTTGTTACATTTAGAACCGTCGGTAAAAATTTTAAAAGCCCAGAGAATATCGCCTTCATTATATTGATGAACGACGCATTCCGATCGAAAGAGGTAAAATTATCGCACTTATAGTAGACAAATAACTGCATATTAATATTTAACTTTACTAGATTACGTCTGTCGGGTTGGCTAGTGTTAAATAAAGTAGGACTCAAAATTAAACCCTGTGCTAAGCCAATGAAAGTAACCCTACAAACAAATTCCTTAGCAACCGAATTTAACAGAACAAGTAAACTGATCAAACCAACTGTCGTTCTTTATAGAAGAGGAACAAAATTCTTTTTCTTGAACCGTTTAGCTAAGGACCAAATATCCTTGAGCGAAGTATTACGATTAAATGGCAAGCAGAATACCCTCCAAGAGGCTTTTATTGTCCCTTTCAGTAATTTAAGAGCTTCTGCACTGATCTTTTTCTTTCATCAGTCGCTCATTTCAAATTATGGCTCAAATCCCATTCATTATCTAAATCTTTCTCCTTTTACCGCTCTATTCAATTATCTCTTCTTGTTCGCCTATAGTTTTCTAGATACTTGCCCTCTCTTAAATACTCTACAATTTCGGCTATTTGTCGCCTTCGTTTTAATCATAGCCTCCCTCCCACTTTATTTTCTCAGTTTCCATCTGCTTCTACTCCATTTGGTTCTTTTCATCGCCCTTACAATTTGAATATTCGACCTTTTCTACTGAACAATCATCCTTATCTCTTCTCCACTAAAACTCTGTATCGCTACTCTTTATAATGCTTCTTACATTCTCTCATTTCCTTTTACTTTTGCTATTCCTGCTCTCGAATTGGAAAAAAACGAATAGCATTTACTAACACTCTCGAGTATTCCATTAACGCAGTTTAAGCCGTATTATACGATAAATTTAAATACTATTTTTAAAATTTTTGTTTATTAAATAAAGAATAATTATCAATATTCGTATGTAACAATTTACCATAATCTCTCTATTATTAAAAAACCGCGTACGCACACCCACACCCGCACCCATTACTCGATGTATTTATTTTTAATAGTACATTATGTAATGTACACATTACAAGGGAAAGGCCGGAAAAAGCATAATGAAAAACTTTTGTTCAACATTTGTATCGCAATCGACAAATGTTATACTACGAACTTGTACATAGTAAACGTGTGCCAAAGAAATACTACTAAAACTAAAATTACATTCATTGAATTAATTATATCTCCTCAATTTAATCAATTTTAGAAAGTAAGCATTTGATCTGCCTCATTACGAGGAACTTTGCTGACTTTTTCTAATCATGAAGTTCTTTGAAGCTGAAAAATTACGAATAATTTCAGCAACTGTCACTTCGGAAACAATTAACACTCGGCATAAAAGTTATAATCAATCGTTCGCATTCGATAATTAAATAAATGAGAATTCACCTGAATTTATTAAAGCTTCAGTTAAGTAAACCGTTTCATTTTCATTCAAACCATTTAAATATATGGCCATGAGCATCGCACCTACAATTAAAAAAAACTGTGAAAATTTCGATTTCAAATAATACTTTATGATATTAGTGCCGTCTGCATTTCTGCACGCAGTCGATGTCGATGTCACCAGGGCGCTTTAATCTTTGAAGACGGTAAATTAGAAAGTATAAAGTTTCGAAAGAAACCTGCTTACAATCGACGTGCTAAACATCATATTGCTCAATTATCTTGAACAAAATTATGTAATCTTCTTCTTCCATATATATAAATGAATGTATGTCCTCTATGGACTCCGAAACTATCCATCCGATTTTTATGAAATTTGGACAGTTTATTTATAGGGTCAGGGGGAATGTAGGCTACTTAAAAGTCAAAAAAACAAATACATAAATTATAAAATAAATAAAAATTAATCGAAAGTGTGGCCAACTAGCGCCAAAACACCGATTACCGACATTCCCGACAGATGGCGCCACAGTAAAGAAATTATTCTGGTATACGTTATTTAGATCGCGGTTGTCAATTCTGCCGTTCGTCGGGATTCGACGGGCTCTTTTAATAATACACATATATATATATATATATATATATATATATATATATATATATATATAAAAATCAATTGCGCATGTATAAAAGATCATAACTTAAGAACGGCTCGACCGATTTGGCTGTTTTTTTGTTTTTTGTTGTGTTCGTAATTGTTAGGACAAGATTTGCATGAAAGAAAATTTCAGAAAAATCTGTCGAAGAATTCGGAACATTAAAAAAAATTGGAAAAAATGGCGTCACGACGTAACATTTAGTTTGACAATTCTGCTGTCGCATGATTTCATAATAGCAACAAATTCCGCATTGAATATTGATATTTTTTTGCGAAAAAGAATTAATTTGAAAGCGATAGTTGAATGTATTATCGGTGGCGATCATATCTTTAGTGGATTCAAAACCGTAAAATTCATCGATTAAAATTTAAATAAAATGATTACCATACGGATAAATGATAAACTCTAAATAACATTTTATTAATTTCTGGCGTAAGTGTAATAAATAATTTATGTTCCATTAGTTCTCTTTTTGCGTTACTGAAATCATCAAAACTTCATGACATGATTTAAACAAACAAATCGCACTCCTAGCCTAATTTCTGTACTCATTGCAGAGAGTTAAAAAGAAAAAGGTAACGTTTTCTATTCGCTTTTTACAGAGAAATAAAAAATCCTGCAACGGAAATTTTAATATTCGCTACCGGGGGAATGTTATTCACACCCAAATTCGAAATCCTTACGCAACTACATTAATGCGGCGGTGCGCTACAATTGATGAAAACGGATCCGGCACTAATGGACATAATTAGAAAACGAAATACAAATTTCTTTGCTCATTTTATGAGAGGACCAACATTTCACCTTCTGTAAACAATAATGGTGGGAGCGGTAGAAAGGGAAAGGGGACGAGGAAGAAGGATTTTTTGGCTCCAAAATATTAAGACATGAACTGGAGTTATAAAAGTAGGAAAATTATTGCAGGTCGTAAGAAGTCGAGACAAATTTCGTCAAATAGTGGAGTTAATGAAAAGTGGTTAAGCTACATCCGAATCGGGTTGCATGAAGAAAAAAACGAAATGTATCTTTCCCTATACCGCCATCGTAAACAAATCGTTTTCTCTTATTTTATGAGCCAGGATATTTCATTTTTCGATTTTTAATATCTTCGAATAGTTTTCATTGTTCCCCTATTCTTGCTATCACTGACGCATTTATTACATGTTCGGTCTATGATATTTAGAATAGTTTTCGGATAACAAAGAGCTACATTTTCCGAAAGTTTCATTGAGGTTTGAGGAAAATTGACGGAATGGCAACAATTTAAACTTTTTGCCTTTTTTTTATTTTCATCGCTAATTTTGAAATGTTAAATAATTTTTGCAAATTTTCGCAATAGCCCTATCCTTTTGTAAAATTTACTCGGGAACAAAATCGACAAGTATACTTCATGATGATTTGGGGCTCATTTACCGAGATAATCGCAAAAAACTAAAAAAGAACACCTGTTTTTTTTTTTAAACTCAATATAAACAATAATTGCGCACCCCCCACATACCGACAAATTTAGGGTTGCATTCCACTGATTTTTAGCTAAATTTTAAGCCCAAAAAGTCCCGGTTATAAGAATTTCCAAATTCAAATGCTATTTTAAATGCCCGTTGCGTTTCAGACCTAAATTAACGGTGGAACGCGTATGCGAATATAGAAAACAACGAAGTATTGTTTTAGGTTTATCCGTAGAAACTCGAAAAACCATCTTATAAAGCTGCAAGAAAAAAATAGTACAGCCCGTTCTGTAGTAGCTAGAGTTCATTTTTTTTTTTTTCAATTGGACGTATTTTCTTCGTGAGATCATAAAAAAATTATAAAACCCTCAAAATTTAAAAAAAATTTAAAAATCGAATTAAAAAAAAAAATGTTTAAAAAATTGTACAGCCAGTTCTTTATGAATTATGTCATTGATTTAATTTTTAACCGGCGCACTAAGGCCTCTAAAATAAGGGGAAAATATAAAATTTGAAAAATGTTGATATTTAGGGACTGAAATTTAAAAAAATACACCCTTAAAGCGGAAAGACTGGAAATTTAAAAAAGTTCACAGCTCTTTCCATAGTAACTAGAAGGTCGCTCTTTTCTTTAAATGGCGTATTTCCATCACTAGAATATAGGAAAAATACGAGACTCCCAAAATTTTAAAATTGAGGAGCCCAAATTTTGAAAAATTTGAAAATTAAGTTTTAAGAAAAAAATTCCACATATGATTTACGCTACTGATTTTCTATTTAAACTGAATACTAAGGTCTCCAGAATACAGGGAAAATATAAAATTCGAAAAATTTTGATATTTAGGGACCGAAATTTAAAAAAATACACTCCTAAAGCGGAAAGACTGGAAACTGAAAAAAAGTCCACAGCTCTTTCCACGGTAGGTAGAAGGTCACTTTTAGAGTATAGAAAAAATACGAGACTCCCAAAGTTTTAAAATGAAGGGCCCAAATTTTAAAAAATAATTTAAGCGTACACATTCTGAAATATTTAGAATGATAGTCAACAGTGACATAATAATATATCATTGCTTAGATTCTGATAAAAAAAAAAAAAAAATTTCATCATTGCATTTGAGACACGATAGATATGAACTGGTGCAGTTAGTTATGGAAGGCCGTAAATGAAAAGGACGCAGAAAACTGTCATGGATAAAGAATCGACAAGAATGGACGGGCTGGTCAACCAACAAATTACTTCATTCGTCCAGGAACAGATCCAGTCTTTCACAAATTGTGGCCAACCTTCGTTAACGGAGATGGCATTAGAAGAAGAAGATTTAAAAAATAAACATTGCTAATATCTTTCTTTAAAAATAATTAAATTTAACATATTCCTGTCATATACATTACTCTTGCAGCGGTTTCAGGTTTTCAGATATTTTAATCTGTATTTCACTCTTTTTGATTGATGTGTTCATGTACTTCTTTTTTTAATAAATATATGTGAACGTTGCAGTCGTTATGAAAATTTAGAAAGTGAAATAATTTAAACTCCTAAAGAACGGGCCGCGAAACGCAAGTGGGAATAAAGAAAAACTAAACAAAATAATATAAAATTGTATTTGTATTTTATCGTAACAAGTTTCCTTGAATTCCCTCTCTTGTGAGATCGCAGAGTTTTACGAACAATAAACATTACAGCATTAACTAAGCGATATCTCCATTATTTTTGTGCTTTCACATCATCTCTAACTAACGATGATCAGTTTATCATATTTAATTTAGAGTTGTAGCGCACCACCGCAATTAGCAAAAAAAAAAAAAAAAAAAGTACTGTCTGACATCTGTTACTATCATCTAACTGTTGTTATATGGCACTCATTGAAATTTCAGCTATGTAGGCCCTCATTTTACGATTTCATTAAATTTTTGGAAAAAATTTTAAGTTTCATGAGAATTGAACGGCGCAAGGTAACGAGAAATTGCGCTTATTTTTTGGATTTAGAAAATTAAATTTCGAAAAAATGTTTTACTTAGTTATTCAATTTTACACATTACAGTAGGTACAGTGTTTCAGTCAGTTAGCGACACAATTGTTCGTTTATTGCTGTGAACAGAAGATTGATTGATTTCGCGATGGATATACGGGCTTTCTTTAGCAAAAAACGTAGAGTTGAAGAGGAACTTGACCACGAAGAACCTCATTCTTCAAAACAGATGGAAGTACAAGATATAATTGCTACTCCTAGTCCTATGGAAACAGGTTCGGTGAAATATGTTGGTCATATAAGCTATGATATTCCTTCTGATATTGCAAGAATCGGAGAACCGATAAAGCAAGTTATTTTAGACATATATCCCAAACGAAATAATAGGGCCTTTGTAGCGGACTGGTTCAAACGATATAAATGGCTGCAATATCCTGTTCAGAAAGATGCTGCTTTTTGTTATCCTTACCAGCAATTTTTACCACATGGAAGCAAACAGTTTTCGTATACTTCCACAGGATTCAGAAACTGGAAAAGTGCCACTGATTCGAAAACTGGTTTTCCAAAACACGAAAAATCCATTTGTTATACACAAGCCATGGCGATATGGCAAGACAAATTACATAGAATATCTACAACCAGCAGTGTTGAAACATTGATACATCAAAAAGTATTAGAAAAAAACAGGTATTACGTGAAATCGAACATTGAAATAATACAATTTCTAGTTGTTAATGAGGTAGCTTTGCGTGGAAATTATATTTTGGAGGAAGAAAAAGAGCAAGGATTATTTCAGAATTTGTTTGAATACACGTACATGAAAGATCCGAATTTGAAGGAGGCTCTCAATCACATACCACAAAATGCAACATATCGTTCTCCTGAAATTCAAAATCAAATAATTCAAGCAGTACGAAGTTCCATTGGTAAAGATATTAAGGAATCTGACGTGAACTGGTTTACTCGAACGGAAGATTGAACGAGAGATAAAAATAACCGCGAAAATATTGCAATAGCAATACGTTACATTAAGGATGGAATCGTCAATGAGTCGTTGCTGACAGTTACAACTACTGAAAACCTTGATGCAGCCACTTCTACGGAATTAACATTAAATACCCTTACGGAAAATAACATTAACCTCTCTCATATGCTAAGCCAATGCTATGACGGCGCAAGTGTAATGAGCAGGAAAATTTCGGGAGTTGCGACCAGAATAGAAAATAAATTGGGCCGAAAAGTCTCTTACGTCCACTGCTATAACCGTCGATTGCATTTGATAGCCATCAGGACTATTTCGGAAATTACTTTCATTCATTTATTTTTTGATCAATGCATCATGTTACATGAATTCTTTCATCATTGCAAAATAGCTGCCTTGTATGGTGAAAAAAGGATTGACCGGCTCCTCGAACAGCGTTAGTCAGGACACATGGCGATTACAAAAGTTGTAAACGATAATTATTGAGAGATTTTGACGACTTTAGATAAAATTAAAAATGGCAGTTTTAACGGCGACGACGTCTCCAAAAATGTGGGCATTAAAAAAGTCATGCTCAATTTAGAATTCCGAATGGCTATGGTTGTGGCCAAAAAAATCTTATCCATGCTTCAGCCTGCAGACGCTGCTTTACAAGCCCGAAGCGCAGGTTTGAAAGACGCCATAGCAATCATAAAGTGCGTCCAAAATGAAATAACGAAACTGAGGTCAGATGAAATGTATAATCAAATTTTAGAAGAAGCAAAGTATATGACAAGCGGCCATTCCGAAAATAGGACTCAGACCCAGAAGAGGCAAATCAAAAAATCTAAGCGGATGGATGACTATTTGATGTATGGCTCTTCCTGTTCCTCTGCGAGACAAAATATAAAAGACCAGAACGATCAGCCCTTTAAATCTGAATATTACGAAACGTTGGACATACTAATTGCTGAATTACAAAGAAGATTTTCGGACAACGATGATCTACTAAACTCATTAGCCAGTCTCGATGAGTTGGATGCAAACAAAATGGTACCTTTGAAAAATTTAGGTAAGTGTGAGAGAATTAAACAAAAATATGTTGCTGCTTGTAAAATATTACTATTATTTATTTATGTCCAATTCACAATTTCAGCTAACTTTTTAGGTTTAACAATTCCATCAAGGGAGGAAGCTACTGTGGTTAAAGCTTATTTGAGTCCTCGCGAGGATAAAACTGAAAACACAATGCAAGTTTTATACAGGCAGCGAGAGGCTTTCAAAGATACATATGAACTCTTTGCATCTGTGGCGACCATAGGATGTAGCACTGCAGTGTGTAAATCAACATTTTCAACTTTAACTGTAATCAATAGGCCTCAAAGGCTGTCAATGGGTCACGAACGAATGACAGGAATGGTATTTCTTGCCTTTGGAAAAAAAAGAACGAAATCAGTTGATCTGAATGAAGTCCTTCGCATTTTTAATAATATGACGAATAGAAGAATTCAGCTGTTTCAAAAAAGTACTTTTTATTATTATATTTTTGGAGAAATAATATATGTTTTGCTATTACCTACCTAGAATAATTAAATATTAGGTAGAGATCTTATACGATAACATGGCCCTTCCAAATTATTGTTTCTGTGAATTCTGTGTGCGTAATGATATCCTTACGAAGGAGTTTGTGTTTAGACTTTAGAGGTAAGTGTTTCGCTCAGTGACACAAAAGTACCGATTGCATTTGTTTTCGTTCGATACCAACCTCCGCATGCACCAGGGATGAATTCAGGAATTTGTTTCTGGGGGGGAGAGCAATTTATGTTCTTGGGGGGGCAGAGATATTTTTAATATTTTTACTGAGAAATTTTTTTTGGGATATTCCTGAATAAAACCAGATATGTAAAAAATGATTTATTATGTAATTTAAAATAATGAAAAATCAAGTATGAATAATAAATTTCAAGTAAAATAACCGATTATAAACAACAATGTTTTCTCAATTGATTTTAAAATTATTAATTCTAATTGTGGCATTAAAGAGCATATTGTAAAAACATTCTAACAGGTTTATTATTTTTTTATAATAAACGAATACGTCATGGTTTAAGTTATTTTAAATGGACTTTTCTTGGAAGTAAAAAACAAGATAAAAGCAACAGAAACGGAAATGAAGTTGTTTATAGATCATGTCGCTTTAAAAAAAAAGAAAGAAAGAATAAATGAAAACCGAAAAGAGAAACCTTTAAAAACAATTTATTGATATTAATGATAAATGGATCGACGTGAAACGCGATAGTTCTCGTTTACGCTGACAAAAAATACCAACTGCAGCGAATAATTTTTTCAATTCGCGAGTATTTTACATCTTTCATACATTTGCAATAAAATCGTATCAATTTTTCCATAGAATAACAAACAAACTCCAAAATCAAATTTTAAAAGATCACTTTTTTTTATTGTTATTTTATGAAGTTTCATTTTTTTGTCGAAAATAAATCTCGTAATTTTGAAATTTAAAAAGTATACGACTAATTGGACCATTTCATAATGTTTTGGCAGCAACTTTTGACATAACTGTAAAAAAAATAATTTTATTTCTCGCTGCATTCTTAAACAGCTTGTATTAAGTTCTGGGGGGGTGGGGAAATTTTAGAGTTTTGGAAGGTCATTGCTCCCCCAAAAACCCCACTGGATTCATCCTTGCGCATGCACACATGCATTTGACGTTTTGTTATATTTTCACAAAGACATCTAAAATTGGTTAGGTTTTTGGAGGGGAGGTTCATGTTATCGCCGAAGATCTCTACCTCACTCACTGACGCTCACAAGTACGACGCAAATCGATTCACCAGATCAGATCAAGTAAAAATTTTACTTCCGCCCTACCTATAACTACCGCTACCCTACTTCAAATTCAACTCTAGCTACGGCCTGTACCCTAACCGGCCAAATGCGTCCAGTAATTCGGCCAAATTTTCAAAATCACTTTAAGTACGCTACCCGAGTTTGAAAATTAACCTTGGCCTCTCTTCCTTCCTCAGCGTACGTCTGGTAATCCGACCGAATTTTCAAAATTAGCCCAAGTATGCTAGCCGAGTTCCAAAAATTAACTTCGCCCCCCCAACGACTATAC
This sequence comes from Icerya purchasi, assembly GCA_039619475.1. NCBI lineage: Eukaryota > Metazoa > Arthropoda > Insecta > Hemiptera > Monophlebidae > Icerya > Icerya purchasi. Next base: position 264,785,123 of record CM077115.1, on the reverse strand, counting down.
CATTTCAAATTTGTCGGTAAGTATCCAATTTTCACACAAGTATACTATTCTCTCATTCAAAATTAACTGTTAATTGTTTTCTTTGAATGTTCGGCTCTTATTAGCGAACGTTCCCTTTTGTATTCCAAAATCTTGACTCATGGCCTTCCGGCTTCTTACAGTGCTTTCTTTATCCTTTCCTCCCCATCTCCAGCAATAATTCCCTTACTTCAATCCTTTGTTCTTTCCATCTCATGTCACCTCGAAATCTAATTTCCTAGCATAATACGAGTACACTCAAATGGTTGAGTCAGAGCCAAGGGCAAGCTAAAAAAAAAAAAAAGAGGTGTACACATTAACTGGCCAGGATTTTAGTAGGAGTAATTTTTATTCGATTAAAATGGGGCATAAAAAGAACGTAAATCATTTTTTATTATTCTTTGATTAAAAAGTTCATAAAGATTTTTCGGCGATTCACAGAAATTATTTTAAAATATTCCAAAAAAAAAAAAACGTAAATCTCATGTAAAAAAAAAAAACAGATTAAAAATTTGTTTAATTTGTAACCGATATTAATAATAGAATTTTTGTGTCTCAAATGAAACAACTCTACTCCAACCTTCAATCACATATAAAAAAAAAAAAAAAAAAAAAAAAAAAAAAAGACGAGACAAAGACAGAGACAGAACTAGAACTAGGTAATTAAAAAGCGTTGTTAGCGAGATTATTCTTAAACTTTTTCCACCGCGCGTTATTCGGTGCTCACAATACATATCGGACTGAAGCGAAAAATGATCAAAATTGTGTTTCAGAAATTTGAACACGAATGCATAATGAATATTAGTAGTAAACGACGAATTCAAAAACAATTTAAAATGTACTAACGATACACAATTTTTTTTATTGAAATCTAGGAGACCTCTGACACGAACTATAACGAAAGAGGCAAATAAATACTCGTAGAGTGCATACAACACACACACCACGAACAAAAGTAAAATATATTAGAAACAAAATTAACAAATTTTTGCAGATTTTGAATAAACTATACAACGATAGCAACCGAATAAATTATAAAAAGGGAATATTATAAGTATATAATTTTATCTAATATTATTTATATGAAATATTAATAAGAGATTTCAGAAAATCCTTCAAAATTTTCAAAAAACAGTAGCGAAGCTTATAAAACCATCAATTAAAAGACCGTAACATCATCACAGGTATTTTATTCATTGATTACGAGATACAAAAACATTCAAGTATGTTTTCAGTTAAAAATTAAGTTGAGATCAATGATCATTTCAGTAAATGTGTATACATCATTTTTACATTTTTTGAAAATAAAACGTTAAAGGTAAAACAATTTCAAGTAATAATAAATACACTGTTCTTAGGAAAACAATATATGTTATTATAAATTTAATTGCATGCGACATGTTTCGGTGTCATAGCGCCATCATCATTATTGAATTTCATGAATATAGTGTTATCACACCGAAACGTGTCATGTGTAATTAAATTTATAAGAATATATTATTTTTCTAAGAACATCATTTTTAAACAAATATTATACGAATTAATATCGAAATCTGTGGAACAATTAAGAGGGCTAAACAACATTCCCCAAATATTACAAATTAAATAATAAAATAATTTGTGCCAAATTTCTTTAACGCGCAATTTATAACCGGTCGTGGTATTTTTAGGATATATTTATACAAACTTAAAATTACGTAGTCATACATATAAAATATTCAATAATTTAAATGTCACAGAACTGGTTGAAACCTTTTTAATCAGTTCAATTTATTAGCTATCGAAGAGATTGCGTAAAAACAATTCATTTATATAACAATACGGGTAAACTGTTACAAAAACTAGTAGTAAATTTATAAATGAACGAAAGAGCGCATCAGAGAGAGATAATGTTACGAACGCGATAAATATTATTAAACAAAAACCAACTGAAATAAGCCGCTCATCATCTCCAAGCGAAAATGATAAAGAATAAATTCGTTAACATTATGAAAACCTGACCGGAAACGAGTTCTGGAACGACTGAAAAAACACGGAAAATTAAATTCTAAAATTCAGGGCAAACTAGCGAAAAGAGGCACAAAATCACAACACCTAAAACAAAATAAACCAAGCTTTCGTACAGTATGAAAACGGTTTAGAAAGAAAAATAATAAACTAGATAGTTCCCGGTACACTTGATGCTTATTTAAAATCAGAATGAAATTTACTCTATTTCCATTTTTAATCAAATATAAACGGGGAAAAAAAATTAAAAACTTACATAGAAAACAACAATATTTCGAAATATTAAATACCTATCTGACATTGCTGTATGGTATCATGAACACAACCGTTTACAAAACATTCGATCTGCTTCTTGGATAATTGAAATTTCTTAGCCTTCATCTGTAGTATAGCTTTAATATTATATTCAGCCGGCATATTATTTAACAACAATGAGAGTAAACAAAATATTTAACACGTGAAAAAAGACGATGCTTTGAATCAGCTAATACAAAATGATAAAGGTATGAAACATCGTGTTTTGATAATTGACCAGTCATATATATATACATATATATTCATTATATATATATATGTATGTATGTATGTATGTATGTATATGTATACACATATATATATATATATATATATATATATATATATATATATATATATATATGTAAGCAATACGAATGTATATGAAAGACTACACTTATAACTGATTATAAATGTTTGATTTATCGATATAAAAATACAATTCCAAGTCTGTTCGTCTTTACACTGACCTACGCACACATGATGGTTTAAGTGGTGGTTTGGCATTGCCATATGATTCTGTTAGCCATTACTTAGTTATTTGTAATAATTTCTGTAATTTCTGTAATTTTTGTCGCTGACTGGGATCAAACTCAAAACCTTCGTGCCGAAAGTGAAATGTTCTAGCAATTAGGCTATCGCGACGACTTGTTTTGATAATTAGAATCCAACAATTAAAAATTAAAGTCCGTTGCACATTGTCCGTATCGTGTTGTAATTCGGTAGTTCGACTAATTAAATGGAATTATTACGTTTCATAAACAGAAACGTATACACTAACTTGAACCGTAAAATTATGTAAATTTTTGAAAAATCATACAGCCGATAATTGTAAATTTGATTATATTAAATATTAAATATAACTTATGTTCCGGAAATAACCACAAATATAAGCAATGCCACAGTCACGAGATTAAATGTTCAAACTACTAAGAAAGTTATCCTTTTTCCGATAAGGAATACCTAAAAAAGATTAGACAAGAAAATATTGAAATAACGATGGCCTTTAAAAATATTTCATACTAAGAGACAGCTCTAATTTTAAATACGCGTAATAATAATAGCGCATTTGCTAACATAGCTTTTTTTGAACTAAACAAATTCTTTGCTTTGAAAAAGTATGATATCGAGTTCCCCGAAATAAACAATAAAGATAACCCGCCAAAATATATAGCCGAATATAATAAACCGCAGTTTTAAAAATCAAGTACAGATTTTTTAAAGGCTTCAAGAGTAGAAGCGATGGGTACAGTTAAAAAAAAAAATAAGAAGTCTACCAAAAAAAAAAAAAAAAGTACTCATCAAAAAGCTACTCTCCTCTTTAAGTTCTGGCGCCAAAAATGTTCTACTAAAGCAAAGTAATAGTAATTTTAAAATTAACGTACAAGAGGAATGCTCCGCAGACAATTAAATTAACATAAAGGATCATTTATAAAAATTAGAAATTCGGACCGAGATAAAAATAATAACAGCAATACTCTCCTATACTACAGCTGATATTACCATTAATAACAAAATAATTAAATTCGTTTCCATTCAATTTCAATTTCAATTCATTTATTATTTTTATTGTTGCTACAAACTCATAAGTGCGCCGAAAAACGCAAATAGTGGATACAATAATAGGCGGAAAGCTTTGACTATCGAACAAGCAACATGCACTTTAGTAGTCCGCAAAATATATTACTTGGAAAAGGTTCGATTGTTACCGACAAAGCGAAAGCTCGACCGTGTCATAAGGAACACTGGGTGCTGAATGTGTGAGCGGGCGATCGAACTTGTAGATTTCCAGACGAAAAAAAAAAAGTAAAACTGTCGATTGGCACGGCTAAACATTTGCACAAGTATCGAGAAGCATGAAAAAAAACAGGCAGAACAACGTCAGAAGAGTAAACAGAGCAAAAGGATTGGCAGAAGCTGCCAAAGTTGCGAAAAATCTTGGAAAATTTACATAATAAGAAGAACTTCTGACAATTTTCATTTGTATTACACTTACGTATAGAATAAACTACGTGCACAGTTTCAAAAGACAAACTAGAAACGATTGTGAAAAATTCGCGACATTGTCATTCAGCAAGCGACGCGGCACTCAATAGGCCAACCGATTTTCTCTTGATTTTCACGCCGTACATTTTTCATAACATTTCTGACAATTTATCGGAATATTCATAGTAGAATACAGGAACCTTTTTTAAATGTCAAAAATCAATTGAGAAGATAAACATTTTTATAAGAAATTTAAAAAAATTAATTTTATTTGTAACAAAGTAAATTTTGAAAAAATCAGTCGGTTTCGTATTCTATCTTTTGCATATTCTCTTCAAATTCGGGACCGTTTTTATTTCCCCCTCTTTTTTGGACTTGTCAATAGTGGCGGATTAACCAGCAACGAAAGTAAGATTCATCCAAGGAAAGGAAACCTGAGGCACAGAAAGCTACCTATAGGAATATGTCAAAGAAAAACACGTAACGGAAAACTGCACTTGGAGTAAACTTAAGGAAAACTAATGGATAAAGCTAAAAAATACCTAAAGAAGAAAGAAGAAAGAGAAACGAAAGTAGGTTTCACAGCCCTAAGGATCGCCCACGTACATCGGCACCACTAGAACTCTAGGCGGACAGACAAGATTAATAGTAGTACAGTACTGATGGATGCCACGCCTCGTAGCGCACAGTAAACAGCTGCACAAAAGCTTCCTGAGCTTATTACTAATACTGTAAAAACAGAGCACAAAGTATATAAAAGCTGCAAGGGAGAAGAGATCCTCATCCAATATGTAATAAGCGAAAACACATTAATATAAGACAATTAATTAATATTTATTTACCCGCCGTGTTCCGAAATGAAAGCTTCATGGTCATATAATAACTCACGTGATCATGAAGCTTTGACTTCGAAGCGCGTCGAACAAATAAATATTAATTGTTTTGTATTAATGTGCTTTTACTCATTATATGTTAAAATAAAACAATGAGTGACAAAAACATACGTAATAACAATCCTCATCCAACGAGACCTTCATCGCTATCATATTCAGATTCCTTGTCATTAACTAAAAGTAACCTTATGGTTTCTATAATCTTCAGAATTAATATCACACAGGCAAGGTTCACTCTGATATATTTGAATTAACCGTGCCATGCTGTTCTCAGATAATTTTAAGGGCAGTTTATTTGTTACGTTTTTTGACATCAAGAAAACAAATTGCAAACAATAAAATACAGCCACGCTGTATCAGATTAAATCGCGAATAGCATCCACGCCTCTTCATATACGCCTGACTAACGGAGGCGTGATGAGCACAAGGCGAATGCTCACGCCTGCTCAACCACGGCTGATGTGTTCACATGAACCGTGCCCATGGCTAAACTTAATTCATGTCTGTTACGTTTTCCCACGCTAATGCAAACACCGCTTATGTATATTTTTATATATATATATATATTAATTACAACGCAATTCTTAGGCTACCCCCCATTAGAAAAAATGTCCCAATTTTATGTAACGTTTGTTGTATTTTTTAGGATTTTTGTTGTTATTTAAAAAATGTCATAATTTTATGTAACGAAAAAATGTTTTAATTTGTTAGTATAGGATTTATGTGATTATGTTATTTTTTTGTGTTGATGCCAGTAAGAATTACGTTGTAAATTTTGATTGTTTTATACAAAGTATAAAAAAGAAAGAGACAGAAACGAAAGCAAGAGGTGTTAAGGGGCACAGCCCCTTGCGAGGCCAAAATGGCTGAGTTATATACATATATATATATATATATAAAAACTCGGCCCTTGGGGCCTCGCAAGGGGCAAGCTTTCTTGACAAACAATCTTTTTTTTTTCTCATCTTATATACACTTTTTTTTCCTACCCTGGGCGCACCAGCGGCCTTGACCCAACAACATGAAAAATTAAGAGATATAACTAAAAATAGCCAGGCGGTCAGAAATGGAAAAGACAAAGGACAGCAGCAACGGAATAATTAAAGGCAATGGGAAGGAAAGAATATAGGTAGCGTTAAAGGCAGTAGGAAGACCTAAAACTAAAAGTTGGGCGTAAAGAAAGGAGCGTTCGTTAGAGAACGCTGAACATTCGAATAGGATATGATTTGAATCACAAATACAAGAAGGCTCAGAAGCCTGAAGAGAGCAGAAAGGAAAAAGAGCTAAAGAAAAAACGATAGCGAGAAGAAGGGAGTAGAGAATGATTGATTCTGAGTATAATTAAGGGAAACGACAGTAGAACGACGACAGATAGGAATAGATTGAAACCAAGGCAGGAAACTAGGAACCGGTTGAATAAGACGGTACTGTGAAAAGCGACTTGAGAATAAAGATGGATACATGTCGGACCAAAGTCTGGAATGATTAGAGCGTGATAGAGAAAGAATGTCTGAGGAAGGGAAAGAGTCGAGGAAAGGACCCATGTGGGCGGCTGAGCGAGCTAAAGAGTCAGCTGAGTCATTGCCCGCAATATTGGAGTGACTAGGGACCCATAGAAAGTCTATGAGAATGAAGCGGGACGAGAAGAAAGAGAAGACAAGAGATCGCATAGAGAGGATGATACCGTCAGAAGTATGAGAAGGAGGAGAGGAGATGGCTTGAAAAACGCCTTTGGAATCAAAAACAATCAGGAATTTGTGAACCCCAATTGTAGAAGATATGAAATGAATTGCACGAAGAATTTAGATCGACCCGGCCGAGAAGATAGAGCAGAAAGAAGGAAGTCTGAAAGACTCAGTGTGCAGGAACGTGGGAGACGTATACGCACCACCCACGCCCCCATCACTCTTGGAGCCATCCGAGAAAATTAAGGCATGGGAAGGAAAAGAAGAGTTCAGCAACTGAAGGAATTCAAAGTTGACTACATTGTGAGAGGAAGAATTAGCTCGGACTGGAAGGGAGGAGAAATTGATGGGATGCCATATGCTATTAAAATCGAAAGAAAAGTAAGGAAGACTGTTATCAGAGGAAACGTAGGGAGGAAAATTGGAAACACGAGCAACTATATGCGATAAAATCGGAATTCTATGAGGCGCCAAGCGCCAGTGATTTTTAATATGAAGATAGAAAAGAATTATATTGGATGACAAAATGGGAAGGCGTTTTATTAAAAATCGATAACCGAGGAGTGAACGACGAATGGAAAGAGGTTGAATGGAAGATTCGGATAGAATCGCAGGAATAGGAGATCTTAAAGCGCCAATGCATTCTGAATTGCGTCAGATTTCGAAAGGAGAGACTTGGAGGCATTGCCATAAATGAAGGAACAATAGTCGAGTTTGGACCGAATAATTGATTTATATAAAATTAATAGAATGCACGGGTCTCCACCCCATCTGAGCGGAGATAAAGATTTGAGGAGATTACGTCTTTTGATCAAGGAATTATAGATATAATTAATATGTTCATGAAATATAAGGTGACTATTTAAGAAAAGGCCTAGGTAACATTTGGAATTAACAGTGGAAATAGGTGTACCAGATACGCTGTATACTACGACAGACACTATAATGAGGCATTTTTTGTAGTGTACCCTAGAGCAAAAAATGAAATAGTCATTAATATATGAATGTATGTGTGTATGTGTAACTTGAACCTTCAGATCCCGCAGACACACTCCTCGGACCTCTTTTTTTTTTCTTTTTTTAAATCTCTCGAGCTCGTTAACCAAGGACCTTCACCCAGAAACAACGGCGTTAAAGTTATCGGAGATTTTTCTTTCTTAGTTTTATGCAATAGGAAATTTTGAAAGTAAACCGATGACGACGATTCATGCCTGAAGTGTGCGGAAAACACATTTGCCAGCTTAGAAGGTTCAGCTACTGGGCAGTTGTTTATTTTGATAGGAGGATTGGTGGAATGGTAGAAATGCCGTTTATTAATTTAATTTTACCCCAAATTGTTCGGTTGCATGTGCTTTGAGTTATAGTAGAAACAAAAGTTGTCCATGCCAACTGTTTCTTCCGGCGGATTACATCACGTGCGGCAGCACGGGCTTTCCTAAAAGCAATGAAATCAAAGGCTAAGTGGATAGATTTATATCTTCGGAAGGTTTCTTTTTCTTGCAGAAATCGCTATACAAACTTCGCTGCACCACCAAGTTAAGTGAGAAGGGTCGAGATTTGGGAATGGATGCATTGGCAGCAGCAGTTAGTTTATCTGAGAAAGTTGAAATATTTTCTTGCACTGAGGAGTAGAAAAAGGCATGGTTCGAAGGAGAGAAGTGAAAATACTCTAGTTTACTTTTTGATAATTGAATTTCGGAGACGGAGGATGAGAAATTGCATTGGTGTTGAGCGGAAACGATATGAGGATGGGAAAATGATCGCTAGAGAAGGTGTTCTGTAGTACAGTGGATTCAACTTTAGGATGGAGAGAAGAGGAAATAAAAGCAAGATCAGTAGTGGAGAACGAACCAGAGGAAGCACCCAGATGAGTTGGAGTAGGGGGTTTGATTGGCTGGAGGTCGCTATTTAATATGAATTTGGAGAGTACGTTTACTCCTGAGTTATGGATATTGGACCCGAAAGGGGAGAGTGGCTATTAAAATCCCCAAAAAGCATGATAGGGCTGGGCACACTGATGTAGAAAGCGCTAAGTTAGTAGGTGGATATTGAAATTACGGGAAGAATATGTATACTCACGATCGATATGAGCGATCCTAATAGTGACAAGATGTATACGGATACAGCTGAAAGATATCTGGTGCTATGACGGGACTGTGGTGTATAGAATTATGAACCAATATCGCAGTACCCCCGCTAGCTTTGGTTACGGGGGAATAGGGATTGTGATATATTTGATAAGATTTGATATGTTCAAAGAAGGACAAACAACTAACAAGAAAGGAACCAAGATAACAGAAGTAATTAACATGAGAAAGAGATACATTGTCTAGAGATAGATTAACTAAAGCAGGATTATATAGTCGAAGGGTAAAAATATTATAAGAAGACTTAGAGGGAGAAATCGAAAGATCAACTAAGGAAAGAGAATGTTCCAGCAGAATGAGCGACGAATTAAGTCTTCATTAGCTGCTAAAATATCTTTAGAAAAGGTAAAAAGGAGGATGTCATCCGCAAAGAAAAAAGAAAAGGAATTTAAACGAAGAGAAGCAATTTTAAGGGCGAGATAGGGTATACCGTAAAAATTAATAATAAAGTTTATAATAAGTTGATCACATCACTCCCCCATTTAAATAGTTCTCAATTTCAAAAAGATTATTTGAACATTTACATTTCTAATCATAGGCGCCGACTTCAATAGTTTACAAACCACAAGCTCCTTCAAAAGTTTTACTCTCATCCCAACGAATTTAAATGCATAATACAAAAATTTTTTTTTGTTGTTTAAATTTTAACTCGAAGTATCCAAATCAAATTATATTCAAGTTTGTTGCGTGTTTTATGTTTTTGTAATGAACAAGTAATGGCTGCTGTAAACGAACAACCGCTTGTTTTATGTTTAAAAAAACACAATTATTTGAAAACAGAGCTTCAGATTCTTCTCTAATATTTCTCATCAGCTGATCCCCATGTCACTATGACTGTAAACATTATTATTTACATCGGTTCATAAAATATCTCTTTTCTTTTTTATCAATTACGAGTTATTTATTTCTAAATACTTACACGAGCAGAATTAAATTATTCTTTTCAAATATAAATATTCTTACAAATATTTAAGATAAACATAAATTTTAAAAAGTAACAAAACTGACTTGTGTCATACTCTTTTGATCTGTGTTGGACAGTCTCGAAGGCCACTCATACATTGCTGACACAAACACCGCAGCCGAACTCCGGATAGAAACAAAAAAAAAAAAAAAAGACGCAAAAAGGACAAATAAAACAGAAATTGAGTTTAACAATACTAAAATGAAAGTTGGGTTTTTCTTCGAAATCTTCAATGCTCATTATATCTAAAAGTTTCACGAAGAATGTATCAAGGCATTTTTCGTTTCTTCCGTATGTTCTACAACACTCTGTAACACCGGGAAACAAGAACATCTTCTTTTATTGTCTCTCTACTGCAATGTTAACTACATTGTAACATCAAATTTAAACGCAACACGAAAGTAACTTAACAATCGATGATCAACATTACACATTTATTATTATAAATATCCATTTAACATACGTGTAATAAAATAACCTATATATATCCCATTACAAATGACTACCATGTATTTTATATATCAATATGTGTCTATATGAAAACCCCATGATATCTCCAAAACATAATCACATCACAGCTACTTCACAGTAGAAGTGATGCTTTTTATTATTACATCCCCTCTTTTTTATAATGGATTATACAAACTTTACATTTACATATTTCTATTATAAATTTAATCTCACGACTGGTTTTACCACACGGCCAGAGCGGGTGCATACTTCCTTATTTAAATCCAGCTGTTCCTTTATTTAAGATTCAGTATGCTTAGCCTAGGAAAAGTGGACGGGAAAAGGAGAAGAAGACATGCTCTAAACCGATATGTGGACCAGATGAAGAAATGGACGGGTTTATCAATCGAAAAATCGAGAAGCCTGGAGACTAATCATACATAACATTAGATGATAGATCTCGACGCTCGGAACCGAGCAACGACGACGAAGAAGAAGATGCTTAGCCTGATCTAGAGTGCTCTGCTCGCAGGAAGCTGGTTCCGTTAGTTCCTGAATAATATCCGTATTTGTATTTACCGGATGATCTTCTGGTAACGTTGTGTTGCACTTGTGCAAATGGTGTGTGTTTCGTCTAAATATTCCTCCATCAGCTGTGTTTTGATTATAAACGATCTAGGTTTCCCTGACTCTTTTAGTACTAGAGTTGACCTCCAGCTTTTATCATGCACTTGTGCTCTTACCTGATTACCAACTGCTGTTTGGTTTTTAAATTTCCTCTTTAGGTCTGCATATATTTTTTTTTTTTTGTATGTTGCGAAGTCGAGCTAATTCTTCTGCCAATTTCTCTGGTATTATTACCTTGGGTGTTAACATTCTTTTGACGATTGGTACAGTTGAACGTGTGACCCGGCTAAATAAACGCCGATCCGATGAACCTCATACATCATTTCTTGATACATTACGTAAATTTAATAGTGCGTGGTATATATCAGATTTGTCTGCTGTACATTTCTTTATTAGATTTTTTGCTACTTGTACTCCACGTTCTGCTAATCCATTTGCTCGTGGAAATCTTTGTGAAGATGTCTGGTGGTTGATTTTCCAACCTTTTGTGAATTCTTTAAATGCCCGTAAATTGAACTGTGGACTGTTATCTAATTCTGGAATCACTGGACTCCCATGTAGTGCAAACCGTTCCTTGAGTGTTGGAATACCTTCTTCTCAAATTGTATGTTGCAGTTTCCAGAAATTAATAAACTCTGATTAGCTGTCTATTATTTGTACGTATTCTGATTTTCTTATTTCAAATATATATACTGCAACTCTTTCCCACGGCAGGGAAGGAATTGGTTTGTTTATTACTTCTCGGTAATCATTTGACCGTTGAATTTTTTGACATACGCTACAATTTTGTACAAATCTATCTATATCTCCCATCATATTTCTCCGATATACACTATTTGTCTTCCCCTTTTTTGGGTGCTTTATGTTCCTAAATTTCCTTCATGTAAGCTTTTCATAACTCTGGTTTGATGTTTTTTTGGAATTATTACACGGTCACCGTTAAAAATAATCCCATCATATACTGCAAATTGATCTCTAAAATTATAATAATTTCTTAACTCATCTAGTATTTCCTTTTTGCCAGGCCAACCTTGCAAAATATATTTTTTCAACTGGCTAAGACGAATATCCTTCTCAGTGCCTTTAACATCTTCTACTGCTTTCTCAGAAAACTATAAAATTATTTGTATTTCCTTTCCATTCTCATATTCTTCTGGTTCTAGTTGTACGTATATATCCCAACTTAATGTGTCAGGGGGATTGAAATATCTTTACCATTTTTATATTATACTTTGGAGTTATATTGACAAGTAGCAGTTGTAATCTAGCTGGTGCGGCACTTAACGCTTTCTTTGATATTATCTCTAACGGTTTATGGTCATTTTCTATTATTAACCTTTTGCCATATACATATATATATATATATATATGAAATTTTTCACAACCAAAATTGACAGACAATGCTTCTTTTTCTATTTGTGGGCAATTCTGTTGCGCTGATGTCAGTGCTCTCGCAGCGTAAGCAATTGATTTACCTCTTTGCAGTAACACTGCTCCCATTACCTTTGAACTGCAATCAACTGACAGTTTTATTTCGTCATTTGGATTGTAAAAGCCTAATACTGGTGCTGTAGACAAAGCATTTCTGATTTTATGAAATGCCTGTTGTTGTTCATCGCCCTAAATCCATTCATTTTCTTTTTGTAGTAGGATTCTTAGTGATTCAGCTATTCCTGATAGATTTTTAATAAATTTGCACACGTGTCACCATTCCTAAGGCCCTCTGCAATTCATTTTTAACCGGGTCTTTAGGTTATTAATTACTTTTATTTTCCCTGGATCTGACTTTAGTCCATGTTTGTTAATGATATGTCCTAAGAATTTAATTTCTTCCATATTGAATATAGATTTTTCTTTGTTTAATTTTAGAACAACTTTTACAAGTTTATCACATACTATTTCAGTCACTTTGTTTAATTTTTCTTGTGTTTCCGCATATATTAAAATATCACCCATGGCGTGTGTCACACATTCTCTATATTATCCAGTAATTTAGACATTATTTTCTGGAAGACTTCAGGTACGCTCTGTGACTAGTATTTGCAACAATCCTTTTTTACAATCTAATTTTGTAAAATATTTTGATTCATGTAACATTGCATATATATATCCTCTACAATAGTAAGTGAATGATTTTGTCTTGACAAATTTTTATTTCATCTGTCGAGTCAATAATGTATACACATTTTTCCCTGTTGTCTAACAACAACCATATTACTAATTGGTTCCTATATTGGTTTAATTAATCCCATAGCTACCATGTTGTCTAATCCTTTTTTTTTTACAATAGGTTTTAAATTTTCCTTAGTGGTCTAATCTCGAATTGTGAGTTGTTAACTAAATCGATGTCGTATTTGAAATTTTTTAAGCAACCCAATCCTTTAAAAATATTATCGCTCAACTCTATTTCATTTACTATTAATATATTAGACCCAAATTTCACGCATTGTTTTTTACAATTTTGAAGTTCATTGGTATCTTCGTATTTTTAATCTTTTATAGCATTTCGCCTATTAATTTCTTTGCATTATCCCCAAATGCTACAATTCGTTTTGATCTTAACTGTGATATATTCGCGTTTATGTATTGTTATAACATACTGTTTCGCTTCATCTGCCCTTATTTATTATATTACTCGTTACGCTTGCTATGTAATGTTCATATTCATCATTTTGTTGATTTACTTCCGTTGTTTTTACATGTTTATTTTGTTGGTTTTTGAAAAAACAACATTTTGCGAAATGCATTTTTTTTTTGCATATTTTACACCTGTGTTCGTACGCGGGACATAGTTTCGGGCGATGTTTAGATTTACATTTTTTACAGAAAAACAGTACTTCATTAATTGTGTTACATTTGTTTCGTTATTTCTCGATTTTCTAATTACACCGATTTAATTTATATTTATTCGTTTTAATCGTTTGCTAGTTTCCTCTACCAACTTGCAAATACTAATCGCTTTGTTTAGATCAAGATCTATATTTGATAGCAATTTTTGTTGTAATGGGTTTTTGAAAAGCACTAATCCGATCTTCAATAATACTATCGCTTAGAGTACTATAATCGCATTTAGCCGCTTACGTTTTAACTTCTATTAAAAATTCATCAGAAGTTTCGTCTTCTTTTTATTTTATTTTATTAAAAGCATATCTTTACGCGTGTTATGAAACATTCGGAAAATTTTTTAATGATTACCTGTACATCTTCTTGATCCTTTCCATTTAGAGCAAATGTGTTAATTATTGTGATTGCATCGCTTCCTATAGTTATTAGGAACATTGCTGCCTGCATTTTTTGCGGTAATTTGTTTAATCCCGGCGTTATTTCATGCCACTTATACTGTTGCAGCCACTCTTCCAATTTTGAACTGTATCTCCTGTGGCCACTAATGCTTTCGGCGGTCGTAGTCCAAGCGGATTCGAATTCCCGTTTATCGTTTTACTTTCGGACATTTTTTTTTGCCTTTTCGAACAAGCCCATGTTTTTATTTTTCATTTTCAATTTACGTTTTATTATTTTGCAGAATACTCTACACCGGTTTCGGCACCGTGTAATATTAACTGCGTTGTTAACTTCGAACTTAAACACAACACGAAAGTAACATAATCAATGATCAACATTATACATCTATTATTATAAATATCTATTTAACATACGTGTCATAGAACAATCTATAAATCCCATTACAAATACATCTCAATTAGCTATCATTTATTGTATGTATCACTATATATCTACATGAAAACCCCATTATATCTCCCAAACATAATCAACAATCATGTCACATCTTAGTAGAAGTGATACTTCTTATTTATTACATCTATATCTGTTTTTATACCTGAAATCTGTGTCTTTGCTAGCTAAATTTTCCAAAAATTTAATGAGACGTATTTCAGTTAATCTAAAGTTACTTTTAACATTGCTAGAACACAAACATTCTATTGATTTACTGAATGAATATTTCGAGGATTTTTTTCATTATTTTCCTTATGATGATGGAAATTACGTTTCTTGTGCCTTTTTAAAAAATTTTTTGTTTCAGATGTATTTGGAGAAGATCTCAACACATCGTTTGATGTAAATTCGAAATCTAATTATTTTATAAGAATTAGGTCGTCAGGTATTACTAAATCAATCTTTTTAAGTTGATATTTTACAGGATCTAAGCATTCTTTTCTTACTACCTTAATATAAAATATGAGAAACTCCCTACAACGAATATAGCCATATCTGTGTATCATCAAACCATATCTCAATCCGTTGCTTTCGTGTCGCTCTTAAAGGCACCGTGTAAAAGAAGATCTCAGCTAGCAATATTTAACAAAGCGGACAAATTTACCAATTCTGGCTGTAAATAAAGCAACATCTTCCAATTTACATGGATTTGACATAAGTGAATCAAGTCATTGTTAGAGGCTGAAGCAAGCATTGATAACATTTTAATATTCTCGCTGTCTGTTGAGGAAGCTAGCAGAACATTTAAGACAAGGAAATTCAAGAATGTAACATTTCTCTCATCTCTTCTCGACTCGTTCCACTTTCTCACTTTGTTCTCTCCCAGAACAAATCTCCATACTTTACCTATAACTTCTCTGAACTGTCTCACCCCCCTAAGCTATTCTCTTTACATTCTAACATTAACTTCCTCGTCCTGCTGTTCACGAAGAATTTAACCATACTCTTTCCTCACTATTTTCTGCTCACATCACGATTTTTACGGACGGCTCGAAATCTGCTTCGGGGGTCGGGCCGCTTTTATTCTTCCTGCCCTCAACTATTCTGAGTCATTTCAATTTCCCTCCTTTTCTTCTGTCTTCCTAACCGAATCCATGGCTATTTTGCATGCGGTTCTTTTTATATCTTCAACTTCCAATTTAGTGGATTTCCATCTATGCTCTAAAATCATTTTAATAGCTATCGCGTCTCCTTTCCCTGAACCCTCTTTCTGCCCTATTATTCTTTATGATTTACAATTTATTAGCTTCTCGTTCTATCCATATTGACCTGCTTTAGATTCCTGGCCACTGTGGTACAGCTGGTAACGATCTTGCTGACTCATTAGCATGCTCGGCCGCAGTAAATGGTCGTTTCATAGGCAGATTTCCTTCCCAAAGTCTTTACTCTCCGTGACTTTTGGACCGATCTTTATTCTTTTTCTCCAACCCTGACTCCTTTTACCTTGCCTTACTTACAGCCTTCCCCATCGTTTTCTCCTTGGTTCAAGAATTTTCCCAGTGTCGGCCGTTCTGTCACTTTGTCCATAGTTCGCCTTCGTTTTAATCATAGTCTGCCCCGGTTCCTCGTTTCCGCTTTACTCTTGTTCAATCTCCTTTGTGTCCTTCATCTTCCTACCTTAAATTTCACGTGTGGCGCAAACCACGTACTATTCGAATGTTCCTTCATTTCCACAGAACGCGCGATCTTTTATTCCAATTAGCTTAACCTTAGTCTCCCTACTTATTACAGTTCCCTCTACATTCTCGCTTTTCCATCTCCTTCTATTTTTCCTCTGTTAGCCGCATTCATTTCTTTCTCTAATCGTTTCTTGATATAACTCGTCGCTTCGTATGTCTTTCTATTCTTCTAGTCTTTTGTGTTGAGTGAATGTTCTGTGCTGACGTGCCCATAAACTAATAATAATAAAAAAAAAAAGAATGTAACATCGTTAAAAATTAATGACATTCAATTTAGAATATGACATCACGTTTTAGAAAACAAAAAATTCGACTTTAAATATGATTTATAACGCTTAACAAACAGCCGTCATCGTCGTTGTCGTAGCATCTCTTGGAACAAGAGATAGCGTGCAACTCATATGATCTGGTTTCTGGCATCCGTACAATTCTATTAGTCCTTATTTGTGATGGGACCTTTTGCTTTTTTTTTCTCAATACTGTGTAACATCTGCAAGCTAAACTCTTATAAATATAATTTCAACTATACTTTTATCATATTATTTGTATAAATATTACATAATTTTCAATTGTTATATACATAGTCTAGCCATAAATACTGATACTGCCGTTGCATGAGGGGAATTTTACGCAGAACAAAGTGATAACACTGTCAATGCATCGTCATAACACAGTATAAGAGCAAATAACTTCGCTTTAGTCTGTTCAGTACACGCTACGAAGATGGATTGGACAGATGATCACGTACGCGTTACAATAATTGGACTGATGAAGACGGGGCATAGCGCGTCTCAAATTCTCGCTCTCCTCAAACTACTCAAAGTTACGAAATGTTTTGTTTATCGTACACTGCAACGTTCTATGGACGCAGGAGACGTTGTTGATCGCCCGCGAGCCAGTCGACCGCGTGTTGCGAGAACAAAAAATGTAGTTGAAGCAGTTCGGTCGCGAATTAACAGGTGCCCTCTTCGGAAACAAAAAATCATCGCTCAGGAGATGAAAATCACGCCGAGAACGGTCTCGCGCATCCTCACCGATGATTTACATAGGCGAGCCTATAAGAGAAGTACAGGTCATCTTTTAACCGAAAAATTAAAGGCGATAAGATACGAAAGAGCGAAAAAGTTGAAAGGCTTGTACGGCAAAAATGGGTACAAAAAGATCCTTTTCACAGATGAGAAAAATTTTACTGTAGAGGAAAAATGTAACAAGCAAAATGATAGAATTTATTCCCGTTCATCTGCTGAGGCTAAAACCAAATTTCCACGCGTTCAACGAGGTCACCACCCCACTTCTGTGACGGTGAGGTGGGGCGTATCGTGGTATGCGGTAACTCCCATCCATTTTTGCGAAACAGGGATCAAGACAGGTGCCAGAGTGTACCAAAACACAGTTCTCCTCTGAACGATAATTTGTTTGCCGGAATCGATTGGGTATTTCAACAAGATTCAGCACCGGCACACAAAGCTCAAACGACACAGAAGTGGCTCGCAGAGAATGTGCCCGGCTTCATAGCAGCTAGTGATTGGCCGTCCGACAGCCCGGATTTAAATCCGCTGGACTACGAACTGTGGGATAGGTTAGAAGAAATGGCCTGTCGAAGACCACACTGAAATTTGGAGTCGCTCAAACGAAGCATTGTTGAGGCAGCAGCAAGAATTCCTCTCGAAAAGATCCGTACATGTATTGCGAAATGGCCGGAGCGTTTTTCGTCGCGTGCCGTTAATAAAGGTGGTCATTTTGAATAACTAAGACATGATTTTAACGAGCATTGTGTGTACTTTTGAAATAAATTTTTTCTGAATTTGCATCGTGCTTCCTTTTCGCGGTACGTTCGTTTAAAGCAGTATCAGTATTTATGGCTAGACTGTGTATATATATATATATATATAAAAAAAGTTAATAAAAAATACCTAGCCAAAAATCTATTGCTTCAAAATTTAATTTAACCGTATTTGCAAATAAACTTAAATTGTAAAAAGTTCAGAATATAAACTAATTCTAATAAAAAAAAAAAACAAAAAAAAACGCTGCTTTAATAATTGAAGAAACACTGTTTTGAATCACTCCTAAAATACGTATATTATTATTTGTATTAGTCATGTACAAAATTGCAGTGTGACCGTATTCCATTGGAAATAGTAAAAAATAGGATCGTGACTTGGATCTTAATTTAGCATCTACAATTACAGAAAATGGAGACACGCCAGTCAGATAAAATAGTTGGAAATATTAGAAAAAGTTATTTAACGTCTTAAAAACACATATTACATTTAATTTTTTTTAAATTTATCATTAAATAGGTAATATTTTCTAAATCTTCTCATTAAAAAACTTTCACAAACTACAATTCAGCCAAAAAGAAAGTTTATAAATATCCGAAATACAAAAATATAAATAAAAATTCAGTGTAGGACTTTTCAGTTGTTCTGAACCACAGTTTTTTTGAATTTTAGTGCAAACTATCAGGGTTATAAGGATTTTTTAAATTAGAGGTATAATTTTTTGAATTAAGCGAATATGCAATTGAATATTTCGCTTTGTAAATTTAATAAAGACAATTTTTACACCGATTTCCAAATGCAATTTCCGCAAATGTTTGTAAAAAATTTGTTTAAGTTTATTATTAAACGCGTTATATTTTAATAGTTTTTCTTAAAATTTGACGACTTAATGAATCACAATTTTTAAAATAATCTGCACTACCACATTTCTCAGGCAACGACCATCCTCAATAGCTAAGCTAGATTGGCAGTGTTAATTAATTCTAAAACGTTTTAAAAATTAAAATCGAGCATAAAAACAAATTGTTACTTTTCGCTGAAAATAAATAAAAATAAAATAACATACATGATACGGATGTTTAATTTTCGTTGTTCGTGAAACCGTTTAAATTTTAAATGGAAAAAAATATAAAATTACTTAAAATCGGGAATAATATACAGCCCAAATTTATAAGCGAATAAGAAATAAAAACAGACTAACAAAAATAGAACTGTCACACAGTTATTAGCTAGAAACAAAATACTGCTTGTTTCTATTATATAAAAAAAAAAAAAAAAAAAAAAACACAAAACTTTTATAACATTTTACAGCGTTAAATAAAAAATTGTTCCCCACGGCTCTGTAAATGCGTCCGCGCAGTATAAAGAATTTATGCACTATTGCAAAATCCTTTTTAACTTATCCCACTGATGTACTGGCAATAAACAAAAATATTACTTACCGTGAATATAGAACGGTTATTAAAAAAAAGTCGTTTTGCAGAAAAATTATAGGCAAATTGTAAAAGCAGAACGTATTTTTTTTTTTCACCGCTGTAAATGTTCACTAAAAAACACTTTCATTTTTCGTTTCAAATGATTTTTTTCCTTAAGAAAATACCTTTTGGATGTTTTTACCTTTTTTTCCGGTTTTAGGAAAAAATTACCGTCTTATTCTAGATTTCCGGGTTTTCCCTGTTAAGTGGCGACACAGAAAAATATATACACATTTTTCAAAAATAATTAATAAATTATAACCCCCATAATCGTCTCGCAATTTTTTGTTTCTTAAAATAATCGCCATTTGTTTGAATACTTTTAATTTACTGCGATATTTCGGCTTTATAAAATTTTCATAATTCGATAAAATCGATTATAGTATGCTTGAAATTTAAGAAAAAATAAAAAAAAAAAAAAAAAAACGAATCATTTTCTTCTTTCTTTCGGTTTAATGTTTAGTTACAATAGTCTTTTTCTTTTATATTCTATAACACGGAGTACTGCTGGTAGATCTGTAGAAATTCCACAATACAATTCACGTTCCACTTCATTATTTAACACAGAACAACACCTTGTAATAGAAAAACACACCAAAAAGTCAACAACGAAAAAGAAAAGCAACACGTGGTTTCCACTTGCTACCTAATTGGCTTCTGAGCGAGTGGAATAACGCAAGTGTCATCATCACTATCTCACTAGCTGATTCGCCCGCGCGTAAACACACAGGCTAATAGCTACTAAACGCACCTAATGTAATCGAACCTTTATCGAGGTTTCCCGCGAAGTTCAATCTTAAGCCCGGTTTTATTCAACAGTGCAGTTTAATCAAAGCACTTTACTCTCAAATTAAAATAACCTGCCTATCAAATTGAAGTTTATAGCACACATTTCCATTTCTGTCAGAGTATTGACATTTTCAAGGTGTATTTCAGATCTTACATTAGAACCCGATAATCTTTCCTTAACGTTAACTTCTAACAAATGTACCGCAGTGCCATTTATATTGGAGTTATTCAACCTCGCGTTGACAGTTGTTTATGTTGACAAACTTCAAACCTTTTCTGTTCGCCCGCCAGGCATCGTTTAGATCGCAAAATAACTTGGTCATTACATATAAAGAAATTAACCCAGACTTCTCAAGCTAGAGTCAACTTGCTAATGCATACCACCAGAGTGTCATGGGTTTCATCCCTTTATGTCACGATTTTATTACATAAATGTTTAATAAGATCCCGACTTGATCACGGCTCTCCCCTATTTGAATCGGCGGCCAAGTCAAAACTCAAATGCTTAGATGTTATACAAAATTAGCGTTTAAGGAAGATACTTAGCATTAAACAAAACAACTCGGATTACGATACTTCATTCACAGCCAGTACTCAATCTTTTTTACTTCGCAGACAGTTCCTTTGAAGCTGGTTTTCAATAAAAAAAAAAAAAAAAAAAAAAAAAACTTCTAATTCCACATTATATGATTTATCAGGTGTTTGTTAATGTAGACCAAACTTGGAGATTTTCTATGAATCGGTTCTCAGTTCTGGGTCAATATATTCGTCAACTTAAACTCCTTACCGCCAATTACAATCCAATCTTCAGGATTCGTATTTACTATGAGACAAATATTTTTATCTCTCCAGTCAATTTATCCTTTTCGAGTGGAAAAAGAAGAAAAACATCTCCTTAATATAATGAAAATAAAACAATAATCTACACCGTACATTTATCATTTACACGCATGATAATCTAAATTCTTATTAAAAAGCAAATGAATATTTTCATTTCCAATAGCCAGAAAACATAAAAACATAATCAAGCGAGGGGAGAATTCTAAATTTTATTTTATTTAGAAAACTGGCATTCCAAAAGTTTCATTTCCTAAGATGTAACAAAAGAGAGAAAGTATTTTGCTACGTTGTAGATAATTACATTTAGAGACTTTCCTTTGCTTATACGACCCTTCTAGAATATTTTGTTTTCAGGATATTTTAATTTACAGATAAAAATCAAGAATTTAGAACTTTAGATTAAAATATGTATCATAAATTAAAACTGCTGACTAAATTATGTAAGCGAGAAAAACATTATGTCATTTACATTCATCGTCCCTCTTTTATTTCAAAATCTGAGTTGTACCTAAAGGTTTTATATAATTTTCATCTTCTAATTACGGAAACGCGTTAATTAAAAAAAAAACTTCCTGGATACTATAGAATAAGCTGCAGATTTTTTTTTTCGTTTTTTTTCTTCACAAGTTAATGTATATAATTTTTAAAATTCGGTTATTTATTTAAAAATTTTAATGACAAAAGTATGTTCATTAAAGTAAAACCAACTTTTTAGCTGCTATAGAACGATCTTTAGATTTTTAGTATGGAATATGCTTTAGCCGTGACCTAACCGGCAGAAAACGTCACACTAAAATGGAACGCGAGGGTGTTACGCGGGAGATAAATAAGAATACAGCCTTTTCTTCTAATCGTCTTAAGTCAATCGTATAAGATATAAAATTGTCGTCGAATGAATGAAAGAAATGTGATTACGTAGACATACTGAGAAATAGGGTTTTGATGAAGTGTACGAAATAAAGAAAACGAAAACTTTTGATGAATGAAATGAAGCATTGAAATTAAGCAAATCTATGGAAATGAAATAAAGAATGGAAATCGTGCAAATCTCTCGAAAAAACAGTTTCCAACGAAAGTTGTCTTATCGGTTTACAGTGGTATACATTTACACATACCCAGTCAGTCGTGTTCGGAGCTCCGATGATATTCGTCTGTCCTGGTCCTGACTGTCCTCCATCGACATCTACGAGTAAATGTGCTCTGCATTATAATGGTGCATCTACAAACAAAACGACCTAAAATTGCTGCTGAACGAAAAAAAAGCACTGAAATTACGCATATCTCTAGAAAAAACAATTTCCAACGAAAAAGATGAGCCAAAGCAGCCTAAAAGTGTTGCCGAACAAAAGAAAGAAAGCCGTCAACGTCAAAAAGTAGAAAAATTAGCTATAAAAAGATTTATGGATACAGATGAAAGTGGTGATGTACCTAACAAATTATTAAAAACTAATTACTCCTTGACTGGTCAAGAATTTGACATCCGCTTTCGACAAAACCCACTGGGCCAAATTTTCGATTCGGAGCTCCATTCTGGCCTATGCCCAAAACTTGAGTACTCATTTCTATGTCTAGAACAAATGGCCGTAAAGAAATTTTAAAAAAGAAATTTGATTCGTTGCATTTCAATCTAGAAAATTGTGATTACAAATCGACAGGCGATTTTTTTCGCCAAAACAATATAAAAAATAAGGAACACTATCTGAATATCATCCGTGCTGCCATTTCTTGGCCTAGGATTATGTTGAAAAGAAACATAAAAGAAATTTAGGTAAACAGTTTCAATCCGTGGATCGCGCCGATTTTATTCTCAAATATGGACATACAGTCCATATTGTAAGAATTTTCATGCGCTGAATACGTGGTCGAGTATGTTAACAAAACGAATCGGGGAATCATCAGTGGGTTGCATCGCGAACTCATTAAACTTCGAGAAGAATATCTCGACAAGGATTACACCGAGTTGTTGAAAGATGTCAGTATCAAAATGTTGAACGGTGTCGAAATGAGTTCTTAGGACGAACGTCAAAAAGTCTTGAAAACTCACAAACAACTTGATGAGGAAGAATTGAACAAACGAATCAACCGATATATGGAAAGAGGGTTTGATACAAAAATACGAGCGACGTCCACGCGAAACTCTGTCAGAAGTTACACTGGCGGAGTTTATAACCAAATATTACAAAACTATCCAAGGCTAATATACAGTAAGAGGTAACCCCCAAATTATCAGATCTCGTCAGTACGATATGGGTGATGTTACTGAATACAAACGAGAAATGGTTACTATGCACTATCCTTTCTTCAACGAAGAAATCGACATTTTAGATAGAAATAAATTCTTGAGTATTTACGAGAGCAACGAAGAAGCGGTTTTAAATTGGCAAAAAGAATTTGGAATCCGGAACAGATATCGATAAAACGATGAAATATTGTAAACAATTGTGCAGTGGAACAGGTGAACAAGAAAAGGCTCAAGAACGGCAAAAAAATTTCACAAAAAGTATGCAAGTTTTCGATAATTTCTTGTAGTCACTTACGGCCAACAAGGATGATATAAAATTGGTTGAAATATCGAGTTTGTCTTCGATCATTCTAAAACGAGAAAATGCAATGTCGGCTGAAGATTACTGCCGAGAGATAAGAATGACGAATAAGGAGCAACGAGAATTAATACTGGAGCGATACACAGAATGCACGACGAAAAAAATTCAGAGCCCCTTCAAATATTTTTCACTGGGCCTGCGAGTTGTGGAAAGACGTTCATGATGATTCTTTTAATGGAAACGTACAACCGATTCACTCCAAATCATAACTCGGCTTACAATTCGTATATCGTTTGGAACAACTATACATTCGGCTTTTCGAATCTTGTTATCCAGATCAGGTCATGGTTTGTCTATAAAATCCTTGAATTCATTTCATATTGAGTTTAAAAACATCGACATAATTTTCATTGCTGAAGTTAGTATGATTAAAGCCGAACTATTGGATTTACTCAATTCGCGTCTTCAACAAATTAGAATGGAATTCGAAAAACCCTTTGGTAGATTCAATATAGTTTTTTGTAGAGATCTCCGTCAACTACTTCCTATAATGGCAACTGCCATTTACAAAAGGATGAAAAGACGATTTTCAACAATGATGTTCTGTGACAAGCATTACATTTACTTCAAATCGTACGACAAAACGTTACGTTTTCTTCAATCCTCACCAAAATAGGAGACGGTCACAAAAAACTGAAGGACGATGAAACAGCGATCCTCGAATCCTGATTTGTTGCTGGCGAAGAAATTAATCAGCGACTTCCCAAAGCAATCAGACTGTTTCTAAAAAACATCGATGTTGCCTTTTATAACTCAGAAATAATTCAAAATAATACGAAACGGTCGAACACGTTGCTCTTGACATATATTCAGGACATAAAGATAAAGCTCAGTTGGATAGTATGTGCAGAAAAGTCCATAAAATGAATATGACTAATACTGCTGGATTGCCTTGCGTGATTCGGTTTTTGATGGGCACATCTTACATGATAATCTGTAATATAGGTGTAGCAGATGGCCTAATGAATGGTGCAATCGGAATATTAAGACTGTAGAGTATGGCGAGAAGGAAATGGCATCAAACGTGTGTGTTCACATTTCGAACAGTCTAAAATTGGAAAATTGTTAAAAGCTAAATGTCACGCACACGTTGCATCTAAGCGAAAGTTGAACCACGATTTCAGTAAACGAAATACTAACATATCCTTCAAAACTCGTTTATTTTCGTATAAACGACTACAATTTCCACACATCGAAGCATGCGCACTAACGATACATAAGTCGCAGGATGGGACGTACGACACAGTTGTATACGAATACGATAAAAGCCACGACCAGCAGCTCGTTTACGTGGCATTGTTGCGAGCCACATCTCTCGATAGTTTGTTCCTCACGAATAAAAACGAAGATCATTAAGTTTCATCATGCTCGTGGTAAAGTAAATATCGAGTTGAGGAACGAGTTTGATCGTTTGAAAAATCATCGACTTCACATAATTAACGACGAGTGCAGAGAATTCTTACGCCGCACCGGTCCCTAGGATTTGTCGTTACTCACACTCAACATCCAGAGTTTGAAAGCACATAAGGAAGATTTGATTAGTGACTTCCTGTTGCCTGAAACCAAGATCACGGCGTTAGGTGTATCGAGTTGATCTTCGCTCGTCACATTGACAAAATTTATTCTAAAAATTATGTAAGTTACTTTAACCATCATAAACCCATATTGCCCATTACTTATAAGGGTCACGTGACACAAGAATAAAAAAAAATTTAAAAATAAAATCGTTATTATTATTATTTTTTTTCGAATTTAAGATGTTCATTATCGCATCTTCAATTTTAACATATCGTACAGAAACAGTTGAAAGTATCAGAGATATCAACAGACAGCAAACGGCTGAAGCATATTCCATGTTTTTTGAATTTTAGCCGTAGGCTCTAAACAGAGAGTATTGCGAAGTCCGGGGGTTTCCAACGGAGAAGCGCCCAGTGCCGATTTTGTTCTAACTTCTTTTGTTCCGCAGGTTAAAATGATATTTTTCAAAATTTCAGGAATTTAAATTTTAAAATATCGTGTTTTCGTATTTTTTTTTTGTTTGAATGATGGAAACATGTCTATTTTAAAATTTAAAAAAAACTATCTAGCAAAACACTCACTTCAAGATTTTTTCCAATTTTTTATCTTGCAGGTTGCTATAACAGTAGTTTCCAAAATTTGGGCTATTAACTTTTAAAATTTCAAGAGGTTTGTAATTTTTTTATATTCTAATATAAAATCGGCTGTGAACTTTCTTGCATCTTCCAATTCAACTACAGAAATCATAAAACATTCTGGCGTCTTTAGGAAAATGTTTTCAATAAGGTATATAGCAACAATGTCGTCAGCCACATTGGCAGAAATGGTCTGTATACGACCGCCATCTTATACATAAAATATATACTAATGTACACTTGGCTACCACTTAATGATATACATATTTCTGTATTGGCTGCCGCCTGTATGTAAATCGCCATAATACAATGTACATAGGCGGTTACCGCTTGAAACTACAAATAGGTGTATATATTGTTGTGTAGTTCTCATCCCAGCACAGATGCCGTTAATATACGCCGATCATTAACCCTATCGGCATCGTAGTCTTTACGGACTTCCGATCTTTGGGCCTCCGGTCCTTATTTCAGAGTCTCGGTTCTGATCTCACCAACGTCTCCGTTGTGGGACCTTTCTACTTGTTTCTGAATTTTGGGCGCCCTCCTTTCAATAGGAGACTAGTTCTTTTTCTTTCACAAATTGTTAATAAAATCTAATGATCTCAGAAAAAATGTATTAAAATAAAAAAAAAGAAGTCATTCGCTATAAACGGAGAAAACAAACGGCGGATACGAAGTTAACGTGCTTATCGAAAAATTTTTTTGCACACGCAATCGACTTCTACAATAAACAAGATAATAAACTCAACAAATCTTGCATCGACTTTACACGAATAGCCGCTGCCTATTCACTAACAAAATTAAAATTACCCTGTTAATTCGAACTGGCGCAACTTAGTTTCAAAATTCAAAATTATTCGTTTTGTTGCGTCGTATATACATATATATGCGGCGCTATCTTTTGGTTAATTTATAGAAGGAATTATAGTATACACGTGCCGAATATCGGTATCGGATGTTATCAGGTTCGTGAAGTTCATTGTACTGCTTGTGCATGTGCGAGTGTTTGCGATCGAGCCGTGTGATAGAATCCGATAAACTACCGATGTTCGGAGATGATCGATATGGCTGTATCCGAGTGTACATATATTAATTCCGAAAAGTTGCGTTTAGTTCGGCTAGCAGAACTGTATATTAGCTGGGGTGTTGAAGGTACCACGTATGCAACGAACAATGTGTATCGCGTGGGGTAACACGGCGAGCTGCAGAGGATTTTACAATGGTCTGTTATCAGAGAATAATCGTCGATACAAATGTTGTACGTCTAATCGCCGATTATCACACATTGTGTTGTTGGTCAATCGTTCAAACGACAAGACCGTCGTCGTCGCGAGCCGTTTTGTCTTTTCGTTTTCGCCATCACACGACTTGTTTTTGTAACTTCGGAGCTTTATTACGGTAATCACCGCTAAATACTAAAAAAATTTATTATTTTTTATATACGCGTCTAGTCACGGCATATGGTCATTTTTTTTTTATTTATCTATCTATTTACAGTTATCGTGTTACAACGTCAATAAAGAATTAAGTATTAACATTGGTTGTCGTTTTGCCGTATTATTATTTTTTTTTTAAATTTCGGTCTTACATAATTATCGGCCGAAGCATATGAACACTCGGGCCCGTGTCCGCGGTGATACTCCGCGAGAGGAGATGTCTCTTTTGTTTCCTTTCCTTTATACAAAAGCCTAACGCTCAATGGCAGAGTTGGTCAGGTGGCTTTCTCTCTTTGAGTCGTCCAGAAACTCCGGGACCGTCAAATTGGCGTGGTTTCGGATTAGGAGCTCAAGTAGGAAAGAAGTAGCAGCGCCTTGCAATTGTGGCTATCCAGGGAAGCGACATTGGCGTTACGAATCAAGTAATAGAATTTATTACATTAGCCTCCCAGAAACAGGGACTCAATAGTCGAAATTCATTACATTAGCACCCGTAGCGAGGGACCCGAATTCGTTATATTGGGACCACGAAGCAAGTACCCGGTAAATAAAATTTGTTACATTGGCATCACGAGCCAAGGAAGTGACGACGAAAGGGACCTGAATAACGAATTTGTTACAATATATATAGACTCGTGAATAACACTAAAAAATGCTCTTTAATAATAATGCAATATTTGTTATATTTTATATAAATATAAATTGTACAATTACTGTAACTGTTCGTGCTTGCATTTCATTCAGAAAACATTCGCCGTCAGCATTAAAAGCAAAAAACAAAAAACAAAAAAATTAACAGTATTTATCTATTGTTTTTATGTATTGTCTTGGTTGTACTATTAGATTTCAAGCACAGTGACTAACTGCTTCCCATGTTCTTATTGCACCAAGGGAAATAGGTAACGTAATGAAAATCCGATATGAAGCACAAATATATTAAGCTACCCTATAGACTAATTTTAATCGCTCATTATCGCAGTACAACTGCAGAGTGTAAGTGCGTGCGTTTACACCGACTCATAACACTGCCTTAGACGTCAGTATTCAGATTTATTTTATTTAATTTACTGTCACCGAGATGCAAGACGCCGATTATGTAACTTTCTAGAAAATTGGTCATTGCAACACAATTAATTTCTCTATATGCCACTATATAAAAATATAAATTCAACAAATTACACGCCATATATAAATAGAAAATTAAATTTCAAAAGTAAATAAGTGATTTAGGAATAAAAATAAAACAAAATAAAAGATAAAATCTACTTTCTTCATTTTCAACTTTTAAATAATCGCAAATAACACAGTTACTAATATAACGGTATAGAAATACAGATTTAATATCTTTAACGCCGAGTTACGCAAAGTTTTTAAAATGAATTTTACCGCATATAATTGCGAGTTACAAAATATTCAATTTATATTTGCATTTCTTAACATATACCGGAACTATTTTCAAAAAAAAAAAAAAAAAAATACATCACTAAACACTTATTATTACATGATGTATATCGAAAAATCTTATCCTTTTATTGTAGTAAAATTTTATCGATTTACTGTATAATTAATTTTTTTATCCTTTACTTCAATTTGATGAGTCTGTAGGTTTTTTTATATACCTTGCAAGGCGCCTTTGCTCTTGTTCATCCAAAGCCTTGTTATAACCTGGTAATACACTCTTTGTTATACCTACTGTAGTAACCATCACTCCAAGGGCAAGCAATACGGAATAAAATATCTGTAAAATACAACCAGAATATGTAATACATGATTAGTTAGAATATCGATAAAAAAACATATTTTAAACATCGAAAGCTGTAACAAAAGTATTACTCATTTTAACATTTTATTTCAGTTGTACACACACACAAAAAAAAAAAAAAAACACGTCGGAACAACGTAATATGAATTTAGTAAGAAAATTTTATAACAGACTACTGATCGCAGATACTAATAACGCACAATTGTTCATTGAAGATCAATAAAAAAGTAATTAATGTTACATTTAACTTATAGAGTAGAAAAAGACAGTGCTATATTAGAACAATTGAATTTAATAAAAGATTATTTATAATGTACCTGTTTGTCTGATCTCGCGCTCATAATGAATGACAATAATTTATTTCGTAATTTACACTTTCCGTCATATATAATCTTTGTAAACGGCACAGGGTCAAAATTCTAAATTCAATATTGACAAATAAACATTAAAAACTTAATGAATTCTTTTATTTTTACTCCAATTTCAAAGAATCAATTCAAATGATAAGTATAATAAATTAATCAAAAATAAAATAGCCAAGTTCGAAACAAAAATAGTTAAAGATAATATAATACTTTTATTCAATAACTTATTATAATTAACTTGGAAATAATAATAACGTATTAAATTATAATGTCTTTACACACTCCACCTATGCATTTTTTTTCTGTAATTTTATTTTAGAATTTTACTCAATTCACTTGCTTATCCGAAGACCCATAAAATATATATATATAAATACACTAATACTATGTTTGTGAAAAATATACGTTTTTAGTTTATTTACATTTTAGACACAAGCAACCTTTACCAATTAAAGCGATCTAGAGCTTTTTCTTAGAAAATGTTTGATATAATCATCGCATCTGATTTTTTATTTATATTTTTCTATTTCTTTCACCAATAAAATAATTCGTTATCTAGCTTACCTAAGTATTATCATTTTACCTGAGTTCACCAGTTACATTTGTATCTTTTTATTTTTCCTAAAGTTTATAATTTCTTTTTACATAATTTTTATTTCATCTTTCGTTTTGACGTTTACAGTGGACTCCACCAGTTATACTTTTCTAACGTCACAATTACCATTGTTTGCTCGAAAAATAACTTTTAAACGACCTGTACTAATATAGATTTAAAATGGGTAGCTAAAATAGTTATAAAATCAAAAAATTACTTACATTTTAAAATTAATGAATACAATTTCATATTTTAAAAAAACAATAAGACCAGCAATATTCTAGTTAAGGCAGAACCTGTTTATCATGAAATGTATTCATTTAAACTGATTAAAAAAAAAAAAAAATCGAAATATGAAGTCTTTTCATCTAATCATAATGTCAAAATATGCTGTAAAAATGAAACAAGAAAAAATAAACGAACCGAAAAAGTCATTACAATTAGACTAGAAGAAAAATGAAAAGCTACGTTACTTCACGACTTTTAAAGAAGGAAATTTACTACATATTGCGAAGAAAAAAAGGATAGCAATCACTTGTTATTCAGTTGTGAGGCCCTATCTACGGATAGAGTCCTACTTTTTGAAGAACTGATGTCCTGTGGTTTATATCCTCCATTCTGCATTTTTCAACTGCTTGTTTCTGTTAATCGTACATTGTTTATCCTGTTTTCATTTATCAAAAGAAATGTTATTATTTAAAAAACCTGATCAATATCCAGATTAATGTTATTTTTTTTTTTTTTGTCTATTCAGAGTGGAGTATTCCTTTTCATATGGTATTATTTTTAATTATCAAGTTTGTTTCATCGAGCGTAGTAGGCGCTGCTCTGCAGTTGCGGCCATATTGCAGGATGTGATCAATGTTAAATTTTATTTTATTTTGCTTACTGTTTCGTTAAATTTTATCTCAGCACTGTGTGGGCACTGCTTTGCAATTGCGGCCATATTACAGCATGAAGTTTCCTCCTTTATACTTACTATCTAGTAGTAAAAGTAATGCTTAAACAGTTGGACAAGAACAAGAAAGTGTTTTCTTATTTTTTTTCATTTTTTTATTTATTTATTTTTTTGTTCAGGCCAAAGAAAAAAAAAAAAAAGAGGCGATCTTCCTAATTATGTTCTTTAATTGTACATTGTTTTTATTTCATCAATTTTGAACATATTTCCTAATAGTTAAGATAATATAATCAATACTTTTGTTTATAATAAAAAAGACGCATTTTCATATTCGTCTATAGCATACATCGCAATAAATAACCGTATTCAAATTTAGATTCCTAGCCAAAACACGGAAATAACAACTACAAAAAAATATTTCACCTAGCCCAGTTTAATTGTGTTCAACTTCTTTTTGTATTTTTCTAAAATCAACTTAGATGCGAAATTTACATAAAAAAGCTGTTATCTACTTTACTTGAAAACATCGATAATTATCTGCTTAACCAAACATGATAAAGGTGCCTCCTTCATGGCATAGGCCATATCTCCTGAGAGTAATTTGACTAAAGCCGCAGAAAAATTAATTGCGTTTTAGACTAAAAGATTTCCACACCAATAATGAAATTTGGCTCCTCACAAATTTAACACAATAAAAATAAAAAAATATTTAAATTATATATTAAGTAAATTAATAAGCTGAACTAATTATCGTACTTATGATTAATTATTCATTACTTACGTGTTTAAAGGATAATCATTAATATCGCAATAGCTGAGCTAAAAAAACTTCTGGTAAAATTTTTTTTTACATACTAAATATAATTACACTGGATAAAAATGACAGAATTGGTAATATGTAGCAAACTATTTTGAAATCTTTTTATTAAAAAGAAATGTATCAATTAATTTTAACTGCTCTAAACGTCCGTTGGTTCATTAACAACAACCATATACTTTACATTGATACCGGGAACCAAAGATCGTTCGACGAAAATGTATCGATGAAAAACTTTTGATAAAAGCAGATATTTCAGCGTAGTTGCCAAATGTTTAATATTATTTAAATTCAAATTAGAATTTTTATTTCTTTAATCAAAATGGCGTGTAATTTAAATATATTTTACAATCACTATTCCAATAAAAAAAAAAAAAACAACTCTAACACACATTTATTAATCTATTAATAAAATTAATTAGTTTATTTTACTGTTATTTTGTTCATTCATTTTTCCCAGTTCACATTTTTAGGCTCATTTTGTAATCATTAATAAAACTGAATAATTTTTACTTTAATTATAAGTACAAAAGTGAAGATTTTAAATAATGAAAAAATATCAAACAGTTATTATTATTATTATTATTATTTTACTTAAACGTTCAATTAAATTAGACATAGTGATAAAGGCCATAAGGTAGATAAGAATGGTAAATTTTCGCTAGAGAACTAGCGGGTTAATATTTGAGTGGTAAATAGATACCACCAAGGAACATCCACGATAGAAGTTTCAAGCCCTCCACTACCCTAGTTTTTGAAAAACTCCCTTTTTGCTGAAATACAGTTAATTTTTTTTTCTCAGACGTAAGTTAACCGATTTTCTTTATTTTTCGGTATGTTGTAGACATGTCGGAGAGGGGGGGCATCTTAGAAGAAATTAACAACGCCCTCCCGTCATATTTCACCCTCCAAATGACACTTTTTAACATTGTTCATGTTTTTTACCAATGAAAATAAATAAACACAAAAATGAAACCGGCATTTTTAGCTGTATTTTAGACACCTAAATAATATATATTTTGGCCAAAAAATAATTTCGGATAGGTCATGGTCAAAATTGGCAAGAACGTAGGGTAAGTGAAAATTTGATTGAAAATGAAGCTGTTTATGATACAATATTTAAATTCCACCTATATGCTGCTCATTATAATACAAGACCATGGACAAGAAGCACTGACTACTCTGAGCCCTCCTATGAACCCTCGTAGCACCCCAACCCCCTAAATTTGAGTTGAAACGAGATAGTGCAAATGTACACTATACTTAGACAAACTCTCAAGTAAGAATGCAAGAAGTCTAATATGTATATGGAAAGGAATTTATTTATTTCAATACCCAGTAAACATAAAATCTTAAACATCAACCCTCGTCGCTACCTTCTTTGATCACTACCTCAGTCTCATCGGTGCTGAATAGCCGGTAAAGAATTTCAGTCTGTCTAAAAATGTTGGACTGGTAATATATTTTAAATAATTTGTGGATAGACTAGTTGCTTGAGCACTTGGTTTCCCCTGCGAAAGTCTCGGGTTCGATCCCAGGCAACAATAGAAATTATTCCGAAAAATTAAATGAAATAACCGCTAATAGTCACGTGGTAGGCAATGCAAGCCACTACGTATACCCATACCACCGCGCGTTAGTTGATGTATAGTAGGCAAACACAAGCGAGACTGTATTGTAATGCGATAACAAGCGGTTGCGATTAGTTCCGAGTGTAGTCTTGCGTGTCTACTAGAGATGGGAAAAGTAACTCATTGCAGTGAATGACTCTTTTGAATCTGACTCAGTAAATTGATTGTATACAATCAGTAACTCAGTAACTCAGTTGAATCAGTAAATCAATTAAAACATTTAACTCTGAATTATTCACTGAGTGATTCTCATCCACGACAATGAAATGTTAAAGAAGCGTATCTGAAATTATTCTCAAGCAGTTGCAATTATAGGGTTTTCAGCTGACAGGTTTAGAAATCATTTTTTATTACATTTTAATAAAGGGTATAATTTTTTTTAAAAATAAACATATTATGCAGTATTACAGAGAAACGTGTAAATTGGCTAAAGTTAATAGTTAGTATCGTTTATTGTCTAAAAATAAATAAGAAAAATAACTTGTAGTATTATTAATTATAATTGTATTAATTTATACGTTGTGTCAAGTTTGTTTTTATTATAAAAGTTACTGTGTATCATTTAAATTAACATTTGTAGAAAAATAAAAGCGGCGAATTAAACTTTAGCGACGTATTACTTTTTTAAAGAACTTTCTTTATAAATAACGAAAAATTGAAAAAATGTAATACAAACAAAATTAGAAGTAGAATTTAAAAAAACTAACTATGATGCTTAGTTAGTTATGAAGTTGTAATTGCAAAGGAATGTTTAAAACTAAAGAAATATTTTATTATATTTTGAATTTTGAATAATTTTAACATTAACTAAAATGAACTTTAGTTACTAATACACAGTATTTTGAGTGGTAAAGTTAATTTCTGTAACAAATTCTAATTACCACTGGAAGTAGGGAAGTTTGTAGAAATTTTGTTAGAAAACAACAAATCTAATATTTTATAAAACTTGTGAAATATTTAATTGTGTAATATATTTATATATTAAGTAATAATTATTTTATATATTTGAAGGTGTTAAATATGCAGATAAAAAGAACGGATCGTTAAAGCAAGTGTTTGAAGTTAAACAACTTTATATTTGGAATTACAAGCTAATTAACAGGCTGTTTAAATTGTTTTAACAACAAATTTTAAATTTGTTCAGTTGTTTTGAGACTAATACAGCAAAGTAGTAATTATTAAAGCACTTAAAAAATTCTTATTAGTTGTTGTTTTGTAAATTAAAATTTCTTTGTAAATTAAACATCTGTTACAATCATAGATTACAGGGTAATTTGTTTTAATTCTGTAGACTACTGAATTAGTGAGTCAAAAGAGTTACTGAGTTACTGAGTTACCTTTATTCATATTACTGTTTCGAATCTATCAAATCAGTAGAAAGATTCGAATCTTTGATTCGAATCAGTACTGATTTACACACCTCTAGTGTCTACACTAGCGTCTTCATTAGCGTCGCATATTAACTATTACCATGTAAATTTAGCAGCAGGTATAAATTGCATCTCTCAGTTTGCCTGGCCAGCACGGGAGACTAGGCCAACTTATCCCGCCAGGGAGTGCTTACACCCAACAGTGGATTTGATACAGGCATATAGTGATCGTGATCGTGAAATTATGGTTACTGCGATGTCGTCGCGTTTGGCCTAGTGGCTAGAGCGCTTGACTTCCGATCCGGAGGTCTTGGGTTCGATACCGAGCGACGACAGAACTTATTACAAGAATTAAATAAATAATCGCTAATAATCACGTGGAAGGTGATGGTAAACCAACACATACAACATCATATACACGCTAGGTCAGTATA
Organism: Icerya purchasi; assembly: GCA_039619475.1. NCBI lineage: Eukaryota > Metazoa > Arthropoda > Insecta > Hemiptera > Monophlebidae > Icerya > Icerya purchasi. The sequence continues at coordinate 264,749,686 of CM077115.1, read as the reverse complement.
CAGCAGACAACACGGGACTGCACTTATAGCGCGATTACAAGCGATTACAGTCAGTTCCGAATGAAGACTTGCACGTGTACACTCGCGTTGCATATAACAATTGCCTAGTACACTACCTATATCTGTACAGTTGAGATGTACAATTAGGTTGCCCACCAACCGATAAGGTTGAGGAGAGAAAGAAGAAGAAGCGGGTCGCTACATCCGCATCCGACGAGATGAACCTGAAAGTACCGGTCGACTTTCTTAAAAATTTATTACAGATATAGTACTTTGCCTCATTTCGTTTAGAGCTCATGATTGAAAATAAAAATTACACAAACCAAGGAAAAAACCTGGTATCCCGGATTTTCGATATAACCAAGAAATAAAATTTTCTTTTCTTTCAGTGACTTTCTTTTTTAATGAAATCTACCCGAATGAAAAAAAAACAATAATAAAAATACACGATCAAATTTTTTTGCACCTTCGATAGGTTAAGAGAAAATATATATCGATGAATTTATTTAAGTGTGGATTGTGCAAATGAAAATTTGATTCTACTAACAGAATGATATCACAATTGCGTAAAACATCCAAAGATGAGTATGATAAGAAACGAAGTTTGCTTGAAGAAGAAAAGTAAAATATATACTTTTTTTTAAATATTAGAGTGTTATTTAATTTGGATTTTGTCAAATACTAAAATAAACAATAATTTTTTGACCTATTTTGTTGTAATCATTTAGCTCATTAATTATTTCTTCATAAATTTCAGGTATAATTTTTGATATAACTTCTGGAGATCTTAAATGTAGGAAAAGATCGGGACCTTTCGTACGCTTCTTACATTTTATTTTTTTATTGTTTCGACTAAGTCATTGAAAATTTAACTGATTACATCTAGCAACAGCATGGGCGCCCGGAGGGGGGTGCAAGAAGGTGCACTTGCACCCCCCTGTCGGGAAGGAAAATACACAGAAAAAGATTAAGAATTTTTTTTTATGAAGTCACCGTCTGGATAAAAACTTAAGACGTCTGGATTGCTGTCCAAATTTACTTATCACCTTGTCGATAAATTCAGTGTCTTGCTCTACTCTTTTCCTGTGAACACTGAGCATGCACAGGCCACTTAACCTTACGTCTCCCATCGTTGACCGATTCTAAGTATTGACATGTCGTAACGTGCTAAATAAACGTTCAATGCTACATGTTGTTGCTGTAAACCAATTTTGATTGTCTCACATACCGCTGGGTAAAACGGGGTAGCTCGAGCAATCAAATCTGCGTATTCAACAATGGATTCATTTAAAGCCGCATCACTTGCTTTATTTGTCTTCAATATCTCGTACCACGTGGTAGCCTAGTCAATAAAATTATGTAGAAAACCTCCATAAAGGTTCCGTATATCTTCTGCTACATTTAAAAATAAAGATTTATTTAATTTTCTGATATTTTCTGGGTGGAGCTGCGTAAGTGAAAATGCGTTTTTGTGTGTTGAAAAGAATCGATTTCTCAGTGAAGAAATGATAGAATCTAAATATGAGATGAAGATAGATATTCTGAAATATTCGTTTAACATTTTCAGATGGTTGATTTGATCTCTAAGCTTGCCTTGCCGCTATTCGACCATGCTTAAATTCAACATAGTTCTTCGCAAATTTTTTGAGCTTTCTCGAAAATGACCGAAAACTGCATGGATATATTATCGCGGTGAGACTGAAGCACGCCCGTTAGTTTATTTACGTGATGGTGTATCGCCTTTATATTCATATTTACTTCTTGTAATTGATTGCGGCAGATGGGTTCAAGTTTGGCAGAATAGAAAGCAATTACTACGAGTGTCGCAATGCATGTTGCAGTTATTGCGGTCGTGTATATATGCTTTGGTTTTCCTTTTTTTTAAGAGTTCAGTGCGTCGTGCGAAAGTTCTTCTAAAACTTGTACAATAGTTGGAAAGTTTTTAGAATTTTTTTTGATACTTTTGTACTTTGCTATCCAACGCGTTTCACAAAAGAGAGGTGGTATATTTAGGATTTTATTTCGCCGCAATGTGCTCTCTCCAAAAAAATTTATGATGTCCTTTGTAGTCGCAGCGGTATTTTTTACTTCACTGACATCGTTCAGATTATTGATGACAAGATTAAATGCATGCAGACACGGATTAAGTGTATGATAGGCCCGGGGCTACGGAAATATTAGGGGCCCTTTTCGGAAGTGACAAAGTTATCAGTTTTATAGAATAACTAAATTTTCTTTAATTTAATTTAATTATATTATTTTGAATTCACGAATTAACATATAATTATTAATACAAAACTAAATATCATACAGACAATGGGTAGAACTTTCGATGCCAAAAAATATATATGTATACATATATGTATATAGTTTTAAACAATGAAATTTTTTCTTGGGTTTTTTTCTGCAAATTCTTGTATAATATCGTTAAAATTTATGAACGGTGAAAATCTGTTTCGATCGTTAATCTTGATAATACTGATAATCTATCAGCTAGCATGGTTGATCTATACATGTTTTTTATTCTTTTTAATATCGAAAAAATTCTTTCGTCTCACAATTTGCAATCGATATATTCTATATGCAATATAAATGTTTGGGAAAACATCTATTATTGCACGTTTAACCATCCATGTCGGAGGTGAGAGCTTCTTGGGGGCCCCTTAATAAGACGAGGCCCGGGGCTGCAGCCCCCTCTAGACCCAGGCCTGAATGTATGGCTTGCATAGTGGAAAAATAGAGCTGAAGGTTATTTATCATTAATAATTATTGATATAATAGATCGAAGTTTTATACAATTTTCTTCAACTTCTTTGTGGTATGCCGTATTTAAAGTTTCAAAAACACTTAGTCCCCTTCTATCCATGATCCTTTCAAATGTATTTGAAAAAGCGAGTGCGTCACAATGCCACTTACTGGGATTTCCCGAGCAATAATGCGATCCATCGACTACATGAATATGTCATCGATGTGCGAAACATATTCAAATAACCGCGCGATTTGAATTTGACATTAATTTAACTGATGTACCTAACATAAATGTATAATTATATATCAATTATATTTTATTAGTTAATAGTATAGTGTGTAGATTAGGGGGGTTAAAACAATCGACTAACTTTTTTTTTATTTCCGATACTGGAAAATTGATTGCTAAGCACCTCTAGAAAATTATCTCCAAATATGAGCTCTTAATATTAATAGGAAGGTCCTCCTCATCAAAGTTTTCCATTTTTACCTTAGTTCCATACGAAAAAATTCATATCTTACCATTAATTAAACGTACAGAAAAATCTCAACACACATTTTTGTAGGAAATTGAACATTCTACAAAAGAGTTACACTTTTTTCATTAATTTAATCATTTAAAAGATATTAAAGGTCAAAATTTGAAGAACTGAGGAAAATTTTTTTTTCTTCTTAATTTTATAACTCGCTAATTAGTGAAACTCATAAACTGAGCAATACATATTTTTCTAGGAAATTAACTGATCTACAAAAATGGTCTCTACAAAAATATGTATTGCTCATTTTATGAGTTCTATTAATTAGCGAGTTATAAAATTAAGAAGAAAAAAACGAATTTCCTCCATTTTTCAAACTTTGACCTTCAATATCTTTTAAATGGTTAGATTAGTGGAATAAGCGTAAGAGACCTCTTTTTTAGAGCATTCAATTTCCTACAAAAATGTGTATTGAGATTTGCTGTACGTTCAATTAGTGGCAAGATATGAATTTTTTCATATGGGATTAAGGAAAAAATGGATAACTCTGACGAGGAGGACTTTCCTATTAATATTAAGATTCATATTTCGAGATAATTTTCTAGAGGTGCATAGCAACCAATTTTTCGGTATCGGAAGTAAAAAAAAAATAGTCGATTGTTTTGACCCCCCACCCTAGTATAAATGCAGATGCACCTCCCTGAATGTAATCCTGGCGGCGCCCATGAGCAACAGTATATTTATCTGAGATCAATATGAAAAATTGTCAGATGATTATATCTTGTATTTATTGCATAATAGTAACGTAAGTTCAATTTGAAATTCGTACTAATCTTCCCCACATTTGGGGCACTTTCATACACCATAAGGAGTACCTTCAGACGCAGTGGGGTAGTTTCATACAAGCAATTAAAACTGCAAATAGAATCAAAAATCTTTCTTTAGCAATAAAAATAAGCACACAAAATTAACAAAAATTAAAAGACTTCTTTTTTATTAAAATTTCTTTGAGAAAAATAAACGATTTGTGCTTATTCATAAACTATTAATTCTACTTAATAACAAAATACCTAAAATTAAGAGATCAATAATATTTTTTGCAATCTTTGCCGCAGACTAGTACTAGAAATAGATTACCCTTTAATAACAAGGTGGTAATATAGAGATTATTAAACATTAAAATTAGACAAGTCGATGGAGAAAGTGAACAGTTTAGAAGTTCTAGAAGCACAAAATGATGGTCGTTCAGGGTCAAGTAGAATCATTTCAATGTCAGTAATATGTACAGTATTCATATCTCCGATTTTTGGGAAAACGAATGTCCGTGACGATCCTTGCTTCTTTTTGGGGTAAGAAACTTTGAATTTGGATCGAGAACAGTGACTTATTATTTTTTCTACGTAATATATTACAGATTTTTTCTTCGGAAACTTAACCAAATAAAAGAACCGTCTTTAATGTTGTCTGTTATCACATCAATACTTGAGTCCATTTCAAAATTGTCACAATTACTTTCATCTTCATCTAGGATAGAAGTTGAATCCGATTCTTCATATTCTAAGTTATCACTTTCTGTATATAGAGCTTTTTTATTCTCTTTCTATGAATTTAAATCCTTTAAAACACGTTTCATTTGTTTAGCTCTAGCTCTTTTTTCTTGTTCTAGCTTTTTCAACTGCTTTTCTTTGTATTTTTTTTGAATTTTTTCTTTTTCATTTTTTACAACAGTTGGATAGGTTCAAATTGCTTCTGGTATTAAAAGAGTTTTAGGTGGTACGGTTTGGAGGATTGGTAGGTTATCTAAGGCCACTAGTTCGCATTTATTTGTATTAGACTTTTGCAGTTCGCAGATATCAGTCGTCGTCAATGAGTTAAATGTTTGGAATATAGATTCTTTTTGAACCTGCAAGAAATCCTGTGTTGCAGATGATGAGAGCTGGCAGAGATTATCAACGATTAAACCAATGTTGAATATTATAAAGAATACAAACACATCCAAAGGCGCACTCAGGATTTTTTTTTGGTCGGGGCTAAAATTTAGAAGATGAGTTAGGGGGTGGTACTCGGTACCTCGACTACGTACCTATCTATTTCTGTGGTTTGTAAATTAAAATAAAAAAAAAATACAAAATTAACGATTATTTTTAACAAAGTTACAAAACTGACGAATTTTATTTTTTAAAAAATAATAATAATAGATAACATTATGTTTTGTAATAAGCACAAATAGATAAGAATACGAATATTATTTTTAAAAAATTAGCTAAAAGTATATAACATTATACTTGTAATATAAGTAAAAAGTAAATATGTATGTTTTTTTTAAAAAAATTAAGTAAAACAAAATATTACAAAACGAAATTAAGATTTCGAAGATTTTTTGGGGGGAGAAATGGCCCCGTGGCACCCCCCTTGAGTGCGCCAATGAACACATCGCTCGTCTATTGTACCTGTTGGGGCACCTTCATACGCGTACGAATGTTCCTCCTCTAATAAAATTGAATATAACCTTTTTTTCATATTAGTACGTAAACTAGATAAATTGATTATTAAAAACATTTCTTAAGGATATTTATTAGTTACTGAAAAAATACCACGTAAAAAAACTTAACGCAACTAGTGTAAATATAACGAAAAACACTGATGTCTAATGAAAAAATTACTTCCCAAGCGCGAAAATGTGATGTCGCCTGTCACTTCACTCTCACTAGTACGAATGGCGCGAAACTACATTGACATCATGGCTACTACTTAACTTACGCGCACATGCGAAGGCACGTTCACACCACTTTTCGTTTGTTTTATAACTACTGTACAAATATGCCCCGCGTACAAAGCACCCTGATCTTCCCCTATACATTAAAAATTTATATGAATCTTGAATTGCAGTGTTACAAACCTTTAATAGCTAAAAATGTTTTTCTAAATTTGGTATTATGTTTTCAAACCTAAATTTGTCATGGAAAAAAAAATTTTAAACCCAGCACCATATCTATTTTTTAAATGTAAATTATTTACATTGTCTAATATGAAATCTTTGATCAAATTACATTTATATATATATATATTTAAAACTTGGTTGAAGCTAAAATCTTTTAATTTTCAACGTTTACAACTGAATCAATTATAACTGCAGCTGTAACTACTTATAGCATTTCTTTTGGATCGGTAATTTTATACAAATGTATATAAAACATTTCGGTATATGTACTTTATGTGTGTAGACTAGAGGTGTGTAACTCAGTACTGATTCGAATCAAAGATTCGAATCTTTCTACTGATTTGATAGATTCGAAACAGTAATATGAATAAAGGTAACTCAGTAACTCAGTAACTCTTTTGACTCACTAATTCAGTAGTCTACAGAATTAAAACAAATTACCCTGTAATCTATGATTGTAACAGATGTTTAATTTACAAAGAAATTTTAATTTACAAAACAACAACTAATAAGAATTTTTTAAGTGCTTTAATAATTACTACTTTGCTGTATTAGTCTCAAAACAACTGAACAAATTTAAAATTTGTTGTTAAAACAATTTAAACAGCCTGTTAATTAGCTTGTAATTCCAAATATAAAGTTGTTTAACTTCAAACACTTGCTTTAACGATCCGTTCTTTTTATCTGCATATTTAACACCTTCAAATATATAAAATAATTATTACTTAATATATAAATATATTACACAATTAAATATTTCACAAGTTTTATAAAATATTAGATTTGTTGTTTTCTAACAAAATTTCTACAAACTTCCCTACTTCCAGTGGTAATTAGAATTTGTTACAGAAATTAACTTTACCACTCAAAATACTGTGTATTAGTAACTAAAGTTCATTTTAGTTAATGTTAAAATTATTCAAAATTCAAAATATAATAAAATATTTCTTTAGTTTTAAACATTCCTTTGCAATTACAACTTCATAACTAACTAAGCATCATAGTTAGTTTTTTTAAATTCTACTTCTAATTTTGTTTGTATTACATTTTTTCAATTTTTCGTTATTTATAAAGAAAGTTCTTTAAAAAAGTAATACGTCGCTAAAGTTTAATTCGCCGCTTTTATTTTTCTACAAATGTTAATTTAAATGATACACAGTAACTTTTATAATAAAAACAAACTTGACACAACGTATAAATTAATACAATTATAATTAATAATACTACAAGTTATTTTTCTTATTTATTTTTAGACAATAAACGATACTAACTATTAACTTTAGCCAATTTACACGTTTCTCTGTAATACTGCATAATATGTTTATTTTAAAAAAAAATTATACCCTTTATTAAAATGTAATAAAAAATGATTTCTAAACCTGTCAGCTGAAAACCCTATAATTGCAACTGCTTGAGAATAATTTCGGATACGCTTCTTTAACGTTTCATTGTCGTGGATGAGAATCACTCAGTGAATAATTCAGAGTTAAATGTTTTAATTGATTTACTGATTCAACTGAGTTACTGAGTCAACTGAGTTACTGAGTTACTGATTGTATACAATCAATTTACTGACAATGAGTCAGATTCAAAAGAGTCATTCACTGCAATGAGTTACTTTTCCCATCTCTAGTGTAGACGCTGTATATATTTCGGCAAAGCCGATTAGTGTGGTACTACAGACGCATCCCAATAATTACCGAAACACCGCGTAATTATGGATGGAAAAATAGTAAAATTGTGTCACATCGCGCAGTTCAGAATTAGCCTTTTTAACTACTTTCTACTGCAAAAAATTTAGTTTGTAGCTTATTACTGAATTATCAACATATTTTCCGCGATTTAAAGATAAAATTAGAAAATGATTAAGGTGAAATTGAAATGGGAATTTTTTTCTTCTTCTTTATTTAGATACTTTTGCCAAGGATTTCATAAAACGTTAAACAGTTGAACAGAGGTAAGTGATCAATAATTTATGTACTGAAAAATTTGAAGTGATTTTGGAAATAATTAACAATTATTTTTTCACTATATAGTTTTACTTATTCATAATGTCGAATTTTACCTGTAGTTATTTAAATCGTAGTATTTTATAAATATACCATTTACTGTTGAATATGTATAGTATATTAACACAATTGTAGATCATGTGTAAAGTGGAAGTATTTGGTTACATCTTTCGTACGTCTATCCAATAAATAATTGCACTAAAACTTTTCATTTTAGTCACAAATAATCTAAAATCTTTTAATTAAAGTGTAATTCACTTAGAATTAAAACATTTTTTGCGTGCAAATGTATTGAAAAGAAGCAAAAATGTCGGTGTACTATGTACTCGTATTATTTTAGAAATACTTTACACTCGTTCTACTTTTTATGGCAGTATTTATAGTTCCGAAATATACTTAATGATTTAGGAAAATTGAATTAACTCCATTTCTCTAGTTAAAAGTATCTTTTTCCTTTCAGTCATACTTTGGTTTTATTAATTTTAATCATAAAGTCGAACTTTTGTGATAGAATATTTTAAAAAAAAATTAATAATGCAAGTTAAAGTGTATTACTGATCGCACACTGTAAATCGTATTAATATCGTACATCAATAGTAAAAAATAGTTTTCTCCTTAAAGAACCTATATTTCTCGATGAATGAAGAAACAAACAGCTTTCTTTTTAAAAACTCAGATTAAATCACGTCACTATGTTTAATAAAATGTAATAAGTTAAACGAAATTAAAAGTAATGAAATAAATAAAAAAATGGACTTTCTCCGCGGTAAGATAATATTCGGACAAATTAACAAACGAGAAAGAAAAGCTAATAAAAAAAGTAAAATATATACTTTTTTTAATCAGTTAAACGTATAACAGTAATAAGGTGATTTACTATTTGAATTTTATCTAAAATTGTTCGCAAAACTTTCTCGTACTATTTGTAACATTAATCTCCGTTGGTCGTTTTTTCTAAGTTTCTTATTATAAATGATTTATCGTAAACAGTTAAAATTGGCGGACTGTCTTTTCGTCGAATTGATTTAATTTTGTTTTTCAATTTTAAAATGCTTCTATAAAAGGTATTTTACTTTTCTCGTGTTCCTTATCTAATTTTTATAGAATGTTAAAAATGAACGAAAAGAGGAACAAGAAAACTGTTTTATTGTAACCAGATCTATCGACAAATGAGTTCATTTCGGTGAATTTTACGAACAGAAACTCTTAAAGAAGTGATCGGCGAAATAGCCTATCATGTGTTGTGCTTCTTTTCTACGTTCAACCAGGCTTTTAAGTCCTGAACTATTAACTGCCCCATTGTGTAAAAGAGTACTTCCATGCGATTTTAGTAGATTGTAATACAGGTATCTTAGAAACTTTTCCCATACATCTTCAGTTATATTCATCACTTTAATAATTGAGAAGCAAATTCTAAATGAGAATGGGCTAAGGAAACATAAATATGATTTCGATATTGACAAAATTTCTGCCATGTCTCATTATTATGCGACTTAAACGTTACTTTAGCATTCAAAATAAATCCTAGGTTTCTAACGATTCTTTCTTCAATTAAATACTATTACCTTCTAGATGGAACATGTTTATACATAATATGTATGTGTGTGTGTATTCATGATTTTAATGATGTTTTACATTATGTATGTAATTATATTTTTAATTTCAATTTGCAGTGTTGTATGGGAGAAGATATGTCGATAGAAAATTTAATTCCGCCATTTTATTTGGAAATTGCCAACTGTATATTGGAGGTCGACCACGAAAAATTCGACGCAGTTGCTAGTACTACTAATGGTAAACTTTTGGCGTTTCAGCGACTCGCGGTTATCGATTACTGTGATATAGAAAATAATGATGTAAAAAATATATCCTTATTCTGTACTTATTCACCATCGATAGTGTACTACTTTTTGTTACAAACTGTCGATGAAAGTCTTATTGCCATTAAAACTGAGCCAAGCCTACAAGTTTATAAGAAGTTTTCCGATGTTTCGTTGATGGTTGTAGGGGATTTTTGGCAGATCGGTTCTCCTCAGTTGAAGTTGAAATTTTCGAACGATTCCGAACTGATTACGGATTTAGTGAGCGAATTGTCGCCGTCGAATAAAATACAGCAGCAGTATCAGTCGGATTTCACTAATTCGCTAAATAATAATTTGCGCCACATAATGTCGCGTATATTTATAGCGGAACGGGAGCTGATGGAAAAAGTGGTAACTCGCAAAGCAATCATAAGTAAACTTTTCGATAATTACAACAATTTAGATCCCGTCGGAGGAGATTCAGGGACATTGCTAATCGGTACGGTTAAAAAAAAAGTATTTAATCATCGGTGGTGTATACTGGTTCCAGTTCAAAATAAATCGAATTCAGTATTATCGAATGTACATGTAAGTGTTAGCAGCAGTAGTACGGAATTATTTAGTTCAGAAACATACCAAGTTAAATGGTTTCTTTTGGTGCAGCCGTCGCTTGGCGTCGAAAACGACCGTGGTTTAAGCTTCGGTAAACTGCCTTCTTTTGAAAATAAAGTAGATACGTTAATTGAAGTAACGAATACATCTATATACCCATGTAAACAATACTATATTGTAATTTCTTTTCCGTTCGTCGGATTCGTCCGCGACAATGTAATTTCCGTGTATCCGTCTATATTTTACTCGTTAGAAGATAGTGCTGATCAGGTGAATTTATGGGCTAAAGTTCCGCGAATTAATTTAAATATCATTAATTTGCAGCATTCCGAATACAAAGTGTTTCCCGATAAACTCAAAGGTACCGTCTATGACGTACTAGCGATTACAGCAACGGCTATTCGAACACAATATAATATAATTAGCAGCGAGATCTTACTCTCTTCCATGACCAGTATTTTGATTCAGTTCGGGTTTTTCGATATCGGCTTAGCGAATTATTTCTACCTGCCCGCATACGTATACGATGATATTTTGATACGGCTCGAGCAGTACTCTCCTACACATTGGTCTTTCGATGCGTACGCAGTCAGCCAAAATGATCATATTAATTTCTTGCGAGAACTTTACGGAAAATTACCCGCTAATACCACAATAGAATTAGCCAAGTTTAATGTTGCCGACGATAAAGAAATTACAAGAAACATTAATAAATTTGAAAAGACTATTCGATCCATGATTGAAAATTACAAATCAAATATTGCGTCTACCAATTAATTATCTCTGCAAATGGTTAATTATAATTTCTTATCGTAATTGTTTGTCGGCCCCTTTATATATTTTCTTTACATATTTGTAATTTTCTCAAATTGTTGATTTTTTTCTAATTTCTCGATTTCTTCGTATGTTTCTATTTTATTAAATATAATTTTTGTTTTCGAAATTTTACTTTTTCGATCAATATAATAAGGTACGTTATATAACCGGAATGAACACTATTTCGCATTATAAATAGAAGTGAGGTCCTTTTTATGATCAGCTCGAGATAATAATAACTTGAAAACTAAAAATAAATAGAGTAGTTCGTAACGGTTATTATTTTTAGTTATTTTAAGCAGGAGAAATGAATTCCAAATAAGCGGGCATACGCAGTTCAATCAAAGAACCGGTGATGGTAAAATACATAACGGAGCATCGTAGACTTAATTCCCGTTGTAACTTGTTCCAGGTAAGAAACATAAAAATCCAAAATTGGTTTTCAAGTCTAAAAAGAAACATTCGAATATAACCGATATTGGAACTTCAGTGAGAAGTCCCTTCTACCGTATTCGAAGAACTGGTTAAACGTAAAAAATGGTTCCTCAAAACAGTTTTGTTTTTGTAATTAATTGATTTTACAATACCCGACAAGTGTAACAAACATTCAAGCAATGTAGCGTCAAATGTCTAGTTTACAACTATATCATTAAAATCGCTGTTATGCCGAATTATAAGAATCTCTCTGATTTAGGAGACGACAAATAAAAGGAAAGTTGCTGGGGGGTGTAAAAATTGTTACACAGACCCTGAAAATTTCCTTGAAGACGTTGAAGAATAATATTGCATCTTAAAAAGGATAAAAAACACAGGAAAAGCAGTATTTCGAACGATTATTTAAGAATATAATTTTTCGGTGAAAATTAACGATTTTTAATGTTGAAGTCCATGGTATATTTTACATCTGCTGCAGTGAAACCGTATCTCCTGAATATTAACCGTAATATTAATATATTATTTTTTAATAATAAACATGATACGCTTATCTAACCCACAAATTTACAAATATTATAAAATTACTATGTAACAAATCACGAAAACGAAAAATTTAATTAATCACAAGAGATACGTTTCGAAGTACATTAACAAAAATTCATTGCTATATAATGATTTAATAATATCTTTTGTATAAAATCTACATTTTACCACTAGATGGTAAACTTTCAATGCTTCATTATTGAATTTAATATATTTTACAATATTTATATTAACGTGATTTGGTTTTGTTTTTTGTTTTTTTTTTTACAATTAATATAATTTTTAAAAGTCAATTTAATTCTTTTTCTTCTTCGAGTTCCAACCGTTCTCGATTGTAGGTGACCATTTTAATATATTTCAAGATGTTTCGAACATTTCCCTTTCGTAAGCAAGGTAGACTATTTGTTCGGTATTCATCCCCAATCACGTCTTGATGTCGCACATCCACGAGCGCCTCCTTCGACCGACCTCCTCCTGCCCGATATTTTTCCTAATAAAATTATCTGTAATAGTGAGTATCTTGGTTCAAGTATGAAATGGCCAAAGTATTTTCTCTTTCTATTCTTTATGGTGCTTATTAGTTCCATATCCTTATTCCCTATCATCTGCAATACTTCTAAATTCGTCTTCTTTGCTGTCTATGGTACCCTTAGGATTCTCCGATAGCACCACATTTCGGAAGCTGCCAAACGATTCATATTGCTTTTCTTTAAAGTCCAGCATTCGCATCCATATAACAATGTACTCCACACATAGCAGTTAAGAATCCTTATTTGCAGTTTTAAATTTAGATCGTGTGCTGTAAATGTTCTCATCTTATTGAAGACCTTTCTTCCTTGTTCAATTCTGCACCTAAGTCATCAGTGTTTCCTTTATTGTTCATTTGAGTACAGTTTTGTATGCTCTCTATTACTCCCCTGCAAATAGCAACAGATGTAATTGTTTCTTCTGTTTGAGGAACAACCATTATTTCAGTCTTCCTTGCGTTCAATGAAATCCCATTCACGCAGCTAACATTTTTAACTCTTTGAAAAATGCTTTAAGATCTTATAAACTTCCCACAATGAACACTGCATCGTCGGCGTATCGTGTAATGTTGATTTTTGATGCCCTCATCAGTGCCGTCCAAGGCTTCTTTAAAAATCTGATCAGCATAAATGTTAAATAAAGTAGGAGACAGAACACATCCTTGTCTGACTCCTCGTTTTATAGCCACCGGGTCATGCGATATTATAGCGGTTTGACGTTCAAACAAATTTTTTATTATGCAACGATCCTCTGAATCTAAACCAATATCTTTCAGCATTTCGAAATGTTTATCATACTGCACTTTGTTAAAGACCTCCTCGAATTCGATGAAACGCAGGTATAGAGACTGTTGAAATTCCAAGTATCTCAGAATTAAAACGTTGATACAAAATATTGCCTCTCTTGTAAATGTTCCTCGTCTGAAACCGAACTGTTTTCTGTTTAAGTTTTCTTCATCTCTTCTGTATTCTTACGTGGGTAATCTTTATGAATATTTTTAATGCGTGGCTCATGAAACTTATCAATCTAAACTCATTACATCTTGGATTTGGTAATTTAGGTAACATGATTTTCGACAGTGTCTTCAGGTATAATCTCGCTTGGTATATACGGTTATACAGGTCGAATTAAAATTTTTAGGCCGTTGCCTTAGTACTTCAACGGGAGTTTTGTTTAGCTTAACTGAGTTAATAGCTTTCTCCACTTCGCTTGGTAAGATGTTAAGATAATCTATTATTTCAATTGAACTTGGATTCACGTTCGTATCTTCGGTATATCATTTTCATTTATTATTGGTCTTCCCCTTTTATCTTTTAGGTAATAGGTTTTTTTTGCCTGTATACACCAAACACTTCTTATATTTTCTTATATAGATTGAACGCATCATGCTTTTTTTGCCAATTCTTAATTTCTTGGCAGTTTGTTACAAGCTGTCTGCTTTTTGCTTCTCGAATTTTTTTGCGAATTTCCTTTTTAACTCTTCTGTATTGCTCTCTGCAATTCTTTAATGATCTTGTGCTTTACCTTCTTTCAGAATTGTATCTTTAAAAAGACTCCAGTGATTCGTACTTTTTTTAATGAAACGAAAAATGTTACCAATTTTACCTTTTGCAAAAATAAAAAATTAAATTACTGTACGTGCCTTTTCTACAAAAAAAAAAGCAAGTTCAGTCAAGCACGATGTCTCATGCGTAAGTTACAGATAACCATATTTATTTTCACATAATGCTACATTCAAAACAAAGAAACCTGATTTTTCGCGCCGCAAAGTAAATACATATGATTTTTGCGCTTTTTTGAACTTTTCGTCGACTTCGAAAATTTCGTTAAAGAAATGAAATACGGTTTCGTTCCCGACAAATAGCGACCATTTCACCGACATATCACTTTCCCGAAAGAAAAAAAAATTATTGTTCCAAACTTTCAAGCTTTCGGCGCTCCAAAAGCCTAAATATAAAGCTGTTAGCTCGGATATAATTTTCTTATAAAGCGGTGCTTTATGCATATATTTAAGATAGGCTTTGGTTTCCTCAAACTTTTTTACTCGGACTATTACTTATGTGAAGATTCTTTTTTGCTGTTTTTGGCCCAAAAGAGGAAAAGGGTTAAATACTTTTTTGATTTTATGAAAGAGCTTCCGCATTTCGTTTTATATTTGGAATTTCACTTTTAAAAGGTTATCTAGTGATGAGATGTGAACTTTTTAAGGGTGATTGTTGGAGGTTTTTAATTCCATATTATATATTCTCGACACGGTTTTCTTGAATTTTTTGCCGCCCAGGGTAATCTTTTAGCTTGAAGTTACAGATTGTCGTTAAAGAGAGAATTTTAATTGTAATTTATCATCCACTGTTAAAGTTTATAAGTCCCATCGTTCGTTGGGTATTGATTTTTATATTTTCGTCGTTTCTGAACTATCTCATTAAAATTTCATGATTATATGTATACGAAATTCTAAAAACAACATTCTGACAAAATTCTAATTATCTTTTGCAAAGTTGAATTATTTTATACGGCAACTTCTTGTTGCCATATTATCGTTACAGTTAAATACGTATTAGAACAGAACATTAGCTTAAGCTGACAATCCATGTTTTTCCCGGAAAAAGCGAACAAAAGAATAGAAGGACCACAAACTAGAGGCAATTGCAACAACTCATACTATAGCAATGTAGAAACTTAAGCCAAAAAACTACAAGTTGTTCGATAAAATTTATCACAACGATGCTACTGGTGACCGCAGCGTCGTGCGGCAGCTGGTCTCATTACCTTACGGACAAACCATGTATGCTGCGCTCTCTAAGCTGGCTTCTTCGCTTCTTGACATTTTCACACTATGAAGATCGGTTTATCTTTCCAGTGGTTGCTTCAGAATCTCCTACTTAAATTCTCATAATCGTATTTTATTGTACCATTCTTATTTTAAAACATTCAGAGTGTTTCATATTGACCCCCCCCTCCCCCCCAATAAAATCACTTACAAGGAGAGAGCACGACCTCAGAAATTCATTTCGGGACAAGACTCTGGATAATAATAGTACTCCCTTAGGTTGTTCATCCTTTTAGGTATGTATTGCAGCTAGTGGGGTCGGAAATGTGGTCTTCATTGAAGGGTGAATGAAAGCGACTAGTTACATCAACATATTGCGTGACAATCTAAAAGACAGCGCTGGCAAATTGGATCTGGCGGAGTTATTTGTCTCCAGCAAGACAATGACCCGAAAAATTCCGCCATGCCCACACTCGAATGGCTTCTGTACAATGCCCCACGTGGGTTAATGTCATCTCCCTAGTCGCCTAATATGAGCATCATTGAGAATCTATGAAGTTATCTTGATGCCCGAGTCTTGAACGCAAGATTTCTAACGCTCATGCTTTACCAGCTGTGTGGGTGGAGATTTTCCCCGAGACAACGCGTCGCTTAGTGGAATTCATGCCCCGATGTCTGCTCACTGATGCCAACAGAATGCACACGAAGTACTAGTATCGTTTTTTCATTTGTGGTAAGCATTTCTTTTTTATTCTAGTCATTAATGATCGAATACTTTTTTGGTGTCACTTCTTTTATTTTTTGTATACTCTGGAGTTGTGTTTAATTTCTTTCATTCGAATGCATATTTCTGCTTTAGCACTGTGCGTTGTCCTCCTCCAGTCTTACGGCCTTATTTATTAGTGATCGAATACTTTCTTTACCCACTGTATACACACACAAAAACGAAAAATTTTATATTTTGCATTCAAACAATTAAATTTGAAAATCAAAACGGTCGACCAATTTCCGATGTAAACATTACGAATATAATTTAATTTTAATTGTTTGAAATTTAAATATAAAATTATAATTACGCATATTTACATTTCAAGTTTTAAGAAACACTACATGGAATGTAAAGATCGATTATGATATTTATCTACTATTAAATACTGTGATTTTTGTTATCACACGGCTCATAAATTGTATCTTTCAAATACAGTAAAAATAATTTACACTTACATTATCCTTAATAGCATTTACTAACTTCTATAAATTAAAATTTAAAAAAAATAAAAACAAGTTATTTAATATAATTACGATTAAAACAATATTTTTAAAATGCGCAAAAGGTATAGAAATTCTGTATATTTAGACACCGAATACTTTATACATTTTAGATTTTAAAAGAGTAACTTAAATATCGACTACTCTCACTTAGAGGTTTACAATACAACCACCATAAAAATAAGCAGGTATGATTTATATTGCAACTGTATAAAAAAATTACAAATTATACAACCTAGCTTTCAATACCTACCATAAAAAAAGTATTAGATACATAAATCATTTAAAAAATGTATAAAAATCGCTTAGCGAATTTATAGTATAAAAAATATTTATGTACAAATTTTTAATATATAATGTACATTTATATATACATATATACGTTATCAGAATAACATTTTTATTCAAAATTTTAAAAAAAAATTAACGAAACCTTAAATCAAGCGTTGCGAATTATAAATTTATATCTTTTACAATATAAAAGTGACGAAAAATAACAACAAATCTAAACTAGTGTCAGAGGTAATTATTTCGAAAAATCATATTTTACGAAAAAGTACGTAATCACAATATATTTGCAATCAATAATATCATTTATACGTAATTTTAATTCAATTAAGTATTGCTAATGAAACAAGGACATTTAATTGTGTATAACACAAATGCCCAATAATTGTACAATATCATTTACTCAGACCGTTCGTAACATATTTCGGATTTCTTCGCTTCTAGCGCTATATCGGAAATATTTCGCACCACCGAAAATGAGCACAACTTGTAAAAATGCATTCAAATGGTTCGTTTTCTGTAACATTAAATAAAGAAAAAGTGTTTCGTATGTTATTTTAAGCGATACGCAATTAAATAAGACAATTTCTATCCATATTGCGTAAATATAAAGTTAAAATAATTGTGCCGTGAATTCTATCGTAGTCGAGGTATATCACACAATAGCAATTATATAAAATAAAAGATCTGAATACATATTAAGCTACTGAAGCTTAACAACGCTAAAAAATATTTACGAATGTAGTTAAAGTATTAATTAATTCAGTTTTTAAACTTTAATGTTACTTACAAAATTGTAATTGCTAACTGCCGCTTTTGTTGAGTCGAACAGATTAAATCAAATAAAATATGGCTATTATTTTGTTTAATAGTATAAATAAAACGACCAAAAAAAAAAAAAAAAAAAAAAAAAACAATCAGATTTCAACTGTCTAAAGAAACAAATTCAGCGTCAATACTATAACTCCATATTTAAAAGAAATAACTACGAAATTTTCGAAGTGAAATCAAAAAACTATATTTAACTCTTCGATTTATATTTAATTTGATGACTCACATTCTATATGTCTAACTACTATGGCTCAACTTACACTAGAGAAAATTCCATTTTTTGTTTTTTTTTTACATTATATCCATTTAATTTTTATAAACTAAGAAATCTCAATTTTATTCTATACGCAGACAAAGTAGTTTTATTTATAATTTGTACATGAAAGTTATTTCAATAAACGATATTCAAATCGTAATCTCTATAAAGTTGAAGCGCTTTATTCGTAGTGCACCATTTTAAATGAAAATTTACACGTTAAGAACACAATTCTGATTGGCTAAAAAAAAAAAAAAACGCACTGTCATGGTAGTTGATAAAAAATCCAACTTGAAGTAAATAAATGGAGCATATCATCTAAGGAGTTATTTTAACGGTATACCCAGTATTCAACAGTATATATCAGTATAAACAGAAAAATGAATTCTTAACAAAACCTTGAAAAGGCATGCTTATTCCAGGTTTGATTGTTAATACTGTTTATAATTTCTAACTTCTATACGATTTTCCGTTTAAAGAAAATTGACCGCAGACAGGTACATTTGACGTCTTGTTGTAGACTGTTCGAAAAGGGTTAATCTATGAACACTTCAGCCATCATCGAAAGTTCTTTAACCACGAATTTCAAGATCTACTGCTAAACATTTTCTTATTATTCTTTTTTTTTATAATCACTCATATTCTTCGCAATGCACTGACTACATTTTTTTTTCTATTAAAGGTAAAAGGAGTCCCTTGTTCATCCCACGGAGTAGTTTATCGATGTATATATTTTATAATTAAAGAATATGTAAAGTTCTTTAAAGCATTAAAAACAAATTATGAACCGTCTTTAATCCATTAACCTCCCATCCGAAAAGTTAATTATTAAAAGGAAAATTAGTTTCAACATTTCATGTTACATATATTATTTCACACACACTGGGACAAGTAGTAAGAATTATTGTTATCATTAATATTTAATTATTCAATAATTCTTACAATTCTCACATCACACAATAGTTAATCGATATTGCAAATCGACAATTTCAAAATTCTGCATATATGGATTTTAATACACTAGTCGAGAAACATGTGTATATATGTATACTACACGGAAGCCCTTGTTTGAGAAGATGTACGTCGCGCTACTTCCGGGGTGTTAAGATCCCCTTATTTTAATGCAATGAGGATTATTAATTTAGATTACCTTATTTACACGACGGTTGAAACGCTTGAAAATCATCGTCTCTACGTTAATTTTTCTGCTAGCCATCATTTTAACCGCTTTATCCAATTTTTAACACGCTCAAACACACCCACACACACAAAAAAAAATAATAAAAAAATCGAATGTTTTTTTCTTTTAAATTATTTACATTCAGTATTTCCAATAATTCTTGTAACCTTTTTTTAGAACTTCCAAAAGATATTTGATTAAAATAGGCTCTATAAACTGTTGGATCTTATAGATAACACAATTTTACGGAATTTTACCAGTACGCCCCCATACTATGTTTAACTCGGTTTTAACTCGTTCACATTTTTTATTAAATCAAATTGAGATATTTACATCAGGTTGTTCGATTATTTTCATTTTATCTAGATTTCTACTAGTCTTTTCTTCTTTCCTTAATATAATATAAGCAATGAAACCGATACTTATTTTTAAGGTATATTTCAGTTCTATAAATAAATCGATACTATTGGAACTTTTATAGCCGTCATAACAATGTGCATTAATATAAAATACACAGCTATTTTGAAATCGCTTTTAAAACATTTCTAAAAAACAAATATATCGGGTATTATAAAAGCTACCCGCTCATGCTGTTCAATCTAAATAATTTCAGCGTATATTTACCATATTTTTTTAGATGTTTCTATTTAGAAGTAATCAGCTAGTGAATAGACTGTTTCTATAACGCGTTTTTAATTTTCTTTTCTAGATAAAAATAAATGGTCGAAAGTATTACTTGATTATAATTCTTCTTTAACGTTTCCTTTATTTTGAGCATGTATAAATTCGGCGTAATCGATATAACCATCTTTATCCAAATCATCCATTTCTAGTATCGGATCAATTAAGTTCGCTAACTCTTCGTCCGTAAAAATTTTTGGTTGAGGCGCATTAGTATCAGCATTAGGGTTATTTCTTCCCTGTTCTAATAACAATAACAAAGATTTCAAAAATTAAATATTAATTCATTATACATAAAACGTACAAGAGAACACATCCAATGCTCTATTATTAATTTTAGAAATACGAAATTCTAAGTATACATATAAAAGGTTGTTAGATTAGGATGTTCCAAATCGAACGATCGAAGAATAAAGAGATGCTCATATTATAAATTGATACTCACTAAATTTTTTTTTTTATACCGAGTAGTTAGTACCTTTAGGAAAATAAAAACTTTTTATTAAAGAAAACTTCAAAAACTAATGTGTAAATTTCGAAACAATTCTCACTAGCAATAAATTAAGTTTTAGAGAAAATTTCAATATATGACTCACTGCGTGCTGTTAAAAAAAAAAAATTAGGTAATAATGATATTAATTAACACAGAGAAAAGAATAAATAAAAAATGATAACGTCGGTTAAAATAAAATTATTTACCGAGACGGAAAATCTCTTTCACTATTAATTCGATGTTTCATGTTGGAAATAATAAAACCTAACGCGCATGTCAAACTTTAATTACATAAATAAAAAAACAAGTATTACAGATATACTTAATATTTATGTGTATGCTTAATGTTTATTACTTTATTTATGTAATTAAACTTTTTCATTATAAGAGTAGTATTAGTATTTACTTCACACAAAAATTTTTGTCCGTTAAAATTGTTTCTGTTACACTCAAGGTTAAATTACCTATTTTAATTTCATATAACAAAAAATAAAATCAAAATACGATATTAATGGTTATAATTCGCAACCCGAAAAAAAACAACATCATCACGTAAATCAGCAAAATAGAAAACCGAATAGAAGTCAAATAAACATGCCTTTTTCACCTTAAATATAAGCATCAATGAAAAGAATTAAAGTACGTCAAGTTTAATAAAATTATAAGAACCAAAAGATATTTTTATAACCTAACTGCTTCGAAGATCACGGCAAATTTAAGTTAAATTTGGTTGATTTTTTATGCCAATTCCATTAATTTTTCTCGGAAGAAAATTAAGTTTGTATCAAATCAAAAATATGTGTATACAATAAAAAGGTGCAGACATACCTCCACATCAAATCCAACCGTTTTCCGGTAAGATAATTATTGTCACTCGTTTTTTCACTCCCTTTTTCAAACTTACACGCTACACAACACCATAACATAAAGATAAAGAATAACCATGAACAGGAAATGTGTAAAAATAAAATATAACTGGCCTATATATGAAACAAAATATTTTTATTAATTACTTTTTTGCTCCAAGTTAGTGCCAAAAATTTAACACAATCGTTAAACGTTCTAATTTCCCATTAGGAGTTTCTGTTTAAAAAAATTAAATAAAATACATGTTACGCATGCAATAGGAACTGTCAACTTTATTAACAAATACGCAGCCGACAACTGTTGGTCTTTAAAATTTTAATTCATTTTTGAAATTAACAATAATTAACACTTTCAACTATAGTATAAAAGCTACACTTCTTTCGATGAAACATATAATTATAAGTTAATTCATCTTTAGGTAAAAATCGAATCAACATTTAAGGACACTGATGTCTCTAACAGTCACTATTGCTATAAAGTGTTTTTTACATTATTTATAAACCTCACGAAAAAGGGAAAAAAACATACATTAGGAGTTTTTTCAACTTTTTATAGATAAGTGAAAAAACTAGAATGCTACCAAAGTTATTTCACTTATGTTTTTTCTCGTTCGAATGGTTGGGACTGTTTATGTAATCTCTGAGCTATTATAAATGAAAAGAATAGTTTTGGCATTCTCAGACAGAACCATAGTGATTTTTTCTTCGTTTTCTTTGTTACTGATACGTTTTTCTATTCCATTTAAATGCCTGAAATATCAATCATTCTAAACACCGGCAACATGACGTATGTTAAGATTAGGCGATGTTGTTCAACATTTTACAATTATATTAAAACGAATTAATTATGAATGATAAAATTAGAGCAGTTAAAAATTTTAAAGTTTAAATTACCGTGCCAATGTATCAAAGACTTGATAAGTTCACAACCATCTAATTTATTATTACCGTCCGAATCGTGCATTTTGAAATAATGAAACTGGAGTTCCTGCTCCGTCATTTTACTGGTATCAATCGGAACATCAAAATGTTCACCAATGTGTCTATAGTACAACAAGTGCGCAAATTTTAAATATTGAACTGCGTTGTTTCTAGCAACTCGCGTTTTAGACTAAACCGAAAAATGAATATGTTTTCTTACTCTTTTTCTTCTTTTAGATTGGCATTTAAAACTTGAGGTTGCTGCCCGGAATGATGATGATGGCCAGCCACCTAAATATGAGAAATGTAAAACACTAAATTAGCGTAAAAATGGAATAGACAACAAAGTTATTCACTTGCTTAACAATTAAATCATTAATACGTTTTAAACTGTGCTTTTTACTATAATTTAACGTCTCTGAGAGCAACAAACAGAGAGTTTCATTGTTTCCTTTACTTTTTTATGTTGTAAAAATTTTGCCTAATTTTCTGTAAAAGAATTTACAACATCGGCTAATTTTACATACCAATAGGCGACTAATGGCAGAAAACAAAAAAATTAAAACGAGATGAAGCAAAAAAAAAAAAAAACCCCGAAACGTAACGGCATAAACCACTCAAAACTGTAACATACACTCTAAAATCTTACATACAGCTTACCATTAACACAATAACGTAGCTCCTACTACTTTCAATCAACAAAAATTAAAATGTTTAAAAAAGAAAATAAAAAAAAGTTTCACTATGTACCAAATATGATGGATAGGAGTAAAAAGAAAAAAAAGAATTATTCAAACCACTCGCGTGAGAAATATTTAAATTCCTCGAATAAATTAACATGCAGCAAAAACTGGAATTAACAGCACTGTGTTTCCGTTCCAATAAAAAATATGATATTTTCTGACAAAAAGTAGATTGCCTCTTAAATTCAAATTCCCTTAGCAATAATGAAGCTAGTTTCCATTACTTTAAAATGGGTCTAAAGAGTTAGAACATTCATAAAATTCCATGTGAAATAATAAATGGAAATTTTTCATTTTTACTTATTTCCCGTGTGATATCACTTTGCTACTCCTTTCTCGCAACAGGGCATCAAGATTTAATCAAGACTATTTAAAACGAATTTCCGACAACATTTGACTAGTATAACAAATAAAAACAAATATTTCGTGCCGAAGAACCTCTCCACGACCGGGACTCTCACGGAGAATTCACCACCGCTTGTTCAAATCACCGAATTATAGACACCATCACGGTAGTAACGCGTATATTTTGCTAAATTAAGCGAGCAAATCAACCAACACGAAAGAAAAATAGAATTCACGTACGTATAAAAAAAACCTCGACTCGAACGGCATGGCATCTGTATTTTCGGAACAAATGGCGAAACGACGACTAGGAAAAATTTACAATTAAACACGGCAGCTACAGCTCTGTAAAACGGTTACAAAGTCGACGGCCGATATATCTCGCGATAAAACGGCAAGAAACTGACCGTAAAATTAACGATAAAATCCATCTGATAAAAAGCTATCAACATCCGAACCGATCGAAAGCTCTCACACACATAGCTGCTCCACTACCCAATTTACATGCATCTTCTAGCAGTTCACGCAACTGGCGGTATCGCGCCGTGTCCAGGCGTTACCCTGCTGTCGCAAATCACACACACCAAGACACCTACATAGCCCCAACACTACACATGCCAAAAAATTGAAAAAATCGAAAATTACATGATCGGTTGTGCAAACGTCTCGAACCAGATTCTCCAACGATAATAAACAATGCGACGATACCGAGAGATCGAAAGCAAATGATTTTAACCAGTGCATAATTTCTAGCTCGACATCATTGCTAGATAGCGCCGTAAATATCGAATCCGAATCTGTCTCTCTCTCTCTATCTATCTATATATATATATAAAACACACACACACACACACACATATATATATATACATTAGGGTGACCCTTAGTTATAGATGAAGGAAATTTTGTTTTCAAAAATTAGGTGTCCCAAAACCCGTAGAATTGTTCTCTTATATGAAAAAATCATACCGTTAAAATTTTAGCTGATTTGGTCAATTTTAAGACGTGCCTATATGTTCAAGAACATAGCCCCAATAGCACAACTCAACGCGCACGCGAAGGTACACTTCCGTTAGTTACTGGACAGAGTAGTTTAGCGGGAGTTACGCAGTAAAACAGGAACTCTCATTACAGGCTTATTAAGACTATACTTGAAATATCACAATTATTTTCTTACTCTTCTTTCTCAGGTGAATAATTTTATTGATAAGAATAAAAAAATCGTTCAAAACATATTTACAACTTGCGACAGAATAAACTAAGAAAGTTAATTATTAATGCCCAACAGGAGCGTCGACTTTTTTTCGCATCGGAGTATTTTTTTCGATATTTTGCTACCATTTGAAGCAGCTACTGTTTTTGATCTTTTCGGGGAGTCAGTTTGTTGTTGTATTGTTCAATTAATTGTACGCCGCAGCGTTCAGCTGCATCATTGACCATTTTCATTTTGCAGATTAATTCTCTACTTTTTAGATAATCTTCATTCCATTCACTTGCACTTCTGAGAAGAAAATCGGTGTTAATGCGAAATCTCTCAAAAAAATTCTTGATCAGGGAATTGAAAAATTCATCTAGATCTCCTCGGCATAAATTTTCCACGTCAGAAAATTTAATTTGCAATCGGTTGATGACGTCATCTTCTGTTGCGCCGAGATCCAAGTTTTTGGGCGTTCTTTCTTTCATCTAATTACTGACATCGTTATCAAAGAAAGCGAAACCAATTGCTTCCGGAGTTAGATACCATAAATGTCGAATAAATTGATTTACAGCCACTTTTGAAACTTCTTCGTCTATTTCTTTGTAAGAATTCAGCTTTTTTTAGAAAGTTAAAATCCGAATTTGATGCTTTTACAGTAACCGGAGCTGAAAACCACACTTCCACATAAGTTGTCACAATAAAAATACAAATGTCAGCTAAACCTTTCGCTTCTGAAAACAAGAAATCATTTATCTACTCGATATCCGAGTAAGAACTATCGTCCACTAATGATAGAGTTGATGAAATGACAGAAATGGGACGATACAATTGCTTAAATTGGAATATTAGAGCTGATGTGCCGCAACTCATATGCTGCCTACACACCTATAACGAGTGATCTAGTGGCATGGTTGAACCAAGATAACCGGGTACGTTATAACTGGTGCATATGCAGACAAGTATAGATGTGTACACGGAATAGAAAACAAGGGAATTAGGGTAGATAAGGAAACTGAACTCAAGACTTCCGTAATGGAAGTCGAGTACTCCAGCAAAACTAGGCTGTCGCGACATTAAACCGGTTAATTTTTTAACATTTCTTTAATTCTAGACATTGGCGTTAAATTACTTTCTTGTGTTATTACCATTTTTAAAACAAAGTCGACCGATAAGAGTCGGAATCAAACTTCTATCAACTCGACTTTGGAATCTCAATCGTATTTCTCTATTCGACACTCAATCAATGGTTTATGGGAAATATAGATAAATAAATAATGAAAAACTTTCAATCAAAAAAAAAAAAAAAAAAAAGTTTCGAACTCAATTCTACTTAAATAGAATCCACTAAATGTTACACTAAATTCAATATTTTGTATTTTTGTTTTAAATTATATCGACTGAAAATATATGTAAATAATATTTTTCAATTCGTTAACCTATATTCATTTAATAATCCATTTTAAAAGAAATTATCTCCTTAAAAATATATAAATAAATTTAATTATTCATAATTTTAATTTAGTATGATTACTGTTTAAATTTTAAATAAAACTATCTGGCGAATATTAATTTTTAATAATAAATTGCGTTTTTCTGAAAAATTTAAATAAATATATATAAATATAAATATTTATAAACTTACACAATAAACTGATTTGATTTTAAATTGCGTTTTTCTGTATTTTAAGTGCATATTTATTAATAATCAGTTTTTTATTTTTTTTTGAAAACATCGGCTCATCGTAATATAAAATCGACTGATTAACATATTATGACAAAACATCGATAAATTGCAAAAAAGGTAAGAAACATCTTACTTCTCATGACACTCGTGATGATAATGCTTACAATTTCTTATTGTCACAATTCTCTCAAGAAAGACGTAACACAAATACAACACAAACACGAAACAATGAATGATCACCTATTAACTTTTATTTATCTAAATTTAATAAATCAAAAAACTTGCTGATTTATAAATAAATTTATTTGATAATAGAATTTGACCGCTAAACCACACCGATGTCATATGTAAGCAATTCACTAAGATTCACAAAGAATGAATAAAATAAAGGAATAAATTAACAAATTAAATCAATGTTAATAGAAGTGCAACCTGAAGTATTTGTTTGCATTTTGCGTTTGCTTATCCTACGGTAAAGCACAATGAAATTGTTTTCAGAAATCTCACCGACGACAATTACATTACCAATCTGTTACTACAATTCTGATATTAAAACGGAAAATGGTTCCGTAAACGATTGAGATAATAAAATTAAATGTTTCCTGTGATATACGTATCACTAATGTAACACAACCCGATGATACGGTGAAGTTAATGCATCCGACCAGACATTTAAGAAAAGATTCGCGAATAAACTAATCATCGTTGGAGAAAACACCAATTAATAAAAATAAAGATGCACTTATAAAAATAATAAAATAAAGTACTTAAAGAGCTAAGTTACTTTTGAAATTAACTTTTTGTAAAGAAGGGTTAACATATATACGTCTGTAATACAAAATTTAGTGCAAAGAAAATGTTTAAATGATATTTCTTAAGCCTGAAAATAAGAGACCTTCACA
Source organism: Icerya purchasi (assembly GCA_039619475.1). Lineage (NCBI taxonomy): Eukaryota > Metazoa > Arthropoda > Insecta > Hemiptera > Monophlebidae > Icerya > Icerya purchasi. The sequence goes on along the minus strand of CM077115.1, from coordinate 264,722,349 downwards.
AAATATATTTATCCAATTAGCTAATAATGGAAAAGAAAAAAAGAAAACATTTAACATGATTTCGCAGGAAAAAAATTAAAAATCAAAAATCACAGAAATCTTTATAAGAAAAGATTCTAAAAGAAAAATCGTAGATATTACGGATAAAGAAGAACAGAATTTAACGAATATTATCGAAATACACTGGAACGAAGTGGAGGCAGCAGAAAAACATTACTGAAGAACGTAAGTCGCGGATCAAGGGAAAACCCGCGATAGTGTTTATCTTTGCACAACTGTTTTCGTACAAACAGTAAAAAATAAATAAGATGAAAGTAAATTTTTATACCTTTTATTTATTTGTTTTATTTTAAACATCGTAACCTACTTATCAAAAACAATATGTAAACCGAACATTCTCACCAGTCCTAGTTGGTGAAAGTAATTAATTATGATCCGGTTAATTGCATTTTTTATTAAATTTATTTTGTATCATCCTAAACATTAAACGCGTATTTTAATTTTTACATTTTTACACAGAAGAAGAAATAGAGTTTATTAACTTGTAATTTTATTTCAACTTCGAATTAAAAGTAAACAAGCCTACAGGGAAATTTCTCGCGCAATATTATCCATTTAAACTTTTTTTTGTGTGATTGTGGATAGGGGTTGAATCATTTAATATCCTTTAAAATCACCTTACATGTATGCCAAAAACCGTGCTAAAAACACAATTACCTCCGGATTAATCGGCTGTTGATGTTGAAACTGACCAGCTTGATTCGGAGCATTCCCTGCAGATGGTGGATGAGCCTGTGGTATATGACCTTGTTGGGGAATTTGGTGAGCTACGTTCGGCTGAACTGGTACTTGGTGAGATGGCACCGCCTGATGAACATTTTGTTGAGCGGGCATTTGGACTGTTTGTGGATGCTGCTGCATTTGAGGAGCACGTGGCACAGGTCCTGGGTGATGAGGAACCTCTACACTTTCATGAGGCATCTGCGCCTTTGGAACTTGACCTTGTACATTAACTGGCGCATGCTGATGAGGCGGGGCATACTGATTCGGATTTACAGGTTGATGATTATGAGGTGGCGGTTGATTCTTAAAAACAAATAAATAAACATGATATTATGTAATAACTAATAACATTAGATTTGTGTAAATACGTCGATACTACAGATCGATATTCGTATTAATTTGACAGCGATGATTAAAAAATGCAAGAAAATACAACTTTACTTAATGGAACCAAAGAAGTACACAACGATATGCATTTATTATTAAAATGTAACATTACTTTTGCATTTTTCTATCCTGCTGAAAAATTAAAATGGAAATAAAATCAAGAAAACAAACGAAAGCGTTCGTTCGTAACTATTTAATTACTATACTAATCCTAAAAGTTCTTTTAATCAATTTTTTTCTCAATATAGTGGTGCCTCCGTATCCACAGTTCAGTTGTCTGCAGTTTGTCACGGCACGACTAAAAAAAAAAAAAAAAACCCTATTATCACAATAGTTTTTCAAGTAAAGCAAAAAGTGTCGGCCATCGAAGATCCTATTCCATCAACATCGTCTGTATTACCCAGCGTAAAAGACCGTTTTTTTCCAAACACTGCGCCTATTCCACTTTCAGATGAAATGTTTCTGACTAAAGTTTTCTTGTTTAAAGTTTAACTATCAACTTTTCATACTTTTCATAACACGTCAAAATTCATTTTCTGAAGTATAAACTGTAACGTGTTGTACAGTGCATACACACAAAAAATTAAATAACTTTTAAAAAATCATAAAAATATTGTCATCGGCTGTCGTTCCACAATCATCATATGTATCAAGTTGGACAATGTGAACAAGAAGAATAGAGTAGTGCAATGATGAATACATAATCGTAATCATGGTGACCACTCAAATATAATTTTTAAATTCCCGGTTTTCCTGATTCAAATCATCCCGATTTCTTGATTACTAGAATTGTACAAGAAGAGGAATATAATTTTTTTGTTACTACTGATAACATTTGACGGTCACAGTGTATTTTATATGAATAAAACAGAACATTTCGTAATTTATTCTTGAGCGTGAAGTATATTAAAAGATGTATTCAGTTTTCGCTTCAAATGATTTTTTCTTATTAAAAATATAGTTTTTAGCTATTTTTACTTTTTTTCCCGGTTTTACGACAAAATTCCCGACTTATTCCCAGTTAGATATGGCCACTATGATAATAATATAAATATGTACCATTTACTGAAATAATTTTTAACATTATATATGGTGTACTTATGCAATTTAGCTATATTTATACGGTACTGTAAATGTCTGTATTTGTAGTATGTATGTTAATGCATTAAGCTCAATGTTCTCTACTATTCACGGTTTCACATTAACCGCGGTTACGAGGGTACTACTGTACTTCGAAAAATGAATAACTTTAACGAATGGCTAAAATTATCGTAGATTACAATTATAAAAAAATTTCGAAAAGCATATATAAAGAACTACTGCTGCACCGATCAAATTTTTGGCGGCTTTATTTTCGAATTATTTGAAAAGGTAACACTAATAAGGATGCCGCCAATTTTAAAAATAAGTAAAGTAAACAAATTTATTATGAAGTAAGCATAACTGAAAAATACAAGAAAATTAAGTATGTAATGTAGTATTTTTTAATATCAAACCAACATTTGATAAAATAGAAGGCATACGCTTGATAAACAAAATTCGAAACCGTGCTCAATTAATTAAAATCTTCCTTAATAAAATAAAAAATGCTAGTTTCAAGCTGGCGTTTCACGACAGGATCTGCTTTTCATTTAATTTGTAATGTAAATATTTCAGTACTGCAAACAACTAAAATATTTAACTTTATGAACTGCAAAGTTACTGTAAGTACGTAATCATCTCCGTGCAAACACGAATTTCATTCATCAGTTACAAGTCGACAGCGTATCAAAACAGCAAATCTCTATCAGTCTAGACAAGTCCATCCTTATCACATATATAAACAAAAAACGCAGTGCTATTAAAGTTATGGCCATAAATGATTAAGAAATTCACGTTAAAAAAAAATAATAATCTAGTGCTACATGGAAATTTTAATTAATTCCACAGTAAAGAGAACACACAGGCAAGAACATACTTTTAGACTAAACAATAAATGAACATCGTTATTGCTTCTAATTTCTGTTAAATTCGTTAAATAGTATAAAACTAGACGTTAAAATAATAAAAAAAGAAAGAAAAAACTCCTTTTTAAGATATATTTTGCATGTGACTTCCTAAAGTTATTTTCATATTACTAAATAAACATCTGGTAACTTTTGCTTTATTTAGCAGCTCTTGACAGTAAGAGTAGCCCATGCTGTTTTTAGAATATTTTAATAATCTTCAAAAAATCTAAATACCAATCATTTCAAAATAACCTACCAGTTCTCTTAAGTTATATTTCAACCATAGATAACAAAGTCGTGGGTGCATACATGTATCGTCTTTAAGCACTCTTAACCTTGAGATTAACATCATTCTTTATGCAAAAAAAAAATCGCGTAAAAAGACACCTTAATCGTTTTAAGGTCGCGCTTTTATTTAATTATCATTGATTCAATACGTAAAAATGTTAAAAGAATCGACTGCCATTTGTTAATTGTTATGGAAATGTCATGATTTCTTTTAAAAGATATTGTACTTAAAAGAGAGTTCAGAACAATTATAAGTCCGAGAAGAAAAATCTAAACTTCATATTAATATCAAACATATTAAACTTTATATTTCAACTTTCCAAATATTGTAGACTATTACATTTGCATACCTGATACAGATTTGGATTTACGCCAGGAGCTATCCTATCACCAGCAACTAAACATGTGTATAAGAAAATTAAGCAACAAGCACAAACGACTTTAATAACCATCTCTAACTGCAAAATAAACGAAAATTATTTAATACAGTATACATGAAATATTTCACAAATGAAACAGAATTTATCACAAAAAGATCGAAAGGTGCGTGAGTCTTATAATTATTTTGCAAGAGAATGAAATTAATAATAACAGTTCCTGTTTTGAATATTTATTATTGTTCAAATGTTCCGAACGATTTATTTTTAATGTTCTACAAAGTACATCTTAAAAACTGAAATTATGACACAATGACAGCGATCGTGTATATTCACCAAAACAATGGAAAACAGTTTTTAGAGAAATTATTAAAATTTACAATAATTGATAAACTTAGTTTTTTAGAATACACATTCAATTTAATATAAAATGTAACATTAAAACAGTAAAATTTTTGAAACGGTTTTTAGAAAAGAAACTTGTACAGTATACCACCAGACTACCGTTCATTTTATTCTCTAGAATTTAAACTACTTTTTGGGAATCAAAATTCTTTAGAGGGTAATTCGATTGTACAACTTAAATACGTGTATATCAGATTTGAAAATTACCATCTTATTCGAATAAATTATTACCATGAACAACCATTACATTTACGAGTAACGAAATTAAAGAATAAACTATATATAAGCACATTTGATACTGGGCATGCAACATCAACTACAAATATTTCACGATCACCGAACATAAGTGTACATATTTGTCATATACAAATATATAAATATTAGTTGTTTTTTTTATATCAAAATTTATACGATTTTAACTTATCATTAAAATTTATTTAAAGCTTAAAACATAGTTGTTTCAATCGTATTTCAACGCAAATTAATTCATCTATATTTCATTTGTTCTCAAACGTTTAAGGGAAAGCAATATTTGGTATTTATACCGAAAATAACACCATAAAACTTATTACTACTAATGCAAATTGTTTCCTCTTACAAAATTAAAATTAAATATTTAAATGCTCACGACTTATTCACTTATTTAGAATTCGTAAAAAGTACGAAATATAGATAAATATTGTCAACCAGTATACCAGTAAAAAAAAGTGCATTTAAACAAATTTTAAATAATGTTAGTTAAAAATAACCTCCTTAGTGAACAAAATTTAAGTACATTTTTACATCTTTAAAATATTACATTATAAAAATTCTACAACTTTGTCTTGAAGATTTTAAATTGAATATATATCTTAAAATTACGCAACAAAGGTAAGTTAATGGAGAAACTCTCATAACGATTTTACGCAATAATAAAATACAAGATAAACTGCAGATTTCGCTTTAATGTGCATCCGAACTATAAAATACAGATATTAAAAAATACGTAACATAACCTCGTACAGCACTTATTACAAACCTTCTCAATAACAATTACAAAATGTGTAAATAAGATGAAATAAAAATGTTTAATAGCTTCAAAAATCAACTAAATTATTTACAGCGTTCGAATTAGATTTTTAACAGTAATAATTTTATAATTATCCTCACCTTTAAGTCAAGTGAAAAACTATGAAATCTGTCGGAATTTTAACCAAGTTACATGTAATTTAAGCAGATAAATTAAATACATGTGTATACACACTATTATTACAACATAAATAACAATATTAAAAGAAAATTAATGCATATTATTTATTACTATATTTTGTTAGTGGTAATAATACGTGTGAAAACGTACATCTAAAATGTTTATTTATTTTAGCCAACATTACAATCAATTCCAACATTTTGAATATGTAAAAGAAAGCGGCGGACACGTATAATTTTACATCATTTTTGGACATTGTATATTAAAAATTAAATCAGTACTAATGCGACATATCGAAATCTGAAGAAATACATTATATGTGGGTATTAACAAAAGCTAATTTATATTTAAATTTTATAAATATTACCGTCTTGGATTTTTTAAATCAAAATTTTTAAATAATTATTATCAGTATATAATATTGCAAATATAAAACTGAAAAAAAAGTAAAATTATTTTTTACTATAGCCCGACCAATCTTACATGAGCTATCAAGGTCAAATATGTAGTGGCAAAAATTAAAACAATCGCCATTTTCATCTATCAATATTGTCACTGAAAATAGTATTTTGTTCTGTATTGCAAACATAAGCGACTACTATAGCCAATAAATTAAAATTCATAAATTGACAACATAAATTCACATTTGTAAAATCGACAACGTCTCTTTAACGATTTACCACTACCACCTTCTTTTTCGTTTTCTTTCAATGTATAAACCTTAACAGTTAACAGCTCACATTAAAATGGCCGGGCTTCACTAAAACATATATTAGACTACATTCGTGAAGAAAATGATTGCTAATGGTTACCTAATTTATAATAAAGTTCCCTTGTTGAAAATTAAAAGTTAAAACACACAGAGATTCCTGAACCATAGCAATTTGAACGATTATTTTTAGAGCAACTTAACTTAGTCCAGTCACTGTGTGCTGCAAACTTATCACTCAAATGACTTTTTTTTTTTTTTTTTTTTTTTACTATAAATAAATATCCTTTCCACTCATGAGCGTTGCCAGGGGGAGGGGCAGGGGGGCCATTGCCACCTTTCGGAGCTTTGGAACTTTTTAATTAACTGGCCATTGTGAGTATTGGTAAGTGCGTAATCATAGATAATTTGACTTTTATAATAAAGTAGTAGAACAATTTGCCAGAAACACAGGAAAATTATGTTTTAATTAATATTTTATTCTTGCATAATAAAATATTAAGCCTTTACAAATTATAAATTTTATTTTTCCTATAACTCATATCCTTTTTTTATCGTCACCCCCCCCCCCCCCCGGCTCATCAGCTGACGACTTATTTTGCCCCCCACCACCACCCTGACTCATCGGCTAGCGACGCCCTTGTTTCCACTATTTACTTTCAGATTTTCACTTTGCATACTCTCTTTTTATTAATTCAATATAGCTTTTATGATGAATCATTTTGATGGATTTGTCTATAAATTATAAGCAACAACTTGTTTGACAGTTTGAAGTTAACGTTACTTGTTTTTTTATGTAAGATTATTTTGCTATTAATTATTATTATGGATTATAATAAAATATCAGGTCTCATTTTTTGTAATTTCTTTAGTTCTTGAATATATCAATACCCACCAATTTGTTGCAGATTTTTTAATATTTGATCTGGTTAGTTCTAAAAATTTGCTGTATTTAATTTTTCCAGATGACAAAGAAAACAGTATAGTAATAATAAATAAAATAGAACTTATTCAAAAAACTGAGAAGTTCCTAAAAGAAGACAACATAAAAATGATAAAAAATGATTCTACAAACAAATATCAGGCAAAAATAAGAAAAATAATAAAAGAATCAGATTTGACAATAAATAACAACGATTCCAAATTCTTTATAAATATGAACCCAAAAGCACTAATACTAAACCCGTTATTAAAAATACATAAACCTGATGTACTAATATGAACTTTAGTAAATTATATAACTGCTCCTAGATATAAATTAAATAAATTTATAACTAATATAATAAAAAATAATATAACATTAAATGATAAATACATAATCAAAAACAGAGAAAATGTATTTGAAAAATTACAAAACATGACTATAAATAATAGAACTAAAATAATTTTATATGATATATCAAATTTATATACTAATATAATAATAAATAAGGCATTAGAGATAATTGAAAAATCAATAAAAATAATATTTATAATAACCAATTATTAACTTAATAAAAACAGTCATTGAACAAAATTATTTTACTTTGAATAAAATTACATATACTCAAAATAATGGATTAGGTATGCGTTTCCCTTTATTAGGTATTTTGAGTGAAATATTTTTACAACATTTAGAAAAAAAATATATGAAAAACTTAATTAAAAATATAACATAAAATTATATATTAGATATGTGGAAGATACTTTAATTATTTTTGATGAAAATCTTAGTAATACAGAAAATAATATTTTAAATGATTTCAATAAAATACATAAAAACATACAATATACTATGGAAAAAAAGAAAACAAAAAAATAAACTTATTAAATATCATAATAACCAAAACAAATGATAAATTAAATTACAACATACATAGGAAACAAAAAACCACTGACAATATAATAAACGAAACATAAAAACCATCCTAATCAAAATATTAACTATTCATACCTCATACATGCTATAAACAGTATAAACCACGACGGTGTCCACGGGGGGGGGGGGGTTCACCCCCCGCTGAGAACTGAAATAGTTATTATAAATACAAAAAAAAACTGAAAAAAATCACAAATTTAAAATAAATATTGATGATTTTTTAGGGTGTTTTTACCTACTTTTAAAAGAAAAAAGAAAAAATATGCTGCATATTTTTAGGTACTTCATTAATATTTTATGCAAAAAAATTTTTATTACTAGTATAATTAATAACATATGTAACTTTTATTAATGTTCATATACGGGGTAATTCATTTATGTAAATTATTAATATATAACTCAAAATGATGGAAATTATTAATAGTACAAATATTAGTGAAAAATGTATTATGAAATAAATAGGCAAAGAAAATTTCTAACCCCCCCCCCCCCTTTCCAAAATTCTGGGCACGGGCTTGGTATAAACATATTAATAAACACCCCTATGAATTCAAATAAAAATATTAAAAGTAATTGCAATAAATGATGGTTACAACAATGATCAAATAATCGAAAAATTAATACAAAAAATGAAATTAAAATTGAAATATAAACAGAAAAATAATATTAATAGCAAAAATGGATGGATAACATTTACTTTTATAAATAACAATATATATAAATTAAGTAATTTATTTAAAAAACAAGAATTAAAAATATCATTTGAAACTAATAATAATTTAAAAAATAAAATAATTACCATAAATAAAGGAAATAATAATATATATACAAAAATAGTGGTATGTGTAAAATAAACTGAAATGATTGAGAGAAAGCATACATTGGTTAGACAGGTAGAAAAATTAAATGTAGATACTAGGAACATATTAAATCATTTAAAATTAATGAAATAAAAAAATCTACTTATGCTGAACATTTTTCTTTTCCAATTTATTGTATTACAAACCGGCCATCTAGGCCATTTAACAATATTTTTAACTAGGGAAATATTGAGTGTAAACGGAGAAGTACCCAATGGTACCTACCCGATAGTCATTACTTTAAATGAGGTCATGAGATTTCTTAAGACGGGGTTTACACCAGACGAGCGAGCAAGAGCAAAAACCTGACCTTGACGTTTTCTCTCACATATTTTAAAGAGTGAGAGAGAGCATTTGCTCGCGCTCTCTATAATGATCGCTCTCGGAGCGATCATATACTCACAAGTAACAGAGGACATTAGCGAATATAAATTTTCAAGGTCATATTTTTGTTTTTGTTCGCTTACCCGGTGTAAACTCGCCTTTACACTTCAGCCACCTCCTATCACTAAGGCTCAGTTTACATGGGGCGAGTTACTGACCCAAAAATTGACAGTAGCTGACGTCACAAACTTGCCTCAAATATAGTTCGAATTACTGTTATGTTTACACGATGAAAGTTACTGTTATCTCGTTCCAATGCGTAACATGTCGGAACAGTGGAAAATTGTAGCTTATAGAATAATACGATCGTTTTCATTAATTTTACTTGAAGAAATAAACTGAATAACGGAAAAAAAGAAATAGAAGAAGAAACATACTATGGCGCTTTGGTTACAAGCCTAAGGATTTTATTCTGCATGGTCTGTATTATCTTCAGATTTGTAGGTTTAGCACAACCCCAAAGCTGTACTCTGTAGGTCCAAATAGGCTTCAAAATACTTGTGAATATCAAACGTCTATTATCAATACTTAAAACGCTATTTCTTCTTAGAAGCCAGTACATTTTTTTAAAACGAATATCTATTTCTCTTTCCTTTGTCTAAATGTACTGCTTCCATGTTAAGCGACTATCTAGGTATAATCCCAAGTACTTGACTGTCATTCTCACAGGTAACTCCAGTCCATTTATCCTGATAGTTGGGATCATGTGAACATTTAATAAGAAATAAACATACACCAAATTCATTAGAAAAAATGGTCATAGTCTTTAGCTGCATATAACAAAATTAACATCATGAACATAGCTGAAAATTATTATATAAATAAACAAAATGAATACATTAAACGACCAAATACCAAATAATAATAACCCACTTTTTAATATAAAACTTTGAAATTTTTAAGTTATATTTTATATTTATATTATTTAAATGTTTATTATATCCTTAGATATTTATTATAATCTATGTACATCATCTCGTTCTAACAATTATGATATATCAACTTTAAATTATTTGTTTTCAACTATATAAACTGTTTTATTTCCTATTTGACCTCAGTGTAATTTAGAATTTGTTTCTGATCACATATATTGGGTTGTGTTTTTAACTGATGATGGGTTATACCCAAAATTGTTTCTAAGTAAGCAATCATTTTATACTTAAATTTGTTTGTTATATTTGTATTTGTTATAACTTACTATATACATAGTACTTGATGTTAATAAGGTATACAGTAATTTAAACAAGAATAATTAGAACAATTAGCAATAATGTATACAATTATTTAGGTCGTATAGTTGAATTATATTTAGCATGAACATGCCTTGTAAACTAATTACCAAATACAGCAACTCAGTTATAACAAAAATTATCTTTCCATCACTACTTACGTTCTGTACAGATGTAAATGTAAAGAGAATAGGAGGAAGAGACCTTTAAAGAATAGTGTAATGAGAGAAAAACACAAAAATAATAAGATACATTCTATTGCAAACTACATTTGCAAAATAATAATAATATGTGTATTAACAACAAACCTTCAACTATATTGTACAACACAGATAATAAACTGCAATAAACACTCAATGTTTACAGTACTATTTTCTAAATTACATCTTTTTATTTTAAGGTCTGAGATGTTGATGGTGTGAAAGAATCTACTGTAAAGTAACATTTTTGGAAGTTTTGAATCTGAACTTTTGCAAGTGGCTATTGTTTGCTTTTGGACAATTCTTACAGTAAGGGACGAATATGATGTATTGATAGATAAAATGCGTTCTAAAGTGAAGACAGTTTTGATCACAGGTATCTAATCTTACGATTAGATATATTACATGATACAAAGAATAATGGTATAGGAGTGTTAAACATTTGGTGCTTTATGATGTAATATTCCTGAGAAGAAGTTTGCATGTATTCAATTGAATACTGGGGTTTAGCAAGTTAACTACCCATCATATTAATAGTTCCCGTATCAAAGATGTGAACAATAATGTTCTTCTGCACTGCAACATGTAAAGAGGTACCTTTGTTCCTCCTTTGGAGCAAAAAGGGTAAATTATTCAAGCTGAAAGCCAATCATTTTTAGATATCATAAGCTTAATCCAAAAGCCATATTTAAATTTCCATAAGCTAAAAGCCTAAAGCTTAAGCTATATTCAAAATTTAAACAGTCGAAAGCTGAAAGCTTAAGCTGTATTTCTAGAAAAGCTAAATTAAGCTTTATATTCGGCTTAAGCTTTTTTTTAAATTTCTTGATTTTGCATTTTTGACATAATTATTCGCGTAAGAAATTGTTTTTAAAAACTTTTGTTATTGTGCGTAAAGAAAAAAGTTGAAGTTTCAATAGTAATGCTAAATAGTTTGATGCATGGTAATTAGTAAATGATTTTAATTATCTTGTATTGAAATTCATTTCGTAAGCCGAAAGCTGAAAGCTTAAGCCGTATTTTAAATTTAAACAGCCAAAAGCCGAAAGCTTAAGCTGTATTTTTCAAGGCCATAAGCCGTATTATTATTCAGCTTTCAAGCCTTGGTTACAGGCTTTCTTTACAGTTTCTTGGATTAAAAAAAAGTGCTCATTGGAATAAATAGAAAATGAAAGGTTTCTTTTTATAAGCAAAATGTATATGTATATATATTTTAATATAATTTTTTATATTTTTCTCTTTTTCTCTTTACTTGATAATAACAGTTTAACCAATTAAAAGATAAATAACTTTTTTGTTCCATTTTAGTTTAACGTAGATATTGAATTATATGTATATTATTGTTACATAACATTAATTTATTATTCATTTTTTAAGTTTAATTTAAGTGAAAAAAAAAGTATTTATCTTTTAATGTTTTTAAACAAACATGATTTATACAATTTATACGGCCGTTATATTTTTTACATTCTCCTTTTATTTACAGGTTGTTGGGCTGTCATGAAAAAGCGAAACGGAATAATTTTACTAATCAATGGAATCAATCGATGTTGCCGCCAAACATTTCTGTTCAAACTTTTTTCTTTTTGAGTGGTTTGTTTCATACATGTTTTCGGTGTAAAATGTTTTGTTCATAATATATTTTCGAATTAAATTGTTTATTATAAAAGAATATATGTTTTAAAGTTACATATAAACAATAGGATCATGGTAAGTTGTATTGCACGTAATAATATATTATGGTCATTTATTTAGTTTAGTTTTAAGTCTTATTTTTTATCACTTCATTTTTAAAGACTTGGGATTTTAGTGATTTTTCACATTGACATATAACTTGCTGTGGTACGTTTTTAGAAGCATCTTTTAATTTTAGAACTTCAGGTATACTATTCATTTTTGAAAAAAGTGATGTATTGCAGCACGTAAAATGATTCTAAGGATTTCCTTATTGTATATAATTCAGTTAAAATTTTATCTTTGCATTTTTAAATATACACTTTGCATATGGTAGTTTTGGTTCAGCCAAAGGCACACTTGTGGGGAATACAAAAACGGTGTATGGTTATATTTACATTTTTGATTTTAGATAAACTGATCCGATGTTCGAAGAATTTATATTAGATTTTTGGGCCATATATCTGAGCACAGGTTTTTGTGACGGATTTGTTTTTTACTTGTTATTTATCATTTTTATTTTGTATGATGTAAAAATGATTGGTGCAGGCAAGTTGATTTATTATGTATAAAAGGAGATTTGTGAGATTAGAAGAAATTAGAAAAACGTAAATTAAATGCTTTATAAAAGAAAAATAATAAATATATGAGATATACGAGTATGCGACCGGTGATTATAAATTCAGTGTTAATATAATTTTTTTCTCTGAAGGTGCACATTCGTAAAATTAGAACTTACTAATGATTTGATACTTTTATTTAGCAGCCGTATCAAGAAGTTGTAATAATCAGTTGTACTGTAACGTTAATTATTTAAATACATTTTGTATGTCCATATATTATTAGACCTACATATGCAGATTTTGAATTCTGCCGTTTATATTTAAATAAACCAAGTATTTCTGCAGATAAAAGATGAGTATTGGAAATTGAATTTCAAAATGTTATTTTGAATTTATATTACATCAACTGCCAGGTAATTGTCCACAAACAAAAAATTTGATAAAAATAACTAGGATAATTTTCTTGTCAAACGGAGTTCATTAATATGAACAAATAAAACCGTATTAAATTTTTAATCATAACGGATCAGAAATTAAATGCATCAAAATTACTGTTATACTCAACTGAATGTTGAAGAACAATGTAAAGAATACAGAACACTATAAAATCAATTATATCAAAAATAAAAGTAAATCGCGCGCGCGCAAAAAAAAAATATTTAATTATATTTCTATTTAGAATTAATAGAGAAGTGCACATCAGTAATAAAATATCGTGTATAAAGAAAATGAGCACTTTTAATTAATTGAAAGTAATTTGTTTTATTTACAAATATGAATTTTAAAAATTTTTGAAATAATTTATTGGCAAACAAGGTAGAATGCGAGCGAAGTCATCCTTTAGAGTTTCGATTTCTTTAATCGGATAATATCGGATATACGACTAGTGAATGTGGGAATGGAATTTTTAGAATTTATCGTAATCGCATTAAAATTTAAATTCTTAGCGCATACTTTTCGATTACTTTTTATACAAAATTTAAATTACTTAGATTTAATGATTACGGAGGAATATGATGAATCGGTTTTTTGTACATTTTGATTTTTCTTGCTGTTCATTTGATTATGTATTAAATAATATAGCATTCCTCTTCACGGATTTGATTCGTTATTTAGATGTTCGCTCGATTACGATATTTATTAAGAATTCTTTTTTATAAGTCCTTAAAGTAATCGTCACGTAAAATTTCTATGTATACTATTATAATTCATATAGTATTCGTCTTTTTTAAGCTTCCTAGTTGTCATTTCTAAGACGTCCCTTCCCGATTAAACATATTACAAAGTACAAGGTTATTTTATTTTTATAAAATTTTAGTTTTTTCGATTTGAATGTTTCTGTTTTTTGTGATTTTTTCAACTTATCGACAATGACGCGAAGTCTTTTGCAATGTTGAAAACGCTTGAATATTTAGAACACTTTTGTTGCTGTTTTTTTTGACACGTTAAGTCAAATTATGGATTTAAAAAATACGAGACTGTTGATTGAAGGATTAATTTTAATAGGGTTTACCAAAAAAAAAAAAAAAAAAAAAAAAAATGAACTCTTATCAAGTATTTATGATTTAAATAGATTTTTTAATTTATTCTACACACAGAACATGATTTACACTTTATTCAGCTAATATTTTATTTTCTCTGCAGGATGAGGTTATTAAAATATCTTACGAAGAAATTAATAATTTATTTGGAATTTCATTTTCTTAAATACAAATTTAAAAAACAGATTTTATTTGTTTTAAATTCCTCGTAAAATTAATTAAATTTTCAAAAAAAAAAAAAAAAAAAAACTTGCTGAAGTACAAATTTTATAATTTTTAGAATATTTGACTTTCGACATATTAGTCTTCGAATATCTTTAAAACGCGGTTTAAATTTATAAGCATATATGGGAAGGCTATTGTAAGTTTTATCTGGAAAATAATAGTTATTTCTATATGAAATGATAACTTTTTAGGAATACCGGTTCAAAAGATGCGTTTCATATGCTTTTAAAGACATTTTTTTTTTTTTTTTTTGGAAAATTTAACTTTATTTCTTGTTATTTGATTAGTGCTTAATAAAAAATGACAGCAGATATACGACATTTTAATTTAATTAGGAAACTGCAGTACTTATATGTTTGTTAGCCGGTGATTTTGTTATTTCTTCATTATATTAACATTCTTCGGAATCTCTTGATTTGATTGTATTAAATTGTGTAATGATTTAAAAATGAAACTGTTTTTTATTTTTAATTAAATACAAGTCTAGGCTATCTTCATTGTAGCACATTTGAAGTATTTTATAATGTAACTTTTTGTGGTGTCAGTTTTTAGATTATATTGTTTCATTTTTTGATAATAATACAAAGTGTATCGATTCTTGACAATGTGCCGTGGAAACGCACTTCAGTTAATCTTGTGTAATAAATATTGGAACGGTGGTCTTGATTATAGATATTAGTGTAAGAGGTTCTCGACTCGACAGAGTGACCTTCGTGCAGGGTTCTAAAGTATTATTATTGTATTAATTGCACAAATAATCATGTATATGCGCTCTTTTCATTTTTATTTATTTTACCATATATTTAACATTTTGTAGAAATTAATAATTTGGAAAGGTTTATTTTGAATATATTAAGTTTATTGTCATTGATGTTAAGATCAATTCGATTTTAATCAATCTCTAAAATTCTAGCGCCGAATCGGATCTTAATTTGTATTCGTTTTCAAGGTCAATAAACAATTTCAATGAAATCTTCAGCGCAGTTTTACATATTTGCGAAAAGGTAAAGGAAACCGGTTTGCGCTGTATTAATGTGTTGTTCTTAGATTTTATTCGATGGCAAATCTGAAACGAGTGTTATTGCATCACTTTTAAGGAAAATTACCGTTGAACGACGTCCAGATACTGTTATAATTTATGCTTATTATGTTTTCTTTCCGAGGTAATTATTCTGGATTAGTAGTTATTCATTCCATTACACGCTTGAAAATAGTTTGTTGGAACTGTTTTTATCGAATTTAAAAAAAAAAATATTTTGTCTCTAAAACTAATAAATAAAACAAGTTATTTTTTATATTTAGATTTCTAAATATAAAGAGAATGAATAATAGTGCTGTATTGTGAAAATTAGAGCGGATTTTATGCTGGACTGAAAGTTATACTTTTCATTAAAGTAAAAAGTAAACTAAGTCTAATACCTTTGACAGAGGGTCGGGAATTGTGAAGTTAAGGTTCATAATGTACCTAAGCCTAATGGATCTGATAAGAATACTGGGGCCAGTTCCTTTCTACTTGGGATCCGCCTTTACTTTCCCAGATTTCTCTGGTACCGAATTATTCCAGACTGTGTAAACCTGGGAGCGACTTGAATCCGGAACAAGACAAGTCTCGAACCCGTAACCTCTGATTTGGTAACCAAACACCTTAACCATTAGGCTACCACGCTAATAAATTTTAAATTTGTGATTTACATTATTGATTAATAGGAGTTAGATACCTTCAGAATGTTTTTTTTTTTTTTCTTTCCGTTTCGAAGACACTTGCTTCAACGGATATAAATATTGATTTTTATATAGGTTTTCCACCAGCCAAACTTCGGCAATTCCATATTAGAGCAATATAAATGAGAAAAAAAAGGAGCTTATAGCGCATGTCTTTATGTTTGACACTTATTACTATATTTAATTTTTCATGTTTTAAAACAATCATCGTCTTATCTTTAAGTTAAAATTGAATAAAGAGATCTATATTAATTTTAACGTAAATGTAAAGAGGAAATATCTTGATTGGATTTTTCGACCTTAAAATATTTTTTCTTTTTTATTTAGTTATTTATTTTTGAATCAAAGATAAAAAAAAACAAAATTCTTTTAAAATATGTATATATATATATATTCAATTCTTGGGCTGTCGCCATGAGAGCACCTTCTGGACTTTTAGATGGAAGTCTTTTGTAATTTTCATAGAAAACTCGGTTTTAATTGAACACGTCAATTTTAATTTTTAACTGTATGGCGCTTCGTAGATTTCATTAATATCTTTCACCATCTTCTGTAACGAAAAATACTGTAAGACTTTTTCGTTATTTAGAAATGTAACGTTTTTGCGTCACAAAAGGCTTTATGAAATTTGGTAAAAGTTATCAATGAAATCTGTGGGATGTGCCATAAAGTATTATGTAATAGAAATTTCTATGCAAACTGTAAATGTAAAAATTGTAAAGTGTGAAATTAAGGACTCCAAGAAAAAATCGCAAATTGCCAAAGAGTAGGAGAGCCTAAAAAAAAGTTACCGGTACTAGTAAAAGTTGGAAGAGCTAATGACGTAAAGCGTCATTTCCTATTTTTATTTCCTTGTGCGAAGTAAAGGAAGTATTGTAATCGTGAAGAATAATGCCATATTTCAACGGATATTTCGATCATCCTTGGTTACTTTTTTGAATGGAGGAAAAGAAGTACTGCATTCGTGGAGTATTTTGAATTTTACGTTTCAATAAAAATATCCATTTTAATCATCCCTGGATCCATTTTAAGTCGTTTGTTTGTGACATCTGTACGTATGTATGTGTTTATCACGCAGAACTCAAAAACGGCTGGTCGTGGAAGGTTGAAATTTTGTAGGTATAGGACTATCTGGGTATCTAGTTGTGCACCTTCCTTTTTGGTTAGAATCGGTTAAGTGGAAGGGCTACTTTCTAGGATTTTATGTATGTCTGTGTTTATCATGCAGAACTCAAAAACGGCTGGTTGTAGAAGGTTGAAATTTTGTGGGTAGGAGTATCTTAGTATGTAGTTGTGCATCTCCCTTTTTGGTTAGACTCGGTTGAGCGTAAGGGGTACTTTCTCTATAAGGCCGCAGCTTGTAAATTATTATTGCTTTTTGAAAATTCGATTATACGCAGATCGATTTAAAAAAAAAAATATGGTGTACATCTGATAAATAAAGAATGACAACAATACGGTGAATATCACCATGGGCTTATTTGTACTTTTGATATTAGTATTTCAGCTTCTGTATCACTGAACTTTCTTTTATCAGTCATTATTTCGTTGTTAATGCAAACTGAATTCAGTAATCTTAAAACGAAATTTTTTCTAATAAAACAAATTATACACACAAAACGAAAACACAATGTATAAAAAAAATAAAAGATTCACCGACTAGTTTCGGTTATCATAGAACTGTACTCGTAGCTTCTAATTAGTTTTATCTATATGATGAAAAGCGGCACTACTTTAAATAGGGTATTGATTGTAATGAAGATTGTTAAAATAAAGCTGGAGGGTATGGACATTTGTAAAGTAGTTGTAAATCGATCGTCGCGCACGTGCCGAAACAAATAAAGGCAATATGCGTCTTTACAGATGTAATAGAAATACTTGATAGTTGCTAACAGTAAAAAAAAAAAAGACAATCGAGATTGAAACGATAAATAATGCCTTAAAATTTACTGGCCCGTTTTTTCTTCTTATTAAGTTACGTTATGATTATTGAGGAAACCATCGTATTAAAAACGTACGTATAAAAGGTCGTTTGTTGTTTTTTCGCGAAGTATGTTAGGTTTATTCTTTTTATAATTTTGCCTGATCTGGTTGAATTAAATATCAGTAAAATCTGCAGCCAATCATTTTTAGAAATACGGGAAAGGAAAGATCATATAGGCAAACTAAGGCTGTAAAGAAGAAATATATTGTAGATAAGCTACAAGATTTTGTTACTTCCTCGTACGAAGTAAAGGAAGTATTGTAATCGCGAAAAATGTTTAATGCCATTTTTCAACGGATATTTCGATCATCCCTGATTACTTCTTTGTACGGAGGAAATGAAGTACTGTATTTGTGGAGTATTTTAAATCTTACATTTCAATAAAAATATCTATTTTAAGTCGTTTTTTTGTGACATCTGTATGTATGTATGTGTTTATCACGCAGAACCCAAAAACGGCTGGTCGCAGAAGGTTGAAATTTGGGAGGTATAGGACTATCTTGGTATCTAGTTGTGCACTTTCCTTTTTGGTTAGAATCGGTTGAGCGAAAAGGGTATTTCCCCTATAAGGCTGCAGCTGTACCAGTTTATCACGCGTATAATTTATATATTTTATGATTTACCTTTTAAAATACCTATTTATTTTTAATGTTTGTGATTTTAGGGCTTGTGGGGGGGGGAGAAGCCACCTCCTCTTCGCATACTTGTACAAGGAAATACTTAAAAGTTTTTTGCTTAAGCTTGAAACCAAAAAAAAAAAAATCCAACCGCTTTTAAAAGATAAATACGTTTAGTTTTTAAGGAGTGTTCACGATTTCTAAAAATCTGAATGAATTTAATTTCGGTAGTTTCCCGCAAAATACTTTGTTTCTAATATATTGCAGGATATTTATGAGCCATTTTAGTTGAAAATCAAGACGAATATGATTTACATTTTCAAAATTTCTCATGAAGGTCAACTGTCCCGTAACTTTATTAAGTTTTTCCAGTTTAAACTTGTTAAAACTTGTTAAAACTTGTTAAAACTTGTTAAAACTTGTTAAAACTTGTTAAAACTTTTAAATATTTCCCCGGGAATGTAAAATTGGCCACGCTGTGTGGAAGATCTTTGTCAACCTACAAACTCATAGTATCTAACAATTTTGTAACTTTCGACAATGCAATCGTACTTGAATTTAATACTACCCTAATTAAGTTAATCTCAACATCATACATAAAAACGTTTTGTTCCATATTATTTGTGCCCAAAATATTGGAAAGTGTACTTATTACGTCATTTTGTATAAAACTGAGACTAAAAAATTTTTTTTTATCAGCTCGTGAGAACCAAATATGGCCATAAATGCAAAAAACATTTTTTTTTTTAATTTTTGAGGAGTGTTCACAACTTTTAAAAATCTGAATGAATTAAATTCGGCAGTTTTTCGTAAACATGAATCATTTCAGTATTTTGTGAGCCATAAAAATGAAAAACCGACCATAAAGAGCCAGCAGAAAAATGAGATTTAAATGTTTCGTTTCACATTGTTTGTGTATAAAATATTGGAAAGTCCTTATTATGTCACTTTGTATAAAACTGAGGTCAAAAGAAAAAAATGTTTTATTAGATCACAGGCGCTAAATATGGCCGAAAATGCAAAAATACAGTTTTTATTTATTTAAAGGTGTGTCTACTACCCCCTTTAAAAAAAATTCAAGAGGGTAGCAGTTTGGCATAAAATACGTGATGTATAATTTTTGCGGCAAGGTGTTTGTTTTAGATCTGTTTTTATGACAATTTGAAATTTTCAAATGGATTTTTAGTTTAGGTTTTGTTGATAAATAAATCGGAGAATATTTTTTAATTGTAAGGTTTCGAAATACCCTCATTTTGAGTCCGATCCGAAGAAAATCGACCAACTGTGATTCTCGGGATATCGTAAAAAAAACCTGATTTTACATTTTGCCCGTAGGGGGTGCCCCTTACGGGCTAAAGGGCCGAAACTTTCAGGAAGATAGTATTTTTCGATGCCTGTCACGATAGTATAGTTTTTATAGCGATTGGTTTAGCAATATCTTTCACTATCTTACCCTGATATGCCCTTTTCCGTACTCATGCAAAATTTCACCAATTTGCTCATCAATTATGGGTATTATCAAATCGATTGTGTGGATTGAATTTTATCAAATTAACGCTGAGATAAGCGTGGGTATACATTTTGCCGGGAATTCGATAAAAAAATTAAATTAAGTGAGATTTCAGTTTTCGTAGAGCGGCGTAATGGATGCAGTTTTATTTATGAAAAGCGAATATTTCATTATCTCGTGGTTCGACGTCATTTACTGCTGTTGATGCTAATTCAGAAGAATATCGCACTGAAAATGACTGCAAGTTACCGCTACAGTTTAAAATTCGAAGAATCCATACCGACGAGGGGATAAATCTATTCATTTTATCGCTGCCGCAGAATAATCGAACAGACGACATCACAATGAGATGCTAGGTTAAATATTACTTTGAAGTACAATATATTTTTGATAAGTGACTAACACTGGGATCGAACGTAATAACCATGTGGAATGAAATTATTTAAAAAGCCGAGACAAATGATTTAACGAAAAATGAATTATATCTGTTGAACATGTATTATCGAGTATTAAAACCCTGCCTCGAGTCATAATGTGCGGTAAAAAGGAAAAAGGGGAAACATGGTGCAAAATTAATCTATTAAATTCGTTAATAATCATTAGTTTACCTTTTATATTATACCACCTATAGGTTATATGCGATGATCTTGAGATTAAATTTTGTACATTGTGGATAAACGTTTGCCGAACGTGTTTATATGTATCATGTTTAAGTTAAGATTAATGTACGTCGTAAGCGAAAGGGTTAACTTAAATCGAAGAAATAATTGAAATGGAGAGACTTTTTTACTAATACGATTTCGTCAATAAACTTTCCAAACTTAAAAAGAAAAAAGGGGGGGGGGGAGGGGAGGGTCAAACAATGTTTAATGTATTAAAATAACGGCCACTTTCAATTGATGAGTTACCACATCGAAATTTTACATAAGACAATACATTTGCACATATTAGTATACTATTTCATAACATTAAATGACAAATAAGAGAATTGGGAATCCATAGGCGGGCACTTTCGTTTTGTGATACTCGCAACTTATTTAATTTAAATATATATATGTGTATACATATATGTGACCGAGAGAGTCCATCGAAAAGAAGGAGGACCCCACCTATCGTCGTCCGAAAAATCGATTTTCACTTTTTTGCCGATTCTTATAGAAAAAAGTAGCGTACGCTCTTTTCAATGAAACAACTCCCCTAGGTTTCTAGGTTTAATATTCACTAGTTAAACTAATTTTTTAAAAAAAGAACATGAAAACTTGAAAAAACAAAAAAAAACAATGAAACAATGAAACAATGAACGAGTACTGTTAATTTTTGCAATAAATTCCTCTTCTTACAGATAAGTGTCGAACTCAATTGAACTTTTATCGTCTGTATCACTGGTATCAATTTCATCTTTCGTAATATTCACCGAAATATTCCACCTTTTTCGGATTGTTTTTTCGGATTGTTTTTTCGGATTGTTTTTCGGAACACATTTTTCACTTGAAAACCGCTACTACTAATAATAATAGAATTCAAGCAGCTGCACCGCGATAATTAATTAATGTTTCCGATATATGTAAAACCGGTAAATGGAAATTCAAAACATCGGCAAACGAAAATGGAATAGAGAACGAAGTAAGAACGATGGCTTTTTAACACGGATTATTAAAAAGTGAGCTCTATTCGGGGAAATTCGCTCGTTTATAACAATATTCTCTGTAAAAACAAAACTGCATAATAAAGACGATTGATAAGAAAAAGTAAGTGGAAAAGCATTATGGCAATGCGCGAGTGGTGTACCGCTACCGAAGGAGGTCACATGAGTCGCCGATCCGGGTTGTTGAACAGCTGTTTTCTCGAAAACTTCTTTTTTCCACCAGATGTCACATATATATGTACATATAATATTTTGAAATGTCGTTTTGAATTCTTTAAAAGTTTCTAAATGGGCAGCTAAATCTAGATTTTGCGCGTAATACGGAGTAAATAATAATTGTTATTGTAATTTTAGACGACCGAAAAAAACGATATTAGCGGTTACTGTAAGGGGAGTGCGCCGTCAGCTAATGGAATAGTAGCCTCAAATATCGATGTCAGCGAAGATGGTTCGAATTCGTCCGATTACCAAATTGGATCGCGCGTTGAGCAAGACGAGAAGAAGAACACTACGGAAGTGGGCACGGTGGAAAATTTAAAGTTTCAACAGGTACCGATAAGCGCGCTGAACGAGGCTGAACGGGAACTCTATTATCAGAAGTTTGCCGTATTACTAGATAAAAGCGTTTATTTCTCCGATTTTTTATTGACCCGACTAGTAAAGTCAGTTTCGAAATCGACCAAGAAGAAAAGAGAACAGTCAAATAACAATAGCAGTAATAACAGTGGTACGAATAGCGGGGGGACGGCTGCTGCTGCTGCTGCTGCTGATAATGCGAGCGTTGTTTGCGCCGGGAAAAATGATAACGCCCGGAAAAAAAGTCGATCTAACGACGAGAAAGAAAATGAGAAGACGAAGAAGGCGAAAGGAGCCGAGAACGTGGCGAAGGATACGTACGTAAACGAGGCTGGTGTACGCGTATCGGTTCGTCAGCCGAAGTTGCTGACGGGAGCGGTTATGCGAGATTATCAGTTGGACGGGCTGGAGTGGTTAGTGGCGCTATTCGAAAATGCCGTAAACGGTATACTGGCCGACGAAATGGGACTGGGCAAAACGATACAAGTGATAGCGCTGATATCTCATCTGATCAGTAAGAAAATCTACGGCCCGTTTTTGATTGTTGCCCCGCTGTCGACCTTGCCG
The DNA here is from genome assembly GCA_039619475.1 of Icerya purchasi. Classification (NCBI taxonomy): domain Eukaryota; kingdom Metazoa; phylum Arthropoda; class Insecta; order Hemiptera; family Monophlebidae; genus Icerya; species Icerya purchasi. Next base: position 264,699,068 of record CM077115.1, on the reverse strand, counting down.
AATTGGATGATGGAGTTCTCGAAGTTCGCTCCGAAATTGAACGTCATTCTGTATCACGGAACGGAGCAGAGGCGAGCCGAACTGGAGAAGGAATTTAAGACGTCGCTACTGGCTGCCAACTCGACGAAGAAAAAACAAAGTGTACCGCCGATCGTTTTAACGTCGTACGAGGTCCCGTTGCGGGATAAACGATTTTTACGCGCCGTCTCGTGGGGTTACCTGATAGTGGACGAAGGTCATCGATTGAAAAACTACCGCAGTCTGTTGTCGCAAGAGTTGCGACGCTACCGGACCGAAAGCCGTCTTCTGCTGACCGGTACTCCGTTGCAGAATAACCTGACGGAATTGTGGTCGCTGCTGAATTTTATACTGCCGAGCATCTTCAACGACATCTGCATGTTCGAGAATATGCTCGACTGTTCCGACTTGGAGGACACCGAGAAGCAGATTCAACTGCTGAACGAGGAAAAAGAGAAACAGCTAATTTCGAAAATGCACCGCATAATCGGGCCGTTCCTTTTACGCCGCCTGAAATCCGACGTGAATATTTCGTTGCCGCGTAAGAAAGAACTGCTAGTCTACACACCGCTAACCGGTGAACAGGAGCAACTGTACAAGGCCATTCTCAATCGGCCGTCGTCTTCGTGGTGGCATGTTAACGACGGCGACGATCGTGCACCGGACGTCGAAGCGGAACCGGACGTTAAATCGTCGGAGTCCGCCGTTCAGACCGATAGCGGTCGGAAGAGGAAACGCCGCGTCAATGCCGGCAAAACGGTCCGCTACAACTTCGATTTGAACGACACCGATGACGATGAAGATGATTGGTGCTGGCGCAATCGTAATCCCGGTAACGGTAACGTCGACGATCTGACTGCTGCGAACAAGCCGAAAAAACAACAGCAGTCGCAGTTAGATACGGACGACGAGGAGATCGTGTACAAGCGCAATTTTAGTCAATTAAACGTACCGATGCAGTTGCGAAAAGTAGTCAATCATCCGTACTTGATACGGACTCCGATCAATCGTCGCACAAACGGACTGGTGGTCGACGAAAATCTGATCCGGAAAAGCGGCAAGTGTTTAGTATTGGACGCCATGTTACCGAAATTGCGAGAACGCGGCCACAAGGTTCTGCTGTTCTCGACGTTTACCATGCTGCTGGACATGATCGAGGAAGTGTTGCGGATGAGAGACTACAGCTACGTGCGTCTGGACGGTAGTTGCGCGATAGACCATCGCCTGAACACTATCAAAAAATTCAACGAAGACCCGGACGTGTTCGTGTTCCTAATTTCGACCAGAGCCGGCGGTTTAGGCATCAATTTGACTTCGGCCGATACGGTGATAATATACGACAGCGACTGGAACCCGCAAGTCGATCTGCAGGCGCAAGACCGATGCCATCGTTTAGGCCAAACGAAGCCGGTGGTGGTCTATCGGCTAGTGACGGCCGGTACGATCGACGAGGAGATCGTTAAACGAGCCGCCGGTAAGAGACGCTTGGAAAAGATCATCGTGAACGAGGGCAAATTCAAGCAGGGTACCGGACGGTACGAGTCGATCTCGATAGAAGAGCTGAAGAAACTGTTACAGTCGAACGACTACAATAAAGTTTTTCGAACTACCGGTAACGTCTTCAGCGAGGACGATTTAGAGAATCTGTTGGACCGGTCCGATCTAATCGACAGTAGTCAAGGTGTTAACGTTAACCAGTTGTCGCAACAGCAGCAGTCCACTACCGGTAGTACTACTAATGTCTTTAAAGTAGTCGAAAATAATTTTTCCGACATTAAAATTGGTTGAACATTCCTACAAGAGTGTTTTATTTTTCTTTTTTTCCTCCCCTGTTTTTGTACCACGTTTCTTCCCCCCTCCCTGTTTTTCTACCACGTTTCTGTTTTTTCCCCTGTTTTTCTACCACGTTTCTGTTTTATGCATTAACAGCATTTTTTGAGTTATACGTATTTATTTTTATGGTATTCGATTTATTTGTGTTTCAGTAGTATCTCGTGTAAGAAAAAATAGAATTTAATATGGATAAAAAGAAAAAAAAGAAAAAGTGTTTTTTCACGTACGAATTCTCTCTATTGTGTTTAATTTAATGTTGCCTATGTTAAATTGTTTTCTATTTTTATATATGTTTTTTTTTTTTTTTATACTTTGATAAAATTAAATAAAAAAGAAAAAAAAAGTTCCTATAATCTATTGGTATTTGTTTTTGTTTTTTGTTTTTTTTTTGTTTTTAAGGGTATATAAACAGCGTTTCGGGTAAAATGATCGAAATGAAGAGAGAGAAAAAAACACGTCGCCAGTCGCGCGTTATTTATTAAACTGTGTATTTTATGCGATTTTTACTTTGATGCGAAATTCATCGTTCAGCGACTGTTTTTTTCGAGATTAGCATAGTGTACACGGGCTGTTCAAAAAAATACCGGAACTTTTGTCATAAAATCTTTTTTGTAATATAATTTTACACGAGTCTGTCTCTTTCAAAGTACCCCTCCTTGCCCGCTATGCACCGGTGGTCCGATCGTTTTTTCCACTGTCTGTATGTTTCCTAGAGCTCGCTTGGTGTGATGTCTTGTAGTAGTGCCTGCGATTTCTCTTGAATTTCTTCTGTACTTCGAAAACGACGTCCTTGAAAAAGTCTGCTGCAGCCATATCTGGAGAGTAAGGAGGATGGGGAAGTGCGACTGTTCCATTAATGACCAAAAATTGGCCAACAAGCGGAAACGAGTGACTTGGCGCGTTCTCATGATTTTTGCCGAGACGTGATGCCAAGTTTTTCTGTCAAAATTTCGTGACACACTGCTGATCCCAACTTCTTCTTCTGCAACTTGCCGCCCAATTAAACGACGATTTCCACGTATCACAGATCGAACGGCATCAGTGTTTTCATCATTTGTTGACGTCGGTGCTTGTCCCGATCTTGTATTTTCCTTGGTGTCGATGATTTGAAACACGTAAACCACTCGTAATATCATGTACGGCTCATACAGTTCTCCTTATGGGCTTGCTGCAGCAATGCCCGTGTTTTAGAAAAAGATTTGCCGTTGTTAAAGCAAAATTTAATGTTGCAACGTTGCTCCACAAAGTGTTTTTCATTTCGGCTTTCTCATTATTTCGCAGAGCGCTGACTGCACCTGTTCACTTGATCGTTCTATTCGCTAACTGATCACACTACCGTAATTAAGCGTCTCATTTTGTTTCGAAAGAATGTCGCCACGTGTATAACACAACGCGCGAATTTAAATTTTATACCGTTCAGATGCAATTTCAAAAGTTCCGCCGTTTTTTGAACAGACCATATGTAAAATACCGATTCAATTTATTTACATGACGAGATCGTGCGGATGTCGACTTTTTAATAATCGTCTCACGTCATTGTTGGTATTCAACAGCTTAACAGTCTCGGCATTTACATGCTGCTATAGACGCCGTTTTTGAATTAATGCGAAATCCTTAATAACTTCGTGAACGAGAGGTGCGTCGAGATCTCTGTGTATGTCATCATTGCGAGAATTATGTATCTGCTCGCAAGATCACGCTTTCTCTAGCCTGTATCTTGTTAATATTAGATTTGCCGACACATGCCCATACTTGTAGATCATAAATCCGTATTGGTTTAACGATTTGTTGATTAAGTCGCTTGTGGATGGTGCTGAGCGATGAACCACAACGAATGAATAGACCAATACAGTTCTTTTGTTTAATCTTTGTCCTAACATGCACTTCCCATGTTAAACGCCTATCCAAATGCATACCAAGGTATTTAGCGGATATTGCATGTGGAGTAAGCTGGTTTTCAAATGTATTTAGCGGATCCTGCATGCGGAATAAGCTGGTTGTCAAGGTATTTAGCGGCTCCTGCATGCGGAATAAGCTATGCTGTGAATCGGTATGTCGATGTGTAAACATGACGTGAACAAATTTTTGTTCATTTATCTTCCAGGTTAGCGCCCATTTATAAGTATGATCGAGTGCAGTTTGCAATTTAACCGTTGCTGCAAGCTGACTATCACTGACTGCAAGTATCGCTGTATCATCTGCAAATGTTGCAGTTGTAGTTTTATCTACTGGTAAATCATTTATATACAGCAGATACAGGAGAGGACCTAGAACACCACTCCCGTACGCTACTCCTGCCTGCATATAGTAGAGATTTGATACAGCGTTCTGATGTGTTAGACGAAATTATCGATCGTTCAGATATGATTCCAGTAGTTGACAAAGATTGTCTGGCAATAGTCTGCTCAACTCGTACTGAAGCCTCTGATGCCAAACTTTGTCAAAAGCTTGGGCGACATCAAGAAACACAGCGGTACAGTATTTCTTATGTTCAAATGCTTTATTGTGACCATTGATACAACGCAATGCACTTGATCAATCGCAGAGTGCAGTCTCGTAAAACCAAATTGGTGGAGCGGAAGCTCGTCTGCAACTAATGGGGTAGTAGTCGTTTTAGTAGTAACTTCTCATAAAGTTTGGAAATTGTTGGTAACAGAGATATCGGACAATGGGATGTAATTTCTTGTTCCGGTTTGCTTGGTTTTTTCAGCATTATAATTTGTGCTGTTTTAAAACATATGGGCACATGTTTTAGTCGCATGCACGCATTAAAAATATATGTTAGCGTGGCAATGCCTTTCCTTGATAATTCTTTCAATACTCTAGCTGAAATTTCATCAACACCTGTAGCTTTTTTCGGATTCATGTTCCTATCTATTTCACTCGCCACTTCGCGAGGAGTGAAGAGAATGACCGACAGCCATTTTCATTCTGTAAGGGCGGGATTCTGACAGCCGGTCGTTTTAGTCTGCGAGTTGCTTTCCATAAGAAGTATTTATTTGTCGGCACTAGGACTGAGGTGTTTTAAATAAGACTCAAACGTTTTATTTTGAATTGCTTTTCTTAGCTTGCTGAGTTGTCGACTAATGCGGTTGAAGATGGTTTTATCCTGAGGGTTACGTGTGCTATGCCAAATAGGACGAGCTTTTTTTCTCTCGGCAATCTTGAGACGGACTTCGAGAGGGTACGATATATCTTGTTTTGTGTTTATTTTAGGAAGTGGAGTCGCGATTTTAGCGGATTCTCTGATCACTTCAATTAACCGATTACAGCATTCTTCCAGTTCAGAAATAGTTTTTAATCGAACCTGCAGATTGATGCGTTGGTCTAGCTCATCATGAAACGTGTCCTAATTAGTATATTTGTTAGTCAGTGGATATTTACTTTCCTTTCGTATTACAGATGTGTGCTGATAGTAATTAAATCAGGTGTATAATCCGAGGTAAGATCTATATAACTTCCGACATCTATATAATTACTAGATATGCCCCTTACGGCAAAAAAATCATTTAGATCTGTTTTTTTTTAATGCGCTGGCCAGTATGTCGCCAGATATAGCAATACTGTATTGCAATTGTTGTAGTTTCGAGCAGTTATTTTCCTTTGATATGTGCAGAAGTTCCTTTGCATGGGCGACGCGAACCCCATGCCTCACTTTTTGCATTAAAATCGCCTCTAATAATGCAACGATTGCCAAAGAGATTTAAAAACTGCATATATTTTTCAAATTTCAAATTATGCCTAGGAGGAAAATACACAGATACAACGTTGAAAACTGTATTTTATTCATATTGATAGCTACGGCTGTAGTTTAAATATATTCTTTACAAAATGTAACCTCAGGGTAATGGCTTGCATTCTGCTTTATAATCACTGCAGACTCACTATATCATCCTCCATCAGGATGAGGAGTATGATAAATCATGTACCCTAATTTGTCGAACGAGGTTTACCAAAGAATTAACAACTTGTTCTAAAGTCGACTCAATAGTTGATTTTGGTTTTTGTGTTTGCTGTTTAGTTATTAATTTCGGATTTTGTGCTTGCTGTTTAGGAGCAGTTGCTTATGCACTATATTGAACAGGTGCATGTGTTTGATTATCAGGTTGTACAACAGGTGCGTAAGACACTCCCTGTTCCACTTTTTTTTTGATATTTTCTTTTCGTGTTGGATGCGTTGAACAGCAGTCATCTTGGACGATTTGATAGCACGCTCAGTGGCTTTGTATGTTTCGCATCCTTGATAAATAGCTGAATTATTGCCAGCGCAATTAGCGCATACATATTTAGCGGGATCTTTTAAGCGTCAGGAAGTTAAATTATGATTCCCCGCACATTTAAAACAGCTGTTTTTTGTATGATTCCACTGTTGGCAGTGCGTACACTGAGGTATTTGAGCATTTTTGCGCGGAGGCTTTATCCTGACCTTGCAATATGGCAAATGTGTAATCCCACATATGTATATCCCTTATTGTTAGGCTTAGGAACTAAATCTACAAAGAACAGTGGATAGGCCGTTTTCTGTCAATAATTTTATTATCCTTATCTCTTATTTTAATAGTTTTATTAATGTTAACAATTCTTACGGTTTCATGTCCATCAGCATTTGCTAATTCTTGAGCTATTTCCGTAGTTTCTGTGGATGGTGGTAATCTCTACACGATAAGGTTTTTCATTTTTTAACTGGTACATATGATATACCTTGTAATGGGGGTTTTCTAATTCTCTATTTATTGCTCTTACTAGGCTAGTAAAAGCTTTAAACGTTTTTCATTTGTCTCAGCAGCAGCCAAGTTATCACCGTTATTAAGCGTCTTAAATATTACAGCATTTTTGCCAATTTTTTCCTCTACTAGTTTAGAAAGGGTGTTGAACTCTCATTCCACTAACCGTTACCTTTGGCGGTGTAATTTTTTTCTATCTGCCGTTTGGATTAGAGTTTGCTTTTCTATTTCAGTATTAGCTGGTACGTTGGTCCATTAAGGAATTTTTGTCCAAAAGCTCTTTTAATGCTTGTAGTGACAGAACTTACGCTATGTGATTGCGGTCGTAGTTCAGCCTTTTTCTCTATATTTTTCCAATTTGGCTAGTAGTTTTTCATCCTGCTGTTTAATAATAGCACGTAGTTTTTCATTTTCATTTCTCGCAAGCAATCGGCCATTGCCGGTAATGCTGTACTATTATTTGGTTAACTTGTGAAGCGGAAGTATCCATAAACAGAAAATACAGGATTCATGTAATTGTTTATTTTACTTACTAGGCTTAAAGTAAAGTGAGTCCCATATATCCTTGATAGAGTATCATGGATTGTGAAGTTAAGGTTCACAGTGTCCTAATGGATCTGATAAGAATACTAGGGCCAGTTTCTTTCTCTCGGCCGCCTTTACTTTCCCAGATTTCTCTGATATAACTAATTATTTTAGGCTGGGGAAATTTGTGAGCGACTTGGATCCGGTATGAGGCGAGTCCCGAACCAGTGACCTCCGATTTGGTAGCCAAGCACCTTAACTACTAGGCTAACGCTTACAACGTACTAAAAGTTCAAGACAAATTAACGTCACAGGCAATATCACGAAAGTATTATTTACGTTAATTTTCGTTATCATATTTGGCTACACTGATAGTAACAAAATTCGTAGAGCGACTCTGCGTAAGTGTTATATTTGCACGCGCTTATCTACATTTAATCACTATTACTGAACCGGTAAAATGAAAGATAACATTAAGAGATAAGATGCGCACGTAAGTTTAATTAAATAATAATAATAATAATAATAATAATGATAGATGTAAACTTACTTAACGCGGTTTTTATTAACCAGTAATAAAATCTAAAAATATGTAATAATTAGTAACCCGTTAGAGATCTATTGTAACAACAATTCTAGAATCGTGCAGGCCGAAAAAACTTGACTCGAACAAACATAAATTCTACACTTAATTTCACATAGAAAAAATGAAAAAAACAAAGCAAATTTTACTGTGCTATCACAAAACACGTTAAAAACAAATTAGAATAAAGAAAATACAGCAGTTTAATAAATTTTTGTTGTAAATACTCTGAAAGGGAGTTAAAATTATAACGATATATATATATATATATATATATGAACTCGGCCATTTTGGTCTGGCAAGGGGCGGTGCCTCTTGATCCCTCTTGCTTACATTTCTGTCTCTTCTATACTTTGTATAAAATGATCAAATACTGGCATCAACACAAAAAAATAACATAATTACAAAAGTCCTATCCTAAAATTTAACTTTCATTACATAAAATTAAGGCATTTTTTTGTTACATGTTTTCGTTACATTTCTTGTTACATATTTCGTTAAATAAAATTGTGACACCTTTAAAATAACAATCACAAAAATCCTATAAAATATAACAAACGTTATATAAAATTGGGACATTTTTTCTAATGGGGGTAGCCTAAGAATTACGTTGTAATTAATATACATATACATATACATATACATATATGAAAATGAAATAAAAGTGGAAGTAAAATTTACTCGATGAAAAACGATAACTTTTGAATAAGCGTGTCCTGAGCATTTTTATTCTTACCATGTTACAACACAAATTTTTAAGAAATGCATAAAATACGGAAAAAGAACTGGAACTAGTAGATGGTAAAAAAATGAAATAAATGAAGAAAAAAACACCTATGCAACATGTTGACACGAAGAAGAAATTGGTCTAAAAATGCGTAATAATTAAAAAATGGGGAGTATATTAATAAATTATATAAATGTTAGCGACTTCCAAATTACAGTCGTGTCTAATAAATTTGTGTTTATACTTTTTCTCGTATAATCTCCAGTGTTTTTAATAAAAACGTGTCTACTGGAACTCTGCAGTTATCAAAAAGCATTTTTGCATGGCAATAAATTGTCTTTTTTATAAACAGAAGGCCACGGACCGTATATATAGCTTTTCAATGGGGGGAAATCTGATATTTTCATTTAATTTTTTTTTTAAGCAAAATAAAACAATAGATCGTTCTACGTTATTATATTATATTATTATTTATTATATTAAATAATTATAATCTTATTTCATTCTTTGCTTATATGTTTGTACAATAATATTATTATAATAATATGTTAAGAATGTAATTTAAAATTTAAATTGAGTCATTTACGTCCTATTGCCAACTTATTTACAATTTTTTTAGAATCTAGTTTTACCGCCGGGTAACGGTGAATGCGTTTTTTTCGTCACCCATTCGATTCCTAATATAGGTTCTCTTAATTGGAGAAACATCTTTCTGCAATGAACACTGAAAGTGTGGCTAACATAATATAATAAGAAGCTTTTTTATCAAAGGAAAGAACTGTTCATCCCAATGATCAATAGCTTCTACTGCAGTGGTAGATTTTCGCGTAATAGATTTCCAGTGATTGCGCGGTATCTCATATTCGCTTAGAAATATCGTGCCTTCATTTTCACAAAGAAATGTTAGTACTGTTTTTTTTTTCTGTTTTTATTGTGTGCTAGATTCACATTACTCGTCTTCTCAGGTAGAAGCATTTGAATCCGTTCGATCGTTTCTTCATGTGGTTTAAAGCGGACATCGAGTTCTGTAATGACATGGTCAACAAAGGGGTAAAATACATTTCGGCGGAAATATATTTCGGCAGCTTCTCTCGGTACATTACTATACTGCGTTTTCAATCTGTTCATTTTTGGAACAACTATGTCATTTTTGGATCATCTGCTTTGTTTGCTCCGAAAAGGTCTGAGAACAGACTTTTCATTCGAAATATTTTGTAATGTCATTTTTATAGTTTTTGCATAACTTCAAATGTTGGTCAAATCGATATTAACTTTTTTCATTGCTTTATTTAGGCGTGTTGTATATGAGATAATTTTTCTCAATATAACTCTACGAACGATTGCAGTGGGTATGATTATGTGGCGACATCCCTATCAGCAACTGGTGCCTCAAGTGTTGCGCGTATTACGGGAAGCATTTGCGTTTTACAGCCGCGTGATTTTTTTCGGTCCACCGCATCTCACAACGAGAAATCAACGTTGAATAAGTTAAATTAATCTGATCAGCAATTTTCTTCAAAAGGCTGTCTCGAAGCGAAAATTATCGAAAAAAGTTTATTGTACGTTTTATGATCCTTATACAGTAGGCGCCCCACATGAATGCGCTAGAATTAAGTTGAGAATGTGAGCCATCTCGGGTATTTCCCTAGGATTATTGTTCTGTTGCTTCGTAAACGATCGCTCAGTACTGCAGCGTCATCAAAGCCTTGTCTAATAAATTTATCTATATCCAAATTATAAGATAAGAAATGCATTATAATATGTTTGAGCTGAAACATTTTCTACCTAGATAAATTCAAGAAAATCCTTCCGGATAACTGATTTTTCAATTGAGCAATCCACATTAACATAAACATAATACTAGTTGTTCTCGTCAAAATATGTCTTGAGTTTCGTCTGCCAATACTGTAAAAAAGTCCAGCCTCTTTGACCTTTTTAAGTATATGCGCTTGAATAGCATTAGCGCATAATAGTTCGACCACTTCATTCTAAATTCCTGATACATAAGCTATACATAGCTATACAATGCATGCTTTGTGTAAGTATTAAGTGCTTCATCATCAGATCGAGCACGAAAATGGAGTACTCGAAAATTGCCGTCATTGTGAGCAGGTTAGTTTACTCCAACTTCATAATCATGGTTTTCTCTTAGGACCATTACCTGTTTTCTGCGCAAAAGAACACTGTTTCTCTACAATAGCTTTTAATCTTTCGTGGTTATCTTTAGCAATTTTATGACCTTCCAGGATCATGAACTCCTCAACATCAGTAGATTTGCCTTCCGCGAACTTTACGAAGTTTGCTGCTTGCTCTAAAGCGAATTTGTGGTATTTCGTATTTGTGTGATGATGATTAAAGTTCCCTAAAGCGTTTTTCCGGTTAGTAAATACCTTATTAACAAAGACTCCAAGATCTTGATAACCAGTCCATCTTGCGCTGTTCCAAGTAGAACACATAGTTCGCAAAGTGCTCCCTACGTAACGTTAGTGTTTCCAACGAGGTTGAAAAGAAAAATTCCTCTTGGCCGTAACTGGAGACTTGAAAGTATCCGGTAGGTTCCAAGGCTCTTTTAAAGACAATATAATATACCTTTTGACAAATAAGCTTGGACATTACTGAAGTAACCTAAATAAAGACATAAGAAGATTCGAACTATTTCAAATCCAATCCAAAGCGACAATGAGAAGTCCTACACTAGGATAGTGTATTCGGTTAATATTTGGGCTTTTGCGTGAGCTAAGGGAGGGGTTCAAACCCCCCAAACCCCCCCTTTATATACGTCGGTGCAGTAGGTTAAGAATAGTGAGTATGTTAATAATGTTAGCGTATAGTGGTGTTCTGAGAATTATTCTACAGTATTTGCTATGAAATAATTGAAATTTATTAATTGTAGATCTGGAAACGTTCGACTAAACGCAAGCTGGAGGAATAACTTCTTTCTTCTTTATAGTGTCATACTTAATTCCTCCTGGGCGTCGGCGATTACCTATTCGTACATCTCAGCTGTACAGACATAAGTATTAGTGTTCATAGCAATTATTGTATGCAGTACGAATGTGTACACGCGCAAGACTACATTCGGAACTGATTAGTAATCGTTCGATTTACATCGTTATTCAAGTGCAGTCCTATTTATGTCTGCCGTGTACTGATCTAGCGCGCATATGGTGATATGCATGTTTGCCATTGCCTTCCGCGTGATTATTAATAGAGTATTTATTTAATTCTTGTAATAAGTTCTGTCGTGGCCCGGGATCGAACCCGTGACCTCCGTAACGGAAGTCAAGCGCTCCAGCAACTAATAGCGACGACTAACAGTTTTATAAATTGGTAGTTTACTTTTTTTCTGAGATGTTACATTTCTTATTAAATGTCCTGGAATCAGAAAGAACTTAGAATCAGCTTTGCCACAGTATGTTTAATATGTTCATTAAAAGTTCATCCTCGATCTAGTACAGTCGCAAGGTATTTAATATCTTTTAGCATTATTTATTATTATAAGGTTGACGGCGTTCTTTTCTTCGTGGGAAGCATAGCTTCAGTTTTATTTGATTTTAATTTTCCATTTTGTTAAACAACTTTTAATTCTTGAGAAACTTTCTTTTAGTTCACAGTCTCTGAATAGCGTCAATTCCGTACAATGCACAATGATTCAGGCTCTTTCAGTTTAGGGAAAAATGGTCGAATATACACTTGAATGTATGAATGCATATGTTAACTCTGTTATTTCGTCTCTTCACTGCTGCAAACTACTAGAAACCTTTTCTACACGTTTCAATATGTACACCATTTCTGTCGCATCCTTTTCACTAAAGGGTTCCTCTCTGATACCCGGCTCACAAAATGTAGCGAAATTTTTAGGTTCGCTAAAATTAATTTACGTCTTATCTTTTTATTAATCGTACGGCTATTTTGTAGCAGCTTTAGCTTTTTTTACAGAACAATATATTGAAGTCGTAAGAAAAGTGGCAAGCGTCCCCAGTTTCAAATACGCTAAATTAAACAATCTAAGGGCTTTAAATTATTTAAGTAAATCTTATTCTAAATTTAATTTTACATTTTTAGCTGATGCACCTATGTACAAATAGAAAAATAACTACAGTAAAACCGCGATTATCCGTGTGTGTTTTAACCGGTTGGCGGATTAACCGCGTACATCTCTTTAAACTCACGTGCTTCCTGCAAAAAAGGTTCCAAATTGTGATGGGGATGATGAAAAAATATGAAGGAGTGGATAGAATAAACTGATCCTCTGTGGTTCATCATCATTATATCTCCTCAACCGTTCGGTTGGTGGACAACCTATTCGCACATTTTTTTTTTTTTTTTAGATGTACAGATATATAGGTTGTATACTAAGCAATTATTATATATGCAACGCAGGTGGTACACACGCAAGACTACATTCGGAACTGATAGTAATCGTTTGATTTATATCGACATATACAAGTGCAGTCCGTCCGGTGTGGGTCTGCTGTGTATACTGACCTAGCGCGCATATGATGTTGAACGTGGTGGTTTGCTATTGCCTTCCACGTGATTACTAGCGATTATTTATTTATTTATTTAATTCTTATAATAAGTCTCGTCGTCGCTCGGGATCGAACCCGTAACCTCCATATCTGAAGTCAAGCGTTCTAGCAACTAGGCTATCGGATCCCCTGGTTAGCGTATATTTTTTAATGATGAAGAAATTTTAAATGAAATCCATGCGGATTCAGAAAATCGGAAAATAAAGAGCAAGTCGAAATAGCAGAAGAGCGACTAAGCTGTGTAAAACTGCGTTGCACTGTACAGACTATGATCACGTATTTCGAGTAGCAGACAGATCACAGACATTCTGCAGTTGGAACATTTCCAGACGAAGATAAAACAGAAAGAGATTCCCGACAGAGAAAAGAAACCGACTGACTTTTTTTAATAAAAATTAATACGACATAGTCTAATTCTATTCGTCTTTATTATAACACTTTTTTTCCGGTACGTTACGTTCATTTCATTTTTGTTTGTACTCTACGCTGTGTCCTTATTTCTTCGTCTTGTCATACAGTATTTAAAATGAATAAAAACTTTAAGAATTTTATAAATCTTCTGTATGTAGACTTAATTAAATTAATCTAAATAATCCGGTTTCCTTCTCGCTGAAAGGGGTTTTATATCACCACAGCTATCATCTCATATACAGAAATGTTATACGTATTTATTATGAAGCAAAAAAGCAAAACAAAGTACAGAAAATTATACAATTGCAATCGTAGATGGTCAGCTATCATTTCATAATATGAAATAGAGTGAAGAGCCTCCCCCGACCCACATATTACTCGCAAGGCTCCGGAATACATAAAAACTCGCGGAACGGCCGGCGGTCGGTTAACCGTGTTTTCCCGTATCCATGCATGATGAATCCCCAATTAACGCGGATAATCCACACTGTATTTAATTAAAAAAATTCTTTGCATTTCTTATCAAAGTATACGTGTTAGCGGACCTGTCGAAGTAGCGAAGTATGTGTAAAATCCAGATATTTCATTAATCGCCATTTTAAATAATATCGTGTAAAAAAAAAAAAAAAAAAATAATAATATTTTTCTCGATTTTATACGACAATATGTGTATAATAAAAAAAAAAAAAAAAGCACTTTACGTAACTAAGATAATTCACGATGTGCAGAAATATCTAGTACATTGTACCCGATAATTTAATATAACATTAAAAAAGACCGGTAAATCGCTAAAAATAAGTACGAGTATAATCTCAGTAGCGACCAGCTGATTTTGGCTGTGTCTGATAAACAGGCCTGAAGACACTCTAAGAAAAGTGAATTTCTAAATATTGAGCGGAATTGTTTTGAGCATTTGCAACTAAAATTGATACGGGACTGCGAATATCACCACTACTGCTCGGTAATAAATCGACGCGAATTTTCTTTGTGATTTTTAAATTGTCTTCTCTTCGAAGCGTACTAGGAAATTGTTCCTCCGAATGATCGTACAAGTTAGCAGACAAGTTTGAACCGGGCACGGTGAAGTCTGTTTTTTTTTTTTTTTTTTTTTTTTTTTTTTTTTTTTGGATAGTGGAGCATATTTTTGTAACTTAAGATAGACACACGGGTTGTTCCTTGCAATGATCATTAGCAATTGTCCTAAAATAAAAATAAAATAAGATGTCACAAATGTGTACTACTAAAACGCTTTTATCTGTATTTTCGTTCTACCAAAGTCGATTCATCGCTAAGACGGATAGGAACGGTAGCAGACACCTTTGTCCAATCTGTAAATGAGGACTATGAGGAGGACCTTGTTTTACTGAATTTAATTAAATTACGATAATTCGAGAGTACAAATAAATTACTAACAGAATATTTAGCGAAAAAATGAATACGTTCAGAAGAATAAATCGTACTGGCCGAAAGCAGGAGAATATATTATTCTGGGAAAAACAGCGAATGAGAATTTCAGGAAAAATAAAAATCTTCGAGGCGCGTTATAAAAAAACTTTTTGGCAAGAAAAATGCGCATTCGGCGAAAAGTTACTTTATTTCGGATTGGTTCGAGATTTATCGGAAAAAATAAATAGAAATCGCGGAATAGATGGAAAACATATTTAGGTAGGTACACTTTTTTTACATACAATTTTCTCTTCGTTTATTGCAATGCCTTCGTAATAAAATTTTATTTAAATATAAGTAAATAAACGCGAAAAGCAGAAATATGTATATTAATTCGGGAAATCAAAAAATTAGTCGACATGTTTTTCGGTGCGAGCGCATCAATCCACGGTTAGTAAATAATAACGGTTAAAAATTATTTTCATTGTTCGCCTAGATGGCAGATGCGTGATAACGTTTTGAAATTGTTATAATTATATCGTAAAACAATTGTTAGCAAGCGGATAGAGTGTAGCGGTGCAAAAGTCTGATTAAGCTGCGAGATACCTGCGCTAGGCGCGACTGTAGACTACGCGCCGGATATGTAAATTAATTGTCGATAGTCGGGTTTTTTCTACTTTTTACGCCTATCACGTAGCACTATCGGCCTATTATCCTAGTTCTCATTAAACTGCTGCTATTATTATTCTATACCGGTTCCAATTTGTTCGAACCTATTTCGATTGAAGAACCGTTTTCCTCCCGTCGTGCACACTAGTCCAATTGCACACTTAACTGTACATTTTTCAATCTTCCTTCGCCAAAAAAATTTCCATTATTCACCGATAAAAGTTATATTTTATTCTGTTTTTTTTCGAAAACCGTTATTACAATTTTGTTATATGCTATTTAGCCGCCAATGAGTTTTCGCCCGACTAAATTTATGACACTATTTCAAAGTTGCTTTACACAACGCTAGTGCTATTATCACATAACTGGTATGTAATTAAAGTAAACCCTTTTTTTTTTTTTTTTTTTTTCGGTATTTTATTTCATCTATTGTAAATTTATTAAATAGCTTGTAATTCTTATTTCAATAACATCTTGAAAAATAGTTTCGTTACAGACTCATACATCCGCGTTTAAAATACAGTACTATCCTCGTAAAGTGGTACATCTGATATAATTATCTTCCAAGTCTGTCTGTACGTATTTAAATATTTCACGGCAAGACGTTAAAATAATTCGCCGTAAAATTTGAATTTTCGAATCTACGCAATATATTATTTTTCCGGAAGAGCTTAAGGCTCACCGGACTGAAAGAAAAAGAAAATGTTCGTCGCGTACATTTGTTTCTTTTTCTACGTTTGTTTATGCGTAACTTTTAGTTATTTAGACGGATTTTAATGATTCTTCATTCATTGGAAAGTGTACCGATCGGTGATCGTACTCTATTGCCATCGAGGTCGGTACAGATTACTCGGTAATCATTAAAATAAACGTTAAATAAAGAAAAGATCTCTTTAGGGAAATTTGTAGTAACGCAACAGACGCCATTGAATATATTTAAAATGGGGGAAATAAATAGTCGGATGAAAAATTAAAATATTATTAATGTTGATTGTCACGGATAAATATATCTCGAATAAAGAAAATTAAATAGCGTCATTTCTTCACAGACATAGTACACGCCTTTATATGTATTATTACTGCAAATAACTTTCGACCATCTACTTTGAGACAGTAAAACTACTACGTTTTTGTCGAGAAAAAATCAATTAAGCAAGAATAAATTTATATTTATTATGAAATTTAGATATATTTTTGTAATAATATCGTTAGAGTAATGATAAATATTGAGAGATTTTTGATGATTAATGATGATCAAAAAAGTCAATTTGTTCCGTTAAGTGAGAAAAAAATGAGTTAAAAACGAAAAATTTAACATTTCAATTTTTTCTTCGATTTCAATCGTGAATAACTTTCGAAGAAGTAAATTTAGGCAAAAATATTAAGAGACCTTTTTTTTTGTAAAACATTAAATTTTCTTCACAAGAATCCGTCATGGTGTTTTTTAGATATTCATATTGATTCATTAGTTACAAAATTCCAAAGTAATAAAGTCAAATGGAAAAAACATATCGATTTATTAAGCTTAATTACTCGGAAATGGCTTGTCTGACAAAAATTTTCAATCAGATCTTTTTAATGTAGGGAATTCAATTTTACACGAGAATAAGCTAAAATTAATTTTTTCATTTCAATGTTTCGGCAGTTCTAACGTAAAACATCAAATCATGAATAAAAATTAAAAATAGCGATGCTATAGACCACTTAAAATTAATATTGAAGGCTCAAATTTTCCCGAATTTTTTTTTTTGTCATTCTGAATGATATTCTCGATATATCTTTCAAAAAAAAAAAAAAAATAGCCAATTTTTTTTGGCCCAGCCTAAATTATATATTACAGTGAAATATACACATTATTAAGGGGAGATATTATGATTATTCTTAAACGAACATTAAGTAATAATATCCCCTTATGTATGTATGTGTTACTGTAAAATATATTACTTTTTAGGGGGAATTTTTATTAAATTTTTAAAGTAAATCTTGAAATCGGCATTAAAAAAACATGTGTATTTTTAAAAATATATTAAATTGAAACAAATCCCTAAGTACATAAACAAATTTAAATGTATCAACGATTAATTTTGTTAGGAACGTTTTCAGGCATAGCCCATTAAAATTTAAAACAATACAAAGTACGTGATCAGAACAAATTCTAAATGCATTTGGCCCTTTGGAACCATAGAGAAAAAAAAAAAAAAACCTAAAACATTGGAAAATTCAATTCTGGCGACATGTTGAGGAACAGATTTAGAATAGAACAGTAAACAAAGACATTTAATAGGAAGAAACTGGAAAAACTAAAAGAAAAGTTTATTTATGATGAAAATTGAAGGAGACGAATAGAAATAAGGGATAAAAAATTGCAGTTTTATTAAGGGTAAATCGCCCCATTTATGAAGGATAGAGGAGTAAGAAGAAACAGGTGAAAAGGAATAAATAGGCGGGCGCTTAATCAAAAAGCGATAACGTAAATAGGATATCTATGAATGAAGAGAAGAGAGTGTAGGATTTAGCAACGATAAACGGAACTGTGATAGATCTTAAGGCACCAATTTAGAGACGAAGACAGGTATAATTTTGAAAGAAGAGACCCGGCGGAATTACCATAAATGAAGCAATAGTAATCCAGAGTACAGCGGATTTATAAAACACAAGCAGGATACAGGGATCGTCATTCTCAATTAGTATGAGAAAGGGCTTTTAACAGATTGAGCTTTTTGAGAGAGGATATAGATGCAGATGATTAGTGCGGTTGGTGATAATTTATTAGAAATTCAAAATTTAGAACACGTATGCTAAAACCAATTTGCGCGGGGCTACAAACAACAAAGGATATTTCTCTTAATGTACTATTTCGCTTTTTAGAAGTCTAAAAATACTAAAATTCATTTTTTTTTATTACCTCGGACTCGTCCGAACTGCGGGCTTTAACCGAGCGCTGCAGTTCAAGGCATCAGAAGGAATAAAACAAACTCTAGTTGTTATTGCGGTTGCACATTGAAGAAAGGAAGGAGACAATAATAGGAACTATGGAGGATGAAGAGAGCTTAAGGCTGAAAGTGTAGATTATAGGAATGGACAAGCCTAAGAGTTGGAGATAGAAATACGGACGTTTAGCAGAGAAATAAACATTCAAATATGATTGGCAAATTAAATTGCTATCGTCAGGGTGGGATGGAAAAAAAGAGAGATTGATTGTTGAAGAGAAACGAAAAAGCAAATTATGGGTAAATGGAATGAAAGAACGATTGAGATAAAGATACTCATGGTGTGCTATGGTCCGGAAGACGGGAAAGACTGAGTAGAAAGATTAAGCATCAGAAAAAAGAAAAGGATAAATCATCGGCAAAATTTAGAGTGACAGTTACTAGAAAGGAAATTAATCTTAGAAACGGGAAATTTGGTGTAATAATAAACTTACCAGTTTGTACAGTAAAACGGGCGAACAACATTGTCCTCAATCTCTGTATGACCAGGGATCCGTAGGAAATAATCCATATTTTCAAACAAATCTATAAAGAAGAGAACGGTGTAAAAGGAAAGAAGTTATTAAAATTTTCGAGGTTAAAGTCGTTTAAAATGTTCTGTATAATACGTTGTTTAAGGGTTTTTTTTTTTTTTTTACAATTTTTGCCCCTCGAAATAATCGTTTGTCCGAATACACGCTATTCACGCACTGGCTGAAAGAACGTCGATTTATCGCTGTATTAAAGTTACTTAAATTACAACATTAACAGTAAAAGATAAAAAACCGATGCACAAAGTCCTAATTTTACAACAGCTTTGTGTAAGATTTCGAAAGCGCATTCGAATGTATTTTAAGAATATTTACCTTCGATTAGGAGTGTCGGTGTTAATGTTAACGATTGAAAAACAGGATTAAAAACTTTCGGAAAAAACGAAATATTTTTTAACTGAAAACTAGAGTGACTCGTAAACAAAAAGTATTAGTTGTTTCTGTCGGTGGCGTGCACGTTTAATCGCCAGCATAATAATTCATTCGATGATAAATATAAAAAAAGCATCGGGGCCGATTTTTCATTACGGAATAACATGAATGTATCGCAATATTAATAACTACGTCATTTTTACCGGGTGGGATAATGCGAAAAATTTCGAATTGATTAAAAATGTTTAACAATGACGTATTTAATTAAAACCGACTCCAGAGTCTAGACTATCGCATTTCAAAGTCCGTTACCACGCCGACGTCCAAAACATACAAAATTTTTTAAAGGAAAAAAAATTTTAAATATTTTTATACTTGTAAAATTATTTGATTTTCAAAAAAAAAATTAATAAACCGTTACTAAAATGATATTTAACATAAATTGTATAATTTTTCATCATCAGATTGAAAGTAACTCGTGATATAAATGCGTCATTATGTTAGTCACTGAAAAATATCAGATATAATAAAGCGTCTCCATTAACAGGCCTTAAAGCACCGTATCAAGCGAATATTACGGTTCAAATGTCGTTTTCGTTAGTCTTTTTTCGAAAATTTTATGCCTGAAAAATTTAAACACTCTGACCACATCGTAAATAAAATTGTCCAATCAAAAGTATTTCAATAAACTTCTGCGCAGTGTGTTCATAGAGGAGGTTTCAGGATGTGTACATAAATACGCACAAGCCCCTTGCTAGAAATTTGTAAACGATTTGTTTTTTTGTTTTTTTTTTTTTTTTTTTTTTTTGAGTTTCATTGATTTTCTCTTACACCGAAAATAAAATAAACTGAACTGAAAAAATTGAATTTCCCTATACTTATGAAACTTTCATCTTTTTTTGGTCGAAAATTTTCTGAAAACATCCAAATAGAGGAAGAACTTCAGTAATAACGACACAGTCGCCTAAATAATTAAAACCTACACACAGTAGCGCTGTATCAACCACGTTTTAGCAATAACGGAAAAACGCATAAAAATTCAAAACACAATCAATTTTTTTGAAAACAGACAATCGTAGAAAAAATTAAGACGCTATTCTGGTTTCTAAGACATCGAAATTCCAGCGTGATAGATATGGTCTTTTAAAGCGGATAAAAACAGTCCCTGGGACGACCCATTACGGCGGGGCTGAACTTCCCGAACACGTGTATTTATGAAATATGTATTCTGTATGGAAGGGAGGAAGTTGAAATGTAGAAATTTTTTCAACTATCCGAATTGCACTTTGTATAGATCAAAAATTAACGTCGGAAATACATCGAGAATATGATTAGTTAATTTCAAAAAAATACATACGCTTAAATCGCAGACGGTGAGAAAATGAATAGCCTGGCATATAAAGTACGAGTACATAGACATAGTGGGAAATGAAATGGCCGATAATTGAAAAGTAATTAGCAATGATTACATGTATAGGATCGAAAATAAATAAAAAAATGGAATAGGACATTTTTTTGAAAAAAGAACGAATAATTATATTGCTGCATCTCGTTTTTTTTTTTTTTTTTTGTTTCTTGTTGTCTTGAATGAGGAATCTTCTTTTAGTGCAATGATATAAAATTTTAGTGGCAGAGAAGCAGAATACGGGAATGGATCAAGTAGTGAGTGCTTTTTGTATTTGGCGAAGACCGGAATAAATGAAACAAGTTTATGCGACAAAGTTCAGGCTTTGTTGCTTAGAAGTGAATGTGACAAAAATCGAAATCGAGGAGAATAGAGTTCTTAGAAAAATATACACTATTAGTCTCCGCAGTGATATGAGCTGTTCGAAATTCAAAGAAACCGGCGTATTTGAATATTCATTAAATCGGTAATAAACCGCTTTGCAAAACACAAATTAATATGTAGCACTCATCAAAAACGTCGCACATCGTGAAAATTAAGTGTTTATCACGGGCTTAAAAATGTGTTTTACGTTAAAAAATTTACAAAAAAGCAGCGGCTGTTGCAAATTTCATGTTTTCCCTCTCCCAGCGGGACGAATTGGCGGGGATATTGCTTGGTTTAATTGCGCCACACAGTTTAACAGAAGTTTCTTGCGCCGAAATTTTTTTTTTTTTTTTTTTTTTTTTTACACGTATATTTCAGTACAATCTTATTATAGTAAATAAATTAGCACTACTTTTAAAACAGTGTTACAACTTAATCTAACTAATTTGTAACATGAGCAGAGTAGAAACTATGTACAATTACATAACTCCTAATATACAGATATATACATAATCATACGCGCATATAAATACTCACACGCACGCACACCAAGTATATGCCCATATCCACAAAATACATACATACGAATATATTACAGAATAAATTAGGTGACTAGTTCATAAGGCTTTGTGCGCTTAAGGCGCCTTAAGTCATCATCGGAAAGTAGCAGTTCTAAAGCCTCTAGATTTGGGTGACTGTGAAGTCGGTATTCGTGCGTTTCTGCAATATAACGTATGACTTCATCGATCCGTGGAATATTTAAATCGGAATGTATTTCTTCGTTTCGTTGATACCAAAAAGCTCCAGTGATGTTTCGGAGACACTTATTTTGAGCGCGCTGAATAATCAACCGATTGGATGTCTTTGCACAGCCCCAGAGTTGAATACCATACATCCATATCGGTCTGATGATTTGACAATAAATCAAACGCTTATTAGACAGATTGAGTTTAGAATAACGCCCAATCAGCCAACAAATCTGTCTTAATTTATGCATGGTTTGTTCCTTTTTCATTTTGACATGCGTCTTCCAATTCAGCCTGGAATCTAAATGCATACCCAGGTATTTAGCAGAGTCCGATCTCGGAATAGGAAGACGATCAAGATATATAGGACAGGTCTTAGATTTACGAAGCGTAAACATAACATGCACTGATTTTTCTTGATTAATCTTGATCTTCCAATCACATGTCCATTTGTTAATTTTTTCTACTGCATGTTGCAAGTTAGTCGTAGCCAATTCTGGGGAATTGCCAACTGACAAGATGGCTGTGTCATCTGCAAAGGTAGCAGTAGTCGTCTTGGCTGTTGTTGGAATGTCAGCTGTATACAATAAATACAGAGAAGGTCCTAAGACACTACCCTGTGGAACACCAGCCTGTATTGGATGAAATTTGGACTTTGCTTCTTCATAAGAAACTCTGAAGGATCTATCAGAGATATATGATTCAAGAAGTTGGCACATATTTTCCGATAGCAGGTTGCTCATTTTATAGATCAGCCCTTCGTGCCAGACTCGATCAAAAGCTTGCGATATGTCTAGAAAAACCGCCGGACAGTATTTTTTTTCTTCAAAGGCTGTTTCAATTAGCTTAGTTATACGATGCACTTGGTCAATCGTAGAGTGCTGATTGCGGAAGCCAAACTGATGATCTGGTATCTTTAATAAGGGCTTGAGTCGCTTAAGGAGTAGTTTTTCAAATAATTTTGATATGGAAGGTAACAAAGAGATTGGTCGATACGAAGTTACTACTTCTGTTGGTTTCCCAGGTTTCGGTAACATGATGATTTGAGCGATTTTGAAACATTTTGGTACGTATCTCATTCTGAAACAGGCATTAAAGAGATATGTCAGCATGATAATTCCTTTACGTGGTAATTCTCTAAGCGCTCCAGGTGAAATTTCATCGATTCCAGGAGCCTTTTTGGGATTCATATTATTATCTAACTCTTGTGCAACTTCAAGAGGAGTTACTGGTTTTATTTGCTGGAAAGGTTGGTAATTTTTCGTTGTATCGATCTGGGAGTTTATATTATGTGTTGTAAAGACTGAAGCTAAATGCGAAGCGAATAGTTCAGCTTTACTGTTGTCGTCGCGAATAATTACAACGTACTAATTATTAACTTCCACCAGCTGTACTTTAGTTTATTGTTAGCATTCTTATTTTTTTTTATTTTATTTTTTCCCTTATTCTGTTTTTTTTTTTTTAAATATATATTTATCATTATTTCGGTAGTTTACTTTATTTTTTGTACAATTAGTCGGATAGATGAGCTCGTCTAAGGGGGGCCGCTCGGCGGCTTCCTTCCATTCTAACAAACCGCCTCGGGATGGCTTGTCTTTCAATTTGATGGAGGTGGATTCCTTCTACAAACGGAAATTTTTCAGTCTTTTTTTTTCCTAAATCATCCTTGCCCTCGAAGGAATTTCGACTTTCTCAAATTGATTTAAGCGTTCTACCAATTTCTTCCCTTTTCTCGGCGCTCGGCTACTGTTTCCTTAATCAGACTAAGACTTGGTCATTACCTCCTTCTCTCTTCTTGTTTTTCTTTTTCTCTTTCACCTTCTCCCTTTTGCCCTCTCCACTCTACTGATCCTCCCTTTATATGCGACCCCAACCATATCCTTTTTGAATACCCTGCTCTTTTTCCCGAGTGCTCTCATCTATACGCCGAACTTTTGGAGTTGGATCTTCTTACCCGTTTCATTGCTTTCTTTATCCTTTCCTTCCCATCTTTAGCCGTTATTCCCCTCCTTTTGAGTAGATGATCTAAGCTCATGTGGTTGGGTCAGTGCCGACATCGAGCCCATTTAAAAAAAATAAATAAGCGTTCTTAAAAACGCCTGTGCAATAAGTATTAATAATGCTATTAATAATTTCAGTGTCCAAAACAATCTTAATAATATTGATAATAATAATAGTAACAATAGTGATAACTATAACGAGAGGAGTAGTAAGGTTTCTACTTCCATTGTTACTACTGCTATTCTTTCTTCTACTAATACTAATACTAATAATAATAATAATAATAATAATAATAATAATAATAATAACAACAATAGTAATAACAATAACAACAATAGTAATAACAATAACAATAATAATAACAACAATAGTATAAATAATTATAATAAGAGTAAAATAATTTATTTCTCTCGCCCGATCATCCAGGACCTTTTACCGTTCACGTCGAAAGTTGCTCTACGGATAAAAATTTAGGTAACCTCCATCCCTTAGCATATGTCAGGCTGATTTATTTTGCTTCCTCTTCACCCACGAGCATTGTCACACAAGGTAGGAGTCGTGTCTCGGTAAAGTTTCCATCCGTTTCCTCCGCTAATTCCTTTTTAACTCATCCGAATTTTTTCGCGTCTTATAATATTAAAATGTATATTCCAAACTCTGTCTTATTCAGAATGGGCGTTATCTCTGGTATTCATCCGCCCTTTTCCGAAGATGAAATCTTCGAAGGGACCGAATCCTCTATTCCTATCGCCTCTATTCACCGCATACATCGTTATTCTGATGGTAATAAAACTCCGACTGGTTCTATTGAAATTAGATTTCATAACACTTTTCTCCCTGAGCACGTTACGATATTCAAAATTCGATTCCTCATTTCTCCTAGCGGTCGTTTACCTACGCAGTGCTCTAAATGTTTATTTTTTGGGCACATCGCGAAGCACTGCGGTGGTTCCTCTATCATCTGTTCTCACTCTTCTGACAACTGTTTTTCCAGCTTAGCGTTTAAATCACCATGCTGAGTAAGAATCACATCCTTAGTGGAAAGGGACATGGTTGAGGCTTTTAATTCTTTGATCGCTGTGTTTACCGAACTACGATAGCTATTCAATAAGGTTGTCTCGTCTTGTCGCGCAGTCTCTGTCATCCGTAAGCGTGCTTCGAGTTTATTTCATTCTGCAACCCACAAATTGGCTTCTTCTTGTTGTGCAGTCTCCATCGTCTACACGTGTGCTTCAAGTTTACTTCTCTCGATAATCCGCGAGTCTGTTTTGCTTTCTGCACAATTTCCAGTGCTTATGCGCACCGCTCATATCCTTTTAATTTCCTCGGTAGCCCCATCATGCTGACGCTTTATAATGGCATCCCTCGGATCAATCATTTCTGCCACATTTAGTGGACGTTTGCCTAGCAAGCTTACATAACCTATCTGCAGATTGATTGGATATTTTAGCATCTCCTTAACAGAACCTTTCAAATTCGCAGTGGAAAGCGTCTCATGCAACCGTTTCCCAGTCACCACCTTATCTTCCATCGCCTCAGCTTCGGTCGCTGCAGTACCGATATGTAATAAACGTTTTCCTCGGAAACTGTAATTACCGTCAGAATTCAATTCAAACAATGCGGGTCCAGTCGGTTTCACGAGGTTGGTTACACCACCCTCAGGCAAATACTTTCCGCTCTTATGTAACGGCATTACACACCCGTCCTAAATATTCGCGATTTTAGCGTTGTCGATCCAATAATTCTCCGAAGTGGGGAAGCGGAGCCACTTGACGAGGGACTTTGATCTTTTACGCCATATAACACGTTCAATCAAGTACATTTCCGGATATACGGTCTTTTGCAATTCCTCCTTGTAAAATGTGCCTGCTATAGACTTGCCACTGTAATCTGTTAATGCATATGTCATGGGGAAGGTGCTATGCACGCTATTTATAGTAAATAGCTCCCCACTCCAGTTTTTTGTATAGCCGTTTTTTAGGAAAGTTTTGATTTTGCTGATGCGGACAACATCATCAATCTTAAACCTTGGGCACATAGCAGTAGGTGGATTAGCCTTAGCGCACACTTTGGCCAGATTCAATGCAACCTCCTTCTCCACATTAGATGTAACATCTACAGGCGCAAACTCTATCATTCGGTGTATTTTTGTATTAATATTTTTGCGTCAGCTCGGCCAATAACGGTAACCATCGTTTATTTCGATTAGCCGTAAACTCTTTCCACATCCAACCCTTTAACGTTCTATTAAACCGCCTCACAATGGATGCTTTAAGCGGTGAATGAGTGCTATATAAATTAATACAAAAGCCGATTTAAGGCGGTTTATCCTGGAGGATTGTAAAATTCGGTACCTTGGTCGGTTTATAAGTGTTGCGGAGCCGTCACCCGAGACTTGGATAATATCTGCCGCAGAGCCGCTGAGGTTGCCGCTTTTATTCTTCGGAGGCATTGCCCATGTATATTTGCTGAATGCGTTTATTACAGCCAGAATAAATTTATGTCCCGATTAAAACGTGCATATTGTCTCATATCGATAAGGTCAGCCTGCTAGACTGAACCTTACACATCGTCCGACCATTACCAGCCGTCACTTCTGCAACAACACTTCCATCATCCGAATCAATGGCAACAGTCGACCTTAACTCAAGAACAGTCGTCGCAGCAAGCTGGTTTGCCGCAGGCTGATTCATCGGTCAATCGATTCGCTTCCGCCGCGAGTTAAAGGGGTCATGAAACTGCAAATATTGTCGAGCCACGAAAACGGTCCGGTTTCTCGATGTACACTCCGTGTCTCATTTGCTGCTCATGCCACATGTTCCACTTTTACGGTCCGTCCCATCTAAAGGTCCGTTAGCTCATCGAGCTGGGCGACAAAGCTACTACTATTACTAGTTGCGTACTATCCTACATAGTATATATATATTAATTGTAAGTTCGGGCAGAATTATTTGTGATACCATTCCATTACTCTTTGCGTAGTATGGTATTATTATTTTCTTTTACAGAAAACACGTAGTGCTTTTACAAATATACTTTTGAATAGTTATCACCGATTTTTTTGAATAAGAAAAACTCTCCAAAATTTACGATAAAACAAAAAAAATAAATTTAATTTAAAAATTTCACCATAAAATCACATTTTTGTAGATCGCGACCATTACGGTCTGTGCAGATTGCAGTGTATGCGGATTATCAACTGATTTTTTTAATTAGGCTAGTAGGAGTAAAAAAGTTGGAGGTGCATAAAATTGTTTATAATCTGTTAACAAATAGACTAGATATTTTTTTTTTGATTCAAAACGTAATCGCGAGATCTAATTTTCGGAAAAGCTTTGGAGGATCACAAATGTATTCCATTGATTAAACCGCAAAATATATATGTATATATATTTTTTTTAGCTCAGCCTTCGTCATTTAGCCGGTTTTTTCTTTTGCTTAACCCTCTGTATGATTGGTACTTTATAAATGTATATGCTAGTAAAGCTAAATTTGACACGTTAGATCTGCCACTACTGTTTGAATTACAGTCACTGGAAAGGTATGCAACTCTGATAGGATTTCTGTTTTAAGTTTATCTCTGCCCTGTTCGTAAATAACTATGCACTGCCAAATAAAATGATCTACTGTATCCTTGCCTCATGGGTGTGACCACTACGAAGAAAAGAGAAAACACTTAAGCCGTATAATTAATGAATTAAGTCGTAGAGATAATAATAAACATCTATCATCTATTTGCGAAGAGGTTCAATCGCACGCTGAGAAAAATGAAACAGGTTTCCTCTTTGAGAAAATACGTCTAGTAGCAGGGAATTTAAAATGAGGAAGCTGATATTGCGTGACGAAAACCATATGGTTAAGTTTCGAAAAAATGGCTGAAGCATGCAGGAAGTACTGTGCCAAATTATACAGTGCCGCGGATGAAAATGAAATCGCTAACACTGCACTTCATAATTTCCCTGAACCGGAACGAGAAATTTTGCTAGAGGAGGTTGCGAACGCTATTGCACATCTGAAGATAAATAAGGCTCCAGGCCCAGACGGTATCCCCGCTGAAGTTTTCAAGGCTGCGGGAGAAAAAATTACAAAAACAATTTACCACATCTGTAACGCCGTTTGGTTTTCAGGTGAGTGGCCGGAGGAATGGTGTCAGACGACCTATATTACTCTGCACAAGAAAGGATCACCCGAATAAACTATCGGACTATCTCACTGACAGCGCATATAAGCAAAGTGATGATCAAAATTATATACGATGGTTTGTATTCTCTGATGCACATTCAAATTCCGCCAGAGCAGGCTGGCTTTACAAAAGGAAGAGGTACAAGAGAACAGATCCCCAATCTTAGATTACTTGTTGAAAAAGCGCGCGAATATAATATTCCAGCTGTGCTCTGTTTCGTCGATTATAAGAAAGCTTTCGAATGTGTGCATTGGTCGAAAATGTGGTCGATATTAATGGATTTGGGCGCGCCAGCACATTTAGTGTGGCTGATGAAGCAGCTATACGAAAAAACTTCAGCAAAAGTCCGGATAAATAATGGGATTTACTCGAAAAAGTTTTACTCCGCGCGGGGTGTACGCCAGGGCTGTACCCTTTCACCGCTACTTTTTAACTTATATGGTGAATTCATAATGCACAGAATACTGCAAATCGATACAGCAAATGGTACAGTCAACTGGGATGGAGGTATCTCGGTTGGTGGGTTGTGTACATCTCTAATCTCCGATATGCGGATGACACTACGTTAGCAGCAAAAAACGGAGAGGAAATGTCATATATTCTGGATCGCCTGGTAAAAATCAGTGCAGAATATGGCCTCCAAGTTAACAAAGCCAAAACCAAAATAATGATCGTCGACCGTCTAGAGAATAACCGCCCAACAATACGTGAAATTGAGGGTATTGAAGCAGTAAGCCGCTTTACATATTTAGGCTCTATAGTGGAAAACAGCGGTGGATGTAAAAATGAGATACGCCACAGAGCACAGATTACACGCAGCGCAATGAGCCGTTTAAAAAGAATTTGGGCTGACTCCGCTGTTAGTAAAGGTGTAAAGATTCGGCTAGTGAACTCCCTCGTCTTCTCAGTGTTCCTGTATAGTGCAGAGACCTGGTCAATGACCAGCGCAGACAAAAAACGTATAGACGCACTCGAAATGTGGTGCTGGAGGCGTATGCTGCGTGTCCCATGGACAGCCAGGAGAACCAATGTCTCCATAATAAATGAGATTGGTAACCCGAAGAGGCTGTCATCTGTGGTGCTCTGCAGGATACTGCGGTATTTTGGTCATGTGATCAGAGCGAACAATTTGGAAACGGTGCTCGTCCAAGGAAAGGTCAACGGAAAAAGGAGTCGAGGGCGTGCGCCGACTAGATGGACGGACGCGGTGTGCATAGCTGCTGGTCGTACCTTTCAGGATTGTGTGCACATCGCAAGGGATCGGAATTGTTGGCGCAGTCTGATCAACCGGGTGACAGATCATGGTCACGATAAGGGCTACATGGGGTAAAACGATTCGATAGATACTCCATTCCACAATCACTGCATGCTCCATCATTGACAATATTAATTTTAGCCAGGTGGACAGGGGTTTCGTTGTGTCCCGTTCTCAGTTTAGTTATCGTTACTATATAGTGCCTCTCAAAATTGTTAACTCTACTAAACCAAGGGACCATTGGACATACTTTTGTATTCTTTAGTAATTTTTCTCTTTTTTTGATTACTACTTTGTTGGTACTTCACGTTCCATTTTGTTACAGTATGTTCTCGAACTACCAGCAAGAAATCCCACTAATTTAGTTTCTCGCTAATTGTTCTGCCTGCGGGGGTTCTTGCAATTCTATCCACTATTTCAATTCATTTAATATGGTAGAGCGATGGAATCCACTTTAGTATTACTTCCGTTCTCGCTCGTTGTAAATTAAATATCTGCCTTCAGCATTTGCAGTGGGGGATCCACGCGGTGAGGGGGGGGGGGCAAAAGGAACCAAATGATCAATGAAACATTTTTTTACGACAGAGAAACTTTCTTTATACTATAAAAGATTTGTATAAATGTTACCTATGAATTTAATAATTAATATTTAATACTGTTTTAAATGCAACTATCATTGATCTTTTGTAATTTTTATTTATTTTTAATTTTTATTTTGTAATTTTAATTAAAAATAGTTTAATGATACATATGTATCTGTTTTACTTGCTCACGAACAAACAATTCGGATCGGATTACTAACAAAAATAAAAAAGAACTAAAGTTTAATAAAAAATACTATCGTTTTATTTTTGCTAGTAATTCACTATTTAAATTCTAAACTACCATTTTAGCCACAATTTTATAATTTCGTTTTATTTTTCATCTAAAAATAAAACAAAATTTAAATTAAACTGTAACAGTTATGTATTTTTAAAACATTTTTAAATTTCTAAAGAGGTCGCTGCTCGATTTTCTTTATGAAACAAGGTATTTCTCAAATTTACTGTCTACCGTATAAAATATTACGGAATTATATAATCTCCCATATCTCTCTGGATCCGCCGCTGGTTGACAGTTCCCTGTAATAGTTTATGCACTACAGCCAGTGCGTCCAATAGAATTAATATTTCTTGACCGATAAACTTTTTAGAATATATTCTAGACTTTTTAATATAGCACATAATTCCAATTTTAAAGGAAGATCCAGCATATGGCACAACCGAAAAGTTTTAAAAAGCTATCGACTGGAATAATAGAAGGTACAGAGGATTGTGTAAACCATGAACCGAGATTTTAATATATGTCATTTGTTATGAAACTGTTGTGGTTTGGAAATTAATAATTTTGACAAATTCTTTAATATCTAATTCAATTTGTGAGCAGAAAAACGATTCCTGAAAATTCATCCAATATGACGTCGGTTTAATAATTTTTTGTAAATCTTTAATTTAGAGTAATTGTTAAAGCTAGTAAATACTGGCGGAATAGTGGTAAACCTCCATGAATGCCGGTTTTTAGGCTGTCTATGATGGGTATCTGTTTATTTATTGCATGAAATGCTCTTTATTTTTTATGTAAAACTCGTCCGTAGAATATTTATGAATTTAACCGGAAATTCTGCGCATTCAGCTTTAACTTTCTGAGCTGATGTCGATTTCATAGACCCTAGGTCTCTGTTTTGAATAATTTGTAGTTGTTTAGTTTTTCTATTGCTTAAATTTAATATCGGGGCTGCGTATTCTGCGTGAGTCCGTATTATTGTTTTGTACATTAATATGGATACGTTTGTGGGCTGGGGTTCATTTCAAAAGTTGTGTAACGACACCAAAAAATGCAATGCTATAAATGATCGTTTACAGCACATTCTACTTGATCGTAAACGTCCCTTCGCTGGTATGAATATTGTCGTCTGCTGTGGTAATCTATGCCAATTACTTTCCGTACGTCAAACTGCAATCCATAAACGCAGTAAACGAAACTTTTGTTGCGAGATTATGTGGAAAAATTTATAGTACGAGCCGGTTCTTCGAGTAATCAAGCCGACGTTACCTTCTCATCTGTATTAAATTGAAGGTCGTAATAATGACCAAGTGAAACACGCTGCTTGTGAGAAAAGATGCCCAAGATGCAACCAGATGAGACAGGTGGAATGCCCTACATGTTATGTCTGTTCATCCCCTACATGATACGAGTGAATATAGATGTACTGGATGGGCTGGTAAATGGCGCGATTGGTATATTATGGCATGTAGAGCGCGATGCGGATAATAAAATAAAACGATTGTTGCCATCATTTGGTGACGTGCGTAATGGTTAATTACTTCGCGCTAGATGCCGGCACCACATTTTAGCAAACCCTGACCTAAATTACGAATGGGTACCGATTAGTACTCGCGTAGCTACGTTTAATATAACTCGCACTATATATCGTGCAAACGTATACAATTTCCTTTAGTTGCTGCGTGCGCGATTACCATTCATAAGTCTCAAGGCAGTACATGTAACATGAATCGTGTATGAATACAATCAGAGCCAAGGAACAGCAACTTGTATATGTCTGTGTAGCGCAACAACCTTGTATGGTTTATTCATTGCAAATCGGAAGAAGGGCCATACATTTTACCCCTCTCGCGACAAAGAAAATCGAGCTTTACATAACGAGTTTTTGTCGTTTGGAAAACCATAAACTCGAAACAATCGGAGACATTAGTCGCGATTTTGTAATCCAATCGTATTTACATCCTACGTCGCTGCCATTGTGTACATTCAATGTTCAATTTTTGCAAGCTCATTTAGAAGACATCACTAGGATTTGTTTTATCTCTTTGTAAGTTGATGACTTTCATAGAAACCTGGGTTGGAAATAATCAGAATTGTGAAATTCCTTGATTCCGTACTGTTTCCCGCATCAAAAGGAACATGGTGAAAGTTGGTCGAGTTGGTATATATTCGAGAAAGAAGATTTCACCTCTAAGCTTGCTTCTACAGATCACGAGCTTCTAAAATAAAATGAGGAGGAAATGTGAAGAGGATTGCTATCACGTATGATGGAGAGGGAAATAATGTGCAATCGAAACACTATCAACGACAAACGAACTTTACTTGCTTCAGTTTATATAACCCTGGGAACACCAAAACCAAACATTTTGAATTCTTCACTTTAAACTCGCTCGTTTACAGTGCAAAATTGAAAGCGATGTTTGAATATTTGGATAGATTAGAGTTTTACAAGATGCCTACTATCATTCTCGGAGAAGATCTCAATATTAACTTCCATGGTACTATTGGTATTGAATTTTGTAACCTTATAGCAAAAGATTTTGAATTACAACTAAGTAATGATTCTGAACCTGTATTGATGCGGTATTTTTGTGTCGATAATCTCGAAACAAAGCAGTATATTTCGTAATTCAGCCATCATTGCTACTTTATTGTCAATTACTAATGCGCTACCTGTGATGCTAATTCTGTACAATAAAGTTATACCTTGATTGATGTAGTGAAATTTGTTTTATTATTTTGGCTGAGATTCGGTTGGAGATCTACGTCACAAAAAAAAAAAAAAATATAGAGAAACATATCCATAATTTAATGTTTTTCAATGGAGTGGAAAAATAACGCCTTTTTTTTTTTCGAATAAGTTAATCATGGACTTTTCTTTAACCGGTTTCTTCCAAATATATTAGTAAAGCTAGTGATTGGGAAAATAAATGTTTCATCTGGCAATTATGCAATGTTAAGATAAAATCATTAGTATACACAGTAACGTTTCACCTATATAATCAGATAAATATTTTTTCGAAAACCAATGATGAACGGAGTAGACATCATGGGCATCCTCGGTTGTTTGTGTAGCAGTTTTACAAGTTTGGCTTTTGAAAAAAAATTGTCACTGGTCTCTGTCTCTTCATTCTTTTAAAATGTTCATCGCGCGACACAATTTAAATGTTCGGTTCAAAGTTGCACGATCGTAACAATAAACAGTCAAAATACCATTTATCTGCTACCGAACGATGCATACCAAGAAGATTCGCTATTATATAAATAAGTATTATATTTCTCTGTATAGAAAAATTCGTAGTTTGTGGAAGCTAAGAGCGAATGCTGTTTTGCAGTAATCTCGGTTATATGTACATATAAAGCAGATAAATCAACAAAAAACAAAAAAAAAAAACTATCCGTTACTGGTCTTAATATGCGGCGAAAAAAAAAATCCGAGAGCAGCAGTTTGCTGATGGCGTGCGATTTTGATTATAATAAGAGCGTGTTTACAAAAAAGCACTTTCATAATTCGAAAAGTAGTTTTTGTTGGATTTTTTCGGGGGGTTGTCCGGACCCTCCGGACATCTCTCTTAACTACTGTTGGCGAAAAATTAATAACGAGGTGATGTCAATGTATTTGAAGTTGGTGCGAACGGTGAAGCAATTCAGACCGAAATACCAAGAAATTGATAACCCAGCAGTGAATGGCTAGCTGGGTGCGATGAAATCAAATACGCGCTGAAAACAGACGGTGTAATGACATATTAACCCGGCGGCGTTTCAAAAATGATGCTGCTTACGATTGCGGCCACCCACGTCAAACCGACGAACTTATTGTCCGTGGTTGACCGAGCAGAGCTTTTACTGGAACTTTCGACGATATTCAGCAGCCGCGTTGACGACATGAATCCAAAATTTAGACACCGATTTATGACGAGGCCATCTCCGCATTAGGCATACGAAGGGAGAAGAAGCTACGCCGCTGTCATTAAAACAACTCGCTACTTTAAAGAATTTACATAACTAATCTGTTCGTGCCATATGCGTTTTTTTATCGGTTACCGATTGTGTAGAAGTAAGTAAAAACTATTTAACGTATTGAAAAAAATTAGGTTTATATCGGAATACACTACATACGGATATAAATAAAAGTGAAGTGAATAATTGTTTTCAAAAGTATACTTTGATGAAGGGGAGTAATAACGTTAACGATTCCTGCTCCTTATTGTGCTTTCTATATCCTGTCCGTTCCCTCTCGGTCTGTCGTCCCTGCCATTCGTTCCTTTATTTCAGCTATTTCCGATCGAATTAAGTTTTAATTAGTTGGCTCTTCTTCTTATCGTTTCTGGGTGGAGGTTCCCGGTTGATAAGACTAAAAAAAAAAGAATACACGCGAACGCGACAAAAAACGCGTTATTGCAGTTTTGAGAACTAGCCTATCAGCATGAATAATCTCTTGTGGAGGAGTTACCCTCGACATGGCGGACGGAGGATCTTTGACCAAGAAAAAATTGGTACTGAAAGAACTACGTCTCTAAATTAGAAAAAAAAATTCAGACAGGTAAAATATCGATTTGTCCGAAATTATTCTCGACAGTCCGTTTGAAACCGGTTTTGCGGTGCAAGGCCTGTGTGCAGTTGAAACGTGTTTTACAGAGGCTTGGGCTAAATTTAAGGTCACAACCGAAAACAAGTTATTATAATAATAATATAACGGAGTTTTTCCGTACAACTGGACCGGAAGAACGATTGGGGCACTTTACCATGAGACTCGATGTGATGCATTCATACGTATACACACACATATACATATACATATACATATATACATATATATATATATATATATATATATATATATATATATATACATATATATATATATATATACATATATATATATATATACATATACATATATATACACGCACACACACACACATATGTTGGCAGATAATTATTAGAAGGAAATCTATTTTTTAGTAATAAAGGATGTGATACATTATTATATTTCTTATCATTATCCATAGAGTCTCGACAAGTAATATTAGCTTTAATATAATAGACGAAATTTAAATTAATTTATAATTCGATATGCGTTAATGTTACGAAAATTAAATATCAATTTAATACGCTTTTAACATTCGCCAATTATAAATGTTACGATAAAATATCAATTCAATACGCGTTTAACATTCGCCAATTATAAATGTTACAATAAGAAACGTACGAGAATGTAGAGGTTCGAATTTTAATAACTCTAATAGAACAAAAGTAAGGGAAAGTGTCTGTTCGGAAAGATGGATGAAAAATATTTAGGTTTAACGCTATGTAACGCCGCACGGTATTTTATCAAGGAAAGAATGCGTATTTCACGAAGTAAATTAGCGAAATTAAATTACCAATCTCTTTTCGTTGCTTAAAAGAATTACGCTGTAAACAAACAACTGGATTTCTTTAATTACTTAAATAAAAAATCGTAGAAACACTAAACTTTACGAAATTATAAAAATGTCGACTACTTTCAGATTACTTGATCCGTATTAGTGGATATTAATGGTTATCCGAAGCTGGTCAGTATTTTGTATAAATTTTAATTTTTTTTAATTGTTTCCGCGATTTTATTGCAATTAAAGTTTAACACATCTAGCGGCTTCATTATTATACCACTTTTTTATATTGATAAACAGACACCCATGCGGTGGTCGCATTAATTTCGCAAATAGATTACACCGAGTTAAAAAAAGAAAATGTTGCTAAATTTACTTGAAAAATGAAACTACAGCACTGAGAGACCCCCCAACCTTCAAACCATTCCCAAAGTCAAATTGAGACTGAGGACTGAGTTGTTTTTTTTATCGAAAATTGATGAAACCAAAAATAAAGCGCAGCGAGTAATTATTGCATCAAAAAAAAAAAAAAAAAAAAAAAAAAAGGAAAATAAAATAATAAAACAATAGCTAACACGGGGAGCATAGTTTTTTGTGATATTATTAATCTCATCTGATATTTATTATCTTTGGTATTTTGAAAACCAGGATTTTCGCGAAGTAATAATAAAAAAAAAAAAAAAAAAAATACAAAAACAAAGACAGATCCTCTTAAGATTACCGGAACATCCGGTAAAACCAAAGACGACAGATTTATGCGAATAATTACACGTGCCCTAATTAACTGTATTTTCGCCAACTTTTAAAGTAGTAAACTTTTTTAAAACAGATTAAAAGACAACTCTCGTATGGTCCTACTTCGATATACAGTTTCATCCGCTCTTTGCGATTATAATGATACCGCGTAACCTTCACAAAGGAGGAGCTAGCTAGTACGGAAAAATTATAATACCTAACGGTGGTTTCATTTGTCACATACATATATGGAATCTTTCGGACTTTGAACATTTTTTCACCCTTCTCTTGTATGCAAAATTTTAAAATCACAGTAAAATCTTCACTAATCGGAAAATAATGATTTTCGGCCGACTTCGAAAATGACACGTAAGTTAATTCAAGTTTTAAAAATTCTTCCGTAAGATTGCAATATTTTAAATCGAAATAAATTTGAAAGTATGTAAATCATCCCGACATTACACACTCGCAGAAGAAGGAAACTTTCATTACGATTAGATGATTTAATCAATGGGAAGACCCGGAAAATTTTTACTGAAACCTTTAACTCGATGATATATGTATTATAGAGATTAATTTACGATAAGAGAATTAGTTAATTTCTTTGTAAACACGTTTTTTCTTGTTTTGCGATAAAGTGAGCTTTGAGAATTTGCCAAATACTTCAAAATCGAAAAAGAGAATCGCGCGAAATATCTCTAAAGCTTCATGCCGGAAACGAAGAATAAAAGTGTCGATAGGTGTGTGTGTGTATTGTCGACAGGTATACTTTCGGAACTTGTAAAATGTGCACTCTCAGCTCTTTGCATTTCCCATGTTAGTCTCGACTAAGATTTTCGAGTTTAACGTCAAAAGCTTATTTAAAATCAACAATGCTCTAACTAAATCGCTATCTTGAATTTCAATAAGCAGAAATTAATTGCAGAAATTCACACCGTAATCAGGTAGGGCAGCTGTTGACAGTGCGAGGATGGATGGAACTCTAGTAATGGCATACATTGCGCGTAACTATTTTTAATTTTCTCTTTCTTTTTTTAATTTTACAGCGCGTAGTTGTTATTTATAACTGCTACTGTGATCGCTAATCTTACGTTTCGTCTTTTTTTTCTTTTTTTTCGATTTTTGATATTTCCGATAAGCTTGTACTGGCACCTAATCTAAACATGATTTATGACTTCTAGTTTGGAAGCTAATTAGAAGTCAAAAAGAAAAAAGGCCAAAATTTCGATCATCACGTTGTCAATGGGCACGAAAAGTTTGCTTAAATAAAAGAATAAAAGTGTCAAATTATATAGAAAGTACAAGAATTTAAAAACTGTTCAATTACAAATTTTTCTCTTCCTAAGTAATACGCCGATGCTCCGATTGAATATATATAAAATCGCAGAAGTAAAACTAAACAGAGTGACGATAAAAACGGCACCACCACTTGCTTGGTGGAATTATAACTTATCAGATATACAGTGTTGTGCACTTTTACATATCTAATCAAGGTAAGACACCTGTTGTTTAGAGGAAGGTGAAATTTCAATGAAACGACAAAAATAAACTCACACCTATGACAAACTCTGTCGTAATTTGTCGCTCTTGACCAAAGATTTTCGTTCTCTTCAAGGTAGAGTACAATTTCGTCTAGGTAAAATCGGACCGTCTAAAAATTCTAATATCAGCATAAAGCTATGAATAATGTTAATAGGCGATGGTGCTTCCGATCGTTGCAATAATCAGTATAGCCGTCATTTGTATAAAACAAGATTTTCCTTAATCGGCCGCCGATCGTACACATACACATACGTGCTTTTTTCCATACATATACATATATATATTCACGCGCGCGCACACACATACATATACTGTGTATCGGTGTAGTCGGGCGACCTTGATAAGAAGAAATTCATCGCGTTTGAATAGTATTGCGAGCCGTTCGTTATCGTTTGTTGTGGTCGAGCCGCCGGCAGACTACGTATTAGTATTTCATTATACGATAAGTGGTGGGTCACTTTTGTTTAGCAACAGCGGGAAACGCATCTTTAACGACCTCTGGATACTAATTAAAATTTATCATTTCTTAGACTTGCCGCTACACGCACACAGACGTACACGTAATTTTAGGTTCGAGCGAGAGAGCATGACCAGGAGCGACGGAGTGGAAGTAGTTATAACAACTACTAATTGACCAGCAACGGTAGCCGGTTAATAATTAGCCGTCGAGGAAAATAAGAAGATGGTGATAGAGTACTAGCGAGAGAAGACGTCCAACGGAGGAATGCATCTATCATATGTTCGCGTCGTGTTGTTTATTATTATTAAAATGTGAAAACAACCGATGATTACGACAATTATTGTTCGCTGCTCCGTTATTGTTTTCCAGCGTTATTCTTCACCGCTGTACACGGCGCAGTGTCCGTCAGAATCGCGAATCGCTGTCGATTAAAATCGGAAAGATGAAACTTATTTTTTACGTCACTGCCGGTTTCGCGTTAATCTCGCTATTTTCGTCGAAAAGTTCGGTGTCGGCCGCCGGCATATCGTCCATGATATATCGGCTCGAGTCGCAGGACGACGACGGCTTTAAGATAATCGACGACGAAGACTCGGAAAAGTCCGTTGCTGAAGATCAGCCATCTGCGACCGATGCGAAGACTAATCTAACGTCAACGTCGGTGGACGATTTTTTACCGATCAATTTGGATATGGCCGCTTTACCGACCGAGATGCCCGCCGTTAATAACGGCTCCAGTACGAAACCGACCTGGATAATGAAAATACCGAAACGAGGCAGCAAGGAGCCAGCTCCGAGCAATAATAAGGTTCAAGAAACACATTAATCGCGTTAATTGTTTTCTTTTTCTTCTATAACTCTAGTACTTAGGAATCGTATTTGTTTTCATTATTTATTTCCTTCTTCTTCTTATTATTATTATTATTACTTTTTTATGAATTATTTTACACGTTGTTACGCATTCCTTTCTAAAAATATATTAACAATAATTCTGACATCGACTGTTTACTTTATTAACTCCATTTGAACTTCTTCATCTTGATATAATGGCGCATGCGCGGAAAAATTCTGAAATCGTTTACATTTATCGACCCCTTGTTAGTTGCTTTTTTCCGATGCCCATGTATAAATATATTAAAAAACTCTTTCCTTTTATATTCTATTAGGACAAAAAAAAAAAAAAATACAAGACACGCAAATAGCAGCACCGTTTATTTGTGATATTATTTTTTTTTTTCTAATAAAAGGAGGAACGAATTTTCCAACCTCTTCCTCTGTTAATATTTTACAACCTGTAAATTATTTAATTAATTTTTTTCCCCCGTCGGAGAGAGTAGTTATATTAGTGAAAAATTAAAATTATAGAGGTAATAAACGCAAATAATTGAAATAGTACGTAATAGAAACTACGATTATTGTGACCGATATCCGGAATCTCAAAATTTACTATTCTTTAATCTTTTCTAATAAGATTCAATATGTTTTTTTAAGCGAGTCAATCATACTTTGAATCATTTTTTGAAGAGATGTAGTACATTTTGAGCACTGTAAGATGAACGGAAAGATTAGAACACAAAAAGTTTACAACTTTTTTAACCGGTATTGATTAAACGGGTGATATTTTTTATTTTTTCTCGGAAACGATTTAGAGCTAATATATAAGTTTACCGTGAAGGATTTTTGTCTATAGAAAAATATGTTAAAATATATGCGATGTAATAATTACACAGTTCTAACAAAAAACAATTTGCAACAATTTAACGTGTAAATATACTTTTAGGACAATATTTCGTTACTAAATGAATTCTCCTTAATATCAATGTAGTACGGAAAATTTTATTTTTTATTCTTTATACATTTAGGATTTCACGCGTTATTAGACTGATAATTATAATTTCAATTAATGAATTTGGAATGAACAGTAGTTTAAACATAGCGAAGGACGAGGGGTAAATTTTCAATCGAAATTCCTTTCAAAAAAGAGGTAGCACGAAATTATTTTTAAAATATTTATTCTTTGCCCTTTCTGAAATAGTTCTCTACAGTTTTATTGTTGGCAAAGTGCCGGACATAAATATTTGAAATTAGTTATTTTATAGTAAACTTGCATTTATTATTTTAATATAACTACATACAAATATATATATATATATATATATATATATATATATATATATATATATATATATATATATATATATATACGGACACTTTATTTAGTTTGTTTTTAATAATTCTTATTAAATAAATTAAGTAATACGCAATTCGTTTGTATATTTAATCACTGAGATTACACCGCGATATAATAATTTATTTTTATTTTTTTTTTGTGTTTCCTGATTACATTAACAACACATACTCTCAGTGTTGGACTAGATCGACTATTTTATCTTTTCTTAATTTTTATGGGTTCGCCAACATACACACTAGTCCAAGAACTGCGAATAAGAGGAAAAGAGGAATCAAATCTTTACCGTATAAACGTAGCGCGACATGTCCAAAATTTCTTCTTTCGCGTTGTCCGTAATATATTAACTCAACGGCTGTAGGTTAAAATACTTAATGGATTGAAAAAAACATCTTAGAAGCATTCCTACGAATGATTTTTGTAGCCAAAAACTTCCAGTATGGAAATAGAAAAAAAATCTATCGTCAATAAATAAAAATACAATATTAAGCGTAGCTCGT
Organism: Icerya purchasi; assembly: GCA_039619475.1. NCBI lineage: Eukaryota > Metazoa > Arthropoda > Insecta > Hemiptera > Monophlebidae > Icerya > Icerya purchasi. The sequence continues at coordinate 264,658,193 of CM077115.1, read as the reverse complement.
AATAATAATAGTAATAAAATAAAAAATAATTAACACATTACGCTTAGTAAGGTGGCCTAAGCAATGACAAAAAAATCCGAATGATACTAAATATGCGACGTTCGCTGAGAAAAAGTACATAGTGTGTCAAAAATGCGATTTTGACTTAACAACGATTTCGGACACTTGAAAGCATGCTATTTAACGTGAAATAGGTCAAACTGGTGAAAAAACATATTTTCCTATTGTAAATCATAATTGTATGTTTAAAATTACCCTTTAAAGTGTATTGCATTGCGAAACGTTGTACCTTTTCTCGGCGAACGTGACAATTATATTAGTATTTTATTATTCAAGCGTAAAGGCCTATTTTTTTTTTCAAAATCAATTTGCCTGGCTCTTTCCGGTTTTCAGATTTTTTTAGCATTTTGGAAAATAACAACTGTAGAGCAAAAAAAATACATAATTTCCCCAATATTTCGCAATAAGTTTATTCGATCCTCATGATAATATATATGGCGAATCACTTAAAATTTTTACTTGTCATTAAAAAATTAACAAAATTCGTTACTATAAATTTGCAGTTTTTTCGATTACTAAAAAAAATTCAGTGAGATGAATCTGAATCGAATGAAAAAAAAAATATACTATAATTTTGCAATCACTTTTAATATTTTCAAGTTTTATACATTACGTAGGTGTATTTCTGTATCTTCTTCGAATTCCTTGACTTTTCTTTGATTTCTCCTTAATTAATGGAATTCCCTGACGTGTTTTCTCATTTTCTAAAAAGTGGTCATTTTGAAATTTTTTTTCGATTTCCGACGTTTTATTGAAGCTTTTACGACGATTCGTAATCTATCTTTAAGATAATCAAGCATTAGTTTACGTATTTTTTTCCTTTTTTAACTTCAAAATTGGAACATAAATCAAATTATAATTCTTATTAGAACAACTTATAACTTTTAAGTAATCGATTAAACGTGAAAAAAAAAAGGAAACCCGTTAAGAATACGATATGGAATTTAAAAGGGCATTAAAAGCATTTGGAAATTCATAACTTACCACTGGATAATATTTTAAAAGTGATATTCAAAATTTAAAATAGAACGCAGAAACTTTTTCATAAAATAAAATGAACTACCGACGCAAAAAGTTATTTACCTCCCCGTCCACCCATTGCACAAAGATAACAAAAAATATGTTCAAGTAAGTATAGCCCGAGTGAAATAGATGAAGAAGGCGAAATATAACTTAAATATCCGCAAAAAAAACCAACAAAAGCATATATTATTAGAGGAAAACTATAGTTGAACTTACAACTTCACATTTAGGCCCTGGAAGTTTCAAATTTTGAAAAAAAAAAAATTCTTACCCGGGTTATATCTACGAGAACATAACTATTTGAAGGGAGTAAAACAATATTTCATTTTTTTTAATGAAATATTTAGAATTAGCCAAGAGTTCGAAGGTTTCAAAAATTACATATGGTATTGAGGAAAGAGTATTATTATATAGTTAAACATTTTTGAACGAACTTGTATGTACGCACATTTCCGAATATTTCTCTAGTTTGGAGCATCTGAATTTCCAATTTCAAAATTAGACTTCCCCCGGCTGCTAAAAGCTGTACATTTAAAAAAAAAAAAAAAATCCCCCACCCTACATGCGTGTGATATATCGAAAAGAAAACGGTTATTTGATAGAAATGCAACTACATTTCATTATGCATTCTTAAAATTTTCTCAACCATACACATCAATGTATGTATTTATATAAATCACGGATTAGTATAAATGGAGTTTATCATTCAATGTTTTTTTTTTTTTTTTTTTTTATAGAAGTAAAAATCAATATAAAACGGGAGCCTGGAGCTTACGAAATTCGAAACTAGACTATTACAAGAACAGAAATAAATTATTGCGAAGATTTTTTCTTTTTACTCTTAAATGGAACCACTAAGAAGAATGTTGATTAGAAGTTAAATATATCTAATAATAATTAAGGAGCTACATAAACCCCGGAAGACAAGAATTAATGCAAAGTAGATGTAAATGAAAAGAGGCAGAAAATGATTATGTCAATCCACTGCTGTAACTAAAACAAAGACCTCGTTTTACTCTTTTTTTGAAATAACGATTTCACTTCGGCGTGAAACATAAATAAACAGATTTTATCAACGTATGTAAGAAACGGATGAAGATGATTAATATTAATAATCGGTGTCAAATGCATTATCCAATGCTTTTTGATGTCTCTTTCTTGATGACAACAGAACTAGATTTCATTGTGCGTTCTCAAAATTTTGTTTTAATCATTCATATCAATGTGCTTATATGAATCACGAGTTAATAATAAAAATAAAGTTTGTCAGTTATTATTATTGCCTTTTTTTATTTTTCATTTTTTATTTTTTATTTTATAGAAGCGAGAATCAAAATAAAACAACTCGGAACCTTTAAATTATAAATTACCAGCTCTCCGTCATTTAAAACGTAGAATTAATTGAATTTGGTTGTAATGCACGTTCTTTATTTTATCTTTCCTTTTCGTTCGTATTTAGTAAGTTTATTGGTATATTTTTTGAAGTTTTTTTTTTTTTTATTATCCACGGTTTTGATTTTATGTAGCGATCGTATTCGTTGTTTGTAAGTCTGTATTTTTTAATTCTATTCTTAAAAGAAGTCAAACTCGTTTGTATTACAGTATCGAGTATAATATTGTTTTTTATTATAATGTAATAAAATAATCAAACTTGCGATTGTGAAATTATATTTCAATTCTTCAACAACAAAATTCTTAGGTTTCAAAAAAAAAAAAAAAATTCGAAAAAGAGCAATGAAATCACAAAACAATTTTTTAACACATAAATAAACACATTTATTCGAATTCTGGGTGAAAAGCGCATACGTGTTACAAATTTAAAATTGAATATTTTTATTTAGAATTTTAACATTAAGATAAATGTGAATTACGGTTAATCCTTAAATTAAAATACGGCAGCCTAGTGGTTAAGATGCTTGGCTACAAAATCAGAGGACACGGGTTCGAGGCTTGCCTCTTTCTGGATCCGAATCGCTCCCAGATTTACCCAGCCTGAAATAATTGGGTACCAGAGAAATCTCGGAATATAAATCATGGATTTTTTTATATAACCATTCATCAATGTTTCGTATCAGAAAGAGTATTCTTATCAGATCCATTAGACTTTTAGTGTACACTGTGAACCTTCACAATCTCGGACTCCCTGTCAAGGGTATGGGGACTTACTTTAAACTTTACGGGGAATGCTCAGTGCATGAAACATTATATTTGATTAATCTGGTTTTTTCAAATTCATTTGGGGAATCCAGTACACCGGATAATTTTCTTTGAAGCACCGCTGCTTAATCAATTACAATATACAGTAGCTGATTAACTTATTTTCGAAAAAATTATAAGAAAGGGACTTTTAAACTCTGCACTTATTTCAATATTCCTGATAAATACGTTGCGAAAAAGTTTCATAAAAAAAAAAAAAACAAAAAAAAACATGTATATTAAATAATACCTATAATCGTGTGACGTCAATGCCATATGCGATATTTCTGTAATAAAATGAATCAACTCTTTTCAAAAAAACACTTCTTTTGGGCAGCACGAAACTCATCATATATTTAATATTTACGATATTTTATAATCTTATTTTTTTTTTAGAATTGCTCACGTGCAAAAATGTATAAGTTGATGCATTCCTCGCTGCTAGAACTATAGGAAAAATGAGAAGCCACAAAGAATCTAACGAGAGGAAATTAATAAAAATAAAAGCAGCAACATTATGAAAACCGAACCGCCAAACAATACTTAAGAAATAGACGCAGTAACTACGTAAATAATTCTAAAGCAACCCGGCTGAGGTTATTTTAAAAATTGTTATGTTTTCTAATCGAACAGAGGAAAAATTTATTTACAAATTAAATGCAGTAAAACAAAGTATATTTACAAAAGATTAGAAGATAATTGTCAATTCATATTGAAAAAATCGTCGATATTACTCTTAGGCTCGATATAAACATGTAGGTTATAATTGTGCATGAGTAACTAGAAACAATAATAATGAAAAAAAAAAAAAATCAATTATTATCTTTTAGTAGAATCTGAATTCGACGAAAACTGTAATCTTCTTTCGAATGTATTTTATTTGTCGAGGTATGCGCAAGATAATTAATTTAATAAACATTTTTTTTTTTTTTTAATTTTCAATTATTATACGTGTAAAACTTCAATTTTCGTAAAACTGAGGTTAATGAAAAATTATAGAATTACTGAACAGTTAATATTTTCACGATAATTTTAAAGGCGAACAGTATATCAATTTATACATTTTTGAACTCGCGAAATTCCAGGAAAGAATAAAAACATTACAAAAAAACGTGCTACCCAAAAGGAGCGTTTTTCTGAAAACAGTTAAATCATTCTATAATCATTTTGTATTTTGAATTTCGCTTTTAAAGGGGTTATCTGATGGCGAGTTATAAATTTTTAAATGATTTTTGAAGTCATTTTAAATTCCATATAACATATTCTGCACGGGTTTTTCTGTTTGCCGTCCAGGATGATCGATATAGATTGTTCTAAAGAGAATTACAATTTTGATTCATGTTCCAATTTTAAAGTTTATGTGTCAAGCCGTTCCTAAACTATCTTATTAAGATTCCTGTACGGAATAATCTAGAAAACGAAAATAGGTTAAAAATATTTAGGAGATATGAATAATTTAATAGAAGTACGTAAAATATGTACTTTGTGAATATATATATATATATATATATATATGTAAAACTGAATCGAATAAAAACCTTTGTTTGCTACCGCAAAAATATTCACGCCCAATCGATCTCGCCTGAAAGAAAGTGATCGCAGATAGGAGAGTATGTTGAATCGCAACAAAATAAGTTTTCGAAAACTTTCGTGGGGGGGCCAGGGTTTTCTGGTTCCTTTCTATAAATGCTATTATTATTATTATTCTAAGAACATGTATTTTTTTCTCGACGAGTCAAAAAAAAAAAATAACCTTGCTCTTTTTAAAAATGAATGCACGTGAATGCTCAATAATTACTTTTTTTTAAAAAAAATCGCTTTTCTAGAATTCATTGGATGCAATGAAAGAACGGAATGTTTATTTCTCATTTTTTCTGTATCTAATAAAGAAAAAATTACTTTCTTTTTATTTCATTTATTTTTCTACTGATATACTCTAAATTGTTTTCAGTTTAATTATAAGAAGATTACCATCCATTTTGGCTCCAGTATAAAATTAACATCACTGTGTACAATTTATATTCTTAGTAACTATTTGTTATAAATCCTAGAATTTTGTACTGCGTTCATTATGAAAAGAACAAAAATCAAAAAAAAAAAAAAAAAAAAACAGTAAATCAATGTTTCCAAATATCAGATACGAAATAATAGCATTTATGGGAGATATGTATATTTTTTCTAAGGTCAAAAATATCTCTTAATATAACCAGAAAAGAGGAAATTATTTTCAACTGATAAGCTTGTTGAGATATGAATATGGTGTAATCAGCGGAAGAACTAATAGGTAAGTTAGGCCTTTAAATGGTCGACAAAAAGAATGGTAGATGATAGAGTTTGACAAACGACTAAAACAGGGTTTTTTTGTTGTTTTTTTTTTTTTAATATTGTCAAAAAAATACTTTAAAGTTTTTGTCCTGGCGTATATCGTTTTAGTTTTTCTCGAAAATTTTGTAAGTTTGAAACGAGAAAGATTTGCAGATTAGCAACGCTTTAGACTAGCAGTTTACGGATGAGCGTTTGGGTTCCTTTTTCCTTTCAATGCGCTATTACATTATAAATTACATACTTCCGTAAAAAATATTCATTAAAGCGATTTCTTTTCAAAATAAATTTCCTCGACTTTTTCCAGTTTACCAAATTTTTCTCCGAATGGAAAAGAAAAAAACTGCATGTAATTTATATTTTGCAGTACGTTCCGCTGCATATCCCGATGATAAATCTAATCACTAGATATAATTTTTACTTTTCATTAAAAAATAAATAAAATTCGTTACACACCCGTTTCATTATTTTAATTATTAATAAGATTTAATGTACATATATTCTAGAATTTTGCAATCATTTTTAATCCTATATGATACGCAAGTATTTCTGCGTTTTCTTAAAATTCCCTTACTTCCAAAATTTTCCCCGGTTTCTATAAAGTACCCACTGATCATGATCCAATGCAATATTTTTTATTCGCATTCTTTTTACATTAACGAAATGATATCGTTTATATTTTGTTCAAAGGAAGGACAAGACTAACGGATTCTTCTTACAACTTATACCATTTTTATACAAATACCTTATACTTTCATTTACTCTGCAATGTGATACTTCTCAAGCGATAACTCTGCTCCTTTATGTTTTCTTATTTTTTTTGTCGGTAGTAAATCACACAACAATAGTATATACGTATGTTAGGAGCAAACAAAAGCAAATTTTAGCGACAAATATAAGACATGTTTTGAGAAATAAAAACAATTATACAAAACACTTTTGTCGTAAAGATCACGGGGAAAACATATTTCATTTGTGTCTTTAGAACTGAGATAATTCAGTTGGAACACGTAGTTTTGTCCTTTGTAAAATGTAGTTCTAGCCTCAGTTAAAGCGTATACTGATCTTTCAGAGGAAACATGCAGAAACAGAACGAACAATAAAAACACAAACTTATGTAGATGAAGTAAAAAAAAAAAACAAACAACAAAACTTGTTTTTGTGAAACAGAATTGTTTATAAAGCGTGTTTGTTTGATGAAAATTCGGTTTAACATTCTCTGAAACAGTTTGTACGAACGTCTTTATTTAGGTTTTCTTTAACCGAAAACCTGAAAGCTTGAGTTTTAACAGATATTTAAAAAAAAAATTGTTTCATCTCTTACAATTCTATTTTACAGTGAAAGTTTTGAATAATACTTTTCGGTTTCAGTACACATTTCAGATTAATTAATGATCCAATATTTTTCTGTAATATCATATAATATTATATTATATATTAATAAATGATAATAACTAAATTAGTCGTACACAACAACATAAAAGCAAAACAATCACAAAGAAAAAACAACAAAAAAACAAAACAAAACAAAAAACACAGAAACCACGGGGATAAATGGAAACGGAGAAAATACATTAAAGTAAATACATTATTAATCGTATGTTACGATTAATAATTTGATTAGACAAGACGCTTTTTTTTTTTTTTTTTTTTTTTGAAAACGGAAAGAAATATTTTCGGAACTGACAGTAATTAAGAAGGAAGCTAAAAATAGAATACACGTATTAATAAACAAATACTTCCGGGTACATCTGGCAAGCAGGGAAGTTGCTATTATCATTGTCTGCATTTGATGCCCGTGTATCTGGCAGTGTGGGGTCGATTTTAATTTTCTCCGAAATTTCTGTCACTTTACATAACAAAGTATCCTCATCCTGCACAATTTATAACGAAAACAACACCATCAATTATCTTCAAAAATAACGCGTTAATTACCGTAAAAATATAATTTTTGAATTTATAAATGCGCATGTTAAATAACAACATTATGGTAATTTAATTAACTGAAGGAAAATATTAATCACGCAATTGCTATACAGCGACGTATGAAAACAGTATAGAATGAAACTGGTTTATTTTTGCTTTATTAAAAATAATGTAAAAATTAAAATACAGCTTTTATCGACTACGAGCGAATAAGTTAGATTGTACAATTTACCGGTAGATTTCAGCAGCGCTAACCGACACACGGCGGGTACGTATATTAAAAATGTTTCCGGTAGCCTTAAGGTCGGCTACTAAAATAGAGGTTGCGGGTTCGAAACTTGTCTTGTTCCAGGTTCAAATTGCTTTTAGGTTTACCCACCTTAAAATAATTTGGTACCAGTGAAATCTGGGAAAGTGAAAGCAGCCGAGATAAGGGAATAAACCCGATATTCTCTTCACATTCATTAGGCTTAGTACATCGTGAACCTTAACTTCACATAATCCATGATACTTTATCAAGGTGAATGGGGTTCAGTTTACTTTATATTTATTTATGTAATATCAACTATACGTAATCGTTTGATAAGATATTTAAAGTTACTTCATACGATTATAATTGCGAACAAAATAAGAAGCTTAATATGTGTTTTTTTTTAGTATAGGTCAAGTTCAACGCCGTAGCAACTGGTTTCGTATTTTTATTTTCACGCTGGGTGATTCGTATAAGTAGTAGCTTATTTTCGCTGTCATACGTTACGTTGGTTACATTCATGACCACGTCTATTAGGGATGTTTTAAGCTAATGCAAGTGCAAATGAAAACAGTCATATACTCCTTTTATCACGAAACAGACGAATAATCAATTTTTTTTTGCTGCATTAATTTAAACAAAACTGCAAGCAATTTCGAAAATAACTCTGCTTTTTGTTTTCTTTGTTCGCCTTTTTTTTTATTAAAAAAGCTTGTTCCGAAATAGTATTAAAACTCGAATAATTCCCCTTTTTAAGTATGAAATTCCGTCTTTCGTGTTAAAAACCCGCATGCATTATTAGCGAATGAGCGTTGCTTAAACGTAAAGTCGAAATCAGTTTTATTTACCGAGTAAAATTTTATTTTCAAAGTAATGCAAAATTCTTAAGTAAAGTCAATCAGTTTTTAATCATACGCAGAAACGGGCACTGTATTATTTGTACTAGTCAATGAAGGTTTTTGTTAATTACGTTAACAAATGTAATTTCACGTATTTAATGTTTACCAGGACATGCGACAATGATGTGATAGTTGATAGAAATGAAAAGGTTCAGATCTAAATTAAACATCTGGCATTTGAATTCGATAAACTTCCAACTTCCAACTACGAACGGTTTTCAGATCGACCCGTTTAAAGTACCCCCAAGAGAATGATCGGAATCAAAAGATGTTTTCGCTTTCACGGCGGACTTTGTTGATCAGAAAAATCTCGAAACCTTCTCGTTCCTGTTCAGAAAATGTTTATTTTCGTTGTATTCTTCTTGTTTTTGAACAACAAATATTACCCGAGGACTCTAGTACTGGTGGTTCGACGACAGGATGAGACGATGATTCTTTTATTTTGACACGCTACTTTGCTTTTATGTTTCAGAAAATGTTTCCTTTTTTATTTGTGTTTTTTTTTTTTTTAATTTTCTTTTAATTTTTTCTAATCGCCTTCTACAAATGCAAAAATGCTTCATGATTTTGATGGTAATTGCTGGCTGAAGAAAATGAAGTGTTGATCAAGAAAATCTTTCGGTTTAAAACTTTCACGTTCTCTTTGTTGTTTTTGAGGATATTCGACCACTGCATCTTATTTGTGATATTTAAAATAATTGGAATGAGATAAATGGGCAATTTTAAAATTAAAGTCCGTGAAATAATTTGTAATATGGTAAATTCGATTATTACGGAATTTTTAAAAATTATAGTCAGCGAAATGGTTCGTAATGAACTTCGAACTGTTTATGAAAAAAAAAAAAAGATAATTTAAAAAGTATGAGGGGTATAAAAAAAATATCTCCTCGATTATAACATTTTTGGTTAACCGGTATCCGTAATGCATTTTTAGTATTAAAAAGTTTGGACAGTTTTTTATCTGAAAAAAATTTGGAACGTATAAAACCCATTCATGTTAGTAAAAATTTTCCACTTATATCTTTCCAGAAGAGAATTAAAATTTTATTTTAATTTTATATTTCGATCACAATGTCTAAACGTCATATTTTCATTTTTCTCCTAAAATAGTCTTATTTGATAATTCAGACTCGTCTATTCCGGTAACACCAATAACAAAAAAACTTAATTTAAAAAACTGACAGTAGTTTTTTGTGTTATCAGTAGAGAAATATAAAATTTCACGAAAAAATTTGTATCAAAATCGTTAATTATTCAAAATTTTTCCTTAATCATGTAAAACAGTTTAGTTTTGAGATGCAGCAGCATTTTTTTCTTCTTCTCGCCAGTTCACTCTTCCTGCTTGGCTACTGTACCATTTCTTGATTTAGTCACTCATTCTTTTCAATTTTCTTCAAAAATGTTCACGTGTTTATTTACTACCTACCAATTTTACTTCGACTATACACTATCTTTCTGTTTTATATTGTGACAGTTTTCAATTTAATCATTAACTAACTTTTATCTTAAAATGAATCGCATTAGGTGATATCGCGCCGTTTTTGATGATTTCCTATTGACAACGTTCAATTATCATAATTTGTAAGTACGCACTTCTGGTATACTATTCCAATTATATATATATATATATATATTCATTATTTTCGCTTTAAATATTTTTCGAAATAAAAAACAAATTTACGTGTCAGATGGATAAAAATTACCTGTCTGGTCAAAATCGAACAAAGTTCTTCAAACGGGAGATATTTACAATTTTTAAATATTTCAGCGCATTGGTTCAATTCCTTTTCACGCATTTTATCCGGATTATCAGTAAGTATTCGTTTGATTCCTTCAAATGTTAAGTCTTCTTGTAAAAATTTCTATATAAAGTAAAACTGTTAAATTAGTCAAATTATATAAATATTACAAATTTGAGTTTGCCAATTTTTTTAAGACTAAGAAACAAGTTAATTAATAATTGATATTCTTCGAATTATTATCCAAATTTAAAATGAACTTACTTTCGACGCTGAAATTCTATGTTTTAAAATAGCAGTCTCAGTCATAATATTTCACTGGATCCGAAAAAATTAAAAAAATAATGCAAAACGAAAAATTAATAAAATACGATCTATATTATACATACCCGCTGAACACTTGGCGATGAAGATCTGCTTTCCGGTTCGGATTTATTAAATGTTTCCTCCATACATAATGAATCCTTTGTATAACTTCTTATAAACACAGCGGCGGAATTTCCTTTTTCTAGAAATATTAAACATTAAGTTTTTCAACATGGCGCGTTAATAATTCAGTTAAGAGTATGATTTAACTTTTCCTAAACTTTTTTAATATAGAAGCACACACACCCACCTACCCACACGTGTATATATATATATATATATATATATATATATACAAGGGAGAAACAATTAAATTCTGCATTTATCATGAAAATATGGAATATAATGTTATAAATCAATAAATTGCTAAAACTGCACTCCGACTTCGGATAAGACTAAAGCGACGTATTAAATTTGTCGGTAAACAAGGACAGATTAAGAAATAAACGAATGTTTCAGTCAATATTACTTTTTTTGAGTGCAAATCGAGAGCAAAGCCTAAAATACGATTAGGGATTGAGGAAATGAAAAAAGACACGCTGCAAGGACGACAATAGATGGAAATGAAAAGGAAAAAATAAAGAAAACAATAGGGAAAGTAAGATACAGAAGGCAAAAGAAGATAGCAGTGGAAAGGAAATACTCAAAGAAAACAAGTTTCAGTCAGTAATATCGAATAAAAAAGAAAATAGTCGAATCACAGTTGCAATGTTGTTTTAAAGAATGCGGTGAAAGATATATATTCGTATTGTTTTATATAGCTAGAGCTCTCTTATATTTGTATTATATATTTACTTATATGATAGCTGACAACGTTAAATCATCGCGAGGCGTAAGTGTGCAATAATTTGCGCGACATAGATAACTTGAGGTCTTCTGTGTGTTAATTAACGGCCTATTAAGTATGTTGGACTACCGTTGGATTCAAATTCAGTATTAGGTAAATACAATAAACCGACCAAATAGACAAAAAAATTAATCAATCGGAAAAGGAAAAAAATCGATTTTTTTCAAATTTTTTAGGACGTCAGCTTATTCAAAGAGCGACGGTGTTGGGTGAGGGGTTTATGACACTCTCAAATTACGTATATTGCGAACGAGAAAAATAAATAGTATACGTCACTGAACAAATATTATCAGGGCAACGTTATAACAGTCAGAATTAATACGCAGATGTTAACTTTACTCGTACCAATCACCATTGTGTGAGAATGTAGAAGTTATTATATAATTTGTTTTACAATACGTGACAGCTCTTCAAATATAAACACACATTACCATAGAGGAATTTCGATGACGAAAGCGAAACCGAACTAATTCCTTCTTTTTCCATTAGTTCGGTCAATACGGAAGTTTCGAAGAATACTCGTGGCGTTTGTTGGGTAGGAGAATTCAACGAGCTGGTAGAGTCGGAGTCCTGTTGTTGGCGCTGTTTACGGTTATCCGACAAGAAAAATGCTTTGTTATTTTTTCGATTTGTGATTATCTAAATAAAAAGCATCATTACACGTGTTAAAATAATATACGTGCGTCAAAAAAGGATTTGATACATTTTTCATCTAAAACCGTCGGCGTTTAATCAAAGATGGACAATATGTTACAACAACAGGGGAACGTTTAAAATTATTATAAATTATTATTATTTTTAAATGTATTCCTTTCATGAAATCTTGGTACAGCTAATTAATCCTGATTCGGGAAATAAACACAAATACGCTTATTTAATTATTGATTTTTTTAATAACATTGTTTCTCAATAGCGGTAAAAATGAGAGAATAAATTAGCAATCATCATTAGAACAGTTCAATGGATTTTTTTTTATATATATAATTTCAATTTTATGTTAGTTACAATTAAAGAAGATTCTTGTTAGGTACAAAGGGAAGAAATGAAAAAAGAAAAAATAAATTAACGAGGTTAAGTGATGGGAAGGAAATAGAGGCAAAAATATGTCGAAAAACCATGAAATAGGCTTAAAATAACCGGATATAAAAATAAAAGGAATATGGAATGTTTTTTTTTGTTTTTTTTTTTTTTTTTGAGATAGAATTGAACGATAAAAAATGCTTTTAATTGAAAGAAAGGGATTTTTAAGTAAAATATTGGTTGGAAGATAAAAACGATACATAATTTGAAGAAGAAAAATTTGGAGTTATGTCCAAAGGAATAAAGAATAATAACGACGATGTTTTAAAGTACATTGATAATTTATCGAATTTAATCTAGATAAACTTAAGAGTATTTCGTAACGGAGATTGTATCACCTTAATTTTTTTAGTTAACGGATAAATTTACATCGTTTTATAAAAGTCCGCAGAATCTCAGAAAGCAACCCGATGCGGTCACTTCCTAATTTTAAGTGTTATTAATTTTCAGTTATTTTCGAGAAGTAAATTTTTTTTGTATAGTGTGAATACCAGTTTCAAAACTATTTTACAATTCTGAATATATATATTAATTACAACGTAATTCTTAGGCTACCCCCCATTAGAAAAAATGTCCCAATTTTATGTAACGTTTATTATATTTTATAGGATTTTTGTGATTATGTTATTATATTCATATGGACCGATTTAGAATTACGTTGTAAATTTTGATCATTTTATACACAGTATAGAAGAGAAAGCGATAGAAATGTAAGCAAGACGGGTCAAGGGGCACCGCTCTTTGCAAAGCCAAAATGGCCGAGTTTATATATATATATATATATATAAAAAATAGATTTATGTATACATACATATATTTTAAATATAAAAGATTGATGTACCTCGTTAATATAATCTTTAAGCAGATGTAAAGAATGAACACTGGCAGCTAAGAAAAATAAGCTCGCTACTGACAAATGTATTTCGTACTTATTGTCAGAACCGATGGAAGAATTTTCTAATACCATATCCTAGAAATAACATTGGGGAAAAAAAAAGCAACAAAATAAGCAAAAGAATAACAACTCATTATTAATATATTGCAACGCATTCTCACAATCTCAGTATTAACTAATAAATTACTTTACAGAATTATATACTTATTTAGAAAGTGCAATATCTAATTTTTTACAGTTTGTGTTTTCTTCGCGCATAATATTTCAACACTTTTTTCTTATTTAAGAAAAAAAACATATATTTTAAACTACTGTATACAAAAGATGAAAAGTATTTAAATCTCATACCGACACTTGAAGTTCAGTAAAATTTGATCAATGAAAGAATCCTTTTTAGTTTTTAAAAGGCCCACTATTATGAGGGTATTGTTAATATCTAGACTAACGAGAATAATTAAAAATAGGGACAACATCATGAATTTCTTAATTTCAAATTTTAAGACCGATTTATAATTTTCAATTTTGAACAGGTAATTCAATGCGGCACTTATACATTAACATAGATCCTCCCATACACATACACACAGTCCCACCATAAATTTTGTTACAATCATTTGCAAGCGTAAATATAGAGAAATTTATACCTGTAAAATGTAACAATATGGCGAATTTATACGAGTTCCGGTAGTTAACTATACGATTTAAATACTCAATAACTTCAGTATAATCATTGCGCAGTAACAATCGTTTAGGCATCGAGTGGAGTATACGCAAAAACAGTTGCTTATATCATGCTGGTAAAACGGATTCGAAACTTTTGTGTTGTTCAGCAAAATCGGAATTAATCGGATTTCGTATATTCTTCTATCATCATATTGTTTGAAGAATTTGATGATGTTGATCAGCTACAAAACGGTTACCTGCGAACTGCGTAAACTCTCGAACTTGTAAACCCCGCATGTATGAGAGTTTATCAAAATTCTTTTACGCAGTTAGAAGATTTTAGGAAGGGAAATAAAGGTTACACTGAGTGCGCTATTTGTTACGAACTTATTGAAAATTCGCAATTAGGCGCCGTTAAAGGCGTGTACAAGTTATTTGTTGATTCTTAAATTTCAGGAAATTCCCGAAGAATGCTCCAAAGAGCTGTTAAAAATATGCGGAAAAGATGAGAGTCCAAGAATATTTTGTTTATCGATAAAAGATTCGTCATTAACAAATAGAATGACCAGATTTGGTCAGAAATTCTTATGACTTTGAAGCAAAATGGCCTTAAAGGGAGACCATCATCGATTATATCAGTATTGATGTGGTAGGGCATTGTTTAGAACAACATTACTCAGATTCATTAAAACGGCCGTGAAGAGGAGAGTCGTATTTTCGTAATAAGGATTGGCTTTTTCAGAAATGACTCGATACTTCGCCACAAATTCAAACCTGGTTAGAAAAAAATATTTTTTCGTTTCTCGTAGAGCGTGATCAGATGCCGTTTGACTGCAAGTTATGGCATATGTTGGCACAACTATCGCTTTTGATAGACTTTCAGTTAATAATTTAAAGAAAAGTAAAATGAAAGCCGCGTCTGAAATACTTCTCGGTACCGCACGTGTAGCAATCGACAAGTTGCCGAATCGTTTGAAGTCACGTATCAAGGCTAATGGTGATCATTTTGAATGAATTTGACGTAAGTTTAAAGCATTTTTTTGTGTACTTCCTAATGACGAAATTATAAAATTTTACGAGCATCTATTTTCGACTTATTTAGAAAAGAAGACGCGACTAAATTTATGGCGAGGCTGTGTATATCGATACGAATTTAGTACTTGACATTAACAGACAGATAAGGATTTACCAAAAGCCAGTGGGGCACGTAGTGAAGAGAGAGAGAGAAAATATCTGCAAAAATAAAAATTGTTACATTTAAAATTTTTTCCCGCTCGTCCCTCTGAAAAACGCGCTTAGTTACACCATTTGAAATGTTCACTGTATAGAGATATTTTCCATGTTTTGCATTCTAAAATTACTCCACTTATACCCGCCAACTGTTCCAGTTTTAATATTACTGAAGGTCTGTCACAAGTTGCAACTCTGAATCTTCACAATCGTCGAATTTTGAAAATTAAAATTACACCACTTATATTTTTTGATAATAACATAAATTACGGAACAACTTTCAATGCTAACCTGCAAACTCATCAAAAAATGGAAGAAATCCGGTAACATTCTTTGGGAAGGAAATTCGGTACATATTAGAGCTAATGTTGTATACACATGATTGACATTTTCTATCGAATTATCAGGGTATTCGAGGTTCCGGAAGAGAGCCGTGTAAATCTGTTTACCATTGTTGATTATAAAGTTTATTTCCGTATCCGAACATTGTTGGTATATTATATTCAACGTATCCATTTCATACCTATTCGAAGAAATTTCAAAACATATAATATGCCGCGTTCATAATTTAAACATTCGAATTTATTAAAAATTAAATAACGTACAGCCTGTTTCGGAAGAACAGAGTTTTGTCACAAATCTACACGGTGACAATAAACCTATTATCTCTCAAACATGTCGCGCATTATGCGATTTTTAATGAATTTTAATGCCGTGCGAATATTTAAATTATTAACTACATAAAACATAAATACACGACATCAAAAAGTACGAATTTAAACATTTTTTCGCCGTTCTTCATAGTGTTATTTCGCGTTTTATTTCGACTAAGAAGCATAGGTAATTTCATTAGCAAAAAAACATCGCATTTTTTATGTCGTATGCCTTTGTGCTACTGTTGTGTAATTCTAATGTTTAATCAGTTATTGAAAGCAGAATGTTGTATTTACACTTTTATTGGAGAATTAGGAAAGTACAAATATAATTTTATTGCATTAAGAAAAAAAAACAAAACAGCCTCGTTATTTTTGTAATAAAGGTTTTTAACTGATTATCAGACCTTTACCCGCATCGGCAACAATATTTTAATAATTTAAATACAATACTGGTGTATAGACGGTACCGAGAAAAGCTGGTTGACATTTTACTTAGAATGGAACCTGAAAGCCATCTTCTGTAGTCAAGCCTTGATGTATTGCGCTGTCCACCCACCCTTAACGAATTATCCAGTTTCTCCAACGTAGATATTAGATTTAATAAAGAGATTGTCACTTTCTTTCTTTCTTACAAAAATTCGATTAAACTATAATTATCAAATATTATTTTAGACGATATGCATTTCCCCCCTTTTTATAATTTTATGACTCTATTGCTATGGTTTTGGTTTAAATAATTTGTTTGCACATTTTTAATATTATGATAAAATTAATACCGTATTTACTCGCGTGATTTACGCACTTTTTTGCCGTTTTTAACCTGCCAAAAAAGGGGGTGCGTAAATTACGCGGGGAATTGACAATGCATCTCCTAAAAAAAAAAACAAAAAAAAACGCGGTTCATTATATAATAATAAATCGTCTGTGGCGGCTTCCGTACGAAGCAAATTGAATGACGGTGAATTACTTTATCGACGCCGTGTTTCTTTTTGCGAAAGAATTAATTAATTCCTATTAATGAAGGAACGCTGTTCAAACTGTATTTCTCAACAGAAGAGAACTTTTTAAAAATTTGTTTTTACTAATAATTTACATTACCCCGGCTTAGCGAACTGCCGAGCATTGTCATGTTTATCCAACAGAGAATGTAAAATCTTTTGTACCATCAGTCGGTTACGTGAGTCCTTGGTTTCCGACGCTTCTAACAATGACAGCAAAAAAGAATATGGTAACACAGCTAGCGAAACCGACGTTGTCACCTTTAAAATAAATGTATTCTTATTTTCAGTTACGGCAAAATATATACAAACAAAATTAATTAATTCAGACGATGAACGTGAAATTAAGTATTTTAAATTAACAGTACCGAGCAGTTTCCAGAGACTCACGGTTCGACAACATAGTACGATTTAGACGAAAAGATTAGAGAGCATATTTCGTACATTTAACACCCTCAAAAATTTATCGATCAGAAAGAATGGATGCCTCGAAATTTCGAATGTTTGTCGGCTGTAACGCTTTCGAGCCGCTTCTGCGGGACGTTATGAGCTGCACTCCACAAAGAAAGGAGTTTCGAAATTATATCGCCGAATGTTAAACATACGATGGGTAGTCCACGTCATTAATAAAAAGTCCTGCAAAGAATGTCTTTAAGGAACTTATGTACAGAAACACAAGCTAAAATTTCGCGGACATACAAATAGAAATGAGAAGTATAAGAGATGATCAAACTCGTATTTCTATATATATATAAAAAAAAAAAAAAACTAAACCATTAGCAAAGTAAAAGGGATACAAATGGATCCAAAAACATCACGATGAGAAAATGTAAATTTTTACTAAAGGACAGTTGTTTTTAACGGCTGTTAAACAAAGCGAAACTAGCCCTATCGATTAAACTTTAAACGGAGATAATGTACGAAGAAAAAATAAGTATCTACGCTGTATGCAGATACATCGGTACATGTACCTTGTGCCTACTGCGATAAAATGTAGTCTGTTCAGTATTTACATCATTTACAACATTTTAATCAGTATAATTGCTCGTTATAGATAACCTGACGACGGCGAGTAAAAGATCTGCTTTGTGTTATAATAAAATTAACCTTTTTTCGAGATGTAACTATTGGAAAATGAATAAAAAAGGTATGGAACATGAGGTCATAAAGCATTACAAAAAGCAAGCAGTTAGTTAATTACTAAGGAAAGGATGCAACCCAAAGGAAGGTCAGAGAAGTTTAAAAGTTAAAGATACAGCAGGATAAAAAGAATAAACAAAAAAAAAAAAAAAAAATAGATTAAAAGAGATTTAAGAAGTACATTGCTAAGGTGATAAATGTTCCGTATAAAGTGACATCCCTAAAATAAATTTAAAAGGTAACGGCAAAGGATCCATACTGAAAATCACAGTTGTACATAAAACAAAATGAAAAGTATTAACTACCAATGTTTTCCGTTTAAATATTAATTATGCTGTTTTTAAAACTTTTTAATTTTTATATTTTATTAGGCTAGTTCTCAAGTAACAATTTAAGATAAATAATTAACAATAATAATATATTACTTGCGCGCTCGTTGATATAATAAACATCAAATCACTGAGGAAACGTAATAAAAGTTATTTTAATTCTTAGGGTGAATTAAGTGAAGTAAAAACGATTAATTTCGGAGACCAAGTAGAAAATATATAATATTCTCCAGTAATAAATACAACTTAAAAAATGCAAAATAAACAAGTCACGAGAAAATGCGCGGTAAGTGACTTACTTCGGTTTTTATTAAAACACTTCTAGAAATGCCTTGTACGCAAGTAACGGAGATAAAAGAATAACGCTTTATTATAAAATATATACAGAAATGTGTAATCATGTTAATTATTTAAGAGGTGAAGAGGGTTTTTCATACTTTTTACGTGGCTGTGAAGAACACAATGTAGTTTCACAATTCCGAATAGGGATTAATTACTTTTATATATTACATTAGTATAGTATTAAATTTTCTCCCCGTATCACGCGGAATAATATAAAGCTTTAATTTAATCGCATTTCATCAAAAAGCTGATGACAGCTCAACCGCATTTAAAAATGAAATTTTAGTTTTCTTAATAAAAAAAGTTGACAGTTATTATTTGTTTTTTTTTTTTCGAAATCGTACATATCAATTGTAAATGTTACCGTTAAAGTAATAATTCTTACCCTGAGTAAACATTTTAATGTTATGTACTGGGTTATATCATTGGCTGATTCTGGGCGATGTAAAGTTATCTTCGACATTATAAAAGCCATAATTTCAACCTTCTGATAATCAGGCAGGTGAGCGGTGAACTGAGCTAATGTGTCTAAAAGGATTTCTCGGTAATTACTTTCTTCGTTTGAATCGACTGAATTGGCCGGTTTAACAGCTGAAGTTCTAACGTGAGTTAATAACGAGTTCACAATTTCCAACGCGGTCGGACCTGCATTATTACGGCGCAAAAATTAATTAAAACAATAAATCATATTTAAATTTTTTAAACATTAACTTTTTAAAGATTGGTGTGCATGCCGATTACAGATAAAAACGATTAAAAACTAATCCAGTTTTAATAACTGCCAATTTTTTATTTTCCAAACTTTATTTGTTTTACACATTAAACGTGAGTTCGATTATAAACTAAATTTGTACCCGATTACATTTTCAGATATTTTTTCAAAATAATTTCTTGAAGAATTTTCTGTAAATTTCGTCAGTTCGAGAAATTTATTGCTCTGTTCACCTATGTTTCTTTTTCAATGAAAACTCCTCAATGAAATAACGATCAAGTCGTAATTTTTTTCTTATCTACCTCAAATAATTTTATTTGTATTTAAAATTAAAAATTAAAAAAGTTACGTAAGTAATAAAAATGATATCGGTAAGTTTTTAAATATATAATCGTGTATTCATATAAATTTAACCGCTACTAAATGCAATCATCATTTGAATTTTCCCAAAAAACACGTAATTTTATAAGTGAACAAGTTATTAATTATTACGATAACAATTATACAAAATTAGCAGGAATTGATGGAATATTATGAATGGTAGATTGCGTATGAATCAAATAATAGATTGCATAATGCAAGAAAGTATAAGCGGAAATTTTTTTTCTCCTTATTAAAAAAAAAAAAAAAACAAAAACAAAAAGAGAAAAAGAAAAAGGGATTGATTTGTACACACATCTATGTATTAGTATAATTTTATCACACATCAAAATGAAATCATAAATGTCTGAATTTTAAAATTTCGAATAAAATATTGGAGATCAATTAAAAAGCACAAATTAGACTAAACAAACCTCTATGCGTGATTACTTAATATACAGATTTTTTTCAGAGGAAACGCTTGAATAATTTACTAGTGATGAATGATTTTATAGTCAATGAACAGAATTATTTTATACTTGTTTCGGAAAAGTTTAATCATTAGATCAAGCATAAGGTTCTACATCATCAAATAAATTCTAATGTATCTAATCGATTTACTTTAAAATTTCTCATATTTAATAACCGAGCGTTAATTAAATATTCTGTTAAAACCAGATATTTTATAATTTAAACTTTAATCGAAAAAATCTCTATTCTTATACGCGATTATATTACGTATGTTTAACAATCATCGCATAATCATTAATTTAAACGAACATTAACACGTTTTGAGGAGCAACGCTCTAAATTTGTAACTACGTTACTACGAACACGAAGTAGTATTATTATTTTTCGAAATACGTCGGGAGTCAATTTTAAATAGTTTTAATTTTACAATTTTGATAATGAAATGAAATGCGCCAATAACTAACAAATTACAAATGCATGAGAATAATTGCTCGGGAAATATACTTCATCATAATACTACAAGGGCTGTTCAATAAAAACTGATACTAGCGCTCCTATCGGTCAAGAAAGTGTGCTAT
Source organism: Icerya purchasi (assembly GCA_039619475.1). NCBI lineage: Eukaryota > Metazoa > Arthropoda > Insecta > Hemiptera > Monophlebidae > Icerya > Icerya purchasi. The sequence goes on along the minus strand of CM077115.1, from coordinate 264,637,111 downwards.
GCAAACAAATTACTCGGCTATGGAATCACAGTTTCCTACTGATTGATTTAGTGCAAAAACGAAGTCGTTGATTTGATCAGTTTTCATGTTCAATTGAGTGAAGTGTAGTTAGATTTTGTCTGTAAAGTAACCATAACTGATTATCGTGACCAGCATTATGCCATAAAATTTTGTGTTCGCTTAAAGAAAACGCCGGTTGAAACCTACGAAATGCTGAATAAGGCATTCGGTGATGAAACTATGGTCCGAAGAACGTGTTTGCCGTAACATGGCTCGTATCGAAAAGGTCGAACTGCAAGGCGGAAACGGCGCTCCCGTCACCGTCACCTCGCTCACCGAAGAGAATATTAACACTGGAGCAATAATGATACGCATTGACCCTCGTCTGACAATCAGGGAACACTCTTCATACCTCTATATATCAATCGGAAGCACACACAGAACACCTGCACATGTCTTGTATCTGTGCACGCAGATCAAAACCACAACCGCATCTCCGTTTGCGAACATTGGCTCGATTGCATCGCAAAATTAGGTGATTCCTGGTGGAAAAACGTAATTATGGTCGACAAAAGCTGGATATATTGCTACGATCACGAAACTAAGCAGCAAAGTTCGGAATGAGTGGAAAAAGCCGGCCTTCCATTGAAAAAACGCGAGCACAAAAATCTGCAACTAAAGCGTCGGTGATAACTTTCTTCGACTATCGAGGTATGCTGTACACTCATACGGTCCCTCATCGCCAGACGGTTACTGCAGTCTATTACATCTCAGTTTTAAAACAACTGATGAAAGTCGCATCCTTAAGAAGCGCTCAGATTTCGTTGGGTTTTGGAAGCTGCATCAAGATAACGGCGAGATCGCATATCGCGAATGCAGCGCTCGAATTCTTGGCTCAAAAAAAGGTCGAAACAGTGCCGCGCATCCCCCTTACAGCCTGGATTTGGCTCCGAACGACTTTTATCTTTATCCCACGGCAAAAAAAAAGTTTAAAAGGCCGACGTTTTCCTACTACTTTTACTGCCGTAAAGGCTTTAGAGGCGATTTTGAAGAGACTTTCGGCGAAAAGCTTTGAGGACGTTTTCATCGAATAGCAGCGGTGAATGGAAAAATGCGCCGCGTTAGGGGGTGAGTATATTGAATGTAATCGGTCTGAAGATCAATAATTATTTTTAATAAACAATTTATAGCTTAAGCGTCAGTCTTCATTGAACAACCCTTGTATAACGATGGAGTCTTAAATTTTTTGATTACATACCTGTACTTTGTCCTGCAATAATTCCTATAACACTGTGTAAAACGTCGGCCATACTCGTTCTCATTTTTAAGGAAGATTTAATATTTTGATTCAAATGCACCATCAAACTTTCAATGACTATGTACAAATACTGCGGCTGTAATAAAATACAAAATTACACAAAAGTTAATTTTTCAGCGAGATGTATAGTGCAGTTAAATTTATAATTTGATTACATAAATGTACTTTTTTTAAATATTCATTTAACTTCAATATCCGTTCAGTTAAGTTATCCAGCCATCCTTTTTAAAATTGAACAGTATTTTAAATTTTGATTAAAAAAAGCCGGCCATCAATTTAAAAGAAATTTAAAAAAAACAACAAAAACACTACATCAATACAATATTAAAGAAGTCTAGTATAGTAAGAAAATTTTAAATCATTTTGAATTAGCAATTAGTTTACTACAAATTACACGAATTTTTTGTAACTTTTTATGGCAGTTTTCATTAGCGATGGCGGCATCTAGCAATTGTTAAATTTAGAATCTAACAGTAACCCGTTTCTTACATAAAATTAGATCTTTAATTTGCATGATAAAAAAAAAAATTGAAATCCTCAAAGCATCACTTATCGTAAAACTTACCATTTGTAATGGTTCTAATGAATTAATAGAAATATAATTTACGTGTACTATTTTATTGAAAACGAAAAGAACAATTTACATAGATTTTGGTAAAGATGAACTGACTGAAACTATATCATCACAAGTAAACCAGCACGCAACAATACAATTTTACTAACATTACTTTTATACTTAAAGAGAATTTATTAAATTAGCCAACAGTAAATCTTAAACATCAAATAAAAAAAAATTTGCACGCTGTTTATAAAATATATTTATTGCAGAAACCATTGCTTAAAGAATTTATCTTATGAATATTTTTTTCAGCCTCAATTTACTTACATAATTCCAATAATTCATGTTTTGTCAGTTTAATATTATAAATATTATAATTTTTAGCGTGACTATTCAAAAGTTATTTTGGTTTCTTGCCCATTTTACAGTCCAAAAACTTTCAATTTCTTAAAATGCAAATTTTACTGACCGGAAAACTGGAAATATAAGCCTACACTCATACTGGTAATAGCAATAACAAAAAATTCAACAACATTTTTGTCAATCAACTACATAAAAATTTATATTTTCAATATACAAATTTTAGGTTAAAAAGTATCTAAATACTCGCGACAAAATACATCGAAACGATAAAACCGTCACGTTCCAGTGACAAAGTTATCCAGAAGATGAAGTATAAATTTGTGTATTTGCCGGTATTTTAGGTTGCAGTTTTACTATTTATATGTAAGTAAATACATTTTTATTGTTCCTTATTTCAACAGCCGTGTTCTTTATTTTAGTAGCTTATTTTTTTTTTTTAAATTCTCGATAATATTTCTGGCAACTTAAAAAAATTTTTGAATTATCGATCTATTTTTATTTAAAAGTAAACCGATTTGCATTTTTAAAAAGCAACAAATGATTAAAATTTTTATAGATAGAGCTTTCAAGTATTTAAAAAGGAAAATTACTAAAATTTATTTTTCTAAATTATCATTTAAAACAATAAAAATCTTAATCCCATTTGTTAACACTTACTTTCGTAACAATTAGTCTCAACTTTTATATACATCAAAAATTAACGTGAAGATGCAAGCGAATTTTCTTATTACTAAAAATAAAATCTCTAAACAAAATTTGGAATCCGCGTCGATTTTAGTTCTTTGTAATGCGTCAGTAATTTAGTTTAAATTAAAGTTTTTATAATTACTTGAGCATATTTTTAATTTTATATTTTTTATTAATTAAAAAATGATTATAAGCACATGTACGGTTTCCTTTTTTGTTTTTTAAATCCGTTTGTTAACTGAATCGCTTAATTTTTTTAAAAAAATTTATCGCAATAACGTAATACGTGTGAGGACAATTTTTTAAATGAAACACGAACAAAAAAAGTAAAGGAAACCATTGATTTTTCAAATGATTAGTTCATTATTTCATAGGAAATTAGTCGTTAATTTGCGGGTATTTTTACAGTTCAGAGAGTAATTTATAAGAAGAAGAAAAAGTTCGAAAATTTACTAGCAGCAAAACTAAATCCACTTCCGAATAGGACAGGGTTAAAATGTAACAGAACCGAACTGGTCTAGGCCGAATGATATATGCCCCCCAAAAGTTGAGAACAAAACTCAAAATTTTTTTAAAATTGAAAAGTCAACCACGATGATCGCATGATGATAATAACCTTTATTATTCTCATTTTCACTATTGTCATGCTAGGTAAGAACTTGTAAATGCGGAGATTGTCAATGTTTTTCAACTATTTCCTTTCGGGCCAATCTATATATTTTTGCATCTGCTAATTCGTCACTTTGTTTGTATTATTGCCCCAATCGCAAATGTAAGATAGTTATTTTTTAAATTAATTTTCTGAACAGCGAATAATGTTTACTTCGTTTATTAGAAAAATCAGTTGAAAAACCAGTTCGCTGATTCAGTCCCTATCACTGATTTACTTACTCACAAATAATCTATATATATATATATATATATATTTAAACAAAAAAAGTTAATAATTAATCTTACTTGTATGGAATACATAATTGTTCTAAAACACTGCACAGCAAATGAATCCAATAACCATAAATTGTGTAAATCCAAGTGACTGAAAAAAATTATATATAGTTCTTTAAAAACGTTGTCAGCATTTATACATATACATGCCTTCGGAATTAAAATATTGTTAAAACAATAATTTCAATTATATGCAAAGAATCACGTACTTATTTTTTATCTACAGTCATGTACGATTTTGTTCTTAAATATTTGTAATTAAAACAAATTGCCGATTTATACTTAATCGACATCATTAGATATCGTAATTCAAATGATATATCAGCCTAATGAGTACGGTAGTTGAAATTTTTGTTTACATCGGATAATACATTTTGTTATTAGCATAAAAAATATATTATTCAATTACACGCAAACTTACTATATTACATACATTTCACGTGAAACATTTATTGTTGGAAAGGCTCATTCATTTAAAAGTTATTTCAGATAAATATCGATAAAGACGAAAGTCTCGTTTTTTCAAAATTTGCATATGTCAATCTATTGATATGATCGCAGGTGTTATGTGTGCGTGCGATCGAGCGAGTATCGAGATTCAGGCAGCAAGCATCGTACGCGGTCAGCTGTATAAGCCCAATTCTAAACACGTGTACATTTTATTGAAAAATTGGCGTGGTTTCTTTGTGCGACGTTAGCACATTTCAACCAGATTGATGATTTATTTATTGTTTTTGTTTTAATTAATTCATACGGGATTTATATATTATGCCATTTTTTATCGTATACTTTATGAATGACTTTATACTTGTTAAAGGAACTTCGTTCCTACCGGGTGTCCCCCTCTAGACACCACTTCTCTTTTTATTATTATACAGTGTTTTATTAGCGTTTTTGACTATACTAAAAGTTGATTCATCAGTTCCAAAATTTCTCGTATTATCCATGATTCCTCTGCTGAGTGAGCATTTTTTAAAGTCTGTGTGCATATTTTTACAATACCCCTTGTAATCTTCATTATACGTTGTTTTACATTACCTCTTTTCGTTTAATCGTAAATTTTTGGTAATATTTGATTTACCTAACGCGCACTTTTGATTTATACTCGGCATTTTTAAATTTATTTACTTCTATTTTACTAAATGGTTATGCCTTTTTTTTTTTTCGTTTCCATCTGAGAGTAAATTTTGCTGTAATAGGATTGTGGTCAGAGCCTATATCTGCGCTTGGATATGCTGTCACACCTTTAATCGAATATCTAAAGCGTTTTTGTTAATCAAGATGTAATCAATCTGATTACGTATTATTATCTCTTAATCACTACGAGATGATTCTCATGAATACAATCTCTGTTTTGGCATTTTATACCACATGTTCGTAATTACCAACTTATGTTTTACGCAGCATTCGAAGAGTCTTTCTCTTCTTCCGTTAGTTTTAATAATAATGTGCCATGTTTTCATTTTTTTTTCTTTTTGTTTTTATTTATTTTTTTGTAATTTTAAAATTCGATTCGCATGTTTATAAACATCAACATTTAGTCATCGTCCATGTTAGCTATTTTTTCAACTAAATAATACAGAATAACATCATTAATCACAAATGACACATACGAGAAAGCTCGACGACTAATAGACAAGCTTGATGTTTACTGAGCACGTACAAAATCGATTTGCGTAAGCGTTAAATATACATTCAATTCCTAGCATGCAAATAATGTTCCAGAGGTACTCGAATCACGTACACCGACTTTTAAAATTAAAATATACGTGTAATATATTTAATAAAAATGTTTGCATTATTACTGTAAAATTGGCTGAAGCACGTTTTTAACGTGGCCGAAAGAAGCATGTGTGACTAATTCGCGTAAACACTGTTCCGCCAATGCGTGAGGATCATTCTCTATTGATTCGCTACAATCAAAAGACTCCGTGCTATCGACTGATTTTGAATCTTGCTCTCTATAAAACGAAAGGAGAATTAATAAATTACAGAATTACCGTCAAATAAACGGTAATTTTTATCCTTTTCAACCATATAAGATATCTAAATTTTACAAATAAACGTATTTCATATGGTGAATGACAAAACTTCTACATTCATTTATATATGCCGACGTAAATTATATATTTCCCTACGTATAAACGCATACACGCATAGAAAAAACGTTAATGTTATTAGAGGAAGGCGGAAAATACAAGAGCTCAACGAGAAGTATTAATCAGGGTAGATGGCGTTAATGAGAAAATATAAAATAAACAAACACAGTCGCAACAAAAAATACAATGCATACATAAAAATTTTAATATAATGCGTCACATCATCATGTTTCGGGAAAAAAGCTTCACATATTACAGATTATGTTTCTGATATTTCAATGTTTCTGATATTTCAATGTTAGTAGAAATTGCTAAAATATATCACGAAATTAAGATGTTAAAAAAAAAAAGGAAAAAAAATAATTGTAACTACTAAACTGATTTTGACGCATGAATCACTTTACTGTGTTAAAATGTATATGAACGGTTTTAAAATTTTACAAAACAATCAGTAAATATCAATAAGCTGTATTCTAATCAATAACTTACAATTTTCATTAAAAAACTGTAACTTTCACGGAATACTTGGATAATGAATCCATGAAGATGAAGAAAATCAGTAAATGAAAAAGTTGGAAAGTGAATAAAACTGAGCGAAGTGAAGTACTCTTTTACAACTTAAGGATTATTGATCCAATGTTTACTAGTTGTCAAAAATTTATAGCTTCATTCTTTTATTAGATATTTTATTATACACTAAGTTATTCCGGTATCTAGAGTAGCGGTGAAGTAAAAAAAATGTAACACATGAAAAATTTTATTTGTATTATGTATTAAGAAATTGTGTAATGCGAACTATGATTATTCGAGGGAAGCCGTGTGCAAAGGTTAATAAGACCATCTGCAAAAGACCATCCGCTGTAATCCCGTATTAAGAGACAGCTGCATAATATTTTTAGATTTACATAATATAGTTAAAATAGTTTCGTTAAACAAATATTTTAAAAATTGTATTTTACAAGAATCTTGTACTGTTCATAACGTGAGTTCTAAATAATTTTTGATTTATAGATTCCGTTTTTCTCCCTTTAAGATGAGTTCTAACGTTTAAACAGTTAAAATAAATTTTAATTTTACATACTTTTTTACTTACCCTCTCCCAATTTGATTAGGAGCAAATAGTTTTTAAATGAAGAAAAGGAGTAAAAAAACAGGAATTATTAAATGATTTCAGTAAGTTCTTTAAGTTCGGAGATTTTAATTAATCGGCGAAGCTGGTAGACTAAAATCTATTTTAAAATAGCCTGGAAAAAAATAGTGTTTAAAAAATGTAAAGATTTAAAAAATAAATGTTGATGATCACTTTCAGCAAATTAAAGACATTACTAAAAAATAAAATTATATGGTGTAAAATGTAATAATTAATTTCATCACAGTTAAGTTTAATTTATTATGATGTACACAGGAACATCACTTTCATCGTTAATTTTAAATATAAGTTTAGGTTTTACCAACCATTACTACCATCCTCATAAAAATTTGTAAAAAAAACTTTTCTTTTGCTACACACACACACACACACACACGTATATATAAAGTTATTTAAATTACTTTTTCAAATCACGAAATAAATTATGCGTCACAAAAAAAACGTATTATAAAGACGTCAGCACCAAAATTTAAGGAGATGAAGTCTCAGTAACACAAAGAAATAAAAAAAAATTAAAAAAAAAAATTAGAAAACATTTGTTAATAATACAGTTGTATGTATTTAAACACAAAATTTACTTTGATGTCTGCATGTTGTACAGTAATGATGGTATTATTTTATTCATATGTACTGGATTCCAAATGTTTTCCACAAGATCATCTGATGTTGTTTTCCTAATAACACCCTACAGAGGAAATTAAAAAGTGAATTAAATTAAAATAAATTAAAAGAAAAATGAACGTATGTTTAAAAACAATATTTTTAAATAAAATTGGCATTGCTGTATGTGAATTTAACTTTTTCTTTTGCATTTTTATTGTTTCATTTGCTTTCCTTTTTCACACTGGTAATACTAAGAACATGTTAAAAAAAAAAAAAGATAATCGTAAATAATCGTAATACATAAAATACATGTTGTGTTAGATATACTAAAATATTTCGGAACATTTTAAGGGCGCAGAGGGAACAAATTAAATATACATCTTTATGAGTGATTATTTTGAAATGATTGAGAATGGATTTTCGATTCATCAGATATTTTTAGCACTCTTCTATATGTTGAAGTGTCAACAACATCAATTTGAATCTGGTTAACTAATGAAGTATTTCAATTTCTGTAGCGCTGTGGAAATAAAAAAAAATCGAGACAGTTGGTTCAAATTTTGGATCCAAAACCATCTCTCCAAAATTTTGTTTAGTCGTGAATTGAGTTTCACGCTAATACTTCATCTTTGTACGTTCTTTTCCGAATATTATTATTTAATGCCAGGTTCACACCATCTGAGCAAGCAAGAGCAAAAGCATGGCTTTGTGATGTCCTATACGAATGATCAGTTTGTGTGAAAAGGATTCCGAATGAATTTGTTCGATCGCTCACACTCCCTAATGATCAAAGAATTGTCGGAACTTTAAAAAAAGTCAGCGTTCTTGCGTATTTTCTGTAGACGATATTTTACACCAAGTCTAGAAATTTGCTGTACCGGTTTTTAGTTACAAAACGGGAAGTGGACAAACGAATTAATTTTAAAACAATTAGTGTAATTTTTCATTATTTTGAAATTAGCTAAATCAAGTAAGGTTTCGAAATCCGTTTGTAGCATTCTTAATTTATCCGACATGTTTACAGGAGTGAACATCGCGAACAGTTCGATTAATAGTGAACATAAAAATAATCGTTGAGTAGAAACGGAAACTGATAATATGCTCGCGAACAGCGAATAACATCGAAGAACTTTATCCTCGCTTGCTCATTGTGGTAAATACGGCTTAAGATAATAATTACATTACATGTATTAATTAAGCATATAACGCTCTTTGACCCTATCGGATCTGCTATTGTTGTCTTTTCATGTTTCATGACTTTGGAGGGACTTAATTTGGACTGCTTGTCATCTATTATCCGTTAAATTTCAATCATTAACCTTTTACCTCATCTTGTTTAATTATAAACCAAAAAAAAATTGTCAATCGCAATTAAAATTTCCTATTTCCTTATGTTTTTTTATTTATTTTATCTATTACGATTTACAAGTCTAAATATAACAACAAATCCACAATTATGAAGAAATTTTTTGAATTTTTGCACGATAGTCACCATTAATTTTTTAGAATTATTGATGATGACAGTGTGTGTAGGCATGTCTTCAGTTGTTAATTTTTCGAAGTTCAAAGAATTGTACAACAAAAATACAAAAAACACTGTAAAAAATTAAGAACAAAATAAAACTATTAACATATTTAATTTTTTAGATGTAAACCTTCATTAAAACATATTATCAAACGCCCATTTTTAGATTAAATTGCGCAATTTTTCTAAATGTGTTCAATTCGTACTATTTTAATAATACGATATGATTTTCAGATTCGCCTTTAGTCTTTTTTAGCCAACTGCGGTGTGACTAATTAAGACGGTAATATAGGAACGCAAACGATTCGTAATTTTTCTTAAAACAATCTATGGCTCTTATCGATTTTTCGAGAAAAGTGTTTCACAAATCAAAACAATTTTAAAGGTATATTTTTCAGTTTTAAATACACACAAATATTATACTCCATTATCGATAGCTCGTAAAAGTCGTAGTGATACAATTAACAATTGTATATAAAAAATGAGATATGTAAAGATAATTGCTTACTTGTAGTCCTTTAATACCAGCCAATCGAATTTTCTTTTGGATTTCGGCATCGGGATCCGAATTATGACACATGGAAGAAAAGATGCAGACAAAAAAATCGTACCTTAAATGATAGGATGGCGTCTGCTCATCAATATTAGCGAACCGAACGAACTACAAATAAACGATAATGAAAAACCTTGTCTCAGTTTCAAATTTTGCGATTTTTGTAAAACATAATTACGAATTATAAGTATTCGGTATATTTCGTAAAATATGCATAATTCTTTATTTTAATATTTTAAGAGTACAGTGCGTTAAATAATTTTTTTTTTTCTCTCGCAGTAAACATGAACCTTTACGCGGAAATATATATGCGTATTACAAACAACAAAGTCCGTAAAAAAAGCTTAGCAGCAAAATGTAATAAGCGATTAATAAAATAATATACGATAACTGGTCCCGGCATTCCATCGAGGTCTAACGACTCTGGACGGCTCGAGAGAATCTTAGTGGAGCGTTTATAATCGTAATTAGTAAGTTTAATTTTAAAATATTCATTTTAACTTTGAAGTGAGAGTTCCTCGATACGTTTTTTGTTTCATTATCGGAGAATAAAACGTACAGGTTGTGCCTCTCTTTACGAATTAGTTTTTTCAAAAATTACACGGCGCGTTTAAATTCACTTTAGTAGTTTTTAAACCTTGACCGTATACTTCAGCAATAGAACCAGAAATTAGTCTCTTTAAACTGGAATTGCAAATTCCTAAGAAATTATTTAGGCTCTAAATTCATTTTTCTCCGGTATCACGCCAACAATTATAATAATCTCTATATGATAATCGTGCAATTTCAAAATCTGCAGTCCTATTACTGCTTGCGTATTTTAACCAAATATTTTGTTAATTTATCGTCGGTTAAATTTCATTTTTGAAAATTTTAATTTTCAAGTAAAAAAAGAGTTAAATAGCACTTTATAGAACCAAAAATAACGTATAAAAAGTTTCATACTGATAAATCATCTATACAACAACACAATTCGTTTGGTAAAATTTAAATAGATTTGCAGACACATTGTCTTCTATACAAAAACTCGAGGAGGGAAAATGTACTCACTCTTCACGCCGTGCCTATAAAACTTTAAATAAACTTAGTTTTAATGAATTATTTATTTGTATCAAATTTTTAGCTCCATTTAAAAAAACAAAAAATGACATGTCTTTCAATTTTAAGTGCTTCTTAAGACTACTGTTCAACTGGTGTACAAAATATTGTACTATTATATTTTTGTTTTTGTCAGATTTCTGCTTTGCATTTTGTTCACAATGAAAAATGCAAATTTTTTAAATTTTTATTTCTTTATTCTTTACCAGTAAACTTAAATATAACGCATTAAAAGAACAAAAGTTGACTTCAAGTCCATTAATATAGATTCTGTTCGAAAACTTTGGATTAATACATCGGTTAATTAGGCGACTAATGGTAATAACTAGCTGTTAAATAAATGGCAACAAAACTGAAAATTCAAATTTCGTTGATAAAAAGCGTAGAAAGAATTATGAAGTACCGATTCTGTTGCAAATACTTGTAACGAGACGTCTGAGGATTCCAACAGCTTTTGAACCATCCGTAAAAAGCTTTCTATAAATAAACTCAACGATTGAGATCGACAAGACAGTAGTAACTGATCGGTAGCTTCCATTGCTATTTTCGCTAGTCTAAAAATTTTTTTGAAAAGCATTTTCTTTAAAAACATTTCCTTTTTTTTTTTTTTCTTAGAAAAAACTAATTATTGAAAAGAAATTTAATACAAATAAAATTTAATCGCTCATACTTATAACGTTTTCGCGATATATCTTTGGAAGCTTTTTCATATAAATATTCACCAATCCGATCCAGCTTTTCCGGGGAAGATACCGCGTAAAAAACCAATTTTAACATATTATTTTTATCTAAACCATCCTAAGAAAAGAAAGAGAAAAAAAGTAAATGAAAATTAATCGAATATTTCGGAATATTTTGAAATGTTGTTCTAATTATGCGTGTTCGAATTAGCCATAAACGAAATATGCAAGTTACAAACAGTATACCATACAGAGAGAAGAAGGCCTTTGAATGAAATGCGACAGAGATGTAACACGTTTCCTACGTTGTTTAATTTGTGTACAGATGAAATAAGAATGTAGGGAAAGGTGAAGGGTAGCGGAACACGGAAAAAGAACAATAGCGCATATAAAATTCGCTGATATTATCGCGTTTTCAGAGAGTGAATTTAAGGAAAGTAGTAGTATTAAGGGTAGGAAAATTATGTAAAAACGAGGCAGTGATTAATACGAAAATGTCAAGAAAAAGTGACAAAAAAAGGAAATATGCGGGAATTAAAAATAAAATCATACCGGGGGTAATGAAAAGATTGGAAACAAGGAAAGCAAGTTAAAAAGCAACTAAAATGGAAATGGTTAAAAAGAAAAATCGAAAAAAAAAAAAAAAAAAAGATCTACACAATTGCTTCATTAGAAGTATTCTTTTACAAAGTTCAGAAATGAAATATAGACAAAAAATAAACAAAAATAAAAAGAGGAGCGCGTAATACATGTCCCAATTCGCTCAATCAGTACGGGAGATTAGGCCAACTTATTCCACCAAGAAGTGAGTGCTTACATCCAGAATTTGGATCGAAATGGGCTTAGCGTCGTAGCATCGTAGCGTACAAAGGAATAAATGAGGGACAAAAATTGACTGAAAAAATAAGAAAAGGAAATAAATTTTAAAGGGAGATACGGTGAAAAAATAGGAAAAAAGAGATTTAAAATGTCAACTACTGATTTGAAATAAAAAAGACAGTATTGAGAACTGAAAATTACAGCTTATAAGAGAGAAAAGTGAAGAACGGATGAGACGTAGAGCGTTGAAACTGATTTACGATAGTACGGCGATGTATCAGAAGTCTCCTTTTTAGTCTATCCACCATCTCCGCTGTGAAGGTTAACGATCCATCGAACGGAAGTTATTCCAGAAGCGACTGAACGTAATAAATAATAGAAATGAAGTGAAGTTTGAAAGACGGTGCTAGATGCCCTTTTGGGCGGAACACAAATGATGCGATAAACTGTAAAATATATTGACCGAGAGGGGAATCTTTTCGTATTACACGGGCGTTTGTGATTGTATTAAAAAAGATTTTATGTTAACAGTACGAGTTCAAGAATTAAATACTTTGTAAACATTACTGAAATAAAAAAATAATTAACGTAACTATTGCACACCTTTTTTGTTTTTTTGTAGTATTACCATTATTTGCAACATAAATTGATGCATAAGTTTAAAATATAAGCCTAAAAATTTTCGAGATACTCGTTTTCTACAAGTATGACAAAAAACAGTTTTGAGAACATCGTAAAAAAGAAAAATATTATTTTAACAAATTATAAACTTTTTATTTTTTTATATTTTTTTTAATACCTTCCATTTGTAATTCCTCCATGGTATCAAGAATGTTTTCCGATGGTTTTTTTCCGGCTGTTAACTTTTTTAGCCTTTTTTTATCATTTCATGTAGTCTGAAAAATTAACTAAACATATACGATGTGAATCCAAGTCTTCACAGATTCGTTGCGCATTCAGTCAAATTGCCACGCAATTGAATAAGAAGTAAAACATTTTTTTATCCATCGTTAACTGTACGTAATATTTGAAGTACTTTCAACAATTTTTGCACGCTAAATTATTACTTTTGGTGCCATCGACTAAATAATGGCATTCAGGCTTTTACGATTATTCTGAGTGAAGTCTCTTAAACAATGCTGTAACAAATTTTTGTTATCCAACTTTCCGTAAAATGGATCATGTCTTGAATTTTAACGAGAAAATCATTATATTTGTGATTTTTAAAAATTACAGAATCCGCCGCAATTTGATACAAACATACCAGGAGTCTTTGTCAGAAGGGCAATAGCTATGCTTAGTAAAGGAGTTCTCTAACCTATTTCACAGATACACTTTTTCAGATATTTTTGAAAAAATTTACATTTTACAGCGATATTTTCTCGAACGTTTCGTACAAAAGTTTAATTATTTCACCTACTCACCGCATACAGGAGATAAACTGCCATTTTTTTTCCCAGTTTTATTTAATAATCTTTTTTGTAAGGAATTTTTCAACAATAGCTTTAAATTGTTTGAAATGATCTTAGATCTGCATATTGTTTTTAGTCGTTCTGATCTATTACCCATTTATAGTGGATGACGAAATTGATTTGCTGATTTTAAAACACCGAATGATAGCTCTCTTTATTGGCTACACTTTATCAGAGATTGAAAATATATTATTAAATTATCGAAATAAGTATCTCAACTATGGTATATTAATGAAAAAGATCAAATTTGTAAGTTACATATCTACTTCCTCACACAAGCAGATAACTTTCATTTTTTAAAGCTTTTACTTTGATTTGGAAATGTACCACAGTAGTTATTAACATGTTTCTTGAATAAAGTATTAAAAGTTACGTTAACCGGAAATAATATTAAAATATTTTCTTCGAAAAAAAAAAAAATATTGGAGCATTAAATATAAAGCGGAGAATTTTGTTGTCTTATAATAAAAATACATGAGTAGATATTTTACATACGTTCGGATCAGTTGGAAATACGTCATCAATTAATCGTTTGTAACGAGGTCTGAAACGTGAAAAGCAACCTAAAAGAATAAGGTAGAGATAGGTCATAGCAAAATTTTTAAACAGCGCATATAATTACTCGTTAAATAATTCGTTGTAATTAAAATATTTACCCATTTTCCGAGTAAATTTGTAAGTTTCTATGTTTATATACGCTAACAAAATTTGTATAAAATCAAATAAATATTTTGAAAAATTTTAATAAGGATGCTGTTTGTTTTCGTTCGAAATAGGTAAATTGTTTATACGTGCACGCTCTGATATTTAGTAAGAAATAAAGTAAATAAATCACACTTGTGTTTACATATTGCGCTACCATTTCGTAATGTAATCCATAAGTTTAATGATTTTCATCGAACTGAAATATCTTATAATCAGTATTACCGTCGCTGTGATAAATTATGATTTTATTAAAGTAAAAATAAATATAAACCTTTATGGTCACATTACAGAAACGTTTTAAATTGTTTCACATTTGAACATAACTAATATTAAGACGGGTTTAATATAAAATTAATATTTTAATTTCATAAAGAAATGATTATCAAGTTTTTTCTTTCCACTCGGTTTAAATAGTACAAACTTAACTAATTATAACTTTTCTTTTAACCGGGCGAAATAATTCAAAATAACGAATTTAAAATTAAACATTTCAGAAATTAATTGAAATATTATTCTGAAAACGAACACCGCTTTATAAATTACGTGTAGTTTTTATCATATTATTTAAACAGAACTTACCGCACCACATATTAAATAACTATTCAGTTTAAGAACATAATAAAATCACATTTCCTATGTACTGGAGGTAAAAAAGGTTTAATGTCACCTTTAAGGTGACCATAATAACTAACTTGCTGATATTAAACTTAAATCAGCAAGTTATTCCGGTTTAAATCATACCAAAATGCAACAATATTAAAGTAATATTTTTATCAATAAATACAAGAAACAAAACAATACTTTAGCTGGAAAGAGCATTTCATTGTGACCATATTATATATAAAACATATTGTACGACAGTTTTGTAAACAAAATATTAGAATTTAATTGTAATATTTTTTTTAGACAAATTTTTTAGAAAATTATAAAAATGATTTATTAGCAAATGTAAAAAAAAAAATTGTTTTCGTTTGTTTAACTTTTTCTGTGTATAAATAATTATTCAGGTAAAACTTTTAGTTGGTTAGGCCTGGTATACACATGAAGGCGTGAACACCGATTTTCACTATGTGTTTCATAATTCTAGCGCTAAAGGCTTGTATTTTACAAAAATGCTCCAAATTTACTGAAATAAACAAACGCGCACATCGGAATGTATAAAAACAGCTAATGCTGAACAAACAGAATGTTTTTTGTTCTTTGTCTGTATATCAAGGGTACAGGGAACGAACCGGGTAAGTTACAAAATTTTGAAATTCAGAAAAACTAATCTTTAAGATTAAAACGTTATTACATTTGTATAAAACTTCTTATAATTAATTTTATTGTATAAAAATATAATGTTAAATGTAATGTATTGAAAAAAGTTAAAAAAATTATAGCAATATGTATTTAAATATCGCTTTTACTCCCATTTGTACAGGAAGAAACCAGGTAAATCATCGAAAATAAAGTTATAATGTACAGCCGATTCATTTTTAAAACTCTGATCAACAAATTGTAGTACATTTTAATAAATAATAATCGGAACAATTTTATCACAGACTTACTAATTAGTCATGAGTTAATTTATTGAAAAAATTAACTGCTTTTAGGCTACAGAATTTCATAAGGCTTATTATGTCTTTGAATTTAGCCTTGGAAATTGAAAAATCGCCTAAACATAAATGATGAAAAAAACATATATTTTTCTATTATTATAGTGGTATTGTAGCCATTATTGTTTAGAAAAAAAAAATTGACTTACTAATATAATGGTTTAGGTAATTCGAATTCTCCCTTGTTTAATGTTGTTATATTTGTATTATGTTTCTTGGTAATATCGGAAAAAAAGAATCCATTGTAAGTACTACGATGGTAAAACAAACGACTGTGATCCGGTGAAGTTAAAATTTTTTTAATCGGCTAGATTTTGAATGGGCATTTCAACACATAATGGACGTCCAAAAATGTCTTCCAGTTAAAAACAAATTGTTGCGTTACATTAATAACATCAAAAGGAGATGGTTTTACCCTTGAATTTTTAATCATTTCCATGAATTCTGTCGGCGTTTCGAATGGATTTTTTAAATTCCATAGTTCAACATTTTTATTACATTCTAGGTATGAATGTCCTTGACAGGAAAAGTAATTTTAATTTTTTTTCAATTCACATATTTCGTTATTTGTTAAATAATGAATAAAACGAAATAAAATATAATTTTTGTTTTGCCCGCCAGCAGAGTTACAAAATATTTTTAGTTCTTCGACTTCTTCATTGAGAAAGTTTGTAATGTAATGAAAAAGAAAAGATGCGACTTCAAGGAATATCTTGACTGTCGTCGTTGTTTCCACATCCGCTCACACGAACTCTATATGCAAAACCAGCGTCACATCAAACAGCATTATTTTCATCTTGCCGAGGTCTCCTTTGCTGAACAGGAAGTACAGTTATGAGACCGCACAAGTAAACATTTTGCTCATCCTGCGACTTCAGTTTATTAAAATTTCTTGGTATCTTTTTCATTTACCTCTTTTGACACATTATCAAAACACTTCAAAAGTGAACAGTTACAATTAGTTCCCATTTCATGCGTACTTAGTCTCAGCTTTATATCTGCATCAGAGATACGTCTGGTTTTCGTTTCTTTTTTTGGCTCCTAAATTAATTTCGATTTTTTCGAAACTGAAAGACATTCTGTGTTATTAATGAAACAAAATCACGACAGCATACACGTAAAACGAAAAGCAAGATAAAATACTGAAAATGAAAAACAAGATAACATACATAAAACGAAAAAAACAATAGAATACAAGCCGACTATTACGATAAAAAAACGCAAATTATTCAACATGGATATACACTGCAATGATAAAATTTAGCAGAGCATGCGTTAATATTACTACATTGACATAATCCATAAATATCGCATCATCCACGATGAAAATAAAATTACACTGATTGTGCTGCCATCTTTCGTCTGTGACAAATATTAATTGACTTGCATGGTTCTTTCCGTGTTTTGCTTGACTCGACCGATTTTTCCATGTACACCAAAACTTCAACAACGTATTACTCTTGACTAATTGGGTTTTCTTGCAGTTTTAATACTCTGAAAGGTAGTCCCCGTTAACGTGAACCAAATGGTGACTATAACTCAATTTTGAAAAAAAAAACTGACTTACCCGGTTCTTTCCCTGTACACCTTCGTATGAGAATTGCATCAAGGGAAATTTGCGTCATGTTCAAGGATAAAGTATTTCACATAGCTGAATATGTGACGTTGAATACTCACTTATCAGTCAAAAAGTTCTGATGCAAAATTACTACTGTTTTGTTGTTTTTTTTTTGGTAAGAGGAAAGTCAACGGAAGGCTGTTTCATAGTAACTAACGGAAAAATTATATTCTACTAAATCTAATAATCGAGAAGATGAAAAAACAGATTTAATAGAAATCATTCACAGTAAAGAAGTGAAAGAATAAAGGATGCATTATAAAGAGTAAGAAAACCAAAAACTTCGGTTCAAAAGTTGAACGTAAAAATGAATGCATTTAATACTAAAGTCAAAACAAAGAAATTAGATTTTTCGCGCTACAAAGAGGAAAAGACACGTCATTTTTAATGCTTTTTTGAACTTTTCGCCAACTTTAAAAGTTTCTTTAAGGAAATTAAATATAATTTTATTCGCAACAAAAAACAATCTTTCCACCAACATAACACATGCCCGGAAAAAAAAATATTTTTTACAAAAATTTCGAGCTTTTGGTGCCCCGAGGGTCCAAATTTAAAATTTAATCCCCAAATGCTACAAATTAGAGAAATATACGGAGATGCGCACATTTTTAACCTTGTTTAAAACTTTCAATCATAATAGTGACAGCACTGGACACGACGTTTTTGGCGTTTTTTTGAATTTTCCAGCAAACTTCAAAACTGTCGTTAAAGAAACGAAATTTGATTTCGTTCCTGACAGTTCCACCGATATATCACATGGTCGGGAAAAAAAATCAAAAATTTTGAGCTATCAACGTTCTGGGGGCTTAATTTTTAAATTGGAAGGCCGAATGTTCCGAACTAAAGAAATATACAGAGATGTACATATTTTTAACCCTGTTCAAAATTTTTAATTATAATACTCGCGCCGCCAGGGCGGGCTACACATCACTTTTTGCGCCTTTTTGAAATTATTGCTAACTTCGAAAGGTTCGTTAAGGAAATGAAATGCAGTTTCGTTCTCGACAAATAGCGATCTTTCCAAGGGTATATCACATGCTCAGGAGAGAAAAAAAATTCAATACTTTCGAGCTTTCAGCGCTCAGGGTGTAAATATAAAGCTCGGCTATAATTTTCCTATAAAGCGGTCCTTTGTGCATAAGTTTGAGATACGTTTTGGTTTTCTCTACTTTTTTACTCGAGCTATTGTTTACGTGAACATAATTTTTTTGCTATTTTTGGGTCCAAAGAGGGAGTCAATGTAATTTTTTAAATATAATTTTTTAAATATAATTTTTTTTTTTTTTTTTATGAAAGAGCTTCTACGTTTTGTTTTATATTTTGAATATCACTTTTACAGATTTATCTGGTGATGAGTTAAGAATTTTTAAATGAGTTTTAAGGTCGTTTTACATTCGATATTATATATTCTTGAAGGTTTTTTTCGCGTCCAGGGTGATCGGTTAGCTTGAAGTTATAGATATGGTTTTAACCTGGCGTCATTGTGGCCGGGTATCTAAAACCCGGTGGTTTTTAAAACCCTAATACCTCTTTAAAAGAAAATACGCGCGTTATTTGCCGCTCACAGTAGCTGCGGTCGTTGACCTCTTTGAGAGTATTAGCTATTCTATTTAGTGTCACCGCGGCTACCGTGGAGTGTTCATGTCTATGAAGAGCGCGCGGGTACGTTATACCGGGCCACAATGGCCACGTAACATTTATATATACAACGTGTTTATTGTTTTTTATTGTTTATTGATAAATTGCATATTCTTTTTCACAGTTTTACGAATGATGTCATGCGAAAATGAACAAAGTCGACTTCTAGCCTTGTTTGAACAAGCTTGTACCACAGTGAAAGTGAGCAGTTCAGTTCAGACGACGAGTGAGGAAAAACATGGAGAACTTACTGAGAGGCTTACATATACGTATTCACGAACAAGCTGGGGAAACTATGACCTACACTTCGAATAAAAGTTCGAAAACATATATGAGATGTAAAGACTGTCCTTCTGCCAAAGACAAAAAAATAAGGCATAATTGCAATAAATGTAACAAGCCTATTTGTATGCAACACATTATCCCAGTATGCCAAAGTTGCGTTGATCTTGATAGCGATTAACTTGGTATATAAGTAATAAATAAGCTTTTTTTTACATAATTCATAATTTGATGTTAACGTGCTAAAAACAACAATTATATGTTTTGTACCTAAATTGTTATTATTTTTTGTTTTTAAATATATATTCTAAGTTAGGTTCTAACGAATTTATTTCAGGAGAAAAGTGTTTTTTTTTTCAATTTTTGATGATTATATGCTCATTTTATAATAAATAAATGTTTAATTTTCATAAATAATGTATATAACTGCCTATTTCCCTAACATAGAAAACTAATATTGACATAAGATTGATTCAGTGTACAATAATGTACATGGATATTAGATATCCGGCCACAATGGCCGTGTTCTGTTTGGCCGCCACAATGACGCCGGGTTAAAGAGAGTTTTAATTGTAATGTATGTTTCGGATTTCGAAATTAATAAGTCAATCCGTTCGTGAGTTACTGATTTTTATTCGATATTTTTGTCGTTTCTGAACCATCTTATTTGTGTCCGGAATCTTAAAAATTATAATGTTTAAGCTAAGAACACACGTTAGAGATTCTGTTAGACTGCAGATTAGATTCGAATGAAAAAAGAAGAAAAATAGCAATGGTTGCAGTAATGTGTACCAAAATAAATTTAGTAAAGAAGAACAGGGGAACAACCTACTTTTATCTTTTAGCGTAGTAATTTTATGTTTTTTATGCTGCACGTTATGTAACTAATAATAGCGTCTCGTGGGTAAAAATTTGATTGTATAGATACTTAAATTTCTAAAAAATAAGAGTTTATTATCGTTTAGTTCTGACAATTTTTTCTAACTTTATTTTTGTATAAAAAATAAAAGATATCGACGCGCACTAGTGCACTATGTCTTACATTCGTTGATCCAATAGCAATATTATCGTTAGTAGATTTATACTGGTATGTATTGATTGTCGCTACAAAGAGTGCCGTTATCAAGACCGCTGGCGCTATTTATTTTGGATTCCCAGTCTATGGACCTACGGTTCTGCTTTTCGAGTCCGTGTCATTGTCTTATCAACGTCTCTGTTGAGGAATCTTTTCTTTTGGGTCTCTATGTTTCGGGTATCACTCCTTTAGATCTCGGGAATTAGTTACTTTTTCTACGAATTTGTTTCTTAATAAAATCCTACCGATTAAAGAAGATGTGTTAAAATCGATTTCTCGAACGAAGAAAAACGGAAGTCGAACGAATCCAGAGTCATCGCTGCTCAGCAAGTAAGATTACCCCGATAGCTAGTGATCTTTACTGGCAGCTTCTGAAGACATCGATATACTTCATACACAAGGACATTTGTGTTACGTTAAAATTATCCACGGAAATATATTATAACCGATAATATAAAGAGAACGGCTTCAAATCGAATTTTACTTTAAATTATAGTTAAATGATTTTATGCGAATATTTCAATGTGTTTTAATTTAGTTCAATTTATTACTGAATCTAAAACAATCAAGTAATAAATATAAAAATTAAATAAATAATGAAAATAATTATTTTACGTTAATTCTGTAAACTTTACATATATATTGGGAGTACAAATAAGTTTTGAGAGCTTTTTTTGTAACTTTGAAGTTTTATTCAGAGAAATTGGTAAAATGTACTTTATTCAAACTATTGTTCATCGTTAGCTACAACTTTGCCCATCTTTCAGGCAGCACACGGATTCCGCGTTGAAATAATTCCTCATCTTTTGAGGCGATCCAAGAATCGACCCAATTTGTAGCTTCTTTGTAAGAAGTGAAGTGTTGCACGGCCAGGCCATGAGTTATTGACCAGAACAAGTGGTAGTGGAAGGAATAATGTCTGGTGAATACGGCGAATGGGGTAGGACATCTCACTGAAGCGCCTCCAAAATTTACTCGACGACTTTTGCAATATGTGGCCGAGTGTTGTCGTCTGAAAGATCACTTTGTCATGTCTTTTGTCATATTGCGGGCGTTTGAGTTTCAATGCTCGGCTTAATTGTACCAATTGTTGTCAGTAACGTTCTCCAGTGATGGTTTCGTTAGGCTGGAGTAGCCCATAGTAGATCACTCCGAGTTGATTAGCTTTTTGCCTTGAATATTCGATTTTGCCGTTGAAGTTGATGCATGACTGGGCTTATCCCACGATTTTCTGTCTTTTAGATTGTCGTATTGGGTCCACTTTTTGTCCCCGTCACAATTTGATGCAAAAACCCTTCTGATTTAGTCTTTGGATCGCACGTGAAAAAACGGCGTTCGACGTCTCTTAACTTGAGTTCATATAGAACCCGATTTCCTTATTTTTGCACGATACCCATGGCCTTGAGACGGTTTGAAATTGCTCGTTGAGTCACTCCCAAATTTTCGGCGAGCTCCTCTTGAGTTTGACATAAATCTTGGTCCAATAACGCCGCCAACTCAGTGTCTTCAAACTTTAATGACCTTCCTTTACATTCTTTGTCACTTGTGTCAAAATCGTCACTTATATAACGCCGGAAATGGTATCCACATGTTTTTATTGATGGAGCATGCTACATGTAGCAATCGATGCCCATCAGCTGAAATTTTCTCCAAATAAAAATAAAAAAGCAGCGCTTTCCGTAGATTATGTTTCATTAGCACAAAGGTTGACTTGGTTAGAGCACAAAAAAATATATTGTTTACATTTCAGTGAAATGACAAATACTGATTTTTAGATGGAAATGATGGCGCTTTAACATGAATATAGCCATTGTGCGATGTGATTTAATACTAGTTGTGCCATATTTTATAAATCCCTCAAAACTTATTTGTACTCCCATTATTAAACGTGGTCCGTGAGATATACCGATTCATCGTAATACTAGGGGAAATAATAAAAAGTCTAGTAAGCCAAATATCGGAAAAATTTAAATCCGAACACGATATTCTATTTAGCAGGAATTTTAAAATTTTATTCGTTGTGTTAGTTTCATCTTATTGCGACTTCGATTCGTTGTAATTATAAGGATATATCGAAAACTTTTAAGTCGCCCGTTGATTTTGGCATATTTACATTGTTTTTAATCTATTTTATTCTTCTTAATTATTCCTATTAGTTTTTTTCATAAATACTGTTTGTTTACATTTTCGCTTGAACAAAATTACAATTACTATAAGCAGGGATGAATTCAAGAATTTGTTTCCGGGGGGGGGGGGGGGTAATTTATGTTCTTGGGGGGCAGAGATTTTTTTTATATTTTTACTGAGAACATTTTTCGGGGATATTCCTGAATAAAACCAAATATTTAAATAATGATTTATTATGTAATTTAAAGTAATGAAAAAGTAAGTGTGAACAATAAATTTTAAGTAAAATAACCGATTATAAACAACAATGTTTTCTCAATTGGTTTTAAAATTATTAATTCTAATTACAGCATTAAAGAATGTATTGTAAAAACATTCTAACGGGTTCATTATCTTTTTATAATAAACGAATACGCCGTGGTTTCAGCTATTTTAAATAGGGGCTTTTCTTGGAAATAAAATATAATAAAAAAGCAACAGACACCGAAATGAAGTTGTCTGTAGATCATGTTGCCTTAAAAAAAAAAAAAAAAACGAAATAAATGAAAACCGAAAAGAAACCTTTAAAAACAATTTATTGATATTAATGATAAATTAATCGGCGTAAACCGTGATAGTTTTCGTTTAGGCTGACAAAAAATACCAACTGCAGTGAATAATTTTTTCGGCTTAAAAATATACGACTAATTGAACCATTTCAAAATATTTTGGCACCAACTTTTGACATAACTGTAAACAAAGCCAATAAAAAGAATGTTATTTCCTATGAAATTGCCGCATTTTTAAACAGCTTGTATTAAGCTCGGGGGAGGGGGGTAATTTTAAAGTTCTGGGGCGACCCACCCCCCAAAAAAAAACCCAATGGATTTTTCATTGACTATAAGTTCGGCGCCATTTTTGACAGATTTTGTCTTAAAACCGAACCATCGACCGACCGAAAATTTCCCCGGAAAAAAAAAACCTATATTTTCTATTTAGGTGTCTGAATTAAAAATACAGATATTCCCAAATGACAGACGGGCGATGCAATTTTCTTTTTAGCATACAGATTAGTTTTTCAATTTAAGGAACACCGATATTGTTCGTAGGATCAGCATCTCTGTCTACTCATGTGAAAACATATCAGGTTGATCCTAATTTTGTATACATTAAATACCGAAATAGTCATGTGTCTAACATTATTTTTGTGTGAAGTGATAAAAGAAAAATTCGGTACACTTTAACGAAAAAAACACATCACGACAATTACAACTGAAAAAGAAAAAGATTTCGATAGGTTAAGAAATTATTTATTTTAATATATCATCTATAAAATTAATAGTTACAATATAATGACTAATACGACGTCACTCACGGGGTCCAACCAGATATATACGTGTCATAAATACTCCCTGAAAAGTAAAAATGTACTTTTGCAGGAAATTTTAACTCAATGAACAACTTTTAAGCAACTGATTCGGTATAGAAGTTATTTAAAATGGCTGTTGAAGCAGTTCCTAAAACGGGGTTTCGTATTAAAAAGTAATACAAATTCTTTGGTAACATAAACGAACAACCTGATAACACCGATCGATTTACGCAAAAATTGCCACCGAAAAACCACTAAAAACGGATAACCTTTTTCTAAAAAATAGCGCCGAAATTTTCTCAAAGCGTAGTATTTAGTAAGTTGAAAAAAAATCTTTTTTAATATTCTAAAAAATACTAATCAATTCTTGCAAAAATCGATGAAAATTGTGTTTTTCAAAAAAAAGACGTTTTTGAAAAAATTGATTACCTCGAACAGTCGTTTTTACAAGCCTAATGAAAATATATTAAACATTACGGAATAATTTTTATATCAAACTATAAGTCTTCAGCAAAAGAGTGTGATCAAATTTTAGCCCTTAATAAACGAGTGCGCAACCAGAGAATAAGCTTTATCTTCAGTTTCTATTAGTTATAGGATAATATATATATTTTTTTTTTCTATTCGTAAAGCTGCGCTTGTCATCGAATGATACTCACCACATTTTAGTACAACCGATACTGACAAAGAGTTTCAAAAATTTTGTACACCTTAAGGTATTTTACTATCTGAATTTGCACATATTTTTAAAAAATTGCAAATATTCCGCACCGTGTATAGTTATTTATATAAAAAAATGAACTCACGTCGGTTATTCGACAAAACTTCTAGATCTTAACTTGATGTAATCAACTTTTTTTCGAAAACGTGTTCTTCAAAAAAATCGATTTTTATCAAAGTTTTACAAAAACTGCCCGGTTTTATTAAAAAAATCAAAAGGTATTTTTTCAGCTTACTAAATACTGCGTTTTCAGAAAATTTCAAGATTACTTCATTTTTCAGAGAAAGGGGCTATGGAAAAATCAGTTATTTTTAATGGTTTTTTGTGTGTAACTTTTTTTGCGAACTGATCGGACTTTTTAGCTAAATGTGTGAGCATGTTTGGTTTTTATCTTTCGAAGTTACGAAGTTTATATTTTTTAAAAAAATTTTTGCATCATTTTGTTATTGCTTTTTTATATACGAAAAACGGCGTTCCAACTAATTTGGCAACCATTTTGAATATAATTTCTGCACTGAACCAGCTATTTGAAAGTTGTTCATTACGGACTGTACGAAAAATTTTCCTATAAAAATACGTTTTTAATCTTTAAAAAGAAAAAAAAAGAAACAAGATGTTTTTGAGAATTTGATCAGACCAATCAAAAAAGCGTGTGTGGATACCGCGTTACTATACTTTGGCATCGATTTCAGTTACTGCGAACGGTCGTGTTTCTTTTTTCTGTCAGCTACAGTTTGTTTCCTTTTCTTGAAGTCTAAATACTGGAAAAATAATAAATGATAAAAACATAATTAAAAATTAATGCACGGTAAACATACATATATGCACTTTATATCATTAGCCAAATCCATAAAACATTCAAATTATTTAGTTGCGCCTGTCCATTTTGACTATCTGTACTTTTTAGTATACCATCAGGCTCCCGTTCGTAATATGCTAATATAAGAATAAGTTGTTGCTAATCATTTTCACAAAATTCGCACTTATTATAATTTGTATTAGAAAAATTGTGAAGAATCCGCCTCGGTATTCCCCCGCAGTACACTCAGTTACAAGCATGCCCGCCATAAGAGGGGGACAACTGGAATATATTGCCCCAGGCCCCAGATGAGAGGGGGCTCCGAAAACCTAAGAAGTTAAAATCCCTTTATCCCTGCGTTTTTAGTCAGAAATCTAAATGTAAATACATTGTCTATCTACTCGTCTATCTATTTATCACATTTAAATAATAAACGTAACAATTTTAATTAATTTTTGTATATTTCAAATTTTATTTTTCTTGCTTTCATTTCTACAAATTCGTCGATTACATCATTATAATCAATATTTTTTGCCAATTCTCGTTCCGTTGATAACATCATCAAACGGGACTGACTCATACACAGGACCTTAAAATATTTTTTATGATTTTAAATTTACTAAAGCCTCGTTCACCAGTAGCGCCACTGATGATAGGTATAACAATAAACAGACGTAACCATATACATATTTGGGGAACAATTAATTGAAGACCTTTTTCGTAGCTTAGATTAAAAGCAGCTGCAATGCTGAAGAAATTATTCCTGGGCTATCCACTTTCAATGAATTCTTTAAACAACTTATCATTATTCGTAGGTTAACTTTACATTTATCTTTCAGGTCCACTCTTCGTACCATACTTGCCATACGCTTCATTTAATTCTAGTACATTTGTATTATTTAATCTAAAATCTACAATGTAAAATCTGAATGGGGATTGATGAAAGTATTTTATTTTTTATTGTATTTTTTAATTTTTTTATTATTATTATTATTTATTTATTTGCAGAAGTGTTAGTAGGTTTTGAAAAAATATTTAATATTTTGTTTAATTTTAAGAGGGCCCCAATCATAGTTTTGTCCAGGCCCCCAAAGTTTATGTGGCGGGCCTGGTTATAAGTGTATATTATAAACTTAAATTTCTTCGCTTGACTTGTAATTTGTGTTAGAAGCAAATTTGCTAATTTGTTATTGACTGGTTTTGAAAAATTAATTCGTGTCCTTTTTTCAATGAACGCTTAGGAAAGATCGTTCCTATCATTTTGGTCGTTATCGCGATAAACAAGAAGGCAACATTTATGAAAAAATTTCAGAGTGCATCCTCCGTGAGGTTAAAAATACCGCGCACATGTAATTCGCAGGTGACGTTAAAATAATTTGTACTTCTTCGTTCTATTTATGATGCACTTTGGTGCGAATATATTGTGTTACATAAATAATACGGAACAGGTATAAAAACGGTACTTACCGATTTCATCGTGCATTTCGTGAATTCGTACCATTTGTCGCAAATGTTTTTCTCATTTCCTGCAAATTAATAATAAATGTAATAATTCGACTTAATTAAATTAATTTTAAATTTTACATTTGGATTTTAAAATAATTGAATAAAGCAATTTCTTTGTCAATGGAATAGTTGAATTAGTTCGTAGTTTAATATAAATATAAATATAAATGTAAATAAACTTTTATTTATATGTGAATACATGTATGATTTAAACAAAGAATTAGAAGTTTATGTTGCATTTAATTTTTCCCAGTCTATATTCTTACTCCTTAACTAATTTTGAGGAAATTCATTCCTAACAAAGCAGCTAACTTTTATTATTTACTGTCGTACGATATTTCAAACCGATGGGCTATTTTATGTGTGAAGATTGAATATCAGCATCAGTTCGAAAAGTGAATAATGATCTAGGGGTTTATACTTGGTTTTGTTCATTATCGCGTGCACACACACACACACACACACACATACACATATAACACACAGGTACATCAGTGATATAAAAAATTGCATGTTAAATCCATTACACTGATTGTAAAAAGAAAGATGTTTAATATCTTTTAACCGCTTTTTAAGTTTTTTTTTTGATGTGTTTATTATGCAGCTAATTTTTGTGTAACGCAGGGTGTGTATTTTTCCATAGCTTGGCGTTTTTCTAATGCATATGGACAAACACAGGGCTAGATTTCAATAGTAACCAGTGCCGAAAATCCATTTTTCTAGAAATGTTCAAGAACTCCGTAGCCACTGTCAATACTAAAGAGTGAAATGATCAGGATATTTATTTAACATCAAACTTTCTTGGCGCTACCATGCAGTTGAATCACAAATGCCTCGAAAACAGTCCTGATCGTAATCCGAAATGCAGTACATACCTCGAATCTCCGCCTCCAATATCTATAAACTATTAACCCACTTGAGATTCAACTGCGGTTGTCGAATCTAATCATTAATTATTAAGTTCACTTTACAGTCTATGTTCCCAATCTTTACATTCACCATTTTCTTCCGTAAAAAGGCTTCTGTTGCTTAGCAGGCTAATAGCGGTTATTCTTTCGTTTCATTTTATACACTGATGTTTAATCTACCCTTTTTCAGTTATACTAAATTATTATTAATCTTCTGAAATTTTTGAAACATTGTTCATAAAAAATAGTGTACGTCTTTATCCTGAAATTTGTTCCAAACTATTTTGTTCCCATACGCGGGACTATTTTGATATTCACATTGATTTATTCTGAATATATTATTATAAACTCCATATTCTATCAGTATATACGACGAATAGAATTTGCTCAGAACAACAAATCCTGTAAACATTTACATGCATACAATATGCGAAGTTTAGTGCAGCCACTGATGGATCGCGACAGATTATTTATTGAAAGATTATGCCGATCGTTTAATTCCAGATCGTGCTCTACGTAAACATATCGAAATTATGCGCCATCTACCCCCCCGACGAGTTTTGTTTATTACGAAGTCCTTATTATCCCTATGTATTTATTGCTTCCTCATACCCGTAGAATTGTATTATTTACAGAAACTAGTAAGGAATAGATGAGGGGAATGTCATTTATTCGCATGCCACGTGACAGTAACATCTAGTTATTTTTCAATATCAATTAATACTTTAGCGTCTCCAAATTGAACATATAAGTATTGGCGGATGAAAATAGAAGCGGATCTTTAAATTGAATTTGAAATGAGTCTTCTTAAGAATCATCAAATAATCTATTAATCCTTGATGCCAGATTCTATTACGGTTGATTACTTCGCCGCTCTTTAATTGCCGTTTTACAAACACCGATTTCAAAAACAAATCGTTTTCGAGCTTCTACTGAACCGTACATCTCATTCATGAGTTCCAATTTGCATAAAGAGTACAAGGTTTTTTGACAACTTAAGTTTTACCAAAAAAAAAAAGAAAAGTAGGCTGTACTAATTTGCTTGAACCATGCGCGTTCGTGGAAAACGAAGAAACGCCTACAAAGAAATTTAATAAAAAAAAGGGTTGAATAATAGAATTAAACAAAAAGAAAATGGATAATTTTATAGTAACTAAAACAAGGCAAATGTTTTTAGGTGTATACGATTTTTAATACTTCATAGTGGTGTTTTTAATTTTTTTTGTTTTGTCTGTTTTTTTTTTTTTTGCAGTAGCAAAAATAATTGTAATAGTTCGGTTCTCGAAATAAAGGCATTCATCTGTAATACTATTTTTACCGATTTGTCATGGAATTCGAAATAATTTTAAATGGTAAACAATTTAAAATTTTGAATATTTAAAATTGTTTTACATGATATTACTAGAAAAACAGAAGGCCTAATCAAAAATTTCAACATTATTACCGATAATTGGAAAAACGCTATTGCAAATTGTTTTTAAAAATGAACATACGCCATAACTTGTATTAATCATACATCGAAATAATCGAAAAAACTAGTACTACAGATCAATTTTAGTAATGCAGATGCCAAGTTTGACCCTTTCCTCCTTTACCGAGGAAATGAGGGCATTTTATTAGCGTGCGATAATTTTTATGTTATTTCGGATCTCCTTAATTTTAATTTTGTTCGAAGATTTTAAATCACTTATTAATCATCAACGCAATTTATATTTTTGAACACTTACGTTTACGAGAGCATTTCCTTATTACTGCTTTTACACCCGCTTCTTCGAAATCAGGATGACGATTCATAATTACATTCTTTCCTTTTTCAACGTCGAAATAGCCAGTTTCGTCCGTCTAAAATTAAAAAGCTATATGTTAATTGAGGCTTAATTTATACGTGCAAAAATAATTAATCCCCCCCCCCCCCCCCCCCCAAATAAATAAATTCTACTTACCACAGATAAAATTTGAGGTGCGCAAATGAACAAACACTAGAAAAAAAAAGAAAGATTTAATTTAACGAATGCTTATACTGCACGTTTACTTATTTATTTGTATTTTAAATATAAGAGAACAGAACCGTACAGTAACCAGTATTACGTATAGTCCCTTATTTTTCATAGAAGATCATCTAATTTAACCTTAGTATCATCTGATGTAGAAATATCAGTCATAATTCAGTTGCGAAAATGTTTCATTGAATAGAAATTTTGCAAGTGATGATCACACGGGCTGTATGCATTACAAGCATTGGACTATAGTCGACCCTGGACAAGCCGGGTTTAATACTATCTGGGACACTCGAATACCTCCATCGACTAATCTCTCAAGAAGTTGTGTGTGAAATACGTACTTACTTCGTTATTAAGAGCAGTCATTGCATGGAACAAAAGCGTGGTCTAAAATCATGAGATATTACACGGTTAAAATTCAAGTAGGTACACAAAATGCTTGGGCGCGAAATAGGATACATTTCAGTACCTGGGATGGGTAAATGTCGTAAAGTCATCTTTCGATTTTACATCAGTTTTAAATACGCAGGTAACGTCGATTATTTTAAATTCGCCAGTTATACTAAAATACCGTTTGTTAATACTGTTAGTAGGTGTTTATTGATTATATTCTAGCGTTATCTAAAAAGTAAAAAAACAATAAATATTTACTTTAGCGTCTTGATTAGATTCGTCTGGGATAACTCCGTGTAATTGGAAATGATCGGTTATATCTGCAATTATAAAATTTCATTATTCACCGATAAAAAAAATAATCGTCTTCACGTTTTTGCGGAATTATCAATGGCATGTTTATTCCCGAATTGATTTGAATATCAGTAATGATCGAGCAGGGCCGTGCCCAGAATTTTGAAGGAGAGGGGGGTTTTCTTCGTATATTTATTTTATAAATAACAATACATTTTTCACTAATATTCGTACTATTAATAATTTCCATAGTTTTGATTTATATATTAATAATTTCCATAGTTTTGATTTATATATTAATAATTTCCATAATTTTGATTTATATATTAATAATTTCCATAATTTTGATTTATATATTAATAATTTACATAATTTTGATTTATATATTAATAATTTACATAAATGAATTATCGTATGATTATACTCGTAATAAAAATTTTTGCAGAAAATATTAATGAAGTACCTAAAAATATGGAGGATATTTTTTCTTTTTTTTTTTTTTTTGTTGCAAAAAATCATCAATATTTATTTTAAATTTTTGATTTTTTCCAGATTTCTGTGTATTTATAATAACTATTTTAGTTTTAATGGGAGGGGGTCCCCCCAACCCATCAACTCACCCCCGTGGACGCGGCCTTGTGGTCGAGCATAACTATCACCGCGAAACATTAAATTTTGTTCCGAAATCCGTCCGTCTCCGGGATCCACGTTAATTAGTATGTATAGCAATACTAATTAAGACGTTACGTGGAATATTTACAAAAGAAAAACGCTACGTCAGTTACTTTAATTCTTTGCTTTCAATAACGGATGTAACAGCCGATCTCGTACCCTATTTCTCTATGACGGAGTTCTGTAAAAAAGGATTATTTTTTCAGTATTGCTTTTTTTGCATAAAAACTGTCAGTAGTGATTAAGGCGTAAGACGGTTTGCAAGATTCAAGATTTTTACTTCAGTATTTTGGTTCGATATATTGCTTAGAAACGGGGTTTAAAACGATTTCGTCGCTGAGGTCGTGATACGAAAGAGGATCTCGTAATAGAAAAAAAAAAAAAAAAATCAATTTTAACCGCTTAGACATGATGTCAAAAATTTTGATAATTTTGTATCGAACATTTGGAAGATCAATAATGAAAGCAAGTAACATTAATTTTGCGTGTACCTAAATTGAAAGCACTTAGAACATTAGGGAAGAGATATAAAAACTCGATGTGAAATTAGTAAAAAAAGCCAAAAGAAAATCTGCAGATGGAATTAGGACCGATTAAAAAGTCGTACCGAAATTTTAACGTTTTAGACTGCGTTTGGGAATAACGCAAAAGGAATAAGCGACGACGACGCTATGGATAATAGGTAACTTTTTTTTTTTAAAAAAAAGTTACATCGGTAATGATTAAAAATAGGCTGCGAGTTGTTCGGGATGATTTTCAGTGGAGGAGAAGATGCAATTTGATAATAGTAGAATTTCTTGGCCGCCGTTGAGGTCAACCTAGTCTGAAAATGTCGTATGCGAGTCTATAGTGAAATGGATCATGATTTAACGGCGCGGCTAATCGGATTAAAGTTAGTGTTATTGCGAAATATTTTTGCAAACAAAATCGATCTCCGAAAAAACTACCCAGTGATTCTCATTCGAAATAATTGTCCGCAGCAGAAACTCGATTGCAATGATTAAATATGGTAAATATTTACTTCGATCTATTTACAAAGTTTGTTTATTCAATTTGAAATTATAATTTTTTTTAAAAAACTGCATGTCGGAAATTAGCAACGAGCGCACAAAATGAACGATTAACTTCGAATTATTAATATTATTACGAATGACACGTATTAATAGAAACCGAAATCATTCGAAAATTCACGATAGTTCATTTTCAACGCTCAGTTGAGGGAGAGTTTACGCCTCTTTTTTCTATAATTAAGAAACGAAAAAAATTAAAACTTATATCGAAAAATGTGTCCACGTTGAAAGGAAGTTCAAATTCTAAAAATGAACTGTTCTAATTTACATGGTGTGAAGTTAACGTTTGAGTTTTAAAATGTTAAAGTTGCTTGTATTCCGTTTTGATTAATCTCCCGATGAAGATTAGTTAGCGATTCTTTTGACAAATCTCCGATGATTAAAAAAACCTTATTATAATTATTATGTATAATTTTATACTAAAAATCGATCGTACTGAGTATTCACGAGTATTTTTTATTAATGTTTACCAGGAATGTCGACTGCAATCAACTTGGGTTAAGAATAATGTTGTGATCGCGATTAATTATCAGCTTTGGAGTTATGTAGATTTTTCTAAAATATCATCGAAATAGACTTATTTTAAGGCAAGTGCTCTTTTATAAACATATTTCGGTAAAATCATAAAAAGATGATGATGATTGTTAATGTAAAACTTTGTCAAATTTTGAATAATAGGATAGACCAGATCTCGGCGTAAGATATTAATCATTCTTATCATTCCGTTAAAAAACCGGATATAATAATTTTTAAGTACGAAAATATAAAGCGACGAAATATTTTCAAAATTACGTTCATTAATTTCGGCGTACGCATGTGTTTCAACTGAAGAATGTTGCCGGACAAGTATCCTAGATCGGTCACTCTGCCGGTGGTACGTATATATGTATGTAAATATACTTTTTAAATAAGGCGAAACTGAAAATGTTTCATTTAAATTACGACGTCAACATGTTTCGCGGTAAATACGTTGCCGCTTTTAATTTAAATAAAATATTTTCAGCTTATTTGTTCATTAGTCGGAATTTGTAATAACGGAAATCGATTGTGTAATTGTTAATTGTATCCCCCCTCCCCTCCTCTGCCGTATTGTCAATAATTGCCATTAAGGAAATAGCTTTTACATTTCCTTGAAAATAAAATAACCGACACGTCTCGAGTTCGGTTATTCTTATTTAAAATTATATATTATTTTTATTCGTTATAATAATCTACACTTAATTCGCCGAGATATTATACGGCGTTTCTAAAAACCAAGCATGAGAATTCCACCGTTATAGCTTTTTTTTTTTTTTTTTTTCAATTTATATAAATCACCCATTTTGATAATATTAAAAAATTAACGGTACCGAAGACTCACTTTTAGGTGCGTCATACTTTTGGCGGCAAAAATCGAACGCGTCCGATTCTTCTTTGCTGAATATCTCTTGGCATTGAATTGCCGGCGAAAGCAGCGTTACCGCAAAAATCGCTAACCATTGCAATTGACGAATTATTGCCATTATTTCGATTGATCAGTGCAGAGCGTCGTTGAACTACCGAATCTGTTCACACAACTGTATCGGTATCGTAATTGAACTCTATACTGCCGGTATTTGCGACTGTCGGAATATTTATATCGAACCGATTTCCATGCGGTAGAATGGTGCGTAATGGTAAGCCGATGATGCGATTATTGTCGGAGATGAGTAAGTCGAGCGTCGTTCTATCGATGTTTCATCGGGAACGACAATTCAGTCTGCTCAGCCGGTTCAGTTTTACCAAAACAAGAAAAAACCCGCGCTGTTATTGTTCGCAGAACGCACCGGATTTTTCATCGGGCCAGTCACCTGAGAAGCCAATGTCGAAGAGTTCATTTCTTCGTAATCGTTTCATTCGGCGCCTTTTTTTTTTTTCGAAATTTCGCCATGAAGCTTTTATCAGGTGAACTCGATCGTAAGCTCTTCTAAGAAACAAATGACGCTCTCTGCCTATGTACTGGTAGTAGAACATTTTATAAAAGCGCGAAAAGTTGACACAAAAACAGTGTGCCCAAAACTCTATCGGAATACTGACTGGGGTTTTTCTGCGATAAGAGGATTTTATCAATTGGTTCCGCAGTAATCTATAATGTCCGAATCGCACGTGAGAAAATAAAAACAAAACAAAAAAACAACTCCTGTAATAGATAAGCTCCTTCTAAACAAACAAAAGTGTCCTACTTTTGATGTAATTAATAATGCGCCTAGTTATCACGTGCGGTGTATGTAGAGGCGAGTTCGATTAAACTCCGATCCGGTGATTACACGATTTTCTTTCGTATCCGTGTCGGTCAGAATGCGTAATGGGGTTTTTTCTTTTTATAATTAATAATGAAAAAAAAAAAAAAAAAAAAATGGTAAATTTTGATTTAAACACAACGCGGATATATGATGTAAGAGATTGCAGCATGAAAATTTTGGGTCAAGAGGAAATTAATGTAATTTTTATTTTCACTTTTTTTAAAAAAAATTATTCCATCTCGTATCCTAACCTAAGTGAATTTTCTAAATTTCCAATAGCGGAATTTGAACGAGCTTTACAGGCGTTGTTAGGTCAATGCCTTCTCTGCTAGCAAGCTCAAAAACAAAAGAATGAGTTCCACTCAGCTGCGTTACCGTGGCGGACTAATTTTTTTCGTATTTATCCCGAAGTAATAAACCGTAAATTTAAAATACAACAATTTTTTCCCTCTATAGGTTCGTTTACAATAATCCATGAAATAAACAGGAAAAAAAAAAGTTGTATTTTTAAACGTTTAAGAATAACAATAAAAATAATTCGAGGACGGAAAAAGCTTTCTTTTTTCTTTTTGACGGGGGGGGGGGGGTCGCTTTTAGTTTTGATCCACCACTTGCATATTAATACTTTGAGCCCTATGTCTTCACATATGGAGACAGTGTCTGTTACTAAAATCACCTAATTATTTTTTTACAAAAACAGCAAAAATGACAATTGGTAAATTTTTTGTCGGAGCTTATATACGATATATTTATTGTATATAAACAATAAATATAAGCTCTGACAAAAATTTTACAAATTGTTATTTTTGCTGTTTTTGTAAAAAAATAATTAGATAATTTTAGTAACAGACACTATCTCCATACATGGAAACGTAATGCTTAAAGTGTTAAGTGACAAGCTTTTAGATTCTGAGGCGATTGGAGATGAAAAGTGCAAAGGATTGAAGTTAGGCGAATTATCGCTCGAAATGTTAAAAGAAGAAGAATGGAATGAAATATATATAAGAAGCACCTACTAAAAAGGGAGCAGGAATTTTAATAGAGCAGAATAAATGTTCATCTAGAAAGGCCGAACATCCAAATAAAACATGATTAGCGTCACAAAGAAAGTGAGTGGAAGAGAAGTGACAAAAAATGTGGTCTAGATACTGATGGGAAGCGAGAAAATGATGCAGGAGGGGCCTATGATTGAGCCGAGATGGTGGAGGGTTTAAATAGGGAAAGTCTAAAAATCATGGACGGGGAGGAAGAGATAGTTGAACAGAGCGATAAAAGAAGCGGGGAATTAATGAAGAAAAATGGGAATTGAACCCGATTTAGAATGAGCAGCTTAGGAAATAAGGGCAATAATACGAGCGGCTTAAGTCAGTATCGAGTGATAAATTTAAGGCCGAAAAGGAAATTTAAAAGTTTAATATTTTTACTTCATGCACGATATAATTAAATTTAAAAAATCCCATTGGGGGAGTTTATATAGCGGCACTACCGAAAATCGAACTTTTAAAAATACTTCAATTTTTATTAGTGCCAGTTGACTTTCATGATGATTCGTATATCTAGAACTAGCTGACCTTATTAAATTTAATCGCTATCGAAATAAGGTATTTTAAATGAAAAGTCAATTTACATACATATATTAATTACAACGTAATTCTTAAGTCGGCCCTCGTTAGAAAAAATGTCTCAATTTTTGTAACGAAAGTTAAATGGTAGGATAGGATTTTTGTAATTATGTTATTATTATTATTATTATTATTTTTTGTGTCAATGCCGGTAAGAATGACGTTTGTAATGTTACGTATGTTTGCGTTCCTATTTTTCCTATTTCCTTGTTTTATATTTTTTAGTAATAGACGTACAACTTGTCTTTCAGGAAATATAATTTACATTCATCTACCTTCGTAACGCAAAAACGTTATAAAATTTTCTTATTACCCTCGCATGATAATGACATAGTCATTAATATATGTAAAGTGAAACGAATTTCATATTCTTGACAGGGTGCCGGCAGATAATATTAAGTTGAGGTTTTTAATGTACTCCGCGCGCATTATGAAAAAATAGGAGTAGTTGCTTTCTTTCGGCCGACTTAACCACTGTGTATTGCGCAATACTTATTGAAAGAAGATACTTAAAATTTGATATGTATAGTTTTCGTTACCGTTACCTAATGAACGAAAAAATTGTAAAATCTGAAAATTTAAACAAAACCCCAAGTCGGTTTTTTTAATTTTTAAAATTGTTCCTTGAAAATAAGTAAAAAAAAAGTTTATTTTAAAGGGATGGTATCAGAAATGGAATTTCGAAATTAAAAAAAAAGAAAAGTATTATAATGCGCATTAAGAAGAAACAAATTTTTTTGACCCTTAACTGGTGACCTCAAATAAAAATGTTACTCCCGGGAAGCGAGCTAATGGAGGCTTGTTATTATAATAGATATTGTCTATTTTTACTCTTTGACGCGTCCGTATTAAATGATTGTGTTTGGTGCATTGAGCACTTTTTGGTCGTGATGTGAAAATTTTTCAAATAGCGATTTTCTATCGTAATTTCGATTAGTTAAATTTTTTTAGTCATTTTAGTTAAATATTTAAAAATGAATGAACGGCAATTGCGAGGAAAAAATATTTTAGCAGCATCGGGGAATTAAGAACAAGATGACTGATATTTCTAATTATTCTGATACTTTTTCACATGAATTCCGATTATCGTACAAACATAGAAGAAAGAATTGATGATACGGATTCGAGATTTCGAACCTGTCGAAGATAATAATGTAGAAATTGAATCCAAAACGGAAAGAGAAAGCCGAAATTATTACACTACGGGAATTTACGGGAGCTAAAGCACCGTCGCACGGTACCAAGTCGCGTTGAGTGAGATTATTATTTTTAAGTTTCAATTGGTAATGAGGAAGCATTAATAGACCGCAACGACCCCGTTAGGGTGTTCGTCGACGCTATTTTATTGATAAATTCACGGCTGAAGTCGAATACTGTAACGAAGAAATCATTGAAATATTTTTCGAATTTGTGTTAAAACTCTGATGAATTGTTTAAAACTTCAATAAAAATGCACTAAAAAGTAAAAAATAATTTTATGATAAGATTATAATTATTCTTAAACAGCATTGATATTTATTAAAGCTTCAATACACCAAATTCAAACTACAATAGTTGTGAAATATTTTTCAAACGAACTGAGCACTTATCCCGAACGCTGTCAATAAATTTAAATTTTGCCCGCAAAAAACATTAAATTTCTCAAAAAAGATTGAAATGCTCGAGATATCGTTGAAAAATCGTGGTGTTTAAAATTTTGGGAAATATTGATTTCGTAAGGATGATCATTTTTATTCCTTTTCAGATCTGTTTACATAGTTATCTTCAATGTTCACGATGGTTTTTTCAAATTAATCGTAATTTCTCCTTTTATTAAAGTGCACCAAAAATGAAATAAATTAAATTACATCCAACCAATGATGATCCGATGATTCCATCGTAAGACGTAATAAAAAAAAAATAAAAAGATTTCTTCGAATGCCCATGAGCGGGATGATGACTTGTCCATGTCACAGATCCGTTATTACTGTAACGTAATGATACACTTATAGTTTATTCACTACAATTTAACGCGTGTTTGGTTTTTTCCGGTGATATCGTTATTAATCGAGTTTTATTCGATTCGTCGAAATTTAAAACTCCATCGCGCACATGAGACCCTGAATCGCTACGAAAAGTCTAGCATGTCACAGAACTACTTTTAAAAGTGGGTGTTTTTTTTTTTTTTTCTGGGACAAAATATTAGAATCAATAATTTCGGATTCGGCCGCAACCACGTTAGAGGACTTCTTTGAGATTGACTTTTTTTTTAAACGTTCGGTAAAATCATTTTTCGCGATACAAAAAAAATAAGGATAATTTTTTCGACTTTATGATGTGCCGTTTTAGTAATTTTATTAGCATTTAACAACCGGTATAGAAAGATGTAGTGATACAAAAGAGGCAAAGTTTTGAAGTAGTGACTTTTAAAAAGCCACATATTGCGCTATAAAATACAAACGTTATCATCATCGTTGTAGTTTTCTCCTTCGAGCTGTGTAATACGCTACAGCCTCCTAAAAAAGAACTGTGATTAATTTACATTCGAAATCGGCTGATTTCGAATAAAAACTAATGATGTTTTTTTGAATTTCTCTGCTTTTTTTTTTTTTTTTTTTTTGTAATTTTGGTAATAAATGAGCCATATTTCGAGATGGAAGTGGAAAGTCAACAAGGATTCTTCGAACATGAGCGTCAGTATTTATCGCTCTTCCTGCCTAGTCGTTACTCTTCTTTTCGCCAGAGGCGCGGTAATTTTGTGGTTAGTTTGTTACACTGTGCCAGACATGATGTAATTTTTTGCTTAGTTGGACGGTCTCTGTTAGGCTAAAAGTTAATCATTATCCAAATTTTTCATCAAATTTGCGAGGCAATCTCACCGTTTTCTTGCTTTTTTTTTTTCTTTATCGCGTGATGTAATTGGACTGACTACTAGCGTTTTTCGTTGATCGTTATTTGTAGCCAGGGCCGGATTATAGCCAAATGCCGCCGTGAGCTCAGTAATTTCTGCTGCCCTTGGAATAATTTATAAATTAAGTAATAAAAATTATAATCGAGTAACTGAAGTAAGAAAGGACATATAAAAGTTAAAAATTAATTTTCAATTAAAAGTTAAAAAAGTTTTCAATTAAAAAATTTCACGCATTTTTAAAACATACCTAAATTTTATTATAATTCTATACATACATTATTCTTTCATGCGTCAATTAAAGTTTATCTTTTATTTTACGACGCAATTTTAAAGATGCAAATTCATTTATTATATCATCAAAGTTTAAATTCTTTACTAACTGTTCTTCAATAAATGAAAAACAGATAAATCATTTAACTCTTTTGCTGAGACATTGTTGATCTGAAAAAATGTTTAATTCTTTTCATTGTAGGAAAGGAGCGTGCTGCTGAGCAAATTTTATTCAGCGCTAATCTTTCTTTGTGTTTTTTCCCATCATGTTATCGCGTTATTGTAATTGTGTTTTTTTTACAGTGTTGTTAGAGTTGGTTTTTCCAGTTACATTGTGAGTTTTTACTTTTGTTTGTTAAGTGATCACGAAAATTAAATAAAGTGTACATTTATTCTTAATATATTATTGTCGCCGTTAGCGTGTTTATTCATCAGATTCAGTATTCAGAATAGTTTCAACAGGTTATGGGCCCCCCAGCACGCTTCCCGCAGTGCCCCAGTGCCACACTGCTTTGAGCACCTTTCACATCGTTTGGTACGGCAAGAAATAATATAAATAATTCTTCGAAAAATTTTCTAACTTTTGTCGTATCAATGAGATACCGCTCCTACATTTGTGAATTTTCAGTTTTTCTTCCAGTCTTGTTTGATCTCTTATCATGCCGATCAGCCGTAGTGCACACTTCGAGAATTTCCTGTAATTGCTAATATAGCACCGTTTCGCCTAATAATAAAGAAACGTTCTGGTTTACACTTCGTTAATTTTAAATTCATTTCTCGATTCCGCTGCTTACATGTCATTTGTCTCTATATAATCATTTGGAAATTTTACCTAAATCACAATATATTCCCATTTTAACTTTTCTGTACAATTAATGCAAGTTAAAAAATGATTTTATCGCATTCCTCTCCTACCCTGTTGCGATTAAAATGCCATAACGTGTAACAAATATTTCGGAAATTTTAAGTATTTTTCAAAAGAAAAAACTTTTCAATCTTATACAAGTTTGCCGCCTTTCGAATTTTGCCGCTATGGGATGTAGCCAATTTAAGTGCGTGGTGTAAATCCATGACTGTTTGTAGCCTATTTATTTTGAATAAATATCAAGATGAAATTTAACGCAAGTCATCAATGGTAAAGATGAAAACGTTCGTAAAAAATTAATTGAAAAGCTACAAAATATTTTCTCAAATTTATAATGTTCAATTAAAAAATTACGAAATTAAAAATTTTATTTGCGGCGTGAGATTCGGAATCAACAAACTTTATCACACGGTAGTAGCAAAATGTACTAAAAACATTGAGACGACCGACATTTTTAAATGAAGACACTTTTTGAACGTTAATAAATGATTCTTTTTTAATTCTGAAATATTTCGCACCACATTCGATTTTCAACTAACTTTTAAAAACATTTCGATATTTAATTTTTTTAAATGAAAATAAAAAAATCGAAACACAAAATAGCCGAATATGTGTGAAACGAGAAATTTCACACATACAGATAAACGGGGAATCATTATTATATCATGTCACATTGTTATCATATAGTAGTGGGGAGATATTGAGCTCAACTGAGAGGAGTCTTTCATTCCGCCGTGTCATTTGCTTACATTAATTGATAACAAAAATTCGTTTCGTAAGAGCTATAGAGGACACGTGTCTCTTCATAAGCACTGCGGAGAACGCGTAATTCTTTGAGTTTCCGTTTCCAAAATCTTTAATTTTTTATTTTAGTACTTTTTGATATTTTAATATTTACGAATGATTGGGATTTTTATTCATTTTTATAATTTTAAATATTTCAAATTTTAGTAATTATTTGGGCCCGGATATTATTGACAAAATAACGTTATAAAGTAAGAATTTTCAAGGCGGGTTCCGCAGATACCGGGGAGGTCTCGCCAGACTTTGATTAAAGTGTCCGTTTAGTTTCGAAAATCGAAAAACGAACAGTAAGTCAGTAATTTTGTTGTAAAATCGAGGGAAAAACAATATTTTCAGAAAGAGAAAAACACTTAAAGCGAAAAATTAAGAGTATTTTTTAATATATTCTACTCGACGATAATAAATGATATGTAAAATATACGCGTGCGATCAAACAAAAACATTATGGAAATAAATACGTTCTTCTTTTACAATTTACCTTTAATCGCTAATGGACTTTTCTGTAATAACAGGTCTATTTCTACAATGTGTAATAAATATTAATTTGCCAGAAACATAGATAATACGCGCTAAAAGGAATAGCAAATTATTAATTTATCTAATGAGAAAAGAAAGGGAAAAAAGAAGTATAATATTTCGGAAAATGCGGTTTCTCATTGTTTAGCATGATTCATGTAGGTTAAGTACAAAAAGGCAGATTTTTAGTTGTTTCACAGGTAGGTCTTTAATTTTAATTCTATTAAAGGCGGCTGATTTATTTACACATAAGGTGCAAATTTAGAAAACACAGTATGCGGTACCACTAAGAGATAAACGAGAACATCAACAACGAATCGTATCCTTCAGATTTATGTTTATTGGATCTGCTAAAACAATTCATCGATGCTAAAGCGGAGTTAAAACGATATTTGGACGCAAATCACACAAATCTAAACGAAAAATACATCCGTTTTCTTTTATAAACACAAAAAATTGTATCGTGATGTCTCCAACATGAATGAATCTGAAAAAAATGGATATGTGTTAGGGGAGGAAGCAAAATTCCTCTGAAGCCATACGAGATTGCTTGATCTAAAAAACCGTATATACCATAGCAGATAATTTAAAATTGAACTTTACGTATTGCAAGAAATTGGTAAGCGAAGGTGTACATATAATAGTGAAATGTTCCAATAACGCTGTGCCTAACTTGATCCTCAAAATATCGAATAGATGAATTGATAAACGGATCGAATCATTCCG
The DNA here is from genome assembly GCA_039619475.1 of Icerya purchasi. Taxonomy (NCBI): domain Eukaryota; kingdom Metazoa; phylum Arthropoda; class Insecta; order Hemiptera; family Monophlebidae; genus Icerya; species Icerya purchasi. The sequence continues at coordinate 264,594,532 of CM077115.1, read as the reverse complement.
ATATGTTTGCAGTATAACTTGATTTTAAAGAAATAGATGATGCTGGAATGACAGTTACTAAAATTATATTCGTGAGGTATATTTTTGGTTCATTTATTAAAAAATATCCGTTTCGCTGTACATCTACCACTGGAAGAAGCGAAATAGTCAGTGTAATAGAGTGTGATATACATGAGTAAACGACAGGAATATGTCGAGTATGCAGCAATAAAATCGCAGCAATGGTAGGAAGAAAAAATGGCACAGAATCAAGAATTAAAGAAATTGCGTTATGATGTAACACGATAGACATTGCATTTTGAGACGATATGTTCTTGTAGCGAAAAAAAGAGGGTCATCATTATTGAACTTCCGGGTGAAGCTATAAACATTGTGAATTACGTTAAAAGCTGTCCATTTCAATCACAGAGAAATCCTCGATGGCTTCAGCTAGGTCATATGAAGTTTAAGACGCGTTGAAGGTTTTTCTAATGTGACACTACCGCCGGACATCAATAGCATTTTTTATCGTTGCGCCATCTTGTAGTAATTTATTAATATAAAAAATTGCCAACGCGAAGAATAACTTTTTTATTAAAAATTACTTCCCGCCGACAAATTTTTGAGTTATAAACTTCATAATCATGATGCATAAACCGAAATTAAAACTATAAAAACCAGCGCAAACAAACAAATAAATCGATAATTATTGAAAAGTAATCGATAATAACCTGTAATATGAATTTTGCCAAATAATAAAAACATACTATGCGATAAAATGAATATTAACAATTAACATTAAAAAGTATAAACATGAGATGGCGAAAATAAGTAAATAAATAAACACTCCTATTGTTTAATTGAAAATAATGGGTTTTGGTTGTTAGGTATACTTCTCTATATTTATTAGTAAAAAATAATTCGACCATGTTACTATAGCTATCATGGGCGTCGCCAAGGGTCGATAGGGGAGGGTCGTTGCCCCACCTCCTGGAGCTTCGAAACTTTTTAATCAACTGGACACGATGAGTATTCATAGACGTGTAATCACGGACAACTTGGAAGATTTTTTTTCATTGACGTCGAAAACATTCTCTTTTAGCAAGAGAAGTCAAAAATGATTCGTGAATTAGTAGAATTAAACAGGACTACGGGTCATTGCAATCAATTTTTTTCCGTAAATTTCAAATAGTGCGCCCGTATGTGATTTGACATTATCCTGAAGTCGCGTGTAAAAAGTGCTGTAAATTATAATATTTAAAAATCATCATCATTTGTCTGTTATTTTTAGTAAAAACCACATCATAAAATGTTCTCGAATGACGTGGCGATCAATAAATACTCTATTCTTTATCAGAACAAAGACAGAATGCGTCGTTTCTATTTTCGGATTGTTGTGTTCTTGTGGAAAAATTTCAACCGCAAAACATCTTGATCTTGTTTTTATCGAAAATGTAGGCAAATATGTGAATAAAAAAAATTACAAATTTTAAAATTACTTTTGAATCTTCAGTGCTATTGGATCGCGGCGTTATCCTTAACGACGCGGTAGATACTATGTAGCTGAAGAGACTAGCTCGGAATTGAAGTTACGTATTCTTTACTTCATTCGCTGATTTTTCGGACAAGCTGAAAGAAATATTTCTGATCGGTTTCGATTTAAACAAGGGTAGTTTTGGGCAAGAAAAATTTAGAGTTCAGCCATTTCTTTCCCTGATACCAGGAGCCATAGGGGTGATATGGAGGTTTAGATACCGTCTGAAACTTTTTCAAAATAGTTCACCAAATGATAAATGGAAATATATGTATACTTACTTTGTAAAAGTGTCTACGACATAGTAGATTTGAAATTTAGAATCGAATGAAAAAACTTAAAATTTTTCATTTGATAGCGAACTGTTCGAATTTTCCAACAATAAAACAAGTAGTAATATTTATCAAGTTGCCGTCTTGTTGAACCTTTTAATTTTTTTCTCTTTCCTTGTGCAAATCTAGTTGAAGAATTATAATGCTTTCTGAACCACCAGTGCTTTGACTCTATCCGAACGTTAGTGGCTACGGATCTACGATAGTAATTCCGCTATTCCCGGTAGTGCATGAATTTATAACTTTAGTTTGAAGCTTTTGAACACATTAGAATGTCTTTGAACTTTGTTCGTTCACAGTTTCTTTTAAAAAATCTCTTTTTCTTCTTGAAGCAAAAATTGTTTCTTCAATTCGTATTGTTTACTCTTCAAAAGTTTTTTTTCTTTTTTTTTCGTTCGCTTTATTTTCTCTATTCTTTGTCATGCTCACATTTCGACAGCATCAGAGTTCTTTTTATTCATTCTCATACATTTCGCGTGTATTCATTTCAATAATCCTTTCCCATCTTTGATTGAAACAGATGCTTAAACGATAACGGCAGAAGTTCAAATTATTCGTACGGATAAGAAATTGGTTAAATACCGAGAAAACGGAATAAGGTTTTGAAATACGTTTTCGTTATTTATTTCAATGTAACGACGCGCAAACAGACCAAATGATCTTTTAGTTCGTTCTCCGAAAGGCTACCCAACCTCGCTTTTCTGTTCATAGCTATTCGTTCATCGGTCTTTCACATCTTTTCTTCTTCGTGTCTTTGCACTTGTTGATCTCAACTTAATACGTAAATTCCTTACACGAGTTCTTTTTCCACAAAAACACATCTTTATTCGTACATTCCGCTTATGATGGAAAACGTAAGTTCGCAAATCCTTGTTTTATTAAATAAGAGAAGCGCGCTGTAACGAATAAATAAAATAAATTAATTAATAAATAAACAATAGTTTAAATAAAAATGCTTGCAGATTTAACATACTAGTATTGTAACATTTTGTTCTAGCGATACTTGTAATAAGAAAAATTAAGCGATCAAATAACCGGAAGAAAAAAATGCGAGATGTTGAAAAAAAATCGAACATTTTTCGAATTTTTTATTTCTGATTCCAAAAAGTTACCGGAGAATATTCTGTGGTTAGTCGCTGGAATTCCCAAATTTATTCATGACCACTGAACGATAAATCGAGAAACCAGTTTAATTCACTTTAGGCAGTGTCTAGACCAACGAGAAAACCGCCAAACACATTATAACACATTATATATATATATATATTCATATGTGTGTGGCTTTGCGTGTACTTTTCAAAGATTCGGTTATAAATTGGCAACAGTTTCGATGTATTTTATTAATTATATACGGACGAAAAAATATGGGAAAAAAAAAAAACAAAACGAAACTGTTATCTCCGAATACGCGAAATAAAAAAAAAAATGATTATCTTAACATTTCCTACCATCATTATTATGAGAGATATTTGCGTTTTTTTTCTTTTTTTTTTTTTTTTTTTTTTTTTTTTTTTCTATTAATTACCAAAAGATATGACAATTGTCGATCATTATTATAATCAATATTTATCTTATATTATTATCGTATTTCTAAATGTGTTAATAATTTCATTTTTTCTAACTGTGCTTCAAATGATACTAAATCATTCTTATTTAAACACGTATTAGTCTCAAGACTTCATCATCCTTTTATATTATTTCTGCCGTTAAAATCGCCATTACAGATGTTATTAAGGCTATTATTTATATTACCTTTATCAACAAGATGGTCAGCATCGGTGGTGCAGAGTGCATCTGTCGGCGTAGTAAATTTTACATTTCTATTTTTTGAAATTTCAATATCGCGGCTGCAACATTTATAAGCAATTCTTGCAAGCAGTGCTATATAGTTCCCGATTAAGGATAATAGTAAGTTTCTAATAGTTTCTCCCGATTCCCGAAGTGTATTGACAGCTATATCGTGCCCGTACATTTGCTGACTGTATAATTCTTCGCACTCGATCTATGGGGTTTCTAATCTAACTTTATATACACACCCTGTCAAATAGATTTTTTTTATGGGTATCGGGTCATGTTTGAATTGAGGGAAATGAAAGGGTCGACAATCAAGCGTACTTTTCCTTTAAGAATGGTACGCGCGTCAAACTTTATCCGGCCAATAATATTCTTTCTCTCTTTAAAAAATTACACTCGAAATTTTGGTCCGACGTGTATGCCCGCTGGTTTCCCAATCCGCACTAGTACTATTTTTCTATTCAACCTTCCATTCCTGATAGTCCATGGTTCTATGGCTATCAAGTTCTTCAACGTAACTCCCTTGATTCCATATGTCGTCTTCGATTTCACCATTCACTCCTCCCTGCTTCTCGACACCGGGTCTTTCCTTCTTCATCTTCATTCTGTCCCCATCATCCATCGGACAATAATTACATATGCGACGCTGGCCATGTGTTTTTCCAGTGCTCCTTTTTATTCAATGAACAATCAAGACCAGAGGCTAATTTATTACAACTCAATGTTCCTACACCTTATAATATTTCATCGATACTTACGTTCCCAAACCCTCTTATTTTCCCAATAATTGCATCTTTCCTTTGCTCAATAGCGAATAGTATCAAAATTTAAATTATCTTAAAAAAAGTAAAAAAAAGAATAATAATTAGAATAAATAAAGACACGGGTCAATGCTCTTTGTTAGCCGAGCCCAAAAAAAAACAACAAAAAAAACCCCAAAAAAACCAAAAAAACAAACATTTATGAGCATCCACTAACTGATAGGAGAAGCGTAGCCTTTTTATAATTTATTTATTTACCAAATTGAAACTTTTTGTATTGTTTATAACTCGATTTCATCCATGTCGAAAAACTGAATATTAGCAGATGATGCGTCCATTTTAGGAAGACCGTCGTACGTTCAGACTTTCGGCTAAACAGTAAATACTCTATGATTTGGCAGAAACTGTTTCATTTCTGTATGTACTTGACAACTTGAAAACTTCAAGCATTCTCATTCGCCACGAATCTGAACATCGCACATTTCCAGTTTATTATATATTAAGTTTCGTATTTGGTTTTTGTTTTTTTGGCGCGCCAACTACGGGAACATTAACATAGAGCAAATGAAATTTTAGGGAGCTATGCGACAGCGGGATATTCCTAGCCGAACGCAACACTGCTGTCCCAGCAACTACGATAGCTGGCTATCTATTCAGTGCTCCCTATTTTGTAGTCTTGCTGTGCATATACTAGCTTTTGCCTACACCATTTTTTAATTACATTTACAATTTGATGTGTCGAACCGGCGATTCTGCCTTGATATTTTAAATTTGTTTGTTCCAGTACAATGTATTCAAAATCATTCATCGCATAATTATACAATTTTGGTTTTCACTGTCTCGCTCGACCGAGCCCTATGTGCTAGAAATGGTGTTCGTAATGCATGGTACCACGCTGAAGAACTCGCAAAGTCTATTGTCTTTTCGAGTGCATTTAAACGATTATTACATGTTTTTAAAACGTTCACAATGATCGTTGTTTATCTTAAATAATTTTCCAAGAAAACTGTGTTTTTGAAATATATACATATATTTGTTTTTGACGCTTCGGAGGCCGTTCACCATCATAAACAATCAAAAACTACCGAAACGGTCATTACGGTTTTATATAGTAAATAGAGGGTGTAGAAGTACACGAGGGGCAGTTAAAAAGTATAAGCTCCAAAAGTGCTCTAAACATGAAAAGGAAGGCAAAAAATCCGCAAAATACATACGAGTATTTACTACCTGAAATCACATTTTGCTTTCTCGGTGTAATCCCCAAGCGATCCCTACACAAGTATTGTGCCATAAGATGAGGTTTGTAAGTCTGCGTGAGGAAACCCTTTTTTGTCGCCGCATAAATTTGTTTGTACGTAATGAACTCTGCACTTTTTTTTTTTTACTGTTGTATTTGTCGGGAATGAAGATGATCTTTTCGACACTTTTCTTTTTTTTTTCTCCCTTTGTTCTGAATAAAGTTCCAGATGGCTGACCTCAAAAACGAATAAAACATTCTTATACAGAAGAACACTCTTTCATAGTTGCAATGAGTCATTAAATTGACTTTCCCGGCGGATTTCCGTCGTTTATACATGTTTTATGGTCATTTATTTATTTTCCTGCAAACTTAAGATTGTCTCTTCGATTCCGATAGTGTATCCATAATCCATCGCTTTTACCAGGAACAATTCCTCGGCCAAAAATTCTAGCACAGCCGACATTCGATTTGCTTCGTGTGTTTCGGCAAGTTCTTTTGCGTCCTACCGCGCGCACTCTTCGTTCATTTTAAAGTGTTCGCTTCTGCGCCAGCTACCATAGCGCAGTCGGTTAGGCGTCACTGTTTCATTCAGGTAGGACCTGGTTAATCGCTCTGCCGTTCATTGAAAATGTATAAAAATTTTACTTGCGCCCCGGGTAAATGTCCATAGTTGCCGACGAGCCAAAATATAAAAAGGGAACACAAAAATTCTGCACGCTGCTACGCGAAATTTCAATGAATCCCTACATGAACGTTTGTTTTATCCGTTTTTAATTAAGATTTTAAAGGCATTTTCGATTTGATGTACGAAAACTGCACGAACTTCATAGATGGCGCGAAGCGGTAACGACGTTCGTCTTCATTATGCTGACGTTCACGTTTTATGTCACGATGGAGTTAAACAATTTTTACAGCGTTAATAGAGGCAACATCGCAACTTTATTCATCTCTTGAAAACAGAAGGTATTTTCCAGTAAAATTTTCCGATTTACAAAAGCTATTGCGAAATAAAAAATCGAGATTTTTTATACAACATGACAGCACGGTCATATTCGCTACCGTCCTTACAGAACAGCCAGATAAGGTTGTACCGAAGAACTGGATTTTCACATGCCGGTGCGCATATGTCGATGATGCTTTTGTTATTTGGCGCATTTTAGAGATAAACTGAATGAATTTTTTGCATTTCTGAATGTGTTTCATGTTCACTATGGAGGAGGGATATAACAGGGAATTAGCGCGTCTGCGTACCGGGAGGGATTCACACGTCCGTGTACATTGGAAAAGCGCACACACTGTTAAATATTTACATAAAAATTCACCAAAGTTTTACCTATCTAAGATCCTTGCATGTTCGGGTGAAGACATTTTTTTCCCAGAATAAATTTTAGGGGAAGAAATGATAATATCTAAAGACAATCGTGACCTAGAATGTATACGGCAAGAAGGAAGTTAATATATATGTATATATATGGTTATACAATGCGAGGGTACAATTATTATAACAAATTCATAAAAATACGAATATTTACTAGAAAATAATAAAGAATAAAATAATTATAGATCATAGGTGGCAAGACAATAATAAATTAGTGGCTATCAGAAGAATGAGGAAACATGGTAAAGATAAAAGAAGCGATGTACCGATCGGTAAAAATTAGCTCTGTTATTGGGTTTTTCGTGTTGAGCATTCGTAATAAAATGAAGTAAATGGATTTAAAAAAGTTTTAAATCGTCCTTATCTGAGAAAGGAGAGCCATTAAATATTGCATTTAAGTAGTCATTTAAAAAAGAAGAGAAACAAACACGAATAAAAGAAGATGAGAAATCCCAAGAAAAATAACATAAAAAATCAAACAGTTTTTAAATAATCTGAAAGGAAACAACGAAATCGTCAAATTGGACGGTTATCCAGACATACGGATTTATTTATTATTTAATTACTTGGAATATTTATACCGATGCATATATGAAAATGTATCGAATTATATACGTGTAATGTAAATTATTTTTGTATTTCGTTGAACATTTACACCGGTGTGTTTATGTTAAAAATAGTTAAAAAATAAAATACCAACTTCAAGATTTCTTTTAAAAATTTACAAAAAAAAGTGCACTGAAAAGTAAAAAATAATTATATGATAGAAAACTAATAATGTATTTTACAGTGAAATATAAATGTAAAGAGGGATATTATGATTATTTTTAAACGGCATTAATACACTTCTTAGAGACTCGCAGTACACCGAATTCAAATTGTAATAGAACAGTTGAAACATTTTTCAAATGAATATCTCTCGTTTTTTATGAGACAAATATTGAAAGCATCAGGAATGTTTGATGCGAACTTGATGCATCGGGACTTTTTATTAAGTATTAATTTCGTGTCAGAACAATCGTAATATCTCTCCTTTAGGGTGTATTTCACTGCAAAATATATTATCTTTTTGTCGAATAATTCTTTTATACTTTTTAGCGTGTTTTTATTAAATTTTTAGAGTAAATCCTTAAGTAGATGTTTTTTTTTTTTTTGTGATAAACTATTTTATTTCGCAATTTTTAGGGTAAATATTTTTGAGCAATAACACAGATCGATCAACCTAAAATATTGCTACTTTCGTACTGTATAAAATATAATGTTCAAATTCCTCGTTGATGATAAGTTTGTAAGTCGCGTTTGATGGTTTTTCAAATACCCTTTTTTTTTTTTTTTTTTTTTTTTTTATTTTATTTATTTTTTATTCCTGAACACGTCAACTATGAACATTATTATAATCCGGCATAAGTGAAATTTTTTGAAATTGTCAATGTGCGGCAGCGAGATATTCTACTCGAACGAAACATAATTAACCAATCAAGTACACCACGGTAGCTGGCTGGCTTCAAATATCTTAGTTTGAATCAGCTTTCCATATGGCAAAAACCTTTAATAATACTTTACATCGCTCATTTAATTTTAAAATTTAGATATTTATATTTTCCCAATAGTCTGATGAACATTTTTTAGCTAATTTTTGACTGATTACATTAATTACAGTATATCTCTAAGAAGACTGTTATTTTTCCGAGGTTTCTTTTAATAATTGCTCAGTACTCAGTGATATCGCAAGATACTCAAATATGGGACCACCACCGATCAGACAAAAAATACTATTAGAGTCAGTTCAACACGGAGTAACGTTAAGGCACATATTTCAGTCAGCGATGAGCTTGTAAATATATTATTTATCCGCGGTGATTAACATTTTAATAATGTTTCTACTTTCTCTTTGGTTATATGAAAAATTAGTTCTTTTTCTTCCACGGTAAATAATATTGATAATGTTTTAAATCAGTCGAGTTTTTTATATTACTAATAATTTCCTTAAAGAAACGAACCCTATTTTTTAACGTTTATTTTAACGACTCCTGAATATCTCTATGTTTACTAAAACTGGCACTCATCTGGTTCCACCATTGCACATACTTTCGCATAAACAAAGAATCATTGAAATCGGTCTAAGTAATCAAAAACTCCGTCATGTAAACAAACATTAAAGAAAAAAAGGAAGCGACAAACATGAAACCTCCTTTTCTGAAGTCGGTAAAAATCTATAGAATTCTGTGTTATAGAATTTTTAACTGTATATCGGAGAATTATTCGTTATTTTCGTTTTATATGTGCAGTCGATCTTCGTTCGTTACCGCTAATATATTTATATATATATATATATATATATATATATATATATATATATATTCTGTTCAGAGTGCTCAGTCTAGTCTGTTATATTAGGATCAAGTATGGTAGAATTGTTAATTGTGATAAAGAATAGAATTAAATAATTCGTTATTAAAATAAATTGTGTTAAATTGGAGATTTAAGGCCTTCAATCCCGTTATTATCTCTAAGTGCGGCTAGGCTTCAGATATATTCTCCTATCACTGTACCTTCGTATCGTTCACCGGTCTTTAAATACCCATACGCTCATAACTGTTTCAAGATACAAGTAGATCTGGATTCCTTTCAGCTTGTTAATCGGTAAGATGTTTTTTTTTTTTTTTTTTTAACCCCAATTCCATGGAAGGGGACGAGATGAAGAACATAGTCCCGTCACCGACCAAGTTATATGTGAAGTTGTCTGTAGCAACAATGAAGGAAGGATAAAAGGACGAGTTTATAAAAGCAGAAACACGTAAATACTGTTCTATACAAATATGTTCTTAAATATAACTCTTAATATAATACATGGTGTAAATTAAGCATGCCGAAAAGGCCACGTCGCTCAAGCAGATCGACATCATCGGGTTAACAATTGAATTAGTGTGTGGAGAAAGCTATTGATTACATAAAGTAAATTTAAGGCGCGCAGCTCCTTTAAGATTACTCCAGGAAGGCCGCACGGTTACTCTTATCAAGAGTAAGGGATGTATGGAATGAAGCCAGATTATAAGCTTTACGAATGCCGGAGAAGGCAAGATATTCAAATAAAAAATGTTTAACGTCATCAGTAACACCCGATGAACACAGTGTACAAGATGGAGCATCATCAAGCTTAAACCTAAATAAATAGGATTGGAACTTGCCATGCCCAGATGATACTTGCGAATTGAAAAAATTGATCTTAATATCTTTAATTTTTAGACGTAATGAAACATCTTAGGATGTCAGCAGGTACTTAACTTAATAACTTCAAAGCACTGGCTAAATTTTCAACATAACTTTACAGACGGTTCCAAATCTCTTAATTCGGCAGGTGCAACATTTTTCATACCATACCTTGACTTGATAAAAAATTCTCTCTTCCTCGTTTCACCTCCGTTTATAGCGCTGAATGTTTTGCAATTGTCAAGGTATACTGACCTTTTTAAATTCGCTAAATTTTTCCAAAAATATTATTATTCTGTCCGATTCTATGAGCTAATTATTAGCTATGAAATACTTATCCATCAGCACAAAATTGCATCCATATATTTACAAATTCAGAAGCTTAGTAGTGTCCCTGGCTAAAGCTATAATGGTGAGCTTTGTTTGGGATTCCAGGGCATATATCCATTTGTTTGGATCCCAAGACATATATCCACGGTAATGAGGTGGCCGATACGGCTGCCAAAGACGCATGGACGAATGGCTTATTAGTTCTATGCTTCTCCACCAGAGATCGCTTCTTGACCTTATTAAATCAATGTCCAAAGAAAGAAAAAAAGAAATGCAGTTCGCCTATATTCGATACTAAATTTTTGCGCAATGTAAAATTTTATTTTAGATTTTTTTTATTTCTCTTTTTTTTTCCACTGCGCTCATGTACACTCTAAAAGTTATGTTCTTTTTATTTTTATTACATATCGAATATTGAACTGCCCCATTTTCTTCACCGAGAGACCCGCGTCTTGTTTAAAATCGCTAATTTTTTTTTCATCACTTGAAATATTTAAAAAAAAAATTCCAAATGCAATTAATATTCCAAGAAGATCCTGAAGAATTCCATGGGCTAGTTTCTGAACTCTGGCGAAGAAACATTCTCAAATACGTTTTTAAAACTCGATAAAATGTAGTTAAGGGGAATACGTGATTTAATAAAACACGAAATTGTAAAAAAGTCCAGTCACTGTAACGTAAACAGCCTTTTGATTTAGAGGATACTTCTATAACTGTTATGTAGCATATTGTAATTTCTAAACACTTTAGTTAATCTTTCTTCTTTCGAATAATAATAATAATAATAATAATAATAATAATAATAATAATAATAATAATAAGGTAAACTAAACAAATAGCTAATAATGATGTAAGTTAAAGTAAACAAAAAAATCTGAATAGCATAATTCGGACTTAATTTTTTTTTTTCCAATAAACAAAACACGCGAAGGCGTAAAATATGTTTTAAAAAACTGATTCGGTCGGCGATCTGAGCACTATATTTTTCCTCGCTCGCCTCTTTAGACTACTTCGATTATTTCTCGTAGTGGGCAACGTTATTTGTCATTGCGTACTGTAATCGGATTATGTATGTGTGTCACATTTTTCCGCTTCAATGAATAACAATAACCTCAGTTAAATTGACGAGTATTAAATGCGTTTAGCGCATTCTATTGTTGATATTTAAAAATAAAGGTAAATTAATAGTAATATTACGCCGATAGATTATCTTTCTCAATTTTTCTACAAAAATGGTTACTTGTAAGGTTTTTTTAGATGAAATGTGTAATTCATTATTAAACGAATATTTCAATTGATTGTTCCTCTTTAAACATATGCCTTTCAAATTTTTGCCTTTTCAGACTTAGTGTAGTAGTTTCCTTATGCTGGCTTGGACTTGGACAAAACTCACTTCCCCAACCATTCATAACCGTTTCTATTAGAATCCCATCGAAATGATACAGTTTATTAATGAGTCAGTCGAAGAAGTATTTGATACAACAACTCGTATAAAAGAACACCGGAATTAGAATCGGATTTAATTTAAAAGTATTTTTTTGAGTGGTACATATTTTAACGCATCATATGAAACTGTTAATTACGTGTTTAATTTGTCTTTTTTGTAATTTTTCTTATAAATTTAATTTATTTTTTTATTTATTTTTTTATCACTGTATTCGATTTTCCGTATTTCGCGTTACGGTATTATTTGTTTAAGATAAAAATGTTTATTTTTCTATTTTAGTTTTTACATATTTTATTGCGTATACTCTCATATTTTATATTTTTTAACGTGTTTTATATTTGTTTAGATTATAAATTGCGGCAACAGAATAAAATAAAAAATTATTTTTAAATATTTCCTGGTACCGGTTCTTTTATACAAGCAGTAATGAGTACTTTTTTTGACTACAAAGGAAAAGAAAATAACAAGCAGAGTATCTCGAAAAGAAAAAAATTAAAAATCAAAATCAACATTTTAAATATTACACGAACCGATGAAAGATATCTGCAAAAAAATCAATTCCGTGTTGATATAAGAGAGCGCAACAAGAGGAAAGTGCTTCGGCGAAGGTTTTTTATTTATTTATTTGGTGAATAATAACATAAACACATAGTAATTGAAACATAGCCATGAGTATCTGAGTTGAATGAACACCTCATGGATTGGAAACAATAAAAAGAAAATGAAAGAGACAAAAATTAACCGATATAAAAATTAAAATAAAATTATACATTAAATGAAAAATCTTCAACATCCGAATATTTGGAAGCCATGATAAAATTCGCCGCGTGCAGGAATTTTGATAAATTATCGTTGTTTAATGGAAAACAATTTACGTCTTTAAACAAGAATTTCCATTTGGCGCACTCATTAACGATATGGGTGACAGTTTCAGGAGCATCTCCACAGGAACACAAATTGGTGTCTGCTAGATGGAAACGGTGCAGATAACTTTGAAATCTACCATGTCCAGTAAGAAATTGCGTCACATACGTATTAATATTATTAATTTTGATTGGATTGGTTTTAACCTCGGGGACGAAACTAAATGTTAATCTTCCAGTTGAGCTATTGTTCCAGCTATTTTGCATTTCAATAAATCTATTGTTTAGATCCAACTCCAAATTGAGATTATTTAACCCTCTGAAATACAAAATTTTATGCTGCAATACGGAATGCAGTGGCAATTGTCCTGCTATTGTTCGCAACGCATCACCGGAAGTAGTTCTATGCGCGCGGAGAATAAACAAAAGAAATTTCCTTTGGGATTTAACTAGTACTTCCTGAATGCTTTTACGCTTTAAAGCCTCTTCAAACATAAATACGCAGTACGTGAATAATGGAACAACTAGCATATTATAAATTATTAAACGGTGTTTAGTGCTCATCCCATACGTGCGTCCAGACACGGAGTGCAATTTATTTAGGTTAGTATTAAACGTTTAACGTAAAATATGTTTCTAGATATATCTTACAAAGTAATTGTCCAAATAGTGTTTAATGCCAGGCCAAAAAAAAAACAAAAAAAAAACAAGTAAAGATTTATTCAAAAATGTTAAAATGAATAGCAAACATCAGCCTTAAATCATCATATAAATACTATAAAAACTATATGTAAATATCAGATCCGGATTAAGTGTACGACAGGCCCGGGGCTGTGAAAATATTAGAGGCCCTTTTCGGAAGTGACAAAATTATCAGTTTTACAGAATAACTAAATTTTCTTTAATTTAATTCAAAATATATTATTTTGAATTCACGAATTAACGTATAATTATTAATGTAAACAAAACTAAATATCATATAGACAATGGATAGAATTTTTGATGCCGAAAAAAAAAAAAATATATATATATATACAATTTTAAACAATGAATTTTTCAGCAAATTTTACCCAAAGATTTGCATAAAAGGATAATGTGTGTGCGTGTATTGCGCGTGTACACACACACACTAACATTCATACAGACATTTCCTAAAAATGTAGATTCCGACTCGTTATACCTTAAAACAAATTTCTGGTACGTTTTTAAGAAATTCGAAATTTTACCATTATGAAGTTTCCTCCTCTGGAGGAAATAAAAATCGATACAAAATTATTAACAAATAAATATATCAAAAAAATGCACTTGTAAATTTAATTCTATTCATTTTAAAAAAAAGTTTATGTATATGACAAATGATAGATTAATTTTTTATTGCATGTCGGAAGTGGGTGTCTCTTGGGGGCCCCTTCATAAGGCGGGGCCCGGGGCTGCAGCCGCCCTAGACCCTCCCTAAATTCAGGCCTGGTAAATACAAAAAAAAAAAAAACAACACCAATATTTGAAATAAAAATTGAAATCTATAGAGCAATGTTAAATTAATAAATTAGTATCAGTATTTTTTGTTTTTTTTTCAGACTCGTCAACTAGCGAAATTTTCGCACATTTTTAGTATGCGCCAGTGGAGCAGCTATCAGTATTATTATCACGTGTAATAATTTACGATAATGTTACAGAAAAAAGGAGTAACAGAAAGAAGGAAAAATAGATTGGTTTAAGTGAGACTCAATTCCGGTTTTATTACTGCTAAAGAGAATTTATAAACTCTGTGAAGAGCATTTTGACATTAGAATTACGTGGTTTCTTGACTTTCCTTCAATGCGTCGCTCCAACATCTCTGCGATCTGCCGCCTGCGCTTTGGACGCAGTTTGCTTCCTTCCTCGCTTTTCCGTTACGCTCTTGTGTCGTCTCCTTTTTGTCCATTGCATCCCTCCAATATCCAATTTGTGTGTGATCCGGATCACATAATGTTCGGATGTTCATCTCTTACAATTGATCAAGCTGCTTTCTACTCCTACCTTTTACAAATTGGTATTCCCACTCCATACAGTGCTTCGTTCATTCTCTCCCTTCCTTCTCTTTCTGTTGTCCAGGCTCTTGATTATTTTTTGTCGGCTATCTTTAATTGTGTAAAGATCCGAGTCTCTTGCGTCCTTTTTCCTTTGTTCTTGTGCCAATGTCCTTGTAGACAAACCCAAAAAAAAACCAAAAAAAAACCGGTATAAATATTGTCGAATACTAGTGAGAGATGCTTGTACATTCTATTTTCTTTAGTAAGGAGGTCGAGGATTTTGGACTGCAATAAATTTCTGGTATATTCAAAACGAAAATGCGATCCTTATTATCAGTCATTAGCATCTATACTGAAAAAAGTGGACGGATATGGAGAAACGTTATGAACCAAAGCGAGAATAAAAAGGTCAATTATAAAGTGAAGAATTCTGTTAAATAATGATTTCATTCACATTGCAAAAATAATTACGATAACATCGAGATGACCATCACAGAGAAGTTAAAATTAGTCATTCTATTTTTCATAATACTCTTACTTAGTATTAAGGAATCATTGTTAAAAAGCGCACCACACAAAAATCGTAAAATTTAAGTTATAGTATGGTTTATTAGCGAAATGTTTAAAGTTTATTTTTCTATAGTAAAAAGAATTACCGAAAAAAAAAAAAAAAAAAGATCAATTCCAAGTAAAAACTGTAAAAGAAACAAATGGACCCTCCTATAGTGTTTGCAAATCATATCAAAACAATTTTTGTCGAAAATATCACAATTCGGAGGAAATAAATATATATAGATACAGAGGGTAATGGGGATCGAATTTATGATTTTATTAGACAATATTAACGAACAAGACATTTTGTCGCAGGTTTTTTAACAACTGCATTAAAGAGCCAATTATTTGAGATCAGCTAAATAAAGGGTTAAATTTTAATAAAAATACACAGAGTCAGGCGGTGTCATTTATGCGAGGCACTAAGAAGACGTTGTAGACTACTAAATGCTGTTTTTCAACAACGCTTTTCTAATGCAAGGATATATTCTGCGCAGTTAGAAAAATGAATTTAACGGAATTTATCTTGTTATACATTGAAAATCTATCTGCATATAGTTTTCATTAAGGTTTCTCTCTCCCTTAATAAAACACAGGAATTAACTCTATTAAGAATCGGATTTTTTGAACCTGCGGATTCATTTCTTCTTATATCCAGCGCTTCTTTGGAAAGTTATTGTTGATTGTGGTGGCTATTTTAAATTGTGGCCCGAATGCACGAGCGGATCAGTACAAGAGAGTTTGTTTAAAGCAACCTTTTCAATATAAAGTTCCCGATCATCGGACACTACTTCGTTTTTCACGGATTTCTCCTGGAATTGTTTCTTTTAATAATCGGCATTTGAACCAGCATTTTTACATACCGAAACTTCTTTATTTTGCGCAACTACTGTATGTTTTTGATAAATCGGAATATTGAAAAATACCATTTAATTACGATTGATGTTTGCGGAACACGTAACTGTGTAATTCCAAAAAGAAATTTTAAAAAACAATTTAAATCATACATAGTGGCAATCAAGAATATGAAACTCGTTTTACTAGCTGACCATTTTTATTTATTAAATAAAATATGTGGGGGAAAAAAACCCATATATTCTTATATTTAAATTATTTCATCTTTAAAACCGTATAATTTATTTTTGATTATTTATTTGAAAAAATATAAAATTAACAAATTCAAAATAAAAACAAAAAAAAATTACTGAATTAATAACAGACCGAAACTTCCTACTAATTGTAAGAATTCCTTCAAACGGAACATAAACATTTACTAACTATAATTTTACTAAGCTCGCAAAAATATGTACTAATAATTATAAATTAAAATCGTCTTCATTAAGTTTAAAAAAATCACAAACTGGGAACATATACATATATATGTTTATTTTTGAATATGTATATATTTTTTTTGTCAAACTGTTCTCATTAATCGTTAAGAAAAAATTATTTTTCTCTGAACTTGTTGCTTGAATTGCTAAAATGCGATATTCAATTAACAGTTTTCTCTGGTAAAATCAAGTATTTATCGAGAATAATTCTATTTGATTTTTTTTAAAATCATCTCGAATTTTACACGCCAATTTCATTGGAACATTGAAGTTGTTTCCTTGAAGCCAAGTATTAAACTTAAATTTTATTCACGTTGTAATGATCAAGAAGCAGATATTAATTCGTAAAACTATTCATCACGTAAAAGATGTAATGCTTTTCCTCTGAATTATTTATTATTTTTGTTTGTTAAAATAAAAATTATATTATTAGTCGTAACAATAAATTATTTACTTCGCTGGAAATGTTAAAAATTCACTTGTAATGTTCGTACGATTGAAATACGTCTGCGCAATTAACTTTATACAAAATTGTTTTCACTTTTCCCAAGATTTATGTAATTGAAAAACTTGCTAATACACCATGTTTAAAAATGAACTCATCAAAAAGATTGAACAAGAGATAAAAACATAAGTCAAGTGAGTTCAGTTTGTTTTCTTCTTTTTTTTATATAGAATCATCAATCAAGACATTCGTCCAGAAACATAAGAGGGAATCGGAAGTTAATTTGATTTTAATTCGATCGGAAGTTGTTAGTAATAAAGAATCAATAACAAGAACAACAGACAGAAAAGAAAGGATACGAGATAAAAGAAATACATTAAGAAGCAGAAAGCTCAGGCTTTAACAAATGTGAATATAGAACAGAGCGTTCAGCAGAAAGAGAAAAGCATTCAAAGAAAACTGGCATTAGTATATCATCGTTAGAGTGAATAGGACAATCGAGCGTACTATAAAAAAAACAACGATGGCGAGGCAAGAGCAAAGTATAAATGAACGATAGAGACAACACAGAACGATGGGGGAAAGGAAATTCGCACATTCCTCCTCTGTTTCTTTGACGTTCCTTCTTGGGTTACCGTTTCCTCATCAAACGGTTGCTGTCTTGTCCAGTTTTCTCCCCATTTGTCTCACTCACGATAAACTCCCTTATTTTTCCTTCAATTTTCCTTCAATTTTCCTCTTTTCTTCATCCTATTAACCGATTTTATTCTCCTATTCCTCTCAAACCTATTCTTCATCATGTTGTTAGATCAGATTTTCTACAGATATCTTAGCTCTTTTTCCCCAACAATTTTTCGATCTTTGCTGATGGCTCTAAGGGACCACCACCCGATGGTGTTGGCGTAGCTTTTTTCTGTCCTTCTCTAAATTACGTCGAGTCCTTTAAACTTCCCTCCTTTTGTTCATTTTTTTTTTATACTGAGTCTTCGGCTATTCTGCGTGCCCTTCTTTCTATCAGATCCTCACCTGTCTCTCGCAATCTCCTTATCTTGTCGGATGCTTAAAGCGTGCTGCAACCTATCGCATCTCCTCTCCCTTCTCATTCAATCGACTACGCCATTCTTCTCATTCAAGCTCCTTGATCCATAATCTCTTCCTTTCCCACTTAATCCAAACGGATTTTTTTTGGATTGCTCGTCATAATCGAGGGAAGTGACTTAGTTGAATCTTCCTATTTTGGTAGGTTTATTTCTGTTTTCTCAGCTTCCAACATTACTCTTCCGTCTGCAGCTGCTCATTCCAGACTGTAAATACGTCTCTTCATTCTCCAATCCGGATTCCTTTTTCTTATCTATTCAGCCTTCCCTTCCTCGCTTCTCCTGCTTTCTTGATTTTCCTTCCATGCGTCGTTCCAACCTCTCTGCGATTTGCAGCCTGCGCTTCGAGCACAGTTTGCTTCCTTCCTCGCTTTTTCGTTACTCTCTAGTGTCATTTCCTTATTGTCCATTGCATCAATATTCAATTTATTTGTAAACCAGATCACGTAATGTTTTCGGTTATTCGTCTCTTTCAACTGAACAAGCTTCATTTTATTGCTCCCTTTTACAGATCGGTATTCCCATTCCATACTGTGCTTCATTCATTCTCTCCCTTTCTTTTCCTTCTCTTATCCTAGCTCTTGATTCTTTTCAGTCGACTCACTCTGATGGTGTAAGGATCTGAGTCTCTCTTGCCTCTCTGTTCAATTGTTCTTAGGCCAATGTACATGATGACGAACGCATAACAAAAAAAAAAAAAAAAAACAACAAAAAACAAAGGATTACCGAGAAGATGGGACAGAGTGGATAAATAAGAGGAGCGATTATACGTAAAAGAAGAGGAGGTGTAAATAGTCTATGTCAAAATCTGGAGTGCAATTTTTTACATTAGGATAGACTAGGACTTGGACTTTTCTTAAAACAGAAGCTGGAATGGAGAGATGGAGCCTACGTTCGGTTCGCAGGGGAGCTGAAAATTGTTCTTGATGAGACGCCCGATTTAAAGATATCTGAGATATCGAATTTTTTTCAGCTCACGAAGCTTACAATTAGTGATACTGAATCAATGGTTCTACTGCCAAAGAAAGAGCATAATGCTGTTTAAGGGTGTTTAAAGGGAAGGCGGTAAGAATAGAACTGTGTGGGTGCTATCTTGGTCTGCTGCATCATGACTAGGAATTAATAAAAAAGGACGCAAATATTTGGTCTTTTTACTGTTTTTTGTCTTCACTCGGTATTATTAAGAACTTGAAAATATTTTTATCTTTTCATCGTAGTTCTATAAAGCATTTGCACACTTCTGCCGAATCTTTTAAAATTTCACAGTGAATTTAAGGAGAAACAGATTGAATAAAATTTGCCTTAAAATTTTCAACATTCAAACGTGTTATTTTTTTTCCGGTGAAAGCCACATCAGAAATATTATCGTTCGAAATAGATAAACATTACCCATCTTCGGAATAAAATATGGCGAAAAATATGAAGAAACTATCAAGTCATCTTCTTATGCGTAGTTTTGAATTTTAACCAACTTATTTATAAATCGCGCGTGTACTTCTATTTCAACTGTCTTTTTCAATTTCGATCGCTACTCGAATCAGTCCAATTCCTAATTTGCCCGATTTCGCTACAGTAACTGTACCATCGAAACTGATTACACGATTAGAGCTTTTGTCGACGTTCTGCGACAGCGGATTTTTCCTACAATCGACTATGTGCTCTTTTAATCTTTCTACCTTCCCTCCTCATAAACACGGCATCTTGTAGACATTTGCAGCTGGAAAACGAAGTAATCATTATTATTTATTCAACTCATATACATAATTAGATTCCGGAATCCTTTTCCATCACGACTCTAGCTCCGGATTACATCAATCGTCAATTGCTACTAGCTCTCAATACTCTGTTTAGCGTTTTCAGTCATTATCATTATCCTATAGTCGAATAATCGGAAAGGTCAGATCGGGCAATGACTTTCTTACGAATTCCTTTTCGCAGTTCATAAGAATGAGCTGGAAGAAGGCCATATCAAAGAATCGAGTACCAAACGTTCCTGTTCTCATCTGATCTGCAGTAGTATATAAAATCAGGATTGAAAACATTGTGCCAGAACAAGTAGTAGCCGTGCCTACTAATATTCTTTTGATCAAACTCACACTACAGCCTCGGAGCCTGCTCAACTGCGCCTATGCTCTCTGTTCATCAGATATTCGCCGATTGTCTTCTATATTACTTACATAGGACATCCATTCAGTCTCCTTTTTTGCTTCCCTCCTTTCTAAAGACGACACCTTTTCAAGGTCTAAAGTCCTAGAGTCCTTTATAAATCCGATCCAAATCCCTTAATTTAATTCTCCTCCTTTTATGCTTCTAGCCAAAGTTGCTACACATTAATAATAATGATGATAATAATAATAATAAAAAATAGCGAGCTCTTTACGATGCTTGAAAATAATTTATTTATTAACGTTTTACTGGTTTTTTTTTTAAACCGGGTATATGAAAAAGAAAGTCAAAATGTAATTGAAATTTTAAAACTGAGAAAACTTTTAAAATCGAATTCTGACACATGAGTAATTTTAAATTCCTTTTATGTGTCCGGCTTAAATTTTAAATAACATTTTAAAAATTACGAAACATTAAACACGGAAGTCTTTATTAAGAATTAAAAAAAAATCAAAAAATATCCCGACATGTTTCGGAGAAACAACGCTCCATATTCATGGGAACAGAGTTGTTTCTCTAGAACATGTCGCGGGATATTCTTTGAAATTTGTTTGATCTTTAGTAAATACTTCTTCTGTGTTTAATACTTCGTAACTTTTAAAATATCATTTAATTACCAGTAGATATGTTGTAATTATGTTAAAAAAAAAAAAATTTAAATTTAATTTTACGTGGATTTTATAATGCGTTCGCTGTTTTCAACATTTTTATCGGGCAAACGTAGCAAGTTTGTAGTATTTTTTACTGTGAATCAGTTAACTCGTCGATTGCTATACCGAATTGAACAAGTAGCATCCTTTTTTTTCACCGTTTAATGTAATTTTTGCTTAATGTTTATGTCGCCTCTGTCTTCTAGACAGATTTTTGTTATTTCATTATTTTAGAATTTTTTTTTTATCCATTTTTAGCGACCTCTGTGTTGCCTTATATTCTGTCATGGTTAGAATACTCCCCCCCCCTTATATCTATAATTTTACAACCGAGATACCGTTTTTAGAGCTATTTGTGAATTTTTCGAAAGGCCACTTGTGAATGATGTTCTTTCTACTACCGGTTGTTATATATTATTTTTTAGTTAAAAGTCCAATTTATTTATTATTTCTTTTACTTATTCATTTTATTTCCTTTAGAACTTTAAGTACACACTTTGAAGTTTTTTGTTTGTTTTTTTTTTTTTTACTTTTTTTTAAAATGACAAATAAACGTCAGTGTTGTCGCGTGACTGTCCATGCAAAGTGGTCATGTAAAAATTATAATGACCTCCAATCCAAAAACACATTCGTTAAAAATCTATTCATTATATAACTGAATTTACTTTTGTTCTCTTAAACAACGTTGCTTATACTTTCGCCGTTCGACGACTATGCACGATCTAATTAATTTATTTTTGCTTACACGATAAAGTAGAGTAAAATAAATACCGTATACCCTTGACAGAGCGCTGGGAATTGTGAAGTTAAGTTTTCCATAATGGTACTAAGCCTAATGGATCTGAAGAGAATATTCGAGACAGTTCCTTTCCTTTTGGCATCAACCTTTATTTCCCAGATTTCTGCGGTACCCGATACAATTTCAGATCAAGTATATACCTGGAAGCGACCTGTATCCAGAACGAGACAAGTCCCGAACCCGTTACCTTAGCCGAGTACTTTAACTACTAGACTAGCGCGCTACCCATTTACTAAATAACGTTTTTATTCACAAATTACGTTTGCAAAAGACCGTGATTCGATTACATCTCTTCGTCCGTCGGATTATGATTTATAAATTTTAACTTTTTCAAAAAAGTTAGAGTCACTAATTATCAAAGTTGTATCCTAGCCTCGATGGTATTCGCATTAATCGACATATGTATTCCAGTCTGTCTGATTTTAGCGTCCCATTGCTGTAACTGTAAATTAACCAATATATGTAATATACACTATTAAAACCTCTATCGCTGCCGTATAAATAAACGCGGTATCCGGTATTTCGGCTTTTAGTTTATAACACCGCGTAATCGTCAGTATCATTAACACGCGAGAATACAACGACAGATGGGTAGGCTTGTTCGCCGAAATGGTGAGGAAGTCGCATACTACCGCCATTTATACCTATTCGATGCAGAACCTGTTCAAGACGTTTTTTGCAGTTGTTTCCTGTTTTTTCTTGTTCCGGTAAATACCTTAAGAAAATTTAATTTTGTTTCTATTACACGGTTGTTGTCGCGCGAACAATCCTTGCGATAAAAATATTTGAAATTGTTCGTAAAATGATCGGTTACAGAACTACAAAATTACTTTTCGTACTCAAAAAATTACAAGGTTCTCTCGGAAAACTAGTAAAGAAGTAGTAATTAAAGGGGTTCCTCAGTTCAGAAGTTTGTCCGTTCAATTTTACGCGATGGAGGATCGTAGGAAGGAAATTCGTTATTACTAATAATTAAAGAGATAAGAATATTTGACAGGTAGGGAACGGCATTGAGATGAACACGTTGGCGGGGAAATTAAGAATTTTGTAACCTCGGAAGCATCGAGCGTAAATTTTATGATCTAATCGAGTTATTTGAATTTTACTATAATTGGTGATATTTTGTAATTTATACTCGCGAATTGAAATTACTTCGTATTCCGACATAATTACGTGTATCAGTTGCATTTCGCGTGTGATTTGTTGGATTATTTTTATTCTTGTAAAACGACGTATTTTCCTATTTTATAAGTACCATTTCCGGTTTAACTGTTGCTCTTATTCTGTTAAAACTCAAGTTGATTTTATAAATAATAATCTCGCACTAAGTTAAACAAAACGCAGAAATTTTAATCGTAGAATATTATTAACAATAATTAATAAAATATAATTACGACATGTTTCGGAGTCTTAAAGCTCCATACATTCATGGTAATACTAAATTTGAAATTAAAATAACGTGTACAGGGCTTTATGGGCGGGGGGGTCCAGGTTCAACCCCCTCCCCCCCAAAATGTCTGCGAAATAATAACTGGTTGAATTAAATGGATCGAAATTCAGAATAAATTTTTTTTTTTTCAATTTTTAACAAAAGAAAAGAAAATTAAAATTTTTATGAATTCTATGGAAACGACTATTTTTTATTTGTATTTATTGTAGTGTTCAAATATTGCATATACAATGGCTTTAGTGTACCATTTATAAATAAATATATTTCATGATAACACACACACACACATATATGTGTATAATTATAAAAATATTTTCAAGTCAAAAATTCATGATCACAGGAGTTAACGCGTCGGGTAAATAAATATTAATTAATTGTTTTATATTAGTGTGATTTCACTTATTATATGTTAAAATAAAGACAATGAGTAACAGAAACCTTTATAATTGTACTATGCCGACTTTATTGCAAGTGATGCATTGTACTCGAACGATTATACATATCATCTTTAATAAAAACTGTGCTATTAATGCTTATTATTTTACTGAATAATTTGTTATTAGTTTTATCATATATGATATGTTATAAAGTGATTGAAAAAGGTTTGTAATAAACTATATATGCTCTTATTTATCTTGAAGGGTCATTAAAAAAACCGTATATAATACTCATCTGAGGCAAAAGAGCGTGTTTTTTAATTATTTTCGTTTTTGATTATATTTCTTCAGAAATCCCATTTAGACGTATTCATCATGGTACTTGGACAGTGCCATTAGGTCGTGATCAAGCAATGAAAACGATAAACATACCTGTAATGTATATTTAAAGATTATCTAATCCAGTCCTCTCAGTTATGCATCAACCGTTTCTTACGCAGTTACTTAGCGATCAGTCGTAGCTCTCGATAACGCGAAATGCAGTATGATTGGTAATCCAGTCTGATTCTCGATTACGGATTTTCTTTGCTGTTTTCACTTCTATTAAATGTCGTATTAAATCGTACCACCGTTCCCCTCCCCAAACGATGTGGCTAAAGTATTTGATTTTTCTGGCGAGTTTGTCGCGTGTACTATTACGACTTTCAAGACAACATGACTAACCCCATGCGTAGCCGTTCTATTAATCTTTTTCTGTCATACAAAATTTAACCTTTTTTTTTTTTTTTTCGATACTTTTGTTTTTCCTTTTTTTTTGAAAGCATTAATGATGGGCAAGTTCGTTATTTTTTCGCATACAGATCGAAATAGATGTAAATGAACAGAAACAGAAAAAGTTTATGATAATCCGCTGTTGCAAATAAAACAGAGACGTATTTTCGCTCGATATTCATTCCGTTAAAATAACGACTTTGGTGTGAAATATAAGTAAACAGACTTTTGCGACGTATAGTCTGTCAAGCGGAAGAAGTCCGTTCGTAAAACAACCGAAACGGGCTGACGTCACGAATACAGAGGGCCTCAGATTAACCTTCAGTCCATCGCGTATCAGATATAACGGTCATTCTGTTATCATCACGTGGTCCGTCGGAATCAGAAGAGGTCGGAAAAAAAGAAAAAACGAGGTTATTACTTCCGAAGAGGGAAGGAATAACAGAAGAAGGTGGCAATCTGAATTTTTTCTGAAATATTGAAATTAATACGTGCCCTGTTCCTAGTACACGACTTTGAGCATCGTACTCGGCAACGAAACTCGAACGGATTTATTTCATTTGGCAAACTATACATGTAAGAGTTCTGTTAGTAGTGAGAAACAAATTAAGATGATTGATATTAATAATAGGTTAAATTCTTTGTCCGTATCCTTTTTTATTTAGCATATGTAGTCGGCCATCACATAATTCACGAATTTTTTATCCTTGACAAAAGTAGGATATGATAGCTGATTGCATAATACAAACGAACCGATCGGTCAAGTTATGTGGTGAAAATTTTTTCAAGAAATTGGATTAGAGGTATTTCCTTTCAAGTTTGCTATTGTCATCTTTACACTAAAACCATACAACCTAGAGGGTGCGTGTATAAAAATAAATGATTATCCTATCCCTGTATCTACTTGCGTAAAATACCTGGGTTTCTCATTTGGATTTTAGGCTTACCCCTGGGATTATCATATACAGAAGCTTCAAAGCCAGGTTTTGAAGACGTTCAATCCATTGAAGGCTATTAGTAGCGTGTTATGAGGGCCAAATCCTGTAGTATTGACTTTATTATACAAGTCGTTAATTTTTTCCGAAATTGACTATATTGTTTTACGGCTTGACCTCTAGATCTAATCTGAGAAAGACGAAACGTCGACTTAACATTTATTACGGACAACATTCATTCGGCACCAATATTCGATTTTCAAGTTCATTAATAACTCCCGTGATCGTGAAGCTTTGACTTTTAGGAACTTGTTCTGGATTCTTACAATTATCTTAGTATAGTTATCATAATACGGATCCCATATAATAGGCAAATATTCCAACTGAGATCTTACTACAGTATTGTAAAGGGAGAAAAAAGTTTTCGGTACCTGAACGAATTCCTTATAATAAAACCCAATGTTCGATAAGCCTGCTGAGCCGTACAATTAACACGAAACAGAAATTTGAGTTCACTATGAATGTAAACTTCCAGATCACGCGCATAGTCCACGGCGAATACTGCAATACCATCCGCAGTGTAATTGTAACTCTACATTTAACTCGATTACGATCAGATATAGCATTCGAGAAAATTTCTTATAGTTAAATAATAAAAATCATTACTTCTACTCCATACCGTAAGCTCGTCACGATCTGCTTGCAATATTGTACAGTCAATCACGGAACGCATATTAGTGCATAAGTGTTTAAGTCATCTGCAAATAAAAGAAATTTGGATTTAAGGTTAGATCCTATGTTGTTTACGAAGATGGTAAATAATAGCGAACTCAAATTTGAACCCTGCGGGATACCAGAAGTAGGTGTATATTCTTTGGAACAGTAACCATTATATACTATGTAAGATAGACATGCTTGAACATGCAAACTAAGCAACTTTAGGTAACTCCTTGAAAGTCCGTAACTACCAAGTTTGATATATACCTTACATAAGGGGTTTACTGAGGTTTGTGACCGATTTCGGCCATGTACGCAGAGCTGTTTTAATACTTCAAGTACTCTCAACGTTAACCTTTTACTTCAAACTTATGCTGCTCAGTCGTGTTCGAACATACATTCTACCTCGGACTCGGTCTGGTCAGTTTTCTTGTCCTAATTATTCTATGCAGGAATACATGAGTATAATGTTAAAACAATTATGACCGTGCATGTTTTTGTCATGTTTCTACCGCGAAAGAGCAATATAAATTTATTCAAATAATCTCGGTGGATAACAGACGGATCCTACCCTTGCATAAGCACTGTTATTGTTGGAACGAAGTTCATTAACGCGGGCTACCTAATTATCGAAATCGTCACGTAACGTCACGTAACAATCAAGCATAATAAATGTAATTTTAATTTAAAATATTATTAATTTACCACGGAAACATAATTTCGAAAAAAATAATTTTTTATTAAACATCAAAATATTAATGTTAATTACCATGAAAATGTAAATTCGAATAAAGAAAATGAACTTAAAATCGCCATAATATCATTAACAAGCTCATCATTGATGGAAATAGTTTTTTTTCCAATTGCAGCTTTTTAAATTAAGTTATTAATTCATTTAAGAGAGGAAATATAGGTGTTTTGGTGTAGCGCACCAAGTGAATAAAACACGATTTCGATTGTATATTTATATTTTCTAGAACATATAAGCAAAACATATGCGTGATTTTCACTATTTTAATAACAATGTACAAAGAGAAGTTGTGCGTTTCTGTTATTTTAAAGTAAATAACTCAACTAATTTGTTGCATCTTCATTTCCGTGATGTACATTTTACATCGTATATCTTAGTTCAAGAAATAGTTCTGGACAACAGAATTTCGGCAGAACAAAGATTGTGTTTCTCACGAATCATCCGATGAAATTGACTTAGAAAAAAGAACTAAAGTAGTCAATTTTGAAAATGATGTAATTGATGTGGAAATTGAAAGATCGAATGTTACGAAATCAACTTACATTAATTATTATAAACACGGGGAAGCTCATTTAGAATTTTATAATCAATTTCAAAACAATATATTTAGTCACACTTGTGCAGTTTGCGATAAGCTATGGTGGAAAAACGATTTTTAAAAAAGGTTTCTAACGCAGAAGAAAACGTTCTACTTAATAATATCGAATTATGAATCCAGTTCGAGTATTCGCGTTTGTTTTACTTGTAAAGTACATTTAAATAAAAAAAAAAAAAATCCAGTGCCTCTCGACCTATAATGGTTTCAAATATCCAACAATTTCATTTACCAACACTAAATCTTATCGAGCAACGGCTCATTTCACTGAGAATTTCTTTTATGCAGATAAGGAGACTTAGGCATGTTCATGGTCAGTATGGTATATACGGTCAAAATAGCAATGTTCCGGTAGAAGTCAATACCATGGTAAAAAAATTGCCCAGAACTATTGAAGATGGCCATTTCTTTTACGTGCACATTATAAAAAAAAACAAAAAAAAAAACAAAAAAAAACGATAAGACTAGTCATGGCCTCATTAACAAAAACCATATTAAGGATTGGTTGAAATACTTGGTTCAAACACCGCTTTATATTCACCACAAAATAGAAATTAATGATGCATTTCTTAATCTTGGTCTAGTAACTCTACAATTGATAATTGATGATGTTAGTAAACACGTGCCTATTGAAAATAACCTGACTGTTCAACAATAAACTCTTTTGTGGAATGAGATAAGCTTTTGCATATAGCATCTGGCGAGCGAAGCTCTCCTCTTAGTATTTTGTTCGATGAATATACTGAAGAGCTTTCATTTCTAACAATATACGTTGGTCAGTTCAAAAACTACAGAGAAGGAATTTCTGTTACTCCATTTATGCAAGCTAGCAGTGAACTGCGACGTACTGATTGACGCACTGCAGATCCACAACATCTGTCACATTTAGCTGCAAAAATTATGAGATTAAATTTTAGTCAAAGCGTTTCTATTGCTTTCAAACATTTTAATAATAACACTACAATAACTAGAGAGCAGATACAGTGTGAAAATTATATAAGTCACTGTTTAGAAACTAATCTTCCTTTTCTTCGGTGTATACCGAATTCCACTTGGTATTGGACTAATCGGAAAAAAGACCTTTTTGCAATGATTGGACAATCAGGAGCACCAAAACTGCTTTTATGACCCTCGATGCAAATGAAACTGGTTGGATAAATTGAATGAAATTATTGTATAAATTATAATGAGATGGTATAAGTTTATATTAAACCTGAATTACGTCCATAAAGCCAAAATAGTTAATGAAGACGCAGTTTCTATTTATTTTAATAAATTGGTTAATTGTTTGTTGAAAATTGCAACAGAAGAAAAAATGCCTATTTGGAAAATATCGAGTGATTCATTACTTCAAGCGAATAGAATTTCAACATCGTGGCAGCCCTCATGCTCATGTTCTTTTATGGTTAGATAATGCACCAAAAAATTTATTAAATAACGACAAAGACGTCATTCATACAATCAACGAATTAGTTTCCGTATCTGAAGCAGATGCATTGGGAAATATTAAACTGCAAATTCATACGCATACTTTCATCTGCTATAAAATAAATGGATCCTAACAAAAAAGATAACTGTCGATTTGGTACACCTTTCAAGCCCGTCTCGGTATACAATAACATCGTTATCTATGAAAGATACTGATCATGATTTTTCTGAACAAAATTTTAAAAAAGACAAAAAAACATTATAAATTGATTAGAACAAACTTGGAAAATTTTGAGTATACAGATTTTCATCATTTTTATACTCACAATAATATTGCTTCGGGTGAACAATATTATAATATTATTCGTGCTGGAATAAATCATCCAAAACTATTCTATCGCAGAAAATCTTCAGAAAAATGGCATAATACATTTAATCCGTTTGTTTTGCATCATTTGAAGTCAAACATGGATTTCCGAATCATTCAAGGTGAGTATGCTTGTGCTGTTTACGTTGTTGAATATGTTAACAAACACAATAGAGGAGTTAGCAATTTACAACGGCAAATTATTCAGATCATGAACGAAAATCCAGAATATGATATTGTAGATATTATAAAAAAAAATGAGTTGTAAAAATGTCGGCCCAAGAAGCCGCGTGGTTTTTGTTATGTGAACCCATGTACAAATCATCAACAGCTATCGTTTATATACCGATTATATACTCCTCAAAACGCCAAAGAATAAGGAAGAATTTAAAAAAATTAAAAGAACTGGATGATGATTGCAGAGACATAAATGGAAAGAAAATTACTTTAATAAGTACGAAAAAAGACCGAAGGATAAGCTTAATTCGCTTCTGAATATTTTATCAATAGTATATACTGAAAGGGACAGCCCAAAAATTATAAGCTACTGTAATTACGATATGGCTGATAGCTTTAATGATTATAGACGAGAGATGGTTTTATTACATATTCCTTTCAGAAGTGAAGATAATGATATTCTAGCAGATAGTAAATTCATAGAAATATATGAAAGTAATAAAGATTTAATTGCAGACCGCAGAAAAAAATTCGAATCAAATTTAAACATATGTACATAATACGCTAGAAATTTGCAAGCAATTATGCGGAGGTAATGATTAAAATGATGATGAGAAATTAAAAAAACAAGCCAATGTAATGTTTGAAAATGATCCTTATGAAATAATAGAACGCGATCCGCATTCCGTTATTAAAGCTGACATACAAAATTCAATTATCAGCAAACTTGGTGGTATTGCAAAAAAAGAAAAAGAAAAGAGAATTTAATGGACCGGTATCAATTCTACCAGTTTATGGGAATGGCGAATGGAAAACAAAAAGAATTATTGACGTATATTATTTATCATTTACAAACTTCAGATGAAGCTCTTTTTTAAATTTTGTTCACTGGTTCTATTGGAAATTTCCTGCTGCTATCACCGATCTGAGCAACACCAATATATAGGCCCATTAAGACAAATATGTTTAAATAATTGGATTGGGCATGTTATAAGAAATAATAGATATCTAACAACGATAAAATAAAAGGATTAATAAATGGAAAAAGATCAAGGGGAAGACCGAGACAGAAATTCATTACGCAAATATTGGAAGACACCGAAGTGGAGAAAGCGCAAGCTAGAGATTTAAAGCATCGCGATTCTAAGTATTTCTAAGAAGATTGACCGCCAATCGAAAGATTCAGGAATAGAAGAGAGAGCAATCTTTGGAGGAAACTTAAATTTTATCAAATTAACCACGTCATGAGACAGGCTAATGTTGTATTTTCTAATGTACTAACTAAACTAAGCAATGGTGAACTCTTAGAACAGAATGAAATTAATTTGAAAGAATCGAAGTTTTTTCTACAAAAGTCGATGCTCAAATATTGTGCCGTAGTGGGATTCGTCTATTTAAAAAAAATGATAATGTCTTAAACAATCACGTTCTACAGCAATTTCAAGACCAAATTATTTCTACAGCCACTGATTTAATTACAGGATCTAAAAACTATAACTAAGAAGCTAATTTTAGGGTAAAGTTACATAAAATGTCAGTTATCGATACTGGTGGTTTACCTTATGAAATTACTTTTGTGAAAGGTATGGTTTATGTAATTGCGACAAATATTGATGTATCAGATGGCTTATGTAATGGGTCAACTGGAAAATTAGTGCATTTAGATTTTGGCGCAAACAACACTATAGTTAGAGTTTGGTTAGAGTTTTGTGTTTCAAGAAATACCGGTTGTAAGAAAAGGAAAATAGCTGCTCGAAAGTGGAGTTAGTAATCTTGCTGTACCTAACTATCTTGCTACTCGAAAGCATTTTCCTTTAATTGCAGCTTGCGCCATGACCATATACATAAATCACAGGGTGCAACTTCCAATGAAATTGTTTACGAGTATAGCAAAGAACATTCGCAAGAACTTGTTTATGTTGCGTAATCTCGTGTAACAAATATCGAAAATTCGTATATTGTAACACCTCAAAATGATCCAACGAAATTTAAATTTTATCATTGCGAGCTAACTAAATCAACAGAGAAATTGATGCAAGAATTCCAAAGATTATCTCAAAACACATTGCAAACCAGAACACAAATTATCTTGGATATGATTTGCAAAAAAAAGAAGGTCTTTCATTATTAACTTTTAACTGCCAAAGTTTACAAAATCATATTCTAAATTTCATTAATCCAGTTATTCAAAATTGTAATCTATTACTTTTTGAAACGTGGATGAGAAATGAAGAAGAAGTTTTCCTTCAAAATTTCAATTGCATTTCTTATTATAAACAAGAAAATATTCGCGCTGGTAGAGTTTCAATATAACAAAACTATGAAGACATCGTCAACATTTATACACAAAATATGAATATGATTTTGTCAAACATTATTGAATTGAATACCAGGTATATTCATTAGTCGATGACATTTGTTCAATTGTTTGTAAAATAGGAAACGATGTTGCAGTAGTTATTGTAACTCCTTATATATCTCCAAATCAAAAGGTTGAGGATATTACATTATTCATTCATCGATCGCTGTTAGAATACTACTGAAGGAAAGGTTCTAAATTACTCAAACAAAATTTTCATAAACTTCCACTCATATAGCTGGAGACTTTAACGTTGATTTCAATAACAAAGAAAAATCTGAAGCACTAACATCCTTTTTATTAGATAAATTTGATGTAAGTATTAATAATCATCCAGCGCAGTACACAACAAAATACTGTACTACAGTCGATGCTGTTTTTTCGAGATACTTGGACAAAGTTGAATCTCAAACATATGTATCTTATTATAGTTACCATAAGCCAATAATTTCTATTATACAATATGATGAAAATGTTTAATATTTATTTACATACATTCTATCCATTGATGATTGATTTGATTCGTTTCTTTACTTACAACTACAACTCATTCTATTCAGTAAGTATTACTTATTAAATTAATATTAAAGAGAAATTGTAAATTCCAGATAATTAAATAAAATAATGTTCATAATGTTAATGTTTAATAATGATAATAAAACAATTGTTTCTTCCACAAAAATTATTGTTTCATTCCGAGAAAAAGCGTAAGGAATGGGGTCTCATGACCGACACTGTTTTTTTTATCCTTATGGATAATGTTTTTTTTATTATGTTCGTAGTTCGTAGGAGAAGGTTCTCAAAAAAAAAAAGATAAAAAAAATTGCACGGAAATTGTACAATTCGCGAAAAACATGTATTTCAAGAACGGTTCGACCGATTTTGCTGATTTTTTTCCCTAAAATATTGGCTAAGGTTCAAATTAGGTTCCTATGAAAAAAATGTTGAAGAAGTTGCACAGAAGAATACGCTAATGTTTTCAGTATGATACGAATCAGAGTTTGTGGCGCGATCTTTCGACGACGATCTAATAGATAATTTGTTCTGCCTTTAGTATTATTTTTTGATTTTCGAACGTTGTAGATTATTAGCTCTGGTAGTGTCTTCGTATACGCCCCGGTGACGTCACAATTGGTAGTGCAAAGCAATAAAACATATGGTAGACAAAACACGCGAACGGGTAATTCCAGATACCTGGAAACAGCGAGGAATGAATAGGCAAAATAAAAGGCATCAGTCTTGGCTCTCAGCCGATCAGCGGGCGGTCGCATAATGGCGGTTCGAAAATTATTCGCTACGCATGGGGGTGAGCAAAAGTCAAGCACAAATTTGCACGCGCCATTTACGACAGCGTGCACTGACTTTTGCTCACCCCTATATATAACAAAAAAAGAAACATAAACGAATCAAAAATATCGTAACCAACAGTTCATTTTTTATTTTTTTTGTATTAATTTTATATTTAAATAAGAAAAAAAAACTGCTTTTTAATATCTACTAAACAAAAAAAGATAATCAGCTAATAAACAAAAAAGGACTTTGCCTATTTATATGCAGATACTAAATGTTTTGCGTTTTTATATATTTGTTTATGAAAGTAAATTACTGAGAATATGTTGTGCGCATTTTAAAAAACCCCTTATGTGCAGTATATCCTTATTATATTTTGAAGTGATTTAGTCAGAAATTTTTTCAAATTGGTTGGAAAACAGCTGATCACAGGTAAAATTACAAGACGCTTATTTGTTTTTATAAACAGATAGATAAAGCTGACAACCTCACATACCTAAAATATAATTTTTCTAACAAAAAAAGTATAGAAATATATTCATAACAATCAACGTGTGTAGTCATTGAAAACATTTTCCAACCATCCGGAAAGCGAATTGGAAGAACATATCTACATTTTTGTTGCGTTCAGTATTGAAAAGTAAAGCTGTATGAAAAGAGGCTTTAAATTCATAAATGTGTTCATAAATTAGTTTTAAAATATTTTATGTTTTGTGAATATGTATAAGATTAAAATAAAGTTAAGAAGTGTGTGATTCGTATCTAAGTATATTTTCCGAAAAAACACGATTTTACAAAAAAAAATGTATTTAGATACATTCACAAAATTTTAAATAAACTACAGCAAACATGCAAAGTATTTCAAAAGTTATTCGTTAGATAATGCATCATTATAAATTTGTAACATTGTTAGCGACACAGAACCAAGAGCGTCGCCAGCCGATGAGCCAGGGGGCAGGGCAAGATGAGTTCCCAGCAGCCAGGGGGGGCAAGATGATAGAAAGAGGATATGAGTTATAGGGAAAATAAAATTTATAAGTTGTAAAGGCTTAATATTTTATTAAATAAGAATAAAATGTTAATTAAAACATAATTTTCGTGAGTTTCTGGCAAATTGTTCTACTATTTTATTATAAGTCTTCCGAATTGTCCATGATCACGCGCCTATGAATATTCATCATGGCCAGTTGATTAAAAAGTTTCAAGGCTCCAGGGAGGGGGCAGCTGCTCCCTCCCCCCACCAATTGCTGGCGGCGCCCATGCACAGAACTCTAATCCAACTTAGACTACGAAAAGTATGATTTTCTTCTAGAAATTCTAATTTAATTCAGCGCAAAATTATTTAAAACGTTTTAAAATTATATTCCCAAATATCTGTACATTCATTGAACTTAATTCATTTTGAGTATTAATTTTATCTTAGTAAAAAACTGAATTTAATTCAGCTAATAAGTTAACACAGCATTTATTGATTCTGAGGCGGTGCGAAGTTTGTCGGGTCAGCTAGTACATATATATATATATATATATATATATATATATGTATACATTAATTACTACGTGATTCTTAGGCTACCCCTCATTAGAAAAAATGTCCCAATTTTATGTAACGTTTGTTATATTTTATAGGATTTTTGTTATTGTTATTTAAAAAATGTCTCAATTTTATGTAATGAAATATGTAACGAAAAATGTAACGAAAAAATGTCTTAATTTTATATAATGAAAGTTAAATGTTAGGATAAGATTTTTGTGGTTATGTTATTTTTTTTTTTTGTGTTGATGCCAGTAAGAATTACGTTGTAAATTTTGATCATTTTATACAAAGTATAGAAGAGAAAGGGACAGAAATGAAAGCAAGAGGGGTCAAGTGGCATAGCCCCTTGCGAGGTCAAAATTGCCAAGTTTATATATAAACCTATATATGTGTATGTGGTGTGTGCGTCTGTGTCTGTGTGTGTGTGTGTGTTTATTTAGAAAGGAAGAGGAAAGAAGAAATAGTAGTCAAACGGTTCGTTGCCGAATCAAAAAAAAAGAAAAAATTATCCAGTGTCGATTTTTTTAAGTTTTTCAATTGTCCATTTCTAATCTTTTGACTAAAACGTACGAACTGATTGAATGCTGTTAAAATTTCTTATGAAACTCGTTCTGATTCTTCTTATTTCACCAGTAACGGAAGGCAATTCAGAAAAGTGTCACTCGCAGAAGGTTATGCCATTAAATTAGCCATTTCCTGTCGAAAGAAATTATATACGGCGGGTTTTCTGCCGTTAGTTTATAATTATAAATGGATATTTTTTCTTATTGTTTTTTTACACGTAATTATTGCCAAGTTTATTAGATAACCAGCTATTACATTTTTATTTCTCTCTGACGTCCTACGTAATCGCTATACTTCTCGTCCGAATATAAATTGATGAGAAAATTTTGAAAAAGTCACAGTGATTTGTTCCCCTGGGTAGCGCGAAAAGCTTATTTCTTCGTCTACGCACTTCAGCTTTTGATTCCGAACAACCAAAATGCACACAATGCGTGGAGGGATAGTTGTTTCCGTTTTTCTAATGTTAGCTTATAGTATGTTCGGGATAGAAGCTGCTGCTCCCGAGTTCCAATCGATAATCGAACAGTGCATGGCGCAATATCCAGTCAGTAATGGTATGAAATTTTTTTCTATAAAATTTACCTAGCCGTTATTACGATATTGATGATCACTTTTCAACTAGGCAATACAATTTCTTTTGCACCAATTTCTGATCTATGTATGAAGTATTTGTTTTCATACTTTAATTTTAAAATTCTATTAACATTATCAAAACTTAATTTTTAGCTATCCACTCCATCCATAGCGTAATAATATTGGTTCTATAATTTCATCATTACTCAATTCCTTTTATACCGTATCAATACTCTACTTGAAATATCTTTGATAAATTCTATATCGATACTTTATCGACGCTAGATTATTATCTTAAATTTCTAGCGTTATAATCGCAATAATACTAGCATGTTTGCAATGTTATATTTTCGTTCGAAGAGATGAATTTAGCTAAATGATTATGATACTAATATTCGCGCACCAGATGTGTGACTGATTAGCTACAGATAATTAAAAAGTAAATTGTTTCTAAAATAAATCTATTTTCATGTGAATACTTAAGAAATTCTCGCAAACTAAAACAAAAAAAATGATAACTGAGGAGGGATTTCTTAGGTAATCGGTCGAATCTAACCTATGTAAGAATTCCAGTACCGTTTAGACTAGCGTCACATCTAACTTTCCAATGTGTGGTAAATTGCCCCCCCGCCCGTTAGGATGGGCTAATAAATGAGAATGTAATAATAATTAAGGAATTTTTCCATCTTAATTAACATTCTTTGCCATTAAAATATTCAATTATAGAGATAATAAGTCGTTTCTTTGAAATACTCAAAACCGAAATTAGCTTCATGTTATTCTCGAAAAGTTTCTATTAAGCAAACTGTATGCAATTTTAGAAGAAAGCGAGAAAATTCCTATTAATCCGAATTTACAAGTGTGATTATTTGACGATTATCTATTACGTCTTTCTTTTTCTCATTCTCTTTCCCTTCCTTCACTCACTTTATATATAATTTATCCACCTCTATTCATTTTATTCGCTTACTTTTATCCTATTTTTATCAAGTATCTCTATAGCTTCCAGCAACGAGGTGGTTTTTTCCGAAACCCTTTCTCGATGTTCTATATACTGATTGAAATATTTAAACTGTATTTTGAACACTCCAAAAGGTAAGTTGTGTAATTTGTACTACACTAAAGATGGAATATTACCGCGAAGACTTTTAAAATTTTGCGAATTTCTGGTCGACCGCATTTTGACATAATATTTTCGTTGAGACTTGAGCAGTAGATTCTTTACCAACTTACAAAATATGTGTAAATTTATATGGTAATTATGAAATATAAATAATAAAAATCCATGTGGTGAACTGAGTTTATTACAAGTATTTGTCGATTAACTCGGGTTTGTGAAAAAAATAATGGAAATATAAAATGAAGAATTATACACACGCGCAGATCAAAAACTTTTATACTTGGAAACAAGGGCGTCGCCAGCCGTTGAGCCAGGGGGAGGGGGGACAAGATGGTAGAAAGAGGATATGAGTTATAGGAAAAATAAAATTTATAAGTTGTAAAGGTTTAACATTTTATTAAACAATCATAAAATCTTAATTAAAACATAATTTTCGTGGATTTCTGGCAAATTGTTCATGATTGCGTTCCTATGAATACTCATCATGGCCAGTTGATTAAAAAGTTTCAAGGCTCTAGGGCAAGGGGGGCTGCCCCCTGCTGGCGACGCCCATGCTTGGAAAAGATAGTGATAGATGGGGAAAAGTAATAGTAGACCACGTATTAAATGATAATATTACGAAAAGAGCTAAAAAAAACAGAAACAAAGCTTCACACAGTAAAGAATCTTTTAACATCCTGTTTGTTAATCATAGAATATAGTAAAAGTTATAACAAATACAAATATAACAAATTTGTTATAACTTACTACATTATATAAAACAAGCATATGTGTACTTCGAGATACATTCCGCAACGTCAATGGAAGTGACAAATACGCTTCATATACGCAGTACATAATTTATTAAAAAAAATTATTTTCTTCACATTTTTCAATAAGTGAATAACTTCTCTAGTAATATCAGTAACAGTTACATCGCCAACACAAAGAATTAGAATATCTTCGAATATCTTTAAAAATGTATCAAGATCGGTTATTAATTGATGTTATCATCTTCTTTCCGAATTCAAAATAAACGAAAGAACTTTGTCACAATATAGGAGAATTTTTTTTTTTTTTATAGAACTCCACTGAGCACCACTTCAAGTTATCGTTAATTATGGAATTTAACGTAAGTAAAATTCTATCCAGGTTGTTCCACTCCTACAAAACTCTACTGCTTAATCTAAACGGCAGCTGACCTAGTCATTCATGTAATCGCTATGCTGTTTGAAATTCGACTGCAAATGGCTTAAATAAAACGTATTTGCCGGAGGTGCCTTGTCATACTTCGACGTGTTGAATCGGAGTAGTTTCTAATAAATTAAGGGGGTGTACCGTTGGAGTCACTCCACGCAGTCAAAAATTATACGTAGTATGTTAGGATACACGTAATATTTCCGTATCGGATTTCAATTTTCTTTATTCGAATCTGCATTTATACATGACAATTTGTCTGGCTATACCGAAAATCAGTTTTCTTTCTAGTCTATGTTTGTCACGAAAAATAACAATATTTAAGCATCATCGGTACTTGTTAGATTAATAAAAATTTCTTTAAAAAGACAGATCCCCTTTTTTAAACGTTTATTTCAATGGCGATTGAGAATATCTATGCTTACCGATACTAATTGGTACTTTCACAAGGCCGTCACTGTGTAGCTGGTATACTATCGAATAAACAAGAAATCATTAAAATCGATCTAAATAATCAAAAAGTTATGTGTGAACAAACATAAAAAAAAAAAAAAGGAGAAAAAAAACACGCAATTAACGTGTAACTTCCCTTTTTGAAGTCGGTAATAAGAATACATTATTTATAGACAGATTCACCATTTTTAAAAAATTCCCACCGAAATTGCTGCTTACTTAATTTTTATTAATTAATTATGAAAACGCCAGTATTAATAAAAAAAAAAAATTTTAAACGCGTCGCAAATATTTTAATGTTACATTTTTGCGTTGCTAAGAAAAATTAGTGTATAGAGGAATTGGAGTATGTAACTTTGAAACATGTCGGCTGTTTTTTATATTTTTGATAACAGTTATTATTTTCTGTAATACGTGTTTTATGTAAGTTTAATAAATTGATAAAACAGAAAATGGACTCGAACATTTATATTTCAAATTTAAAGAAGTATTTATATAATTTATTACTATTTAACAGCTATGGAACAGATGGCTTACTTCAAACAAAATGGAGAATTGATGGATGAATCAGATAAGAATGCAAAGGTAAAATAGCATAGACAAATCAAATTTTTCATTTTGGCACGCGCACATACATATATTCGCTTCGCCCTCTTAGCATGCAGAACTTGGCAAAATTTGATTTTTTTACTTTTTCTTAATATACACATATTGGTTTGTATGCGGCTTTTATATATTTCATTATCTGAATTTCGATGTGTCCCTGCACCAACGAATTTTAAGAGTAGATGCGCTGTTTAAATTTACGCGTTATTTTAGATTTTACACGGTCATGTAAGGTCGGCGTACATTTTAAATTTTAAAGATGGCATTCGTTCAATAATAAAATTATCGTGAATAATTTCGTAGGACGTTTTTCTGAACATATAATAATTTCATAAAACGCTTTCGGCGACAATTTTTCAAATTTAGAAATAAAGAAGACACTGCGCTTAGGATACTGCACACTGATTTAATGTTTTTGCTAAGCATATGATTCAAATTCGATACATAATCTATATGCGTAAATTCATCATCTGAAATTTAATGGCATGCAGTTCCAAAATTATAGCAATTCTAAAATATAAATGGATGAATTTCAGCGGCATTCCCAAATTTAAAGATTAATAACTTAACGACGGCGAAGAATTTCGTCAAATATCGTTGTAGCAAATTTGCTAACTGAATTAAAAAAGTTTGGGCTAAGCTCTAATTCCAGTAACTAAATTTACAATTCAGTTCTTACTGCACGGTGATTTAACTTTTGCTAGGCATTTGCACTTCACATATTTCGCGTTAATTCGATGCAATCTATGCACATGTTTGCGTTACGTGTAATCAAAACTTTCGTAATAGGTTTTTTTTTTTTTTTTTATGGTACGGCATATGAAGCAAATGTTTTTAAAACAAGTATAAATCGTTTGCAGACCTTATTTAATCATTAAATTATTATTATAAGCAACAATTTGTTTCCGTTATTGATGTTCTATTTCTCGAATTACATGATTATTCCAGTCTTTTAACCTATTCCTAAACACCGTTGCGTTATCGCTAATTAACTTTTTTTGTGAATTCCATTTGATCCCTGCTATTGATCATTTTTGTTTCGTTCCAGCATTCATGTAAATTATTTGTTATCATCCGGGTGCTGATCTAAAGAAATGAACTCTTATTTCCAACTAAACGTTAATACTATAGTAATTAACATCTTAATATATATATATATTTCTTCTGTGCGTGTGTATATGACTGAACTCCTCCTAAACGGCTGGACAGATTTTAATGAAATTTTTTGTGTGTGTTCAAGTAGATTCGAGAATGGTTTAGATTCACAATTCGGTCCATTACAAAATGTTTTTACGAATTTATGAAGAAAATTCATTTTTTTTTGCCGTTTTTGGTCCAAAAGGGGGGTTTAAATAATTTTTTAACCGTAATTTTTGAATTTCCATAAAGGGCTCCTGTGTTTTGTTTTATATTTGAAATTTCGCTTTTAAAGAGTTATCTGGTGACGAATTACGAATTTTTTAAGGGTATTCGTTCTGAATTCCATATTATGTATTCTAGAGGTTTTTTTACCGCCCAGGGTAATCGCTCAGTTTAAAGTTGTAAATTGTCACAGATAGAAGTTTAATTGCAATTTATGATCCAATTGCGATAAGTCGAACCGTTTCTGAACTATAACAGAAATAAATATTTTTTGTCGTTCCTGAACTATCCTATTGGGATTCCGTCGTTTATAGTGTGTACGGAATCTTAAAAATCGGTATAAATTTACTTTAAGAAATTAGAGATCATTAGAAACACGTTTTTTCGTGTATAGCCCATCTCATCAGCTAACTGCATAGAGTACACACTTTATTAAAAAGTATATAAATTGAGTGTGTGCTCTGTGTTGTTAGCTGATGATATAGCCCGAAAAAACATGTTTCCAAAGTACATTAAATTTTTAATATAAATTTATACTGATTATTGTTATTAGAGTTAATAATGCCTTGCTGCCGCGTAAATTACATTCATTTCAAAATATTTGTCTTTTTGGTTTTTGCACATTTATTGAACTTAATTCATTTTCAGTATTAATTTTTTCTAAATAAAAAACTGAATTTAATTCAGCTAATAAGTTAACACAAAATTTACTTTCTAAGGCGGTACGAAGTTCGCCGGGTCAGCTAGTATTATATAGAAGCGATTGTGTTTGAAACGATTTTTTTTATTGTTTTATGTTTTGATATTTTTTTACTGTTAACTTAAGGCTAAATCACACTAGGAACACCTTAAAATGTAAGATTTAATACTTTGTTTATGAGACAATTTTTTTTCGTATTTTAATCGAAAGAAAAAAATTACTGCACACTAATATATATATATATATATATATATATACGTATTTTTGTAATATGTAACATATTAGTGATTAAAAATATATTTGCGATTTTGATTTTAGTGTCAGTTCTTCTGTATGCCGAACAAATTAGGAATAGTAAGTACTGAATTTATTTTACTTATTATTATTCATTATAGTTATGTAGTTTTATAAATTTTTTTTTTATTATTATTTTTTGGGGTTCATAACAAAAATTCCATTGGATATCATCTTTTTTTGTTGGGAATGAAATTTCATTCATTGTCTACCATTTAAAAATAACGTTAATACCGCAGTTCCGGTAGTAAAATAATATAATTAATATTACAAGATACTTCACTAACGTAAAAAAATGTGTTCGTTTTTTTTTGTTTTTTTTTCGGTCCCAGCAGCTCTTGTCACTTGGCCAGCATTTAATACTTTTTGTATCACTTCTCTCTAACTATATCTTTACCTTACAAGATCTTAAAGATTTAGCGGAACATGGGTTTATCACTAAATGTGGGATTGCAACCTGAACATCGTAGATAAGACAATAAAAATTCCTCTCTCTTTCTTTCTCTCTTGTAGCCATCGCATTGTCACTTCATTACACTTGATACTGTAAGTTGTTTCTGATTAATGGTATATGTTCCTCTCAGTTTAATTTTATATATATATATATTTTTTTTTTAATTTTATATTCCTCGTGGTTCTGAAGTTTGATCTCGTTCATGTATCAACCGTTTTACAACCCCGAATTCCCATATGCTGTTCTGTTTGGTTTAGTAATTAGTTTTTTCTATTTTCAACCTCTACATTGTACATTTTCCCGAAGTTTTTTCTATTTCTTCCCCTCCTGATGTACTCTATTACCGTAGAAATTGCGTACACCATTATATAAGAAGAGTCGGCGTATAGACATTTCAGTTCACGTAATAAAACGCTGCCGAATATCTGACCTACATCTAGAGTGATCTATCAGCGTAAATTATTTCATAATTATCAAAAAATTGAAATTAATTATCAAAAATTGAATACTATTTAAATTTTTAATTTATCATCCAGATTTCGTTATCTTTTTATATCAGTATTTAGTGAAATTCACAACTCATTTCAGTCTAATTGAAGTTGAGAAGGCTTTGGATTTAATATAACCTTTAAATGTGAAAACGGTTAAAAACTATTTATTACTACGATAGCATTTTTATTTTGCCGAAATTAGCTATGTTTATGTTATTTAATTTTTCAACTATTTTCATAATAGTATGACATTTATATTCTCCGATTTTAATACTTAAAAAATTTGTCTGCAATATATTGTAGGCGTAAATTTATAAGTGGTTCTGTCGCTTCCGTTATCATAGCATCTAAATATAACTTCAACGCTTTACTTTGAAAAGCTGTAGTTTTATGCTGTTAGTTTTATTAGAGTTGATGAATGGGTCAATATAAACTATATGTGATCATTGCTCTATAAATTGTTAAGCTTGAGTTGGAGTGAGCCATTTAGTACCCCAAAGATGACCTAAAGCACATTTAAATCTCTTTTTCACTTTTATTTATTAAGTACTTTGTTAGAAATACATGGGAGCAGTGGAATGTGTTTTGTTCGCAGATTTTGACTTTATAGCTACACTTGGGAAGTCGTAGACAAGAGGAGAGAATAGGGGAAGAGATGGCAGATGGTGTTTAGAAGGCAAAATAAAATGGTTATAGAAAATATAGAAAGAGAAGTTATCGTAATTGAACTGGACAATTTTGGACAAGATGAGTGAAAGAAACTATGTTTAAAGATGTAAGAAGTTTTATAATCGTAACAGATAAACTGGAGATGTTAGAAGAGGTGTCACTGGGGTAGTTAGAAGTATTAATATGTGAGAGCGTCAAATGACCGGAAGTAAGGGAAAAGATTAGAAGAAGAGGAACGGATTCTATTCGGATCTCGTCAAAATAAGGGAGAAGGAAAATAATGGGAGGGGTTAGGAGGAAATTGAGGGAGGGATTTGGTAGATTTATGAAAGATGGTGAAAGATTTTGGGCAAGTCGGAGAAAATCATTTGGAAGCTATTAAAGCTGGACGTATCTAAAGAAAGAACAGGGCACGATTGGCATAAATAAAAGTTCAAGTAGCAGTGCTCAAAGATTTTACTTTTACAGCTTTGTGAAAAGATATGTTTTCAAAAACCATTTTTGATATCTTTCTGTTCTTCTGGTTCTGGACTTTGGCGGGAATTTTGACGCCTTTGGGGGAACGATAAATACGACGTAAAACCGGTAGAGAAAATTGAAATCTTCCCTTTATTTTTTTCTTCCGGAAAGGACGAATAAACGCCGGAAATAACACCGATTCTACGCAAAGTATTACGAGGAATGAAGGAGCTTAGGTTGCAGGGTTTGAAGAAAGAATGATTATTCAAAGAAGTATCGGTCGAAGAAGCAGAAGGGAATGGACCGAGATACACCGTTTTCCTTTTAAGCATGATATTTCGGGAAAGGCTGTAAAGTTTTTACTGATGAGTGTAGTCAGAGAGCTTACTGTTCTTACCGGGAAAATTGTGAATTAACTTATACAAAGTTTGTTCAGCTGTTGGTTTTCGAAACGGAAAATAAACATTCTGACCGATGCTCTAAGCTTTTTCTATTAGGTGAGATATCCTTTAAACATTCTACATTCATACAATTTTCATTGTGATTTTTAATGACTAATTTTACTTCTTCAGACCAGCTCTATTCGAAAGTCAGTGAAGCTGAAGATGTTATTGAGTTCTATCGAAAAATTAGTAAAAGTATCAGCGGAATTAGAAATGGAAGATTGATGAGAAAGTCAAATTACGTGAGCTATACAGCAGTAAAATCAAGTCCAGTCATCTTTGGAAATTTTCCATTTTAATTTAGATCTTGTTCATGACTATAGAGGATAGTGATCACTATCATAAGAATACGTGTAACAAATTCACTGAAGTTTACGGACTACTGGGGAATTTTTAAACTAATAATGTTAAATCAACAGAAGAAAAGGTTATCTCAACTTGTGTTTAAGGAAAT
This sequence comes from Icerya purchasi, assembly GCA_039619475.1. Classification (NCBI taxonomy): domain Eukaryota; kingdom Metazoa; phylum Arthropoda; class Insecta; order Hemiptera; family Monophlebidae; genus Icerya; species Icerya purchasi. Next base: position 264,550,040 of record CM077115.1, on the reverse strand, counting down.
TAAGTTCTTTGAAGTAGGCAGCGCATGTTCAAGTAAATTGTTATTGAAACAGGTAACCCGGAAATTGAAGTGTCGCTACATAAAACAAGCAGTTCTAGTAGGAAGGCTGTTAAAATGCGTCTCTTAAATTGTTATTACATACGGTTTATGTTCGTACATTAATTGTTGTTTAGGTCGAATGCTCTTTTTAAGAGTTGTCATTTGTATTCCATTGTGAACAAATTGTCATTATGCATAACATGAAAATCGAATTACAGTCCTTTGAATTCTAAGTTTACCAAGGATATTATAGCTGGAAAGGGGAGCGCAAATGTCTTATAAGAAAATGTGCATACTTGCAACTATTCCCATGATTATAGATAGACTTGATACATAGTTATACAATATATCCATATATATATATATATGTTAGTAGGCGTGATAATATTGCTCGCTTAAAAAGGTCTGCTTCATTTGAATCTAATTATTGTGGTGAGTTAATGGCGTTTGTAGGACGTCAGCTTATGATCCTAATTAGTCGATTTTTGAGACGGTGATGACTTATACTTGGTCGCAAATGAAATATGAAAGGGTTTGTCGGCGATTTTTTTTTATTTCGGTCTTTGAAATTTTCGCGAAAAGTTCAAAAAAACAATACAACATGATTTACTGAATATCTGTTAAAATCTAACATTTTAATCTCATCCGAAATTCGTTTCAGTGTTCTTATTCCGTTGCGCGACGTGCTAGATATTTGGTTCTTTATTTTCCTGTTCAAGATGTTCCATGAGAATTTTCAATCGAACTCTTAGACTTTTGCAAAGTTAAAATAGAAAATAAAGATTTCGGGTAAATCGGAGGACGTGCGGCCAAAAACTATTAGGGCAAGAATGAAGTAACGCAATTTTTAGGTATTAAACACTTTTCGAGGGGCTTAAATAATGGTAAGCAAGGAAGTGGGTGAAACGATTGTTCAGGTGTAATGCACGCAAAAAGATCTACACCTGTCCGTCATTGAAATTAAACCTTTGATCTGCATTTAGATTTTATACATTGATCCAGATTATGTATATATGTATGTTCAAGATTTCGGTTTCTAATAAAACATGGGAGATCTAATAATAAAACTAATCGGAAAGAAGAAAATATTTGGATAAATAGTTCCAATTGCAGATTTCTTTGCAATATTCGTTCTCGTTGTCTCTCTGAGTCGTATCGCTCGATTCCGAGCGTCGTGACTACCTATTTGTACATTCTAGTTGTACTGAATAAGCAGCTCTCATGGCAATTGCTACACGCAACGCGAGTGTACGCACGCAAGACCACACCCGGAACTGATTGCAGTCGCTTGTTATCGCGCTACAAGTGCAGTCCCGCGTGTGTCTGCTGTGTGTATTGAACTAGCGCGCATATGATGTTATACGTGGTGGGTTGCCACTGCCTACCACGTGATTATTAGGGATTATTTATTTATTTATTTAATTCTTGTAATAAGTTCGTCGTCATTCGGGATCGAACCCGTGACCTCCATAACGGAAGTCAAGCGCTCTAGCAACTAGGCTATCGCGTTAGTCATTGGTAAATTTAGTTAAAGTTTCCTTCCGGCGTCCGGTCACTAAACCTGGTGCATATCTCTGTTCCTAATATTCATCCTCAACCAGTTCATATTATCTCAACATACGTCCCTCCGTATTTTGATCTCCACAATTTTCCGTTTACATTATTGTCCAATTTTCTTTCTTTTCCTTTTATTTTTGGTGGTGACTGGGGAACGCTCACTCTCCTCTATGGGGCTCGGTTGGTTATAACAGTAATAGTCGTATTCTTGAAAATTTCATCGCTAACAATCGCTTCGTTATTCTTAATGATCACTCTCCGACGTTCTTTAGAGGCATGCAGACTCGTAGTTCGGTTGACATTTCTTTCACTTCTCCCAACTTTGGTCTCAGCTGTCATTGGAGAACCTTGCAGGGTACTTTCGGTAGTGGCCATGTTACAATTATTCTTTTCTTTCACGATCTTCGTCCTCCTCCCGATCCCAGTTGTTCCAGAGTTTCCTATGCTTCCAAATGGTCCCTAACCAAAGTTGATTGGGATAAATTTCGGGCTGGGGTCGACCCCCCCCCCCCCCCACATACATTCCCAAGCAAATCCTGTTCTTCAATACAACAGATTCATCGACTCGATTACCTCGTCGTTGTCGGCCTCTTCTCCTCCCATCCGCTTCTCTAAAAGAAACCCTAATCTTCTCGCTTCTTCCCTATGGTGGAACAACGATTGTTCCGTCGCTTTTAGAGACAGTTCGTTGAAGTTCAGGGCCTTCAGGTCCTGCTCTTTCTTTATAAGGAGGCCAATGCTAAGGCCAGATTTATTCTCAAAAAGAGTAAAAAAAAGCGTGGAAGAAATTCTGTTCATCATTCTCTAGATCCACCTCCATCTCTCATCTTTAGAAAATGGCGAAAGCCTTTCAGTCCCCACGGTCCGAACGTCCCTCCTATTACAACCTTCCTTCGGAGAAGCTCATCTCTTTTCTGGACTCAATTGCTCCCTTATATAATCCATACTTGGAAGAAATATGCCCTCCGGCGTTTCCACCTACATCCACTACGCACGTTTTACCTTCCGATTTTAAAATCAATGAACTCCGTTCTTCCTTAAATAATTCCTCCTCCTCCTCTAGTCCGGGAGTGGACGGTATTCCTTTCCTGGTTATTAAGAACTTATCAATCTCCGCACTGAATACCTTGCTTTCTATTTACAACTCCTTCTTGCATACCTGTACCACGCCACCAATTTGGAACTCCTTTATTGTTATTCCTATTGTGAAAAAGAATCCTAATTCCTTCCGTTCTATTTCCTTGGCTCCGTGTTTTAGAAAATTGTTTGAACAAATGATTAATAAACGTCTAGTCTGGTGGCTGGAATTCAACAATATTCTTCCAAGTAACATGTTCGGTTTCCGTACGGGACTGGGAACGGCGGACTGTTTATCATTGTTTCTATCTGACGTGTACAAATCTCTTATTCGCAAAGAATACACTATTTCTGCTTTCCTTGATGTTACCTCCGCATTCGATCATGTTCACTTACCTTCTCTTCTACATAAAATGTGTTCCATTAATGTTCTTCTACAGTTCGCTTCCTTAATTTTCAAGCTTTTCTACAATAGATCAATTCAGCTCTCCACCCCCTTCTTCTCCGAGTCTAGAGTGGTCTTTCGGGATCTTCCGCAAGGCTCATGTCTTAGCCCTACTCTCTTTAACATCTATTTCCATAGCCTAGCTACTCTTCAGATATCGTCTACTTCCTTATTCTTTGCCGATGATATTCATCCTCAGTTAATCTTTCTTCCGCCGTCGTGGAGCTTAACAACTCTCTTTTCTCTCTGGATAATGCGTTATCCGATCTTCACTTTTTTACTTCTCCTAGGTTTTCACTTATAGTCCTTATAGTCGTTCCTCAGTCAATCTATCCGTGTGCTATCTTCCTATTCCTTTAGTTAATTCCGCCTTCTATCTTGGCATTGTTCTTAACAGTAACTTGTCCTTTCACGATCACATCAATTATCTTTATACGTCGTCTCTCAAGAGGGTTAATTGGTTGAAGTCTCTTTCCTCCCGTAATTGGAGTGGGGATCCTTATATCCTTCTGATGCTATATAAGGCCACTATCCTTTCTAAATTCGATTATTGCTCGTTCCGTCACGCTAGTGCTCCTAAATATCTTCTCCTTAAGCTTGATAAAATCCATAATATGTATCTCCGCCTTTGTATCGGTGCCTTGAACTCCTCTCCTATTGCAGCCATTTTGACAGAAACTAGTTCCTATCCTTTATTCATCCGAAGACTTTATCTAGGTGAACGATTTTTGATCAAACGTCTTCATATTTCCAATTCCTACTTGCTTAATTCCTACTGGTTTATATTCAACAACTTCGTAAAACCCCAATTCTTTCCTTGATTTCTTCACGTTTCAGGGCCTTCTCTCCTTTTGTTCTATCCTACACCGAATGCCCTTATTATACCTCTAATTTCCCAGATTTTATTTACTCGCCCAGTTTACTCTTTCTTCCTTCGTATGTCAAGTGTCTTCCCTCTCCCGCTGCTCATAACGAATTTAACCATGTTTTATCCTTGCTCTTTCCTTCTTATACTTTAATTTTTACAGATGGCTCAAAGTCAGCTTTGGGGGTTGAAGCGGCTTTTACTCTGCCGGATTTCGGCTATTCTGAGATGTTCACCTCCTTCTCCTCCATATTCCTAGCCGAATCTATTGCGATCCTACAAACAAACCTTTTTATAGCCTATACTAACAATATATCTAAGGTTCTCTTATCTTTGGATTCAAAAGGCGTTTTACATGCCATCGCTACTCCCTTTTCTAAACCATCCGCTGATCCTATTGTGCTTCACATACGTTCCTTAATTTCACGTCTATTTCATTCCCGCTCTGTCTGTATTGATCTATTATGGATTCCTAGTCATTGTGGAATTTCGGGCAACGAGTGTGTCCGGGGATCCATAGAAAATCAACCTGTATGGAGTTGGTTCTGGATAGACTAGCAATGATTGCGCGGATGTGGAGAATGGTTGATTCAAAGGATGGAGTAGGGTGTGCGGAGCAGATAGATTCTAGAACACTTCTGGCGTCAGAGATTAATAGAAGATTATTGATTTCGGACGTGGAGGAAATATAAAGTAGAGCACGGAGAATTGCATAGGATTCGGCATAATAGATGGAACAGTGGGGATTAAGTCTAAAGGATTCGAAATAGTTTTGTGAAGGAATTAAGAAGGATGCTCCTACTCCATGGGCGCCTTTAGATCCGTCAGTAAAAAAAGCCAAGTGTGAAAGGAAGAGGAGTTGCTTTGTGCTTTGGAGTTTTGGAATTCAATATTAACAATATTAATCGAGCACGATTTGGCTTGTACAGGTAATAAAAAAAGTTTCGGTGATGTTAGCATGTCGAAAAGATTAAGTGAAAAATAAAAAGGTTTATTAAAAGGAATGATATTTTGAGAGAAAGTGAGTAACCTTCTAGAAATATAGGACAACAGTGGAATTCTATTTGGGGAAAAGCGCCATTTATACAGTATATATCTATAGGAATATAGGAGATTGGGAGCGGAAAAGGGAAGTCGTTTTGTTAGGAATCTATATCCAAGAAGGGATCTGCGTAGAGATAGGGGTCGAATATGGGCCTCCGCGTGAATAGCTGTAATGGGGATAGACCTCAGAGCCTCCAAGCAAAGGCGTAGGCACGAATTTTGAATGCGATCCAGTTTAATAAGTCGACTTTTGGAAGCGCTCCCATAAATAAAAGAGCCGTAGTCCAATTTAGAGCGAACTATATTTTTATAAAGAATAATTAAAATGCTTGGATCGCCATCCCATTCAGTAGGGGCAAGGGATTTAAGTAAGTTCAGTCTTTTAAGTGTAGTATTATGTAAGTAGTTGATATGCTCGAGATGTGTGAGTCGACTGTTAAGAAACATTCCAAGATAACGGAAGGAATTAACTAAGGGAACTAAGCAGTTATTCAAGGATATATTGACTGAGGATAAATTATATGGACAGTAAGTAAAGACTAGGCAGGCAGATTTGGTAGGAGAAACTGAAAGATACATGTTGGAAAAAGAGCTTTCTAGCTGTTGTAGTGAGTTATTAAGTCTTTCACTTGCTATAGTAATATCAAGCGAGGATGAGTACAATGCAATGTCATCAGCAAAAAACAAGGAAGAGGAACTGGTAGAAAGGGAAGCTATTTCGAGTGTATAGATATTGTGAAAAGGGTGGGGCTCAAACAAGATCCCTGTGGTAATCCCCGGTAAATTCTTCTTTTAGTATCGCAAGAGGGAAAAGATAGATGAATTAAACGATTTTTTAAAAGATGGAGGATGATACAAATGAACTGCGAGGGAATATTGATGGACGACATCTTACTTTGTAATAAAGGGAGATGTACGTTATCAAAAGCCGAAGTTACATCTATAAAGGCAGCAAGAGTATATTTTTTATCTAAAAAATTTTTATATATATCGGATATGAGTGAGCATAGGCAGTCACAAGAACTTCTGCCAGGGCGGAAACCAAACAAGTTATTGGGCAGTAGGTCCCTATTTTCTAACCACCAAATGAGCCGCCTATTTAATAAACTTTCGAACAGTTTTCTTAAGCAGGAAGCAAGTGCTATAGGACGAAGCGAAGATGAATTTTTTTTAGGAATAGGAATGATGATGAAGGAGTTCCAAGAAGGAGGGAGAAAGCCAGAGGATAAAAAAAGATTGTATATATTAAGAAGGAATTCGAAATATTGGTCAGAGAAATTTTTTATAACTAGATATGGGATACAGTCCAACCCTGGGGAGGTATTTTTTTTATCCTGTAAAGAAGAGCGTAATTCGTAAATGGAGAATGGTGCGGTAAGGAAGTGTGGTGGGGAGTAATTAGGAGAAAATGCTATAGGAGTAGTTTCATCTATATTAGTAACATAGGGGGGGGGGAGCTATGGAATCGATGAAGGAAATGAGCTTTTGCTTAGGAATATTATAGTGAGAAGGACGATTTGATAAGGGAGTTTTAAAAGCCCTAGCCATTTTCCAAATGTCGGAGAGAGGAGTATCGTGTGAATTGTTTATGGGCAACGGTAATACTTTATTTTATTTAAAGCGTGGTTAGGCAATTTGATTCAAATCACATTCTATTTGAATGTTCAGCACTCTCTAACGAACGCTCCTTTCTTTACACTCAACTTTTAGTTTTGGGTCTTCCTGCTCCCTTTAACGCTACCTATATTCTTTCCTTCTCAATGCCTTCAGTTATTCCTTTGCTCCTGTCCTTTGTCCTCTCCATTTCTGACCGCCATTTAATTATAACCGTTAATTTTTCATGTTGTTGGGTCAAGGCCGCTGGCGCGCCCAGGGTAGGAAAAAAAAAAAAATAATTAAACTGTATTTATATACGTATAAAAGAATACAACTACATTTTATATAACAACATTTTCAATCTATTCGTACGATTCTTAAATTTCAAACTCGTTATTGTTAAAAATTTATTATAATTTTTGTTTTTTTAATAGGTGGATGATAATGGAGTAATGGATAAAGCGAAAGCGAAAGACATTTTTTTGAAGTTCCATCCGGACTTTGCTAAACCCGATGCTGTTGACGAAGTTTTCGACCGATGTCAAAAAGGCGCGGGTGAGTGTAATCTTGTTCTTCGTCTCTTTTTCGCCTTTTAAATTTATCTTCAGCAAAGAAAAGAAAACTTTACAAATGCAGATAATTGTCTGATTTTTAATATGCAACATGACGACACATATGGGATCAGTAAGATATAGAAGAAAAAAACTAGTACACAGAAAAATAAAACCACATATATTATTTTTAGGAACAAGTTACCCTTGAAAATTTGTATTTTTTTTTCGTTAAATTTTCGATTTCAAATTTTTAGGGTGATTACAGTTCCTCACGTTTGGGCAATTAACAAGTATTCCAAAATTAAACAAGTTATTCTGATTACAAAACAGTACAATATCGCTGGAAAATTAATTTCACACGGCTGAATAAATTAATTGCCGACAACGATCGTTAATAGGTGCCGGTAGCAATATGAAAAAGCCGCCATTGAGTCAACAATGCTCCGCTATCGTCTTAAAAAGACTACGAACGATAATCGGAATAAGAAATATTTTATGCTGCTTGTATACCTATTCAGCTGTATGCGTAGTTAGAATAGATTAAATTTCGTTGAACCGATGGGAGCAGGAGTAAATTCAGTAATTGGGTACCTATCATTTTTCTAAAATTTGCTTGTGCACTTCGACGCGATGACATTAACATTCAGACTGGAATTGCATATTGTTTAAAAATCAAACATTTACAACATCGGTTTCGAATGCAGCCTGGTTTGTACCTGCGTTGCGTGAATATTGTCATGAAAATAGTCCCCACTTCTATATATATATATATATATATATATATCTGTACAAACAGAAATAGATAATCATGAAGCTCTAGATTGAACAGGATGATTATAAAATATGGCATATAGGATGCGGCGCAGAATGACTTCCACATTTTTCGAGATTACTAACGCGAAAGTGCTGCAGCTTGAAAACCTCTCAGAAACTGTTAATAGTTCGAATTCAGTGATCCGATAGCCACCATGGTTTTGTTATCGTGGAGTTCCTTAAAATTAGTGATCTTATAATATTTTCATTTATTCGAAGCTACGAGGAAGTGAAATTTTCGAAATTGTGTAGACGGTTATTACTACGTTGATCATCAAAAGTATAGCTTTCGAGTTCCTATTTGGTGCACTCCCATTTGGTTTTCAAAGAAGGCGATGATGAGACCGTGACTAACCGATATTGTGAAATGTTATAACAGAATTTGGAGAATTTGGTAAAATTCTTTATTAGACTGCATTGCTTGGTTGCTTGTAAGCAACTTTAAAAGAAATATTTCCAAGGTGACTGATTTTTCAACATGGTAATATCGCGGAAACATCCTGCGTGATGCCTAATTTGACATTCTATGATTTTTTCTTCGTTAGATTCCTCAAAGCTAAGAGTTATTAAAGAAATTCTCGTGAGAAAACTTTGCTATCGTTCCATCTAAGATGATGAAATTAGTAATGGAAAACTTCACAGAACTACTTCGTAATTGTATAGTGAATAAGGATAATGTCTTGAATGACGTTATTTTTAAAACTTTGTGAATAGATTAAATTCTTGAAAATATGACTTTTTTCTCGTAACGTATTTAGTTTATCTTTTATTATCGCTTAAAATATGCAAAACCGTTCTAACATATTCTCTAATTTCTATATGTGTGTGTGTGTGCATGTATTTGTGTGTGTGTATATGCATATATATATATGTATGTATGTATGTATGTATGTATGTATATATATATATATATATGTATGTATGTGTATATATATATATATATATATATATATATATATACGTAGTATAAATAATATACATATAATAATGTTCTATAGGTGGTGACGTTTGTGAGTCAACGTACGAATATAAGAAATGCATGATGAAAGAGGTAAGTAAATGTGAATTAGAAATCATTAAGTAAATTCGATCGTTTCTCGTTGTACCATATTGACCACGTGGTAAATACTATTTCATTTTTTTTTTTTTTTTCTATTTCGTGTTATTTCGTAAGTGAAACAATATGAAACATTCAAAACCGATACTTACAATATGATATTGGGTCCGGCGTAACGAGCATCAGTGTACGTTTTGATGAAAGCGCTTGTATCGCACATTTTCTCTTGTGAGTCCACAAAAAATTCTGATGAAATTGATGACAAACTTTTATCCGCAGGGGATCTTTAAGCCGATCAGTTTTGTAAAGGTGTAATAGAGCCGAAGTGGCACTAAAATAAAAATTAAATCATCACATTTCGCTGAAAATAAAAATCCATTAAAAGAAAAATTATCAAAATCTGTGGTCGCAAATATCGGATTTAAAATACGATTCCAACTAGAAGGAGGGAGATTTTATATAAGTATCAGAAGATTACGTCGATTTCGAAAGAAATGTAATTTAAAAACTTTTTGTGAGAACTGCTTTCTCGTCTTAGAAACAAATATAACTACTATTTTTTTTTTTTTTTGTTTTTTTTTTTAAGCCCCCTTTGGGCATGTCAACAAAGGATCTTCGCCCAGAAACGAAAGGAAGGAGAGGGATCAGTTAAATGTAGATTCGGTCAGCTATTGATAAGATAAAGGAACTGAGGATAGGAACAACTGAGATCGACGGAAACGATAAACTTTATAACGGCCTTGTTTAAACATCGGATTAGCGTATAAATATTTAGCGATACAGTCCACTAGTTTTTATGATTGTAGCAAACATGATAATAGATTTCCCCGTAAGAAATATTATTTAACGGTACGATCGTTTTGATTACCATTTTCATGAAATATGAATACCATACTTCAATAGAAAGTTTAATGATCGCAATGAGTTCTATTTTAGTAATAAAGCTCCGACTAATTTCGAACATTCATAATCGCGATAAAATAATACAAAGAGCAAACAAAATTAGCTAGCGATCAATTTACAGGTGTTTTATTATTAAAATATAGTTGCGATCATTGTATCGCGTATTATGAAATTCCGTCGACGTTGCAAGGTAAAGAGAACACGCGTCGGAATTGTGTTAGTTCGTATTATCAGTGTTGAATGATTTTTATCGCTTGGAATAATTTTCGCGCTTTATTTTCAGTACCTGAAATATAAGAATGGCCGTTGATTGATAGCACACTACAGAATGGTTTCGGCTTCTAAGAAGAAATACCTTTTAAGGAAACATTAGCGACAGCTTCATCGAAATATCAAATACCATGTATCACATAACTTGTTTAAAATATCTTGTTTAAATACATAATACCGCAACTATTAGTTCATATATTTACTTATTTTTTATTATATTTTCGAAATATTTATTTTAATTGTTTTTTTTGTTGTTTTTTTTTTGTCGTTATTAACTTACTTTTAACCAAATGACACTCCGATAATTTATGGGGAACATCGTTGACGAAATTTAAATTTATGCGTTTCCGAGAATTTGGTTAATTAAAAAAATCGGTTAAATGGACCTAAATCTCTCGACACATCAGAATACTTATATACTAAAGAAAAAAATAACTTAAAACTTTTTCATAAACAGTTATGTAACAAAGTCAGGCGATAAAGAAACTTCGAACACTTTTGTTTCTTCATTAAACAAATCGATATTGAAGTTGATCGGAATTAGGAAAAATCCGGGATATTCGAAGCCATAAAGGGACTTTTGAAAATTAAAAATTAAATCATCGAAAACGATAGTTCCGTTCTGAATTTGCAAAGTGGTAAGTAATAAAGTAAAATCATAAAAGAAATACTGGCAATTAAAAGATTAGTTTATTGACGTTGCGTATAATTTGTCATTCTAAAAGAAGCCGAATTTCCGCTTATATGAATTCTATTATCATCCTCACAATATTGTAATATTTGTATGTATATATTTGTGCCATTGAAAATACTCCGCTTCAAATGCATCGCTCTCGTGGTTTCTGTAGTTATTGGATACCTCCCTTGGAACAGTCGCTTTCTGATATCGCACGTAGCCTATAGAATATAGTTTACACACTGAAAACTATGTCCTTTCAAGAGAGTTTTTAGCTTCGAAAAAAAAAAAAAAGGAAAAAATCTAACGGAACTAATTCTGGAGAACGAGGAAGAATAGTCGACAAGCAGAATGACTTGACATACTGTTACGGTGCAACACGCAAATTTCGTTTTCCTACAGTTCGGATTTCTTGGCACCCTTTCCTTTAAAAACATTAAAAACTGTAAGTAGCATCTCCGTTTTTAATAGTCTAACCTCGTGACAGGAATATTTATGATTTCGATAACCAAAGAAAACAACATCAATTTCGAATTAAAACAACTTATGACTCTTTTAATTATTCAAACTCATTCATTGACTACAGCTTTGCAGAAACACACCGCAGTAAGTATAATAAGTTGCAGCTCTTGCGATGATAGGTTCTGAGAAGTTGCTGTTAATATACAATCAGCGCAGTTAAGCAACTCCTCGCTGACCTTGACGACACAATTTTCTTTATTAACCTGAATGAACTTCATAATCTTCTAGTCCAATTATGCTTCGTCTAGATCATAGTCGTCTTCTGGAATCCTCTTTTCGCTTTTCTATGTCCTTTTCTCCGTTTTTTTTTCCTTTCATCCGAATGATTCTGATCTACTCTGCAACACAAATCACATCTTCTTTGAATGCGCGCATCTACAGAACGCTCTCACTTCTATAGTAAACTCCTGAAACTCGGTTTGCCTACTCCATACAGTGCTTCCTTTATTCTTTCACTTCCATCCCCGGCAATCATTCCTATTATAGCGTCCTTTAGAGCTTTTATTTTCCAGTAATATTCTAGTTTCCCCCTCGCTCTCATTAACACAACATAATGCTGGGTAATGCCCTCGACTGGCGATCCCGAAAAAAAAAAAAAAGTCCAGTTATGGGGCGAAACATCAACTTAATAATCATAGCTCTATAACCGACAAACTAATATTATATAACGACTTAGTAATCCTCCCACCACCAGACTACGTTTATTTTAGTTTCTTCCACTCGACCATATATACCTGGCAATTGTTTCCTACTTCTTCTTTTGGTGTACGTGATGGTTTGTCATTGCCTTCTGCTGTTACCATTCTGTCTAAATCAGTTCAAGCACCATTGAAGAAGAATTGTTCGAAATTAAAAAAAAAAAAAAAAAAATAAGAAAACAAAAAAGGATAGAAGCGTCTTTCCTAACCACCGTGGAGTGATCCACAGTGTCTCCCTCGTCCAGAACCCTACAACGCGAACGCTAATCATGAGGATTGAACTAAAAAAAACCCGTAAGGACAAAACGAAATTATCGAAAACTACGTCTTAAAAAAGGAGAATATTCCACCTCGCATTTAATACACAACATATGATTCACGCTATGCGAATCAGTCGATTATATCATAATGATGAATGAAGGGACATATTTATTTATTGAAACAGTTTTTCACGAATACAAGGTCAGATATTTACCGGTCAAAATAGTTTATCGAAAAAGTTAAATACAATGTTTATAAAATAACCATCGGCAATTAATTTAATTAGGTAGAAGCTTGCAATTTAGTAGTTAAATAGCTGGATGTACAATGCACATCAGAATGATAATATGGAGCGGAACTCGTATACGAAATTCCTTTTCTTATTAGTAACAGAGCTTTATCGATAATTTCATCTCTACAGTTTAATAGAAACGACCTTCCAAGCGATAACATTCATCTCCGCGAGTTACACATTAATCGCACACTTTAATCGGTTCCTCAGCAGCTCGTAGATTAATCATATTATTTTCTGTTTTAGTGTAATAATTACTTTTTGAGAACATATTATACAGTTTATCGGGCAAGATATTTTAAATTTCAGCTATCGTTCTTTTTTTAATTATACACCTGCTAAGAGGTTCAGGTAAAAGTATGTATTATTTAAAATACACGAAGCCTCTGCTCACGATCATAATGCTCGTACTGTTAGATTATTCGCAGGCCGCTAGTAAGTATGACGCTCTTTGTATTCCTTTGTTGTAGTTGCTTTTCCCTTCTACAAACTTTCTATAATTATTACCAAAGCTATTAAAATATCTGAACGCTTAACATACATAGAAGCGTAAAGAACACTTTTTAGGGTAATATAACCGATAATTACGGACCATTTTGCAAAACATAAATTAGTATTTGTTACACAACACATACCACTCATTGAAAAATTAAACATTTACCAGACGTCTAAACATTTTTCCATGTTAAAACAATCGTCACTGATATTATCATTGTTACTAATCTTGGTTTACTTTATATAGAAAACAATGTTGTACTCCTATTAAAATTTTTTATTTTCCTTTGACTATAAAATTTTTATATTATCATTGTTATTATTATTATTATTATTATTATTATTATTATTATCATTATTTGTACTATTTTTAGCATTTTTTTAAAACTTTGTTATTACTATTCTTAATGAACTTCGTAATTTCTATTTTTTTCGTTTATTAGTTTTGTCCTTATTTATTGTATGTTTTTTCCAAAATTTGCTCTCTTCATTTAATGCTATTCTTCCGCCACTGCGTCACTTTATATTTTGTATTTTTCAACTATTCACACTCTTTTCTCACTCCATGCTATCCGTATTGATATGCTCTGGGTCCACAGTGTCATATGCGGATAGAGGGTAACGAAATGGCTGATTCCTTGGCTCAGATTGCTGTATCCTCCCGTTTTTAGTTCATTAAAATTCCCGCTTCTAATTTACTCCCATTGTGTAAAAAGTTTTATTTTAGATTTTGATCAGATTTTACGTTTCTTCCTTTTCTAATCAACCTTCCTTTTATTTTTCCATCCAACCTAATCTTCCTACCCGGCCTTGGTTTTACGATTTTCCGTCACTTCGCCGCTCCGTTATTGTCCCTATTATCCCCGTCTACGTCTCAATCATACTCTTTTTTCTTCTTCACGCTTTCGTTTTTTATATCTATGCACTCCTTCCTCTAATTGTCCTCTTCAGCCGGGCGACGAAGCCATCTGTGATCCCGATCATATCTTCTTTGAATGTCCATCCCTCGTGAACGAACGCACTTCTTTGTACTCAAATCTGTTATTAAACTATCTGCTTTTTATTGTGCCTCGTATATCTTATCGTTTCCGTCGATAACGGATTGTTCCTATTCTCAGTTCATTTATCTTATCAATAGCTAAACGAATCTAAATCTAACTGATCATCCATTGCTGACATGCCCAAAGGGGACTTAAAAAAAAATAGACTGTCATTTCTATCTTATGTATACGATAATGTTTACCGGCCGTTAATTGTCGCCGCTATTCTTATAAGTTCTTTCTGTTCTCATGCTGGATTCTGCTCTTTCGGTGGTGTAATCTTTTCAGAAATTAATATTCGTTTTTTTTTTTTTTTAATGCCAGTCCGTCCTTGACCGTTTACTATGCGCACCGTTTTAGATTTCTTTTTCTCTGAAATTTGTTCCCTCTAGTTTGTGTTTTATTTTTCTTTATAAATGACGGATCACAAATGTTCATTATTTGATTGATTTGCCAACGTGTTACTTAAATGTTCTTTATATTTCAACCGAAACTTTGATCGAAATTTTGTATTTTTAATCTTGCGATCCAAACTGAAATTGTGTTTGAAGTCGAAAAAATTAAACCATTGATCTAAAACTTCGATCTCAAAAACTAAGTTTATTTTCAAAATCTTCTTAAAATGCCGACTGAAAAAATTGTCGGGAGGATGGCAATCATTATAGCCCTTATCGGTTTGACCTTGAGGATAGCTAAATAATACGTACATACTTCGCAAAGATGAAATATACTTAAAAAATTATAAATGTTACACACATTTTTATGTACAAGCATGAATTAAATTAATTATTTCAGCTTCTGTGTATTCAAATAATTTCGAAAGTAATTATTTGGAAATACCACTGAAATTCAAAAAATACTCGTTACTCAAAATCTGATGCAATAGTCCAAAAAAGAATGTAAAAAGTTAATAAAAAGGAATAGGTATCGTATTATCTAAAAACAAAGACTGAAATCAATAAATTAGATCGTAGATTATATAAACTAGATTTTGTTTATGGCTTAAGTTGCTGGCTAATTTAGTAATCACTATTTCTGAACTTTAAGGATCATTATTGTTTTGTTTTTTTCTCTTGTGAAAGCAACATCCTGTACCGTGTTTTTAACATTATTGTTAATGTAACCACTTCGCGGAAATATATTAAATAATTAAAACAAATCTTAACATGATTTGTTCACAAATACACGTTAATTTTGAATGCTGAATAATCTAATAACTACAAGTGTATTTTAATTTGTTTTTAAATTGTTTTGTATTTACTTTTAAATTCAAAAATTCAAAAAAAAAATATAATGCTGTAAAATATTTTTTTTTGAGAGCTCGCCGGCGGCCTTGACCGACACGAAGAACTACATTACTACAATACCATCTCGCATTTCCAACCGTCTCTCTCCGTTTTCTCCGTATATTTATTCATGCGACAAGTTGCCATACTTTTCTTTCAATTTTTCCACATACCTGCATCCTATTAATTGCCTCTTCTTAACTAGCCCTACTAAACCTTTCCTTTATTGTGTTGTCAAACCAGAGTTTTTAAGTACTTTTGGCTCTCTTTTACCTAATCACTTTGCGATCTTCACTGACCGTTCAAAAGGACCCAATGGAGTTGTCTCAGCCTTCTTTTGTCCTCCTTTAAATTGTTCTGAAACCTTCCAACTTCCTTCCTTCTGTTCAGTTTTCTATGCTGAGCCTACTGCTATCCTGCGTGCCGTCCTTTTTGTTGCTTCTTCCCTAGTTTCTCATGAAGTTCTTATTCCCGCAGTATTATTTTCCTTCTCCCTCTGTCGATTACGTAATCCTTCTCATACGCTCTCTTATCCATAATATTTTCCATTTTTACTCCGTTCAAATTGATCTACTGTGTACTCCTGGACACTCTGGAATCGAAGGTAACGACTCGGCCAATACATTAGCTCATTCATTCTCGAAATTCTCAGCGTTTTTTCATCTTCAGCTCATTCCAAACTATCGTTAAACTCGTATTCCTCCTTATTTTCAAATCCGAATTCCTTTTATCTCTTTATCCAGCCTAATCTACCGTCTTATCCCTCAATTCTTCCCCCATGCGGCGTTCAACCCTCTCCGCAATCTGTCGCCGGCGCTTTGGGCACAATTTGCTTCTTGCTTGCTTATTTCGCTTCTCTCTAGTCCCCTTTCATCTCTGTCCCCTTCACCTTTCCTCTCGCAACTTTATAGGTGACGCTAATCACATTTTGTTTGAGTGCACCCGTATTGCTTCCGAACGTTCTTCCTTTTAGTCTTCCCTTCTGTCAATTGGTCTTCCAACTCCGTATTCTGCATCTTTTTGTTCTCTCCTTACCATCACCTTCGGTCATCCCAGCACTTGAGTCTTTTCTATCCTCCATATCTAATCACGTAAATATTCTTCTTCGGGCGAATGTCTTTTTTGACGAACCCAATTTTCTTTTTTTCTTTTTTTTTTAAATATTATATATGTATATATATATACATATATAAACAAGAACTACATTATTAAATTCGGATCGTTAGACTATTGAAAATGGATTTTATAAAAAATTG
Organism: Icerya purchasi; assembly: GCA_039619475.1. Classification (NCBI taxonomy): domain Eukaryota; kingdom Metazoa; phylum Arthropoda; class Insecta; order Hemiptera; family Monophlebidae; genus Icerya; species Icerya purchasi. The sequence continues at coordinate 264,533,294 of CM077115.1, read as the reverse complement.
TAGTAAGAAATTTATGATTGAGAAGGGATAGGAAAGATTGAAGCAAACATTGTAAGGAGTAGGCAAATTCAGAGCTAAAATTTGGGAGTACAAAAATGAATGTTCACTAGTGAGTGCAGAGAACAATATTGTGGATAGGACAGTAAGTAGAAGGGCCAGACAAAATCGAAAACGAATAAAGGGGAGAGAAGAGCGAATTAATCTTAATCCTATTAAGGAAGTAATGATAGAACAATGAGAAAAAAATTGAAATCGAGATTGAAAACTGGGAATTGAGAAGCGAATTAGAGAATGAGCTAAAGTCTGAAATCATTGCTTGAGGATAGAACTATTGAGGGACTGGCCGAGCTGGAAAATCTGCCGCGTAGTTATCATCAATGTCTAAAAGAATGAAACGGGATGAAAATAAATTGGAAATGAGAGATTGAATTGAGAAAATAGTGTCATTAGAGGAAAGAGGAGGAAAAAAAAAACTTGAACAACACTTCTGGAGTCGGAGATGACAAGAAATTTGCAGATCCTAATTGGTGTACAGATGACATAAATAGCGCGTAAAATGGAGATTTCTTTAGCTGAGAAGAAAAATAGAAGAGAGGGAGCTTGAAGAATTCAGAATAATAAGGAAAAAGGCAGGTAAATGCGTCTTACGCATCCTGCTTTTGTTATTGGAGTCATGGTAAAAAATATTTCGTAGGAAAGAAATGAGAAATCTAATTTGGAAAAATTCGGATTTGATTAAATTATGAGAGTAGTTAGCATTAAGCGGAAAAGAGGAGAAATTGATAGACTGCCATGTGGTGTTATAGTCATGGGGAAGTATAGGTAAGCTTGCGATAGGAAAAAACATAAAGTAAAAATTACGAAACCCGGAGAAATACGTGAGAGGAAATCGGGATTTTATGAAGAACAAAACGCCAAAAATATTATGAAGATAAGAGGAAATGGGATCGGATGAGAAAATGGAAAATGTTTAATTGCGCGAAACAGTATCCATGCAGAGAGTTACTGATATAGAGAAGTTGCCAATTGAATGCGGATAGAATAGTAGGAAAAGAAATTTTAGTATGCCAATGCAAAGTCGATAAAAATTCGCCGTAACGGAAAGGAGAAGATAGAATGTAAGGCTCAGAGTTTAGAGAAAGGAAACAAGAATCCATCAAGTGAACAAGCATAGTCGGGTGCAATAAAATCCAAGAAAGAAAGGAGTCCAAGTAATGGAAGATCGGAATAAAGGAGGTGTTCAGAAAAAGCAGATCTAAATGGTTTAACAATTCATTAAATTTGAGAGAAAAGAACGTATCTTCTATAGAAAGAGAAAGAAAATAATGTCCAAAAATTCCCCTCGTTGGAGTTTTTAAAATGAATCGATCTTTTGTATTGGCCTTCTCGTGGGCCAAATGTTGATTATTGAAGGACAGGATCAAAAAGATTTATAAGTGGCGATAATTTTTTTAAAAGCTACTTTACACTCCTTCTTTCATTAGAGTGAGGAGGCGTAAGAAGCCTTGCGATGATGAATTGTCCGGATAAGAAGAAAAGATGAAGAAAGAGTAGAATAAAAGGACAGATGAATAGATCGCATTGCGATGGAGGATCAGAGTGAGCCGGAATCCAAATAATGAAATTTAACCCAGTAGATCTTGAATCGAGTAGGAGAGGAAATGTTAATATATTTAATGCATACTTTTATATAATCATTATTTACAGAAATTTACAATATAATACACATATTAACAATAAAAATTAACGATATCTATTTGAATTATTTATGAACCATATTGAAACATGGCAAACACATCGCGGGTTTATTTTATGCATTCTTGGCATCTCGTAAATACTTTTTTTGCTAACTTGTTAGCTTCATCGCTCGTTTTACCATTACCTCTATAATTTTTATAACAGACTGTACAGTTTGAACGTTTACCTTTTTCCAGTTTGTGTTTAACTTTACGTGGTTTCTCAATATCTGTTACATGGTCCAGGATGTAAGAGGCACGTTAAGGTTCCCACACGTGTAAAATCGGTTAGAATAAACTTGCGGCAGTGGGTGTGCTCTCATATTGCAGTAGCTATAGCATTTAAGTTTAAAACTAGTCCAAACTGCAATACTATATAGGTTCTTTCGTTTTCGAGTTACGTGAATTAATCGTGAGTGAAATTGTGAATGTTGCCACGGACTATAAGGCGCGCTCAGTTATTTTCGTTTTTTAAACCATAAAAAAAAATTGCACCATTTTTTTTTATATAGAATTGATGCATTCACAACAGCAGTGGCATATAGGCAAATAATAAAAAATGTGATTTAAAGAATACATATGCACAATAAAGGAAGGCACTACAACACGATAAAAGAAGAACAGTAGACAAACGTTTTATGCAACACAATAATAAAACCCTTGATTATGATACATCAGTTCCAGGAACACGTGACCTGCTATAAACGAAAATTGTTTACTACTTCGTTTACTGATAACGCGTATTTTACTAGCTGTCTTATGTCAACCATATATGATGAGGACAAATGCTCTTTTTCTTTACTTATGACCGTCACCACATATGGAGACACTATACTAGCCCATCAACCCTGGCTGTCTCCATATATGGAGACATTGTCACTTTTGTAAAGTTTCTTAAAAATGGCTTGGGGTTTAAAGTGTTAATTGAACTGAACATTACAGAAAAAGAAGGATAAAACACAGTTTAGCCGAAAACAATCTCCAGAAGCCTCTTTTACGCCGTAATTGTAAAGAATGCGACAGTTCGTTGCTTCTTTCTTTACTCGATGGCAGTCTTCATCTTTTTATCCGACAATGTTCAGTTCAATGAAGCTATCTTCTTTTGTTTTATTTCTTTTAACTTTGACCTCTATATCGTCTTCTGTCCATTATTTACTTTCTCCGCCTTCTCTCACCTATTTTTTCCTCCCGCTACGAAAGGGTAACTTCAAAGTTAAGATCTACGAACATAAAGAACTCCACCACCCTTACATTCCAAAATTCTTTTGTTTTAGTGAGGCTTCTGCGTGCAGACACACTACTCAATTTTATTTTTCTATTCTTCTTTTGCAAAAGAAAGCCTACTAACTTCCTGATAACTGAGTTCGTGCAGATTTGCTTTCGCACACATGGTGCTGGAATAAATAAAAGTACGAGTAACGCTGATGGAAGACATTACTTTGGCGGCTTTGCGAAAAGACATATTTTCAAAAGCCATCACTCTTTTGATATGTTTCTGTATTTGCTATGGAGCAGATTGTCGCAGTATATTTGTAGCTACTATATACATAGAACAGGCTCTCGGAGATTGTTTTCGACTGAACAGTGGTATAAATAATGCGTTAATTGTCACACTGCATGCTCAAAAGAAAACATTTGGCACACTGAGAGGAGGAACGTATACTTGCAGAAACAGAAAATCAAAGTTCTTATGCGATTGTGAAGTCGAGAAAGGAATATTTGGCAAATTTTAATTCGGTACTTTCGATAAGGGATTTTTGGAACCTTCAGAGGAACAAAAAATACAGCGAATCGATGCAACCGGAAATGTAAGATTCAAGCTCCTCTTTGATATTTTCTTCCAAAAATTAGGGATAAACACCAGCAATTACATTGGTTCTATACAAAGTATTGCAGGGAATAAAGGCACTTAAATTATGAGATTTAAAGAAGAAAAAACTATATTTAAGAATCGATTTAGGTAAGGGAATACGAGGAATACGACAGAAATACTCTTTATTCCTTGATGTCTGATATCAGTGGAGGTCGTAGAACTTTTGCAGATAACTCTGATAAGGCCTAGAAGATGAAAATTGTCGCAGTTCTTATGTGGGAACAGTTTTCCATGAAAACAGTGGAAGAGCCGGCTTGGTCGTAAGAAAAACTAGTTTCGTTTAATTAATATGTTGTAGTCACACGAGTAACCGTGTAAAATTAACTTACTCGTGACTGGTAAAGCGTGATGCAAAAATTATAAACTACTGTAACATTTGGCGCAATTTTTTCTTCCGCTTTTTTTCTAAATAATTTAATTCAAAATAATTGCAGACTTTTTTTTGTTTTTTTAATTTCCTACATACTATACTTACCCGCTGTCTTTTAATGACTCTTCGTGCAACTGATTATTAACTCTTAGTAAAGTAAAAGGTTACACTCTGTATTGGAGGGGGGGGGGGAGTTTATTGTAGCCCTTTTAATAAATTACCATCTTTAATGTAGATTTTTTTTTTAATGTTGATTTACCCTATAATACCGTAAAAGAAGTAATTCAAAGCATTCTGATCAACGTTTTCGGACACAGCTATTGCTTACACATTAGCTGGGATGCCCTGGCAAATGGAAAAAATGTCTTAATTTCCGGGGGTTGGGTGGGGGGGGGGCTTTAAACTCAAATTTCACCTATCGTCTGTTCCTTTCAATTACTAATTTCAATTGTTTGTACATATAATTTCACTGTTTATTTCTACAAAAGAAACTTTGAGGAGAGGAGAGAGTTGATTTTTTTCTTAAAAAAACAATTATTTACCACGTCCGATAACGCAAAGAGATGGTAAGGGAATAGTGATAATTTTTTTAAAAAATTTTGTTTTTTTTTTTCTTTGGGCGCGTCAACACAGGACATTTACCCAACACAAAGGACTAACAAATAATGAAACGTAGGGATTTGAAAGTTATATCAGGAAGCGAGAAGAAATGAAGGTAGCCAATACAGGAAGCACAGAAGGAGAAGGAAGAGCAAGAATGTAGTGGGCACAGTAAGGGGTCGGGAGGCCAAGGCCAAACAAATTAGAATAAAGGACTGCGCATTCTGAGGAGATAGATGAGCATTCGAATAGAAGGTGATTTACACCACAGGTCAAATTTAAGATAGGAGGATGGAAGGGGCACAAGGGAGACTGAACAATATTAAAACGAAAGAGGGAGGCAGGAAGCACTGTGATTAAAGCGGACCCGAATTATGGAAGAAATAACAGAACGGCTGATGCAGGGAAAATTATTAAACAAGGAAGAAGTGGCTGGAGAGGGTTGTATAGGAAGGTAAAAGGATTGGAGAAAAGAGATGAATAAAGATCAGTCCAAAAGTCATGGTGAAAACGATAAGAGAGCAGACAGAGACATTGGAAGGGGAATCTGTCTATGAAACGGCCATTTATTGCAGCTAGACATGCCAATGAATCGGCAAGATCGTTACCAACGATGCCGCAGTAGCCCGGAATCCAGAACAGGTCAATTAGGATTGAACGGGATGTTAATAAATTATAAATTAAGGAACGAATATAAAGAATAATAGGATCTGACGATGGTTTAGGGAAGGGAGATGAGATGGCTAATAAAATGATTTTCGAATCAGAGCATATGACGAATTTTGATAAATTGGATGTTAAGGATATAAAAAGGATAGCACGTAAAATAGCCATGGATTCGGCTAAAAAGATAGAAGAAAAGGAAGGAAGTTGAAAAGACTCAGAATAGTTAATATTGAGCCATCCGTAAAAACCATGCTGTGAGCTGGAAAAAGTGAGTGTAGGGTTTGGTTAAATTCGTTATGTATTACAGGAAACGGAAGAGATTTAATGTTAGAGGGAAGAGAAAATAGCTTGGGAGAAAACGACAGTTCTAAGAAGTTGTAAGTGAAGTACGGGGATTTGTTATAGGATAAAGTGAGAAAATAGGACAAGTCGAGAGGAAATGTGTGAAAGAATTGGAATTTTTCGTGGAGAGAAACGCCAATTTCCCAAAATATATTGATAGGAATTCACTAGTTTCGAGTGAGGAATATGAAGACGTTTAATCATAAATCTTTCACCAAAAGATAAAGTTTTCGAATAAATAAAGGAAGGAAGCCAGTTTCGGCCAGGAGAGCGGGAGTTGAAGAAGAATTCAGAGCATCAATACAGAGGCGAAGACAAGAGTTTTGGATGCGATCAAGTTTGGTAAGGAGGGATTTAGGAGCACTGTCATAAAGAAAAGAACAATAGTCCAATTTAAAAAGAATAATTGATTTATAAAGTATAAGGAGAATATACGGATCGCCACTCCATTTCCAGGAGGACAACGCTTTTGGGAAATTTAATCTCTTGAGAGCCGATGTACATAGATAATTGATATGATCGCAAAAAGATAAATTACTATTAAGAATGACACCAAGGTAGGAGAAGAAGTTAACTAGAGGAATAGGGAGTTGACACAGGAAAAGGTTAACTAAGGAACGGTTAAAAGGACGAAATGTAAAAACTACAGAGGCAGACTTCTCAGGGGAAATAGAAAGATGAACAGAAGACAACGATAATTACAAAATAGCAAGGGAGGAATTAAGCTCCTCATTGGTAGAAGAAAGATTATTAGAGGAGGAATAAACGAGAATATCGTCAGCGAAGAATAAGGACTTAGAAGGGATGTTAAGAGTAGCGAGACTGTGAAAGTAAATGTTGAAAAGTGTAGGACTCAAGCACGATCATTCCGGAAGAGATCGAAAAATTGATCTGGAATCGTCGAAGAAGGGAGTAGAAAGACGAATTGTTCTACTAATCCGGAAAAGATTGATAATTAAGGTAGTAAACTCAAGAGGGATGTTAATGAAAAGCATTTTATTCTGTAGAGAAGGTAGGTGAACATTGTCAAAGGCAGCGGTAGTATCAACAAACACGGCGATGGTAAATTTTCTGTGAATAAAGGATTTATAGATATCGGAATGGAAAAGGAATATACAGTCTCTATCAAAAGGAAAGAAAAACAATGAAATAAACTTACTGAACAACAATGATAATGAAAATTTTGTCAACCAATCAAATACAAAATATAATAAAAGTATAAAACACAAAAACGGTTAGGAAGGTATACGGCAAATCAATAAAAATAATAACATCTGGTGCAAATTTTATATAGAATTTGAATAAAACTAATTTTAAAATATCATACAATACTAATAATATATTATATAATGAATTAATAAATATTAAAAATTTGTTTGCTACAAATAATATAGATAGATTAAATAATCCCGGTATATACAAATTAACCTGTAACACTTCCAAAAGATTTATATAGGACAAACTATAAGATCATTCTGAATAAGATATAGAGAGCTTATATATGCCCATAGATATTAGGATATATTGAGAAATCTAAATTTGCGGCACATTTAATTATAAATAAACACAATATTAATAATAGTATAGATAAAGATTTAAAAATAAAGATAATCAAAAATGTGAAAAGCTGTTACATTAATAAATATAAAGATAATTTAATAAATATTCAGTTACCTAATCAAAATCCATTATTTAATATTTAAAATTTACATTGCATTTATTCATCCATTTATTTTTTATTTCACCATTTTTGTGCAATTAATTATATTTTTTATCATTATTTTTATATTAATCATCCATTTACTTATCAACCGCTGCTCACAATATCGATATATCGACACTATTTTATATTCTTCATTATTGTTTTCAAATTAATTTTTAATTGTAATTATACTACGACTATGATTTTCATAAACCAAAACTAGAAACTAGCCAACAATATTATATATTAATTAATTGTGTTTGTGTTTTATATGTTTTATTAACATTTGATATATACACAATTTATCTACAATATGAAGAAACCTATAATCAAAATTAATTGAAAGAAGAATATGATAAAGATTTTTTTAAAAGGGTATTGTGAATTCCAACAATTTACCTAAGAAAATATATTTTCTTGTCCAAGTATATGAATATAATTTATTTTTTTTTGGGGGGGGGGGCTAACAGAAAGCACTAGCTCGGCAAAATAGAAGAAATAGATGAAACAGGATAAGAATTATATTTTTATTTTATCAAATATAGACTAATGAACATTTGTAGAACATGAACAACCGATAAGATAGATAGAGAAAGAACATAGCAGGCTTTGTAGTAAGCGGGAAGACAGAGTTTTAAGAATTAAGAATGGAATAAATAACGCTCAAAAGATAGCAGAACACTAGAAAAATCAGGAACGCAACAACGAAGAATCCAAGGGTGTTCGGGCACCCATTCGATTGTGATGGGCACTATAATAAATAAAATAATAAAAAAATATATATATCTTTAAAAGTAAAGTTCAAATTAAAAAAGTAATAAAACCGAAATAATTATACTCGAATAGTTTTCACACGATGTATTCGAAAGTATTCAATTCCGAAAATTATTTGTAAAGACCCTCGATGCGCGCCGGGTCACAAAACAGAATACCGATACGAAGAAACAAAAAAATGAACTAACGAAACGACGAACAAATATTACCTATACCAATTTAACCAAACGTTAACACAATTTAATATACAAAAAAGAAAACGGAAACCTATTAACACCTGTATATACATCTACACGACCAAAACACGCACAAAGCCCGTCGCTAGGATCTCACACGCGCAGTAGTAACCCGACTGACCCAAACAAAAAAAATCGCCATGCCGTCTAAATAAACGCCGACGCCATCCCTTAAAAAATGGCCGTTCATTTATAGGGGCGCTAGTGCATGAACGAATTTAAAATATAAAATAATACGAAACATATTTACGTATAAAAATAACGATATAAAAAAAATGAAAAAATTTTATCGACAACAGGCACCCCCTGCGAAGGCTAACGTTTTAATTTAACATCTATTGTGTGCATAACCAAATTTTATTGTAAGACCATATTTGGACAGTTTAACATAAAATCTAATGAAACTCAAACAATTATGTAAATTGATGAAAAATATACACTTAAACCTGGCGTCAAATTTGTAATTTTGAAAAAATTGTTATCCTTTTTTTTTTTTTTTTGATCATCGATAGGCATATGTTCTGAGCACCCACTCACAATGTTAGGTTGTTGCGCCCCTGGTCGCAAACATAATATGTGTTTTCAGAATGAAATGGACAAAATGGAGATGTTGTTAAGGGAAAACAGTTCAGTGAAGAAGAAAGAAGGTTGTGCGAGAATTTAGATCATTCTTAATCTTGGAATCACAAAACAAAGAAAAGAATCATGGTTGCGTGGAATAAATAACTAAAAACGTATACATGAGTCAATGTTAACCGGTAGTGGAAAAAATATATACGAACCCGAAGTACTCCAAGACAGGTATTGCTTGGGCGAATAAATTAGTAAAAATGAATGAGATTTTTAATGCAGTTTTTAAGATTATTTAAATTATCCATCGAAGCCTCAAAGCTGCATTTCATATGCAGACGTGGTTGTCTAAAACACGGGTGAATCGTAATATTTCACCTTGAGCTTGCACATTGTGATTGCATATTTTTCTTCTATTTGATGATCTCTGTAATCGTGTTCCATAACTAATACCTCTTTGTGGGAATGATAATTTTTCCTTCTCGAACACTAATATTTTTTAAATGAGAATAATGTGCACAGCGGTTTTAAAAGTGTTTTATAGACGAGAACAAAAAAAAAAAAAAAAAAAAAAAAAAAACACTTTCTTTGGGATCAACCTTTTAAACACTTGAGAAAGTACTGGCAAAAAGTAAATCGATCGATATGGCGTTAGTGGATCACATGGTTTACTTGGAGCTTCGAAAACAATTTGTTTACATTTTTTTTTATTCCATAGGATTTAAACGTAATATTGTATTAAAAAGGAATAAATATAGGATCATCTCTTAGTACTAGAACTACTTAATGATTTAGACAGTGATGCTGTAACATTCTGAAACTTCTTTTTTTAACAACTATAAATCTCTGTCCTTTCGCCAAGGGGCAAGTCTTCTGAACCTCCAAATACTAGTTTTTCCATAATCCTCAAAGATGATTTATTCAGTTGGCTAGGTCACTCGTTTTACTATAGAAATGTAAAATATGGTCTTTTTAAAACATAACAAGAAAAGGTTATATATTACTGATGAAAAGAAATACGGTCCTTCCTTTATCGTTGTTAATGATATTAAAACGTATTAATTACTAACATTATTAACTATTTAATTATTACGCTGAATAATGCACGATTTATTTTTTAAAGTTTTTTTTAGATTTAGAAAAATGTAGATGCAATCCACTCGGCACCGATTTAAATTTAGAATCATGCAATTCGGTAACGGGCCAGTGTCCTTGTTTACCAAATGTAATCGGTTTAAGGTGTAACGAGTGTTTTATAGATCACTGGAAAATTGCAAGTGGCACCGGTTGTGAACCTTGTGAATGTGACCCTATTGGTTCGTTATCGTCACAATGCAATGAGGTGCTTTACTACTAGTTTTCTGTATTTTTTTTTTTTTTCACAATAAAGCTTAATAATTTTTGAAAATTAAAAAGAAGTAGTTGAAAAGAATTAATAGTTGCCGGATATACCACAATAATTTCTTCTTAAAATGTGCAACTCTATTTCTTTGATTTTTGTATGAGTTGTGATCATGGGCGTAGCTAGAGGGGGGCAAGGGTGGGCACTGTCCATTCTGGAAAATTCGTTACCCCCTCTGGAAGAGTCATCTAAATGTCACACGGAGAAAAATTTGAAAAGTGTAAAAGTACAGTATACTTCGAAATTGATACCGTGATTATCACGATAATTTCCTATGCGAATGTAGGCCATCAACACCAATTCACTGTTCAATATTTTGATTCCAGTGATTATCCAAAGAGTTGTTCTTTATGCTTTGATAAAAATAAGAAGCTTGGCTTGTTTAAAAATGAATTGAATGGTGCTTCAAATATTAATTTTGTTGGATTATATCTGAAAATCTTTGTATTATAGGAAATTAAGAAATCAAAAATGTAAGAGTGCAGCCTTCTATAATTAAATGTGAATTTAACTTGTATAGATTATTGTAATTGTTTTCCTAGTTTGTGTAGAAAATGAAGTGATGATTATGAAATACATTGCAACATATGAAATCATAACCATTGTACTGTATATTCTTGAGTAGAATAAAATAGTACTGAGTAGTAATGATAATCAATGAATAATATGTAGTAGTAATTCATATATAAACATTTAGCTTATGGAAACTTTAAAATTGGTTTTCTGTGGGTTCGCAATATGCATAAGAGATAAAACTATATAAATGAGAAAGACTATACGAAGTTTAAAAAAATAGGTTAGTAAAGGCGATTTTTTTGAAAATTACAAAATCGCTAAAAACCGCATTAAAACAAATTGAAAAATTTACAGTGTATACATTTCTATAGAGACAAAAACAAACGAATAATATAAAAAAATTAATTAAAACTTAAGTTTGGAGGTAAGCTGAGTTTAAAAAAACTGTGTCAAAATTATAACTTCACTGGAGTACAGATGAAAAAAAGGAAGACTGGGAATAACAATACGCTTTTTCATTTTTATTTTTTCGAACGATTCGGAAATATTTAAAGGAAATATTTATACGTTTATATATGTAGCTCGAACTTTTTTTTGAAAATCATTAACGAAATAATTAACTAAATATATAAATACTCAATAATTATCGCATAGAGGGGGTGTTAATGGGGTTTTTAAACTTTTATCGCGAATAACAATTCATTTTTATTGCGAATTAATGTATAATTTTTTTTCATTCATTTTACAGTATACCGGTCAATGTCGATGCAAAAGTGGTCACAGCGGACGAATTTGTGACCAGATTAACGAATCATATTATTAAATATCGGCTGAATTTATACCTGAACACATATTTTCACATGGACGAATACAAATAAATACATATACATATAGCGCTTTACTATAGTGATCACCTGCGTAAATAAATGTTTCCGCCGTGCTTTTTATTTACTAAATAAATGTCGTTTGCCATATTATACGTATAAGGAAGATTGTGATGCAGAGATTTCAATATGCCACGAAAGGGTAATATAGAATAAATGATAAAAAAATGTTTAAATCAAATTATATACCACACTACTGTCTGATTTTGATCGGAAATAAATGTATATTACCCGTACGAACGGGCACCAACCCGTAGTTTACATACGAAAAAAAATCGTAACCGGGAGGTATAACTAGCCAACTTGTGACTAATAGCCAACCTCCGAAATACTCGACAAATCATATAAAAATAAATAATTTAGATGTCATTATGTTTCTCCAATTTTTCCCTATCATAAAATAGACGACCGTTAACTTTTGTTTATTTTGTCTCAGGCCGGTTAAACCTCCTTTTTAGTATAGTATAATATAGTATAACTCGTAGATGGTTCGAATTTCACCGGGTCGTGCAAACGAGCCCAAATTATTTGCTTTTGCAGAAAATTATTAAATTATTAATAAAAAAGGCTGCAATTTTATTCAGATAATTAATTAAAAGTTAATTTTTTTTATAAGAACATTTGTCAAAATTAAATTTATTTGTATACATTTAGATATCGATGAAAAATAGAAAAAATCAATAATTCCAAAGTGAATTGGCATTATTGGACTTAGCTTTTGGTAATAAACCGGCTAATCGGAAAGTCTGAAAATAATGAAAACAGTTCAGAGCAAACGATGACGCAATAATAACGTGCGCTCTTTGATATAGATGTCTTCGGGGACATCCGTTAATTACGTTAACTGTTTTTCTTTTAATTCGAAACCTCCCCTATTTGGTGAGATTTAGAGAGATTTGGTAGGACTGCTTTTCCTAACGCGAAATTTACGCTATAGTTGTTAAAGAACTAAATTTATTTTCATAAAAGAGAAAAATAGTCGTCGCGATAGCCTAGTTGCGCTAGGGCGTTTGATTTTCGTTGCGGGATGTCTCCGGTTCGATCCCGGGCGACGACAGAAATTATTACGAAAAATTCAATTAAAATATGCGCTGTATCACGTGGAGGGCAATGGCAAACCATTACGTATACCATGATATGCGCACTAGGTAGTTCACATCAGACATAAATAGGGGACTGCATTTGCATATCGATAAATCAATCACAATATCAGTTGCAAGTGTAGTCTTGCCGATGTACATATTCGTACTGCGTATAAACAATTACCATGAACACTTTGCCTATGTCTGAAAAGCTAGAATGTACAAATAGGTAGTCACGACGCTCGAAATCGAGCCACATAACTGAAGAAAGGAGAAAAATAATACAACGTTAAGGTGTAATATAACGAATTTATTTAAATTTAGTAAAATTAAAAGTAAAAACAGACGATATACCTTCAGTAATTTTTCACTCACTCCATAGGTATTCATGTACTATGGCAGATTTTTTGAACGAAGTTCTTTTATGCGGCTTGTCGGTGGTACTAAACTAACAGAAATGGAGTACTAACGAAAATCGCGTTATGCGTCGCCCTCCAGGCAACCTTCATTCGCTTTCTCTTTCTCTCTGTCTCTTTCTATTATATACGGGTGTGTGTGTGTGTGTGTGTGTGTGTGTGTGTGTGTATGCGAACGAGTATCGAGATTCGAGCTGCAAGCATTGTGCGCGGTCAGCTGTATATAACCTCTATTCTAAACACGTGTACATTTTATTGAATTTGAAAATTGGCGCGGTTTTTTTGTGCGACGTTACCACACTTCAACGAGTTTGATAATTTATTTATTGTTTTTGTTTTAATTCATACGGGATTTATATATTGTGTGTCATTTTTTATCATGTATACTTTATGAATGACTTCATACTTGTATATCTACGAAAAAGTGAAAGGAACTTCATTCCTACCGAATGTCTAGACACCACTTCTCTTTTTTTCTTCTTTTGAAGATTTTTTTTTTTTATTATTTTGTTTATTCTCCAAATTAATAGTTTTTCATAGCCATGACAAAATGGGAAACTCCAAAAAAAAAGTAAAAGAAAGATTTAATAATTTTTTTTTTATTATTTGTACAATAATGCATATGCTTTAAAAGTTGACGCGATATTTTCAATTATCTCCCTCAGTTTAAATACGATTTGGTGAGATTTTGCTCCCACCCCCCTCATTTTGGGCGGCTTACGTAAGTAATGATTGCACCCTTACATAAGGATTCGGACATTTTCTACATGTAAATATTCTCGAAAATATCATTGGTCCGTTTGCGTCAATCAGACACCAATTCTGTCTCTTGTGTCTCTGCTCGACTCCTTCAATTTTCACTATATATCGACACTCACGATAAGCTTCCATATTTTTCTTTCAGTTTCTCTTCCTTCCTTCACCCAACATAAACTGCTTTAATTTTCCTGTTCCTTCTAAACCCGTTCTACACTATGTTGTTAAATCGGAATTTTTACAAACTCTAAACTCTCGTTTTTCTAACCACGTCACAATCTACACTGACGGTTTGCAAGAGTCCAAGTGGAGTTGGCGCTGCCTTTGTTTGTCCTTCTTTAAATCACTCTGAGAAACTTCCCTTCTTCTGTTCTCAATCTTCCACGCCGAGTTCATTGCTATCCTGCATGCCCTTCTCTTCATCAGATCTTCAAGCACCTCTCGCAATATTCTTATTCTATCAGATTCTCAGAGCGTGCTGCAGGCTATTGCATCTCCTCTGCCTTCCTACTCTACCGATTATATAATCCTTTTTATACGTTCCTCGATTCAAGACCTCTTTCTTTCTCATTTAATTTAGATTGATTTCTTATGGATTCCTGGTCGTAGAAGGAAATCAGTTGACTCATTAACACGGCTATCTTTTTCTTTGGCAGGTTTCTTACTGCATTTCCATCCCTCAATATTATTTTATTGTCTACTGCTGCACATTAAAAATTGTGGTTCACCTCACCTCATTTTCTAATCCGGATTCTTTTTACTTGAACATTCAACTTTCCCTTCCTCTCTATTCCTGGTTTCTTGACTTCCTTTCTATGTGACGCTCTAGTATCTCAGCGATATGCCTCCTGCACTTTAGGCACAGTTTGCTCCTTCCGTCGTCGCTTTCCAGGATCTCTCCCGAACCATCTCCGTATTGTCCTCTACACATTCCTCCAACAGTCACTTTATATGTAACCCTGATCACATAATGTTTGAATGCTCTTCGCTTTCAATAGAACGATCTTCTTTTTACTCTTTTCTTTTATCAAGTTTTCCACTCCTTACAGCTCCAAATTTATTACCTCCTTTTTTTCCTTCTGCCATTCAAACGCTTGACACATTTTTGTTGGACATTTCATAAAAATCTGATTCTCCTTTTTCCAGTTCTTGGGCAATGTTCATGTTGACGAATCCATTAAAAAAGCAGAAAAAAAAACTGGAAGGCTACCCGAACAGTTTAGTCGTGCTACAGTTGTTGGACAAGAACGCAGCAACAGATGTTTTTCAAGGTCGCCGATATCATATGGCTACCGTGCTTCTCCGCGCTGATGCCAGTACTCATAATCTGAAAATATCGTTGAACGTTCTCGTCGTCGTTGTTGGTGCCAGAGATTGTAAAATGAAAAAATGGATAGAAAAAATATCTTCAATACAGATGGTATTTCACGATACGGAATAGGACAAAAATTTAAAATACCTGATTTGTTGTAATATTTTACCGTTATTTCGACTACGCAAGTCTCGAAAAGTCCTCAGAAACCGCTTCTTCTTTAGCAAGCGTCTAGCCTGACTGCATTTTTTAACTATTGCTTATCAAGCGAATGAGAAAAAATAAAAAAATTACCGAACTAGGTTCGTGCAGTAATAACGTACAATTAAATACCGCAAATTTAATGACACATTTTAATTTGTTGCAACTAGTATGTAATAATAAAATTAACGAAGACGGCTAAGAGCGTTTATTGTAACGGGCATTATTCTTATATTGGCAAAACCGTGAAAACAAAGAAGTTATCTAAACTGTAATCCATGATACGTTATTACTGAGCAGAGTAGGGCGGCAGCTGTGTCTAACGCTTAGTAAACAAGGTCAAAACGAAGAATGTTACGTTCTGTAAAAAGAAGAGGACTCGTCATTTTTTCTACATACCGGTTCATCACGCTTTATCTGTATTTATATAAATATCGTCGATAACGCGGGCCAAAAGAATAGTTATAATTTCCGCTGTTTCATTTTGCATTTGGTTATTTGATTTATTAAAAATGAATTACATTTTTTTTCCGGTTTTTTTACTCGCCTGCCTATGTGGAACATGCTTGTGCATTAGCGAAACTGAGGCCGTAATTGAATGTATAATGGCACATCCGACAGATCAAAGTAACTTATTACCGTATTAATTTTATTATTATTCTTATGCTGCAAACTATTTTTTTCGGAAACATACATCAATATTTTTAACACTAACCGCTGCGGTCGGTAACATCAACGATATTTTTTTTGGACTTTCGACGTTCTTCTATTCCTCTTTAAAACTAATACCGTCCAAATGGAAAAGTCGAATTATTTCGATCTTTTTAGTGTTTGCCATATCGATGGAATACGCCATTGATATAAAAAAAATATATGACCAAATCGGAATTTGTATTTTATTTTAGAATTTCTAAATAATTTAATAACGGTATATATATGTATTAAGTGTGGCAAATTAATTTTGTACTTTCGATGTCTTCCTTTCTTCTTTCAGTCCTGTTCTTTTCAATACATAAACTATCCGTGCGGCTTCTCTTGTTTCAAATTATTTTTTCCTTATAACACCCTACTTTACCCATCATCTGTAAAATATTATATCAGTCAGTGAAACACTTAATTCGTCTCTTACTAGACTGAACAATTTCCTTTTCTCAATTAACCTTTTTCTATTTCCCCTGTTAAATATTGTTAAAAGTACTTACTTTACAACTTTACAATCCTGCGCGCCTGCCAATCTCAACAATAACATCTCTTTCTCGCGTTAATTGTTTTTATTATCTCGCTATCTTCCTTGACAGTTATTTACCCTTCTTCGAACCTATCAAATACCTTTTCTCTTCTTCAACCAAAAGGCTAAACTTACCAAAGGCCTCATTTCCAAGTGATCCTTGTATCCTTATTTCCTTGTATAAGTCCATCATCCTTTCCAAATTTGATTGCTAGTCATTTCTTTATGGCTGTACCTCCAAGTTCCGTCATTCTAAATTAGATGTAATCCATAATTCTTTTATTCGTCTATGAGCACTTAAATCCTCTCCAATTCCATCATAATGCGTTACCCCTTTCTGTTCGCAAACCTTATCTGGGCTATCGTTTTCTTGCTAAACGATTTCTACTTATGTCCCCTCTACTCTTACGCATTCTTACCTTTCAATTTTTAGGAATTGGCATTTTCTGCTTTGAAAAATCCCAATCTTATCTTTTATTTCTCTCCGTCTTAGTTCATTTTGGCTCCGCAGAATTTCTTTTAATAGTCTCGCCTTTTTTCCTTTAACTTCAGTGATCTTGGTCATCCTCTCGTGGTGTTTATTTTTACTTCCTTTCAAAATAACAATAATAACAATAATTACAGTACCAACAATATTATTAATATTAATGATAATCGTATAAAAAGGACTAATGTCACTGAAGATAACACATCTTTTCACTAAATCATCCTGGTCCTTTTTTAGTTTATTTAGAACAATTTGAGAAAAGCATTAGAATTTACATCCTCTGTTTGTAGCTAAGCTCTTCTTTAAATCGACCAAAGATCAAATTAAATCAAATTAAGCTTTATTTGGCAAAAGAAAATGAAACAATTTCACAATGAAATATTAAATTAACCGCTGATGCGCAAAAAACAAAATTGTGCCAAGTTGCAGCTATGCATATTTACATTTTGAAACAAAACAATGAAAAAAAATATAATCATTATCCGACAGGTTGATTCATATATAAATTGAAATAGCTACCGATGTTCACATAGATATCCACATGTTCATTTGAATATTTCAGCTCCCACAAAAGAATACATATTCACACTCACACACTTACATACGCATGCCCGCATATGTACTCAAATATACACATGTGCATATACATACACACTCGTACTCAATAATTTTTTTACGTTTTTTTTTTATAATTCCAAAGGGATTCTTTTAGGCTACTTGGAAGTATATATCTTACATCCTACAAATACAGACTGTATTCTAGTATGGTATTTGAAAAAATTTGGTAATTGAAGTGTCTGAGACTGTGCGCACTCCTTGCAATACCGTTTATTGTGATTTGAAATTTATTTTTATTAGTAAATACAATATTTAAGAGTTGGACTAGATATAATTGATTTAATGGTAATATCTTGAGATTGGTTGGATTTGCAGCGTTATAACCAATTGTATGGAGTAATTTTGTAAAACATGTAAGGGTTGTATCGGGTAATCTGCTGTCCCTCCCCAATGAAATAAACCATAAGCTAAAGGAGATTGATATATGGATAAGTATAATCTTTGCATGTGTTTTGTTGTGAAGTACCGTGAGAGGTAATTATATAAGTAATTTTGCTTATACAAGCTGTTTGTAAATCCCATGTCAACTTTGTATCTAATATTACTCTTAAATATTTAATTTCCTTTGAACTAGTTAACAAAGTTTCTTCATTGCAATGAATTATGAAGTTCTTTGGTATGTTTGGATTTTAGTAGCTATAAAGCAAATATTTTGTTTTTGTGACATTCAATGTCAATTTATTTTTTGCTAACTATTCCGACGGGTAATCGGAACTTAACATTAATACCGTATCGTCTGCATAGCAGAAGGTTCTCTCTTTACCGGGAGGTTGTATAAATCATTTACATAAATAAGGAATAAATAAGGTCCTAGAATGCTACCCTGTAGTACATCGCTGCATAGAACTCTGTTACTGCTATAAATTACATTTATTTCGGTAACGAATTTTGTATTAGGTAGGATTTAAACCATTCAAATATTTTACCTCTGAAACCGCATTTGTATAATTTATTCAGTAGGATTTTGTGGTTAACAGTGTGAAAAGTTGTAGGCCATGCAGTAGCTCTATCTATTCTGTACAGCTAGAATGTACAAACAGGTAGTCATGACGCTTGGAATTGAGCAATATGACTGGAAGAGAGAGAGAGAGAGACACACACACACACACAGATGCAGACATGTAACCTGCCTCCAAGTTTCTAGGTATGTATAATACGCGTTTAAATAGGGGAAAATTTGTTCCTTTGCCTACCAAAAATCCAAACTGATTTTCACTAAAGTAATCATTATTATCAAGGTATTGAGGTATTTTTTTTGTTCATGCATCTTTCAAAAATTTTTGACAAAGTGGAAATAATACTAATTGGCCTGTAATTTGGGACTAGTATTTTATCCTCCTGTTATTTAAGGACGTTCCACTTATTCTTGTTACTTTTTCGTGAGAATTTATTTTGATTATTTCTGAATGTTCATTTTTGCGTTCAAACACTTTGCCATTCCGAGTCCAGATAAATCTGAACCTGTGATTATGCAGTTTTCTTGCAGCAGCAAAAAGTTCAGCATTCTATTTTATTAGGTGCTCCAAAAAATAAATCTTATTTGGTGATTCAGAAACGGGGAAACCGATATCACTCGAAAACATGGCCGTAGCCAGGAATTCGTTCGGGGGGGAGGGGCATTCCTAACAATACGCAACACGTGGCATATTAAATTTTTTATATTTTTTATTTAATTATTTGTATAAATATAATAATAAGATGCAAAATTGAGAAAGAGATTCAGAAAAAAGAATGTCTACACAACTACCAATTTGGATACATACGGAAAAAAACTACTGAACAGGCCATTAGGATCTGTATGGACATAATTGAAACATACAAAAATAATGTTAATGAAAATCATAAATTAATAATGTTAATAATAAGCTATGACATTAGTGAGGCGTTTAACAGGATAAAGTAGTCGTCAATTTTAAACTGTTTAAAAGAAAGCAAAATTCAGTCAGGCCTAATCTCCTTAATTAAAAGCTTTTTAAACAACAGAATAAAAAGATTTTACAGAACAAGTTATATACGAACGGAAACTCACAGCTGATGTGCTCCAAGGATCAGCCCTCTCTCCAATAATTTTCAACATAGCTATGGCACAGATACATGAAACAGCAGGGGTCAAAACCAACATAAAATTAATAATCTATGCGGATGATCTTCTATTCAAAGCAGGGCTTCAAGCACACTAAAGAAACAGCAAATATCAATGATGAAATCAGGATTATTGTTCAAGAACTGAAGAGATTACGATTAAGTTTAAATCGGAAAAAAACTAATATGCTTTTGAAAACTAAGAAAATAGATAAATCTAAAATTAAGAAAGAAATAGGAAGAAATCGTAAGAACAGAAGGAGAACAATTATTCTGCAAGAATGAAGTGAAATACTTCGGAGTAGAAATTGACGAAAATCCTAATTTTACTAGTCGTATCAAGTATGTATATTTTAGATAAAATTAAAAAAAAACATTGCAATTGCTCTTTAGAGGAATACGTATAGACTCAAATTTAAGGAGAGAAGGATTCGGTATTCAGCCTTATTCCGATCAGTAGTAGAATATGCAAATGTTACTTACTACTCTAAATTAAATAAAAACAACAGAAACGAAATAAAATCAGAACAAAGGAAAATATTAATAAATGTAATATCTTACAAAACAATTTCTTACTGTGCAACGAATGTTATCGCAAGTGTTTCACCCATAACAGAACTGCAACTAGGGCAAGTAAACGAGATAAAAGCATTAAAAATGAAAAATCTTGACAAAAAAGCATTAAAAGAAGGAATCAATGAAATTGAAATTAAATACACAGCAAAATGGCAGGAACAATATGATAATTATCAAGTGAGACGGCGAACGTATAAATTAATTCCCAGGATAGAAGAACGATTACAAAATAAGGACTTGGTACCGAATTATTTTCTAACACAGTTCATAACCGGTCACGGAGATTTTCAGACGTACCTGAAAAGATTCAAAGTAATAAACGATTTCTGTATAAACTGCGACAAATTCTTAATAAGGATATTTATCTATTACTCAAATCGTACTTGTCCGAACGCTCATTTATGGTTAAAATAAATTATTCACTTTCCGAAATATATTCAATCGGATCGTCGGTAACTCAAGGCAGTTTGCTAGGACCTTTATTATATTCCATCTATACCGCGGACGTACCAATTTCTAATCTAACGTTACTAGCTACATTCGCCGATGACATAGACTCGCGTCTAATACGAATGTTACGCAAACGCTGCTATTCAAATTCACCTGAATCGACTAGTCGAAATGGGCATTCAACCCAACTCTAAATGTCGTCACATTTTATTCACGAATAAACGAGT
Organism: Icerya purchasi; assembly: GCA_039619475.1. Classification (NCBI taxonomy): domain Eukaryota; kingdom Metazoa; phylum Arthropoda; class Insecta; order Hemiptera; family Monophlebidae; genus Icerya; species Icerya purchasi. The sequence continues at coordinate 264,512,188 of CM077115.1, read as the reverse complement.
AAGTTGTCCAAACTTGACATTTGAGAACACGCAAATTCCACAAGTAGACTCCGTGCGCTACCTTATAATGTATATGGATATTAACGTGGCGTGATCATATGGAAACTATAGGAAGATCTATGGTAACTACGGCTAGACTGCTGTGGCCGCTGCTAGGACGAAAATCAGTTCTAAACCTGGCTGTAAAGCGGAATGTTTATTCATCGGTTATCGCTCCCTTATGGAGATATGGATTGGAGCTATAACATGTCAAAGCAACCTTCTCAGAATACAGCAACACCGGTCCAAGATTCTACGTACAATGGTATCCGCGCCCTATTTTGTGTCGAACGACACATTGCATGCGAACTTGAATGTTCCGTACGTGAAGGATGTTTATGCAGAACACAGTACAAAAAGTTCTTTGAGGAACTGCAGTTTAGCTCGAATCCCCATTCATATACCGAATGTTCACTATTGATCTTCCAGCCAGACCTAGCAGGCAACTGAAAAGGAAAAAGTGGTGTCGCGATGCATTTCCGATTACTTAAATGTATTGTGTATTGTTTTCGGAGACACTATAATCGTTACGTACTGTGGGGAAAAAAAAAGGAATAAATAAATCACCTTCTTCTTGAACACCTGAATCAGGAAATTCGTTGAAACTGTCAGATTAATATTCGTCTCTTTTTCTTTTTCTTATTCATTCCACTTTTCCACGATCTTCTCCTCCCTTTCATTCTATTCTCATATCACCATTGTTTATGGCAGACTGCTGTCGGTACAATGAAAATAAATAAATAAATAAATAAATAAATAAATAAATAAAAAAAAAAGTAACAAACAATGATAACTACAAAATATGACAGATACGCCGGACCATATCGTGTTAGAATTTTCCGCATTTAAAGAAGTACGAAGTAAATTCAAGATGAGCAATGCATTTGAAAACCGGTTCAAAGGCGGAAACAATACTCGAAATACTGTTAACAACTATATTAATAGAATAATGAAACAAAAAAGTCTGCCTACATAATTCATAAATGAGGAAATCAGTTGAAACTGGAAGTTAAGAATACAGAAAAACAACCGATTGGTGAAACGCTCTCTTCTTTATTTTTTGTTATTTACAATGAAAAGGAAAGGGGAAAAAAACAGCTATACTTAAAACTCAAAAAAAGAATAATGCGCTTTTACGTATGGTCAATACTACAGTATGCATGCGAAACATGAATTATGAGTGCATATAGTAAAAAAAGAATAAATTCTTTTGAAATGTGGTGTTATCGCAGACTGTTAAAAATTCCCTGTACGGACTTCGTCAGTAATAAAATTGTTCTCTAACTAGAGTATAGAAGAAGGAAAACCTGTAATAGTCGGCAGTATGCAGAAAAGGAAAGCGAAATACATGGGACTCATGAGATACGAAAAAACGGAATCTACATGTTGGCAGCACACGGAAAAATACAAGGAAAACCTTATAAATAGAGAAGCAGACTGGAAATGGTAACATCGAATCTGATTAGCAAAACATTTCAGAAAACAGTAACGGATGCCAGAAATAGGATCATATGAATTGCACGCTATCTCTTGTTCCAAGAACTGCGACGACGACGACGACGACGAACACACTCAGTTTTCAACAACCGTATGCAGACCATTTATTTTTCCCCCATTAGCGTCGGTAATAAGCACTAGCTTAAAAATTATTTGAAAGTTTAATTAATGAACTATTTAAATGTATTATAATAATTTTTCAAATTTTAACACCGAGTCAAAATTAACAGGAGCGGATTTATATAATTTTTTAAGATCTTCCTTGGTTATTTGTTGTACGATAGTCGCAGCAGATTTATCAAACAGTCGTAACTTGAAACTTCCGTTCAGTTTCAAAAACTCATAAGATCATGTTAAAACATGATAAAAATGCTGTCTCCGCTGTTTTTTTTTTTAAATTGTCTACTGTACTTCCAGGAACTGGTCACTGCATCGAGTTGAATAGCTGGATAAAAATAACCGAAACCGAATAACAAGCAGTCAAATTTGTTTCAATTTGTGTAGCAAATTTTTAAAAAATTTCATTCATATTTTTATTTGTTTTTCTTTAAATATCAAATGCAATTTCTTTCTTAATAAAAAAAAAAAATCAAAACATTTCGGCGGTGTTTGGACCCCTAAACCCCACTTGCCTACGGCCATGCTCAAAGATATTCCCTTTGAACGGAAATTTTTTATACGAGCAAATTTGGTGGTTCACCTAACAAAACGTCCTATTTCTTTTCACATTATCGTTAAAATGTATAATCGGCATTTCGACTTTTTGTAAACGAAATTCATGTTTCAACCCGTAAGAGGTCGCGCCCGGTCTAAAAGACCGGGTTTTTTTAATTTCATTTGTTATTTTATCTGTGCTGTTCCTGCAGCGAAAATAACTCAGCTATTCCTAGAATAATAGATAAGCATGAGGACTAATCAGTTTTAACTAGGATAAAAACCATTGTACTTAACCAGGACAGAGTATCAGTTTACAAACACGGTCTATTCGATCGACGCGACCGATATCGTTTCGATTTATTTCAGTTTGATTCTCTTTTGTGTTATGTTCCTAAAACATATAGATTGTGGTTCTCTTGTTATCATTACTTCATGAAAATTGCCGAAGAATCAGATGCATCTAATAGACCAGAGATGCTAACATTTTGTAACTTAAATACTGTGGATGAGTTGAAAAATACATACTTAGTGTCTCAAGGAAAAGTTACCCAGGGAACTTAAAGTTCGGATATTCGTAGTGTTTTACACGAAAGGCAGAATAAAGAACAGATAAATATTAATGTTGAAGAAAACAATTTACAAAAAATCAACGAAATATTCCCGGGAGATGTCACTTTTGTGACTGGCGCAAAAATACAAAAATAGCTCTACGTGTTCGTATGCAAAGAGCACACCAGTTCCAGCATGTTTTAATTGCGCAAATGAAAACAAAGAAAAGTCTGGTAGTGAGTAGTTAACACTTTGATATTACATATATCGTATTTTATTATTATCTATACTTCTTTCTAGAACTTTTTTGTATATGTTGAGAATTAAGCTATTTCTTATAAAATGTTACAAACTTATATATTTGTTTGAATTAAAATCCTGTTTATTGGTGATAAAATAATAAAACAAACACAAAACAACATAAAAAGAAATAAAAATGGAATAAAAGAACTAATAAACACGAAATATTTCTTTCAAAAACATAAAAAAATAGTTTTTATAAAACCCGGTCAAAAAGACCGGCGCGACCTCTTACGGGTTAAGCGATATGTGAGCAAAAAATGTATTAAAAACAGCTGATTTGTAAAAGAATGAATTACTAATTTCGTGGCCGTTTTTTTTTTGTTCCGATGATTATTTTACACCTTAAGTGTGGTATGAATTAAGGGGGTGGGGGGAGCCGGAACCAACACTGCACTAAATTTTAGTTTAGAATAGGATGAAGTCGAACGATGGAAACCGCAGAAATAATACAATTATATAGACACGTCAAAGTCCAAAGAGAAATGGGAATTTTCGTAAAAAATTGCTCGTGGAATTGAAATAACGATAAAGAAGTTGAATTTGGATTGTAAAACCAAAAAATCACTAAGCTCCTCCGTTGTTCGAGAATGTGTATAGGCTGCCAAAAATTTACCTACATAAAATAAGATACCCTATGAAATCAATAATTCGTTTTACTTTCGTATTTTGTAGTGCGCGGCGAAATTGAAGATATTTGTCGACAGTGCAGTGTATCAAAACATGTCGCATTTTATAGGGAAATTGAAAAAACCGTAACATTAAAAAAGCGATCAGTAAGTTTCGACGTTGCGTCATTATTTACGAATTGGGAAGTTTACCATTGATAGAGATTAATGCGCATGCGCAACGGGAAAATTAAATCCAATTCTTCCAGATTAATGAACTAAACGTAATCAAATGAAAATCTAGTTTCCGAACCCTGCACGAACTATAAGCGGAAGCCCTGAAGAAGGGCTATTTCCAAGTAAATATGGATAAGGAAAATAAAGAAAAAAGGGTTATTTAAAGGAAAAGGTATTAAGAAACTGAACGAAAGAAATTAAGTGATTGCGAGTAAAATCGGAAACCGCATTAAAATACGGAAATAATAACAGCAGAACTTGTAGTATCACATATGTACGTAAAAGATCGAACTAGAGTTATCTGAAATTACTACCGCTAACGAACTTGATAGCGTACTGTACGAATCAAAATACTAGTTCGCGCTTCAACAATAAAATAAGCTTTTGAACTATTAACAAGAACGGTTCATACTAGTGCGATATAATATTCGACGGTAAGATTTACAAATGAGAGAAGGACATGGCAAAACGGGTTCTCGTTTAGCATCAACTATTGCAAACATCTTAACGGAAGATCAAGTTATCGGTTGTTCGCTACGTCGATCATACATGTATCGTTTAGCAAGGTAGAAAAGAGAAAATTCTTACGGACTTGAATAGCTTCCACAGACCACAAAAATATATAAAAAAACTAAATAATGCTTTATCGTTTTTGGATGTTCTAGTGTAAAGAAAGAAGATTGAAAGTATACGAATTTCTGCGTTAAAACACACCACCTACATATACACATACACATACACATACACATACACATACACATACACATACACATACACATACACGAAAATTCGCATCACCGTCCAATAGAATGTTTCTGTTATAAAAGCGGAAAAAATGTATAAAAAGGAATCAAAAAAGAACAGAAATTTGATATAACTAAAAAAAAAAAAACAAAAAAAAAACCGATAAGAATAATGTACGAATAGTAAATATTGTCGCGTCGATCTTTTTTAAAACTCTCTGCTAATTCGTTAATTTTATCAAAAAATCGTTACAGTCATTTCCAGAACTAATTTTACATATGTACAATGTATATACGGAAATTGCTTATTTAGTAACAGACAAATTAATCGAGCTTTGTTCGTAACTTGTAAATCAAGCAGTGTAGATTAGTAAGTTTCACAAGCAGTCAAACATTTAGTGGTAATATGTACACAAAAGTTACATTTTTTTGTATACATCGCGTTACGAAAAATAAAGTAAGACAGAAATTACCAGTTATCATCTGTTATAACGACATCCCATGACAATCGGCATAATATTTAAATGCGCTGTGCAAAGCGTAAATAAATATATTTCATCACGAAATGATGTCTTTATCTATTTTCATAGTCGTCGTGGTGTAAATAAATTGATTACTTTTTTACACTACATTTTTAATAAAGCCTAAAAATACGATAATTACTTTTGGCTGCTCCGATTTTAAAATTCCTCATTTCGTAGAATTTTCTCGACGGTAAGCAATTGATTTATTTCAGCCCCCTAAAAAACCCTAAATTTCACCAAAATCGTTAAAGCCGTTTCCAAAAACCCAGTTACATTTATAAATATATATATACAATTTTGGCCTACAAAACGCATACGTCTGTAGTAACCGTAGGGAACATTAACACATATGTATATAAAAATGTATAAAATCTTTCGTTATAATTCGAATGCAATTCACAAACGTTTAGTAGATATTGCAAAAAGATTAGATTGTGTATTTTGAAAAATGTTTTACGAAATTTTGAACTTTAGATATGCTGGATTTTGTAATCACGGGAAAATTACGCGATGAAAGTGACCAAAACGCTAAGGTAAGTATACATATATGAATGAATTAATTTTTTCAAAAAAAAAGAAAAAATCTAGCCTGAAATAAAGTACATAAATACGAGTAGTATATTAGAAACATATAACGGAAAAATCAAGATCGTACGATTAATTTTTTCCTTTAAACATGCATCTTGGAGCGTTCCACTTAACTTGTAAAATATGTATATGTTTAGTCTTATTTTTCCGTATAATTAATTTCCAATATTTTCTTTTGCAGTGTTTATTCTACTGTATACCACTACGTATGGGTCACGTAAGTATTTCATCTGGAATATTTTATCAATATTTCTTAAATCAAATCAAATCATATATTTGGAATATGTACAACGGTAATTATATATGCTAAGTAATAATTGAAGTCGCAAATGCGCTCCTTTAGCGCGAGTAGCGAATGTAATTGGAATACAATTTGAGTTTGACATGAAGATTTAAGAAAGCTAAACTAAAACATGTATGTTGAAATTATTATACATGGGCCACTATTGTGTAACCAATACATCTCAAAATTAACGAATATGGTACATACAAAAACAAAAATGAAAACTGCATAGTACATTAAATAGTTACTTAAAGTCATAACTAATCTAAAATTTATTATTAAATATATATATATATATATATATATCAATATGATCATAGTGAATCGAACGTATGAAAACTTTTTCTTTTAAAACAACTTTATTATTATAAGTGAACAGATGCTGACTGCTCAAGTCTACTAGATCCGAAGAAAGGAGGCTTAGGTGATAGGAGAAATTAAGCATAATACGGATATGATCGGAAGAATCGGATAGAAATTGATGTAGAAAAAAAAAGGGAGTTAGTTGATGAGGAACTATGAATATTACTCGACAAAAAGGGGAACAAGGAAGAAAATAGAGTATTGTGGTAATGGATTAGAAGAAGCTAAGTGTATGTTTTCTTTTCCGAATCATGTATAAATGTTGCGAAGAGCTGTTGAAGCTTAAACGATTTGGAAAGGATTATTAGAAAAAAAGGGAAGTGGAATTGCGGAATTCGAAGCACTCGAGGATAGAAATTTCGCCGAGAATGCGAAACGATGTATGGAATCGATGGGAAATGAAAAAGATTACGACTTAACAAAGCCGGTAGATTTTTAATCATCGATGTGAAACAATATATGCGTGTATAAACATGAGATAAACTACAGAGTTTCGAAAGCGATTCGTTTAACGGAAAATACGAGTGGGATGTTAGTGAAATTTTAGGTTCAGTGTTTTAAGAATACGGAAAATCATCAGAAAACCAACAACGGTTTTAAGCTTTGTAAAGTTTACTGACAAGGGGGAACTTAAAATAGATTTATGTAATTGAGGGCGTAATTCGGTTATTTTTATTAATTCACGTGTGGCATTCTTTATCCCATATCAGAAACAGCAAATAAGACTAATAGACAATTGTTTTTATGTCCAAGAAGATAGTGAACGAAATATCTAAATTATTATTTTTTACTTTAAATTTCCAAATTTTAGATCAACAAGCTTAATTACATTTTATATTGATTAAAAATACCATATAGAAAATTTCCAGTCTAAAGACATTATTTTACCATACAAAATACAAGTAATAACAATGATTAATGAATAAATAAATTTATACGTATCAGTGTTGCCGGTGAAAAGTGTAGTGATCGCTGAGTTGGCGGGTTGTTGGTGGTCCGGTTTCGATGATATCGGCAGACTCTAGAATTAGAATCTTCGAAAATCGACATTAATTAGGAAATAATAATATTTTTACCAACTATCTACAATCTCGGGCCTCAATTAGATTTTTTTTCAGTTCTGAAGGGTGGTTTGATTAATTCGCCCTGCAGATTATAACTATTGGAAATTTTTTCTTCTTTTTGACTCAAAGTGACACATTTGACGAACAGAGAATATTAATTTAAAGACAACCGATTTTCAATTTGGCATACTTCTAACTACCAACTAAAAATCTTTAACTTTTTCGATCCCCCTTTTTTTTTTTTTTGCTAATCTATACCTAGCCCAATAATGGACTATCACTAGATTCTGTTACATGCTCTAAATACTTGAACGATCCCCGCCCACTGACGTAGGACCCAAACTTAATTTAAGCACTTCAGTCGAATGGCTTCTTCCTTCGCAGTCAACGTGTCTCCGTCGGGTTGTTCAATAACCCTGTAAGAAGTTCATATGAATTTGAAGTCTTCCGATGTGTCTTGCGGCTGATTTTGCAATAACCTTCCTTTATATAAGGAGTGTTAAGATCTTGGTGGAGAGTCTTATTACTTACGTACCACGGAGCATTAATTATTCTCAACGTCTTATTTTGGTATCGCTGTATTATATTTATATTTGAATCCTCGTTGAAGCCCCGAAGTTCGCAAACATACCTCTACATTAGTAGCAAGAATCTGCCTGTAAAGTAATATTCTATTATCTACAGAGAGCTGCAAGTTTCTGCCTAGTAACCAATACATAGTACCTTGTTCCAATATTTAATTCGTTTCTTTTTGTCACGATATGCTCGCGCCATGTCAGCCTGCAATCAAGGTGCATGCCCAAATACTTTACTTCCTTTATTAACGATATTGTTTTATTGTTAATTTTAATTGGTTGATGATCTAATTATTTGGATCGACTTATCTTCGTTGATCCTAATTCTCCAATGCCTACACCACTCGGAGATTTTATTAGTTAACCCTTGCAGCGTGATATCAGTTCTTTATGTGGGCATTTATTAGAGCATCATCTGCAAAAGTAGCAGTAAGAGACTCGTTCGAAACAGAAAGATCTGCTATAAAGGTAATATACAAAAGCGGGCCTAACACACTCCCCTGCGGCACCATAGCTCTTGTCGGATATTTATCGGATAACTCCTTTTCTTGCTTGTCCTGGAAGTATCTTTCAAAATTTGGTAGCTAATACAAAAAATAAACAAAACTGAAAGCAACACATAAGACAGTTGTGTTACGGCTTTATTACTACTATTCTCACTCGATTTCGAGTATGAGATTATCTTCTAATTCGGAGGGAATTAGAGGACAGATAGCTGCGCAACTGAGAACACACGTAAGCAGGAGCGCAACCTAGCTTCCGTGATGCCGACAACGTGAGAAAGGTTATCAATAGAGCAGGATAACCAAGACGACTGGCCTCTACTCACGTTAATTAGCTCGCCGGCTGAATATTTCTATACGACGCTAATACACACGACTACATTCGGAACTGACTATAGTCGCTGGATTTATCGATATACAAATGTAACTCAAATGTGTCTCAACTGCTGTGTACGAAACTAGCGTCGCATAATTTCTGTCATCGCCCGGTATCGAACCCGACACCTCCGGATCGGAAGTCAAGCGCTCTAGCCACTAGGGGTTTTATAATGTACACATGTATATCAGTGGCGAATCCTGAATTTTCGTGTTGATACTGCTCTGGAGCCAGATTACCATGTGTAATTAATTTTGAATAAAAATGGAGAACTAGTGAAATATATTTTATTACAAAAATAAAAAAAGTTATTTAAACATAAAATCACCTCTCTCCTACTATTCTAATTTTGACTTGGATTATTAAGCAATTCGTTTTTTTTTATCAATAACAATGGCAGATTATTTTTTTCTGGCTTACTGCGCTGAGTAAAGCGTACAAAACGTTTTAATTCCTTTTAGCGTAGAAAATAAACGGTCGACTGACGCTGATGTTACCAGTATTTTACAGGTAAAAATTCTTTCAAACCCGGGTTTTAAATTAACATCTTCCAAAATCATACCGTAATGTCGGCAGCTGACTTAACAATATAGCCGTTAAATTTTTTTACTACGCTTGATTAATTTTTCAGTTGTATTTCGTCGAAAATACGACCGAAATGTCTCGATAAGATTTCTAAGACTTCTTTAATTGCGACATCTCCGATTTCAGTCATCTTCATGAAATATTATCGATTAGCATTTTAAAATATAAACGTAGATGAAAAGTTTCTTCTGAAATGGCAAGGTATTGCAAGCGACTTAATCCGTTACTAAGACATTAGTCTACAACCATATTTGACGAAATCAATTCTATTTTCGGGATCGTAGAAAAAGTTTAGCTTATTAATTTTTAGAGCACAATAAATTATGCCCACATTGCTTTGTTGGAAAGTAATATCGGAACAAAACATAATTTAACACTGAAAAACGAACAGTTTAATATACAACCACAGCAAAGAGCTCATGTTGCAATGGTATTTGTTAGTAAAACCACTGCCTAGCACTTATCTGGTTCGATAGGCGTGACCGCTAATTAACTTTATCGTGTCAACTGAAGTATGGCGATAAAATAAAGCCGGTATCTGCTAGTTCTGGCTAGCTTAATTGCATGAAACCCTTATTGAAGGCTCCGAGTATCACTTGCCGACTCCGGTTAGTTTAGTTCTCTGTTGCATACATTGAAGAACCAATTTATCACACAGTTCGTTGCTTATTAAAATCACGAGAGATTTTAAGATATAAAATAATGTCTTTTCATTAAGATTAACATCGTAATTTCTAATTTTTATTTATATTACCGCTTCGAATGACTAGCGGTACCAGAAAATTTGCTCATGATACTATATATATTAAACTCGGCCATTTTGGCCTCGCAAGGGGCTGTGCCCCTTGATCCCTCTTGCTTTCATTTCTGTCTCTTTCTCTTCTATACTTTGTATAAAATTATCAAAATTTACAACGTAATTCTTACTGGCATCAACGCAAAAAGAAAAAATATAACATAACCACAAAAGTCCTATTCTAATATTTAACTTTCATTATATAAAATTAAGACATTTTTTCGTTACATTTTTCGTTACATATTTCATTACATAAAATTGTGACATTTTTTAAATAACAATAACAAAAATCCTATAAAATATAACAAACGTTACATAAAATTGGGACCATTTTTTTGGGATATTTTTTTGGGACATTTTGCGTTACATAAAATTGGGACATTTTTTAAATAACAATAACAAAAATCCTACAAAATATAACAAACGTTACATAAAATTGGGACCATTTTTTTAGAACATTTTTCTGGGACATTTTTTTGGGACATTTTTTCGAATGGGGGGTAGCCTAAGAATTACGTTGTAATTAATATGTATTATATAATATATATTATATACGAGTATATTATATACATTGGCGCACGCAGGATTTGTCCCAGGGCGGACTAAAAGAGTAGCAAATGGGAAAATGTAAAAGCGGAGGTGGAACATGTTTGGTGTATATCTCTCTCTTTTCTCATTTATATATTTATTTCTGTGTAAAATGTATTATTTAAAAACACTTTTTATTTTGATCAAATATTAATTTTAACTGTCAATAATTTTTCCATTATTAACAGTGTATGTTTATTCTCCCTGGGGGGAGCTGCAGCCCTGGAGCATCACTCTCGAGTGCACCAATGATTATATACATATACATATAATGAATAATAATACTTTGTAAAATAAACTGGGGATAAACATTAAATTAATAATAACCGTATAACGAACTAAAATATCTGAAAGTAAAAAAAAAAAGTAATACCGTAAGCGAACCAAGATTTAAAAAGCATTCGGTACTGATAGAAAGAAAGAAAACTTAATTTGTTGGTACGACTGAAATTTAATCGCATGACACGACATAAAAAAAAAATACAATATCTCGTTTAGCAAGCCTATAGTGAAACCCACTTACACGTTATGATGGTTGTTAAGTAAATCTAATTTACATTTGCTGTGGAACAATCGAAATATCGAACGGCTGGGGATTGATGTATACATATGTAGTAACAAGGATTCAGTACACAAATGTAGTTGTATGGAGCGGCTCTTATCTACAAACTACGATATTCTCTGTATGATATCTTTCAGGACAGACTAGGGTTGTATACTCTAGGCTTACCTTCATCGACGGGGTTTTTTAGAGAATTTCTCATAAAACAAATAAGCAACAAAACCAAGATTATCTACGAAATTTTGTTGCGAGCAATATAATCAGCCTGAAGTAATGTGCACTTTAAATGTCATGAAATAATTGAAACGCGCTGATTGTTAAGAATTATTTCTAAAATCGTGCAAAAAATTAAAATTTTAGATAGAAGAAGATGAGCCTGTAACTGTGGAAAAAGTCAAGGAAGAATTTACAAAACATCATCCGGATTTCGTTGATAACGGAAGACTAGATGATTTAATTCAGCAATGCATTGATAACTCTAGCGGTAAAAAAAATCAAATTATTTTACGTACATTTAATTGTGAATTTTTTATTTCATTCTAGTTTCTCTCAGGTTTCCCGCGTATTTCTTTCCTTTTTTGTTCAACGATAAATAGTTACAAAAGCAGAAACCCGTTTCAAATTACGCATGATATAAGTGTTTATGAAAAATAATTGTTTTGAAAAATTCCTACTTTTGTTTCGTAATTCAAAATATTTTGATAGAATAAATCACTTTTGCCTTAAAGTAATAATAATAAAAAGTTTTCCAATATAAAGTAATCGCTTTATCTTGGAAAGTAAATACGAACTTTTTATTATTTCTTACTTTTTACTCGCTTATATAAAAAAAATTAATAATAATAATCAAATCAAGTATCTTCATTATTACGCTATATTAAGAACATCATATTTTTTAAACCAATGGAAATTCTTTCAAATACTAATGATTACAAAACCGGGAAAAGATGGTACTAAATTAGCTTCCTACAGACCAATCTTCCTATTAGCTCGACTTGCCAAGTTATTTGAAAAATTAATCTTTGTACGGATTAATTGAATAATTCATCAGTCGATCATTCCTCAACATCCAATTCGGATTTAGAACTAGGCACTCTACTGAACAGCAATTACATAGAGCAGTAAACCTTATTGAAGATATGGCATCGAGCATAAAAAATACAACGAAGCGGTATTTATTGAAATTATCAAGGCCTTCGATGAAATTAGGTACGACGGCTTGTTGTACAAATTAAAATTTTTCCGACAGAAAAGTGTACTACTTACTAATACGGTCATACTTAAGCAACAGACAGTGTTCCGGGTTAAGTTAGGGTAGTGTTCTGGGACCGCTGCTATACAATCTGTATACAGCAGACTTGCCGACGAATGAAATTGTTCAAGTAGAAACGTTCGCCGATGATACTGCGATAATCGCAAATCCTGATGTTGCTATCGCTAAATTACAAAATAGTGTACAGTTTTACTAGTGGGCGCATATGTGGAAACTAGCAATAAACCCAGAGAAGTCTACACATATTTCCCATTCTCCAACAGAGAAGATCACACCACAAACGAGTACTAATTGATAATAAAGAGCTTCCAAAGAAAAACGAAGTGAAATATACTTAGGAGTGTCTATTTAAATTAAAGACTAACATGGAGGACTCACATCCAAAAGAAAAAAAGGGAACTCAGTATCAGAATGAAACAACATTATTGGATAATAATCACTCTAAATTGTCATTAAAAAATCGTTCGCTAATATGCAAAATAGTATTACGACCAGCAATATGGGGACTTAGGCAGTGCAACTGGTGGGGATGCGCAAAGACGTCTAATAAGCTAGTTATCTAGCGATTTCAGAACAAGATGTTGCGCTTAATTTATCGAATGACGCGTGGCACAGTGAAATCATCCATCGGCAACTAAAAATGAACGCAATGGAAGAAATTATCCGGAGGCTCGCACAAACGGATCTGACTCGGCTACGAAACCACCCAAACCAGCTGGCAGTCACGCTTTTACACACGGATGCGCCATCTACATCACCACTTAAACTAACTAAAATAAAAGACTTAATTTCATAATTTTTTTTGAGGGGGAAGCATCAATGGATGCACCTTCTGCTTGCGATTTCAATATTATTACACAGAAATATGAAGAAGTAAGTAAAGAAAACTTAATAAAAAAGATTTGGAAAAAAAATATTACAGCAATACTGTGAATAACAGTAATAATGGGAATCACTCCAAGCACACTGAAAACAGTACAGATTTCTAACATACAAATATCATTCACATCAAGTGCTTACAATATACTCAGAAAATTTCTAAATGAATAAAATATTATAAAATAATTCTGACCTGGTATAACCAATCTCACAAATTATAACAACAAGATCTATTGAACACAAGAAAAAACGTTTAATAATAATAATAATAATAATAATTTTAATTTTAATTTATTATTACTTTAAGACGTAGTCGTAATTCCAATTTTCATAAAAATATAATTTACACCACATACTCGTATACGCATAATTATGCGAGTTGTGGAATTACTATTACAATTAAAATTTGTGGCCACCATGTAGTCGTACAAAGTTGACTTAAAGTAACTGAATCAGTCTATTTAGTTTCAAAATAAAAGCACGACTTGTTTATTGGCCGCTGCTTACAAAGCGATTATGAATTTCGTCATTAAAAATAAATAAAAATAAGAAATAAAATGAATAAAAAATAAAAGATATCTTCTAACTGGTTCTATACTAATGGATTAACATAAATATACCTGTTAATGTAATATACTGTAATATTTACAATTCTACATAATAGTCATAATCAAATTAAATCAAATTTATTGCTGTAAAAAATGAATACAAAAATACAAGAAAAATATAAAAATTCCAGTGGGATTATTATTATAGAATGAAAAACTGATAATACATAGATAGTAAATCCGGATACAATTACAAATCTAAAAATAAAATAAAATTAATATAATAAAAACAATGCTGGAAAATAAAACATGAGAACGGAAAAAAAAAAAAAAAAAAAAAAAACAGTACAATACAATGCAATGGCCAAACAACTATTGGCTGAAAATATAATGGGTACAATTAGAATATGAAGTAAATATTAATATTATTTGGCCGCTGCTTACAGAATTTAATCATATTCAGTATAAAATTTACACGCAAGGTGCGTTTCAAACATCGATAATTCGTAAGTATCATATAATGGGGATTTACTATTTACACATACACATCAAACTACAATAAATAAGATAAATGAATAAATATTAGCTATCTTTAAACGTGCAAACACCTGTTAATATTTTGATAATTATATGTAAGCACTACATCTATGCAGTCTACAGTACACCAATTTTTAACTACATCCACACACCTGCAATTACTCCCAAAGGAAAAAGAAAATTTTACCCATTCGTCCGTAATATTAAGATGCTAATTTGAACTATTATCTAGTATGCTGTGATCATTTCCACTAGGAGAAATTTTAATTTAGTAATACTAACAACTGAAATACAGTTGACTCGCGATAATCTGACATTCGACAGTCCGACACGCTCGGTAGTCCGACGTCGCGTCGGCTGGTGTCACTGCGCTTGCTCCAGACAAAAACAGGCACCCACTTGATGTAAATAATAAATTTGTATTATATTCATACGTATTCATTTGTGTAAATCAATGCCTAATTGAGTTGTTTTTTTAATAACCTCATGGCCTAAAATCATTAATTGCCATGATAACTTAAATTCTCTTGTCTAAGAAGTCAAAATTCAGTTTTAAAAATCAACCTTTGGGAATCCGACATTTTTGATAATCCGACAACCCGGCGGTCCCGTAACTGTCGGATTATCGCGAGTCAACTGTAATAATAATTTTACAGATTTGCAATTCGGATTTATTTGGATTTATGATTAACACAAATTGACTGTAATATGGGATTTAGTTTCTAAGCCTTAGTCAAGAAGTATGTCTTTAACTTTTTACGCTTTCTTCTGTAATTTAGTATCCATATGTTATGCATATGTATAGGTAGTGCATTGAATAATAGGCATCCGTTATGCTGAAGCTGATGTCTGGAATGATACTTATTGAAAGAAGGGATTTTAGCGACTGTTATATTTGAGTGCCTTGTAATAGCTGTTTTAACAGAAATATTGAATTTATGTTTATTTTTCATCACAAACATTAATGCTCCTAGTTCATATATTTTCTTTATATTCAATAAGTCATTTTCAGTATTGTTGAATTTGTTATTGAAAATAATTCTAATTACTTCCTTCTGTAAGTGTGCTAACGGTTTAATAATCTGCAGCATCCCCCCAGTGAATTATACCATAGGATAAGACTGCCTGATGTAGGGATAAGTATAAACGTCGCAGCTGGCTATTATTAAAGAATTATCTAAGATAATAAAATATGGAGTTTAGTTTACGAAGTTTTTTGGCTAAATAAACGGGTTGTTTATCCCAGAGTAACTTGTAATCAAATTGTAATCCTAGATATTTAATGTCATAAGCTCTCTCAAGAGGAATATTGTTGTCACCAACTATTAACAAATCATCCCAGAGGTTTTGTGGCTGATGGCTGTATAACAGAAATTTAGATATTTTTTTTCATTCAATATCAGTAAATTTTTAGCTAACCAGCCGTATATATTAGTTAGGTCTCCGTTTACTAATCTCTGTAAGATATTTCGATAACGTGAACTTACCAGTAAGACAGTATCATCAGCATAACAAAAAATTTTTCCATGCACACGTAATTTACACAAATCATTTATATAAATAAGGAACAAAATAGGGCCTAGGATATTTCCTTGCGGTACCCCATATTTTTGAATGGAAAGTTTACTGTGCTGTCCGTTTATTTTTGTTTTTACAGTTCTGTTAGTAAGATATGACTTAAACCAGTTAGATGTAAAATCACGGAAACCGCAGTTGTTCATTTTTCGAAGTAAAAGATCATGATTTATTGTATCGAAAGCTTTACCGAGGTCCAAATATATAGCAGCAACAGAAAAGCCAGCTTCTAAATTTTCAACAATGAAGGATATGTGCTCATATAATACGTCATCAGTTCCTTTTCCTCTTATAAAGTCATAATTGCTGAAGAAGTTAATTTTATCTAGATAGTTTATTATTTTGGATTTTACACATTTTTCAAATATCTTCGAGAAGGTTGGTAATATGCAGATAGGTCTGTAATTTGTGACATTTTTTGAATCCCCGGTTTTATACACTGCAGTGATAATACCCTCTTTAAGGCAGTCAGGAAATTTACCTAACCTAAACGACTCATTAAACAAAAAAGTTAGCGGTTTTAAAAAAATAGGCATACACTCCTTTATTAAAGAAATAGAGATTTGATCATATCCAAATGAGTTTTTGTTAGGCAAGTATCTAATGGCATCTCTAATGTCATCCTCATTGAAATCAATGAAAACAAACGAGTTAAAATTTTTCTCTGTGGAGTACAGATTTGGCATATTTATTGTACTGGAACTTACACTCATTTTTATGTTTTCAATTTCTTTTATAAAAAACGTGTTAAAATAATTTGCAATTTCGTACTCATTTCCACATGCATGTTTAATTGAACCATTTACATTGATATCTGTTATTAACGAATTTTTATTTCCCAATACACGTTTAACGATTTTCCAATAACTATTTTGGTTTCCATGACAAGCATTTAATAGATTTGTATAGTATTCCCTTTTGGTTATTCTTATACTTTTCTGTAACTTTTTGGAAATAGATTTGAAATTTTTATATAAGGATTTTGTTCGTTATACATGTTTTTAACTCATTATAACAATTCTTCTTAATTACAGATAATTGCACTATTTCGTCTGTTACCCATTCAGATCTTATCCGCGTTGTTCTTGATTTTTTCATTTTACACTTCGAACACTCTATTGTATTACGGATCTGAGCTAAAAACCATTCAAATTTCTTATCGACTGTGCAATTCATGGTATATAATTTTGATAAATTTAATGTCTTCAGAGTTTTGGAAAATAATGTTTTATTTAAGACGGGGGGGGGGGGAGGAGAATCGTTTGCCTTATTTCTAATACATGTATCAATTAGAATAGTTGTATGCAAAGCTTTATGATCAGAGAAGTACACTTCATTTATACTCGATTCAACTTTAAAGTTTATACTGCAACTTTTAGTTCCGCGAACGAAAACATGATCTAGACTATTCTAGACAAGATGTATAATTAAATGCATGTCGGGTGTATGTTGGTTCATTTATTACACTATAAAATCCATTTGCAGATAATAAATTCAGATATTCCATACTTTTTGTTTCATTAAGCAGGTTAATAATAATAATAATAATAATAATAATAAACTATTAAAATATCAATATTTATTTGTTGAAAATTATATGAAAAACTTTTAAATCTTTTTTATCTTTTAAGGTGAACCAAATAATTGTGATAGAATGTACAAAATATCATCGTGTTTAATGCAACTTGTAAGTATATAAATATACACATACATTTCATAACGTTTACTTTGAATTTTAATTATGTTTCAAAAATTCTTACTGTAATCATAGAACAGATTCCAACACAGCATCAAACCTCTATTCTCATGACGTACTAGATACTTTTCGCAAAAGTTAAATCTACTAGACTTGCGGCAGTGGGAAGGGGAAGTGAGGGAGAAAATTAGTAATCATGACTTTGATATAATAATTTTAGTTCCAATTTTTAATTATTCCCCAACGGTTGTGCATGAAAGATAAATAAATTCCAAAAGGAATGATAACATACATGTGTAACACTCATGTAAAAATTTAAAATAAGCTCTCCATAATATGGTCGATAAAAAAATTGCATACAAACGCCAAGTATTTCAGACCTTTTTTTTACATATATGAAAGATAGTATCAACAAACTTGAACAAATTCTGAAAACGAAAAAAAAATATTATTGTGAAAAAGACTGCACAGAAATATACTGCTTAGTGTGAATTACGATGATAGATAGTCGTTTCACAACTTCAATCATGCCAGTGCTGCGTTTTCCTTAGTGTTGCTGAAGACTATCATTATTTCTGTTAACCGTTTGTAAGTAAATATGATTAGTGATCTTTTCTCATAAAACACGTCTTTGCACATTCTTCAATGAAATAAATAATGTGGATTTAAAAATTAGTATGTCCAGAGCTGAAACATTAGTATCTCCTTCCCTTAAATATAAATTTTCATCCACGGAGACTTATTGAATGTAATAAAGCTCACCAGAATTGTACGCCAATAGATGGATTGTTGGATTTAAATATAGGCAACCGCTGATAATAAAAAAAATAAATATTTAAAAAAATTAAAATTACATTTAATTTTTTGATTTAAATATTTTAACTTGTTTTTTTTTTTATTGTACAAGTAAAATAGAAGAATGTATTTTTCTTTCCTACCCTGGGCGCGCCAGCGGCCTCGATCCAAAAACATGATAAATCAAGAGATAGAATTAAATAGCCAGGCGGTCAGAAATGAAACTCACAAAGGACAGCAGCAGCGGAACAACTGAAGACAATGGGGTGGAAAGGATATAGGTAGCGTTGAAGGGAGTAGGAAGACCCAAAGGTAAAAGTTGGGCGTAAAGAAGGGAGCGTTCGTTAAGGAGTGCAGAACATTCGAAAAGGATATTGAGTCACAAATACAAGGAGGCTCAAAAAAGTGAAAATAGCAGAAAGGAAAAGGGGACAAAGCGAATAGCGAGAAGAAGGGAGTAGCGAATGATTGATTCTGAGTCTAATTAAGGAAACAACAGTGGAATGACGACAGACAGGAATAGAATGAAATTATTCAGATGAAAACATTTTTAGTCGTTCTCCTGTAAACCGTTAGTTGGAAAAATTGATTACAATATAATTAATACTTACTCATACCTTACACTGCGCTCATTTATAACCTTCTTAATTTCATTATTCGCTTTAGTACATTTATTTTTTCCTGGAAGTGTACCCGTGTATAATGAATGCCGAAGACAAACGTTGTCTAATTAACTTTATTTAAATTACTTAAAAATAACTGTATCAATTATATCATAAATATTTTATTGAAAATTTATGTTTTTCTTTTTTAGTATTTGATGTATCTGGGCAAGACATAAATTCACAGAGTGGCGGATAACATACAGTACTTAAATTTGTATATATTAGCATTATTACTGTAAATTAGCTTAATTATATTCTATTTTTATTTGCTTCCGTTTTCATTTTTCCTCTGCCCCTCTCTTAAGCAGGTCACAAAGAAATCTATTTTTAGTCAATGGGCCATTGTACTTTGCTAGTGCTGCCAAAAAAGAAGAACAACAAAATTTTAAAAAAAAGGCACGCTCAAAAACGGGTAACAAACATTTTCAAATTGGGCTTATAAAGAAATGTAAACAAAAAGGTTGTTTGTAGAGAATGTTTACCAAAATTGAGAATACTTTCTTTCAATGCTAGTTGCATAAAATATATTGATTTTTGCAAAAAAAAAAAAAAAAAAAAAACTCCAATAAATATAGTGGTTTATGTTTTACTTCCAGAAAATCACTAGTACAAAATTATATACATTATACATACTGAGGCAGATTCTGGGTGACATGTTAAAGGGGCGAAGAGAGTGAAATTGTAATTATGTAATATCTTATATTGTAGACAGTAGGATTCAGAAATACTGTATTTCATCAAGAAAATCGGATAGTAATTAATATCACCTCGTCGAAGATAAACGTTCCAGATATATATCGGTACTTTGGTTCTCGAATGCATTAATTGTACCGTGGAATGATAATCCAATCAAGATAGATCTCTCGATGCTCACTGTGAGAAGGGATTGCGCATCCATCGAACAAATAGAGAAAAACATTGGGAAACGAACTTCCGGCTCGTCTAGACCTTTTCTACACGGATGCGTCTAAATTCGATACGTTTGCGGGCTGCTCAGTCCTCCGATGATGTGTCGCTATAATCCATTATTCACTTCCGGAATCCATCCTCTCTATCGAACAATATGGTATCCGGCTCGCTGTCGATTTCCTCATAAGATCTGACTCACACCAATCGTCCGTAGTGTGTTCAGATTCTCTCTCAGCACTTAACGCGTTATCTAACGTGTTCAACCACGATCAACATTCGATAGCCAAAGAAGTTCTGAAATGATTATTGTTGAGATCAGAACGGGACGGTAACGTTCCTGTTGATTGCTGCCCACACTGCTATTCGAGGGAACGAACTAGCAGACACGGCTGAAAAGGAGACTGCTGTAACTCTGCCGGTGCCAATCATTCTCAAGATTCATATAAAATGTGGTTTAAAGGCTCTGAAATGACAACAAAGATCACAAAGTAATAAGCTTCGATTGATCAAGTCTTGAATATCACCGTAGCATATATCATTTCCAAATCAAAGGGATGATGTAGTCATCAGCAGACTCCGATCGGGTCACATATGGTTCACCCATGAACATTTACTGAATGGAACTGAAGCTCCTCAATGTGCTGTGTGCAGTGTCATCCTCACCATTCATCGTATCCTCACCGAATGCCCTTCATAATCCTTGGAAAAGAAATCTTTCAACCTACCTTCTTCTCTTCTCCTCATCCTTAAAGACAACTCTTTTTCATTGTCCCATTTAATTATTTTCCTTCATAAGTTCACCCTCTACTCACAAATCTAAACCTCCTTCTCCTCCCGGTCCTCTAGCCATAGTTGCTGCACATGGCACGTAAACTTAATTTAATAATAATAATAATTTAATTTTTTTTTTTTTTAACTTTTAATTTTAATTTAATTTATTTATTATTATTATTATTACAAAATTTCACAAATGCGCTACGTAGCGCGAATAGTGAAAAACAAAAAGTAAAATTAAACATAATATCTTCGAATTACAATGAAGTGCGAAATATAGCGATAAATGCATGAAATTAAATGAAGTAATGATAAAAATATATTATAATCAGTTGAATTGAAACAAAATAAAAATTGTTTGTATAAATATGTTGAAAACAGGAGAAAAGTATATAAATGATTAAATAAAAAATAAAAAATAATGCTATTTTAAAAACTAACAAAATTGAATCTATCTGAAAATTAAATCTACAATTTAAGTATATAAATTATTTATATAACCTATCACCAGCCAAGCTCAACATATTCCCACAATATTTCAACTCTGACGTGTACTGCAAATGTAATAACCGAAATAAAATAAATATAAAGCTAGGTAAATGAATAAAATGTAAAGATATACGTAAATAGATAAAAGATATAAATTAAGTAATGAACTAAATAGAATAAAAATATAAATAAGACAACTAAATATAAAATATATAAAATATGTAAATATAACGTAATAGTAAGAGTAATGTAACCTATTGAGTAGTATTTATAGAAGCTGGTACTTAAATGATAACACATTAAATTTATAAATATTTATATTAAATGATACAATCTCATTTAACAAAGGGGCCTAAATGAGATGTCATTTGAGAAAACATGTATTAATGTAGCCTGCAGTCATCCATATAACCCCCAGCATATTTCGGAGAAGCAGTCTCAATTTACGAAACATCCCGGCAGATATATTTGACTAAGAAAATTTCACTTGACATCTTTAAAAATAATAATGGTAATAATATTAATAATACAGTAATAAAAATGAGGATAAAACCAGTAACAATAATAATCATGCAGGTGGCGTAGACATATTTACTAATAATGGTTATCGTAATAATTATTATCAACAGAATCAGGTTTGAAAGATTAGAAACATAAATAATAATAATAATAATAATAATAATAATAATAATAATAATAATCAAATAAAATTTATTGCTGTAAAAAATAAATACAAAAATACAAGAAAAATATAAATTCCACAAATGCGCATGGCTGCGTGAGTAGTGGGATTATTATTATAGAAAGAAAAACTGATAATACATAGATAGTAAATCCGGATACAATTACAAATCCAAAAATAAAATAAAATTAATATAATAAAAACAATGCTGGAAAATAAAACATGAAAACAAAAAAACACAGTACAATACAATGCAATGGCCAAACAACTATTGGCTGAAAATATAATGGGTACAATTAGAATATGAAGTAAATATTAATATTATTTGGCCGCTGCTTACAGAATTTAATCATATTCAGTATAAAATTTACACACAAGGTGCGTTTCAAACATCGATAAATCGTAAGTATCATATAATGGGGATTTACTATTTACACATACACATCAAACTACAATAAATAAGATAAATGAATAAATATTAGCTATTTATAAACGTGCAAACACCTGTTAATATTTTGATAATTATATGTAAGCACTGTATCTACGCAATCTACAGTACACCGATTTTTAACTACATCCACCCATTCGTCAGTGATATTAAGATGATAATTTAAAGTATGAAATACTGAACTAATACCTAGTATGCTATGATTATTTCCACTAGGAGAAATTTTAATTTAGTAATACTAACAGCTAAAGTAATAATAATTTTACTGATTTGCAATTCGGATTTATGTTTAAGACAAATTAAGTGTGATACAGAATTTAGTTTCTAAGCCTTAGTCAAGAAGTATGTCTTTAACTTTTTACGTCTTCTTCTGTAATTTAGTATCCATATGTTATGCATATGTACAGGTAGCGCATTGAGTAATAGGCATCCGTTATACTGAAGCAGATGTCTGGAATGATAATAATAATAATAATAATAATAATAATAGTCATAATAGAAATTTAAAAATGTTTTAAAAATCTGTATTTATTTAATTTCTTTTAAGTAACATCTACTCCATAAATAAAAAACAAAGTAACAAAAAAAATTATCATCAAAATTCCTATTTACCGTATATTACAAAATAACATTTTTTTGAATACTGTTATATAAAATATGTATAAACTTTTTTTTATTAAATTGTACTACAGATAGAACTCTGAAGAATACAGAAAACAATAAAGTGTAGCTATAATTTTAAAAGGTTTGTGGATATTGGATGTACTGTGTATATCCCCATAACAGATTTTTTATAACTTCAGCAGTTGTATTCAATATATATGTATCTTTTTAGCGCACACATTTTATTTTCTGCTGAATCAGTTCAGCTTCAAATTTTATGTGAAATGTGTTAGATAAATTTTCAAAACCTCTTTATTAAAAATTGACGAGTTTTGTAACTTCTTGACGTGAATTCTGATTATGCTTTTAGAAGAAAATGATAATTTCAAGGCATCAAGAACATTTTCTGAAAAATATCTCTCTAGTTTGCTGTTAATGAATCCAAAAGTAAAATGTAAATTGCCGCTCTATCAAAAGTTTCAAGTCTTGCACTTTATACCGCAGCGGCCGGTGGATATGAAAGTTAAGCGTTACAATTGTACATTAAAATTTTCTACAAATTGAACATAAAACGTATGAAATGAATTATTAGGTGAAATAATTTATTTTACTGAAAAATGAAATCCATTCTCTGTTCTATTCTTATAGAAAATTTTTCTGGTACTCTTCCATTAAAATCGTGGATGTTGATAATCAGGTCTTTTTCCATCGATGGCATTGATAATGCTGTTAATCTTTCTGTGGACATAGAATTTCTTAAAAATGGTTTTAATTCTTTTCAAAGTTAAAAAACAGCTTTAGCTTCAGCTGTTGTCATCAGAATTATGCATTGTAATTTAAATAAAATTGTACTTCGTTAAATGTCTTTTCTCGAATATATTAGTTGGTTGAAGATGCGTGCAAGTTTTTTGTTTCGTGTTCAAGTTATTAGTTAATTTGATTGTGAATGAATGCTGTTTCCAAATAAACCGGTAAAACTATTTGATTATTTCACTGATAATGTGTTCGTATTCGTCTATACTTTCGTTGCTCGCTAACGCCGACTCGCACGACGTGCTTGACGGTAGTGGTACATAGTATTACTATGATAAGGTCGCCGCCGCCATCACGCAGATCTACACTTCGCTTTAACGACGCGACATCATCAGATAACAAGATAGCGAAGTCAGGTCGCCGTACTGATAGCAACGTTGAGCAAATAGCTCATCCCATTTCCCTGGGACGAGTACATATGTTTGAGAATAATCAGTGGAAAGTAGTACCATATACCAAAAGACCGTGAACATACAGTTCTTTCGCCAATTATTCCAGTTATTCGGTAGATTCGTCTAAACCTAAACGTAAGGTATTTCAATTCTTATCTGCTGACGATGATGAAGAATATATAAATGACATCCCGATGAAAGTAAATAATCCAACATCAGCCGGAAGAAATCCCGTTAATGTATGCGGAATTAATGATGCAAATACAGCGAACGCTACTAACGAAATAACTAAATTAAATAGTAATATAAATAATAATATCAATAAAACAAAAAATATGTTTCTACCGGTACTGGTCAAAAATATTAATAAGAAATTATCCATTATCCGATGAGGATATAAAATTTGCTTTAAAATCGACTAAAACGGGTGTCAGCATTACCCCCAGAAAATAGTGATAGTTATCGAAAACAATCAAGTTATTAAAATTAAAAAATTATTATTATTTTACACATCAGTTATCAGAGGATAAACCTTTTCGGATAGTACTTAGAAACTTGCATCCTACCACTGACACGGAAGAAATAAAAAAAAAAATCGAGAATAAAGGATTCAAAGTTCAAAATGTTATGAATATTACACACCCTAAAACAAAAATCAAACTACCTATGCACTATATCGATCTCTACTCATCACCTTAAAACGAAAATATATTTTTATTAAACATACTACTGTATATATCAGTAGAAGTGCAAGAAATGAAATCGAATAAGCAAAAAAGATGTCAGTTATATGGTGTCATTCACAAAATTATTGTAATTTTCCGTTCAGATGTGTAAGATGTGTAGCAATAAATACCAAAAAAATGCAATCAAACTACAAACCATAAATCAGTCTGGGCACTGTATCAGGGGGATCACCCGGCTAATCATAGAGGATGCCCCCCCTCCCCCCGAGTAAAAACGCTTAATTCAATATCGATCTTAGTCCTCTTAAACAAAACTATAAACAGAAATAACGCGTACCATTACCAAGATTTCCCTTCTCTAAGTAATGATTGCAAGGTAACTAATTCAACCTGGGGGCAGATCGAGTGGGTAATTCTGGAAATATGCCTGAAGCTAACAATACTCTTTATAATGTAGCCGATAATCTCTAAAACTCATGAAACAATTTTCGTCTCAATTAACCGGTATATTAGACAAGCTAATTAATGATTTAAAATCATTACACCATTGTTTACAATTTTAAATAAACTATTAGACAGGCTCGCAGTACTTAGTCATCATGTTACGGAAAATGGATTAAATAGTAAAAAGTGCGAACTTGAATTATTTTTTAACATGAACAGAATTGATATTGCACTCATTACTGAGACGCACTTAATTTACATAAATAGTTTTAATATCAGGGGCTATGATACTTACTATGTCACGCACCCTGATTGAATAACTTACGCAGGTGTAGCAATCTTAGTTAGATCCAGCTTAACTCGTGTTAAAAGTTTTAATGAAGCTGCGTTTGGATACCAAATTATAGCGGGTAATTTAAATATAGCTCATTTTGATTACACCGTTGCTGCTATGTATTGCCACCCCAACATTATGTTACTTAGACAAAGATTAAAAGCAATAATCAAAGGATTGGGTAGCAGAGTAATTGTGGATGGTGATTATAATGCCAAACACAATGCATTGACTTGCAGTAAAACAAATTCTAGGGGTACATGTGATTTCACCCGATAGCCCAACTTACTGGCCAGCACACAGAAATCGTATACCAAATGTTTTCGATTTTTTTATCATAAAAAATATACAAAAGATCAAAACTAATTGCAAAGCAGTACTGGAGCTAAGTTCAGATCATGTAACCAGTCTTAGCATGTTTTGGTGTTGCACCTATCTATGTATAATGATTATAAACAACCATTAATCAATAACAGTACTAATTGGTCAAAATTTGCAGATAGCATGGAATTAAGTACAACATTAAACATACGGTTAAAAATGAAAGAGAATTTAAATAGTACCGTAGAAGCATTTGTTAGCAAACATCCATAAAGCTTGTAGATCTGCCACTACATACTATAAACCTAAATTTCATCGGAATCACACTCCTAACGTACTCATTGAAATTAGAAAATGAATACAAGTTATACACAGGAAAAGCAAAACGTAGGTGTCATCATAATAGAATATGAATATAATTATCTTCACAGTCAACTACGGCAGTCTATCATTCAGTATAACAACAATAAATACACTCAGTTCTTCTCTTCATCAAACTCTAAAGATTTAAGTCATACCTAAAGAAACAGCCAAAGCAAGTACTGTTAAGAAAATGCAACGGTGAGTGGGCCAAGACAGAAAATGATAGAGTTGCAACTTTTACTGAATATATACGTATAATTCAACCATATGACGACTTAAACGATTATGATAACAGTCGCATAGTTCAACAGCTGTTAAAGGCGCCGACACAACTAACACTATCCACAAAACATATTACTCCAAGAGAGGTACAAAGGAAGATTGCTCAGTTACGGCCAAGAAAAGCTCCTGGTTGGCAAAGATGAAATAACAGGTATGAAATGGTAAGAAGGTTACAACCTAAAGGTATTTTTATATTAACCTATCTATCTATCTATCTATCTATCTATCTATTTATATATATATATATATATATATATGTATTAACTAGAACGTAATTTTTAGGCTACCCCCATTAGAAAAAATGTCCCAATTTTATGTATCGTTTGTTATATTTTATAGGATTTTGTGATTATTTTATTATATTCATATGGACCGATTTAGAATACCGTTGTAAATTTTGATCATTTTATACAAAGTATAGAAGAGAAAGAAACAGAAATGTAAGCAAGAGGGGTTAAGGGGCACAGCCCCTTGCGAGGCCAAAATGGCCGAGTTATATATATATATATATATATAACTCGATATTACGACTTGGTTATTATCCTGATGCGTGGAAAGAATCTATTATTCTGATGATACTTAAACCCAATAAAGAATTAGCCAAACCCCCTACTTACAGGCCCATAAGCTTGCTGAGCGTTCTATCTAAGATATTCGAAATGTTACTACAGGATCGCATACTGAGCTCGGTAACAAACAATAAATTAATTCCGAACCATCCTAGTTTGGGTTCCTACTAAATACTCTACGATCCAGCAGATTCACCGAATAGTAGATCGCATATCGGCGACATTCGAAAGTAAGCAGTAGTGTAATGTGTTTCTCCGGACATGAAGCAAGCATTTGATAGAGTGTGGCATGATGGCCTCCTATTTAAACTCAAAGGTAGCATTAACATTGATGTCTACTCAGTACTCGAGTCTTATCTGACAAATAGATTCTTTCGAATTAAAATTAACTCAACATTGTCAGATACATTTATAATACGAGCGTGTGTTCCGCGAGGTAGCATATTGAGGCCGCTCCTATAATCCATATATACTGCGAATATACCTACTATAAACTAAACGGTTGTTGGAACATTTGCAGATGATACCTGTATTTTAGCTACACATGAAAATCCAGTATACGCGTCTTTGTGCTCATACAAGAACACATAAATAAAATCTCTATATGGGACAAAAAATGGAAAATCAAAATTAATCACACTAAAAGCCAACAAATAACTTTCACGTTAAATAAGAACACCTGCCCCCTGACAAGTCAAATGATCATCATTTACCTCAAGTTCAAAGCATTAAGTACTTAAGATTGATCATGGATCGGCGCCTCACATGAAAGCTTCATAAACACGCGTGAGGAAAAAGATCGTTATACGAATTGCTACATTAAAAAATATTATTAGTTCGCGATCCGCTGTGAGGCTTTTCTACAAACACCTCATATACCTAACGGTTATAGTTTTTGGATGGAAGTACGGTGTAGAAATTTATGGGTCGTCAGCCAGAAGTAATATTAATAAAATTCAAAAGTTGCAGTCTAAGATCCTCTGTGGAATAATTGGAGCTTCTTACTTCGTTTCGAATAGCACGCTGCACAACGATCTTCATATTCCATATGTTCAAAACGTTATGCAGTACAGACAATTCTTCGAGAAGCTGTAATCTAGTGATAACACCAACGTGTCTAGCATGTACCACCAATATCTTCCAGGAAATTCACAGAGAAGATTAAGAAGAACATGGTGTCGAGATGCGCTAAATTATAGCTAATGTTTCGTTTATATATATCAGAGCTGTTGATTAGTAATAGTATAAGCAAGCTCTCCTAGGGGTATCAATGATGTGGTCATTGCTTCAGCGGAGATAAGTAATAAGGCTTAAGAATAATGATAGTTAAATTGTTATAAGTAACAATCTAAATGCTGTCATACCTCAATGGGGGTGGTCAGTATAAATTAGATGGCCTTATGCAAAGTAAAAATAAATTAATAATAAACGGCAGCAACGCTAACAGTGGTCAATGGACTGAGGTGGTGTATAAAAAAAAAAAAATGTATTTTCGAGTTTATTTGTTAGCAGAGAGTTTAATAAATTAGTTGTACCAGACATTGATTCAAATACCTGTTCTTCAAAGAAGGATGAAAACCCACTATTTAGTTTTAGAAATGGATAAATTAAATACGTGATGATCCTTAACTTTCCTTCGTGCAATTGTGAATCACAAATCGGAGATCTATAAGCTAAAAATAATGTGGATCGCTTGAGGTGGCCTGAGAATGAAATTTTTTTCATAGCAGAAGATATGACATTACACACTTTTTTTTCCTCAATTTTCAGATTTCCCCATTGTTTTCGAAAAACTTGAATTGTTTTCTCTGTCAGTATTATTTCTGATATTCAAAATATTTACTTTTTTTCTTTTTCTTTTTATAGTTTCGCCTGCAATTTGCTGCTAAAAAATCAATCTGCTTCCATTATCTGTTTTGAAATTTCTTCTTGGCGTATTACCAATATGACATATACAATATTTCATTTTGAATAGTTTTTGAGGTTTCTTTTTTCTTTTTTTTTGTGCTCGCCCCCGACTTCTACCCAGACACTTGAATGTATGGAAACTAGATTCTGAGGCGATTAGAGGTGAAAAGAACAAAGGATTGAAATAAGGGAATTATTGATGGAGATGGGAAGGGAAGGATAAAGGAAGTATTATAAGGAGTCGGAATGCCAAGATTTTCCAATACAAAAGGGAACGAACGTTCTTGCTAACAAGAGTGGAATATTCGAAGAAAACATGGTTTGCGTCGGATTCAAAAAGAGAATCAGAGTTAGGGGACGATAAGGAGGAAGAAAGAAACAAAAGCGAGAAGCAGGGAGAAGAGAATGATTAATTCTTTCATCTGATTAAGCAGACAATATCTATCCAACCAAAGTCTGAGGAATGATTGATTGAGGGAAGGAGGACCAAGTCGGAAGCTGGGAAGTGGCCAGAGAAAGGACCATTGAGGACGGTCGACCGAACTACCCCGTGAATTTGCTTTCTCTACAAGGCCGTGTCTTTGAGAATCGTAGGGCCCGGGGCCAGGCAGAGCGGGTGCCCATTTAAAGAATTCAAATTATCGAAATAAATTGTATACATGTACGTACAAGAAGAAACTCAAAACGTAAAAAAAAACAAACTTTTATTATTTAATAAATAAATTAAAATAAGATTGGTCCAACCCCCCGTAGTAGTTGTCCATATAAATAAGTCGTCCGAATTATTAGCGCGAGTGCAGCTACGCGTCGTATGTTCTGCAACCTTTTTTGTCGAACGCTTTTTATGCAACCATCGGTGATAATCAAATAAAAAAAATCATGTAAAAATTTATATAACAAATATGAAAAAAACTCTAGAAGATCTCAAAATGTATACAATTTAAATATTATTGACTTATATAGACATCAAAGAGAAAGAGACATATACAATCAGAAGGACCAAGGCCCGGGTGGAAACCAAAAACATATTGTCAGGAATCGAAATTCTTGTGACCCAAACCAGCAGATAAGATATTTACTAGGCATACTTTCAAATACTTTCCCCAAACACGAAGCCAACCTCTTCACCGTTTTGATCTTACGATTCTAATTCGAATATATTAACTTAAGAGTGGTCTTTCTTCAAGGACTACAATATTGCGGTGACAGCAGTAGTGGCACACACTGTGCCTCACTTTTATTAAATCGGAATCGAATTATTTTGTTGTTTACAGAGAAGTTAGAAATGAATTGCGTAGCAAACTTCAGAGGATGACCACTTTTTTAGTGATTTAAGTTCAGTTTCACAAGTAGATGCTTCGTAAAAGTAACTGTCAAGATGAGGATTTTCACTTAAGGAACTAATTTCAGAATTAAAGACAAACCGTCGCGATAGCTTAGTAGCGCGTAAGGGGGGAGCTTAACTATGTAGTAACAGCATAAAATATCAAGGTTTCATAAATTTATAGCGATGGAGAAGTGTTAGAAATTTATTTGAATAATAGAATAAAAAATTAATTTAATGATATGCAGCAGCCGAAGAATAACACCAGACAAAAACTGAATAAAAAAACAAAAACTTTAAATGGCCTTTTATAAAGAAATGGGAACGGGGTAAAGCCTTTTTTTTTTCTTTTTTTTTTTCAGTAATTCATTTATTGCCGGATTTAGCTTTTTGTTGATTAGAATATTAGATGACTCGGAAGTTTTAGGGAGTAGAACTTTATCAGTCGATGACGGAGAGATATTTCTATCACCGAATAATAAGTTTAGGAAATGTTGAAGTTCAATGTTTAGTTTATTCGAAACATTTGTGTCTGGCTTATGCATAAATCATACCTAACACTATATTAGGGTCGATTTATGATGACGCATGGTCGTGGAGAATTTTTTGTTTTACTTTTAAAGTTTGCCTTTTTTTTTTTTTTTTAAAAAAAAAAAAAGAGAGAGTTACATCATCTTACATTTTGAATTGTTTTACCGATTTTAAAAAATTATTTAATAACTACTCAGCTTTTAATCACTGTTACGGGCAAAAGAAAAGAGATAGTTGTGTACACTGCTATAAAGAGGTTAACGGTGTATAGAGAATTTTTGACCATCCGGAGGTCAGATGCTACAACAACAGGATGCAATTAAAGTAGACGACAACGGATTTTATAACAATTTCAATTAGTCTCAACAAGAGTACACTGCAACACCTTAGATTACTCGTTCAGATAATACGCCGGCGTGTTCTTCTAATGGTATCTTGTTGTCCCAAAAGATTGACTTAAACTGTAATTTACATGGAAATTAACACTATTATCGAACAATACCTGGCGAACAAGGTCAAAACAAGAAAAGTTGAAACAGTTTAAGTGGAAAACAGGCGGAAAGCTGATAATTTTTACATGCGATTTGTTCATTTTCGTTTGCTTGATTTCGTATAAATATCGTCAGCAACGTAAAACGGAAAAACAGTAAGCGTATTAAATTTTTTCTTTCGTTTTGCACCTTTACGATAGTGAGTAATTAAGAACTGTTCAAAGATGAATAATTATTACATATTCGCGTTTTTCATTACAGCTTCTATATATGGAACCTGCTTGTGCTCTATTAAAAGCGATGCGATGGTTGCATGCATAAAGGAATACCCCACAGAACAAAGTAAATTTTTAATTATCGTTTTACCATCATTAAAAGTTTTTTTTTGCTAATTTTTTAATTGGTTATAAAATTCGTTATTTTTTAATTTATTCTCGGACTCGTCAACTAAATTAACGCAGCACAAACGTTTTTATTCAACTTTCAATAGAGCGACAGCAGGAATCGGAGTCCCACTTCAACAGCTAAATTATTAGCGTTAAACGGGGATGATTTTTTTTTTTTATTTTTGGAAGGAGAATTATCATTTTTAAGCTATCTTTCGATTCCCGGTCATAGCGTGGCATCGCGGGCAACAACCTAGTTGATTCGATTGCTTCCTCTAACAGCAAATTTAACACTAAGTTCTTACACCTTAGACTGCCTACTCCTTTTTGTGCTTCCTACATACTTTCCTTTCCTTCACCAGATGTTGTTCCCCAGCTTTAGCCGAGTTAATTACCTTCATTTCTTTCTTATATATTAAAATCCAATCCGTTTGTTCGTAATTATTATTATATGATGAGTCATTCATTGCCCTTAGTTGGCGTTCCCAAAAAAGTGAAGAAAAAAAAAAGTTTCATTTTTTCGTTAGTTAAAAATAAAGCATTTCAGCTATATACCTATCAATTTTCCGTACGTTTTTAAATTTCCAAACAACCTCCAGAAATTTATTCAATTTCATCATGCGTTAAAATTTAGATAATTCCGTTGGACCAGGAAGTCTACTACTAGTCGCTTTTTTGTTACATTGTAATTGTTTAATCGTTAATTAAATTGATAACAATATATTTACAAGTCTGTCTTCGATTTCGTAATTTTTCGAAAAATTGAAAATTCCTAAATCGTAGCAAAGAAAAAAAGGAATCCCCCCCCCCCAAAAAAAAAAAAAATTGTACGAGAATTTTAGATATCGATGTAAAAATGTTTCATTAATAGGCCAGTCCCAGTCCATTTTTTATGGTAATCCTTAGGTTTTGAGAATTAGAATTTTTTTTTTTTTTGAATACCGGCTACAAGAAGAACCAAACATACGAGATGACCTGCACTGTTAGCTGACTGGTTATATGCTGTCCTTTTCAAACACTCCCTATTATTTTGCTTAGAATCTGCATCATTAAACTAAAATGCTTTCTTTTTTTTCTTATTTACTTTTTTTAAGCGATGGGGGGGATCAACTATATTTTAATATATTTATTCATTTATACCCACAGTGTAATGCAATAGTGGAAGGTCAGTTAAGCGTATCACCCGGTTAAAACACGATAGCAGGTCATAAGGAACTTGTAACAACCATCTAACAATTGGTTGGCATACGAACGCGTAAATACTAAAAAATGAATATAAAATCGGAGAAAAAAATAAAACAAAATTCCTCCTAAAAGACAAAAAAAAAAGTCATGGAGACTGCCGCGACAGAGGTGAAAACTTTTTTTTTTTTTTTTTTTTTTTTTTAATGGGCTCGGTGTCAACACTGACCCAACTACATGGACTTAGATTACCTACTCAGATTCTGAGGCGATCAGAGATAGAGAGTATAAAGGAAAGAAGGAGAAGAATAACGGCTAGAGATGGGAAGGAAAGGATAAAGAAAGCATTGAAAGGGGTAGGAAGATCCAACGCCAGAGGTGAAAACTTACAACTACGAAATAACAGTATTTTTTTGGAGGGAATTTTCAGATTTAATTGTAATGTCAAAAATTTTAATTTCATAATTTGTAACTTAAAATTATTAACGTGTTAGTCTTTCACATCTCACTCCGAAAAATATTAACATATTTACTACTCACTGTTTTACTCTATTGTGATCCTACAATTAAACAATTAAAACAATTAAATGCGCAACCATTTTAATAATAACAAACCACAATATCGACAAAAACAGAGACGACAATGTCAACAGTATTTATTATTTTATGGAATTAGTAATAGAGTAATTATAGAATTTTTACAATATTTCATTATTAAATAATGTTCGTGATAATTTACTGGCATCATTAACTTTTATTATTCCACATTTAGTAGGTAGTCCTAATATAATTTATTAAATTTTTATGTCTCTTTTTATAGTTTACTACTGATTACACGGTCGTGGGAGTAACGAGGGCTAGAGGGGAGGCATTAGAGGTTATACTTCTCGCACTATTTTTTTTTTTTGGCTTGGTTTTTCTTTTTAACTGTTTAGCCAGTTTATATGTTAAACGTGTCGTCATATAGTATTCAAGTCTTAAAGTTCAATATTGCATTTCTTAAGGAGTATTGATAAAGTTGTTTACATGTTTAATGGATTTGTAAGAATGGATGCTGTATTTATCGGTAGCGTGTGATATTCCTCAGTTAATTTATTTATAAGTTCTTCTCGTTGTTTTTCGAATCGAGTACAATAGGAGATGATTAACGTTTTCCTCGTAGTCTTTATTACAATATTGGCATTTATCCGATAATTCGACGATGCACCATTTTTTTAATCGGTCTGCTGTTCTGGTATGTCCCCTGTTCTAAGCCGTATGATTTGCTTTATGTAATTGCTAGGTAGGTTCTCCTTGACTTGAAGCATGGGAGTTCCTGATACTTTTTGTACATTGAAATAATATTTACCGCAGTTTATTCTGTTCAAGATTAATTTTTTGTTTATTTGTTGCTATATTTTTAACAGTATGTACGTAATCTATCCAATGGTATTTGATTTGTTCATATTTCCGGTGACTTTGCTTGTTAGTGTATCAACGAATTCATATTTCTATTCCACTATGCCTTAGTGTCAATTTGAGTACTACGTGATTATTGTGATTTACTTTTGCAGATTCTATTCTCCTTTTTATCTTCACGACTATATATTATTGTCGGTTGTGTCTATTTTATATAATGCGCTCAGTGAGTAGTCGGTTAATATCAGATAATTATGATTTTTATTTGTTGCTTGATAAAGTACGTATATAATTCTGTCGTACACGGCGAGTGTGTCATCGGAATTCGAAACGTTCGATATTTATTTGTGGTTTTATTATGTATTGCACAGGAGCGGATTCTTTTTTCTATATTTAATGATCCATCAGTCAGTATAGATCTGTTCATATTTGCGATATTTCTTTTTCCTTATGTAATATCTTTTCATTATTTTCTTGGTAAACCTTTTCAAATTCATTTGTTATATATGTATGGATATTTCCTAGCATATTAAAATAATCTATGTCCCTTGTACTTTGATTTAGATTTTTTTCTCCTTAGACATTGTCTACTAGCGACTAAAACAGCTATACTTTTATTAGTCTCCAGTAATTATTATTGTTAATAACTTCAGTTAGTGTTAATAGTCTGTTGTTAAGAGGATGGCATGTATTTGGTTTTTAACGTGTATTTATTTTCTATGTATATCGTGTTCTTCTTAAATCGGTTGTAATCTCCCCGATTTCATAATGTAACACACGAGAATAGCGGTTGTTTTAAAGGCGCCTGTTATTAATTTTAATGCATTGTTTTGTATTACTTGTATGTTGTTTTTTCGCTTTTTGCTAACGGTGGTTATTGTTATTGCCGCGTAATCTATATATTAATGATCTATTCGTATATATCATTGTATTAGTCTTTGGATGGCAGCTCCATTTGACTCCATTCAATAGTACCCACAATATATTAAGTCTATTTTCACATTTTGTTTATAAGTTCTTTATTTTAGTGACCGCAGCAGACTGACTGTCAAAAATCGCGCCCAAAAATATTTACTTTCATTGCTGAACTTAATGCTGTTTCCTGCTAATTTTATCAATGGGCTAGATAGTATTCGATGTCTTGTGAATATTATACCTTTCGTTTTCCCCGGCGATATTTCAAGTTACAGCCTATTTATGATAGCTTGGAAATCTTTAATTTTCTCTTTAAGATTATTGATAGCTACATTCAGCTTAGCGGCTACTGAGTAAATCAAGGCCATGTCCACGGGGGGGTTAACCCCCCCCCCCATGAGAACTGAAATAGTTATTATGAATACACAAAAATCTGAAAAAAATCACAAATTTAAAATAAATATTGATGATTTTTTAGGATGTTCTTACCTACCTTTAAAAGAAAAAAGAAAAAATATGCTCCATATTTTTAGGTACTTCATTAATATTTTAAGGAAAAAATTTTTGACTACGAGTATAATTAATAACATATGTAATTTTTATTAATGTTCATATACGGGGTAATTCATTTATGTGAATTATTAATATATAAATCAAAATGATGGAAATTATTAATAGTACGAATATTAGTGAAAAATGTATTGTTATTTATAAAATAAATATGCAAAGAAAATGTTCACCCCCCAAAAAAAAATTCTGGCACGGGCCTGGAGTAAATGACTATATCGTCTGCGTATTTGCAACACTTTTACTCTTTTGCTATCTAGTTGATCAATTTCTTCCGTATATATGTATAGTGTATATAATAAAGGAGAGAGAATAGCACCTTGCGGCGTTCCTCTGGGCACTGCATGCCGTGTAATATAGTTGATTCTGGAATTTCACTAACGGTTTGATAGTTACGTACGTATCCATTTCACAGTATTGCTAGATATGCCTAAATTCGTCATAATTTCTGCTAATTTAGTTAAGTTAATCGAATCGTATGCTTCTTTAGTATCTATAAAAAATTACTATCATATAATGGTTTTAGAGTATGTTAAATGGTATATCTGTGTTAAATGTACTAATACAATCTCGAGTCGATACTGTTAAGATTAGCATGTCCGTGACGCAAATCCATAAGTTTTTTTCCTACCAAAAATTTCCAAAAGCGCTTAAAGAAGTTTTCACTTCAAAAATTTCTGTAATTACAGTGCCTGTTATAGAAACAAAAAAAAAATCGATATGCGCGCAAAACATAAAAATTGAATAAAATAAAAATTTAGTCAACTTACAAAGTAGGCTTACAAGAAGAAATAACATAGACATAGATAAACATATTTTTCAGAGTATAATATAAGGTATAAAGGAGGTGTCCCCATGTAATGCTGCTGAATCGAAGCTTAACACGTCATTTTATAATCAGCGATTTGCCAGCGTTATTTAGTACCAGAAAAAAAAAAAAAAATGCTGATGTAATGACTATATAAATATTAAACAACAAATTGACAAATCTCTATTATTTCATGTCTTTCTTTTATAATGTATGCGTAATTTTTTTTGGTTTTTAATTTCCATTGTACTATATCAAAACAGATTGAAAAACAATTTTCATTTGGAAACGAAGAATGTAAACTGACCACTACTTTTTTCATCTACTTTAACCGGACTACTAGGTAAAGTGAAGAATATTTTTGCACCTTTGTTGCCATCTTTGAAAAACTAAATAATAAAAGTGATTGAATTTATCCTAGTTTAACAATTATGAAGTAACTTTCGCAAATAGGACATACAGAGACAGTTTGTAACCAGTGAGAATGAAAAAGCTCACAAGAAAAGTGATTCTTTTTGTTGATCAGATCCTTTTCTTCAGTACTTTGCCGAATTGATCGCAACTTGTTGTTTTTTTTAAATCTCATATTTTATTTTAATAATTAGAAGTAGGAAAATAAAGAAATCGAGTAAAAATGAAATAATTAAAAGCTCACTACTGGTCAATCGAAATATCTGTCATTCCAATCGCTTCACAGATTTGTTTAAAAGCAAAAGATTAAATCAACGTTCAATTTTAATGGTGCTGTAACCAAATTTGCTTTTAAAAATAAATTTTTATATATGTATTATTTTCTTTTTTTAACACTTTTCATAAAATGTTTATACTCGCAGATGTACTAGAGTTTGCACTAAATGGAGAACTACGGGACGAAACTGACAGAAACGCTAAAGTAAGTGTTTATAAATTTTATCTTTATTACCATCGAATATGTTTATCGAACAACAAAAATAATATTAGTTAAACTGATTTATAGTAAATGTATTGCTTTTATAAGCAATCTTATGTTTATAATCTTCTCCCGCCTACAGGCGCGGATAGGCTATAGGGCGACTTGGGATTTTTCCCGGTGTGCCGGAAGCTTTCGGCGCCGCGGCGGCGAAAGGATGGCGAATAAAGTTGGTAAATTTTTTCGATTTTTTTAAAATTTATTTTACAACACTGAAAGCGCTGTGATTAATTGAACAGCACGCTGCCGATGCCATATTAGACACGTGACTCTTGAATTCCGGGGGACCAAAATAAGTTCTCGAATGATTTTTTACCGGCTAATTAATAAATTGTTTACTAACTAAATACGATTGAATATCCGAGATTAATTTGAAGTCTTAAAAAAGACTGTTCCCAAAACAATTTAAAAAGCGGGTAAAAACGAAATAATTACAGCGAAATAACGAGATAACGAAGATGCGAAAAGCCGAGACGCTAAATAACGTATATCGAAGTGACATAACCAACCGGACGAATAGCGACTGTCGATGATGAACAACACGTTGATGAGAGCGAACGGGTAATTTTGTTTATGCAACGAAACCGATTTCCGGTGTTTCTTAGAATTTTAGAATTTCAAAACAACACATCATCTGGCTGAATAAAATAACTTAGAATGACGAACGAAAATACGCAAAAATAACAATTTTTGTGTATGTTTTAGTCATTGTTTTGATTTAAATGTGTAGAGTTAATTTCAGTTAAACGTTTAATAATAACGCATAATTTGATTTCTTCAAGATAGTAAAATACCTATACACTGCAGTAAGTGATCCGAATTTTTATTGATTGTTTTCATCTTAGTTTATTCCAAATGCAAATAATTCATGATGAACTATTTTTGTAATTTCTCTGGGCAGGTGCATACACGTAATTATGAAAATTCTTAGAAAGAATAATTCAATTCCAAATTGTCTTAAACCGAAAAATATGGGAGGCGCTGAAAGAAATGGATTAAATCAGCATGCAAAAAAATGCCGAACGCTCGATACTTTTATAAAACAAAGAATGGAGTCCAATTTATCATCAGATGAACCTGGAACATCGAAATCAACGTTTACTAGTGTTGAAGTACATGAGTCCGAAGGCAATTTTTCACTTGATAATATTCAAAAATACGAATCATTATCGTATGTCAAAATCGAGACACCCGAACATATTCAAACAGTATCTCCAAATGAAGTTCCTGAAGAAGTATTCGATGAATCGACTGATCAAGCAACATCGTGTGTTCATTTCCACCCTGAAACCGAATCCGAAATTGTAAAAACTTCTTGTCCTACAAATTCTGTAGGTAATCAACCGGAAGATATTGAAAAGCTCGAAATGAAAAATGAAGGTATGTTTAATTTTAATGACGATTTCGAGTTCGACTATTTTAAAATTCCGCATGTGGAAAGTCGTTCAAAATTTCTAAAATTCCACTCGCAGCAACCTCCTATTGGTAGATTTCATAACTGGAATCACACATTTTTGAATCGAAATAATCAAAAAATCGAAAATGATTGATTTATTCAAAGGAAAAAAACGCATTACTTTGCTACATTTGCATGACGTTTAGTGACCCACGAATTAGTAAATGTGGTGTTTTAAAAAAAAAGGATTAACCGTCTATTTTAAGCATCACTATGATCGAATTGAGCAGCACGAAAAATGCAAAGAACGCGAAGCCAATGTTAGCGCTTTATTATTATATCAAAATAATGCTGATGTGGAAAATTTACTTCTGCGTGAAAATTTGCTTTTGCGACGGCAACAAGTGCAATTTAAACGAGATGTACTTTTACGAATTATCAGTGTCGTTAATTTGATAGGTAAATGTGGTATAGCCTACCGTGGTTATAGAAATGAGGCTGCCTATTTCCTTGAGAATCCCGAATCAGAATTACGGTATTTTTTTAGAACTACTTCTACTTTTACGTGAATATGATAAAACTTTGAGTGTACATCTCGACAAAGGAATTTGCAGCGAGTAAAAAATCACACGAAGCTGATAATAAAAAACGAACCGGTTTTATAACTCTAATATCAAAAACCACGGTAAATTACATCATTTTGAGTATTAAAACACACCAATGCAAAGAATAATATCCGATGAAATCAATAAAGCTGCCATGTATTCGGTACAAATGGACACAACACAAGACAATTCTGTTGCAGAGCAATGCTCCATTGTAATTCGATACGTAAAAGATAATGAAATTAAAGAACGGGTAATCGATTTGATTGATTGCGACTCTACAGGTACAAGTGGTCAAAATCTCTGTAAGCAATTTAAACAAGTTCTTATTGAAAATGAAATTGATGTAAAAAAATGTATAGGTGCGGCAACTGATGGTGCAGCCAATATGAAAGGTGTTTACAGTGGTTTTACTGCATGATTGCAGAAAGAAACCAAAATATTGAATGTTTGGTATTATGCACATGTTTTAAATTCGATATAATCAAAAATACGACGCCTGCAATCAATTTGTTTAGACTTCTTAACGAGATCGTCAATTTTTTTAAAGAATCATACCAGAGAATGAATGTTTGGCGTAAGTACAGTGGTAAAAAGACTTTATCAAAAATTATGTATTATTTCTTCCTGTAAACGTTTGTTTCACTGATATTATAAGTTATGTATTTTTAAACCTTAAATTACGTTACAAAGTTATAGTTTTAAATATTACTCGGACACAAAGTACCTTTTAATTCGTTAAAACATACAACATTTATTTATATTAAATTATTACTTAAAATAAAAGTTACAGACATTATTATTCACAAAAAATATATATAAAAATCCGTCCTACCGGTTTCGTCTACTTGACATATTCATTTTATCAAAAATAAATGAAACTCGCTAGAGAAGCAAAAATATGTGTCAGTGGAGAAAATTTTTGGAAAGTTTGGTGACAGCAAAAAATCGTTATACATTTCCGTGATACAATCCCTTTCAGAAATCGAAAATGATGCCCATTTTACAGCCGATGCACGTTTTAAGGCTAGTAATTGGAAAGGAAATTTATTAAAATTTAAAACAATTCTAACAAGTCAAATATATTTGAGAATTTTTGAAATATCAACACTCCTTCATCAAAATATTTGCAAAATTCCGGAATAGATATTTTATGAAATGTAATGAACTGGTAAAATATTTCAAAGTGAAAGTAACTTCGTTTTCAAGGGACTTCAAAAAAGTTAAGGATTCTGCCGATAATTTTGTTGAAAAAATGAATTTTATCTTTTAAGAGAAAAACGTTAATGCTTCTGTTGAGAGCAAACTGTCAATGAAACGAATTAAAAAACGAAAAAAAAAAAAAAAGATGATGTATTGCACTCGAAAACCTGCAATGTAACAAAAGACGATTATGAAATGTATAAAATTGATACCTATAATGTGATATTGGATACTGCTGTAACCAGTATCAATGAACGTTTCGATGAAAAGATGTACCCTTGACGTTTGCCTTCTTGGATCCCAGAAATTTCGCTGATATAAATGACAGACTTTTGTCAGTAGAGATGCTTCAGCCTCTCAGCGACGTTCCGAAGAAGTTTGATGAGGAAGCCACAGCGGAAAATTTAAAAAGTAAGCTACTACATCTCGCTGAAAATTGGTCCACTTTAAAGAAAAATTTGCCAGAATCCGTAAAAAATGTTCCAACAGTATATTAAGACGACGATTTCGGCGACGAAGAAATAGGTCCACCAATAGATTCCGAATTGGAAGACGAAACTGAGATTGATTTCAAAAAATGTGATTCAAAAACACCATGTAGGAATTGCGTTGTATGTTGTTTTTTTACGTTGGAAAAATGCAGCCTTTTAACAACAACTTATTCAAATATAGGCTTAGCCTATAAATATTTGGTCACACAATCAGTGACTCAAGTCTCATGCGAGCGTAGTTTCTCAAAATTAAGGTATATAAAAAATCGTTTACAGACAAGTTTAAAGCAAAACTTGCTATCTAGCTTTATGTTGATGAGCATCAAAAAAGACATTTTACTGAGTGTTGACTCCGATGAAGTAATCGACTTAGTCGCAAATCAGTCAAAATTACTTAAGAATTCTTATTTTATTTTAACTGTTTGTCGTTACTTATGAATTTTTCTTTTAGAAAGAATTTTGATTTTACTTTTAATGCTTGTTACACACATGAGTACGAGTAGATATTCTAAGTACATTTTAGAATCTCATTAAATTTGCAAACTGTTTACTTTTTATGTTTTCATCGAGTTACGAATAGGATAATAGGAAAATGTCAACAAAAAAAAAAATTCTTCAAATCGTTTTAATAAGCTTTTCAAAAAAAATTTGACCCCCCCTCGCCAAGGAGAAATTTTTTGTTGAAGACGCCGAGAGCTTCGAAAAATCCCGGTAAATTTAAAATCACCCATCCGCGTCTGCCCGCCTCCCACACTATTACCAAAAATTTAAGTAGGGCCGACTATTTGTTTAATTAAATTCCGTTACTACATATAATGTTCAAGATAGGAACCATCCAATTAAGTTTTTAGTTCCATGTAATACCCCCCCCTCTTTACAATTTTTTATACCTTATATTAGTAATAATTTTTTGCATCGGTTTCCTTTTATTATTGTACACAATCGAATTATTTGGAAAATATATATAATTTTTTCAACGGCAAATAATTTATATTCATTTAAAGTTCGTAATTAATTTTTTAGCATGTAAGTTATTGTTTTATTTCTGTTGTTACATTTGTTTATTTAAACGTACTTTACAGTTTTTAGTATTCATAATTTTAAATTTATATAAATATATTTCTGAACATGATCGGGTGTAAATTGACCGTTAAAGAAATTCGGTACAAAATTTTTATTATTTAGTTCATCTATGATATTTGGAAAATATTGTTTTGTTAAACTGTCATAACCAAAGCATAAAATAAGGTATAAAGTAGACGACAGTACTACGGCCTAACCTTAATGTCGCTTACCTAATATTAAACGAAAAGGAAAAAAAAAACTAACATGATGACCGATGAATATTATTAAACAACGAATTAATAAATCTCGATTATTTTCTTTTTTTTTCACAATTCACAATTGTTTTTCTTTTTTGGCTCGGCATCTAAACCACATAGCCACTTTTAGCACAAATTAAGTCTAAACTGAAACTAACTATATGATAAAAAACAAAAAAAAACTCTAAACTACCACCATCTAAACCGCAATGTTACAATCGACTATAAATCTTAGTAAGGCAAAGCATGGTCCCCTCACAACAAGCCAAATACTGAATATTATAAGAGGAAAAGATTGACAAGGAAATTAAGTCCCTGAAAAATATATCTCCGCGTCTGTCGAATAATTTACAACAAATTAACAAATGATCGATGCCCTCCGAGTGTAACTAATCATAACGTGACCACCGTAAATCAGATTGAGCGTTTGACTTTATATTTTTCATTGAGCTTATCATGTAGGTATAATTTTTTAGTTTCTTCGCACTATATCAAAATAGATAATCAAATTTTATCCGAAACCGGAAAAAACAGTTTAGTCGAGTTAATTGTTCTACGCTTACTGCTCATATGCATGTCTTATTATACACCACATTTGTGACTTCATCACTTTACACGAATTATATGTCTTTAATGAGGAGAAAGGTGATGGCTTTGAGTTCAGCCAGATGTGCACGAGCGGTTTTTTAACCGTTTTTACAAAACACATTGCTTCGAATGAATGTGAGCGCATAGGCGGGTTTTTTCGGGGGATCTAGTCAACCAGGGACCTTTACCCAGAAACAATCAGAAAAGGAAGGAGTCAATTATATCTTCATACGATATCAAATATTATACGGCGAAAGGAACAAATAATAGGAACAATATGTGGAGAAGGAAAAGACAGAATATAAGAGGCGCAATATGCAGTAGGAAGACCGAGTGTCAATAAAATGGAATAGAAAGAGAACAAACATTTGATAAACACATGATCCGCATCGCAAACACGCTCTTCGTTTGTGTGGAGAGGACAATGCGGAGAGGCAACCAACGAAAAACGAAAACGGGAGGAAGATAATAAGGTTTAAGAGCGCAGACGAATAATGGAGACGATAAAACGACGAAGTGAAAGAAACAAAGAGAACCATAAGTTAACAGGAAGACTGGGTTGAACCGGCAGATAAAAAGAACAATTATTAGGGAAAGAAGAAACGTATAGATCCGATACCAAAGTTTGAGATGAAAACCTTTACACAGCGGAAGGAGTTTAGACGATGAGACTTTTTTAAAAAATAAGTGAGAAGAGTCAGCAACCCGAGCCAAGGAGTGCGACATTTCATTACCGAAGATGCCCGAATGACTAGGAATCCAAAGTAAATATCAATATAAATGAAATGAAGGGAAGAAAAAACGTCGATAAGTGAGCGTATGCGGAGTATGATAAAATCACAGAAATAATTAAGCAGGGGAGAATGAATCGAAGAGCGGTCATGGAGTCAGATATAATCAAGAATTTAGTGGAAAGATGATATTGCAGGAAATTAAAATAATGGAACGCAGGATAGTCATTAAATCGTTTATGGATATCGAACAGAAAGGAGACAGATGAAAAGATTCTGAAAAACCAAAATCTG
Organism: Icerya purchasi; assembly: GCA_039619475.1. Taxonomy (NCBI): domain Eukaryota; kingdom Metazoa; phylum Arthropoda; class Insecta; order Hemiptera; family Monophlebidae; genus Icerya; species Icerya purchasi. The sequence continues at coordinate 264,467,585 of CM077115.1, read as the reverse complement.
GGAGGATAAAGAAGGCACCGACATCATCCGGCCTCTTCGAACCATCTGTTAACACAGTTGCATGCGAAGGAAATTGAGAATTAATGAAACTGTGGAATTTCTGTCTGATTAGGGCGTATAGAAGATACTTAGAGACTATAGGAACAGTAAACACATATTTGGAGGATGGCAGAGATCGGCGAAGTTAAAAGTGACATAAGGAAAAAATTGACAAAAGACATTATACTATTTCTAAAGTACCATTTTAGATAGAATTTTATAATTTCATTTTATTTTGTTCATAACTAAAAATAAAACAAAAGTTAAATTAAAAATTGTAATAACTACGTATTTTTAAAACATTTGGATTTTCTTTATAAAACAAGGGGCATTTCTAAAATCTACTGCCTACCTTAGAAGATTTTACGTAATTATGTAATCCCAAACTCCATGACGGACGCTAATTGGAACAGGAAACTACTTGCTAAATCGAAATGGTGAAATGTGGATAACGAGGTGATTAACTGTGGATAACGAGGTGATTAACTGTGGAGAAGAAAATATTAAGTCAATAGTTGACCATGCTAAAGAAAAAAAGTTAAAATGAGCGGGTTTGAGTTCAGTTTGAGAATATTTCCTTTACACATGTCGATAAATAGAACGAAACTGGTGGCATTGTTGGGGGAAATTTGATTGTGTTGTTCGTGACATTTTCTATTATCGATACTAAGAGTTATTTTATGCTGATCGAATTTTATTCTGTAGTGTCGTCGGTGTTCGCTTTTTATCTTTTTCAGCTAACTGAAATGAGGACCCGTTATTGGAGTGATGTTGCTGGTATCGAGGTTAGATTCGGTAACGATTGGCGATATCTCGGACGTGTTTGACAAATTTATTTCAATTGTAGAGATTAAGTTGGTAATTTGTTTGGTTATTTACAGAAAGAGATGTACTATTTATTTGTTAATGAGATATTTGAAGCGACGAAAAAAACTGAATTGGGATCGTCTATTTTAGTTTGGGGTGCAGGTATGTCTTTCCTATGTAGGTTAGAATTGATAGCAGAATATTTATAGGCATCTTTAAGGAGTTCTTCCACTGCAGAATGGGAAATGGAAGGGCAAAGATTAAAGATTATTAATCGTTTTTTCGGAATTTATTAATTTTATTTGGGTTGCGTTAATTTTTATCATATTATGGTTTTCTATTAAGTGACCAGTGAGATTTTTGTCGGACAGAAAAATTTCGAACCTATTAGGAAACGAGGGCAAATAAATTTAAATTTGAGTTTTGATATTTCGCTGATTTCAGTATTTCAGTATATTATAATCCTTATAGTTATCGCTTTCCGAAATAATAAAAATACAATAGCTTATTCTTTTGACGGGAAGATAGGTTGAAGAACGGCTCTTTCACATAGTTGACGACATTATTATTAACGAAATTACTAAATAAATAAAAATTATCTGTTAATCGTTATTTAGGATTTGAAAGAGGTATATCTACGTTTGACTGATAATTATGTTTATGGCTGATAGCGGAAGAAGTGAAGATAATTTCGAAATTTCGAATCCCTAACCGATATGATACGGATAGTAAAGGAGGAAGTGAGTTCTGGGGAATCGATAGACCTATTCTGGCGATAGTGAACAACTATCATCGACTGCTTAACGAACCCCGCGCGCTGAAAGTTATAGGTGTAGCAGTGTAAATGCAAACAGTCAGAAAGGGAGAAAACAATGCGGATTTTAAATATGAATTAACTAGACAATTGATTTATTACAATCGATACTTTATAATCGATTTGAAATACATTTTAAGGGGAAACGGTTAAATATCGTCTAAAGAAAAGCAAGTGCACATTATTTGAATTCTAAACTAATAATTAATTACAACTTAATAACAAGAAAACTACTAAACATGCACGTATGAAACTATTTCGGGAATATTCCACCATTGGCCAAAAATTAGAACATGGTGGTTGATACTCGGAAATATTCTTAAATAGTAAGTATTGTATACGTTAGTACTTTATGTATTATTAAAAAGGTATTCAAAAATTTAACATTGAATTACTTTTTAATTTCACTGTTTTTTTATAAATGTAATTTATACGATATCGCTATATCTTTTGCAGTGTTTGTTCCACTGTGTTGCTCAACGTATGGGTTATGTAAGTATTGCATTAATGTTACTTTTTTTTTTATCTTAGACGTAACTATATGGTTGATTAACGTATTTTCTTACGACTAATTATTATTTCAACAACAATTTCAGATCAAATCTCCATTTTTTCTATTACTAAAAACAATTAATTTTTATTTACCGATATAGGTACTCGCTGTTTATATTCAAAATGAACGTTTCATTTATTTACTCGTTTAAAAGAAAAAAGAAATTATGTGTTTTTTATTTTTTTCTAAATACAAAATCATGCGTAGATATATACCTATTTATTTTAATATTATACAGCGGTACATTTAAATATTCAATAAGACTTTTATTCATTCAACCGATTTACCAACTGTAATTATTAATTATGTGGTGAAAAAATAATAATCGCATGTTTCTTAAAGACTCGTTGTTGCAGCTAAACAACGGTTATCGTTCCAGAAATTTCAATTTAAACAAGTATTTAATGTTAATTAAGTTTTAAACGATCATTAAGGATTTTTAAGAAGAAACTTTGTTCCGAGTTCAGTTTTTCTTTAAAAGTTTCATTGAAGGGAAAATCCATCGGGATGATATACATTTTGTAGAGTAAAAACATTGAAGGTAGAGAATCGGATATGGTAGGTTGCAGAAGAGAGAATAATAGCGTCTTTTTTCGATTCAACGTGTTCATTAGCCAATCACCTGTGCAACGTGGCTCTTTCAAAGCGTGTCAGTACCATTACACATGAGGCTCTATGCAAAAGGGTACATGTGAAATAATTTCTGTATTTCTAATACGGCAAAAGCGCAAATTCCCACTTTTAAAAAACTTTTACTTATATATTCGATAAATTTACTTCGGTTTATCCCTGAAACTGATTCTAATAACTGTCCCCATTGAACGAGGAAAATACGGGAAACTTGCTACACAAACTATGCTGTGAAAATCCCGAGATTTTCTTTATGTAGACCTCGATCATTGAACGGTTTAACGAACCCGTTAACCGCGCAAAGTTCAATACTGTTTAATCATTCACCGCTACCTTATCGTAATTACCCTCATTAATTATTGAAGAGTACAACGGGAGCCTCTAAAGAATTTGTTTCCTGTTCCCATTACAAACTCATCGCTGTTGTTGGCCCGTAATGGTTCCTTTCATTCGTTCATTTCATGTTGTCAGTATATTCGGACATTTACGACCATTTTTCTACAAAATCTAAAGTTCAACATCAAGGCTGAAATACGGTTTTTCATCCGCGCATCTGTAAAAATACGCTGATTCCAGCCCCTGTATGTGGACCACGTTCACACCAAAAAGTGTTAAAATTGTTCCCGGTGCAAATAATGTATTCCGAATTTTTATTAAAAGGTCAATGAGAACGATCACTTGCCAGTTCAAAAATCAGAAGCTATAGTCTGTTGCGAGTTTGATGTTGATTTTTTTTTTTTTTTTTTTTCATATTAGCAGCTGCAGAAACTGATGATTTGATTCCAACGAGTAATGTGATTCTTCGCTATTAAATTATTTAAATTATCACATCTTAACTTTCATCATGAGAATCAGATGTTTGAAAAAAGCAGCCATCTCCGCTTTTTGATTGATGTATTATTCGTAATCAAAACATTTTTTTTGAAAATTTAATTTTCGCTGTATAAAAACTTGCAGGCTTTTTCGATTATTAATGCGCCACCACGTATTTCAATAGATCAGCCGCTATTGTAACCGTAGAATGTAAATTATATTAAAAAAAAAAAAAAACTACAATGTTGTTTTTATTTTTAATCCTAAAAAAAAAGATTAAATGAAATTTGGTTTTCTTAGTAAACAAAAAGTTGTTATACATCTCTAGCAATAAATGTAAATTTTTCACGTAGCACGATTCCCTAATTATCTTCTGGTGGTCGGCGGTAAAGAAATTTTAATTCTCGGGCAGAAAATTTCATTTAATTATTTAGTAACATGCAGCATGGGCGTCGCCAAAGGGGGGAAGAGGAGGGCCGTTGCCTCCCTGGAGCTTTGGAACTTTTTAATCAACTGGCTATGATGAGTATTCACAGGGGCGTAGTAATTATGGATGGAAGAATTTTATAATAAGGTAGTAGAACAATTTTCCAGAAACCCACGAAAATTATGTTTTCATTGAGATTTTTTTCTTGTCTAATAAAATATTAAGCCTTTACAAATTATAAATTTTATTTTTCCTATAAATCATATCCCCTTTCTATCATCTTGTCGCCCTGGCTCATCGGCTGGCGACGCCCTTGACACGCAGTATTGATAGAAAGTTGTTGTGTGTTTTTTCATAATCTTCTAGGTACAGTGAAGTACCGATTATCCGAAAATCGCTTATCCCAAAAATCGATTATCCGAAATGAATGTTTTAACGTATTTTAATTATTTTTAATACATATTTAAGGTATTTAAGATTTTTAATATGTACGTACGTAATTACATATACGTACCATAGGCCTACATGATACGACATTCGAGTTTTTATTTTTCATTACAACATATTATATTACTGTAGTTTATTAAATTTCGTAATTTTCAATGTTTTTCTATTATATGTTAAATACGTATAATGTTTCTATAAATACATGTAATGCTTCTATAACGATTATCGATTATCCGAAAAAATCGTTTTTCCGAAATTGTCAATCCTCGATTATTTCGGATAATCGGTACTTTACTGTATTTTCTTTATTTCCTCACGTCATGTAGTCGTTTGTTTTTATATAGTACTCTGTCTGTAAACCGTGTATATTCCTAACATTATTTGTTAATAATTTCCTACTTTCAATCGTTTCATAATCGCATAATTACCTGACTAAAAATAAACATTAATTCTTTTTGAAGGGACAGAAAACAGTTACATTTAACATAATAAACTTACGTATTTAAGAATAAAAGCGCATTTACTTTTTCCAGTCACAGTGGAAAATATTCAACTGTCCGTAAAATTGCACGTTCGCAAATTATCTAGTTTTTTGCGCGCGGAGAGGGAGTCACATTTCCGGGAAAAAGATTTCCTGTGTGTGCCGTTAGAGCTTAAAAATTTATAGAAATTAAAAGAAAATTCTGTTTTAAAAGTTTAATGCATTTTTTTCGTAATGAAATAATATAAGTAGAGAGAGTTGTTTGTAGAGTTACTTGCTAACAAAAAAATTATTAATTAATAAAAAATTTTTAGACTGAAAGTAACACACCTGATCAAATAAAAGCGCAATTTCTAGACAAACATCCAGATTACGCTAATAACGGAGAACTCGATAACACTATAAAGGAATGCATTTCTACTGCCAGTGGTAAAAAATTAATTATTTTAAATTATTATTAGTAACTTACAATTTATTTTACAAAATTCAACATATTATACTATTGTAAAAAATCGTTTTATAGTAGTTTACCTAATAGCAGTTTTCACGAAAAATTATCATTTACGTAATTTTAGTAATTCGTATGAGAAAATTCAATGAAATTCACACTGGTATTCCATCTATATACATACATATATAAAATGCGGCAAAAGTAGGTTAACCCCGATTTGCGCGGGAAAAAAAGGTACACCGAAGCGTTAACTCGCTTTTGTTGCACACTTCGAATTTCGCTACAATCTCTGGACTCGTAGACGATAGTCTTCTATAAATCTTATGAAACAGTCGGTTTTAATTGCTTATATAATTCTCTTCGTAAAATGATAACCTTTTTTTTTCATTCTGTTCGAAATCGACGAAAACCAAAAGGAAAAAATAAATGTCTTATAAACGTAAAACAGAAACTTAACAGATTTTACAAAACAACATTTTTTATTGTTATCTATAGCGTATGAATGTGAAATAGAGCCTTATTAATATCAATTTTGTAATATAACACACGTAAATGTAAAATGGCAACTGCAAATTGATGTGCAAACTGTAAATTAAAAAATTACGTAATTAATCAAAACTGGCATAATTACAGAAGATGTGTATCATTTAAGAGTCCAGAGATATCGTCCCTATGGCGAATAAATCTGAAGGATCAAGTTAAATATTTTAATTCTTACAGTGGAAGTAATATGAAAATCGTATTGCGGATTTTGTGATGTAGAAGTTGTGTATGTTTTAACATTACGAAAGTGTTTTAACGAACCCGTTAAATCACTTTTTTTAAGAACGACATAGCCAACTGAAATTTACAAATTTACTTCTCTATAAATATTATAGAACTTATAATAATTCACAGGTAACTTAATTAGTTACCATTTTAACGAAATTCCGTAACGTTGTGTTAATTAGTTTTTCCGAAACTGAAACTTTGTAAAGTAAAAGTTGCCATTGTCTCCTCTTTGTTGTTGCGACTCTTCTTCTTTTTCTAATTATTATTCCGCTAAAACAATTTTCATTGCATGTACTTTTATTTATTTAATTAGTCCGGGATATTTTGAAAAGCTATGACTTTTAACGTATTGGAATTTACAGGGCTCCGAAATGAGATGCGTATCTTGCGATAATTATAAAATTCAATTACTCAATGAAATTACCTGTATTTTCTATCATTTCAGGAATAACAGACAACTGTGAAGCTACATATAGGGTAACAAAATGCTTGATGAAAGCTGTAAGTAATGCAACATAATCTGTATTGTTCAATGTGAAATAACATTTTGGCACACTTATTGTTACTAAATTTTCCGACAAATATCACATATAATAATTACATTTTCACTCACAAAATGCTCACTACATTGCTAAAACGTTACATGAATTAAATATAATAACAACGGGTACAATGCTAAATGTGTGTCGCCAACTGTACTGCTCGGTTTCGGGCTTAATGAATACCTATTTGTACATTTTACTCTGGTCCACCACACATACACCAAAATGTATGCAAAATTACATTTGAAAATGATTGTAAATGTGCAGTTCATAACGCAATACAAGTGTGTTCATGTGTGTCCTGGTACGTGGTTATTATTCATTTCAAATAGTTTTTACTTATTGTCGATTTTATCCAAAGCATTAATTTGCTAATAGTCCACGAGAGCGACAAGTATTTTTTTCATTATTTTTATTTAAATACGTCGCACCTAGTTAACTACGTTACAGTACATATGCGTACCGGGGTGGGGGTTCAAACCCCTTCTGAAATGGATTTTTACGTTGCTGTATTATCACTTTACGGTCGTAAGATATCTTGGTATCAGGCATTCTGACAGTATAACTAACTATGTATTAATGTAAATTATTCTCAAAATGAAAACGAACAGAAGTAATCCTTTGTACAAGACATTATTAATAAAATATAATTACTAAGTAAAATCATTTTTTCCGTCAAGTGTTTTTTTTTTAATGGATCGACCCCTCCCGAAAAACTGGCCAGGGTACGCCTATGTTACAGTAGCTGGCTACCAGGAGAACACGTTAACTATAACATAGTTTTATGTAGTAATATACATGATTCCCAATTATCTTTGCAAAGCTCATGAAAATTTTCTTTTATTATTTCATAAATTTTTGTATAAAGCACTTTTATGTATGTTTGGGTTTCGACCTCATTCTTCCGGTTATATTAATCTTTTTATTTTCAGTATATCAATGACAACGTCATTTTTAGAGACTCATACCACTTCTTCTGTCACAAAAATTTGTCCCAAAATATGACATTAAATAAAGATTTTTTTTTTTTTTCGCGAATCACGTTGTTAATTTTTCTCATTCTATACAAAGTATAGAAGTGATAGAGCTGGAGGTGTCCCCGGACGAGGTACGAAGAGCCGAGTTGTATATATATTAATTACAACGTAATTCTTAGACTACCCCCCATTCGAAAAAATGTCCCAAAATAATGTCCCAATTTTATGTAACGCTAAATGTCCCAAAAAAATGTCCCAATTTTATGTAACGTTTGTTATATTTTGTAGCATTTTTGTTATTGTTATTTAAAAAATGTCACAATTTTATGTAATGAAATATGTAACAAAAAATGTAACGAAAAAATGTCTTAATTTTATATAACGGAAGGTAAATGTTAGAATAGGATTTTTGTGGTTATGTTATTTTTTGTGTGTGTTGATGCCAGTAAGAATTACGTTGTAAATTTTGATCATTTTATACAAAGTATAGAAGAGAAAGAGACAGGAATGAAAGCAGGAGTGGTCAAGGGGCACAGCCCCTTGCGAGACCAAAGTGGTCGAGTTATATATATATATATATATATATATATATATTCATATTAATTACAATGTAATTCTTAAGCTACCCACCATTAGAAAAAATGTCCCAATTTTATGTAACGCTTGTTATATTTTATAGAATTTTTGTAATTGTTCTTTTACAAATGTCATAATTTTATGTAACGAAAAAATGTCTTAATTTTATATAATGAAAGTTAAATGTTAGGATAGGATTTTTGTGATTATGTTATTTTTTTTTGTGTTGGTGCCAATAAGAATTACGTTGTAAATTTTGATCATTTAATATAAAGTATAGAAGAGAAAGAGACAGACATGAAAGTAAGAGGGGTTAAGGGGCACAGCCCCTTGCGAGGCCAAAATGGCCGAGTTATATATATATATATATACTAGTTAACCCAACAGACGTTGTTCTGTCCAAATTTTTATAAATTTGTTTGTCATCGTTTTGTGAATTTATGAATTTCATTCATTGCAGTATTTTATGATACACAATATTTATTGTTCTGTTGTTTGGCGCGTAAACAAACAAAGCTGATGGTTTTCCAACACGGGAACAAGCGACATACAACTGACCATGCGAGAAGCATGAATTTTCAAGATTAATGCCACAAACACTCAATGACTGTTCTTGTAATTTGTTTATTGTCACTGCGAATGCAAGCTAGATTAGAAACTGCAAGCGTTTAAATTAAAATGTTACGTCAGTCGGATTAAGTGGAATGCCTGGTATTAAAACGTCTTCTCCTTTGTACTTTCCTTTGAGAATTGTTGCTTCGATGACGCTGTTCATCAATTGCTTCACTGCAGGCCTGGTGCTATTACAAAGACGTGGTTGGTTGATATTTTGCAACATTATGATTACTGATCCAACTTTCAGTAGTATATTGTGAGGCGGAAATATGGGCAATTTAAGCGAGTTTAAAAATTCGGTTGGATATTGGACGACATCATTTTAGTTAAGATCGGAATTCACCGATTTGTACGGGAAGTCATTTGGAAACAACTGTTGTAATTCTAGATTTGTCTCAGTTCCTGTTCCAAAAACTAATGAGCGCAATAGCCCGGGTGGTGGGATCAATGGCGCCAATTTGACTGTGCCATTTGAAAAACACAATCCAGCAGCTTCATTTCGGTATTTCAATGCCTTACAATGTGGACACAAAACGCTTATTGATCCAATAACAACAGACTGGTCTGCACTGTAATCACTTGCTACATTGCAATGGAATGCAGTTCGATGAGTATTTAATACATTTCTTTGCTTTCGTGCGCGATTATTCAAATTCATTGTCGCGCGATTGACTTCGACTGACCGATGATGTTTCATTCAATGCATGTCATCTTTATTTGCATTTTCTCTTTCTTCTTGTGTACGTTCTGAACGTGTTCATGATAATCGATTTCGTTCAATTACATTTCGCTCTCCGCGTTGCTCTGCAGTTCGATTAGATCGAAAATTCGTTTGGTTTATAGCATTGCGAGTTCTGCGACCTAAATTGCTCCGTCCTATTGACAAGGCATGGCAATGCGATTAAATTGTGTTAATTCAATTCAGTTTCAGTTGTGTCGATTGCAACACAGTGAGTGATGCGAAGAAACACAGTTCAACTGCAAATGAACAAATTAAAATACTGCAACATATAAATTTCAATAATTATAAAGTTGAAAATATGTAAAGTCGATATATAAAAACGCTCAATTAAAAATGAAACAGTAAGAAATGATGATTAATAACTATAAATACATATTTTAAAAAGTAATACAAAAACTACGACTTTTGAAAAATATATATGACTGCGAATATATTATTTAATTGGTATAAATAAGCTACAAATGGTGTGTATACTTTTGTGTGTTTAGATGGTGTTATTTATTATTTATAACTATATCTGTTTTGCTGATTTGCAATGTATATCATATTATATAAAATTATTATTGATTAATAGTTTTATTTCCAATTTTGATTAAATTCAGATATTATTTAAATTCTGAACTTTGATCTCTCAATAATGAATCACTTTTTTTGTTTTTTACTTAAGAGCAAAAATGTGTTGATTTTCACATACTAAATGATACTGTTATTATTAATAATCCTATTGCGTGTGTTAAAATCGTACATGGCGAAATAACTTGTAAATCGTAAATGTTTAAAATTATAAAATTAATATAGAAATTAAACATTTTTTAATAGTTCACAACTTACATATATTTTCCTCTTTTTTTTTTTGTTTTCCAAAAATTTAAATTAATAAGGGAATCGATGAACCGCTTTTCGAATGAATCTGACTTTTTCTGTAGTTGAAATATGGTATAATTTCTAGAAATTGATAATTATAAAAATAAAGTTCACTGTTAGCATATGATTAGCACATATGATTTATCTTAAATAGGAAAAAGTAAATGTTTAAAATAAAATAACAGAGAAAAAATTTGCGGAAATCTTAAAACGTTAAATTAAACGTCACTTCTAATGAACGGTTTTTATCAATGGTATTTGTTTGCAAAAGCGAGAAGTAATTTTGGTGAATTAAGGAAGAAACATAAAAAATGAACAAATACGAATTTTTTTCTGAAACAAAAATGATTCATGTCATTTAAGGGTACATTGAAAATTTAGGAAGTAATTCATGTAGTATGTGATGTGTGGCAATATAAAATTTGCAAGATTCTTAACATGGATTGGTTATTCTCTTGTTTAACGGAATTCAACGCATTTGGTATAAAATATAATATTAAAATCCTTAAATTTATGTGATATATAATTTTATTTGTAATATTGAAGATTTCATTTAATATTTGAAAAAATAATAATACAAATAAACTTTGAACCAAATTTACTTACATTAATCTTAAAATTCCATTTCTAACAAACATATTCCGAAAAACACACAAAATCACATATAGGAATTTTACAAATAATAAAGTTTGTAATAAATCATATACTTACGTAGGTCAAACTTGGAGAAAATTTGATACGTTATTTTGAACATATATACTACGCTATAAGCGATAAATTAATCGAAAAGTCAACTTTATAGCCAAATATGAAAATATGAAAAATAATCAATGAGTATAATACATTAAATTTCACGGAAGTTTATTATATAAATAAATATAAAAATAATATCATTAATACGAATACCCCGTGCAAAATAACCGATTATTAAGTATTAAATCACATGTCATTTATATTTTTCAAAAGTTATTTTTACAAATTTTATTTATTATGTATTTGTAATTATTAATCAACATTTGTTACGGTTTCGTTTTTAACTGAACGTTTTCATATATTGACTTCGTATATTACAAATTTATATGTTTCTGTATTTTAATTTGTAATATACCATGAACACTTGCGCCATCTGTATGTATAGAAATGAAATAACAGCATTTATTATACAGATCACGAAACAGCACAAAAGTAAAAACAAACATGTTTTTCCAGATTTTTCTCCAAATCTACCAGATTTTTTTTCAATTGAAAACATTTAATTGAGTTATTTCGATTCCGGGAGCATAACGAACAAAACAAAAAAAGTATCAACCAAATAAATTACGATTTTTACAGTTTGTCTGAATTTTTCCGAACTTTTTCTGTTGAAAACTTTTCCAGGCCTATAACGAAGAAAACAAAAAAAAAATACGCAAATCGATCGTTCGAAGCGTGAGTTATGGTCGCGAAAAGGAATTTCAGTTTTTCCCGAATTTTTTAATTTTCCGAGCTTTTTTGGCATAAAAACCTTATTCGGACTATTACGAACATTTAAAAAGAAAAAATAGCTAAATCAGTCCAGCCGTTCTCAAGTAGTGCGCTTACCAACGATCAACATTTCATTTATATATACATATATATATATATATATATATATATATATATATATATATAAAAGATAAGATGTAAGATAATATATAATATAAACTCGTGCTGTCTCTTTCTCTTCTATACTTTGTATAAAATGATCAAAATTTATAACGGTATTCTAAATCGGTCCATATGAATATAATAACATAATCACAAAATCCTATAAAATATAACAAACGATACATAAAATTGGGACATTTTTTCTAATGGGGGGTAGCCTAAGAATTACGTTGTAATTAAAAGATAAGATGTAAGATATAAGATATAACCAAAAACATTATATGATACCTTCCTTTATCAACAATGCCTACAATTTTTATGATGGTCATCACCAATTCTAAAAGATAAAATGTTACAATTTACTGCGTTTGTTATTAATTCAATAATGAAAAGTTCTATTCGGCTTTTTTACTATTTTCTCTAAGCTACAAGAAAGGTTTATCAAAGTCTTCAAGTTGCTCTTAAAGGCTTATTTTTTTCAACATCTACGCTATTAGTTTCCCTTTTTTTCTTTTGAATTCTTCCTCTTCATACTTCGTTAATGACATCCCGTTTATTCCTTCTTTCTGCGATATTGAAACTGCCAATGAAGTTCTTAGTTCATTTGATCATTCCCAATTCCCAATTCACCTTTTTACTTCTATTGTTTTTACGTTTCATGATCCTGTATCGATTAATTTATATTTAAACAATATGTCTCTTCCTTGTATTAACTATTCCTATTACCTCGAAGTTTTTCTCAACAGTCGTCTGATACTTTCTGAGAATACTGCATATCTTTCCTCTTCTGCTATTAGAAGGCTAAACTTGCCGAAAGCTTTATTCCCAAACAAATGAACAAGCCTTCCATTCTGATCTCCTTGTATAGATCCACCACCCGAAATTCACAACTACTGTTCTGTTATCTATGGCTGCGCTTTCAAACCCCTTCTGTCTAAATTAACTATAGTCCGAAAAATTCGTGTCATCGGCTCTGTCTTGATGCCCTTAAATCTTTTCCAACTCACGAAGTCTGCTGAATCCAATACGCTACCTCCTTGCCTTTTCGTAAATTATACCATCGTTTCCTTACAAAACACCTTCCATTCGCGTCCTTCATTGTTATTTATTCCTACCTTTTAATTTATAGAAAATGACATTTTACACTTAGGAAAATCCCTTTTTCAGCTCTTTCTTCCCTTCGTCATAGTTCATTTTTGCCTTGTGCAATCTCAATAACCTGCCGTAATTTTTCCTTTAATTTCACCGATTTCTGCCATCTTCACAAAGTCTTTTTTTTCTGTCTTCATAATACAACGCTGCAAACTTAATTTTACAAGAAACAGTTTTCGTGATTGTAAGAAATTATAGATTTTTCGGGAAAATTTGCGTGCCTCTTTGCGTTTTATCGTAACGAATAACTTAATACGAGCCACCGCATTTTAAATAAAGTTGCTGGGAAAAAATTACTCAAAACACCACCAACTTGACGGAATTTTAACTTAGAAATTATTGTAACTGTTTATAAAGAGGAACCGGCAGTCAATCAATTGTTTATTGATAATGTCAAATTAAAAATAAATTGGAATGATTTTTAAGTTAAGAAATTATTATAAAAAAAAAACGGTGGCTGTTTTATCTTTTTTTTTTTTGTTTTAATAACTGAAATTTTTCCAAAATATTATGTACGTTCGTCGACTTTCAAAGCTTTACAAGTTTTTAAAAAAAATTCTCAAAAGATTCAGTGAATTAAGATCGATTATGAATTTCACCATGCTGTCCATCAAAAAGAGCTTTTTTATATAAAAAATACAAAATAGTTCAACGAAGAGGTGATGATTAACCACTCTACACTGTAAGACAGAAAAATAAAATGTTATTTACATGTATCCCTTTAATAGTCATTGTGATGCCCTAGTTTTGGAAATCTCCCGTGCACGCTATTTAGTACACAGAAGTATAAAAACACTTAGGGAACTACATTTATGGCACGATAATAAGCGACTGTAGAGTCAGTTCCAAATGTACGTATGCGTTAGCGTCGTATGCATATATATTCAGTCGGTGAACAATCGTAACAACGTGAGTAGGCCAGTCGTCTTGGTTCATCTTGCCTCTGATGATACCCTTTCTCACGTTAGTCGACAGCACGGAATCTAAGTTGTGCTCCGGCTTACGTGCTTCTCAATTGCGCTGCTACCTATCTTCTCATTCTCCTATGAATTAGAAGATAATCTCATACTCGTAACTGAGGGAAAATAGTGGAGACCAAAGGTATCCCCGTGTACACTATTTATCTTATTGTATTTTTAAATGAACAAAACTGACCTCCCTGATTTAAAAAAACCACAAGCCATCATTGGAAATATCATCGGCTTACTTGATAAAACAACGAAACGAAATTTTACACAGTCTGGTATAAAAAAACTGAGTAAACTGTTTCTCAAAATTAATCGGTTTAAAATTTCAACTAAATCCCGTTTTCTTCGAAAATTAGAAAAGTACAGTACCGTTAATTTAAAAAAAAAACAACAAATCAATGGACCACCCCAGTAACCCAAGATAAATTACATTTAATTTTAATAAATAGTTTAAACAACGATTTATACCTATTATAGAGCTTTGAGTTAGGAAGAAAAAGTTTTTTTTTTTTTTTTTTTAGATTAGACAAACATTTACGCGATCTAACTTTAACATCAAGGGACGTTGAAAATTCCATCTATTTTACTTTTGCACGATAAAAAATAATAATTTCTATCGTATTATTTAAATTGCGTTACAAAATAATTTTTTGACAGTATTTTTATTTCTAATGATAACTTAACTTTTTTTTCTTTTTGATAATTCATCAATGGAGCAAGAAACTAGATTTGAATAAAACTACAAATTGAAAAAATTAGGAGACAATCGTAAGGATTTCAGAAAATATAGTGAGCGAATTAATGAAACCGTTATAGAGGTTAGGAAGGAAAAGGCTTAAGAGCTGGAAGTGCCGAGCGCTCGGTGGAAAGAGCGGACCATTTGATAAAAATATGATTTTCTTTTTAAAAAATCCTAACTTAGTTACTTATTCCCCCTTCACACCTACATACACGCACACTTATTAATTTTTTAGATTTGCTACTGCTTAAGTTACATCCTTTTCTATTTTTTTCTAATGATATACAATTAATCTCATTGTGTAGTAAACCATCTTAAAAATACTATCGCATTTATAATAATTATAACGAATTTTACTAATTAAATATGTAACTTTTATTAAAGAAATGATTCTATTTTTCAGTATTTGTCATTTTTGCGGAAGTCATAAAGCGCTTAAACGGACAAACGCGTACGGTGGAATAATACAATTATTTTTATAAACACGAAATTATTGCAGTAATGTATACGTGTACTTTTTGTGATCTGATACGTTAATTAGAATTACAGTAGTTATTACATATAATATTTCTAATCGCATTTCCTGTAATTTATTTCGTTTCTCTTCATATTTTATATTTTATTTTATACTACAAAGTGCATAGCCTTGGCATTCAATTTTAAAAAAAAAAAATTGTGAAATAAAAATTGGAATGTAATTAACCCGTCCGATAAAATGCTTAACACGACTCTTCATTAAACAAGTTGATATTGTATACAGATTTTCTTTTATGACCGGAACGGGATAATAGTATTTTCAATTCCACTGATACTACAATATTCCATTTTTAATACAATTATCTAATTAAAAATACCTTTAAAGAAAGAAAAATACTTGAAGGAAAGGAAATATTGCGTAATAAGTCTATTTTAAAACAATAGAGAGACTATTTTTAGTATAATCAAAGGTGATGAGGAATGGCGTTCGTTTACGCAGTCTAGAGCTTTTTGTTATAAAAAATTAATCATTCGGTGTTATTTTTTAATTTGATTAAACAGGAGCACACAGCCTGACATGCCCTAGTTTTTTTAATTCGCTTTGACCTTTTTATTCAACAGAACTCTGCAATAATGAAGAATGCTATTATGAGGACACTGTTCTGTCTCATAGTATACGCATTCTTAATTTCATTAATAGACGCAGAAGTCAAAAAATAGAAATGATCGCGTTCAACGTCTAAACACAAATCAACACTGTCAAAGTAAACAATATTCCAGGTCCCCGGTTGACAGGCCCAAAAAAAAAAAAAAAAAAAAAAAAAAAAAATCCTCCGTTAGATTTAAAAAAAAATATTACTATGTCGAGTTAGCAAACAAAACATTTGTTGAACATGATTTCAGAAATCGTCCTTATGTAAACAACTAAAAATAGGTCGGCCAAAGAGTGAAAGTTTTTTTTTTCGGAAATAGAAATAATTCCACAGATCAAGAATGAAGCCAAACTAACGGAATAAGTTAAAAATAATAAGAAGAATTTTAAGAACCATTTCAGACGGATTTCTGAGAGTAAAATAAAATTTTGCTTCGACTAAAGCAGCAGTTAAAGGAGTTATTTAAAGAAGAAATAAGTTCAAAGAGGGAAACGTTTGAGAAATCGAAATGTGATAGTGATGTGTAAAAGGGAATCAAAAGGCAAATTTGAAACGAAACTTGGAGTTTAAATAGGCTAATTATTACGGAGACCGGAACTGAATGAACGTTGAGAAAAATGAAATCTAAAAGTTTTAGTCAGTTCTAAACTTAGGGAGCAAAAATGAACTGAGTAAAGAAAGAAAGAAAGGATTTTCAAGAATTATTTTTGGAATTTTTTAGACGTAGTTCACTGTATTCGATATCTATGAATCGGGAAAATATGAAGGTTTGAATGACGGTGAAAGGAACTAAAAGTAAACAAATACTTGCTTGTGGACGTACGGTCCTCATTCCATCTAAGGAAGAAATCAAGAACAAATTGTTAGAACAAGAAATAACGTGGATTTGGAGTAGTTCGGGAATTATCGAAGATTCGATTTTCTGTAATAGTGCCATTTCTACTATAGCCAGAACAACCCCATGAAGTAAACCCATCGCTGCCGACAATGAAGGTCAGAAGAAGAGAATTAAAAACCAAATCAATCGGAAACAACGCAGCTGTCATAGGCATGGAGAATATAAATGGCGACAAAGTTAATGTATTATTTGTGAAGGATTGATATTTGAACTAAATTAGGATCAAGAGGACCTAATGGTAAGAAGAAAAAACTATTATAGTAATGGATGTAATAGATGACTTTTCCACAGCTTCACCGTAACTGTTAAGCCGATTGGAACTAAGGGAATTTCTCCAATTCGAATTTGAAGATTGCTTGGGCCACGTTTCTAAAAAGAGAACAATGTGAAGATTCTAATCTGTCAATTGTTTCAAGGAACATTTATTGATCGTAAGACTGTAGCAATTCTATTGAAGAACACTCAACTTGTTTGACATAGATATGTCTTACGGCTGACGGTCATTTCAGAAAATTGTCATAAAAGAATGTTACCGAAAAGCGTTACCCAGACTTTTCGCATTAAAGTCGCGCCTAGTAATTATGTTTATTTCAAAATTTCTGTACAGAATGCACGGAGATAGTTTTTTAAACACCGAAGGGAATCGGTTAAAAAGAATGTCAGAGAAAAAGTATAGAGTAGGTGTGGTAGAGAAAAAGAAAAGGGATTTTTCTTTATGCGATACATAGATTTTGGAGAGAAAAAAAAACACACGGAAAGAATTGAACGCAGGGATAGGATATAAATACTGCACGGTAGATTTATTAGGAAAAGACGAAAAAAGATCCGGTAAAATAGAGAATGAAAGACCGCAAACGGAAGGAGCATATGTTTTACGAAATAAGTCTGCCAAGTTTTAATTTTAGAATCACTAAGAATAAATAATCATCTCTCAAGTAAGAAAAATCAAAACAGGTTAGTCAACCAGAACAAAAATCAAGAAAAATAATAATGAGACCACCTTTAAGAAAATAAAAACAAAATTATTAAACATTACACATTAAATTTGAATTTATTTTTATTCAAATATCTTATGTAGCGCAGACTTGACCAAACGGGACTAAATCGTTTTTATTCTACTCTTACAGTTAGCTTCGTTACAACATGATAATAAACATTATAAATGTACACGTCTAACAAACTTACCAGTTTCAGTTAAACTTAGAATTCTAGCTTTTCGCAGCAAGCAACAATAAAAAATTATGGATGAAAAAACTTCGAACTGAAAATTTATACCAAGTATGGTAAACACAGAAATCTCGCTGCACCGATAGAAAAACTGCAATAACAACAACGATGTTTGCTGAATAAAAAATTTGCGGAAACAATGTTGGGCTTCTTAGCTATTTTCAAAAATTTACGCATGTGATAGCATATGTTCTAAGGTCCCCATTGTCCATACAAAATTTGTAAATTTTATTTCTTAACTTAGCTTTCTGTCTAATGTTTCCCGTAATTCGCATAAATAAATACTTCACGAAAAAAAAAAACAAAAAACAATTTGTTATTCCTGCATTCTAAGTAAGACAAGTTTTAGATAGGGTGTTTACTATATCGGATCCATAACGGTCGCGGTAGCCATATTTACACACACACACACACATATATATTTTTTTTTCCTGCTATTTTACACCTAGTTCTATCAACCATTTGGTAATCTACGGAATAAGTTAAAATAACATGAATAAGCAATCCATCCAGTGAAGGGTGCTAAAATTAACTTATATATGTATACACAAAATGCATATTCTCACGGGCACATACATACCATACACACACGCACCCGTATCCACGCTCGCACATACACCCTCACACTTCACGCACTCACACATATTATTTATTCATTTATAATTTATATGAGATCTTGAGGTCGTTTTCTGTTTAACCTACGTCCCTCGCCTGGGTTACTCAGCAGTTCTTTTGTTGTACTATTAGGATGTTCTTTCAATCTGGCAGCGTATCGTTGAGCAGCAGTTTCTATTTCACATTCTTTACAAATTTAACTCCAAAATCTTCATGGATCGTGATGTTGGTTATGTACCATGGAGCAGAGATGATCGTGCGTAGTATCTTATTCTGTACTCTTTGCATAATTGAGATGTTGCTGTTTTTGGCACAGCCCCATAACTGGCAGCCGTATTGCCAGTCGGGTTTAAGAATTTGCTTATAAAGTAGCAACTTGTTTTCAAGAGATAGTATTGATCTCTTACCCAACAGCCAGTACAGTTGCCGCAGCTTGATGTTCAACTCGTTTCGCTATAATGTGCTTCCTCCAAGTCAAGCGTTTGTCGAGGTGTATACCAAGATACTTTACATCTTCTTTCTAAGGAATCTCCACTCCATTCATCGTTATATTTCCGGATGAATCGATTCTTCGGTTAGTGAAAACTACTTTCGGAACCTGTAGCGCGATCTTTTGGCGGTGTTCGAATTATAAAAATATTCTCCGGTACAATCATTAATTAATTCGTGATCTGTCCAACACCGTTTTATTCGTTACAATTGCGGGCTGTAGGCATTAGTGATGAATAGGTCCGGAACAATATGTATCCGCGGATCCGTATCCGACAGCGGAGTTGATAATGTAACTCCGACCACAGTTCCGGACACATACAAACTGAATCGATGAATGCTATGCAGATCCTCAGGTTCATTCTGCTGTAGGAGCTCAAGTACATAGACTTTAAACAGAGAGGAATAGACCGTCTGTCTTTTTCTCCGTTTCATACACAGAATGGATATCTGAGCAGAAATACGCCAGATCAGCTAAAAAAGGCTAAAATGACAATATTCGCGTAATTAGAAAGAAACTTTATTGGTTTTCTCTATATAGGCAGCTGCTGCATTAGCTATTTTTGCCATTTCCTTCTTAACGGTTACGATATTTGTTCTTTTCTATTTCCTCACTATTTCACTTCGCTGTTTTTATTACGATGCTCTCGTTCGCAATATTATTTAACGCCCTTTTCATTTATTTATTTTTGATCACCTCGTTACAAATTTAAATATAAAAATTTAAACTGGAAATATTTAAATAAATTAACAGTTCATAATAAGCAGTCTAATTTTCTCGATTGATTACTATTAATTATAGAGTAAAAGTAATTTACTACTAAATGTGCAATCAATGCAGCTCTGGGTTTGTTTAAACGACTGATATGACGTAATCTAACCTAACACTGGTAATATTAGCTGCGGTCGACAACCAGTGCAAACTATTACCAGTGTGTTGAATGTACTGTCCACATAAACGGCGGATTCATATGGGACCGGTGGATACGTATCGGGGATGCAGTTCCCGAACCTGCGATTCAGTTCGGGATCCGTATCCGAAAAAATAACGAACTTACCCATCACTAGTAAATATCGAGGATGCTTATCGGCTAAAACCCAAATTCCCGTGCGCGGTCGAACGACGGACATGTCGCGGTTGGGACTGTGTGTGTGTCTTATTGGTAGTAGCCGATAGCGGAGATAACTAGATCAGTCTGGGTTGAGCGCGCGTTGCTTAAACGCCGTACCGAGCAGCATCGAGCCAAATGAAGTTTTATAAATCTGCTAGGAATCTGGCAGAGTAGCTCGTGCGGCTAACACGATATTATTCGGAGATCATTCGAGAAACATCGATGTATACCATTTCTTAAATGTTTTAATCAGTTAGTTTAGTTAATTACATGTTTCTAGTCGTTGCTCAGTAATCGGCATTGCAGTTATCTAGTCATTACATCGCCATTTTTGCGCATAATTTAATTTGAACTTTTTTTTTGTAAATTTGTTGTGAAATTTGTGCTTTTTTATTATTATCATCGTTCCTACTGTACGTGCACATTCGATCAGCCACCGTTAATCGGGAGTTTTAAGCTGTTTTAATGATAAATGTACGCGTTCTTTTTCGGCCATCGTCCATTATTTGAATACGTGGTGAATATCCGCAGTGACATCTCTCAGTAGAAAGAGTCGACTCCTATGGACAGAATCGGGTCCGCAGGATCAAATGAATTTTAGTTTAGTCTTTTATATCGTTTTTTTTTTTTTATTATTTATTCGTACGTGACCTCAATTCATACTGGGTGAAAGCCTAAGCCCGCTGATTTATTCGAGTACTGACGTCCCTTTCTTGAGAAAAATTTACGATACGCATATTTTATTTCATATTTATTTTTTTCTCCTTTTCCCACTCCTGAATATCGAGCTATTCGCGGTCCACTATGGCCGCAGTCTAGTCAAGTTTTTTTAGAAACGCAGAAATCACTTTATTTACCGCAATTTATCAGCGGGAAACTCCAGTTCCTATCAATATATGTAGATAAACACGATTTTCTGACTCATCATGGGGATCCTCCATGAACTCCCAAATGATAATTCTACAATACTTAGAGAAGAGTAAATTTCACCAAGCGCCCCGTCTACATCTCACCTCCTTCTCGAATGTTTCTCTTTTGCGGCACCAAGATCCACCTATTTCACTACCACCTCTATCTCTAAGATCTTATCGAACGTTCCGTCTGCGGTCGCAGCTATGTTGGCTTTCGTGCGTAGCAGCGGCCTATACCATAGAGTTTAACCTTCCTAAGTAGGCTCCATGTGCTGTAATAGCCTCAGTAGTTAAACACAGCGCATGGAAATCCTTACTATTATTTTTATTTTAAAAAAAAAAAAAAAAAAAACTGACCACGTCATTCTTAAAGAAAAAAATTAATTTTCAAAACGTAACAGAAAAAACTTATTCCATTATGATTTTTTCATACTTTCTATGGCGGAAAAATGACGAAAATGAGATAACATTCTCGCGTCGAGAATAATATGAAAAAAAAAAAAAGATTATGGAAAACCGCTATTAAATATGTAACAATTTTCTGTTACGGAGGTTATAACATAAATTTCCGGGCCAAAAAAAAAAAAAAAGCGAAATTGCTCACAAACCGTAAATTATTATTTTTTCTTTTAAGCGTAACAACGTTTTAAACTGAAATTTACTGTTCTATTAAGTGTCGTGGAAGAAATATCCTTTAGGAATGCGGGGATGTTCCCATGACGAAATTCGATGGATCAAATTTATCAATATGCACTACTTTAAGAAAAATAAAAAAAATAAAATAGAAGCATAGAAAATTAATTTGCTTAAAGCGGTAAACAACCTTAAGCCGGTCTTCCAATTCAGCTTGTGGATTAGTCTCGACTACGTACACAGTCAAATTCTTTTTTTTTTTTTTAAACAAAATTAAAAGATAAGTATGTTTAAAATTTCAATTCATACGCAACATTCGAACTTTTATTGTAATTGTATTTATCGTGTGTCAAGCGTAATCCTGTGTATAGATTGCACGTAGAACTGCCATGATTTTAATTATAATCGTAGAACAAGAATGTATAAATAGGTAGTCGTGACGTTAAAAATCGAGAGACTGATAGGCAATTATCTGTATTCTAATCGCTTAATAAAAGGCCTCATATCTGTTGAGTACATTAAAAATCTAAACTGACGTTGATAGATTAGATTCCAAATTCGTGTAAATATTAGATATTTTTTCCGTGATCTGACTTAGTTTAGAAATTAGAAAAATCGGTCTGTAATTAATGAAGCGAATTTTCTTTTGCAAGCTTTAGGATGAGAATTACGATCCCTTCCACTGTTTAGGGAAATGGCTTACTAGAAACACTGAATTTACAAAAAGATTCCAGAAGGCTTTTCATCGACAAATTAAAAAATTTAATGGTTTTATTATTTTATTCCAGCGGGGATATTTAATTTAAGGATGTTGTCACTTCAGCGGATTTCGGTCTTCTATTTTATTTTCTAACATAAACGTACTACTGGAAAAAGGAAAAAGGTTTTTTTTTCGGTTTCATTAAAATACGAGTGCGACGGTAAATGCTCTGATAATAAGTTTTAAAAACGAAGAAAGATTATAAATTTGCCAGAAAAATAAGATAGGTAAGTAATTATTAATATTTCTACTAACAAACAAAATAACTGACCTTACTTGTTAAATTATAAAGCCAGGAAATTAATCTACAACCGCGTGTAAGATCTTGCGTGTAATAAGTAAGCGCTAAAAAAATTTCAGTGGACTGTAACCAGTCATTAACGGACGTTTAAACACATTCGTTACACAAATTTTGAATGCATGGGAAAATAGGCGAGACTACACAACATTAACATTTTTACGAAGAATCAAATGTTACAAGGGATTGTTTATAAAGATACAGTTGTATTTAAACGCTGACGAGAAAATAGTTGTTTTTTGAAACTAGGCGCGAAAAACTACTTACGTTGCTACCGAGATTTCACGAAAAAAAAAAGTTACTACAGGTATGTGTGTTCGTAGACAATTATTCATTTAGAGACATCCGGCATCTTGGCCTTTAACGTCTTCGGATTACCAATGAATATTGACAATTCTTAAAGTCGATAATTGACGGAAATTATAAATTAACCGGAAAAAATAAGAATGAATTAGTAAATTAATAAAATAAATTCACAAAAAATGACTAAATATAACCCACAATCCGGTAACTTTAAGAAGAAAGAAGAATTTTCGTTCCGTTGCCTTTACTGATACCCTTTCGTACTGGAAGCTAAGCCCCAGTATTTTGTTTTTCTACACTACGTACAGCGTTCATGAAGAATTTTCAGAACAATTCAAGATCGTTATAAAAAAAAATTTTATGAACCATTTTGTAAGAGAAAAAACCGAAAGAAAAAAGGTAGTAATCGTTCACGGTTCAGCTAATTTAATAATAATACTAGTGTTGTTCACCCATTAGTCGAAATTCGACCATAATTATTATTAAAAATTTGAGGAAAACAATCCAACCATTAAAGTTAAGTCTTTTTATCAATCCGGAGCGATCGATTATGAAAAAAAGTGATTCTACAAAGTTTGTTTACAGCGTAAATCGGTTATAACAACATTGAAGGGGATGAATAAGGCAGTCGTTATAACTGGTTGTTCGTCGCTGTATCCGTTGTCGAATAAAGTGTTTAAATTTTTTAACGTCTAATTCGCAAATTCACTCTCTGCTGTAAACTACCATGAAATAAGTACAGTATAATTATCCACTAATTAAACTGATAATCCCATTTCAGTATTAGATAGCGAGAGAGATGAAGAATATAATAACATTTTTCGAAACTTTTGTAAAAGGTTTTCTTCTAAGATCGGAATCATTAGCAGACAGGATGTATACAGTTCTCCATTAAATTTGTAAGAACATTATTATACCTCGTCAGGATTTAAACTATTCAGCCAGAACGTATTTGCAAGAATATTTTCGATTTCGTTTTATTTTTCCGAAAACGCTAAAAATCTTTTACTCCGTTCGTTTTAATTTGTTGAAATCGCCCTATGAGAGAGCTAAATCTTTATTGGACTCGTTATTTTCTAAAAGTAAAATAATGCAATTTTAATCTTTAATTCGATATACTGAAAAAATTTGCAGAATAAACTTGAAAAACAAAATACGATCAATAACAGATTCGAAAATAAAACACGTTTATGATACACTACTCCAGCAGCTTATGCTCCGACGTATCTAGGAATTCTGAGAAGAACTGAGAAGTGAGCGTATGCGGAGTATGATAAAATCACAGGAATAATTAGGTAGGGGAGAATGAATCGAAGGGCGGTCATGGAGTCAGATATAATCAAGAATTTAGTGGAAAGATGATATTGCAGGAAATGAAAATAATGGAACCTCAGGATAGTCATTAAATCGTTTATGGATATCGAACAGAAAGGAGGCAAATGAAAAGATTCTGAAAAGCCAAAATCTGGGAGGATAAAGGAGGCACCGACATCATCCGGCCTCTTCGAACCATCTGTTAATACAGTTGCATGCGAAAGAAATTGAGAATTAATAAAACTGTGGAATTCCTGTCTGATTAGGGCGTATAGAAGACACTTAGAGACTATAGGAACAGTAAACACATATTTGGAGGATGGCTGAGATCAGCGAAGTTAAAAGTGAAATAAGGAAAAAATTGACAAAAGACATTATACTATTTCTAAAGTACCATTTCAGATAGAATGTTATAATTTCGTTTTATTTTGTTCATAACTAAAAATAAAACAAAAGTTAAATTAAAAATTGTAATAATTACGTATTTTTAAAACACATTTTTATAAATTTCTATAAAGGTCGCTATTTTATTTTCTTTATAAAATAAGAGGTATTTCTCAAATCTACGGCTTACCGTAGAAGATTTTACGTAATTATATAATCCCTCGCCCCACTGTTTTTCTTATAACTTCCCTCCTCAAAATGTCCTTCGGAATCCCCTCCTGATTATAGGGAGTAGGAAAATTCAGCTTTAATAGCTGAGCGTATAGGATATATTACGTTCGGAGAAAAGATTGGAACATTCAAACAGCACGCGGTCAGGATCACAAACGAAAATACAGTCACTAGAGTGCAAAGGACAATAAATCGACAGGGAAAGAGCAAAACGTATATCAATGAGGATGGAAGCAAAATATGATTGAACCGCAAGCAGCAGATAGCGATATAGAAAAAAGGGTTTAAAGGTAGTAAGTAAAGTAAAATAAGTCCCACATACCCTTGATAGAGCGTCGGCATTGTGAAGTTAAGGTTGGAAAATAATAGAACCAAGACAGAAAGGGGGTCTAGGCTGCATAGTAAAATGATTTAGGATTAGAAAAGGAGCGAGGATATACATCCGACACCAAAGTCTGACATGCATTATTTTGGAGAGGGGAAGAATGTTGCGACCAGGAATCTTTTTAACGAAATGTGAGGAGTGTAACGCTGATGTGCAACTATAAATTTATTTAATAAAATCAACCTCGAATTGCAAAAAATTAACGTAAAATTAAACCGAATAATAAAATAGGTCTTTCATTCCAAATACCATTATTAAAACTTATCGATAACAATGTAAATACAGTTCAGTTCAGAGATTGTGTAGAACATCTCAGCATGAGTGCATTTGTAGAAAAATAGGATGTACCAAATTTACCTATGCCCCCGAAAGAAGCTATGCCCACGCAGTATCGATTGCGGTAAAGGGGAAAAACTTTTCTTTATTAAAATGGAGTAGATCTTTTAAGGGCCCGTGTCCGTTAGAGAAAAATAGGGTAAGGAAACTGAAGCAAAAACTTCGCAGATATTAAAGGATTGCGGAATTTGTGGAATTAGGACGAGGAGAATGAGAATTAAAGAGGAGAGTAAGAGAAGGCGTTACGGAGTTAGAAAAAGTAGTGTAGGAATGAAAAGGTTCTGAGGCTCGGTCGGCATACGAAAAGGCAGCAGAAACTAAACTGACCGTTTTAAATTTAAAATCATTTTATGTATTTTGCAAGCGCTGCTTCCTCAAACAAATTGGTACGAAATTGTTTTTTTTAGAATATCCGCGAAAAGAATAGGAGCCTCAGAAAGAAAATGAAGTAACTTGTTGAATTTAAGCGCCAAAACTAAAAATTACTAGAAAAAAGGAGCGCCAAATGAAAGTTCATCTGCAAGAGCGAATGACAAAGGCAACCACATACTTACTATTTCACGTTACTATTGCCTACAATTTTTTCTGCTGCGTATCGATGAAAGAAAAAGGTTGCGCGCACATATTCGGATGCGCCCAGTTGTGTCGCTTCAAGATCATGTAATTTGTGTGAATTTTGATTCATGAAATTTCAGATAGTAAACGGTATCGAGAGTGAAGAAAAAATGCGCTCGTATATTCAGTCTGGAGGGGTTGAGTCAAATCGCTTTACTTTTTGCGCATGTCAGGGTGTGTACCGCGGTATTTGCGGTACATTTTCTTTTTTGGATTGTTTTCTTTAAAATGCTGTCATTTACTAACAGCGGAACTGGAAGCGATGGTCATCGGTCGCGCTTTTCAGTCCGTAATATCACTCTACGGTGGAAGCTATACTCGTTCGTTTATCTTATTTCCGCCAAAAATGCTAATGTTTCGGGCTGTTAAAATGCAAATACTTTCGAAATTGGGGCCATTTGCCGAAATTGTGTTATTAAAAAACTTTTACTGATTAGTTTTAGTTCATTCAGTTTTCAAGAAAAAATTAACATTATTCAAAATGACAAACCAACGCGCCTAGTTTAGAAAATTCGATTATAAAATCAAAAAGTATGTGGAAATTTATCTCTCTTCCGTAATTTATCAAAAACTTCTCTATGTTTGTCAAAATATTTAACCGTCATTTTCAAACAAATGTGTGCGCAACAATGCCCCATGGTTATTGTGAGACGATAAAAAAATTGTTCCGTTGGGCTTACCTTTTATTTAAGTAAAAAAAAAAAAAAAATATGGAATACAAATGGCTTTGACTTAATTCAGTTTTTGGGGGAAGTCAGAAAGCTATATCATGAAAAAGGATATTTTTTATCGATGTTACGCGGACAAATATGTCTAATAATAATAGGTTTAATGATGTAACAAAATTAAAATTTTTAAATCTTTTAAATATAAAAACAATTTTTTAAATTTTCAATAAAATTTTCTGGAAGAAGACATTTTTAAAACAGAATTACGGAAACTTTTTCGATCGTGCAAGTTTGAAAAGCGTACTCTCAAGATTTATATAACTGCGATGCATCTTATACTTGACCGCGTCAGGTCTAAAAGATTTTTTCCAGAAGTGTGTACAAGCTTTCTCTCATTTAATAACCACAGTTCCAGCAAACACTTCGTCTGCAAAATGATCGTTCTCATCAGTGAAACGAAAAAAAAAAAAAAAAAAAAAAACGTATTTAAGAAATACACATGGTTTTGGGAATGACTATCTTCATTAGCGTTTTTTTTTTAGCAAACGAGAACCGCAGAAAATTGAATTAACTTATAAAAAAATGAGACATTTCGTTCCTCTTAATTAATTTTTATTTCTGTTCTGTGTTTAACTGAAAATTTTACGCATGTTTATTTTTATGTAAAAATAAAATTTGATTGTGACGCTTCCTCCTCAGTTCCGAAATTCACGCTACGCCACTGCATAAAGCTTAGCCGTTATGCTACTGCCTGAAGAGCTCGACCAAATGAACGCGTTCTGGAACATTTAAAATGACGTCAATCTAAAACAATCGTAATACTTCTCAGAGTCGTAGAACATCTAGATCGTGACGACGAGCTTATCACAGAACTGGTCTCTTATAGCATCCCGCTTATTATATGCGAGGTACACATGTAAACGTTAGCCCAGGAAACAGCTTGGGAATTTTTCTTTTCGATACCTAAATAACAAAAACGAGGGGGGAAGCATAATGGTCGAAAAGCAGATGATTATGCGTGCCTCTCAAGAACGGAATTATAAGAAGAAGAGCAAATGTAAACAAAAGGATTTAGCATTTTTATGGCGATAACACTTTTTCTTTTTTTTTTTTTTCTTTTTTTTTAATCTCGAGAAAATTATATTATCACACGAAAGAACGGTGTTTTTATTTCGATATTTTCGAACGAAATTTGTTTTCTCGTAAAAAATTTAAAAATACAATAAAAACTCGATATAAACTTTTTATCGCTCGATCTGTGTATAAACACGTTTTCGAAAGATGCATTAACATTCGGTGATTTAAACGATCATCCTTAATAATACGATCTGACTCATCATTATAATGTCGCATTTGACGCCTATCCGATGAAAGGTTACATTGCGCAATTTAAGATGAGTCATTTAATCAGTGAGGAGTTGTGTTTTTTAAAAACGCGCCACCCCACAAGCGAGCTTTTTCTTTCTTCTTCTTTCAATCTTAAGAGGTATGTCAGTACAGCAGCTCTCTACTTCTAGCAGCATCGCTTCAAAGAAAGCTCGTAAAAGTATAGTGTCATAGTCGGATTTTGCGAGAGGAAAGAAAGCAAGTAGAATAGAAATTGGTGAAATTTGCGATATGGTGCATTTTCATTATTTGTCCTCCGTCTTGTGTAGATTAAATTATCGTTTGACGCACTTATCCCTCCATTTTGATAAATTCTGATATTAAAATTCAGCTGTATCAGATATTCATACGTAAAATTCATAATCAATTTTTTAATATGTAAAAGACATAATGCATTCAATTAAAAATGGTGAAAAACTCAAAATGTGCTAAACCTACAACTACTAAACCAAACAATTCGTCGTGGAAATCCTGTTTCACCTATATGCGTTTATAACATTCGAATCTCCTAATTATTTCCCTGCTATTTCTCTAGAACGGAAAAATGTTGTTGAACAACCCCGCACGCACTACTACGCAAATAAAACCAAATTACCGAGCCACTTTTTTTATTTTTTTAATTTAGAAAAAATTCAATTTATTTAAGAGAAAATCGTCTCTAAATAAAGGTAAAGATACTAACTAATCTGTAAAATTATTTTAAACCGTTTTATGTAATGAAAAGACCTAACCAGGAATTATCGAAATTTGAACTTACGTCATACTTCAAATTAGCTCTTTTGCGTAAAATTATATATCTTCATGGCTCTCTGTATATATTCGCAAAGAATTACTCTTCGGGGAGCGTGAATAAAAGATACATTACCGAAGAGAAAGAATAATGAAGTTAGAAAATGTCCGAAAAGAACGAGAAAAAAAAGTACGGTTCTAGTAAGACACTTTCAGAATCGTCGGTTAAGTAAGAAATTAGTATCACCATTAAGGGAAAGTAAAATGAACAATGTAAGAAGGATATTCAGCGGTAAAAATAGAACAACAAAAGGGAACAATCGGAACGGGAGAGAGGGGGCAAATGAAGCGCAGCAATTAGCGAAATATGATTTAATTCTCGGTTAAAGGTGAGAAGGAAAAAATTGAAATAGACGTAACGAATTCGAAAAGACAAAGGTGAAATGTAGGAAGGTAGTAATATTAAAGGGAACAACCGAAGGGGACAGATACGAATGAATAAAAATCGATGAGAGCAGAGAAAAACTTTAGAATTATTTTTAAAAAAGAACAGATGAAAACGTGGACGAGTGGAGCAAAGATCAGATTTTTGAAGGAAATCGGAGGGGATCTGGTAATTGCAAAACATAAATAGAGGAGAGTTCGGAATAAATAAAATTATGAGTTTTTAAAAGAGGTGACAAGAAGCCGAAAAGAACAGTCACCGACTTTTTAGTGGATGACTATCTTATATGGACTGCGAGGGATTTATTCAGAACATGTATATTTGACGAAATTAGATGTGAGGAGAGCCGCCCAACTGTGTTTACTCGGAGATCAGCCAGACCTCCGTCAACACGGCATATTAAAGGAGTGAGATTTGTTTTTAATACTGCGCGAATCAAATGATAATTCATTTTCCTATTACAATTTTTATTATAATTTAAAAATGTTTTTTTTTATTCATTTATTTTTAATTATAAACATATTACATATATATATATATATTTTTTTTTTTTTTTTTTCGGAGACATTATCCAGATATTATTCAATTGTATTCACTTATTTGCAAATTTCATCCATATTGCTTTCGTATCGATTTATAAATTTTGTAGGAACAATTAATTGTTGTTTTACATAAAATAGGCAAACTAACATACTGCATACTAAATGGAACGGGTAAGCCAAAAAAAGGAGGGAAAAAAAAGAAAAACAAAAAAGCATATGAACTCTTCCGTCTGGTCAAAGTAAAAGTTAAAACAGGAACAAAAATATACATTATCGTATAGGATTACTAACAATAAGTGAAAGTTATCTTCAGTTTTAATTTCAAACTGTGTTTCGGTGGTGGATAATTCATGTGAAATTATATATTAGTTGTAACCTAGAAAAGTAAAGGTGACCTTGAAAGTGAAATAGGGATTATTATTCTCAGCAGTGCCTTTAGACTTAATACATTATGAACAATTTAATTCTACCATCCGCGGCACCCTGTCAACTTTACTTTAATGTAAAGTACATGGACGCTCAATAAAAAGTGCAATGAACGGCTGAATTAAACTTTTCACAGTGTACCACAAGTGTCTCGCTGAAAATTAAAGAAATATTGGGCCAATCTCTTTCTCCTTAAGATTCGCCTTTACTTTCTGAGATCACTTCTTTGCTTCAATTATGAGCGCATCAGTAAATGCACCTTTAAGATGTAACGTAATCTTGCTCTATGGGTGTAAGTCATTCCTGCATGCCTGGAAATATACTGCCTAGCGAAGCCGCACGCTCAACCCTGTTATACCGTAGCCTACCATTTCTACCCCTACCACGGTCCATCGTCACTTTCAATTGCATTCAAACGTAAACTAGAAAACAATGGTGTAGCCAATGGCCCCCTCTTTGAAATATTTTTCAGCTCTATAAAGAACAATGGTCCTTTAGGGGCGTGCCAAAATTTCTGAATCGCTTGCGAATTGCTTATATGCGACTTTCCTAGTTCCAGTAAAAAGAACCAAACCAACCTCATAATGGCCAATCTTTGTCCAACGACATTACTTCTTATTCCATAATTCACTTTCTCCGCGAGTGTCAAAAATGACCTGTAAAAATTACGTAACATCTCTATATATTAAAAAGCACACTAAGGGCAGTATACACTTAAGTTCTTAAGAGATTAATGTACAAATAAAGAAAATCTTAAAAGGAAATGAATGTAGCATTTGATTTGTTTGAAATGAATACGGAGGGGGAAGATTGAATAAACTGCAGAAGACCCTGTACTCGATGGCAGGAAGATTTACGACAGCTAGCGTCCAGATTGCATGGCATATATGGAAGCAAGAGCTACGTGTCGTCGTCCAGCAGTGAACCATATAAGCGGTTAAAATTCAAATTCTACGCGGCGGTGATACTCAGTCGTTAAAAGCGTATTCGTATCTCACTTTACACGACCCACCGAGAAACCTTTCATTTTTAAAAAGTAATAAATATAAATCTTTAACGGTAAGTTTATTATACAGAAATGGATTTATTTACAGAGGTTAAGGTAACGGACAATGATAAGTAAAGTACTAAACGAGTTTTCAATCGATCAGTACGATGACTGAAGATCGATACAGGCAGAATTGCGAATGGTCGCAATTGTTGAATCGTTGCTAAATGCGAAGTTCTACATTTAATACATAAAATGTAGAAATTCGAGACGTTATGGCAAATTAAAGTTAACATTTAAATTACCACCTATGTATTAATATAAAAATACAGTGCAATTTATTTCCCTTCATTACACGCGGTTCCATTTTTTCCGAACTATGAAATCTGAAATATCTAACACTACTTAAAGAAAAATACGTTGCCTTTCCCCGTGAGTCAATAAAAAATCGCTGCCAAGATGTATAACCGATTAGTCAAAATCGCGCGGTGAACATAAATGATTCCAAACATACATAAAGACGAAAGAGGACGTCGAAAGAAGTATCGCCAAAATAGTCGAAATTGAAGAATGCAACAAGGGGAATTGCGCACTAATTCCAGAAATGTATCTCGGTCCTGTTTGGAGACGAATTGCTTCGGTTCGAGTTAAACTAGTTTTCCAGTTACGCACAATTCCTTTTGAGTAGTTTTCCTTTTGTGGTTTTCCATTTCCCCGATTTTGTGTTTTCCCATTTCGATTTTGTATTCTTCCACTTCGATTTTACACTTTTGACGCGATACTTCTTTTGAAGTTTTTTTTCGGCTCCACCTTCAGAACCATCTATGTACAGTGCACGATAGTCTCTTAACCAATCGACCGTACTTACTGGCGCAAATTTTGACGGTGTACTTTTCTTCATCGGTGACAACATTTCGAAAATATCCATAAAGGCCTGCTGCAACGATTTGTTATTATCCAGTATATGAGATGAAACTGGATAACGCGTACAAATTCCAGAAATGCGTTTCAAGCCCGTTCTCTTTTCATTTCCGTTTAAGAGATTCGCGCATTTATTGTTACTATCGTTAGTATTGTTGTTATTGAGGCTTACAACTCATTTCAAGGGTTGGGGAAAGTGTGAGTATAATTTCCGTTTTTAAATATAACCTTTAACGTGTAAGACAAGTTTGTAAACATAGACTACAAATATATCATGTCCTTCTCTTCATTTCATCTCAGTAAACAATGATTATTGAATTTCATCGTTCAGGAAATCGGAACATGATATAGCAATAGTCCATATACGTCTAAACTAAGTAATTAAATTTTTAATACTTCCAATTTCATAATTTAGGTAGAATAAGTATTTATAACTATAATGCTTCCTTACCTGTAAATTTCCTGCTTCCTTGCTAATTTTCGTGTTTCCTTGCTAATTTTTTCTTGCTTCATTCCCCTACAATTTCTTGGTTTCATTTTAATATTTCCCTGCTTCCTTCCTTTTAAAAGTTTTTGCTGTTTCATCTTAATATGTTATTCTATATGTTCCAAACGCAATCACTCTAGTATATTACATAAGATTACCGCAACTCGCGCTACCTGAGCGCATTCGCGGGTTAAGAAGGTTATTTTACGTTTATTTTCATTGTAAAATTTAAAAAATACATTTGATTTGATTTGAATTCGACTTCACTTATTGAGGCCAACACTACTTCCTACTTATGTTAACAATAGGATAAACGATAATAAAGAAATGTCGTCAATTGCAGCAAGACTACTGAGCTAGACGCGTTTCGTTTTAGTAAAAACACAAACTCAGACTGCTCTATCTCATGAATGTGTCATCAGGGTGACACATTTGTGCGACGTACGCATTTTCTGTGAAAAACACACATTTGGATAGGACGACCTCAGCGTGTCAAAATATCAAACTAGGTAACCTATGAACGTTTTATTCAAAAGTACTCCGGACATGGTCTTTCGGTATAATACAACTATGTGGTTTGTCTTGGTAACAACGTGAACTTAAATCGTTGATATCAAATTGAATAAAATATTTACTATGGTAAATATAAATAAAGGGAACACGTTTACGTGCGCATTTTGCGTGAGGTGCGATTATTTGTGTGTGGGGGGGGGGCAACAACACGGTCATTGATCCAAGAACTGTGGAATATAGAGGAAGATAAACAACATCTTTGTACGATCTGAAGTAGCTGACAAAAATAAACCAAGCACTAGGATGGTGAAGGAGGCGAAAGGGAAAGAATAAACAATAAGGGGAGTGGGAATATTGTTTAATAAGAGGGAGGAATAGAAAGAAGTTTGCTCAAATTACAGTGACGAACATTCAAGCATTATGTGATCGGGGCTAGAAATGGTTATTGGAGGAATGCAAAGAGCAGTAAGAAACGGCAAGAGAGAAAAACGGAAAAGGACGAAAAGGACAAATTATGCCTAAAGCGCAACTGGCATTATAATACATGAACAAAATACAAAGATCACTATAATCCCTATGTGAAAGAAACTAAATAAAGTTAGTCCTTTTGGGTGACGATACGTAAATATACTTAAGGAATGAAAAATGACTATATCAAAAAAAAATACCCCGAATAATGAAAAGAGCCAGCAAGAGGGACTGGACCATTATTTAAGGGGAGACAAATTAAGGAAGGAACAGAAGAACAAAGAGTGAAGATTTTTTTGATTTTTTTTGCGCGCGCCAGCGGCTTTGACCCATCAACTACAGAAATTATGAAAAGGGTTAAATAGACGATTAGAAATAGAGCTTAGGAAAGATTGAAGTACAGGAATTATATCTGGAGATGGAAAGGAAAGGACGAAGGAAGAATTATAAGGAGCAAGAAGACCCCGTATTAAGATTTTGGAGTAGAAAACAGCAAGGGCAGGGCATTCATAGATGTGGTTTGCATCACATATGGGAGGAGAGATGGAACTGTGAAGGGAACAATCGGGAGAAGAGGACAGGGAAGAACGAAAACGTGAATAGGGTAGGAAGGGAGTGATTAAAACGCAGTCTGATTAAGGAAATGATCGCGGAACCTTTATTAAGGAGAGGAATGAAACCACGGCTGAGAACAGGGAACCGGCTGAATTTGAAAATAATGAGAGGCGGGATTAGAAAATAAAGAAGGATAGATGTCCGACCATAGTCGGGAATGATTAGCTGAGGAAAGAAGGAGGATGTCCGAGGTAGGAAAATTACAGAGTAAAGGACCATCACGGACAGCCGAACAGGCTAAAAAATCAGCAAACTCGTTTCCCTCGATGTCAGAATGGCTAGGAACCCACAAAAGGTCAATAGTAATGGAACGGGATGAGAGTAGATTGGATATAAGAAAACGTATTAAGAGAGTAATAGAATTGGAGGAATGAGAAGGAGGGGAAGAAATGGCTTGAAGAACACTTTTGGAATCGGAGACAATGAGACATTTACTGGATCCCTCTTATGGATGGAATGAACGAGACTGCGCCTAAAATGGAGATAGACTCCGCTGTGAAGATAGAATAGAATGAAGGGGGCTTGAAGGATTCAGAGTGATGTAGTGAGAGGGAGGTAAACGCGCCGTCCATCCCGTTCTTATTTTTAAAACCGTCAGTGAAGAATGTTAGATGAGAAGGAAAAGATGTATCAAGCAAATGGAGGAATTCGGCTTGTAGAATGTGCGGAGAGGGAGAGAGAAGAGATTTATAGTCTGCCAAATGCTGGTGAAATCATGGGAAAAGTAAGGAAGCTTGGAAAAAGAAAAAACATGAGGCGAAAAATGTGAGACTCGAGCTGCTACAAGAGAAAGGATCGGGATTTTACGAGGAACAAAACGCCACTGGTTTTTAATACCAATATAGAAGGAGATAATATTAGATGAGGACACAGAAAGACGTTTAATTAGAAAATTGTAACCAAGCTGCGATCTGCGGATAAAAAGTGGTTGAATCGAAGATTCACAGAGGATAGCGGGAATAGGAGAGGATTTTAGCGCTCCAATGCACAGCCGAAGGCAGCACTTTTGAACTTTGTTCAATTTGGCGAGGAGAGATTTAGTGGAATTTCCATAGATGAAGGAGCAGTAATCAATCCTGGAACGAATTATAGCTTTGTAAAGGATTAGGAGAATAGGAGGGTCAGCAGATAGGGCATTCAGGAGATTGAGAGTCTTTTGAGGGAGAAATTGTAGAGATAGAGTTAATGTGTTCACGGAAAGTGAGTCGGCTGTGGAGAATAACACCGAGATAGCAAAAGGAGCTGACGAGCGGAATCGGAATGTTAGATGAAATAATACTTACCAAAGCTTGATTGTAGGGGTGGAAGGAAAACAACATAGAGGAAGACTTTGAAGGAGAGAGGGAGAGAGAGAGAGAGAGAGATGAATTGAGGAGAGGGAGATACTAAGGATAGATAAAGAGTTATTGATCTCTTCGTTGGCGGCAGCCACATCACTACAACTGGAGTAGATGATAAACAGTAGAGACTTTATTGGGAAGATAGATAGATGAATATAAAGCGTTTTCTAAAGTTATTAATGGAGTTTTGAAGTTACGAGTAAAAAACATAGAGATATTACGATGTTAGGCCAATGTCCTTAAAAAAAAAAAAAAATGAAGCGAATGTGGATGTCGTCGACTGAAACGAAAAAAAAAAAAAAAAAAAAGGAAAAAGAATTTTACATTAGCCAAGAGATAGTTTTGACGAGATAAATGTTAAACCCCAGATTGAAGCAAGTCAAGAGGCGCCTGGAGTAAACCACGAAAGATCAGTCTAGAGATGGAATAGGAAAAGAAAGAATGATGGTTCTAGATTGGAAAAGGTTAAAGACAAGAGAAGAAAAAAAAAACTGGAATATTAAAAGAGAACGTAAAAATATATGAATTTTTAAAACATGTCAAAGAAAAAAAAAAAAAAAACTTCCTCTGTCAAAGTACCAAATGGTTTAGATGCCAGAACAAAAAAAAAACAAAAAACTTTCCCTTCTGCTACTTAATTATATTTCATACTCGTTTAACAAACTATACATCATAGTCATCAAAATATTTCCCGCGTTCTTCGTAACGTGCACACATGTAAATTAAACAAAAATTTGTTTTTCTCTTCAATTTTGTATTAAAATTATATTTACGCGTGATTTCCAATATCGATTGCAGTTTCTGGAACGTTTTCCAGCGCTATTCAACGAATGCAGTAGTGTGTTTTGGGGCGGTTATATGTAAAATATTTACGCGAAGGCCGGGCTAAATTTTTTGATTGATTTGGAATATTTTTTTTATAGTTTGTTCGTCTAGAAATGGTGATTTGCGTGGTATGTCGAACAGTTGCGGTGAATTTGAGAAAACCGCGAACCTTCGTGGAGCGGATGTTGTTGCCGGAGCGGCTTTCGGTACGGCAGGTAATTTCCGACGGTAATACGTACGGGTCGCGGATTCGGATTTCTCCGGACGATTAGCGGCGGAGGAAACTTGCTGATTGGCACATCGCGGAGAAAATCCCGGCACGGTGCAATTAATGTCGATCGGATTCACCGTAGACGCGACCGACAAATCGGTCGACACTGGCTCCTCCAGTTTTGATCGCCTAATCAATGTTTCTGCAAATACGTTATCATTCGAAGTCGACTGATAAACCGGTTTCGTGCTGTTAACGTTTGCGGTTGCGACATTTTTTCTATCGGCGTATCGACTGCTATTTTGGTTTATGTCGAAGAATCCCGAATTACCTAATAACACCGCTGCGTTGATGTTATTAATCGCGTTACTGATAGACTCCATTGTCCCGAACAGCGACGTTTTTAACGACGCGCTATCCAGACGTGAATAGTTTAAATTCACCGGAGACGAATCGGCCACCGTGACACTGCGCTGGTCGCCGTCCTTCTTCTCGGAGTAATTCGATTTAGCGGCTAAAGAGTTATCGTTAGAGGTAATACTTCCACCGGGCCGCTGCTGTTTACCGGAGTTGTCGGAGCGAATGCGTAAGTACGAGTTACGGATGCATTTGAAAGGATCGCTCGAAAAGCATTGTTGATCGTTAGTCGTTGCAGTCGGTCGATCGGAGATCGGCTTCTGCGAAGAGTTATTCTCTTCTGACGATTCGCTGGCAAAGACCCAGCCGTGAATAAATTTAACAATTACATTCCCGTTCGAATTGTTAGCTGGCGGTGACGATTTACTTTTGCGCGGAATAGGCGGTTCCATCAGGCCAGAGATAGCTCGCATCCACCTCTGGTAGGGATCCGAATTAACATCGCCTGTCTTCGCCGACGCTTCTCGTTCACCGTTGGAAAGTATTTTGGTACCGGCCCGATCGCCGAATCCGGTAGGTACTATTGGCGGTGACATTTTTTCGGGCTGTTTGCTAGGCCGAGCACACGAAACCTGATTATACCAGATTTTACAAGCATCATCCAAGCCTGAAATAATTATTCACGCATAAAGCCAACATGACTATTTTTAAAAACACTTGAAATAATCAACTTTCTTTCGTACATCAGAAAATATATGAGATTATACTTATATAACGCGCGAACATATAGACAGACACACATATACATAAAGTAAAGCAAAGTAAAGCGAAGATAGCGAAGTTAAGCTTTATAGTGGACCAAACCTAATGGATCTGAAGAGAATATTGCGGATCATTTCCTTCCTTACGGGATCTACCCTTACTTTTCCGGGATTTCTCTGTCATCCAATTCTATTTCAGATTAAGTGTGTACCCGGCAACAACTTAGGTCCAGAACGAAACAGGTTTCGAACATATGGCACCTCTGATTTGGTAGTCGAGCACCTTAACTACTAGGCGACCGCGCTACTAAATATCGTATAGAGTCGACTCGCGGTTATCCGGATTAATTGGGCAGCCAGCCAATCCGGATAACAAAAAATCCGGATATGCCGGAGATCAAGGTTAAATACTGCAAATTAAATGAAAAAAATGAAAATTAACTTATCCCGTAATAAAAAAGTAAACATGAAAATTAAGTTACGGTATATTAACTAGTTTTTAAAGAAGTCTGTGATTAAGGTCTGCGTCTTTTGCTGCATTCTCTTCGTTGCCGATATATCTCGACACTTGCGTAAACAAATGATATCAGCTGGTGACGTTTCTTCCTATTGTGTAATGTACTTCAGCGCTACTTTTCACAATCGCTATGAATCCCAGGACATTATGGAAAAAACAGCATCTTCATTTGCAGCTAATACAAACAAATATTCAGATACGTACTGCAGATAGCTGTGGATTTTATAAAAGCGCTTTGGTTTTTCTTTTTTTCTTTTCTTTTATTTTAAGCCGGATAACCGCGAGTCTACTGTATATCTATATATAACACGGCCATTTTGGCCTCGCAAGGAGCTGTGCCCCTTCACCCCTCTTGTATTTATTCATGTCTCTTTCTCTTCTATACTTTGTATAAAATGATCAAAAATTACAACGTAATTCTAAATCGGTTCATATGAATATAATAACATAATCACAAAAATCTGATAAAATATAACAATTGGGACATTTTTCTGCGACATTTTTCCTAAAGAGGGGTAGCCTAAGAATAACCTTGTAATTAATATAAAACTCATCGGTTTCAATTGAGTAAGTTCCACTGTTGACGTGCCCAAAAAAAAAAAATTCTATTTATACTTAATTAAATGATTTATATACGCGTAAGAAAAATAAAATAGATACCGTTGACAGGGTGTCAAAGATTACGAACTTAAGGTTATATATACAATCAGTTTCTGTCAAAATATACCCTACGTATGTCCGCTATTTACTCGGATGTTATTTGAAGATTACGATTTTATCGTTTTTTGAATATAGATTGACCAGAAGGTTTTGAAAATAAATTTAAAAAACCTATATAGGAAATCGTATTACCGCCAACTTCATTTATTTTATAATGTAGCCACTAGAGTGTTATAGTGCATTAGTTCTCCCCTAAATATTTTTGAAAGAAATTTTTTATTAGGAATTTTTAAATTAAGAAATTATTTTAATTATGTCTCTCGCAGCTAACAACTTACAGAGTTGAAATTAATTTCGAATCAAATATACACTGGTGAATATATTCTGCGTTGCAAAAATGCAAACCTCAGGAACAATCTGAAAAGAGCTTAATTAAAATAAAGTAACACCCCCTTTTCCGTACACATAAAAAATGTTCTAATGTTTTTTAAATAATAATAATTTTAATTTTAATATAGACCTTTCAACGAAAGTGCACCCATGGAAAAATTTTGATAAAAGTCGATGTTTCAGCGTTGTTGCCAAACGATTAATATTATTCATAATCGAGTTGGAGTTTTTATTTTTTTGTTTGAAATGCTATATGTTTGATTTAATAATGTATTAGTATTCTTTTCTACTTTTAAAAACGAGTTTACATAGCTCATTTTTTTATTTTTTAAATCTCATCTTGATGCTTCTCGCTACATAATCCATACGAAAGTAGACAGCATTCGTAATTCAATAAATCAAAATCCCCAATGTTACATCTCCTGAGCCTAAAAAGAC
Source organism: Icerya purchasi (assembly GCA_039619475.1). Lineage (NCBI taxonomy): Eukaryota > Metazoa > Arthropoda > Insecta > Hemiptera > Monophlebidae > Icerya > Icerya purchasi. The sequence continues at coordinate 264,427,223 of CM077115.1, read as the reverse complement.
AAATACTTGAAGCCCAAAAGAGGTCACAAGCTCTCTATACTGTCTTTTTTGACATAGAGAAAGCATTCGACCGGATATGGCGATATAAAGTGCTTATAAAGCTGAAGAACGCCAATATAAAAGGCAATATGGGCAACTATATAATGAATTATTTGTCAAACAGACACATTCAAGTAAAAATTGGCTCAACTGTATCCTCTCCTGTCCTAATAGAGAATGGTATTCCTCAAGGCTCTCCTCTAAGTGTAACACTCTTTATCCTATACATAAATGATGTAGCGGACTGCATACAGCCGCCGGTAACATCCCGATTGTTTATAGACGACCTCAATATATCCTTAGCATCAAACTTTCCTTCCAACGCCAAATCTATACTACAATCCACAATCAATAGGTTATATTCGTGGACCGAAAGTAACGGCCTTACTTTCTCCTTAAATAAAACTTCTTGTGTAAAATTCCAGAAAAGTCGTCGAGTAAACCCAAACCATGATTTTTCCCTTACCCTAAATGGACTTCCTCTTCCAGTTACATCCTCAGCTAAATTCTTGGGTCTAACATTTGACTCCCATCTGACATGGTCTCCTCATATTAAAGAACTCAAACGCAAATGTAATAAAATCATAGCTATCCTGAAATGTTTATCACATCATAAATATAACAATAATCCAAAACTACTTCTATCTGTATACAGATCACTTATTTTAAGCAGATTAACCTACGGCTGCCAGGTGTTCTATTCGGCTAGTAAGCAGCTCATAAAATCACTTGAATCAATCCATCACGCTGCCTTAAGGTCCATCCTTGGGGCGCATCGAACATCTCCCACGCAGGGTGTCTGTGTGCTATCAGGAATTCCGCCATTATCCTATATATTTGACTTCTACACCTCCCGTGATCATCTATATTGGTACCAACAATATCACTTCTCTTCGAGGAGCACTGTCATTCCTCCTCCAGCCTTTCAAAATGATCCAATACCTAATATTCTAAATTTTTTGACTGAGAAAAACATCAAATACAATCCGGATCTCCTCCTGTTCCCAAAAGAACCACCATGGGGATACCCCCCATTGATGGTAGACTTATCACTCTTTATCCACCGTACATCTAACGAGGACCGATATACAGCTCGCCAAAAAAGTATCGAAAAAATACAAACTTACACACATGATACACACGTTTATACAGATGGAGCTAAAGCAAATGTCGCTGGCACACTGTCCACTCCCACAGCATGTGCCTACCTAATCTCAGGTGAAGCCGAAGCAGTGAGGCTACATGATGACAGCTCCGCATTAGAAGCCGAGCTATACGGAATTCTCTTTGGATTGGAAGCATGTGCGTGTTGTAAATCTGAGAACAAACAATACATAATTATCACAGATTCACTGGCCTCCCTTCAAACTATTCAGTCACTTACTATAACCAGTTCATTAGTCTATAAAATAAGATCTACAGCACATCGCCTTACCCAAGAGGGGATACAAGTAGGCTTCTTGTGGGTGCCGGCACATGTTGGAATACCCGGAAACGAATGTGTAGACCGGGCCGCCAAGTCAATGTTGTCTGTCCCTATGCCACCCAATGTCCCATCACCAGAAATCACTCCCTTCTTCCACAAAAATATGAAAGAACATTGGATCTCATCCTGGTCCTAACATGCAACTTTCCTAAGGAATATTAAACCAAATGTTGATCCTTGGTGGCCACCGATCCAAATGTCCAAAAAAGAATTCTCTGCCCTTAACAGGTTGAGACTGGGACACACATCAATATCTCACAACCATGTCCTCCAGGGAGCCCCTCCACCGATTTCCTGCCCATTCTGTAATGCAGCTAACAAGAATCAAGGACGAACCACTACACCTTCTTTTAGATAACCGTCCAGAACAGGTTCAGACAATGCTAATCTTCCTTAACAGAAATAATTTAATAAACAAATTGTAATAAATCCGATACTCGTTGTGCCGTAATGACCCTGGCAGTTATACATGGCCAACGAGTAGATTACACAAAAAAAAAAAATATTCCCAAAAAAAAATTTCGAAATCCCTCACACGTGTTAAGAATTTATAATTCAAATATTAGAAAATCGTTATTAGACAGTCTCTCGTGTACGAGGTAGCCGTATCAGCTTCAAAATAAGCGTAGTTTTTTTTTTTTTTAATATTTTGGGCTTGTCAACCGGAGACCTTTAACCAGAAATAATTAGAAAATAAAGGAGTCAATTCAGAACAAATAATAGGAACAATATGTGGAGAGGGAAAAGATAGGATATAAGAGGCGCAATAGGCAGTAGGAAGACCGAGTATCAATAAAATGGAATAGAAAGAGAACACTCAGCAGAGAAAAATGAATACTTAATAAGCAGATGATCGGCATCACGAACAGACACTTCGTTTGAGTGAACAGGGCAATGCGGAGAGGCAACCAACGAAAAACGAAAACGGGAGGAAGATAATAAAGTATGGCTTAAGAGCGCAGACGAATAACGGAGACAATGAAACGACGGAGTGAAAGAAACAAAGAGAACCATAGGTTAACAGGAAGACTGGGTTGAACCGGTAGATAAAAAGAACAATTATTAGGGAAAGAAGAAACGTATACATCCGATACCAAAGTCTGAGATAAAAACCTTTACACAGCGGAAGGAGATTAGACGGTGAGACTTTTTTAAAAACGAAGTGAGAAGAGGCAGCAACCCGAGCCAAGTAGTGCGACATTTCATTACCGAAGATGCCCGAATGACTAGGAACCCACAGCAAATATCAATATAAATGAAATGAAGGGAAGAAAAAACGTCGATAAGTGAGCGTATGCGGAGTATGATAAAATCACAGGAATAATTAAGCAGGGGAGAATGAATCGAAGAGCGGTCATGGAGTCAGATATAATCAAGAATTTAGTGGAAAGATGATATTGCAGGAAATGAAAATAATGGAACGCAGGATAGTCATTAAATCGTTTATGGATATCGAACAGAAAGGAGGCAGATGAAAAGATTCTGAAAAACCAAAATCTGGGAGGATAAAGGAGGCACCGACACCATCCGGCCTCTTCGAACCATCTGTTAACACAGTTGCATGCGAAGGAAACTGAGAATTAATGAAACTGTGGAATTTCTGTCTGATTAGGGCGTATAGAAGATACTTAGAAACTATAGGAACAGTGAACATATTTGGGGGATGGCAGAGATCGGCGAAATTAAAAGAGAAATAAGGGACACTGACAAAGGACATTATGTAAGGACAAAACGAATTGAGCCGATGAGAGGTAAGGGATAAAACAGGAGGTTTCCTTGGTGTGAAGCGCCAGTTCCTAAAAATGGAAAGATAAAAATGGATAAGAGTAGAGGACGCGAGTGGAAGACGCTTAGCAAAAAAACGAAAGCCCAAATAAGATCTGCGAATAGAAAGAGGTGGTGTATTAGATTTGGCGAGGACTGCTGGAACTGGAGTGGATTTAAGAGCACCAAGGCATAGACGAAAGCACAGTTAATCATTGAATACTAACATAAAAACCCGACATGTTTAGGAAATCTCCGGATAATGTTGATTCTGATCCGATAGCCTTAGAAATTCTCCTTAAGTCTTCGATCCGTCCCAAATTAGATTACGGACCAATTATTTATATTTCGGCACTTAAAACTTCAAGAGTTTGAATATTATAATTTTTTCCTTTCTTTTAGACACGGCGTAAAACCATTTGGCCAAAAACAAGTCGTTTATTTGTATTAAATTCTTGTTTTCTCGTTCATTTCCATAATCTTTTTTACCGTTACATAATTTTTTTTTATTCATATACTGCGCAAACCTCCTAGCGATTAATAAGACTCAACCAACACTTGAAGTTTATACTTCATTATTTAGATACAAATTTGATAGTCAATGAATAATTCCCACAAATTCCGAAATAGAACAAACAGGAAATTAAGCTGACCGTATCGTAACGGAGATACTGCGAGCAGTCGAACGCAACTGAATAGAAGAAATTAGGAACGTGAGTCGGGAAAACGCGGCTATCAATATGTTCTTTCTGAATTGGAAATCTATTATTAACTTCTATATTTTTCCTTTGTTTTTCTGTTTTTTTTATATTATTATTATTATTATTATTTTATAGCTTCGTTTCTACCAAACAAAGTGAGCTTTCCAGCAAAATATCACAAGTCTGAAAAGAATATAATAATTTTGGAAAACTTTACTTCTAAAAAAATAAAATTAGACCTTTTTTCGAAAAATAATTATATTTAATTATTTCTATTTCTCAAATTTTTAATTATGAAATACTCCTTTGTATTTTACTTTTTTTTTATATATTTCTGCATTTTTTGTTTTTTATGGTTTTATCACCTCGAGAGGCCATTTATAAAATAATAAATATGGACTATACTTTTTCTCTAAAACACTTTTATATTCATGTTTAAAAAGCGATTTGGGTTTTCCAGCTTTTTTACTCGCGCTACTACTTACAAGAGCATTTCTTTTTTTTGTTGTTTTTTTCTGCAAAAAGAAATGTAATTAATTTTTTTTTTTAATTTTTTACGTTATGAAGGAGTTTTTAATTTATGTTATATACTTTGAATTTCATTTTTTATCGGCTATCTGGTGGCGAGTTATAAATTTTGAAGGGATTTTTTAAGTCGTTTTTAAATTCCATATTATATATAGACAATATTTTTCTATACTGTTTAAATCAAAAAGCAATCGGTACTTTTTCTAAGAACATTCTAAACATTAGCAGCACGGTATGGTCTCATACAGAAACACTCTACAGACAAACTACGAGTATTTCACACAATTTCAGCGAATCCATATGGTGCTAGAAATATTATATATATATACACACATATATACATGGGCGTCGCCCGCGGGGGGCAGGGGGAGCTCCCCCCCCTGGAGCCTCGAAATTTTTTAATCAACTGGCCATAATAAGTATTCATAGGCGCGTAATCATGAATAATTTGCCAGAAACCCGCGAAAATTATGTTTTAATTAAGATTTTATTCTTGTTTAATAAAATATTAAGCCTTTACAACCTATAAATTTTACTTTTTTCTATAACTCGTATCCTTTTTCTATCATCCCCCCCCTGGCCCATCGGCTGGCGACGCCCTTGCATATATATATACACTCGTATATATGAGCGTGATTAATTGTAATCATAGACATGTAACACGAGCCATGAATTTGATGTTGCAGTAAAAAGAGATCACTAGATTACACATGATAGTTCATTGCTATTTTTTTGTAAATCACTCCATTCTCTCTCTATGGGTGTGTTCTATTTTTCTCAATTCTCTTAAAATACCCAAATAGTCTGGAGGAAACGCTACTGTTAGTCAACGTATAAAACGAAAAATGCTATTAAGCACATTTCACAAACTGTTCAAAAAATATTTTTATATTAAAAAAATATCTAGATTTAAAAAAAGGAAAAAATACGTAGCAAATGTGAATATAATACTGCACAGTTCGCGAAACGAAAAAAAAACAATTATATATATATTTTATGAATCGCTTAAAATTTTGCACACACACTTCATAAAATGTACTGTTTGTTATACAGTTCATAAAATGTGCAGTTTCATTATTTGTGCAAAATACAGTGAAATAAAGTATTATAAAACGTGTTATTTTTAAGTACTTTACCTGTTCTCGGACATCGATCACTGACATAGTCAAAGATATCTTCTACGTAATCTGGAATTAGTGAATCGATTATGGATTTCACTTGATCTCGAACCAAAATATCATTAATCTACAGAAAATTTATAAATTCGACAAATAATTAAACATTATTATTAACGGATATTAAAAGCCCTCGTTAAACTCTATAGTTGATCTCAAAAGAACTTCTCAAACTGTGATATCTGCAACCTATATACGTTTTGAAGTGTCTCTAACATGATACATACCTTATATTGCAAGATCACTATCATGGTATAGTAACATTGTTTGTTCGTTTTATAATAACTATTTTAAGCGGTTATTTTAATGGATTTTATAAATTTTGCAGTTAAAGAGATTGGATATAAAAAAAATAACATAATCATTGTGATACATGTATAATGATTTAACATCCGGGTAATTAAAATATATTTAAATTCCAAATATTTTTTTGTAGAAAAAGAAAACATAATATTATTAATAAAAAATTACAAATATTAACATATTCCCCTCCTTACTTTTTTTATATGCGCCGTTTGTAACTACTAAGGTCATTACAGCACATACATACATGGAGGTAACTTATATGTGTTCGGTCAAACCACTCGTTCTAACGAAGGCTATAACCCTTGTGACGTTAGTTGTAGTATTTTCTAGACAATCCTTATATTATTGGATAATCTATGTTGCGTCCTGAACGTGGCGAACTTTGGGAATGTAAAAAGAATGCCGGTATACTAGCCTGGCCGCAGAAGAAACACATAGTTGGAGGCGAAGATTTGCTAATTATATGACCGTGCTACATAGTGACGTGGCCGATTCGCAGCCGACTAAGATTTTTAAAATCATGCCGGGATATTCCCTCCGCTGGCCACCATGGTTCGACTGTGGGCTTAATGTTTTTTAAGAACGTTGTCATAGCTGCCCATTCTGTTTTCCATTGGTTCTCGCACTTCTTTAGAAAAATATGCATCATCGAGGACGGTTGGTTCGCATCCTCTGGCATTGGCGAGAACAACGTCGAGCGCGTTTCCACACCGACCTTCTCATTACCAGATACCCCGATGTATCCAGGGACCCATATGAACTTGATTTAACTGATTTAGAAAGTAGTGTATTTTCAATATTAGCGGGTTGCTGAATTTTTGGTTTTCCAGTGTGCATAACGCCTGTAGGGGGAATCGGTGACTATGATAACTTTTATAGATTTATTGTAATCCGTGGCTAAATGCTGGAGGCAGTAAGAAATTCCGTACAGTTCTGCATCCAGTGCATCACAGGTATTGTTAAGTTTAACTTGGTGTGAGATGCCCTGCTCAACGAAGGCGCAGGATGCCGGTAGTGGTCCTGCTTCGCCTTTTACCTTAGCTCCATCTGTGTAATATACTCCTTGTTGATTTTGTATAGAGAGCATAATTTTATTACCCATTCATTTGTACACAGTAAGTTTTTTTTTGCTTGTTCGTTTACATATAGGTAATACTGAATTTTTCCAACCTTTTTTCCTCGAAGGGGGAAGGGCCTCATTCAAAATTAGTCCCGGGCTCCGTAAATCCTTAATCCGCCCTTGATGATAACTGAATAATAATATAATTAATATACAATTCATTAAGTTTATTTCCTTCTTATTAACCACATTAATAATAATAAGCAATCTTTTAAGAAAGAAAAAATACTTGGAAACTGGGGCCTTTTATTCATTATTATAATAATAAAAACTCATAATTAAATATTGTGGTAGCAAAAAATTAATCGTTTTTTTTAATAAAAATAAAAACTTTACTTGTAATGTATTATCTACAGCGGCGTTGCGCCGGTATTCTAATTTTATTACACTCATATGATAATTTTAATCACGTTCTTTTCTTTATATAAATTAAACATGCATGTTTAAAAATCCATAATTGATTATGTGATCGGAAAAAAGTGAATTTTCGAAATACAAATATATTTATAAAATCAGTAATTAATTAAAAATCGCTTTTATTTTAAATAATTTTTATACAGTTCAGAATAAAACGTATTAACTTCCAAAAAAATAAAAAATAAAGCCTTATTAAAATTAAGAACATTTCAGATCGTAAAACGTTTGTACACAGAAAAATTTGCAACCATTGCATGGGTTCAATATTAGAATAAAGAATTGTTATTAATCGAATGTTTATTTATTATTCAATGCGCACGTTAAAGGATTCATTCATTTTTTTTAACACAATAAATTAGATCTATCGTAGAAAATTTCCATGAACATTCATTTTATGTAACATTTAGTTTATTGGAAAAAATAGAGAAAGTTTTATAGAGAAAAAGTATGTAATTTTATTAATGAACTCATATATATTATTTTTGTTATATATAAAAATTAACTGCATTATTTTTAAGATAAAAAACGCAAATTCAAAATCTTACATTTTTATAGTATTGAGTATTTTGAAAAAAGACACGTGGAAAATTAAATTTTTTTCTGTTCAAGAACGCGGGGTCCCCTGGAGGCCAGAACCCTGATCTGTAGCCCTCTAGCCCTCTGGCCTTGGTTGTCATACATGTATGTTTTCTAAAAATAAATTTACTCCAAGGCTAAATTGCGACAAAGAGAAAAAACAATTAACGGTATACACGTCGTTATGGAAATAAAAGATAGCTTTTAAGGATATTCATAAAATGTTTAATAGCGTTTCGTTTTGAAATTCATTTCACAAACTGAAGAATAACTTGCATTAAATTTCAATATTATTTTCAAACGAAGGGAATACGTAAACAGAAAATAACAAAGATATATATTCTACAAAAGTACAAGTTAGTAAAAGTGATTTTATAAAACTAAACGACTAAAATATACATACCACATGAAATTATAAAAATGGTGAATTTATACAAGTAATCCAAGAAAAAATAAAATGAAATTAATAAGAAAAAAACAAAATGTATCTTTTTATTTATGAGTAGTTACATTATTTGAAGCAGTGTAAATTTATTGCCGCTAGTAGAAAAAAGAACATTGAAATGCTGATACATGTTACTTCGTAATACATGGAAGAAAACAAATCGGATTGATTTTACATTAAGGTACCTACACGACCAATATTGAACGCAGAATTATGTATAATTCTGCATTACTTAACATCACATTAAATCGGAATTAAAACAAACCCTAATCATGAGATACTCCCAAGTTGAACCTTCATATCTAACAACGTTAAACCTCCAATCAAATAAACCCTCGCGTAAAACTTTTCTGCAGGAAAAATAAGTTACATTTAGGAGTTTAAAACAGTGCTTCTCCCAAATTAGCTCTTTCTGCTCAAATCTTCTTTCCGAAATCGAGAGTTTACCAAAACACTGCTTTGCTGTAAGCGACTTACATATCTAGAGATTTCATTGTCTTTAATGGAACCAGTCGCATTGGTACCTTAACTAGTTTATTTTCCAAAACACTGACAAACTTAAAATAACAACTTTGCTCATTCTGCTCTCCTATTGCTCATTCTTTTCCATGTCATAATCGTAGCTTGAACTTCCCTCAAAATCCGCTCTCCGAAATACATTTATTCTTATTCTTCATTCTATCTACATATTAAATAATTTAACGAAAGCAATTAGCTAACCAACTTCTAATGCGATAGTGATCCCAGCAATTTAAAAAAAGACAAAAAAAATTGTATTAATTTATAATAGATCACTATATAACTTTTAAATGCGCTATAAATTTTCAAATTTACAAACCAAATATATTTAGCGATTTTATATCATCGCAGTTCCAAAATAGTTCCAGATACGCAGATGGAAGGTTCATCCGGATGAAGAAGACAAAGAGGTGAGGAAGAAGTTAAGAAACGGGATATAGATAAAGGAAGAAAATGTAAGCGGTAGACAGAAGAAATAGTATCACGACGGAGAAAAGGAAAGAAATTGTACCAGGCGCGACACTGAGGAGAGGATTGTATAGAGAAATAAGGGGAGAACAGATTGGAAAAATATGATGGATATGAGATAGACAAGATAGTGCCATGAAAATTTTTGTACAGGGGAATAAGGTTGGAGAAAGTTACTTTTTCGTAGAGGTTGACCATTGTGGATAGCAAAGCGAGCTAGAAAGTCGGCCTCCTCGTTTTCATGAATACCTATATGACTAGGAACCCAAAGAAAGTCTTTCTGATTAGCAAGGTTACTGTGTAAGTTGTAAGTAATGGAGCGGATATAGAAGATAATACGATCACACGATGGGGAATCAGTCAAGGCAGGCCCGTTCCCAGAAATTTGAGGGGGGGTGACAATTTTCGTCACATATTTATTTTATAAATAACAATACATTTTTTCACTAATATGCATACTATTAATAATTTCCATCATTATAATTTATGTATTAATAATTTACATAAATGAATTACCGTATAAACATTAATAATAAAAAAAAACATCTTAACATTAAAATCTGAAACTACAAAATGTTCTGAAAAATAAAAGCGGGGCCGCAGTTTCAAAAATATTCGGTGTGTGTGGTATTGTGATGCACAACAATGGAACAAGATTAAATAGTGATTGTAGTTTTGGCTTAGCATGTATTATAATATTAATATTTAATTATTAATCTACGGCCCCCGCTTTTATTTTTCAGACTATTTTGTAGTTTCCGATTTTAATGTTAAGATGCGAATCTGGTAGTCGCACACTAATAAAGTTATTTTAAAAAAAAAAAATTATTTTTTTAATTTTTTATTTTTTAGTCTGGACTTTTTACTATGTATTTCAATAAAAAACAATAAACTTCGAATTGTATTTTATTTTGTTTTATTTTATTTAATATCTTGATTGTAGGACATTTACAGAAATTTGTGTTACATTTTATTATGAAATAATGGATCGCATTCTTTCAATTATATTGTCTTTTGTTTTTTATACAATACATACGGAATCCTCAACACATGACACAATGTTTGACTAATTTAATTAATCACATGACTGAAAAAATATATAATTTTGTGAAACTTTCGAGCTTTCGGCACCCCAAGAATCCGATTTTAAAGTTGAAAACCCAAATGTTCCAAAGTAAAGAAATACACAAGGATGCGCATTTTTTTAACCTTGTTCAAAATTTTTAGCTATAAAGCTGGGCTCCAAACGGGGACTACACGTCATTTTTTGTGATTTTTTAAACTTTTAGTAAACTTCGTATGTTTCGTTAAGAAAATGAAATATGAGTTTGCTCCCGACAAATACCGCTTTTTCCAACAGTATATCATGCCCAAAAAAAAATATATATTTTTCCCAAAAGTTCATGTTTTCGAAGCCCCGAAGGACTAATTTTAAAGTTAAAAACCTAGATGTCCCAAACAAAAGAAATGTACGTGCATGTGCATATTTTCAACCTTGTTCAAAATTTTGAGCTATAATACTCGCGTCGCAAAGAGGAAACTACATATTAGATCTCGCGATTTTTTGAACTGTTCGTAAACGTCGAAAGTTTCATTGAAGAACATGGTTTTGTTCTCGACAAATAACGATCTTTCTAACGATATATCATATGCCCGAAAAAAACTTTTTTTCCTCAAAATTTCAAGCTTTCAGCGCCCCGAGTGTCTAATTTTAAAGCTGGAAACCCAGATGTTGCTTAATATTGTATTGTCCTCTCTAACAAACATTTCTGCAAAAGAACACTTTTTTAATTCATCAGGAAGTAGGTGAAAAATCGTTCGCAAGGTTCCCCCCAGATAGACAGAATGAAAAACCGAGTTAAATAAAAGGCTATAAAAAGTACATATGTTATTGATTATACTCGGAACAAAAAATTTTCCATAAAATATTAATGAAGTACCTAAAAATATAGAGCCTATTCTTTCTTTTTTCTTTTAAAGGTAAGAAAACCCTAAAAAATCATCAATATTTATTTTAAATTATTGATTTTTTTCAAATTTTTGTGTATTTATAATAACTATTTTAGTTCTCATGGGAGGGGGTTACCCCCCCCCCCCGTGGACACGGCCTTGAGTCAAGGCATTGTTTAAATGAATATGAAACGTTGTGTGTGTCCTTCGCATCGATCTCGTTCTTCTTCTGTTTCTGTTTGTTGTTGGTTAGGTAGCTTTTTCAATAAAATAAATACGCGATTAAATAAGAATAGTACGTAATTAAAGCAAATACAAGTTAATATAATTCAGTGGATTTTTCTGAATTCATATAAAAAAAAAAAAAATCTAAATAAAACAACAAAAAGTATCTATATAAAAAGAAACATAGGTGACAATCAACTTCTTTTAAATTCAACATGGCTGGCTTCAAAGGCGAGAAATTCGAATTCAATTGCACTCGGATCCCCATCATCAGTCATTACTTGCTAAAGCAGACTCTTGTTCAAATAATAGAGATCGGAGTTCACAACAAATTTGGCGAGCAGAAAAGGAACGTATGTGAAATTTGTCACACCAGTCAGTCGATGTAAAATTTAACGTGTTCAGCAATAAAGTGAAATATTCGATATAAAATTGATCCTACTCAAATTTTTGGTAATGTCTGAATTGCAATCTTTCTATACGATTGAAACAGTCAATAAAAAAGAAAATAGTTCTAAAATGTTTAATACAATTAAAATTAGTTATTTTTGATTGCGTTCTAACACAACATTTAAAAATTAATCATGAAAATTACTTATTCGCGCACCCGAAATAAAAATAATTGTAAAGTATTAAAATTACTTCAACTTACCAAAGAATCGATGTTTGAAAAGCAATAATTTAAACACTGCAAAAAGAAAATTTTATTAATCATTTTATAAAACATCAAAAACTGACATCTAATAATTGAACAAATTAAGGATTAAATAATGAATTAGCATAACACGTATCGAAGTATTCTTTTTTTTTGTTTTTATCAAAAACCGTTTATCGCATAATGGTGTAAGGATGCACGATTCCAACTTGTAGTACATGCTCTGAAGTTGACTCTATAAGTGCAAGTCGATTTGCAACGTTGTATAACTTTCTGCAAAGCCACAAATCTTATATTCTGCAAAGCCACAAATCTTATATACCGCTTGCCATTAATAATAAGTCATTCTAGCCAATATGTTAGTTTTCTTTTTCTTTCAGCGAATAACAAAGCATTCGCATTGATACAATATATCATTAACAAGGAAAACCAACTGATACACAGAAAAACGCAAAAGTTTCAGCATGAAACAAATTCAGCGCGTAATACTTGGACAACCTGAAATATGATTTCTATAAATGATGGTGAAAGATAAAGAAATAAAAATTAACTGCACTATAGCACGAGCTCTGTGATAAAAACATACAACATGGGTTCAAAAGAGTTATGTTGACAGCTTTGCTTACACTGCAATAAAAGATATACACTATTTCTCGGTAAAAAATTAATTGGTTCTTTTAAAGTTGCGGAACCACTGCTTTGTTTCAGAATTCAGAGTCGACTCGTTTATATTAAACTAGTTAATTTTTTAACGTTCGTTGAACTCTACAAGTTGAAGTCAAATTTTGCTTTAGAAACACATGTTTTTAGCTCAGAATTGATCCTACAGGGTCGACTCTCTCTCATCCAAGTCAACTCAGAGTAGACTTTAAAGTCAGAATCGTCCAACTCTATTTAGGAATTACTATAATTACATACGCATATCCATATTCGATAATTGTTTACTCGCTTATCATTAACAAATGCTTGGCTTTGTAACGTTACTATAGTCCGTTCAATGAAAATGTGCGATGAAAAAATTTCGATAAAAGTCAATAAAGATTATTTATCATGGTAAATAACAAATTGAAAACGAATAAAGATAAAGTAAATTTACAATTTACATGGCGATTTTACACAAATTAAAGTACATAAGTTATTATAAAATTTTATCAAATGACACTTTATGAATTTTTAATTTAGTTTTATTTTGTATAACATAAAAATACTTCGATATAGAAAAATAGCGCAATGTTTTTATAAGTGTAACTTCCACATTACACACATACTGCTGCTATATTTTTAAATGTTTGTGAAATTTATAAATACTTCGATTGATCTGCAAATTTAAAATAAATCGAAAGCAATTCTCGACTATCAGGTACCGGATATTTAATTTTTATGTTACTATTTAAAAATTAACAATATGATAATATAAAAACTGAAAACGCAATCGGCTGGCGATGCCCTTGTATGTATATATGTATGTATATGTATGTGTATACACGTTTAGCTTAATCGCTGAAACAATTTTTTTTTTCTCTTTTTTGGGCTCAGCCAACCGAGGGCAGCTCTGTCCAGGACAACTGGACTATATTAGAGATTAAAATTTAATCCGGTCAGAGATCGATGAAAGAAAAGAGGCAAGAATAGGAACTACCTTTGAAGACGGCAAAGTTCAGATATAAGAAGCGTTATAGGGAGTAGAAAAATTCAGCTTTAATAGCTGAGCGTATAGGATACTACGTTCGGAGGAAAGATTGGAACATTCAAACAGCACGTGATCAGGATCAAAAATGAAAGTGCAGTCGCCAGAGTGCAAAGGACATAAAGGGACGGGGAAAGAGCAAAACGATAGTGTGAGGATAGGAGCAAAGTATGATTGAACCGGCGACGGCAGATAGCAATAATGAGAAAACGTTTAAAGGTAGTAGGCAAAAATAATAGAACCAAGAACAGGAAGGGGGTCTAGGCTGAATAGAAAGATAAAATGAGTTGGAATATTAGAAAAGGAGCGAGGATATACATCCGACACCAAAGTCTGACATGCATTCTTTTGGAGAGGGGAAAATGTTGTGTCCAGGAATCTTTTTAACAAAATGTCAGGAGTGTAGAGCTGAGCGTGCTAAGGAATCCACCGTCTCGTTACCATCAACACCCGTATGACTTGGAACCCAAAGAAGGTTGATGGAAATCGAATGGGAAAGGCAAAGACTATAGATGAGAGAACGTATTCGGAAAACAATAAAATCGAGGGAATATGAGGGAAAGGGAGAAGATGTAGCTTGAAGAGCACTTTTAGAGTCCGAAATGATTAGCTAATCAGAGTATCGAGTTGAGGAAATAAATATAACTGCTCGAAGAATGGCATAAAGTTCCGCAGGGAAGATGGTTGAAGGATCGAGCGGAATTACTGGCTGGGAAAAAAAGGGAAGCAGCTACTCCCTCTGAACTCTTGGAACCATCAGTAAATATTAAGGAATGAAGAGGAAATGAGGAATTAATAAGAAAATTAAATTCTCGACTGGCAGCTGTGGATCCAGAAGTTTTAAATGAGGAAGGGAAAGAAGAGAGTTTTGGAGGGTGAAAAAACCCAAAGAAGTTAAACATAAAATAAGGAAGTTTACTATGGAAAATAGTATTAGAAGAAAATTTGTCTAAACGATGAGAAACAAGGGCTAAGATAGGAGATTTATTAGGAGACAAACGCCATTTATGAAAGATAAAGGAGGTACGAGAGACGGATCTTACAAAACAAGATGGGGAAAGTCTTTTTACAAGGAAACTGTATCCTAAATATGATCGGCGGATAAACAATGGCTGGACATTAGATTCAGCAAGAATGGCTGGAATAGGAGTGGAATTGAGCGCCCTCAAGTGTAACAGTTAAAACAAGATTTTTGAAAAAATTTTAAGAATAATTTAGCTTACCGACGGGTGTACAGCTGATCCGTCTTCCATCGAAAAATCAAAAAGCCGATCGATTTCTTGTTGAATTTACCGACCATGAAAAATGTAAAAGAAAATAAAATAAATTCGAAAACGCAAATACCACAAAAATACATCTGTACTTTTTCTTTGTGCGCTCGTCGTGTCAAGATTGCAATAAACTGTGCTAATTAGTTTTTATTATGAATGACGTAAGAATGTGATGACCGGGAACGGTTTTGAAAGTTTCTCAGCTTCGCCGCAATCTAGAAATATATTTAAGGCACTTCTGACAAAAATAGTATTCCGCATTTTCTATACGTCAGCAATAAATTGATTAGGAACCAATGTCCGTGGTTCTCCCAAAATTTTACTAGAAGAGCATAATATAAATAATTCAGTAATGCATCATTGTATTGAATTATATATAGTTTTTATTTTTCTTTTTATTGTTTTTTAGCGCGTCAACTGTGGGCATTAACTCAGTGCGAGATATATAAATTTAAAGAGCATATGTTTGATTCTTAATAAAAAAAAGTTACGTTCAAAGAACAAAATTAACACCTGATTCATTTTTAAGAGTTTCAAAATGCAGTTATTAACTGAAAAAACTTCAGCCCGAACCGAGTAAAATTCTCAGTGTCTTCATTAAATACTTCCCGCGTCAATACCTAAATGAGATTTTCAACTACCTATAGGTTGTCCAAAAGCAAAATATTTTAAAAATGGTTTCGAAACAATAGTCTTGAAGGCTAGAAAGTAGGAAACTAATTTCAGCGTCATAATTCGGATCTCAAAACATGCGGTCAACAACAAACTTACCTGGATAATTTAAAGACAGATATGTGCAATACTCTCGTCGATAATAATCAATTATTATTTCTATTTTTAGATACACAAATTGACCTGAATTCTACGCATAATGCGCACATTATTAGAATTCGATTTTTCTGGTAATTTGATTTTGTCCACTGTCAACCTCCTCAAAACGGGAGTAATAAGAGATAAGGTCAATGAACATCACTCTCATATGGTCCCTATTGACAATGGTTTTCCACAAAATATCGTCCTTAAAATGTCTTATTTTTTCTTATCACTGACAAATATACACTCTCTCAACTATTCAATTATTACCGAGGCGATATTTACTCGTCGACGATCTTTCCCTTGTCTGCTGTGAGAAAAACAAAAATTATCCAATTAATGCTATATATCCCTCAAGTTTTTCATTGTCTCTTCTATGTGTATATTGAAAAGAACTGGTGCCAGGTAGCATCCTTGTCTAACTCATTTTTATTTAACGTTTGCTGTATCGTCATTGTTTATTATTACTTGCTGATTCTTGTAAAATTAAAAGAGCAATCTTCTATTTCTACAGTCTACGTACAGTCCCGTTAAAACTCTGAACAATATATTGCAATTTACATTAGCAAACGCTCTTTTAATATTTACGAATGCTACGCATACACTTTTGTTTTGTTTCCAAAGTTTTCTCGATAATCAAACGTCACGACATTATATGTGAACGATCCTAGTTAGGATTATTAGCGTATGTGATAGCATATTTTTAAGGTATTTTGTGTTCTCCATATATTTGAGTATTGGGTTTTTTGGAAATTACCGCTATGACAGCATTTATGAAATCTATGGAGAAATTTCCGCTAGCATGTATTTCCTTTATAAGCGTAAATACCGAGTCTTTTGTTTAATTTCCCAGGTTCTGAATAATTTCTTCCGATGGCTGATCTATTCCAGGCGCCTTTTTTGCTTGTAATTGTCTAAAGCTTTATCGAATTCCTCTCTCAAAATGTCTGGGCCTATCTCATTTGCACTGATCTGGTCCTCCGTTTCTAAGATTGAGGAATATATAGTGGTTCATGGTTATACAATTTTTTTCGATGTAGTTCTTTCACTCTTCTTGTATTTGTATTTCCTTGGCATTAGTCAATATTTTACCGTCGGCGCTTTTTATGCTATTTTATTTTTTACTTCGGTTCATGAATTGTTTCTTAATTTTTGCAAAAAAACTTTTTCGGTGTATCTCTTTTTAAAATCTTCATCTATTGCTTTGCACTCTAGCGTAATCCATCTTTCTTTTGCATTTTTCGCCTCTCTATTTATTGTATTTCCTAATTTATTATACTATTACGGGGTTTTCCGTTCATCTGGAGTTGTCCTTTTAATTCCATTAAATGCATAATTTCTTCTGTTATCCAAAGTGTTTATACGTAGTCTTATTTTCTCCGTTAGATAATTTATTTTCTTTCTGATAAATTCCCATTTGTCATTAATGTTATAGTATCGGCTTACAATTACATTCTCAGGACATTTCACTTAATTCCCATTTTCTTCTGGGGATTTTTTATTTCCCCCATCAGACATTTTCTAGGGGCAAAGCTTTTCCTCGTTCCACCACTTTTCCATGCTCGTCGCTTGTTGTTGTTTTAAATTACTATATTATACACCAAATAGCTAGGTACAGTTTAAAGAAACCCTCGCACACTCAGATGATTTATATGCTACAGTAACCGAAGCAGTTTGCACACGCAATAGACAGCATTCAAAAGAAATAAAAATGTATTTTAATGTTTTTGAAGTGAAACTTCTTATCGCGCGGTAGGGAAAAATTTTCGTTACGCGTTACGCGAAAACGTAAGGTAGGTATGCTAGACTCCATTCGTAATGCTAAAATTAATACTTTGCAACGCTTCACGATCGTACTGTTTTTATATATAATACTATATTACAATATTTTAGACCTAATTATTCCGGTGAAATAGTGGTCTAGTGGTAATGTATACGAGTTTACCACATAAGGTATTCATCATCACATACGGTATACTACAGGTCAAAACCAACAGCGAAGTTATCTATTTTAACATTTTATTAAAATCGTCAATGCTTTGCGAATTTTTATTTATTTATTTATAAAAAGACGCGTCTTCCTTATCATAATTGTACATCAACTTCTATTTGCACCATTCTGTTCTTACATATTTGCATATCTGAATATGTAATGATAATGTTTAAATAGACACAACTTTTAACTGAATGTAATTGTAAACATTATGTAAAGATCGTTTACCATTAAATTTTTTTAAAGCACCTTAATTACTTCCGAAATCCTGTGTCTCAGTTTGTATTACATTTTTCGATGTACTATACAAAGTAAGTTCACAAATAATAGATAACATTTTTTCTACGTTTGAGAGTATACATAATTATGGTTTCTGAGATTGTTGTTAGTTGAATAATTTGTTGTATTGCCGTAAGATTTTTTCTGAACTTTATTTCCCTTTAATTCTTTATTTCATTTATTACCATTATTTCTGCTCATCATTATTATTACAAAATGCTTCTTAAAAAAATTCCTAACCATATTACGGGTATATTTAAATAATAACTGTAATGTTTTAACTATGCATTTATAAATCGACAACTTTTTTTTTAATATTCAAACCCCTATGATGTTGGAACCATGATTTGAAAACCATTACATACTGCATATAGAAGATAATTTCTCAAATTTTCATTGTTAGTCGCTTTTATAACTATTTTGTAAATATAATCTTTCGCTCGATGCATAATGCTGTGTAATATCCGAACTTTTTCAAATTAAAGTTGAACTACATATAAAACTTTATTTTTATATCGATTACAATACAAAGAGTAATGTAGTAGAATATATCGTACAATATACGTAGTTATACTTTCGGATGCAATTAATATAACTATGTAATACAAATATGGGGTACATCATACACTTTATAATGTATTAGAACACTGAAATTCAAACTTCCATAGTTACAGCAAAACCGGCTAAATGTTAATTGTTAACAGTTTTAGGACATCAAGCGTACAGCTAACATCGCTGGCGCAATCTACTGGCGCGGATATGGAAAGAAGCAAAAAAATTGGTACGATCGTGTCGCGTTGCAAAGTATCAATTTTAGCATTGCGAATGGAGTCTAGCGGTAGGTATGTATTTGTGTGTATGCGTAAGTATGTGTAAGTATCTGTCTGAGTCTAGTAGTATACCGAAGACGACTATGATCTAGGCGATGCCTGCAAATGGAAGAGATAAGAATGCGAGAGAAATGAGTGAAGTCGCAGTACCAAGGGTACGGAGGAGGATGGGTTTGGATACTAAGATAGAAGGATTCAGGATTCGAGAATAAAAGAGACATTGCCTATGATGGTAATTCTTGGAAAGAACGTTAAGATTGCAAGAAGAAAATTTGGCTAGAAATTGACCAGTCTGAACGGCAGATCGAGCTAATGAATCAACCAATTCATTGCCCTCAATGCCAACATGACTGGGGGACCATAAGAAATCAATTTGAATGGAACGGCGCTATACAATCAAGTGAAAAGAGAACAAATCAGGAGAATTATGAAATCTAAGGAATGGCGAGGAAGAGGAGAGGCGATAAATAGCAGAACACCTTTAGAATCCAAGACTATCAGAAATTTATTGCAGCCGTTGTTGAAAGAAATGTATTGGATAGCACGAAGGATTGCAGAGGACTCCACGGTAAATATGGAGCAGAAGAAAGGCAGTTTATAAGTTTCAAAATAGTTGACTGATGGGACCAAAAAGGCAGCTCCCGCACCATCCGTTGTTTTGGAGACATCAGTAAAGATAACAGTTTGGAAGGAAATAAGGATTGCATGACATGGTTATATTCCTTCCGGACTACATGAGCCGGCAGGTTCTTGCGAAAGGTGAAAAGAGAGTATATCTTAGGCGTATATACAAAGAAAATTCGAATAATTAAGCGTAAAGTAAGGGAGTTTGTTATAAGAGAAAAAGTAAGGAGCGAATTGATTAAGTCGTTTGGA
Organism: Icerya purchasi; assembly: GCA_039619475.1. NCBI lineage: Eukaryota > Metazoa > Arthropoda > Insecta > Hemiptera > Monophlebidae > Icerya > Icerya purchasi. Next base: position 264,407,100 of record CM077115.1, on the reverse strand, counting down.
TATACAAGAAAGAATAGGGATTTTCCTAGGAGAGAAGCGCCAGTTGTGTAGTATGGAAATATAAGAGTTAATGAGAATAGGAAGACGCTTAGTCAAGAAACTATAGCCAAGATAAGACTGGCGAATATATAGAGGAACCATATTGGTTTTTTAAAGGAGCTTTGAAGTGGGAGACCACTTCAAAGCTCCAAGGCAGCGGCGGAGACAAAGGTTTTGCACACGATCCAGTTTGGAAATAGTTGTGTAGGAAGCACTACGATACAAGAAGGTACAATAGTCTAGCTTCGAACGGATAATAGATTTATATAGGATAATAAAAATACAAGGAACTCCCCCAGCGGCACGGGTAAAGAGCTTTGAGGAGGTTTAGCCATTTAGAAACCGATTTGAATAAGTATTTTATATGTTCCTAAAAAGTAAGACGGCTGTTAAGAAAGATTCCTAGGTAGCAGAAGGGTGAGACAAGAGGGATAGTACAGTTATGTATGGACAGTATTATTGAAGATGGATTATAAGGACGCAAAGTAAAAACAACACATGACGATTTGGCTGGAGAGATGGAAAAACAAATAATGGAATGGGCGGCTTCTAAATAAATCAGAGAATCGTTGAGGTCAGCATTAGCTTCTGAAATGGACCTAGAAGTGAAATATAGAACGATATCGTCTGCAAAGTATAGGGAAGATGATTTAAGAGGAAGGCAAGCTATGTTGGAGATATAAATATTAAAAAAGGTAGGGCTAAGGCAGGAACCCTGCGGTAGACCCTGAAATACTTTCTGTAAAGTGGAGTAGATAGGTGCACAGTTCTATTTTGAAAAAGATTAACAATAAGTGAGGTAAACTGAGGAGGAATGTTAATGGAGAGCATCTTATCCCGCAGCGTAGAGAGGTGTACGTTATTGAACGCATTGGAGACATCACCGAAGGAGGCAATAGTATAATTTTTGTTTATGAATATCGGCAAGGAGAAGACTAATGGAATCAGGAGGACCCAACCCCGGACGAAAGCCAAACATATTATTATTAGGAAGCAGATTGTTACACTCCAGCCACCAAACAAGTCGCTTGTTCAGCATACTCCCGAAGAGTTTCCTTATACTAGAGACAAGGGAAATGGCTCGGAAAGCGGAGGAATTTCTCTTGGGAATAGGAACAATGATAAAGGAATTCCAGGATTCTGGGACATAACCTAAATTAATAAAGGAGTTAAAGATATTGAGGAGAGTGTTGAGGGAAGAATCGGAAAGGTTTCTAAGGATTAGGAAAGAGATACGATCAATACCAGGAGCAGAGTTGGAGGATTTGTTTAAAGATTCGCGAAGCTCGCCAGTGTTAAAGATGGAAATTAGAAAATGTGGACTAGTAATGTATGTAGTAGGGGTGGCTGAGACTTCGTTGAAATTCGGGACATAAGACGGAACAATAGAGTCGATAAACGTGACAAGTTGGTCTTTAGAGAGATTGGGGCCAGATGAGCAATTGTACTGTGGGTCTCTAAACGATTTAGCCCTTTCCCAGACGTTAGACAGAGAACTGGTTCGGGGAGAAGATGAACAGAATTTTCTCCAGGAATTTTTCTTGGCAGTTTTTTAAATATACCTGGCTCTCGCGTTAGCCCTTTTATGAGCGAGAAAATTAGACAAAGATGGACAAGAGCGAATGATGTTATAGGATGCCGTACATTGGTCGCGAGCTATTGTACAATCGATATTCCACCATAAGGAAGCGGTATTCACTCTATAGAAAGATATTCACGATACGATATATCATACATTTTTAGTCTGTTGGTAGAGTTTTTGAAGTGAAACTTCTTACGGCACGGTAGGGAAAAATTTTGGTTACGCGTTACGCATTACGCGTTAAACGTAAGCTAAGCATAACTGAAATAGACCAATGATAATGATCCTTTTTTATAAATGTATATAGATTTATTATTTATTGAAAATGAAAATTTTGTTTATACTGAAATTAACCATCCTAGTAATTTTTTTAAGCACAGTTTAAAATAATAATGATAATAATAAATGTGTTACTTATATATAAAATTAATTTAAAATAAAACTTTATTATAAAGTTTAATACATATAAGCCAAAGAAGTTTCTCTTCCTTCGCGTGTACACACTGATACACGCATCATGATTTTTTTTCTTTTTATTTAAAATTTCGAAAGCAAGTTAATCAGACACAGTGGTGTATTTCGACAATTTATACACCAACTTTATCTTTACTAATATTTATTTTTTCTCTTTTCTAATTGAAGATATATTCCCCAAAAAAAAATTTTTTAGCGTATTTTATTTAAAATAATCAGTTAAAATTTTTTACGTTAATTATTCATTTTCACTACTTTCACTAACAAGTAAAAAGCAGGGTGCATAACATTTAAAACCCAAACACACATACGATGAGTAATAATTCAACACACACACATATACATCTATACAACATAATATAACTTTAAGGAGCATGTTGTAATCGTTTATTTATTTTATTTTATATTTCATTTAGTTCTCCAGAAATGAATTGAGCGAGACAAAATTCAAGGAAAATAATTTAACCCTCATTGAGTAAATTTCTAAATTTGAATATTTACAAATCGTTTAGAGTTTTTACATTACAAATAATGAGAGAATTTTTTTATACGCTTCTCCAAATTTTCGTTATCTTTTTTTAAACTTTGGCTTTTTCTTAATTTTAAAAATATCATAAACTCCGCTCGAATTTAGATTTTGTGTATGTTTAAATCTTGTATTAAATAGAAAACAAAAAAAACATAGGGCAAACAAAATAAACAGTATCGAACTGATTTCTACGATATACGATTTTTTTTTTTTTTTTAAATTTCCTTACCATTTTCTAAATCGTAAATTGCGCGACATTCATCTTCAAATGCACATCTGGCATTCTGTATCAAAACGAACGAGAAAACAAAGCAACTAATTAGAAACATACTTTTATAGAAAAACAAAACAGTTCTACAAAGATCTTTTTGCCTTCACTTTATGATGATTTGTATTTGACGAAAACGATGACGGCTTAATAAAAGTCGCCAACAAACGTAAACATTATCAGTATATGATTTACACTTAAGTACTGCGACGACAATGATTATAATCTGTCGTCGTTAAAATTATCTTAATGAGCTTTTCAGTCGTTTGCATTGCAAAGCGAACCGATTTATTTTTTCAATAACAAATATGGCGACTGATGAAATTAATTTACCGAAATTACGCTCCGCGCAAGTTCAAAAAGTTTTCAAAACTTCGATATTTGAACTTTTCTTTAGATCATATTGATGTTCAACCTATGATGGCTCAGGAACCAACACCCAGAGATTTTCGAAGCATTATGACGGCCGTATTTGTATTATCATAATATTATAAAGAACGGTAAAATGTTACAGGGGGAAGATTATTTTTGTCGCTAGAGGTCCGTCCCTTATTTTTAGTTACACCTAAACTAAACTAGTATTATAAAATTATTTTTAGTATAGAAAAGAAAAGAAAAATTCCCGGAATTACCCACGAAGAAATAATAAAATTTAGTAAAATTAATTTCAATTAGTTCAAAAACTTTTTTGGAATTTTAAAAAATTTAACTAAAAATGTATATTACTATTTTTTTTTTTTTTATTATTAAAAAACAAACTGTATTTCTACAGTTATCAGTGTAGTTTAAGAGGTTATTAACTTTTTACGATTTGCGAATATCGGATTTTTCTTCTTTTGTAATAGAAATTTTGAAGATGTTTTCTAAAGCGAAGTCAATCAATCTACTTTTCATTTTTGATTTTACAATTTTCTTCTTTAGAAATAATTCTGTTTTTGTATAAATTTGTGTGTTTCCAAATGAAAAATTTGGAAAAATTCCTTTGTTAATGTAATTTTTATAATGCTCCAATAGCTCCGAAGAAGACTTCTACTATTTAGCAAATCAACTAATTCAACTTGAAGATTCCAAAAAAAAAAAAGGAGTCATCGACAACAGAATTGAAAAAAATTTGGCGAAATAAATTTTATTAAATTACTGAATAACATTTAAATATTGTTTACAAAATTTCAGGCGGAACGCAGAGGGATTTTAATAATCTGTTTAATTTAAAAAATGTTTGTAAACAACTGCGGACGACAATAATGATTACGAATCTCTGCGGGAAGAATAACTATATACTCTTTTATATATATATATATATATATATATATATATATATATATGTATGTATATTGATACGGATTCGGTACTTTTGGCGCTATCTTTTATTCGCCGTTCGAGCTAGAAATTATTCTTCGATTTATTATTTAATTCTCGGCTTCTCGAACGTCGATATATTTTACATCGCCGTTTTGTCGTGTCTTGGTTGCTTATTTGGCCGATACCAAAAATCCCCGAGATCATTGGCGTAATCGTCGAGTACATGGTCGCGCTGGGGTAGAGACGTTATAGTGTCTGGGTGGTAGTGGTCAGCAGCTAAGACAATGATAGACGTGTGCGGCAAGAAGCGCTGAATAAGATGTGCCGAGTAATGTCGAGCGGCGAGAATATTATAAAAACCCGCAAAGGCAGGCAGGGTAATTAACGCGGTAGTATTATTATAAAGATATTCTAGAAAAATCGGTGTTCATATTATTAATTAATAAGGTACCGGGTAATTTCAGCGATTCGACTATGTCGTTCGGTAAAAGCCCATCGTGTACCGAAATTTTCGTTCGTGCATCCTGCATAATAATTCGATATATTAAGATTAATTCGTTATTCAGTCAAAAGTAGTGATCCTTTTTAATTTGTCGAGTGATCACGCCGTCGCGTGCATCGATTCTATTCTAGTCGTCGCGGTAAAATTTTTTTTCTTGTTGCACGTGATGCAAATTCGTTTAAATTTGTTAATCACATATAAATTTTTTTCTAGTCTGCTCTAACGCGTAACGTTTGCAAATTGCTTTTTTCGTTTGTTTTGTAATGTTTTTCGACAAAATATACGCGATTTATTACAACAAGAGTCTCTTATTGGACACGTGGTAGGGCCCGTGACGTCTCCGCTTGGGAGAAACTGCCGGCTTCGGACGGCGGGTTTCGCGATTAAATTTTTTATAGGCAGAATTTTTTTTATATATTTTTTTTCTCGCTCTTTTTCTTCGTTGTTGAAAGCCTAATGTTCTGCTCGACAGAGCTTAAGCCGTGATTTGCCACTGGCGCCCGTTACATCTTCTTTTATTTTTATTTCTTTACTTTTCTTCGTAAACAGGGAGTTAAAAGTAGGAATAATAAGACCAATATATAAAAATGGGGATAAAAAACTCTGTGAAAACTATAGACCAATTACGTTAATATCAGTTATTGCTAAAGTGGTTGAGCACTATGTAGGTAACTATATTAAATTGTACCTAGAAGAGAACAACCTAATATATCATAATCGATATGAGTTTAGAAAGGGGAATAACTCTGCTCAGAACTTTTACATCTGCGATAAATAAGTGATTAGCATCCGGCAAACAATTTTTGATAGTCTTTCTAGACCTTAGTAAGGCTTTTGATTTAGTGGATAGGGAAATATTGATAGAAGACCTAAGCAAAACTGTTGTAACAGGGAAATATCTTAATTGGTTTAGATGTTATTTACATGAAAGAGAATGTTTAGTGAAAATTGCTAATGAATATAGTGATATGGGGAAAACGAAATATGGAGTAGGACAAGGAACTATAATATTAGCACCGTTACTGTTTTTAATTTACATCAACTCCATTCATAATTGTATTATGAACGCCAAACTTTACGCATATACTGATGACATTGCTCTGGCAATTGAACACGAAGACGTAGAAATAGCAGAAAGACTGCTTCAGGAGGACTTGAATATGGTTTGCAGATGGGGGTACACGATAAAAAATTATTAATAAATGCCAAAAAATCAAAAGTGATGACGTAAGAACACCGAGTAGATTCAGAAAGTTATCCTCGAGGCTATCTGTTTTATTTTCTCTTTAAGCTATCTTTCCCAATTCCTCATTATTTCGGACTCTAAAGGCGTCCTTCAAGCCCTATCCTCCCCTCCTTCACATTCCTCTGATAGTATTATTCTCTCGATTCGTTCTCTTACCTCCACTCTACAGAGTCATCCCGCTCTATTCTTATTGATTTTTTATGGGTCCCCAGTCATTCCGGAATTGATGGCAATAACGCAGCCGATTCTTTGGCTCGTTCTGCTGGTCACCTTGATTCATTCCTCAACCATTTCCCTTCTTCAGATATCCTTTCCCTATCCACCTCAAATGACGATCCCTCCCTATTTTCTAATCGTCACTCGTATTACCATTTTATTCAGCCGATTCCTCGTTCCCTGTCTTGGTTCCATTCTATACCTTTCGGTTGTCGCTCTTCTATTGTCTCCCTAATTCTTCTCCGGATCAATCATCCTCTACTTTTCTATTCCCGCTTTCGATTTGCTCTGTCGCCTTCTCTTTATTGCTCTCTTCACGATTGTGATCCTCCTCGTATATGTGATTCTGATCACATTGTCTTCGAATGTCCTGCTCTTCGTGATGAACGCTCTTGTCATTAGGTCTCCCTACTCCCTATAACTCTTCTCTTATCCTCTCCTTTCCTTCATCTTCTGTGGTGCCTGCACTGCTGTCCTTTTCGGACCGTCTAGCTATTTAGTCCTTTAACCTTAGTTTTTCCTGTTGCTGGGTTAATGCCACTGGAGCGTGCTCACAAAAAAAAAATAAAAAAGACAGAGAAATTAAACTGTAACTCGATTACGACCAACTTTTTTTTTTTTTTTTTTCTAATCTCTACTCCATTTTTTTCGTTAAATAATTCCTTCTCGATGTTCGGCCTAATTGATGAAAGGTAATTCGTTCGACAAAAACTTCTTTTTTTTTCCCGTTTCATTAGAAAGAGATGAATATCTATTTATTTTAATGACGCTATCGCTATTATTAAAATTGAACGAATTAATATCAAAATCATTTTCAGCATACTAATTTGTTCGAAGGAATAGCCTGGGGAATCATTTAAAACCACGCTATTATTAATGCAATCCGCTGAATCAGTTGTTAACCTATTCGGTGTCTTTATTTTTTTATTTTTTTTCTCAGTGGGCTCGTCAACCAAAGACCTTCATCCAGAAACAAATAGTAAGGAAAGAAGTCGGTTATACTTTAATCCGATCAGAAATCTTTGCTAAAACGGAACAAATAGCAGGAATAACTAGTGGGGAAGGAAAGGATAGGATATAGGAAGCACAATAGGGAGCAAGAAGTCCAAGCCTCAACAAATAGGAATAGAAAATACTCCACAGAAAGATATGAACACTGGAAGAACACATGATCGGCGTCGCAAATAACTGCATCATCAGGACGGAGGGGACAGTGTGGGGAGGAAATTAGGGAAAAGCGAAATCTGGAGGAAGGCAGCAAAGAATGGCCAAAATGCGTACGAACAACAGAAACAACATCGGAACGTTGAAGAGAGGGATGCAAAAGAAACCATTAATAGGGAGGAAGGTAGGCTGAACAGACAGATGAAATGAATAATTATTAGAAAAAAAAGAGAAGGGAAATATTCGATACCATGATCTGATATGAAAGATTTTATATATTAATAGGAGATTAGCGGATTGATTTTTTTTTTTTTTTTTTTTTTAAAGGCGAGAAGAAGCAGCAGCCTGAACCAAAGAATCAGCCGCTTCATAGGTGCCCACAGCAAATCAATATTAACCGAATGGAGAGAGAAAAGATTATGAATGAGTGAATGTATACGGAGGACAACAAAGTAGTCACACGAGTGATCGAGAAGGGGACAGGATATGGCCTGAAGTCAAGGAATCAGAGATAATTAAAAAATCGGAGGAAAAGTGATTCGAGGAAATAAAAATAATAGAGCGAAGATTAGTCAATAATTCGTTTATGAATACGGAACAAAAATATGGAAAACAAAAAGAGTCCGATAAGTTAAAATCAGAAAGGATGAAGTAAGCCCCCACACCCCCTCGAATCCCATCCGTGTAAATGGTAACATGAGAGAGAGAAATTAGTGCTGTAGAATACCTGTTTAATTACGGCTTGTGGGAGGTTTTTAGAAAATAAGGAAAGAAGAAATACCTTAGGAGGATGACAGTTAAAGGAAAAATGGGGAAGATTATTGAAGGAGGTAGCGGTGTATTTACTTTTATTAGTCGTACACTAATGTTTAAGTATCTGAACATCGTTCGAAGAGGCTTTCTATATGTATATCTGCGGTTATTACAAATATAATAGGCAGTATATACACCATCGCAATATGTTATGTGAGGTGTGTATAGATGAAATGTGTGCCGTGAAGCGACGTATAAAATGAAGGAAGAAAAAAATTGCGTAGACGATAGCCGCGATAACTTCTCGTATTGGCTTTAAATGCGCGTGTGAATGAACGGCATCGTTCAACTTTATATAATTATCGTTTGTTAAAACATTTGCTCACGTTGTTTCTAATTATATCGTTCATCCTCTTTCTCTGTTCCTTTATCAATGATCAAAATCAAAATTTATTCCTCCACGTTTCCCCTGGTTTCTTGACTTTCCTTCCATGCGTCGCTCCAACATCTCCGCGATTTGCCGCCTGCGCTTTGGACACAGTTTGCTTCCTTCCTCGCTTTTTACTCTCTTGTGCCGTCTCCTTTTTGTTCATTGCACCACTCCAATATGCAATTTGTGTGTGATCCCGATCACGTAATGTTCGAGTGTGCATCTCTTGTAACTGATCAAGCTGCTTTCTACTCCTCCCTTTTACATATTACTACTCCATACAGTGTTCCTTCTCCTTCTGTTGTTCACGCTCTTGATTCCTTTTTGTCGGCTATCTCTGATCGTATAAAGATCTAAGTTTCTTCGTCCGTTTTGCTCTGTTCTTGGGCCAATGTCCTTGTAGACAAACCCAAAAAAAAAAAAAAAAAAAAACAAAAAAAATTTAAGAAAGAAAATATCTCCTATCTAGCAAACGAGACACAAAATAAAAACAAAATAAAAAATGATTTCTCTATTTTTGTAATTTCGAGTTGTTGGTTTATATTAATAATACTCGTACGCTCGTTAGTTTTATTCTAATTAATTGTATGAAAATACATCCGCGCTGATTTAATTTGTATTGATATGAAAATTACGAAAATGTTTCATCTGGAACTGTGCAACTTTTACTACGAACAATAATATAATGAAAACTTTCACAAAAACAACAAATAAAATTTCCTATTAAGATAAACTTTTTCGTTATAATTTTTTTTTTTTTTTTTTCGTTTAAAATAAAACGAAATGATAAAAAAAATATTCTTAACAAATACAAAAAAAAAAGAGACACGCACGAGGTGAAATTTATCGCGGCTACACACGTTGATTAAAATCACTCAAAAAGTAACACAGTCCGCGAATACAACTCGCCTTATTTTACAAGCCACTTCGGCAGTTTTTCATCGATGACGTATAATCGTCAATTTTATTTTTAATCGCCCATCTAATGGCAGCTTTTGCGTCGTCCGAAATCGGCGCGGAATCGGTAAATATGAATTCGAAATCGAAATCCTTAACAATCAGTTCCGGTACTAGGCCGCTTTCGGCACTATCATTCAGCTCTAGAGTAACATTCAAAGTAACCGATTTCACCGCATGACGGCTTATCTCCGTCTTACTCTTGTCGAACGTGGTAATTGACGGAAAATTATCGTTCGTTTTTTGTTCAGCTGCAGCGTCTTGATAATGTATTTCTGTTTCGATTTTAAAAACCGACCATTCGACCGCCTTAATTTTCGGATAAACGTAAAGCGACCTGGAGAACTTTTCAAATTTCACCGTTCCACCATCTCCACCCGTTTCTACCTGCAGACTATCGTCGCATTTTCGAAAATATAACCGAATCAGTCGGATTATCGAATTGACCACTGTTTGACGATAGGTATTGAGGAAATTCTGCTGAAGTAACAAATAGTCATGATGTGACTGCACGATTTGTCGCAACCGCATACCGATAGGCTGAATGTAGTCGTGATGGATTTTCTCCGCTAGTCCAAATTGATGAATGAGACCGAAGATAGGCCACCAACCGAACTGAGTTGAAAATGTAATTCTTTTGTAGTTATGGTTGCTCAGTGAGCCATACTTCACCTCCTCCGTTAAATCAACGTTTGCGATAGAACCGCCTGCTTTTATCGACATTCCGGACTGACTTTTATATGTTACATTCAGGACTTCACAGCAAAAACTACCGTACAACATTTGTTCTGTTGCATTTACCGTTCCTTTCACCGTGATATTGTGTTCTCCGCACATTACCAAACTGGGTACATGACATTTCGATGTAATCTGCGAAAATAGTAATTTTGATTATGACCAACATTATACACCGAGTTTATAATATTTATTTAATAATTAATCAAATATGCTAATAAAATACAAAAATCGTCCGCGTATCTTTCCCAAATTATGCACATTTCAGAACAAACGATTATATCGTATAATAATGCTCTACAATTGCATCTAAAAAAAAAGAAAGAAAGAAAATATAAATTATAGTTAAAATCAATTATAATGACATTGAAAGGGATATAAATTATATGGTCGCTATATCAGATAAAGCACTTTAATTCTTTGATTCTGACGAAATACGTACAAAATAATTTTTCAATAATTTAACTAGAGCTGAATCGCTCTTCATTCACCACTTTCGAAGAGTCTCCCTTCTCACTTTGATTGCATCACGCAGCATTGTTAATTATTCGAGAACAATAAAAAAATTAAATCACGTATACTCTGGAATACCGTAAAATATATGCCGATATAAAACTCTATTTATCTATAAAACAAAATCTGAATTTTCTAATGTTTGATTCTTTCAAATTCTCAATTTCGAATTCATTTCATTATAGCGATGAAATTATTATTAAACAATTTCCATTGTTCAGCAGACGTCGCTAAAGCGCAACCGGGAAAAGGCGAACAGGGATTTTCAAATATCATTCGAATGTTCTCAATTTTTATTTATTCTTGGCTCCCTGACTAATATTGAAATACTAATTTTCAAACTTTTAAATAAAACAGAAAAGAAAAAAAATTTGTGCACATCAAATAGTTGACCAACTGTCTTTTATTGATAGAGAGATAATCTTATTTTAACATTAGCGAGATACTGCCCGGGGCAGTAGCGATACTCTCTCGAAATTTCGTAAATGTTTTTTTCTAAAACGTATTTATCGATATATTATGATATCGTAAGAAAACTTATTTTTTTTTTTTTTTTTGTCATTAACCTTCGCAGAGATGATAATAAGACGTCGATTATAAAATCACTGAACTCGTGGCGTCCAACATCGAACTATCTAGTTCATTAATTCTGTCGACTAGCACCCGGTGAAATCGGTCCACCGATAAGAACGTCAGATTTTTTACAAGCCATTCGAGATTTTTTTTCCGACTACAGTACATTTACTTCGGCGAATATTTTTTTTACTTGGTTTTTTGTTTTCCGCAAAAAAAAATATTAAAGCGAAATTATAATGTAAAATTTTTATTGGATTCGCCAGTTCCCGCCAAAACGTAACAGAAGCTTTTTCTTCAACGAATAACACGTTACGTGTTTCGAAAAAATATTCATCACGAAATGAACTTAAAAGCAAAACACGTTAAACAAAATACGTTCGAATAAAAGATCCGGAAATAAAACACATTTATGATGATTTTCGCACAAAACGTAACAATATGGTGAAAATCCGGAATTCAATCAGTCTCTATTGAGATAAACTGTATGATTTTGTTCCGGTAACAGTGAAACAGAAACGTACAAAGTTAGGTTAATATAAAAATTTAATGTTTTGTAGGGGAAAAAAAAGAGAGAATAAAGTGTCTAGAGGGGGACACACCCGGTAGGAACGAAGTTCCTTTCACCACTTTTTGGAAGATATACAAGTATATTAAGTCATTCATAAAGTATACGATAAAAAATGACACACAATATATAAATCCCGTATGAATTAAAACAAAAATAAAAAATAACTTCAAATAAAATTTACACGTGTTTAGAATTGAAGTTATACAGCTGACCGCGCACAATGCTTGCTGCTCGAATCTCGATACTCGCTCGTACACACACACACACACACACACACACGTATATAATGGAAAGAGACAGAGTGAAAGAGAAAGAGTGTGAAGGTGGCCTGGAGGTTGCATAACGTTTTTTTCGTGCCGCGACGATTTCTGCCAGTTCACTCCTACCGTCAAAGCGCGTAAAAGAACTTCGTTTCAAAAAAAAAAAAAAATAAATAAAAATAAAAAGATTCTACATTTTCACAAAAGACGACGATGATTTTTCATAAGTTGGAACTTCGCGGGACTACATTCGTCTGCTCGTAAGGATCTGAGAATTTGCTGCCCGGGCGGACTGCGAATCGACGATTTTTAAGGAATTCCCGGATGAATGTGGGTAGGCGACCTCTGCAAATTCATAGTGTGTAACGATTCATGGACTGCACTTTTCAAGTATAAAAGCTGATCGAGTGTTGACTTCTTTCCAGACAAAAGTCGCATTGAAATTACTCGGAAAGTTTTCACTCTCAATTTTCCATGAGAGCCTATTCTTGATAATTCCTTCCAAAACTTTACATAGTACCTGTGTTAGTAAAATACGAGCCGTAACTATCTAGGAGAAGAAAATTTTTATTTGTCTTCAGCAGGGAGAATAATTGTACGAGTTACAAGACATGATACATGAACTGGAGATGACCGTAAAAACTGTAGGATTAAAGATAAAAAACTAAATATATGAAATATGATCAAAATCGAAAAACTCAACAACCAATGCGTAAAATAAAATTTCAAAAAGAAAATATAGAAGAGGTGGACGAATTTGTGTATTTCGGTAAAGTCTTCACAACAAGGAAAGAACAAACAAGCGCCTCAGATCTTGCCAGGAAAATATATCACAAAACAAAGAATATGTTCAAAAGTAAAATTAGTAGAAAAAACATAGGAAAACCATTTAATCAATGTGTAATGCCAGTAATGACGTACGCTGTAGAGAAACTTGGCCATTAGCAAAACGAGTAATTGGAAAAATGAGGAAAACTGAAAGAGGAACGGAGCGTGCATTACTGCGCATTACACTTCAAAATAGAATAAAATCAGAAAAAATCAAATCAGAAACTACGTTTGAAAATATCGCTGAAAGAATAGCGATGAATAAAAATGGGCATGGGCTGGACATATTGGAAGACAATGTGATGGAAGGTGAACAAAAAGGTTGGTGCTATGGAGACTATAAGGCGAAAAACGAAATCGAGGAAGGCCAAACAGGAAATGGACACAGATGATATTGTTAACACAGCGGCAACCCACTGGCTTCGGAAAATTAAGGGAGGCCTACATTAATACAATGATGTAATACAGGCAAAGAGAAGAAACGGGAATAATTGTAGTAAACTTCAACCTAGAAGAAAAATTACCAGTGATCCAAATGTTATAGAAAGTAACTAGTAAATTATCCAACACCTATTGATGTGCCTTTTGCAGCAGCATGATGTGGAAATGATCTGGACCAACTGCGGTGTTATTGTCGCATTATAATCCTCGTCGTTTGCTGAAGAAAAGTCTCATTGTTGTCACAATCCAATTTGTCCTTAATTAGACGGAATCTGAGGGAAAGGTTTTCACCGGTAAAGGAGGCTGAGAATTGAAAAGCAAAACTGCTAATGATGTGAGTATCATCTATAAAATAATTTGATCGTTGATTAACAAATTGGAGGTAATGTGAAAATTCGAATTTTTCTCGATGGATCTGATTTTTTTCCACACGAGTTTAACGGCCACGAAAGCATTTATCGATGTAATGTATTTTCTCCATGAATTTCGCTTTGCCTCTTTAAACGCCCATCTAGCTTTTACACATGATCTTCGAAATTTTGCCTGGTTATCTTCGGATGGATTGTACTTCGAAGCTTTTGAAGCTCTACGATGATTTTTAATTGCAATTTTACAACCATTAGTCCACCAAGGTACAAATTTTAAAACTTTCTTGTTGTTAGTTGAACAAACACAATTTATGTTGAAGTTCAGCATACAATTTCTGGCGAATGAAATTAATTGATTCGAAAAGTCGTTGACGGAGGTGTTTACGTCATCGTCCATGATGCTAATGAAATCTTGAGAGCAGAGAGATGCATATTTTTCCCAGTCGGTTTTTTTAAAATTGACTTTGTTAACGACTGGAGCTTCAAAATGATTTTTCTTAATAGGGCACAATCTTGTTGACATAACACGACAGGGTTGTACTGAGATATCGGTAATTTAAGTTTTCCGAGTCATTGATAATAGCCTTAAAATTCCGTGAGATAAAGTTGTTTTTTTTTGTTTTTTTTTCATATACCACTCAATCTTGGTTAAACTGCGGGCCGTGTCTAGACTATTACGGCCCAAGAGTCTCCGATTACAGGACTGCCCTTAATCCATTGTCCCTGACAAATTGAAAAACTGCGTTCTGGTTCACTTCTGAATTCGAGAGGACATGGCTGAGATTATCAAATCCGTGTCTTGTTCTGGAAAGTTGGAATAGAGGGCAATTTATGGGAATATGATCAACCGCCGGTGGCTCTTGTGCGCGACAGAAAGGACAAGTGGTTGGAAGGTGACCGCCCTCAAATAAATAGTCGCGGAATAGTTGCGTGTGGCCGAGGCGTAAGCGGTTGAGCGCACGATAATATACCCGCTCGGTCCCATGGGGAGAGGGAACCAAGTTGTTGTACATGGAGAACATTAATTTTTTGTTTTTTTTGCCAAGATGATTGTAATAAAATTTTTAAATTCTTGATGAGTTTCGTAAATTCGATTTTTATTTTTCGGTGATGAATTCATTGGTGATTTTCTTGTAAAGCGAACAACAAACCATTCTGCAATTTGAACTGTAAGTTTGTTGTCTTTCACAGAATCGATGAAGTGAATTTTAGGTTTTCCACAGTTATTGTGCATCAACCGAAATATTAAATGATATAGTTATTTAAAATAATTAGTATTTTTAAAACCGTTCTAAAGACGAAAAGTGTACAATAAATTGTTCAGAGGGAGAAAATTTTGAATAATTTCAATTTATAAATAGTGGTTTTTAGCATATGCGTTCTCAATTTAGACTGTTTTGAATATAAAAATAAAATTTCAGTTTCTAAATTCTTCTAATTTATTAAAGTTATTATAGTTTTGCTAATCCTAGTTAATTTCTGTTTATTTTCCTTTTTTCCTTTCTTTCAACTTTTAATTTTGTAATTTCTTGCCGTGTCTCTAGCCTAAGTTGCTGTGTACGACACGTAAAATAAATAAATAAAAAAATAAAAAGATTTTAGAAGACCGTAATTTTAACTTTGTTGTTTAATTTGACGAGTCCGTATTATCGAAAGAGAGCGCTTTTTTAAAAGGGGTTGCCGTAAATATATCTCATATACATGTAGTTTGCCACTGCGGTCACGCGTTTATAAATTGTGTTTCTAGCACGTGAATATTTATTTATAATATTTTTTAATAAAACCTCGCGGAAATGTATTTATCCGGAATATTGAAGGTTACCTGTACAAATGTATCCTTTTTTTTTGTAATTCCATACTCAGTTTCTTAGCGTAGACGACTACCTCTATTTGTACGTTCTGTTGTATAAATGCATGGCAATTACTGCATATGTATATTCACACCGCGAGAATATGTACTCACAAGATTACACGGAAACTGAGTTTTTTGATTTATCGCGATACAAAATTTACAGTCCCAAGTCTGTCTGTCTACTATGTACCATCCAGTGCGCATATAGTAGTATGCATGTTGGCCATTGCCTTCCGCGTGACTATATTAACAAGTATTTCATTATTAGTAATAATTTTTATCGTCACCTAGGATCGACCTCAGGACCTCCGCAACGGAAGTCAAGTTCTCTAGTAACTAGACTATCGCAGCGACCTTTTATCATGTAAGAAAAAAAAAAAAAAAATCGTTAATGAGAACAGTGTTTTTTGCACCAAATTTTTCATAAAACTCAGCGGCACTTTACAGTGATATAAAAATAACGTCGGGGTAACAAACGTTTATCACTAACGTAAATGATAGCATTTAGTTGATGAAGTTTGAAAAATATCGCAGGTAATTCGTTGAATTTGTTGTAGGGTCTAAATAAAACTCCCTACTTGTTGACACCGAATAATTGTTGATTAGTGGAATTAGAAATTTATCGTATCATTTTGGAGATTACTATATATCAGTATTTCTTCCGTAAATATTCCTTCTGACTCTAATGTACAAAGCAGCGATGTAATTTTTACGGACGCTAAGGAACAACATCTCCCATTACTGAAGCCTTATCCTTTCCCTTCCGCGCGTGTGTGTCTTTATCTGAAATTAAAATATTCTCATAAAAAATAATTCTGAGATGTCATTTGGTCGAGCCCCTCTTATACTCTTCAAGATATTACAAAAAGATTCAATCCGGCATCCTTTGGTACGACGCTTTCTCTCATTCAAAAAAATCCCATCTATTGATTTCACTGCTTCTCCCTTCTGTCACCAACATCTTCTGGTTGAAAATTGTACAGTCAACGTCTGTAATTTCTTGTTCGAAAACATTTATGACGACCTATTTTTCCTCTTTTAATAAATTGAATTAAGAATTTTTTTATCGTGCACTTTTTATGATTTTTTTTGAAATTAAGAAACCCAACCAAGGCTATAGAAACCAAGAAAAAAATTAATGAGTCATCGAACAGATAAATTACCTATAATTTCTTTAAATCTCAGGTAAGAAAATCTCTAATTACGAGAAGAAAGAAATTTTCGCCGAAAGCAATATCTACAAAATTACTCAATGAGGAAAATAAGGGGGAATTAATTTTTTCAAAAAATTAAAAAAAAAAAAAAGAACAGATATACTGGTATATTCAATTTATAATTTTTACCGTAATATATTTGCACAAACGAATGAGGATAGTAATCAGTTAGTTCAGTTTATTATCACCAGTACCTGGTTGTCGTTTCAAGTCCTTTCCGTGGAGCTTTTCATGTTTAAAGAAAATAATTCTCTACCACTTCTCAGTTGCATTTATGATCACGTGCAGTAAATATGGTAACGAAGTAAAAACTAACCATGAACAATTATGAAATAAAAAATAACAGTAACAATGATTAAGGAAGAAAGTTATTTAGCTTCAGTTTCTACGCTACTTACATAGAAAACAGTGGTATTTTCGTTGTCAGGTACGACGGGTTCAATAGTGCAGACGCTGGAATTAGTGAATGGTCTCAGGAAGACATTATTGTACTCTATCAGAACCGTGGTATTACTTGTGTTTACAGGAAGTAAGAAACTCGTATCGTGCAACATAATCGATTCGTTCGATTGGCGAGTCCGTGTTTCCAGCTCGCTTTTTATTTTCTCGAAGCCAATTATTGATTTCCGAAACGTTTCTAGACCACATCCGATATATCGTTCAATATCTTTTAACGAGGACGTATTTAAAGACTTTTCCACTTGATCATCGTTAATTTTATCAAAGAAGTCTACCGCCGTTCCAGTTTCATTGCTCCAATGTGATGAACTTTCATTAAATTTGATCGATGCTATATAGCTGTCACTTTTTCGGACGTAAGCGAAACTAGTTTCGCCGATTAACGGATTCTCTGTAAATGAGAATAAAACACGGTTGTTAACAAACAGTATTACGGGTAAAGTATCGCACGCTTTATATTTTATTCTGTCATCAAATTAAATATAATATAAATACACTTTTTTTCATTTGGTATAATTCACTGGATTTTTTCCCCCCTAATGTCAATAAATATTCAAAATCATGGTTTAATTCTAAAGTATAACCTATGTATACGAATATATATATATATATATATATATATATATCAATTACAACGTAATTCTTAAACCACCCCTTTAGAAAAAATGTCTCAATTTTATGTAACGTTTGCCATATTTTAACGCTTCAAACTTTTTTACATCTGTCGTTTTCAAACCAAAAGATGTATCACGTATGTGAATAATAAATGTGCAAAAATCAAAAAGACAAATATTTTAATTACGTTGAAATGAATGTGGTTGATGTGGCAGCAAGACATTATTATTCACCTTAATAACAAAAATCAGTATAAATTTATATTAAAAATTTAAAGTAAATTACTTTGGAAACATGTCTTTTCGGGCTATATCATCAGCTAACAACACAGAGCACACACTAAATTTGTACACTTTATTAAATAAGAGTGTGTACTCTGTGCAATTAGCTGATGATGGGCTATACACGAAAAAAACGTGTTTCTAATGATTTCTAATTTCTTAAAGTAAATTTATACCGATTTTTAAGATTCCGTACACACTATAAAATACGGAATCCTAATAAGATAGTTCAGAAACGACAAAAATATTCTATTATATAATAGCTCGGAAACGGTTTGACTTATCGAAATTGGATCATAAATTACGCAATTAAACTTCTATCTGTGACAATTTACAACTTTAAACTGAGCGATTACCCTGGGCGGCAAAAAACCATCTAGTAGAATATATAATATGGAATTTAGAACGACCTCAAAAATACCATTAAAAAAATCGTAATTCGTCACCAGATAACTCTTTAAAAGCGAAATTCAAAATATAAAACAAAACACAGGAGCCATTTATGGAAATTCAAAAATTACGGTTAAAAAATTATTTATCCTCCCCCCCTTTGGACCAAAAACAGCAAAAAAAAAATGAATTTTCTTCATAAATATTTTTTTTATACTTTGTACTCTGCTATTTAGAATGGGGACAAATTCAACAAATCAAATATTATAAAAATCGGTTCAGCCATCCTTGAGTTATAAGTGGTGTAACTAATCCGACTTCGTTTTATACATATATACCGATATGGAATTCAAAATTACCTCAAAATTCATAACTCATCACCCGATAACCCTTTAAAAGCGAAATTCAAAATATAAAACAAAATACAGGAGCCCTTTCATGAAATTCAAAAATTAGGGATAAAAAATTATTTAAACTCTCCTTTTGGACCGAAAACGGCAAAAATAGAAATTAATTTTCTTCATAAATTCGTACAAACATTTTGTAGTGGACCGAATTGTGAATCTAAACCACTCTCGAATCCACTTGAACGCGCGCAAAAAATTTCATTAGGCTGGCTCCCATTAGATTTTGTAACCAAAAAAATGTCCTAAATTTATGTATGTAACGAAAAAATGTCACAATTTTATGTAACGAAAAAAGGAGGTTATACGTTCGTCGCGAAGGTTTTTTTTTTTATATATTTGTTCGCGCATAATTCATATTTATATGGACCGATTTAGAATTACGTTGTAAATTATGATCATTTTATATAAAGTATAGAAGAGAAAGAGACAGGAATGTAAGCAAGAGGAGTCAAAAGGCACAGCTCCCTGCGAGGCCAAAATGGCCGAGTTTTATATATATCGTCGTCGTTTATTCTCACTCGATTTCGAGTATGAGATTATCTTCTAATTTGGAGGAGAATTAGAGGATAAATAGCTGCGCAATAAATAAGCACTTAAACAGGAGCGCAGCCTAGCTTTCGTGCTGCCGACAACGTGAGAAAGGTACCAATGGCAAGGCGAACCAAGACGACTGGCCTTTACTCACGTTGTTGCGATTGTTCGTCGGCTGAGTACACCATGAAATACTGGTTGATCAGCTGGCGAATAATAATAATAATAATAATAATAATAATAACAATAATAATAATAATAATAATAATTAGAAGAGGCATTTATCAAGGTGATAGTTTGAGCCCATTGTGGTTTTGTTTGGCTTCGAATCCATTATCCACTATACTTAATTCAACGAAGTACGGATACAAGATAAAAAGCGAAAAAGCTACAAACTACAATTTAACACATTTGTGTTATATGGATGATATTAAATTATACTCCGGAAACAAAAATGGCATAAATAATTTATTAAAATTAACAGAAAATTTTTCTAGAGATATTAAAATGAAATTTGGGATTGACAAATGTAGAATACAAAATGTATACAAAGGAAAAATAGGAGAGCAGGAAGGGTTCATAACAAGGAAAGAGGAGTACATAAAATCAATGAATGAAGAAGACTTATATAAGTACCTAGGAATAATGCAAAGCAAACGAATTGACCACAAAATCATGAAAGAACAGCTGATTACAAATTATATTAATAGAATAAAGAAACTAATAAAAACACAATTAAAAAGTAAATTCTTATTTCAAGCTATCAATACATATGCAGTTCCGATTTTAACATACTCCTTCGGGGTGATACGATGGAGTAAAACTGATATTGATGGAATTGATATTATGACGCACAAGTGCCTAACAAAAGCAAGGATGCATCATCCGAAAGCGGCTATCGAAAGGCTGTACATTAAAAGAAGTGAAGGAGGAAGAGGATTAATACACTTGGAGAATTTACTAAATAGTCAAATAGAGAAGATGAGGGACTACTTCAATCACAGATGTGCGGAATCAGATTTACATGCTGCAATAAAACAATCGGATAAGAGCTACACCCCGCTTAATTTAAATAGTGCTAGTTTTATCAACAACCGAACAGACTTACAAGAAACATGGAGTACAAAAGCACTTCATGGAAAATTCCCTCAAGAATTAAAAGAAAAAAATGTGGATAAATATTTATCAAACAAATGGCTGATACGTGGTGAATTATTTCCAGAAACAGAGGGGTTTTTAGCAGCAATCCAAGATCAAGCCATAACAACAAGAAATTACAGAAGATATATTATTAAAGACCCTAATATCTCGGATAAGTGCAGGAAATGCGGAAAAGAAAGTGAAACAATTAAGCATATTTTAAGCGGATGTGAACAGTTAGCAGCGCGATTTTATATAAAAAGACATAATGATGTAGCTGCTATAGTTCACCAAGAAATCGGAGTTAAATACGGCTTAATTAAATCTAAGCAACCATATTACAAATATGTACCGGAAAAAATTTTAGAGAATGACCATCATAAATTATACTGGGATAGAACTGTGCTGACGGATAAAACAGTGGAATATAATAGGCCGGATATTATATTAATTGATAAAAAGAAGAAATCAAGTGTATTAATAGATATCGCTGTCCCAGATAGTAGAAATATAAGTAAAGTTTTCGAGGATAAAGTCAATAAATATGAAAAACTTAGGGAACAATTGAAGCATATGTTGAAGATCAATACAGTTAGAATAATACCGCTAGTTGTTGGAAATAATGGCATAATACCGAATAGCTTAGTTAAGAACATAAGTAACCTAGGACTGGCGCCATATATAGTAGACATGATACAAAAATCAATTCTATTAAACGCCGCTACAAATGTAAGGACCTTCCTTAACCATCAAAATGGAGAAAATTTATAATGCTTGCTAGACATATTAGCCGTATTATAAAGCAAACCAGCAAAGGCTGTGATTCCTTGGATAATAATAATAATAATAATAATAATAATAATAATAATAATTTTTTTTATTATTATTATTATTATTATTATTATTATTATATATAATCCATCTATGCGCAAGTTTGCGCGAGCGATGGCTATTGTAAACAACCAAAAAAATAAAAAATTTTGAAACAAAATAAAATAAAAGTTTTTTAAACAAAATACGTAAACAATAAAAAAATTTTGAACCAAAATAAAAGTTTTTTAAACAAAATATGTAAACAATAAAAAATTTTGAACTAAAATAAAAGTTTCTTAAACAAAGTAATATTAAAAACTGCAATTATATGTAACATGCACACTCAAACATACAATCAGATGCATTTATACATTTAGACATTCTTATACATATGTGCACTCTAATTAAATACGTATATACAAAAACTGTACTTACTATTACAGAAGTAGTAAGTTGAAAATTAAATAAGTTAAAATTTGGTGAGCTTTTTTTTTTTTTTTTCCCTTTCCTTTTCCCTCTTCATGTCTTATCTGTTTCTTTCTTTCCTTAGCTCTACTCTCGTTTCTAATTTTATTTTTCCTTATCTGTGCTATTGTTAAGGTAGTAAGTATGATAAAAGAATTTTTCGACGCTTTTTGTAGTTTTTTAGTTGTATTTTTAAAGTGGAAGGTAAAGAATTAAAAAGTTTAGGACCCATATATATAGATTGATTTCGGATGTGGTATTTGTTAATATTCGGTAATACTGCTAATTCTTCGCCCGCTGATCTAGTAATACTTTGCATAACCGAAATATTAAATTTTGTTTTATTTTTAAGAACGAACATAAGTAGTTGTAATTCATAGAGTTTTGGAAGATGTATAATATTATAATCTACAACTGTGTCCAGATCTCTGCCAAGTAGATTTACAACATTTTTTTGGAGTTGAATCAAATGTTTTAAATGGTGGTCAGCAGCTTTGCCCCAGTGCATGATTCCGTAGCTTAATAAGGGTTGGTATAAAGCAATATATAGTTTACGGAGATGTATAGTATTGAAAAATTTGCTTAGGTAGTAAAATATATAATTTAATTTTCTAATTTTCGGTGCAAGATAAATTGGATGTTTATCCCAAAACAGTTTACAGTCTAGTTGAACACCTAAATATTTTATCTCATACACTCTATACAGGGGAGCATTATTTTCCCAAAAAATTTTGAAATCATTAAATTTAAATTGCGGTATGTGACTATAAATAATTAATTTAGTTTTATTTAGATTAATAAAAAGTTGATTATGGTGCAACCAGTTTTTGATTTTATACAAGTCATCCTGTAAAAGACTCTGAAGAATATCTTGTTTGCGGGAGTTTACCATTAGCACGGTATCGTCTGCGTAACAAAATATTTTCCCATAAACGTCTAGATTACATAAATCATTAATATAAATTAAAAATAGGAGAGGCCCCAAAATGCTTCTCTGAGGTACACCGTAAACTTGCTTTACTACATAATCACTTTTTATATTATTAATTTTAGTGCAATGCAGTCTGTTCGTTAAATAAGATTTAAGCCAATCATGCATAATTCCACGGAAGCCACAATTAAATAATTTGCTTAGCAAGATGTTATGATTAACCACGTCAAATGAATAATAATAATAATAATAATAATAATAATAATAATAATAATAATAATAATAATAATGTAATAATAATAATGTAATAAAAAGAATGACGCATTGAGATAAAATCTCGTGTAAAAATAAAGAGAAGTGGTGTCTTGAGGGGGACACCCAGTAGGAACGAAGTTCCATTCAAATTGATTTCTTATGGTCCCCCAGTCATTTTGGCATTGAGGGCAATGAATTGGTTGATTCATTAGCTCGATCTGCCGTTCAGACTGGTCAATTTCTATCCAAATTTTCTTCTTACAGTCTTATCGTTCTTTCCAGGAATTACCATCATAGGCAATGTCTCTTTTATTCTCGAATCCTGAATCCTTCTATCTTAGTACCCAAACCCATCTTCCTCCGTACCCTTAGTACTGTGACTTCACTCTTCTCTCTCGCTTTCTTATCTCTTCCATTTGCAGGCTTCGCCTAGGCCCTAGATCATAGTCGTCTTCCGGCATCCTCTTTTCGCTTTTCTATGTCCTCTTCTCCTTTTTGTTCCTTTCATCTGAATGATTCTGATCTACTCTGCGACACAAATCACATCTTCTTTGAATGCGCGTATCTATAGAACACTCTCACTTCTACAGTCAACTCCTGAAACTCGGTTTGCATACTCCATACAGTGCTTCTTTTATTCTTTCAGTTCCCATTCCTATTATAGCGTCCTTCATTGCTTCTATCTCCAGTAATATTAAATTCTAATTCATTTCTCTCTCTTTCTCACTAACACAACCTAATGCTGGATAAAGCCCTCGACTGTCGATCCCAAAAAAAATAATACATATCGATATAATCAAACTATAATATTTTTGATAATTAGTGAAAAAATAATAAATGTAATAATAAAAATATATGACATATAATAACAAAAAAAAGATACAACAGAATGTTATAATTAAAAAAGTCAGTCGGACTACCAACAATTCGGCGTGGACCAAAAAAAAAAAACACAAACTTTTATGTTTTTTTGTTTAATTATATTACCGATACTTGTTCGCTGCTCATTTTCATTATCGTCATAAGATTAATAAAATTTCTTTCGTGTCCCCTTTTCAATTCAATCGATCACGACAGACACACATACACACGCACGTGGAAAGAAAGAAACAGACAGAGAAGCAAATCACGAAGGTCTATTTTATATAGCTTATCCAGAGCTCATATTAAATAAACTCAAATTCTTCCATAACACCGCTATAAGTACTTTTCAAAGTTTCTAATCGAAAATAATAATTCGTTTAAAAGCGAAATAGAAGCGTTTCGCGATCAGGTAACAGGCCTCACTAAGAAGATTCGTAAAGAAGACAATGAGATTGCGGAATTAAAAGTTACAATTGGAAAGCTGGAATAGTACAACAGAAGAAGAAATTTTTTTTTTAATTATGATAAAAATAAACTTTAACACTTTTACACTTTTGTAACAATTATATAATTTTTTAAAACCCCGACGCGTTTCGAAGCAAACACTTCATGTTCACGGGAGCAACTATTATAATTGTTACAAAAGTGTAAAAGTGTTAAAGTTTATTTTTATCATAATTAAAAAAAAAAATGTTAACAATGAGTAATAATAACAAATACAGTGAGAAGAAGAAATGTCGAACGTCGCGGAACATTCGAGCTTCCAAACGAAAATTTACCTAATATACTGATACAGCCAGGGAAGAAATTATATGTAGACATACAGGTAGGAGATATCAAAGCGATCCGTCGTGCGCCATTGAAAAATATGAGAATACCTAAGCCCAAGACGAATCGCCAACTTGTTATTGAGCATTGGGAAAAAGAGCGTAATACTGGGACATAACCAGCGTGGACATCTCCCTGCGAATTTACATAAATGAAAACTTTTCACCTTATCATAAACAGCTATTCTAGAAAACTAAACATCAAGCTAATATGACTTTGTTCGAACAAAATATGGGAAAATTTTTGGAAACAGAAATCCAGATGAGAAGATAATTCGAATACGAAACGACGAAGATGTAAATAAATTATTATAAATTGATCGAACGAAATTAGTGTAATAATTCTTTATTATAATATGTACGTTATCTTTAGATTCGCTATCTTTTTTACTTCTACTTAACTTTAACTATTAATTTAGCTGGCGCGCTGATAAAATGCTTTTACATGTTGGTAATTATTATTTTCGCATTCTCTTATCAGTTTCGTAACCACTCCGTTATATGATTCTCTATTGCTTTCCCATCGCATTCATAACAATGTATATACATCTTGCTCTTTAATAAGCACCCTCGCACCTTATGCTACATATATACTGTTTATGATTAATTTCTGCAAATGTAACTTTCTTCGTAATGTGCAATAACCAAGTAAACTGCTCCAATTATCCCGGTACAGTAAATTGTTATAAAAAGGTTCCCATTTTTTTTTTTTTTAAATATTTATAAATCTATATATATATATATATTTAACATTATTTACGCATTTTCTCGTCAAACCATACGCTTTTTGACGAGTTTTCTTACATCTAATGATTTCTACACATATGCCAAATTGTTTTAATGTCCAGTTTATAACAGGGCACGATTTATTCAAGGTGTATTTATATAAATTTAAAATTTATGATTCTGAAAACTGTGTAATATGTAATTTTAGAGGTGATGTTTTTCATATACTACAAGGATGCAATTATAATAATAGTAATAGACACACTGTAATTATGATATAACACAATTTGTTCAAAATTATTTTAATGATTTTAATAAATTTGCAATTGAAGAAATAAAATTCTGAAAACATAATGTATATCTATAACTATAGCCGAGCTTACAATTTTTCATTTAAGCCCTCGAAGCAGCGAAAGCTCGAAAGTTTTGAAAAAAATATTTTTTTTCCCGGGCATATGATATTTTGTTAGAATCGAGAACGAAACCGTATTTCATTTCTTTAACGAAACTTTCTAAGTTGGCGAAAAGTTCAAAAAAAGCGCAAAAAGTAACGTGTAGCTCCCCCTTACGGCACAAGTATTATAATTAAAAATTTTTAACAAGGTTAAAAATGTGCGCATTTCCATTTATTTCTTTAGTTTATAGCGTCCGAGTGTCCAACTTTAAATTTAGACCCTCGGGGCGCCAAAAGCTCGAAATTTTTGAAAAAAATTTTTTTTTTTTAATGGAAAGATCGCTTTTTGTTGGGAACAAAATCGTATTTCATTTCCTCAACGAAAATTTCAAAGTTGACGGAAAGTTCAAGAAAGCGTGAGAAATTACGTATCTCTCCCTCTTTGCAACGCGAAAAATCTGATTACTTTATTTTGAATTTAATATTATGTAAATGTAAATTAAGATTATGTTTAACTTAACATACGGAATCCTCAGCGCATGAAACATCATTCTTGACTGGACTTGTTTTTATGTATGAAAGAGAAACGCACATCTTAAGATACTCCTACGTATTTTTAAGCCCATTTGAAGCTTCATATTCACACATTTATATACTTTTTAATTTTTCCTGTTACCGGATTAATTGAGAATGTTAGACGCACCAAATTTCACTACATCTGTACAACTAGAATGCATAAAAATAGGTATCACGATCCTCCAAGCTGAGCAGTACTATTTGTAGCATTGTCAAACCATCTTATTAGGTGAGACATGTATACAGTGTACGCATCACAATTAAAAATATATAAAATAAAGTTTACAATTGTAAAATGGGGAGAGAGGGATTTAATAATAATGGACGGGATGTTTACCAGCGGGGGAAAGCGCTGTGATTATTTTTTTTTTTTTTTATAAATATAAAATAATTATATTACTTTGTGTTTTTTTTCTTTGTGCGCGCCAGAGACTTTGGCCCACCAAATACAAAAATTAAAAAAAAGGTTAAATCGAGAGACGATTAGAAATAAAGCTTAGGAAAGACTGAAGTACGGGTATCATAGCTGGAGATGGGAAAAGCAAGAATTATAAGGAGCAGGAAGACCCAGTGCTACATTTTTGGAATACAAAGCCGAGCATTCAAAAGCAAGGGTAGGGCATTCAAAGAAAATGTGGTTTGCATCACATATGGGAAGAGAGATAGAACTATGAAAGGGACAATCGAGATAGGAGGACCCGGAAAAAAGAAAATGTAAAGAGAGGAGAAGAGGGTGATTAAACCGCAGTCTGATTAAAGAAACGATCGCGGAGCGCTGATAAGAAGAGAATTGAAACCACGGCTAAGGACAGGGAACCGGTTGTTTTTGAAGGTAACGAGAGGCAGGATTAGAAAATAAAGAAGGATACATGTCCGACCATAGTTGGCTGAAGAGAGAAGGAGTATGTCTGAGGCAGCAAAATTGCAGAATAAAGGACCAGCACAGACGGCCGAACGGGTTAGAAGATCCGCTGACTCGTTGCCCTGGATGCCAGAATTACCGGGAACCCACAAAGGATAATAGTAATAGAACGGGATGAGAGAACGAATGGAGAAGTTGTTTTTTTTTATTTTATTTTTTTTTTTGATTCTGGCTTCTATGGAAACTCAACGCAAATGATGATAATTTCCGGTGTCCTTAATGTGCGACAGCAGGGTTCGAACTGGATTCCCCACCCAAAACCAACAATACTACCGTCAAAGAAAAAAGAAAAAGACTGATCATAAAAAAAAAAAAAAAACGTTCGGAAACGAACAGAAGTGGCTTTTTTAAAAAATGTAAAAAAAAAAGATTGTCTTAGAAATTGAAATCTAAACTTATTTCCTTATTTGTCGCAAATCATTGTTGTCCGGTAAATTATTAAAAATAGCAAGAGTCCTTCATTGACTCCTATCCAAGTGGTTTATTATCAAATCAACTGGGAATGTATTCACCGATGAATCGGACTTAAAGATTAATAGGGCTTTCCTTCCACTAATGAGATACGCACGATTTTATTTATTCTGAATTCAATATTTTATTGATAATCAGAATTAGATGTTTTAATGTCCTTATGTTTTTTATTTTTTAACGGTAGATCTATCAAAAAAGAAAAAAAATATTTTAAGGTAACAAAAATACATAACGTAAAACGTAAATAAATAAATTTAATTTCGTGCTAGCATCTCCAGGCAATTTGTTTAATTGGCATCTCTGGCGAAGATAGATAATTGAATAAACGTGTTAATTTAAACATTTCATTTAGCATCCAGGCATGGATTTAGAGGAGGGCTAGGGGGCTGCAACCCCGGGCACCGCCTTATAAAGGGGCCCCCAAAAGGCTCCCACCTCCGACATGGATGGTTAAACGTGTAATAATAGATGTTTTTTCAAACATTTATATTGCATATGGAATATTTGTAACTACACCAATTACAAATTGTGAGGCGAAAAAATCTTTTTCGATATTAAAATGAATAAAAAATATGTACAGACCAACCACGCTAGATGATAGATTATCGGCATTATCAAGATTAACGATTGAAAGAGATTTCCTCTGTTCAGTAGATTTTGACGATATTATACAAGAATTTGAAGGAAAAAAGAAAACAGAAAAAAATTCATTTAAAATTATGTATATATACACTTATATCAATGGCGGATCCACGGGGAGGGAAATAGGAGACGTCCCTCCCAAGAACCAAAAACTCGATAAAAAAATTTTTTACAACAGAGAAACATAATTTATACTGTAGAAGTTTTTTATAAGTGATGTTGTAACATATGGATTTAATTATAACTAATATTTTATACTGTTTTCTAGTAAAACTATTAATGTTCCGTTTTTATTTTGTTTTAAATGCAACTGTCGTCGATCTTTTGTCTTTTTCATGTATTTTTAATGCTTATTTTACAATGTAAATGAAAACAGTTCAATGAGAAATATACGTATTTTTTTTACTTGCTCACGGACAAAAAATTCGGATCGGATTAATAACAAAAATAAAATAAAGTCTAATCAAAGTATTATCGTTCTATTTTTTCTAGTAATTTACTATTCAAATTATACAAGAATTTGCAGAAAAAAGAACAAGAAAAAATTCATTGTTTAAAATTATACATATATGTATATATATATATTTTTTTTTTTTTGGCATTGAAAATGTTACCTATTGTCTATATGATGTTTAGTTTTGTTTACATTAATAATTATATGTTAATTCGTGAATTCAAAATAATATAACTAAATTAAATTAAAGAAAATTTAGTTATTCTATAAAACTGATTATTTTATCAGTTCCGAAAAAGGTCCCTAATATTTCCGTAACCCTGAGCCTATCATACACTTAATCCGAGTCTGTTAACATCCCTTGCGAGGGGAACATAATTAAGTATACTTTTATAGGATTCTGTACGTTGTATGTGTACAAAAGAATACTTTGAAATCAAAAATCCAACTAAAAGACTGTGTTTCATTGTATATCACGCTAAAAGAATAAAATAGTATGAACTTTTATCGGTATTATTTATGTTTTTGTTTCTTTTTTAGACGCGCATAAGTTATAGTCTCGCAATATGCATTTATACGATACTTAGAATACTTAGTATTTCAGATTCGCTTATAATTATTTTATGAAATGACAATGGGCAATATTTATTTCCTTCTAGATAATAAATAAAGAATAAAAAAAAAAGGAAAGATCGCATACATAAAAATAATATATATATATATATATATATATAATTTTACCTGATTTAGAGTATGCGATTACTGTTAAAAATAATAACGAAACTATGAACCTCTGCAGCTTCATCTTGCTCGTTCAAAATTTTGGCGAAACAAGAACAATCCGAAATCGGTTAGCGATAAACAAAATAGTTGCAAAAACTTGTTTACACTTCGGAATCATTTTATCAGCGGTGTCCTTCAACGTCTCTAATCGCATTACCAAAACAGTATTAATTATTTTACTAATAATAATCAAAATTGCTTAATTATAAAAGTAATGATGACTATTTCGCTGGTCCATTAGCACACTTATATTTAATCGTAAACAATTGCTAATAAAGCTATACGTTAAAAATGAGGTTTCTATTAACAAAAAAAACGAGCAAATTATAATTCACAATTCTAAAAACATAAACTCCGTTCGAAGTCGAATTAATATTACAAAATATTTCATATCAAAGTAAAAATAATGTAAACGATCATAGCTAATAATAAAGTTACATCTTTTTAAGGAGTAATCTTAATAAGACATAATCAATTACAAAAAAAAAAAAAAGAAAAACACGGTGCATGTCGATGAACGTAGACGAAATATTGCATAACTTTAAAAAAAAAAAACTTAGTAAAGAAATGAGTTTTTAGGTGAAAAACACCAAATTAAAGACCATATTTTCCAGCATGTTACAATATGTAAATAGTTTGATTCCATCACAAATAAAGTAAAATAATTTTGACTAAGGGTCATGAGAGAAAATGTCAAGTGGCCTGCAAATTTCATTGAACTTTTTCCTCGAAATTACATATTATATTACCCGACGATATAAAAATATTTACTTTCATACATGAGATTTCCACCATAATTGCAGACAAGATAAAATAAAATAAATTGAGTTTAAAAAATAATCAAAATAGCCTATAACAGATCTAAATCTAGAAATAAGAAAACAAATTTCTTTATACATTTTAAATTTCCCATTCGTGCAAAATAAAAAACAGGAAACCAGCATTGCAAAACACTTTTAATAGTAAGGTCGACGCATTAATTTGAGACGTAAGATCAGAAATAAATCATAAGGAAATTATTCGTTCGCGTTATAAATTGCAAATGGTGATCAAAAACTGTGAGTGGTGAAATGCCATTATTCCGATTAGAGTGTCTGCCACTAGTAACTAATCTAGAATAAATGTATTTATCACGGGAACTTTGGTTAACAACTACAACGAACAGTTTGTGATTGAAGTTGGAAAACGTAAGCATCATAATATCTAATTTAGAAGCGAAATTGTTCATTTACAAAATTAATTATAAAATGTAATTATGAACTGAAATTCGGATAAATGCAATTTGATAAATTCTTATCGGAACATACTGACGTTAATAGCCAATTTTAGAATCTATTTTTTTTTTTTTTTTTTATTAAATGGGTTCGGTGCCAGCATTGACCCAACTACATGAGCTTAAATCACCTACTCAGATTCTGAGGCGATCGGAGATAGAGAGTATAAAGGAGAGTAGGACGGGAATAACGGCTAGAGATGGGAAGGAAAGGATAAAAGAAGCTGTGAAAGGGGTAGGAAGATCCAACGCCAAAAGTTCGGCGTATAGATGAAAGCACTCGGGAAAAAGAGCAGGACATTCAAAAAGGATATGTATGGTTGAGGTCGCATATAAAGGGAGGATCAGTAGAGTGAAGAGGGCAAAAGGGAGAAGGTGAAAGAGAAAAAGAAAACCGAGAAGAGGGAAGGAGAGAATGACCAAGTCTTAGTCTGATTAAGGAAACAATAGCCGAGCGCGGAGAAAAGGGAAGAAATTGAAACCAGGGCTGTAAGTTGGGAATAGGCTGTAGGAAGAGGTAGAAGGAGGAACGATTAGCGAAAAAAGAAGGGTAGATGTTAACCCATAGTCTGGCATGGAGACGTGAGGGGAGAAAAAGAATGTCTGAGACAGGAAAGTGGGGGAGGAGTGGACCATTGAGAGACGCCGAGCGAGCTAGGAAGTCAGCTGCTTCGTTGCCCTCAATGCCAGAGTGACTAGGAACCCATAAAAAATCAATTAGGATAGAACGTGCTAAGCGCAAGTTGGAAATAGAGGCACGAACAGAAAAAATAATATCATTAGACGAGTGGGAAGGAGAAGAAGAAACAGCTTGCAGCACGGATTTGGAATCAGAAACAATGAGAAATTTACAGATCCTTCTTGAAGAGGAAATAAAGGAGACAGCATGGAGAATGGAGATTGCTTCAGCAGAAAAAATAGAACAAAAGGAAGGAAGTTTGAAGGATTCCTGAGTGATTTAGCGAAGGGGCCGTAAAAGCACTTTATGTATTTACTGAGAGATTGGAATTACGCCTAGCAACCTGGATCGAAAGTACTAATTGTTATCATTTATCATCTCTTTTAAGACTAAGCTCCAAAAATTTCCTTTAAAATTATTATTATACAATGTAGCTTTATTTATTTAAACGCGCATTATGCTATTTTATTTCTTTAACTATTCGTGATTCGCTTTAATCGGTCGTTTTCGTGCGTTTCGATTTTATCTAGTATAACTGTTAATTGATTTTAATTTACCTCTACCGTTATCGGATTTCGGATTATTATAAACTCCGCGCATCGCTATCAGTATGCAGCGGACCCCCCCGCCAACCCGGAAACAATTAACGATGCCCGGTGAAGCGAGCTTATCAACGTCGCAGACATTACCTACAAAGACAACAGCAGCATCTCTTCTTGTACAAACCGGCCGGACAGTTACACCTGCAGCGTCCGATAACAAGAAAAATAAAAACGCGGCTTCTTCATCAAATACAAGTAAGATCGTTCCGCTAAATATTTCTAACCCGCAAAACTCTTCCGCCTTTCCAAAAACAAATTTAACGGCAAATGAAACAAGTAAGCCTGCAAACTTAAAAAACAAGCTCGATACACCTATTTCACACACTCCAACCGCTACCACAATAAACTTAACAGCAATAAATAAAACATCCCCAAGCACAAACATCGTGACCAACTCAATCTCTTTTTCTGACAAACTAAAATCTCGAAAACCTACCCCTCCTATAACAGATTTCGATTTTCCTACAGAAGACCAAGGCGTATTTTAGACTATTTTAACGCCCTTAAAAACCTAGTAGGAGGTCCAAAAAACATAATTGCAGGCTCCAAAATTAGCAACAATCGAGTCCTCATTTTTTTTAAATCGAAAAACATCACAGAAAACCTTTTTCATAACGGAGCCGTTATTACCGTAAATAATAATACAATCACCGGTCAAAGGTTAAAAAACCCTACTCAAAAAATTATATTATCTAACGTATCTCCAACCATCCCAAACTCTGTTGTCAAAGCCTATCTTGAGGGAATATTAAATTTAAAATTAGTCTCGGCAATTTCTCTGCTCCGTGTTAAACCCAATGATCCAGCGTTTGACCATATAATCAGCTGGAGGAGGCAGCTGTATGTTGATAGCGCCAATCTCCCACCCTTACCCGACTCTTTCATAATAGTTCATAATGAACGTGAACATCGAATATTTATCCAAACGGGTATGCAGAACATGCCGTCCATTGCCCCATCTGTAGAAGATAGTGTTCCCCCCGCTATAGACACTAAAGCCGCTCCAGCCCCGCAAAACATAACCGCCATCGCTGAGGAAAACACTCAAGCCTCTAGCTTTGAAAATAACACAACAGTCAGCACCGAGGAAACCCCAGCAGCAACTAAGTGACCCCACCCACAAACCCCTGATGCTTCTCAGAAGACTACGGAGCCCGACTTTACAAATAGCACAAGAGCTATTCTTTTCCCTCTACAAATGCAGACAAACGAACCAGAAAACAGAGAGCATCCAAATGCGGTAGAAACCAGAGACAATGGAGCAAACGTAGACTTCAAACCTCCACCATCAAAACTGAAAAAACAAAAATTGCCTACGGTTGAACTCCTAAAGCCCGCAGAAAGCAACATCAACAATAAAGACTATCCATTGTCTTTCAATGACTTCGTAGCCTTAATGGAAACGATTCAAGGACAACACGACCCGGCGAGTGTAGTAGCCAACTTCACTGAAGACATAGATGGATTTATTCACATGCTCTCAGATAATTACTCCTTACTTCAAAACCGATCAATGAAGACACGTTTCACTGAGCTAATCAACAAACTTGCTAGACAGTCGGATTCAGATCAAACAGCAGACTAAACATATTTGAAAGCTAATAGTGGTCATGGTTTGTAACATTATCCTGCAGTGGAACTGTCGAGGATTCTATCCTCAACTTGCTGAATTAAAGCTACTTATTTCAAATCACTCTCCTGCTATGGTATGTCTACAGGAAACTCATTTGAAGCCCACAGATAACCCAGCCCTACAAAACTACTCCCTTTTCACTTTCAGCAATGATCAAGGGCTTAGAGCAAACGGAGGGGTCACCATTATGGTCCACTCCTCTGTCCCAGCAACACAGTTGAATTTTAGTACCCCCTTACAAATGATTGCAATGGTCGTCCATCTTCCTCAGATATCTGCCACACCGATAACTGTATGTAACTGCTATGTGCCTCCGAATTACATAATCACTGCAGATATGTTTCAGTCAGTACTATCACAGGTCAGCCCGCCATTAATATTACTCGGTGATTTTAATGCCCACTCACCTTTGTGGGGAGCAACACTGGAAAACAGACATGGCTCTGTCATCAATAAACTGGTCCTATATAACGATCTGATACTGCTTCCCTCCCCAGGTTACACCCATTTCAATCCGTCCCATAATACATTCTCAACAATCGACCTACAACTTGTTTCCACTTCCATCTTTCATCACCTGAGCACTTTTGTGCTACAGGACTTATGCTCTAGCGAC
Source organism: Icerya purchasi (assembly GCA_039619475.1). Classification (NCBI taxonomy): domain Eukaryota; kingdom Metazoa; phylum Arthropoda; class Insecta; order Hemiptera; family Monophlebidae; genus Icerya; species Icerya purchasi. The sequence continues at coordinate 264,372,534 of CM077115.1, read as the reverse complement.
CATTTTCCTATACTCATATGCCCGTCCAAAGCCCTCCCTACCCAAACCCCCCCACCTAAGCCTCAATTTCTATTCCACAAGGCGGATTGGGATATGTTTTCAGTTAAAGTAAACGTTCCCAGCGAGCCATCTGAATCTTTATCAGAGAACATCAACTCCTTTATCAACGCTATTACGAATGCTGCTCTAGAATCCATTCCTAGGTCTGTCCCAACAAACAGATCCCGACGGGTCCCATGGTAGTGCCCCGAAATAGGAACAGCCATACGCCAACGTAAACATGCCCTTAGGAAGTTGCTTATATCCTGATTTGATCAAATTTAAAAAACGCCGTGCAGCTGCGAGGAGCCTCATTAGGCGCAAAAAACAGGAATCTTGGCAGCAATTTATGCATTCAATCTCCATAAATACTTCTAGTCACAATATTTGGCACAAAATTAAGGCACTGAACGGTATTAATCGTGCGACCCCTTCCTTTTCGATAAATCAGAATGGTTCCATGTTATCTGACCCGTTGAAAGTCGCAAATGCTTTTGCGAATCATTTTGCAATGGAGTCATCCTCATCGTCATATTCGTCTGCCTTCTCTTTAAAGAAATATTCCATGGAACAACAACCAATAACTATCATCTCTGACTCCTCACTTTCCGACAATTGCCATTTCACCATTTCTGAACTAGACTATCAACTCCAGTACCATACTGCAAACAGCGCGCCTGGGCCCGATTCCATCCATCCTCATATGTTAAAACACTTACCTTCGTCAGCGAAAAACTTCCTCTTACATATCTATAACCAAATATGGTTCTCCGGATCGATCCCTGAGCCATGGAAATTAGCAGTTGTTATTCCTATTCTGAAGCAAAATAAAGATCCTCTTTTTCCACAAAACTACAGGCCTATATCCCTCATAAGTGTACTCGCAAAAACGCTGGAAAAAATGGTTAATCGGCGTCTCCTTTTCTTCCTTGAACAGAATAATCTCCTATCCTCGTCACAAGCCGGAGGGCGTAGGAAGCGTACTACAGTTAATCATCTGCTGAGCCTACAAAGGAAAATATTAACAGCATTTCACAGACGACAACATGTATACTCCGTCTTTTTCGATATAGAAAAGGCGTTCGACAGAGTATGGCGATACAGCCTCTTATCCAAGCTGACAACAGCTGGTATAAGTGGAAACATGGCCAAGTATCTGAATAATTTTTTAACAAACAGAACGTTCCATGTTAAGATTGGTTCGTCAACATCGAGCACCATTCAAACTGAGAATGGCTTACCACAAGGATCTGCCCTTAGTGCAACCTTGTTTATTTTTTATATCAATGATATAAATGATTGTATTGCTCCGCCTGTAAACGCCCGGCTCTACTTTGACGACTTAAACATTTCCCTGTTTTCCAGTTTTCCAGCAAATGCTCAAAAAATCCTACAAAAAACTATTTCAAAACTACAATCCTGGTGTAACAATAATGGTCTTGTGTTCTCTCCATCTAAGTCTATTTGTGTTGATTTCCATAGGGGACGTCAAAACTCTTCCAGCATCCGCCTCAATCTAGAAAATTCCACACTTCATTTCCACCCTACTGCTACTTTCCTTGGACTACTGTTCGATCAAAAGCTAACTTGGCGATCCCACATATCCAATCTTAAAGTTAAATGTCATAAATTCCTATCTATTCTTAAATATGTATCAAACACAAAGTATAATGTACCTCCGAAAACTCTCCTCTCCATATACAAATCCTTAGTCATTTCCAGAATAAACTACGGGTCCCAGGCGTATGCGTCAGCCAGTCCCTCTTTACTTAAATCCCTTGATTCAATACACCACACGGCGCTCCGCACGATACTTGGCGCACATAGAACTTCCCCGTCTGTAAGTTTGTGTGCCTTGTTAGGCACTCCCCCACTAAAGTATTTCCGAACCTATTATTACCACCGTGAGGCCCTCGCTCTTTTCTCTAGTAAACGCGCCTGTCCTATTGACACAAATGACCTCCCCAACACCCCAGATTTCCCTAATGACCCTCTCCCAGAAATCCTGGCCCTCCTATCGCAGCACAACGTGAGCGTAATCCCTTTCCCTAACCTAGCTCCTAACATTATGATTCCGCCGTGGGCCCCTTTAAACATTGATGTTAACTTTTCCCTGACGAAGTATAATAAACCCCTGCACCCGAATATCGTTCAGTTGACAACAGCAACAATGCAAAAATACCCCGATCATCTCTTTTTCTACACGGATGCTGCCAAGGCTACCCCAGAGGCTACTTCTTCCCCAACCGCCTATTCCTTTGAAGTCTGCGACGTGATTCGAAGCATTCGACTGAATGACAATTGCTCGGTACTAGATGCTGAAATATACGCAGCATTTTTCTGTTTGGAATATTTTCTTTCTACAGAGCCTACATCACAGAAAGCCCTGCTGGTATCTGATTCATCCGCGGCCTTATTGACAATTTCTAATCCCCTCACCAAACATCCTGTAGCAATTCGAACCCAGCAGGTATTATACGAACTTATTAAGAGACAGTGCTCCGTATCCTTTCTGTGGGCGCCCAGCCATGCAGGGATTCCTGGAAATGAACGCGTCGATACATCCGCCCGAGCAGAAATATATTTCCCCTCGCCTAGTAACAGCCCACCTCCACCTTATCTCTCGAACATAATCTTTAATAATCTCACGTCCTTATGGAAAACCCATTGGTCCTCGTGTCAGACTTTCTCGAGGTTAATTAAACCCTCAACGGAACCATGGTGGCCAGAAAAAAGCATTTCCCGCAGAGATTTCTGTGCACTTAGCCGCTTGCGCATAGACCGTACGGCCATGTCGCATAATTTTATTTTGCAAAGAACCCCCTCTCCTATGAATTGTCCTTTCTGTGGCCAAGATGTTGCTCCCTCAACTCCTCACATACTATGCGACTGTCCAGCATTATCACCTCACCGACCCCCTTCAATTAATAACAAAACAGTCACCAACATTCTTGAGAATTCCCCCGATGCAATTTTATCTGTAACACAATTTATCAGAACCAGCGGAATAAGCAAATATCTATAAAAACAAACTGCGCACCTTCGTACTGTAATAGCCACAGCAGTTAAACACGGTACAGGATGTTGCTTTTACAAGGGAAAAAAAAAAAAAATTTACAATAATTATTGTAAGTTTAACAACTATTGTATGTATGAATGAAAATTTTATTTTCATATCATAATGCAAGCCCCACAATAATAATAATTTAAAGTGTCATTAACCTTAGTTATATTATTGCAAAAAAAAAAAGAAAGAAAGAAAAAGAGAAAAAAAAAGATCATGGAAAATATTACATTCTGTTATCAAAAAAGTATTTAAATTACCTCAGAATTATAAAACAATACAGGTATATTATACATAAATATAGGGGAAAGAAAAAGAAAAATAAAGAAATAGCTTCAGGAAGAAGAAAATATAAAAAAAATAATAAACATAAAATAAAATGACAAGGCGTAACAAAAAAAAAAAAAAATATTGAATATAATAGATAGAAATGGATTATTAAGTATTGATAAGTAAAAATATAGATTAAGATTAGTAAATATTACACGATTATGTATATGTGTAAGTTAATTTAAGATGGTAAAGTGTTCATAGGATAATTCGTCGATAAGCGTTTTAGTTTAATGAAAGTTTTGTATGTAAAAAATAATAAACACATATTTTTCAAAAAAAAAAAAAGTAAAAATAATAAATAAAATATAAATACTCGGAAGTAGCGAGAAAATAAAAACGAAAAGAAACAAAAATGTTTTCGTACTATTTGGCACATTATTATTTAAATTTAATTAAGAAATACGTAAAAAACAAAAAACCTTCAGAGAATCCTAGAATTATGATTAGGTAACAATATAATAAAGTATATCTATCTATCTATCTATATATATAAAAATCCCGTGTCTTTATGTTTGTGCAGGATAAACTCGGAATTTACTTAACCGATTTTTATAAAATTTTGAAAGTACATGCAATTTAATCAAACTCTTAACAGATAGGATACATTTTGTTTTAATTATTTACATAAATATTTGTTATATTAAATAATTTAATCAATCAATTTAAAAAAAACAAATTTAATTGTTGGCTATTACTTTTTGCTTTAATTATTTACATAAATATTTGTTATATTAAATAAAACAAATTTGACAATTTTATTATTTTTTGAGCACCAACTCTACTTTTCGTGGCGACTTTTGTGTATCGTGCGATGTTAATCGAAATGCAACCATGTTTATCGCTGGCGCATGGCGTTTTTATCGATGGATGATGAAATAAACGTTTTTTCGCTGTCGTTTACAAAAAAGTTCGTGTTATTACGGAGTTGTTGTTTAGGAAAAAAAAAAAAATATTGTGCGATATTGTGCGGCATTTAATTTATTTATATTTCAGTGTATTTAATAAATGTCCTGCCTTGATAAAAAAAAAAAAAAATTATTTTAATATTCCCACAACAATAGTGTGGCAGTGATACAACTCTCTGACATAGTTGGGCATGTAAGTTGCTTTATATTTCGGTATAAGATAATGCCGCGGAGACAATCGAACCTCAACAATGCGCGTAGCAGAAATGCACGGCGTATGTGTGTTATGAGAGCTACTGAATCGGAAGAAGAAGAAATTGCAAGAATAAATGCATGTTGCCTGCTGCTCACGTGTGGGAACACCATCAAGTCTATTCGTCTTAGCAAAAGACAGGTTGACCAAGAACATTGTGTATAAATTAGTCCTTAGATAATTTTCAATTTTATAAAATAATATAACTAATAGTTCGAAACCAATGTTATCTTCCTCATTTATAACATTGAATTTTTATGTAACTAATTTATTTAGTATATTGTGTAAATAAGTCATTGATTACAGATTAAAGTTAAAGATTAGATAAATAAAATGTAAATTCAATAAGTGTATATTAGTTGGATAATTTCATTCTCTACATATGATTCAAAATCGGCTAAATAATTTCAGGTTTATTAGTAAAAATTAATTTGGTTGCATCAAAATAATAAGTAAAAAATTAATTTAATCTATTATAACTACTAAGCCGCAGCAACGCGTGGCTGGATCAGCTAGTATATATATATATATATATATATATATATCTTCTTCTTCTTTTGTCTTATCCGCTTAGCGAACTTGACGACCAATGTGTTCAATGATTCCCTATTACACGCCACATCCATTGGCCAGTCATATATTTCACATTATCAAGCCTGGGAACCTGATAACGCCGGGCGCTAACCGGATCACATGGCAGAACATTATTATATTTATCTAGCATCATTGGTTTTCATGAGAAAGTTACTGCAGTGGTTTCTCCTTGCCTTCTGCAGGATTTTCTGTCAGGGTTAACTCCCTTAGTCGAAAGTACCGGTTTAAAGGCACCGGATACTCGCCTCCTCGTTCTGGATTGATTTTTATCAATCTGACTGGGGTACATCGTCTCGAACGAGCTGCTGATAGTCTGCTGTTGTTAGTGCAGCGAAAAGCTTAACGGTATTTATTAGTAAGATCACCTTCGGCAAGTGATCCTCCCTCCGTTTTCCTATCAGCTATTTGTTGTGAGCTCTGCTTTAGCTTTCCTAATCAGCGCTAAGCCCGCCGAAATAAGAAATTACCACTCTGCACGACGACGATGTACAGAACTCACTCAGTTGTTGTTTCGTTTCTCCGTCGGTGGGGCTAGCACCATATGACGGTCGAGTGACTACTTACCAGAGAAGGTAACTCTAGTTACAACAACCCGTGCCCCGCAGGGCATATATATAATAATTCGCTATAAATCGACCTGTATAATCGGCTTAATCGCCCAACTTGAGTATTATAAGGGTCGTTGTTCAATTTCTTGTTTAGTCTTTGTTTTGTTATCGTTGGAGAAGTTGGAATATTTGTGGTCCTTGTTTCTTTTAATGCTGTTATTTGTGGCTTTGAAATATCTATATTTACAGCCGATGGTGTAGCTCATCTTACCATTATTACTGACGACACAATTTGTGGAAGAACTTGTTGTGCTCCGAATTTCTGTTTACATGCCTTCATTTCTAAATGATGACGTTATACTTTGCCACTTTCCGTGCACGCTGTTTTATTAATTATCCGTTTTTGCTAACGCTGCACATACGCCGGATTGTGCTTTTATTTGCAAACAGCTGGGCGTACCGATGCGATTTTAATGCACTTAATAAAAATACTGTATCTTTAAAGGGTAAAATTAAGTTCGTATCCTAACCGAGAATATCCGGTGGTCAACTAGATTCGTCTGATTAGCGTATTTTCCGTTATCTTAATCGTACTTACACGGAGGGCGAGCGATCGACGTCGTTAACTTTTCTTGCGTTTTTACGAATTTAGATTACAATCATTCAAATAAACTCGTTTCTAAAAAAAAAAAAAGAAGATTCGTTGCAGTTTATTTCGGTAGAATACGAAGTAATCGACGGCACCATCTGCCGCCCACCAGGAATACAATAAACTGACATTGGTGTGTGTGAATACACTTTTCTATGTTTTTGTGTACTCAACGTCTGTCAATTGTAATTAATTTGTGTGCCATTTTATAATATATCCATCATCGAATTCAACCAGGAAGTATATAAATTTTCCAGACATACTCTACAATCGTGCCAAATTTTTAAAGATTTGATGACCAATAGTTCCAATGTTGAATCTATTTACCCAGCCGAAATTAACAGACACTAAGTTAGGATTTTTGTTTAATTTTAATTGTTAAAGTGGTTTTAACTGATCCAACTCATTTCAAATAATGGTTTCAAAGATCATCTAATGTGGAGGCAGTGGCCGATGTAGGCTTAAGCCTGTAGGGCCCGGGCCTAGGGCGCCAAAAGTTAAAAGATGACTAAAATTAAAAAGGCGCCTGAACCCAAAACGTTTTTTTTTTTTTTTTGGTTGCTGAAAAGTCGAAATTGATGAAGTTTTCTGTCAACGATAACATATTTTTATCAAAGAATAATATATTTTTATCGTAATTGAAGTAAGTTTATCATGCATATGTAAGAGCTATTGATTTTGACCTTAAAAATTGTTATTGAAACCCGTCGATGTATATATATATATATATATATATATATATATTTTATTTTTTTTTTTTTTTCATTACATGAAAGGCGGTATATCTGCACTGGCCCGGGGCGCTATCATCATTAAATTCATCACTATGTAGGGGGGTAATTCGATGTTTAAATAAAACCGTCTGTAACTTTTATTCAATAAATTTAGGATCTTGTAATTTTCTTCTATTTGTTTTTTATGAGCCAAACAAATCGTCCTATTCATCCATTTGTAGCTGAATGACTTGGTGCAATGATCTTCTGACATATTTGATAAAATGCAGTAAACTATTGTACTTCTGCTGATACAAATGTGGTTGCATTATCATTATCACTCACGAATTCTTGTGGAATACCATAGTGTAATATGAAGCCTTTCTACTAGTTGGTGTTTTTTTTTCAATGTAAAACTCAAGCCTTTTCAAAAACTACTCAACTATAATGAAAAAAGTGTTGGTCTTTTATAAGTCCTGTATAACCAGTGTAGATTCTAGAAAATTACTTTGTTTTCTCAATTGTGTATTGGCGCCTTTGAAGACAGTTTTTGACGATCTACACAGCTCTTACAGCGTTCGACTAATGATTGATATTATCATTGATACTTTGCAAATGAACATAGTTTGTGTGATGTTTTTTATTTTTACTATACCTGCATGTGTTGAATGGAGTCCTCGGAGAACGGCTAGTTATACCGATTTCAGGTGATCCCATTATTGATAAAATAACTCTCTATCAGCTTCCCTCCATAGTAATTGTGAGATAATAGTTGATGTCTTCCAAATGTTGTATAGTCTTTCATTCTGTTGGTAGGAGCATCTGTCAATGATATTTAATTTTAAAATTTCAATTGGAAATCTAGATAGGTAGTCGGAATTTTAGTGTTCGATGAATGTTGATGTCTAATTTTGTAATCAAATTGTGATAAGTAGGCGGAATATCAGAGTATATAAGAAAGACTGTAAAAGTTGAAAGCTCTTTTGATGTTTTAAAAATCTGCGGGATGGATTTATTATTGATGATGAAAATGAATTCATAACTGACAATATAGCAGTAGAATCGTTCCGTTCCATAAAATAACAGTAAAGTTTCTCTGAGTCTAGTTGGGAATAATTTGAATTTGCTTTGAAAAGTGATCTGGATGCGAATGCTATTTCGGTCATTCTGCGTTGTTAGATAATCAGTGTGATAAAATTACTGAAATTCCTTGAGGGTTTGTATTTGTTGAAGGAGTAAATCTCAATGGTAATTGATTGCTTGAAATTATATCTTTAGTTTTATCAAATGCTTGGTTTCATTCTGACGGTCAGATAATTTTATTTTTCTTTACGTAGAAGTTAATTTAGCAGTTATAGTGTTACTGATGAGCAGAAAATGAAGTGATGATGATAATTCACTAGTCCCAAGAACTATCAGACCTCCTTCATATTCTTAGAGGTTGGTGCATTTTAAACTCACCTTCTTTATTGATTTTTATAGTACCTTTTTGATAATTGCATGCCCTAGTTATTCGATTTGCTGAACGAAGAATCTAAACTTTTTAAGATTAATGTCTAAGTTACTCTTCTCCATAACCACTGAAGAAGCTGTTGGAGATACTTTTCACAAACTTCAATATTGTTACCTTGCACTATAATATCACTGAAATATACAATCATACTAAATTGCGAACAACTTGATTGACGAATTTATGAAGTATACTTGGGACTATCTTTGTACCATAGTACGTACGTTTTACAATGTATGTACTACAGTGAGTTAAAAGGGCTTCCATCAATAGCAGTTAATGACAGCCTAGATTTTAATATGTTACAAAGAAATCTATAATAAACAATTCAAACAAAATTTTAAAGTCAGAACTTACAAGGAATTTTATTTAATACTTTTTTACACAACTTTTTAAAATGGAAAAAAAATAATCATTAATTTTTTTATTATTTTTTAGTTTTAAATATTATTAATAAATATTTTAAATGTCACATTAAAAATACACACACTTTTGGATAAAAAATTCATTCATTTAAAATAAAAATATTTTAGTGTAAAAATGTTTTTGTGTGTTCGTAACAACATTTTTTTTCTTATATAGTAACAACACAAAAAGCACATTTGACAGTGACCTGTAAAGTAATTACTAAAATCAATGATAATTTTTCACTATATGAATTATAGTATTCGCTATGATTACTACTACAATTATTTCAAATAACACAATCTGGGCAGATGTTTTTTTTTTATTATTTTTTGTCAGTTCTTTTTTTTCTCTGAACGACTGTGCATCACCTGTACTATTAAACAGAGAAGAAATTAAATAAAATAATTTATTATCCTTTGCATTATTAACTCCCATATATTTGGGTAGATAATAGTCTTTCTTCCACACAAACACAATTCTCTCTTTTTCTTAAAAGTAAACATTTGCAATCTTCACACTCAGAATCAAATGTTATGTATACTAACAATTTCATAGAATATCTTCCGATCTGAATAGTATGTAGAGTGTTTAAAACATTTTAAAATTCAACAGTGGGTTCGTTTCCAATTTTTTTCTTTGTAGTAGCCTTTTGAATCTTTGTGATCTAGTTCACCACTCCAAAGACAACGAAATTTATATTTACAATTATTTTTAATCCCCTGGTAAAATTTGCATTTACATGTACATGTATGGAATATCGTGAAATTAAACTGTGTAGTTTATTTTCATTGCGTTCATTGTTCGGTATAACAATTGAGTTTAAAAGTAGTTCTCTTATCTTATCTTATTTTCGAACCGGTACAATCATTAACTGTTATCGCGCCGCGACATATCGGTAAGTTCGTTCCAATGACTAATTACGAATATATTATCGCTCGGTAGTAGGGATTTCTAAACCCTATTGTCTTGCGATGAGCAAGAAGCCGAGTGATAAATCTACCTCAAATGTCACTGGTGGCGGCGGTGTCGGTTGCCATAACAATAGTAATAATATTAAAAATTACGCAAGTAATAATACCGATAAAGATAATAATAATAATAATTTCATGAATGATGTTTCTATGAAAAACTCTGAAAGCCAAGACCTCGGAAATAAAAAAGTAGCACCATTGAAAATCATCGCTCAACCGAATAAGAGCTGGCAAGTTGTTCCGCTAAGAAAAAGACAACGCATACAAACTCCTGAAATAATGCCTGAAGTAGGAGCTAAGAATAACAGATTCTAACCCCTTATAAATCACTCCGATTCAGATACAAGTAACATTTCTAATTCGCAAACATAAATCGGCCGAAAACGCCAAATCGTCTAGTGTAGAAGATTACGAGGCTAAAAGATTACCCAAACCACCTCCAATTTTTAGGATTCCGTATACATATAATGTATGGAATCCTTATAAGACGGTACACAAATGACAAAAATATCAAATAAAAATCAATAATTCACGAACGGCTTGACTTATAAACTTCAAATTTGGAATATAAATTACAATTAAAATTATCTTTAAAACGATCCATAACTTGAAAATGACCGATTACCCTGGGCGGAAAAAAACCCAAAAAACCGTCAAGAATATATAATATGGTACATAAAACGACCTCAAAAATCACTTAAAAAATCATAACTCGTCACTAGATAAACTTATAACGCTGAAATTCAAAATATAAACTATAATGCAGGAGTACTTTCATAAAATCAAACAATTACGTTACAAAAGTTATGTAAAGTTGCCCAAAAGTTCAAAAAACCGCAAAAAATGACGTGTCCCCCCCTTAGCACCGCGAGTATTGTAGTTAAAAATTTTGAACGCGGCTAAAAATACGCGCATCCCCGTATATTTCTCTAGTTTGAAACATCCGGATTTCCAACTTTAAAACTAGACCCTAGGGGTGTCGAAAGCTCGAAATTTTGTAAAAAAAATTTTTTTTTTACAGGCATGCGATATATCGATGGAAAGATTGCTATTTGTCGGGAACGAAACCGCATTTCATTTCCTTAATGAAACTTTCAAAGTTGCCGTAAAGTTCAAAAAAGCGCGAAAAATTATGTGTAACCCCCCCCCCCCTAGATCGCGAATATTACCGATAAAAATTTTGAATACGGTTAAAAATATGAGCTTCCACGTATATTTCTCTAGTTTGGAACATCCGAGTTTCCAGCGTTAAAATTGGACCCTCGGGGCTCCGAAAGCTCGATATTTTTGAAAAAAATATTTTTTTTTTTAGACTTGTGATGTATCATTAGAAAGATCTCTATTAGTCGGGAATGAAACCGAATTTCATTTTCTTAACCAAACTTTCAAAGTTGCTGTAAAGCTCAAAAAAGCTCGAAAAATTGCGTGTTTCCTAGCACTGTGAGTATTATAGCTAAAAATTTTAAACATGGTTAAAAATATGTGCTTTCACGTATATTTCTGTAATTTGGAACATCCAGGTCTCCAGCTTTAAAAATAAAATTCTGGGGCGCCGAAAGTTCAAAATATTGTAAAAAAAAAAATTTTTCAAGTGCATCATTAATGGAAAGAGCGCTATTTTTCGGGAACAGACTGGTATTTCATTTTCTTAACGAAAGCTTAAAATTTCCTGTTCCCAGGGAAACTTAATGATAAAAAAATTATATAACCCATCTTATATAGAAATGCAACATTGTGTAAAAATTTCAAGTCAATCCGTCCACTACTTTTTGAGTCTTGCACTCACAAACCTACACTGTTTGATTTTTATATACACCCTGTCAAGAAAGTATCGGGAATTGTTAAATAAAACGAACAATTTTTAATTTTTATCCAAATTTATTTTGTCACCTTCAAAATAACATCCATTCGAAGCGATGCACATATGCCAACGCTTTTTCCACTCGGCAAAGCACTTCTGATAGGCGGTTTCCGGGATGGCCTTTAGCTCTCGCGTCGCATTCGTCTTGATGTCATCAATCGATTCGAAGCGCATTCCCCGTAGCGGAAATTTGAGTTTTGAGAATAGGAAGAAGTCGCAGGGTGCTAAATCTGGTGAATACGGCGGTTGTTCGATGATATTTACCGAGTGTTTGGCCAAAAACTCATTCACAATTATGGCTTTGTGAGACGGCGCATTATCGTGATAGAGAATCCAAGAATTGTCGACCCACAAATCGTTACGTTTACGACGGATAACCTCTCTCAAACGTCTCAAAACACTTAAGTAAAACTCTTTGGTGACTGTCTGTCCGGCTGGCACATATTCATAGTGTACCACGCCTCGAATATCGAAGAAAACAATCAACATGATCTTCACTTTCGATCGGCTTTGGCGAGGTTTTTTCGGCTTTGGCGCGCCAATTGGCCGCCATTCGGACGATTGCTGGTTCGTAAGCGTGTCGTACTCGTACACCCATGTCTCGTCACCAGTAATTATCTTTTCCAAGAAGGTAGGATCCAAATTGGCTCGATCCAGCATGTCTGCAGCTACCTGTTCTCGGTACTTTTTTTGAAAGAAATTCAGGTCTTTCGGAACAAGCCGAGCCGCAACGCGTTGCATACCCAATTTTTCGTGCACAATCGTACGTACGCTCTCGTGTGACATGCCCAATCCATGAGCCATCTCTCTCAAGCTCACATGACAATTTTCAGCAACGATTTCCTTGATTTTATCGACGTTATCATCGGTCACACTCGTTGAAGGCCGTCCAGAGCGAGGCATGTCTTCGACCGTCTCCCGACCATCCTTGAACGCTCTGTACCACTCGTAAACCCGCGTTTTTGATAAAGCAGATTCACCAAAAGCCTTCTGTAACATTTTCAGTGTATCGGCACAAGAAATTTCGTTCGAAACACAGAATTTAACACAAGTACGTTGTTCAATATTTTCACTCATTGTAAAACTTCGACAAAACACTTCAAGGTCGACTGATTTTAACAGCTGCTGTAAACACACTGGTTGACAGATCGCGCTAAAAATAGGCATCATAATACAAAACAGTTGTACCAACCTGGAAAAAAAAAATTATCTGCCTAGCTATTACCCGGGAGATTTAAATTGACAATTCCCGATACTTTCTTGACAGGGTGTATATATATAGATTTTTGTCATTTCTGAACTATCTTATTATGTTTCCATATATTATAATTGTGTGGAATCCTAAAAAACGAAAAAAAGGTTATAAATATTTAAGGGAAATGAATAATTTAATAAAATTATGTAAAATATGTGTTTTGTATTATACACAATGCTATATAGGTGGAAAACCAGTTAACGAGGAACTGCACAAAATTAGTGATAACATTAATGAATGATGTAGAAATAAATTTGGTAAGCCATGTTTCTTACTAATGTAAACGACAATGTTTATTGAATGAAATTTGGGAAATGCTGTAAATAATTCGTGAAAAGGTCCTGAACAAAAATACTACCTTGTTATTGCCAAACCGAATCATGCTGAAAAATCTCGCCCCAAAACACACCTTCTCAAGTAGCTAGCAACAGTAAGGTGACATGGAAAGAAAATGTTATATCACATTTGTGGGACATTTCATATTGCATTAAAGCTAAAAATTATGAAATCAAAAAAAAAGTACACATGTTGAAATCGCTATGTATCAGCTGCAGGGGATATCTACAGTAGTTGTATCACAATGTTCTCATAGGCACTTCTTCTGTGGAGTCATTATCATGGTTCAGTTATTTCTAATTGATTATAGCTGTATCAAATACAGAAAAATAAATAAATTTCAGTAGCTTTATACTTAATTTAATATGTAATTGTTGTTTTTTTTTGTTTTTTGGGATAGCTAGCTGAGGGCATTACTCAGCATTAGATTATATTAGTGAGAAAAAGGGAGAAACAAATTAGAATTGAATACTATGGCCGCTGGGGATGGAAGAGAAAGAATAAATGAAACCACTATATGGAGTAACAAATCAAGATTCAAGAGGTGTCTGTAGAAGTGAGAGCATTCTATAGATATAGTCGCACATTCGAAGAAGATGTGATTTGTATTGCAAAGTAAATCAGAATCATTCAGATGAAAAGAACAGAAAGGAAAAGAGGACATAGAAAAATGAAAAGAGGATGCAGAAAGTTGACTATGGTCAAGGCGAAGTCTGCAGATAGAACATATGGGAAAGTGCGAAAGATGAGAGAGTTGCAGTACCAAGGATAAGGAGGAGGATGAATTTGGATATTAAGATAAAAGGATTCAGGATTAGAGATCAAAAAGTGATAGACATTGTATCCTATGATGACAATTCCCTGAAAGAATGTTAAGATTAGATAAAAAGAAAATTTGGATAGAAATTGACTAGTCTGAACAGCAGAATTTTACATGTATAATTTTTTTTACTGAAGCCAAAAAAAAAAAAAAAAAAATTGGATCTCATTTGATATGTTATAAGAAATAAAATGTCCTTCTAAGCTATTTGTTCATAAATGCATAGTTTAGTTTCATTTTCTCTCTAAACTCTTTGAAAAAATCCTGCTCAGAAGAATAAAACATATTCTGGAAGAAAATAAAGTGATACTCGACTATCAGTTTGGTTTCAGGAACTACCACAGTACAATAGAGCAAACACACAGAATAGTTGACATCATAAGCAAAAGCTTTGAAGAAAAGATATATTGTACTACGATTTTTTTTGATGTTGAGAAAGCTTTTGACAAGGTTTGGCATACCAGATTACTATATAAGCTGAAACATCAACTGCCTCATACCTATTACCTGTTAATAAAGTCCTACTTAACAGAAAGACACTTTCATGTTAATGTAAATGGTGATTGTTAATAAATGTACCCTATAATGTCAGTAGTACTACAAGACAATGTACTGGGACCCGTATTGTATCAGATTTATACACACGACTTCTCAGAAAATAATGATACAACCATAGCTTTGTTTGCTGATGACATGGCTATTCTATCAACTCACAACATCATAGCCACCAAACAGCTCCAAAATCATCTTCTATGTGTGGAGAAATGGCTTAAACAATGGAGAGTTACAGTTAACGAATCAAAGTCAAAACAGGTTTTGTTTACCTTAAACAAAGGGCAAAATTTTCCAATCCAGCTGAATGGGCAGACACTCATGTGCTGTGAAATATTTCGGGTTACATTTTGACCAACGGCTCACCTTCAAGAATCATATTATTGCAAAATGAAAGCAACTAGATATCAAATACCACAACCTGCATTGGTTAATGAACAAAAATTCATCTTTATCACTTGAAAATAAAGTGCTACTATACAGGGCAATCTTAGAACCTGTGTGGACATATGGTATTCAAATCTGGGGAATGATGAGCATTCCAAATCTTAAAATTATACAAAGATTTCAGTCCAAAGTTGTACAAGATATTTTGGTGACACCATGGTTTGTCCATAATGATGATATACACAAAGACCTCTGCATTCCAACAGTTAAAGAAGTAATTATGACATTTGCTAGAAGATACTTTCATTGACTTGGAAACCACATCAATTTGCTAGCAGCTAATCTTTCATAGAATAGTGTATGATTCAGACGATTGAAACAACATAGCCAAATTGAACTGGAATTTCGTCTGTAGACATTAATTTGTATAGCTCAACATATTTAAATAAATAACATATATACAAATAAGGAATAGGGAAAGCGTTCCACCATGGTTTACATAAAATAACATTGCTACTTATTGTTCAACTGAACAGATTGTATGCAGATAAAAGGGGAAAAAAACAAAACATGTACATGTGAACAAATTAATGGAAGTGTTACATTTATTACTAGTTACCTTAATTTGATATATTTGAAAACATTGTCTACTACAAAAATTCATAATTTTGCTATTCCCTTTATAAACAAAAATAAAAATAATAATAATAATACTATAATAGGACTGGATATAACTTATTAATTAGAAAATCACAATACTGCTCACACATAATTCTCATATAATTTCTCTTTCACTCAAATGCATACACTCCACTTAACTTATCAACTTATGGTGCATATCCAGCTTCCACTCAGCCTATAAGTGGCAGATAAAGCAAATTCATGTAAAGCAGAATTACAATTATTTTTAAGGTTAACAGCACCTATATATCACACCCTGATATTGCTAAATTTGACTATTTTACATAGTTACAGTAAATGATTAGAACTACATATATTAAATCTTGACTAGTATTAAACTTAACCAACTTAATTAATAATAATGACTAAATGCAGTCATTTTTACTATCAATTGCAACACTCCCATAATTTTTTAATGATGTTATTATTAGTGGCATATTGGGGGGTACCCCCCCACACATAACCATATTCTGAATATGACACTGATTATTATTACTAAATTTAATACTGAGTACCTTAAGTTAAAGTTCAAAAAAGTGCACAAACAGGCATGTCAATTGCATTATCCTTAAACTTTCCTAATATTGTTTTATTAACTAAACTGTGACACAAGTGATTAGTGGGCACCCATGTCACATAAACTTAAATTATTTAAAATGTCATTGTAGAGGTTTATAGTCATATGAAAAGAAAACAAATCCATGTCCATGTATGGAAGTTAAAACATTTTTAATCTATACATTGACAAAATTACATTATTATGATACCCGTACATAATATATTTACATATATCTAACATAGCCATTAATACAATTAATGGTTTATCAAACATTAACTTAGTTGGATGCAGATATACATACAAAGAATGATCTCTCACTAAATACTGTTTGATCCTTGAATGTAGATTTACCAGCCATTTCAAAAATTGTACTTTATTATAAGTTAATTTAGTATTAGACTGAGGAGATATATTTTTAAGCAGTTTACTATAC
This sequence comes from Icerya purchasi, assembly GCA_039619475.1. NCBI lineage: Eukaryota > Metazoa > Arthropoda > Insecta > Hemiptera > Monophlebidae > Icerya > Icerya purchasi. The sequence continues at coordinate 264,355,663 of CM077115.1, read as the reverse complement.
AACCACTCTTCATTAATTTATAAAAGTTCTTCTTAAAGTAAAAATGAGTGTTAAAATCAACACATTTTTTAAGCTATGATGACTGTTAAAATTTAAATGCTCCCTGAATTTTATAAAGTTGTAAACCATTGTTAATAAACATTTTTAAAATAAATAATATAATTCATTTCTTTTTCTAGTACTAAGTTTTTTTACATTAGCAATCCACATATTTTTAGGCATTGGGTATATTAGTAAATCAGAGTACAAAAGATACAATTCCTCTGGATATTGGCCTAAAATTACTGTTTATTTGTAAAAATGTAGAAATCAACAAAGAAGAAATATTAGATGAGATGTCTGAAAAACCACATCGTCTTGTTTTACAAATTCAGTCTAATCACTGCTATTTCTAATTCACTCACTTCAGATATTATTTTCAATTCTCATTCTTAATTTTTAAAGTATAATTGTTACTTCAAAAATTAAGAATGAGAATTGAAAATAATATTTGAAGTGAGTGAGCTAGTGACTATGTTTCGAAACATGATTTTCAAATTTGTTTAGTTTGCACATGTTGTTCTTAATTAAGTGAAAAAATTCTTATATATTTTAAAATAATTTACTGTTAATTTTTTTAACAGTTATATTCAAGATACTTATTTATATCTTTAATTCAGCAGCATATCCAGCAAGGAATATGCCCCTCCACCTATATAATTATTGATGCATAACATTTTAAAGAAGGAATACAAAATAATAAAGATGAAACAATTAATTATCTTGGGTTAATTTACTGCAAAAGGAAAAGGAGTAAAGAAAATTTTGGGCAAAAATCCTCCAACCAATTGTATTGGTTTTTATTTTTATAAAATAAATAAAAGTTTTCATTGTGCAATTTAAAAAAAAAAAAAAGAAAATGAAACTAAACTAGGCATTTATGAACAAATAGCTTAGAAGGACATTTTATTTCTTATAACATATCAAATGAGATCCAATTTTTTTTTTTTTTTTTTTGGCTTCAGTAAAAAAAATTATACATGTAAAATTCTGCTGTTCAGACTAGTCAATTTCTATCCAAATTTTCTTTTTATCTAATCTTAACATTCTTTCAGGGAATTGTCATCATAGGATACAATGTCTATCACTTTTTGATCTCTAATCCTGAATCCTTTTATCTTAATATCCAAATTCATCCTCCTCCTTATCCTTGGTACTGCAACTCTCTCATCTTTCGCACTTTCCCATATGTTCTATCTGCAGACTTCGCCTTGACCATAGTCAACTTTCTGCATCCTCTTTTCATTTTTCTATGTCCTCTTTTCCTTTCTGTTCTTTTCATCTGAATGATTCTGATTTACTTTGCAATACAAATCACATCTTCTTCGAATGTGCGACTATATCTATAGAATGCTCTCACTTCTACAGACACCTCTTGAATCTTGATTTGTTACTCCATATAGTGGTTTCATTTATTCTTTCTCTTCCATCCCCAGCGGCCATAGTATTCAATTCTAATTTGTTTCTCCCTTTTTCTCACTAATATAATCTAATGCTGAGTAATGCCCTCAGCTAGCTATCCCAAAAAACAAAAAAAAACAACAATTACATATTAAATTAAGTATAAAGCTACTGAAATTTATTTATTTTTCTGTATTTGATACAGCTATAATCAATTAGAAATAACTGAACCATGATAATGACTCCACAGAAGAAGTGCCTATGAGAACATTGTGATACAACTACTGTAGATATCCCCTGCAGCTGATACATAGCGATTTCAACATGTGTACTTTTTTTTTGATTTCATAATTTTTAGCTTTAATGCAATATGAAATGTCCCACAAATGTGATATAACATTTTCTTTCCATGTCACCTTACTGTTGCTAGCTACTTGAGAAGGTGTGTTTTGGGGCGAGATTTTTCAGCATGATTCGTTTTGGCAATAACAAGGTAGTATTTTTGTTCAGGACCTTTTCACGAATTATTTACAGCATTTCCCAAATTTCATTCAATAAACATTGTCGTTTACATTAGTAAGAAACATGGCTTACCAAATTTATTTCTACATCATTCATTAATGTTATCACTAATTTTGTGCAGTTCCTCGTTAACTGGTTTTCCACCTATATAGCATTGTGTATAATACAAAACACATATTTTACATAATTTTATTAAATTATTCATTTCCCTTAAATATTTATAACCTTTTTTTCATTTTTTAGGATTCCACACACTTATAATGTATGGAAACATAATAAGATAGTTCAGAAATGACAAAAATCTCTATATATGTATATATATAAAAATCAAACAGTGTAAGTTTGTGAGTGCAAGACTCAAAAAGTAGTGGACGGATTGACTTGAAATTTTTACACAATGTTGCATTTCTATATAAGATGGGTTGTATAATTTTTTTATCATTAAGTTTCCCCGGGAACAGGAAATTTTAAGCTTTTGTAAGAGGCGCGATCTATGATTTGCTTTCGGCGTTATAGCAAGGAATTTCAGAAAAACATATTGTGGCTATATATGCGGGAAGCTCTGTAATTGCATAAGTGTGTGTGTAAATTAAATATACGGCGACAGTCTACAATCAGTGATGATATGAGTGACGGAGAATATATATCAATGAGAGAGAGAGAAAGTGTGCAACAACAGTTTCCTGGAAAGGAACCGATCATCATCATTGAGCTGCTAGAAAAACAAAAAGGTTTTTTTTATGACACTGTTCGTGATTTTAATGGGCAGGGTGCTGGAGAATGTTGAACCACATGACATTTGAAATTGTGATCTGCACTGTGCACATTGTTTTTTTCTGAAGCAGTTGTCATTTTTGCGTTGTGTCATTTAAAATTTCAACCAGACAGTCTGATTATTGCATCATCCATCGTTTACATTTATTGCAGTAAATACTATCATACACAGTTTATTTTATTTGTTACTAGCTTTTAACCCGTGACGTTGTCCGCGGAGAATTATTATTTCAAGTAAGCTGTTTCGACGTGAAAACAAATATAAATGAAAGAGATTTTATTATTAAATTATAACTATAGTTTTTTTTTTCTTTATTATTATTGTTTTTTTTTATTAGGTATTTACTTCTATATATTTTTTTATTATTTACTTCTATATATTTTTTTATTATTTACTTCTATATATTTTTTTATTATTTACTTTTATGTAATTATTTTTGTTTATTTACAATTACAGTAGTAAAATTTTAATTCAACACATTTTTGTAAACAACGTTTTTCAGACGTTGTCCTGCCAGTGTATATTCATTTACTATTAAATATATATATATATATATATATATATATATATATCTCAAATGGATGGCCTTTATATTACAATGAAAAGCTTTGTCGTAAAAAAATCAGTTAAGCGGTTTAAGCGTGAAAAGGTAACAGACAGACAGACAGACAGACACACAGACAGACAGAGTTACTTTCGCATTTATAATCTCGGCAGCCCTTTGAGAGGCGTGACACTCAGCGTCTAAAGCTTGCCGTGCCTGAGTCTGTTCTAAAGTCTCTGAAACCTTTTGAGAGGAGTGACGCTCGGCATCTAAAATCTGTCTGGTCTGTGTCTGCTCTTGAGATTCCTCAGTTCTAGCTACTTTCGCAGCTCGAATTCTGTTAGAGTTACGCGCTAGATCAGATTTACGCCTGCGAGGCATATTGACAGTAAAAATAATAAGAATTTTTTTTTAAAAATCAAAATATAATACGTTTATGTAAATGTTTTAAGGAAATCTCCGGCCTACTCACTAAGTACCTATATAACTATTTATGATTTAATAATAAAACCTCTTTCATTTATATTTATATTGACGTCGAAACAGCTTACTTGAAATAATAATTTTCTGCGGACAATGTCGCGGCTAAAAGTTAGGAACGGACGAACGAATGGCGACTATCGAAGATGAACAACACGTTAATAAAAGCTAGCTAGTAATTTTGTTTACATAACGAAACCGATTTCTGGCGTTCTGATGTTTCTTAGAATTTCCGAACAAAAACATCTGGCTGAATAAAATAACATACACTAACGAACGAATACGTAAGAAATAATAAAATTAATATAATATTTCCAGAATAAAAACTATCCTATGTTCTTTCCTTGACCTCAAACTATCTCCATACAAAATTTCATCTAAATCTGTTCAGCGGTTTAAGCGTGAAAAGGTAACAGACAGACAGACAGATAGACAGACAGACAGACAGACAGACAGACAGAGTTACTTTCGCATTTATAATATTAGTAAGGATATTTTACATTTTATGCAATATTATTTGTATTCAGCAATAAACTTTTCAGTCCAAATCTAATTATCTGCTTGAAATATACGTTCAAGTAAACATTACTGAATTTTACAAAATATGTACAGTAACAATTTTAATATATTACTAATTTGTTATGTACACGATGGCAATCAATAATATACAAAAATTAAATAATAGTTTTTCACTACTTTTTCTCACAACATATACGTCTAAAATATATATTTTTGTTTTCTATTAGCGAAAGAAAGATTTAACAAAAAGTATTTTATATTTTATCTTTTTAACACATGTCGATGAAATTTAGTTCCTTCGTATTTATGTACTTTCGTACAATACATACATTTTTATTTTTAAAAACGGTTTTAGTTTTAATATATTTTTATAAAAACAGTAATAGATACTACCAGATATTTAGAAAAAGAAAGAAAGAAAAAAAAAAGATTTTTTCATGCCATCTGTGGAGTAACAAATTATACTTTCTACAACATTATTATTTAAGCGATATATATATATACATATTTATTTCTTCTATTTTTTATTTTACTTCACGATATCCATAGCTATCGCACCAGCAGCAGCTCAGTTATATACAAGAAAGGCCCATATACCAATTCTACATTTTCCGGATATTTTTTACTGTTCAGTAAGTACATGAAATTGTTTTATTCACTTATCTGTAAAACAAATATATATTTTAAGTTCAATGGAAATCAATTTAATATATTTTTTTTTTCGTATCAAATTTCTAATCAACTATTTATTTCTTTTTCCCTCCGAAACATTTATTTTCTAAAGCATTTCATTTTAGATTTCGATATTTTTATTGAATTTTTAAATTTCATTCACTTCATGATGTTTTCATTTCATACATTCGCCGATAATTTAAATAGGCTTATTTATTTTACATCACAATTTTATTTGATCATTTCAATCGTTTGGATCATGTATTTTTCAATCACTTTGTTCTCTCCGTTACATTATCTCTGTAATTTATTTTTTTCATACAAATTTATTAACCTGATTTTTCAGGTATGGTTTATTTTATTCATTTAATTATTGATGCTACATATTTATTTTACTATGTACATTTAAATAAAAAAAAACTGGTTGTGTACTTATTTTTATATACATATATGTATGTTTACATATACAATTTATGAAACTGAATTCTAAAATTAATTTTATTATAGTCTCTTTTTTGACTTTTGCTTATTTTAAAAACACTCAAGAAATCGCATTGAAATATAAAAAAGAAATTACATGTTTATATTTTCGGCTGTATATTATATTACTTTATCTAATGTGTATCCCGTCAGTTAATTATGATCTATAGGCAGATTATACATCCGCATAAATATCATTTAAATAGATACATGCAGATTCAAAGGTGAATGATGTATTTATATCGAACACTACATCGGCATTTTCAAGGCACTTGGTAAAAATTGAAAGTGTTACCGTATATTAACCTTTTAATTAGTAATAAAAAGGAGAAAAAAAGCTATAATAAAAAGAAAAAGGAGATGAAAAAAGGTTAGAATTGATTTGGTAACAAGGCATTTGATTATATGTCGTTTTCATTTCACACATTCTCGGATAATTTCAATTAGGCTTATTTATTTTATGTCACAGTTTTATTTTTTTAATTCTATTTTAATTTTGTTTTTTTATTTCAATCGTTTAGATCACATAGTTTTCAATTACTTATTTCTCTCTGTTAAATTTTCTCTGGGATTTATTTTTTTCATACAAAGGCTATAGCCGGATTACTATAGTAAACTTTACACCATTTCATAGGGGCTGAAAAAAACTTCTACAGACAAATTTTCAGCTCTCTATCCCCTGTGCATGCGTAGTAAAGTCAAAAAACATTTTTTTTTAATTTTTTTTTCGGGGATATTGGCAATATGTATGCTTCTTCCGTTGCAGTTTTATTTTGATTTTCTGTTATTATTTCTCTTTAACAAAATTTAGTAGAAAAAAAGTGGCGAATTTTAAAAAAGGAAGTTACGCTGCCGCACCCTGTATTATGTTACTTTATCTAATGTATATCCCTTTAGTTAATTATAATCTATAGGTAGAGTATATATCCGCACAAATATCATTTAAATGATAGAAAAATGGATGATTTATTTATATCGAACACTTTATTTGTATTTTGGAGGTATTTGATAAAAATGAAGGTGTAACCGCATATTAATCCTTTAATTCAGGGGTGACCAACCCGCGGGCCGTATACGGCCCCGCCTTGAACATTTTTGCGGCCCGCGAGATGGCCAAAGTAGTAAAAAATTATGTTATGCGAACTTATAATGCACGTGCATGTTGGAACATTTAATATAACAAGTTTTATGTTTCACTCTTAAGTGTGTCTATAGTGGGTCTAAATCTAATATGGGGATATATGATTTTACATGTGGCCCGCAGAGTTATGATACACTTCTAAAGTGACCCGCAAGATCACTTGGGTTGGCCACCCCTGCTTTAATTAATGATTTTATTTCAAAAAAAAAAAAAAAAAAAAACCATAATAAAGAGGAAAAAAAGATGAAAAAATATTAGAATTGATTTGATTATATGTTGATATATTGAATGTTTTGAAAATTATCTAATTGTCTGTTTTCGAAAAACAAAGTGTGAGTACTCAATTCACTTCTTTCATTTTTATATAGTTGTGTCTCTGCCATCCCTAGTACAAGTCACATTCATTAATTATCTGTAATGCTTCGACAACATGCAAACATAGAGCGCCGTTCTCGACACGCAGTCATAGAACGTCAGAGAAGATCAATCCGCACTGATCAAGAACGTTCAGACAATAATGAACATGTTAGAATCAGAACTTCTCAATGGCGAGCGGAATAATTGACAGATCTGTGGGCAGAAAAACTTGGAAGTCTTATAGTTAAAAGCGAGAAGAAGAAGAGCAGCACGTTCGTCTCACGAACGCCAAGAAGCAGTAGATCAACGGCGAAGACGTATTCGTATGCAATATCTAATTATGCAAGCATGCAATTCATCAGCTGGTGTTGAGCGAGATATCTCTGGAATCGTTTGATTAAAATCACCGGACAGTGCTCCACCAAATGGAACAACCTGATTATTTCGCAAGTCGTTCAATTTATAGTCTAAATTTTCAGGGAAACATTTTTTCTTTCTTTCCTTTTATTATTATTCTTTGTTTATATTTTTCCCCTTACGATTTCTACGAATGTAATTATATCTATATTATTTGTTCGGCTTCATTCTCATGAATCGGATTGTTTTCATGGGCATGCGCATTATTTTTATAGTACCTACAATAGAAGTATTATTTGCGTTTACATAACGGCAATTTTTATTATTTATTGGGTTATTTTATATTACTTTTGCGCGATTATTTAATTATTTTGTATATAATTTCGATATTAATATTCCTTTCCGTCCGCCTGTTTAATTTCATTCTGTTTCACTGTGTTTTTTTTTTTTTTTTGTATATAATAATTCCAATATTTTTTAGTAACTTCTAAATTAAAATATCTACATCTCGCGCGAGCGACGTTGCATGTTGTAGTCAAAACGTGTAATAATAATAATAATAAAAATTATTTCATTTCACTTGACTGCATTCCACAGCATAGCCATAGCAACACAAAGTATGGTATTTTTTATTATTTTTTTTTCTACCCTGGGCGCGCCAGCGGCCTTGACCCAACAACATGAAAAATTAAGAGATATAACTAAAAATAGCCAGGCGGTCAGAAATGGAAAAGACAAAGGACAGCAGCAACGGAATAACTGAAGGCAATGGGAAGGAAAGAATATAGGCAGCGTTAAAGGGAGTAGGAAAACCCAAAACTAAAAGTTGGGCGTAAAGAAAGGAGCGTTCGTTAGAGAACGCAGAACATTCGAATAGGATATGATTTGAATCACAAATACAAGAAGGCTCAGAAGTGTGAAGAGAGCAGAAAGTAGAAAGAGCTAAAGAAAAACGAAAGCGAGAAGAAGGGAGTAGAGAATGATTGCTTCTGAGTATAATTAAGGGAAATGACAGTGGAACGACGACAGATAGGAAAATAGATTGAAACCAAGGCAAGAAACTAGGAACCGGTTGAATAAGACGGCACTGTGAAAAGCGATTTGAGAATAAAGATGGATACATGCCAGACCAAAGTCTGGAATGATTAGAGCGTGATAGAGAAAGAATGTCTGAGGAAGGGAAAGAGTCGAGGAAAGGACCAATGCGGGCGGCTGAGCGAGCTAAAGAGGTATGGTGTTAAATTGAACGGTGTGTTTTTTCAGTGAATCTATGTTTACTACAATACTTTTATCTACTTTCCCAATCATTAATATCACAATCTGAGCCACAGCGAAGCGTGGCCGGGTTTAGCTAGCATCAAATAAAATTCAATACCTCATTAATACTTCAGGGGCATGACATATAAACTTCGAAATCGGAAGATAAGTCACAATTAGAAATTTTCTTTAAAGTAATCTATAATTTTAGTATTTTTAATTACCCTGGCTGGCAAAAAATGCAAAGAAATATTAAAAATATATAACATGGAATTTAAAATGACCCGAAAAATTGCTTACAAATTCATAATTCGTCACCAGATGATAGCCATTTGAAAGTGAAATTCAAGGTACAAAATAAAAAGCAAAAACCCCTTCGTAAATAAAAAACTACCGATAAAAAATCATTTTTAATCTCGAAAAAAAAGCTGATGTAAGTAGTGCTTGATTGAAAAATTTGAAGAAACCAAAATATATTTGAAACATGTACATAAAAGAACGCTTTAGAGGAAAAATGTAATTGAACTTACAAAATCAAACTAAGACCAAAAGCTCCAAATTTTGTAAAAAAAATAATTTTTTTCTTTTCCGGGCGCACAATATGGCAATGGAGAAATCCGTTTTTTGTTTAACTTACTACCAATTTTTTATAGTTGACTAAGCAATAAATTTTCGACGGAACAAGTTCCGGGTTTGAAATCCTAATTCCTATTGTCTTTATTACAATTTTTACAAAAATAAGTTAATCAGCTGCGGTATTGTAGTTGATTAGGCAGTGGTCTTTCAGAAATCTCTCTTGCTCTCGATTTCCCAGATGAATTTGAAAAAAAAAGTGAAAATAGTTTGAAAACATTTAGACGAAATGAATAATCAAATAAAATTACGTAAAGTGTGTATTTTGTAACGGCGCATGTAGAAAGTGACCTACGGGTAGAAAGTACAATTTTTCAGCAGAGCTGTTTAAACTTTAAAATTAGGTTTTCAATTTATACTTCCCGCACACTTCACGCGATAGATGGCGTCTGAAAAAAAATGACTTTAGAGACCTAGGATCAATTTTATTCGATTCTCCGGCATTTTTTATATTAAATTATGGAAAAAATCGGTTTTTTAAAGTCCCTTTCTCCATGCGCCGTCGCATATGTATATATAATAAATAGGCAAAAAAAAGCATATTGTCAACGAGCTATTTCTAGTGTAAAATTTCTGGTAACACTAAATGGATGTTTCATAGTGATATAGAAATAAATTTGGTAACTTCTATTTCACTAACACAAATGATATTGAAAAACACTGCAGGTAATTCGTTGAGTAAAACCTCGCTACCGCCGAAGTGATTCACACCAAAAAAATTTCCCGCCGAAACGATCTTGCCGGAAAGAAGGTGACCCGTGTGTATGTGTTGGTGTATGTGTGTGTGTGTGTGTGTGTGTGCATGTAAGTATGTATAGAAAAGATGTTCGTGTGTCTGTCTCCGGAATGATTGCTTCCTGTTTTTAGCCAGATAAATTACAGTTGCAGTGGGTAGCTTTTCGGAGCGCAGTCGCGGATATGTTCCCATCGGATCGTAGTGATATTTTGTTTTTCTGCCTGCGCAGATTTGTCTGTCGTTGAATTTTAGTATCATGAGAGATTAAGAGACTCGTTTGTAGCACGATATCTAAGTTTGGTTGTGCCCAATAGTGTTGTCAAACTTTCTTCGATAATAGTCGATCTAGGATCGACGGTCCCATATTGCTTTTTCAGATTCGGTCAAAACTTGAGGTAGCTCTAGCCGGAACAAAGGTCAAAGTGGAGGGTCTGGTATACTCGCAATTAAAGTTGGGTAACTCTTAAATCCTTAGCCAGCCTTGATATTCTTGTTTCCATCAGTTTTTGTAACATACACGAGACAACGCAACCGGTTAGCGAACGAGCTTTAATTTTTTTGCCCTGTTTACTAATTCATATTTCTGCAAACCATCGGCTATACGTTATTTCCCGTTTCTTCGTTCTTTTAATTCGTGTTTTCGGGTTCGTTAACGAGGGTGTTCGGCTGACGCTTGCGTACGACATCATCTTCGGAATGGAAACAGCCGTAGTCGATGATTTCAAAAGCTCTAAACAATTACATTCTCGTTGACCTCAATAGTGTATGGTACTTTTTTGTTCTTGCACATGGAACGAACTTGTTTCTGTTTAGCCGAATTCGGGAATTTGACCGCCTCATGACCGGCATATGTTAAATAGCCTAGCTGCAACATTAGGTTACACACTTCATCGATTATTATGCCTAGATCTGAACCGGTCGCTAGTGCAATCTTTAAATCTGCGATATTTCTGCGGTGAAAACTGATATCAACGATTGATTTTAAAGCTCCGTCCTTGAAAGTCCGTTCAAACTCCTTTTTCACGAACGTCATGTTGAGCAAACTCGTTAAAGTTTGCGTGTACTCATCTTCGCTCTGCACTTCTTTCACTGCGTGCTCCTTGAAATATTCTAGCGCGCACGAAATATTATAAATCTCGTGATTTTTCCGATCTGGAATCGTGTAGCCGCCGCACAGTTGTCGAATCATTTTCCGTACTTTTTCCACCTCCGTCGTATTCGTCGTACGCTTACGTATCAATTTGGTCAGCTCGTCTTCTGCCAGTCCGTAAAATTCACTGTAACCGTGATTGTGCGAAAATCGATAACTTGTGACGTTTCTATCGGTGGCCGTCAACTCGACTCCGCCAATACTTAGGACCCCGGTAGAAAAGATTTTGCCCACGTGCCTAGAGGAATTTCTGAGCGCGTCGTTCATACCGAGGAATAGTGAACCGACTTGGCGGCTGCAAGTTAAATTGTTGAATATTAAACTTTGCGCAAACTGGTCATACCTATCGATCAGCACGATAACACCTTTTTCAAAATGTTCGTGTAACAATCGGGCTAAATAATTAACAGCTCCAATCAGTTCGGTCTCAGCAAGTTCTTCGTTCGAGAAGTATTTCTTAAATTTCTCGCTCGCTCCTTCGCCGGGCCATAATTTATCGTTTAACAATAAGTATCGGTGCTGCTGGAACGTTTCACGCACTATAATTGCGCCGTATTTTAGCATGTCCCGGTAGTCCTTGATGTTACTAAATTTTTCGTAACTGATGTAGATCACGGGAAACTTTCCGAAGACTAATTCGAACAACTCCGGCACTTTCCGATAAATCTTTAACTTCTTGAAGAGTTGAAAATTGCTGGTTCCACTTTTGTCCGTAATTTCGCGGCCCGCATCGTCGACTTGGATTTCGAAAAAATGTTTTATCATGAACAAATTTACCGTTTTCCCGAAATTCCTCGGCGCCATTACGTAGACGAAGTCACTGTTATCGAGTAAAAAGTCCGCTATCAACAACGACTTGTCGATGAATGTTCCGGCTCTGATGTTTTTCGCAAATTCCGAATCGTTTTCAGATTCCGACTGCTTGGCGTTCTGAAAATAGTCGAAATTCAAAAATTTACTTTTTTTTCACCAATAACGGCACTTTTTGTTTTTTTCCCCCTTTTTTTAATTTTAAAAATTAAACATTACTTACCCGTGTAATCGTCGATAACTCTTTATTCTGATTTCGTGAAATTTTCCGATCCTCTTTTTGACGTGTGCTTATAATTCTTCGTCTGTCTGTCTTTAATTTTCCAGTTATTAATTCGTTCACTCTATCTACTACATCCGGTTTAGAATCTAATTACTAGCTGCCACGGTGCAGTTGATTACACAGTAGCATTTCGTTTAGGTCGGACCTGATATCTCACTGCCGCATATTGAAACTTTCAACAATTTCACTCGCGCTGGGCTAATGTCTATAGTTGACGCGTCCAAAATTTTAAATCAGACTTCTCAACCCGGTGGTAGACTGAAGAAAAATCATGAGCTTGATCGTAGCAGCAGAAGTATTTGAGAGGATGTCTGTCAGTGATGTAATCTGGCCAGCCGCTACTCATCAAAACCTACGCATTTAAGCGGAAACTAATGGATATTCAACGGTAGGACGAGGTGGGCAAGTACACTTGGCTTCGCGGCTTACCAGAAAAAGTAAGTCGTGAGAAAGAGACGTATGCCCCCCCCCACGTTCTCAGTCAGTTGATTGCCGAGAATACTCTACGCTCCGTACTATCTGGGGGTCACCGTGATTCTGTTGAAAGTTTTATTTCCCGGAAAAAAGCTGGAAAAACGTAAAGAAGTGGCTAATTTTGAAGTAGTTGACAGTTTCATCTACTTCTGAGGTCAGTGATAACCAAAACAATGGTAACTGCTTGCTGAACATAAAACGCAGATTAGCCATGGCACGAACTGCGGTCAACAGATTATCAAGAATCTGGAGAGATGCAAATCTGCCGAATAATACGGAATTGAATCTGACTTGCTGCTTAATTTTCTCAATCGCAACATACGCCGCTGAGGACACTCACTAAAGCAAACTCGGCCAAATAAACGCGTTCGAAATGTGGGCATATAGAAGAATTCTAAGAATATTCTGGATGGGCCGAATAATAAATAGTTTTATAATCGAGAAACTAAACATACCGATACGTCTATCAGGGAAAATAAAAGTAAAGTTTCTCAGGTTCATTGTTTTTATAGTCCGGGACAAAAATTCGCTTGAGCGCAAATGATATTTGGAAAAATTAACGGGAAAAGACCAAGAGGTAGACCATGGACACAATGGGTCGATCAACTAAGGTTATTGGTCGGGATGAATCGGCATGTAGCGTTACTAACTGCCCAGGATCGAGTGATCTGGAGAACTACTCTTAATACTTCAATTTCATAATATCACCACGACCTCTAGAGATTAAAAAGGAAATGGATGGATGGATGGTGTTGGCGATGAAAGACAGATATAATTTGCTTTCGAAAATCTGATAAATGATTAATCGTTGACTTCGATTTTCGGTCTTCAGCTTGCTTCAGAGAGATACGACAGCGTTTGATTCACGGAAATGCAGAAGTTGCCCGTTTACCATCTTTTACATTGTCTTAGACAAGATAGATAAACAATGATATTGGTCTGTAACCTTCAACTTGGAAAGGATCTTTATTTACCGTTGAACAGTGTCTGCTAATATTAAAATTTCTAGGTGGAGGTCCCTGGTTGCGGGCCCAAAATAATAAAAAAAAAATTAAGAAAAAGTTAAAATACAATTGACTCTTTTTATGGATAACGATTTCTGATTAATGAACCCAAAAAAAAAAAATAAAAAAAAAACAAAAATGTGAAAACAAATTCTATGAATTACACTTGTCGACTATTTTGGTTTTTAAGCCTCCCTCCACAAAAAAATAAAATGTTGATGAAAAAAAATATCCCCCACTAAAAAGTATGAAATATTGATTTCAAAAATATTTATATATTTATAATTTTTTTCGTAAGTTTAAAATATCGAACGAAAACAATCTCAAATATTGCCATCAACAAACCATCAAGTAAAAATTTTGCAGAACCGGTAAAAAAATATGTCATTAATCATGATTAAAGCATCCTGCTTGATAGTGAAAGAAATTTGAATGTTGCCGTGTTGGATGTGTTCATGCGTGTATTCGCACTTTAATCAACTTTAGTTCGCGGTAATTCGTTCTTTATATCAATCCGATGAATGTGCCCAAAATTTAAATAAACATTTTATGAAAATATTGTAAAATAGAAAAATTTATGCGTATATGTTACAGACTATTTACGCGCGTTAAAGAATATACTTGGAATAATTGGAACAATTTAATAGAACGAAGAACAAAAACTTACTTTCTTTTTACTTGGATTATTTACTTTTTATCGACTTCAAAAAGAGAGGATTATTTCTTTTACGTATGTTTTTTTGCTTGTCTACGCATAATTTGTGTCCATGTGGACTGATTTCGATTGTTCCTTGTTCATTGGAAAGTGTACCAATCAGTGATGGATATCATTTTGTGTACCGACAAATATCGGTAAGTATTGATATTCAGTAGTCTTCAAATAACGGAAAAAAAAAAAAAAAAAACAATTTCCATAAAGTATACTTTCTTTGCTTAATGTAACCAGATAAAAATTAGCTAAAAAGTTATCATTAGAATACAGGGAAAATATGAACATTTAAAATTTTAAAGTTAAAGAGGCGACAAACGGAAGTGGCTTAAGATCAAAATTGGTTTCCCATGAAAACGTAGATTCGAATTAAAATAATGAATAGTGCGATCTGCAAGCTCATCAATGACGCTATTTGAACATTATATTCTTAAACCACTACCCAACTTCAATAATACCGAAAGTAGTATCATGGCGTAAATTTACACTTTATGAAAATTGTAGTTATTTCTTAAGTAAAATAAATTGAATTGAAATCGAATTGAATTTTAGGTTAGTCTATCCATATTACTTTCCGAAAACATTTACACTAAGAAGTGAAAAATTAAATAGTTTTTTTTAAAAGAACATTTCGACCTCAAGATTTATTTTAAAAATTTAATAAAAACGCACTAAAAAGTAAAAAACGATTATTTGATCAAAAATAATTTATTTCAGAGTAACACGTAAAGAATTTTACGATAATTCTTAAACAACATTAACTTTCTTAGAGACTAGATGTAAAGACATTTTAAAAAAATTCGAGGAAAACAAAATAGAAGAAGCGTACAGTGAAATAAATAAAATGATCCCAAAACGAAAAATAGCAACAGATAATGTCGTAAATGATGAAAAGGGAAAAATGCTAATAACGGAGGAAGAAATTTGTAGAAGATAGAAAGAACATATAGAAGATCTATATAAAGGTGATGAAAATATACAAGAAATAAAAACGAATACAGAGAGGGAAGGGACGAAAAATGACCTGAAATAATGAGGGAACAATTTGATTCGCATACCTCAAAAATAATAATAGAAATTATAATGAAAAGAATAAGGAATAAAATAGAAGAAATGCTAAGTAGAGACCAATTTGGATTCAGAAGGGAACCCGAGAGGCTATATTGGCATTAAGACTAATTATGGGGGAAAAAATCGAACTAAAGGAAGAACTATACATAGCTTATGTAGATAAAGAAAAAGCTTTTGACCATGTAACGTGGAGAACATTATTCTCAAAATTGAAAGAAATAAGAATAGACCACAACGATAGGAAAATGATATAGGAATTATATAAGGAACAAAAGGTGGAAATAAAAATCGGAGATTACGGTGAAAAGGCAAAAATACAAAGAGGAGTAAGACAGGGATGCTTTTTAACTTAATAATAGAAGAACCAATTACAACGATGAAAGGAAAGACTAAAGGAGTGAAAATAAACGGAGAAGAAATACACTGCTTAAGATTTGCGGACGATATTAATAGCGGAAAGTGAAGAGCAGCTACAACAGCAATTACTAACATTACAAAAAGGCTTGGAACAATTAAATTTAAAAATTAAGGAAAAACGAAAATATTAGTAGCTAGTATTAATGAAAAGAAGACAGAGATAAAGTTAGGCAAAGATATATTAGAACAAGTAAAACATTTTAGTTACTTGGGAAGTATTATAACACAAGAAGGAAGAAACGATACAGAAATAAGAACAAGAATAGCAATTGCCAAACAAACTTTCATGAAAAAGAGAGAATTATTCAACAAAAATGTCAAACTAGGTACAAGGAAAAGATTAATGAAGACTTAGATATGGAGTGTGTTGTTATACGGTTCGGAAACATGGGTATTAACAAAGAATCTTAAAAACCGATTGGAGGCCTTTGAAATGTGGGAATGGCGCCGCATTTTAAATAGCTCATGGACTCGGAAGAAAACAAATACAGAAATTTTGGAAATGGTAGAAGAAGAAAGGAAGCTGATAAAAATTCTGGAACAAAGAAGAGAAATATTTTTGGGACACACACTGCTCCACAACATCTTCATAACTACAATAATGGAAGGGAAACTAGAGGGGGAGAGGAAACGAGACAGACCTCGACTTAAATGGATAGATTAGATAAAAATAAAATTGAAAATGGATTATAATAGTATTAAGAACGTAGCACAAGGCAGAAAAAAATGGAAAAGGGTAATGGGTTAAGCTACAAGACAAGAGCAAGGCTCTTAAAAAGAAGAAGAAAAAGAAGAAGAAAAAGAAGTCAACACCAAATTCAAATTGCAACAATAATTAAAAACTGCATGAAATATTCCTGACGTTTCTAATGCGTGGCTTATAAAAACGAGTGACTGTGTTGTTCTACTTATTAAATTGTTTCTAAATATTATTGTAATTTGAATTTGGTGCCAACTTCGGTAAGCATTAATGTCGTTTAAAAATAATCCTAATGTGTTCTCATGCACATTACTCTAAAATAAATTGTCTTTTTATTGAGTAGCTATTTTTTACTTTTTAGTGCACTTTTAATATACTTTTTCTGAGTAAATCTGAGATCGGTATTTCAAACAAAACTATTTCATTTTTTATATTTTTCTTGTAAAAGCTACAGCAGCGTCAGATTAGGCCTTAATAGAAACAAAAGACGTAAACATATGAATGAGAAGGTGCAGCAGTCTAAGTTAAAGAATCCGACTTTTCATTACCCTCTATACCCATACAACTGTCAGAGGAAATCATGTAGTAATAGACTGCGAAAAAATTTTAGATCAGAGAACGTATATTATGAAGGATGATAAAGTGGCAGCAGTGGGTGTGGAAATATGGAAAGAAATAGCTCGGACTGCACCCATGGAGTGCAGATAATCAAATACCATTGCAATCCCTGTTCCAGCAGAGGTTCTATGACAATTGAACAACGATAGTGGACGAAGAGGAGAGAAAAGTTAACATCAGTGATAAAATTTAAAGCGTAATTCGCCAAAACAAACATGAGCAGACGCGACAAAATGTAATAATTTTTCTACAGGCGCATCTTTTTAAGTTACGGAAGATGGTTGAAGTATGCGAAAGAGAACGGTTCGCGGATGGGACCTCCTTCCAAAGTATAAATCTAGCTCTCGGATTAACACTTTTGCCAGTGAGAAAATTATTAGTCGTAGGATTGGAGCGTAAAGTTTCCTGAAAATGGAACGACAAAGTTGAAAATGATTTTGCATTCCTTCTTTCATCAACGAGAAAAGGCTCTATCGTTAGATGAGAAATTACAAGGAAAAGAGCATAAAGGAAAATCGGAAATGATAGAATGCAGAAAACATTTTACAAAAAGATATAAGATTAGAATCGTCTGAAATGTTAGGAAGCGAACGACCTGTAGAGAAAAACTAAACAGAGACCAAAAGTGAAAGGGAAAAAATTAAGTCAAACTTTATGTGTGACTCTAGGTTTTTGGAATAAGCCAAAAAAAAAAATCATATTTTAAAATAATGTCATGATTAAGGAGTACGTAACTCCGAAACATGTCGGCTCTTTTTAACATTTTAAAATATAATTTTCTGCAGTTCCTTTTTTTAATAATATTTTTAATATAGTAATAACAGAATATGGACATTACTGTTTACAACTTAAATACAAAGAAAAATCATTATGGAGCGTAGTATTTTCTGAAAGTTCAGAGAGTTATTCAAGGTCGCTAGAACTGTGAAAGTAAATTGATTCCGCGAAGGATAATGAGCATATTCCAGTCAGAAAAAAAAAAAAAGGAAAAATTGTAGGATATAAATAAAAATGGAATGAATAGGCGTGGTTAAGGGAAACATGCAGTAAATGAAAATTGTGCTGAAAGAATAAAAAAAAGTTTGAAAAAATAAAAGTGTAAACAATGTCAGCTATAACGGGCGCTGGGAAGAGACTGACAGTAACGAAATGAGAGTGATGGAAAATGCCATTTCTAACAAGAATTGCGGACCAACCGAAGCAATCGCACCTGATCAACTCGAAGCTCTTAATATTAAAATAAGAGCAGCACCGATGCAATGCGGCAATCTAATAAGCCGTAATGAATTTTTAATAATTCTAAAGGAAGTCATGACAATTCCATCGAAGTAAATTAAATATATAATGGCGACAATGGAGTATTTAGAAAAAAGAAAAGGAAAAAATTAAAAAAAGGAGAGAAGAAAGCATAGCGTAGTGGAAGATAAAAGGAGAATAGGAACTAATGAAAAATGTGCAATAGAAAAACAAAGCACAAAGCAAAAGGAAAAAAAGAAACATAAGGAATAACAACTAGAAGATAATGTGAGTTGAGGCTAACAAATTAGACCACCAAAACCAAAACTACGATCGATGCCACCTATGGTAAATTAAAGAAACAAAACGGAAACGTATAATCTGCTAGTTGACACAATTCTACTCCCTTTAGCATTTTAACCGAACAGATTATAGACATCTATAAAAATACAGCACATTTCATTAACCAGAAATCTTATTTTTTGTAGATTCAATTTCAACTGCTCATTCCCTGATGCAAATAAAACTTATTACAAAAACATAAGTGCAGATACTGAAGAGAATTTAAGGAAAAATCAATTTCATCCTACATAATTATTTTACATTTCTTCACTGTTTTCCGAAATAAAGCTAATCTCGTCTAAAAGTTGCATTTGATAGAATAAAAAAATTCTAAATGCGCCACTAGTTTGAATTTAAGAATCCGCATTGACGATTGTTTTGTATTTTTTGGCCGACCGCTTCGTTTCTTATCAATTACTTTTTTGTCATACATTCGGCAGTCAATTGTAAACTAATATTTTTGAATGATTATCTTATCGTTTCCTTATATCCATCGTATATTTCCTAATTAGCCCCAAACTATACAAAAAGTTCTTACACGTTAAGTAGCAATAAATGTCATGATGACAATCTATATGAAAAAAAAAAAAAATGCTTTATATAAATAAATAAATAAATATATATATATATATATATATAATCTACATTTAAACAATAATAAAGACAACATGCATACCTTGTGCTTGGCCGCTAACGAGTTTTTAACAATAAAGATACGCGAAATCATTAACAACATATACACTCTCATCATTATTCAAATGAAAACATCCCGCCCCTTTTAATGATTTAAAATGCGTATTAAATTTAAAACAGCAATGCAATAAAAAACATTTTAATTATTATATATACACTGCCGCTTTTTGCATAGTGCAAAAATAGTTTTCGTTTGTGACGATTAAAAATTAAACATTATACGTTGATTACGAAAAGATTAATAAATTCGAATTAACGATAAAAGAAAAATGCACAGTTACGTCATTAAACATACATTAAATTCTGATAAATATTTTCATTTGTTAATAATCAATAAAATTGCCATTTATACTTTTTGGAGTAACGTGTGTAAGTAATGCCAAAAACCAGCTCAATTAATTTTCTGATGAACGAATAATGTTCAATGTTAAGCTAACAAAAAAAAAAAAAAAAAATTATTTAACTCGAAATTACGTACTTTATTATAGGCTATTCTTTTCTGAAAGGACTGCGTAATATATTTTACCGTTTGTTAGTTGGCTAAATGGTAGCGCGCGGTAGCCTAGTAGTTAATGTGCTTGACCACCAAAGTAGAGGTTACAAGTTCGAGACTTGCTCCGTTTCGGATTCAAGTAACTCCCAGGTTTATTCAGCCTGAAATAATTGGGTACCAGAGCAGTCTGCGGAAATAAAGGCGGCCGAAAGAAAAGAACTGGCCCACCAATATCCAATATTCTTTTCAGATCCATTAGTCTTAGTACATTATGAACATTAACTGCACAAAACGCAACATCCTGTGTCAAGGATATGGAACTTACTTTACTTACTTTAGTCGGCTAAATATAAAATCAGTATAAACAACGTAAAATATGTACAACTCGACTTTGCACTTATAAAATAAATCATCTTCGAAAATGTGACAAGAATTTAAAAAAATAAATTAATGAGAATAAATGAGTAGTTGAAAATTCAGAACAGTAAAATTCTTCATGAATATATAACGATACATCAACTCCTGAGAGAGACTATAATTGAATTTGACACTATTTTTTTATGTGACGAAACGGCATTCTGACACAACTTTAATCGTACTCTAAGCAAGTGGTACTGAAGATAGCAGATTAACGGGTGTGCCCTCGTTAAGTCATACTCGCTGAAAACGAAACGAAACGTTATCATTATAGCTTCGGTTAAGATTCAAGATTTAGCTAACTTTTAGAACATTTTAAATAATATTGACTGGAACTGAACTTTCCTCGAACTCTAAATAAGAAGTTTTTTTTTTATTTTTCGTTTCCTTTATTTATTTTTTCCTAGTTCGAAAAAAAAAAAAAAAAACATATTTCGTAAATCTGCGCCAGTTCTACAATAAGTAATTTTTCCATTTTTTTTTTTCATTAAAGGGGGGTAAAGTTTTTAAACTTTTTTTTTGCATTTTTTTTTTTTTTATTTGCTTATATGAATGTACAACATTTTAAGATTATTGTGTGTCAAAATTTTAAATCGATCGCAACAAAACTAACGGACCTATAGAGTTTTGAGTGAGCGGTGCTCCGCTCCGGTTTTGAACACCTACTGGGCAGCTACGTAGCGCGGCTACCTGGAAGCTGTTTCGTACTCTTTTGAACTTCGTATCTTCTAGTTTCGCTGTGATTGTGTATTTATTATTAGTAAAATTCCGAAGAAAATTAGCAGAGAAGATCACAAGAGAACCAGTTCCAGATTAGATCAATCAAAAAAAGGTAATACCTCCACAGAAACGCAAGACAGAGGATGTCGAAGCAAAAGGTACATCGTCCAAAAAAACAAAAAAAAAAAAAAACTGAATACTTTTGTGCCATTTGGGCTACTTACTACCATTAGTGTTCGATGGACGAGAAACCGCAGCACGAGAAATGCTCGAGCGGCCAAGACTTGTGGTATGAATGGAAGAAAGCTGCAGCTGCAAATGGCCTGAAGTAATTCAAACACAGTTACACTGCACTTCCAAGTGACGTTTCTGAAGAAATTAAACCGATATATGAAGACTTGAGTAAGGGGGCACTTCTGCAGCGATATCTTGGAGGATTCACTCAAAACAACAGTGAGAGTTTGAATCAACTTATTTGGAAAATTACCGCAAAATCACTGAGTGGTACCTCAACTGTTGTTGAAATCACAGCTCATGTGGCTTCATGTATGTTCAATCAGGGCTGTTTTGCTTTGCTCTCATTTATGCAAGAGATAAACATCAGTACAGGGTCAAGTTCTCATGAATGGACGCGCGCAGTAGATTGAACGAGCACAAACAGAATGAAGCAACAAGCTGCACTTGAAAGTAAAGAAGGCAGAATTCTACGTCAACAAGAGCAAAAAGCTGCCTAAGATTTTACAGCTGAAAGCTGTAAGCTTTATGGGCTTAGCATCGATGACTCTGAATAAGTATATTAGAAAAAACACTCGCGTACCGATGTTTACGTCAAATTTTTTTGTACACAAAACTTTAAAGCCTTTTTCTCGCATTTGACATTTTTAAAGTCTGTGGACACTGTAACTCGAAAACTAATACACCGATCCTTTTGAAATTTTGTACAGTGTTTCTGCACATCAAATACGAGGTAACGCTGGGAGGGTTTTTTTTTTTTAATTATTATTTATTTTACAATAAAAAAATTGTCGATTTTGTTAGGCAAAAATCGCGTTTTTGACTTGCAAGTGTTAACAAAAATTAAAAAATCAAAAAAAAAAAAAAAAAAAAAATCCTCTCAGCGTTACCTCAAGAAAATGATTAACTATCAGTAGCATTTTGATTTTTTCGATTTCAGATAACCAGTGGTGAGATATAGTGTCCACCGCAAAACAAGTTTTTTTTTAGGCTTCTTCGAAGATTTGCTGCTAACGGCTTATTTTTTAATATTTCTTATTTAAAATTTCAGAAAATATTGTTCAAATGTTACTTTATTGTATTACACTTAATAAAATATATTTGCATTCACTGGAGCATAAAGAAAAAGTGATTGAAAATGAGCCTTTTTTTACCGAAATTAGCTTTACCCCCAACCTCCGCTTAACATTGTATCGATTTTTTAATTATTTAATATTTTAAAATTTTTCATCTTCTTGTCTTTACATATTAACCAAATACGGGCCAAATGAATCGGATAGAGCTAGATGGATAGAACAAAAGCATTAACTAAAATAGCAAAGAACACTCTTCATCAACGCGTGCATTTGAAATTAATTTTGAAATAATAACCCCCCCGCTCTATCTGACTAAGCTTTTCTTTCATTAAGGAACTCTATAGAACAGTGTTTTGTTCGGGAAAATATGTTTTTCCCCTCCTAATCAACCTCGGTAGATGTAATAATAGATTCGCTCCTGGCTGCGAATGCGATACGAAATCTAAATAACAATATCTTATTTATCGACCAAATCCTTGCAGAACTGCCCGTCAAATCTCCAAAGCATTTCGATCTTATGGATATCCGAAAATTCGGACATTCCGGGGAATAAGAGAGTCGACTCTGTAGCTCATTCACAGGCCCGAGCATATTCTGTTCACCTTGTAGCGGATATCGATTATTTTATTCGATTTTATGAAACAACGATGGCGGCAAGACTTCCTCTACGATGAACCTTTCCTGCTGCGGATAATTAAAAAGTCTATTAAGCCACGCGATGCCTCTCTTAATGATGAGATCATCAAGCTTCTTTTTTTTTTTTTTGTTTTAATTCCCCCTCTTCTTTGGGTATGCCAGCAACGGATCTTCGCCCAGAAATGGCACGAGGAAAAAGAATTTTAGCTAGATGTAGAGAGTCGGTGTCAAATATTGATAGAATAAAAGAACTGAGGATAGGAACAACGGAGATCAACAGAAACGATAAGAGAGATACGAGACGCAATAATGATTAGGAAGTTTAATAGCACATCGGAGTACAAAGAAGTACGTTCGTTCACGAGGGATGGACATTCAAAGAAGATATGGTCAGGATCACAGACGGCTTCGTAGTCAGGATGAAGAGGGCAACAAATTATTATGTCTGAAAAATCATTCGACAGGGCTTGTAAAATATATTTCAAATGGTAGCGTTTCATCTTCTATCTTCCCTCTGGCCTTCGTCCTAATCTCATAATTAAATTCAAAATACATCTGAGCGCCCCCCGGGAGTTATAAAAAGTTACTGCTACAACAGCAAAGAAATCTTAATGTATAATGAAAACAGTTTTTACAAGTACTTCTCCGATTACGAAAATCATATTTGTAATCGTTTTGATGTTTTTGAATGCGACTAACAAACAAAGCGAGATTCGAATTTACATATAGAGCTGATGGTGTAGAGCCTGCGAGAATATACTCAATCCAGATGTACATATGAAGGAGAAAAACGCGTCTAGTAAAAATTTTATATTTCTCTTCGCAAAACCAAAAAAAGTCGATCAAAAATTATTAGCAGCGTTCATTAAAACGTTTAATACGTAAAAAAAGTGAAAAACCGTATAACATATAAAATTTTTGAACGTTTTTCTTATTAATCGCGAATAAATGGATAAATATAATTAAGATATTAACTTTGGAACGTTTTCAGGAATTCTATCATCAGCAAAATAATATGTAAATGCAGGCAAGTTAAACAGACTGTCGCTGTATTTACAAGTTTCGGCAAATGATGGATAGGGATAACACTTGCGAAAACGCCTCTGAACTAAATATTTATTATAAATCGCAGTTGTTTATTAATTAAATACTTCAATTAGAAATATAATGTCTATCGATTTATCGATATAATGGAACATTCATGATTCGTATTGCAAAAACTACAATAAGAAATCCAGTTGAAATGAAATTCCGATGAAAATGAAACGATATTAATATCGAAGCGAATAAAAATTAAAAATATTTGCATAAGATAATTAAAAATAGCGCAAGTAAAAACGGAATTCGATAAAAAATAAAACCAACGTTCAACGAAAAAGCTTTCAAAGGCTTATAGCTATAAAAATGATTAAATCATATAGAACAATCAGTTATTTGTCAGCCATTAACTTATTAAACCAATCGAATATGAAATACAAAAACATATAAGCTTGGTCGCAATTAAAAATAATATTAATATAGAGCATCCGTTCAATAACGTAATATATATAAGACACCATTTTTTAAATATGAGAATAAACTAATTAAAGTAAAACAAATGAATAAAATTATGGATAAATTTTATATAAATAAATTTCAAGAAATATGGAATAATTATAATGGAATAACGTATCAAATTTTCCCAAGTATAATAGATAGATTTAAAAATAATCAATATACGCCAAATTTTTTTAATGTTCAATTTATAACAGGGCACGATCTATCTTAAAGGTAGATTTATATAAATTTAAGATATCTGAGTCTGACAACTGTGTAATATGTAATTTTAGAGATGATGTTTTTCATATCCTACAAGGATGCAATTATAATAATAATAATATACTCGGTAATTATGATATAACACAACTTGTTCAAAATTATTTTAATGAATTTAATAAATTTACAATAGAAGAAATAAAATTCCGGAAAAATAATGTACATTTATATTAAGTAAATAGTAAAAATATATGTAGATATTGTAAAAAAAAAAACAACAACTGTAAAATGGTAATTAATATAATACCAAATACTTAATTGGATGGGTTATATTAATTCCGTTATTATAATGAATCAATATTTTTATTAAATAAATGTACCCTACCCGAAGTTTCGGGAATAGGGAAAAAAAAAAAAAAAAAACGTTCAACAAAAGTTTTTTAAAGTACAGGGCCGAATTTAGGGTCTGCAAACTCTTAGGCTAAATCTGTGGTGCGGGCTCTACCGGTGGGTATGAAATACCCGTTAGTAAAATGGGAGGTCTGGGGGTTCTCGCCCGGAAATATTTAAAAAATTTCCCGCTAAAATCGTATTTTAGAGCGATTTTCTAACTAAAAACCTAAAAGAAAAATCATTTAAAGTTAATTGTAGAAAATTTTACTACATGGTATTTTTGGTATTTAATGAATTGATGAGATAAAAATGAAAATAATTGAAAACCATTAAGGGGTATTCGATACGATTTATTGACATTGCTATGACCAATTATATTAGAAAATAAAGTTGAGATTAATGTCGATGTCTTTCTGTCTATGTTGTCAAATATGCAAAAAAAAAGTATTTCTAAAAATAACATATTGTAATTTGAAGTAAACATATTAGGCAAATGCAAAATATATAAAAATGGAATGCAACAAATAGCAAATTTCACTTATATTTAATTCAAATATAGTATACTTTCCTGAAAAATCAGACTTAAAAGGAAAGTGAAATGTTAAATTATTTGAAATAAAATGCATAGAAATGCATTGATAAAAAATTTAGTACAGCAGACTTATACTGAATGCTGACTCAACTCATATCAGCTGTCCACAAAAGAGTTCAACCAAAATAGCCCACACGAAATATAATTGAGACGACGTAGTTTATGATTACAAGAGGACCCTCGCCACAGTATTAAAAGAAAGCCATTTTTATTGTAATCTATTCAAAATTAAAATATTCGTTTTTTTTGGTTTTTTTTTGTGGTGCGGGCCCCTTTCTGTTACGGGCCCATAGGCTGCAGCCTATATATAGCCTATGCGTAAATGCGGCCCTCTTAAAATATATGAGTATGTGTGTGTGTCGATTAAGAATAATAGGTACAGTATTAAAAAAAAACCCGCAAAAGACAAATAAGCAGATCACAAATTCTAAATATTACCCAAATAGTAGATTACAAAGGAATATAGAAATAATGAAAAACGAAAAAGATGGCTTAGCTAGAACATTTTAGTTGATTAATTTAAGCTATACACCAATATACTAAGCAGGAAATAAAGTGCTAATCTGTATATCTTTTATTCGAATCAATACATGTCATTAGGTCAAAACAGTACATTCTCATAGATTAAACTAGTTTTGATCTAACGTTATATAATCGCAGCACATGGATTAAACACTAAGTAAATTACCCGCATACTATCTTTTACTTCGCGATCAAAACAGGCCGGCGTAAGAATTAAAGTATGCGCAATTTATTGCACCGCTAAAGGCGGTTTTGAGACTCAAGTTATTCTTAAGTCAAATTGTTCGTAGGTCCAAAACTGACATAATCGGACAGCGGAGACTGTGCCGATTTCACTGATAGTTCTAAAGAACATAATAGTTTCGGAGCCTCCTTCGCGTAAACAACTATTTCGAATCCTTTCTTTATTTCTAATGTCATTAGTGAATTTTTTCATTTCCATCTAGCACCATTTCAAGAACTATTTAAATGTTTCAGACCGCGAAAGCACCATTCAAACCTTTTTTCTCCTTTTATATTTCCTGTGAT
Source organism: Icerya purchasi (assembly GCA_039619475.1). NCBI lineage: Eukaryota > Metazoa > Arthropoda > Insecta > Hemiptera > Monophlebidae > Icerya > Icerya purchasi. Next base: position 264,328,877 of record CM077115.1, on the reverse strand, counting down.
CTTACTAGCTCTTCGTCAATAACTTTTCTACACTTATCTTTTAAAAATTTCTAGTCACACTTCTCTCGCGTAGAACTTTAAAAATTTCCGATTTACATTGACTTTTCCTTACTTGACCTATCTTCAGTGATTGTCTTCATTTCGCGCATTCTCTATACTTCTTTTTTCTTTCGCATTTTCTCACTTTTCTTTCTCTCTCTTCATAGGAAGCCGAACATATTATATTCGAATGCTTTCATTCTCATCTTCTCCGAATACCCAGCCGTTCCTTACTTTTTCCTCTTGGTCTGTTGCGTCTCTTTGCCCCTGCTTCGTTCAAACGCTGATTTTCGACCGTAACTACCAAAAAAAAAAAAAAGTAATTCAATAAAAAATGATGCGCTTAAATCAACCTCGTTATAGGGAGCGGAATACAAAAAAAAAAACAAAAAAAAACACAATACTGAAATTTTTCGGAAATATAACGGCCATTAGCGCGATGAAGTTACTGTTATTTCAAGAAAAAAAGTAATAATACGGCAACTTTCAAGACTCTTTTCGCGAATGCTGAGTCTACTTTTCCATAGATTCGATACTAACTTTCTTCTCTCCAACCGATCTATACCGGATCAGTTTTCAAAAAAGGCAAAAGAGAAATTAAATTGTACATTACATCATCTTAATAACATCAGTGAAAAAAATTGATTAACAATGTGCGTAAATATAAATTTAAAATGGTACTGCCACTTTCGTATGTCGCAGTTATAAAACGTCAATTAAATATTTTATTATCACGTTACGATTGTGAATTTTAAATAATTGTTTAGGGGGTTATTTTTGCTTCAATCTGAAAAAGCACCAAAATTCAACTGAACCATATTCAGACACATGGCGAACGCGGAAACCGCCAACGTTGAAGGACTACTGCAGTATATAAAGAGGCAATAATCTAGTGCGGGGGGAAAGTGTAAAGAGCACATCAGTTTCTCAATGTGTTATTACTTTGCGAAAACAAAATTAGAAAAAGATTTACACTAGATTCTTCCGTATGTATCTGTAAAAAAGTAAAAAAATTAAAAACATAGACACATAAGTAAAAATGAAAAAGAAAGAAAAAAAAACGGATAAGCGAATAATACCAAGGGAACAGAGACTTTTATCATTGATATTCGAGGTCAGTTTTCGTAAAGTGTTCACTATTTATCTTCCGTAGCGTAATCAGCAAATTCGTTTCGATTGTCGATTGAATAACGTTTCTAATATCGTCCGGAATCGAGACGGAATCTTTCACCTGGAGACGAAATTCTATACTGTCCACTGCGACTTCGTTCGCGGCCGTAGACGGGGTTTCGGTGACGTCAGTGAAAGCGCTACCACTTAGACTAACAGTGACGTTTAACGTAAACGATTTAATCGGGTACGAGCTGTTTGCGACGCCGTAGCGAATTATCGTATCGTACGAATCGTCCGCGTAGTAAACCTGCGTTACGATTTCGCAACCGGAATCGACGACTCTGCTCTTCGGATAAACGTAGAAAAAGTTCGAGAAGTTTCGGAAGCTAATCCGATCGCCCGCCACCGTCACCAAATCAAGCGTATCGTTCAGCTTCGTCAGGTACAGCTGGGCTAGTCGCAGCAGCGAGAATGACACTCGCTGCCGATAAATGTCGTGGAAACTCTCCTGGAAGGACAGGTAGTTTTCGTTGTTTTCGACCAGATATCTGAAGCGTTTACTGATCGGCGACAAATATTCCTCGGCAATCATCTTCCGCAAGCCCTCCGTGTGCACTTTGGCCAGCGCCGGCCAAGTTTTAGCGGGTCGCGGTGGAAACGTGAACAGTTTGTAACCTTGCTTGCTGAAGCTGAACTCTTCAGTGAGCTTGCTAGTCTGCACAAGTCCGTCCGCATTCCGGAATTTCCGGTATCGAACGGAGTAAGTGACGTTAGCCAGTTCGAAACAAAATTTCCCCGACGATTTCTCGTTGTTACCAGCCGAACTAGTGGCAACCGTGAGCTCTCCGCAGAAGGTGACGTCTTTCGTAAAACATTCGGCCGTGATCTGAAATGGGAGAAGAATCGTGAAAATGAACATGAATATATATATATATATATATATACATATATATATGACAGTACTTTCAATATTGACATTAATAAAAAGTTCTCTAGAAGAAGCCGTATCGCTAAAACTGTCGGGCTAGTGTCAGTTCGAAAGCAGTGCGACGAGCAAGCATTTTATGTATAGTAATATATAAGTTAACAATTTTTATGCTGTAACAGAAAGTAGTGTACTTCAAGTTAAGTTGATGTTATATTGTACAAATAAATGATATAATTATGTTGGGAACCCACAGGCGGGCTAGTGCCCCCTTGTGGGACCCGCAAATTATTATTAAAAATAAAAAAATAAAACAAATAAAACAAATAATCATTAAATGGCATACCTCGTATGCGCACATTGGGACTGCCACTAACTTTTAGATTGTTTTTTTTTTTTTCGTTTTTTAGGCGCAGAAACTACTGGCATCAACCCGAGGCAAGGGGAATTTTTCTGGAAATTTCAACGTGCCGAAACGGAATATCAAGTCCCCCACCGAACGAAACACAATTAACTAATCAACTAGGCCACGGTAACTAGCTTATACTACACAGCACTAAGCGGAAATCCTTCACGTTCATTCGTATTACATTTGTAATATTGTGTCACAAGTGTGTGCCATCACGCCTACACAACAAAATGTACAAATAGGCAGAGCCGAGCAATCCTTGGTAGAGAAAACGAATAAAAGTAAGATAACACCGGAACAATGTCGGATGTGTCATTGTTCAATTGCTGTTAACTTGTCCTAGCACTGCGTGTTCGAAGAAGTCGATGTAATTTTTTGCAGAAAAATCACATAGAATTAAATAACTTTTCTCTTAATGTAAATATAGTGAAAAATAAGAAATTTTCCCGTCCGACTACACCTGCAACGTATTAGTCGCAAAAATGCCTATTACCATCCGACGACGCTTAATTCAGTAATTATTTTCACTGTAAAGATTAACTCGTAAACCCAACCAACAATGCACGTAATTTATACCGTTAAGCGTCCGATAATTTCTAAGTTTCGACACAATAGCTTTAACGTGCATCATCCAATGAGCATATTTATTACGACAAAATTGGCATCTGGAAGTCTAGCTATCGTGACTGTCTAAAATTGCTCTTAGAGCAATATTTAATTTCGCCAATTAATTTCCTAGCGAATGTTCTACGAATAGACGCTCCTTAGTTAGTGCAATAGGACAATATACCGGGGAAAAAGTGAATAAACCGCATGCAAAGGCGCACTCAGGAGTTTTTTTTTGTGAAAGCTAGAATTTAGATGAGTTAGGGGGTGGTAACTCGGTACCTCGACTAAGTACCTATCTATTTCCGTGGTCTGTAAATTAGAATTTAAAAAAAAAAAAAATTACAAAATTAACGAATATTATTTTTAAAAAAATTACAAAACTGGCGAATTTTATTTTAAAAAAAGTAATAATAACAATAGAAACGTAACTTTATATTTGTAATGTAAGCAAAAAGTAAATGTGTATGTTTTTAAAAAAAAAAAAAAGTAAAACAAAACATTACAAAACGAAATTAAGATTTCGAAGATATTTTGGGGGGAGCAATGGCCCCGTGACACCCCCCTTGAGTGCGCCAATGACCGCATGTACACGCTATTTTCGATATAAATTAAAACTTTTTCATTAAATACTGTAATTAATTTTATTTTTGAACGAAGTTGAATATTATTAAAAGTTCCATCGAATAGCAGATAATCTCACGACGCTAGAAATAATATTGATTTTCGAACGTTACATATATCATCAAGTGCCATACTTAATTCCTAAGCGTCAGCGACTACCCATTCGTACATTTCAACTGTGTACAGACATAGGCATAGTGTTCATAGCAACTGTTTTATATTCAAAACGCTGATGTACACACGCAAGACTGGAACTGATTGTAAACGTTTTGATTTATCGATATACAAATGCAGTCCTCCCCCGTGTGTGTCTGCTGTGTACTAACTAACGCGCATGTGATGGTGTGTATGTTGGCCATTGACTTCTACGTAAAATAGCGAGTATTTAATTTAATTTTTTAAATAATTTCTATCGTCGCCTGGGATCGAACCCGAAGACTTCCGTAATGGAAGCGCTCCAGCAACTAGGCTATCGCGAATATATATATATATATATATCATATAACTCTATTCGACAGTAGCTAAATGTCTCATTGTCAGGGAAAAAAGAAAAGAAAAGAACTCTGCCCTTCGGGTCGACCAGTCCCCTTGATTACCAATTTTTCTCAATTTCCTTCGCATGCAACCGTGTTTACAGATGGTTCGAAGAGGCCGGATGGTGTCGGTGCCTTTTTTATCCTCTCAGATTTTGGCTTTTCAGATTGCCTCCTTTCTGTTCCACATTTATAAACGTATTAATGACTATCCTACGTTCCATTATTTTCATTTCCTGCAATATCATCTTTCCTCTAAATCCTTGATTATATCTGACTCCATGACCGCCCTTCAATTCATTCCCCCCTACCTGATCATTCCTGTGATTTTATCACACTCCGCATACGCTCACTTATACACGTTCTTTCTTCCCTTCTTTGCATTTATATTGATATTTACTGTGGGTTCCTAATCATTCGGGCATCTTCGGCTCCGGTTGCTGCCTTTTCTCACTTTTTCTTCAAAAAAGTCCCATCGTCCAATTTCCGCTGTGCAAAGATTTTCATCTTAGATTATGATATCGAATGTTTACGTTTCCTCTTCCTCTAACAATTGTTCTTATTTTTGTCTGTTCAACCTAGTCTTGGTTCTCTTCGTTTCCTTGTCTCCGTTATTCGTCTGCGTTCTTGAGCCGTAGTCTATTATCTTTCTCCCTTTTCGTTTTTCGTTGGTTGCCTCTCCATATTGTCCTCTCCACTCAAACGAAGAGCATGTTCGCCATGCGGACAATGTTCTCTTTGAGTGTTTATCTCTTTCTACTCAGTGTTCTGCTTTCTACTTCAGTTTGCTGCGACTTGGTCTTCCTACTCCATACTACGCCTCTTATGTCCTACTTTTTTTCCCTCTCCACAGATTTTTCCTATTGTTTGTTCCTTTCTTCTAACAATATCTGACCGTATCAAGATATAATTGACTCCTTTCTATTATAATTGTTTCTGGGTACAGGTCCCCCGCCGGTTGACAATCCCAAAAAAAATAAAAAAAAAAAACAATTTTTTTTCTTCTAAAATTCTTTTAGAAAAATCGTATTCAATTGACTACGTGTCACTCTTGCCATTTTTTTATTTAAAAAAAAAAAAAAAAACCTTTATACAAAACTACATTCAATCTTTATTATCTTATATAAAATAACGGGACATAATCATGGGACAAAAAATGTAGCGTACCCTGGGCTAAAATTGACGTCGTCATTAATACGTACTCATAAATAGCTGATGACTTTATTATTCGCAATAATATTAACAATATTTTATTTACAAAAGAAGAAATGAAAAATAAAAATTTATTTGTAAACAATATTTGACGTTTTCCCTTTTGTTGCCTAAATATAGCCAACGAACGACAGGTCCAAAGTTGACCCTACGGACACCGTCAGTGGCTTCCAGCGTCTGCTCCTGTGATTTGACAATCGTTATAGCGAAGCAAACGCTCACATGAAACTTTTGCAATAATTTTTGGGAATGTATTTTTTCAATGATTTATATCGCCGTTAAATATTTTTACAACAAACCGATACAAAATCAGAACAATAAACAGAATTGATCGTTTTTACTATACTCCGGGTTTAATTATTTTTAAAGCGTATTTGAGGAAAAATATTGTAAAAATAGATCCCCGTAATGAGATTATTTTAAAATGCTAATAAAAAATTAATTTTCCACTAAAGCATTTCTTCCATTCTTACACTATGTACATAATATCACAGAGTTCTAAAAAAAAAAAAAATACACAAATACTACATTTTCTTATTTGTTCAGAACTAATTAACATAGACGTGGAACAAACTGGAATGGCTATACATGTAAGAATTAAAGAATCCGAAGCGTATTTCCGACTCAGAAGAGTGGAAAAATCCACTGTAGCCGAACATATACTACGAACACGACAAGAAAATATTAGCGGGGTCGAAAATGGAAGTAAGCGGTTAATTAGAGAAGCTATTGAAATGAAAGACATAAAAATTTTAACAGAGATAACAGTTTAAAAATCGTTTCAAATTGGAAGACGGTGATTGGTCAACTTAACAAAAAACCGGTAATTAACCAATCGGATGCTATGAATGATGCGTATTTATTTAAAGAGTGGGCTTTTCGTAGTCCAGTTCAGTGTGTTTTGTTCTGATGATGAATAAAATAATATTATTCGTAACGTGCTTTGTGCCGAAAGTAATAGCGGAACGATAAATCAATTTTGATTGTTCAAACAAATTACTGGGCATGAAGACTAAAACCTTTATCGTTTATTTTTTCAACTCAAATCGCCAAACGACCATCGTTATCGCGGTGTTAACAAATTTTCCGTGAAATTTGACATTAATCAATTATGATTGCAAGATCTCAATCAGAATTGAACAAAGTACCTTTAGAGTAATTAATTACATAGACGATTCATTGCGAGACTATTTTTTAATCGATTATACTTTATTAACTACAGTTAATAATTATTAATCGAAGATTTATCAAAAGAATCGAATGGGGAACTCTTCATCAAAATTGTGCGCATATAGTAATCAGTACGGACGACTGCGCAGAGTAAATATTTAAACATCCGATCTAATTTTTCGGTAGTATACGTATAATAAAGCAATGAGTGAGAACTTTTTTCCCTCATTTATTTACCTGTTTTATTTATTTATTTTTTGTGCAAACGTATTTTTGTACATTAATATGCAGGCACGCTATTGAAAGATTAAAATTATTATCACCGGAATATTTAAATATTTACTATATTCGTAGTCGATACTGATTCATCTTGACGGAGAGTTAATTCATGACAATCCTCTTTTATTATTTCGTGTTTACGCATTATAATTACTATTAATTAAGATCAATGAAGTGTAATCGATTACATTAAATAATGGCAATTACGGAGATCACTTTTTTTAGTTGATTATCAAAATTACTCAAACAGATTACACACAATCTTTAAATCATGGCCGATTCTAAAATACTCTAACTTCCCCTTATTTTTTGTTCTCTTTCAGCCCATTTAATTCCCGTCCATTGCGTTTGAAAGTTTTTACAAAAATTTCATCTTTATTTTTCCGAAAAACTGTGTTTAAATATAATATAATGTGATAAATGAAATTGACAAATTTGCAGATAGAATCAATGCACAAAAATTACATTTACCGACCACACTAAATTCCTAAGCGGCTTCCGTTTAACTTTCAAATCTGAAAAAGTAAAACGAGTCCGCACAAGGTAGAAAATTGCACACTGAATCCATCGGTGTAAGTCCTGCCCCGAATCGTACGATTTCAGATTACTGTAAGGCGACAAACAGAACAACTTTCATATCTTTATATTAAGAATCATCCAGAAAGGCTCGGCTATTAGTTTCAAAAATGAGAAATACCCGGAATACATTTTTTCATATCATCGCAACCGTTGAGGATTATTCGAAATTCCACATTCCCAGCAGAGCGAAAGCAGAGGTGAAGAACACGCCTTCACATCTGAAAAATTAACGCGTGAATTTTATGAGAATTTTTTCAACTAATCAGATTTTCTAAAAAATGTACGACATTTAAACCAACGCAACTAACTTTGTCAAAAAATTACTTAAATTTTCCTCTAAATTTTTTTAATATTCAGCAAAAACAGATAGTGAGAGCAGTTTATGTACCTGACATAATTATAAGATTATCAGAAAAATTCAACTAGTTCGTTTAATCCTTCTCGCTTTTTCTTACACTAGTAGCGGATTAATTGAATTCGCTAGAAAAATATAACGTGTTTAACTCGTTGAAACGATTATTTCCTAACAAACGATAACGTTTAGTTTTTGCTGAGTTTTTGAGAAAGTTGAAACCGGTTACTATGTTAAAAAAAGTTCGATAAAAATATAAATTAATAGTGAAAGTTTTTTTCTAAAATTTCAACGAGGTAATTAATATATTTCAGATCTTTCATAATTGAGTAGTCACAGAATTTACTTCCTTTTTAGTTTTTCGAATCATCTGAACATGGATTATTGCAGTGTTTTTGAAAACGAAATAATTATGCATATTATTCAACGAACGCTTGACCCGTTTCGGATAAAACTGGTTATTTACGGCATTTTAACAAATTACGACGTATTTTTTTGTTTGTTTTATTTTTATTTATATTTTTTATTTCCTTCGTAACTTCTAACTGCAGCTATATTATTTCAAATGAACTACGAATACCATCTGATGACAACTCCTTCTGGCATAATCGTCCCATCTAACCAGCTGAGCCAGACGAGAAATCATTGCATCTCCGAACATTTATGTTGATCTGAAGAGGAAAGGAAATATACCTCAGTTCTAATGGACTTGCAAGGCGATATTTAAATGTTAAATCACTGCTAACCGGGTTAATGTAAACTTTTCCCTTAGCATCTGTTAATTTTTCCAAACCAGGTTAGTAATACAACGTGAAGAAAATTTATTTCTCTGCCAGGCGTATATTTGTCTGTGATTTTGAATTCACTAGAGAATACACTCACGTATTTATGACTTTTTAGAGAGATAAACGGGTGTCTGTCTGAAATTTAAATTAAAAGGATCTACGAACATTTTTCATTTCATAAGAACAAAATAAGTAATCTGAAATTATTACTACAGTAACACTATTATTTCCCAAAGCAATTCGTACCGGAATTGTTATTTTATTTTTTCGCTTTGCAAGAAATATTTACTTAACAATAAATGCGGTTACCACACTAAGCAGCACTAAAAGTAAACGTACCTTCCATTATTATAAAATATCGCTTGTAAAAATAATAATAATAATATATATATTTTTTTTTTCAAATCAAATCAAATTTATTGCTGTAAAAAATGAATACAAAAATACAAGAAAAATATAAATTCCACAAATGCGCGCATGGCTGCGCGAGTAGTGGGATTATTATTATAGAAAGAAAAACTGATAATACATAGATAGTAAATCCGGTTACAAAAACAAAAGTAAAATTAATATAATAAAAACAATGCTGAAAACTAAAACATGAAAAAGAAAAAAAACAGTACAATACAACGCAATGGCCAAACAACTATTGGCTGAAAATATAATGGGTACAATTAGAATATGAAGTAAATATTAATATTATTTAGCCGCTGCTTACAGAATTTAATCATATTCAGTATAAAATTTACACACAAGTGCGTTTCAAACATCGATTAGTTGTAAGTATCATATAATGGGGATTTACTATTTACACATACACATCAAACTACAATAAATAAGATAAATGAATAAATATTAGCTATCTATAAACGTGCAAACACCTGTTAATATTTTGATAATTATATGTAAGCACTGTATCTACGCAATCTACAGTACACCGATTTTTAACTACATCCACACACCTGGAATTGCTCCCGAAGGAAAAAGAAATTTTACCCATTCGTCGTTAATATTAAGATGCTAATTTAAAGTATGAAATATCAGAAACTAATACCTAATATGCTATGGTCATTTCCACTAGGAGAAATTTTAATTTAGTAATACTAACAGCTAAAGTAATAATAATTTTACAGATATGCAATTCGGATTTATTTGGATTTATGTTTAAGACAAATTAAGTGTGATACGGAATTTAGTTTCTAAGCCGAGAAGTATGTTTTTAATTTTTTACGCCTTCTTCTATAATCAGTATCCATATGTTCGGCGTATGTGCATTGAATAATAGCCATCCGTTATACTGAAGCTGATGTCTGGAATGATACCTATTGAAAGAAGGGATTTTAGCGACTGTTATATATGAGTGCCTTGTAACAGCTGTTTTAACAGAAATATTGAATTTATGTTTATTTTTGATCACAAACATCAGTGCTTCCAGTTGATATATTTTCTTTAAATTCAATAAGTCATTTTCAGTATTGCTGAATTTGTTATTGAAAATAATTCTAATTACTTCCTTCTGTAAATAAGCTAACGGTTTAATAATCTACAGCATCCCCCCAATGAATTATACCATAGGATAAAACTGGCTGATATAGGGATAAGTATAAACGTCGCAGCTAGCTATTATTAAAGAATTGTCTAAGATAATAAAATATGGAGTTTAGTTTACGAAGTTTTTTGGCTAAATAAACGGGTTGTATATCCCAGAGTAACTTGTAGTCTAATTGTAATCCTAGATATTTAATGTCATAAGCTCTCTCAAGAGGAATATTGTTGTCACCACCTATTAATAAATCATCCCAGAGGTTTTGTGGCTGATGGCTGTATAAGAATAATAATAATTTTAATAATAATAATAATAATAATAATAATAATAATGCGAATAAAATGCAACCAACGTAAGAAAATATTTGTTTTTTAAATCTGCCAGCATATTTATGCCGATGATTATTTCCGACAACTAGTATTTAGTATTAATTTTAAAAAATAATACGCGGGCATTTACACTGAAAAAATTAGACGTTTTTTTGTATCGGGTGTTTGTCCTGAAATGTCTTCAACGACCGACTGATTTTTGAAATTAAATAATCCCTCTTATCGCACTTACTTTAAAGTGCGACTAATCATTTAAATTCAGCCAAAATTAGATCGAAAGTTCAGTCGAAGAAAGGTACGACGCATTCGGAAAAGCAAACCCAAGTAAAAGATAAGTTTTTATTGATTTCAGCTACAATACGGAATTTCAGCGATTTTGGCCGTCTTTGGACCGCGTATTATAATGCATCCTGTCATTTCTTCTCCGCTCCTTCCAGTACATCATCAGCTTCCCGTGCCGGATCTTTCTTTCATTTGTCCAAACTGCTCCCGTTCTTCCTTTGCCACGAACCCCTTCCAATCCTGTACCTTTCTTCGAAATTCGTTTCTATCTTTTATTTCTTCTTCGTTTATTCCCTATTTCTGCAAGATAACTTTTCACCTCACGAAACCATTTCAGCTTTGTGTCCGTGTTTTTGTCGAAATAGTCAGACAGTTTCTTCGTCATCGAGCACACCGAATTATATAATGATTTCTTTCATATATGAAATTTTTTATATATTCTCGATAAATTTCACTTTATAAAGATGATGCAAATTGATATCTTTTTTTTTAACACTTACTACTCCGTATAAGTAATAAAATTAATCGCCACGTTAAATTACAGTCCTACACAAATGTAAGCAAATCGAAAAATACGAAGTGTTTCTCCTTGCTAGAGGACGAATTTTGAATTTATTTTTTATACAAAATGAGAACCAAGTTGCAAAATTTCAATTGAATTATTTTTTTCCTGACATTAATCACTTTGGGTTTTTTCGTTTTCCTTTCTTCTGCATCATCTTTATCGTTGAACTTATTGCGCTATCTTACATTCCGTTGATCTTATCGCTCCTTCTCCAACTATTTGATTATCTCCGACTCCATGAGTATCTTTCAAGTTATATCCTCTCCCTTTCTCACTTTCTTCTGCGATTTTGTCATTCTTCGTGTTCGACCCCTTATTTACAACCTTCTCCTTCTCCACTCCATTCACGCTAATTTTCTTTGGCTAATCATGTGGGCGTTTAATGAGATGGCGGATTCCTTAACTAAAGTTGCTTCATCCGACAGCCTCAATTTCAATAAAATTCCCACTGCCAACCTACTACAGCCCAGTGGTTAAAATTTTATACTAGATTCTGATCAAATATAAATGATTCTTCCTTCTCGAGCAATCTCTTCTTCTATCTGTCCATCCAGCCATATCTTCCGGTAGGAACTTGGTTTTATGATTTTCCTATTCCGCGAAATTCCGTTGTAATCTCTATTATTTGTTTGCGTCTTAATCCTATTAACTTCCTCACGATTTCGTTTTCATTTTACTCTCTTTCTCTCTCACCTAACTGTCATCTTCATCCGAATCTCGAAACTGTCTATGATCTCAACAATATCTTCTTTCCCTCCCTCTTATCGGAACGTGCTATTCTTTATTCTGATTTTTTATCTCTTGGGTTTCCTGGTCCTTACTGCGCCGCATACATCCTGTCACTTCCCTTCCAGTCCACTATCCCAGTGCTTGATTCCTTCATTCTGGCTTTTTGACCGAATCAGTATTTAACTGATCCTCTACTTTCCTGTTGCTACTGGGCGAACGTCCTTTGCTGACGTGCCCCCATCCTACAAAAATTAATAATGCAATTATCGAAAATAAAATTATAGTTCAATCTAAAATAGCACATATAATATGAAATTTAACAAAACAAATATTTAGTAGCCTTCGGCTTTGACATCGTCTTTGTCCAAAGTAACTCATCCTTGCTCTAGCATCACGTATTATTCCGCTTATTTCAATATATGTATCATCTGCTACTATATATATATATATATCATCTACAGTCATCACCCCAGGTGGGGTATCGTGATTAACATTTAATCCACCAGTGATTTTGTGATTTTCCGCCATTTGTCACGATCCTCTGATTGACGTACGCATTGTGCGAATGACAATCCTGTTGTATGTAATACATCTGTCCGTCTCTTAGGTGTGCATCCCGGTGGTCGTTTTCCATTAATCTTTCCCATGACCAACGTGCGTTCCATTCCCTCCTGGTTTCTTATTATATTCCGAAGAATTTCAGCACTCTCATTGTGACAATCGTTGACAACCTTTTTATGACACCAACTTCCTGTAACACCGATTCATTTGTGCGCTTTGCTGTCCATGGAATTCTAAAGAGTCGTCTCCAGCACCATATTTCGAAGCTGTCGATTTTTCTTCTGTCCAAGTTTTTTAAACTCCACGTTTCCGCTGCATATAACACAATGGAAAATACAAGCGTCTGGACAAGTTTAATTTTGACCTTTTTTCTAATGGAGTTGTCTTTCCAAATTTTGTTCATCCTTATCATGGCGCTTCTATCAATTTCGATTCCCCGTCTTGTTTCACCTTCGAAGCCTCCTTTGTTCTCTAAAAGTGACCCTAAGCATACGAAACTTTCCACAGTTTCATAACCGGAGAGTGCCTTTTCATGGGATGGTATAGTATTTCCACGATCGTTGATCATTATTTTCGTCTTATTTTTATTTATATTTAATCCATACTGCATACTAATTTTTTCCAGCTTATTTAGAAGTTTATATATATATATATATATATAGGTGTATAACTCGGCCATTTTGGCCTCGCAAGGGGCTGTGCCCTTTGACCCCTCTTGCTTACATTTCTATCGCTTTCTCTTCTATACTTTGTATAAAATGATCAAAATTTACAACGTAATTCTAAATCGGTCCATATGACTATAATAACATAATCACAGAAATCCTATAAAATATAACAAACGTTAAATCAAATTGGGACATTTTGCGTTACATAAAATTGGGACATGTTTTGGGACATTTTTTTTTAATGGGGGTAGCCTAAGAATTACGTTGTAATTAATATATGTAAACTCGGCCATTTTTGCCTCGCAAGGGACCGAGCCCTTTGATCTCTCTTGCTTTCATTTCTGTCTCTTTCTCTTCTATACTTTGTATAAGATTATTAAAATTTACAACGTAATTCTTACTGGCATCAACAGAAAAAAAATAACATAATCACAAAAATCCTATCCTAACATTTAACTTTCATTATATAAAATTAAGACATTTTTTCGTTACATTTTTCGTTACGTAAAATTATGACATTTTTTAAATAACAATTACAAAAATCCTATAAAATATAACAAACATAAAATTGGGAATTTTTTGGGACATTTTTTTTAATGGGGGTAGCCTAAGAATTACTTTATAATTAATATACGAGGGTGGTTCAAATATAAACCGGAATTTTTAAATAAACGCGCGAAAAATTTATTGTGGAAAAAGTGGTTGCACTGGCAGTTAGACCGGTTTGTTACGAAGCGTGTAGAGCAATTAGAACCGCGTAACCTCACTTTTTAGTGTAGTTAGAGCCATGAGTGAAAAAGAAGTACCAGTGTCTGTTGCGCAACGCATCATTATTCGTTTTTTAGTCAAAGACGACGTAAAATCCGTGGAAATTTACCGAAAATTACGCGAACAGTTCGGGGATGAGTGTCTCTCCAAAACTCAAGTGTACGAGTGGTGTTCCGCGTTTCGAAAAGAACGTGAAGTGGTGTCAAACATACCACATGCGCGGCGCCCAAAAACCAGCATTACAGATGAACACGTCAAAGCCATCGAACAACTCATTTTGGCTGACCGACGCGTCCGTGTACGCGATATGACCGACGAATTGGGCATCAGCATAGGTAGTATTGAGATAATAATTCATGATCGGCTAGGTTATCGCAAAATTGCAGCCAGATGGGTGCCAAGACTTCTGAATTTTGAACAGAAATTCACTCGTTGGGAAGTTTGTACGCGTCTCCTGCAGCGGTATGAAGAGGAAGGAGAGAATTTATTGCGGCGAATATTCACCACGGACGAAACTTGGGTACACTACTATACGCCGGAGAGTAAACGCTCGTCTATGGAGTGGCGGAAGAAAAAAGAGGGAGCGCCAGTCAAAGCGAAGGTTACACAGTCAGCTGGGAAGGTGTTGTGTACCGTGTTTTGGGACATGAAGGGAGTGATCGCAGTCGATTTCCTAACTGAACAACGTACTGTGACGGCGCAGTATTACAGTAACCTCCTAAAAAACACAGTCAAACCGGCCTATCGAACAAAAAGGCGCGAAATTCCGATCCGTAGTGCGATACTGCTTCAAGACAACGCCAGGCCACATACCGCTCGGCTCGCGATGGAGACATTGGCCGAATTGGGCTGGGAAACACTTGAACATCCTCCTTACAGTCCAGATTTTCGTCTTGTGATTATTATTTGTTTGGCCCGTTGAAAGAAGCACTTGGTGGACAACGTTTCGACAGCAACGATGAGGTGGAATCGTTCGTGCGCAAAAGGCTATGTGACAAGCCGCGAGATTTTTACGAAAAAGGAATAAAAAAATTGCCGGAGAGGTGGAAAAAGTGCGTAGCGTGCGAGGGGGGTTATCTCGAAAAATTGTAAAAAATATGAGCACTGTAAGTATAAAATAAAAGTTTTTATGACGAAATTCCGGTTTATATTTGAACCACCCTCGTATATTTGTTTTTTTTTGCATTTTTATACTATTGATCATAACAAAACGATCTGATTACCAAATAATTGGTATCCTTCATTTAAAATCTGGCGACGATGGGTAAATATTATTAAAAACAAAGTCAATAGGTGTCGTGTGAAAGGCTACGGCCAATAAGCATACTAACATATATAAATGGTTATATCAGTGTGCAAACACATGCTACCCTTAGTTGTGTACTTGTATTAAAAATGAAACATTTACAACATTCTCGTGCACATTCGTACTGCACATAGATCGCCATAACCACTAGGTCTCTACAACAAGAATATATGATCAGGCAGTCACGACACTCGAAATCGAGCAGTACGACTGAGAAAAGAGGATACTTGTACCCCCATCTATACACAACGCCACGTTAGTTTTATTTCTTTTTTACTGTGCTACAGTTCGAATACTAACATAATCGAAATTCGGAATTTTATTCGAGAAATTCATTAACGATGACGTTTTATTGTTCGCTAGTACTTACGTGGAAAAGTGCAAAATGTTCGGCATCGGTTGTAAAGTATCCCATATTGGAAACATTCAAACGATCTATTCCTTGAGCATTTACATTGAAATAATATACACGATACGAGACACTGCTAGATTTTCTGCCGTTTGTTTTAGCTTGCTCTACCTGATGACTATAGCTCGTATTCGGCAGTGTCACTAACGACCCGGCTTCTGAAAATGCTGCTCTGTCGACATTGACGCAGTTGCGGTATTCCAGTTTCGTCTTTTGAAAACCCGTTAACGACTTTCGCAGCGCTTCAAATCCATACGCTGAAAATCGCTCGATATCGCTGAAAGACGCCTTTGCCGTTTTTTCTTCATCCCTGAAGAAGTCTTCATTAAACCTGTCGATAAAGTCTAGCTGCTCGCTGCCACCTGCTGACCTGTTAAATATAATTGATCTGCTGTAACTCTTGTCGGTTCCGATAAAAGGACTAATAATTTCCGTTTCGGTTCCTATCAGAAAAATGCATCAAAAATTAAAATTTCGCAATATTCAAAACACACGTATGATAGTAAATAGCGTTTTGTTTGCAGTCCCTTGTGAAAGAAAAAATATAAGGAATTTAAAAAAAAAATAGAAAATGGGAAAACATCAATAAAAAAAAGACTAAACTGTAAAACGAATGAAATAAAAGAGGTTAGAAGAAATCTGGCCAGTTTCGCGCCTATTCTAATTTCAGCTTATGAAAGAAGTCTTACGTTTCACCATCTTCACAAAGAAAAATAGCAACAGTGAATTAACAAATATATATTTTACCTGATAGAAATGTTCGTATAAGTATTATATACATGTATATGTGTGTATATAAAAATGTATGTAGTAAATAACATTGTATACACTGATTTCCAAAAAGCTTTCGATAGGGCAGATCATTCAGGTCTAATGCGTAAATTAAATAATTTTAGGTTCTCTACTGGGCTATTAAAACTTATGGAGAGTTATTTGCGGAATCGGGAACAATATGTCCAGTTTGGTAACTGCAGGTCCTGCTCTTTTCTTTACGGGTTTTATTTTAGGCCCATTCCTCTTTTTATTATACATCAATGGTTTATCGAATGTTGTGCGGTATTCCAAAATTCTGTTATATGCTGATAATGCAAAATTATTCAGAGAAACTATATCATTACAAAAAAGGATGTAGATAATTTTGTATTATGGAGTGTTGCTAATAACTTACCGGTGAATACGTCTAAATGTAAATTTATCTCGTTTACTCGCAAAATTCACTCTATATACCATATAGAGGGTTATCTTTTGAAAAAGGAGACAGGTGTAACGGACCTTGGCGTTTTTTTAGATGAAAAATTTACATTTAAATTTCAGGTAATGAACACAATTGATAAGGCGAGGAAAATGCTGGGTTAAATGTTACGAAGCAGTGTGAATTTCAGATACATTGAAATATATTTATTCTTATACTCCGCTTTGGTTCGTTCGCATTTAGAATTTGGCTCGTTGATTTGGAATCTTACATTTGTTGATTTAGTAGATAGAATAGAAAGAGTGCAAATAAAATTTATAAAATACTTACTGTATAGATTTGGTAAATTCAGTGGTGAGCATTTCGAACACGGAAAAACACTTAGACAATTAAACATGAACATGCTAGAGGGGAGAAGAAAGGAGATAGCGCTTCGCTTTTTGCATAATCTGTTGCATAGTGAAATAAATTGTCCCAATCTCCTAGAAAAAAATATTGATCAAAGGACTCATTTCAGGTGTCCGATCAACTCATATATTGGCAGTACAATTTGCAAGGACTCAGCAATATGCGTGTTCCCCTCTACGCTCCTTATTTATAATATACAGCAAACTACTAGCAATATACGAGTACAACGAATTTTCAAAATATAACAATATCATCTACTATCTGCTTAATATCATTTTAAGTATAGAATTTTACATTTGATAAACCAAATTAATATTTTTTAAAGTTCATTGCACCACCGCAAGGGAAAAAAATATATAGAAGCGTTATATATTCAATAAATACTTTTCTGAATGTTTAAATCATTAAAAATAAATCCGTAAGAAAGATGTAGATATTGCGTTTGTAATATGAAGTTCTTAATCTATTTAAATGCACGCAATTAAATAAATTGATCTTTTTGCGGAAGCAACGTCAAGCATAAGCTTAGTCGAGCTAAGACTGTAAATATTTTCACAAGAACAAAAAAATTGTATAATTTAATGAAAAAAATTAATGAATATATGGTCAGAATCGTGTTTAATAAAGCAGCTTTCCACAATAGCTAAGGTAAAATCTAACCTATATTGTTCAATTAAAATCTCGGCCCGCGCCATAAATTATTACTGTTATTATTATTGTTTAAACCACTTCCCATATTTAGATGCAGAACTGCAACTTTTTCAACATTCCAAGATAATTGAATCGAACTATTTTTTAAAATTACAAATGTGTACGGTTGATGCAATAGTTGAAACAAAATTTCCCAGATTCTGGAATTGAAGTTTAATACTTATTTTTTAAAAAGATACATTAAAATAATTCCTATTTTAAGTTACCATCACTGTTACATGCAAAAATTGTAAATACATCTCGTTCAGCATGTTCTAAAAGTTAATTTTTTAGTAATCAGCATATTTTCTTTATCAGATTATAGAAAAATTATGGAATTACAAAAACTATAAATTAAAGCACCCCAATTTTGAAAAAAGTGAAAATCAAGTTTAGGAAAAAATATTTTAAAAAGTTCCCCAGACCGTCCTATAATAGTTACGGAAACGATTTTTTTTTTTTTTTTCAATCGGCGTAATTTCGTCCGTATGAAACGGCAGAAGTACAAAAGTCCAAAAATATTTAGGTCCCAAATTTGAGAAAATATAAAGAATTTAAATTAAGAAAAATCTACAGCCTGCCTCCAGAAACTTAGCAGCTATGCACCGAGCACAAATTAAAATGTAACGTTCAAAAGAAAATAAAGCAAAACACGATATGTTAAAAAGAGAAAAAAATTAACAAAACATTATTATATCTACGACTACATTATTGAGAAAAAAAGTCCAGAGCCAGTTTCATAGCAACTTATGGTTAAATTTTTTTTTCAATTGACAATTTACTCATTAAATGCAAAATTTCTGAGCAAAAATTTCGAAATGATTGGAGCGATGGTCACCAGTGACTTAAAATGTGATTGCTTAAATTTTAAGAATAAATCATTGCAACATATATTCAATTAAGTATTGTCAATTTCTCATTTTAAAAAGAATTAAACGAACATATTCCTCTCACATATATTACCCTGCTAGTTTAGATTTTGGGATATTTTAATCTAAATTTCATTTTTTCAATTAACGTATGTATATAAACGTTATATGAACACTGCGATCCTTTTTAAAAACTTACTAAAAATCCGGAGGCTTAAGCCGCGAATTGGCCAGCGAGCCTAGTGCTGTAGTATATATATATATATATATGTATATTTATATACAAGTGTGTATATATATCCAATATTGACTGCCTTTAAATAGCACTTTTGTGGATTAACCAAATTTATGTCGTAATATGTTCCATAATATAGGGAGTATAAATCAGTCGACTCAGATTTTTAATGTAAATTTAGAATTTTGATGATCATTTTTAATATTATCACTGAAAAACGAAAAGCGATTAAAAATGAATTAGTTTACGGCAAACTTTTAATTTATTACAATCGTAAATTATACTTAACCGCAAGATAATGGAGACTTTAGAGTTCCATTACCGAAGTAAATGTAGCATTTTTTTAACTCCAATATTTCACCAAGCGTTAAAAAAATAAATGTTGTCATACACTGTTACAATTTTAAGAATAAAGAAGGAAACGAAACAGCAAATCTAGCTACTCCAGCTTCTGTTATTTCTGCCCTTGAATTATTTTTATCCCTTAAACGTTTAAGAATATAACGTTATCTTTTCCTTCTTCTCATTTCTGGGCTAATGTCCTCGTTGACCAAACACAAAAAAAGATAAAAAAAAAAAAACATCTACTATTCCGGTACAATTTTAATTCCGATTCTGTTGAAACAGCTTTTAATTTTCATGTTACAAATGAAAGATTCTACAGAAATCCAACAAACATTGAGCAAAAGTCTACCTACATCTAACAAATTACCGGCTGATCAAAAACTTTGGTCTAAACATTAATAAATCTATCTCGTAGATAGGATGGGTCATATTGGCAATACAGTTTGCTCAGAAAGATTGCAAACAATCGAACACATTCTAACCAACTGTTCAGCTCATTCAGATCTTATGCGACCAATATAAAAATAGTAATAGTCTTCTGATGATGGTCAGTGTAGGCTGTCCAAAATCCACCATGGAAGTTTCAGAAGTTTATACTCCATTATCCTTAAGTAATGTAATGTATTTTACATAAAAAAGGGGAAGAAAAATAATAAAAAACAAAAAAAAAAAAAAACAAACATAATTTAGAATAAATGATGCGAGTGGAGATGCGCGCGTGACTGAATCTGTTGTCGGTTAGGGGTGAATGGCCCATCTTAGATCACCGCAAAACGAAATGCGCGTCAGAAAAGATCTAGCATCATGGCGGTGGCGAGAAGAGAGGGATTGCGAAAAAAGGCACGAATACCGAAAGGGCAAAGAGTCAGTCAGATTTTAGTTTCGGAAGAGGACGGTAATAGACCAGTTTCAGGCTTGGTTATCGGACCGGTCAGTAAAGGTAAGCCAAATTGGCCACCAGTTTATGCCTTTGCCGCTCGACATAGTGCAAGATCTTAATTTTGATCAAGTACAGTTGCAATCGTTTTATATTGGATAAATGTACTAGTTGTAAATTTTAAATTATCCTAAACATATCGCGAACCGAGTTTCCCACCGCAGATCTACCGATTCAGAGGACTAACGGACCACCACCATTACAGATACCGCACCACTCGGCCGACAACAGAGATACGTATCAAATTTATTTATATTTAGAAATCGTCGCCGTGTTGTATTTTTATTATTTTAATTAACTTTCAACGGTCGACCGTTCAAGTAAAATCGTTGTAGGTAATTTCACAATAAAGACTTTAAATCCTAATACATTTCTTTGGGCTTGTCTAATAATAATAATCATAATAAAATAAATAATAATAATAATAATAAATAAAATACAATATTTCAATTCCGCGGTGGCAACCCTGGACATGAAGTAAAACATGTTAATTTAACGTATCACACTTCAATAAGAAATTTCAGTTTAAATTTTGGTCGGATATGTACCCTTCTTCCTTTACCGATGATCGTTCCTTCTACCTCTCAATTCAACCTAACCTTCCTGCTAATCCTTGGTACTCAGAATTGCACTCTCTTTCACGTTCTGTTATTGTCCCTATTATTCGCCTACGCTCCAATCACACTTTATTATTCCCCACTATCGTCTCCCTTTAGTTTCCTCTTCTTATCTTCTCCCTTTAGTTTCCTCTCCTTATCGTCTCCCTTTAGTTTTCTCTCCTTATTGTTCTCTACATCCTAATGAAGAGCAGTTGTCTAAGATGCTAATCACATTTTCTTTGAACGATATGCTCTTTCTGCGGAACGTTCTCCTCTTTATTTACTCCTCCTTAAGTTAAGGCTTTCTGCTCCTTATTGTTCTTCCTATATCCTGCCCTTTCCCTTTTAGCCTGTTGTTCCTGCCATTGGTTCCTTTAATTAGTTGACTCTTTTTCCTATTGTTTCTGGGTAAGGTCCCTGGTTGAAGAGCCAAAAAAAAAAAAAAAACAAAAAAAAACAACAACAACTGTGAATTAAACATTTATCGATTACATACTTTAACTCACATCCCGCTGAATATAATTGGAGATTGTAAGAGTTAAATGAAGAAACGCCCTCACCAATGATAAATTGTGGAATAGCTTTCAGTTATTCAGTTGCGAAACAACATGCGTTAGCTGACCGAAAGGAACCTTGTTAAGTTTTCTTTACAAAAAGCTACTTTAATCCTAAGAGATTGTACTCTGTATCAAGACAAATCCATAAACCTTATCCTCGGTAGTAGAAGCAGCTTTATCAGTATTATTTGAGGTTCTGGAGCACGCAGTTTACGATACCCATTAATCGGAAATATTACAGAACGATCATATAAAACAACTCTACTAGCAAAGCAATACTCAGATCGTTTGAAATATAGCAATAATCGGCGTCAAAATTTTTGATTGTATTTTCGATATAAAATAAGCGAAATCGTACATATCACGGTATATGCGTGCCCGGTATACCAAAAATAAATTCTACCGATTTGAATAAAATCGCTTTCAAAATAATCCGTACCTAAAGGTGCAAAAGATCAATGAAAAAAGCTGGAAAATTAACCGAAATGAAGAAAAATTGTAATAAAAGAAAGCGAACAAACACAATCGTGATTTCTGGGACAACAAACGCTCTGAATTAGAAGAAAAAATGACAAAATCGAAAATGAAACACGCGAAAAAATCATGTAAAAAGTATTCACGGTTTAACGATGGATTACTGATGAAACAGAAAGGGGTAACCGTAACTGCAATATATAATAGAAATTTATCTACCTACGAGCGCGATTACAGTGTTCAAGATATCCAAAAAAGTAATAACGAATGTGTGCATAGATAACTAGAGATCGGGATATTCAATTTTTTCATATCAGAAGTAAAAATGATAACACGAAATGTACTCTCCAAAATGAAAAAGGATCAGGCAGATTAAAAAACAGTAACAGAAATAGACTACGTCGTAATGATTGACAAAATGAAAAAAAGCGATAAAATCAAGGCGGAAAATTCAAAGATAACCCAAATCACGGTAAATATCAAAAAATGAAATAATGGTTAAATAAGTAATGTAAAGCAGTGCCGGTAATTAAAACGTCGGGAAGAGTAAAGAAAGCATGGATTACAAACGAAGTATTAGAATTAATGGGGGAAAGAAAGAAAAAAAAATACGGTATAAAAATGCACACGGGTTAGATAAAGCGCGAACAGAAAATATAAACAGAGACGAAAATGAAAATGAAAATAAATTAATAGGAAAAAGTACGGAATGTGCTCTGTTATGAGTCAAAAACATAGGACATTAATAAGACACGAAGAAATAAAGTTAAAGATGGTGGAACAGAGTTCGGCTAACTTCACAGGCAGAAAAACAAAAAAATAATATATGCAGCTTCTAGGAAATTAAAGAAAAAGCGCGATGTCGATTGAAAAGCATAAAAACAGTATAGGTGCTTTGGATAGAGCGTCATACTTAGACGTAATAAATAAAAATAGAAGCGGAAATCGAACGAAAGGGATAAAATGGAAGTCTGGGACAAAGATACAATCTCCAAGCTATTAAAGTGGGCAAAAAAACAAAAGTTCTGAAAGTTCTGCTGAAGATGATTTCGACGTAAAAACTTATATCACGAAGAAATTTGTTGTACTTTCCCCGTCTGTGTTAATAAAAACAATTTAAAAGTTAAACTACCGATTTTAATAAAATAAGGTGTTGTAATTTTCGATAGACAAAACACGTCATATTAAATAATACATTACCGTGAAGAAAAAAAAAGTACATAACGAAAGAGCGATACGAAGGCTAAATAATGCAGATAAAAACCGTTTTAAATACAAAGTATATGTTATTACCGCTATAGATAATTAAGAATTGTTTTTTATTTATTTTAGATCTACATCACATTTTCCTTCGAATGATCGTGCTTATCTTCTCAAAGGAATGGTTTTCTTTTTTTTTTCTGAATGTTATTTATGCTCGTTCGTTGGAACTTGGACCGTCCACTCCCATGAGTAATTCTTACATTCTATCATTTCCTTTTCTAATAGTTATCCGAATTTTCCCCCTTTCTTTCAGATTGAGATAAAATTTATATGCTCTTGAATAACTGCCGTTCTTAGCTAGTTTGACAAGCACAACTAAACCGGTAAAAAATCATTCATCATTTTCGCCGGTCATTGAAAAGTAATTAGAACGATAATATTTGAAAAAACGCGCAATTTTTACGCCTTTTTTCTCTTTGCTGTTCCATTAAAATTTTTGCAAAATAAATCGTAATAATTGAACACGTAAAAAGATACCAACCAGATGCGATGTGGACTAGTGTGAACGAAAACAATGCAACGAACAACTTAAAAGACGCCATTTCCACGAAAAATTTATAAAACTGAGCTCCGGAGGACGATGTAAACACAAAATTCAAACATTCGAGGAAGTACACTCAGAAACGAGTTATCAAACGAATGAGATTACAGCGAAGTTAATTAACATAATTTATTGGAACTGTGTATGAACAGGAAACCTGTTTTTCAGTATTTACGAACACATCTTCTTATTATTACGACTAGATTTTATCATTTCACTCCGCGCTTTTTTTCTCGTAACACACACACACACACACACACACACACACATACACACACAATTTAGCCATTATCAGATAACTTTGGTCAATGGTCGATTAAGCAACAGAATTGTAATATATAAATAAATATTCATTTTCGAATATATGTATATATATTTATTTCTTTATAACTGCAACATTATTATATTGGCTCAGTTTCTAGTCTACTCTTCTTCTTTTCTCTAGTATTATACTTTTACAACCCATTTACTGTAGCTACCTACCGGTTCTCACTGACAAGTCAACAATTATAACGCAATTCAAATAAAGCGGAAAATATATAACGAAAAAAATCGAATGAAGGAACGCATGCAAAACTCGGTCGAAATAATATTTATAGGCATACCGCTAAATCATGAACCGCACATATTAACATTTTCCCACGAAAATATTCTCAACCGGTTTCGTTGAAGCTCTACTTTCTTCCTAGATTGAAAATCATCCGCACTGGAACTGGTATCCGATTTAGTAGCTCTTCTAAATCTGATTCGGTGAAAAAATCTTTTTGGCCCTGTTCCTAAAGGGAAAAAAACTCGTAGTACCCTAGCTGTACGGAAGTACGTAAAAACATAAATATCTAATATCTTTAAACGAACAATTCTTGTATACATAAATATACATAAATATATATATATACATAAATATATATATATATATATATATATATATATATCGCGTATCTTGGAAACGGCTCTAACGATTTGGATAAAATTTGCACATTAGGGGTATTTCGGGCCAATAAATCGATCTGGCAAGATCTAATCCATGGAAAAATTCGGTTTTCGACGACGGTCTAGGAGATAATTTGTTCTTTCTGTAGTATTATTTTTTGATTTTCAAACGTCATCGATTATCAGCTCTGATAGTGTAAAGCGAACAACAAATACTGGTAGTGCAAAGCAATAAAACATATGGTCGGCAAAACAGACGAGCGCGTAATTCCAGATACCTGGAAACGGCGAGGAACGAATACGCAAAAAAAAAGGCATCGGTCTTGGCTCTCAGAATGGTGGTTCGACAATCATGCGCTACGCATGCAGTAAATATATATACGTATATAAAAAAAAAAAAAAAACAACAGACGAATCGAAAATATCGTAACAAAAAGTTCATTTTTTATTTTTTTTGTATTACTTTTATATTTAAATAAGAAAAAAAAACTGCTTTTTAATAGCTACTAAACAAAAAAATAAAAAGGTAATCGGGGTTAATAAACGAAGAAGAACTTTGCTTATTTATATGCAGATATTAAATGTTTCGCGTATTTCTATATATTTGTTTGTGAAAGTGAATTACTGAGAATATGTTGTGCACATTTTGAAAACCCCCTTACATGCAGTATACCCTTATTTAATTATATTTCGCGGTGATTTAGTCGGAAATTTTTTCCAATTGGTTGGAAAACAGCTGATCGCAGGTAAAATTACAAGACGCTTTTTATTTGTTTTTACAAACCGATAGATAAATCTGACGACGACGATGACCTGATATGCCTAAAATATAATTTTTCTAATAAAAAACGCATAGAAATACACTCATAAAAATCAACGTGTGCTGTCATCGAAAACATTTTCCAACCATCCGCAAAATTCGAAGGACCTCTACATTTTTGTTGCGTTCAGTATTGAAAAGCGAACTATGGAAAGAGGCTTTTAATTCATAAATGCGTTCATAAATTAGTCTTAAAATATTTTATGTTTTGTGAATATGTATAAGATTAAAATGAAGTTAAGAAATTGCAAAAAAAAAAAAAAATACCGAGCGACGCTCGGTCGCTCAGGTACTATGTATTTTGTCTGCTACAACATGAGTATTTACGCACAAAGTAACGAAATATACAACAACATTCTGTTTAAACTGTTTCTTCTCTAAATCTGTGTTTATTAATACTAAGTAAAAGGCGATATTATGACTGAAGTAAGATACGACAGGAGGCGCGTGCTTCCAAAAGATGGTATCGACACACAAGTATGGTTGCCGGTCACTTAGAAAACACTTTCCAGATGGCATAGTATTCGGAAGACAACGAAATTTTTTAGAAAAACGCTTCTAAATTAAACCAACTAATACGAAAGGTGTAATTAAAAATAAACGAGAATTTTTTAAATGCTGTTTTTATTTTGACAGTCAACGGAACGCAATCTGAATTTTAAAAGATTAACAACGATTAAACTATTAAATATTTAAAGCTTTCACAGTGATTACTCATAATAAATAATTTTCGGAAACAACTGTGTTTTAAAAGATATTTATTCGGAATAAATATCTTTTAAAACACAGTTGTTTCCGAAAATTATTTATTATAACGATTAAACTATTACGCCGAAAAAACGATTGAGTGCTCTCTTGCTGATTTTTTTACAGCGGGAAAAGTTCATTGGAGACACGGAAAAATTTATAACTACCCTAGCCGAGAATGGAAAGCAAGACAGAAAAGTTTCCCTTAAAGCAGCGTCCTTATACATTTGCAAATCTTATTCGGTAACTTCAACTATTTTGCGATCGACGCAGTATTAATTGCTGATGCTCGCTTTCTTACTTCTTGCTTTAACATTAACCAGCTCCATTTTTCAACTTCTCTCCAGCATTGACCGTATTTCTCCCCCCCCCCCTTCTACAATCTGCAAATATTGCAATCAGTAGAAGTAACCTAGCAAAAAAGCATGAAACAATTTAATACGACTACTGGTCAATGCAATGACTGCAGAGTCTCCTCGGTGTATTAGATCTAAATAAGTTCGCAGATTATTTAAAATACAGTAAAACCGCGATTATTCGTGTGTGTTTTAACCGTTTAGAACCGTGCATCTCTTTAAACTCGCGCGCTTCCTGAAAAAAAGATTCCAAATTGTGATGAGAAGGAATTTCAACATGTTGATGATGAAAATATCGCTCATTAAATACAATAACACGTCATAACTCAGAAAATAGCGAATTTGAGTTATTTGCATAGGTGGAATGGATTTTATGAGTACAATTAGAGGTTAGAACGCCATATTTGTAAATAAGAAACCCGACAAAATAAGCATTGCTCTTGGAATACCGTTCAATGGTTAATTTGCGTTTCCTGCGAAATTGCTTTTTTTGAATTATGATGTTATTGCATATTTAATGAGCGATATGAAGGAGTGGATAGATAATTATGAAATTGATCCTACTTAAGCGTATACTTTTACTGATGAAGAAATGTTAAATGAAATCAATGCGGATTCAGAAAATCGGAAAATGAAGAGCAAGTCGAAATAGCAGAACAGCGACTAAGCTGTGTAAAAGTGCGTTGCATTGTAACAGACTGTGATCGCGTATTTCGAGCAGCAGACAGATGTATATTCTGCAGTTAGAACATTTCCAGACGAAGATACGACAGAAAGAGATTGCCGACAGAGAGAAGAAACCGACTGACTTTTTTAATAAAAATTAATACGACCTAGTCTAATTCTATTCATCTTTTGCATGATGAATCCCCAATTAACACGGATCATCGGGGTTTTACTGTATTACGCGGCTATTTTAATCGACAAATTGAGGGATCGATATATTTTGATCTGCGAGGTCCGTAACCAGCAATATTAGCCAGCAGCCTGCCAAAGAAGGTCCAAACATCACGATTTTACTACCTCAGTAACAGAAGGAATCCGGATATCTCTTCTTATGATTCTTAAAAATGTATTCAATTTACGAACCGCGATACTCTTCTTAACACCTTCAATTCCTTCTTTCACTTAGACTGTATTCCAAAATCGTGGAACTCTTTTAAAAGAAAAAAAAAAAAAATCTTTCCGTGCTATTTTTTTCGCTCGTGATTTAATAAAAAATTATTTGAAAGCATGCCAGACACAATCGTCTTGTTTAGTGGTTGGAACATAACAGTCTGAATTCTAATAATGCGTGTTTGGTTTCCATCATCTCGGTTTCGGTCCTTGGTATTTTATATTGTTGTCTATTCTTCTCAGACGTTTGTAAATCCTTTACAAATAAAACTTTTACCGTTGCTTCCTTTATCAGCGTCTCCAACGCTTACAATAATGTTCCATTTCCTATTCTTCAGAACGAAGTATTTTCTATCGACATATTCTTTTTCTCACTCGTTATTGGTCTTTTTCAAAACGGAACAGTTCACTTCTACACTCCATTTCACTCTTCAAAATGTCTTGTCCTAGTTCTACTACCCTTGTTAATATTTATATCACCCCTCAACCCGTTGCTCTTCTTTTCTTCAAGTCTTCTTCCTTATTTTTCTCGATAATACTCATCGATACTCATATCCTGGCCGATACAATCTCCGAATATAAAATCATTCGAAACACTCCACATGGTCAAACGTGTTACTAGAAAATAACAATAAAAAAAAAAGGATCCCATATTTTTTAATGTTTCTCAGGATTTTGTTTTTCTTTAATCATGGTGGTCACTCAAATATAATTTTTAAATTCCCGGTCCAAGTCATCCCGATTTTCTGGTTACTAGAATTGTACAAGAATTTACATGAACGTTCCTCCCGATTGTACAATAACAAAACTCCAACAAATTTAAGCGAAAGCAAATAAAATATCAGTAGAAACAAAAAAATTGCAAATTAAATTTTTCAATTTTTTGAAGTTATTTTATTCAAATACGCAGTACTGTTACGACACGTAGTATTTCCGTCAGCGATGAGCTTGGCACTATGGTGTATTCAATCTTCTTTATTCGATGCATATTTTTCCGTAATAATTAACATTAATAATATTTTAATAGTTTATCTCATTCAAAAAATTATTTTTTTCCTAACCTACACTTCCACGGTATATTGATAATATTTTAGCTATCAGTCTTGTTTTGCTATATTAATAAAATCTTTATTTTTCGCATTTGTTATCGACTACTCAGTTTGCGTTAACTGATATTTTCGATAACGCCTCTAATGAAATACACGCGAGTGAAATTAAAACACATACGCAGGTCAGATTAAAAATATTTTTCAAAGTTTTAAAGATTTTTTAAAGTTAACTTATTATCAATATTATCAAATGCATGCTTGGTGCCAAATTAAGAAATTTCAAGTTCAAATTGCAAACTAAATGGGACAATTTTTCAGTCGAAGTTCAAGTGTCTTTTTCATGAAAATAAGGGGGGATAATAACAAATTTCCAAGCGGTATAACTGTAGAAGTAGATTTTTTTTTTTTTTTGGGAACGCCAACCGAGGACATGATGACCCATCATCTAAGAATTACGAACAAGGATTAAATTTTGATATATAGAGAAATAGAGGAAATTAACTCTGCTAAATCTGGAACAACATCTGGTGAAGGAAAGTATGTAGGAAGCACAAAAAGGAGTAGGCAGTTTAAGGTGTAAGAACTTAGTGTAGAGAAGGGAGCGCTCCTGCACAAGAAGAGAACATTCAAAAATGCATCATAAACGCGGTCGTGATCCGAAGGATGAAAAATACAATGTGGAGAAGAAACAATAGAAAAACGAAAAAGAGTTGGAATAAGACAACTATGATTGAAACGAAAACGTGTTATGGAGGAAATGATGGAACGACTGAGACCAGGAAAATCAGAAAACCAAGACCGTGATGAAGGAAGAGGCCGTATTAGTTTGTAAAAGGAATGAGGATTAGAAAAGGAAGTAATGTAGATATCCGACCGTGATTTTAGGTGTATTTTAGATGGAAAAAGGATATTGTTAGCAGGAAACTTATGAAGTATAAGTTGCAAAAATTACAACTACAAAACCGTAAACAAGGTCAACCAAACACAAAGCCGATAGAATTCAGTATGTTACGTTAAAAATTATCATAATTTATATTTGCATAATATATTAAATTCAAAGCAGATATTTCCAATTTTGTAGTTGCACTCTTCTCAGACTGGAATTCAATCTTTAAAAATGGAAGAAGTAGCAGGAACCTTCGTACAAACACATAAATACAATTGGAGCAATCTTTTCATTTTATTAACAATCATCATCATCATCTGTCATCAATCCGAGTATTGTTTTGTAGTCTTTCATTCTTTCTGCCAGTAGTCTCTTTAATTCTGCGTAGCTACTACATTCCTGGTCCTCCAGAATCTGTGTCGTATATTTATAGCTTATATGGGTTGTTTTTCGTAACCAATTGGTCTCGCCTCGTAATAATTGTCTTTAAAAATCGTTTTTTTTGTTTCGGCTCTTTGTAGTACTTCTTCGTTGGAAATTTTATCCGTGTCCACTTGATTTTCATCATTCTTCTCAGGCACCACATTTCAAAAACATTCAAGTTTTTTTTATTTATAGCTGATAATGTACACGTTTCACAGCCATACAGTGCAACGCTCCAAACGAAACATTCCAGGAATCTTTTTTTCTTTTATCTATTGATATTGATTGTAAAGTTAGTATCGATTTCTTCTTTGTAAATGTTGTTTTGCCTACACTATTCTCGCTTTTACGTTCCTAGTACTTCTTCCATGCTAAGTGATAATACTTCCAAAATATCGGAATTCTTTTACTTCTTCCAGTTTTACTGAATTCAGTATGACGCAAGTGGGTTTTAATATTTCCAGTTTCTTACTACATACCATGATTTTCGTATTTTTTTTTGTATTCAGTTTCATTTGGTAATTATCTTTCAGTACGCTTTACAATTTTTCCTTAGAAAGACTCTTCCGGGTTTGCTTCACTTTCCGTTATTAACAATAAAGAAGCAGATTATACAATGCGATGAATTCTGAACAATCTAATAAAGCAATGTTTAATTCTCCTTTTTATTTTCATACGATCTTTATTTCATCATCGAACAGTCGCTAACAAAGACGCAAATATCTCAGTAAAATCTTGCGGATGATATGTCCAAAGAAGTTCACATTTAGAAAAATGTGAAATTTAAAAAATACCAGCTGAATATTATAATTTATTAAAATTCGTTATTTATATAAATCTGGAATATTGAATAAAACAATCGCACTATAATGACACATAATTTTTCAAAAATTTTGCATAATTCTGATCAGAAAAAATTCTTAACCCCCAAACATCCCAACATTACGCACTATTTTTTGGTTTTTTTTTTTTTTTTTTTTTTTTTTCCTATAAATATCTTATCAACAAAGAAAAATTACACGTCGTTTTAATATTTTTTTTTTCTACGATAGCTTTTAAGGTTAATGTCGAGATAACACTATTCATTAAATTGAAAAAAAAAAAAAAAAAAGACACCAAAATTAATATAATAAGAAATTGTACTTACAAAATCGACTGCAATGATTAAGCATTCTGTATTATCCATATTTCGCAGCAAATGTAATAAAAATGGCCCGAATGAACTTCATTATTGTAGATGTTCTAATTACTATTTTTCATTTCCTTCGACTTTATAAAGAAAATAATACACGCGCACGTTTTCGACTGGCACTTTAGTTGAAAATAATGAAAAACTAACGTTTAAAAAAAAAAAATCTTTAATAACGCAAAATATTACAAAAATAATTCGCATACATCACATAAAAAACGGTAAAAATAAGTATATCTAAAAATATGGTAAACACGAATGCAAGAATAATTATTTTTCTCAGTACCACCGTAACAAGAATAGTTTTACACGACAATAAAACATGATAAATTAAACAAAAATTAAGTAATAGAAAAAACTGTCATACATATTTATATGCGTATTTATGAACGCCACTAAAAACTGCTGTAAAAATACAAAATTGCCAAAAACGATCTTAAAAATAACATAGTTTCAATTGTGTAAATAAGAAGTCGTCGAACATGTATAGAATATAGCCTAACTAAAATTTCGCATCCAAATATATTTCTGATTTAAAATTAAAGAGATCAAGATTTTTACAGCTTAAGTAGTTTTTCACTGTTGCTCTAAAATTACAAAATTTTAAAAAATTAATTAATTGTGTAACTATAGAAAAAAATTAGAAATTGGAACAACGTAACGTAATCTATAATTAGTGTTTTGGTTTGTCGATACTGTGTTTAAATTGTTTCACGTATAAAAAAAAAAAAAAAAAAAAAATCCGAAAAATCGGTATTTATACAGATCTCCCCGTCTCCTCGGTTTTTGCATCAAAAAAAAAAACTAGTAAATTTTAAAAATTTTAAAAGAAAAAAAAGGGGGGTAGAAATAGTGATAGATAACCCCTTACCTAGGCATGTCTCTATTATTTGAAGATTCTTATCCGGCTGTGTAGCAGTGTCGGTAAGAATATTATGAAATACCTAAAATCATCACACTTAATCGTTTAAAAGTACTGTGCATTACAAAAAAAAATGTTTACATATTTCATGTATACCAATTTTCGATAAGAGTAAAAATTTGAAAAAATTTGAAAAACTTAAAAAAGAAAACGAATAAAATAAAAACACTGAAACGCGTGTATAATTTTTTAAAAATGACCCATAACTTTTCAAGAACTATCAGTATAATTTGATACACAAGGGAACCGAAATTTCTGAAAATTCACTTTGTACTGTGTTCTGTGTTTTGAGAAGCCCAGTTACTCGGTCGGTTCTGACTGCTTATTTTTTAATTTTCTTCGCCGGTGTAACTGGAAATTTCTAACCGATACGAGTAATTTTTTTTTCAATATTTCATGATAGGTCTAATTTTCAAAAGATAAATTCCGATGTACCGTAATGCATCAACAAACTCCGATTGCAGAACCGAAGAAAAAGCATAAGAACTCGAGCATTGATCAGCGAACTGTACAATCAACTCCTTTCAACCGAAAGAGCTGGACACCCGAACAGAATATAGAGTTAGGAGCAACATTTCCGAAATGGAGAAGACAAAATGAGCTATCGAAAAAAACCAATTCTAAACAATCTAAAAGGCAGAATATGATAGCCGAAACGAAGTCTGCGACACGACTGTAGGGCGAAGAAGGTGAGGGAAAAAAGTGAACTAGAAACGGATAGAAGAGAGAAAGAGATGGATAAATTCCGTTTTCCTGATTACGGATTTAATAATGACTAGACAGTAAAAAAAAAAAAAAATGTTTTGATTTAATTGATGGAACAAGATACAAAAAGAATTAATACTAGCCAATCAAAAACTACTCGTTTAGCTGTATGCTCTGCAATCTTATTACCGGATATATAAGAATGATCGCGGGGTGTAAAAGAAACACAAAAAAGAGAATCCAGACAATTTTTTTAAAGTCGGAAACGGTAAAAACAGAAAAAGGAGCTACATAACAGTGATAAACAAATTCTAACAACTAGTATATTGCAAAACACTCAGTTATGAAAGCAGACGCTTGAAAAAGCAAGGAAAGGAATATCTATGAACTGGAAAATAAAAAACACTCTGAGATGTAAGCGGATTGGTAAATATTAATAGTGACGTAAAAAATATTTCAAGGCGGGACTACGAAAATTGTTGACCATAAGAGGGGACGACATTGCCTGCCTTGATTAAAATTAATAAAAAAATGAGTCTATTGATCAAATATTTGTATGAAAGGAGAAACGGTTACGGCATACTTGCCTACCAAACCATTGATAAACTGTGTTTTTGTTAATGACAATTTTTTACAAATGTGTGTGGGGGGGGGGAGTCTGCTAGATGAAAAATCTCCACTAGTTCCGGATAGTCGCAGAAAAGGAAAGATTACTAGCGTCCCTTTCAAATTCCACATGAAAAATATGATTGGCCTATAAAAAATGAAGAGATTTTATTTTCCACCATGAGAGCTTGGTTAGTACACGAAGAAGCCGGATAGATCTACTTTGCAGTCCATCTAATCGTTGTAATACCGACCCAGATCCGTTTCCATAAAACATAGAACAATACTCTAAAAATGGATAAGTTCATAAAACAGCTTGCTTTTCTTCATTTGCAAATATTAATTCTACCTATTAAGAATCGCATGCGATATCGCGATTCGTCTTCAGATTTAAAAATGTACCTTTCAATAAATTTAAATAATGAAATTTTGAAACGCAGGTTACATAAAATATCGATTACTCTATATCAATCCGATAATCATATTCGGTTCAGTTTTTTTCCTCCTGCAACGTTTTCAACCGCTACGGATTTAGAGAAAAAAAGGAACGAATTAATTAATTAATAAGTAGCAACGCCGCTTTTATAAACTGAACTATTTCAATATTTTTTTATGAGTTAAGGGATTTTAATTTTCACTTTTTTTGATACCGACGTATAAAAACGATGTCATATTAAAATTTACCTGTCTCAATCGTAAAAATCACCTTCTTTAATTGTTTCTATATTATACAAGAATGGAAATTTCACGTTCGACAACATTCTCGATAATGCTACTAAAGAAATTTGGGTGTTACCAACTATAATTTCTATTTCTGCCTAATTGACTAATCATTAAAATATTAATATTTTTTAATATATTATTTTAATCAATTTATATACCTCTGCCGTTGCTTGGATCAAACATTCACATTATTTGGCTACCGCGGCAAATTAATGTCACGTTTTATTTGTACACGTAACTAAAATTCATTTAACATTAGAGAAAAACCCGGAATTAAGAGTCTGAAACTTTCACGTAGTGATAGCTCGTAAAGTAATTTTCGGAACTAACAAACCCGCGTTAAATGTATATTTATTCTTAACGTTTCGGAAGCATTTACACTTTCCATCACCAAAAAACTTGTCTAATAATGGAAGACGTAAGCGCTTCCGAACAGTTAAAACGTTTTGGTAGTTCTAACCGTAGATATTTTAAGAATTTAGCTTCTGAAATTAATCGCGGCGTATTTACGTAAACCTCAATTTTTAATAAACAAGCAAAATAAACGATAAAAAAAAAACTTAAATCTAGATATCCAGTACTTCAAAATTATCAGACAAGTTAGTAAATAAATAAACGAAATAAAACTATAACTAAAAATATATAAATACGACAATCACAGCATGATTTAATATTGCACAGAATAAATTATTTTGGAATATTATAAGTAATGCGCTTATTAAAATATCACACGAAATTGAGCAGTTTACCAATACATTTAAAAAATACAATACAAATATACAATAAAAATAAATTTAACTAATATTAGTTTGGCACGTCTTAAAATATAACAAAATTTATAATGTACTCGTATGTATATGTATGTGTATTTATATATATATGTATGTATATTTATATATATATATATATGTATATTTATATGTATATGTATATGTATGTGTATGTATACATATATATAACATTTATCTATCGTTCTATACGTACACTTTAATACTGTTACAGATGAAAGGTTTCTAATACCCCTTCCCTTTAAATAAATGTAAAAAAAAATTGATTATTGATTACAATTTGATTATCTCACAAGGAAAAAGTAAAAGTTCATGTATGAAAAAATTCGCTTAGTTAACCATAAGAATTCAACGTAACAATGTCATAAATGTAATAAAAAATTTCACACAATTCAGATGATAAACTTATGAGAAATTACATTCAAAGAACCGAGAGACCACGAGCGACTTATTTTATAAACTTTGAGCTACTTAAACAATTAATAATGTAATGATAATATAAGGCAGTTGCAGATATTTAGCAATAATATGGTCATCACGCTACACTTATCACCAAATTATAATTTATTTTATTAACAAAGATTACGAATTACTTTAATCGCACTAAATGTTTAATTTTTAACTGCTAAAAAATGTTTCTCCAAGAAAAAATTGAATATAAATTTTAATTTTAAATGCACATATAAAAGTATACGTATTACTTTTGAAATTACTTTTAAAATATTTAATATCAAAATTACAACAGTAATTTTAAAAGACGCATAATTTCGTAATATAATATAACTGCAAATGTACAATAAATTTAGTTAATCTTTGTTACCTTTACTATAGAAAGTTTTTCTTATTTACATTTTATTTTATCGAATCATCAATATGAATTCGCTTTTATTTGAAAACTGCACAAATTAAAAAAATAAAAAAATAAAATCATAAAATAATAAAAAAAAAACATTTTATAAATTCACATTAAGTAACATAGAGTTGATTGAATTAAACGGTTTCGTATATTCCACTATCACAATATAATGACCAAACTAATTTTAAAAAAACCCTAAAAAATAATTGAAATAAAAAAACGTTTTACTTCATTGAAAATTGTTCGTGCTCAAAAACACTTAAATAAAAATGGAAAAAATTGTTTTGTTCAAGTATTATTTAATATGAACAATGAATACCTGCTCTTTTTCTATTATTTTAACGATAAATGCAAAATTATATAAATAAATACATAATTTTGTACAAAGAATTAAAATTATGCAAAAAGATTTGTTATCGAAATAAATGAAAACATTTTCCGTACAACTCTGAAATACATTATGACATGGATAAGTCTAAATTTTGATAAGACTACACGTATTTTGTTTCGGTAAAAACATGAACTCAAACTGTTAATCCCAAATTGAATAAAATGCTTTTCAAAGTGTACGAGTCTTATCCGTAACTACTGACTAGTTGTAGGTGAAAATCATCATAAAATTTTATGACATTTCTTCGTGGCAAATAAAATTTCATCGTGATGGGCAAAATTTCTTCATAACGAAAAAACTTTTAGATATAAGAATGATTTTCCCAAAATTTCTTACTGAATTTGAAATCCGTGACCAATCGCAGGGAAATGGAACGTTTCACAGACACACTGATTATAATATACTTTCTTCCATCACTTGCTCTCAGTGGTCCGTTTCTCTTGCGTTCTTCTATTTCTAACTTGACCCGTTTCCTGAATTCTTCTATTTCAATTTTTTTTTTTTTTAATCTTAATTATCGATACCCGTTGCTGTTTTATTTATTTCACGTTGGCATTTCTCACGTTCGAACGTTCCAAGCAGAATTGATTTCCATCACTGCTTCGTTCGAAAAAGGATAACTTCTCATCTTCTGTCGTGGTACACGAAAACAGTATGTTTTATAAAAATTGTAAAAACGCTTGTCTCTCGCGAGGTTTTCGTTTACGGCAGTTTTTAGGGCCATGATAAAGAAAAGCTTAGAATGTATGAAATGATTTTAACGCAAGCGAAAGACGGCACGAATAACCACACAACACCAGTGAACATAAAAGACAACAAAATAATTTTGCTTAGCAATTCAAAATAATATGTTGACAAAGAAAAGAATTTAAAATATCGCACGAGATAACAACGTGAGAAAGGATACTTAATGAGTTTATTGCGAATTGATGCATTCGTCAGTGTAACATTTTTGTGACATTCATAATTCGCAAAATTTTGAAATGGACCCAGCCCTAAGATATATATATGTCCATGTCAAAAGGTATAAATTAGTAAATATTTTTGTTCACGACTGTATGAACTTGTATATAGAATTTTATAGACATATTTAAAAACTCGGTAATTAAAGAATACATAATAATTATAAAACTTAAGTATAATAAATAGCTCTGTTTAGTTTACTATAAAATTGCAAAATCGTGTATTAATAAATCAATTATTTTTTTTTACTGGAAAATTTGCGAGGAATTATTGAATATAGAATTTATTGGATCCCTTTTTCTTCCCGTTTTATACTGAAATCGCAAAATCGATATTTTCAAAATTACTTCAATAAAAATTTAAAAAATTAAGGAAAAAATTGATACGTACGCGTACGTATAACCTTTACGAATGACGCTAATGCAGTCTGTTTTGATCGATACTTTTTATGTTAGCATCTATCTCTTAAGCGGACTAATAACCGTTTTATCTCTACAAGCAGAATTACTGCAGGTGTACTTTATGAATTTCCTCGGAATCCAATCAACAATAAAAACAGTATACTCGCGATTTTTTTGTAATTTTCTTAATTCTTTTTTAACAAAGTAAAATATGGACAACATTCATATTAAAAAAATTGAACAAAGTAAATTACCCGGGGCCTATTTCTCAGAGAAACCGTATCGCTAATTGTGTTAATGCTTCAATTCTTTTCACTACGTAATTGAACTGTGGAAAAATCAAAATAGCAAACGCGTTTAAACTTGGAATATCACACTGCAGCGAAATAATAAAAGAACTTAATGTTTTCCGTTTTATTCTCGGCCGAATTCCGTCGAACGCAAACAAATAAGACAAAAAACAGTGCTAAACCTCTTTAAGTAGTTATCCAAATTCGACCAGATGCACACTTATATGATGATTCATGATGTTTGCACGAGTTCGAATGTGTATGTATTTCGAGAAACAGAAATATTACAACGTTACCGGTGTTCTTACCGCGTCATCACAGAACGTGTCTATCGGCTCATTAGCCGATTAACCAACGTAAATGATGATTCCACGATAAAAATTCGATAGATGCATTATGAATACCACACGGTCGTCAAAATTGTTAATATATTAATAATGTGAAGTATCCGAAATCATCAAAATCACACCTTAAATCTCGAGAATGACGCATCAGTATATAATTAGCCTATACTACAGTCTTTACAAAAAGTTAATTTTGTTTTTGAAGACCAGAAGACCAAAACATACATTCCGTGTATATTTATCACGTGAAGATTCAAGAATTTTAACAATCCGAACATATGAACACACGCAGGTATATCACAACAGTAACCGATTACCATTGAATTAAGTTTAAAAACGATTAAATACAATATGGCAACAAGAAACATCGTTTTACTCGTTGTACTTAATGTTAAACTTAAAAGTGAACAGGAGCGCGCGACAATAACATCACATAAATGTTAATACACGTATAAAATTATTTATAGTTTCACAAACCCTCCTTTCGCCACTCTACAATCGCGTCTTCATTTACGTTTTCTAATAACCACTTTTGTTTTTCCGAATTTTCATCACATTCCGTCACAAATAGCTTCTTATCTTGTAAATTGCAATCCAAACAACGAGAATTACTGCCGTGTACCAGCCACATTTTATCCTATTTTCAAAAAACGAAAAAGCGAAATAAGAAAAACGACAAATTATAAATTACCTTTAAATAAACCGCGCGTGCAAATTACAAAACAACAAAGAACTGTAGCAAGGTTAAAACTGGATTAGCCACAAAGTGAAGATCATTTAGACTGGTCGAGAAAAAGCGATGTCAGTGAATTATTTTCGGAACGGAAAAGAAACAATAATTACGACTGCTGGTTTAATACGAGTAGACACAAACAGCGAATGGTGAATAAAAAAGAAAAATCAGTCAATACGCATTTATTGATTTAAAGAAGACGCATGATAGACTCGCTTGAAAAATTTGATGGCAATTTAAGTGCTGAAACAAATAAATTGAAAAAATTAAAAAATTAACAAGAACACGGGAGCTTTCTAGATATCGAAAACAATACAAAGCAGCAACCATTTTCATTGTACTATGTGAGAAAAAATAATTAACCAGTCTATTTTGTTTCTAAGCATCAAGAGACTAGAATACGCATTCAATAATATGCACTGACTTTAGCGATGAAAACCGCCATGAGTTATAAAAGAATAATGTATTATATAGGCAAAATAGGAAAAAGAAACAACTTTTTTTTTTTAATACGTCGCATGATGCGAAAAAGAGATGGACAAAAAATACGATAAAAAAAAAAAAAAGAAACGCTTGAAGAAAATTAAGGAACAAGAGAAAGACGGATAGTTGATGTATATAATAGGGCTCTGTTAAAAACCGGGTAACCGGGTAACCGCGGTTACGGTTAAAAACCGATGATACGGGTAAAAATCGGTTTTACGGTTTTCACGGATACGGTTAATTGTACGAAACGATATTCGTATTAATCGCAATGTTGATTAAATAATAATAGTAATAATAATAATCGTTTTTTTCGTTTCTTTTTGGATTGTTGTATAATTCATATCATTGCGGGATTTAGTTAAAATAGTTCGTGTTTTGTTGTTATCGCTTTGTCATTTAATAACGATCAATCCTAGTTTCAAAAAATTATTTATTTACGGGAAAACCGCAGCTCGGTCAGTTAAAACCTTACTTCATAATCACTCACGTACGCACATTGCTTACGGGAGTGAGTCACTCAGCAATGCAACAGATGCTGTGCTACAAAAGACAATCCGCGCCAACCAACGCGATTTATTTACAACGCATTGGGAAAAAAAGTTGTATTAAGTGGTTGAAAGTTAGTTTTGACGATTTATTTTCTTAAGCTATAGTTTTATTCTGATATCGTTTTCAATTCAAGATGCCAAAAAAAACAAACTAGTTGGGTATGAAATCATGCTGAAAAATCCATAGACAGTAACGACGCAATATGTAATTATTGCAAAGCCGTCTTAAGTTACAATGGTTCTCCTTCGGCAATAGCAAATCACTTGAAAATTATTCATAACAGAATGCCTAATATTGTTATTTTCGGTTTTTTTACGGTATCTCGGCCATTTTTCAATTGATTTAAAAAATTCTTGTTGGAGGTTAAAGATAATTGAAAGTTCTATAACGGTGAATTTTATCAGATTTTTAAAGGTGGTGGAAGAGATTCAAAAAAAAAAATAAATAAAAACATGCATTTTTGGCTGAAAAACCTCTTGAAATTCAACTAACAACACCAAAATAGATATATGTTACATATATTAAAATAAAGTGTTTTTCTGAATTTTTTCGAACTTCAGGAACAGATGAAACAAGTCCAAAAAAATGAAAACATGCATTGTTATTAGTTGAATTTCAAGATGGTTTTCAGTCAAAAATGCATGTTTTTATTTTTTTTGAACCTCTCCGTCACTTTTAAAAATTTGAAAGAATTTTAATAAGTAGTTTACACCACAAAACACGTTATATATTTTTTCCGTCGTAACTGAAATTTAAAATATTTTTTATGACATTTTAAAAATTTTGAACGTTTCTAAAAATTTGAATGTAGCGTCTAAAAATTTTAAAAAATTTACCATTATAAAATTCTCCATTATATTTAACCTCCAACAAGAATTTTTAAAATCGATTGAAAAATGGCTAAGATATCGTAAAAAACCCGAAAATAACGGAATTGTGACTACAGGAGCCCCCTGTAGGACTAGGGGTCTGAAACTTCCAGTTTTAACTACTTTTCTCATGCCCTAGATTTATATAGTTTTTTTTTTTATAAAGTTTGGTTTAAAGGCACTCTCTTACAGCCCTTAACCGGCCATACCCTCTAAAATAAAATTTTATAGTTTATTAAATAACCGTCTATACGAACAATTAAAAAATTATAGTTATAACGATATATTTAAATTTTTTTTTAAATTTTATTATATAACTGTTAAAACGATTAACTGATTTATACGATTAACCGAAATCGTGATTAATACGGGTAACCGTTTCATACGGTTAACCAAAATCGCAATTAATACGGGTAACCGTTTCATACGGTTAACCGTACCCGTAAAAACCGCAAACACGGTTTTCAGCCGAATGATCGGTTTAAACCCATACGGCGGTTAACCGGATTATCCGTATACCCGTTAAAATCACCAGCCCTAGTATATAAATAGGCAGAAGTAAAACAGAGAACGAAGATGGTGGTGAAAGTAAATACGCTAGTATAACGAAATGGATAGAAAAATGTAAAATCTTTAGGCTCGTAAAACAAAAAAAGCGGAACGTCTAAAGAAAAGAAAAAGCAAAAGAACTAATAGAAAAGTATCGAAACAAAAGAAAAAAAAACATAATCCGAATAAAAAGGAGAAATGCACTGAACTATTTCACGGAATACTTATGATAATAATAATAATCTGCAAAAAGGTACAGAAAGTAATAAATAAATTAAATATTTAATTTTTGTACATCCTGTTTATTAAATAATGAATTAACAGTATTATAACCTAATAAGAGCGTTCAGTAGCGTTTACGGTACTATCCCATTATCAGCAAAGCCCACATAAATGTAACAACAGTCCTGAGCTTGTTATACAGTTTTGTTAGATTATTACATCTTCTGTATGATGACAATGCGATATAAACATTTCCGAAGGTAAATATTTTTTATGCATTTCAGTTATTTTTTATAAAAAAAAAAAAAAAAAAAAAAAAAAAAAACAAAAAAACCTTGTTATAATTGCTAGTGATACTACTAACACAAAACTGAAATTCCAAATTAAAAAAAAAAAATGACATTTCTCTTTATTTCTGAAATAGAAGTGATTATACTAAAGACTATATATCTCCTACATTAATCTGTCATTTGAAAATGTTTCTAATTCAATTAGGATAAGTTCATTCCTACAAAACTGATATAAATTGTTTAATTTTACCATCTGTTTGAAAATTATTATTTTTCCTTTTCTTTTGAATTCACAGATACATCTGAATGATCATCTATTACAGTTTAAATGACATAATTTAATTTCGATATGAAGTATTGCTGAAATTCTTTGAACTCTTGCGAAAAAACAAGTATAAAGACCATGGTACATTATAGATAATTTAAGTAAAGCATCTACAATGGGAGTTATAGATGGAGCTTTATTCGGAATTATTAAAGATCCAAAAATCATTCCAGTAGAAAAAAAAAAAATTATTTAAGAAAGTTTAACTGCAATAAAGCTACGCGCCCAGCGTCTGTGGTCGCACGTTTTTAAAGACTAATAATGCATGCACAGAAAAAAAAAAGATCCGTGAAATCCCATTATTAGTAGTGCACTTAGTAGAGGCAGAGGGATTTTAGTTGCAAGAAACAATTCAGCAGCAATAGCTTGAAAGGTTGTAAGTCATGATAGAGGAAGTTGAAATCTTGATGATCTGATTTATATTACAACAATTTAGAGACCTATTTTATCGCTGATAATTCAATGGCGATTCTTAGTTTTAAGCGTTTTCAAAGTTTCAAACACGATACTAAGAATATACCGCACTGAACAACCGAGATTTTTTCTTGCTAATGCCACTTATTGAGTTATTATTATTATTGTTATTATTATTATCTAAGTTATTAAAAACTTATCACTAATTAAAAATTTTTAATCAACGCATTCGTATATTTCCGTTGATCATTGATTTTTTACAGTTTTTATGATAGTAATTTCATTAAAAATTATGTACGGATTACGTATTCATCAAATTCCCGATATTTTATCAAATTCATTATAATAATGTAACATTTATAAAAAGAAAAGAGTACTTCGTAAAAAAAAGATCAGAATTTTGGACAGAATTAGTTATTATAATATAGACACAAACTAACAGCCGAATAAAAACATATATTCACGAAAATAAAGCAAAAAATTACTTCGTCGTATTTCCACAACTGATTACCCTGAGAACCATGGCATCCGAACAACGAGACTGGGGCTCTCGAATCCAATTTCCAAACATCCCAACAAAGGGCTGCGCCTTTCGTTTTCACATCCCGACGATAAGTCATTTCGTAATCCTACGTAGTTGAACAAATAATATATTTCCGGACAAAATTAAGATGTATTCATTTTAAAAAAATACTAATTTTGAAACTGATAAACAAATTTCTAACAATAATTATTACAAACGATATTACCGGATCACTTTATCTCAGAACCGTTTTGTATACTTGTTTACATATAATAAAACCGTTTTTTATATCGGTTTAAATTATTTTTTTTATGTAAGAAAGATTTTAGCTCTACTTTAATTTTTAGTAGCAATCAAAATCAATTTCGATATAAAAACCATCCTCACAACGTTAAAAATTCTAGTTAGGCCCTTTTTTTAAAAATTCATAATTTTTGTAATTTCACATAAACATAAAATTAATATTTATTCAACATTTTAAAATTTTTTTAAATATCATTAAATAAATTTATAATTTTTATAAAGTATATCAACTAAATATCATTTGCAATAAAATTTTCGTTATTTTTCTTTCAAATATCTCTTTCCTTTTCCTTTTTTCTATTCAATATAACAGCTGCATTTGTTTTATTTTTACAGAAAATGATCGGAAATTAGTGCTCCGCGATACTGATTCAAATTAAATGGTTTCTATCGGGCTAGCTTCAAATAACGAGGAAAAATCTTTCAAGTCACAACATCGCCTTAACATAAATTCAAACCACTGAACCGATCTGGTCTAGATACAGAAGAAACGGTTATTTCCAAAAAAAAAAAAAAAAAATAGTTCTACGGCAATAAAGAATATAATGTTAATCCAAAGATTTTACAAAATATAACAGCATTTATTATTACCTACAACGTAAGAACGACATAATCATTAATAAGTACACACACGCGCATATCCA
Organism: Icerya purchasi; assembly: GCA_039619475.1. Lineage (NCBI taxonomy): Eukaryota > Metazoa > Arthropoda > Insecta > Hemiptera > Monophlebidae > Icerya > Icerya purchasi. The sequence goes on along the minus strand of CM077115.1, from coordinate 264,284,566 downwards.
TAAATTTTACTGTACCTGTTTAACCGCATTACTATTACATTCTTCCAAAAACAATGGTTTCTTATCATTCTCCCAGCTAACGCAATAGTCCATTGCGACGTAATTTTTTATCTGCAAATAACAAAATCTGCCGTTATAAAAATGATTTTAAAATGAAAATTTTTTTTATCATTGGCAGCACCAGAAAGGATTAATAATTAAGGTGCGCGAATGGGAATTAAAAAAAAAAAAAATTAAATTATTAAATAATATTTTTTTTTTGTATTACTTTTTTTTTTTTTTTAAATAACCATTATTAACTGTGCAAAATCGGTAAAGCTACTCTCAACGGTAGTCAATATCAATGGGAGGAGGAATATTGCACGTAACAGCCATACTTCTTAGAAAAATTATATAATTATTAAAATTTTACATTTTCAAAACACAAACTGCAGTTTATAAGAATTAAAAAAGAACTTCAAAAACACAAATAAATTTTTGTAAAGATATGTTTATAAATTATTCCTCGTAGTATATATAGAAGGTAATTTCAGAAAACAAAATTAATAAACACCAAAAAAATATCAACTATTCAATATTTTATAATTCATATTACGTAGAAGACAAAAAAATTATTATTCGCGGATTATAACACTAAAAAATCGAATTTTCTTCTTCTTTTTCAGACCTAGAGTTACCTGTAATTTTTATATAATCACAGCACGCCTCGATATATTATTCGAAAACTAAAATCACTGCAATAAATTATCGTGTAGATGTATTTTCACGACTTTGAAATTACCTTGCCGCTGGCATAATTCGGAGGCTCGACCGGTGGATACTTTTTCACTAAATCGAATGCAATATTTGTCATAAACCATTTAAATGGTTTACATTTCAATTTTTCTCTTATGGCACGTTGATTCGTTAAGTCTCCGGGATCGATATTCCGGTAATGCGGTCTCCTTTTGTATAGATATTCGGCATATTCATCCATCCAGACTTCGGCTACTCTACGGTAATTCTACAGGTCAACAGAAAAGTCTACCGATAAAAACAAGTTTTCATATTATGAAATACACAATCCACATCCACACCTGCACACACACACACACACACACACACACACACACACACACACACACACACACACGCGCGCGCGCACACACTAGCATACAAATAAAGCCTATATATTGGAAAACATTGTAACATACTTTGCCGACGAAGTCACCAATTCCCGGATTCGGGAAAGGAGCAAATTTCCTATAAATATGACCAACTCGCGAACATGGAGCATCGAGCATCTGTCCTCCACACTGCCAAATTTTAAAGGACAGTTCGTACTGTTCACCGCCCCAAATATCCAATCCCGGATCGTAACCACCTAATTCCCAAAAAAATTTAGACGATATAGCGAACAATCCTCCTGCCATTACCGGACTCCTAAGCGTAAATAAATTAAAGCGTTAGTTACTTTTGAAGCAAATTTTGTATTTTTAAAATATAGCTATAAATAAACCTTAATATACATACATTCGGCATTAACAAAAACAAAATTAAAAATTTCGAATAAACGTAATCAAAATTATTAAATATTTCTATTAAAAAAAAATTACCTAAAAAGTTTGGTTTTTTTAACGATATATCTTCGAAATTACTATAGGGTGAAAATAAATGTTATAATTTAAATATTTTGAAGTCACTGCGGTAAGTTTTACTAGAAATCGTGTAAAAACTCTCAAAAGGTAAAAAAATATTACATTATTGAGTTTAATTCAAATTTACGAATTCGCCCGTACATTACAGATCGTACGTTGTCCCAAATGTTCTTACGCGCATGCAACGCCCTGAGCTATAAAAGGCTTGAAAAGAGTGATTCATTAACTTTCCAGTGATATGTCATCCTTGTATGTTGCAATTTTTCACAAAGATACACAGTGGTTCGTGTAAAAATTGTTTAACGGACAACCATTGTGCAAAAAGAAATATCGCATATAATAATATTGAAAAAATGCATTTCGTAAATCTATTTCGAAAAGCTTATTTTTTAAAACTATATATTTTCCCCCTTTCTTAACGAATATTTTGGCATTTAATATTTTACTATTAACCTTTTATGATAGGTTTTTTAAAAAACTTTATTTTATAAACAGGGTAATCATTTTTTTTAAAATTAACTCCTTTCACTTTCCCCAGTTTTTTAGCAGTTTTTTCTCCGTCTCGGGAAACGATAGTCATTTAGAAAAAAAAAAAACTATATAATTCTCTAAACACTTAGCAATATATATTTTATCTTACCAAATTGCTAAATATAATTTTTACTTCCTGTCGGCACGTTTAAAAATCCCGTTACCACCCTAATCTCTCCTGTTTCATCGTTTTGATTACTACCCAGATCTCAATAAAGGAAATACACATATACTAGAGTTTTGAAATGATTTTTAATACTTTCATGTTCTATATAACACGGAGACACTTTTGCATCTTCCTCGAATTCTCTGATTTTCAACAAATTTCCCTAACCTCCCCAATGATGAAATTCCCTGTGTTTGGCCGGTTTTACAGAAAATTATCACCCCAATGAATTTTAATTGAAAAATAGAAAAATAACTCTCTCCGCTAATTATTTACTAGAAGAGCATTATTAATAATTTGGTTATTTTGTATTTTGCAAACATTTAAAATATTGCTGTTACTGTAAGATCTGGATGTCTTCTTCAAAACCATTTTAATTTTGTTTATGCACTTTTTTAAGGAAGGAATATCGTTAAGACCTCTATATACTGCACGAGCACATTTAATTCAGCTTGAATATTTTAGTTCTTTTTTATTTACACAATGCTCCGTTCCGTAACCTGTTGATGTGCAATGATTTCGCGGTATTAATAACATTATTAAACGGGTAATCGAGTTAAAATATCTTAACACCCCTTAGTTATGCCCTAACCGTTATGAAATAAAATTAATCACTTTGTAAGTTTGCTGGACTGGAAGCGGCAAGACCACGCCTTATTTTTTTTTTTTTTTTTTGGTGTAAATTATTATAAACACATAGGTTAAACAAGTTCTAGTAAACAAACGTGTAAATATAAGTTTGGCGTATTTTGTTATTTCCATGTACAAGGGAGTCTCAGTTTGAATGTCACTGTAAATGATTTTTTTTTAATTTCATTATTATAATCGAATGTTACGTACTTTACAGGTTACAATATTGTGAGAAAAATATACTTCTTAACATAATAATAAATTTTACCTCGACAAATCCATCGATTTTTATCAATTTTAATGCAATTACACCGGAGATATCAACTAAATTTTTAATTTCAAAAGTTATTTTCGAAGCGGATTCATTTAACGAATAATACCCTAAAAAAAGTTAACAGTCAAAATAACTAATTACAATTGTCAGGAAAAAAACAAAAAATTATACGATCGTGTCCCCATCACAAATTATGCCAAATAGGTTATCGTTCCCAATCTAACACATTGCTTTCCATAAAGGTTCTGCTTACAACCTTTTCACAAAAACTCAAAGGTAATATAAAGTAAGTCATTAAATCTCTTTTTTAGAGTAACAATGTTTTGTAAGTTTATCTTCTCCCCTGCTATGAAATCACTATTAACCAAAAAACTGACCTCTCCGTTGCTCCATTATTGACCATTAAATCCAATGCAAAATTAATCTCTAGCATTTGTTCTCCAGCTTCGGTTTTTCCGACGGAAATAAAGTATTCTCAATGCGGCCAAACAAATCGATATGAATTATAATTTACGCGATAGACCACTGCACGAAAGCTCTACGGAAATCGGTAAACCATTGTTTAATAAAATTCGCCATTATCATCCTTGTTAATTCCGATTATAACTATTCTTACATACGTATAATATATGTTTTATTCATAGAAACAAGAGACTGTTCAAAACTAGTCGGTGATTTGTTTTAACTTTATTGTAAATTAACATGTGGAATGTTTGTTTGGATATAATTTATTAAATATACCGATATGAACTTAATCCTTCAAGTCTCGCCGAAAGGGTAACTCCTGGACCCCAAGATGAGATAGTCTCTTATAATTCGTATAGAAGGGTCAGTTTCAATCGGATATGCCATTCTTCGCAAAATAAAATAAATGTCCCATAAATGTAACGCAAAAATGTTACAAATTTCGTTACACGACGTGGTCATTATGTTTACAGACGAGGCTCATTTTTATCTGCACGGCGACGTGAGTAACCAAAACATGCAGTGTACTGGAGTGATAAAAATCCCCGAATAATTCACAAAAAACCGCTTCATTCTCCGAAGTTAACCGTCTGGATGGACGTGGTGTCATTCGGCGTGATCAGCGGTCCTTACTTTTTCGAAGAAATAGTTAACGGTGACCACTACGGAAAGATTTTAGTCGAGTTTCTGGTGCCGAAGCTGCGGAAAAAGAGGAAACTGTCGTCTAGTTGGTTTCAGCGAGATAGTGCCACATGTCACTCCGCAGCCAAAACGATCGAATTGCTTCGAAAACCGTTTGGCCGCCGTCTAATCTCACGTGCAGCTGATCTTGTCTGGCCGTCGCGCGCTCTCCCAATTTGTGATGTTGCGATTTTTGCTTATGCGGATATTTCAAGTCCAAGGGTACATCGATAAACCACGTGACTTAGCACAACTCGGGTCCAACATAGAATGCGAAGTAACCCAAATTTCCACCGTTATGTTCAAAAAAATGATCGAAAATTTCAAAAAATAAGCCGAGAGTGCAATCAAAAATCATTTATGCGATGTTTTTTTTAATACAAACTAATTTTGTAATAATGATTAATTTCGAATAAAAATTGATAAAATTCCGCGTCATTTAGTTAAAAACAAATTTCTCTACAATTATTTGTCCCCGAGTTATAGCGATCTGAAATACGTTCGGTTCCCGTGTCACGCCCTGTATATATACGTTTAACATTTTATTCCGATTTAATTTAGAAAAAACCAGACTTAACGTAACGGCAAGATTTCGAAGCGCATCTTTTGCAAATGCTAATAGTTTCCTAGTGTAAGCAATCAGAACAAAACGAACTATTAACAAACTCAGCTAAAAATGTCATACCGTAAGCCCGTCTTACCATTTGTAACAATACATTAATCGCTAATATTATAATTAGGATTGCTTACTTGAACGGTTTAGTAGGATGATCTTTATCTTCAGGTAACAGCGGCAGGCGCTTATAAAAAAATTCCCAATCGAAAGCACCCCTGGCACCCTCATCTTGAGATCTGTACTCAAATGTTTCGTACGCAATAACGTCTATGAACGGACACACGCAAGTTCTGTAATCTTCCGCTATCGGATCTAGTTAAAAACGAATAAACGTTACTTAAATTATAAATTAGTACTCGTCGGAACGCAATATGTTGGCCTATTCAACGATAATTTGAAAAAATTAAATCTTACCCCATTTTCATATTAACCTCCACTGCAGCTTAGAAATTATTAGTAAACTATAAAGCTAAGAAAAATCTGTTTTTTTTTTTTTTTTGGAAAAAACATCCGTTTTTTTAATTTTTCCCGCTACAATTTGTAGCGAACCGCACATAATTCAAAAATAAAAAAAAAAAAATTTTCCTGAATATTTCTGAATTCAATCTTTTTATTTGTAACTAAAATTATTTCGCATTTAGAAAAAAGATATATTATTAAAAAAAAATTGAAACATTACAATAGTTTTGTATATCTTTTTATTACAAAAGAAAAATAATGATTAAATAAATTCTAGTCTACAAAAAAATTCTCCACAAATAACAGAAAGAAAAAAACAGAAAAATTTTCAAATTTTATATATATATATACATGTTTGTACAGCGTAACCCTTTCACTTTTTTTAAAAAATAAATCCTTTATAAAATAATGACTCATTAAAAAATTTTATTTGAACTATTGTTCCTCAAATAAAATGAATACAAAACAAAACCAAAGAATCTTAGCTATGCTGGCTGTTAGTTATGAGCGACCATAAAAATCCATGTAACATAATCTTAAAATCGAACTATAACTGACTGAATTATCGCTGAACAGAAAAAATGTTTAAAAAAAAAAGTAAAATGCATTGAAAATTTGAGTAGTACGTATTTTATTTACAAAAGTCCAGAATTTTTATTTATAAATTTCGTTTTTAACGAATTCCCCGTATCGCCCTAGCCGGCTATATTCGCGTTTTAATGATCATTATAAGTATGTGAAGTCCATTCGCTCATTTAAAAAAAAAAAAAAAAAAAAAAAAAAGACTTTTTAATATCAATTATTTCAAACATTCTTGACGTCATCTTGTGTTCTGTAACTGAATATTACTACCAAAGTATATGAAAAAAATGTCAACATTAACCACACAATTACAAGTTCGATAAGAGATGTCGCACTAACAAATTGAAACAGCTTTTATTGTTCCGGTTAATTAATATTAACATTGAGTTAAGATAGATAAATGATAGTTAAAAGTATTTATAATGTTAACGAACTTACAATATACTACCGTCTATGAACAGAAGGGATTAAATTCTCAAATAACGAGAAAACAAAAAAGACCCTTACCAATACGAAAACTGAAATTTTAAGATATTTAAAAAACAGTCCAAAAGAAAAAATCTTAAGCAAATGGCAACTTTTTGTGATATATCAAAATTTTCACTAACAAAAATTATTTAACTGCATTCTTCGTAAACGCTGAATTTGCTTCTATAAATATGCAGGTATTCCTCAACCAATATCCAAATATACACTTGTATAGTTCATCACATTATTTCGCATAATGTAAGTAAAACCACGTACTTTCATTATATTTTTACATTTAAGTTTTGGACAAAATTAATTATTACTTAAAATTTTCAAATACAGCTCACTGAAGTGTAATTTACACTGTGTTCTTAGAATTTTGGCTCACTACATAATATTAAGAAAATTAAAAAACATATATATTGTATTTAAACAACCAAGTAGAATAAAGCGCATAAAAAAGAAGAAAAAAAAAACAATCGGAAAAATTTATTATTGTTACAAATGTTCGTTTTAAGGGTCTATTGCAAAAATCATGTAATAATTATCATCCATTTTCACAACTTCCGAATAAAACAATCCATTATAAAATGGTAGAAAGATCTTGAAACCAGTTGTAATATTCTTGCAGACGAGAAAGCACCACAAACGAACATTTACAAACACACGCTGATTAAAACGAGAAGTGCTCGTACAATTAAATTACAAAAGAAAAAAAGCGTACGAGTGAACTGTACCATCAACTAACTATTTTTAATTAATTTTAAAAAGGTGACTTTCATAAAATAGATGCAGCCACAAAAATATTCAAAATAAGAGATATTAAACTAACGGCACATAATACAAGCATATTAAAAAATAATCATTTAAGTAAGATAACAGTTGAGTAACTACAACAAAATCTGAACAGTTTCGCAGCAAGCGACAAAACATGCAAAAAATTAATACTACACAATTTAATACGATTATTACGTACAATCCAAGAAGTAACGTATTATCTGATAGGATAGTGTAGTAGAATAAAAATAATCAGTGAAAATTAGTTTAAGTTCGACGCGAATGTAGGTAAAAGCTTTTAGTTGGCAGTTCTTCCGCACAAAAAGTGTTGCAGACGCATGCAAAGGTTAGTACTAAACAGTAAAAAAGCTCTTTCAATCTATGAAGAAATGGAAAATTAACTAAATAATAGAACATTTTAATCATTAAAATGATTTAACTCATGCTTTTCTCTCTTTTAGAATAGTGTCAGTAAAAATTTGGCGATTATTTAGTATTGCGTATTGCAATGCGCTGCAATTAAATGTGCCGACAAATGGAAAAACCTTAATGCGACTAATTAATAATCACGTACCTTAAGTATAGCCGAAGAAAAATGTCGATTTCAGCTTTATCCATTCAAATCACTATTACTCTAATAAACGAAATCGTCATACAAATAATTAAATATGCAACAAACAATATTATTATAATTATTATTAAAAATGCCTTCAAATTTTTGTGGCTTCTTGAATTCATTATATAATTATTTTCGGTTAAAACCACGTTACACGCATTATCAGCTAACGTTACGAATTGTACTACTCTATTCATCATCAGAGCTAAACATGTGTTTTTTGGCTCTGATTATGAATAGAATATTACTATTTAAAATCCTAGCTGATAATACGTGTAACACGGTTTTTACCGAAAATAATTATATAATGTATTATCATTATTATTATTATATCATTTTATTAATATTATTGTATTATTATTATTATTATTATTATTATTATTATTATTGTACTATTTGTTTGGCTTATATCACATATTGTCGATATCATAAATCGTAGTAAAAAAAACAAGTTCAGTCAAATATGATCTATCATGCGCTGAAGACTCCATACGTTAACTTAACGATAACTATAATTTACACTTACATAATAGTGAATTCAAAACAACGAAATCTGATTTCGCGTTTTTTTGAACTTTTCACCAACTTCAAAAGTTTCGTTAAGAAAATGAAATACAGTTTCGTTTCCGACAAACAGCGATCATTCCACTGATATATCACATACCCAGGAAAGGAAATATTTTTAACATAGAACATGCTTTAGCCGGGACCTAACCGTCCGAAAACGTTACGCTGGAAGAGAGGCGAATATATATTTAGATAAATATATATATATATATATATATATATATATATATATATATATATATATATATATATATATGGGGCTATGTTTATATATATACATACAAGGCCGTGTGCACGGTGGGGGATACCCCTACATATTACAACTGAAATAGTTATTATAAATACACAAAAATCTGAAAAAATCAAAAATTTAAAATAAATATTGATGATAATTTAGGGTGTTTTTACATTTAAAAAAGAGCCATATTTTTGGGTACTTCATTAATATTTTATGCAAAATTTTTTATTACGAGTATAATCAATAACATATGTAATTTTTATTAATGTTTATATGGTAATTCATTTATGTAAATCATTAATATATAAATCCAAATAATGGAGATTATTAATAGTATGAATATTATAGAAAAATGTATTGTTATTTATAAAATAAATATGCGAAGAAAATTCTCACCCCCTCCCCCCTCAAAATTCTAGGCACGGCCCTGTATACAGGGTGATTATAATTAAAATGACGTCAAATATGAACTGAATATTATTGAAAAGGAGAAAAAGCGGATAGCATGAGAAAAAGATTTTTTTTTTTTTTTTGGCTCGTCACGCTAGAATTAAATGAAAATACTTGTCATGCGCACGAATCATTGTAGTTGTTAGCTTCTAAAATGCAACACCACATTTTAGATTCGTTTAGAAAGTAATTTCGATGCAGTATACAGCGGTAAGTGAACAACAGCGCGCTTGCTATTCCTTATGGCTGTTATCTATGCCGGCTTTTATTTAATGTCGCAGCCCAGTTGAGTGTAATACGTTGTTATTCGGTTTGTCATTTTTCTTTCGTTATCTCGTATTTTTCATGGTCGACATTTCGCGTTTGAGAAATTTGCCATGACTGCCTTAATAAAGGGCCGCAATCTGCTTGTAAAGCTTTTTTACAAGAACAATGACCGTGCACCAGTAGCTCTACAGAAGTTCCGGACACTCAAAAGTATGAAAAAAGATGTTGGTCCGATGACTGACTTGCAGAATGAAGCGGTACTAGTCGATTTGAGAGTGGATTTTCTGTTGTCCATATTCGGGCAATACTGTGTATTGACATATCCTTGCAGATAGAAATGAGCAGCTTCGTCTGTCTACAAAAGAGACTTTTGATTTAGAATTTCTTGCTCACATGGGAGTGGACAATGAATGGCCGTGAAAATTTTATGGACAAATGAAGCTCATTTCCATTTGCGGGGATATACCAACACACAGTATTGCCCGAATATGGGCAACAGAAAATCCACTCGCAAATCGACCAGTACCGCTTCATTCTGCAAGTCAGTCATCGGACCAACGTCCTTTTTCATACCCTTGAGTGTCCGGAACTTCTGTAGAGCTACTGGTGCACGGTCATTGTTCTTGTAAAAAAGCTTTATAAGCAGATTGCGGTCCTTTATTGAGGCAGTCATAGCAAACTACTCAGACGCCAAAATGAGATAACGAAAGAAAAACGACAAACCGAATAACAACGTATTACAATCAACTGTACTGTGACATTAAACAAAAGCCGGCATAGCTAATAGCGATAAGGAATAGCAAGCGCGTTGTTGTTCACTTACCGCTGTACACTGCATCGAAATTAATTTCTAAACGAATCTAAAATGCAGTGTTGCATTTTAGAAGCTAACAATTGGAATGATTCGTGTGCATGACAAGTATTTTCATTTAATTCTGACTCTTACAGCGCCAATTGTTTCTCCTGGTTGACGAGTTGTTTTTTTTTTTTTTTCTTAAATTTTTTATTGTGACGACAATTTAGTCTTTAACAATAACGGTGACAAAGTTGACTACACGTGGAAAGAGTTACACTTCCAATGAAGCGACTCCGACTTTATACATCATTTCACTAAGTCATATGGTTTTCGGCGTTTAAGTCGCCTCATATCCTCAGAGTTGTCGAGGAGTTGTATGACTTCGACATTAGTATGCTTCTCCAGCCGTTTTTCGTGTTTACAGGCGAACCTGGTAATTTCATCGACGACCATTGGAATTTCCATATCTCGATGTATGTCGTCGTTGCGTTCGAATCTGTATGCAGCAGTGATCGTGCGAAGTGCAATGTTCTGACGTTTTTGTATACAATTTCTGTTGGAACTACTAGCACAGCCCCACAACTGTATTCCATAAATCCATATAGGTTTAACAATGGCTGTATACAAAAGTCGTTTGTTTTCAATCGATAACGGCGAGTTTCTTCCTAGCAGCCAATAAAGACTTCTCACCTTTGCCTTCATTTCCAAACATTTTTGTCGGACGTGGTGCTTCCAATTTAAACGCGAATCAAGATGCATCCCTAGGTACTTGTCTGAATCTTTTTGTGGGATTATCTGCTGATTCAGCGTCATTGGGATGTTCTCAGTTTTCCGTAAAGTGAAGTTTACGTGCACCGATTTTTCGCTATTAACTTTTATTTTCCAGCGTTTCATCCATGTACTTAATTCGTTTATTGTTGACTGTAAGTGTTTGGCTGCCCTCTGCTGGATTTTACTTGTGGTCAGAATTGCTGTGCCATCAGCAAACATAGCTATAACTGTATGATTGTTCGTTGGAATATCGGCTGTGTAACGGAGATAAAGGATAGGTCCTAAAACACTGCCTTGTGGTATTCCTGTGGTTGACGAGTAAAAAAAAAAAAACTATTTTCTTTCTTATGCCATCCGCTTTCCTCCTTCTTCAATAATATTCCGTTCAAATTTAACGTCATTCTAATCAGTGGTTTTTTATTTATAGCGTTTTAAAACTTGAACTTTAATTAAATCACCCTGTATATAAATATATACATTATACGCGAGCAGAAAAAATGTGACGAGATTCAAGGTTAATTTTTGGTATCTGGGTAGATGGTTAAGTTTTTACTGATTGTACAAATAGAATAAATGCAAGAAATGAAAGAAAAAAAAAGAGCGCAACCTGATTTAGGTATTGTTCAACTATTTGCAACTAATAATTATCAGAAAATTCATGATGTTTACGAGAAAGATTATTTAAATTTAAATGAACGGTTACATAATATTGTTATAATTTTAGCCATAGGCTCTAAATGAGTTTTTTCAAAAATTTTGAGCTTTTAGCCCCCCGAGGGCTAAATTTTAAAGTTGAGAACCCGGATGCTCCAAACTAGAGAAATATAGAAGGATGCGCATATTTTTAACCTTGTTCAAAAAAATTTTAACTGTAGTACTCGCGTCGCAAAGGAGAAACATGTCATTTTTCGCGATTTTTTAAACTTTTCGCCCCAACTTCGAAAGTTTTTTTAAGGAAATGAAATACGGTTTCGTTTTCAACAAATAATGTTCTTTCCATCGATATATCGCAAGCTCGAAAAAAATAAATATTCTTTTTAAAAATGTCGAAGTTTCGACAGTCCAAAGTTCTAAATATAAAGTTGTAAGCTCGGCTTTAGTTTTCCTACAAAGCGATCCTTTATGTACATATATGTCTGAGATACGTTTTAGTTTCCGCAACCTTTTTACTGCGGCTATTGCTTACATGAACATCCTTTTTTTTTTTTTTTTGCTGTTTTTGATCCAAACGGGGAAACGAGGGGTTAAATAAATTTTTAACCGTCATTTTTTGATTTCATGAAGGAGCTTCTGAGTTTTATTTTATGTTTTGAATTTCACTTTTAAAACATTATCGGGTGATGAGTTATGAATTTTTTAAGGATGATTTTTGTGGTCGTTTTAAAATGCCATATTATATATTTTTGACGGTATTTTGGGTTTTTTTTGTCGCCCAAGGTAATCGGTTAGCTTGAAGTAAATTTTAATTGCAATTTATGATCCAATTTTGAAATTTATAAGTCAAACTGTTCGTGAGTTATTGATTTTTTAATTTGATATTTTTGCTATTCCTGAACCATCTTATCAAGATACCGTACGTTATATGTGTACGGAATCCTAAAAAATTATTTAATTAAAAGTCCATGGGTTACAAATAAAATTAAACGTTCGTTACTTGAAAATACAATCCGAGAACACCACTTTGATGTAGTAGAAGGGTTTCTGCCTTTTGAAAAGTTAAGAGCTATACGGGCGATAGGACAGTTATCAATAGGGCTCAAAACCAGACAACGTTTGACCAACTTAAAACTCAAAAACAGCTCTCGGTACCTGCTGTCTATTCTGCAGCATAAAAGCGGTTTTGCGGTTAATAAAATACTTCATTTAGAGCAATAACTATGCCAGTAACGAAATAAAGCCATTAAAAACTTTCTCTAAATACTTGATTCGGAATATTCGTAAAAATCAAACGAATATTAAAGCTAACAATTATAATATTGCGGCACGAAAAAAAGCAAAAATCTATTACAGATTCTTTTTCCCTATTACACATAAATAAAAATAAAAATAAAAAAGAACATCATCATGAAAAATGATTATAACACGTCAACGACCTCATACGATCTCACTAACAATTGATGTCATAGTTTCAGGCTCGTTGATGTGAAATAAATAACTAGCCACCGAAAATAGAAAATGAAATTGATAATTAGTTATAGAAAATTCCACAACAATACACATATCACTGTAATAAAATCACCGAAATCTGGGAAACTAATGAGGTATCCAAAAATACGCAGAAAACGCCACGCGCTAGAAATTGAGATTGATTTCGTAATGTTATGGAAATATCAGAAACTCATCGAAGAAAAGGTACATACTTCATTTATAATAATAGTAATCTCATCTTAGGTCAAATAACCAGAATCATTTTAAAAACATAATCGGTACCCCACAGCCTAAAAAGCAGTTGATGTGCGGAAAGAGAATCTTACAACAAAAACAAAAACAAAAAAAAACAACTTTATATTACTAGCTAATACATATTTTTAACGCCAATCCTTTACAAATTACGACATGCTTACACTAAAAATCCAATAGATTACATAAGCAAATTAAAAAAATCCTTCACCATGGTTAATTGGCGTCAAACAAAACAAAACGATTTTATAGTTAAACGCCCGTATCTGTAGCAAACTGTTACAGATAACGAAAATATTTACCTTTCCGAGAGCAACATATACAGAGTTAAGTCATCAATACGTGCCGCAAATTATTGGGGACGTTTAAAGTGACGCACTTTTCTACGATATTCTGTATACTACAGAAGTATAGAAAACTAATAAATCTATTATAAGTGAGCGTCAAAGAGAAATATCGCGTGTTGCCGTACATTTAAATAATCCTTCGCCAGATTGAAATATCATCCTTCGAACGGATAGAATTTCGATTTCACTAATCCTAATCCCGGGAAGAATGTAAATGCTCTATTTTCGTAAAGGTTTTTTTCTCTCTCTTTTTTTGTGCATGAATTGTAAATAGATATTTTGTGGCGGAATTATTTCAGTAATTTTTGCAAAATAAATTGCGCATCGATTGAAAATATCACTACAATTATTTATTACGCCTATTTATTACTATACGAAAATGGTTTTTTATAAAAAAAATGATGAATGGTATTCACCGTGAAAGTTCTAAACACTTAATTGCCTATATTAAATTTATCACTTCATACGATTCGTTCATAAAATTAATATAAACTTGTAATATTATTACCTAAAAGCGGCGGTAACCAATTAGTGTTAGCTTCTGAATGAGAATCTAAAAAGATTAGTACATCCGCGGTTGCCACTCGGGCTCCTGCCAATCTTGCTCGAATTAAACCTTCTCTTTTTTTCAAATGAATTACTTTAACTTCGGGTAAATGTTTTTTCACATATTTATCCAACTGATCTTTCGTATGAGCTAAATATGAAAAATTACAAACAAAAAAGATTAATTAAATACAAGATATTATAAAGTGATAACTATTTGATATCAACATAACGCGTACTGAAATACCAATAACATAAAAAACAAATGATACATATTACTAATGTCATAAAAATAACATACTGATTCATTTTTTACCCATTTTAAAAAGATCGAGATTATATGTTCATCGGGTTTTTTTTTGTGTTTTTTTTTTTTTATGTTTATTCGCGCATAACTAATGCCCATGTGGACCAATTTTAATAATTCTTTATTCATTGAACAGTGTACTGGTCAGTGGTGATACCAGGTGAGTACAATGAATAACAGCAATCACAAACTGCATAATTATCAAATAAAAAAGGAGGGGGGAGAGGATATTTCCGATAAATTTTTAGTTATACAACAAATGCGATTATTTAAAATATTACCAACGTTATTTACCATGAAAACGTAAGTTGTAAAAAAAATAATTTTTAAAAAATTGAATTAAAAATAATGATTTGAAAAAAATTTTCTTTTTAAAAAAAAATACCAACTTCAAAATTTACTCGAAAAATTTAATAGAAATGCAAGAAAAGTGAAAAATAATACATTTCAGAGTAATAAACATCAGGGTATTATAATTATTCTTAATCAACATTAACTTTTTTTTTTAGCCGACACTAAATTCAAATTACAATAATATTTAGAAACAATTTACTCAGTATAACAACGCAATTATTACTCATTTTCTAAGCCAGGCACTGAAAACATCAGGCACATTTAACGCGGCTTTAAATTATTGCCACAATTTGAATTTGTTGCCGACTCTAATAAATATTAGTTTTATGTTAGGACTATCATAATATTTTTATGAATATTACTCTAAAATAAATTATTTCTTATCAAATAATTATTCTATTAATTTTTAGTGTAAATATTTTGAAGTGTTAAAATGGATAGACCAAAAAATAATACTACTTTCAATACTTTGTACCTATAGGTACTAATAGTTTTTTGTCCATTTTTTTTTTTTTGTTCTATTAGAATCACTTAATAAACTTACCCACCCACTCATAACGACGGTAGTTTGTTGAGGTTTTTTATGTTAATAAAACTAGATCACTTCTTTCGTAGTTAACAAGTTAAAATGAATTCATTGCTTTATAAACGGTCGTTCTTCATAAAATAAAGAAAATTTATTTTTATGTACTTGTCCGGTAATTTTAATAGTTGAAAGTAAGAGGGGTTCGACAACTGAATGAGGCAGTGGCTCTTCTATTTCGGCACGCTATAGTGCTTCGCGTTTTTTTTTAAAGTAATGCTTTATGCTCGTTTCAGCCTTTTTTTATTTTCTTTGGTTCAAATACAAAAATACTTCACGCTTTTAACCGGCAGTGGTGGTGTATGAAAACCGAATATTAATTAAAACTTTTTTTCATTCCTGTTCAAAACGTTTACATTCTCTGTATTCTTGTTGATTTTCTACAGTGGATTTAATTTCGAGTACCGTACCTTACTTATATATTTGAAATAGTTGGAGCGAGATAAATGGAAAATTTTCAAACTGAAGTCCGTAAAATAATTTGTAATAAGGTAAATTGATCTTAACATTAGAGAAAGATTACAGCGGAAATGTAAAATTCAAGTTTATGAAATAGTTTTATTACAAGGAAGTATATATTAATAATACGGAAATAAACACGTACTAAAATAATATATTTATATACAATTTCGACGCATTTTGAAGCCTTAAGCTTCGAAACGCGTTGCAATTATAAATAAATATTTTAATAAAGGTTTATTTCCGAATTATTAATATTGTAAATTATGAATAATCTCAGTGGAAATATTAAGATAATGTATTATTTATAAAAAAAGGTATCAGGAAAATAATAGAAATAAATAGATGATTTTTCTCGTACATGTGTAGGCTAGAGCACGCGCTTTCGATCAGAAATAAAGGATCGTTGAATCACAAAAGCAATTAACTGCAACAATCTTCTGTTGTACCGTGCATTATTTTCGAAATACATACTTTTTCTTTGAAGATGCAGATATGACCTGAAATTTTGTTAAAATTCCGGAATATCTAATAAACTGTTAAAATTTTATATAAATACATATTTTTTTTTTATTAATTATGTTTTTTTATTTCTTATCCGCGATGTATCTTATACATTATGCAACTTCGCAATAGACCTTACGGTCACAATGGCAGTAAGTTTTTTTCTTTTTTTTTTTTAATATTATCAGTGTACTTAAAAACTCTAACGCCATCGGAGATGTAAGAATTTTTTTCATCGCAGAACCGTAACGAATTTGACCATTTTGTTCTTGTTTCGTCTTCAAATTGTCCCTTCCACCACAACGAAACGGTGGTTTGCGATGCCAATCGCATCTTTTTTGAATGTCCATTCCTTTCTGTCGAACGTTGTATTCTATACTCTTGTCTGCTAAAACTCAACCTACTCCTTATTGTGCATCTTATATTTTGTCCTTTCCCTCGCCATCCACTATTTCATCCATTAGTTCCTTTATATTATCCATATCTGACCGAATCAAAATTTAACTGACGGCTCTTTTCTTTCTTGTTATTTCTGGGCGTAGGTCCTTAGATGACGTGCCCAAAGGGAAGATGGAAAAAAAAACAAAACCCCCGTTGAAATTAAATAGTCTATGTGCTCTTAAACAAACAGCACAATAGTCTCATGTGCGTATATATATAACACAAATTTGATATATTTTAAATTAAATTTTTTTAATAAATTTATCATAACTGCATATTCAAATTTTAACTATTACCAACGGCAATACAATGAAATATTACACATTTGAAATATAGTCTACAAAAAGTATCCGGTTGAATTTTCGACGCCCAAAAAATAAATAAATAAATAAATAAAAACAAGTATTTATTTCAATACATTCCGATTTAGTAGTATTTGTTTTATTATTCTAAAAATTGCAGTTAACGTGTAAAATAATAACACGTATTTCAATATTTAAAACAAACGTCATATCAAAAATTCCATAAGAATATAATACCAATAATAATTTTTACGTTTTCATAGTGTTATTTGAACAGGAAAACATTTCTTATCGACATTGCATATAGCTTAATAGCGAATGAAAAATAATAAATTCGAAAGAATTCGTAAACAAATGTATAGCGAACTGGGAATCGATGATTGATAACGAACTCGCGAAATTTCAAATTTACATTATATCTGTTGACTCACTTTTTTTAAGAAAAATTCCAACAGAAACAGAGCCATTCACCAGTCGATAAAATGTAGCCACCAATAAATGTGCAATTTTTCAAATTTAAAAAAAAAAAAATTACAAAATAATAATATTAAATATTTCTTATTTCTATTTTACCTCTTAATTAAAAGGGGGTATGCACTATTGATTATTTTTTTATTTTTAATGTCCACTTATATTTCGAAATAGTTTTCATATGCTCATTCGTTAGAGCTTCTTTCCGCGTATGTATTTTATTCTGCCCGTCAATTTCGATAAAATTAGGTGTTTAAAATATTTCCAGATAGCCGGAACTCAAAGATGAAGTCTAAAATTACAAATTCTCTTCCAACATTATAATACCTATAAAGATAACTCTACCATATATCATAAATATACATTCACTGGTATCATTTTTTTTTCTCCTTAAAAAATTAGTGTAATTAAAAATCACAAGAAACAAGAAACTGTCCATTCCGCCATGTAAACTTTTGGCCCAGCACTCAAACAAGGTTATTTTCACTCCTAATTCGTTCTGTTCCTTGCGTCCTTCGCTTTTCTTCGTTTTCACGATATTTTTTAATCCGGTTACGGTCAAACAAACAGCATAAGGTATTAAAATTTAAAAATAATATAATAATTTACAAACCGCCGTAACTCAATCTAAATGCGTAATATTTTAACAAATAAAAATAAAATAGTATTTACAAATCTACCAAATACGTCGTATTAGCTTATTAATTAAAATCAACTTTACTGTTTAAGGTCAATAAATTGATTCCTTCGTTCCACCTGCTTCATATGTTATTATTACATAACAAATTCGCAGAATATAAAGAAAATTGTAAATTAAGATTTTGAAGAGCACAATAAAAAAAAAAAAAAAAAGTTCTATTGTATTTCGAGAATGTCACAAAGAAATCAGCGAAAATGGAGACTTTGCAGAATATAATAAGGACCCGGAAGTTGATGACCTTAAAATTTCAATATTTCAAAAAATAACAAAATGTTCTTTTGGAGATTAAAAAGATTACATAAAAATAACATAAAAAAAATTTAAATTGTATTTATTTCATTTATACAAAGTAAAAATTATTATACATATTTACAATTATATACAGTTTATAAATTTTGAATTATTAAAAGATGTTCAAATGTTCAAAACCAAAAGAGATTGCCTATTATAACGTAATATATTTTTGTACAATGAAAAAAACCGTTCAACTTAAACCAAGATAATCGGTGCATACTTAAATGAAGCTACCTCGGGTGATTGCCTCTTTTGTGTAAACACAAGTTTTTATTGTTATGATCGCAATATAAACGCAAAAAAAGGTATGTAAATGTAGTTTATTTCAAACAAAACAATTCACTTCTAAAGCCCCTCTATTAGCAACAAACACAAACAAAAGTAAGAAATTATGGGGGAAAAAACAACTCCGTTTTATTTATTCTTTCCATTTTGTAAAAATTGAGATTTTTTTTTCAAAAGTTTTAATATAAATTTTGAAATTCCAAAAAAATGAAAAGTGACGTTACCGGGAAGTTTCAAAAAATTACGTGAAATGTGAAAAAATATAACATAGTGACTCGTAAAATCGAAAAAAGCCCATGTCAACCGCGTATATTTACTATTCTGTACATGTAAAGCACTCATTTCGCAATTAGCATCGTGTCATAAGCATGCAAAAAAAATCGGCATATCATAAATTTTCGGACCTCGATAATAACCAATGAAACAATTATATTAACTTTCTTCAAATCAAAATATTCCTCCGACTAACTCTAGTTTATTTAGGAAAGTTGAAAAATAAAAAAAGACACTAACCGAAAATATCGGGTTTGTAAGAAACGTAATTAAACGATAGAAGCTCCAAATCGCACTGGATGAGCGCCACTAAAATAGATAAGGCCCTAACTTGCTGAATCTAATACACCTCCTCTTTCAGTTCGAAGATCTTATTTGGGCTATCGTTTTCTTTCTGAACGTGTACCTTGCATTTCCTCTCAACTTATCCCTTCCTACATTTCCATTACCAGAAACTGGCGTTTTGTTCCTAATAAAATTCCCATCTTAGCCCTTATATCTCGCCGTCTTAGTTATTTTTCGTCCCATATAATTTCCAGTAATAATTTACCTTACTTTTCCTTTAATTATTTTGATCTCACACACCCTCCCAAAGTGTTATTTTCTTTCTAATTCTTCCAGGTTTATGCCTCAGGCGATTATTAAACAGGAATTTCACAGCATTATCAGTTCCCTCTTTCCTTCTCACGTAACCATCTTCACTGATGGTTCTAGGGAGCCTAGTGGTGTCGGGGCTTCGTTTATTATCCCCGCTTTTTAATTTTTTCGAATCCTTTCGTCTTTCACCTTTCTGTTCTATTTTCACAAATGAATTAATGACTATCCTACGTGCAATTATTTATATCTCCTCCAATCGTAACCTTTCCCACTATCTGATAATATCTGACTCCGTGAGTGCTCCTCGGGCTATAAGTTTACCTTTTCCCCATCCCTCATCAGACTTCATCATTCTTCGTATAAGATCTCTCATACACAATCTTTCCTTTCATCACTTTATCCACGTTGATCTGCTGCGGGTCCCTGGTCATAGAGGCATCGAGGGTAACGAAATGGCGGCTCAGGCTGCTGCCCGCTCCTGCTTTTACTTTAAAAAGATCCCTAGTTCTAATCTTTTGTCCTTAAGTAAGAGATTTCACTGTAAATTTTGGTCGGATATGTACCCTTCTTCTTTTACCAATGATAGTTCCTTCTACCTTTCAATTCAACCTAACCTTCTTACTAATTCTTGGTTCTCTGAATTCCCTTCTCTTCCACGTTCTGTTACTGTCCCTATTATTCGCCTACGCTTCAATCGCACTCTATTGCCCACTTCCCGTTTTCGTCTCTCTTTGATTTTCTCTCCTTATTGTGTCCTCCACATCCTGATGAAGTATTTATCTATGATGCTAATCACATTTTCTTTGAGCCTTCTGCTCTTTCTGCAGAACGCTCTTCCCTTTACTTACTCCTTTTAAAGTCAAGCCTTCCTGCTCCCTACTGTGCTTCCTATGTCCCGTCCATTCCATCTCAGTCTGTTGTTCCTGTCATTGGTTCCTTTATTTCTGCTATTTCCGATCGAATCAAGTTTTAATTAGTTAACTATTCTTCCGATTGTTTCTGGGTGAGGTCTCCGGTTGACGAGCCCAAAAAAAATAAATATTCCTCATATTTTTATCACTGTTTATAATTTTTTTCTTTACAAATCTCAAACTACAGTAATTAATTCCGAAAAATTCAGCAATTTATCATAACACAATAATACCTCTATTTATTGCTAAAAAAAAATGAAACACGCCCTCATTAAAAGTATGCTATTTCAACTTTTTTATGTTTTTGTCTTATCTAATTATTAATCGTTATTAACAGAGTTTCATTTGATTAAATTTATTCATAACAATTAAGCGGAACAAAAACCGAAATAAATTAGACTTACATTCTCGAAAGTTACATCGCGTCATTATTTCTATTTACATATAGCTGAAAATAAAATAATTCAAAACTTTTGCTATATCGTTCGCGTATCAAACTTTCAATTTTATTATTGTACGCCTACAAGCATCAAAAACATTACCGCATCAACTTTCATTTCTTTAGATTACTTACAATTCTATTTCAATCGATATTTTCAACAAAAAAATTCATAGCGAACAATACTACCAATATTTCGATAAACTAATTTGGCACACTTACCTAAGGATAGATTAGAATTAGAGATTAACATCTTCATTGTAACTATGATACGTTGACAAATTAACAAAAACACCATATTATTTAATAAACATTCCGAAAGCTTCAAATCACAGTAGGTATAGAATAAATCCGCCACAACCGTTTTATAAACGAACAATAACGTATCAGAATTACAGCAGAAGAGGGTCACATCATTTAACCTTTTCATCAGTAAAAATTAAGAAACTTAAAAACATTATTTTTAATTAATTTAAGGATAACAGATTCGCGCGCTTTTTTGTATTTACGTTAATTTTAGCGATTGATTAAACAATCTATTTTTTTAAATTAACAACTGTATTACCGACCTATTTCCTACCGAAGCCTAATCATTTTAAAATGCACTCTGTATATTATTCAACATATAGCCTCGTCTATTTATTCAGCAAACAACTGTTACGAGAATAGTTTTTATTGTATTATCCGAAATAATGAATTTTGGCCGCAAAAAAACTATATAATGTAAAGCGATAGTTATTATTGTTTTTTTTTTAATTTTTTGGGCCCGTCAATCGGGGACGTTTACCCAGAAACAATTATGATAGGAAGGAGTCAATTATATCTTGATACGGTCAGATATTGTTAGGAGAAAGGAACAAATAATAGGAACAATATGTGGAGAAGGGAAAGATAGGATATAAAAGGCGCAATATGGAGTAGGAAGACCGAGTATCAATAAAATGGAATAGAAAGAGAACACTCAGCAGAAAGAGATGAACACTCAAAGCGTACATGGTCCACATCGCAAACATGCTCTTCGTTTGAGTGGAGAGGACATCATGGAGAGGCAACCAAAGAAAAACGAAAACGGGAGAAAGATAATAGACTATGGCTCAAGAACGCAGACGAATAACGGAGACAACAACTGAACGACGAAGCGAAAGAAACAAAGAGAACCACGGATTGACAGGAAGACTAGGTTGAACAGACAAAAAAAGAAGAACAATTGTTAGAGAAAGAGGAAACGTAAACATTCGATACCATAGTCTAAGATGAAAATCTTTGCACAGCGGAAGGCGATTGGACGATGGGGGAAATTTTTAAACAAAAAGTGAGAAGAGGCAGCAATCCAAGCCCAGGAGTCCCCACCGGTTCATTACCGAAGATGACCGAATGACCAGCAACCCACAACAAATCAATTTGAATGGAACGAAGGGAAGGAAGAACGTGGATAAGTGAGCGTATGCGGAGTATGATAAAATCACAGGAATGATCAGGTAGGAGAGAACAAATGGCCTAAAAGGCGGTCATAGAGTCAGATATAATCAAGAATTTAGGGAAAGGCGATTAAAGGAAACGAAAATAATGGGACGTAGAACAGTCATTAATAAGTTTATGAATGTAGAACAGAAAGGAGGCAGGCGAAAAGCCAAAATCTGGAAGGATAAAAGAGGCACCGACACCAGCCGGTCTCTTCGAACCATCTGTAAACACGGTTGCATGCGAAGGAAATCGCGAATTGATAATACTAAGGAATACCTGTCTGATTAGAGCTTGCGGAAGAAACTTAGAGAGCGGTAGTAAACATATCTGGCGGATAGCAGAGATCGGCCAAATTAAAAGAGAAAAAAGGGAGATTGACAAAGGACATTATGTAAGGACAAAACAAACTGAGCCGAAGAGAGATGAGGGATAAAATAGGGGTTTTCCTAGTGCAAAGCACCAGTTCCTAGAAATGGAAAGAAAAGAATGGATAAAAGTAGCGGACGTGAGTGGAAGACGCTTAGCAAGAAAACGATAGCCCAAATAAGGTCTGCGAATAGAAAGGGGTGGTGTATTAAATTCGGCAAGAACAGCTGCAACTGGAGGGGATTTAAGAGGGGGACCGTTCTTTCGGTCGTGATTTTTCGGGCCCAGTCTCTTTCGAGCGCAAGCGAATTCAGAACTTTTTACAGACCACCTACGGTGATTTTCAGGTATTATCCGTTAAACGTTATCATCTATGTTAGTGGGAAATACGAGTTACCAAATACTGCTATCAGAAATTCCGTCCAAAAAATACCGTTCTTCGTTAACAATTAAGTTGTTCCGCGCGTATAGCATGTTATATATACATACGTATATATAATCACAAAACATATATTTTACATGATTTTATTTGGTTATTCGCTTTTTTTAAATATTTTCTATTTGTTTTTGAAATAACGACTTCAGCATGAAATACTCATAAACAGACTTTCGCGATGTAAATTTAAGAGTTCTGTTAGCAATAGTGATACGAAACGGACGAAAATTATTAATAATTGGTTAAATGCATTGTCGGTTTTTTTTATTTTTTTTTATTTGCTAATGTATAGTCAACCGTATTTAAAAAATTACAAACTATCAACTTTACGTCATTTAAAGTGTAATATAACTGGATTGAATTTGCTTCGGATACATATTCCTTATATTATCTTTCTTTTTTATTCGTATCCAGCAAGTTTATTTGAAATACAAAAAGATTATAAAAACCGTGATTTTAATTCGTCATTTGATTTGATGAATCCATGCTATTCAGTAGGAGTGTTATTCTGGGTGGATTAAATCATTTTGCGAAGTAGATGTATGTATTTCATATACTTACCGTTTGCCAATTCAGTCACGTGTTTATAAATACTAGCGTTCCCCCAATGGTTCAAATTTGACCATAATTATCAATAAAAATTTTAGAAAAATATATATGAATTTGTATATTTCCAAAAAATTTTTCTCACTCTTATATATTTGTTCATTATATATCTGAGAACATATACTTTTATATGTACTTACAATATCAAAATTAACTGACAACTTAAGACTTAGTACACTGTAAAAAAGCCAATAATGATGATTATTAAGAAAAATTAAAACATTTCAATAAGAACAGATTTACTGGCTGGAGCGATTTCGTTTTTCACTCTTTGTATTACTTTTTTATTTAAATACGTAAAAAAAAGTCTAACTGTTTCCAAAATTTTGTGTACTGATAGTTACTAAACAGAAAAAAAAAAGCAAGAAAACCGGTTAATAAACAGTGGAGAAGAAGGCACTAAACTGTTTTGTCTTTGCCTATTTGTATACAGAAGTAGATTATCCATTTTTTTTTAAAATAGAATTTCCTGCAGTGCATTTATCGGGAATATTGAAACAAATGCAAGGTTTGAAAGCTTTTTTCTTATTGACTTTATTAAAATTTTTACGAAAATAATATTAGTCCAGTGTTTTGAAGATTGAAAATTTTTCTAAACGAACAAAAAAAAAAAAAAGGTTAGCCGGGCAGGATGTTTCATGTACTGAACATTCTGTGAGTTAATTTGAAGATTGCCATAATTTACATTTACATAATATTAAATTCAAAACAAAGATATTTAATTTTTAATTTGTAATATCGTATATATTTCTCACCCAGTATTAACATAAATGTGTTTATGTTTAAAAATGTTTGCGCCTTTATTTGTCTTTATCGATATTTTTTTGAAACCAGGCTTGATTCGTCAAGGAATTAAATATATATAATTAAAATCATAGATAACAGAAAAAACTTCAATAAACGTATCCTCAAATAAACTTGCTGGATACGAATAAAATAGAAAGATAGTATAAGGAATATGTATCCGAAGCAAATTCAATCCAGTTATATTACACTTTAAATGACGTAAAGTTGATTGTTTGTAATTTTTTAAATACGGTTGACTATACATTAGCAAATAAAAAAAAATGAAAAAAACCGACAATGCATTTGACCAATTATTAATAATTTTCGTCCGTTTCGTATCACTATTGCTAACAGAACTCTTAAATTTACATCGCGAAAGTCTGTTTATGAGTATTTCATGCTGAAGTCGTTATTTCAAAAACAAATAGAAAATATTTAAAAAAAGCGAATAACCAAATAAAATCATGTAAAATATATGTTTTGTGATTATATATACGTATGTATATATAACATGCTATACGCGCGGAACAACTTAATTGTTAACGAAGAACGGTATTTTTTGGACGGAATTTCTGATAGCAGTATTTGGTAACTCGTATTTCCCACTAACATAGATGATAACGTTTAACGGATAATACCTGAAAATCACCGTAGGTGGTCTGTAAAAAGTTCTGAATTCGCTTGCGCTCGAAAGAGACTGGGCCCGAAAAATCACGACCGAAAGTGCGGTCCCCCTCTTAAATCCCCTCCAGTTGCAGCTGTTCTTGCCGAATTTAATACACCACCCCTTTCTATTCGCAGATCTTATTTGGGCTATCGTTTTCTTGCTAAGCGTCTTCCACTCACGTCCGCTACTCTTATCCATTCTTTTCTTTCCATTTCTAAGAACTGGTGCTTTGCACTAGGAAAACCCCTATTTTATCCCTCATCTCTCTTCGGCTCAGTTTGTTTTGTCCTTACATAATGTCCTTTGTCAATCTCCCTTTTTTCTCTTTTAATTTGGCCGATCTCTGCTATCCGCCAGATATGTTTACTACCGCTCTATGTATGTATATATAACATGCTATACGCGCGGGAAAACTAAATCGTTAACAAAGAACGGTATTTTTTGGACGGAATTTTTGATAGCAGTATTTGGTAACTCGTATTTCTCACTAACACAGATGATAACGTTTAACGGATGATACCTGAAAATCACCGTAGGTGGTCTGTAAAAAGGTCTGAGTTTGTCTGCGCCCGATTGAGTCGCGCCTGAAAGAGGGTGACCCTTTAAGAGCACCAAGGCATTGATGAAAGCAAAAATTTTGGATTACGTCTAATTTAAAGAGTCGGTACTTAGGGACACAACCATAGAGAAATGAACAGTAATCAAATTACGAGTTGATGATGGATTTATAAAGTGAAATACGGACATAAGGATCACCACCCCATTTGGTTGGAGATAAAGCCTTCAGCAGGTTTAGCCTTTTGGTTGCTGAAAAGGAAAAATACTTGATGTGTTCGGAGAAAGATAACCGACTGTCAAGGAAGATACCAAGATATCAAAAACAATTAACACGAGAAAGGGGTGTATTTGCTAAGGATAGATAGACAGAAGTAGGATTATAAGGTCGCAGAGTAAATACGACATAACAAGATTTAGTAGGAGAAATAGAAAAGTTAATTGAGGAAAGAGAGTGATCCGGCACAGAAAGAGGCGAATTAAGTGCTTCACCGGCCGATACAATATCATAAGATGAGGTAAATAAAGACGAAGAATTTAGAAGAAGCGAAGCCACACTGATATAGTGTATATGTTAAAAAGAGTAGGACTGAGAGAGGAACCTTTGGGGAGATCTCGAAAAAGAAGTTCCAACAGATGGAACAGAGAGGTGGATAGAACGATCGAGCATGAGATTGATAATAAGGGAAGTAAACTTCATTGGAACGTTAATTGCTGTCTTTTTATCTTTTATAGTGGGTAAATAATCATCAAAGGCACAGCATACATCGATGAAAGAGGCCAAAGTATAATGTTTTGGATAAAGGATTTGTAGATATAGGAAATAAAAAGACTAATACAATCGGGGAGACCAATAAAAGGCCGAAAAAAGCCAAACATATTGCTGGAAATACATTGTTATGCTCTGGCCACTAAACAAGGCGTTTGTTTAACATACTTTCAAACATTTTTCTAATGCAGGATACCAAGAACATAGAACGTAAGGAAGAACTTTTTTTAGGAATGGGAATGATGATAAAAGAATTTCAAGAGGGAGGAGTGATACCTCTGGAGAGGAAACAATTAAAAAGATCAAAAATCAAGGAGAACGGTAAGGAACTGTACAGACAGGTTTCTAAGAACCAGAAAAGGTATACCGTCAAGACCTGGAGTGGGGCTAAAAGAATTGGAAAGGACAGATTTTAATTCATAAATATTGAAAGCAGAAGTTAGGAAGTGTGTAGAGGAATTATGCGGAGGTGAAGTTAGATACAATTCATCAACGTTAGAAACATAAGCAGAAGCAACGGAATCGATAAAAGATTCTAGGCTATCTTTGGAAAGGTTGAGATTGGAACGACGTTCAGAGGATGGGGATTTGAAAGCTCTAGCCATTTTCCAAATATGAGAAAAAGGGGTATTTCTAGAGAATGAAGAACAGAAATTCTTCCAGGAGGATACATACCCAGCTCTTTCGTTCGCTCGCTTATGAGAAAGAAAATTTTCAATTGTAGGATTTAAACGAAAATTTCTGAAGATAGCACGACTATGGTGGAATGCGCGGTTACAATGACGGGTAGGTGAAGATAGAGAAAGAACAGGCGTAGCGGAGTTTAAAAAGGAATTATATAGAAGTATAGGATCGGAGTTGAGTTGAGTACTAGGGAGTGACGAATCAGAACTAGAACGAAATATAGTCTAATTTGCTCTGGAGAGGTTCCGCCGAGGACAATGTAAAGGCTTGGAACAAGTCGGAGAAGAAAAGTTAACAGGGGTTATTAGGATAGGAACATGGTCACTGCCGTAAGAACCCGTAAGAGTTCTCCAGTTATAATTAAGACCAATAGCGGCAGAAACAAAGGTCAGATCAAGGAAAACTAGAAATAAATGGATTCCTGAAATAGGTTGGGGAATGATCATTAAGAATAATTAAATTATCGGAAAGGATACTATTCTCAAGGATAGAACTGTTGGAACTGTAGGATGTGCAACCCCACAAGGGCGAATGAGCATTCCAGTCACCCCCGATAATAAATGATTGCAAGATAGAGTAGAAAAAAGCGGAAAAGAAGGAACTGACGAAAATCATAATTAATGGAGAACGTAGATGGAGACAATGTTAATAGGCTTGCGGAAGGGTAGTATGGATAGAGATGTGGACTATGTTAGGTTGGTTAGGAATAAGAGGGAAGTTCAGAGAAACATCGTGAGAGCGGAAAAAATGTAATTTTTAATGCGGAACCACCATACCCATCATTCCGATCAAATCTAATTATTTTATAACCTCTAATGTTAAAGTTCGTGCCCGACCGAAGCCACGTTTCTGAGATTAGAGCAACACTAACCTTATGAATATCCAATAGACCCTCTAATGAATTTTTATTGACTCTGAGGCTACGACAATTCCACTGAAGTACATTAAACGCAGCCATCATGGTGAAACAGGGAACGTATTAGAAGTATAGGAATTAAGAAAAGGAAAGACAAAAACAGTAAGAAGGCACAATGGGTGGTATAAGGTAAAAAGAAAAGCAAAGACATTCGTATTAATTGGATCGAAACAGGTTGGAAGCGAAACGGAGGAAAGTAAATTGTAACGATTAGAAATCCGGAGGAAGTAAGTCGGAGCCAACAAATTAGTAGGGAATTCTAAGAGGAATGAACAGAAGGAAGAAAGAGGACATTTGTAAAGGAAATCGTAGGATGCAAACAAAAATTTTCTGCTAAGAGCAAACAGGTTTTAAAACCTTTGCATAGATGAAATGATACCTGTTAGGGTTAAACTATGCTATGCCAAGCGTCTTTCTACATAGCTCTTGCTTATAAGTGCTAGTCAATCTCACCGCTGAACCAGTGGAGCAGCAAATATGAGAGAAAACAGAAATAATTCGAATGCAATCGACAGCGAGTACTGAGCGAGTTATATTGACGTCAGTAAATTCGAAAGAGAAAAAGACATAAGAAATGTACTGAAGCCTGACAGTGTTTTTGAACACTTCAGCGACTGTACAATTTACAAATAAAGAAGAAGTAAAAGAGAAGAGATTGAATGCTAAAATTAAACAGTTATACAACTGGTTTAAATATCTTATTTTGTACGTTAGCAGAAAGATTACATAAGAAAGAAGTAAAGAGAATTTAGCATATAAGGAAAGAGAGAAAAGAACAAAAAGAAGAAAATTCAGCCCCAAATCTTCTTACTTTCCTTCCTATTGTCTTAATCGTAGAAAGAAGAATTCATTTATCTGTAAATTACTGGAAAGAAAACGAGATAAAGAATCAACAAAGGAAGAAGAAGAAGCAATGTTATTAGAAAAGAGTATTTCCAGTGACCAAAGAGGCAGGATTGTCATAAGCAGGATTTGGGAGAATACTATTAATTGAAGTAGAGTTAGACAGAAGAGGAACAGATTTGTTGAAAGCCCCTCCATTAGAGGGAGATGGGATACGGTTAAATGAAAGAGGAGGAAACTGCAAGGAAGGTTTGTAAGACGCTTTTCAGTTACGGACTTTATGGAAGGTAGGAGATTTAGGACGCGGAAAAGAATTAGAGAGAAGAGAGGAAAGTGATGAATGAGACTTAGAAGAATTACTAGGAGAAGAGCTAGTCATTGAGGCTCGGTCGGCATATGAAAAAGCACGAGATGTTAATTGTTGCTTTTAAAATGGGAAGCTCCTGGAATGAAATATTCTCAAATGCCATAATACATTTTATATCCTTCTGACTGATATATTCAAGACAAGATCGCTCAAAGGCAGATCGTGTGCTTTTGTAATTACGACAGACGAGCGGTTCCTGTAGGTTGCTGCATTCTGAGACTAGGTGCTTAAGAGTACAGTGCGAACAGGTGTTAGAAGAACTACGACAGTACTTTGCGATATGTTTAAAAAAAAAAAACATCTGGAACACTGTGCAGGCGATTGCACACTAGGGGAAACAGAAAATCGCATCTTGAAAATCGAAACGGTACTATAAAATCTGAGTTCGACTAAACGAATTGGGGTTTTAACACTATCCGAAGAGCGGCATATACGGCGGATCGAAGCAATAGGGCTCAACGATTCGATTCCTTCCAAGATTCTATCTTCAGAAAAAGACGGATGCACGCCGGAGATGACGCCATTCTGAATAAACGCTATTAGGGATATACGCCCTGATGTTATGATGCGTGAAAAAACTAGGATGGACAAGAAAGGCGTTAGCGGAATCAACAGATGAAAATGTGATTGCGACACGACCGCTGCCTTGAGGGACAATGCATAAATGTGATGAGGAAACGGAACTGATTAGCTCGGTAAGGGCCAAGAGATGTAGATAACCTAGGTTTCTTTCCATTGAACAACTTTCAGCGTGGACGGTGAAAAGTCCCGGATGATCGGGAGAAAACATTTAATTCTCTTTATTAGCAAAATTTATATTTGCTAGTGATATTGGTACTGTTATTATTATTATTACCATTTTCATTATCAAATTTTTTTTGACATAATTATCCTGACTGAAACCTGGTTATAAGAAGATGAAATCACATATTACAACATTCCTAATTATAAATCTTTTATGCAGTGGAGGCAGCACAAACGTACGGGAGGTGTTACATTATATATTTAAAAAAATATAAATTGTACACTTAAAAATATGAATGTTTCTTCTGGTAATATGGTCCTCATTGATCTTATATTAGATAATAGTAAAACAAATTTCAATTGGTAGATTTTATAAGTTTTGTGCGTCTAACTTAGAGCAATTTCTTGGAGATATAAAAAATGTAATGGAATGCTATTATATCTGGTGACTTTAATATTAATATCCCAGATAAAAAAAGAAGTAATGAGTATATAAACCTTACAAGGTCTTTAGGATTTATTAACTTAATAAACGAGCCAACCTATTCTTGATTTGAAGATGGATACAACTCTTGTCTAGATCATATTTTAATACGAGGTATATACAACAATAAAAGTAATATATGTGCTGACTACAAATTATTAGATTTGCATTTTCAGATCATAAAAGAATCAGTGCATCATTTTCTTTCTCCAGTAAAATAAATAACACTCTCGAAAGAGTAACTTATATTTTTGATAAAACCCTCTTTAGCGCTAGTTTATCAAACTGGAATATTGAACCTCTTTACTCCAGTTTAGCATCAAAAGTTTGACTGGTTTATTTCCACCTTAATAGACTTAATTCTGTAATAAGATTAAGCGGTCCCATAAAACTTTTAGGAAAAGAAACTCTTGGATAAATAATGAAATAATCAATCTGATTAAAGAAAAGTATAAAATATATCGATTATTAAGATTATCACCATTTGACAATAACTATAAATTAAGTTTCAACTCGATTTCAAAAACCATTAATAAAGCAATACGCAAAAGAAGGTACGAATATTACATTTAATTACTGAATAAATGTTAATATAGACAGAAAGGCTATTGGTCGTTTATTAATAAAACAATTGGGAAAAAGAAATTCGATATGAAACAAATAATTATTGATAATGAATTGATTAAGGTAGCAAAAAATGAAGTAAAGGTTGCAAGTCACTTCAACTCCCATTTCAAAATTAGTGTCCAGAATATCTTAAATCCAGATGTACTACGATACACGATACTTAATGAATCAGACCATCCAAAGTATGGTATATTAAATTCGTTTGCTTTCACGCGAATTAGATCTGAAGACATACAGCGTGTAATTTTTTCCTTTTCTGACAAACCATCCTTTGGAAGGGATAAAATATCGCTTCGAATTATTCGTGACAATTTTCAGTTTTTTGCTCACCCTTTAACCTATCTGTTTAACGAGTCTGTTTACGGTGGAATTTTTCCCGCATCTCTAAAAACTGGCGTCACTACAGCCATCTATAAAAGTGGTATCGCAACTTCTGACAGTAATTATAGACCAATTTGTATTCTGTCAGTAATCTCGAAAATGTTTGAGATGTGTATAAAGGTAAAAATGATATAATTTCTAGAAAAGAATAATTTCTTCAGTAAAAATCAATTTGGATTTCTTCAAGACAGAGGAACTTAACTAACCTTATTCGAGCAGATTAAGTTTATTTCAGAAAATTTAGAAGAAAATAGATCAGTTTTGGCGGTCTACTTCGACATTAAAAACGCTTTTGATGTGATCGATCATGCTCTATTATTAGTAAAACTACAAAATGCAGGTTTCTGAGGATTTATCTTAAATTGATTTAAATCGTATTTACAAGAAAGGAAATATATCACAAAAATTAACAATAGCTACAGCAATGAACAGGTTCAAAATTATGGGGTACCACAGGGAAGTATTCTGGGACCATTTCTATTTCTAATTTACATAAAAGACCTGTGTAACCTTAGTGTTATAAGTAGAATATTAGTGTATGCTGACGACACTGTTCTTCTGGTAGATGCCAGATCTCCCCATATTTTACAAAATATAACGCAAGAAGGTGGTACAACAATTACTCATTGTATACATTCTAATAAGTTAGTGTTAAATTATGAGCAGTTATCATCATCCGCAAACATGGGACAGTTTAAAATTGTTACTACCAAACAAAGACTACATAGACAGAACTTATGAAATTAAATACTTGGGAATTATATTCGACCACAAGTTAAATTGGGCCAAGCATCCAGAATATATTTCGAGAAAGTTATCAAAGCATACAACCTCTTCTGTTACCTACAGAAATATTTTCCCACACGTCATTTATGTAGATTATATTTAGCCTTATATCAACCAGTATTGGCATATGGATTAATATTTTGGGGGGAACTGCAAAATACCATTTAAGATACGTAACATCACTACAAAAATCTACATTTAAAACCTTTGGTCTTAACACCAACAACTTAAATAATCATGGGTTACTACAATTAAAACAGTTATATAGAATTAATTTATTGTTATTCATAAATAAATATAGTATAAAGTTTAATATCAAAATGCGGGAAGGTAGCACGAAATCAGCAAATGATTTCATGGCTGCTATTCCTAAATTTAAAAAGTTTCTTACAAGACCACAGAAACAATATAAAGCAGCAATAATATATATATCTCTTCCCTCAGGTGTCAAGAATCTCTTAAGGAATTATAAAAATCGGCATAGGCTTAAACTAATACAGGCATTTAATATGTAGTCGCTTCAATCTGTTAGTAAGATTAACGTTTCCCTTTTAACTTACTAGTTCCACTTTCGTCTAGCACATTATACTGCTACGTATATAAATTTTTTCCTTCACCTTCCTCTTTATTAATACAATCATGTTTTCCCATCTTCATTATATATACAGTAATTATTATACCCAATAACTCTGTACAGCAGATTACATTTTTAATTTTTCTTTTTAAGTGTATTATCTAGAATGCTTTTTCTTTCTTTTATAAAATTTTATGATTATATAAAAAAGTGTTTACCTATTTTATTTACTTGTTTTTTTTTCTTATCATACTTTTTGTTATATTCCTTTTCCTTTCTTTTTTTTTTTTCAGTGCTTTTTATTGTTCATCTGTAATCCATTACTCGCGCAACTTTGCGAAAAAATGGAAATTAGATAATAATAATAATAAAATAAATGATTTGATTTAATTATCATTATTATTATTATTATTATTTCTTGTCCTCTTCTCCGCTTTTCGCAGGTTTGTAGCTTCTCGGGCATAAACCAGGAAGAAGTACATTACGTTTCTTTAAACATTCTGCATATATTAGTGGAATCTATGATGACTGATTTCTGAATATCGGCTACTAGTTTTTCATAGTTTAGATGTAATTCGACGACACTTTTCCTTAACGTTACTGGTACCACCGCCATTGTTGAAATAACGAATGGTATTATCCTAACCCTATTCATAGCCCAAAATCTTTCAATTTCCACGGCTAATTCCATGTATTTATTAATTTTCATAGAGTATCTATTTTGAATGTTTTCGTTATTCGCAACTATAATATCAATAAGGGCCCCGTGTTTATTCTTCTTATCGACTAACGTTATATCAGATCGGTTCGCAGCGACCGTTTTATCTGTTATTATTTGCATATCCCAGTATATCTTATGCGTTTCATTTTCAGCGACATCAGGTGGTTTACACTTGCAATACGGTTCATTATTAATTATTATACTATGTAATTTGCATATATCTTTTTTTATATAATCTTAGCAACATTATTATGTCTGTGTGTGTATTGCGTTTGTGCCAGCATGGGGCATCCTGCGAGTATATGATCTATGGTCTCCAGATTTCCGTTACACTTTCTACAATTTTCGATTTCTATCCTTTTTTTTAATATTCTCTTCCTATATACACGTGTTTCCCATACGCCATCTTGTAATGCTAACATGAAACCATCGGTCTTTGGATAAATCTTACCAGCCGCTAGCCATTTGTGCGTGTTTACTTTATCCACTGAGTCTTTGTTTATTGCTGCCCAGTATTTACCATGGAGGGGCTTTTTATGTTGAGCATATACTTTTCGCTGTTGTCAACTAATATCTGTATTTCATTTGTTACTTCCGGAAACGCCAGCTTTAATAGTGTACAATCATCATCACAGTCCCTGAGTATCTTGTATATATTTTGTTCTATTGCCTTTGTATACCAATATTTTCTTAATCCTAGCAGTTGTTTATTGTGTAGGTTTTTAAGGCGCATTATTCCTCTCCCTGCTTTCACTCGGGAGAGGGTCAAACGTTCCACAACAGCATGCGGGTGGTGCATTCGATGTTCTTTTAAAGAGGTTTTTATTTTTCGTTGCATCTATTCTAGCTTAGTATTATTTCATTTGACCACTCCAAAAGAATATGTGAGTGTTAGTACTACAAACGTGTTTATTGCTTTAACTATATACTTAGCTTGTATTCTAGTTGCAAGTATCATTTTTAATCGCTTTTGGAATACATCTATTAATTTCTGTTTCATCCGTTTATGTTGATCCCATGTTTTTCGACCATTCCTAGGTACTTATAGTATGTATCCAGTTCAACATGCTCCAGCTGTATGTTATCCAATAGTACTATGTTGGCGGTGTGATTTCAACTTTCCCTTTAACTGTATTTATAATGGCGTGTTTTTCTAATCCAAATTCTATGCTAACATGGTTGGACATTGAGCTGACAATACCTAACAACGCCCTCAATTACGTACTATTCTTAGCATAAAGTTTTAGGTCATGCATATTAAAGAGATGATTTAACAACATTCTCTCGGTTTTAACGCGTACTTCATAGCCACATTACGTTTCTTTTAAAGCTGAGTATATAGGGTTCATAGCCATTACAAACCAAAGTGGGCTAAATGTATCTCCTTGAAATATTCCGCAATGTTTTGGTATTGTATTCGTTATTATATGTTTGTCTCCCTGAGCAACCTGTAGCCACGTATTTCACTGTTTCATATATCTTTTAAATACAGCGATGACTACTGGCGATACTTTATATATTTCCAGCACTTTTTCTAGCCAGCTGTGAGGGATCAGACCATATGCTTTCCTGTAATCAATGTAGGCGACGCTTAAGTTTCTGTGATTTTTACGGGCTTGCTGGTGTATTATTGAATCAACCAATAATTGTTCCTTACACCCCATTGCTCCCTTCCGTACACCTTTTTGTTCCTAGTGTATTAGTTGATTGTGTTCCAGGTGGCTGTATACTATGTTAGTTATTACTGCCGTAAATATATTTCTTTTCTCTTCTTTTACTCGATCAATTTTTACCAATATTTTCCCCTAAAATCATTAACATTCAATTCCACTTTAATACGGAGAATGGAATTCTAATAGCTATAATTTGAAAAAAACTGCATGTAAATCTGATTATCACTTTTTAAATTATGATCAAACAACAGAAACGATATTTTTTTATGTACTCTAATATCCTAATATTCAGAATAATTTATTTTTTCAAACTTTCAAACTATATTCTCTAATGCAATCTTAATTAAATAGTACAAGCATTAGTTACTGAATTATTTAAAACGAACTCGAGAATTCTAAGACCGCTACTAAAGTACTCGTAATACTGGATTCCGCGATCTAATATAATTTAAATTTTCTAGACATTTAAAGTACTCCACAACAGGCCATGCGTTTACAGGAAAACTTCATTATTGAGCGTTGCACACGACAAATCAATCGTATTCTTATTGACATAATAATATAGAACAATGACTTTTGCATTAAAACTTTTCCGAAAAACGGTCTAATATATCGGTGAAACAATCATCAACTTCTCTTTATTATACATGTCAAACATTAAATACTAAACAACAAAAAAGATACAAAATTAAAACATGAAAAAACTTTCTTCGAATACAAAATAACAGTACGCCATTTACGTGGTTACTTCAAAAAATAATCTCATTAACGGAGAAAAAAAAATTACTTCGCTAATAATCGTAACAAAACAAAGATAGAAACAACCAAAATTATATTTGTAAACGTGCAAGATTACATTACCAATCGGGACGTTAGTATATCATCGAAACTGTGAATCGTTCAAAGCTATATAATAGCCTTATTGCGCTATGAATTAAAATATTGATATTAAAAACTATCCATATAAAAAAAAAAAACAGAATTTCTGAATAGAACATTTAATTTTTCTGAACAATGGAGTTGCTAAGAAGAATAAATAAAAAACGTAAATTTTTAAGCATAATAAAAAGAAATATAGCCCACCTTACAATATAAATAATGTAACTTCAACAAATGATATCAATGAAGACAAACCAAAGAAAAAATGTGACGGAATGAATTGGAAACATAAATGCTGAACAAGTAATTTGCATTAGTTAGAAAATAAAATTTAAATAATTGTCAGCTTTTGGTATAGAAAAACAAAAAAATAAATTATTTTACACTGTTATCCTATTATAAAGATTATATACAAATAAATCTTAAGCGAATTTTGCTTTAAGTTGCAACAGGTAGAAAAGAAGAAACGTTATTAACCTAGCGTGACTATTCAATAAATAAATTTGAGATCGGCTGATGGGCAGATCTTAAAATTCATGATCTTATTAACATTGAAATCTAATAAATAACTATACAATCAGTTCTAGATGTGAAGAAAAGAAGAAAAAAGAATAAAAATAAAAAAATAAAACTTACTGATGGATACCAAATGAATTCTACACATAATTTCTCACAATATATACATATATAATAATTTCGATCATGTAATGTATTATTTAAAATTTTATATTATGCAACTGAAAATAGGCTTACTTTTGGTACTGTAATCGTCCACCAGAATAATTTCTTTAATTAGTTGCTTGGGCGATCTATTTAAAACACTATAAACAGTTCTTAACAATGTAGACCAATGTTCATCGTGAAATGGAACAATTACGCTGGCAGTAGGCAAGTTACGATGATATTTCATGAGTTTACAGCTAAAATGTAAAATACAAAATAACTATAATATCCATAAAAATTCGAAATTTCTATAAAATTCAATAAAAAGTGGAATATATCTACACGTTCTATTTATTTTACTTTACAAACTTTTAAACAATGGCTGTTATTTATGAATTCTAGGCTCGCCAAAGCAAAACTTGTCCCTACTGATCCATAATCTTATACAAATGAAAATATAAGGAGCCAATATTTAACTATATATCAGTCAACCTGTGACAAAAGTTCAACTCTATTTGAATTTTCTACTCTTTTAATATTACATATGCATATACATATAAATATATATATATATATGAGAAAGAGAGAAATAAAAGCGATGTAAAGTAAAAAAAAATTTACTTACTCTTGATGCCTAATGTCAGCTACTGATCGATTAACAGAAATATAATCACTTAATAAGGCATTAAATCCATTCGTTTTATACAATTCGTCATATTTAACTTTACTATATCCTGATGGTAATTCAGCTGCTTTACCGTGTTCTCCGATGCCTATGATATAGTTAGAAACCGAAAAATTAAAAAATATACTATATCAGTTAAGTACTCTGTAGTATAAACTATGTACCTTGCCGTTAAATTAAAATATAAACTTACCTTCCCGTTTTTTTTCAGCTTCTATAAAAGCATAATCATGCCAGTCAATTTTATCGTCAACTGTTGCACTAAATATGTTTAAGTTGTTTTGCAAAAACATAGGATTACCCAAAATACGTCTGTTTTCATCTCTTTGGTATTTTCTAATAATATTAAAAACAACTGTAGTGATAAAAACGGTACTAGTTACCATTAAAACATATTTAAAAACGCATTTACAACTACGTTTCATTCTGCAGTGACAACTTCCTTAAAAAAAAGCTCAGCAAATTACGGGTATAATATAGAAAAACGCTGACATTTAAACTGTAAAACAGAATTACTGTAGACAGCGGAATAAAAAACTGAACACGACAAACACTTATCTTCACAGCAACCAGATTTTCTTTTTCATATTTTCCCCCCTTAAATGTTTGAATCTTTATCACTTCCACTCAATAACCAACCGATTTTGTGATTACAACTATTTTCCTGCCGATACCTTTATCGAACAAAGTATCCAACTATCGATGTTTAGAAATGTAGTGTACAATATTCGATAGCGATAATTACGAAAACTATTTTTTTTATTTAGTATAATCTATCAGAAAATTTGAAAAAAAATCGTTTAAAATTCTAAATAACATATTAAGAGTAAAAATGTTACTTAAAATGAAAATTTGATTTTAAAATTACTTTTTACTAAATATATACTGCTAATAAAAACTAGCGTAATCGGTAAATATTTGTCTTTTTGTTACTGCGTTCAGCTATTTTCATCTCAAAAAATGTGTACTTTCATTAGAATAACCGTGTACATCCCGCCTTACTAACAAAAAACTTAATTCAACTAAATGATGAAACGATGTACTCGTATTAGAGATTTTAGCTAGTCTTAATTTAATATCGCGTTTCACTGGCATGTCAAGAAAAATCATGAACTAAGTAACGCTAATTTTTAAGAATAGTATTTTTGTATTGTGTTAACATTGTGGAATATGGATAAATCGTTTGAATGTGCTGTATGTTTCAGACGATATAAAATGAAACGTTCGTTATATAAACATATTATTAAAGAAAAACATTGCATTTACAATAACTTACCATTAAGTGAATTGAAGGTAAGATAATTGAAAAACTATTTGCTTTTTGTTTTTTTTTATTGAATTGTGAAATCTCTATGTTGAACTATAAAGAAAGAAAAAAACCCGTTGAAAAATTTCGAAATGTGAATTTTAGGCTGTAGTATATCGAGGTAGTAAAATTTGAAAATAAAAAGTATTGAGGAAGTCGAAGAAAATGAATGATTCTAAAGATAATGAAGGTTAGAAATGACCTACGTGTAATTGCACTTGAGATCAGGCTACGAAGAGGGACAGAAGAAGAATAGAGGAGAAGCTGAAGTGAACGAATCGTACTACGAAAAAGCCATAAATAGCAAAAGAAAGGATGCATATGGTTTCTGGCGAAAGATCATTATTGTAATGTAATCAAATGTTAGTGCAATATAATAAGTTGAAAAAATGGACCAAACTAAGCGTATTATTATTACGAAGTGCCAATTTTAAAATCAGTATACATCTGGGAAATTCACGTAACAAAATACTGTTTCGTAATGATACAATCGATTATAAGGCCTAATTTATGAGCAAAATAAGTTTGAAATGTCAATTTTTCTATTGAATTAATTATTTTGCTCATTTATTAACAGTTACAGTTTAGCTTTTGTAATTGATTTTTAAGTGCTTTTTTTCCCCCGATTATTGTTAGTTAACCTGTCTTAATTATAATTCAAAACATTTTTTTCAGGTCACTCTACCGAGTAAATGGAAATACGGAAATTGCCAAATTTCAGACGTAACCACTGAAAATTCTTCGCTTTCTATGTACATTTATGATGTACATAATAAAAATGACGTTCTGACATGGATGAGTTCGTATATGAAAGTAAACGGATTTAGATTTGTTTATCGCAGTAGCGCAAAAAACAAAAATGGAAAAATTTATGTACGTATTTCTTTATATATATATCTATTACGAAGCTGTAAGGTAATAAAAAATGGACAACATTTTCATTATTACAATATAGAAAAACCATAATACATCTAAAATTTTAAAATTCAAAAAAATTACATCTCAAGATGCAAAACGAAAATTATGAAAAAATTCCACAGCCCGTTCTACAATAGCTGAAGTGTTGATTTTTTTTTTTTTAATCGACGAATCTTTGTCACGAGAATACTGGAAATATATAAAACCTCCAAAACTTAAATTTCAAGGATCAAATGGGGAAAAAATATTATATTATGTCAATCAGTACTTCTTTACTTCTTACTAAACTAACACGCCTGTCTGTAACCTTTCTTCTTTTCTTAGTAGGCTATCTTTAAAATGTTTAATCTTCACTTCTTTTCTTTATTTGTTGCATATATTCATTGCATTTCCTTTAAATGTGAAGTAGTTTATTTAGAAAAGCTCTTTATTTATTATATTCACGATTTTTAACCATTAAGACTATATTTGATATAATTGGTAAATACCTAGCCACGTAAAACTACTATGCTTTAATTTCTGTTTTCACTTAATTTCTTTTTATCAACTTCTCATTCGTATAAATATAAATAGTAACCCGTTTTCACCCTTTCTGTGTCTATTCATTACGTAAATTTGAAAAATAAATATAGTTAATACCTTATATTAAACAACATTAAATTTATATTTCTCGCTTACA
The DNA here is from genome assembly GCA_039619475.1 of Icerya purchasi. Lineage (NCBI taxonomy): Eukaryota > Metazoa > Arthropoda > Insecta > Hemiptera > Monophlebidae > Icerya > Icerya purchasi. The sequence continues at coordinate 264,243,783 of CM077115.1, read as the reverse complement.
TTACCCTGCAAGCATTTTTAATTGAAAATACTTTAATTCAAACTTTATTTTTTTAATCGGTGTATCAGTATCAATTAAAAAAAAAAGAAGCTCCATATGAATTAAAACAATTAAAAATCAGAAGAGTTGGATCGCGAGGCAACCAACTAACTCAATCCCCCTAGTTTGTATGTGTTATATATATATATATATATATATTATACTGATATATATCATTTTTCTGTGCAACTATTATAAAGCACGATATACGCCTTAGTTTATTTAAATTATTTTTTTTATACATAATAACTATTAGACTTTGTACTGTGTTGGGTAGATTATATTTCGCTGTGAACATTTTCAAGATGCAAATAGAAAAACGAAAAGAAAAAAGAAAATTAAAGGCACTGGATGCGAATCCGTAATGTATTTTATTTTAGAACGGTAATTTTTTTGTTTATTTTATTTTATTTTGTTTTGTTTTGTTTTTGTACATCGATATGTTTGTTTTATATTTTATATCTGTCGGTATATTATTAGAGTTTTATTTGCATAGAGGTTTGGCAGAAGTTAAAATATTCAAAGTGCGGCATAATCATCCGATAGATTCGTCAGCTATTCTCGCTTTTTTAAAACCTACCGCCGAAGTGGAACGGATTTTCATAGCTATGTTCTATAACGGTTTAAGACCGGGCGAAGCTTTGAGCAGTTACAAAAATCACGTGAAACTGCAGTTGGAAGACGATATCGAATATTTAAAGTTTTCCACTGATAGGTCTAAAATGCCAGACTACGATTGGGTTCGTCATTTGTTTAATAAAAATTTCACGAAAAACAACGATTTCATAAGAATTACGGAAAATATCGAAGAACTTAAAGATTGTATAAATAAGACAAATGCCGAATTTAATACCACAGTTTGTACGTACTTGGAAACGGATACGAAGAAAAACTTTATCGTAGCAATCGTTACTCCTTTTATGTTTCGTGTATCGACAATGAAAAACGCGGCAGAATTGATTTTTTTCGATAGTGTCGGTTGTGTGGACAGGCTCGGTCTGCGTGTATTCCTGATAACGACTAGAATTAACGCAGGCGGCGTTCCTCTAGGTATTTTAATAATAACCGATGAAAGTGAACGTGTAATTCAAGAAGCGTTATATCAGTTCTTACAACTCTACACTCAAGATTCTTTCGGCGGACACTTTAAATTAGGACCGTTGTACTTTATAACGGAAGACTTCGAATCGGGAATTGCCGCACTCCGGAAAGTATTCCCCAATTCGAGACATTTTTTATGCTCGTTCCACATTTTACAATCGGTCTATAGATGGTTGTCAGCAAGTGTAAACAGTATATCGATACCAGAGAGAAATGAAATCTATCTTAACGTAAAGAAAATGGTATATGCCGATTCTAGTCTTGAACTTGATAATATTTACAACTACTTAGTGAATAAGTATAAAGTTAACCAACGTTTAATTCGGTATCTAAGTACGCTGTACAAAAAAAAAGATAAGTGGTCTTTACTGTTTCGACAGAACACACTTTTACCAGGATTAAACACCAACAATATCGGCGAAAGTGGATTGAGAGTGCTTAAAAGAAAGATTTTACATCGCATTATAACGCAGTCGCCAGCTCAACTGTTAGACTATCTTGTACACGATTGCGAGGAATTCTGTAAAAATAAAATTATTTCAAGCGCGTTCGAGAAAAGTACTAATACGTTAAACAAGAGTCAACTAAATTCTCAATATTATTTTAGCACAGACATGACTGGAAATATGGTCACCATCATCAATCGAGAAACGAACACGAAATATTCCATAAATGCTGACGTAGGTATATGTACTTGTTATGCTGGTGCAAACGGAGGCTACTGCAAGCATCAACAATTTCTCGATGAAGAAATAGAAATAATTAACTATCCGCCATCGAAAACAATGAATGAAAGTTCGAAACTCGAACTTTTTTATTTAGTTACCGGTAATATCGCAGTACCGCCGGAAAATTTCTTTTGTCCGCCAAATCACGAAACCGATGAAATTGAATTTGTCTCCGTCGAACCGGAGGAAAATTTTGACCCGGTAAAAACACGCTTCAGCGACGAAGCTAACAACGATGAACAACGCGAACAGTCAATAAGAGAGGGTAAATATGAAATTCAAGATCTGAAAAGAAATGTTAATCGCCTAATAGATATTATGCAAAAAAATCCCGCGATGTATGTCGGAGCTTTGAAATCTTATAATAAAAATTTAGCGGCTTTGGCAAACAGGCCGAGTGAGATTATTCCATCTCTTTATTCTTTCAACATTGAACGACGGGATTTTAAAGAAGAAAATTGAAGAATCGTTGGGTAAACCTGCCATCGTCTGAACAATGATTGTTGTAGGAGAAGCGAAAAATACTGCATTCCATCCGCATCTCTTCTCGGAAATAACCTCTGTTATAGGTATTTTTTTTTTATTTTTACTTATTTCTCTTTTCCTTGCATTTATTTGATTCAATATTTTCGTTTAAAATATTCTTTTACTAACTCGCAGGTTAATTAATTAGAGATAATATTTTAACTCTTAACTCACCGATCGCAATGTAATGTAAAAAATTCAGTTTCTTTTCTTTTTTGACCCTGTTAATAAAAATATTAAATACGAATTTACTGGCACGAAAGAGACGCGAGTGAAGTAATGTAAAATAGAAGAAAACAGGTGGAATATAAATTGGGCACTTTTTAAACTTATGCAAATTGGAAATAATATAAAAGCTTCATAAAACACATTTAAATCGCTCTATATTTAAATGGAGAAGGTTGTGACTTTAATCCAAAAACATCAGGCAATCTATTAAGTGTAACTCGATTCCGAAGTAATAACACAGCCGAATTTTGTTTATTGGTTATTTAGAAAATATGTTTTATAATTAAAGCTGTCTTTTAAAGTACTGAACAAATGTTTTCGAATATTTGAAATTATTAACCTTTCGTTGTAGTTTATTCGCGAAATTAAAATTATAAACGAGCTTACTGTTTAATTTTTATCACGTTATTAATATTATACGAAATTTTACTTTCAGTTTCAAATTGGCCGAGAATTCTTCCGGACTTGAGGACGATGAGAAGAGCAAACTGTCCTGTCTGTTTGTACGGTAAAATCAGTTTGCAACATTTTTACATTACTTCGTATTAGTAGGGGCCCCACTGCTTTTATATTGTTTTTTAATTAAATTATTGTAATAATTACGATTATTTAATCGTTCAACCTTTCTTTTCGGTTACTGATACTATAAATATAACTTTAGAACGAATAAACAGTGGTCGGGCTTCTTTTGATGTATTAACGAACACCAAATCCTAAGAAGAGAAATAAATACAATATAAAGAAAATGATGCTTTTAAAAAGAGAGAAAAAAAAACTTAAATATAATACATTTGACAAAACTTATATTGTGTAGGAAAAGAAATGATCGTGAAATTATAAAATAATGAAATAATAATTAAACATTTTATAATTAAAATGTTTATTCGTGTTGTAAAAAATAAATGTTTCGCATACTGAAGAGAAAAAAAGAAAGTTCATATGCTTTCTATATTGAAAGACGAAAGGTACATTATCAGTTTCTTGAAGTATAGCGCCATTACAAGAAACACAAAAATTGAGATTTTTAATTAAGAAACGTATTCCCCCGGTCATTCTGTATTCTAAAAGATTGTTGTACATTAAATTCGTACAATGTTACGCTAACTTTTCGTCTTTGTAAATTCAAGAATGTCTGCTTTTTAAAAATAACTTAACGTGATGTGCTTACGATTTTGTGGTTTCGACGTCTAAACTATAAAAAATAGTAAATTTTAGATAAAATACATACGAGTAGACCGGTAAGAAAAACTAAACACGTTAAAATTAAAATTACAGCTAAACATAATCGCTCTGCATCGATTGCTTCCAATAGGCCAAGTAAGCACGGCCGACTTTCTTAACCCATCAAATTCGCCTAAGAATTGCCTCTCGACAGTTCGGCTGAAATTATCAGATTATTGAAGACCTAGTTTATTCAAACTTAACCTTTAGAGCAAATTTACAGAAATAAGCTACGCGCCTAAATAACTTGATCTTCTTAGCTGAAGAATTATTATAATACTTTTATTTAGTACACAATTAATATAAATAACTACTTTCGCCCACGGCTTACTAAGAATCACTGAATCAAGTAATATTGTTCTTACTTTTTCGGTAATAGTTCTGTTATACCGTTCAGCTACATCATCTATGTAAAATTCAAACATGTGAGTGATATTACTTAATAAAATTTTGGTTGCAATACTTACCACCTTGCTTATTAATTTAACTTTATTTTTTGACTAAAAATAAACACGAGACAATGATTAAATTTATCGGAAAAATAGACAGTTTTTATTTAATACAGAAACAAAATTATCAATAAAACTGAAAAACATTAAAATCGTCACAGATATCCAAATTAATTACTTCTAAAGCAGAGTACACTATGCAGTCAATCAATATATGTTTTCTTTATAAACCTTTATGTTCTATTATTTTACATGAATACCATATTTGCTATTGTCTAAATTATCTGCCGGATTATCGAGTCTTTAATAAATTTTTTTACTCGATTTAATTATTGTTCTAAAATTTGAACAGCCATGTTTTCTTTGCCATAGTTTTAAAAAGTTATTTCAGTGCGCTGTATTAGTTATTAGATTCATCCTATCTATAAAGAGGATTTCATTTTATACGGCTCGTCTGCTACTTTAAATTTTGTGAAAAACTGTTCGCAATTACGACTAACAGTAACAGAATCCGCCTTTAAAAGTAATTACGTAATTGCTTTTAAGCGTACAACATTAACTCCTTTCTTATCTAATTTTTCAACTGATGATAAATTTTAAATATTACAGTTTTGATAAAAATATTTTGATTAATATAATTATAAATTCTCAAGTCACCTATAATTTCTCCTTTTAATTTGGTATTTTCTTTAGCCGCATTGGTAAGTATGCGATTCTTCTTCTTCTTCTTGTGTCTTACGCATGATTGCGCGTAGACGATTGGTATTTCAAATTTTCAAATTTTTCCCCTTTCTACAGCCCTCATTAGATCTTCCACTGATTTTATTCCAGTCCATTGATGTATGTTACTGAACCATGACATCTTCCTTCTCCCTGGACCTCCTCGACCTTCAATTTGTCTTTGTATAATCAGTTTTAATAATTTGTATTTCTTTCACCTAATTTAATTCTGTTACACAATGCGTATGCGCTATTAATTAAAGTTACATTTCTTCACTTCTTTTTTCTGCGCAGTTGGTTTTCAGCGGTTGTCGATCCATATAGCTAATTCGGGCTTAGATGTGACTATCCAAAGAATGCCCTCGGTGCTATAACGAAATTATGTTTTGAAATCTGTTATTCATTGATTTCAAGTCTTCTAGCTGACCTTTCTTTTTTATCTTTCCTTATACAATTTTTGTAATTACTCATACTTTTTTCGCCTTCTATTGTATGTTCAAAGTATTATAATTTTTTTACTTTAATTGTGAGCGCTAGCTCTTTTTGTTTTCCCATGCGATTAGTGCTTTTCATTGATTATGTTTTGCATCATAATGAACGTAACATACAACACGGTTTATGTACATTTCCAGGGCATCATTTTTTTTTTCCATACCCCAGCCTAAAACCAACATTCGCTTTTATATAATTAAATTGTAAGTTTGTGCGTGTGTGTGAAAGTATATGTGTAGGTGTGTGTAACTCACCATATAATATCAAGCTCAGTTCCAGACTTAGATCTAATCTTATTTTTTAAAAAGTCATACTAATCTTATTAGATTGTTTAAATATATTAACTTGTTCAATTATTTTTCTATTTATAAACAGACTAACGCTTAGAGGAATCTTAGAAAAAACAAGCAGTAATTTATGTCACTTACAAATTCTACTGAACCATTATTATTATTGTTGTTGTTGTCATTGGTTTAATCTACAAGAATTGATTCTTCTTTATTATTAATATCCTCAATGAAATTCAAATTTAACTTTGTTATAATTTTGAAATATTTTATTATTAAATTTTTGACTATAATTAATTTTTCTTCGAATATTATTTGCCTATTATTATTAGCGTCATTGTTTTGGTTAACTGTGTTACCTTACCAGGGTGACCACCAAACCGGCAATAAGCCGGGAATTTTGTTGTAAAACCGGGAAAAAAATAAAAATAGCCAAAAATGATATTTTTAATAAGAAAAAATCATTTGAAACGAAAAATGAATACATTTTTTAATGCACTTTACCTGAAATAAATTACGGAGTTCTGTTTTATTCATATAAAATATGCTACAGTGGTTAAATATTATCAGTAGTACAAAAAAAAAAAAATCCATTTTTTTTTTTTTTTTGTACATTCTAGTAATCAGAAAATTGGGAGCATTTGGACCGGGAAAATCGAGAGGATTTGGATCAGGAAAACCGAGAATTTAAAAATTATATTTAAGTGGCCACCATGCTTACTGTCATATGACAAATTACTGTTTTGTAAATATCCCGTTTTATCGCATTTAAAACATTGTTATATTTTTTATATGTATTAAATCGTAACTGTAGAACAGAAATGTTTCATATTAAATAAAATCCAATTTATGTTATACCGACTATAGTACCCGGCATTGCCGAACTAAGATATTACTATATATATGTATATATAGTTGAATTAAAGTACTCGTATTTATATCTAGTTGTTTTTGCAAACTTAATGTTTTTATAATTGAGCTTCTTCATATATCACATATGATAAGAAATATTACCATTATTAGTTTTTACATTTCAAACAACTAAAACAGTTGCAATTAAAAAATACGGTTTTACTTTTTCCTTAAATTAATTTTTAATAACCGTTTACATTTTTAAGAAGGGCGTTTTTTTTTTATTTTTGTATTTATCTAAGTATTTATTATTTAGAATTTAATAAGTCATATTAAGAATGTGATAAACTGTTTTTAAGCGTGTATATTTTCTTTTGTATACATTTTGTTAAACTATATTTAGTAATATCTTTTTCGAAAGATAACCCTATATGTAAGTGTCCGTATAAAAAGCATCCTTTAGTCAATCCCTGCTGTTTGTGACGTTTATCTCTGTTCTTCGATTTAATTATTATTTTTAAAAAAAACATACTTCAATTTAAATTGAAATTTATTCGAACACCTGAAGGATAAATCGCAGATTGTCATACTCATGCTAAGTGGAGAAATTTTTTCTCCTTGATCGAACTCTATTAAAATTGTAGTCTTAGTAAGGTAGTATCCTAATAAATTAAATAATCTATTACCAATACAGTTTCGATAGACTTAAATTACGTAAGAGGAATATAGGAACACCAATTTTAGGGGTAAGTTCTCGATAGGGTAACCTAAATAGAGCCAGAATATTTAAGAAAGTCTGCATATCTTATTCGGGAAATTTTAGCAAATTAAGGTCATAGTGAACATGCATTCTTGAGAGGAATTACTATATTAACAGAAAATGTGAAATTACAAAAAAAACGATTTCGAAAATTTTTTACAAAAATCAGATTTAGGTGCAAATTATAAAATCCTTTGATTAGTGCATTGTAGACGTCGATTTCATCTAAAATTCCTTGATGTTGATTCAGCGCTTGTTGAAATAAGATTAAAAGATAAGGAAACTAATTTAAACATATATATGTGTGTGTGTGTATATATATATATATATATACACTAGATGTTTCCCACAGCTTCACCCAAAAAAAATAATACCAATGTAATCCATTAATTTTTCCTTTCTTTTTATATAATGAATCATATATTTCTATTAAAATTCATTTTCTTCAACCAGTGTGTATTTTCTTTATTTCTATTCAATTTTTCTTTCTTTTCGGTTTATTATTAATATAATATTTAAGGTAATATATTAACAAAATTAGGTATCAGTGTTTTTGAAGATATGCAACAGATAGATGAAACTGTTGGCGGCAAAAAATATGAAAAAATTAGTGAATCTTCTGTGAACTGATGATTTAGAAAATGAGGAAAAATATATGGATACATTAAAATTTACATTCAAAATAACTGCTGAAGAGTGGAGTAGTACACAATATCAGGATATTATTTACAATGGGAAGAGAACAGGTATCACTAGGAGAAAACGTTACAGTATTTTAATAAAGCCTCATTCCTAGGCTAATTTATCCCATAAATATTTCTGGCAAAAAACAAGACTTCCTTTTTCCCTAATGTATGAAAGAGAAAAAATATATTAGGATACGTTAAATTATTGTGTTTTCATTGCTGTTTATAATTCATGTAAAAGTAAATTAAATGGTATTCTTGCAACAAAACCAGTATTGAATTCTGCAGCTGTATTCAGTTGTACAAGTCAAGGAAATTTCAATAATTAGAAGCCCATAAAAAAAAAAGAAAATTGGCAGAAGATTTAAAAAAAAAATTAGTGGATAAAGTTATTAATAAAACAATATTTTGTAATATGTGTATCAAGCTGACAGTATGAATTTTGGAAACCCTGAACCTAGTCACTTACTAACTAGCAATGCTCCAAGAATTGCAAAATCTAGAACTTTAAATGCTTTCAGAGAAGATGATACCATACTAGCTATTTACAAGATAAAAGATATGCGTCCATTTAAAGTTATAATTAAAAATATAGGATACGGTCGTTTTTTTATACATTATTGGACAAATGTGGAAATTAATGTGTACAAAAAATATATTCAAAATGATAAATGTTCTATTATAGCTATTGATGCTACCGGTAGTGAAAAAATTTATTCTACTATCAGGAAGAAAAACTCAACATATTCTTTTGTATGAAGTTGCTTTGAGGAACAAAAAATTAAAATTACAGTACCCTGTATATCACAAACTATCAGAAAAACATGAAAGTAATTCAATATATAACTGGATTGTTGAATTGCAAAGAAAAGGACGTGCTCTGTCACCAAAGCAAGTTGCAACAGATATGTCATTAGCATTGATGTCAGCTACAGTTTGGGCATTACACAATACAGTAATATACTACATTACTTTGAAGCTTGTTTTCATATTTTAAAAGAATCAAACAAATATGAAATACCAATTTGTTTTATTCGAATTGATGTAGCCCATGTCATAAAAATTGTTACAACATGGTTACCACTTTGTTCAGTTGATAAAAGAATGAAAAAATTCATAGTACATGTCATAGCGCAGATTATTTTATCAAGTGATTTTCAGGATTTGAAATATTTATTGCGTTCTTTTTTGAGTTATTCATAGTAAAAGTGATCATTTTCTATGTAATGGGAAGGAAACTCAGTGAAAAAGCTCATATATACCTTCGCTCAAGAATTTCAAATAATGATTTCAGTTTTTTTATGATAATAATAGTTAAAGATAATCAAATCAGTTTATTGTGTAAGTTTATAAATGTAACATAATTAAGCAAATATATACCACAAATGCGCATAGCTGGGCGAACAGTGGGATTATTATTTTTAAACTGTAAGTGTTAAATATAAATCTATTAATTACAAAGAAGTACAATGGCCAACTGGCTTCTTTTTTCTTTTTTTTTTTTTGAAGTTCAAAAATATGTAATGTATAACGACCCATTTAGCCACATTGTTTACAAATGTTAATATTATTTATATCGTTTTCTGGCTATTCATACTTATAATCTGACATAATTTTATTCATTTCACACTTAAAGTTTTACTTTAAAAAAAGAACTATAAGTTTATGGTTATAATAACTTATTATTCTTAAAAATAATTTAAAATATATTAACAGATTTGCAACTTACATATACTAACCTGATACATATATACCTCATTCCTCTCCTCTCCAATTTTCCTTCTATCTTCCTGTTTTCAGAAGAGATATACTTAACTATATAATTTACTTACTCTATGATTAGTATATGTTTACAATTTACGCATATATATATATTAAAGATAGTACTATATTTAATACTAACTCTACAACAAAGATAGAACAATTTCACTGTTTACATTCTCTCCTTCACCAGATGTGAAAGCCTGATTATAATAATTAAATTAATAATAATACTAATAACACCAATGATAATAATAATAATAATAATAATTAATGATTATAATAACTGTAATTTTAAAAGAGGCATGTATAGAGGTAAAAAGCATACAAATTTAATTAAGCTAAAGACATATGTAACATGTATATATATATATATATATATATATATATATATATATATATATATATATATATACAATAATAATAATAATAGTAATGACAGTAGTAATAATAATAATTATAAAAAAATAATAATAATAGTAATGACAGTAGTAATAATAGTAATTATAAAAAAATAATAAAAACCCGCAATGACAAATAATCAGGATAAAAATAGGAATAGTAATAATTGTCAAAGGATAACAAAGAATTTATTACATCTATAAAAATATTATTTATTGAGTCCCGTTAGTTCTGATATATTTAACTAAATATTTTTTTTTTTTTTATAGTTTATTAAATATATTTTTAAGTCATGTGGTAAAAAGTGTATACGTGTGTGAAATTTCCTAAAATCTGGAACAGGAGCAGTTTCTGTATTTGCCGACCTAGTTTTCCCATAGGCAAATGTGATATTGAATCTATCTTTATATTTGAACACAAAATTCAGAATTTGTGAAGTATATAGCTCTTTTACAGATAAAATATCATTATTTGACGAAGGATCAATGGTCCGTTTCACTGCTCTTTGCAAAATTTCAACGGGACTGATATGGTTTACTGCTGCACCTCCCCAATGCATAATTCCATATCCAAGTACAGGCTGGTATAGTCCCAAATATAACCCGCGTAAATGCTCAGCAGAAAAGTGGTCATGTAGGTAGTAAAAAATGTAATTTAGTCTTCTTAACTTTTTTTCCAAGTATATAGTATGCTTATTCCATGTGAGTTTGCTGTCCATCATTAAGCCTAAGTATTTGATTTCATATACCCTTTCGATAGCAATATTATCACCATATGAAATACGGAGACTATCCCAAAGCCTTTGATCCTGATAGCCGTAAATCATAAATTTAGTCTTATTTTCATTCAGAGATAATTTATTATATTGTAACCATCTATAGATTTTATGTACATCTTCTTGAATAGACATTTGTAATTTTTTAGGAAAGCAGGAGTTGATAACTAATGCAGTATCGTCAGCATAGGTAAATATTTTTCCATTTACAGACAAATTACACAGGTCGTTTATATATATCAGAAATAGATAAGGACCTAAGACACTACCCTGAGGAACCCCAGATTCCTATATAATACTGTCGCTGAAGACATCATTAATTTTAGTTACATTTTTCCTATTAGTTAAGTATGTTCTGAACCAGTTGTACATACCTACCCCGAAAACCACAGACGTATAATTTCTTTAGTAAAATTGTTTAAATAATCGCGATTTTAAAACAGAATTATCTTCAAATAAAGGCCAAAACGAAGAGAAAAGTAATTAAATTTATCGTGTTGCTGAGGAAATTTCAAAATGCTGTGAATATGATACAAAAGATCAAGAAGATGATCACAACAATTTATTTTATTTGCCAACACTGGTATCAGTGGTATTGAAGTTATCTTTATGGTCCAGTATTATGTATTATAATTTTGATTATGGCGATATACCGCCAACCATTACATGTGTAAAAAGTCAATTTTCAAATTTAAAGAACAGGGTCCTAAAGCATACCAATACACCACATTAAGATTAGATGTTTTTTTTTTTTTAATTACATATTTTATCAATAAATGTTTCGATGAAATTAGTTAATGCTAAATTAAATATTGAAATTGTAAAAATATCTTCCGATCAGATTCTATATGTACTATAAACAAAAATTTATACTTAAAAAATGACACTTTACCACTTATTCCAAAAAAAAAAAAAAAAGGAACTTTTACACGCATATTTAGAAGCAAATATGGAACATTCTTCAAAAAATGTAAATCAGGAAGTTAATTGTTTTAAAATTCCTTTAATGAGCGGCGAGAAAAAAACAGAAGAAAATTAGAGAAGCATTCAATTAAAGAGTTCTAAAAACAGAAAGTCCAAATATTTAACCAAAAAAAGAGAAATCTTACATAGAAATATATTTTCAAAAGTTCGATTCAAGACAATAGAATTTTAAAAACATGGATCAAGGTCATCTTTTAAATGTATACGGTTACTGGAGAGAAATTTTGTATTATCAAACCGATGTGCATTTGATTCAATTATTCAACTATAGAAGTATGTTATTGCGATTGCGCACAATGTGAAAAACATGTGTTCAGAAAAAAAGAAAATGACGCTTTATATGATCTTATGTATACACTTTTAAGCGATGATGTCACAACCCAAACTTATAGAAAGCGGGCAAGAATTTTACTGCAGAATTAATGCTGCATATTATTTCACTATTTTCAATGAAACAGCCTGTTAATACACTCCATAAAATATTATTTCACGACCCATCAGTTACATTTCAAATTAACGGCTAAAAATGTAAAAATGGAAGGAATGAGTGCAAAATTGTTACAAATGTTTGCATTAATACGGGTAGAAATGAAATTAAAGAACTATTAGAATATTTAAATGAAGAAATGAATCCTTTCAGGGTATGAAGAACATTGTTACATTTATATCGATCCCTCATCCGAACAAAATTGGACTATGGCGTTCAACTTCATAATTCAGCAAGCCACACAACCTTAGGAAAACTAGATTGCATTCATCACCAAGGCATTAGATTAGTGACAGGAGCGTTCAGAATTACACTTACGACAAGCATCTGTGTAGAAGCCAACGAACCCCCTCTCAAATATCGAAAAATGATCCAAACCACAAATCTCCTAATCGCCACAGCAGCTATACCAGATTTACCAACAGTAAATCTATTTAACTACTATTATCGGAATAAATACAAGTCAACTCAAAAGGAGGATCAACATATTGCGTTAAAATTTGAGAAAAATATCCGAATCTCCTATACCTCAAAAACATACCGCTCGTTTCCCCAGATCGCCGTACGTCCTGCACCATGGTCAATACCGTCAATCCAAATCATCGACGAGCTGTTGAAGTTATCAAACAACTCTGCAAGTACCGTAAACATGCAGGCAAGATTAAATAGCATTTTAGGACGGTATCCAAACAGAGTACACTGTTACACCGATGGATCAAAAACAGCAATGGCGGCCGGAGCGGCTTTCCTCATTCCAAACACAACAAACAAAGCTGAAAAACTACCGTCATGGAGCTCAGTTTAAACCGCTGAACTGTATGCAATATACCTTGCATTGCAAGAAATATCGCGAACACACACGGAGCACTAGCTCATAATACTAACTGACTCGGCTAGCATCCTTGCAAATATTCGATTGATATATAACACCAACCCTATAGTGAAAAGAATCCAAGAAATCATAACAAAATTACTTTCAAATGGAATGGAAATTCTATTCGTATGGATCTCAAGTCATAAAGGAATAAAGGGCAACGAAATCGCAGATAAATTAGCAAAGAGATCGTGTCCCTGGATACTAATACCGAAACCATAACCGTAAATGATCTAAAGATTACAAGATTGTGGAATGCGGAATGGAGATCGACCTCATCCACAAACCATCTCAAACTCATAAAAGAATGGAAGCCATCTGATCGAAAATCGCGAAAAGAAGAAATAATTTTAACTAGATTAAGACTCGACCATACCAATGTAACCCATTCATACCTTTTCAATAACACACTACCTCCATTCTGTCCCTTTTGTAACACTCCTCAGCTTACTCTCCGACATATCCTAACAAGTTGCAATAGTTTATCCGAATCCCGCCAAAAATTGAATCTATCCTATTTAATATGTAATAATAGTCCATATATAAATGATCTCTTCCTATTCCTCAAAAACTGTAATTTATATTATACTTTGTAATTAACAACATAAGCGCTGCTTGATAACCTCATAGTTGTGTTAAAGTCGCATAAAAAAGGGGGGGTGGGGGGGGGTATGTGATATATCTTCTCATTTAGATACAGAAAATATTACAGCGATTGATCCAGTGCAAATGAAGTTTCACACGCGTCTTTCACTATGAGACGAGAACCGCTGGTGAAGGATCATTCGCTGTAGTATATACTTTTTATTTTGTCTTTAAAACTTTAGAAATATTATGCTAGTTACCGCCTTTTCCAAGATTGACAGTATTTTTTTTTCTTTCCTGGTAAAAAGCTTTTCACTTCCTACTACTCCGAAATCAGAATTTTCGATAGTAAACTCACACTCGGGTAAAGGCGAATGGCCAAGATAATTTACTTATTTTTTACATAAATCATGCGACGCAATTCTGTGATTTTTTTAAAAGTAAAACATATAATAAACAGAATTTTACATATTAATGATAAAATCTTTAATTTAATCAGTATTCATACGAAGAATGCGTCCTTTTGTCTATTCCAGGAAATATATGTCTTTGTTACCTACTGACAATGTTATTTCATTTGACTCGTTAATAGATTGCACCTTTTCTTTTTTCGCGAGCAGCGTGGCGCCTGGGATGCAGTTACACTAAAAGTTAAAGTATGGCCTGGAGCTTAGGAAGTCATACTTAATAAACTGACAAAAATTTTATCTTAATGGGATTTAAATTTATACTTGTAAACGTGGTTAAACAAATTAGTTCGAAGAAAGAAAAAAACTTACCACCACGATCGATTGATGTATGAAGACATTTTTTGAAAAGTTTATTAGCTGTATGAATAAGTTCTTGCCGTTTTTTATAAAAATAAGTCGTTTATTTAAAAAAGTAATAAAAAAGTAAATCAATTCAAGTATGGTCCATCGCTAATTCGTTTCCAAGTAGGTTTTAACCGCTGATGTAACATGCAGCCATGCGTTTTGATGCTTCAAAATCACTTTGTCGTGTCTCTTGTTGTATTGCGACCACTTTTCCTTTGGTACTCGGCTCAAACTCATCAATTGCAGTTCATAAAGATCTCCTACGATGGGTTAGTTGGGTTGGAGCAGCTCATAATACACTACGCCCAGCTGATCCTACCAAATGCAGAATAAGAGCTTGGAATCGTAAATATTCCGCTTTGGCATTGATGGTACTGCTTGGCCGGCTTAACCCACTATTTTTTATGCTTGAAATTACCATAATATATTCGTTTTTCACCGCCAGTCACGATACGATGTAAGAAATTTTTTCTTTTTGCTGTTGGAGCGACTTTTAACACGTGAAAAGACGTCTTTTCACATCTCTCGGCTTCATGTCGTGAGGTACCCAACATCCTTTTATTTTATTTTCGTTGCTGTTAGACGTTTCAAAACTGTTGTTCGGTCAATTTCTAATGATTTTGCAGCTTCAGATTGCGTCTGACATGAATTTTCATCAAGTAATATTCCCATTCGTCCTCAAACTTTTTTGGTACACCACTACGTTCTCGAACACCAAAATCATCATTTTTGAAACAGTTAAATCAATCCCTGCATGTTCTTTCCGACAAAGCGTGATCACCATAAGCCACAAGGATTCTGTGTGCTTCAGCTGCAGATTTCTTTTAAATAAAGGAGCACAGTAAAATTCCCCGCAAATACGGTTTATTGGGTACAAAATTCGACACGCTTCAACCTTCAAAAAAAAAAATGTTGTTTGCACTTTGGCAGAATGGTACTTACTAATTTTAAAGGTAAGTTGTAATACTTCAATATACATGCATCACCATCAAAACTATACAAACAATTTTTACACCGCCATCGGATGATGAAATTGCGAGAACTTATTCACACGCCTTTTTTTTTTCTCAGCTTTTTACCCATTCAAACGAATAAGCGTGGATACACAGGTCTTTTTTAAATGGTATTTATTCAAATTTCTCAAATTGTGGATCTACAGAAGTATTTAACAGAAAGTTGTGCCTTATTTTCGCTGTCTGCATTTATGAAAGAAAAACATTAAATGAAAAGAATGATTAATTACGTCACTGTTTCTTAGGGTAAGCATTATCAGAGGAGAAAGACACAACCATGATTCCACTTCCAAAAATAATAAAGCAAACATAGCTGTCAGGTGTCCACTGAGAATACAATTTGATCAAGTCCATGTATAACGTTAAAAATGTGAATAAAAAAACTCATCTTGCCCCCCTGGCTCATCGGCTGGCGACGCCGTTGTAACCACTACAAACTCAAAGTGGCGGAAAAATAATTACTTTACGAATTTCATAAGTGCAGCAATGACGATATTACTTCTGTATTGTAAATTTATTAATTCCGATATACTCTAAACTCTACTTAATTGCACGAATGGTCACATTATGTCACTAATGCAAATGTATTTCACCTTAAATTATTGTGCACTATATTTCATTGAGCAGTAACCACCGATGAATATAAAGGGTGGGTTTTGGGGTCACGCAAAAGACCGAATATTAACTAAATACACTATCGTAGTGTATGACCGCATTGTCGCTTTGGATTGGATTTAAAGTAGTCCGAATCTTTTTATGTCTTTATTTAGGTTACTAAGCTTATTTGTCAAAAGGCATATTATATTGTCTCTAATCCTTCGAAGAGTGATAAGGAAAAGCTGAAAGCTTTAAAAGAGCATTGGAACCTACCGGAGATACTTTTATTCCAATCATTGGTAAGAGGAATTTTTCTTTTCAACGTCGTTGAACTGCGAAACACTCATGACTTGTGTATTCAAACGGCATGTAGGGATCTCTTTGCGAACTATATGTTCTACTTGGAACAGAGCGAGGCGGACGCAGTTATCAAGATCTTGGAGCCCTTGTTAAGAACCATTTACTAACTGGAAAAACGCTTTAGAAAACATTAATAATCGCACAAATACAAAATACCACAAATTCGCTTTAGAGCAAGCAGCAAACATTGTAAAGTTTACGGAAGGCAAATCTACTAATGTTGAGGAGTCCATAAACCTGGAAGGTCACAAAATTGCTGAAGATAACCGCGAGAGATTAAAAGCTATTACAGAAACAGTTCTTTCGTGCAGAAGACAGGAAATGGTCCTAAGAGGAAGCCATGATTATGAAGTTGGAGTAAACGAACTTGCTCACAATGACGGCAATTTTCGAGTACTTCTCCATTTTCATGCTCGATCCGGTGATAAAGCACTTAAGGGTCATTTACTTACACAAGGCATGCATAGTAGAGATTTGTATTCTTGATCAGGAATTTAGAATGAAATGACCGAACTATGCTATTCAAGCGCATATACTTAAAAGGGTCAAAGAGGCCGTTTTTTTTACGGTACTGGCAGTCGAAACTCAAGACATATTACGGCGAGAGTTATGTTTATGATATGTAGACAGCTCATTTGAAAAATCAATTATCCGGAAGGATTTTCTTGAATTTATCTATGTAGAAGATGTTTCAGCTCAAACATTGGCGACAACAATTATAATGCACCTCTTATCCTATAACTTGGATATATATAAATTCCTTAGCCAAGACTTCAATGGCGCTACAGTACTAAGCGGTCGATCACGAAGCATAAGAACAATAATCGGGGGGAAATATCTGAGAGCGTAATTCGTGCACTGTGTGGTTCACATTCTCTACATATTGTTAGTTCTAGCGCATTCATGTGAGGTACCTACTGCATAGGGATCATAAAACGGCAATAAATTTTTTTCGACAATTTTCACTTCGAGACAGCATTTTGAATAAAATTTCTGATCGGATTAATTCATCTCATTCAACGTTTATTTCTCTTTGTGAGATACAGTGGACCGAAAAGTGCACAAATAATTCCCATAATATGCGCAACATTTGGGGCACTGTAAGAAATTGCTGATAGGGATGTCATCACTCAAGCATACTGACTGAAAACCGCCATAGAAAATAGCCAGTTTGTTGTGTCGCTAGTTATATTGAGAAAAATTTGCTCATATACAACAAGCCTAAACAATGCAGTGCAAACAATTAATATCGATTTAATCAACGTTACAGTTATGCAAAAGCTATAAAAACGATTTTACAAAATATTCGGAATGAAAGTCAATTCTCGGTCCTTTTCGAGCAAGCAAAGCAGATGAGTTCTAATAACATAGTTGTTCCAAAAACAAACAGAAAGTTCCAGAGTAGTAATATACTAGGAGAAATTACTCAAATATATTACCACCGAAATGTATTTTACCTCTTTGTTGACCATGTCATTACAAAACTCGATGTCCGCTTTAAACCATATGAAGAAACGATCGAAAGGATTCAAGTGTTTCTACCCGAGAAGACGAGTAATGACTCCAGCACATAAGAAAAACTGAAAAAAACAGTACAAACATTTCTTGGTGAAAATGAAGGCACAATATTTGTAAGTGAATATGGAAATCTGCTACGTGAAAACCTACCACTGCAATAGAAGCTATTGATTATTAGGATGAACAGTTTTTTCCTTTGATAAAAAAGCTTCTTATTATATTAGCCACTCTTCTAGTAATCACTGAGACCAGAGAAAGATGTTTCTCCGATTAAGAACCTATATTAGGAATCGAATGGGTGACGAAAAAACATTAGTCTTACCCTTATGAGCATTCACCTTGACCCGACGGTAAAACTAGATTCTAAAGAAATTGTAAATAAGTTGGCAATAAGACATAAACGACTCAATTTAAAATTGTAAATTACATTCTTTATTATTATAATATTATTGTCTAAAAATATAAGCAAAAAATGAAATAACATTATATTATTTAATATAATAAATAATAATATAATAACATAGAACGACCTACTGTTTTATTTTGCTTTAAAAAAAATTATGAAAATTTTCTAGATTTGACCCCCCCCCCCCCATTGGAAAGCTATATGTACGTCCGTGGCAGTAACTATTATTACTAATTATATAACGACCATAATTTTATTAGAACGTTGTTGGATATTATGAAGAACAGTCGTGGTTATATTACTTCATCATTAAACGTTTTTTTAATTTCAAAATATTATGTATTGCAGCAATGGCTGTGTTAGTTAAATATGGAAAAAAAAAAAGAAATAAAACTTAATTACTTGCTACTATCTGGAATGCTAATACTCTGGTATACATACTACTCAACTTTCTTGTTTACAAAAAAATGTTAATTAAAAAACAAAAATGTATGTATTAGTCTAATTAGAGTTATAACTGAAAACTAAAATAAAACAATAAAACCTAATTTAGAAAACATTTACTTTTTTTTTTTTTTAAATAAATTTAGTTGAAAGTTGAACATAATCTCAAATGGGTCTTAAAAATTTCATCCAGGGATGTGCTAAAAAGGTTATATCCTAAATAATTTTTTTAATCGACATTTTTAGAAAATTCTGAAATATAGATTTATCATGATTAAAATTTTAGATTAGTTTGCGTTTTATATTTTTGATTATAGATAAAATTTCGATTAGAGTTAAAAGGTTAAAAACATGACATTTTAGTTATAATTTTTCCCGAAACACAAAAAGAATTTAATTAATACACGCTATAATACTGAATCTGCAAATTTAGAAACAAATTAATATTTATATCAGCATTTGTAAACTTTACACTTCCTAATTATAAACTTCTTAAAACATTTAATTTGATCCATTTTTATATAGTTAGATGCCTTTATAAAAAGAATAATGTTAAAAAAAAAACGTAAGATGAAAAACAAGTTCATTCAGAGCTAAAATGATGTAAATTTTAAATATAAGGATGAAATTTTATTTTGAAACTCAGCAATATATCACTATCAATGAAGTATAATTTACACAGATATATTATATATATATATTTATATATATATATATATATATATATATGAAGCATTTTTAAGGAATAATCGCTATTTAATATAGTACACATTAGGTAAAAATATTTGGTGTTATAAATTTTAAACGTTTTATTTATAAAAATTAGCAAAAGTTTATTTCAAAAGACGCATATTAGTCAGTTGTTTCTAGTTACAGTAATTTAAAAACGGATAAATGTATTTATATAAATGTTTCGACGGTTATCAAAACTTACTTAAAGTTTATAAAGATATAAAAAGCATTCGGTATAATTGAAAATACAAATTAATTTATAATAAAATGGGATAGTTCAAGGTATTAAATGAAAAAAGTATAATTTTCTACCTAGCAGTACCATCAGTATGTAAGAAGTATTTTAAAATATTAAGCAACATCGATTACGATTAAATTTTGTAAATATTTAAAATTAAAGACTAAATACAAATTTGGCGCGAAATTATTAATAATTTTAATACAATTTTCATCTTCACGATATATCGATAGAGATGGGTTTCAATATTTTTTATCATTTTTAGTACCAACAAGTAAAGTGTATTTTGTTGCTGGTATTCAGTTATCCATGAAAATGTGCTGATTAGCAATTACACGGAAAACAAAAATTAGGGAATTGTATAATGCGAATGTAAAAAAAAATGTTAAATTTGGTTTAGTAAACAGTAAACTTTATTAATTTTGTGAATGTGCGATGTGTTTGTGTTATTAATACAATCACTTGGAATGCGCGAAGAAAATATTCCCCCACCGCACCGCCAGCTATTGTAATTTGTTTCCTATTGTGAAAGCCAGTGGTTACCAAAGTGTTAGGTTATCACTGGCTACACTCGTTATTTCGCTACACATGGGCGACTATGATGGTAATCCCTACACATATTTAATTTATAAATTATATATTTAAATTTAATGAAATATAGACATTTTAGCTTAGCAACATATATTAAATACGCATGAAGTGGTGATAACCGGACGTCATATTTTATTAATAATAAATTAAATTTGTTGAATGACCAGTACAACATTAAAAACTTTTTATAATAAATGTAACACATTTATAACTCATATATTTATCCTAGGACTATTTGCTGTCTCGAACACTCTAAAAATATAACCTCTTCCGTTTCAAACTGCATACTTGTAGAAAGTTTATATTCTATTTTGTCTGGTGTTTACATTTACTTATTTATTGTAGCTTATGTCTAATATTTTATCAAAGTTACAAATTGTTTACCTGCATGTGCTCGAAATACAAAAAATAAATACGCGCATATGAAATACATTAGTTTATAGTGTACATGAATTTAGTATACCTTATAATTGAACAAAAATGCGAAAATCATTTATATTAAATTTTGTTTTCAGGGACAACATTACAGATTCCATCAACTGAAATGTTCATAATTCAGAAATGTCATAATTTCACAAATAATCGTAGTAATACAGCTTATTTATTAAAGGCTGTTAGGTGCGAGCCTTTCAATTTTTGAATGGTGCTTCCATCCTTACAATGCAAAGCCTCGAGGCTGCAGTTGAAGATGCAAATGTACGTTTTAATAATATATCATTAATTTATTATATTGCTCATTATCTGTTGTAATAATATTTTTAATACGATTCGTACTTTTACTACAATTTATTATTTCAATTATGATTTCATGTATTTTATTGAAATTAAATCGGTAATCCGACTGTTTGCTATGTAATTTCTTTTTAAATTAAATATTTCAACTGTATTTTATTACGTGTTTTCGTTTGTTTGTTTTTTTTTTTTTTATGGCATGTAGAATTTGTTATATAACGCAAAGAAATGT
This sequence comes from Icerya purchasi, assembly GCA_039619475.1. Taxonomy (NCBI): domain Eukaryota; kingdom Metazoa; phylum Arthropoda; class Insecta; order Hemiptera; family Monophlebidae; genus Icerya; species Icerya purchasi. The sequence continues at coordinate 264,222,149 of CM077115.1, read as the reverse complement.
GTACCACATGTTAATGAAAACATTACCAATGGAAAACATCATTTTAGTATATATGAAAAATTGGTTGAATTGAAGAAAGAAGAGCGCTTATCTTGCTTCAAAAAACGGATTAAAATAGTTTGTATTATTGCTACCCCTGTTATGTACTTATCTTTTGTGTTTGTGTGAGAGGATAGAAGCGAATAAATTTAAATTATTAATAATTTAACGCGTTCTTTGTTATAATTTTGCTTTACATTTTTGGCGGTATTACATAATAAAATCTAATTATGTTATTTAAATTTAAATTAAATTTCTGTTGGATTTTGATTTTTGCGCCATTCATTAGTCCTATTCGAGGAAAAATTAATTATACCATAATAATTTTTATTGTAAAAGGGTCGTAGAAAGTAAAGTAACTAATAAGAACTTGGATTTTACTTGTTTGTAATCGAGCATGGTGAGAAGCAAGAAAATAATAAAGAAAATGAAATGATAAAAATTAGTAATAAGATGTTTATGATTTAAACTGAAGAAAATTTAATGATATTAAAGATTTATATCTTCTAAAAACAATAGTTTAATGGTAAATTTTGAAAAATTTTAAATATTTGAAGTAAATAAATCTAGTTGATAGTCAATCGTTTTATTTTGCACAGATTTATCCATTAGTACCACAATGTACTAAATCTCTAAATTAAATCGCAACGAGTTTATCTGATTTTGACGCTTTAAATACTTTAAACTAACATAACTAGACATAAATTGGGATTTGGAATAATTCAGTTTAAAGTTCATTTGTAAGAATCTTCCAGAATATTTAGCACTAAATTTCGAATTGGATTAACTCTAATTTTTAATATAAAAATATAATTAAATTTCTAAATTATTTAATTAATATATTTGCTTTTGATCTTATTTTGAATTATTAATTCCAACGTCATTTATATTGTGGCTTTATTTAAAATTTCTATCCAGTAAATCTTTATAATTCATAATATGCGGTAGGTACTAACTGATTTTAACTAATCCGAAAAGTTATGTATTTATAATAACTTAATCTGCTATTATTACATATTTATGTTACATAATTTGGCTATTCTGTTTATTTTTAACCTTTACGTGGTTCGTAATCTCGCGTGCCAATTAAAACAAAAAGACTGGCGATGTTTGCTCTGCATTAAAACATTCATTATATTACAAAAGTAATTTGAATAATAATATACTTGTTAAAATTGTTGCAATTTTACTACAGGGTTTAAATATTATATTTCGGCCAAGACTAAATTTTTTTGTTTGAACGCAGATGTTAACTTTTACAGTGCAGTTCTTAAGAATACGCGCCATTACAATTATCGTAAACTTAATATTTACATTAAAATTTTTATACCTATTAAACTTTATATGTGATGAAATTATCCTTCAGTATTCTTCACTTTATGTGGCTAGTGAATATTACAAATATCCTGATTTAGTCCAATATCTATTGACAATCGTATTGCGCAAAAATCATTTTAACACTAATGGAAATAAAAATTTTCTACAAATTGTTAATTAAAATTTCAAAAATTTTACGTTTTTAGAAATAAAAACACGGAATATTCGGATTTTTTGACAATATTATAAAAATTCTAATGTTTATAACCCTAAATACATTTTAGCTTAATGTATTAACGTAGTGACTTGACATTAAAGAGAACTACTTTTTCTTATCTGAAATTTAATAAGTTTATTTTTGTTTTTTTAGGAAGAACAACCAAACATAGTCTTATCAAATCCACACCTAATCGAAAAACTAGTCACAAAGGAACATTTAAATACACTTGTAATTAGTTTATTTGCAAAAAACGAAGGTTATTCGCTAGCGGTTAAAACTAGCAATTCTGACATTCGTGAGAAAAAGGTTACAGAAGCGATGCGTTTCCCGTGCTTGGAGAACGATCTGCTAGATTACATAGACAGTGGTCACATACCACCGATGTTTTCTGATCTGTTGGAAGAAATTCAGCCTTCCGTTTATTATGGTGGATGCGTTATTGCAGAAGTTTGCGATTACAGACATCCAACAGAAAATACATGTAAGATTTATCACACTCTGCTTACACCGACTACACAGGTATGTATCTGAACTACTGATGCACTTCTTTGTTATTATTTTTAGTTAAAATTTATATTTAAAGAAAGGCATACAAGACATTAATTTACACGGAAATATGTATATACAATAATTATAAACATATTTCATTTATTTGTATTGATGTTTATTTCTTACCACAGAGGAGTTGATGTTTCAGCTTCATATGAGAGTATCCTTTTGAGAGAAAAAAAAAAAAATCGTTCAATTTTCAGAAACATTTTTACATAAAAAAAATAATTCGTTTTTTTACTTTTTTTTTTAAAATTTAATAATAGAACAAATGAGATTCTTAGAAATACGTTGGCGTATTTTTAATGGTTTCACTATTTAAATATGCAAGAATGAAAAATTAATTATTTAAAGGCTTTAATATATTGAAAAAAGAAAGAAAAAAAAGAAACAATATGTGGAAATAATAAGAGAGGGGGTTAAAGATAGCAATACAGCCTCCTTTTCGAAAGGAATGAGAGTAACCTTAATTTATAAGTTACAAATAAGTGATAACTTGAAATAATAAAAACAGTTAAAAATTGAATAAAAAAAAAAAGACAGTTGTTTAAATAATAGGGACTGAATAAAATCACATAAAACGATTATACCGTCGGAACATGATTCGCTCGCTTCTTGAAGGACTCGATGAAGTTACATGTTGTTACTACAATCTAGTGCTGTATGACGTCATATATGCTGTTGTATCAAAGAGCATCTTTACACCATTTTCTTAACTTTCGATATGAAAACCCCGAAAGAAATATCTGACTCATACTGGCCATATTCAGATTACCGCTGTGAGCTAATTTGTTATAAAACTCGGTGTATTGATAAATTTCATTAATATATGGAATATTTAAATCGGTATGAAGAGATCTGTTTGACACGAAACGGAACATTAGCTATTTATTCTTGATTGTAGTTGCAAACGTTTGATATTACTCGTTGCAGATATTCTATAACTTTGAGTTATTTCTTCCACAATTAGCCTCCGCTTTAATCACAGTCTGCTTCCCGCCTCCCTCTTTCGTTTTAATATTGTTCAGTCTCCGTTGTGACCCTTCCATCCTCCTATCTTAAATTTGACCTGTGATGTAAATCACCTTCTATTCGAATGCTCATCTATCTTCTCAGAACGCGCAGTCCTTTATTCTAATTTGCTTGGCCTTGGCCTCCCGACCCCTTACTGTGCCCACTACATTCTTGCCCTTCCTTCTCCTTCTGTTGTTCCTGTATTGGCTACCTTCATTTCTTCTGTTTCTAATCGCTTCCTGATATAACTTCGAAATCCTCACGTTTTATTAATTGTTAGTCCTTTGTGTTGGGTAGTCGGGCACTCACACAACGGGCATACTTGCCCAGTGAGACCCACAAACTTATTTTAAAATTAAAAAAAAAAAAAAAAAAAATGTCCCGTGTTGATGCGCCCAAAGAAAAAAAAAAATATATAACTTTGAGTCCGTATCTTCAAATTGGGGCTATCATCATTGAGCCTTTTGTAGTTTAATACCACCGTAGATTTTCTATTAAGGATACAGCCTAATGCCTTGATTGTGGAAATAATAGTTTGCCTATAATGAACCACGCGAGCTCTCTAGTAAGACGACAATCGAGGACCTTTCCTAAAATCTGACTGTTTGCTCATTTAAATGTAATGGAAAGCAAGTCTTACGATAACCTGCTGACTTTTTTGGTGATTTATTTTTATTTTCCATTTAATTTTTATTTTCCATTTAATCGCCCAATCTTGAATTTTGTTCAAATGTTCTTGGACTAATTCCAACAGGCAAGCCAGATCCTCACGTGTCCCCAGTGTACAAACACCGCCTGCAAACATTGCTATTACTGTTGTTAAAGCAGATATATCCGCTGTGTATATCGAGTATAACAACGTTCTCAGTATACTGCCTATTTTAAATTAACCAAAATTCCAAATTGGACTACAAGAATTAAAAAGCTGAAATTTGTTACATATAACGCTCGATGAATTTTTTATTGCACTTCTCCCCCTACCAATTTTAAATATACGTAGAAATCCAGATATTTTAAATTTCAGCCGCTTATATTAAAATCAGAATAAAGACGTACTTAATAAAATCATGCGTTAGTTTTTATCGTATCTAAGCAAAAAAAAAAAAAAGTGTTCCTTTTTCTGTCTCTCTACTGTGTGTGTTCCAGTTTAATTCAAAAACTATTAGAGCAAAAATGATTAAATTCACATAGCTTAAAATTTACAATACTCGGATCGTTCTAAACTCGGTTTTACAAAATATTACGAAAATTACATTGTATAGTTTACAAAATTGCTAGCAAAGTAGGGAAACAACGGTATCTCTGACAATTCATCTACATTGTATCTCGAAAAAAAATAAGAAAACGGTACTCCTCCGTTACACTGAAGTTTTAGTGTGATTATTTATGCTGAGAAGAGCGAGAATGATATTTTTATTTTGTGTCATTTCTTCAGTGATTTGACAGACATTTATGATGTTTTGGTCGCAAATAACGCAGTGTCTATTTTAAACAGGGACAGGATATATTGGGCGATTTGAAAATTAAACTGTTTTCATTGTACCAATGTTTATAATAATTTCTGTCTACCTATCTAGAAATTATACAGCTCTTGAAATTGGAAAAGAAATATAGAATGCTAGTACTTCTTACTAAACTAATAGGCCTGTTTCTAACATTTTTTCTTTTCTTAATTAGTTTAGCTAACTTGAAAAAAGCTCTTCTTCGTTCCTTTTCTGCACATGCTGCTTTCATGTTCAGCGTTCAAATGTGAATTATCTTATTTTCCATGACATAGTATAAAACAACCCGGTATTTGGTAAGACTACTGTAAATTACCTGCTCGAGTAAAAAGCTGTTAAACATTAACTTAGCATGTTGATATTTTTTCATTAACTTAATTTCTTTTTTTATTTATTTATGTTATTTAATCAAAAATAACTGAATTATCAACCGGGTAAATGTTTAAACAGTTTGATCTTAATTATTACTTGCACTAATACTTGACCTATAATTTATAAATGCTTGTTCCATAATTTTTTTTGATAATTATATACCCAGTGGTGTGTTGAATCCTGCTCGATCTGGCTTGAACGAACCGGTTAGTAAATTATTTAATTTTAACAAGCCGGCTGTTAATTTTTAACATTAAAACAAGCTGTACGTAATTTAAAATTTTAAAATTAAAATATTAAATACCATATACTGTTGTTTACTTACTGGTATAGAAGAGGTCTACAAAAATGACTGATAAACCAGCAAAAATAAAATGTTGTAAAAACTACAATCAAGTTTATTGTACCTTAAAAAATGATTGAATTAACATCGCCAAGATTAATAAAGTAAAATAATGTGCGGATCATTTTTTTTTTTGGCGTTAATGTATTATTTAATTGTACGTAAATATATGTATATCTGTGTGCGCGTATATATGGATGTATATATCTGTGTGTGTGTGTATATATATATATATATATATATACAGTTGCTGATTTCATGAATGTGTAAGAAACAATATGTATTTAAGAAGTATATAAATTATGTATTAAGCATTAATGAACTTACAATAGCCGTGTAATTTTCAAAGAACTTGGCATTTCCTTTTCATAACACGAATTTTTAAGGTTAGAGAGCTAATCGTGGAATATTTTTGAGTACTTTTTTATGATTTTTAAGGTGGAAGCTGATAAACTTGGTTGTAGTTTTTAAAATAGTTTGTTCTTGTTTGGATGCGTTATTACTATTGCGACTACACACGTTACATATATAAGAAGTTACCTAAGCATCTTCTTAGCCAGCTACCGTGGCGTAGTTGGCTGGGCAGTGGTGTTTCGTTCCGGCGGAACCGGGTTCGATTCCCGCTGCCGTACATCGACACTTTCAAAAAATTTCACTTACGCTGGGTTAATGCTCGTGATTGACGCACTAAAAAAATAAATAACTAAAAAAAAAAAAAAAAAAATGTCTTCGGGTATTTTCTATTTAGATTTAAAATCTTCCACACATGGATTGGTTGTCCCAAAAATACTGAAAATTCGCTTCGATACAATGATTAAAGGTACTTATTTCTATCTGCGAATGAAGTAAAATTGTAAAGCAATCTGTTAACTACCGATAGAGCCCTCGTACTCGTTACAACAATTCCTCGTTTCGCTGCAGGTGTTTAATTAAAGGTATAACCGTTGAACCTTGTAGGTCCTTGTAGTTTGGCGAAAAATGTTATTCTACAAAAAAAAATATTCCCAATTACTATCGTTATCGTGGTCTCGGTCTTTTTCGAAATGTGCACTATTGTCATTATTGTCTTTTCATACTCATAGATTGTGGTATGCTCCTAATAAACTTGTGCACCATGTTCACGATATCTGCGTTCATTCAGATCTGTGACCTGGTAATTCTTTTTTCAGTATTGGAAACAGCCAATAGTCATGCGGTGCTAGGTCTGAATTGTATGCAGAATGCGGCATAATCGAAATGCTGAATTTTTTCGAAAATTCTTGAGCGATTCTCGCCGCGTGAGGCCACATATTGTCCTGATGAAGTGCTCTGAGGTATTCTTTAAATCGGGTCTTTTTGTTGTAATGTGTTTTCGTAATGTTTCAAGAACGTTGCGGTAATAGAGGACGTTCACGATTGTTTCAAGGGGTGTAAAGCGCCGATAAATTATCCCGCGATAATCGAAAAATGTAATAAGCATCCATTTTACTGCGGCAGTGGCTTATTGAGTCATCGCAGGTTTTTCACTCGTGCTTTCTTGACGTGTGGGAGCGTCAAAATAGTGTACTCAACTTTCGTCAACGGTGACCATATTTTTTAGAAAACTACGATTTTTCCGCATCATTTTAAGTCATCGTTGCAAATTTGAACACATTTTTCAATTTTCTTACGCGTAAAGAAATGCGGAATCCAAGTTGAACACGCGCGCGGTTCATTGTACCGATTTTTTTGGAATGTTAGTGGTCTCTAAAGCTATGATAAATGTTGGTCTTTAGAAATGATTCCGATATCGTATTTACATTGTCCTATTCAAGAATCTTGCTAAATGTATTGTGCCAGTGAAAAATTTTCGACTGACCTAAACATTCTGTGCTGCAGACTTCATTTGATATCGTCACAGACTGCGCAGCCGTTTTTTCAATCATACACAAAATCACGTAGTGTTGCTCTGTAATAATGCTTATTTTCGCACCCAAAAATAAAATTAAAAAAAAAGAAAGAAAGAAAGAAAAACAGCTATTTTGATAATAATATTCAAACTGATGCGGCAAAGTGATAACGTTCGGCCTTGTTGTTATGATTACAGGACAGATCAGGATGTACAGTCAGTTGCCAACTTGCTAACACGCGTTGTTGGCCAGTAATTTTAAATAATTAAAACCTACAAGATTTGACACTACTACTTCTATTTAAACATCTGTAAAGTTCGACGTCCAAAAAAAAAAAAAAAAAAGCGACAAACTGTTGTACCACTCATAGCGAATGCTCTAGCAATGATTAATTAATTGTTTTATAATTTTTAAACATCGACGGACTGGTAAGTAACATCGTTCATCGCATCAAAACGAACTCTCAGTATTTCGGGGAAAGCTATTGTATTTATCAAATCGTAAAAATTAAAATTTTACCGAGGAAATATTTAGGACTTTTAGAAATTAGAAAAGTTACTTTTTCAAAAATTAACCGAACTTAAAATTGAAATAAAACAACCACACGGTTGCATATGAAAGTTATTATATAACAAAGAAAAAACGAACGTTCTAAACATACAAAAAATTTAAGCTCCGTGGTGCCGGAAGTATGAATTTAGTTTTTTATTTTAATAATATTTTATTTGTCAATTTAAATAAAAGGAAAACATGGTTAACAATACATGGTAATAAAGGACATTTAAGTTATAATATTGAAGAAACGGAAAATATATTATTTCACTTTTTAATTAAAAAATAATTGTAAAAAAGTAAATAGAAAATGAATGTTGATAACTTCGCAACGTTACAGAAAAAAAATTGAAAGTTGTGAATTTAAAAAATTTAATGGAATGTTTACAATTGAAAATTACATTAATGCATATAAGAAATAAAAGATGAATAGCATTATTTAAAAGTAAAAACGCCATTGAATAGTTGAAATTTTGAAATAGTCTACGAAATATTCGGCAAAAAAAAGATTTTGAAAACTAGTCTGAGATGCAGAAATGTATACTGCGACGTATGCCCGTAAATTTAATTTATACATATTTATTTTCTAATTGCAGACGATAATTAACGATGTAAATGTTATATCCGAGAATGATTCCATGAACTGGAGCATAGATGATAAACTGTCGTTGGAAAGTATGTTAATATTCGCTAATAACGGACCTTTATGCCTGGAACCGAAACCAAGTTTATGTATAGCAATGCAAAAGCTTAGTTCTACGAAAAATTCGTTAAATAATACAAAACTTAAAAATACTGCTCGAAGGTACTCTGCTCAAGGAATATCTCGGCAAAAGAGTATGACTGCATTTACACAGTTGCCTTCACCATTGAAATATTTGCACAAGCACGTTAACCAAAAACGAATTAATGTTGCGCAAGAAAAGAAACCTACGATTAGTACGAGCTTTAAACAGGTAATGTGTAATTTTCGAACAATCAACGTATTAATAAAATATTTATATCTATCTGAGCGGAATTTATTCGTGGAAAACGTCAAAGTTACGTTATAAGTGAGTAATGCGATTTCAGCGGGTTTCGTAGAATTGCACTTGTAATGCTGGAAGATTCTACAACCTTAAATTATGATAATTCAGTATTTAACTTTTTTTTTTCTTTTCTATATAACAAATCAAAACAAATAAACGTGATATAATAAAAAAAATTTCATAACAGAAATATAAATTAGGAAAAAAGCGAGGAATCAAAAAAAAAAAAAAATAAAAAAAAAAAAAATTTTTCACCTTTTAAAAATTCTAATAAAGAGAGCTTTTAATTTTAATTTCGTAGTTATACTAATGGAAATAGTAATGTTCGCTTATTCCTATTCAAAATATGATCTCAGAAAACAAATGCACTTCGCTGTATGATTCTTAATTCACTTTTTAAGGTTTTACAAATGTAATCGGTGGCAGAGAATGTTTTTTTTTTTGACGCTTATTGACATTGTCTTTGAAAAGTGCTTTTAAGCCATTGGCGAATGTTGTTTATCCTTTATAAGAGACACTGCGAAATAACAAAAATGAAGATAACGGTGAGAAATAATCTTATCCGGAAACTGACAAACACTAAATGGAGAGCTAAAGCACATATTTCGCGTACATCATCACTAGCACTCTGCTATTTAATAGAAAAATATATGTGCCCAGTTTGGAGCCGCTCTGCACATGCAAAAAAGGTAGACATTGTCCTAAATAAAACGCGCAGAATTACTACCGGTTCTCTTAAAGCTACGCTTCTAAGCGAGCTGTGCATGCACTTGGTGACCACCGGATATCAAGCGTAGTGTGGCAGCCAACAAAGAAAGATGGAAAATAGCTAATGACGTCCATCATCCACTTCACAACTATGAAGGACTGACTGAGAGGAGACTAAAATCCAGACATAGCTTACTCCAAACAGTTGAGAAACTGAAAAGCTCTTTTAAGTCCCGCAAGACTGGAAACCTGGAGAACTAGAACTAAAGATGATACAAATGTAAATGAAGCTCTTCCAACCGGCTACGATTTAGACTACATTCTGTGGCGAACCTTAAACAGAATAAGAAGCGGAACGACACGAACCAAATACAACTTGAAGAAACGGGGAATAGCGGACGACGACAAGTGTGAATACGGGCTCTAATACAAGATGATGAACACATATTTAAGTGTAATTTATTCGGCACATTTGACGCAGATAAATTATTTTGTGATTCAAAGAAACACTAAGGATTCTGATCTATTGGTCAAAGATGGGAATATAATTTAAAACGTTCGACCGGATACGAAATAATAATATTGTGTGCAAAATACTTTTTTAGGATAGCACAATAGATATTCTAATTTATAGTCATTTTATAAATTAAACGATATCGATAGATGTAGATTCTGACAAAAATATAAGCAAATAAGAGTCTAAAATGAAATTTTAGTTTGTAAATGTAAATGATAGTAGGAATAAAGTAACAATTTGGTTTGTTTTTTTTTGTTTTTTTTTTAGTATTGTACAAGTCTGTTAAAGTTTTTACCTTTCTTTCAGTTTAACATGTTTACATTATGTTTGTCACAATTTTTACATTTAATAATTGTAATTATTTTTTATGTTTTACTTAAAACGGGTAATGATTGTATGTTATTGATCATACAAATAGCATTTAGTACATTATCTCTGATTTTGTTATGAAATATGAAATATATTTCGAAAATTTTACGTTAATTGGTACCATAATTAAATTTAAACACTGATCTTTTTATCGTATAGTAGCTCAGCTGTTGAGCTCTTCCAAGCGCAGAAAATTCGCCAATAATTTTCATTTATTAGTTAATTTTACGATTTAATTTTTTCACTTCTTTGATGTATGTTGTTATCTTTTATTTGCATTACTTTTTTCTCGTATTCTGATATTCGTTTTTCCTAATTTTTACATGTTTTAAAATTTTTTAATTTTTTTTTTTCGCCTTCTTTCGGTGTTGCCTGTTAACTTAAAATAGACATTTTTTCTTTTTCTTGTAAATAAAGAACAGAATTTTTTTAAAACAAATTATGTTTTATGAAATAGAAGAAAAAAAATGAATTTTATTCAGATATCATACTATAATAAATACGTGAAAAATTTTTGTCGCGAATACTGTTGGTATACGGGATAAGTAGTAATTTTATCGTAAATATTGCAGCAGCAGCAAAATCCCATGAAAGATGAATTTTGGATTAACGCTTCTGCCAGAATCATCGAGCAAGCAAAATTAATGAAGAATACGACAGACAGTAATTCTTCATGTTCCTCCGATTCCAGTTTAAAATTAGTCGAACAGTACATTTTGCAAACAAAGGAAACACGATTATTAATTTCTATTAAGTTATCGATATTTCAGAGAAGTTGTGATTCCGAATTTGTCGGTGAAATCAATTACAACAATGAATTAGCAGGCGGTAAATTTTATACCACATCTGCCAGGTATGTTGTATAAAGTCGATAAATTTGCTTTTTAAATTTAAATTTATAATTGAAAGAACTGCTTTTTTGTTAACTTTAAAAAATCGCCCGATTGAATGAAGAAGAAATATCACAGGATAATTATTACTTTAAAATGTTCATTTTGTGTGGGTGTGTATTTTTTTTTTTTACTTTCTTTTTTATTATTGGTTTTATGTTGAATGTTGTGTTTCGTTTTTATCAAAACCTAAATATTTAAATTTTTGATCAATTCTATCGCAGTTATGCACATCCTCCAAGTCTGCGAAAAATTCATAAATTACAAGAAACGAAAATTAGTGATGCTAATTATAGAACCCTAAATTTATATATATATATATTATGATTGTTTAGTTTTCAGTTTGTCTATTTTGAATCAAAACTATGGAAAATTCATATTTACGTTTCGACCACAAATTACACTATCCATCTTCAGAGATATCTAAATTATTTTGACTCCGATCTGTTTATAAAGTATACTTAATTTTAAAATTTTGTTGTTACTGTCTGCAATTTTATTAATTGAATAATCGATAATGGGAGATTTTGATCAAATTTTATGTTATTGTTAATAAGACTTTAGCAGAGAAAATTCAGTATAAATGGAAGGTATAAAGTTTTTAGTGTGGTTTCAGCCGAGAATAGGCAATTTTAACAATGAGAAAAACAACCAATAGTCGAAATGTTATGTAAAATATTTGAAAATTACGTTTCGTATAGGTTGCTATTCCTTTTTCCAGAGGGAATATAAAAAAATTTTGAAACTGAAAAATTTAGAAGGATTAGAAAAAAGCGACCACCACCGTGTATATTACTAACTCTTCCGAATAATTATTTTAATCATTACGAAAGTATTTTAATGTCTCTGTTTAATAAAATTTTATAATTTTTCGAAGTACTTGTTAAACTGTGAAATGTAATATGCTCGAAAGTTGAATTAATAAAATAAATATCAATTAACTAAGATAAACAAGAATATCGTCTAGTACAACAGTTGAAGAAATAAACGTTTTTTTTTTAGGAACGGGTATGACGGATTGTTGTTTTAACTGTGGCGATTTTTATTGTACAAATATGAAAAATTAACTTATAGACGTACTATTATAAGTAATTTTTTGTGTGTGTGTAATCGAACATTGTATAAAAAATGGTCAAAAAGTACTAAAATGAAAAATTTTGCTAAATAAAATTTATAAAAAAGTATATACTTGTAAGGAATCACTATGGGAAAAATGAAAATTTATATAAATCCATACGGCTGCTTAATTTATATTGTAACGAAATGCAGATTGCAAGTACGATAAATGTGTAATTAAACTTTTTCCATTAATTAAATGTATAGAAAATTTTGAATGCAAAATTCACGTAATGATTGGAAATTGCAAGTTTTGAAACACGATAAATTATATTTTGCGCGGAGGGGAAGATCTTTAACCTTAATTTTTGTTGAATTTTAATGAAAATTATTTTATTTCTTCAGCGAATTGATCTACTTCTAAAAGCAGTTTGTTAAACGGAGCAGGTTAACATTTTAAACCGTCGTATAATTCAGACATTTTTTTAAGAAGTCCTGTCGAGCAACGTACTTTGTGGTATAGAAGTTCAACTGAAATTCTTATGTGGTGTGCGTGCATATGTATGTATGTATGTATGTATGTATGTGTATATATATATATATATATATATAACTTTCTTTTTTAAAAATATTTTTGCTTAACGATAATTGCAATTTACGCAGATTCCCATTAGGATCTAAAGCATTTGCGAGGAGGTATATAATGCAGTACATAGATATACTAACGGAACATGGTAAAAATCAAATAAAAATAACCGTTCTTGCTCCCGGATATCCAGCGCAGAGTACGACTGCTACTGGTTTGCAAGTGATAAATGATAAATTGATACCGATCAATTCTACTCGAGCAACCACGCCCAACATGAGAACTTTTCCTTGGAAGGTACACCGCGACTCATTTATGTATATTTTTACACATTTTAATGCACTGTATATGTAATTTAAACTATAGAAATAATCATCGAAATCGTCTTACTGTTGTTAAAAATAATAATGCGTTTGGGAAAGGAAGAAGAAAAAAAAAAAACTTGTAAATTTTTTTTGGGTTTTCGTGAGAATTGCTGTTTCGTTAAGAATGTGGAATTAGATGACATTTTATACAGGTTGCTATTGGATATTTTATTTGCGAAGTTCAGAAGCCCGATTCGAAAGTTATTTTACTGCATTCAACTTAAATACTAACCGAAAACTTTGCGGTTTTCCCGTCTTCTTCAGCGTGGATCGCTTAATTTAGGCTGACCTGTGTCTAGATTTTTCTTTGTTTGAAGATTGAAAGTCTGGAATTGAGCGAGTTAGCAGTATTTAGACATCATCGACAGTTAATTGAAAGCAGCGGAAATTCTTAATCACTAATGTGCGTCCTAGGTGGATGAAAGTTAAATAAGAAATAAAACTTTCTACGTTTATCAAGAGTCAAATAAAATTAACGTTGAAATATCGAAAACTTTAACGATAGCCCATTTGAAAATACACGTGATCGCGTATCCGTTCGGTTTAAATGCCTCTGGTCGTCCAAAATTTTAAACACTTGACAGTTTTTTCGTCAATATCCTGATTTAGCTTCTTTCTTTCAAAAATTCCAAATAATTTACAATTAAATAACGCGCTTATCAGTATTATGTTGCAACATAATTTAAAGGTTATGCGGCAAGTGTATAGGTTGCAGTAATTTTATTACTAACATGTTGTGTATGTTTTGACGCCGGTTTTACGGGAAATAAAATTTGACATGTTTTTTTTTTTTTTTGTTTTACTCTCAAAGCACGAGTACTTTATCATTATTGGATTTTTATAATTTCAATATCACGATAGTATTCTATCGTTGTTATTCAAGTGTAGCTAAACAAAATGTCTCTTATATCGGATTAATTCCAGTCTATTGATACTGTTTTCACCCTTCTTTCCTCTTTCAAAGTCCTTTTTTTTTCTTAAAAAACAATCTTGCCTAATCCACTATACGTTTGTTTCGGATCAGATAAGCAGTTTAAAAAATAATGTATTACATATGTAACATCCGAATAATGTATAGAAATATCCAAATAGTTATTGTGATGAATCCAATTTACCAATAATATATGTCTGCATCAGCTCATTCATGTGTGGTAGGTGATGTGGTTGGTAGTTGCCTTCGAGGATGGTCACGTGTTATTTGAATATTATTTTAATATCTACACTAGTTGCTGAATTCGGATTCTGCGCGATTGCAATATAAGCTTATACACATATTTTACTGCTAAACTATCGCAAGTTGCAGTATTGTTTTTATTAACTTTTAGCTGTTATGTATATCCCAGCATTTAATTTTGATTTTTTTTTTCCAATTCTCACTGTTAGTCTATTTTTATATATTCATCGATTTAGGAGTTTAACAATTCCCGAACCGTTTTTAAATAGTTTTATTCAATTTATAAGTCTAATTATTTCTTTAACAACTATTTCTTCTTATGTTGTTGATGTCTTTTAGTGCTTTTGCAACATTATTTATTCGTAGGTAAAGTTCTTATTTTGAAATCAATGAGTAACATAAATTCCAGATACTTACTATTATTTCATTTGAAAAAGTATAAGGCTTAAATTTTTAGGTGCAGACGTTCTTCGTAAGAATTGATTAATAACATAAATCTTTGCGGTCCGAAGCCCGCGAAAGAATTTTTCTGTCAATTTTATTCACTCTGTACTTTCATTATTCTCCTACTTTAATTTAATAAATAGGAATAATTGACATTGACAGGGTACAGCTCTGCTGAAAGACCCGAAACGTGTAAAAAAAAAGATACGAGTTTTTGTCCAAATTTACTACCATTTAAATTCTTATTTAAAAAATAAATCTCTTTGCAGAATTACTGATATTTATAAGATCATCGCGGTTTTTTTGTTACCAACGCAAAGTGCCTAATAACATAATACATACTCGAGCTAAATCATCAGGGCGATTTTTAACTGTTATAGAAATTATTAAAAGTAAATAACCGTTAATAATCGCCAGTAGCGGCTAACATGCGTATCATCATAACCACAGAATAATAACTGTCGATGACTACTGTAGAGTATGGACAAAATAACTTTTTCCTGCTTTTTGAATTATGCTCTACGTGAAAAGCTCATTTAACCATTTACAGCCATTTTTGAAACTTCTTCGTCTATTTCTTTGTATGAGTTCAGTTTTTTTTTTTAGAAAATTTAAATCTGAATTTAGTGCTTTTATAGTAACCAAAGCTGAAAACCACGCTTCCACATAAGTTGTCACAATAAAAATACAAATATCAGCTAAACCTGTCGCTTCTGAAGTTTTCAGCTTAAATTCATAGCGAAATAAATACATTTTCAAGGAGTATATGACTTTAGACGTCCACCTTGCGTTGTGCATGGCTCCGGCATATCGAAATGAAAAATTATTTGGAGTTTCTCCTAGAAATGCTAAGCATAATTCTAAAAATTTTCGGTAATCGTCACAAGGTCGATGTGTGTAGCAAGTGTATGCTGCAGGAATGATTGGGATTTTCTGTCATCGTTAAATACTGATCTAATTTTTTCTTCCATTAATGCTGAGCGAAAATTGTCTTTATTCATCTTTGACAACTTGTTTTTTGGTAATTCTTTAAAAATTGTAGTAGCAACATTTGGACCAGAAGTGCGAGGCATTTTCAGTTCGAAAACAGTTCTTACAATCATTTCAAAAATGTGATGACGACACGCCGAATGTAATAATTTGCGGTCGAGGAACCGTTCCAAACGGACCTCCTTTGTCACCAGTATTAACGGCAGTTATGTCAAAATTTCTCACTTACAATTGCGCAATAAATAGGAATAAGCAAACAGAACAAATTTATTCATTCTTTTCTTTGCCTCACTTACGCAGTAAAGAATCCTTATCATACATTTAGAAGAGATATACAAATGATGATACTATTAAGTTAAAATATTCCATCAGAACTATACTGCCTCGCTGGCACACAGCAGTATACTGTAACGAGGGAAAGTAGTATTTACGGCGTGCTTGCACGCTCGTTTCACCGAAACGCTTTTCGGCACGTCTTAAAGTTGACCAAATGAGCTAAAATTTAACGGTACGATTTTTTCTTATAAAAGAACAATTCTACCGTTTGGGAACCTAATTTTTGGGGAAAAAATTTCCGTCATCTATAATTAAGGGCCATCCTACACTTCTTATTAGGGAGTAAAAAGTTACATTAATGAAAAATCTTCTTGATACGATTATTGTACTGAATTTCGTATGTTTTAAATTATAGGTGTTCGAACGAGATCGCGAAAATTTATGTAACACGAACGATGAGTACGTGAAAAAACTGTTAACCGATATGAAGATCAATCGAAGTGTTTTGCAGTTAAAGTCGGTCAGTACTAACAGTAGTAACGCGACTGCTACCGATGCCGAAAATGTAACAAATAATATGCGCGGCGTTAAGAACGTACAAAATTTGCATTTATGTTTACAGCAGCATTTTAACAATTTGCTACAACAGAAACAGCAACCGATGGTTCGAAAACAGTTGCGTCAGCAACTGTCACAGGCGAGTAGACTTTTAGAATCAGTTCAGATACGAAATGAACGGCAAGCCATTGCAAAACTGAAAGCTCAAATTCAAGAGCATCGACAAATGCAACAAGCGGCGGTCGTTAACAATAAGAAAGTCGATATTAACGCGTACAATATTAACCATTCAGCCACCGCGAATGGCTTAATTCCTCAGAAAATACCAAATTTTGCTTCTACCTTCAAACAACGGACTGATCTTTCGTCGAGCAGCCCGACGCCGCAGGTACTGTATATGTGTGTTCGAATAAATTTTACATACGCCCCAAAATCCAAAATGTGTGTATGTGCAGCATAAACGAGTACGCGTGAAATGGATATAGTTCTTTCACGATATGTATTGAATTTTAATAAGACATAGTTGTTTCGGTGTAAAATGAATTGATAACCATGACAAAGATGAGCAACATCGTTTGATCGCCAAGTTGTATAATCTGAAACTGTTCTTAGAGAGTATTTTAAATTTAATAACCTCGAAAAGAATATTTTTGTCGTACTTAATAAATTGCAATCAATTTAGAATAGTTAATTGAAACTATATAATAGCGGCTACGATAGCAAGCGGAATTATAAGATGTTCTAATTGTTAAAATGAAACCTTTCAAACTTTTTTGATTATTACCCTTAAAAAAAAATTAATAATAAAACAGCAGTCAATCGTGTGAGTTTGACTATTAATGTGATTTCATATAAATTTACTTCCCGATTATTTTTTTTTTTTACTATTTCACGAAAACACATTGACGGCGATTATTTTTAATTGTATTCTATATGCAGAATCAATGTGCATATCCGATAGCAGATGAAAACATCGTGCCAATTTTTCTGTGCCTTTCACTAACCGTGTTTTATAAATCGGAGGAATTTCAAATTTTTTCGGATCAGAAATTTCAGAAATTTGCCAGCACTATTTTTTGACGATATTATCTGTAAAATGACTAGATGAAAATTTTTAAAAATGGCGCGTTTGTGAGAAATGCTCGAGGTAAGCATTTTTAAAGAGTAATGCCTCATCCAATATGGTAGTGGAAAAGAATTCCTATCGCGTTTTTGGGCCTTTTTTAAAATAGAACTAAAAAATTCGTAAAAATAAATCATCGCGGTATTTTTCCTATAAATCGTCTTTACTGAGCATTGAGAAATTTAATATTCTTCAGGCCATTAACTTCAAAACTAAGAAGAAAACTTAACACTTTTTATACACAATTTGGATGATGATGCCATCTTTAAAGTGATTTCGGTTTAAAAATTCTCACGAAGGATGTATTTTTAATTTTAATCGAGTAAGGTATTTTTTTGTTTAAAAGCTTCGAGCATTTCTGAAAAGTGTTCTTTTAGTTTTTTTCATTGAATCGCTTTAAGGACGATATTGTCAAAATAATAACCTGTAAAAATTACTGAAAATTTTGATCTGAAAAATTCGAAATTCCTTTGAATTTATAGAAAACGTTTAGTAAAGATCGTAGAAAAACAATAACGTGATGTCTTCATTGGCTATCGGACATATTGAACATAGATGTTAATGTGTTTTCGCCGTTTAAACAGTAAGATTATTGTTAATCGATGCTGATTGTGTACCGCGGGTGTTATAAATAATAAATAACCCGACAATGAAAAATCATAAATGAACGCGGATCTGTTCTGTTAATTTTAGTGTTTCGGGATGAAAATATAATAGTGTATTTTTATTAGTCGAAGTCAACCGCTGAAAGTAGTTCGATAGTAGTTAATATAAAACTATTATACTGTTTGTGATTTTATTGTAGATCTAAGTTTAAAAAAAAAAAAAAAAAAAAAAAATGGGTGTACAGTAGTAAATTAATTAAAAAGATACGCAAAACAATTACAATATACATATCCACATTACGTTAGTAGTGATGCTGGTTTTTTTACATTTTTTACCTGAATTCCGGCTTCCGAATTAATCGGATTGTTCCGATGTTCTCTTCGTCCGAATGCTGTGATAAAAAAAAAAAAAAAACTGTTTCCATTTAATCTTAAGTTTGCTGTTTCATCTTTTGTTCATCATTAAAAACCTACTTAGTGAGAAGTTCGTGTGTTCCGTTAACGGGTTGCGGTATTCTTGGCGGCTTTAAAGTGGTTAATGACAAGGACATAATACGGGACGCCAAAGCAGTCAGGAGTGATTGCTAGTGATTTTTTATTCCTGAAAATACGTTATCATGTTGACTTTGTTATTAAGGAGGGGGGGTATGGGATAACGGGTCTAAAAAAAGCACTTTTTTAAGAGTAATTTTTAAAGAGACTATTAAAGTTATTTCATTAAAGTTTTTTGCACATAGTTATATGACATTTCAAGAATATTCAGTAATTTTTTCGTCAAAAAATATCCATAAACAAGCCAGTGAGAGCGAATTGACGGAGGCCATTTCAAAAAAATATGTTTTGCGGTGTCCACGATAGCTCGTTACAAAATCATCCGAAACACGAATAGTTGGAAAAAATGGTTAATTTAGAAGTAAATCTAGGTCGCAACGTTGTCCTTTTATTTTTAAAATTTTTTTTCAATTTGTGGCGGTCGGATGAAGTCAAAATCACGATATTTACCCTAAAAATGGCGCCATTTTGTAGCTGTAAAATCGGTCTCAAGCGAAAAAAAAAAAAAAAAATAAGAACGTTGCGACCTAGTAAAATATGTATTATAAAACTGTGTTAAACATGAACCGGATCGGTACAGAAGTTTTTGAGATATCGTGTCCACCGACTTCAAAAAAGTAATTTCGAGAAAAACGCGTTTAAAGTTTTAAACTATGAAAATTGGAAGAAAAATTTTTTTTTTCTCACTTAAACTGAATCGTCGATGCCAGCACCATAGAGCAAAGGTACCTGCTGCACTTACAATGTCCAAGATTTCCTTTTGCTCCATTCTTTCCATTATTCTAGCCTCTTTTGTCTGAAGCGCAGCTTTTTGTTCGGCTCTTTGAATTCGCGTTTCATCGGCTGTTTGAACGTACTGATGAGCATTTGGGCCGACGCTAATTTTCATCTCTTGTAGGAAGGTTAGTAATGCATAATTTCCTTCATTGGAATACATTTGTTGCAATTTCTACTAAAATAGGGCTACTGGATAAAATTTTTAGAGTGATCTTCCAAATAAGTTGATTTAGGCTTTCGTTATTGTTTTGAGTAAATCCACCAATAAATCGCTCTAAAAGCTCGTCCTTGCTTAAATATTCATGCTCGATTGCTTTTGTTACATCATCCGGAAAAGGTTCATAATCGTGCTGGAAATTTTCTATTCCGGTGGCGGCCAAAGATTTTTGATAAGCGCACCATAAGTCAGTGCCGGCCGGACACTTATGATGCTGTGGATTTTTATTCGTTGATTTATAATGCAGAAAGGTCGCTGAAATCGCATCTTTCATTTTTTGCACTGAATCACAATTTCTTTCGATTGCTAATCCATAATACACCATTAATTTATCAATTGTTTTACCAGTGAGTTTTCCTTTTCCAGAGAGACATCTGCTTCTTCTAACATAGTTTGTCCAGCCTTTTTTTCCGGTTTTTATTTCTGTCTCTCCTGTTGTGTTTTTTACAAGGTCACGTAGCCGTTTGCCGGTCCTTTTTTGAACGTGGCCGACGAATTTTTATTTATTTATTACAAAGTCTTCGTCATATGGATGACATTGAATTACACCGGGGTGTACGTTTTACTATCACCGTCGCCGATGTAATTTTTATACTTGACGTCGTACTTTTCCTCCGATCGTTGAAACATTTCTTTTATTACTGATACTTCCATGTTTCCTGCAGGTCCAATGTGATTTACTTCACATTCACCATGTTCCACGTGCTTGGTATGCCATTCTTCAAATACTATTATATTTAATTTTTTCTCCGAAGTTTTATACCTTTAACAGTGCCTACTTTTAAAGTAAATATCTATAACTTTTCCAGTGTAATATCCTATTAATGAAGAAACACCATATAACGAAAAGAAACCTCGTTTTTTCCAGGTACCATCACCGGCTAGGTCCTTTGAAAGAGAAGGAAGCAGCTGCTCCGGTTAACTGCCTGGCGCTTTCGGCCGGCTCAAAAGGGGTGCAACGCACAGCTTGCTATCTTAATGAGTTTTACTCCAAATGACCTGAGGTTTTGGGAAAATATTTCTAAGAATTTGTACTTTTATATGAAAATTTTTCAGAAAAACGGATTTTTCAAAGTGGTTATCCCATACCCCCCCCCCCCCTAAGGAGGAGTCTTATCTAGAGCATTTCATGTTGGAATTCAGTTTTAAGCATTCTCGCCTTTTAATAGAACCACCGTGAATTTTCGAAATAAATAATCCCATTGACTAAGAACTGCGTAGTTTTTTTTTATAAGCATCATATTTATAAAAACGCAGTGCAACGCGCGAAGAGAATTAGTTGATCCAAAATGGTCGAAACCTGGTTTCAAAATGATTCGTGTAAAGTGAGATACAGCTACAACTCTAGTGTGTTTATCGTAGTCTGTATCGTCTTGCTATTTTGATGACATAAATGTTAAATTTTCTGCTTAGATTCATTTTATGATTTATAAGATTTTTAATTTCGTATAATTTAAAATAAATAACGTGATAAATATCAATTATTGAGCAGCACAGTATGGTTATCGATATTAAGATTACGAAGTGAGAACTATTTTTGAAAAACTTCAAAGTTGTATATGCAAACCATGTAACGTGTTTGTTTCATTGAATTAAAGTTGCGAAAACGCACACGAAGGGGCAAAAAGTAAATTTTCTTTAATCGGTTATTTAAAAAAAATAGTTTACATAATGACTTACCAATTACACGGCATAATAATTATCAGCTTATACACGAATTCACGCAGACACAACGTATATTTACATTAAAATTTTACAATAGCCCATTTGAAGTTTGTTAGTAATAAAAAAAAATAATTTTGGAATAAGTGAAATAATCGTACAAAAACAAAATTGAAGTTAAACTTAGCTCGTGATTACAGTTTTAAATTCATGCACTTCGTTCGTTATTTTAAACCGCGACTAGTTATAGTAATAAAAAAAGATAAAACCCAAGAAGAAACCGTACTTAATAAAGTGGAATTAAAAGTAGAGAATGACTAAAGCTAACTTGTCATCGGAGAAGAGCTTCCGTTAGAACGGTGAAAATAAAAATAATGACTTTCCGTAACGTTCTGTTAATGTAAATAGTTCAGAGTAAGATGAGAATATTTTTATTCCGGTAAGTTGCGCTGTTAATTAATGTGTGACACATATAAATATGTAAATGAAGAGAAATACGTTAAAAAAACGTGAAATCATTTGCTGAAATTATAAAACAAAAAATTAATGTAATTCGCGATGACTGAAGGATTTTGATAGTTGTTCTGAAAAAATAAACGCTCCCCACTGATTTTAACGATTAAAAAAATTGTAATGAAAAGTGTTACGTTTATAAAACTTCGAGTCTAATTCGTGTACTATTTTTTAGTTGATTTGACTACTATTTCAATGTGAACTTGATCGAATGAACAACAAACAACTTTCTTTTTTATCGTGTTGAGATAGCCCAACTTTAAACACCGTTATTTAACTAGGAATCCACCGAATTTTCGTATTTAATTCAAATGATATATCGCAGTCCATAACTAAAATTACAACTAATACATGTCAGGGAGCGATGGAATAAATGACCGTGATTCTGACGGTTCTCGCAGACGCAAGAAATTGAATTTAAATCACACATTAAAGTCATAATTAAAATTAAAACTAATGCGTGCCAAGAGGTACTGGAGTAAACGGACATGATTCTGACGGTTCTCATAGTCGCAAGAGTCGTTATTTAATGATCCCGACTTCTTCAAGTTTTTATGAGTTTTAGTGCTGTAACTTTTCAAGCCGTTTAAGGTTCACTATTGTGTGGCTATATCAATTCATTCCCGGTAGCTACCTCCGCACTTACAAGTAAGTAAGAGCCCGACTTTTTTCCATATTTCTATTCTAGCCTTTGCCGGCGGTTTATTACATATCCGTAAGTAAGTGAGAAAATTCTTTCTAGATTTTAATCGAGTTCATTTTTTTTTTTTTTTTTTTTTTTATCAAGGTGTCGAGAATCTTTTTCGAATTTAGTTCTCTCTTCATTGATTGCAATTTTGCTTCTAACGGATGGAGGAGCAATTGAAACAGATAATTTCTCCGCTTTAGTCGATTTAAGGCGCATCCACTTATAATCAACAGGACTCATTAAGCGCGTCATCAATTTTTTTAACATGTGCAGAGCGTCCTCACACCATGCAGCCATATTCAATAGCTGAGTAGTTTGGCGCTAATGTTGTTAAACAAAGTACCTTGGGATCGGCTCCCCACTTTAATAATACCAGTTCCCGTAATATACTGTTTCTTATTGATGCGTTAATTTTTACATTTTTACGATGTTGTTTATAAGTTGAAGAGCGGTTCCGCTGATTCCTAATTAGTTTTAAGTAAATTCATTGTCTATTGTTGTTGTTGTTTTTTTTTTTATTGTTTTTTACAACTATATCAACGGAGGGGGGGGGATGTACGAGTACTTAAACGGAATTGCATGTATTAAATAGGAAATTAAATTTGAAACAAATGGAATAAAAAACTACAATTTTCCTGCGAACGTGTGATGTACGGGTAATATTTTAATTGAAATCATGCTGTAACAAATACGATAGTGATCAATAGTAATATAAATATAACCGGAATGAATCAGAGGAGTTTTGACATTTTGGGAAAAAAATACGTTTTTACGATTAAACATTGTAAATTATATTACTTATTTGAAGTACGAGAAATTTCTAATGGTTAAAAACAATACTTGGACTCTCTTTTTAGGATTAAGCTCTAATAATAATTTTGAAACTTTGTGTTTCATTTGATAAACTTACATACTAGTATTATGTTATATTCATAAATTTAGTAGTATAAATTGCAAACGACTTTGTTAGTTTGAGTTAAATTTAACCGTATTTCTTCGCATATAAGACGTACACTGTCATTTTGAAATCAAAAAAAAAAAAAATGAATCCTAGCAACATAGTCTTGTTTTACACAGCCACTCGTTAAAAAATCATTTAATGCCAAGTTTTTAAATTAATGCTACGATCCGATTAAAAATTAATTAAAAAAATGGGGATTATACTTAATGAGGGAACTGTAAAAAATTATCATTAAAGAAAGGGTGATCATAAAGTTTAAAGTTATTGAAAGATTTTTTTTTTCTGGAAAATGTAATATCATTTTTGTAATGCAATATTATTTTGTAAACTTAAATTTTCTATTTATCATTATTATTATTAATAATATAGAATTGTATTTTTTCCCCACCCTGCAAATATCTAATTCAGATATAAAATTTCTTCACAACTGGTCATCGAATAATTTTCAGAGTAATAAACCTTAACCCCCTTTCTAAATACGTCTAGAAGAATAGAGTAGCGATCACAATAACTTCTTTAACTGTACAATCAGACCCGCTAGATTTGTTAGGAATTTGATGTTGACATGATAATTCTAAACGGTGTCATAGATTAATAGGGCGCATATCGTAATAGATCAGCGTAATATCGAACAGTGTTCCATTAGTGGATTGGGATAATTAGTCGCTAGCGTAATATAAGGCCAGTTCAGTATTAGTCAGAAAATGTGAATGGTAATGTAGAAATTTTTTAAAAATATATTTGATTTTCATCGCGCGTAATATTTTTTCTTTTTTCTTTGCAGGTTATAACAGTGCAAAAATTTAGTGATAACGTAGTTACTTCGACGCCAAACACTGCTTTAAACAAACAATTTCAAACGTCTAATAATGCAGCATCCGGTAATTTATTTACAACAAGCTTATAGATTATGAATTATTGAATAACATTTCTTATTTAGCTTGAATTTCAGGAATTGGTATGTGATGTAGGTATTAGATGCGAAATGATGATTAATACAAATATAATAGTATTGGGAAAAAAGGTATAACAGAGGATAAATTAGGAACTCTAAAACATGAAATAGGAAACAGTCATTAATGGAATATTAATTAGTCAACAGTATCTATTTATAAAGGATTGCAGAGTTTGCCATGAGAAAATTTTTTAGTTACAAAATGTAAGTAACTAATCGAATTGCAAAATTGAAGAATTAGCTTGACGATTTTTCAATAAAATAAGTTATTTCCCGCTAATATTTATTTATTTTTTTTCGTAAATTTTTATTGAAACCGAAAATGCCCTCATCAGTCAGCGAGTTTTTTTGTTGTGCCAAAACGTGAAATTAAAATGAGGATGTTCTTGCAGTTAATAAACGATTCTATCAAAAATGACTATACATTCATGGATTTCTAGCTAAAAATTACAAATATATATATATATATGTATATATATATATATATATATGTGTGTGTGTGTGTGTGTGTATATATATACACGAAGCTGTTGTAATGATTGAAATACATTTAAAGTACATATGATGAAGATCTCGATTTCTTTGCCTTCTTTGTCTCTTCGAGCACTTTAGCTTTAGGTTGTACGACTAAATCGCAAGCGTTCGAATTTCATATAAAAATATACAGTTGATTAAAAACAAAAAAATGTTTAAGTAACAATGAGAAAATAAACCGACTGGTCAAATCGCAAAACAGGACCGTGCAAGTGTCGGTGGGTAGGTGTGTACACTTCATGAAAGCTGATCTATATCTGTTACGTGATTTCCATCGATTCCAAATGTACACGTCAGTTGTAATTAGAAAAATTGCCATATTAGTTTTCCTTATTGACCTTTTTCGCCTCCTATTATATTTCGATTGCTTTCATCGTTTCTGGATCCGCTTTATTTGTAAACAAGTTCAGTCAAGTCTGACGTTTCATGTGCTGAAGATTCCGTATGTTAAAGAAAGCTATAATTTACATTTACATAATACTAAACCAAAACAAATAAATCTGGTTTTTTACGTCGTAAAGGAGAGAAACGCGTCATTTTTCGCGCTTTTTTGAACTTTTCACTAACTTCGAAAGTTTCGTTAAGAAAATGAAGTACGGTTTCGTTCCCAACAGGTAGTAGCGATCTTTCCGCCGACATATCACATGCCCGGAAAAATAATATTTTTTACAAAAATTTCGAGCTTTCGGCAGCCCAAAGTTCTAAATATAAAGTTGTAAGCTCGGCTATAGCTTTCCTATAAAGCGGTTCTTTGTTCATATGTTTGAGGTACGTTTTGGTTTTCTCAACTTTTTTACTCGGACTATTTCTTACATGAACATCCTTTGTTTGCTGTTTCTGGCCCAAAAGAGGAGGTTTAAATTTCAACCGTAATTTTTGAATTTTACAAAAGAGCTCCTGCGTTTTGTTTTATATTGTAAATTTCACTTCTGGGGGGTTATCTAATGATGAGTTATGAATTTTTTAAGGGTGATTTTCGAGGTCGTTTTAAACTCCACATTATATATATTTTTGACGGTTTTTTGGGGTTTTTTCCGTCTAGTGCAATCGGTTAACTCGGAGAGTTATAGATTATCTTAAAGAAAATTTTAATTAGAATTTATGATCGAATTTTGAAGTATTTAAGTCGAACCGTTCGTGAGATCGAATATTTTAATTGAATATTTTTGTCGTTTCTGAACCATCTTATTAGGACTCGGCACATTATGCGATGTGTACGGAGTCCTAA
This sequence comes from Icerya purchasi, assembly GCA_039619475.1. NCBI lineage: Eukaryota > Metazoa > Arthropoda > Insecta > Hemiptera > Monophlebidae > Icerya > Icerya purchasi. Next base: position 264,195,597 of record CM077115.1, on the reverse strand, counting down.
AAATCAATGTAACGAATATTTTTTTCAGGTACTACTTTTTTTGCATATTATACAGAACACGAGGGGAACAACAGGTACTGTATATGAACGAATCGAAAAAAAAAATAAATAGTAACAAAATAAAGATACGATAAGTTTCAATGCAATTGACGTAACAGATGATTGTAGACTTTACACTATTAGTAATTTTATGATGTTCTTTTAGATTCACAAATGGATACTTAATATTTGCTGTAATTAAACTACCCGACTATTTTCACATGTATATGTTTTTACAGGTAATCTAACAAAAATCAGCAACGCGGCTATAAGTGCAGAAACTAATGAGCCAGTTGTCGTAGCGAATAATCACAATAACAGAACAATTTTAAATTTACTAAGCAACGCATCGGCAGCTCAGTCATCTTCCTCGTCCACGTCGGCAAATATCACCCTAAATAGTTTACTTACATCATCAGTCGGAACCATCAGATCGCAAAATCAACCGTCTTCATTGAATCTTGCCGGACAACAGCGAATATTTGCAAGACGATTCAAGTCTCCGACCGCGAAATTAATCTCAACATCATCCGGTGTGCCGCAACATATTTCTCCGGCTGTTTCTGCGAACAGTGCTGGTTCTGTTAACAGTGTGCAGCAGCAACAGCAATCTATTACGATCAGTGGTACTTCTGCGACTACCACTGCCCTTACTAACCACCAACCTCTTGTTCGTGTGTCGATCGAATCGTTACCGGAACAGTTAAATCTCACCGCTGCAACACAGAAATCGCCGAAAGTTGTTACTTCCGGTATATCGAATATTAAAAATGCTTCGCTCGGAACTTTAATAACTAACGTTACCCCAAATAGTGTACCGTCGTCGAATAATATTCATATAGGTCAGCTAATAATGAACGACATACAATCGCTATTAATTAGTAATAATAGTAATAATAATAGTAATATCATCGATGGCGCTGGTAGTAGCAGCGTTTCTTCGCCCGCTTCGAATATACGTATAAGAACCGGTAAGGTAAACTCGTCGGTTACTGTTCCAAATAGCAGCACGTTAGGCGGTATTTTAACCAGCGGAATTAACGTCAGTCAAAATCATAATAACGGTGATGCCCTGCAAACGGATAACAGTGCGTCATCTTCATCTTCCTCGTCGAAAATTCAAACGCTGCCACCAGAATTATCTTCCGGTACCATACAGACGATGATCGGTACATTAACAGCTGCACCTACGATAGCGAGAACCGTTCAGTTAGTAAGCCGAAACATAATACCGTCGTCCTCGAATATTCAGATTGCGAATGCAACGAATAAAGAACTGAGTAATTTGCAGATGAACGGCGCTAGCATAGATATCGGCGAAAAAACTTCGCAGATTATTCGTTTGGCTCCCGCCGGTGCTGGTATAGTACAGGCAACGCCAGTTAGCATATCTAGAAATGCGATTACTACTTACTTATCGTCTGATGGTATGTGCATTCGATGATATTTATACACTTTGATATGTGATACTACGGTCAATAATCCTGCTGATGTATTTGCTTACTTCCGCTGTGCTAATTTTTGTTATTTACTCTAGTCTAACCCTCAAAACAGCAGCGCGTTTTATAAATCCTCTTAGTAAATCGGATGATGATCATTTTATTTGTTTTCGTTAATGTGCAAAAATAGTTAGTGGATATTGCTACTACGAGGCTGTGTCATACACTTGGAAAACGTTGAAAATCCGAAAAAATCATAAAATTGAGTTTACTCAACGAGAAATTTTAAGAAAATCGTGAATTTCATGTATTTTTTGCAAAATCTGCATATTAATAATCTTGCGCGAACATTACTTAATATGAGGTTCAAAAAATTTAAAAATTTACCGTAAGTTTTAATTAAACATTAAATAGCATTTATGAAAAACGGCTCCAAAGGAAGAAGAAATCAAAGACATCGCATAGTATTGCTTATTTGTAAAATTAGATTTTATCGCATTAAATTATATTTTCAGTAGGTAAACATTGTTTTTTAGAAAGCATATATTATAATCCTTGTATTTTTTTTTAAACAAATGCACATGTGTGACACTATTTTACTTTACTGCTGACCATTATCATAGGGGGGTCTCTTGTAACTGCAAGAACTACAGAAATATCTCAAAACGTCTTAATTAGAGATTTCTGTGTTTTATATATTTTCAATAGACCGCGTGAATGAGCATTCTAAAAAGTTGCTGCACTGATCGAAATCTAATAAACTGAAAGAGATGTCGTAAAGTCATTTTCAAGAATAAATCCTATTTGAATGAAAAACAAGGCGAGAACGTTATTAATTGCCAATAACAATTCCGAGGAGGTAATATGTTTCTTTAAAACAATACTTGAGCATCCGTTGAACATAGTTTCTGTATTTAAAAAAAAAAATGAATTGCACAAACATAAGTTTTGTTTAATTGCTGATAGTGTTAAGAAAAACTTTTGAACTTGCCGAAAATAGAATTTAGTTGGCTAGAGAAATGTCTGCATGTAAAGTACGATGAAGAGGTAGACTGTCAAAAAGAGGAGAGAACTGAAATCGAATAAAAAATACAGGAAAAGAAAAGAGTAACATGGAGCTGATAACAGTTTCTGAAGAAAAGAAAAAAATGATTACAAATTAGAATTGCACAAGAGAGTGGTAATTTTTAAATAAAAGTGATCTGCTTAAATTTTAATTTTTGATGCGAAAATATTTTGACTAGCTAACTTTTTTATTTTTTTATTTCTGCAACTGTATACTATATTTAAATTAAGTTCCAGGTTGCCAAAAAAAAAAAATATATATATATATTTTTCTGTTGGATATGTTGAAAAAGCCGTGAATTTTCATTCTTGAAATATTGTACAATACAGTGAAATAAATGATAGTTGCACTGTTTACAGAGATAAGTAGACAAAATTATTCAAAGAAATTTAATTAGAATAAGAAAATTAAGTCTAGTTACTGATTACGTCATTAAAGCGTGACGAACAAGGTAAACTTGTTTTCGTATTTATATTATACAGATTTATACGTATGTGTGCATAGTAGAACTCAAGATATCACGTCGTCAACCATGTTGAAAAAAGTATTTTTGAGAAAAACACGTTTGCATTGTATTAATCGGCGATTCCATGGAGTGTGCCTTCTCCGACTTCAAAAAAGTGTTCGCGGTTACCTATATTCAGACATTTATGTGATGTATTCATAAGTGGTCAGGTAAAGTCGGCCATTATACACAGCCTATTGTCCGATTTGCTTCGGCGAGACGGGCTTAGTTGCTGCGCCATTAAAATAGCTATCATTCCATAAATCAGCGGTATTTTAAAATTTTCTCTCAAGGATATCGTCTTAAAGGTCTAAAAGTTAAGAATATGCAAACAGAAAATATTGACTTTTTCACAATTCCAGACCAGAATTCTCTCTTAATAAATTAGTACTGACTCGGTGACGATCGTATTTTCACGCATAAGATAAAACGTATCCGCTTTTTTGAGTAGAAAAAGTTTTCCGTGCATGTAGTAAATGCTTAACACGCGTAATTATGTAGATCTGTTAGCTAATAACAAGAAAACGGTGCGTTTGTAGAAATTAAAATAGAGTAAGAAAGTCCAGTAGTTTTTTGGAAAACGGACGCCCTCTTATAACGGTGTGCGTTCGGTATTGAGAATTATTTCGTAGCGTTCAGTTTTTAATAATTCGGTCCGTGCTTACATCGGTGTTATCGACCGCTTCTCGCGACATGTTTATTATTTTCATTTATAACTTTAACTTACAACAAACTTGATACTTTTTTATTTCTTCATTAATTTATGTCATTTTTTTTCCGGCATCCGTGAATGTAGAATTTGAAGAATTGCTTGTAGAAAGTAGAAAGAAATAGTGAAAAATATTCGTACAAAATTATGGTTACGTTATAAGAAGTAATTGTTTTTTCATTTGTTACCTTTTAAATTTTAAATTTTGATCAAGTGTAAATCAAAGGTAATCTTTAAAATTATATTGCAGATGCAGTATTCGAGAACAATAATTCATCTTCGTCGCCAATTAACAGTGTTGTAATAGGTGTAAATAATACTACAGCCGCTTCTGAAACTGTTACTAGTCATACCACAACGCAACAGTTAAATTCGACCATTGTTAATATTGCTGATTTAGCAGATGTTACATCGCATTTTCAAAACCTACAGGTTAGATAATTTTTTTCTTATTTTTTGTTTTTATTATTAATTAATTATTTGAAACGTTAAATAAATGAAATGCATAAACAACATGGAAAACAATTATATATATTAAATTTAAATTAACACTGACACGTTTCGAAGATTTATTTATTTTTTTGGATGATTTTAACGGGCTCGCCGTTTTTAAGAGACAAATGATTGATAACTTTAAAAAAATGGAAAAAGAGAGACATTCGATTTTGCGAATAAATTTTTTTCTGACAATAATGCATCTTATCGCTATCGGCTTTTAGATGAAATAAAACTAACGAGCAATTTTACAAAGTGATTAATCAGCGTATCAGAAAGCCGAAAGCATTGTTCGGATTTTGCCGAATATACAGCATACTACATATGAACGTAATATTTTCACACGCTGATTCATTTATCTGACTTAGAACGGTGCGACATCATCACAATGTCGACATAATTCATTCCATTCAGTTGCTATATATGCATTTTTAGTTATACCGTGTCTTTTATATGCGGTAATTTTATCGAGAAAATTATTATGTATTATTAAATTAAACAGGTTAAGAGGATTTAAGTATTATTTAAATAACATCGTAATTACATAAAGGTGTGATTTATATTAGAAGTAATGTAACAGCTATGTATTGCAAATGCTCTCGGAGCGATTATTGTAGACGGCATTTTTTATTCCATTTTATCTCTCCCGGCAGATAATCGTTGGTCAGCGTTTACGTCTATTTTAGACTAATTAATTCACGAAGGAATTATATCCCTACGCGTTGAACATTTTAGTCCTTTCAATAAAAAAAAGGTGAGCGACTCTCAAACGACTTCTATTTCGCTGCCATTGTGCGTGAAAAAGGCGTTGGAGGTTGCACTTAAAAATAGGCCCTTATAGTGACTCAAGCATTACAGTATTTTCCCGAATTTTATGTATAGTATCAGACCTGGTTTGTGTGAATTAGGCATTATTGCTTATTTAATTGATAATGTATAATTATTTTTTACCGAGAAAAAAAAATTGTCAGTGACCTTTTAGGATGTTAGAGGAGCGTTTGATAATGTTCAATCGGCTGTTTGTATTAGTTAATTAACGTAATATTCCAGTTCAGTTGAATTCATCTGTCATGTGTTTACAAAAATAATTTTATATTTAAATCCGATTTCTAATTCCATAATCTGTCCTGGCCGACTCATTCGAAAAAGTGTAGTATTATTTGCCGGTTGCGTATGAGTCATTCTCGAGTAAGTTTGAATTTGTCAAGTCAGAATTACGGAGTGAAATATAACGATCATTGTATGTCAAACTTCTTAAGGGGGAACTATTAACAAATTTAACGGCGGCAAGTATGAACACTACTGAAATATATGTTTTGAACAGTTAATGTCGCGTATGGTTTTTCCTCCTTACAAGAAGGGCGTTAGAAAACTAAGTGTACGCATTTTCGTTTCCACACTTGGAAACACTGACGCGATGAAACTAAACATGTTTTTCAAGGTTACCACAATCTATTCTCAAAGGTTCGAAACCGTCGGTGGTGAATTTCGTATTCTAGAACGAATAAACGATGAGTACAACATCAGCCGTGCCATCCAAATATGAGTTACGTGCAGTGATAAAATTGTTAACTATTGAAAGGATTCGCAGCGCTGAAATTTACCGACGTGCGTATGGAGGCAAAAATGTAACGAAACGAGCAACTGTATATCGCTGGTTGAAGAAGGAAGAACGAACACACGACGAAGTGTGAAGTGGGGTCCACCTTCTGATATCGTGAACTGTGAAACAATCAACATTGCACGCACTCTCGTGCTCGAAGACCACCGCTATACAATATCTGATCTTCACTACGACATTGCGAAACGGGTTTCGTACGTTAGCACGAGTCGTTTTTCTACCCTTCGTATCCTTACACGACATTTACACATGACTAAAGTGGTCGCGCGGTAGGTCCGAGACAAAAGGAATAAATATTTTTTAGAAACTGTAACTTGTGGAGGTCTTTCTACGAAATAAAATGATTTGTTCTTAAAAGGAGACTTGGATACATTTTCGCAATTATCTTAAAAACCACTTGAAATATCGAAATAAACGAAATAGTATCTTTTAAGTTGCAGTGTCCTTTATAATCTGTGAAATTGTATTACAACACGTTGGGCCTTTTTTAAATTATTTTCGGAGATAGAAATAGACGGGTAAAAAAAATTTTTAGCAATTGTTATTTACGTTTTAGAAGAAGAACATGAGAAGTGTGGGTCGTCAATTTGGTCCAGTTTTTTCCAGATGGTAGTATTCTGTAAAAAATGAAATTTTTTTGCATTAGTCCGTAAAACTTGAGAAAAAACGCGTTTACAGTTGACGAACTAGTGTATACAAGGTGAGACCAAAAAGTAACAAGAATTTTAAATTTTTTCAATCTATCTAATCTTCAGTATTTATTCCATAATAATATAAATTAAAGTGTAAATAAAATAAAAATGGAAACATAAGTTAGAGTAAATAAGGGAAATAACTTAAAACACAGTTAAATATTTAAGTTTTAAAAATTAAAAAATAGGAAATGCCCGAATGTGTTTTAAAAAACTATTTGATCACGTACCGTTGTTCTAAATTTTTATTACACTTTTTCACGACGTGTCGAACGAAACATTTCTGTTTGAACTACTTTAAAACACGAACCTACGCACTTTTCGGCTTGAAATCTCGGTTACTACTACAAAAATGACCCCTCTTTCGATAGCTACTACTTTCAACGGCGTACGTTAATTTGGCGGGAACCTATTGATGCAATTTTTGAACTTATTCGACAGATCTCGTGTGTGTGGGTGTGTGTGTGTATATATATATATCATATATATCATATATATGTGTTCACTTAAGATGATCAAAATATCCAGCAACATCTACTGGCTGTAGAAAACTGAAATTTGGTACACACAACACTAACCATATATAATGGACGGAAAAATTACAAAATCGAAAAATTTTCAATCCAGACCTCCAAATGAGCGCAAAATTTTCAGATTTTGAAATAACACTTTAAAAATAAAAATTCACAGCGAAACGTCTATTTGAAATAAAAAGCTCTGACACTTAAGATATTCTCAGGTACTCAAATTCCTCCAATTTTTAAATATTTCTATTAAAATCAAAATACGCGGCAATAAGTTTTAAGAGACAGGCAACTAAATATTGGTATGTACTGAACTCTGGACTTGTAAATAAGGGAAAACTTATAAAACCGCAAAAATATTTCATAAGAGACCCCAAATAAGCCCAAACTCTTCCAAATTTTTAAGTATTTCCGCGAAAATGAAAATACCCAATAAAAAATACAAGTGGTAGAAAGCTAAAATTTGGTAAGTACGATATTTCTGAGGCAATAACGGGGAAATTATGAAACCTAAAATATTATAAATACAAAGTCCCAATAAATTGTCAAATTTTAAATTAGCATTAAAAAAATACGCTTGTATTTAGCACAATTATGTAATTATCGCCATGCTGTCTTCACTACTGCGTGTATATAATATGCTCAAGCAGAGCGATCGCCCAACCGAGAAAAAAAGTAAAAATAGCCAAACGATAGTTTTAATAAAATAGAATCATTTGAAACGAAAAATGAATATCTTTTTTGACTGTACTTAATTCGATAATAAATCACGAAGTTCCTTTTTTATTTGCATAAAATATGCTGCGGTTGTCAAACATTATTAATGGTAACAAAAAAAATTCTATTCTTTTTTTACAATTTGCCTCTAATTTTTCGAGCAGAGACCTTTCCTGTAAGGGCAGATTTATTTTCATGATGAGTAATATTTATATTTATTGCCAATACATTTTAGTTGTAATTTTAACGAATTATAAAAAAAAAAAAATTATTATACATTTCAGTTTATTGGGGGGTTTGAGAACCTCTGGAAGGGCTTGAGCTCTGTAAACTCCTTGAAGTCAGCACGTGTGGTTATAAATAGAAATATTAGACGTCAAATACATTTGATAAGTCAGAACTATTTAAATGGGGAAGATGTAAATCAGCCCGTGTAAAATTTATTATTAACATTTTTAATAATAAAGCAAGCATATATATTGTTTGATGACGACGGTAAGATATTTAAAATGTGAATAAAACAATTTCAAAAAACTAAAAAATTTAATTTGCTATTTTTTATTTCTGTCAATATTTTCTTTGCCTTTGCTTCAATTTGTTGGATTTGTGTATTATACAAACGGAAGAACGTTCTTGTACAATTCCAGTCACCAGAAAATCGGGAGGATTTAGACCGGAAAAACCAGGAATTTAAATGACCACCATGTCAAAATAATCGTTTGATTCTCATTTGATTCGTCACTTATAATTGGGTGCCACTTAGTTTATCTGATATTGCGTTCTTCTGGGATTTCTGTTGACATGCTGATTACTGCTATCATCATTAAGTCCTCACTGGAGGAATAAGTTGCTTTCGTTCGCTAATACGTGTCTAATATAGAGTCGAGGTCACGGGCACTGTGTTTTGACGGTTTCTTACTGGTGTGACGAAAGAAAAAAGAGAAAAGTGCCGGTTTTGGTTCACTGCGAATTTCAAAATTTATTTAAAACTACGCCTCAAGTATTTCTTTGATTTTATTACGTATGCACGTTGTAAACGTTAATACCGAAAAATTATATAGTTAACAGAGGAATATTAATTTTGAATGGTAGGTTGTACGTTGTTTAAGAATTTAATTTTTAAACGGAAATGAAAATTTAGAATTTGAAAATCCGAAAAAACGTTTTGTTCGGATACGTATAAGTAGAAGAAATTCATTTTTTCAGGTCTTTCAGCTATCGCCAAACTTTAAGGTTTTATCAGTGTTGTGTGATTGTCTTTAAAGTAATTTTCCAATAAGTACGACAGTTGACATATTATTAACGTTAAGCTCCGTATAAAAATTTGCGGAAGAAAAATATTTACGGTATTACAAGCGGGGAAAAAAACGTTAAACAAAAGCTTAAATTCGAAAAAATGTACTTTTTCCGTTCAAATTTAAGCGTGTTTTTTTTTATTGTTGTTTTTTTTTTTTTTTTTTAATTTTTTGAATAATATGTTTTTATACATTTTTCGTACTTCGGAAATTTTATAATTAGCTGAATAGGTTACATTTTGTTTTAAATATTACAGGTCCCCTTCAACTTTTGTTTAAAATCATTTCCTATTTTTCTGGTCTTGTATTATGTTAATTTTAATAATTTATATAACCACGCGATAATTATTAATTTTGTTTTATTTTTTCTACAGCACATAGGAAATTTATCCGCTTTACCAAATAGCATCGGAACTCCAATTATATTGACCACTGCCAGCAGAGGTATAATATTTTACACGATTTTTATTAGTTTATAAGCTACATAACTTTCAATTTATATTATACGTTCCCGATGACCGCTTGTAGTTCTTCGTTCTTGCCGCGGCAAATGCGAATGCGTAAAAATGAAAACGTACTTTAACGCATCGATATAATCGAGCAACAACTCCTAATCGAATGTTTCTTTTCACCGCGGGCAGCGGAATATTTTCTAGATAAAACTTAAAATCAGTCATTATGTGTATATGTATGATCGATTTTTAAATTTAACTTTGGGAATGTTATACGTGAAATTGAGAATATAAATCCGATCTATTTGAAAATATTCGTAACCGATTCCCGATACTTTTAGCAGGATTCAAAACTGCGGAACGTTTTAAACTGATTTCGTGAACCGATCCAGCTGCGAAACAATATCTATTATCCTTCCAGCAATACTATTAACATTCTCGGTCTGTTACATATTTCGGTACTTCCCTTCTTCATTCGACAAAATGCAAGTACGAGTGCGATCTTTTCTCATTATTTTTAACATGTGCCCGTTATAAACGAGAAGTGTTTGTGACTGTAAACGTCTTTCACAAACGTGTTGAAAATATAAAAATATTAAAAATTGACGGAATCGTGCAGACCAACCTGCATCTGTGCTCACCGCTTTAGGGCAATCGTCCTAAAACATACACTACATGTGCCATCTACGAACCGCCGCATATAACAGATTTGAAACTTAATCGGATAAGGAGCAAATTTTGCATTTTATTTTTTAACAAATTAAATAAATAAATAAAAAAAAAAAAACATTCAAAAACTATTACTACGTATTTGAAATTATCTTAAACGGCATTTATTTCGACTAAGGAAAAATCTGAAAACGTAGCAATAAGAAACTTTATCCTTGGAAGGAAATATATAGTGACTGCTCAATGTTAATAATAAAAGTTTATGTACACCGATAAAGAAGGCAGTGTAAACTGATAGAAATAGAAATGCAATTTAGGAAAGCTAAAAAAGAAAGAAAAAAAATTGCTAGAAAGAAAAAAAATTAAAAGGAATTAGTAAATCTCTTTTACCGAGAAACTCGAAAAAGAGCTGTACTAAAATCGTAGCTGTAACAAAAAAATAGTATTCGTAGAAAGGAAAACGAGAAAAAAATAACACGCGTAATTAAAAAGATACAAAATGCGGCGATTAAATAACGAGACTGTGTATAAAAAAAGTTGCTTACTGTAAATATTATTGAAGAAATGTGTTTTTTCACCTTCAATGTACTCCCCTTCCCGATCTACACTTCGAGTCTACGTTTTTTCCATTGTTCAAAGCAATGCTGGAATTGTTTTTTTGTGAACGCCTTGCGGTGCTAAATCCGGAAAATACGGTGCGTGCGAAAGTACTAGAACCTCGTGTTTTACCAAAAACTGCTTCACCGGTAAGGCGTTTTGCAACAGAGCATTGTTGAAGGGGATTCAAGACTTGTTTCGCCAAAAGGATAACCGTGTTTTACGAACGCGTTTTCTCGAAATCGCTAGCACGATTAAATAATAATGTTGATTAACTGTCCATCAGGAACTCATTCCGTATACACAATTCCATTACTGTCGCAGAAAACGACGATTAGCATGGCCTTGGCTTTTTTTGATTTTCAGAGATGCCGGCGTTTTCCAATGTATGGATTGGGTAATGATCATTTCGATCATTTTAGGCTTAGTTTGCAATCGTTCGAGGGTATCGATACTAATTTCCTAACGGGTCAGCTTTTGGTCTGCGGTTAAGTTTTGTAGTATACCAACTTGGCGCAGGCTTTTGTCGGTGTTTAGATCGTTGTGTAAAATTTTTCGAATAGTTTTGTAATCTACATGTACCATCTCTGCTGTCATCTGAAGGCTCAAACACGACGATCTGTACGCATAATTCCATTAATTTTAATAACCATAACCGATGTTGAAACTGTGACAGGGCGACCTGGACGTTGGTCATCTTCGACGCTTTTTTGATCCTCAGGAAACCTTTTGTGCCATCGAAAAACAGGCGAACATGACAGTTCTCCCCACAAACGTACGGGTTTTTTTCAATTTAACGAGAAATTTCGAGTTGACACGCTGTTCGGTTTTTCCGTCGTACATTTTTCCGACAAACTACCAAACACGTTCTCTTCGATACACGATAGCGAAACAACTACTGCATGCACACGAATGTGATTACGTACGCGAACTTCGGACAGTTTAAGGTTATTGCAGTTGTATTTGGTTCCCTCACCACCGTAATAGTAATTCAGTAAACAACGTAGTCTCATTATTTAATCGCCGCGCACCTCGTAGATAGAGTAAACTAGGTAATACAAAAGTAGAAATGATAAAGTAGAAAGAAGAAATATTGAATATTATAACTGAAACGATACATATTGCGAAAAAAATCAAAAGGGAAGGAAGAAGTGATTAAATACATAAGGAAGTTACAAAATGTTTAAAATAAACAGGCAGAAAAGGTGTAAGAATTACATTGGAATATATTTTTATTTCTGATCGAAAGCAGCGAGAAGAAAGAAACCAATTAGAATCTTTATAAGGAGAGGTATACATTGAGAATCGAAGAAATTAATAGATTCAAAACTCGATAATATTACTTGGAATGTTAAAGTGTCGACAGTTGAAAGAGAAAAATAAGTAAAGCATGCACCGAGTGAAAATAATACGCTCAAGACTGCACGAAAATAAATGCAAGAAGCAGGGATTAAGAAATGTCTAAGAAACGTAATAATGATAGCAATAGCAATATCAGCGAAAAACGCGTGGAACAGAATAAAGTAACACGAAACGTACGATGTAGTAAAGGCCAAAACTAGAGTTGCCAGTGAAATGATTGTGATGCTTTTTCGGGAACGGACGCGAACGATTTTTTTTTTTACTTGTCGATTCCATATTTCCAGCCAGACTGTTTTCTTTATTTGTTATTAAAAATCCGCGCAGCTAATATTTAAAACCCGTTTGTTCAGATCAGCGATGTGTTCAACCTGTCAATCATAATTCCTCTATTGATCGTTGTGTGTTTTTGAAAATTATAAATTTGTAACCTTTATCGGTCCGCACTCGTTTTTGCTAGAACTATCGGACTACTAAATAATCAGAATATCATCCGTTAAATCACGCGTGGTAGGTAATAATGGCAAATATACATACTATCTCACATGATATCTATGTATAAACCTGTGCATAATTGAGTTGCACTTGTATAATAATTTAAAATACTTCGAAGATCAGCGTTAGTACCACTGAAACAAAAATCAGATTCAATTATCACTTAAAGTTGCGGTCTGAAGCTCAGAAACCTTAAGCACCACTTTTAAATAAACACGTAATAAATACGTACGGTCAACAAAGAAATAAATAATATTTCATACATTCGTATATGTGCGCATAGTTGTGCAGTATTTTTAATTTCTCTTTATGAAGGAGGACGCATTTCGTACTTTATGGTTTATAATTATTTTGTATGCGCAAATAATGCAATCCGGGGAGTGGGGGACACTTGTGTAAACTCGTGTAATTTCGATAAAATAATGATAAAAATGTTACCAGGTGAACGACCAAACGGACATGCCAAAACTGCAGTTCAGAAATCAAGTTTAATAAATCCTAATAGTACAGTAAGTATAAAAATAATAATACGATAATACTTATAATGATAAAAATCTAGTGTAAATACGGTGAGAAATATACTTTTTAAATCGTTCGTCCCTGCCGGAATTGTATGTTTTTGTTTCCTATCGTGCAATGTTTCTTCCTCGTTCTCCTTGAATAATCTGCTGAATTTGTTGCCTTTTCACTTGCTACTAAAAAATGTTTAATCTTTAATTGCTCGTTTCATTTCAAATTATCGCAAACTTTAATTATTTTGCTCTTTAAAATTCCCCCTTGACTTCTTTGTGTTGGAATCTGTCGTGATAATATTTCGCTTTTTTCACTTGCGACGGCATTTTTACACAGAGACGGCGTAAGGCGTGGGCGACGTGGGCGACCGCCTACGGCCTCGCGATCCAAGGGGCCTCGCGTCTCAAAGGTTTATGCATTAGATACTTAAAAGCCATGACCGTGACGAAAAAAATTTACTCGTTATAAAACGATAAATAAAAATTAGCAACTCTCCGAACTGTCAATTTTTTTTTTTTTAGTTAAATTTTAATTAAGTACAATAGGTAGATGTCGCGACATGTGGAATTTCAGTGTTTCTCTGTTAGTCGTCGATTTATGAACGTTTTGGGGCTGCCAGAGTAAACTAATCAAACATATAGATCACATTAGAAGAAAACTTTATCGTATTTCTTGCTGTCACTGAAACGACTGGAAAACATATTTAACTAATGCAATATTGGGAGAGCTTGAAAAAAAAAATGGTTTAAATATTCAAAAAACTGCCATGGCCCCAAGGATACGACAATGGTGCAAATATGGCAAGCGTAGGGTATTTTTTACACCCTGCGGTTGTCGTAGCTGGAATCTGTTGCTGTTGGAAGACGTACGAAATTCTTCTGTGGCGGCAAAAACTTTTTGATTTTATTCCGAAAATTTATTTGCTACTTTCAAGTTCAAGCAAACGCTGGAAATTAATCAAAAAGGTAAATTAAAGCTTACTACGAAGCTTTTACCAAAGAAGAAGGCCGGATTATTGCAATTTGATGATGTTGAACGCATCGAAAGCTTAAAAAATCAAACTATACAATCTGGCACACTCGGTTATTGTGATTATTCGGTTTTCAACGAAATGTTTAATTCAGAATTTATATCATATCATTACATGTTTGGTATGAGATATTATTGCGAGTTAATGTCAATTATGGCAATTTGTACATGTGTCCATTTAAAAACATTGCTCTTGAATATTTTTGCGTACACTTTGTGACCGGATCAAAGAGTACCGACAAACTGGATTCGAAAAATGCTTGTATCAAACGCTCGTCAATTTATTGAGAAAAACAGTTATGATCCACCAAAAGACTTTAAAAATAAAAGGGTGGTTAAAAAGAAAAGGATGTTCGATTATGAAGGCAGCGATCACGACCTGTATAGTCTCCTAATAGACGGTGTGAAATAGTTTTTTTTTTTTTTGAATACTATGATTGATTCTACAATAAGCAATATGGATTCAAGATTTATTTCTTTTAATCCATAGTTTGAAAATTTTGGATTTCTCTATGATCTAAACAAGTTAAAAAGTATATTCCCAAAGAGCAATTATTAAAAAACTGTCAAGATTTACAGCGACTTCTAATGTTACGGATTGCATGAAGAATTAATAACAATGCTCTCCAAAATTTACCCAAATTCATTAAAGATGTGAAACATCTGCTCCAATACATAACGGAAAATAGATTGAAAGAAATTTACCCAAACATTTACATAGTCGTTCGAATTTTGCTAACAAGACTCTGGTAAAGCGTCCGCTAAAAGAAGCTTTTCAAAATTAAAACGAATTAAAAATTATTTAAGAAATACAGCGGGGGTAAGGAAAGACTTTCAGCTTTGGCAGTTTTATATATTGAAGCAGATACAGTATTTATGCAGAATTACGATACTATTATTAAGGAATTATTCAGTAAGGCTAAAAGTAGGGAATTTTTGTTTCTTTAATTCATTTCTTTTATCTTTTGTCAAATAGTTTGCATTTTTATGAATAAAAATTGGATAGTTGCAATAGTTTTCTATTGTATAAAATTCGTCTTCTTACCCAACCAGAGGGCCTCGCGTTTAATGTACCTTGCCCACGTGAAATTTAGGTCTTGCCCCCCGCCGCTGTTTTTACATTACTATTACTTTTAAATGTACACTGCAAATTTCAACTTACATACATATTTTCTGATGTGGTTGAGTTAGTTTGAAAACACCGTTTATTTTCGCTGAAAGACCGCATTCAACGTGAAACTTTTCAATATACTAATGAATTTATTATTTATATAGGTGCAGCTAATAAATTCCGGACAAAGAAGCAAAATAACGCAGTTACCAAAGCAAAATACAGTTCAAAATTTATTAACGAATAGAATGAAAGTTACAGTTCCTCCAAATGCGGGTAAGTAAAAGTTGTTGCCACACTTTTTCCGACATATGATTTAGAATTTTTTTTTAGAAACTTTTTGAAAGTCGACGTCGAACATCTGGAAAATTGAAATTGATCGTGGTTCATTTTATCTAAAATCTGTTGATTTCTCTGTGAAATATTGTGATACCATGTAGTATTACGCACAATAAAGCTTGAACATACGGAATTTATGAGAAGCATACATTTTATGAATTAAGTGAGTCGTTATAGACGTTTCTGTACCAACATTAATAATAGTGTATTGAGTCAGCAAAAACGGCGGAGAATGATATATCGGAAACATCAACGCATGCGATAGAGTAGGATATTTCATTAAAACTGAGAGGAAAAAAGCTGTTTTTGATGTATAACTCTACTGTTTAATCTTTGCTTTCTATGCAACCTTTTCTAAAAGTATACTTATTAAATTTTATATACAATAGAATTAACTAATTGTATTTTTTTTTGTACTGATTAAAAGTTAAGTAAGGTTTATTTAATTTTCTCCGTGTATCTATGAAAGAAGTTGGTAAAGAAATTGTGAAAAAAAGAAAACTAACTTAAGAATGATGGGCGATCTTTTTTCTTTTTTTTTTTTCGTTATTTTGTGTTTTCTTTTGCAAGTCTGATCTATGATCGCCGCATCCAAAACGATTACGTGCACATACAACGATGTAATCATGATGACGTACATTTTACTCATTTTTATTATTCGTAATCGCTTACAAAAATTAGAGTTATACAAAAATATAAAGCGATTAAATGAAGGGAAAAGTATTCTGTTTGTAAAACAGTATTTATCGTTTTAATGATAAAACAGTCTGAACTACCAGATAACAATTGCATATATATATATATATATATATATATAAATTTTTAAAATAGTAAATTGATCAAATTCAGATGTTTATGCTATAAACCGATTGACCGCAGTTGAAATGGTTATCAGATGATGTGAGATAAAAGCAGCAAAGCGGTGCCAATATGTGCCGATAAACATATATATATATATATATATATATATATATATATATATATATATATATATATATATATATATATATACTTACAGTTTTACAAATAACGTATTATTCGAATTTAGTGGCTATGCATTTTTTTTTTTATATATATTGACAGGAGATGAAAACCAAACTTTCAGGTTATGATTCAAAAACAAAATCACGATCTAATCAGTGGGTATTTATAATAAATAATTTTCGGAAACAACTGTGTGTTTTTAAAAAGATATTTATTCGCTTAACGTTTCGACCAGCTTACACTGGCCATCATCAGAAGCAAATTCTGATGATGGCCAGTGTAAGCTGGTCGAAACGTTAAGCGAATAAATATCTTTTTAAAAACACACAGTTGTTTCCGAAAATTATTTATTATGACTAATCACTGTGAAAGCTTTAAATATTTAACAGTGGGTATTTGTTTGTTGTTTGTTTTTTTTTTTTTTCATTTTACTTATAAATAGGTGAATGCGAAAGTATTACTGTTACGTTTCAATATAATTAAAAGTAATTTAAATCTGGGAGGCCTAAACTTTAACAAGCAAAGGACTTAATGTGACATCATCACATATTGCATTCGTTATTCACCAGTTGTTGGGGGAAAGATCTATGTAACTGTTGTCTCACAACTCTCGAACGGAGATTAATGCTTTAAAAGATGCGCTATTCCGTTTTTATAACGTCGGTTCGAGAACTTTTGGACCGCACTTTGCACGTTTTTCGTAATAATCGTTTATTGCATCGTTGGTTAATTTTTCGTATACTTTTAAACGATTCGTATAGTTGTTCAGCCGTGCTCTTCAACCTCAAACTCGATGTTAACGATTGCTGCTGCTCAACAACAGTTACAGTTGGTATTGCAAAAGCAATCTTCGCCGCAGTTACTCTCAAACGATAATTCCTCCGGCGAAAGTAATTTGAACAATACGTCTAGCCAGATATCTTCGGTTAATTCGGTACTATCTCCGATAAAAGTTGCGCTAAAACGACGAAGATCATCCACAATGAGTGAAAGTTGAAACTGCTACTTCAGGACTTGTCTGCAGCATCACCGATTATCTTTACTCTGCTGTGATGTACGGATCAGTAAGCTTTTTTAATATATCATTATTTAATTTAAAAAAAAAAAAAAAATGGAAATATAAAGTTACAAATAATATAATCAGCTTAATGTACTCATACTATTAATACGTCATTTTAAGTGTCGACATGCTTGATTTTTTGATAACAAAATTCCTTGATCTCTTTCTTGGTTTTAAATCAAAACTCTTCCATTTTATTATATTTTTTTTTCGTTATTATCGTTAAACGAGTTGATTAAAATTTTGTTTAAATCTCATCGCTAAAGAAATCTGAAGAACTTGGAATCTAAAATTAAAATAGTTTTCATTTTCTACCGTTAATAACTTATAATTATTCCCTACCAGAAACTGCTCATGAAACTATTTCCTATAAATACTTAACATTTCGATATGAACGCAAGTTGAAAGAAAGAAGGGAGCGCATAAATTTCTCTTCCCAAATTCATACTGGATAGTGTCCGAACTTTTTTGTTTTAATTCCAATTCACAGAAACAACGAATAAGTAATAGATTACAGATATTTTCGTTAAATTGGTAAAGATCAATTATAGAATTTTGCTGACATTTCATAGAGTGAACAGGAGAAAAACAGTTTGTTTAAAACGGACTTAAACAGCCATATATAGTATATATATATATATATATATATATATATATATATATATATATATATATATATATATATATATATATTTGGGAGCTGATACCTTGAGCATTAAATTTCATTTCTATTCGAAAATGTTTAATAATTTAACAGTGACCGTAATGTATACAGGGTGAAGTAGAAAAACCGACCATATTTTAAATTTAAATATCTCGATAAAATAAATATTTTTTATTTTTTCCTATTTTATAACATAACAAAGTTATTTCAATAAAAATTATTTTTTAAAAAGTACACAGAATTTAAATGAGAACCTCTATTATTTTCAATGTATTCCTTCAATCTTTTTTTTTTTTTTTTTTCTAATAAAAAAAAAAGGGGGTGGGGGAATAAAATTGTGGTTATCAACCAAGGACTTTCACCCAGAAACAATTAAAGGAAAACAAAAGCTATATAGTGAGATGATCAGATATCGTTAATAAGAAAGAAACAACGGAAGGGATAATAAGTGTAGAAGGAAAAAACAAGATATAATAACAGGCACAAAAAGCAGTCGTTTTTCAAAATTGATGAATACTTTTTTCAACGTACTTTTCGGATGTGCATCAACTTCGGCTTGACTATTGTTTTTTAACTCCTCCGAAATTCATGGTTTATGAATATATATTTACAGCGTTGTTTTAGGTGATCCCCGACAAAAAGTAATTACAAGCTGACACAAATCCGGCGAGCGCAGTGGCCACGAAATTTGATTGTTGCACGAAATAATATACTAATCGCCAAAGAGCGTTTACGGAGCAAGTTCAACGTTTCCGTCCCTGTGTGACATGGGGCACACCATCTTGCTGGAACCATGTGTGTTTTAACTGTCGTCTACGTTTTAATTCGGGTACAAAACGAATTCAGTTAACAATGGCGAATTCCATTGACAGTTTCGGTAAAAAATGAGCACTGACCAGTCCATATTGAGCGACTCCCATCCAAACTTAGGCGAATGATTCCAGTATATACGGTTTTGTTTATTTACGGTGCCATTTAAGTGAAAATGCGCTTCATCTGTCATCAAGATTTTGTTTAACAAAATTTCTTCGTTTTCGAGTCTGCGAACCATCTCTTCATGAAATTATTGTCGAGTCAAATAATCAGCCGGATGAATTTTCTGCGTGTTAAAAAAATTAAATTATTATGAAGAATTCGGCACGCAGTTCGAGTCGATATATTTAAACTGGCGGCGTGATTTCCGGCAGAACGGCGCGGACGTTCTCCTCGGGGGTCCTTGCGGCAAACCCCTTCGGATTTTTTTTTTTTTTTTTATTGACATTACCTGTTTCTTGAAAATTTTGAACCCAACATTTGATAATTTTTTCTCCGCTGGAACAGGCTTTTTATTTACGATTTTGTTTACGTTAATGTATAGGAATTCGAAGTTACGAGAATAGGTCTGTACGACAAATACGCGATATTCGTTTAACCACTGGCTCATCATGCTGAAACACGTGTTATACAACAAAAAAGGGCAAAAAATCTAGCTATCGAATACAAACTATTCCTTTCCCGGTTTTATTATAGAACAGAGAAGAAATTAACATCTGATCGGTTTCTCTGCCTCACCCTGTAATTCACTTCTTCCCGATGTAACATCTGTGTAAATATAATTTCAAAAATACGTTAAACCGTCTCATATCTTACGGGTTTTTAAAATCTTTATGACTCTCTACAAAAAAAGACGTTTATTTTCTGCCTATAGTTCGAAAAGCGTTGATTATATTAACCCTTTCGGCTGTGCATTTGCAGAAAATACATTTATTCTTAATCGTTATAGGAACATTGATGTTTCGTGAACATTTTATTATTCCGCCTACAGTTTTATTTATTGAGGTTCCTGCCGGTTCACAATATTGCATGACTGAAACATTGCATATATAATTTTTAAATGTAACATAAATTACTAGTATACAAAAACTACATTGTTAATTTTAAAAAAATTGCAGATCAAAAGCTGTATATTTAATCGCGCGTTATAAATTGCAAAAAGTAATTAACTCCGTTTTGAAAAAGGTGAAAAATTAATATCTAAAGATTCGAGAAAAGAACGTGTTAAGACAATTTTTTCTATAAATAGCTGTTTTAAATAACAATGATTGTTAATTTTTAAGGAATATATTTTATTTTAAATAGTTACTCGAAAGATTTTCCCCCTGTTTTGCTTTGCTCTCAACCCTCAAGCACCGATCACTTCGCTTATTCAGTCGTCCCATTTCGTTGGCTATTGTTTACATTACAAAAATCGTAATCCGGGTGGTGTTGCATAATTGATGTACTTATTTTCGAAAATTGAAAATAAGTAAATGACAATACATTTCAGAAGTATAGACAGAAATTTAAAATCGAGAATTTCAAAGTATCGAACGTCAGAAAAAATTTCTATCTATTTAATATATTTAAAAAAAAAAAACGTGTAAAGAGAAAAATAAAAAAAACCTTGAACGATAAATACACAATATCGGCAAGTTCTGGATGTTTATTATTTTTTCTCGATATTCGGCAACAACTCGGGAAACTGTAAACTTTTTAACACGGAAAAAGCATACTGACGTCATTCAGTGTTTGACTTGCTGTCATTAATTATTTAAAACAGTCAATACCGTTTACTTAAAACTCCTTATGTTTCATCATCATCGTTAAGCTTACGATTTCGATTACTTCGTTGTTTATTAATTATTCGTTCTCTGCCCTTAGTGCAATTCTTTCTACTTCGCTTAATGACTGCCGTGACTAAATATTTAATATTCCCCCGTATTTTTTCCTAATATCTGTTGCTTTGGAATTAAAACATATGTAAAGAAGAGAGAGATATTCAGTGTGTAAATGTTTAAATAATTAATGACGGCAAGTCACAATGACGCCAATATGCGCTTTTTCGTGTTAATTTCCGTGCGATTAGTATATGACGAGATCAATAAATCTCAAGCTCGAGAGTTTTGGGAAAGCAGGCTTAATTATGAAGAACGAAAATGTTTTTTTGCGCGAGCAGTTGTATGTCGATTTAGCGCGTTTTAAGTCTGAAGCTTGAGTAGAAATCGAATCGCCATTTAACAACGTGAAAAACATTATCCCCGAAGGGAGCGCCTTAAAAATACTAACTTTAACTACATTTAATTAAAAACAGAAATAAATCAAAATTTTTCGCGAAATATTTGTATTTTGAATTATTTTAAGTTACACTTTCCCGTCACAAACTTTTGCCTCCCGGCCTAAGCCCCTAGATTTAATAAAAGTAAAAATCCAACCGATCGTTTCCGGCTATGAGTTTAAGGGGAATCACGTTATTTAAAAGTAAAATCGTCATACGAAAAATCTTGAAACTTCCCTATGTAGTAGAGAGAAACGCGATAATGTTGCAGAGTGACATTATTACGACGATTACGATTTAGAAACACGCGTTTTATTAGCTCTTAAAGCTGACGCTGCCGTCAACACTGCAAGCGAAAAGATTAATGAGATGAAAACTATTCTTAAATTCACGGCTCGAATACTTAATAAATGAATCCATTTTCAAATTCCTCTGCGAACTGTAATGATCAAATTTCGATTTACTACTGCCACTATCGCCGTCTAATTGTTAATTATGATTTATTTTCACTAAACTATTATTTGTGTACGATATTCATAATAAATTCGATTATCTTCTTTTCGAAAATCACTGTTGATCCCTTTATGCTTGTAATCAGGTGATAAAATCCCTATTCCCGAAAATAAATAAAACGATAACAGATTGCATGTAATATTTTACTCGAATTTTTTTTTATTCAGTTTTTACAATGTTTTTTATATTTCGTTTTATTTTATTTGCAGATTTTAGTATCGATATTAGTCATCGATGTTCTCGTGTTTAAACGTATAGATGTAAGTGTGTGTGCATGCATATATATGTATATGTGCATGTATGTATATATATATATATATATATATAATAAATCGATAATTTTTATTACTACTGCGTTACGCGACGATTTTTAACTTTTAGAACGCTAACAAACGGATTTACGTATGTTTAATATAAATTGTCGCGTGTTTTTATCTCACATATACGAGTATAGGCGCTGGTTTAGTTTCGACAATCGAAATTTTTTCTTTTCTCATCAGAATCGTACGCCTGCTGTTCACGAATTTCAGATGGTTCGTTAAGTACCAATTTGGAAATTGGACGCGGTTATCTCGCAGACCGTTGTCCAGCAGTGTGTGTGTGTGTGTTTCGTCGTTATTTTGCACATCTCTGCCACTGGTGAGAATGTCTGCTCGTAAAAAATAGTATTTTAGAAATACGTTGTTTTGTAACGTTTATTCTTACCACTATTATCCTAATTTAAATTTTACCGTTTTCCTCGTTAAGGTAAAATTATTATTTACATTCCTCACTCATATTTCTACATATGTGTTCTAGAAACTGGCCGAAGAAAGTTCTCTTTGTAGAATATACCATTTAATATTTCTTTTCTTCTTCTTTTATTCTCGGTTTCTTCTCTTTATGCTTCATGCCGGCGCCTAGTCTAGTTAGTTAATTTCTTTTTTTATCCAAATTCTAATGTTTTTTTGTTTTGTTTTTTTTTTTTTAATCGACTCTTCTTGAAGAAAGTAATTAAAGTACAATTTATTTTTATTGTTTCCCTCTTTCTTCTCTTCCTTTTTATGTTTATTCTTCCTTTAAAAAGAATTTTCATTCCGGGAGTTTTATGTAAATATTTATTTCTAACAGTGTTGTGTGCATGATATTTAATCTTCGCAATTAGTGTTTTAACCAAAAATTTAGAAAAAATTGGAATCTTCCTATAATAAACTGTCAAAATTTAATCGCTTTCATCAATTAACAATTGAAAAAATAAATTGGTAGATTTCAACTTTTTCAATTTATTCGCGAGAATATAATCGAGCATAATATCGTTTTGAAATTTTAGTATTTAACATGATCTTATTCTTTCACTTTCCTACAATTTAATTTTTCCCAGTTCGATATGGCTATCCGCCGCGACTTGTATTAACGACTGTGTCGAAGACCGCAACATCGATGGAAATCCTAACCCCATTCGGAACTTCACTATAGTTGTAAAATTCGTACCGCTTATTAACTAATGCGAATGCCCCGAATTAAAATCTGGCAGCGGCCAAAAAAAAAATTTTCAGCGTTGGGTTTTCGCCAAATACTTCTGTTTGTTTTTATTATTCGTTAAAAATAAAACGAAAGCAGGTAAACAAATGAAAAAAGCCATCGTTTTCGGAAGTTTAACGAAATAGTAGATTTTATGGGCGCGCCAATTTAACGATGAGCACACGCGTTGCTGACTTTCTTCTTTAGTTTTCGAATTAGCTCTGGTTTTTAGAGCGAGATCTGAACGATAGTTACTCCGAAGAAACGTTCGGACCGATTTTACACTGACATTTAAACTAAATAACGCCGTTGTAACCAAATTATTCCATCAAAACATTACGTTACATTTTCGGATACGTTCATTGCTATAGATCGATTCAAAAACTTCTGATGGATATAGAGTAGTGCAGCATATCTAATATTTACCAAAATGGTTAAGAAAGTGAACACAATCGTGACCCAACTTCTGAAAATGAGGTGGAGATATGTTGAAACATATTCTGCACTACATCGTTTTTCTACGTTACTCGAATCATATCGAAAGCACCGAGAAGTATCCCCCATTAATTGATAATGATTACTCTTCTTCTCGATCACATTTCTTCCGTCGAATATTATACCACGCCACCTGCCTCGACTAATTAGTAGATATACATGTTAAATTTTAACTACTTTGCTACTTTTTAGTAGCCTTCCGTTCCGAAAATATTTTATTTGGAATTTCTTCACCGGCCTAATTATTTCCATCAAAGATTTGACATTTAATAAAAGTAATGAAAATTATAAATACAAGAACGGCTATTAAGTAAGTATATAAATAAATATTCTGGAAACATTTTCGGAGATATAGTTTTTATGTTTGTTTAACGTTTATTATTGTATTTATAATTTTAATTATTTTTATTGAATAAATAACAAACAGAATGCAGATAGAAAAATCGGTTTAATGTGTTTCGGTATCAACCATTCGAAATTAAAATTAATTTTCGAGTAAATATCTCGATTCATTTCTTGCGATGTTAAGTTCTGATGGCGCCGATGCACTACTACCGCCATTTACCTCGGTCCCGAGGTTCTCAAATATTACGATCGAATGAGCATTCCAAAAGCATCTGATTATATTTCTTGCTGATCATTTTAAACCGCGTGTCATAATCTTTATCGTTTTTTTGTAATTTTTTGTGATATTTCCAAACACAGGTTAATTTACCTGCAACATATTATCTGTTTCCTCTCGTGCGATTCTTTTTATTTTTCACTCATAATCATATCCAAAAATTTTTTATTTTTTCATCCGCACTTCGCGAATAATCACGATGATTCTATTTATGCACCTTCAAAACCATATGCACCGGTTATGTTGGAAGGTATTTTATCAATCGATTTTTACTATTTTACGGCGAATATTAAGTATATAATTTTTTTTATATTTCGCAATGTATATTTAATTCAGCGAGCACTATTCAAGCAGCACTTAGAATGTTTCAAATCTGCCTATTATTTATACATGCATTTCTATAACGCATTATAATATGGGGCACATTATTCTCCGTGGAGTGTTTATATTTTGGAACGTGACGTCGAATGAACGTCAAAGGGATGATTGTCATGTGGAATCTAGACAGCTCAATCATCAACCATGTGTGCTACAGAGAAAATCGTTGATATAACAGCTGAAGAAAGGCTTTTCAAACGATATTATTTCTTTTCCTTTTTTAGTGGAGGCTTTTAAACGCAACGTTTTTTAGTCGTGATTTTTTTTCTCTCTCTCTCTCTCTCTCTTCTAAATTCTCAGACATAACGTAGGTTCGTATTTTATAATTTTCGTAAACAATTAATTTCCTTATTTCTGTATTTAATAAATGTTGCTTTATTTTTACATTTAAACTCTAAATGAGCAAAATTATCTCGAAATGCTGAGATTTTAGAAATTAAATTTATTTTTCCGTATTCTAATGTAAACCCTCTTTTATTTAACCGATATCAGTATATAGAGCACATATAACAGTTGTATATTATTGTATATTGTGATAAACTAAATAAATAAAAACATAAACACAACTTATCGTAATTAACAATCCGATTAAAATATTTAATTATGTTGTTTAACATTTTTTTATTAAAAAATACATTCGTAAATATAATTTAAAAAAAAAAAAAAAACAAGGTTG
Organism: Icerya purchasi; assembly: GCA_039619475.1. Classification (NCBI taxonomy): domain Eukaryota; kingdom Metazoa; phylum Arthropoda; class Insecta; order Hemiptera; family Monophlebidae; genus Icerya; species Icerya purchasi. The sequence continues at coordinate 264,169,966 of CM077115.1, read as the reverse complement.
GAAAATATATAATTTTTTGTATTTTATATCTTCAGCCCCCCTATTTTAAAATCTGTTTTAAAATGGAACCGTTGGTAAAATTTTAACTTATTTCAAAAAAATCATGTGCTTGAGTTTTTTGAATTGCAGGTTATTATGAAGTGTGAAGTTTTAATTTAAAAAAATGTATAGATATCATTTATAATTGCAATTTTTATCTATCCTTTATTACGTTATTCAGATGTAAAATTTTACTTCAAAAAAAAAAATAAAAATGCTGATTTTGATTATTAAATAAAAGAAAATTTCACTTCTTCGAAAAAATAAAATTTTGCGTTCCATTTTTGATTTCCGATTTTCGTTTCTTTTTTAAATATAAATACCTAGGCTTACAAATTTTATTTACTTAATTTTTACATTTCAATTCAAATAAAAAAAAACGCGACCCATAATTTAGGATGATTTAATAATTGGGTCTAATAAAATTGTATACCATAAAAAAATTTATATTAGTTTTTTTCTTTTAAACGAAACTCTGCGTAGCACTTTTATTAACATTAAAAATAATTAAATCCGATGAAAAATTATAATTTTTTATTTTTACCATATAATACCAAAAAGTTTAAGTAAGACTGGAAAAAATCACGCCCCAATGTCCTTGATGTGTGTCATTTAAATTTTTAAATTCTCTCGTCAATTTTATTATACAGAGACAACCATGATTTGATTTGATTTCACGTTTCATTTAGATAAAATTAAATGTAATCAATTATAAATTTATTTTTTGCCGCATTTAACAATTAGTATATACCGTGCGTATACAACTGTATCGATGATCGCGTTATGTTTTGGGTTATTACAAATTTTTCTTCACTATCTTTTCATCCGGTATCTCGTAAACGGCATGTCTCATTCTACGGTGTGTTTAATAGAAACTAAAACGATAAATGCTTACAATTGTAAGTGATATATTTTCTAATGTCACACCATTATTTTTTCTCTCTTCGAAACAAATCTTTTTTATTTTTTAAAAAATAGTAAAAATTGGAATGCGTTAAAATATTTTATAATCTGACCAAAGAGGCCGTGTATTCCAGAGAGAAGTAGCAGCTACACTTGCGAGCGCAAATTTTCTCAGTACATTTTAAATGGCTACGTATAATGCTCATCTGATAGAATAATGTCGTTTCAAAGGTCATTCCAAGTTCAAGAAAGGATGAATATCACGTCAGTAATGCGCAGGAATAAATAGAAAAATGTCGGGTTTGAATTTATCATCAGCCTTAAATACTAAATTAAAGTAGTATAAAAAAATGTTAATAATCCCTCTATCGCATGATACAATATCCGACTATTTTTTGATAATAATTGCATACGCGTTTCTGTTAATGATAAGGAAATAGCGCGAAAATACGAATAAAAAACTGCCAGTCAATTAATATACAATTCTCGATTATTCTTTATTGGGGAGAGAAAAGTTTAAAAATCAATTTTTAATTTCTGTTGTTATATGTTTAAATTGTAATTTAAGTATATCGTTTTAAATTTTCTGATTTCACAGTGAAAATTCCAAAAGCAAAATTAAATATGTAATAATTTTACGTGTTACAATTTATTTTTAAAGAAATTAATTTCCAAAGAGTAAAATATATTCCAAAATTATGTTGTACTTTTTGAAATGTGTAGTATTCTTCCAGATCTGCATACAACACTGATGATGATACTATTTTGTTCCTTCCGTAAACCTGCATTTAATATTTGACGAATATATAAAAATTAGTTTCTGTTACTGAGCGCAATCTGTACAATGATTGAAAATTATCTTAACATTCTATATACGCTTATATTTTGCACGCGGAGTAATTTTATATTCTATGTTTATGCTTAAAGACCACACGGGAAAAGTAATCTACCGAACTGAATATTTGTATTTTTACATTTATTACAATAGCGCCTTCTCTATTCTATTAATTTCAAGAAGAAAAAATATAGATCTTAAAACGGTTTTAAACCCAATATAAAAGCTGAGCTCAAAAAATCTAAAAATATTTAACCAAATCAAATCTTTATTATTATAAAAAGAAAACGAAAAATAATGCTTCAATATTCTCGATAAGTGTGGTAAAAACTGTTGGATGATCAACGTTCCCCAAGAAGTTTCAAAAAATCACGAGAAACGGTTTAAATATAAATTTTATCTTCGTAAAAAATATGTAACAAATGTAGCTGAAAGATTTTCCGGTAACTTTTAATTAATTTAATAAGTCAATAATTTTTTTTTTATGTTTGCAATTTAATATTTTGCAACTTTAAAAATGATTAACTAACTTAATTATTTTTCTTTGTTATCAGTTAAACGGTTTCTTTTTTAGTGGTGGACTTTTTTATTTTTCTTGGGAATTTCGCAATCGTTCTCGTTCGACTGTTAAAAAAAATGCTGGTTACACATGTCTGCATATGTAAATTTATTTTTTAATTACTTTTTAAACTACCCAACTTCACTTGAAACAAAACAACTTGATATTTTAAATTATTTTAAAATGGAATCACAAACTTTTATGTGTATTAAAATTACGGATTTTTAAAGCGTCATTAATAATAACGAAAAATGATTTTTTACGTTTTTATCTTCTTTCCTTTCAGTGCTTAAGAAGAGTTTAATTCTGACATAATTTCTGTCCAGAGAAAAAGTTACTTTATATTTAATGAAAATTACATTATCCTCGCCGGAGACTTGTCCAACGCTAACTTCTTGCAGGAACTGTTGCGAAAACATATTACATATTCACTATGATAAGTAAAATACAAATATAAAAGATAAACAAAGAAATTATTTTAGCAAAATAAAAATTTGAAAATTGCGAAAATTACATTATCACTTGATTTTTTGCAAGTCATAAACAAATGCATAGGTTGCAATAATTATTTTAACAGCCACCCGTGTACTGTCTATTAAAATAAAATAGTTTTACAAGATTTAATAAATATTTTACATATTTGTAATGCTCAGTGCGAAACAAATTCAAATAATCAGTTATTTAAAAACAATAATAAAACGAAATATCTTCTTTAAAAAAAATGAAAAAATCATAATTTTATTAATGGTAAATTTTAAAGTAAATTATTAAAATTTTCGGTTATAACCGCATCATAATTTACATTTGTTGATGTTTCGGATAGCATTACGTTGACAAATGTAAATTACGACGCGGTTTTAAGCAAAAATTTTAATGATTTAGTTCAAATTAACCAGAAAAATTTTAAATTATTTGTAATGATAAATTTTTTATTTTTCAATCACTAATTTCCGACATTTACATAATAGTAAATAGTTTCGTTAAATTCAGATCTCCGCGCATTACCTGCGAGAACGAAATCATTCCCTGATTAATACACACTTTAAACAAGCAGAATATGACTGCTACACGTTACTATGTTATACTAAGTAGGTATTTGATTGTCGTCTCAGTAACTAACTGATTATTATTGTATTTGTCGATTTTTTTTATTATATATATATATATATATATATATATATATATATATATATATATATAAGTATAAAAAGTCAACGTTCACGTAAAATATTTTACGTGATAATGTTTACGTTAAACGTATAAACTAATAAATTATCACTGTCCTTGTTAACTGCCTTCTTTTTTTCTTTTTTCGCTTTTAAAACAGCGAACGTTAATATTAATTTTTATTTTAAAGTTAAACGTTCGTACATTTTTAAAAAGCCGAGAATAATGGAGGGTGCGTGAAACTTTCGTAGCCCCTCATCACAAAAAAAAAAAAAAAAATGTAAAATTTATTTTATTACTAATTCTGAATTTCTAATAATCTCATCACAATTCATTTTAATTATTTACAAAAAAAAAAAAATGATAAAAATAAAATAAATAATGGTCCTACATTATTATTTCAACGTCATTAAACTTTTAACGATGTTTACTACTATAATTTTTACGATAATTACTATTTTAATATTTAATAAGAAATCTTTTATTACTTACTGCTTTTCTTTTGTGACTTCGTCGATCAATTTAAATATCGATTGAAAGTTATTGTGTACCATTTTGTCTTTGTATAAATTATTCGTTTACTTTATCTTTTTTTGATATTTTCGATAAGACTTATATTTTTCTTCGAATTTTAATTTAGAATACGAGTTTGTTTATTCGAATTAAGTACAGAGCATAAGTACATGTTAATATTACATTGTATAACGATATTTTAAATCGACGGATCTTTCAATGATGGAGTAGTCTTGACGTAAATTTACGGTGGATTCTTTTGCAAACCGTATCATACGAGTTTGTTTAAAGGAAGCGAACATTTTTTTTCTCTTGCAGATGTCTATCTGCGTATATATACCGTGAATTTGTGTAGGATTAATCATACAAAAACGATTATTCTAGTAGTTTTACCAATCGTTTAATATTTAACGAATGAAGGAATTTGCGATTATTGGTGCCCAACTTTTTGTCCTTTATATATCATGCTGACGGTTATTTTTCGTTGTTTAAGGAAAATTTTGACATCAGTCGAACGATTTTAAAAGATGTAGAGTATATAGAATGTACACACATATTCGTGTAACATAGAAGTTTGGGTAACAGCGAAATTAAGTAGATATACAAAACTGCTTAAAAATTATAAAAGCTTTTCATACCAAACTTTTCACAGTAGAGAAACAAGATTAAAAAATAATCTGAGTAATATAATTACCGACAGACCGTGAACATAAATCATTTTAAAACATTGCAGGAGCGTAATATTAAATACGTTTTTAAATTTTTAAATGTATTATCACACTAACTGCATCTGAAGTGATATAACCGCCACTTGTTTTTTTCTTATCATCAAATGATGAGTTAAAGCTTATAAATAGTAATGAAGAAGACTGTGATATACATTTCTTCTTTTTTTAATTCAGAAATATGTGTACACCTTTAAATTTTTATTTTTCTCTTATTTACAATTACTGTTTTTATAATTTTTTAACGTTACTTTACCTGATAGCATTAGAAAATATTGTTTTTTATATGTATTTTATGTCTGTTTCTTTTTTATGTGGATAAAATTAATACGTATCGTTCGAACAAATTTTTAGTTTTCGCTATTCGGTGATACCCATACTTTTTTAATGAATTAACGAACAAGCTACAGTAAAAAAAAAAAAAAAAAAAAATAAAAACGGGCAATGTAAATATATTTTCATTAACCAGTGGGCTTTTTACGTATTTTTTTATTTTCAAGATGAAACCGCTTTTGGCGTCAATAACTAAAAATCTGTTGTCCCTAACTCTTTTAATTTTTTTTGGACGCCGAAACAGTTACGTCAGAACTATTCCATTTGCTTTTATATGATCTCAGTTTTATTTAATTGATTATAAAATGTAATTTAATTTACGCTGTTTAACGATATATATATATATATGTATTTATGTATGTATGTATGTAAAATCTTTTTAATTGTATTATATTTTACGTTTTGTGTATATACATACTACACGCGAATGTGTTTAGTGTTATAATATATATATATATATATAAAATAAAAATTTTTGTATTTTGTAGAAATATATGTGTGATTTTTAAACTACTGTGCATATTTTTTTCAAAATTGCTTTATCCTACAGAAATACAATAACTCAAAAATGGAAAAATACTTTTTACCATTTCAGAAAATTATAATTACAGAGGAAAAACCAAAGCGTATGCGAATACTATAGTTAATGCCTCAGGCCGTGTCATTTGTCGAATGAATTTTTAAGTATCTTTTAAAAACGACATATGCGTAGTACAATACAAAAACAAAAAGTCTATAGCGCATCATATGAATAAAATCGGAAGGTAAAAATGTGTATATTTTATTCGCCTTAGGGGTGGAAATAGGTATAGAGGCTTCGAAAAACTCAATTCTTTTTTTCCCCCACAAATCGCTTGCAAAAATATTTAAAAATATACTCTTAAAATTTCACAACAAAATTCCAATTCGTTTAAAAGTTATAACAGATTAAGGGGTTATACCACCCAGCAAATTTCTTTTTTTCCATTTTTTTTTTTTATTGGCCTAAATGATGCATAAACTATTCTAAAATGATATTTAAAAATTATTTTTGGAGATAAGCACTGGTAAACAATTTTTTTAGCTTATTTTCTGAAATGCCTCTGAGCGCTCCAAAACATTTGAAAAGGCCGCTCTGCCACACACAGCATTTTGATTGTATTTACAGCTCTGTTGGTATTCTTCGAAATCTATACAGATAACGTTAATAAATCTTAACAAAGCCATAAAAGGTCATAAAACGCCACAATAACTGTTAGACTGACGCTGCTTCACACATGCAGTAGACAGTTCGGCGTGCTACTCCGAGTTTCGCCCATCTATTGTATATTAGTGTTTTTTAGTAGATTTTTATGTAAAAATGAGTGAGAAATTTTATTCTGATAAAAAAGGAAATAATCATCAGCTCGTGCCATTCGAAGCAGAATTTTCAACAGAAAGCCGTCCAGCCTGCTCATCTTTGAAGGCGACATTGAAAATGTTTTTAGGCTCACAAAAAAAATATGAAAACTGCACACATCTGAAGATGGTACTGAAATTGATGCTACACTAGGCTACCGAATTGTGAATTTTATTTCTGTTTTTATTGTCATGCTGTCGCTAATTCTAGCGTGTAAAGAATGCGCAAGTAGTGTAACTTTTTCGGAGTCGTGCAAACGTGGCCATGGATTTAAGTTCGTTGTAACGTGAAAAAAATGAGAAGTACTATTGACAGTAGCCCTCTCATTAATGGCCGTGCTAATGATTTAAACAGACGTTTAACTTTCGCTATCAGATTAATCGGTATTGGGATTAATGGAATAAATAAATTCTGTACGTTCATGTGTCTCACAAAACCAGTGTTTCAAAATGTCCTATAGAAGTAGACTCTTGGCTTGGTACACTTGGCAAAAAGCAACCATGCACATTATAGAAATGTATATTCCTAAATCAGCTATGCCAATGGTATATTTGACGCTGTTCGAAAAATTTATGAAGATCTGAAGAGAGAAGATCTCTCCAGTTGCCTTGCAGGATTTAACAAAATGCGAATGAAAGTTTGAATACCGTCATTTGGACAATAATGCCGAAAGCAATATCTAGCGGCAAAAGCGTGGTTAATATTACAACTAATATCACTAATTATGTACAATGACGGGTTTCCAGGACTTCTAGATGTTACGAGCAAATTTCAACTAAAAGTTAATATGGAATTGTACCATTTTACAATTGAAGTTGATCAACGTAAAGTTGAAGCTGTAATCTGCTCAGCATCGAAACATCAGCAAAGTCCTCGGGAAGACCTTACGTCGCTCAGAAAGGAGGCTGAAGAGCAAAATGTATGCTTGGAAGGGCAGTTACATGGTGCTGGGATAGCAGAGTAAAAGTAAAAAAATTGGCAAACCTATATTTTGGATATTTTATATAGTAAATACACTTCAAAACTTTAAACGTGCTTTTTATAAACTACGATTGACTTGAAATTTTAACTGTAGCTTCCGCGATTTTTATGATTGATAATTACATTTGCAATAAACAATTTAAGATGGGGTTTTTACCGGAAGAAAAAAATAAATTAAAACGTCCGCCAATTCGTGAATTTAAAAAAAAAAATTAAAATCTTAAGTTCTTCCAAAGAAAAACTAGTATAGATTAAGAAGGGAAAAAACCCTTTACGTTGTGTAGGGAGACTGCTACCCTACCCGCCATTTTCCTCCGCCGAAAAAACATTCGTTTAAATTACCTTGTGCCACAACGCCATTTTGTATGTTAAATGTTAATAAGAAATGTTTTTGTATACCTTAAGACATATACAATAAAGTCCCAAAATCTTATTTTGATTCATTAATTAGTAATTGAGAAATAAATTTCTAAAAATTGATCCATTTTTCAGCATGCCTGAGTAGTATAACCCCTTAAGTGACTGTCCCTCGTTAACAAAGGATCAAAACGCGTGGCAAGTAATACGCGTTTTTCTCGAAATGACCTTTTTCGAAGTTGTGTACACTTTAGCTTAAAAAGTTTTCAATCAATTAATTTACTATTTGGCATATCACTGCTTTATATAAATACCCTCTATTTGAACAGTAAACAATATCTTTATTTGAAGTTTGTTTTTTTTTCTAAAAAAAAAAGTATAAAAAAATGATAAAAAATTATGCCTATGTTCTCTAAAAACTAATAATTTTCAATTTTTTTGAGATTCACATAGAAGAGACATAAAAAAAAAAAGTATATTCGTGGTGAAATATATTTCGGATGAAAATTGTGACCTCCGAGATGTCAACAAACTGCTCAGTCGGATGGCGACCTACAATGTGCGGCAGCTGATATCTCCATTAATTTTCGAGGAAAATTTTTGAAAATTTCAGAATATATTCTTAAATATATACGTATAAAGTGACCTCGCAATATCAATTATATAAATTCTTTATGTGTTAAAAAAATTCATGAAAATCACCGCAAAAACGCTGTCCTACCCACCTATTTCCCCCCCTAAAATGAAAATGTACGTTCGTTAAAAAAATAGAAAATATTACAATTTCGTAGAAATTGCCTTACCATCCTATTGCACCGCAAGGATCTAGCGTAATACCTGGAATCGAAAGAATCGAATCGAAGCTACTCTGAAAGTATAATAATTTCCAAATGATGGTAAAAATTCTATCTTGAGAGCTGCAAATATTTTCTATGCTGGTGCGTGCCTCTTTTTAAATAGAGACAGAATGTCAGCTTTATGGGTATATTTAAAGAATTCTTTCGTAAATTCTGACTCCTTTTAAAACGGCACTTTTAGCTGCTTGCATGTAATGGCGGTATACAGAGTAAACATCTCTTAAATAAGAATCTTAGAAAGTTTTTTAACATTGCTGATTTTTGGGTTCTTATTTTTGAAGCATTTTCTGCAATCGAGTGAGTTTTTACAAATATGCATTTACTCAAAGTTTAATGTTTTTCTTAAAATAATTCTCTAAAATATACATCAAAGAGATTAATATTTTCTTTTTTTTTTGAACGTGTTAATATAAAATTTATATACAAATATGACACACATAAAAACTTTATATAAATATATTCCGATTTTTATAATTATTATAAATAACAGTTGGTATTTTATAAATGATCGATATAATGTGATTTGAATGTAAATTATAAAAATTCTCGGCATAGTAAACGTACCAGCCTGATTTAAAGATAATCCATGAATTCAAGCCGCAATGAGATCTATTTCATTATTGAAGATTTCCTATATTACATTTTTGATTTAACAATTATAAGAAATACCGATTTAGATTGCAAACTGAGACAAAAGAAAACGTTTGTACTTTATATTAAATAAATACAAGAAATAAAATTACATTTTTTACGTATTTTTGTTAATTATAGAACTCATTAATTGTTTAACAAACAAAGACCTAACTTTAGCTTTCGAAATACAGTCTTGAACTTGTACTTCTGTCAGTGGAACGCCTCCTGTAACAGAAATAAACATTTCATTCAATTTTAAAAAATATTTAATTTCACATTAATTTACGAATACAATTTCGGAAGCTAATCAGAAGCTAGAAACTTTCTGTCATGTACGTTTATATTAGCATCAGTTGTTCTTCCCCTTAGCTTTAGACTAGGAGACATTATAGTTGGATGCCACCATGTTCAGATATCAAACAATACAACATTTTTATCGCGATGAAGTTTTTATTTAAATAATATATGCTATTATATAATACTGCAAATACTGACTGCTTTCGGAAGAAAGAAAATTGTCTCCAAATGTTTCCGAATCTGTGAAAATATTTATTTGTTTAGGTGGAATTGTGCACAAAGAATCACGTCACTGAGCCAAAAATACGATGTTTAGAGCATAAAGAATATGTAATAAATGAATAATTGGGAGGGAAATGATGAACATAATAAACGCAGTGGAAGAAAATGAAGCGATAAAATTGGTAAATAAATTTCGTAAGGGAAAAATAAAAAACCCAGAAACGTTCAGTTCATCACGAACGTTAAATTGCCCCTTATATTATTAAAAAAAATGCTACGGGGGGGGGGGGGGGGGGGTCGGATTTTAAGAAAAACAATTTGTCCAGTTTATTTGAAGTTAACAGAAAAGTAAAATTTTTAAAAGAAATAACAAAGATTACTTAACCCAGTTATATATATATATATACGGTGAATGTAGATAAAATTACGTGTTCGTGCGATATGAGTTAGTGGGGCAGACTGGTATATACATGCGCAAATTAAGGGAAAACAGATTGCCGACGCAAACGAATTGAAAAATCGGCGAAAACCAAAAAACATAACACACGCAACACAAAACGAAGGTTAACGACACTAAAACGAGTCGAAAACACCAGTAAACGCTTAATCGGAGAAGCGATTGAAATCGAAAAATACAAAAATTTTAACAGAGATAACAGTTTAAAATTCGAATTGGAAGACGGTGATTGGTCAAGTTAAACAACAAGGAATTAATCAAATAAAACTCATCCGTGATTGCTGTTTGTCCATTTAAGGTGTTTGGGTTTCTAACTCATCACGTTTTGTTTTAATGATTGAATGGAGTATTACTTAACGGAAAAAAATGTAAACTGGTCTTTACTGAAAGCAATGCACATACGGTACAAAAAAAAAACACTAAAATTTAAAATTGTGAGCATTTTTAGAATACTTTTGTGTTACCAATATTCTTTTTATTATTTAAGTTTTCGAGTTTTCGTTGAAGTCGTGATTAATTCATTGTTTTCGCGTTCATTTTATTTGCCCCGATCGGTAGAAACACTTCGGTAATTGTTATCTCTGTAATAATCTTTTTTCTTATCGCGGTCGCTGCATTAGTTGAACCGGCGGCGCTCCAGTGAAATTATTCTTATATTTCTTTTTAATTTAACTTATTTACTACTTGTTTAATTTTTTAAAATCTTTCGTTCATTTTATAACTTCTTTCATTATTGATTTAATATCTCATCCTCTTCTGGTTGAATGAGCTCAACTTTAGGAGGGGGGCCGCCACCCGGAGGCCTCTTCTAACGATAAACTTTCTAAAACCAATTTAGTTTTAAATCTGACGCAGGTTAACGCTTTTGCAAAGCGTAAATCGTCCAGTCCTCCGTCGCCGGTCGGTCATTGCCTGACAACTATTTACGACAGTCGCGAACCGAACTGGAAAATCTTACCAGTGCTACTGCTACTAATAATGATAGTAACAGTAATAATTTCATGTTTTCCCCTTATTACCCAGGGCCCTCTCCGTTTATTGAAAATTGTTCCACAAATAAAAACTCTTAAGTAATCTCCACTCCGTAGCCCTTGCTAGACTAATCAATTTTCCGTTTCCTCTTCAACGACTAGTGTCCCTTAAGGCACGGGCCGTGTCCCATTAGTCAAATTTCCTTCCGTTAATACTGTATATTCTTTTTTTGCACATCCCAAATTTTTCGCGTCGCATAATGTTAAATGCATCCATTCCTCGTAGAATTTTATTCAGAATGATCTCTCCGGTGTTCATGCCATGAAATTTTGAAACATATCAAGTCATCAATACGCCATATATCATTCCCCGGTACAGTATTAAAATTTCGATTGGTTCTAGTGAACTCAAGTTTTATAATACTACCCTTCCCGAATTCGGCACGATTTTTAACATTCGATTTTCCGTTTCACTTCACGCCCGTTCACCAATGCAATATTCTAAATGTTTTCTTTTTCGGAACATTGCGAAGCACTGCCGTTGTGTTCTTTTATTACCTGTTCGCACTGCGCTTCCAAGAACACAGTCTCGCGGAATGCTACAGAAATCATCTATCTTCCGAAATTGCAAAAAAAACATAATGTGCCTTTAACCAATCTTACTACACTGAGTAGAGATTAAACAATAAGATATTAAACCCGACTCTCCTTTGTGAGATTGCACATCCTAAAGTACTAATGGTGTTCCATCCTTGAGAATGCCATTTTTTCTGGTAATTTAGTACTCCTTAACAATTTTTTTTTCAACTTATTTTCGGAATGCGTTTCTAACTTCGCTTAAATTTTTTCCTCTCTCTCTCTATTAGTTCTCATTACAACTGACGCACTCCTATGGATTTTCATGGTAGTGGCCATATTATTATACTAATAATTCCTGTTAGTTTCAACTTATTTCAGGCCTGTCCGTTTTTTCCGATGGAATATCTCCAAAACTAATTGCACCTCTATTCTGTTCCTTAATGCCGATTCTTCACTTCCTAATAGTCAACTTACGGTGATGCCAAACCTTATTATGGTTTTGTTTTATATTCTGTAACGTCTGCTTTTTCTATTTTCTCTTTTTCTCGTCATCCTCTTATAACTGTAGTGCAACTTCGCCTCTTTGATTATAACGCTGCTTTTGATCGTAGTCGTACCACCTTTAACATCTTTCGTTCTAATCCCACAACCGAAAATTTCCTAATCCATAACAATTTAATACTAAAGTTTATATTTAAAGCGTCGAAGAAGTCCTGAAAACTAACCTTCTTGCACATATTTCGAAAATGGCTAAAGCTTCTAAATTACCGTGCTTTGAACGTGCTTTCAATGTTTAACCTAATTTCTTTTATTGATTCTGTTACTCCAGCGTATGCTCCTTTTTTCTTTTCTTTTTTTTTTTTTTTTTTGATAAACTGCGCTATATTCTGTTTCCATAAAATTATCATTTCTAACCTTTATATTCAATATTAATGAACTGAGAAGTCTGTCCTAAAATTTTTCAGTCTCACTTCATGTCTTGATGGTATACCTTATCATGCCCTTAAAAATCTTTTTGAACAATCTCTCAGTTTTCTCCTCTATCTTTTTAATTCTTTCCTTCCCAGGAGTAGAACTCCCTCATCCTGGAATTCATTTATCATTGTTCCCATTCCTAAAAAAAATCTTCCCTGCATCCTATTTCCTTAGTATTCTGCATCAGAAACTTGTTTGAAGGTATACTAAACAAGCGCCTTGTTTAGTGACTCGAGTATAATAATGTATTTCCTAATAATACGCTCGCCTCTCGACCTGCTAATGACTCTTCTGCTTGTATTAGTATTTTTTTTTCTCGTGTATACAAATCTTTTATTCAAAAACATTACATCGTGGTTTCCTTCACTGATGTTTCCAGTGCTTTTAATAATGTTTATCTACCAATTTTAAAAGATGAAATGAGGACAATTAACATCTCGGTAAAATTCACTCCTCTATTATTAATTTTATGTCGAATTGTTCTATCCATCTCTCTTCTCCATTTCTTCACGCGACAAAAAGGGGTTTTCGCGATTTCTCCAGGTTCTTCCCTCGATCCTACTCTTTTTAACATCTATACTATTAGTATTACTTTTTTTCGTTTAAATTATTTTTCTTCATTCTTTGTATGCCATCCTATTTTTACCTCTTTTCACGATGATATATTAACAGTCAATGAAAATATACATTTTTGCTTATTTAGTTTCTAGATTGGTTTTGATTGGAAATATATCATCTGCATAATAAAGACAAGTATAAATTCAAACTTTTGACGCATATTTTGAAGATTTCAACGCTATTTTCATCTACTGGAAAATTTAATGCAGCATTGCTACCCAACCGGGAAATAAAACATTGTGTTACAAGATCAGGAAAATTTTTTTAAAAAAAATGATTTAAGTTGAAAAGTTTCACTCGATAATAAATGGTAAAATTCTTAAAAATAACTGCCTTCTTTTTTAACAGTTCGCCTTTAATATTTCCGACTTTTTCTATAGTAACGAGTCTATTTTAACTGTCTCTTGACCAGAAAAACGGGCACTTTTGGATTAAGAAATCGGTGATTTTTTAAATATTTGGGTGGCTGTAATAATTACATATAAATTAATACGTACAATATATATGCAAATAAATATTTGGAACTATCAGAAAATTTAGAGCAAACGTTACATTAGTTCAGTAACTTTTTCAAAAAGCAATATCCGGAGAGACTATTCCTTTTTTTACAAGTCTATTGTTCGATAAAACTGTTTTGCAACGTGCCTGTTAAAAATAAAAGCCCTTAGTTACTTGCGTTAGCCCAGGCCATGATGGTATAGTTAACGAACATATTAAAGCAGGAGGGGACTATCTAATTAAATTTCTTACAACACTTTTCAACAGTATCTTAAGAACAAGTAATATACCGGAAGAATGGAGATATTCAGATATAATAATACTATTTAAGAAAGGCGATCGTCATAAAATCGAAAATTACCGCCCTATTACTTTAAGCTTAAGTATTTCGAAGTTGTTCTCAAAACTATTAGAAATAAGATTAAAACATTTTTTAGAAGCCCAGCAACCAACGGAACAAGTCGGCTTCCGGAAGACATTTTCAACAACTGACCACCTTCATACAATAAACCAAATAATAGAAAAAAGTAATGAATACCAGATAAATTTATATTTAGCCTTAATTGATTACCAAAAAGCGTTCGACTCCTTAAAACATGACTATATACTTAAAGCAATGCACAAACAAGGGGTCCCAGGAAATTTCATTAGGTTAATTCAGGAAATGTACAAAGGACTCAAAACGCGAATAATAACGGACATTAAAGGGGAATACTTTTCAATTAATAAAGGGGTTAGGCAAGGAGACCCACTCTCTCTAATCTTATTTAATTGTACATTAGAAGAAGTCTTTAGAGAAATGAACTGGGAAAATAAAGGAATAAATATAAATGGTAAGAAATTATCAAATTTAAGATTTGCAGATGACATTGTTCTTCTTTCCTCTTCCTGAGAACTTAATGAAATGCTATTGGAGCTAGACATGAAAGGATCAAAAGTTGGACTATCTATTAACACCCTAAAAACTAAAATATTAACTAAGACTACAACCCAGAGAGGAATACAGATAAATAATAATTTAATAGAAATAGTGAGCGAAGCGACATACTTAGGTCAACAATTATCATTTGAGAATAAGATGGAAAAAGAAATAAACTCGAGAATTACTAAAACGTGGAATAAGCATTGGTCGCTAAAAAGAATATTCAAAGGATCTTTCAGTAATCATCATAAAAGTCGAATTTTTAACATGTGCATACTACCTGTTTTAACTTATGGGTGCCAAACTTGGACATTGAACACAAAAATTATAAATAAACTAAGGGTAACGCAAAACACACTAGAAAGATCAATGCTTACCATAAAAATAAGAGATCGAATAAGAATAAAAGAAATAAAACGGCTTTTAGGTAATAATATTGACGTGGTGAACTATGTTAGAAGGAGAAAATGGGAATGGGCTGGCCATGTAATAAGATTAAGAGACGACCGTTGGACATATAAGTCCACTTTTTGGTATCTTTCACATTACAGACGAAAACGAGGTCATCAAAAAGGTAGATGGAAAGACGAAATAAACCAATTTTTAAATAATAATAACTTTGAAAAAATAGCAGTTAATAGATCAGAATGGGAACGGTTAAGGAATACCTTTGCTCTTCATGGGCCGAGGAAATTTTACTTATAAATAACTAATTTTATGTAATATCTTAATCATGCATAATTTTCTCAATAAAGGTATTTTGATTGGATTTGATTTGAGTTGCTTCCGTTATAATAAGTAAATTTATGCTTTAACCCCAGAGACGATACTGTAAATTTTTATATTTACGCAGCCCCTGAATTCTATAATGCTACACACAAGTCAACCTGTAAACCCTAATAGTCTAATTTTAAATTATACGCCGAGAAGTTGCAAATTTTAACACAATGGATACATACCGGGTATATGAACAGCGAACAATTTATCGCCGTCCGTAATAATATGTATTAAACTGCTGGACAGCGATTCTTCTTCATTGCATGGATCCGACAATATTATATCGTTATTGAAAACGGAAAATGTCGTACAAACCGGCTGACAAAGAATATTCAGTTTAGACAACATGCTATCTTCGTCGTGTACAGTGATTTCAGATGTTTCAGTGTTATATTCTACCTTCGGTAATTTAACTGTATGCAGAAGAAAAAAAAACAATCGTATAACAACTACATTACAAAAAAAAAAAAAAAAACTGACTGTTACTACTTTGTCAGATGCAATTTTATACCACTTTTTTAAATCCCATTTCTTTGATTACTGCAATTATTATTTTTATTGTGTAAAAAAATGGAAACTTTCATCAGCTAACAATGTTTTAAGATAGAATTCACGGTTTAATGGATGTAAAGACAAAAGATATAGTTGAAGTGTTAAAATACCCTTTCTTAAATCGTATTGATTAATTTCGAGCGTTGTGACCACAAAATTCGTACATTCCTTTTTTTTCTCGAATAAAGTAATATACGAAAAAACAAATACTTTAAGGCTAGTTTCGACTTGTTTTAAACGAACAAAATATTATCAGTAAAAAAAATATTGAAATTTGTAAATAAATTAACGCAAATTAATGATTTTTAAATTTTACAAGTGCTATGTAATGAAGTGTAATGATGCACGATAAATTAAAAAATATTAAAAATCAGTTTTTAAGATTTTATAAGAAGTATGATAACATGCCCCTGAGTTAATAAAATTGCATTTGTCGGTATTAAGAATAAATATATTACCTGAATATAAAGCAGAAACTAGTGACATAAAACAAGCATCAGTTATGGATCCATCGTAACTAAAACATACAATATCGCAATATAAAACCCATGCCATTTTATCAGCGGCTATACATAAATCTTTTACATCCATAATATTAGAATTCGCCACCACGTTGTTAATAAAAGCGGTAATGGTTTGCGCTCTATCATCAGGGGGTCCGGGCTTAAAATCTGATGAGCATAATGGCGGTAACTCTACGTTTACAAGTAAAAATCCTTTATCAGGTTCCTCTGCTCTCGGTGTCCCTAATTCCTAAAAAGAAAAAGAAAAAAGCAAACGAAACGTTTTTAAAAAGTTCTGAAGTTGCTCAATTTCGATGACAAAATACAAAAAAACGCTTTAATTTTTAATTTTGTAACTATAATTTTACACGCCTTTTGTCGCAGAAACTGTTCACAATCATCTATTATTACGATAATTATTTTCAACTTCCCGAAGGTGGAAGTTATTACAATCAGACCGGAAATCAAAATTAAAAACTTTGCAATATGGGTTATCCAACAAAAAAAAAAAAAAAAAAAACTTTAAACAAATGTTTGTGTGCAGATATATATGGCAACAACTAACGATAAACTAACGAAAAGAATTGTTTTTTTTCAAAAACCGTTTTCTCACGTAAGTCCCCTTTTCGTAGACTAGGTCACATATATTGATACGGGGAATCGAGACCATTGGATTTTGAGAAATTTTGGTCCAGACAGTTTTGAGTAATTAAAAAAATTGTGAAAAAAAGTAATTTAGTTACTTTACAAAAACTAGTCATGATGTAGAATTAAACAAATTTTACCGAACCGTATATATAAGCCAATTAAAAAGAAAAGAAATGTATAGTCTGTATATGATCTGTGTAAATATATGATATGTTGCACAGGATTTTGTGAGAAATATAATATATGAATTATTGATATTGTCGATGACAATACGTTATCAGGTAATTAATTAATCAAAGCTACATTTAGAACTGAAATTCAAAATTTAGTGGCTGAAGAGTACTTGTGTATTTAGTTATTTTTTATGTACAACCAAATATCTTTTCCTAAATATTTATTTAGTCTCAGCGTTTTTTAAAAAATATAATTAAAAATAAAGATGTTACTTTTTTTTTTTTTTTTTTAATATAGGTTTACGGAAAAAGTGATAATTACAAAAATATTCTCACAAAACCAAAATATTTCTATCAACAACTGAATAGAAATTTAACTTGTGCAATAACGTAAAAAAAATTAACAATCATCATCACTCTTCTCGTTTGGTTACCAATTATAAATCTTCAATTGGCAATTTATCAATATGATATAGATTTTAATTTTTTTTTTTTTTTGATTCTTTTAATTTTATTTATTTATTTTTTAATTATAAAACATAGATTGAAGTTTGTATCAATCAAAAATGGAATTTTATAGTTGATTCACAGTAACAGTGCCCGATAAAATATAGATAATGTAACGTGTGTTTTAAAACATATTATGAAAAGTAAAACGAAAAAGTAAGTCCTTTGTTTTTAATGTAACAAATACAAAATTATTGAATTCTAAAGCTTTTGTAATATACTTTTATTATTGTATAATGTTCAAAAGGACTAAATTGGGATACCATGAAAAAATCATAAATTTCTTCACTTAGTGAACCAAACGTTGTTGTAAGCAAGCTGAATTTCTTTCATATACACAGCATCTGCCACAGAAGTCACTTTGTTATCTTTCATACTACTTTTTTTTAACGGTAAATAAGTTAAATTTATTTTTATTAAAACGGAGAAAAAACAAAATGCAAATATTATCAAGCAATATCTGAGATTTAAAGTCAAAACTCCTAAAATAGAGATCCAGGTTCCTTCCTGTAATACATTAATATTATGTAAATCATTGTAATATGAATTTTTCAATTTTACTATTACATTAAATCGTTATGCCATAATTATAGATTTAAATACACGTATATTAATACAGTCAAGATATAGTAAGCAGTGAGTGAAGAGAAAGACAGGAAACAAAATCATAAAAGAAATCGACGATTTAAGTGCAAACAACAAAGCAACTAAAACTAATGAAATTAGCATAACTCGAGAAGTACTGGACTAGTTTATGGACAGGCGTTTTTTTATTTGTATGATTACTATTTAATTAAATTTTAGTAGATAAATCAATATACTATATTAACAAAAAAATACATTCGGTACTGGTATTTTTAGTGAAACAAGTCTAGAAAATAAGTACAATAAACATCCAAAAACGCGAAATAATTTTATTTATTATATCTGAATTACAGTTGAAATCAATTACACTTGTAAATGAATTATAAAAGGTACCTTGATCAAGATGTACAATCAACAAAATAATTAAGCGTAAACTGAACGGTTAATTTTGATAAAAACAAATCTTAATGCAGTTTATCATCATTATAACTGTTATTAAGAAACATTGTTCCGGTAAAATTAAATTGATTTCACTGTTTCAGTGTTCTGAGTTGCTGTTTCAAAACAACCGATCCTCGATGGTATTTCGAAATGGTGCATGAAAAACATCTTAGTTTTACATATCCCTACCTTAGTCCGCCGATATTAAACCATAAAGTTGTAGTTGTAATTTCATGTACGGCCCGTCGCTCTATTATTGCTTCTATTTTTGGCACTGTACTATTTTTTATTTGTTGATACTTTCTCAACTTTAATTTTTATTTTCCTCGTTTACTCTATATTGCGATCTGTATTTGATGTTTTAACAAAATTATACATTTTAAAAAATCATAAAACCTTAATATTAGTATTATTAAATCTAAACCAATAAGTTAAAAAAATAAATAAAAATTAAATAAATAAAAAAAAGGATTTAATTAATTTTTCTTCATAACTATTACATTGCACTTCAAATTAGTCTAAGCCTTCGATTCAAATTAGTATTTTGCTTTACTGTTTTAAATTATTATTAGAAAAGATCTCTGAAATTTATTAACATATTAAATTAAAATAATAAAATAACAAGTTCAGTCAAGCATGAGGTTTCATGCGCTGAGGATTCCGTATGTTAAGTTAAAGATAACCATAATTTTTATTTACATAATACTAAATTCAAAACAACAATAATTCCAAAACAGATATTTTTAGTCCAGTTCTTTTTCACACATCACACAGTGTCATCATATTTTACTGCAAAAAAAAATAAATTCTAATAAATAAACGCTATTTAGTCCTAGATTTTTGGAAGGATTAATTATCAATAAATATTTAAAAATTTGTAATTGTACTTGTTTGTTTTCCGAACTTCTATATAGTTAAATTTGAATATTATTACTTAAACCACCTTCCTTGTTTGTCACTATTTATTAGATTACGATTTTTAAATAAAATTTATTTAGATATATACACAAAATTTTAAATAAACTACGCAAACATGCCAGAATGAGCATATTTTCAACCCCATTCAAAATTTATAGCTATAATATTCGCGATCCAAACAGGGGGCTACATATTAGTTTTCGCGCTTTTGAACTTTTCAGCAAATTCGAAAGTTTGGATAAGAAAACGAAATACGGTTTCGTTCCCGACAAATAGTAATCTTTCAAACGATATATCACATGCCCGGGAAAAAATTTTTTTTTTCCAAAATTTCGAGCTTTCGGTGCCCCGAAGGTCCAGTTTTTAAGTTGCAAATCCGGATGTTCCAAACTGGAGAAGTATACGGGGATGCGCATTTTTTTAACCGCGTTTAAAATTTTCAGCTTTAATATTCGCATCGCTAAACGGGAGGACATGTCATTTTTCGCGCTTTTTTAACTTTACGGCAACTTGGAAAGTTTTGTTAAGGATATTAAATACGGTTTCCTTCTCGACAAATAGCAATCTTTCCAACGATATATCACATGCCCGGGAAAAAAAATATTTTTTTCCAAAATTTCGAGCTTTCGGCGCCCCGAAGGTCCAGGTTTAAAGTTGGAAGGCCGGATGTTTCAAACTAGAGAAATATACGGGGATTCGCATATTTTATATCTTGTTCCAAATGTATAGCTATAATAGTCACCTCGCAAGAGAGGGCTACAAATTAGAGTTCGCGCTTTTTTGAACTTTTCAGCAGCTTTGAAAGTTTTGTTAAGAAAATGAAATACGGATTCGTTCCCGACAATTAGCAATCTTTCTAATGATATATCGCAAGCCCGGGAAAAATTTTTTTTTTTTAAAACTTCAAGCTTTTGGCGCCCTGAGAGTCTAATTTTAAAGCTGGAAATTTTGATGTTCAAAACTAGAGAAATATACGTGGAGCCGCATATTTTAAACCGTGTTCGAAATTTTTAGCTATAATATTCGCGGCGCTAGGGGTGGGAGACACGTCATTTTTTGCGCTTTTCTGAACTTTACGGCGACTTGGAAAGTTTTGTTAAGGATATGAAATACGGTTTCGTTCTCGACAAATAGCAATCTTTCCAACGATATATCACATGCCCGGGAAAAAAAATATTTTTTTCCAAAATTTCGAGCTTTCGGCGCCCGGAAGGTCCAGTTTCAAAGTTGGAAAGCCGGGTGTTCCAAACTAGAGAAATATACGGGGATGCGCGTATTTTTAGCCGCGTTCAAAATTTTTAACTACAATACTCGCGGCGCTAGGGGGGGACACGCCATTTTTTACGGTTTTTTGAACTTTTGGGCAACTTTCCATAACTTTTGTAACATAATTTTTTGATTTTATGAAAGTACTCCTGCATTGTAGTTTATATTTTGAATTTCAGCGTTATAAGTTTATCTAGTGACGAGTTATGATTTTTTAAGTGATTTTTGAGGTCGTTTTATGTACCATATTATATATTCTTGACGGTTTTTTGAGTTTTTTGCCGCCCAGGGTAATCGGTCATCTTCAAGTTATAGATCGTTTTAAAGAGAATTTTAATTGTGATTTATGTTTCAAATTTGAAGTTTATAAGTCAAGCTGTTCGTGAGTTATTGATTTTTATTTGATATTTTTGTCATTTGTGTACCATCTTATTAGGATTCCGTATGTTATTACGGAATCCTACAAATGGAAGTTTATTCAAACAAATTTTCTTACATACTAAATAATTATAGTTATTGTTAACTTTCATACGGAATCCTCAGCGCATGAAACCACATGCTTGACTGCACACTTGTTTTAACTGTTTGCAACTTTGTAACAATTTATAGTGCCCCTACTTACTTTTAAAAGTCGTAATTGTTCGTGACGTAATTATTTTGATTAAAAAAAAAAAAATCTAGCACAGCGTGCTTCCGTTTTCGCAATTTATTATTTTGAATAATTGAACCCGCCCACTTTGTATATTTAATTTTATTTACTTAATACTTTAAAATTTATTATGTCATAATTTCTGCTTTGCCAATCATTCGCAAAAAATATATATATTTAATTCAAAAAAACTTACTGCTTTAATACCGCAAATAACACATGTATTCCCGATTCGAACAACTGCTGATCCTTGAGCAGTATTTATAGAAGAAAGGTTAATGGCAATCGGTCGAAAACTATCCAACTCTCTACCATCCGGTCTAATATTATGTTCCTATAAGCATGACACAGATTTACTTATATATATATATATATATATTATATAAAGCTGCAGAAAAAAAATCGTACAAATCGTTCTATAGTAACTAGAGAGTTAATTTTTTCTAATCGACGTACTTTCTTCGTCACATCATAAGAAAATTATAGACCCTCAAAATTTTAAAACTGAAGGCCCCAAATTTCAAAAAATGTAAAAATCAAGTTTTAAGAAAGCAATTTGTAAAAAATTCTATAGCCGGTTCTAGCTATGGTATTGATTTTTGTTTTAACCTGCATACTAAGGTCTCTAGAATACGCGAATTGTACAAAATTCGAAAAATTTTGATATTTAGGTGGCAAAATATGGAAAAATACGCGCTTAAAACGGAAATACTGGAAACTGAAAAAATCTACAGCTCTTTTCATGGTACCTAGAAGGACATTCTTTTATTTTTTTTAATGATGTATTTCAACCGCTAGAATATAGGAAAAATACGAAACCTCAAAAATTTTTAAATTAAAGGGCCTAAATTTTGAAAAATGTGAAAATTAAGTTTTAAGAAAAAATTTAAAAAAAAATTCCACAGCCGGTTTTATGTAAGTTACGGTATTGGTTTTCTTTTTAACCTGCACACTAAGGTCTCCAGAATAGAGGGAAAATATAAAATTCGAAAAATGTTGATATTAAAGAACTAAAATTTGGGAAAATACGCGCTTAAAGCGATAAAAAAAGTTCACAACTCTTACCATGGTAACTAGAGGGTCGCCTTTTTTTTTTATATGATATATTTCAATCAGTAGAATATAGGAAAAACAAAAGACCCCAAAATTTCAAAATTGTAGGACCAAAATTTCGTAAAATGTGAAAATCAATCTGTAAGCAAAAAATTTTTAAAAAATTCCACGGCCGGTTCTATATGAGTTATGGTATTGATTTTATTTTTAACCTGCGCACTAAGATCTCCAGAATACAGGACAAATAAGAAATTTGAAAAATTTTGATATTTAGGGACCAAAATTTGGGAAGTTACACGCTGGTAAGACTGGAAACTAAAAAAAAAGTCCACAGCCCTTTCCAAGGTAGCTGGATGGTCATTCCCTTTTTTAAATAATGTAATAGAATCGCTAAAATATATGGAAAAATGGGACCCTCAAAATTTAAAAGTTAAATGGACACGAAAAATTTGATGGAATTTCTAAATAAAAAATTCGAAGAACCAAAGGAAGTAAAAATAAATAATAATATAAATCTAAACATTGATAATTTTAAAACCATGCTCCAGAAAACGGTCCAAAATAAGGTAGTTGACTTGGAAAAGAAGATGGAGAGACTAACAGAGGAAAAAATTGTAAATTTAGAGGGAAAGTTTAACGAAGAGAATAGAATTAATGAGAAGGAAAGGGAAATCGATCACATTTGCCATTTGAAGAAACTATTCGAAAAACTCATCGTCATGTACTTGATGATCGACCAAGTTGTGCTGAAATTTCGGGAATGCTCTATACTTCTTCAAAAGCCGATCCCAGAAAAGTTATTCCATGGAAAGAAAATGAATTAGATTCTGCTTACGAAAGTTTGCAATATCCATTATTACATGGTTCAGCTGGTTGGTCAACAGATATGGTAGATAATAAAAATAAAAAAATATCTCAAAATATTACAGATATTGTCATTATCAGAATCACGATTTACACGTTTAGATAGATTAGGGCAAGACTACTTTGTTGACATGTGGTGTAAGGTGGAAGAAAAAAAATTACAGTTTATTAAATTTAATCAAAAAAAATCCCTAAGAATGGCTACTCGAAGTAAAATAGACGAATCTATCGCACCTGAAGGAGGTCCAAAACCAGGAAAAATTTACCTTCCAAGCTCATATACATATGGTCCGCATTGTATGCAATTAAAATATCAGGATGGTATGGCAATTGTTGCTAGATTAGGTAAACCGCCTTTTTTTATTACAATGACGTGTAATCCTAATTGGATAGAAATAAAATTAAATTTAAATGAAAAGCAATATCATATCGATCGTCCAGATTTATGTTGTATGATATTCCAATTAAAATATAAATCGTTTATTACAAGTTTTAAAGTTAGATGAAACTTTCGAAGAAATGGTTTATATTTTATACGTAATCGAATTCCAAAAAAGACATCTTCCTCATGTTCATATTGCTTTAAGAGTAAAAAATTCTTCCTTAACCAATGAAGAGATTAACAATTCTGTTCAAGCGACAATTCTGAATTCTAATAAATGATTTTTCAGGATTTTTTTTTTTATTAACTAAAGGTGTGAATGAGGGTTTCTATGTACCGTGTTTAACTACTGGGGCTATTACAGCACATAGAGCCTACTTAAGAGGATTAAACGCGATAGTACAGACCGCCGCTTCGCGTGAAAGCTAATACAGCTGCGACCGCGAACGGAGCATTTGATACTTAGAACTAGAGGAGGTGGTAAATCGTGGTACTGCAAAGGAAGAACATTCGAGAAGTAGGTAAAAAGTAGATGGGGCGCTCGGTTGACCAGAGGCGATTCAGGACAGAAAAATCTCTGCGGGAAACTCCGTCTGTGGGCCACCAAGGCTCCATGGTAGCTTTTATACTTCGGAGAAACGTACTTGAAGATCTCCGTTCCTGTTGCTATTCTTTTCCAGTTTAGTGCATAAATAAATGAGCCAATGTAGGGGGAAGAGGAGAGTTGTATGGCACTGGAGAGAACAGTGTCGCCTGAGCTGCTCGATTGACACGCTCATTACCTAGAACTCCAACATGAGTCGGCACCCATAGGAAAAACATTTCTGAGTTTGGATGTGATAACCTGTATAACAGGTAATGGGCTTTCCTTATCAAAAGGTTGTTGGATTTAATCTCTGAGATGAGTAGAAGGGAGTTTAGAGAGTCAGTTATGAGTAGGGCCTTTTGGGACTGGGGGCTGCTATCGGTGTAGTGTTGGATGCAAAAAACCATCGCGTATATTTCGGCGTCCAGTGCTGTACAGCAATCGTGCAGTCTGATTGACTCTGTTGCCCCTGAGACTTCGAAGGAGCATGCCGCCGGTGACTGATAACCTATTGCCTTCGCTCCATCTGTGTAGAGGCATGCATGGTCTGTGTAGCTCGCTATGATATTTTTTGCTATTTGTACTATGTTTGGGGGGTATTGTGCTTTGTTAAATTATGTTAGCGATATGTTTATATTTGTGATTGGTTGACTCCAAGGAGGGGCGGTTGCGGCGAAGTCTGGCAGAGTTCTTGGGATTGAAGAGATGTGGAAACGACCCATAAGTTGATTCTTTAAGTTTTAACATTTTTGCCCATTTATTTATTTCTACATTACAAAGGCTAAAAAACACCAGTTAAAAAAAAAAAAAAAAAAAATCTCCAGCAGCTATAGAATGGAACTAGGGACATTTTCTCTATTTTTTGCTTTATATCTAATGCACCCTAAGTATTACAGTCGTGCGAGAAAAGTAAAAAAAAGTCGACAGCCCTTATAACAGCTACATTTTTTTTTTTTTAATCAACGTTATTTCATTAAAACACAAGAAAAACATGAAATATCCAAAATTTTAAAATTTAAGAGTCCAAAATTTTAAAAAAATGTAACAAAAATTATCAATGTTAATTACAATTGAAACGTATCAGTTCCCGAAATTTAAATATTTAAACTATAATTATAGAACTCCTGAACGTTTCAGTGTGAACAGAGTTAATTTAATAATATATTATTTCTGACAACATTTATTTACTTATGTATACTGAATCAGTGTGCTAAATATAAAAAATTCATTATTGAAATCTATGAACATATACAGTTTATGAATTTATGAAAAAATATCTGGCTATTGCGAAGAAATTCTTTGTTATTAATGAGACATCAATTTCTTCTTTCTTAATACTGCGTGGCTAATTTCATTTGGCTATATTAATTATTTTGTCTAGTGATTTGAAATTGATCTCGAGAATCAGAAACGTAGCGAACTGATACCAGCCGAAACAGTAATACGTATTGTTTTAAATTTTATTATTTCCTTTATACTATCCATAAAAGTTTGTATATTATTATTATTGTGTTGTTTTTTAGCGGTCGACTGACAAAAAAAGTGCTTTAAATTGTAATTAGAATATATTATTTCACATAACGTATCGATATACTTGAACGTTCACACCTTGCATAATTAACCATTAAATTAATAACTAAAGTACGAATAATAAATTTAAATTAAAAATTAATAATTAAATCTTACGTCTGTGATAAAGGCCGAGACCACAGTGGCATCCCGGAAGGTCAAAAATAGCAAATAACTTTTTAATATAATAGACAAAAAATGAACGAAATCAATGAAATAAGAGATTACTTATCTGGTGATATTATTAATAAAGTAATTAATATAATTACACGTAACACTTCATACAATCCGATTAATGTAAATTTAATGGGTATATATGATTATTCATTACCTCAAATATTGGATAATCACCTACAAATTTTACCCGACAAACAAACGAGTTTTATTGGAGAAATTACACACTGGGTAACTTTCTATTTTAATGGCTCTTTAATTCATGTTTTCGACAGTCTAAATCGAGGATCTGTGATTATCCTGTTTTGTAGCAGCTACAGGATTAATTTTTTTTCGACTGACATTTTTTCATTGTTAGAATAGAAGAAAAAACAAAATCCTCACAATTGTAAAATTTAAGCGTGCAAATTCTGAAATGATTGGAGTGATGGTCAACAGTGACTTGATATATTATTGCTTAGATTCTAATAAAGAAAACAAATTTCATCATTGCATTTAAAAAAATAAATATTGTTAATATCTTACTTGAAAAAGAATTAAATGTAATATATTCCTGTCACATACATTACCTTGCTAGCAGTTTCAGTTTTTCAAATATTTTAATCTACATTTCACTTTTTTAATTGACGTATTCGTGTACTTTTTTTTTTTTTTAAAGAGAAAAAATAATAAACGTATGTGAACGCTAAAATCTTTATGAAAATTTACAAAGTAAACTATTTGAAGTCCAAAGGAATGGGCCGTGAAACCAATTTCCAGGTAAGCTGATACATTAAGTACTCCAGTTCATTTTTGGTCATAATTTTAGTTTGTTTATTTTCGCTGTTATTCATAGTGTGTGAACTAACACAAGTTATGAATAACGGCGAAAATGAGCGAACTAAAATAACGACCAAAAATGAATATAACGAAAAAAAGCGAGATAATGTAACGATCATACCAGAAATAGCGCGAAAAGTGAAATACTGGAAAGAGAATATATTAGTAACGGACAATAAATTAACATACCTTAATTAGTGGGGTACATTTCGGCGGCGGTATTAAGAAATGTATGATCCCCCCGCCATACCGAAATTTTAAGCTTTTATTAATCGTCAATAAATTTTTACACGCCGCGCAAACCCTAAATTATGTAACAAACCATATTTAGTAATAAAAAAAAGGGGGGAAGAGATGTAAAAAAAAGTAGAAATGATTTTAAAAAACGGATATTTTTTGCAATTAATTTTACCTGAAATACGGAAGAACGCGATGTCGAATATAAAATTGAATTATCTCCTCTTCCGTAAATCGTACTAAATCAAAGTACATGGGCTTACACGGCGCGTCGCAAAGGTTAATTTCTATTGGCATATTCCAAGATGAAACAAATTCAAATGAAAGAATATAAAAACAGTCGGACAAGAGTAGTATAATGTGACAGCCAGTAAATAAAAATATAATTAAAAATAAAATAAACAAGCCACCAAACCAAACTAATAGTGTAAAGTGGAAGCCAGTAAAAAATTGTTAAAATATTTAAAAAGAAAATAAACAAGCCGCCAAACCAAAATATGAACTACAAAAGGTCAGAATAAACTGGGGTACTTAATGTAAGTTTACCAAATACTT
Source organism: Icerya purchasi (assembly GCA_039619475.1). Lineage (NCBI taxonomy): Eukaryota > Metazoa > Arthropoda > Insecta > Hemiptera > Monophlebidae > Icerya > Icerya purchasi. The sequence continues at coordinate 264,141,889 of CM077115.1, read as the reverse complement.
TTAACGCGCAACAACATTCCAATATTTAAAAAAACTCGCCCAAAAATTGTGTCAGTTTAATAAAAACAACTTCTTGATATTTTATTTGTAAGCCGTGTATTCTAAATAACAACGTATAATTGTCTAGGAAAACTAATTTTTTTAAAAAAATACGATGGTATTCTTTTTATAGACGACATTTCCGTTAAATTCTGCTAGAAATAGGGCTTTCACAAATTTTATGGAATAAAAAATTCTGTAAATTAGCGGAATTCCCACTCTAGTGCACAATTATGCAGTAAACGTTTTTTCGTTTTATTATGCACCTTGTATATGAGATTACTGTTTTACTAAAACTTAAAAGGATTTACAATCCCTAATTTTTTGAACATCAACGCAAATTTTTCTTTAAAATATTACTATACATCTCCGCGGTCACATTTTCATTTATAAATATCAGCGATCAACACCATTCTGCTATGAAACAAACATACACTTTAATGATTTCTACTCCGTGTTTGACAACACTTTTCAAATAACACTTTAATTCCAGTTTAGTATTTAGCTTTCACCAAACTTTTTGCTTACTATCACTCTTGAGAAGATTAAATTTCGATACAATAGTGAAAATTTCGTTTTCACAGAAGTTTACAGCAACAAAAACATATATTTCGATGTAAACTATAGACATTTTTTGTTTAACAACTCTAATTAATGATTTACTTATAGTTGTTCGGGAATTAAACTGTGTCTTATTTCTCATCGTTCGACTAGAATTTTTCAATGATTTTCCGCGTAAAATTCAATAAATAGTCCTAGTAGCTTAATGAAATGTATTTTTTCAGTAAACAAGCTAACTGAATTTACTTTTTTCGAAATGAAAAACAACCAACTAACATTTATTAAGACATATTTCCTGACTTTTTCTAATTTTTTCCTAATCATCAACATTCATTTTTGTTTAAGCTTAAATTAGGTGAAAAAACTAGTGTCCTAACTGAACGGTTAAACAAATCTACAACGTAGAGTGATGGTAGCTGTCAGTTACATCTACCTCACACGATTTATTTAGGCAATAGCGTTGTTTACAAAAGTTTGCGCAGTGAATGCGTATCAATTCATGAATTCATTTTTCAATAACAATTTTTTTTCATCTGGTTTAATAAAGTACATTTAATTTATGTTCATAATTTCTCAACAAAAAATATATTAATTTTGCCGAAACTTTTTGCTGCTCAATACATTTTAAATTCCAAAAATAATTATAAAAAAGAAATTCTAAAATACAATAAACAGTATAATTTGCTTACTAAATAATCCTGGTAGTATTTAACTGGATGAACAGACCTACAAATAAAACAATTACATAAGTAAACATATAGTTCAACCTAAAAATTGTGAGCAAAATTAACATACAATATATTTACTTGTAATGGTCCATTTCACCCTAAACGTTAAAAATAAAATCGCGGCAAGTAATTTTTTTTCAAAAGCGTAGTTTTTCCGCTTTTACCGGTACATGCTCTAACCGACACTAAATATAAAAACAAACAATAAACACCTAGATATCTAACAAATTCCAGTTACTTTAATGCGCATGCGTAAACAGATTACAATTGAACGAAAGAATTGTATTCACTTATTAGACGATAAAATACTTAAAAATTCTTCGAAATTGTTGTTATTGAGTTTATTATTTTAACTGTTATATAAAACAATATTTTAAGTAGAGCATCCTCTTTACACGTATACAAATAAACAATATTGTGTAAAATATCTGAATGATTTATCAGTTTTATCTGCATAAAGAAATGCACTATTTAAAATATTATTATTACATAAAATTGAATACAATAAATTTAATAACAATAATTCAGAAAAATTTCTACATATTTCATTATTAAATAAGTGAATAAAATTCGACACACACATCTTGAAGTTGCCGCCAAGGCTTAAAAACAGGCTGAAAGCCAACAACTAAAAGTTGAAAGCCAATCATTTTTTAGAAACCGTAAGCTGAATTCAAAAGTAGACAATCGTCTAAAATGTACCATTCAGGGGAGCTAATTCAAATCCAGATTCTTGGGTTTTGTCAATTGTCAATTCAGCCAGCATCAAAATTAGGTTGAAATTTTCAATAAAATATAAAATTGCGAAATATTGCTAAAAATTTTTATAAATAATACTTTTTTACATTTATAATACAAAAAGCAATAGAATTTAATTATTATTATTAATTTAATTTTTTATTTTGGTAATAGTTTTTGAATTAAAAATTTACTCATTATATAAATTTGGTTTTTAATAACAAAATAAATTTATAATTAAAATTTTTTATGGCTAAATTAACAAACATACAAATTAGAAAATATAAAAGTATTATTTTATTTGATAATAGTTTCTGCTCCTTTATGAATCATTTTCTAACTTTCATGTTTTTGATTGTTTCTTTTGTAATAAAGTTTTGTTTCTAAATAAATATCAATTAATAACAAATAATAAATTTAAAACTTCGAATTTTAAATACTTTTATCTATGAATATATATATTACAATTTTTAAAAATTATTTATTTCTGATAAAGAATGTTTATTAATTATTTATGTTAAATATGATTATATATCTAAGTTAATAAGTAGTAATAATCTCTAATTAATTCCGGAAGTTTTAATCTTTAATTTTTATAAAAACAAAATACACACTACATAGTTTTTTTGAATTTTTTTTGTACAACATAATTCATTATATTTTATATTACTTTTGTAAAACTATATTTTAAAAAAATATTTTACAGAAAATTTGTCATATAGTTCTTTGAATATTACACTATATTCCATTTTATAAAGTTTTATTTATCTGTAATATTTCGCATTTTTTATAACTATATTTGTATCACCTGTCAGTAATGGAAGTATTTATTAATTTTTACTTACAGAATTGGCTCATTAAGAAATGTTGGAAATATCATATATAGGAAATTCTAAGCTACTTTGAAAATTATAGTTAAAATAGGGAATGGTACTTAGGACATTTGTTGCGGATGAGAAAGCATTGTTGGTGCTAGTGAAAAATCGGAGGGATCAACAAAAGATGGGCAGAAAAAAAAAGTAGTGAATTAATAACTTCAAAAGTTACAATGAAAGAATAGGTCAGATTGTAAAGATTTGATAAATAGAACATACATTGCCATCAACAATCAAAGAGTAAAGGTGCAAAGAAAATATAAACGGGTTCTTTTAGTACTTATGAACATTATTCGGTATTGAAATAGTGTTTGTTACTCGTAAACAGATGATTTTTTTGAATTTAAATAGTGTGTCGAATAAATGAAATAATATACCCAAGGAGAATAATAACAAAAAAGGCGAGAACTACATAGGAAATAGAAAATAGAAAGGATTAATTTAACCAAAAATGTTGTTTCGTAGAAATACACATTGTTTATTAGGAGAGGCATAGATATAAATCTGAGGAAAAAAATTAATAAAATTGTATTTATGGAATGCAATGCTGTGTGAATGTGAGGCCTAAGTAATAAATGAAATGAAATGAAAGAATCTGAGACTGCTGATATGTGATGAAATAGATAGAAACGCGAAGAAATAAAGTCATTAATAGAATGCGACAATTCACGACTTGTTGAGTGCCATTGAGAAATAAACCAAAATTATAGAAGGAAAAGCAGGTAAGAAAAGAAAAAAGGAAAATAAGGAAACAGTTACATTTCACAACTGATTTAAGATTTGAAATAGCTAACATGTACGCAATTAAAAATTACAGCATTGAAAAGCACGGAATGAAAAAAACAAACCATAAAGTTCAATGAATTATGATAATGTCAAAAATGAATATATAATTTTGCTTTCTTGTGTAAAGTTCTATTTGAAGTTAAATTATGTGATTTTAATTTTAGGGTCTAGTTTGTTTCATAAATTTCCAATAAAATTCAAATTATATAACTTAACCCACGTATTCATTGTTTTTGGGTAATTATATAATAACAGTTTGATATTATTGCTTATAAAATATAAACTCTTGGTAAAGTGGTAGATAGATTTTGAAATCTTCAGATATAAATGTATCTCAATGCTACAATTTCACCAATAAGTACTAATTTCCCAAAATAAGTGGGCAATGTGTAGCCTCATCTTATGAGATTACAGTCACTGTAATGTACAATTAATTTCAAATTATATATACTCAGATTATTCATATTAAATTTGGTCGATTCTAGTGTTTCTGAAACTGTAAGTGGTGACTTTAAACGGGTCAGAAAGTGACATATTAAGGGTGAAAAAATTAAATTCATGTACAGTAGACTCCGAATTATCCGACCTAATCGAGGCTGAAGTTTGGCCGGATACCGAAAAAGTCGGATAATCCGAAATAAATATTTTCAACGTAGAAATAACGTGCATAAAATTGCAAAAAAATTATTTATTCAGAAAATTGAACTTTGGCGTAAAAAAGGAACAAATAAGTGAAAAAATAATACATACTTAATAATTACAAATCATAAATTATAATTTTTTAAAATACAGTAGATACCAAATTATCCGATCAAATTATTTGAATTGGATAACCCAGAAGTCAGATAACTGGGAGTCTACTGTAGTGAATTTAAAGAAATGTAATTGGAATTTCATTCATTATTATTAATCAAGCAACTAAAACGTAAAACTTAAATTTACAAAAAATCTTTTACTGAATTTTGTATCAAATAGCATTAAATGTACTTCTATGCAATGTTACATACTTGTAGGGAATCATTCTTTTAATTGTAACACTTATTAAATGTAAATATTGTTCAAAACCGAAAAACAGTGAAGGTGCTTTACTCCTTAAATTACCATAGTTTAACTTTTTATGCGGCAAAAAACGTGTTCTTATTCAAAAGCACGATTTTTTGTTCATTAAAATTATTTTATACTTGAAATCAACCATAATTTTTAGTAAATAAATAAATGATTTGACTGAAGATATTTATTTTTATATTTTATTCTATATTTAATACTGGAAGTCATGAAAAATCTTGATGATAAAGATTTGAAAAATGTTCAAAAAGTGTAGGTCTATTGAAATGAAAAACATATTATGTTCGCCTCATTGATAAAAATGACCTCTTTTTGAAAATACGTATTTTCTTTTAACAAATCCCCACCAGGGAACTATAAACATCTACAAATGACATGAGTAAAGTTTTTTTTTCTTTCATTTGTGTTCTTGTTTAACTATTGATTCTTTTGTAAGAATTTAAATTTTATGTAGAGTGTTATAACGCTAAATTTTCATATAGTTTCTCTAGTGATGTGAGCTGGATTGGCTTGGTTTACTGAAATTTTAAATTATCTTGTTTTGTTATGAGGTATTGTGTATTTAGCTCTTTTTTGGTTTAATAAAAGAGAATAAAACGTACACGTACCAAATATGAACAGATTTTATGTATAGTTAAATTCAATACATAAAAGGTCATAGTGAACGGTTTTCCTTTAATAGCCCATTATTGTGTTTACGATTTTAAACAAGTTAAAACTTCTCGTGTGAATTTCACCATTTCAGACTAAGCAGGATTAATATTTTTCGAAAAGTTATTTAGCTGAAAAAAATTTGGATAACATGGTTTTTTAGCTTTTAAATTTAAAAAAAGGAAGTCTAATCGTCTTTTACATAACTTCTCACTATTTTATGTACAATGTTGCAAAAGTATATTTCCCTGCTACAATTAATTTATCCAGACCTGTTTTAGAAACTTTTCATAAAACTTTCTTATACTTTCCTTTTTGATTATAATTCTTCGTTTTTCTTAAAAACTGCATATTCCTGTATACTTAGTATAGTATTTAAATTTTTTCTTTTACGATTCATTGGAAAGCAAACTGAGAAAGGAAAATTTTTTACTTCGTAAGAAACTTTGATAAGGCAATATGAATAATTTTTTATCACTGAAATAATTTTAAAAAAGAAGAAAGTATTAGTAAATTACGTGTATTCCAAAGTTGTATTTAAATTTTACAAAATTATAAAATATCGCATTAACACCAACCAAACTTTCCTTCAGGGAAGCAAAAGATGCAGGAACTGTCTGAATTCCTTTATTTTGATTATCACAGAACGTTTAGTTTGTGAAAAGATACTATTAACTTTATTCTCTCATTTGGATTTCTTTCCGTAATTTTCAGATACATGTTTTTTTTTATAAACCATTAACTTTTTTTTCTCGAAAAATGTTGTTGTAATTTCTGTCTTATTTGCAAAAGTAAAAGTAAAATAAAATTTCAATGAATTCATTGACTGAGAACTTTAAGGGGTTTGACTTGTTTTTAATTTTAAATGAAATATAAAAATTTCGAAGAATAAATTTTTTGCTCAAATATGATGTAATTAGCTGAGTATGATAATTATAAAGTAAATACACTTAAAATGGGATATAACAATAACGGAGGGATGGTTAACTTGGTCGTTATTACCGATTCGTCTCTATTTTCAACAATTTTTGGATATGCAAGATTAACAGTTATGGAACCGTTTCTTTGTTGACATATTTTATGGAATAACTTTTCAGGAATTAAACAAATAATCATTTATTTGTAATCATGTTTTAATGCATTCAAAGCTCAAACACTTAACTTTTTCTTTATACATGATAATGGAATCTAATATAAAATAAAAACTAAAAAAGATAAAGAAATTTCTACGTAAAAGCGATGGTAATTGTTTTTTCGTATTTTTGAAGAAATTTGTATTTATGTTTACTGATAAATTTGTACTCTCACGTTGTTGTAGGCGGTAATTTATAATCTGTAGATAAATTGTAGTCATAATAATCCATTCGTTTCTTTTAGCCGATGTTATAACAAATAAAAATTAACAAATAATTTTATGTAATTCTGCCGCTTCCAGCAATCTTCGTCCTTATAAGGAATTTCACTGGGTTTCTAAATCGAAAAAAAAGTTGTTCTACTGCCATGTTTTACTCAGCGATGCTTCATTAAATTTGATTTGATGGAAACAAAGTAGTAAATAGCGAGCAACAAAAGGCTTCCATTATAATGAAGATTACTAACAATAAGAATTAAAACGAAATAAGAATAAAACAAGTAAAAGAAAACAAAACAGAAATAACGAAGAAAAAAAATATCAATTTCAGAAAAGAGTAGCAATTATACACAAAAATCCAGGCAATATCCAAGATTCAATATGGCGCGGAAGACATCTTGCAATCTTGAAGAATAATTTGCATTAATAGAAAATCGATTGTTGATTTCATGTAATTCGGTTCATAATCAAACTAATTCGTTCAATTAAAAGTTGATGGTGGACAATTTACTTCTGACTTATCGAACTCTATATAAAACCTAAAACAAACAATTGTTTCCGATTGTAATGCTGCTCTGATCGTCACTCTTCAGATCCCAAAGATCTGGATTTCAATTAGCTCCCCTGAATGCAGTGTTAGAAGCAACTAAACTATAGAAGCAACTAAAATATCGAAATTTCGGGCAACGGCTGTATTCACCTTTTGTGGGATTTCGAGATAGACAATTACATCAGAATTCCAAATTGACGATCGATTCAAAATTTTATAGGATTTATAGAGAGAGAAATAAGTCAGAGTTAAATTAGCCGTAAACAAATTTTACTTTTATCGGATTAATCCTGTTGATTGCAAATAAAATTATAAATCGATTTATTAAGTTAATGCAAATTACAAGATGGCTTCTGCACCATTTTGCTTTTGCACATTTGCAGATGTTGTGCAGTTCTTTGCGTTCGTTTGGATAATTTGATGTTTGTCTCATTTTTTTGTTTTTTATTTCGTTTTATTATATATTGAATACCTATTTACACATTTCAGACGTACATTATATTACAAAATCTAATTTTTCAGGTTCATGGAAGTATATAGTTCTTTTTTTTTCATTTGAATTTTTGTTCTGTTTTATTACGGTATATGTCTTTTTTAATAAATGTTAATAATGACCAATTTTTATTCCTATTACATTACCGCGTATGTTTGTACGTTTTATGATTGTATTAAGCACTTTTCATTTTTATAGTGATTTAAGTTTTTTGTTAAATGTACTAGCAGTAAAATTACCTGCATTATAAATGAAAATAAATATTATTTTTTACAGTAAATCGTGATTACAGTAATATTACATTGCAGGTGAGATTTTTTAAATTGAAATTATTAGAAGTTTTACATTGCGGAACACGAATTTCATTATATTTTATTATCTTAAAGAATATATAGTACTTTGAGAAATATATATTTATACATCGTCGTCGCCAGCGACGGCAGGGGGCAGCTGCCTCCCTCCTAGAGCCTTGAAACTTTTTAATCAACTGTCCATGATGAGTATTCATAGGCGCCTAATCATGGACAATTTGCCAGAAACCCACGAAAATTGTATTTTAATTAAGATTTTATTCTTGTTTAATAAAATATTAAGCCTTTACAACTTATAAATTTTATTTTTCCTATAACTCATATCCTCTTCCTGTCATCTTGCCCCCCCCCCCGGGCTCATCGGCTGGCGACGCCTTGTATATATATTAAATATGTTTCAGTAAATTTTAATATTCTTTAATGGTGTTCTACGTAAATTTTTATACAGTAACGCGTCAGGAATGTAGACGAAAGCGCCAAGTTGTATCGCTTCAACATCATGTAATTTGCGCAAATTTTTATTCGTGCCATTCCAGAGTAATGTGTATCAAGAGTGAAGAAAACATTCGCGTGCATGTTCAGTCTGGAGGCGCTGAGTCAAATTGTTTTGCAGTCACATACACAAATCAATAGCGCGATTTTTATGCATGTCAGTTTGTGTGTGTACGAGCATATGGTAGTGCGGTATTTGCAGTACATTTTCTTTGGATCTTTTTTATAGCTGTCGTTTATTCACAGCGGAACTGGAAGCGATGGTCGGTCCCTTTTTTTAGTCCGTAATATCACTGCGGTAGAAGTTATACCGGCTCATTTATTTTATTTCCACTGCCGCCACTACTAGTGTTTCAGTCTGTTAAAATATAAACACTTTCGAAATTGAGGCTACATGCAATTGTATTATTGAAAAACTTCCTTTTAGTATATTAAATTTTCATGAAAAAATGAATATTATTCAGAATGATAAACCGACGCCTAGCTTAGAAAATTTAGTTACAAAATCAAAAGGTATGTAAAATATTTAACCGCTATTTTCAAACAAATTTATGCATAACAATGCCATGGTTATGCGGTTACGAGAAAATAAAAAAATTGTTCTATTGCCCTCGCCTTTTATTTAAGCAAGAAAAAAATGTATGAAATGCAAATGACTGACTTGATTAAGTTTTTGGGAAAGATAGAAAGCTATCATGAAAAAAGATATTTTTAGAATGATCGATGTTATGTAAACAAATATGTCTAATAGGTTTAATGATGTAACAAAATTACAATTTTTAAATCTTAAATATAAACATTTGTTAAATTTTCAATAAAATTTTCTGGAAAAAGACTTTTTAAATTTAAAACAGAATTACGGAAAAAGTTTTAAAAGTGTACTTTCAAGATTCTAACATACATAAAAACACTGTGGTGCATCTTATACTTGGATGCTTCAGATCTAACAGATGTTTTTCCAGAAGTGTGTACAAGTTTTCGCATTTAATAACCACAATTCCAGCAACCACTTCGACTTCAATAGTTGATCATTCTCAGCAATGAAATGAATAAAAACGTATTTAAGAAATACGCAAGGTAGGGAGAGTGACTATCTACATTAGCTTTTTTCAGTATTGAAAAATAATTATTATCAAACATTAAGAAACGAGCATCTTTTCGTGATGATGTAATAGACATTTTCGCAAACAAGAACCGGAAAATTGAATTAATTTACAAAAAAATAAGACATTTCGTTCTTCGTAATTAATTTTTATTTCTGTTTTGTATTTAAACGAATTTTACACGTGTTTATTTTTATATAAAAAAAATATTTTATTGTGGCGCTTCTTCAGTTCTGAAATTCACGCTATCCCACTGCTAATGTGTGTGTGCGTGTGCATATTACACAACTTATTACTTTCTTCGCTAATCAAAAATTTTATTTCAGAAGCTTTCCTTGAAGTATAATGTGAAATTAATTTTGTTTATTAGGATTCGGTACACATATAATGCACGGAATCCTAATAAGATGGATCAAACACGACAAAAATATCAAATAAAAATCAATAACTCGCGAACGATTTGACTTATAAACTTCAATTAAAATTCTCTTTAAAACGATCTATAACTTCAAGATGACCGATTACCCTGGGCGGCAAAAAACCCAAAAAACCGTCAAGAACATATAATATGGTATTTAAGACACCTCAAAAATCACTTAAAAAATCATAACTCAGCACTAGATAAACCGTTAAAAGTGAAATTCGAAATATAAAATAAAATGCAGGAATCCTTTCATAAAATCAAAAAAATACTTTAAAAAAATTACTTAACCCCACCTTTTGGGCCAAAAACATTAAAAAAAAGGAAGTTTAGTAAGTATTAGCCCGAGTAAAAACGTTGGAGAAACCAAAACGTATTTCAGCCATATATAAAAGACTGCTTCATAGGAAAAATATAGCAACTTATATTAGGATCCCAGGGGTGCCAAAAGTTCAAAAATTTTGAATAAAATATTTTTTTCCCCCGGCATGCGATGTATTGTTAGGAAGACTGCTATTTGTCCCGAACGAAACCGTATTTCATTTCTTTAATAAAACTTTCGAAGTTATCATAAAGCTCAAAAAAGCACAAAAAACATCACATCGTCTAGCGCTGCGAGTATTATAGCTAAAAATTTTAAACACGGTTAAAAATTTCTGCTTCCACGTATATTTCTGTAGTTTGGAACACCCTGGGTCCTAGCTTTAAAAGTAGAATTCCAGGGCTTCAAAAGCTCAAAATTTTATAAAAAAAAAAATTTTTTCCAGGCATGTAATATATCGGAAAGATCGTTATTTGTTGAGAATAAAACGGTACTTAATTTTCTTAACAGATATATCATTTATTATTTAATTAAAGTGTGTACACCAAGATTCCATTGGTCTATTTTGGTATTATTATTAGTTACTTATATATTGTTTTGTTAAAAAAAAATTGTTTATTAGTCTATTTAGACTAGATTGCAATAAAATAAGAGAAAAAAAAAAAAAAATAACGAAATTTTCGAAGTTCACGAAAAGTTCAAAAAAGCGCGAGTTCTAATTTGTGGCCTCCTCTTTGCGGTGCGAGTATTATAGCTAAAAATTTTGAACAAGGTTAAAAATATACAAATCCACGTATTTTTCATTGGTTTCGAACATCTAGGTTTCTAATTTTAAAATTAAACCATCGGAGCTTCAAAAGCTCGAACTTTTGGGGGGAAGTTTTTTCCCCCGGGCATATGTCATATTGTTGGAAAGAATGTTATTTGACGGAAACTAACCCATAAGTCATTTCCTTAATGAAACTTTTGAAGTTGACGAAAAGTTCAAAAAAGCGCGGACGATAACTTATGTGTCCTTTTCTGAAAGACGCGAGTATCATAGTTAAAAATTTTAAACAAGGTTAAAAATATGAACATTCCCTATATTTTTCTAGTTTGAAGCATTGGAGTTTCCAACGTCAGAAGTAGACCCCGGGAGGCGCGGAATACTCGAAATATTTGATAAAAAAAATTTTTCGGTCATGTGATATATTAATTGAGAGATTACTATTTGTCGGGAACGAAATCGTATTTCATTTTCGTAACGATAATTTTAAAAAATCGCAAAAAATCACGTTCCTCTTCCTCTTTGCAACGGAATTATATAAATATAAATTATAATTATGTTAACTTAGGTAAGGAATCCTGAGCGCATAAAACATCATGCTTGATTGAACTGGTTTTTTTAACTTTAGGTCCTCCTGCTTGATTATTGTTTTTGTCTTCCATGGTAATGTGAACTGTTAAATATCTACAAATTTTGTGCAAATTATAGAATACTTAATACATACATCATTACTTATATCATTTTATGTGCTTTTGATATTTTAAAAATAAATAACATTACTATATTCAACTGTTCTCATCAGTAACCGGAATATTTTATGATTTTGTTATTTTTTAGCAACTTCAAAAGAAAGAGATTATAATCGTCGCATATGTTATTTTTTTCATTTTGATGATTCTTTATTCACTGGAAAATGTACCACATAGTGGTGGTGCTATGTTAATATTAATAAATATCGGGGAACGCAAACTGAGTGAGCATCAAAGAACAAGAAAAAATGCCACCTTTTCAAATAAGTTTTTAGTAATATAGAAAGCGTGACTAACTTAAATATGAGTATATTAGTAAGGATCGAAGAGTACTATCTGAGTAATCATCAAATGACGTTTAGAAAAAGGTCTCCTTAGAGGAGGTATACTTTCTTTGCTGAATATAACGACAAAAATTAACCAAATATATTTTATCACCGACAGAAATTTGAATACTACTTAACCAACATCTAGCTTCATTTAATACTAAATATATTATTTTAGGTTGGTCTATCCGTTTTATTAGTCAAAATATATATTTTTTTTTAAAAAGTAGGGTACCGACTTCTAGATTTACACTAACAAATTTAATAGAATTGCCCTAGAAAGTAAAAAATATATTTTACGGTACTAGATTAAAATTCAACAATAATTAAAATCGCATTAAACATTTCTGATATTTTTAATACTTAGCTTACAAAAAACGAGTGATTGTATTTTTATACTCATTACATTGTTAAATATTGTATTTGAATTTGGTGCCTACTAAAAACAATAATAATTAAGAATTATAACATCCTCTTGTATATTACTTTGAAATAAATTAGTTTTTATCAATAACTTTTACTTTTTAATGTATTTTATGAGTATACTTAGAAGGCAGTACTATAAATTTTTTTTAAAAAAATTTTATTTATTGAATTCTAATAGAGAAAACTTTAAACGCTTTAATTTACATAAAACAATTAAATTATTTAAATGTATACTTGTAAAATAACTTTATACTTGTTTAGATTTAAAAACAAATATTGATAATTTTATATTGGGACTAGGGCCAGTGGCCCCGGGCCCGTCACCAAAAGGGGCTACCCACTAATACACTCAAAAATTGAAAATTACGAGTATGAAAAGTATGCGCGCTCAGATGGTGAAATGATATATCACTCTGATTTTCATGGTGATGTTGAGTTCCGAATGCGACATACTTCGTGAATTAAATGTTGATGATCTAATTGAAACTTTCACTATTAAAAAATCCCGACGCGTGTCTCGTTTAGAATTAATTATTAAGGATCGATTTTATTAATTTATTGAATAAATAAAATAAAAAATGTGTACTTCAATTAGTGGGGGAGGGAATTAAGGGGGCCTTCAGCTACTATTTGGCCCCGGGGTATTTTTTTCTTTAATCCGGCCCTGATTGGGACCGACGAAGAATAAAAAGACCCTGGAAACGACTGCATTTGAGGTGGGACTATGAATTTAGATGAAGCCACCTGGAACAGAATTGTCCAAGACCGGCCGAAATGGCGAAGAATAGTGGATAAATAATGGACTACCTAATCTGGAATTAAATTCAAGAAGAGGCTACACCATAAAATACTAGTTGATCAGCTTACGATTAATAATAATAATTGATAAATGTAAAAAAAAATGGAGATCTAATTAAAGACCTTTTCATAATATTTAAATATATGGAAATATGTTTTCTACAACTTACTGACTTGAAAGAGGCAGGAGCCCCTTTGAAGGAAAAAAGGGTGAAAAAATTCATTATCGTATACGTGCATATATACAAACAAACAATCAAAAAAAAAAAACAAACCTGCGTACGTATGAATGACTAATAAGATTAAAATTATGCTTTCCGGAAATAATTTCAAATTTACGAGTTTAATTTTATTCTAAAGCAAACAGAACACAACAGTATTATGAAAATATAAATAATCTCTCCTTTTAATATCTTTAGTGAGGGGAGAAGGGATATTAACTTACATAACTATAAGATAAACGATATATGAAGTATTTTTTTTTTTATTAAATTACAATTTATTTATGCACATATAAAAATTTAATCAGTGGTGGAAACCATCTAATTAAGTTTTGGATTCTTCACCCCACACATTTTGCAATCTTTAATCTTTATCTTAAAATAGTTCATACTATTTTCATATATTTCGATCTGTATTAATCCGAAAATATTAATGATGTGGTTTGGGTGATAAAAATTCGTTACATTTCGGTTGTTTCAGTTATCTGGAATTTGGTTAAATGTCATTTGAAATATGCTGTGCTTAACAACCTTAAAATAATTTAAGAAATACCTATTATACGTGTCTGGTATGGAAAATTAATTAATTAAAGAGCTTTAAGTATTTAAAAAAGAAACGATCTCATTTAAGCTTCACACAGAGTTATAAATGTCTACCACCGTTTTTAATACCAATATGTAACCGCAAACAATAAAAGCACTTCTGTCCCTTACAGTGAAATAATTTGTAATTATTCAAAGTTGATATTACAGAAAAGGTACGAGCATATTGCGCATTCTAAAAAAATGATCTCTAACATTTCAGTTACATATAAACAATTTAAAAAAGCTAGAAGCGTTCAAATGTTTAGTTGTCACAATTAAGGCACTCTGATTATTACTCAAAAATAACCAATAATAACTTATCAAACAATATATTTCATATTTAAAAAGTAGATACAATTGAAGGATAAACAGAAAAAATCTAAAGAAATGAGCTGTTTTTTTCATTTTTCTTTGCATTTTGTTAACAACTAATAACATTCAGGTAATAATCTGCTCAAACAATGAGAAATCTAATATATTTAACAAAAAGAGAATATAAACTACCAGATTACATAAAATAGTACTGCTTTCAAGAAATCAAAATCATACAGTAATTAACATGTTTTTAAATTACAATATTTCGCCGGCGATCACAAAGGATAGCCAATGATAATGAGAATTTTAAAAAAAAGTTAAGTAGTTGCAGAGTTTTAATTTTACAATGAATAACGCTTTATATAAAATAAATTTCAAAATTATTTTTTAATAAATCTTGAAATAAAATGAGTTCTTACCAATTATTTAAAAATATATTTCATTTAATTATCACATTCGACTGTTTTCATTATACTTAAAAAATATATTTTGTGAAATTTTTATTTTTTGTTTCAAATTAAAAACAGGTCAAAACCTAAAGCCCACATTAGCTCAGAAGTTATTTCGGTGTACAGAATTGCATTTTTCTCTAGGTAAAAAAGAGTATTAAAAAAATGAACAAGTTCATTCGAAAATAATTTTGATGAAATAAACCAAAATAGGGAGCAAATGTTATGACAGCATTTGTTTGCAAATTTAAACTTCCTACGATACACGAAATAAAAGAATTAAGGCAATTTTCGCACCTTATTCCTACATAAGAAATTTACTAGCATCAATAGAATATTTCAGTTTTTTTTTTTAAGTTTAGAAAGATTAATTTCTAATATACGTTATTTCCCAATACTTCTTCGCATTCTGTAATTATTTCAACCTCAAGTGCCGATTAAGAAAGAATTACGTAATACTTGGCCATCAAACTTCACTCCGATCTAATCAAAAGTTTTAGTTAGATAAACAAAAATAAGGGATGCAGAATAATTAACGTGTTAATTGCTTACAAACAGTTAAAAGTGTAGTAACAGTACGCACATAATATAAAATTACATTCATATATATTGCACTATTTCTTATGCTGAAAATTATTTCGCATTATACGAAAGAACATATTCAGAATTCATGAGTTATGAATTTTAAAATTATTTATTCAATTCTGCAACAAATAGTTTGTTTTAATTGGTATAATATTTAAAATTAACGTGTAGTTGTAAACCAGTGAATTCCATTGCAAAACAAAGATATACACATCTGTCTGTTTACTGTTTACTTTGGTGTAAATATGTATGTATGTATTTTTACTTTATAATAAAATATAATTACAAGCAACAACGAAAGCAAACATTGTTCACCTTGATTTCATAAATTGGTAGTCTATAAAATTTTCAAGACCACAAGATCTTGATTAATCAATTTCAAGGCTCCGAAAATCTAACTATATTTCGATAGCATTTGATTTAAAATAATTTTCGGTTGTATTTACTTAATTGTGATCTTTCGGATACCGTTTCGTGTTTCAGTTGCTGTCGGCCGAAGCGTACAAAGGACACTTACTTAACTTAAATATAAAATTCTCATGATAGTATAACAGCATGATCTATCCAACTCAGGGCAAAGTCTATTTAACCATCTATAAGTGTGGTAAGAGATGAAAATGTCAATTTATATCTGCAAGGAATGGCTGACGTTACTGTTATTTATACCGAGTAACATTGAATTCCGAGTACGGGTAAAAAGTTTTCATTTCTGAACCAGTTGGGCCGCAAATTAATAGCAATTAATTGTTCTAAGACGATATTAAATCTGTTTGAAAAAAAGCTAATCATCATTGTCACAAATATTACTAGCAAATACGCTGTCCGGATAACTGTTGTACCGTTATTGTTCATCATCTTAATTCCTATTCACATAATGGTCCATTCTTGTCTCAATTTTGCATTGTATTTCAGAATTTATTTTATTCGCATACCTTAGTAAATAAACGTAAGTTACAAATAGAGTTATTTTTTGAATATTTTCTATGCACTGAAAAATTTAATAAATTGTAAAGGCAAATTTTTAAAATAAAAGATATATCTCCTCAGTTTATCAACAATGCAAAGCCATTGATTGCTAATTTAAATAATTCATCTGTATTTAATGTATAAGCTATCTACTATATTCTTTTCCTTCCAGTTATTCATTTCCCTATTATTTTCATTTGAAATATTAATTTCAGCGATAATCCTTTTCATTTCAAAAGGGTTTGAAATATTTTTCTCATATTAATGTTTTTATTACTTCTGTTCTCAATATATTTTATTTTATTTTATTTCCATAAAATTCCGTTTTTGAAAACTAGTTTTATTCAGTGCTAATGTGTCTTTCGTACCATATAAAGCATTAGACCATATATAATATTTAACTTATCTCCAACTAATAACCACTGCAAGACAGAAAAGGTGCCACCATTTATATTAATAGTTCATAATATCATTTCACTTCTTTTTTTTTTTTTCCAATACTGATAAACTATAACATATTACCTATTGCAAAAAAAGGCCAGTGATAATTTATTGCATCAGCAATAAATTACCATTTAAATAAAAATGTAACTAACGTCAGTTACAATTTTTGAATATTTTTATAATTGATAGATCATACAAATAAAGATATAAAAAAAACGGAATGTTGTAAATAAACGAATTTTTGTAGAATTAAATATGGCGTAATATTAAAAAAAAAACAACTGCAATAAAGTGTTTCTTTCGAAGACACACTTATAAAAAAGTCATATAAAATGTAATGAATTATGTTTTCAGAAAAATTTCAAAAGAAAATATTAGATAACATTTCCCCTAGCTATAAGTTATGTTTTCAAAAATACATGAATTGTGGTTTTTGAAATTAATTACAAATTATTGCTATGTACAAATAAAACCAGATTTAACATTAATATTTAATAAATGTATTCAATATATGAAATTAAACTTTTGTTTTAATTATAATTTATGTATTTATAAATAAAACGAATTAAATCTTAACCTATATGAATTATAAGTTATTATTTTATATTTATTTATGGTTTTATACTAAAAATAAACAATTGAAAATGTAAAAGTTTGCAATAGTCCTTAAAAAAAGGAAAAATTATAGTTATATGAAAAGTGAAACTTTCATGTTTTTCAATTAATAGGTTTATTTTAATAGCATTAAAATAATTTTATTTATTTATTGTATTATTCACTTATTTTATATGACAAGTAAAACATATAAGAAAAATATTTCTGTATAACAATTAAATAATTTTAGTATTTAAAATTTCTATTCATTACTTTTTTTTTTTTCAAATTCAAGATAAAATTAATAAAAATGTTCAAATTATTTCATATTAATTTTAAAATTGTATAAAGAAAACAAAAAATCAAATATACAATTACTTTATTTAAAATAAAAAGAAATTTAATAATATCATTTGAATTATATTATTTCTTAATTATTAATAAGAAATAAGGTTTTTGTATTATTTAGAACTTTATTTAGTAGTATTCTATATTTTTATTTAAAATTTTTAAATAACCGTAATGTTGCCTTAACTCGTCACTCTTAAAATTCCACAAAAGGTGAATACAGTCGTTGCCCGAAATTTAGATATTTTAGACGATTGTACTAAAATATACCATTCAGGGGAGCTAATTGAAATCCAGATCTTTGGGATCTGAAGAATGACGATCAGAGCAGCATTACAATCGGAAACAATTGTTTGTTTTAGGTTTTATATAGAGTTCAATAAGTCAGAAGTAAATTGTCCACCATCAACTTTTAATTGAACGAATTAGTTTGATTATGAACCGAATTACGTGAAATCAACAATCGATTTTCTATTAATGTAAATTATTCTTCAAGATTGCAAGATGTCTTCCGCGCCATATTGAATCTTGGATATTGCCTGGATTTTTGTGTATAATTGCTACGCTTTTCTGAAATTGATATTTTTTTTCTTCGTTATTTCTGTTTTGTTTTCTTTTACTTGTTTTATTCTTATTTCATTTTAATTCTTATTGTTAGTAATCTTCATTATAATGGAAGCCTTTTGTTGCTCGCTATTTACTACTTTGTTTCCATCAAATCAAATTTAATGAAGCATCGCTGAGTAAAACATGGCAGTAGAACAACTTTTTTTTCGATTTAGAAACCCAGTGAAATTCCTTATAAGGACGAAGATTGCTGGAAGCGGCAGAATTACATAAAATTATTTGTTAATTTTTATTTGTTATAACATCGGCTAAAAGAAACGAATGGATTATTATGACTAAAATTTATCTACAGATTATAAATTACCGCCTGCAACGACGTGAGGGTACAAAATTTATCAGTAAACATAAATACAAATTTCTTCAAAAATACGAAAAAACAATTACCGTCGCTTTTACGTAGAAATTTCTTTATCTTTTTTAGTTTTTATTTTATATTAGATTCCATTATCATGTATAAAGAAAAAGTTAAGTGTTTGAGCTGCTGAATGCATTAAAACATGATTACGAATAAATGATTATTTGTTTAATTCCTGAAAAGTTATTCCATAAAATATGTCAACAAAGAAACGGTTCCATAACTGATAATCTTGCATATCCAAAAATTGTTGAAAATAGAGACGAATCGGTAATAACGAACAAGTTAACTACCCCCTCCGTTATTGTTATATCCCATTTTCAGTGTATTTACTTTATAATTATCATACTCAGCTAATTACATCATGTTTGAGCAAAAAATTTAGTCTTCGAAATTTTTATATTTCATTTGAAATTAAAAACAAGTCAAAGCCCCTTAAAGTTCTCAGTCAATAAATTCATTGAAATTTTATTTTACTTTTACTTTTGCAAATAAGACAGAAATTACAACAACATTTTTCGAGAAAAAAAAGTTAATGGTTTATAAAAAAACATGTATCTGAAAATTACGGAAAGAAATCCAAATGAGAGAATAAAGTTAACAGTATCTTTTCACAAACTAAACGTCCTGCGATAATCAAAATAAAGGAATTTAGACAATTCCTGCATCTTTTGCTTCCCTGAAGGAAAGTTTGGTTGGTGTTAATGCGATATTTTATAATTTTGTAAAATTTAAATACAACTTTGGAATACACGTAATTTACTAATACTTTCTTCTTTTTTAAAATTATTTCAGTGATAAAAAATTATTCATATTGCCTTATCAAAGTTTCTTACGAAGTAAAAAATTTTCCTTTCTCTGTTTACTTTCCAATGAATCGTAAAAGAAAAAATTTAAGTACTATACTAAGTATACAGGATATGCAGTTTTTAAGAAAAACGAAGAATTATAATCAAAAAGGAAAGTATAAGAAAGTTTTATGAAAAGTTTCTAAAACAGGTCTGGATAAATTAACTGTAACAGGGAAATCTACTTTTGCAACATTATACATAAAATAGTGAGAAGTTATGTAAAAGACGATTAGAATTCCTTTTTTTAAATTTAAAAGCTAAAAAACCATGTTATCCAAATTTTTTTCAGCCAAATAACTTTTCAAAAATACTAATCCTGCTTAGTCTAAAATGGTGAAATTCACACGAGAAGTTTTAACTTGTTATTTAAAATCGCAAACACAATAATGGGCTATTAAAGAAAATATGAAAAGAACCCCAGTTTATGACATTTGTGAAGATTATATTTAAAAAATAGTAGAATTGCTTTAAAATGATTTCCTAGTCAATTAAAAATTTCAGTGTTGTACGATAAATGGATTACAGTTCAAAAAATCATTTTTTTTTTATTCTCTTACAATAGGCTGTCTACATCACCATAAGAAATATGTATCTCTGACCGTTCACTATGACCTTTTATGTATTGAATTTAACTATACATAAAATCTGTTCATATTTGGTACGTGTACATTTTATTCTCTTTTATTAAACCAAAAAAGAGCTAAATACACAATACGTCATAACAAAACAAGATAATTTAAAATTTCAGTAAACCAAGCCAATCCAGCTCACATCTACATAAAATTTAAATTCTTACAAAAGAATCAATGGTTAAACAAGAACACAAATGAAAGAAAAAAAAACTTTACTCATGTCATTTGTAGATGTTTATAGTTCCCTGGTGGGGATTTGTTAAAAGAAAATAAGTATTTTCAAAAAGAGGTAATTTTTATCAATGAGGCGAACATAATACGTTTTTCATTTCAATAGACCTTCACTTTTTGAATATTTTTCATATCCTTATCATCAAGATTTTTCATGACTTCCAGTATTAAATATAGAATAAAATATAAAAATAAATATCTTCAGTCAAATCATTTATTTATTTACTAAAAATTATGGTTGATTTCAAGTATAAAATAATTTTAATGAACAAAAATTCGTGCT
Source organism: Icerya purchasi (assembly GCA_039619475.1). Lineage (NCBI taxonomy): Eukaryota > Metazoa > Arthropoda > Insecta > Hemiptera > Monophlebidae > Icerya > Icerya purchasi. The sequence goes on along the minus strand of CM077115.1, from coordinate 264,120,852 downwards.
TTTGAATAAGAACACGTTTTTTGCCGCATAAAAAGTTAAACTATGGTAATTTAAGGAGTAAAGCACCTTCATTGTTTTTCGGTTTTGGACAATATTTACATTTAATAAGTGTTACAATTAAAAGAATGATTCCCTACAAATATGTAACATTGCATGGAAGTACATTTAATGCTATTTGATACAAAATTCAGTAAAAGATTTTTTGTAAATTTAAGTTTTACGTTTTAGTTGCTTGATTAATAAGAATGAATGAAATTCCAATTACATTTCTTTAAATTCACTACAGTAGACTCCCAGTTATCTGACTTCTGGGTTGTCCAACTCAAATGATTTGATCGGATAATTTGGTATCTACTGTATTTTAAAAAATTATAATTTATGATTTGTAATTATTAAGTATGTATTATTTTTTCACTTATTTGTTCCTTTTTTACGCCAAAGTTCAATTTTCTAAATAAATAATTTTTTTGCAATTTTATGCACGTTATTTCTACATTGAAAATATTTATTTCGGATTATCCGACTTTTTCGGTATCCGGCCAAACTTCAGCCTCAATTAGGTCGGATAATTCGGAGTCTACTGTACATGAATTTAATTTTTTCACCCTTAATATGTCACTTTCTGACCCGTTTAAAGTCACCACTTACAGTTTCAGAAACACTAGAATCGATCAAATTTAATATGAATAATCTGAGTATATATAATTTGAAATTAATTATACATTACAGTGACTGTAATCTCATAAGATGAGGCTACACATTGCCTACTTATTTTGGGAAATTAGTACTTATTGGTGAAATTGTAATGTTGAGATACATTTATATTTGAAGATTTCAAAATCTATTTACCACTTTACCAAAAGTTTATATTTTATAAGCAATAATATCAAACTGTTATTATATAATTACCCAAAAACAATGAATACATGGGTTAAGTTATATAATTTGAATTTAATTGGAAATTTATGAAACAAACTAGACCCTAAAATTAAAATCACATAATTTAACTTCAAATAGAACTTTACACAAGAAAGCAAAATTATATATTCATTTTTGACATTATCATAATTCATTGAACTTTATGGTTTGTTTTTTTCATTCTGTGCTTTTCAATGCTGTAATTTTTAATTGCGTACATGTTAGCTATTTCAAATCTTAAATCAGTTGTGAAATGTAACTGTTTCCTTATTTTCCTTTTTTCTTTTCTTACCTGCTTTTCCTTCTATAATTTTGGTTTATTTCTCAATGGCACTCAACAAGCCGTGAATTGTCGCATTCTATTAATGACTTTATTTCTTCACGTTTCTATCTATTTCATCACATTTCAGCAGTTCTCAGATTCTTTCATTTCATTTCATTTATTACTTAGGCCTCACATTCACACAGCATTACATTCCATAAATACAATTTTATTAATTTTTTTCCTCAGATTTATATCTACGCCTATCCTAATAAACAATGTGTATTTCTGCAAGAAACATTTTTGGTTAAATTAATCCTTTCTCTTTTCTATTTCCTATGTAGTTCTTGCCTTTTTTGTTATTATTCTCCTTGAGTATATTATTTCATTTATACGGCACACTATTTAAATTCAAAAAGATCATCTTTTTACCAGTAACAAACACTATTTCGATACCGAATACTGTTCATAAGTACTAAAAGAACCCGTTTATATTTTCTTTGCACCTTTACTCTTTGAACCAACATGCTTCTATCAACTTTGGAAGATGATAATACTTTTTTTATTGATAATTGGAGCACATTTTTTATTGGAAAACATTTACACTGAAATTTGTTGTCAAGAGATGGTTTGCATCTTTCTCCATCTGGAATTAACAAATTATTTAGTAGTATGATAAATATGGTAAATCGCATAGAAGCAACACATTTCAGGTATTTTATTACACTGTATAATAAAACACAATTGTAATATTATGAATAATTATATTAATTCAGTGTATCTAAAAAAATGTTATTGCAATTATGAAGGTTTATACAGGGTGCAGTAGGATAATTTTCTTTTTTAAAATGCCCTACTTTTTTTCTACTAAATTTTTTAAAGAAATAATAATAGAAAATTGAAATAAAACTGTAAGGGAAGAAGCATACATATTGTCAATGGGATCTAGAGTATGTTATTTCGATTTTCTGTTATTATTATTTTTTAAATTTATTAGAAAAAAAGTGGCACATTTTAAAAAAGGAAGTTATGCTGCCGCATCCTGTATTTAATAAACATACATCTATTGTAATAATATTAATCCATCTCTATGTTTCAGAAAATCTAAAAACATCTATAGTAATATTAATAACATTGGTGGTGGTGAATTTTCTAGTACTAGTAGCAGTAGTATGGATAACAACAATGGTAATATTGGTGAAGGTAGTAAAGTTGCTAGCAGTAATTATATTAATAGTAACAATAATAATAAAAATAGTAGTTGTATTAAAGGTGCTAATAATAATAATAGCAATTGTACCAATGATGTCAAAACTGATGGTAGTAAAAGTGTTATCAATATCACTTGTAGTAATAATATGAATAATATTAATTCTAATGTCAGTATAAATGCAAGTAGTAGTATGAATAATGGTAATAGTACTAGTAATGCTGACTACAGTAGTGATAAAAATAAAAATAAATCTATGTACCCTAGGAAGTGTAATATTTGCAATAATGTTTATAAAAATAAGTTTACATATTATAAACATAAACGTTTATGTGATGATAAGAATGATTTAACATTATGTCTGGAAAAATGTAATGTTTGTAATAGTAATTTTCCCAATAAAATAACATTTTTTGAACATAAAAAAAATTGTAGTAATAATTCTAAATTTTCTATATATCCTAGGAAGTGCAACTTTTGTGAAAAGATATGTACAAATAAATATAATTTTAATTACCATAAACAACATTGCGAAAAGAATGATAAAGTTCATAAATTCACAATTATGTGTCCTAATTGCAATAATAATTTTAAAACTAAAACAAAATTTATTAAACATAAAAAAAATTGCAATAATAGTTATAACAAAAGTGTTACTATGAAATCATTTGCAACTAGTAATAATAAAAATAATAATAATAATCATGTTAATAAGAGTAACATAAATAATAATGTTAATAATACTAATAACAATGCTCATAGTAATTATGCAAGTAACATTAATAATGATAATGGTATTAGTAGTAATTATAGTAGAAATGGTAGTGGTAATGTTGGTATTGGTAATAATAATAGTAACATAAATAATAATGTTAATAATACTAATAACCATGCTTACAGTAATTCTACAGATAATATTAGTAATAATAATGGTACTAGCAGTAATTGTGGTAAAAGTTGTAATGGTAATGTTGGTGTTGGTAATAATAGTAGTAACATTTATAATAATTGTAATGAGAATAACTTTACTATTGAGAATAGTAATAATAATGATGTAAATAATAGTTTTTTAATAGATCATAACTACTGTAGATACAGAATTTTGTGTAACAGGCATTTAATAGATCATAGTTACTGTAAGAATGAAGTCAGTAATAGAATTGTAAAGCGCGAAATTAATTGTAAGTATTGTTGTTTATCGTTTTCTTGTAGGAAAACATTGGTTATTCACAATTGCAGATGCCAAAAATTAAAAAAAGTAGTATATAGAATTTTGTGTTTACAACCAGGCTGTACAATGAAATTTAATAGATTCTGTTCTATGGTAACACATATGGAACAATTTCATTCATTAACTGCTCTAAAAATAATGAAAAAATTTCAATCTTATTCTGAATTTTTGCAATGGAAAGATACTCAGCATGTACATGATTATAACTACATGGTGAAAATAGGTGCAAAACAAATTGGAGAACATAGGTACAAATATTTTTCATGCCAATTTGATGCTTCATATAACAGATATAAAAAAAATATTTTAAAAAACACAAACCGAAGACGAAAATATGGTAGGATCCCATATGTGTTATGTCCAGGTAGGATGTTAGTTTGTGCGGAAAAAGGACTAGTTGAAGTTAAAAAAATTATAAAACATTCACATAAACTATCATTTAAGAATACACAATGGCAACAGCTGCCTATGTTGGTGAGGAATTATATTCTACATGGGTTAAAATTAGGTATATCACCAGCAGTAATACAAGAGAAACTGCAAGAAGGAAAGGGAATGGATAGTGATGAATATACTGGAAACCCAAAACAAGCTCATTTTATTTCCTTAAGACAAATTAATCAATTAAAAAGAAATATCAGAATGAATGGCAGGTTTCATAAGGATGATGCTATGTCTACTAGAATTTTAGTTGAGAAATATCATCAGAAATACAATTGTATATTAGTATATAAACCATGGAAGGCTGATCCTATTATTGGCAATGTGGATGGAGTCAAGAACCATAATGAACTATTTGCTTTGGGTGTGCAAAGAAAAAGACAGTTAAAGGAAATGGTAAATGGATCCACACATATTTTGTGTGTTGACTCTACATTCAACATTGTTGCTAATAGGAAGTTATACCTCATAAATTTTGTTGTTCCTGACGAGTATGGCCATGGGTACCCTGTAGCACATTTTTTAACTAATAATTTGGAGGAGGATACATTAACCTCATTGTTTAAAAACTTATCTAGCAAATGTGAAAATATCCAAATTAATGCATTCATGACTGATGACGATCCAGCATTATATAAGTCAGTTATGAATGCTTTTCCATCTAAAAGTACAAAACATTTGTTATGTAAGTGGCATATTGTACGAGCATGGAAGAACAATTTGCGGCTAAAAGTAAGATCAAATGAGATCCGAGAAAGGTTAGAGAAAGATATGATGAAGTTAATGAACTTCAAAAATATTAGAGAATTTATTTTATTTGAAACAGAAATAATTAAAAATTACAAAGATCAAGCTCCAGATTTTCTTGATTATTATATGACTTATTATAGTAAACGGGTGGAAGAATGGGCAATGTGTTATAGGAACTTTCCACATGCAAACACAGATACAAATATGTTTGTGGAATCATTTCATAACCAGTTAAAAACAATAATGTTTCAGAGGAAATTAAATAGACGAGTTGACGATTTAATAATATCTCTTTTGAAATTAGAAAATCAATTATTTTTAAGAAAAACACAAAATTTAAAATTAGGAAAATTTACAGTATATGGGAAATCTAGTACTGACAACAGACATCTTCGAGGAATGTCCATCAATGACAACAATGTTTTTCAAGTAGCTAAAGACCAATGGAGAGTAAAATCGCAAAGTTTGGATTCATATTATTTCATTGAACAAGTATTAAGTCAGTGCAATTACCCTGATCATTGTTATTTGCAGTGTGGAGAGCCTCTTTGCTGGAACCTTTGTGCTCATTTGTATCGTTGCAACTGCCCTGATGGTGGAAATTCTATATGCAAACATATTCATAAGGTCCATTCATTTACAAATAAAAATAAAAATATTTCAAATAGTGCTCCAAGAATAGAACAGTGTAAAACTCAAAATGATTTAGTTACTTTTGAACATAAAAATTTGAATAACTTAAACACCCAGCTAGAGACACTATCTTCATTAATTAATGAAAATGATTCTGTACAAAATATATTGCTACCACATTTGAAAAGAGGCCTTGATGATTTAATCAGTACATGTAAAGGAGTTCTTTCCATTGATCCTAAAAAATCGTTTGGATTTCCTCCTACTCAGCATCAGTTTCCTAATGTGAAACCGAAATTGCAGTACCGCTATCCCTCTAAAGTTAGTAAAAAAAAAAATGAAATTGACCAAAAAATGGAATCATTAAAAAAATGTTCCAATTTAAGTTTTACAAATGCAATGAACAATATAGAATCAGTATTAAATACAGTAGTGACAGTCAATAATGAAAATATTAAAATGATCCATTTAAAATCCTTAGATCCATTTATAAATGATAAAGATCTAGAAATTTTACTTACTGTAACAAAAGGTGAATTTACTTGTGGGTGGTTATATGATATTATTATAGATTCTTTTTTATATATTTTATGTAATCAGTTGCCTTCAATATGTGTAATACAATCTATTGCTACAACTATATTGTGTGCTGGAAATCATCAAAAGTATTTTAAGGTCCAAGGGTTACCTCAGAAAATACAGAATTCCGATATAACTCTAATACCTTGTAATCCAAATGGGAACCATTGGATTTTATTAGTTATAAAATTTCAAAGTAAGGTCATGGAGATATATGATCCCCTATACTTTGATGTTGACAAATATAAAACATTTGCACAAATGTGGCTAAATGCAATAGGCGATAATGTTGAAAATTGGAATATTTTGTCACCACATCGTATTTTACAGCAAGATTTCATGAGCTGCGGTGTATTCATTTGCTTTTATGCTGATTGCATTGTGAATAAACAACCTACAACAAAAACTTCAGATGTTAATTTGTATAGGCAGTATATATATTCTGTTCTTACATCATTTAATAATCAAAGTGATAGGAATGTGTAATTTTTAATTTGGTTATGATTAATTGTTTAGGTTTTAATTGAATACAGCAGGAATGCCAAACTGACTTTAGCAGCACATGTTTTGCGCTAGTCTCACCAAATTTAAAATCCAATTTGATTGATGCTTTTTATGCATTTTTAGCCCTGGGACAATTTAAAACCAATTTGGTTGATGCTTTTTATGCAGTTTTTGGCATCAGGACAATTAAAAACTGATTTGATTGATGCTTTTTATGCAGTTTTTGGCATCAGGACAATTAAAAACCAATTTGGTTAATGCTTTTTATGCAGTTTTTGGCATCAGGACAATTAAAAACTGATTTGATTGATGATTTTTATGCGGTTTTTGGCATCAGGACAATTAAAAACCAATTTGGTTGATGCTTTTTATGCAGTTTTTGGCATCAGGACAATTAAAAACCAATTTGGTTGATGCTTTTTATGCAGTTTTCGGCATCAGGACAATTAAAAACCAATTTGGTTGATGCTTTTTATGCAGTTTTTGGCATCAGGACAATTAAAAACCAATTTGGTTGATGCTTTTTATGCAGTTTTCGGCATCAGGACAATTAAAAACCAATTTGGTTGATGCTTTTTATGCAGTTTTTGGCATCAGGACAATTAAAAACCAATTTGGTTGATGTTTTTTATGCAGTTTTTGGCATCAGGACAATTAAAAACTGATTTGATTGATGCATTTTATGTGGTTTTTGGCCCCAGGACAATTAAAAACCAATTTTTCCCATCCGATGTGATATGACCTTGCCGTGGTGGATGGGCTTACATAACTAACAGTATCACACCTATTATTGTATTCTTAGCTATATTTTATTGTTAATATTATGTTATCATTATTTGTTATTACTATTATTGTCATTATATTTTAATGATTCTACTCTCTTATCCTTTCGCCTGTACTATATTTAATGTTTCCTTTATCTCAGCTGAACTTTGTTCATTCCGTTGTGATAACAGTGAAATTCATCCTACAGCCGGACTCGTCCTTTTTCCAAAAATTCAATCTTCAGTTAGTCTTCTTCCAGTTTTCTCGAAGCTGTCAATAAAAGATGATAAATCGCTGAACTCTGGTAGAAATAATTATTATATTTCGATCCGTCTCAATATACATTGAGTAACCTTTTTTTTTTATTTCGAGTGCGAAATTCTCTATTGTAGAGAATCTGAAATATCGTGGATTTTGTTTAAATTAATAATTGGAATAAAATTTATTCGAGTGAAGAAGCAGTTTTATTTTAGTTGTTAATCTAGTCGATGTTAGTTGCCTGTCTTTGGGGAACATAACACTGCACAGCCATTTCTGGGTAAAATCCCTGGTTGACAAGCTCAAAAAAAAACAAAAAAAAACTTTTTCTTATGCCATCCACTTTCCCCATTTGTCAATAATATTCCTTCAAATTTGACGTCATTCTGATCACTGGTTCTTTTTTATAGCATTTTGAAACTTCAACTTTAACTATAATCACCCTGTTCAGTAAAATACATACTGGAATGATTATTGAACTCTGCTATTGCAGCTTATTTCATACAATATAGATATTAGTAGATTAGGTCTCCTAGCAGTACCACTATGTAATAAAAAGAATGCATGGTACCATTACCTCTAAAGTCATACAGAAATCTGCCAAAATAATAAGCATTTACAAAATTTTCTTTGTGAAAACTAACAAGTATTAAGAATGTGTTACAGCAGTATTTATTATAAGAAATATTGTACATTGAATTATTATCTGAAAATTTATTGCATAATTAGTAGCATGAAATATATTTCAAAAGTAGAAAAGACATGATAATATTAAGCCAGTGTATAATTATTTAAATGTAACTGCATTCAATATTATTTAAGTTATACTTGTTTATTTATAACTTCTTGTGAGTAGTTACTTTTTTTTGTATTTTAAGTTTGTGAGAAGTTTAAAAAAAAAAATAAGAAAGCAGTGTGCTCCCTTGTCATGTATTACTTATGCTTATAAAAAGTTTACACATTAATAACAGAATATTACATGAAAATAATAGAAATATTGATTTTAAATTTAGATTAAAGATATGAGTAAAACAATATAGAGAGACGGTATTATGAAAACACACTGTGCTTTTTTTTATAATATTTAATGAGAAATTACTCTAAGGAAATAATTATTTCAGAAGTTTTACTGCCTATAATAAGAAGTAATACTTTTTTTTAAATTCGTTTTAACATTACATTTCACATATGACTAAAATATATTTATGTGTGTATATCTAGTTTTTAATGATATATTAAAATGTTAAAACCAACTTCAATCCAACTACTGAAATAATATAATATCAACCCCAAATCATCTTTTATTTAAGCAACATTAATGTCAGCATTCAATAAACTGATCTAATTCTTGGTGTTGCTGACTTCAGGCTGAAAACTTTAAAGAAGAAGTTTAACTTTAACCTTTTAGAAGACAAAAATGTTGCTACATTAACTAGTTTGATATAAGTTTAATATATATATAAAGGGATATCTTTGAATTTTTAGAAAAAAGTAAAAATATGTCTTTAGAATTGCTTTTTTTGTGTCAAAAAATACCAGATTTTAAACAAAGTGGTAAACAGTTTTTCTAATCACTATTCCCAACAAATATTCTTTTATTTTAATTATAAAAAATATTAATATAAAATAAATTTGAATATATGAAGATTAGTTTTGTAACTTTTAAGATTTTGTGCACATGCAATGCATGGAATCCTAATAAAATGATTTAGAAAACTTATGAACTTCATGTTTGGAACATAAATCATAAGTAAATTTTTTTTTAAGCAATGTATAACTTAAAGAACACCGATTATCCTGAGCATGAAAAATCATTAGGAATGCATGATGTAGAGCTTAAATTAGCTTTAAAAAATTCATAATTCATGACAAGATAAATCTTTAAAAGGGAAATTGCAAATGTAAAGCAAAAATCAGAAATTCAAAATAAAAAAGCTGGTGTCTAAAATTATTCAAAACCCCTCTTCGAGGAAAAAAAGACAGTAACATGTAAGTAATAGTTGAGTAAAGAATTTGAAAAAACCAAAACATATCTCAAACATGTTCATAAAAGAGTACTTCAGAAAAAATATATGACTAATATTACAACTGATTATTTGAATTTTTGGGATGCACGAAGCCCCAAATTTTGAAAAAAAAAAATATTTTTTTTGAATATATGATAAAAGGTTCAAAAGATTTTACCTTAAGAATGGAACAGAACTATATTTCATTTCCTTAATAAAACTTCTGATATATTTGAAAAGTTCAAAAAATTGGAAAACAATGCAACTGTACAGCATGAGTATTGCAATTAAAAATTTTGAACTAGATTATAAATATGTGCATTTACAGTTATTTCTCTAGTTTCAAGCACTAGAATTCTATACATTTTAGTTTGAGCGACATATATTTTCCCTATTTTAATTTATAACTACCACTATTCATTTGTTTGTTTTTGTAAATTTTGCCATTGTAATTAATTTTTTTTCGATTGAACATTTTTCAAAAATTAGGCATAAACTATGCACTCATTCAGAATATAAAAGTTAAATTATATGCAAGTAAAATGTATTTATGCAAATATCTCCTTCAGTGATCATAAATTCAAGTTTTGGTTGTTTTCTTTCTTCTAGTTTTTCTGATGAAACATTTTATCCTAGACCTGTCAAAAGGCATTGTATATATATATGCTTGAAAATTTTATTTTATTTATTTTTTACATAGCAGTCTTATTTATATGAAACATCTACAGATTAGGTAGATTTGTGATTTTTACGAACTGCTAAAAACATATAAACAAAAAATGTATTTCTTTTTTTCTATCCATTGTCTCAAATGAAATAATATCAGGGAAAAATTCAGGAATCTGTTTCCAAGGGGGGCAATTTATGTTCTTGGGGATCACATTTTTTTTTATATTTTTACTGAGAAAATTTTTTTGGAATATTTCTGAATAAAACCAAATATATAAAAGTAATTTATTATGTAATTTAAAATAATAAAAGACCAAGTGTGAACAATAAATTTCAAGTGAAATAATCGATTATAAATAACAATGTTTTCTCAATTGGTTTTACAATTATTAATTCTAATTGTAGCATTAAAGAACATATTGTAAACACATTCTAAAGTGAGTTCATTATCTTTTTATAATAAATGAATAAACGTGGTTTCAGCTATTTCAAATGGACCTTTTTTTGGAAATGAAAAAAAAAGAAAAAAACAGACGGCAATGAAGTTGGCCACAGATCATGTTGTTCCAAAAAAAAAAAAAAGAATAAATGAAAACCGAAAAGAGAAACCTTTAAAAACAATTAATTGTTATTAATGATAAATGGATCATGTAAAACGTAATAATTCCCATTTATGCTGACAAAAAATACTAACTGCAATTAATATTTTTTTCAGCTAGGGATTATTTTATATCTTCTGCACATTTGTAATAAAAACATATCAGTTTTCATAAAATACAAGCAAACATCAAAGTTAAATTTTAAAAGATCAATTTTTAGGATTCCATAATAACTTATGGAGTCCTAATAAGATGGTACACAAGTGACAAAAATATTAAATAAAAATCAATAACTCACGAACAGCTTGACTTATAAACTTCAAATTTGGAACATAAATCACAATTAAAATTCTCTTTAAAACGATCTATAACTTAAAGATTACCGATTACCCTGGGCGGCAAAAAACCCCAAAAGCCGTCAAGAATATATAATATGGTACATAAAACGACCTCAAAAATCACTTAAAAAATCATAACTCATCACCCGATAAACCTATAAAGCTGAAATTCAAAATATAAACTAAAATGCAGGAGTCCTTTCATAAAATCAAAAACTTATGCTACAAAAGTTATGTAAAATTGCCAAAAAGTTCAAAAAAGTGCAAAAAATGGCATGCCCCCTTAGCGCCACAAGTATTACAGCTGAAAATTTTAAACGCGGTTTAAAATACGCGCATCCCAGTATATTTCTCTAGTTTGGAACATCCGGCCTTCTAACTTTAAAACTGGACCTTCGGGGCGCCAAAAGCTCGAAATTTTGGAAAAAAATATTTTTTTTCCCGAGCATGTGATATATTGTTGGAAAGACCGCTATTTGTCGGGAACGAAACCGTATTTTATTTCCTTAACGATACTTTCAAAGTTGCTGTAAAGTTCAAAAAGCGCGAAAACTAATATGTAGCCCCTTGTTTACATCGCAAATATTATAGCTATAAATTTTGAATGGGGTTGAAAATATGCTCATTCTGGCATGTTTGCGTAGTTTATTTAAAATTTTGTGTATATATCTAAATAAATTTTATTTAAAAATCGTAACTGAAGTGAAACTACGTCAAGAAAATTATTGATTTTATTTGATGAACAGTTGAGAAATTAACTTCTCAGTATAGTATTTTAATAAATAGTGACCAATGAGGAAGGTGGTTTAAGTAATAGTATTCAAATATAACTATATAAAAGTTCGGAAAACAAACAAGTATAATTACAAATTTTTAAATATTTATTGATAATTAATCCTTCCAAAAATCTATGACTAAATAGCGTTTATTTATTAGAATGCAGTACAATATGATGACACTGCATAATGTGTGAAAAAGAACTGGACTAAAAATATCTGTTTTGAAATTATTGTTGTTTTGAATTTAGTATTATGTAAATGAAAATTATGGTTATCTTTAACTTAAAACACAGAATTCTTAGCACATGAAACCTTATGCTTGACTGAACTTGTTTTTATTGTTATTTTATGAAGTTTCATTTTTTCATCAAAAATAAATCTCACAATTTTGAAATTTAAAAATATACAACTAATTGAACTATTTCAAAATGTTCGACAATTGTAAACAAAGCGAATACAAAGAATTTTATTTCCTATTAAATTATAACATTCTTAAATAGCTCGTATTAAGTTCTGGGAGGATGTTTTTTTTGGGGGGGGGGGCTGCCACCCAAAAACCTTCACTGGATTCATTCCTGATTATACAATATATATATATACACGGTGGTAATTCTGTGATTCATTATTAAAGCCAACATCAAACAAAAGCATTATAATTTTTTAATGTTTAACATTTATTGTTACACAACAGTCACTTTGTTATAAAACTTAAAGAAATAGCAACAGGTAAATGAATTATTTTTGTGAACTGATCATTTGAATCACAAAATAACTGACTCAAACTTATTTAAAGCTTTTCAATCTTTACTTCCTTTGTTTATTTTTTTGTATAATGAGGTGCACAGCTTAATAGCTGATTAAAAGACAATAAAATATGTACTAAAAAATTGTTTAATCAACAAATTATTTTCTGGTTAACAATAAATAAATAATTTTACTGATGATGATGGCATGATTCAAATAATGACTCAATCTTTTCGGTAATTGTAGATTTGAATTTAGATTCAAGTCCAAAGTGAATTACACAAATATATTATGAAATATATTTTGTGGAATAACTTTTCATTAATTAGATATATTGCTTATTTGTAACCATAACTTTATCAATTTTTTATAATAAATTCAGAATCAAAAACACTGTTTTTTTTTTTCATACATGTTTCTATAATCATTAAAGAACTTAAATTAATATAAAAATAAAAAAGGAAAAATTATCAGACAAGTAATTTATTTTTTTTCACTTTTCAATAAATTCGTTGTTTTTGATACTTTTTATAATGAAACAACTAGTAGTCTTACTCTATTATTTTTTGTAATGATATATACCAAAGATTTTCATAAGTTTAATTAGATTAATAATAAATGTTTAGTATGTTATGTTAACAACATAAGCAGAACAAAGAATAGTTTTACATTTTTCCATAACAGAAGATTACAAAATAATTAATTTATAGATCCTTTAGAAGCTACATTTTTCACACTTTGTTATAAACATAATTTCTTATCTGTATATAAAAATTTTAGTTGTGATAAATTAATTTTTTGCTTTAGCTGATGTTGTTATGAGTAACAAAAACTAAATAATAGTTTTATCTAATTCTATTAATTCCAAAATTAATGATTTTTATAATTGATATGTTACTAAAAAAAATTTTCACTATATACATCAATAAATAGCAAACTGAATTATGGAAATATATTTAATATAATAATTTACTCCCCTTCATTCTGTTTTGTTATTAATAAGTTATATTACTTATGTAAAAATTATATATATATGGTATAAATGTTCCTATTTAATATACAAAACAAGACACTAATATTGTTTTGATGGTCATATAATTGATTTGTAAATAATGAAGATATAGTTTAGTTTTTTGTATAAAAATAACTTAATTTTTAACAAGAATATTATAAAAATTTAATTATAATGTTCATAATAGCCCATGGACTAAATATGTTTTATAACATAAGGGAAAATAAAATAATTTAGTGTAATAAAAAAATTTAATTTTCTGCTACTTTTAATTATACTTTAATTGATTTCTTATTGATAATATATTGCAATAGGTTAGTTATACTTAAGCCCTAATCAAGTTTATTTGAAAGCTTATAAATAACCATTTAAAAAACAAATATATAAATTTGGTATTCATTCCTGTCTACAATGTCAAGGAAATGTTTGAAATTACAGATTTAGATTCCATGTAAGAAATCCTAATTAATATTTTTACTGAAAAAAATCAAAAAAACTCTTATACAATGAATAACTAGATCACTTATTGCTATTATCTAGAAGTAAAACGTATATTCATTACATTAAAAATATTTTAAACTATACTGTTACACTATAAAGTATTTCATGTTTTATTTTCTATGATAATCTTACTTTAAATTTTGTTAACATAACTAAAAAAAAAAAAATTATTCATAGTATACAATGTATATTACAAAAAATAATAAACCTATTATAAATATTTTTTCTTTATATTAAGGTCTATTATATTAATTGTAAAATCATAAATGAAAAATTATTTGTATTATTAATAAAAAATATTTTTAGTTTTATAGATCTATGAGTTATGTATCGAAATCCATAGACAAAATTATATTTAGGTAGACCCGCAAAAGGTAGTAAAGTCGATATTTCTACTGGAGGAATCTTCCTAGTTTTAACGCACATCTGCCAAAAGGTCTTCTGATGAGATGTATTTTAAGTTATTGTCTGGAAGTGAGGATTGGAATTAATAGAAATTTGGTTATCGTCATTGTTTCATGACGTCATTATATTTTATAGGATTTTAATGTGAATTACACAAATTAGATTTTTTTTCATCCAAATTAGTGTTAAATATTTAAAAAATACTTAAAATATAATAAAAAATATTTTTACAATTACTAATTAATATTTTATATCTACTAATTATTTTTTTACATGTATATGTATATGTGTGTGTATATATATATATATATATAATTTAATTTATTTAACAGTTATTAGATGCAATAAAATTGTTAATGAAATAAACATATTTTAAATTGTTTTCCTTTTTAAAAAACAATAACTGACAGCAAAATATTAATCCATGAAAATAAATTTTAGTTTTTTAAATATGTATATAGATTTCTATACATCATAAAAAATTTTAAAAATTAAACATTTAAAAATAATTAATAGTAATATGTAGAACAAATTAGAAAAATATATTGTTTATTGTATAATGAAATTATAATGCGGGATTTTATTTTATGCAGAACTATTTAGAAAAATTATCTATTAAATGGGAATAGAAATAGAATTGCAATTTTTGAAGAAAATTATATATCTGTATTATTGAATAATTTTCAACATAAATTCTCCAATATGGTGTAAATTTTTCAAAAGCATTGATTTCAATTAAATATATTATGAATTACTTAAAGCAGTAAGATTAAAATTTACATAACTTAATAAAATAATACTAAATGAAAAATAACCGAAAATATACATAATAAACTGTTATCAATACCAAATGTTTTAAGTAGAGAAAGTAAATGTATGAAATAAATAAGTAAAGTTATAATTTTATTATACCGAATACAAATTTTACAAATGATTTTTATATATGCAACTAATTTGTATGTGATGTAAAATATCAAATTCAATAATGTTATGTTACTTTTAAATGGGTAACCAAGTAGAGATAAATAAAAGTTCCGTACAATAAGAAATAATTATAACCTATTGAAATAATTATTTATGCCAGGAATTCACTAAAGGAAAATTTAATCATTTCACACAGTGCAAATGAATTATAATAACATTACTGGAAATTAATGATGCCGTTGTAATAAGTGGTTCATTATTATGCCTGAAATTAAATAAAGCGCATGTTTAATTTGAAAATTTACTTTTACTGTTACTGAATGATTACTCTGATATAAACTTTTATAAAATACAGGGTGGTCCAAAAGTCATGGCACATCACAAAATTGATTAATTAGAAAAGAATGGAACAAACGTTAAAAGTTTTTTAAAAAGTCCTAATGACCGTTTTCACAAGTTTCTACGTTTTTCATTGACGCGCAAGTTTATTATATACTTCTTCGAAAATTATGCAATGACTTTTGTGTATATACAGAATAAGTTTTGATTTATTAAACTAATTATTTAATTTCAGTGATAGATGTATGGAAGGGGTGAGTTGGAACCTCAAAATTTTATAAAAGGTTGAATTGCTTGTGCATAACATTCCAAAACAAATTGAAGTCGGACATTCGGAATACTGGTTGCTTCTACAGTGGTTTTTGAAGAGGCAGTACAATAGCAATTAAAAAACTGCTGTATTTATGAAGATGAACACCAAAAATTATGTATACTTAGTTTTTCAGCAAATTTTTTAGTTTGCTCTGTAAAATTTGGTTCGCTGGTATGAACACTAATGCATTATTGAAATTGAAACCATGTAAAATTGTTTTTAAAATTCAGTACATTTACTTCAACCAGTTTTCCTTTATTCTGTTTTACCTTTTCTTTCCGATTGTTTTTTTTTTTAATTTTAAAATTTTGGTATGAGGAACGTTGAACTGTTTTGTTAAATTTTAATTAACTTCTCATTTTCTAAACGTAAAGTAATATTAGTTTTTTTCTTTAATAAGTAGTTTCATTTTTATTCCAAATTTTATCTAAAACAAAACTAGATAAACTTATAATAAGTTATTCAACTTAGAAATATCAATACGAAATATAATTAGATGAAAACAAATTTATAAACAACACACTACTCGGATCAAAATTTCTAAAATGAACCACCTGCACCTAAGAAAAGATAAAATGTTAATTTATAAAACAAATTATATAAATAATAATACTTAAAACAGTAACGTAATGAAATAAATTATGTTTAATAAATATAAATTAAATATAAATAAATGTGAAATTCAATATTCTTTTAAAAACCGTTATAAAGCGTGTTAAACCGGAAATTTCGCAAGAGCGCAACAGCAAAATGTCACTGCAAAAAACCGTATAGAGCCAAATGGCACGTGAGAAATGTTTTAATTTCTGAAGACAGCATTAAAAATTCAAAGTCGATAATTATTATAAATAATCGATGTAGTTTAACAATTTTGCTATCGTATTTTGCAACGATGACGTCACCAAATTTCTTTCATTTCCAATCCTCACTTCTAGACAATCGTCTAAAACGCTGGAAGTGTGGAGCCGAAAATAAAGACAGTTAACTTACGTCATTATTTGATGAAATTCTTAAATTTTATAGGCTTTTAATAGTGAATTACACTTTTTTTCATTAAAATTAGTGTTAAATATTAAAAAAATACTTAAAATATAATAAAAAGTATTATTTTTACAATTATTAATTAATATTTTATAGTTACTAATTATTTTTATATATGTGTATATATATATATATAATTTAATTTATTTAACAATTATTAGATGCAATAAAATTGTTAGTCTAATAAATATGTTTTAAATTGATTTTGTTTTTAAAAAACAAAAAGTGATGGCAAAATATTAATCCATGAAAAATATGTGTATGGATTTCTGTATACTGTAAAAAATTGTAAAAATAAAAAAATTTTAAAATGATTAACAGTAATGTATAGAACAAATTTGACAAATATATTATTTATTGTGTAATGAAATTATAATGCGAGATTTTATTTTATGTAGAATTATTTAGAAAAACTATCTATTAAAAAGAAATAGAAATTGAATGGAAATTTTTGAAGAAAATTATATATGTATCTGTATTACTGGATGATTTTCAACATAAATTACCCAATGCTGTGTAAATTTTTTAAAAGCACTGATTTCAATTAAATATATTATGAATTACTTAAAACAGTAAGATTAAAAATTATATAACTTAATAAAATAATACTAAATGAAAAATAATCCAAAATATACCTAATAAACTGTTTTCAATAGCAAATATTTTAATTAAAAAAAGTAAATATATAAAATAAAAAAGTAAAGTCATAATTTTATTATGCCAAATACAAATTTTACAAATGATTTTTATATATGTAACTAATTTATATCTAATGTAAAATATTAAATTCAATAATGTTATATTATTTTTAAATAGAAAACTAGGTAGAGATAAATAAATTTTGTACAATAAGAAATAATTCCTATTGAAATCATTATTTATGCCAGAAATTTATTAAAGGAAAATTTAAACATTTTACATGCATTGAAAATGGATTGTAATAACATTGTAGGAAATTAATGATGCGGTCATTATAAGTGGTTCACCATTATTCTTGAAATTAAATAAAGTGCATGTTTCATTTAAAAACTTACTGTTACTGAATGATTGCTCTGATATAATTTTTTATGAAATATATATGGAATAAGTTTTAACTGATTAAACTAATAATTTAATTTCAGTAAGAAATGTATGGAAGGAGTAAGTTGGAATCTCAAAATTTTATAAACACTTTTTTCTAAGACTGAATTATTTTTGCATAACATTTCAAAACAAATTGAGTTTGAACACTAATCTATTTCCTAAAACTTTGTTTGGAATACCAATTACTTTTGCAGTGTATTTTGAAGAGGCATTACAATGGCATTCACAAAACTGCTGTATTTATGAAGATGAACAATAAAAATTATGTACACTTAGTTTTTCAGCAAATTTGTTTGTTTGTTCTGTAAAATTTGGTCTACTAGTATGAACATTAATGGTTTATTGAAATTGAAACCATGTAAAATTTTTTTTTAATTCAGTACATTTACTTCAACTAGTTTTCCTTTATTCTGATTTACATTTTCTTTTCGATTTTTTTTTTAATTTTAAAATTTTGGTATGAGGAACATTGAACTATTTTGTTGAATTTTAATGGACTTGCCATTTTTTAAATGTAAAGTAATATAAGTTTGTTTTTTTTTTTAATGAATAATATCTTACATTTATGCATATCCAAAAATATTTTAATTGAACAAGCTTACTGATAAAACATGCTAAATAAAATTCGTCTTAATGATGGAGTCGAAATAAAATATGTTTATGACCTTCGCACTAGTCACATATGTATACATAAAACAAAAAATACCAATAATGTGGAAATTACTTAATATGAAATGCAAATTTAGTCTGGAATGGAATCAGTCTATTTATAATTGTATTTTATTATAATAGTAAGAAAGCTATAATAATCCAAGTTAATCTAATACAAAAATTTAAAGGTTCCATATACAGTGAGGCACATTAATATTCGGTCACGGTGTTGTGGTACAAATGAACGCATGAAACAGGTAGAAATAAAACTTTATTTGTAATTTTTATTAAATGAAATAACACAAAGAAAATTTCTCTAAAACATGCAGGAAAAAAAAATTACAAATGAAAACATATCACAGCTCTAGTAACAAGGAACACAAAAAGTTGAAATTGGTGTGCAACATTAATATTCGGTTAGTGGCAAAATAAGACTTACATTATACATATATTCCTGCAATAGGTAAACAAATGAGCATATCAGTACTTTGTATGACAACTCTTCGCTTGCATCACACTTTTCAACCGATATGGCATGAAGGAAATCAAGTTGTGGCAGTAATCTGGAAGAATTTTGTTCCATTCCTCCAGTAAACGCTGTTTTAGTCAGGTACAGCTAGTAATTGGCTTCTCATGTAGTTTCCCTGTTTAAGAAATCCTACAGATTCTCTAGGGGTTCAAATTGGAAAACGGGCAGGGGTGGCATGATAGAGTTGCAATTATAAAGCAGCCATAACCGAGTATTGTGTGCAGTATATTTCAGGTCATTATCCTCGTACAGCTGAAGCATGTTCTATACACACACTTTCTCGGCACTTGCACATAAATTGATTTTCAAAATCTCAAAATAAGAGGCAGCAGTCATAGTTCCTTCAATAAAACCCAAAGTCCTGACGCTGGTAACCATGAAATCCCCCTCCCCCAGGTTTAAGCAACACAGTCAAATTCTTCTCCAATGCCATATTCTGTTTATGCCATACTTTTTGTTTTCCATCAGCACCAAAAACATTAAACTTTGATTCATTGGTAAATGACACATCATGTCAGAATTCCTCGATCTCATGCACATACTTTTTTGCAAATTCTAACCGTTTTCTGCAATTGATGGGAAATATGAAAGATTTACACCCAGCAGTTTTTGAATTGTATCCCATATTCTTGAGTGCTCTGCATATGGTTTCAGCTGAAACCACTTTCCTAGTGTTTGTGTAAGGCTGTTATTAATTTTGGAGCACTAATTTTTGGATCTGCTGATACTTGTCACCAAATAAACTATACACCTATGAGCCCTTTTTTTCGGCTTCCCTTTTTGCAGAATAAAGTGGATTCAACCTCCATTTGAACTGGCGATAAATGTCATCCACAGTGTTTCACAACATATTTAGTAACCGAACTATCCTACTGCCTGGTACACCATTCTTTTTATGAAAAATTACGAGTTCACGAGTCTCAATCGAGGTATTTTTGATCTTACTAAACACTTTTTTTCTTGTGCAACTGCATTTGCGTTTTTCCATGGTAATTGGAACTACATATTCATCGATGACTCACATGCAGGCAACATACTTACCTCGCTGCATTAACGCCATTTTTCATGTTGGGGGAAACCCAGGGTTTCTCATGCATTGCTCCGCCGTTTACCGAATATTCACTGTTACCCGAGCTGTGATAATTTTCTGTTTATGATTTTTTTTTTTTTGTATGTATATATTTAGGTTTTTCTTTGTTATTCCGTTAAAAAAATTACAAATAAATCTTTATTTTCATCTGTTTGGTGCATTTATTTTTTCCTCAATGCAGTGACCGAATATTAACGTGGCTGATGGTATTTCACCAGAATCTGGCTAATAACTTACTTAGTAGTGGTAGTTAAATTCGCCAATAAAAACTTTTAGAACTACATATTTAGCTATGTCATTATACGCCATAATTTATTACTTGAGTAACAAATTTTGGTTTCAATATTGAATAAAAATTAACTCATAGTTGTATGCATTTCTTCCACTTACAGCAATACTCATTTCTATAACCTGTATGCCGCTATTATTCACTATAACAACAAATTTTTGAGGCAATATATGAAACAAATTTTTTTTTTCCTCTGATTATATGGAATTTATGATTGTACATAATAAATGGATACTTTATATTAAAAAAGTATTAATCATTATATAAAAATTAATTCCTACACGTTATTATAAATTATTTCAAGGACTGAACAATTATTTTACTTAAGAAAATGTAGAATAGAAAACATATCTGCAAGTCTTGTTATAACTTTGTGTAGGGACATGTATATGAAACATAATTAAAGTCTTAATTGCCGATTTCTTATTTTACGCTATAAATCGCTACTTTAAAATCATATTATACCTAATGAAGGTGTACAGTTTTGGAAAATAAATACATGAAAGTAATTAACATGTTCTATCAAAAAATAGACTACAAAATAAAAAAAAAATTATATTTAATATTTTATTTACTTTTCTCTTGTTTCTGAGTTCCATTTTCATAACATTTATTAAAGCATCTGTTAGGCAAACTGCACAAATTTTCCATTACAAAAAAAAAAAAAAATGGTGTAATTTTGTTTATATCAATTTGTGTGCTACTTTCTTCACTTTAGGATTCATTCCTTATGCATTAATTACCAAAATTTAAGTGTGGTTCGATTCAAAATAATGAAACGATTGTAAATATTCAAGATCATTGTTCAGACTACCAATCGAACAAATTTGAGTAGGTATTTAATGTCGATTTAACAACTTTCTATTCAAGGAATAATCTCTTACAATACATTGTATGAAGTTTTATAGTTATTATTTAAAACAATGTACAAAAAAATTTCAAATATTAATATTTAGATTAAAACTATTATTAAATATTATCTTCCCATCCTTCTAATGTTCAATTATTTTAGATGGTTTTTTTATTTACTCATCCGCTCAGGAATTAATTTGAATTTAAAGGAAGTAAATATTCATTGTTCGGTATTTGAACTACAGGAATTTTTTCTATTCATTTTCTGCAATAGTCGTTCAATTCGTTGTGTATGCTTTGTTATAGGTCGAATTCAGTAGCAACTCATTGGAAAAATTTTTTATTTTAATCTCCAAAACTACAACTTCAAAGTCAGCTGGTAAATTATTCTACAGCGAATTAAAAATTACCATTCTGTTACAGGGACATCGTTGTGAAGAGAAATATAAACCACAATTTTTTACTTTAGATCAGTGTCTTTTTCCTATTTATCATATTCAAAATAAATAGACAGGTGAAAATTTAGATGATTTTAATCTACATATAACACAAATATCATTATTAAATGTTAAGAATTATTTTAAATGTTCAAGATAGTTCTTACAGTATAATATATCCCATTTATCGTTTATGTTTTTTTGATTATAATTTTATATATTATATTAAACATCCCCAATACGGCTAAGATTTATTTATATTTGTAAAAGAAATTTGAAAGAAATTATTATTAAAATTAATTTAGAGATATAAGTTTTACATTTGGTAGTAATATTTTAGCTATGAGATCAAAATAAAATATGATTTGCTCTTAAAGATTGTAATCAGAATTAATTTTAAATAGTTTATAAAATTTTAAAAACACACCAATAATAAAAATTGTCATGGATAATTTTGGTTGAGACTGTTAAATTATTTTTAGAATTTTGTACACATGTAATGTTTGGAATCCTAATAAGATGGTTCAAAAACAACAAAAATATCAAATAAAAAGCAATACCTCACAACGGTTTGACTTATAAACTTCAAAATTGGATCAAAAATTACAATTAAAATTTTCTTTAAGACAATATATAATTTTAAAGCATAAAACATAAAAAACCACCAACAATATACGTGGAATTTGAAACGACCTCAAAAATTATTTAAAAATTAATAACGGATCACCTGATAACCCCTTAAAAGTGAAATTCAAAATATAAAACAAAGCGCAAAAGTTCTTTCATAAAACCAATAAGTTATAGCTAAAAAATAATTTAAACCATTCTTTTTGGGCAAAAACAACAAAAATAAAAATGACGTTCCTATAAGTAAAAGTTCAAATAAAAAAGTTAGAGAAACCAAAACATATTTCAAATATATGGATAAAGGCCTGCTTTATAAGAAAACTATAGCCGAGCTTACAGCTTTATATGTATACCCTCCAGACGCCTAAACTTTAAATTTTCAAGAAAAATATTTTTCCCCCAGGTATGTGATATATTGATGGGAAGATTGCTATTTGTTGAGAATGAAACCATATTCCATTTTCTTATTGAAACTTTATTGTATATCTGACAATAAGAAAAAGATAAATTATATTTTTCGTAATTCATCCACTGACCATGTTTATTACTTTTACTTTCTTTTCCACCATTACATTATTCTGTAATAAAAATTTAAAATTACTATATACACAAAGTGTTCTAAACACGCATTTCATCACTTCATGAATTATTATGATTTCTTTTATGTTCAGCAATTACAAATTATGTACAAATAAATGCGTAAAATTCATTAAAAGAGCAGAACAGCAAAAACCAATAATAGGGCTAAATGGCATCTGAGAATTGTTTCAATTTCTGAAGACAGCATTAAAAATTCAAAGAAGTAGATAATTTTTATAAATAGTCGATGTATTTTAGCAATTTTACTATTGTATTATACAACGATGACGTAGGTTAAACTTTGGCTCCACACTTCCAGCGTTTTAGTTGCTTTTCACTTCCAGCGTTTTAGTTGCTTTTCACTTCCAGCGTTTTAGTTGCTTTTAATAATTTCTAGCTCGACATCATCGCTAGATGTAAATATCGAATCCGTATCGATAGTTATTTCTGATTTTTGCTGAATTTTCAAATATGGAGGATACATCAGACATATTAAAATATGTAAAACTTTTTTCGATCCGGAAATATAAATTTTTAGTGCTGCAAATTTTTTAAACGCTCTTGTACAATATAAGTTCGAGCTAAAGGCTTTTTTTGTTTTTTTGTTTATTTAAGCTCTTTTATTCAACTTCACTGTTGTTCTGGCTGTCGGTCTGCTCACACCTTTTCGAATCTTAATATCGATTTTTTTAACCATTTTCAATCGAACTACAAATTTGAAATGAAGGCATAGTGGCGGGTTTCTCATGACAATACAACATCATGGTTTTTTTTTTTTTTAATCTATATAAAATCGGCGAGCCAAAAATAATGCTTTTAATTTTGCAATGGGAATATATTTTTGTTGACCGAAAATAGTTCAAATACATGCACACTGATATAATTTTTGTCGTCACGAGTGAAGCGAACGTCTCCAGTTTTCTTTATTATGTAACGTTAAATAGTTTTTTTTTTTGAATTTAAACCGCCACCAGGGATGCCAAATGTAACGGTACTATTCAGTGCCCTCGAGGATACCAACCACGAGATCTTTTTTAGAATCGGTGGATTTAAAGATATTAAATCTTTTATCGGATTAAGGTTTATGGAAGCCTCTAGTAATGAAATAAATTGTATCATATGTGACGTAAAATAATAAATAGATTCAAATTTTTGTAACGGCCGAAACACAAATTTAAACTTTATACATGAAATAATAGAAACCTTACAGACCCGGCGTTTCGCTTATCAGTTTAATAATCGTTCATCTGTTGCACAGCCGCTATCTGCAGACCGACGAGATCGATCTTTTGTTAAATTTTCGGTTCTCATCAAACTATTTAGTCGCAACTATTACGTTATGAATTTATTATTATCATATCATGGCTGCTATTAAAAATGAATTCCATAGAATCAATTTTTCTTCTTAAAGATATTCAACTCAATTGGTTTTACAAGAAAATCAAATGTATAAAGTAACTCTATTTTGTTCGTCAAAATTAATAAAGATTATTTTTATTTATAAGATACGTTGCATATTGAAACTAGAGATGAGAAAAGTAACTCATTGCAGTGAGTGACTCTTTTGAATCTGACTCAGTAAATTGATTGTATACAATCAGTAACTCAGTAACTCAGTAACTCAGTAACTCAGTTGACTCAGTTGACTCAGTAACTCAGTAACTCAGTTGACTCAGTTGACTCAGTAACTCAGTTGAATCAGTAAATCAATTAAAACATTTAACTCTGAATTATTCACTGAGTGATTCTCATCCACGACAATGAAAAGTTAAAGAAGCGTATCCGAAATTATTCTCAAGCAGTTGCAATTATAGGGTTTTCACCTGACATATTTAGAAATCATTTTTTATTACATTTTAATAAAGGGCATAATTTTTTTTAAAAATAAACATATTATGCAGTATTACAGAGAAACGTGTAAATTGGCTAAAGTTAATAGTTAGTATCGTTTATTGTGTAAAAATAAATAAGAAAAATAACTTGTAGTATTATTAATTATAATTGTATTAATTTATATGTTGTGTCAAGTTTGTTTTTATTATAAAAGCTACTGTGTATCATTTAAATTAACATTTGTAGAAAAAATAAAAGCGGCGAATTAAACTTTAGCAACGTATTACTTTTTTAAAGAACTTTCTTCATAAATAACGAAAAATTAAAAAAATGTAATACAAACAAAATTAGAAGTAGAATTTAAAAAAACTAACTATGATGTTTAGTTAGTTATGAAACTGTAATTGCAAAGGAATGTTTAAAACTAAAGAAATATTTTATTATATTTTGAATAATTTTAACATTAACTAAAATGAACTTTAGTTACTAATACACAGTATTTTGAGTGGTAAAGTTAATTTCTGTAACAAATTCTAATTACCACTGGAAGTAAGGAAGTTTGTAGAAATTTTGTTAGAAAACAACAAATCTAATATTTTATAAAACTTGTGAAATATTTAATTGTGTAATATATTTATATATTAAGTAATAATTATTTTATATATTTGAAGGTGTTAAATATGCAGATAAAAAGAACGGATTGTTAAAGCAAGTGTTTGAAGTTAAACAACTTCATATTTGGAATTACAAGCTAATTAACGGGCTGTTTAAATTGTTTTAACAACAAATTCTAAATTTGTTCAGTTGTTTTGAGACTAATACAGCAAAGTAGTAATTATTAAAGCATTTAAAAAATTCTTATTAGTTGTTGTTTTGTAAATTAAAATTTCTTTGTAAATTAAACATCTGTTACAATCATAGATCACAGGGTAATTTGTTTTAATTCTGTAGACTACTGAATTAGTGAGTCAAAAGAGTTACTGAGTTACCTTTATTCATATTACTGTTTCGAATCTATCAAATCAGTAGAAAGATTCGAATCAGTACTGAGTTACACACCTCTAGTCTGCACTTTCTAGAATTACCACAAAGTTCGGGATTAGGCGCTTTTGCGATATATTTTAAGTGTTATAAAACTCCTATCGCTAACCACTCAGGTTATTTTTAATAGGAAAAAATTATTCCTTTATGAAATTTAATTAAAATTTAAGAAAACTAAAACATTTAAAACTTTAGTCTGAAAATTCACGATTATTTTAACTAATCTATATAATGTTTTATTTATTTTTAAATATATTTTAAATCATTTTACAATTAAAATATAGAGTTAAAATCCAAAATTAAATATTTCACATGAAATTTTCAAAACGATATTTTGTGTATTGTAGTATTAGATAAGTTGTTCGACTGTAAAGTAAATAAAATGTACAGTTTTTTGTTAAAAGGAACATTTACTTCCTTTAATTTTCGTTGTAATGTAGTTTATTTTTCATTTTATGTATTATTTAAATAATAAGCTTAAAAATATTAAAAATAAGAATAAAAGCAATGATGAAACGGAGAAGTACATCCGCGTCAAGGTAAATTTTTCCATTATTACGCTTTGACACAAAATGTTCACGTAATAACTTCGTTTATGAATGTAATGTTTATGCGTTCATTTAGATAAAATTAAAGTATTAGTCGAAAAGAAATTTGTATTTAGTTAAACTTATTATAATAAATACCTATCTATATTTTTATATTTAAACAGCGAATATGATAGTAATGAAGATGAATTGTTGGAAATAAAACCGCCACAACCGAAAATAAGAAAATATGGTACCAATGCTCCAAAATATCCAGAAAGACGTGATAGACATCATAAACATTCGTCCGCTAGACATGGTTATGTACGTATATTTCTTTTTTCTCAAAAAGGAAGTAATTTGTTACGCAAGTTATTAAATTATTTTGTACAAGTCACAATATTTTCGATAAATTAGAATAAATTTCCTGGTGCTACTTTGCATTCGTACAATAGGAAACTTTTTTTTTTTTCTTATTATTGTGTGGTACATATACGTTCTGTTTGTTACGTGGTTTATAAATAATAATATGAAAAACACAATAGTAAGCTTTAAATAAACATGAATGAATACATTACATTTATGGTTGTGTTTATATAATTTTATTTTATTTACTTTTTTTTTTCTTCTTAGAGTACATCATCTGCTTCATCATCCGGTTATTACAAATCGAGCAGTCATACCGCTGTAAATAGATATGAAACCCATAGGAGACATCAAAGGTATATCATTATTTTGAATTTAACACGTTCTGTTGTGAAAGAAATTTAACAGTTCTAAATTTACTGAACGCTTTTATAAAATTATAACATTTCTTAAATTTTTATTGATGGAATGAATAATTTAATAATCGTATACAGAAATATTGTAATTTAAAAATGAAAGTTTTGAAAATAAAGTAATAATAGTAAATAGTTGTAATTTGTTTCTTATTCTTCCATTTTCAATTGTAGCTAATGGTTTTTTAAACAGATCTTAATTATCATTATGTTTAGTTTAAAATTCGAGTAATTGTGTAAAAGAGAAATTAAAAATGAAAGGTTTGTTTTTTAAAAATAAAATAATTCATTAAAACAAATTGAGCCTAACAAATTTACAAGGACAGTTTTGACTTAATTACGGGCGAGTATATGTATGTTATAATTATAATAATAGAGCTCTATCTGTAAGCACGTCCATATTTGGTCATTTTTAGCAGAAAATTTAAGAGAGAATATCGTAGCTCTCGAAAATTTAATTGTAGCGGTATAAAATTTTTTATAACTTTAAGAATAGTGATAATGTTGCGATGAAAGACTAATTAATTTTGTTTTTTCATAATTTTTGTAACTAAAGAATATAACAAGTGAAATATGTACTTGAAAATCTAATTTTTTGTTTATATCTCCGTATGAAAAAATTAAAAAGCATTTAGAACTGAATATTCCTGTAGTGTTAATATTTTTTCAAATTTATTTAAGATTATTATTTTCACTATTTTTAAACTGCAACATTTTTACATTTTGTGCAGTTCTCACAGACACGAGCCCGGAAAGGAGGTTGCTCACGGTAGCATTAGGGATTACCCTGAATCCAGTCGTGATGTTTACCAGAAAAATAAACACCATCAGTCCCATCACCATCATCGTCATCATCATCGATCATATGAGAACAGAAAGGAAACTAAATCCAGGGAAGATCGTTATTTGGAAGAAGAGGAGCAAGCGTTAAAAGACGAACTAAAAAGAAAAGTAATATTTTTGTTTTCTATTTAAAAAAAAAAAAAAACCCCCTAAAATAATGTGACAGTTGACATTTGGTTCGATTGGCATATTTTTATATTTGTAAAATAATCTTTATCATTATAATTAAATGACTGCTTCTTAAACTCTAGTAACGATTATTATCGCTATTTTTAGAAATGATGTCATAAATTTAATGTCAGTTATTAAAGACGAACGATTTTTAACCCTTTCAGTAGAAACGTGTATCTGCAGACACGTTTTTTTCAGTGCATATAAATTTACAATGATAGTTAATTTTACCAGGAAGAATTATTGTGTAAAGCTGAATAAAAAATAATTATTTGCGTCAATTTTAAAAGTTGTTAAGTTTACATTTGTTAGTGTTTTAGATGTGAAAATTTCATATATTAGCAGTTGTTTACTTGTCCATATAGTACATAAATAGTAAATACATGTTTTAAATAATAATTTTCAACGTTTGTAATTATTATAAATTAAATAGTTTTTGATAGAGAATTTTTCAAAAGAGTTTGTATCTAGTAAGACACAATGTCGCTTGATGGTCGTTGTTTTCTGTATGCATATGTGTTTATTTTAGATGAATTCGTGGATTTCATGTATTTTGTATAAAATGCAAAGTACATTTATGTTTAATGAAAAATAGAAACTGTTTGTTATTTTATCATAAGAAATAGAGTTTTTAATTGTATTTTTGGTGTAGGGATTAATAATATTTTCGTATACTTCCTAATTATATAAAATATACTCTGTACAGCTTGATTGTGCAGATAGGTAGTCTCGACGTTCGAGATCAAACTGACAAAATATAAGAGATACTTGTTTTTTAGATCAATTTCTTTAATTATTATATATGAAAGTGAAGTTACATATGTTTATAAGTCAAAAATGAATAAATGATTAATAATTATATTTCGTATAAGTGCAAAAT
Organism: Icerya purchasi; assembly: GCA_039619475.1. Taxonomy (NCBI): domain Eukaryota; kingdom Metazoa; phylum Arthropoda; class Insecta; order Hemiptera; family Monophlebidae; genus Icerya; species Icerya purchasi. The sequence goes on along the minus strand of CM077115.1, from coordinate 264,091,420 downwards.
GTAAAATGCAGTTCTATGAAGTGTGTATGTGTTTTGAGAGACATTTTGTATTTCCGTTCCAAATGGACCTACAAGACTGGGGTTCAGTTTTTAACTAATAGATCATCATTAGGCGGCATACCAAATTTTAAATTTTTCGGATAAAATTCATCGACTTCTACTGAAAGGGTTAATTATAAGAAATTTGTCGGTTACATATGATTTATAAACGATTATGTAAAATTTCGATCAGAAATCATTATTTTAACCGCTAGTTTAAACCGTATTCTATTTTTATATGTAGGAAGAGGAATTAATGCGTACAAAGATAGAAAAACGAAGACATCATCAAAGAAATAATAGAAAAGAAAATGAAAAAGGCGGTAGTAGTGATAATGATTCGAAAAATGACAATAAATTTATACAAGCTGATCGGTTAAGGGAAGTTTATCAAAAGGAGTCTGAAGAGCGAATGAAAAAACACGAAAAAGAACACAAGCAAATGGTAGAAGTGGTTAAAGGTAAAGTAACAGGATTTACATATATAAAACAATTTAACATATTTCTTAATGCAGTTAAAAGAACTAATATTAATTTAAATATAAATAATAAAAAATAAAATTTATATTTTTTTAAATAAATAAAAAGTATTACAATATCAAATACGCCAATATGTAACATTAAAAGAATATAATGATTTCCCAAAAAATAAAATCTTGTAATATAACCAGAAGGTTTTATTTATTTATACTGGTTTTAAGTGGTTAAATTCATAACGATTTTTAAATCAGACTGCAGTGAATTTCACAATAATAAATATTTACCTTGTACCGTGGTTAACCGAATAGAAAACTTATGTATTGATTCGGTTCCCAATTCCTCTATTCATTGTTTGCTAATATCTTTATGTAGTTCTACAAATAAAAAACAGTTATATTAACAATTTATAAAAACATTTATCAGGTATCAGCCCATTTTTTTGGTGAATGTAACGACATCATTTGAAAAAGTTTTAGATATTATACTTTTTTTTTTTTTTTTTTTGTGACATTAAAGTGGTCAATGCTTTTACTATTTTTATACATTATACTCCTAAAAAAAAAAAAATCGGAAAAATTTTTGTGAATTTTTAAATGATACTTGAAATTATTTGGAATTGAAACAACATGATAACTCGTATTTTGTTATAGAACAAAAACGGTTTGTAGTTTAAAAGGTAAATTTTCGTGTAATAAACAAAATTTCAAGAAAGTATATATGATCCTCAATATTTTACATATTACCTTACATTGATCAGTGTAGATGCTTATTAACCTTAACTGACGACAACGCGAAACGTTTAGAGAGAGAAATAAAGCCAACAGCAAAGAAATAAAATCATGAAATTGATTTTTAAATTAATTTTTTTTTGCGTAAATGATGGAGCCTATTTTGAATTTTTTCATGCATCATGTAGTATTTTTTAAAATGGGTTAAGGGAAACCATTTTTACGATTTAAATAAAGGTTAATAAAAAGTAAATAAACTAATAATAAACAAAATGATGATAAAACCCGGAGGTAAAATGATTAATAGGAAAATAATTAAATTGTAAAATACTAATAAAGATTATAAAGAGAACGTATGAAAAGAAAAAAAAAATATCATAAAATGATCTAACGGAATATTCAAAAAAACTAATAAGGAATTTACAAGAACACTTAAAACACCTATTACCAAAAAAAAAAGCAAACTTAAAGTTATTAAAAATTTAGAACTATAAATTTGAAAATATATTTTATAAAAATTGTATTATAGGTTTGAAATATAAAGTTGTTGAAAAATGGAATAAAGCGGTATAGAGGGGATGATTTTAAATGAGAGTAGTTTATTGGTGAAAAAAGTTTGAAGTATATAGATAAGACGATCTTGTCTAATCTATATTTTAAATATCTAGAAAAAAAGGTGTGTTATTAAGAAAAAATCAAGTATTTTAGCGCTGAAAAAATGACCCGAGAGAGAACTAAATAGGTAATGAAATATGAAATAAGCAAGTTAACGATAAAGTAAATACCATGCACAACAATGGTAAGGATATTGGGTTGAATTCATTTTTTTTTTTTTTGACTAATATTTTTGTTGTAAATGAAGTGATTAACGGATTGGTCGACCATGAGTATATAAAAATAGAAAAAAAAATGTTAGCAAGTGATACTAAGTTAGCAAAAAAAAAAAAAATTAAAGAGTGAAAAATTTTCTAAGAAGTCTTGCTGCGGCATAATCAATAAATTTACAAAGGTCTGTTAGGGGAAGTAATGTTGGTATAAAATTTCACGTGTATTCTAATTTTTTTCCCCTACCCTGGGTGCGCCAGCGTCCTTGACTCAACTCGTATATTTTAATAATATGAAAACTGATTTTTTATATTAATTTTAACTATTGCTTTAAGTTCTTAAGCAACTTTATAAATTCAAAAAAAAAAAAGACCGTATTTATCTTTAGTAAGTTTTGCGTTTTGGTTTTAATTGATTTATTAATATATTTTTTTTTGTCAAACAGCCCTATATATATATATATATATATACACACTATTCAGGTATACATATTATTTAATTTCTAATGTATTTTGATATACAATAATTTTTGTTACAGATAAATCAACACCGCCTCGTGCATACGATACAGATCATGGATTGGCGAGTATAGTAGTTGTATCTGATGAAACAGAAAGTGAATCAGATGATGAAGATAAATCAGAGTCTCCTCTTTCATCGGGCGTTAGTGTATCATCATCTGTGGAATTAACAGAAAACGTTGAAGTCATACCGGACGATGAAGAACGAGCGGAAAAGAGCATCGATGAAAATGCTGATCGTCATAAAGTCGGAAATTCTTCATCTAGTGGCAATGATAATTCTAGTAGCGAAAATGATAATTCCAGCGCTGACGAAGATTCCAACGATGACGATGATAATGATGATGATGACGACGATGATAGTTCTTCACGAACTGGTTCATCTTCATCCAGTTTTGAAGATGGAAGCTCTTCATCAACCAGTTCTTCTTCCGCGTTATCCTCATCTTTCTCTGGTAGGGAAGAAGAAATAAACGGACATCATCGAATACCGCATCATCAAAGAAACGGTCATTCCGTAGATGAAACACTTTCCGGTAAATTAATATTCTTTTGCTTCAGTTCTTGATACTGAATGCCTTTATTTTTAAAAGAAGAAAAAATTGAAATAAAAAATTCTATGTGATTATTAAATATAAAAACGCGTAAAAATAAATATATCTATTCTCTTATTAGAAATTTTCGGTCTTAAAAATTAATTTTAACCGCATATTGTAAACTTTTTGCGAAATTATGGCGAATTATGATGAATCGAATGACATAAATTTACAAAAAAACGTATTATGTTCCTTTAATATGAAGCTGTTATGACCAGTGGTCGGTGAAACGAGGGAAGTACTCGTCATTGTAATTCACGGATTCTTTGTCCAAAATCTCGGCCTGATTATTTTATCAGTCTTCTTGCTTCATGAATCTAGACTATCTTTTTTCTTTTCTTTTCTTCAGTACTGCTTTCCTTATAGTTTCTTATCAATAAGGTCTTATGTTCAGAGTCTAAATTCAGTTATACGCACCTAAATATATTTATCGTTTTTCTTTAATAACTGGTGTATTTTACTACGTAAGTAACGAACACCATGTAGGGCATTTTTATCGTCAGTGCTAGTGTACATATGAAGAAAATGACTGTCTTGTTTGCTTTTCAAAGTGGTCATAAAGATAGAATTATTCTAGAACCGAAGAAATAGTCTTCATGGGAGCAATTCTGCTGTAATGACAGAAAAATTGTCTTAAAATTAGACTGCTGGTAGAACACGAGAACTTTCTTCACACGTACTTTTCCTGATTTATATTACTATTTCATCTTTCATCCGCCTTTTCAATCATATCTATTTCTGTTTGATGTATATTGTTTCTTATTTGTTTTCAAACCTTCTTAGTGCTCGTTTACTTTTAATATTCTTACTTTTACCCATATTTTCTTAACACTATCTGTGATCATTTCGAAATTGTTTTATTCTGATTTATCAATTGCAATAAATTTTTCAAAATATTCAGTTCATTAAAGCTTTAGAGTTATTGAAATTTTTATTTCTTATTTATGTAATATGCGAATCATATACAGTTTCTATTTATTATTTTTTTAATTGTAGAAACTAATGGCCTTAAAGAAGATCGCAGGCGCAAGAAAAAACACGAGAAAGATACAAATGGATACAAAAATGAGAATTCAAATGAAGATATTCATTTTCCAGACCGGTCCAATGAAGATGTTACAACTGAAGGAAGCGGTAATCCCCAAGAAGAAGAAGAAGAAGAAGAAGAAGAAGAAGAGGAAGAAGAAGAAGAACAACAACAACAGCAGCAGCTAGGAGTTGAAGCGATTATTAAAAACTATTTCCCCGGTATACAGGGTTGTCGGAGTGTAGAACAGTTTCACTGTTTAAACAAGTGAGTTCGCTTCTTAAATGATACTTATTAATTGACGCGAAATCAACATATAGATATTAGATTATTTTACGCTGGCAGCCTTATATTATAAATTTAAAATTGTGTTCGTAAATCAAGAACACTTTTCAAGAGAATACATAACTTCAGGACAACCGAATATTTTGGAGCCCAAAATTACAAAAAAAAATTTACGAATGTATAAAATGGAATTTAAAACAATTTAAAAGATTATTTAAAAATTTATAATTCACTAACGTGAAACCCATTATGCATGCAATTTAAAATATATAACAAAAGTCAAATAGCTTATAGCAAAAAAGGAGCAAAAAAAAAACAAACATGATTTTATAAGTAGTAGCTCAGTTATAGAAATTGAAAACATCATAATACACCTTAAACTTTTATAAAAAAAATATAGTTCATATTATAGCTTTAAAAATGACTCTTGAATTTACAAGGACCTTTGAGTTCCGAAAAAAACACTTTTTCCAGGTGTGTTGTACATCGATGAAATGTTTGCTATTTGTAGGTAACAAAACTATATTTTCGAAAGGTTTAAAAAAATTTCGGAAAAAACGAGTGTTTGTCCGTCCAAAATTTTATTCCATAAATGTGTATATAAACATTTGAGGAAAAATTACATGAAAAATATGGTCAATACTGTAACTTCAAAATAGAAGATATTTGCTTGGAATTTAGTGTTATATAAATGTAAATTATAGGGTATTTCCTAACCGAACATATAGAATTAGTCCATGGTACATTACAATGAAAAATCTTCTTTTCTGTATAAGATTTATCTAGAAATCGTTTAATAGTTTAAAAATTTATCTTTTTATTTATAATTGCAGCAGGGTTTTTCTACTTTATTTGTATTTTACGTTTTTTGAAATCACCAGTCTAAATTATAATTAATATTGATAATTTAGTAGTTTACATTTCAAGTGTATTATTTTTCACAGAAATTAATACAATTTTTTTTTCCCATATCTGATACTTATACGAGGGTCGGTTGAAAAGTAATGCACACATGCCCGTAGAATGTAAATGAAAAGAAATAGCGAGATCGGGCAAAAAATAAATTAAAGTATAATTTTTAAGCTTCAAAATCATTTATTTATTTTTCAACATAGTCACCGTTAAGACTAACACATTTCTCCCAACGTGTAACAAATTTTTTCATTTCGTCACTAAAAAATTCTATGCAGGACTTGAAAGCTGCTTTCACTTCATCATCTGAGGTTTAATGATTACCCTTCAGGTCTCTCTTCAGTAGAGGAAAAAGATAAAAATTGCAAGGCGTAAGATCGGGGGAATAAGGAGGGTGTGGAATCGGTTCAAACTTCAGCTTTCTCATTGACGCTGTTTGTTCTCGTCTGTTAAATGGCGTGGTACTCATCGTGCACAGATTTTATGGTATCCTAATTGTTCAATAATGAAGCTGACACGTTCCTTGGATATTCCAACATAATTTGCGATACGCTGTTGAGTGATTCGCCTGCCATTTTGAATCAAATCATCAACAAGTTTGCGATGCTTATCGTCTGTGGCAATGGTCGGACGTCCGCTGCGCGTTTCATCAACAATTACGGCGTTTTCAGGCTCGCAGTTATGAAATGTTATTACCGATCGATTGACAGTGGAGCTATCAACAGCATCGTCACCATAATAAATTTCAGTAGGAGTCACTTTTTCAGCTGTTATAACAGCACGCTGTTTAACCCATCTCGTTGACATAACACTAGAACACGTCTCCATATTTACGCTGCTCACAGCACACTGGATGGACGCAAGAACTTCAAACTGCGCATGCGTGTAAAGGAGAAATGTCACCTACGAATGCCACCAGGCGCGCTTCTGTAGCTCATTTCGTTCGCGTTCTACAAGCATGTGTGCATTACTTTTCAACCGACCCTCGTATGTTGATTTATTTTAATAAATAAATAGTGTCAATATCTAAATATGTGTATATTTTTTCCACTTTTCTTCTTTTTAATTTCTTCAAAGACTTAAATGTTTTTAACTTTCTTTTTTTCTAATTCTACTCCTCTTTTAATAGTCGGTATATCGATTTTTGTTTCATCCAGATCTTTTTTTGTACTTCCTTGGACTCATTTTTAATCGAAGTATTTTCTGTGTATTTTTTGTTTTTTTGTTAATTAGAGAGCCCCGCATGGCATGATTTTAGATAGTCCTAGTTTCAATGGATTTTAAAACATTTTCAAAGTGAATAGTATTACGGTAAAAAAGTAACGATTATTAACTATAAATGGTATTGATAAAGAACAATTATTTTTTAAAATAGGATTGAAGAAGGTACGTATGGTATTGTGTATCGTGCCCGGGACAAACGTACCAATCAAATTGTGGCTTTAAAGCGTCTTAAAATGGAGAAAGAAAAGGAAGGCTTTCCAATCACATCTCTTCGTGAAATAAATACTTTACTTAAGGTTGGTATTGTATCTAAACTGTAGTTATTCGTATATCGCATAATCGAAATAGATGAAAATGTTATGCGGGCAAAGACTCGCATAAAGAGAATACGCTTTTAAAATTAAAAACGGAGCAATAAAACAGCTTAGGAATGGAAAATAAATCCTAATACTTGAAAGACTACAAATATTCAGCGGTAATCATAGATAAACTAAAGGAATGCAGCTCAGGGTTTGAGAAAAAGAAAACATTGCCATAGCCATTCTGAGGTTTAGATGCCTTCTAAATTATTAGTAATGGCATAGGAAATGTTCCTATGATAGTGAGAAAATTGTCGATTGTTCACCGAAATGTTACTTGTCGTTATTCATTTGTAACTTTAAATGAGGAAGTTATCTCTTAAACTATACCGTTTAATTACATATTCCTTCGTTTAGTGTTCATTACACCCCAAGTAAGGATTGAAGCGTGGTTTGCATTATTTAGATATGTAATGTTTTCAAATCGATGACTAGTGGATATAGGAACTTGTTCTTTGCAGAAAGTATTTTATTGCAAAAATAAGTTAAGAAGTATTAAAAGTGTGTTCCAACTTATTCGTAATGTATTCCGCTTTATGATTATGTGAATTTGGTCCAAGAAGAAGTTCCATAGCAATAAAACGTTATCGCTTCCATGAGAATCGTATGATAATGTTTTAAGCGATTTAAGGGAAGCCATTGATGACGAACAAAAGCGCTGGAAATCGAGGGGTTCGACTAAGAATTTGAAATTGTAGAAATAGGAATATTGGAATGAGGCCGAAGTTCAAAATAATAAATAATAGTATAAAAGATATATTAATATTGTGTAATAAGGTTAGAATATAATATGATGCTTGCAGCCTCCCCGTGACTTTTAATCATATTCGATTGTAAAACGAATAAATTCAAGCAGAAAATTTATCGTAAAGATTTTTACTAGCTTTCTGAATGGATAACAATGTAGGAAGAAAACTGAAAGAATTATAACTAAAGTTTTCCCAGTTTTCTCCTATTTTTATGCAAAATGTATAAAGAATAAAGAGCAGATGCCATATTAGAGCAAAAAAGAAAATTGAAATGAATAATTGATCCATACTAGAGTTAGAATTGGAAGAAACTGAAAATATGAAAAAGTGCGACACTTCTTTCATTCAATAATGTTATTGTGTCTGGATTGTTCATTCTATTTTTCTTTGTAGTGTCAATGGCAATTGTTATATTCAAAACGCTAGTACTACACTTGGAACTGATTATAATCGCTTGTTATTGCGATACAAATGCAGGCTTGTATGTGTCTACTTACTATATCTTAATTAGCGCGCATATGGCGGTATGCATGTTTGTCATAGCCGGTAATTTAATTATTTGTTTTGTAATTTCTATCGTCGTCTGGGATTGAACTCGAGACTTCTGTAACGGATGTCGACTATTCCAGCAACTAGGTTATCGCGACCACTCTTTTTTATTATTAACATTCCCAACCGTTTAGTAATAATTTTTCGAGTAGATACCCTTTTGCTGCTAGCTGGCTTAGCAAAAACTCGTGAGTAGAAGGTCTATGTATCAGAAAGAGGAAATTTCATCTCTCATTATCATTACCAGTGGTTCGGACTCTTTACTTTTAAAATTGGAAATTGTTAAGTTTATGACAGAAAAAAGCTAGTTGCAGTGTTTTTATGATACTTTCTAGATTAGAAGAGTTTTTTTTTTTTTTTTTTTTTTATCTTATGATTGTGAACTTTTAAAATACCTCCTCTGTCACAGACGCATTTTTCTTCTGTAATTTGGGAGAACAGAGATATATGTTTAAATACTAAATGAAACTTAAGGAAATTTTACAAAAAGAAAACAAAGAATTACGAGAAAAAAAAGAAAATTTTAAATTATAGAGTATAAAAAAAAAAAGAAGTAAAAGCTGGATTAGTGACGAATGCAGTAGAGGTAATATTGCAGTAAGAAAAATTTCATTTAAACCACCTTCGATTATTTGTATGTGACAACATCAACGAACTATTACTCCCTTTCTTCAACAAAAAAGATCTAAATACGATAATCACTAAAAGCAAGGAAACAAAATATGCACGTATATATTGCAAGGGATATTTTTTGGAACATCTTATTCATATTATTATTTTTTTTATCGTGTCTTTGAAAATTTAAATTGTGAAACGGTTTTTGGCCCATCCTATTTGCAATCCTTTAACTATTAATTCATTTATATCTTCTATTCTTTTTTTTTTTTTCTCAAATAAGCTTTTTGACATCAAATTTTTAGCATAAGTTTTCCATGATTTTCTATTTTCTTCTTTCACTTGCCTGTTGTATTATAGCTGCTTCATCTTTGATACGGTTTCTGTTTCTATGTTTTGTAATAAACAACCTCTATTATAATATTTATTTAGTCCATCTTACATTTGTTAATCTTACAGTAATTCCTTCCCGATTCTAATTGCGGTTCTAATTATTATCTGTCTCAGTAACTCGTCTGGATTTCTTCTTTATTTTCCAGCCTTATTATTTACAAGTTTTTTCCTAAAGTATAAAACTTTCTTGACCTCCGTTGTTTTTCGTTGATTGTTGTAGTTGCATTATTTTCATTGCTATTAAATTTTACATATTTTGTTTTTCTACGATCGAACCACTCTGAATATTTCTTTCGAGTCCTATTGACTGTAACAGTCATATTTTCCTCCTCGTTAATTTTTCACATTTCTCTTAAAAACTTGTTGTGAGCTAAAGAAGTTCAATCTCTTTTGGAGAAAAAGCTCTTACTGCCGACATAATATGCATACCTAAATATTCAGTACTATCGATGATATAGATTTTGATCGAGAATCAGTCGCTTAATCTTGTTTCCTGTTTAATTTTTATTTATATCGATTTATTGTGTTTTCAGTTAGTTGTCATTAACTATACAAGCTGATGCAAAAATTTTAGCCACACCTCTCGTATCGCGCGGAAAAATAAGAGAGCGAAAACTAAATAACGTACGCTTGTAGCGAGAAATGTTTTACATTAATCACAAAACTTTTAGCCCGATAGCTTCAATTGGACGTCTATATGGGTTATCAGCTCAAAAAGTCGTATCGAAATCCGTTTACGGAGTAAGAGTGGGGTGGAAAATTCGCGGAGACTCGAGCGGCAACACTGTTGAAGATAAAAAACAATGTGGTGAAAAGTACACACTCTGAACTGATGGAGAAAAAAAACAGTACCGTTTAAACATTTTTTACGCGTACACATGTGCTGTATTAATGAAGTGATTTTCCTGTGAGATTTTTGATGTCGGTGTGTTTTCGTGAGGATGGCCGAACAGACATATAACGTCCCTTTACGGCAGAAACAACGACTGAATTGTTACGAGAATATAATATCGAAGTGTTGACTCACCCTCCGTGAAGTTCTGACGTCACACCTTGGGATTTTTGGCTCCTTCCAATACTCAAACAGGCCTTACGCGGCGTATAGTTCAAGACAGTTCGGTAAGCAGCCCGCGCTTGTGAGGACTTCCTTTTACTGACAGGAAGTTGACAGTAACGAGCCTCGGGCAGTTATGGTTAAGTTAAGAATGGATTAATGTACTACTTTGATTACTTATTATCGTTGCGCACATATGTAGTTATTTTATCTTTTCCTCTGCGCGCCTTATAATACATTCACCATTTTCTTGCAGGCACAGCATCCGAATATCGTAACGGTTAGGGAAATTGTAGTCGGTAGTAATATGGATAAAATATTCATTGTAATGGACTATGTAGAGCATGATCTGAAGTCTTTAATGGAAACCATGAAACAACGCAAGTCCTCTTTCATACCAAGTAATAATAACTTTTTTCTTAATGTATTATTTTAATTTCGGTTAATGAGAATGTGTCGAAAAATTCTAAAAACACATAGTAACAGAGTTGTGTGTATCCAAAGTGAAACTATTTAACTGTTTATAAATTTATTAATAAGTGGATTTATCGTCAGAAGTTTAAAAGGCAGTTTTAAGGACATTAGAAAAATGTTTTTTCACTGTTGCAAAGCGAGAACGTACTCTAATTCCATGAAAAAAAACGTTTACATAATTAATGTATTTTATTATCTCGAATACTAAAAGTTTGTTCACAAGAACGAGAACAGAAGTGTTCAAGACTAAGCTATAAAATTATACGACACGCCGACTAGTTTAGAGTCATATTAATCTGCAATTATATATTATTATTTTCTTTTTCATATATTACGAATTTATCATGACTGAATAACCAAATTGATGTCGCTTAAAATTTATTTCGCTAAAAAGTTTCTTTAATGTTTTTTTTTTTTCGACTTTTATTTGTTTTCTAAAAATTCGTTATAATGAACATTGAGAAGTAATTTTATAGTATATGTAAATCACCGTAGGCTAAATGTAGATTCTCTATTCAGTTCAGTTTAGTGCTAGTAATGAAAAGTACTTAAAAATTGTTATTTTTGTCGTATTTATCAGTTTATTTTTTATAAATTTCCACTAATAACTGGCATATTATTCTCGGCTAATGAAAAAGAATCGGCGTGCGGTATAAAAATAAAAAATAATTAACTTGCAAATTTGTTTAGTTAAGTGAAACTTTATCCCCCTATTTGAAAATTAGATTTATTTCGGTATAGTTCAAATTAAAAAAAAAAAAAAAATATATATATATATGTTAAAATATACATTTTACTTTTGTTGTTACAATTTCGGTTTGAAAAGTTTTTATTTATTTATTTATTTATTTTTTTTGAAAATATGATTACTCCTGTTATTTAGAACGATGTATTTTTGTTATAATAGGTGAAGTTAAATGTTTAATGACGCAGTTATTATTGGCAGTTGATCATTTACACGATAACTGGATATTGCATAGAGATTTAAAAACGTCCAATTTACTCTTTAGTCATCAAGGAATATTAAAAGTTGGTGATTTTGGTCTGGCGAGAGAATACGGATCTCCTTTAAAACATTATACGTCCGTAGTTGTTACTCTGTGGTATAGAGCTCCAGAATTGCTTCTCGGAACAAGGGTAATTTTACAAATTAATATCGAATTGCACGTTTACAGTATGCTCTATATGTTCGATGAATAGATGTATTTTATACTATAAATAAAATAGCTCAATCTTTCGGCCCTCGCCATGCATCACTTTCCAGGGACCCCTGCAATACTTGTAGAAGAGTAAATTTCAATTGACTACGTCATCTTTAAGGAATAAAAGTTAATTTACGCTTTGCGTAGGATTTTTTTTCAAAACGTAATAGAAAATGTTATATAATTCATAACGATTTTTTCATGTTACCTTCAGCGTAAGAATGACGTCATCATTGAAAATAACACACATTTTAACGGTTTAATAACAACGAAACGAAATTTAATAATTTAAACACAGTACTTTATTTTTAAAATTAATCATCAAATGAATGTTTTTTATTACGCTTTTCTTCGGAAATAATTAAATAATGTTATTTGAAGGAAATAAAAATCTAATCATTTTAATAACTATAAATTTCTTCAAAAATATCTATTATTAAAAAATACTGAAAATTATTGCTGATAAAATATTGTTACGTAAAGGCGGATTGGTAATTAAAATCATTCTTTTATTTTCATCTGTGCACCTAAATAAGTAGTTATTGAAGAGAAGAGAAGTATAGAAGAGGAGTTCTATATATTGAAATTAACCGATCGATCGGAAAATTTAATATATAGAAATTTCGATATAAATCGAAAACTGTTCTTTCAGTTTTTTGCCGTTTTTAAAGATAAAACCAAAAAATATGTCTATTTACGGATTAAATAAAATCCATTTATATAAAAGTACTAAAAAATGTACAGGAACGGTATGCATTAAACTCAATTTTGTTACTTCCACGTGAGTTTTATTCTCCGAAGACCAGTTTCGTCTTTAGTAAACTATCAATCTTGAATGTAATTTATTGTACGCTGTACGCGAATTATACTATTAACTGAAGTCGTGTGAACACGTTAGTTGAGCGAATATATTACATAATTGTGTGAAAGCCTTTGTCACGTTTAAATAAACTTATTCTACATTGGTGCGATGCAATATCGCTGCATATGTGATATATTCGGAATTTATGATTTTCACTTAATATATTAACCCCTATTAGTGACGTTATTGTAAGTGCGATTCCATAGGCTCCACTAGCAATCTGTAATACTGCGTTTTACGTAACTTCTAAACATTGAAGAGTAGTGCTGGATGCGGGACAGTTTGCAATACATTCGTAATGAAGAATTAATTAAACGTATATTTTGTATAACTGTAGCAAGCCTTATCTGAACCCTACGTTTTACCATTTAAATTTTTGTAAATTCAACCGTTTGTGCCACTTTATCTTCGCTTGATCAGTATAATAAGTCAATTTTAGTTCAGAAGCGAATATGAATTTCGCGAATTTAATTTTATCAGCTGACTAAAAATAATTAATGATGCTGGTTTAGATCACTATGTTTTCTAGTGGACTTGACGACTATAGTTTTTTGTAGATAAGTGTCTGTCATCGGCACCAGAAGTAATTCGATTTATTAGCCGTGTTTTAAGGGAGTTTTTTTTTTTTTGCAAAACAGCTGGACTTCTCTATCCCGAAAGTAGGCAACTATGTCATCAGCGTTTATTAAATTTTGTCTTGAATACATTATAGCAATTGAAATAAAGTTCATTACCAATATAAAAAAAGAAAAAGAAAACTTAATACGAATTTTTAGGTCTTAGTTTCTCGTTTTTAGAAGAAGATAATTGTCTATTTTCTCACATATATTACGATTTGCTTATAAGTTGCGAACAAAGTGACGATATTACTACCGGATCGATGTGCATACAGTGACCGTGGAAATTACCTTTTGTAAAAAGATTTTTCTATATCAGAAAAAATGCGCGTGCTATTTATTTTCGATCGAATTCTAATGCTATTTTCGTGTTAAGCAAAAAAAAGGTTATCAGTTAGTGACCTCCTTGGATGAAAACTACATTGATAACTGTTTATTACCTTCTTTTTTCCGAGATTAACAATAGTCGTTGAACAATGATTTTTTTCATTTTTTTGTACAAGATATTATTTAAGGAAATCAATTGATGATGATCCATTTTTATCCGGTTTTGTTTAAGGGAAGAATTGCATTGTTCTTTCCAATGAGGAAGAAAATTTTATTTTATCGAAATATGGCTATAAAATGCGGTAGTGTCACTGATATATAACTTTTTTCGTGATTCTTTAACACTATGTTTGTGAAGTTGCATTTTTCATGCGACGAATAGCTAGGCCAACTTCTGAAATTGCATTTTCTTCATCAAGTTCGTATTTATGTTTAATAACTGTAACTGGTAGTGGCTGCACAAGGTTGTAACATTACTTTTGGTAACTTCCTAATACTAAACAACAAGTAATTCAGTTATGTTTTCGACCGAATGGATTAATTTGCATTCGTTTACTGCTTATATTACAGGTTAAACCTAGAGCAGACAAAGTGGAGTAGAGGAGTTTATGTTCAAAATAAAATTTTTCCTATTTTCATATTTACTTTTAAAAACGATTCGTCCGACATAAGATCTGGTGATTTTTTATAGTGAGAGATTTTTGAAGCTTGGGTTTTGCTAGTATTTCCAAAGTAATTTGTGTTTCTTTTCGATGGCATCGAAACATTTGTTGCCTGTGATTTAGGCATAGAATTTTTAGTTGTTGTATTGCAAGAATGTGTATTCAGTTCAAGCATTTCTCTAGCTATTCTTTTAATATCGTCAGTGTACAAATCATATTACTTTTCTGTAAATAAAATATACGAGAAAAATGATGCAAAATTTTACATTATTCGACCTTGAAGTTAATAATTTTACTTCAAAAATATGAGTGCAACAAACGGTAACTTCCACTAAGGCTAAAGGATTCCGGTATGTCCTTTTGCTTCTGTTGTGCACGCACGGTATTACAGTAAATTACATTAATGAAAATGAAAAGGAAATAAATATTTTCGATTTCTCATACAAGCCGATAATTCGCATACATACGAGTATAAGTCAAAGTTTTATTTCGCAACATTGCATTTTCAGTAAATGAAAAACATGCGACCGATACGTATATTTTGCTCAATTTATTAAATTGGAGCATTATTATAGGTTTGAATATGTCTGTGCCGGTGACGTATTTGTAAATAGTTGATTACATTTTTTCTGTTTCTTAGCTCTATTCGACCGCTATAGATATGTGGTCTATTGGATGTATTTTCGCAGAATTAGTCTTGATGGAACCGCTGTTCACTGGTAAGAGTGAAGCCGACCAAATAAACCGTATATTTAAAGCACTCGGTACCCCTACGGAACAACAGTGGCCAGATTTTCGTAAAATGCCCGTTGTCCAGAGAGTTACATTTTCAAGTTATCCTAATAACGTCTTGCGGAATAAAATTACTCCCAATCTGCTTCCCGATTTAGGTTACGATTTATTAATGAAGTAAGATTTTCATACATTTATACTAGTTACAATATTCGAAATTGCGGTTAATACTGAATTCACGAAGATATAAATAAAATTTTCGTTTTATTACAGATTATTAGCTTACGATCCAAAGGAACGAATTTCAGCGCAAGCCGCTTTAAATCACGAATATTTCAAAACACATCCGCTAGCTATCGATCCAAAAATGTTTCCCACGTGGCCAGCCAAAAGCGAACCGGGTTATTCTACCAAATTGAAGATGGAGAGTCCAAAGGCTCCATCTGGTGGTCAGGGATATAAGGACTTAGGAGACGATGAAGGGTTTTTCATAGCAGAAAGAAGCCGCAATACTACGACAGCATTTAATTCGTCTTTTTGTTTGAAATTTTAAATGTACTGTAAAGTGATTCTTCGTTCTTAATTGTTCTTTTATTTTATTAATGTTAAAATATTAATTTTTACTTTTGCGGAAGAAAATAAAATAAAATAAAAAAAAAATAAAATTAAAATAAAATTAAAATAGAGCGCGATTTCTAAAAATATCTCAGATAAGCTGTGTAGGAAAAACAATAATTTTTCCTATCTGTGGCACTGTATTTTTCCTACCTATTCTATTAAAAGAATAATATGTTTAGAATGCAATTTTTAATAGTTTCATATTGAATTGTAAACATATCAAATCGCCACACACAAATTAATACGTGTATGTCTAGATATCTTCGTTATAGATGTTAATAAACACGTTTGTTGTTGGCTAGAAAAGATAATGGTGTTGTAACCAGAGCTGAATAGTGGGATTTCGATATTTAAGTCAAGTAATTAAATTTTTTATATCGCATAATTATCTTTCTTTTAAACCAAATTCATCATAGATTTGCATGTGTATAATGGGGAACTAGGTTTATATAATTTTAAGTTTTTACATTTAATTTAAGGACTTAGTGTGTGTGTGTGTGTGTGTACAGATGTGTTGTGTAGGGGGAGGTTATTACGAATACATTTTGAACAGGTGTCAACATTATTGCGCGGAAGATTTCTCCCAGAAAAAATAAAATTATACTTTAAATAAAAATTACAAAAATAAAATAATAGCCTAAAAAGTAAAAAAAAAAAAAAAAAAAAAGTTATAAAAATACACAGTAACTTAAAACGATAGTGATTCATAGAACTTGTAATAAAAAAGCATAAATCATAAATTATCTTGATGGAACACTGAATATCCAAATTTGAATATTTGAACCAAATATTATCTAGATGAAGTTTTATACGGTAATCCATCTTCTAAAATAAACAATCACATCTTACATTTCTCCTTGCTATAATAAATAAAATAAGAAAAGTAATCATTTATCCTTTATTTCTTTTATTACATGAATTATGTGAAAGATTATTATTAAAAGATTTTTTACAATTTTCGAATGCTTAAACTACTAGAATTACTTGTATCCGATCAAAACTTGTATATAAAAGATAAATATGTATGATTTTTAATAATTTAGATTGAATATTATTTACCATTATTTTCGTATATTTAACGTAAAATGGATCCCGTCTTACTAAAGTATATTCAAACTGTCACTGCTCTTATATAATGTACATATTATATCTTTTTAGAAAATTAGACGGTATAATTAGTTGATATTTAAGAAGAAATATTAGCGCAGAATAATCTTGCAGAATTGCCATAGTACATTCGATGCCAATATATTTATTTTGTGATGGCATAAAAAAAGTTCAATTAAAAACGGATCCGAAATAAATTATTGCATATATCGACACGAACACATATAATGAAACTCATTTTATGATACCGAATGAATAAAATCAGTCTAAATTTACTTTATAGCATATACATGCGTATTTGTGTTAGGTGGAAAACACTTCTAACGTCTTTTCATTTATTGAAATAAAAATCGATATTTTTGTTACATAAATTTTAAAAGGAAGTTTATTTGTATCATTACTAACAGATTTTAATTACTAATGCTGCCTTATAATACAAATATTCCGAGTTAAGTAATGGGTAGTAGTTTCCGCTACCAAAACAGCTAATCTATATGTTAAAAGTTCTTCATTTTAATTAAATATAGAAATATTATACAATATGATTACTAATTAATTTTAGATTATTTTTAATTTAGCTTTAAATGTTGCAAACAGGTTCGTGTAACCTTGTTACTATTAGAATTCACCTTGCAGCATCTTGACTTTTCACATAAAGAGCAGCGATTCTATTGATGACGTAACAAATTCGTTATTTTCAATAATCTCAGGTAAATTATTAAATTTTTTCACTTCATTTTTTTAAAATAATCTATGTACTTTACTTGCCCGTATTTTTCTGTTTGTAAACTATTTATTACATTTACTTGATTTATGTCTGATATAGAAAGTACGATTAATTCACACGATTACTTTTCAAATATATATATATATACGAGGGTGGTTCAAATATAAATCGGAATTTTTAAATAAACACGCGAAAAATTTATTGTGGAAAAAGTGGTTGCACTGGCAGTTAGACCGGTTTGTTACGAAGCGTGTAGAGCAATTAGAACCGCGTAAGCTCACTTTTTAGTGTAGTTAGAGCCATGAGTGAAAAAGAAGTTCCAGTGTCTGTTGCGCAACGCATCATTATTCGTTTTTTAGTCAAAGACGACGTAAAATCCGTGGAAATTTACCGAAAATTACGCGAACAGTTCGGGGATGAGTGTCTCTCCAAAACTCAAGTGTACGAGTGGTGTTCCGCGTTTCGAAAAGGACGTGAAGTGGTGTCAAACATAGCACATGCGCGGCGCCCAAAAACCAGCATTACAGATGAACACGTCAAAGCCATCGAACAACTCATTTTGGCTGACCGACGCGTCCGTGTACGCGATATGACCGACGAATTGGGCATATCAGCATAGCTAGTATTGAGACAATAATTCATGATCGGCTAGGTTATCGCAAAATTGCAGCCAGATGGGTGCCAAGACTTCTGAATTTTGAACAGAAATTCACCGCTCGGCTCACGATGGAGACATTGGCCGAATTGGGCTGGGAAACACTTGAACATCCTCCTTACAGTCCAGATTTGTCGCCTTGTGATTATTATTTGTTTGGCCCGTTGAAAGAAGCACTTGGTGGACAACATTTCGACAGCAACGATGAGGTGGAATCGTTCGTGCGCAAATGGCTATGTGACAAGCCGCGAGATTTTTACGAAAAAGGAATAAAAAAATTGCCGGAGAGGTGGAAAAAGTGCGTAGCGTGCGAGGGGGGTTATCTCGAAAAATTGTAAAAAATATGAGCACTGTAAGTATAAAATAAAAATGTTTATGACGAAATTCCGGTTTATATTTGAACCACCCTAGTATATATATATATACGTATACATATATACACAAAAATAGATATAAAAGTCAATCAAATTAAAAATTAAAATTTTCTAGATCGTATTTAGTAACACATAAAATTCACTATATTATTTCTTATGAAATAGATCAAATTTTTATGTATGTGTGCATGTGCACCTGTTAATAAATTGTTACCTATTTTTATTTTCGATTTATTCAAAATTTAGTCTTAATTTAGTGCTTAAGTGTGTATTATATAAATGTATAAACATATGTAATCATTATAAAATATAAATAACTTTTTGCTTATTTTTATATTTCGTGCTGTATAAGCATCCTTACATTTTTAATTTAATATCGTGTTGTAAATATTTTTATTATTATTAATGTATGATAATATAAAATTATAAAAAATGAAAGTATAGTTTCATATTTAATGATTTGATTTTTCCTTTAAATTTTTCTGTGTTAGTATTTAAGTTTTTTTTTACAATAAATAATATTAATGTGCAGTACACTAATATTTAGAACTGTTTTGTTTGATTCTTAATGCTTTATAAACAAATTCATTTATATTTTATTCGAAATCATCTATTTTGATTATATGAAATGTTTTATTGTATATAGATAAATAGTTTACAAATTTAATACCATTAGTATTGAGCAGTTCTAATTTTATAAATGAAATAAAGTGAACGCATTTACAAAAAAACGTCCTATGCCAGTTCTAATTATTAGTTTTAATGTTAAAGATTCTATTTATATCGTCGTATGGATATTTAAAAAAATTTAATTATTCTGATTTAATTAAAGCTTTTAAAATAGTTTAAGAGTCAGTGTCCAATTTCGAATTTATCCTTTTGCGCTGCTCTATGTGTAAGAAATTGATCAAAATAAATTTTTTGGTCTTTTGGTAATTTCTGTTTATTTCCGATGTTCACTTTTTATTCTGACAAAATGAGTATGTGATGTTTATGATTGACAAATATACATATAAATCATGTAAAATAGAAATGTATATGTGCGCACACGCATGCACTGATGAGACATGTATTATAAACCAAAAATTCTCTATTTTATACTTAAAATGTAATTCAACATTATTCGAAAAATTAATCTTTTTCCAAGTTCCTATTTAATTGCATAATTAAACGTTAACAAAATCAAGAATTACAATTTTGAAAAAAGCTAAGGACCGATATGCTGGTATATTGACTGTTAATTATTAAACAGTATTATCTGATCGAATCTGGTACATCGTAAAATTGAAATAGCTTAAGCAAAACACAGCGAACATGTTTATAGTTATCCGCGCTGGGCGAAATTGTACCATTTCTTGGTATTGGGCAATGTTGTCTTGAAAACACTCGAAAGTTTTTCAAAAATTTTAGCTTGTTTTTGTGAAAATAATTAAGAACAAATTAGTTAAATTTCGTAAAAATATTTTGTATCTCAGAGATTTGGGTATTTGACAAATGTATTGCCGAGCATTTTATAATGATGAATAAAATAAAAACTAAGATCCCTATGCATATTTCTTGCCCAGTCATAATTAGCGCATAAATCGCATCAATAGAAGTGCTTCCAAATGGCAAGAGAAATTTTCAAATTTCTAGTAGAATCATTGGAAGAGTTAAATGCTTCACAGAGTTTTCGAATCTCAATTTTAAGTTTTCTACAATTACATTATTTCTCCATTAGTAGCGGTTTCCGTTCATTGTAGGAAAAGTTTTGTTCAGGGTTTAAATTTTAAATTTTCTATAAATCATTCCTTTCTGGGTTCTGGGTCTTTCTTTTCCACATTATTTTGTTTAATTTCATATTTCGTAGGAAAAATTACTCACACACATTTTTTTCACACACACACACACTACATATACATATACATATACACACACATATATATATATATATATATATATATATATATATATATATAGATATAGATATAGATATAGATATAGATATAATGTATGTGTATGTATGTATTGACGTTCTTAATTCAAATTCTGGAAAACTAATGGTCACGGGAAAAATTTCAGAAAGATGTTATTAACAATGAGTTAGTTGAGGTGACCGTATTATCAAGATATCTAATTTATTTTACAGTCGCAACATATGTCCTTAAATATTAGTTCGATAACATGAAGCTATTAGTACAAATGACAAAACAGTGTATATGTTGGAATTAAGATCCAACATATAATCAGAAAAGGAGAAAAGCAAAGCGATGTATAAAAGGAAAGAATCCGATCTGGATGTAATGCGCGAATTCTAAGTTCGGATGTAATCAGCTTCGAATGGAAATAAAATAAAAAGGAAGTTACAGTCGATGTTTATTATGAAACGTGAAGTGGAATAATTGTTTTTTGTATGCTTCTTAATATGGTATTTATTAACTAATTTTTAAAATGATCAAGTATACGAATTGTAAAATAATGATAATTTAGATGTTTAATATTAAAATACAGTGGTTACACCATTTATTATACGTTAATTTTAATTGATTCGTCTTTATTTATAATTGTCTATTTGCGAAACGGTGAAGTTTAAAAAAAAAAAACAGCACTAGTATCGCAAGGAAATTGATTTAAAAAATGTATGATCTTTCTGAAATATATTAATGTAACAACAGCATAATGATTGTAATAATAACGGCAATATTGTATAACTGTTTATATTGCATGCAGTGGTGAGTAAAGAAATTCAGAAAAATATGAAAACGAAATAAATTGTGTATTTTACTCGGTACATTGAGTATTACCAGCAATTCTTCAAAGTTTTATCAATGAAGTGATAGCAGTCTAATTCTCACTGTTACAATTTCAGCTTTTTGACGATTCGGTAACTAATAGTTTGTTCTTGCAGTGTTGTTTTTGCCTCTGCATTATTGTACAACTGTGTAATTTATTATTTTATTTGTGAGTTGTTTTTTTCGAAAAGGGTCGGTGATTTATATTATTAATATTCAAGTGTAACTTCTAACCGTAGTGTCATATATGAACACAGTCAGTTAATAACATATGTAGGTCAGCCCATAAACGCTTAATAATAGCGAGTGATATCTCTTACATATTTCAATTGCCAACTATTATTTATATGTTGCGTTTTTTTTTTTCTAATTTTTTTGAATACTTTTAGTCACCTCGAAATTTAGGCCAGTTATTATAACTGCAATGACATCTGCAATCTAAACTGTTTATTAACTTGAAATGATTTGCCAAGTGATTTTGACTATCTAATATTGCTCCGGTATGGGATATAATCTAGGAAGGAGTCCGATTCCAAGTTGTTGCTTAGGTTTCCAATGTGACATATTGATCAAATATTATATTTATTTCTTAAATTCGTTACCAACTTGACAATCTCCTTAGGAAAATATCTAGTTGGCGTTCTTTTTTCTCAGAAAAAGTTGAATGGGGCTTGGCAGAGACCAGCTGTTGGATTTTAAATATTGCGGTAAAACAGCGCGCCACGATAACGTTGGCGACATGTTTATGTAGTTACTCTTCCGCCTCAAAGCGGATTGAATGTCGTACGCGTTGCCTAAATTTGAAAATATTAAGTACTATCGAGCACCCCCAAAGTCGATAACGAAGCTTTCTCTGTCTGCTCCCAAGCTAAAACAGAATGGCAAAGCGAAAGTTTTTGTAACGAACTCACTGTCGGCAACAAGGTGAATTATTCAGAGATTGCTTTTTTTCCTGCTTATGTAAAATACAAACTTAAAGATCACATCTTTAAAGTGCGCTTAGATTGTGAAATTTTCCCGGTCATATACTTCTAATGACAAACTACGGAATTAAGTGATTTGTAAGATAATTTATAATAACTATAACTAGTTTACTATAAGCAGGACTTCGAATTGTTGTATTGTTCATTCTGATTTCACTTTAATAAAAAACTATGCACTTTTTACAGTCGCTTCATTAGAATTAGTTAACAAAACCGTTAAGTTATTTTCTTTTGAGCAATTCTAATTTATCTTGACATAGTATGATTTCCGACATTCCTATATGAATTTTCTGAAAACATACAAAATATGGAAATCATGCAAATGGAAGGGCGACGAGAAAATAATTTTAAAATTATACTAATTATGAAAATAGTTCGGATGATGTACAAAATAAGAAACTTAAGTAAATCTGAACTGCGAAGGACTCGGTTGCAAATACTGATTCGAGATATTCGAAGCTTTAAATTAGATAATCGCATTAATCGCATTAATCGGATACTCGTATTCGCTTTAACGAAATGCTCGCATTACAACTTCGTTTGATGTTCTTCATTGAAATTGATTGAATCAAATGTTAACATTAGTGATGTGAATAATCGCATTATTAGGATATTCGGTTACTATTAGAGTAACAAAAACGCTGCAAGTGTGATTTCAAAATTAAGGAAAACTATGTTGTTACATCATTGTTTGATAGCATTATTAAATTTTATACGCTCTTAATGTAAATTAAATAAATTAGCTCTTTTCCATTAAAATTGGCGTTCAATATTAAGAAATATTTAAACTATAACAAAAAATATTTTTACAATTATTAGTTAATATTTTAACATAATTTAATTTATTTAGTAGTTATTAGATGCATTAAAATCTATATACATACGTATGCGGCTGTGTATGTATGTATGTATGTATATATGTATGTATGTATGTATGTATATATGTATGTATGTATGTATATATATAAATGAATGTTTGTTTGTTTGTCCCGTATGGATTCCTTTAAGCTTTATAACGTAAACATATTATTGAATTACTGCTTAATTTAAATATTAATTACTTAAAAACGTTACATTATAAATAATTTTTTATAATAATACTCGTATCTTTTAATTTTTTTCAAATTCTAGTAACTATACAGCGTTATATTGAAAATAAAAGAGAAATAAATAAAGAATTAATATGTTCTTTACCGGAAATATTATATTTACTTTTAGATTTTAGGCCCTTGCCTATTACCGTGGTTTGCTGTTTGATAATGTATTTTAATAATATTAAAAAACAAAAAACAGCAGAATAAATAAATCTTTAATAAAAACACAGAATTCACCATATAAAAAGAGAGAAAAAATTAAAGACATATAAATCCGTTGGTGAAGTTGCAGAAAAAACTATCGGGCAAGTAAACGGGCCGTTTGTAGAATAAGTAAATGATGTGGATTTAAATGGTGAATAAGGAATAAAAAAATCAGATAATCAAACTTTAAAAAGTGGGATAAAATAAAGATTTAAAAAAATGTTCACTATATCATATGTATATCTATATATAAATTCCAAGTACAGATTTAGATGGATGTTAATACACCGGCCAAGCCGTGGGTAACAGCTGGTTGTTAAATAAATATATTTGCATATAAAATAATTTTATATTGTTTTTATTTTTTAAAAACATAAGAATTAACGGTAAATATGCTCGTATATATACAGATTTCCATACACTGTAAAAAATTGCAAAAATAAAAAAAATTTAAAAGTGATTAACAATAATATATATGATAAATTTAAAAAATTTATAGTATAATGAAATTTTAATGCGGGATTTTATGAATAGGAATCTAATAAAGTTTTACGCAGAACTATTTTAAAAAATTAGCTATTAAATGTGAACGCGGAGTAAAATGTAAAAAGTGAATTACCCTTTTTTGAACAAATTCATATATATCTGTGAGCAACAATATTTGAAACACTGTTAAATACATATAGATAATTTGCAACATAAATTTTCCAATACTGTGTAAAATTTTTAAAAATATCGATTCCAAATAAATATATTATGAATTACTTAAAGCAGTGAGATTAAAAGTTATATTACTTAATAAAATAATACTGAATGAAAAATGTATCAAAAATATATGTAATAAAATTTTCAATATCAAATATTTTAAACAGAGAAAGTAAATAACGAAGTAGAGTTATAATTTTATTACGCCGAATACAAAAGTTTTACAAATGATTTATATGTATATATAACTGATTATATGTAATGTGAAATACCAAGTTCAATAATGCTATATTATTTTAAAGTAGGAAACTAAGTAAAAATAAATGAAAGTCCGTAATTTTGTAATGAGAAATAATTATAATCTATTTAAATCATTATTTATACCAATATTTTACAGTAATCCATTAAAGGAAAATCCAGGCATTTTACATATAGTGATGGGTTATTTTAATATTACAGGAGATAAATTATGTGGTCATTATAACTGGTTCATCATTATGCTTGTAATTAAGTAAAGCACATGTTTATTTGAAAATTAACTATTACGGAACATTTACTCTGATATAAACTTTCATGAAATATGTACAGAATAATGTTTAACTAATTAAACCAATAATTTTATTTCATCGATAGATCTATAGGTTAGTGGGGGGTATCGGATCTCAAAATTTAGTAAACATTTTTTTTTATAGACTGAATTGTTTGTGCATGACATTTCAAAACAACTTAACTTCCTTCTACATCTATTGACAATACCTTCGTGCTCTTCGTGTAATTTTGCGGTAAATAAAAAAAAAAAAAAGCAACACATCCGTAACCAATTTAATAGTTCAAAAGATTGTGATAAGTGCAGCAACCGAAGATAAATTGACATTTCTCGTACCATAATTTTTACGACTTCGTACGCTAATAATACATCAAAAAAGGTTAATACAACGCGATTTGGAAAACGTAAAGAGATAATTAAGGGGATACTACAGGAGAAATGTGACAAATATTGCAACCTAAAATTTGAATCATCCATACTCTAAAAATCTCAGAGGTGGAAAAAAAATTATTTTCTCTTACAAAGATTTGAAATTCTGATTGTATATTCATTTAGCGAATTATTTCAATAAAAAATTTCGGAAAAAATTAGTCGATCACGGAAATAATGTCCCATTATGATAGATTTTTTGCTTTCAGGCAAAAACACCATGTGTACTTTATAATAAATTTTTAAGTGCACGGGAAATGAAAAATTAATTTTAATAATTATGAAAAACTACTAATTTTAGAAAAGCAAAATGGAGTCTGAATTTCAGTAAAAACAAGTTGTTCGTTAGTAAGTTATTTCTCCGTTTCCACATTTGTTTCCAACATACGTACGTGAAGTCGAGTATAATTTTCCATTTGAATAAGTTTTAACAGTAATTCTTTATTCTGACCTGAGTCTTTGCCTTCCACTCCTGTCCTTTTTCATTTCTCTTCTCCAATTTTTTCTTCGTTAGCTTCTTTCGTTTTTACCATTTCGAACTTTTTCTTCATGTAACTTCAATCTTTCCTAATTATTTACTTCGGGTAAACGTCTACTATCGACACCCCTCCCCACCAAAACAAAAAAAAGTTTTAACATGCGAAATCAAGATTTTCATTATTTTCCAAGAAATCATTTTAAACAGTTTACACATTATCCTGCATTAAATATTGCTTTAAATGCACTATTTTTGGAAACCTCAATTAATTACTTCTCTTAAAGAATGGACGAATCAAAAGTATTAGCACGAATTTTGAAAGGTCAGTTCTCTGTTATTTTTTAAAATGTTGATTAGATAAAATTGTCTTTTTACGGAGACGAATTTTATCAAAAAATAAAATTGATGAGTTATTTTCAAAAATAGCATTCATTTAAACAATTGAATGATGTTTCTTTACGTCCATCAAAAGCAAACAGTAAAAACGTCTATAAAACATTTCCCACCTTTTTTTTTTTTTTTTTTTTACAATTCAGGTTTCAGTGCTATTATTATAAGTAACGTTTTCACAAAAAATTTAAAAAGATTGTATCTTGCGCTATTTCTTCTAATTACTTTTTGCTCTTCTCTTTACTCTTTAATAATGAACAGTAGGTAATCTGTATATGTGCATAGATCTACGCTTTGATCGTAATCTAGTTTGAAGGCCTTATTAAAATGTATGGTTCATAGCAATGGCCTTAGAACATTACCTTGCGGGCAACCTACATTAGTAGCCTTGTGCACCGTTTTATTATTTACTTGCAATTTTATACTTCTGTCCTTTATATAAAATTGTAGAATCCTCAGTAAAGTTTTATCTTTATCTAATCTCTTTCAGTTCTGTAAACAATGTTGGGTACCAACAATTGTCAAATGCGGCCTTTATATCTACCCCTATTGTCACTATATGGTGCCCACTGTCTAAACTGTCTTTTATTTTAGTTGTCGCATAGTTTATAGCGTATTCTGTAGATAACCAACATTTAAATCCAAATTATCTCTTATCCAGAACTTGTTTATTGATTTTGTTTTTTCATAAATTTTCCCTAAGCTATTAAGTAAGCAGACTGGCCTATATGAACTAACGTAGTTTGGATTTCTATCCGGTTTTTGCAAAAGTACAATATTGGCCTCTGGCCACTTCTTTAGGAAATATTTCAACGAATATATCGTTTTATACATGATATAAAATATGCTCGGCTGATGTTTGTATAATAATTTTATGATTTTTTTATTTGTTATTTTGTCGGGACCCCTGCTTTGTTGTTTTTCAGTTTTTTAATTATGTTTGTTAGTTGCGTCGTGTCTAGTTCTATAACGTTATTTAAAGCCTCATCTCTTTGTTTTATGTTTTCCGAGTAGTAGTTTAATCTGTTACGGATTGTTAAAAAATTTGGTCCTCACTGGTATGAACATTATTATTTTAACGGAATTTAAACTATTTAAGTTTTTTTTCAAACTCAGTAAATTTACTCCCACCAATTTGTTTTGCCTTTCCTTATCGATTTTTTTCAACTTTAAATTTGAGTATTCGGAAAATCAAACTATTTTGCTAAATTTTTAATGGATTTCCTATTTTCTAAACGTGAAATAATATAATTTTTTTCTTAAATGAATATCATCGTACATTTGTACTGAAAAAATATTTTTTATTGAACAAACTTAAAAGCAAATCATGCTAAACAAAATTCGCTCGAATAACAGAGTCGAAATAAAGTATGTTTATAATCCACACACTAGCTACATGTGATGTATATATAAAATAAAAAATACCAATATAGTGGAAATTACTTAATATAAAATACAAATTTAGTAGTCTAGAATTGAATCAGTTTATTTCATATATTGTGTTTTATTACAACAGTAATAAAAAAAGATTTTAATTTCTTTTTTAAAAACACACTTTTCTAAAAAGCGTACCAAAAAGAATTCACTAAAAAAAAAAAAAAAAAATCCTTATAGCACATATAACTTAAAAACACTTTCTCAAAAAGTACAATAATTGTGTGAACAATTTTCTCATGAAAAATTAAAATGAAAGGTGTGGATGCTGGCATAAAATTTTTGAACAAATATTACATAGTACACACCGAACAAATTGATCATGTGTAGGAAATATAATATATTACACCGCACGATATTTACATCACATAGTATACATATGCTAATTTTCTGATAAATATTATACTACAAATCGAAAAAATTTATCAATTAAATTTACAGCAACATATAATAGAGTTTACTACATTTGATAAATTAGTACACATAACCATGTGATTACACTTTGTAAGAGTTTATCAAGAAGAAGAGTATTAATAATGAATGACATGTCAGCGCCCATACTTTTTATTTTAATTTTTCATGAGAAAATTGTTCACACAATTATTGTACTTGTTGAGAAAATGTTTTTAAGTTAAATGTGCTAAGGAATTTGTTTTATTTAATTTTTTTTAGTGAATTTTTTTCGATATATTTTTTAGAAAAGTGTTTTTAACACTGTTTTTTAAGTTTTTTTTTTATTTTATACTTTTTAGTTATAAATGAATTTTCCGAAATATTTCATGAACGTAGTTATTAAAATTGCAATACATATTTTATTCAATCTAATGCGTGACATTGTTTTTTCTATTACAATATTAAAGCTTTATTTAATTTATTATCAGGAGATCAAGTACGACTGGAAAGAATAGCTCTCATGCTTTTCATTTCTTTTAAGGCGGCAACATCGCAGACCGGTAAATTGGAGAACGTGAATAGATCAAACTCTACTTATGCTGACGTACGCTTGTCCTGGAGCGAAAAGTTTCGAGCCTAGATATACAACAGCCTAGTTAACGGCGGTGCCGTGCATTATAGTGCTCGCCTCATGTCGATCCAATCCAAGTCATTGCAACTGAAGCTGAGAAAATATGTTGGCGCACCAAGTCATCGAATTTTCTCGGGATTAACGCAAACCATTCAATTCGTTCTCAGTGTTAACGATGTTATCCCTAGTTTTTCTTTTGATCTCATTGACATCATCAGAAACCTCCAATACGTCCTCGATATCCGGTTGCGCACAGTCGATTGGAGCCATTACCGATGTGTTTGGACCTGAATGTTTAATCGTTCTTCGTAACTTTCATTTGCACGCAGCTGTGAATGTTTCTTACGATCAAGTTCTAATCGGATGCCACGCTAATCTTTCGTTTCAGCACTTTTCGATTTCGATATACATTAATTATGTTTCTCTAATCTTGCTCGTTTAGCATTATCATTTACTCTATCCCTCTTCTATGGTATTTTTATGAACTTTTTCCAAGCGTCGTTTACATTGAGTGGTTGTTTCTCTCATTATTGTGAATAATTTTTCATACTGCAGGTAATGTGACTGTAAACGTAAAAATGGTAATGCTAAGCAAGCAAGATTAAAAACATGTTTTTTTCATTTACCACTCTCGTGTTTTGTTTTGTTTTTTTTTTTGTATTATCCAGTAACGGTCATATATATACAAGGTGTGTCCAGAAAGTCATGAAATATGTTTTTTTGTCGCGCTCCTTTTGCCTGCAGCGCGTTCGAACCGGTTTGGTTAGATGGAGCTGACTCTCAGCTTCACAGCTGACCGCAGTTCAGTCTGCTCCGAGCATCGGTAGCGTCAGTATCGGTAAATTAGTGCACCTCTGTTTGGAGACCTCGTCACGATTCATAATGGCTGATTCAATCGAACAACGTTGGGCGATCAAGTTTTTTGTGCAAAGCTCGACAAAAAAGCTGCCGAAACTTACATAATGCTGAAGCGAGCTTATTACGGGGAGTCTGCTATGAGTTATGTGCAAGTTACAAGGTGGGTGAAAAAGTTTAAGGACGGCCAGGAAGGGGTGTGAACGATAACCCTCGCTCTGGAAGACCAACAACAAGTAGAAACGAAGAAAATGTGAACCGTGTTCGTAAATTATTGAATTCTGACCGCCGAAAATGAGTGTTTGGTTGTTAGCTGATACCTTAAACATTCTAGAAAGTTTTGTGTTCAGCATTGTTACGGAAGACTTGCACATGCGGAAGGTGTGCGCCAAGCTGGTCGCAAAACTTCTGACGGACGAACATAAAGCCAATCGAGTGCTGATCGTGAATGAACTGAAGAAACTCATGGAAATTGAACCAGATTATTTGGACAACGTTTTTACCGGTGTCGAAACGTGGACGTTCCAGTATCACCCGGAAACGAAACGCCAGAGTTCTGAATGGAACACCTCAGCGTCCACAAAACCATGAATCAGCTCGTGACGAGGTCTCCAAACAGAGGTGCACTAATGCACCAATGTTGACGCTACCGATGCTCGGAACAGACTGAATTACTTTGCGCTGTGAAGCTGAGAGTCAGCTCCACTTGACCAAATCGGTTCGAGCGCGCTGCAGGCAGGATGGGCGCGATAAAAAAACATATTTCATGACTTTCTAGACACACCCTGTATGTTGGCTTATTCCTGATCAGGTCGAAAATAACCATGGATTAATATATTGTCATCTAAAATAAAGGTCTATGCGAAATTTTAGAATTTTTCATCAACGGAAAATTCTTTAAATAGAGCTTCTCAGATTACATACGTGAAAATGAATTAAAGAAAAGTGTTAATTAAAAAAAAACAGCAACATGCTAAGTAAATCTAATATATATATTTTTTATTAATAAATTTGTATTGCAATCTTGAACTACTGTTTAAATAATCAATATATATATATATATATAACTAATATGTATAGAATATTAGTTCATTAACTAATTTTTATTATTTATATACATAAATATTATTTACATAACTAAATCGTTCGGCGTTAATCGCTTAAGACGTCTAATATTTGATGATGTGTCAAGCAGCTGGATCGCTTCAACATTCACATGTTGATGGAGCCGCTTTTTGTGCTTAATAGCAAAGTCATAAATGACCTCGTCTACCCACTTCAGATTCAAATCTGCATGCAGATCCTCGTTTCTTTGATACCATTCTGCACTGGTAAATGCGCGAGTGACTTGGTTCTGATTACGCTGAACGACCATTCGGTTAGCAGGTTTTGCACATCCCCAAAGTTGGATCCCGTAGGTCCAGATAAGTTTGATAATTGATTGGTAAAGTAGTCGTTTACTGTAGAGGTCCAGTTGTGAATTTCTTCCTAATAGCCACCACATTTGACGAACTTTGATTCGGATTTGTTCCACCGTCTGCTTCGCGTGATGCTTCCATGTTAGACGGTCATCGAGATGTATTCCTAGATATTTAGCTGAATTCTTCTGCGGAATCTGCTGATTATTGATATAAACACTGTAATATTAAATATTAACTTTTTTTAGAGCGTATGTAACATGAATGGATTTATGCTCCTTGAGTTTTATTCTCCATTTCTTCGTCCATCTCAAAACTTGGTCTAAAGCGTTTTGTAGGTTACTATTTGCTTCAACTTGTGAATCATTCACAGACAATATTGCAGTATCATCAGCAAACATTACTGTGGTGATGTCACCTATTATCGGAATATCAGCCGTATTCAATAGGTACAAAATAGGTCCAAGGACGCTACCTTGCGGTACTCCAGCTTGTACAGAATGAATTGTTGACTTCGCTCCTTCGTATGCAACTTTGAATTTTCCGTTAGAAAGATATGACTAGCAGACGACAATTTTTGGCTAATTTTTCCGATTAACCGTTCGTGCCATACTCTGTCAAATGCTTGGGCAACATCTAAAAATACTGTTGAACAGTGTTTCTTTTCTTTAAATACTCTGTTAATTATTGATGTAACTTGATGAACTTGGTCAATAGTTGAATGTTGATTCCGGAAGCCGAATTGGTGATCTGGAATAGCTGTGAGCAGTTTGAGACACTTGAGAAATAATTTCTCAAACAGTTTTGATATAGCCGGCAATAATTTCTTCTGGTTTATCTGGCTTCTTAAGCAATGATTATCTGAGCTATTTTGAAGCACTCAGGTATGTGTTCAAAGCGGAAACACGCATTGAATATGTATGGTAGTAATACAATTGTTTTGCGTGAAAGTTCTTTTCGGATACCAGACGAAATTTCATCTATGCCAGGCGCTTTCTTTGGGTTGATGTTGTCAATTTCCTTGGCCACTTCTAACGGTGACATTGGATTAATGTGCCATTCAGTTTGATGGATTTGGAATACCTTAGCTAAATGTCTAGCAAATAATTGTGCTTTATCTTCGTCACCGCGTACCCATTTATTGGTTTCATCTTTTAGTGGAGGAACCGGGTAACAGGTTTCTTCAACCGTCGTGCAGCTTTCCATAACGAGTAATCTTTATCTGCTTCTGAACTTAGATTAATCAAGAAATCATCAAATGTTTTATTTTTAATACTTTTTATTAGCTGATTAAGTTGGTTACTAATCCTGTTAAATTTGGTTTTGTCTGTCGGATTATGTGAATTATGCCACACTCTTCTTGCTTTTCTTTGATTAGTTCCCTCACTTCGCGCGGGTAGCAATTTTCTTGACTGGTAGCGGTGTTTACTTGTGGGGTTGCAGTTTTTGCAGCTTCTTGAATTATATCAATAATATATTGCGCCTCATATGCCAGTTTTTTTTTTTATTTTTAGTGTTCTATTAAGGTTTATTTTTTGATCTAGGAGTTATCTCCTAGTCAGTGAATTTATTAGTAAGATGTTGTTTCTTTTGTTTCTGTATTATTGTATCACTTACTGTAAGTTGTACAGGTACATGATCAGAAGACAAATCGTTGCAGTTTTTTATTCAAAATAGTTTGCAGAGATACCTTTAGAAATGAAGAAGTCGATTAGATCTGGTATTTTTTCACTGTTAGTAGGCCACTATGTTGGTCTTCGTGATGAGTGGATTTCGCGTTTAGTGCTTTAATAAATTCTCTACCTTTAGGAGTGATCCAACGAGATCCCCACATAGTAAGTTTAGCATTAAAGTCTCCTCCGCATATAAAATGGTTGCCTATATAAATTTCTTCAAAATTTTCCTTTTTGATAGCGTGTCTTGGTGGACAGTAAGCTGCACAGATATTGAGTTCAGTACTGTTATAACTTACAGTTGTTGCAGTACCTTGAAAGTAATCCTTTTCAATACCTTGATTTAGGTAGTGTTTAATGCTACCCTTAACTAGTATAGCGGAGCCAGCGTGGGCTTTGCCACTTGGATGATTCGCATTATATGTTGAATAACCACTAATCCTAAAATAGCTGTGGTTTGTAAAGTGAGTTTCTGATATTAGTACAATATCAACATTTTTATGTTTAATAAAGGTTTCTAATTTATCTCGTCGAGAAGTTAAGCCATTGACATTCCAAGTAGTAATAATTAAAACTGGGTTAGTCATTTCATGTTCTTGGACTAGTAATCATCGATTGTTGGTTGTTTCCCAATCGACGAATTCTTTCATTCATTGTTTTCAGGGGGCCAATTACATCAGCAGTTGTAGCTTCCTTATTTTGTAGCTTGTTTGGCAGCTGACTTTCCTTGGGCACTTGTTTAGTACCTATCGTAGCGGCTGCAAATGTTTTATTAGCAGTGACTGGTTTGGTGGCTTTAAAAATTTTTTGCTGAACACGTTCTACTGCTGAAAATTTTGTAGCAATAATGGATAGAAATTAACATATAGTTTTATGCATTTCTTCCAGCTATAACAATTCACTATAACTGACTTTCACTGTTACACCAAATTTTTTACGTATTGTATGAATCAAATCAGTTTTTTTCTTTGTTTACATGCATATGTAACTGTCAATATATGGAATTTAATCACTCGTAACATTTCAAGGACTGAGAACAATCACTTTATTTATGAAGAGAATATAGAACAGAAAACATATATTTGAAAGTTTTGTTTTAATTTTGTGCAGGACCTAATGTATGAAACGCGATGAAGATCTTAATTACATATTTACAATTAAATCACTATTTTAAAATCAAATTATAGCCGATGAAGGTATATATAGTTTTACAAGATAAATACATGAAACTAATTAACATTTTCCATCTATGAAATAATAGACTACGAAACAAAATAATTTATTAAACTTTAACAATTTATTTACTTTTTTTTTTTGTGTTCATCTTTCCTTTGTTTCTGAGTTCTGTTTTCGTAATATTTATCGAAGTGTCTGTTAGGTAGGTAAACTGAGCAAACTATCTATTCGAAAAGAAAAAAAAACCCAGCGTAATTGTGTTTATATCAATTTATGTACTAATTTCTTCAGTTTATGATTCGTTCTTATACATCAATTTACTATCATAGTGCCATATTTAGTTTCTGAGGTTTATTCTAGCTGTACAGATATTATAGGCAGTATTTTATGCAATTGTTATACGAGGTCTGTCAATTAAGTTCCCGGAAGTTGGCAATACCGCTTCGGCTGGTAACACTGCACGCTAATCCCATTCGAAAGAGGACTCATTTCTGCGCCAGTCTGTGCAAGTTTCATGTGGATCGGTTGTTTAGTTCGTGTTTTATAGTGCTTTGAAATTGACTCCTCGAGACACGACGTCGTGAAAATGTGTGATAAAATTATGGAACAAAGAGTAGTCATCAAATTTTTGGTGAAACGGGGCGAAAGCGCGGCCAAAATTATGAGACAGTTAACCGACGTGTACAAGGATGATTGCCTGAAAAAAACAGCAGTCTACGAATGGGCTAAGCGGTTCAAAAGCGGCCGACAGTCGGTGGAGGATGATCCCCGCGAAGGCGCTCCCTGCACCTCGCGGAACGCCGCTAATCTAGAACGTCTGCGCAAGCGCGTGCTCGAAGATCATCGGGTAAGTCTTAGAATGTTAGAGGAAGAGATGGGCATCAACAAAGAGACGATCCGGCAGATGTTACACGAAGATTTAGGTATGCGAAAGCTGTGCGCGAAAATGGTTCCTAAAGTGCTCACATTTGAACAGAAAGAGCTCCGTTTGTCCATCTGTCAAGACATGATTTCGCGAATTGACGATGAAGGAAGCGACTGGATGTCGAATATTATCACTGGAGACGAGTCGTGGGTGTTCGAATATGACCTTGAGACCAAAAGACAGAGCATGCAGTTGGTGGAGAAGGGGGGAAAGCGCCCCACGAAAGCGCGAATGTCAAAATCGAAAGTGAAGTCTCTACTCATCGCATTTTTCGATATCAACGGAATTGTACACCACGAATACGTGCCAGCAGGTCAGACAGTCAACGCAGTATTCTACATCGAAGTTTCGAAACGTTTGAAGGCCCGTGTGTTTCGTGCATGACTAGAATTGGCCGAACGAGGTTGGGTGCTGCATCACGACAATGCACCTGCACACTCGTCCTTCGCTGTTCGCGATCTTTTGACCCGTAACGGCATTCCAACGCCCCCCCCCCCCTGCAGCCCGGACCTAGCACCCTGTGACTTCTACCTCTTCCCACAATTGAAAACCTACCTCAAGGGAAACCGATATGACGGAGTAATTGAAGTCCAAACCGTCACGACGAGCGTCCTGAGGGATCTTTCATCGGGGGGGGGGGTGCGCTTCCAAACATGGATTCATCGCTGGCGCCGGTGCATCGAACTCGAGGGAGACTACTGCGAAGGATTGTAACCAATTTTTGAAGATTTCGTCACTTTCCGGACCGTCCGGGCAAACTTCCGGGAACTTAATTGACAGACCTCGTATGCAGTACGAATGTAGAGGCAAGCCTACACTTGGAATTGATTGCTAATCGCTTGTTATCACAATAAAAACGCAGTCCTATTTACGCGTCTGCCTTCTATACAACAATTAGCGCATATATGGTGGTATATGCGATCGTTTTCCATATTAGTGGTTATTTTAATTATTTATTTTGCAATGTCTGTCGTCGCTTGGGATCGAACTAGAAATTTCTGTAATAGAAGAGTGCTGTAGCAACTAGGCTACCGTGACGACGAACATCCAGCTTAAGTGCGGTCTGATTCAATATTCTGAAACGATTGCAATTATTCAGAATCACTGTTCGAATTGCTAATAGAACGAATTGGAGTAATTAATGTCGATATGACGACTCCGTATTTAAGGGAGCCGATAATCCCTTACAATACATTATGTGAAGTTTTATAGTTCGTTTTTGCTTCTTCCCACCTTTTTTCTTAAGAAAAATTCCACCCTCTAATTTCCTTTTGCTGTGTAAATTTTCATCTCAGATTCTGGTCAGGTATATACGCTTTCCTTTTTTTTTTTAAAATAATTAATCGTTTCGTCGGTCTGTTCAACTTAATTTTCCTTCTAATCCGTGGCTCTTTTTGTTTTCCTCACTTCGCCGGTTTGCTTCTCTCGATTTTGATGATTTGCGACGCCGATCAAGCGTTCTTTGAGTGTTCCTGCTTTGTACTACTCCGGTTGTTAAGGCTTGAGCTTTTCCTACTTTTTGATACATTCGTATATTTTGTCCTTTCCTTCCTTATATTTTTTCTGCTTTTTGTTCCTTCTTATTAACGATATTCGATATCGGATTAAAATATAACTGACTCTTTCCTTTTCTAATTATTTCTGGGTAGAGGTCCCAGTTTGGCTAACCCTAAAAAAAATTCGGAATCGATATTATAAAAAATGTTAAGAATACGATATTTATTTATTGAAAAATTAAAAACTAATTAATTTGATTCATTTGCACAGGCACGTGTATAACGAAATTGGAAATTTAAAAAAAGTAGAGAATATTTATTAATTGAAAATTAAAAAAAAAAAGCTAATTTTTATATTCAAGAATACACTGATATAGTAAAATAATCGGGTTAAAAAAATTTAGCCGTCTATCTCATCGAAAAGTGATTAAAATTTCGTTTGTAAAATTTTATTGATTTAGAATCTCTATAAATAGGGAATATCATCGGATATAGTGATCTATATGATGATGTATATGAGATTGCAGCGAAATTCAGGGTTACAATCATCTATTTACATGCCCTCTTTGCGGCAGATACGAACATAGAAACTTGCGTGGTGATGTTGATAATGATTTCATAAAATTTATAGAATACTAGACGTATAGTGGATACGCGATAATAGTAATTGATTTAGACAGACTTTCGCGACTGAGTTTTAAGAAAAAAGCGTTTAAAACATATAAAAACAGTGCAAATCAAAAGGAAAAAAGTA
This sequence comes from Icerya purchasi, assembly GCA_039619475.1. Lineage (NCBI taxonomy): Eukaryota > Metazoa > Arthropoda > Insecta > Hemiptera > Monophlebidae > Icerya > Icerya purchasi. The sequence goes on along the minus strand of CM077115.1, from coordinate 264,054,351 downwards.
TATATAGAAGTACATCAGTAAGAATAAAATATTGTTCTTATATTAGTACAATTTTGTTTTATTTTGATATAGTATATTAACGCTTTAGCAATTCATAGCATTTTAATAAGCGTTATATAGCGAAACAAAATTTATTTTTAAACATTTCGGAAGAGGAAGCCGGAGTCCCCCCTGGGTACTTCCTACATAAGCCAATATAATGGCGTAATACGCTTTCCCCTGAGGTACCCGTTCAGAAGTGTTTAAATAAATGTAACACGCAAAAAAACGATAACTTAGAGGTTATGTTTTTAAAAGCAGGTGCCTTCATTTAGGCGATAATATTTTGCATTTAGGGTCATCCAGAAAATTAAAATACTTATTCAATTTTACCGCGTCAATGATGAGAAATAAATAAAAAGAAATTATCTAGAAGCGTTATTAAGTAATATATGTATTTCTATGTAAAAATGATCTAAAATAAGCTGTTATATAATTATACTTGAATTTAATATGGCAGATCGTTTGAACGTCTTACAACATAACATTGCAAAAGATGAAATATCCGCTGATGTGCCAATCTTAAGTCGCTCACTTAGCATTTGAAACTATTAAAAAATTACTGAAAGCGCTTTGAAAAAACACATTTACACCCACACACACACTCAATATAAAACTTGATCAAAGCCAGTGCGTTTAAATGTTAAAGTATTTCTTCAGACTGATTAAGTGCCTAGTTTATAATAAACCGCAAATTTTTTTCCCACGAGTTAAACATCTGATTTCTAAAGAAAAATTTGAAATTTGAATTGAGTTAATCATTGTTTCCAGAGTCGTGCATGTATCGAAATAAAATTGTAAACATTTTTCCTTTCGAATTTTCCATTTCCATTGATATATCACATGATTGAAAAAAAATATATTTTCTTGATCCTGTTTCGAGCTTTTGGCGCTCCAAGGGTTCGGTTTTGAAGTTGGAAACCCGAATGTTCCAAATTAAAGTAATACACGAGGATGCGCATCTTTTTAACTTGTTCAATATTTTTGGCTATAAAGCTGAGCCATGAGCGGGGGCTATACGTCCTTTTTTTGCGCTTTTTTAAACTTTTGGTAAACTTTCAATGTTTCGTTAAGAAAATGAAATACGAGTTTGCTCCGGACAAATAGCGCTCTTTCCAACAGTATATTATATGCTCGGAAAAAAAAATATTTTTTTCCAAAAGTTCGAGTTCTCGAAGCACTGAGAATCTAATTCTAAAGTTGGAAACTAGATGTTCCAAACCAACGAAATCTACGTGCATGTGCATATTTTCAACCTTGTTTAAAATTTTTAGCTATAAGACTCGCTCCGCAGAGAGGGAGCTGCATATTAGATTTTGCACTTTTTTGAACTTTTCGTGAACTTCGAAAGTTTCATTAAAGAAATAAAATATAGTTTTGTTCTCGACAAATAGCGATCTTTCCAACAATATATCACATGCCCGAGAAAAAAAATATTTTTTCCCAAAATTTTGAGCTTTCGGCGCCCCGAGGGTATAATTTTAAAGTTGGAATCCCAGATGTTGCGTAATATTGTATTGCCATCTATAATAAGCATTTCTGCAAAAGGACACCTTTTTTTATTCATCGAGAAGTAGGTGAAAAATCGTTCGAAAGATTCTCCGCAGACAGACAGACAGACTGACAAAGCGAGTTAAATAAAAGGCTAAAATAAAAGTACATGTTCTTAGATATACAATGAACGAATGTATTAAAGTAAAAAAAAAAATTTTGGAAATATGCAAATTCATATATATTTTTTCCTCAAATTTTTAATAATAATTATCGTCGAATTTCGACCAATGGGCGAACACTAGTGTAAATATATACATATATATATATATATATATATACGTGCGCGCGCGCGTGTGTGTGTGTGCGTATTTTCTATGTTATTAACTACGTGAATAACCTTAACCCATACAGATAATAAAATATCTAATTTTATTGACAACCATATATTTCATATAGTTGTTATTAATATTAGATATTTTATTATTTGTACTAAACAATGCGTTTTTATTTATCCAATTAATAGAATAGAAAAAAACGATTGGTACAATTTAAAAATTTAGTTATAAAACATTATTAATAAGGCTCACGTATAATAATGGTAAGCATTTTTAATTTTTTTTTCCACATACGTTATTCTCATTTGTCTAACTAACGTTTTTAAATATGCATGTTAACTCATTTACCGAGGCAAGAATTTGATGCGTACAATGTCATAATTTCGCATTGCACTTTCCGTCATTTTCTAAGCACCAAGTAGGATCTAGTCTGTCAGCATTAATTCCTAAAGAAACCAACCGTTCTCGCTGATACGAGATCCGCGATTTTGCTGCTTGCCAATTAGTTTTTGGATTTGACCATAATCGTTCCGCCAGGGCAGCAGTTCGCGGCCAAATACGAGAATCTGCGTTAGCCGAATCCGCTTGCTCGGTCCAAAGAGCCGCTTCTGATCCCAGTATAAGGTTTTTAATCGTATCGTTAACTTCAATACCCAAATTCTTAACGATTGTGTATGGATTATGCATGTACACCTTCTGCCATTCGATATACGGAGAACACCAATTCAGGCCACTTGTGATCCAATTGCTAAACCTAAAAAGGAAAAAGAAACGGTCGAAAGAATTGCCGTCATTTAGACTTTGTTCGTAATGATAAGCTTTCTCATTTTGCAATAAATATTTACAGAAAAAAAACTTTCTACGGCGCTAATATTTCATAATTTTCTTACCCGCAGTCCAGGTACAGCTCGTCGTAGACGGAAAATATCACATTATAACGCATCTTCAATAAATCTGAAATATGGTAACTAGTTGTTTCTTCCCAGATCTGGATAATGTGCTTGGAGGGTGAAATTTGTGATTCGAAATCGGCGTGTTTCGTCAGCGAACTCGTCCATAACACTATCCGCTGGCTACCACCGTTGACTTTCTCCAGTTTCTCAGTAGCCTTATCTTGAAAATAATACCACAGATAATGATAATCATCTTTGTCCTTATCCGGTATAACTGTGCTGTAAAAGAAATATGGATTATGTTAATTCATTTTACTTTGGAAGTCAGTTTTAATTGTAATTTTGTAATCGTTCGACTACTAGCCCAAACCTACGACACTAAAAAAATATTACCATTTTTAAACACGAATAAAGCTGAAGTTATCATTAGACAATCGTTACCGATCCGCAGAATAGAAATCTGAGATACATTTTTAGCATTTTAACTTTTGAACCGATGTCGATGTGAGTTGTTCATTAGATACTAGAGATGTTTCCGGCAACTGATTTGTCGAAGCAGTTCTGCCCAGTGCGGTTCTTCGAAATGAGCAGTGATTTTTTGTTGCTCCGCCGGAGCAATAGTTCCAAAGCAAAATCATTACTTGTTATCCTCACAACTGAGTGCGAAACGTTTGATTAATGGATAATAAAGATTAATATTTTTTTTACGCAATTAAAAATTTTTTTATAATAAAGATTTATAAACTTAAATTCGTGACTATGAAAAAATTAAAAAGTTTAATCACTTATGTTAACTACGCCCTAGATTTTTTATTAGGAGAAACTATGTTTTACAAAATATAAATATTTTTAAGGCGGTATTTAAATAGGCGTCTACGATAATCAAACTAAAATTAATTAATTAATAATGGCTGCTAGACACACAATTGTGCAATGGATCTGCAGAGGTTTTTTCAAACATATAGAAGAACTCAAATTACTAATTAGTGATTGGGCGCCGGGTATAATCTGTCTCCAAGAGGCGCATTTGAAACCGATCCGGTCTTTCTCGCTTAAAAATTTTATAGTCTACTGTTTAGATTACTCCCAGGGAATATCAGCGTGTGGAGGCGTCGCCACACTAGTGCATAAGTCTTTCCGGTCCCAATTACTTAGTATTACCGTAGAGCTACAAGCGGTAACAGTTCCAATAAAGCTGCCGTTATCCACTTCCGTGGTTTGGATAGGTGATTTTAATGCTCATTCCCCTCAATGGGGTACCGCGTATACCAGTGAGCAGGGAAAAGTGATTTCTGACTGTGTACTGGGTAGCGATTTAATATTGCTGAGCCCTCCCTCCCACGCACATTTCAATGCAACCCATAACACGTTTTCAACAATAAACCTTGCCTTCATTTCAACGGTGCTGATCCCTCACGTAAACATCATGGTGCACCAGGATTATGCTCTAGTGACCATTACCCGATAAAACTGTAATACCCTGTCGCCTGCACCAAGTATAGAAGAAAACTTGTCTATTTTCACCCATGCGATCAATAATGCAGCCCGAGCAACGATTCCGTCAACATCTAATTATCAATGCCGATGCGTTCCATGGTGGTGTCCAGAAATTAAGTCTGCAATACGCCAACGGAAAAGAGCACTTAAAAAGTTCAAGGCAACGAGGTCGCAGCAAGACTTAATTGATTTAAAAAAATACAGAGCTAAAGCCCGCCTGCTTATGCGGATAAAAAAGCGGAAATCTTGGGCTGCTTTTGTTTCCTCGATCTCAATGCACACACACGTGTTATAATGTGGAAGAAGATAAAGGTGGTGAACGGTAACCCCAGTTCCACTCCGACCTCCTCCTTACTTATAAATGGGATGCTGGTGACAAATGAATCCGAGATGGGTAACATTGTTTATACTATATATAAATGACATGACAGATTATATACGGCCGCCAGTTACAGTCCGCTTATATATCGATGATCTTAATATATCCTTTCATTTTAACCTTCCGTCCAATGCAAGTTCAATCCTTCAATTAACAATCAATAACTTGGAAATACGGGCTGATAACAATGGCTTGGAATTCTCGCCGAACAAAATCCGTATGTGTGAAATTTCACAAGAGACGCCTGTGTTATCCCGATCACGACATAACTCTTTTCCTAAGAAATTCACCACTCCCGTTTCTCCACACAATTAAATTCTTGGGTCTTGTGTTTGATGAAAAACTGTTCTGGTCTAAACCATTCGTGAATCCACTTGAACACACACAAAAAAGTGAGGGTAAAAGCAGTGATCAGAAAATTGGAGGAGTTGGAAAAAGACGAAATTCGACGAGATTCATTAAGGTTAGGAACGTAACAAAGGTCGATGGAGTCAATGAAAGAAATTAACTCATCATCCGAGAGATTACAGGAAAGAGGATGACGGGAAAGAGGGAACTTGAAAGCCTTAGCCATTTTCCAAACCTATGAAATAGGAGTAGAGCGTGAGAAGGAGGAACAAACGCTTTTCCACGCATTTTTTTATGCTGATTTGAGGATCAATCTGGATCTAGCATTGGCTCTTTTATGAGAAAGATAGTTACTGAGTGTAGGGCTAGAGCGATAAGATCTGAAAGTGGTTAAACTGAGATCAAAAGGAGCCTTACAATTCTGATTCCACCACAAAGCGGAGGCCGATTTCACTTTCTTATGAGATAAACGACGGACAGGAGGAGAAGAACAAGTTAAGGCAGAAGAGATAGAATCAATGAAGAATTTATATTGGGAAAAACAATGCAAAGAAGCAGGGATAGAAGATAATGAGGAATCAACTTCACTTATTATTATTTATTTACTTTTTTTTTTCTTCTTTTTTCTTCCGCTCGTTAAATGAACGTAGCTAAAGGGGGTCGCTCAGGGGCCTTCACCCAAAATTCGGCCAAATCGATTAAGCCCCTATCCAACTTGTCGGTAAGCATGGACGTTCACCCCAACCCTAAACGTAAATCGGCTGATCCACTTTCACCGATTTCCTCCACTTTACCAAAGGAAATCTGGCTTTCTCAGGATGATCTCACTTTACCAGCTCCGTTTTTCGCTCCCGTTCCCAACAGGAACAGTAACAATAGCAACAACAATTTCAATACTATTAGCAACACTAACAGCATTAGTATTAGTAATAATAACAAAAATGATAGTAATCATATTAATAATAATAATAATAATAATAGTACTTCTTCGGAAAATAATAAAATAAATAATTAAAATTATCATAATAATAATAACAACAACAACAATAATAATAATAATAATAATAATAATAATAATAATAATAATAGTAACAATAACAATATTCAAATCAAATCAAATCAGATCAAAATTTATTATTATTATTATATATTTTCATCTATGTACAAATTTGCGCGGGCGATGGCATACTGAAAAAATAGTAAATCTATAACAGCGGGGGGAGGGAGTACATGAACATCTGTGGCAAATAAATTTTGAAAAGAATGTGTACAACTTAAACAATAAGTACAACCGTGCATTTGTTAGGAAATAAAACGGCATTACAGTCCAATCCACGAGCCCAATTCCTCTACTGAATGAACAATGTAATGATAAATTTACTTTTAATCTGCTACAAATTCTTCTATTAATTATTCTGATCACTGCGGGAGTAATATCACACAAATACTGTGCAATATCCATCTGGGGTCTATTGTTGTTTACAATACGATAAATTGCCAAACGCTTGTGATAATGCTTGCTAACATTTTTGATGGAAATATTATGTTGCACAGATGCTGACGACATTTTCATAAATAATATTAATACGATTACAAATTAAAAAGAACAAAAACGTGAACACAGGAAAACATGTCTAATCACTTTAAAAGCACAGTCAAATCAGCAAATAGCCCATTAACAACTTTAAAGCATATGGACTAATCAAGTAAAATCCCATCAGATGCTGCACAAATAATAAAACTCATACAAAGTTCATAATGCAAAGTCATTTTAATTATTTCAAAAATATTCATTTAAAAACAAATAATTTAAAAAATTCTATTTTAAATAAATAACACCATTAGGCTGAATTCACTTGAAAGCCCCCAAAAAAATATATATTAAAAATAAAAATTAACACTTAGAACATTTAATATCTTGTGCTGCACATGTGTAGCATTGCCCACCTACATACCTGTCATTACATATTATATATTATGCTATGTATCAACATTACCACAATGAATATTTACACAATATAATGATGATAGCTGAATCGTTAAGAGTTCCACGAGACTACATTTTCTGTTTGTCCGTTTTCTGCATAAACATATAGATCAGATGGTTCGCCTACTCTAGAGTTTGCAGCATACAATTGCTCATGAGAGAAGCATTCGTTCTCTAAATTCAAAGAGCACACTTGCAAAGATTGTCCTTACACTTTATTAATAGTTATAGCGAACGCAAGGCGCATTGGAAATTGAAGTCGTTTGCACGCGGACGCCATATGTGTCGGAATGAGTGGTATTCATGGAAGTAGTACGTTTTCACCTTTATGAGGTCCGATCAGAATTGTTGCTTCAATTAGATTAATCATCAATTTTTCAACTACTAATCGTGTACCGTTGCATAGCTTTGGCTCACTGATGTTTCAGAATAATATAATTGGCACTCCAATTTTCAAATTCAGAATATGTGACGGTAATCCAGGAAGAAATTCCATTGAAAAATTCATTACTTTACTTTAGTCCACCACGGAGTCAATAGATTTGGATGCCATTGCTTCACCTGCGATTCTGTTTAGAATGATGTTGTTCATAAAAGGTGTGGCTATTAAATAACGAGACTGCGCGCGCTATGGGTGCCCTGGAGGAGTAAGGAGAGAAACAAGTACGGCAGAGAAGACTTTGAAGTGTCTACTAACACAGTTCCAAACCACGTTTTTGTAGCTATAGTAGTATTTTTTTCTAACGATTGTTGAAGAGTACGAGATTTTTTTGGCCATTGGGTACAATGTGTGACAAAAAACTCTAACAGCGATTAATCTGAAAAAGTTCTCATGAAATTGAAGAAAACTCCAATTGAGTGTTATGCATTACTAAAAGAAGCTTACGGTGAGAATTATCTGTCACGTGCACGTGTTTGTTTTTGGTGCTGGCGATTTTCTGAAGGTCGAGGAAGTGCTGAAGATGAATAACGTCCAGGTAGATCTGTCTCGATTTCAACTCCTACAACCGTTGCCAAAATCAATGAAATTATGCGCACAGATCGTCGTTTGAGCTTCCAGAGGGTCGAAATTTTAAACCGAGATTATTATTTTCAAGTGTTAGCAACCCTGTGAGAGCGAATTCGCAGAAGAAGACCGGAGTTGTGGCAAAACAAGTCGTGGATCCTGCATCAAGACAACGCACCTGCCCATAACGCGCTGTCTGTGAAGCAGTTTTCAGCTGATAAAAACATTTAACCGGACTTGGCTCCGTGCGACTTCTTTTTGTTTCCGAAAGTGAAGTCTGCTCTAAAACGAACTCATTTTGAATCAATGGAAGAGGTAAAACAAAAAACGGCTGAACCTTTGAACGGCCTTACAGATAATAACTTATAGAAAAAATACTACTATAGCTACAAAAACGTGGTTTGGAACTGTATTAGTAGATACTTCAAGGTCTCTTCAGCCGTACTTGTTTTTCTCTTCTTACTCCTCTAGGGCACCCATAGTGCGCGTTATTTAATAGCCATACCTCGCATTGCGTACACCAATTAACCATGTGCGATTTTCTACTAATTCTTCTTTTGAATTTACAATGTTGCAGAAATTAAATGGGTAGATGATTTTTCCTGTTTCTGGATCTGTAGGTACAGTACCGTTACCAATTTCGAGTACACTTTTTCAAATGTTTGATGAATTTTCTAAAAGGAAAAAAAAAAACTAAATCATAAAAATCTCGAATCTTTTCATTGTTATTCGAACGGGGTTTATGTCCCTTAGTTTGATGTCATTTACGAGTACCGGCTAATAATGTTTGACGACTTCAGTACCGGTGGTTTAATGATGAAATAATCGCGCTCATGTTGCATTATGCTTGTGATGGACAATCTGTGTATATCTGGTAAATCGCAAGCACAAACTCATGTAACAGTTGCTCATTTCTGCGACATTGGGTCAACTAGTGCCGCAACACACCGAAATAATTTGTAGCTTAAGAAACTAAATCAGAGAAACAGGTTCTTTCGTATCGGCTGAATTAAAATCACGAAAGGAACTCACCTTTCATTTATCCACGTATTTATTTGCGAGTTATTCCAACAAATGAAAGTAACTTCATCGCCACCCATATGAAACAGATCCGAATCGAATATAGCGAAATATTCTTTATACAAGTCACCCAGAACTTCGTACACACCTTCAACGGTCGGATTGAACTGTCCGCAAGGAGGCTCACCGCAATACTGCGCCCACGGTGAAGCTTTGAAGCAAGTTAGATAGCTTAATCCGGTTTTTTCGTCTATGAAATTTTGCCAACCCTCGCCTACGTGCGCCGGAGTGTCAAATTCTGGAACTACTCGAATACCATGTTTGCGAGCGTACTCGACTATTTCCCGAACATCGATCATTGTATAAATCTGAAACGCGATATTAAATTTAATTAAATCATCAAAACTGTTTAAAGAAAGTACATAAATTTTATTAGTCCGTGTGTTTTAGTAGCTACGAAACAAAAGTGTAAATTCCAAAGAGCACGATTGATTCAAGACAGTTTAATCGTTTGAATTGTTTATTCAGATAGTTTTACGAGTGTTAGTGGGCAGCTTAATTGGTTTTGTGTTGAACTTGACTAAAAAAAAAAACAACTAGTTAATAATCGCTTTGCGGTCGACGGAAGAAATTCATTCTACAAATTTTGCTAACTTGTGTTACAGAATATCGAAGAAATTTACGCTTTACTAAATATTTCGGGGGAAATCGCTGCGAATCGCTGCCACCGCTTGCTGGATGATACCGTGTCATACCTATTTGGGCACAGCTTTTTTTTAGGCTTACTAACAAGGGGCATTGATCTAACGATTAGTTAAGGAATTACTGGATAGAAAATTTATTGGAGATAGAAGTTTTGAAGGTAGCAAGGATAAGCACTATATTCAATGATGAAAGGGAAAGTATGAAAGGAGCACTATAAGAAGTGGAGAGGTTGAGTTGTAATAAATCGTAATAGAAAAGAGAGTGTTCAAGAAAGAGAGGCGGGAACTCAAACAAGACGTGATTTGCATCATAAATGGAAGGTTCATCCGGATGAAGGAGACCAAGAGATGAGGAAGAAGTTGAGAAACGGGATATAGATGAAGGAAGAAAAGAGTGGTGAAAACCTAAGCAGCAGATAGAAGAAATAGCGGCACGGCGGAGAGAAGGAAATAAATTGAACCAGGGGCGAGATTAAGGAAAGAATTGCATAGGGAAGTAAGGGGAAAACGGATTAAAACAATGGGAATCCATGCCCATCTCCGAAATTTGATCACGATTCAATTTTTATCTTTTATCTTTTTGTCGATATTTTCTGGGTTACCAATTTCTAATTTCACGACTTTCAATTTTCTCCTTAAAAACTGTCCATAGATACTTTTCTATCTTTCACAAATGACATTTTTCATCCAAAAAAAACCTACTCTATCTCTCATAGTATCGAAACTCATAAAATTCTCTCCAATCATATTCTCGCTCTCTAAACTCCCTTTCCTTCTTCTTAATTATTCCTCCCTAATACAATCCTCTATTATAGTAGTTGTATTTATATATTCCTATGGTTTTCATTAAGATGCGGTTTCGGTCGGTGAGAATATTTTCATTTTTCTTTTTTTCTAACTTCGCTTATTTTATCGTTTAAAGTGTTATGAAGAAACTGTGTAATATCTTACGTAATATTGGTTACGATAAGAAATAGTCCACGTTTTCTTTATTCATCGGTGCAGCCATATATGGGTTCCGAATTTATCGTAGTAACCTTAAACGGTTTCATTTATGATAAAAGGTTCTTTCTCTTTCATATACTGAAATATTAAAATGAGTGACTTCAGGTGCACCGCCGCCTGTCTACGGGATTACTATGGAACAATATCAGTTTTGACAGAAAAAGGTTAAAGCTAGACAAGAAAAACAAGCTATTATGATTGAACAATTGCAACAGCAAGTCAAAATTTTGACTGTTAAATTGAAAAGTTATCAAAAACAAACTAAAGATACTCGTCCACGAGCAAATGGTGTCCCGAATGAGACAAATTTGGGTAATAAATTGCAGCAGAAATATACTGAAAATAACGAAAAAAATCAAATGGAAACTGACCGGTCTCCTAAAAATAAAGAAAATAAGCTAGTTATAACAACAATAATAACAAAACCAAAATTAGATTTTTTTTTTAAATTGGGCTCGTCAACCAAGGATCTTCACCCAGAAACAATTAAAGGAAAACGAAAGTCATATAGTGAGACGATCAGCTATCGTTAATAAGAAGGAAACAATGGAGGGGATAATAAGTGTAGAAGGAAAAGACAGGATATAACGAGCACAAAAAGGAGCAGGAAGCCCCAGCCCAAGCAAGTGGGAATACAAAGACGAACGGTCTTTTGAATGGAAAGGACAACATGGGCCAGGAGGCTAATGAGAAGCGAAAGCGGGAGGAAGGCAGGAAGGAATGGTTAAAGCGCAAACGCACAATGGAGACAACAACAGAACGAGGAAGTAAAGGAAACAGAAGGAACCAAGGATTTGAAGGAAGATTAGGCTGACGGACAGATAAAAAGAGCGACAATTAGAAAAGGAGGAAGGGTACATTTCCGACCAAAATCTGAGATGGAAAATAACGCAGGAGGACTTAGAAGGAGAAATCGAAAGGTTAATTGAGGCCAGAGCACTTTCAAGAAAATTGAGGGACGAATTGAGAGCATCATTAGCTGCATCAATATCGTGGGAAGAGGAAGAAAGCAAAATATCATCGGCAAAGAATAAAGAGTGGGAATTTAAAGGAAGGGAAGCGATACTAGCAGTATAAATGTTAAAAAGAGTAGGACTGAGGGAGGAACCTTCAGGAAGACCGCAGAAAACCTATCTAGAAGTGTCAAATAATGGAGGAGAGAGGTAGATAGAACGATTGGACATGAGCTTAATAACAAGGGAAGTGAAATTGACTGGAATGTTAATTGCTGTCATTTTATCTCTTAAAGTCAGAAGATGAACATTGTCGAAAGCACAGGAGACATCAATGAAGGAAGCCAGAGTATAATGTTTTTGGATAAAAGACTTATATAAATGAGACACAAAACGACTGATACAATCAGGAGGGCCGATACCAGGCCGAAAGCCGAACATATTGTTAGGAAGCACATTATGGTGTTCCAACCACCGGACAAGACGCCTGTTTAGCATACCCTCAAACAATTTTCTGATGCAGGATGCCAAGGAGATGGGGCGTAAGGAAGAACTTTTCTTAGGAATAGAGACAACGATGAAGAATTCCAAGAGGGGGGATTGAACCCCTGGAAAGAAAAGAATTGAAAAGATTGAGAAGAAAGTTAAGGGATAGTTCAGATAGATTTTTAAGAGCAAGATAAGGTATACCATCAAGGCCTGGAGTAAGGCTAAACGATTTAGATAAAACAGATAATAATTCATTAAGATTGAAAACCGAAGTGAGGAAGTGAGAAGGAGGGAAAAAGATTTGCGGAGAGGTGCTAGAGTACAGTTCGTCAAAGGAAGGAACGTAAGCAGGAGCGGCAGAATCAATGAAGGATATTAGGCTATCCTCAGACACATTAGAAAGAGAAGGACGTTCAGAGGATGGAGATTTAAAAGCTCTAGCCAACCTTCAAATATGTAAGAGAGGGGTATTTCTAGAAAAGGAAGAGCAGAATTTCTTCCAAAAGGCCTTTTTCATGGCTTTAAGAATAAACCTAGCCCTGGCATTGGTTTGTTTATGAGCCAGAAAATTTTGGGTTGTAGGATTTGAGCGATAGGATCTGAAGGTGGAACAACAATGGTTAAATGCAGCGTTACACTCCTCATTCCACCAAAGAGATGAGACTGCACAACGATGAGTGGATGCAAGAGAACGACGAGGGGGAGAAGATAGAGAAAGAGCAGACCCGATAGAATGGGAAAAGAAATTATAGAGAGAAATGGGATCACAATTAAGCTGTGGATCAGGAAGTGACGAATCAACAGAAGAGCGGAAATGAGTCCAATTAGTTTTGCTGAGATTCCATCGAGGAAAATGGAGAGGCCTGGGATAAGTTGGAGAAGGAAAAATATCAGTAGTAATTATTATGGGAACATGATCACTGCCGAAAGAACCCGAAAGGGTTCTCCAGGTAAAGGTAGGACTAATTGAAGGGGAAGAAAGATTTAGATCAAGAGAACTAGAGACAAAAGCATTTCTAAAATAGGTTGGGGAAAGATCATTAAGGAACACCAAGTTATCAGAAAGGATAGTATTTTCAAGGATGGAACCATTGTTATTGTAGGATGTGCAGCCGCATAGAGGAGAATGAGCATTCCAGTCCCCACCGATAATAAACAGTCGCGGGATAGAATTGAAAAATTTAGAAAGGGGGAAGTGACGAAGATCGTAAGTAGGAGGAACATAAATCGAAACAACGTTAATAGAACGCATAGAAGGAGGATTGATGGAGGTATGAACGATGTTGGGAATATTAGGAGTAGAAGGAAGGTTGAGAGAAATCTCGTGAGAACGGAATGAAATGTAATTTCTAACGAGGATCGCAGAACCAGCATAGCCATCATCGCAATCGCTTCTGACTACCTTGAAGGCTCTAATGTTAAAATCCATGCCTGACCGAAGCCACATTTCCGAGATGAGAGCAACTTGGATATTATGAAGATCCAACAAACCCTCCAATGAATTTTTGTTGGCTCTGAGACTACGATAATTCCATTGTAGCAGATTAAACACAGTCGGCATTGTAGAGCTAAAGAGGAATTAGGAGCAAAAGAGGTAAGAGAATGAAGTAAGGAGCAATAGGAGGGCATAATGGAGGATATAAATGCAAAGCATTTATACTAAAATAGTAAAGATAGGTTGATAGAGAAGAAAGGAACAATTGACTATAATGATTAGAATACAGAGGGAAGTGAGTCAGGGCAGCTGTATTATAGAGGAAAACAAAGCGTAATAGAAAAGGAGATGATAAAACACATTTGGGAGCAGAAATGAAGGAGATATATGGAGATTTTGAGAAAACAGGAAAGAGGTATGAAAACATCCAAATAAATAAAGTAACATCAGTTGAAGTTAAACCATTGCACTTAAAACTGGAGCTGGAAGTAGATAATATAACTGACCACAATGCATGTAGTCGAGTTCAACAAAAACAAAAATTAAAAAATCAAACAACATTACATCCAGAAAAAATTAAGTTGCCGCCAAAATTTACAGTAAGTGGTATAAATGATTTTAATACTTTTTATAAAGAAATAAATTCTGTATTTGGTGAGGCAGTTGCCTTTAAGGTAATAAACAGTGGAGATATTGTTTCCGCTAAAAGTGAACATACCTTTCGTGCCTTAGTTAGTTTAAGGGCAAATAATGTGACATATCACACGTATAAATTAGAATCGGAGAGATCGTACAGAGTAGTGGTAAGGGGTCTACATCCTACTACGGATATAAAGTCAGTAGAGGAAGATCTTGTATCCAAAAACTATTAAAATACGTGACAATGGAAATAAAATAATTAACAAACAAAAGAAGTTTTATTCGCTATTTTATATAGATCTAAAACCAAAGGATAATAATAAAGAAGTTTATGATATAACTAAAATTGCATATTGTAAAGTAAAAGTAGAGCCGCCACATGAAACTAGCCAGATGCCTCAGTGTAAGGGCTCTCAACAGTGGAATCACATGAAAACAAACTATGGTAGACCGATGAAGTGTTTTAAGTGTACAGGGTGATCATGATTCCAAATTATGCAAGGAAAAGAATCCAAAAAAGTTTAGGTGTACTAACTGTAAAAAAGACCATACAGCTAATTATAAAGGCTGTGAAGTTTATCGCAAAATAGAAAAAAAGATTAAAGCATCTAAAGAAACAGTAGTGCAACGCTTGTAGAAGACAAGGTTACAAACAAAGCAAGTTGATAGTGGTATTACTTATGCGAATGTAACCAAGTCAAATTTTAAGCCTAACGAACAACAAACGAATGCAAGATAATTAACCAACAAGCAGAAGTACAACCTTCCAATGATGTACTTGATAACATTAAGAAAACAATAGAAAGTCTTAATAAAGAAGTCAAAAAAATATTCATTAGATTAATTAAAATGGAAGGAAATTACAATCAGAATACTGGTCAGTCTCATCAAAGACAACGCCAATGGCGAAAGTATAAAAGAAATGGCTGAGTCATCACTTCATATCGTAACATGGAATATGAATGGACTTAATTCTAAAAGATTAAGTGAACTAGAGGTATTTCTAAATATCTATAGAATTGATATAGCTTTGATATCTGAAAAACACTGGACTATTAGAAATTTTTATAAACTTCAGGGATATGTAATATGTATATCATACTCCTCATCCTGATGGTGGGACACATGGAGGATCAGTTTTAATTATTAAACAATGTATCCGACATTGTATTCAACTGGAATATTGTGAGACCTTTGTACAAGCAACCTGCATAGCTGTTGTGCAGAGTAATACAATTCTCAGTGTAGTATCTGTTTACTTTCCACCTAAACATCTCTTGAATCAACCACAATATGAACAGTTTCTTCAACATTTTGGAAACCGATTTATTATTGGATGTGATTTTAATGCCAAGCATGAGACATGGGGATCTTCCACAGCAGAAATCTCAGTCTTGCTCATGGAAAAGGAAAAGAGTTATTGAAGGCATTGCGCAATAATCACAATTCTTTTATATCTGCAAGAGAGCCAACATACCGGCCAACAGATAGAAAAAAACCCGACTTAATTGACTTTTTCATTATAAAAGGAATTGCAACTAATTTTGTGTTAGTTGAAAACTTAATAGATCTATCGTAAAATCATACACCAGTATTACTAACAACAAGTACTACTGTCATACAAAAAAAAAAAAAGGAAGGCTCTAACAAGTAAGAGTACAGATTGGAGCCGATTTCGAGAGGAACTAGATCAAAGAATTGAGCTAAACATACGGCTTAAAACCCCCTTTTGAATTAAAAGTGCAAACATCTAGCTTCATAGAAGCTATCCAGGAGGCAGCTCAGGTTGCTACTCCACAACCAAATAATGATAAAGATCAAGAAATTGTGTATCCATATGAAATCCATAATAAGATAGCAGAACGACGGAAAGCTCGTAGAAAGTAACATAACACAACCGTATGATAAGAATAAATTTAATAATATTAACAATCAGCTTCGGTGTCTTATTAAGAAGGTTGGGATGAAGACGTTTAAAGCTTTCTTAGAGGAACTCAGTCCTTATGCCGATAAGGAATATTCGCTATGGAAGGCTACTCATCACATTAAGCAACCAGTAACCAGAGCTCCACCTGAGGAAAAAGTGGAACTTTTTTCACATCACCTTTCTCGGGTGTTCACACTTAAAAAACCAATTCAGTCAGATATAAATCCGGTACCAGCTACCTAGATAATCAAGTGATAAGACCTTTCAGACCACTAGAGGTAGCAACAGAAATTGATAAAAATATCAACCCGAAGAAAGCTCCCGGTATAGATGAGATTTCACTGGCTGTGCTTAAAGAATTGTCACATAAAAGTGTTATTCTTTTAACATATTTATTTAATGCATGTTTAAGACTTGAACATGTACTTAATGTTTTCAAGATCGCACAGATCATCATGCTTAAGAAACTAGAGAAGCCTGCAGAAGTAGTTAACTCATACAGGCCAATATCAATATTACTAGCGGTTGCTAAACTCTTAGAGAAATTGTTACTGAAACATTTACTACCACTAGTTGGAGAACACTTTCCACTTCATCGGTTTGGATTTCGTAAAAAATCAACCAAGTGCTTCGAGTTGTTGCAGGAATAAATAGGGCTCTAGAAGAAAAGAAGTATTGTTCTGCCATCTTCTTAGACACAGCACAAGCATTCAATAAGGTATAGCATGAAGGCCTGACCTTCAAGCTGAGTCATCTGCTGCCAGGTAACCTATGTTGACTGGTTAGGTCATACCTAACAGATTGGAAGTTCAGAGTTAATCATGAGGATGCTAAATCTACATTTTACAATATACAGATTGGAGTTCTTCAAGGGAGTGTCCTTGGACCTCTCTTGTACCTTCTGCATACAAAAGACTTGCCTGTAAACAATGACAGTATCACCACTGCAACATTTGCTGATGATACCGCTTTAATGGCTGTTGACCAGAATCAGAGTGATGTTACTAACAAGCTTCAGCAAAGGGTTGATTCGGTGTATAAATGGACTAGAAGGTGGAAGATTATGCTGAATGAACCGAAATCCATCTATGTTCTGTTTGCACTGCGTACTGCTAGTGATCAATACCACATATATCTTGGTAATCAGGCGATTCCATAAGCTGATTCTGCAAGGTATCTAGGTATGCACCTGGATAAACGTATGTCGTGGAAAGTTTATGTCAACATGAAGGTTCAACAAATTAAAACCAAATTGCGACAATTATACTGGTTAATATTTAGGCAATCCGTACTGGATATGTCCTGCAAATTGTTATTGTACAAACAAATCATTAAACCGATTTGAACATATGAAATTGCTGTACGGGGTTTTAATGTGCATTTCAATCAAGAGCTGATCCAGCGGCGCCAAAATATCATCTTATGTGCAATTGTAGATGCAAATCGATATTCACGTACTGATGGTATTCATAAGGATCTCCAGATGGCTACCGTCAACGATGTCATTAAGAAGTTTACTGAGATACACGAGAAGCGTTTGCACAATCACATAAATGTGGAAGTAATACAGCTGCGAGATGCCGGCTATGACTCCAGTCGTCTTAAACGCAGACATCCATTAGACTTAGTGATCTCAATATAATTATGGGGTGACATCATTGGACTTATACTCCAAATAAGAATTCATTTTTAAACACATTATCATTGGTACTTATTTAATTTGACGGTCAAGATTATACCTTTATTATTTTTAAATAAAAAAAAAAATATATATACATATATATATGTGATGCAGTATTTTAATTATTTATATTTTTATGGTTTCTTCATTTGTCCGTCAAATAAAAGTCTCTTGTTATAAATAGATTGATAATTTATTAAACTTATGAAAACGATATTATAATTAAAATAAAAAATAATTGAAACATAAATTACCAACTCAGTTCTAGTATTTTTATATTCATTGTGATAGCAAAAGTAGTCGATAAATTATAAGTTTTTAATTACATCTTATGATTAACACATTTCTAGGTCCTTTTTTAATTTATTCATTCAAAGGACAAGATGATAAAGAAGTACTTGAAGTTAATTACTTGTTCCATAGAATAAGCACCGAGAACGGCCATTTCCGGGTGTGCGTCGGATGCATATGGAAAACTCTGACTATCCGTTAAATGCCAGTGAAAAGTGTTCATTTTGTTCAAAGCCATTCCGTCGAGTATTTTCTTAATTGAATTTATAGGGAAATAGTTTCTGGACGTGTCCAGCATAAGTGCTCTGTATCGAAAGGCCGGCTTGTCCTCAATGGATACTGACTCGGGTATAAAGAAAATGTTTGAATTCGCATCGTAAACTATCAGTTGCAAAAGCGTTTCGAGGCCGTGCCTTGTGCCGAAATAGGTTTTTCCGGTAATGGATACAGTAA
The DNA here is from genome assembly GCA_039619475.1 of Icerya purchasi. Classification (NCBI taxonomy): domain Eukaryota; kingdom Metazoa; phylum Arthropoda; class Insecta; order Hemiptera; family Monophlebidae; genus Icerya; species Icerya purchasi. The sequence goes on along the minus strand of CM077115.1, from coordinate 264,035,776 downwards.
CCTAAGTGAAACAGGATTAATTAATTATTAGAAGAAAATCTGTGGATAACTATAACATTTCTTTTTTTTTTCATATGATATTTTAGACAAAATGATTTTGAATAACGAAGTAAAGGTTCACAATGTATTGAGCCTAACAACATCAAGGGTTTACAAAAGCTCGATAGAAAAGGATAATTTTTTAATCGCTTTTATCATCCCAAATTTTTTCGGCATCCAATTTGATTTTAGGTCAACTGTCCAAAATCCAGGATCTCAAGTGATATAGTTGAATACTTTATTTATTGGGCTCTACACTTCTTCCCCGAATTTTTAAGATTTTCCCATTGATTCTGATGTAAACCAAATTATATAGCAAGACAGCTACAAATATGACCAAATAGGAAGTATACATTAACCACTGACTTTTTGAAACAATGTTTCTTATCGCAAGTTACAGTGACTGGAGCGAGACAGCAAAAAACCGACCGTTACGAAAAATGTATAAGTGTACATCGTACATGTACACACTGTGCAGTAGAGATGTCGGTATATGAATGAAAGAGTGAGGAAAGGAGAATATCTCCACCATTCACTCTCGTGCCGTTTCATCCCACTCTATAGCTATATACGAGTATGTATATATATATATATATATATATATATGCATGTATCATATATATTCACCGTTTTGGAGTATGCATATATATATTGATGTATATAAGTAGCGTCGTTTACTAGCATGTTTAAGCACATGGTGTACATGTCATACGCTTTGGCTCTCCTACTGAGAACGTGTATATGGTTAGCGTTGGTTTTTCAAGATATTTGAAAAAAATAGAATCGCAAACATATGCAGTGTAGTTTTTCTTTTAACCTGTTATTTTATTGTATAATTTATGAGTGACATCAGTGGAATTATTAGTTTAATTACTGTTTCTTAAGATTATTATTCCATTTAAATACTTGGGAACAGTTTAGAAAATATCACTTTTCGATTTAAAAAATTATTAAAGGATGAAATTTTTCTCTAAGACACGTTTTTTAATAAAGAAAAATTCAACATAAACACCGTATTTGTTTTTACATTTATATTCGCCATCTATCGGAGTTTAACTGAACTGTTTTTAAATGCCGTGAGGAAGCGTATGTTAGTCATTATTATTAGTAAAATTAAAAAAAATCAAAAGAAAAAAATAATAAAATAATAGTTAAACAACAATAATAGTGGACTAAGTTAGTCAAAGAAAAAATATGTAATGAAATCTGTAATGTTATCTGTAACACTTCTAAGATATTTATTTTTTTTTTTGCAAAGAATGAAACAATCAGTTCAAACTAACTTTCCTATAAGAATTATAGAAGACTAGCATTTGTGAGTCTTGCGAGTCTCCTCATGGTGAAGGTCCAAATGATAAAATTTATATATATACACATATATTAGAATTACACCCAGTTTCAACCGGGTATAGGATAAATTTTGTTACTATATATTTCAGACAATTTTTTAGGTCATTAACACAAGTGAAAATGGATATAATTTCTAAACCACAATTTTCATTATACGTACTACTAATTTTTTGTAGAATGAAATTAATGGCCCAAAACGAGTTAATTAAAAAAATGATTAAAACAGTAATTTATACATGTTTTTTATTTGAATGCTTTTAATTTCGTAAAATAATATTTTAGATGTTATTCGTAATTCAATTTCTACTAACTTTACTATCAGATTATAACTTTGTGGTCTTCAATGATTGCTCTACTACTTATTTTAAAAACCAAACTACCTACAGTTCTATTGACTTAACTTTTTCCTCTCCTAATTTAAGCCTGAAATGTAAATTGAGTACCCTTGACAGAACCTTTGGTAGTGACCATGTTCCTATTATCGTTTCCGTTCATGGGACTCCCTTTTCTCATGTAAACAATGAATCCCATTTCCCTAAATGGAACTTTTCAAAGATTAATTGGTCTGATTTTCATTGGTTCTTGGATTCCTCTTCCTACAATTTCGATCCTAACTTAGATATTACTCCATAGTATAAATACTTTGTCCAATTAATATCATCAGCATTAAATTTGTCTTCCCCTTCACAAAAACCTCCTGGGGGCATCGGGCGTTCTTATGCCTTGTCCTTATGGTGGAATGCGGAGTGTTCAAGTGCATACTAAACCAGTGTATCCACATTTCGAACCTTTAGAGCCGCTCCATCTCTGGAAAACTTCCTGGCTCACAAAAAAGCCAACGCCAAATTACGATTTACTCTCAAAAAGGTTAAAAAGGCGTCTTGGGCTGCTTTCTGTTTCTCTTTTTCCAGTTTTACTCCTCTTCCACAGATTTGGAGGTTGGCTAAAGTTTTCCGAAACCCTCAGTCCTTAAATCCTTTTACTTCCGGCGTTTCGGAGAACAAGCTAGCTGCTTTCTTTGATTGTATCACTCCATTCCATATTCCTAACGTTGACGAACTTGACCTTTCTCCCTCCGCTGCAAGCCATTCTGAACACTTCCTAACTTCTCCGTTTTCTTTTAATGAATTGTTATCAGCGTTCCCAAAAAATCCTAATTCTTCTTCAGGGATAGATGGATTATCTTATACTGCTCTCAAAAATCTTCCTGAATATTATCTTGAAATACTTTTGAATCTATTCAACTCTATTCTCCATCTTGGTTCCGTTCCTCTGTCATGGAAATCCATTATCATCGTTCCTATCCCCAATGATAGAAATTCCTCGTCCTTTTGTTGCATTTCTCTCGCAGGTTGTCTGAGGAAACTTTTCGAGTCCATGTTGAACCAGCGGCTGGTTTGGTGGTTGGAAAACAATAATGTCTTGCCTAACAACATGTATAGTTTTCGTTTTGGTCGAGGTCCTACTGATTGTATTGCCTTCTTCTTGTCCCACATCTATAAATCTTTTATCCGAAAAAATTATACCTGAACTACCTTTGTTGATATTTATAATGCTTTTGACACCTTCCAACTCTTAAAAGCAGAATGCTATCTGTCAATTTACCTTCTCACGTTACATCCTTAATTATGAGTCTCTAAGTAGAACTGTTACTCTAAGATCTCCTACCTTTTCAGAGTCACAAAAGGTTTTTCGAGGCCTCCTACAAGGTTTCTATTTCAGTTCTACGCTCTTCAATATTTACTCACTTGGTGTCGCCTCTCTTTATCTACATTCTACTTCTTTATTTTTTGCAGATGACATTCTTCTTTTCTCAACTGCTCCTAGCATTCTGAACGTTTACTATAATATGCAAGAATTCTTGTACATGCTGCAGAGTTCTCTTTCTCAAATTCATCTATCTCTCCTCTAAATCTTCATGCATTATTTTCACATTTCGTTCCTACAATCCTGCGTCAATCAACGTAAATATCGACAATACATCTATACCTGTTGTTTCCTCCTTCCGCTACCTAGGAATTTTTATAAATAGTCGCTTATCCTTTACTGAGCATTTAAACTATTTCCATTCGTCTACTCTAGAATGTTTGAATATCTTAAAGGCTTTATCTTCTTCCCATTGGGGAGGTGATGCTATGATTCTTCTTATGCTCTACAAATCCATTATTCAATCCAAACTTGATTTCTGCTGTTTTCTGTATGGCAATGCTGCTCGTTCTTTCCTGGCTAAATTAGATTTGGTTCAGAATGCAGCCCTGCGCTTATGTCTAGCAGTCTTGAAATCCACACCTATTCCTGCGATTTTGGCAGAGGCTAATGTTGCACCTTTATCATCTATCCGCAGATTTTACCTCGTGTATCGGTTCTAGATTAAACGCCTGCATATTTATTTAAATAATCTTACCCCTGCATATTCTTTTCTCTTGCAGGATTGGCGCTTATCCTCTATTGCCTCTCGACTTATTAAGTTTTTGTCCTTCATCTTATGCTTCTACAAACCTTCTATTTTCCATTTTAAGTTGTCAAATGTTATTCCTTCTCCTAATCTTTTTTTCATGCCCTCTTGTGTAAAACATCTCCATGCCCATGCAATAGTTTATGAATTTGACCAGGCAGTTTCATAATTTTTACCTAACCTACCCTAATTTTTATGGATAGGTCCAAAATAGCATACGGAGTGGGCGCATCTGTCTATATTCCTGCTCTTAATTATTCCAGTCTCTTCAAAATTCCTTAATTTTGTTCCATTTACTATGCGGAGTCATTGGCATTACTATGTACCATTGAAATTATTCTATCTGTTGCTTATCGTAAAAGGTTTCTTTTAATTTTTGATTGTAAAAGTGTCCTTCAGTAGATCTCCTCTTCATATGTTCCCTTATCCGCCGATCCTATCATGCTGAGCATCCGATCTCTAATCTCCAGTCTTTGCAGTTCATACTCATTAATCATTGATTTTTTTTGGATACCTGATCATGACAGGATTGCAAGTAATGAAAGGGCGGATTATCTTGCTCGTTCGGCTATTTCTTCTGGATGCCCAGTCGGACGATTTCCTTCTCACAAATTAATAAATATCGCAAAAAGTATCCAAAATGAAAATTGGAAATCCTTTTATAGATCACCATTTTCCAATCCTAGTTCACAATATTTTTCTATTCATCCCAATCCGCCTGTTCAAACATGGTACTTAGATTTTCCCCACCTCCCCCGATCATGTCCTGTCGTCTTCGATCTGATCACAGTCGGCTTCCTGCTTCATTGTATCGCTTCTCCATTGTTTCCTCTCCTATTTGTCCGTTGTGTGTTGATAACACAGTTGTATGTGACTCTGATCATGTCTACTTTGAGTGTTCTTCTCTATCAGTTGAAAGGGCAGTTCTATACTTGAATCTGCTCTCACATGATATTCTAACTCCATATTGTGTGTCCTTTATTCTTTCTCTACAGTTGACGTTGATCATCCCATTTGTAGTGAAAATTCCTATCTCTATACTCCATCATATTAAGAACTAATCCCTTCAGTAGTTCCTTTTTATTTTGGCATCCCTGTCTTATCATGTCTAGTTACTTCTGATGAACTGCTCTCTAAACGAAGAGCATGCACTGATATTGCAGTTTTGTTAAATCTTTGTCTTTTTTCAGAACGGGCATGTAAAAGAAACAAGCATATACATAAAGTTCGCATAGTTTTGAAATGCCACTTGACTAATCATTTAGTTTTGCACTGCGATTGGCATTGCAGCAAAAATACTGCTCTCCTTGAATAAATGTAACTGGTAATTCACTAGTGCATATAATTTATGTTTGCGCACCAACGTTGGATATAACATACTTAAGGAATCCTTTTGCGATGATGAATATAAAATCTTAAATTAAATTCCAACAATGTAAAAAATGTTGTTTACAAGAGACGTATAGATTTACTTTTATTGCTTTCATCTGGACATAAGTGATAAGTAAATACGGCTTGAAGAATTCTAACAAGAGTAGACTGCGGTTACTTGGATTTTATGAAAAACTAAACTTAATTATAGCTAATAGTTATTTTGCTTTATGTAGCATTTCCAAAGGATGATAATCCGAAATCTAAATACGGGCGCACTTCAGATTATGCTATATGTCATTTTGCATATAGGAACGAGATACACATTACTTCAGCAATGCGGGAAGTTTGAGTGCTATGCATTTTATAGACAGGTCAGATTATTACACATATTTAGGTCCAAAAAACATGTCCCCTTTCTTTGTGGAACGTGATTTTCAGTAACTAACAATTACACTGAAAACCACAATCAGTGATTTTTTTGACAATCTCAGTTCATCTGCATCAATAATGTAAATTGTAAAAAAAATTAATTGCAGGTACCAATGCGAACATGGAATATTGAAAATTTTTACTTTACAAAGATTAGGGACGTCTTCTTTTGATCTGAATACGCATTATGAATCGGACAAGCTTATAATTCGCATGTCACTGAACGTTCTGCATGGCTGGAGTTATGCATAGTAATTCTTAAATACACGATGGTACATTACATAATTTAAAGTGAACCGGTATTTAGATGGTGGATGCATTCACACGGGGTAACCCCCCCCCCCTATGAAAACTGAAATAGTTATTATAAATACACAAAAATCTGAAAAAAATCAAAAATTTAAAATAAATATTGATGATTTTTTAGCGTGTTCTTACCTACCTTTAAAAGAAAAAGGAAAAATATGCTCCATATTTTTAGGTATTTCATCAATATTTTATGCAAAATTTTTTATTACGAGTATAGTTAAAAACATATTTAATTTTTATTAATGTTCCTATACAGAGAAATTCATTTATGTTAATTGCTATTAAACGTCGTGCGTTATCTCTTGTTTGCTCGCGTTCTTGTCCGGCTTATCAGCTCGCATTGTTAACGGCATATCGGTGAGATCGTTTCTTTTGTTTATTTATAATATGCTAAATCTTCTCTATTCATACATAGATTTGATTTTATTTCGAAGAGTAATACGTGTTGTTTCGAACAGTATTTATTTTTATTTATTTATTTTATTCTATTTTATTATTTTTTAATTTGTCTTTCTTTTACTATCATTTATTTATTTCCTTTTTTCTCCTCCCATTTTTTTTTGGATTAATTGATGAGTACGTCTAGTGGGGGCCGCCCTGCGGCCTCCGCCAAAGATACTAAACCGGCAAAAACGAATTTAACCCTTCAAATGGACATGGACGCTTCAACCAAGCGTAAACCAACCGGTCCCCTTTCACCGGTCGCGTCGATCCCTAGCAAAGATCTGCGACTATCAGAATCTGATTTATCAAAACTTTCCGGCAGTAATAATAATAGTAGCAGTAGTAATAATAATAATCTTAGTAAAAATAATTCTAATGATAATGCTATCGAAGCTATTAAAAATTTCAATATAAAAACTTCCCACGACATTATCGATAATAGTACAAAAATTAATAATAAAAATGAGGTAATTCTTTTCCCTGTAGAGTATAATGGTTCTATACACATTATACTGCAATCGCTCTCTGAGCTTAATATAGGAAATTTACATCCCTTTGCTGCTGCTAAAATTCTCTTTAATAGAACTAAATTAATCACAGAAATCCTCCGAGCGGGCAGTAATAGACTTAGACTCTTTTTTAGGGATATTAGCTCAGCAAATAATTTTCTTCTTGATTCTGACTTCCTTAATAAAAATGACTTTAAGGCCTTTATTCCTAATAATCTATTGTTCTCTTTTGGCATTATTCGTAATGTACCTGTAGATATTACCGAAGAAGAATTGTTGGAAGATATTTCAGCGGAAGTGCCGGTAGCTTCAATTCGACGACTCAAGAAAAGAGATGGCGATAAATTTCGTCCAATTCCCCTAATTGAAATTAAATTCAAATCACCTTTCCTTCCCAGTTATGTTCATTTTTTTCATCTTCGTTGTGCAGTGGAACCCACCATAAGACCTCCTATCCAATGCCGAGCTTGTTTTCGTTTTGGCCACACCGACAAGTTTTGTCGCAGTAAACAACCACGTTGTCCTAAATGTAATGAGTTGCATTCCTTGGATTCTTGTTCAGCTCCGCAGCCGTCAAATTCTAAATGCCTCAACTGCAAGGGTAATCATTTAGCCACCGATAGACAGTGTCCTGTTTTTCAAGACCAGCTTCATCTTCGTAAAATCATGGCTTACGAAAACGTGTCCTATAATGAAGCTAGTATAATTAAAAAATCCAATCTTACCAACTCAGCTTTTTCTTTTTCCGATATAGCTCAAAAAAACCTGCATTCTTCTCCTTCCAAGTTTTCTCGCCGACCCAATCGGTCACGATCTCCCAAATCTCTTCCCGTTCCTAATCAGCATTTCCCTCCTCTTCCGTCAAACAATCGTAATTATCGTAACGGCCTCTTCTTCCCCGAATCAACGCACAGTGCATCGTCTCATAACGTTCCTTCTTATTCTCTTCCCAACTCACCTAACTCTTGCTTGCAACAACGGGTACCAACTACTCTAATTTTTCCTAATCCCAACTCCTCCGTTCCCATGTCAGCAGAAGAAGCTGTCGATAAGCTAGACTTCAGCTTAAACCTTCAAAATACCCCTCCTAACCTACGTCAAAATCCTGAATTTCGCTTGGCATCGCTCAAGCTTTTCCAATTGTTATTTGCTCACTGTCCTCCGAATTCTACGGCTACGTAACTGGTCAACTTCCTGTATTTCCGTTAATGGTCCTTATGATTGTGAAATTCCATTCTAATTTCTTCTCTCGCATATGTGTAAAATTCGCTATGGTTCTTGTCATTGAATTTTATGTTTTTTCCCAAATTTCTACTCTGTCGCTCTCTTGCCATATTCCTTTATCTAGGCTAACCAGCATTCCGGAGCTCAGGCCGTTAATTCCTATCACATTTCCTTCTGTAATCTTATGTTTCTCCCGGATTGCATTACTGAGAATACAGACATCATACGCCTTATTCCAAAAATATATGTTTCCTATTCCTGTTATCACCATTGTCTCGTCTCGCAACTTGAAACCTGCGGGTGATGAGAGCGGTGGAGAATTGTTCATAATTTTTGTTTGGATCAATTTTCTTTTCTCAGCTATACTGTTAAAAGCGAGAAAAGTTAACAGATATTTCTGTTCTGATCTATATGCTTTGCATTATTTTTATGACCATTGCCTCTTTCTGCGAACTTCGATTGGGTTCGACAGTAGTCGAGGACGGTGTATGGTTGATTGCAATGCACAATTGTATAAAACTTCTTTTTTCTTCGGTTTTAAACCGTGCAAATCAATACTAATTATTAGATGCATGATTCTCATCCTCAAATATCTGACTTTTTCCTTTTTTCATCTTTCCTTCGGTCTTCTTTCAAACACGCTGGGCTACGGTAAAGAAAGACGGTTAGTCTGTTTCAATTTAATCATTTTCAAAGTCCTTTTCGTTCCAGTTATGACCCTTTTTAAAGCGAATTTAATCTCTAATTATTCCTTGCTTAATCTTAATTTCTTCACTTTGACCCGCAGCCCTTTCCTCATCATTCCATACCTAATTAAGTTGGTAAGCAAGCGAGAGAGGAAGTGGTTTTTCCTCAGTGAGCATCGCAATAAGTTTTCATATTCCTCATTCGTAAGTTATCTGGGAAAACAGATGTCTCTCCATTGTCTTTTTTTGCATCCTTTCTTCTGCCGTATCTTTCCTTGTCTTTATTCAATACTTTCAACTGGCTTTGCGTGGACTACCCGAGCCTACACTCATTCCTTCTCCGATTTTCCTCTCTCTTCCAAATCTGCAGGCTGTAAGGTATTATTTCCCTTCCTCTTCTACACTTACATGGTTCCTTCCCCTCCAACTATTTTTCTGTACTTTAAATGATGTCAAACATATTCTTCAATGGAACTGTAGAAGTCTTAATGCCAATAAATGCTCTCTCGAAGGTTTGTTGGATCAATATAACATTCAGGTTGCTCTCCTGTCAGAAACTTGGCTCAAACAATCTTCCAATATTCGAATTCGAGGATACTCCTTAGTCAGTTCGAATCGGGACGACGGCTATGGCGGAGCTGCTATTCTTATAAGAAAAGATGTACATTTCATCCATCATGATAGTTTTTCCTTCCTTTCTTCCAGTCCTCTTAATCCGAATTTAATTCACGTCTCAATCCCATTGTGTCACGGTAAAAGTTTTAATCTTGTCTCCTCCTACATCCCACCGTCCTATAACTTACGCGATTTCCCATTTGACTTGTTCTTGAATTCTATTCCTCGCCCTTTCATGGTCGGCGGCGACTGGAACTCCCACTCGCCTCTATGGGGTTGTTCCAGTTATAACAGGAATGGCACAATTATAGAGGAAGTAATTTTCAATTATAATTTAGTTCTCCTAAATGATGGTTCTCACACCTTCTTCAAATCATCGTCTACTTCTAGTTCTATCGATCTATCTTTTGTTTCCTCCGACACAGCTCTTAAATCCTCGTGGAAAACTCTAGATGGTACTTTCGGCAGTGACCACGTTCCGATCCTCATTGTTCTTAATGACTTCCATCTCCCTTCTCTTTCATCTTCATTTACGCCTTTGCATTATGCTGATTGGAACCTGCATAAAACTGATTGGAATAGATTTCGGTTTATTGTGGACTCAGATCTTCCTGCAATACAAGTAGAAAACGATGCTATTTCACAATATTCATCCTTTACTAATTCTATCTCCTCTGCTCTAACACTGTCTTCCCCACTCTATCCTCAAGCCCGGAAAAGTCATTCTTTAAGGGCTTCATCACTGCGGTGGAATGGGGACTGCACAGCTGCTGTCAATCAAAGTTTGTCTAACTTTAAATCATTCCGCACTCAACCTACTTTTAATAATTTCTTGACTTACAAGAGTTCGAACGCTAGAGCCAGATATATTCTCAAAAACGCCAAGAAAAATGCTTGGAAATCCTTTTGCTCTTCCTTTTCTCGATTCACTCCTATTTCCAAAGTGTGGAAGTTGGCTAAAGCTTTTAGAAATTCTATTTCCGAACGCCCGTCTAGTTCCAGTCTTCCTAAGGATACTCTTTCTTCTTTCTTTGACTCCATAGCTCCTGATTATGTCCCTAACTATGATGAAGTGGATTCTTTAATTCCTCCTTGCCAATTATCACCTCATTTCCTTTCCTCTAACTTTTCCCTCTCTGAACTTCTTTCTTCCTTGAAAAACTCCTCCAACTCCTGTCCGGGCCATGATAAAATTTCTTACTCCATCCTCAAAAACCTATCTGTAAAGTCTCTCCAAATTCTGTTAATAATTTTTAATTCCTTTCTGCAATCTGGTTCTATTCCTGATTCATGGAACATCTTCGTTGTTATTCCAATTCCCAAGAATAATTCCTCTGCCTTTCGGCCCATTTCTTTAGCTTCTTGCCTGAGAAAACTCTTTGAGAGCATGCTTAACAAACAGCTGGTCTGGTGGCTGGAACACAATAACTTGCTTCCAGACAACCAGTTTGGTTTTCGTCCTGGCTTAGGCCCTCCAGATTGTATCAGTCTTTTCCTTGCTGACATTTACAAATCATTTATTTCCAAAGAATTCACAATTGCAGCTTTTATTGATGTAGCCAGTGCATACGAAAGCGTCCATCTTCCCACGCTCAAAACCGTTATGATGTCTTTAAATATCCCTGCATCCATATCCTTCCTAATTATAAATCTTTTTCAAAGTAGAACTCTCCTCCTTTCTGCTCCTTCCTTTTTCGCCTCAAGGAAGGTCTTCCAGGGTCTTCCGCAAGGTTCTTGCCTTAGCCCTACTTTATTTAATTTATATGTTTCCAAAATTGGTTTTCTCTCCTTAAAATCTAAAACTTTATTTTTTGCAGATGATATTCTTGTTTACTCTTCTTCCCGTAATCTTCTAGTTGCCAATGAGGAACTAAACAGCTCCTTAAGTACTCTAGAAGAGGCCCTTTCTAACATTCATCTCTTCATTTCCGCCCCAAAATCAGCAGCTGTAGTCTTCACCCTTCGACCTTACAACCCGGGCTCATTTAAAATAAATCTAAAAAATCATTCCATTCCAATAGTCAGTTCTTTTCGTTATCTGGGTATCACTTTATCCCCTCGTCTGTCTTTCCATGATCATATCAGCCATTTATATGCTTCCTCGCTTAAAGTCTTTAACCTTCTTAAAGCTCTGTCACCTACGAGATGGGGAGGCGATCCTTCTGTGTTAATAATGTTGTATAAATCTCTCATACGCTCTAGATTGGATTATTGCAGTTTCTTATATGGCAACGCTTCCAAATCCGTTCTCTACAAATTAGATCGTCTCCAAAACAGTTGCCTTCGGCTTTGTCTCGGAGCTCTGAGGTCATCTCCTATCCCAGCCATTCTATCTGAATCCAATATCTGTCCTCTGTTCATCCGAAGAACTTATTTGGGTTATCGCTTTCTCATTAAACGTTTTTCCACTTCCTCGTCAAATATCAGTACCTCTTATTCTTTTATCCTTCGTCACTGGCGTTTTTCCTCCAATAAAATTCCTATACTATCTCATATATCGTTTCGCCTTTCTAAATTTTCCCCTTTTGTCATTCCTCATCACAAGCTTCCATTTTTTTCTTACGTCTATTCCAAATTGTTAAAGCCATCAAATATCATCTTCATGCCATGCTTCCTTAAATCCTCTCCCTCTCATATCGTCAGTATGGAATTTAATAATACAATAAACTCTCTATTCTGTGATCACTCTTTAATTTTTACTGACGGATCGAAGAGCCCGATCGGAGTTGGGGCGGCATTCTTGTGCCCTCAGTTCTTTCATTCTCGGTCTTTTAGACTTCCGTCCTTTTGTTCTGTCTTTACTGCAGAATCTGTTGCCATTCTACAAGCCATTATTTATATTTCCTCTTCTGCAAGTTCTTCCAAATTCCTTATTGTTTCTGATTCTTTAAGTGTTCTTCTAGCGCTATCTCCACCTTCCCTTTCTCCTTCCACTGATGCTATTATCCTTTCTATTCGTTCTCTTCTTCATGATCTATCCTCATCGACGTGTACCCAGATTGACTTTCTTTGGATTCCAGGACATGTAGGCATTGATGGAAATGTAGCCGTCGACCTCCTTGCTAAAGCTGCTGTTTCCAATGGGAATTTTATTAGTAGGGTTCCAGCACACAATATTCTTCTTCCAACTAAATCCTGCCATCTTAGACTTTGGCATTCTGTTTATCTATCTCTTTTCGCTAATCCTAATTCCTTTTATCTCTTGATTAATCCTGTTCCTCCCCCTCGTCCTTGGTTCTATGAGTTTCCCAGTTTGCATCGGTCCATAATTACTAAATTATCTCGCCTCCGTTTCTCGCATAGTCTCCTTCCTTCTTCACTAAATCGCTTCTCTTTGGCTGATTCTCCTTTTTGTCCATTGGATCCTGAAGGTTCCCAGTATGTTTGCGATGCGAATCACGTGCTCTTCGAGTGCTCCGGTTTATCTCGCGAGCGTGAGTTACTTTATTGTCATCTTTTAAAGCTTGGTCTTCCTGCTCCTTTCAACGCCTCTTATGTTCTTTCTCTACCTACTATCTCTGTTGTTCCTGTCCTAGGGGTGTTCCTTGATTCCATTGCCGACAGAATAAAAATATAATTTCTATTCTATTCCATGTGTCTATTCCTTTTTGCTGGGCTAATGCTCTTTGCTAGCAAACCCAAGGGGGGGTAAAAAAAAAAAAAAAAAAAAAAATGTTAATTATTAATATATAAAAAAAAATTATGGAAATTATTAATAGTATGAATACTAGTGAAAAATGTATTGTTATTTATAAAATGAATATGCGAAGAAAATTTTCACCCCCCCCCTTCCAAAATCCTGGGAACGGGCCATTCATATCAATATATTATTATATATGTAAACTTTGTCCTTCAGTCCTCACGGATCCCTAGATACTAATTTTTCAATGATGCTTATAAAAGAGTTGTAACAAAGACCTAACCAAAAATGTAATATTTCAAAATTTTTGGCCGTACTTCCAAATAATTTTAAATAGTTTTACTCATTATTTTAAACTGTTTTATGTAAAATCATACTATTATTATAGGGAGAATAAATACAGTCGCAAAATAAACAGAATATATCAAAAAGTAAGGTAGTTTTTTTTTATATGTATACAAATTACAAAGGTCTGTGTAAATCTTAAGGCCAGCTGTGTGTCCTTGCAATAACATTTCACTGTTTGTTGCAGTGCTAGATCATTCAGTAGTACAAGAGTCCCAAAACTTATACTAGTTTGTTAGATGCAGTTGCTTTTTATTGCCACCTGATGCTACTGTAATAGTGATTGATTGTGACGTAGTATAAACCTTATCATTAAGCATAACAGATCAAGTACAGCCACATATAGAATAGTAAAAAAGTGCTTAATTAGTTAAACACATGGTCTGATTGACCCTTTACACTGTTGTTGTTTATGTGTGTATACTTCTCAATGCGCTCTTAGTGACCCATTAATGTTGAAGCAGCACTTCCAGCGCTTGGCGAGCAACCCACAAAAGATGAACAGATCATCAAATGAGAATTCATCTACTCGTATTACCCATTGGAGCTGTTTTATACATTAAGTATATTCTTTGCATACTCGAATAGCAATTTCTCATATTTCTAAAGGCAAGCTAAAAACGGCCTCTTTGGTCAGATTGATCTCCACTACTAGAGAATTATAGACAGATTTCTTTCTTTTTCATTTTCCTATAGTATACTTCGCTGCACGACTAGAAGTACTATTTATATATACACATTAATACAATATGAGGCAAAAAAATTGAAAATAATTTAAATTAAAATTAAAATTAAACGACACTAAAATAGTTTTTTTAATAAATATATTCTCTAGTTTGTCCTATTTTATGATATAATAAAATTATTTTATTAAAAATTATAAAACTTAAACGAGCACTTCTTTATTTTTGATATATTCCTTTAACTGCTTTTCAACATTAAGGAATACTTTTGCCCACATATTTTTAAGAATCACTTCAGTTTTGACTTGAATGTTGTTTTTTAAGATCTCCAGAGTCCTGTTTATGAATATGCAAGTAGTATTTTACATGATCCCACGAAAAGTAATCAGAAACAGAGCGCGGTGTGTATCGCAGCCATGGAAATTGACTGTTTCTATAGATAATACAGGTGCCAATGTGTCCACAATTACAAAGCAAGTTCAGTTTTTCCCATGGAGCACCATCTTGCTAGAGCCATGTGCACTGCAGTTGTTGTCTACGCTTTAATTCTGCTACGACAAATTCGTTAACGTTTGCTTAAAGCGCACTTTATTGACGCGTGCTTTTAGTAAAAAATTGTGAGGTCCGACAAGTCCCGATTTTTTTAATTTTTTTATTTTTATGGGCACGTCAGCACAACTTGTGCGAATCCCATTCAAACAGTGACCTTAGGTGAGTGATACAGTAACTCCTTCTTTAAGCGAGATTTTGAATCTGTTTTTGTTTTTAAAAATAAACATTAGAATAAGAAGATGATAGACTATATAATTACAAGTAGTTTTAGAAACTTTACTTCAACAACGTACTGTGGAATTTTCGGTAGATACGCGAATGGCATAACTTTCATCTGTATCTGTATTGAAACTGACGACATCCGATTCGATATTGAATGTAATCTGTAATTTTCCGCCATTGCTATCATTACCACTCCTACATTTACCTTTTTTCGCTAAGTGATTGACAAGTTTCTGTTCCAAACTTTTTGTTAATTTCTGTAGTGTTCCTAATTTCTCTGTAACAGTTAATTAATTTTACATTAATTTCTGACATAACATGTTCGAACCGTCGGTAAAAAAATTGATACTGCTTTAGGTACGAATTGTCACTCAGAACTAGCGTTTAGTAAAAATTTAGATTAATTCAAACATTTTGAAACAGGTAAATATAAAATTTTATACAAAAATTTAATATCAACCGGACTGTAGCTGTGTAAATGAAAACAGATTTAGGTGACAACATTGACTTATGTTTACAATGAAACCTATACTATATATATAATACTGATTAAACATCCACCCGTTACATAAAGAAGGGGATAAATCCAGTGGCGGCTGGTCCATAAGGGCTCTGGGGCGCCGCCCTGTCTTACGAAAATTCCCTGGGAGATGTATTAATTTTTAGTATATTAAATCATTTTAACAGTCTACATTTAGTAAAAACGATTTTCTTTTATATGAGCGCACTCTAGCGTTGCCTGATTCAATTATTTTTTAACCATAACGGACACAGCCTGTATTGCCTTCAGTAAATCGTCGCGTTATCATCTGCAAATTGTATGCGCCCTGCGGCACGTTTTTATTTTTTTTTCCGAATTTTGCTTTAATCGGTCAATTTATATATATATTATTTTTATCTAAATTTGTAATCATTTTTCGGCAATTTTATTTTTGGTCTAAAATAAATATACGCAATTTTCTTTCAAAAATTTTCTTATCGGACACAGGGTGGGTCCTCGTGACATCTCCTTAATGGAGACATTATATTTTTCTTTTTAAAAAGCCTAAAAGCTTTGCACGGCTGAGTTTACCGGTAGCGGCACGCCTTAAAGTGTCGCTGACGCCCGAAATCTCATTTTTTAAATTTATTTTTTGTATTTTTTTATCATCATCGTGATTTCGCTTCATTAAGGAAAGCAAATGAGTCCTTCTCAGTAGTTTTAATAAAAATGAAGGTGTCGGACCTAAGAAACATTGTGTTTAGCAGAAAATCTTTAGAAAATAAAGTTGATATTAAAGATAATAGTCGACCTGTTCCAAATTTAAATATTGAACAATCGCAGAAAAAGTATAAAAATAAAGAAGGATTTACCCGTAAGTTTGATGTAGGTGTGTATAAAAAAATTCAATGGTTGTGTGGTTGTGAAGATACAAACGCGTTTTTTTGTTTTGTCTGTTTATTGTTCGGTGGTGATGACAATTGGACTGGTCGTGAAATATGCGACTTAAAGCATCTCCATGAAAAAATTAAGAAACATGAGAAATCGGTGAAACGTAAAAATAATCTTTTTAGTTTCCAACTTCTTGGAAAAAGTAACATTTCTGCTTGTTTAAGTCAAGCTTATGTTGATGAAGTTCATAAACATAATGAAACAGTCACCAAAAACAGGCATGTTCTCAATAAAATTATAAATGTGTTGAAACTTTGTGGAAGATGCAATCTTCCACTTCAAGGTCACAAAGAAACAGAAGAATCCTCAAACAAAGGTGTGCTTATGGAAATACAGGAGTATTCAAGAGAAATGGAGTCCGTTTTAGATAATCATCTAGAGAATGCTCATGTTTTTAAAGGTACATCAAAAATTATTCAAAATGAACTATTGCAGTGCATGCTTGATGTGTGCGAGGAATACATTGTTAAGCAAATTAACGATTCGTCGTTTATAGCTCTCATGGCTGATGACACTACAGATGTATCTACACAAACACAAATAGTGCTAGTATTCCGGTATGAGCTTGATGGTAAAATCACAGAGTATTTCTGGGGTTTTGAAAATCCTGAGAGCCAAGATGCTAAGGGATTATCAAAATGTATTTTACAACAACTCGACCCCATATTAAAAAATTATCCAAACAAATTGATTGCACAAACATATGATGGAGCAGCTGTTATGAGTGGACATACTGGAGGTGTGATAATAAAAATTAAGGAAAAGTACAAATACGCCTACTTTGTGTATTGCAATGCTCATCAATTAAATAAATTATTGGAACAATCTACATCAGTTATATCAAGTGCTGGAATTTTTTTTCCGAAATTTAAGTGGAATATCTGCCTTTCTTTCTCATTCGCCAGATAGAACCGCAGCGCTTAGGCTAGTGGGTGACAAATGTGTACCAAAGCCTTCACAGATACAATGGAATTTTCATTCTCGAATGGTGCAGACTGTATTTGACCATAGATCCGATATTTTAGAATGTTTTAAAAATGTCCATTAAAACAACAATACAAGCTGCAGGATTCATCAAGTGGTTAGAAGACAACATTTTTTTGTATTGGCTGAATTTTTTCAACAAATTATGCCCCATATTGATGTATTATTTAATCAAAAAATTGAAACTGATGTTGTGAAAATCCAAATGGCTTTAGACAATTTTGAGCGCAAAATCGTAAAAATTAGAAATGGTTTGCCTTCAGCTGCGGAAGGAGAAGAAAACGATAATTCGGCTCTGTCGAAAAAAAAGACGCAGAATGAATGCTGAAAATTTAAATGCATCTGCAAGGTAGGTATGCGATACGATAATTTTTCAAATAAAGGAACGTTTTGGATTTATGAATCATCTTTTCGGAGCAAGTTTATTTGTGCGAAAAAATTTTAAAGAATACCAGAAAAACTTGCCGGTGCAAACAATCGAACGGTTTTGCGAGGTATTTCCAATGATTGATAAAGACAATTTAAAATCTGAACTGAGTGTGTTTTACTCCCGATCCGAGATTATCGGAAATGAAGAAATTTCTGGATATTTGAAAACACTGGCTTTCATGTATTCATTTGGATTGGACGCGGCCTTCCAGGAAATTACAAACGCTTTGAGGATCCACGTAACAATTCCAATGTCTACTTCAGAAACAGAAAGGTGCTTTTCTTCTTTGAAAAAAATTAAAACTTTCTTAAGAAGCACTATAGGTGAAGACAGATTGTTAGCACTTGGAATGTTATCTATCGAAAACTCAATGGTGCGCGAGATTTCAAACTTTAATGACAAGGTGATAGAGAAGTTCATTAGCGATAGAAACCGTCGTATAGACTTTTATTTCAAGAAATAGGGTTTAACTGCAAATATATTTGCGGGGATGTGTGTATATATATATATATATATATATAAAAATATACACAATCGGATAAATAGATTTTAAATATAAAGTATGTTCAAAATCAAATCTATAAGAGCCCCGCCTTCGTTTTGACCACGAGCCGCCACTGTTTTTTATCCATAAGCATAAAATAGCTAGTTCGAATCGCGTTAAATAACATCTAAGCATTAAATTCGTGGATCATATTACTCATTCGATTTGAAAATTTTAAATTACATCGCGCTATTACTCCTCTATACTGCACTCTATGAACAGGACGTAATTCTGTGAAACAATAATGATAAAGCAAATTTTGACAGTTGCGCGCGCAGCTGTCGCCTATCAAAGTGAAGATATATCAAATCACTACGCCAGAAGTGAAATTAGCTGTGTCCAGAATGACAATATTTGTTCGTTATGTGACGTTTTTCGAAGTTGAGATATGTCGTCGGAGATATATCCAACTTTGTCCGACCACAGATATGTTTCGGAGGATATAACTGTGTCCGGAATTACCCATGCCTAATACACAGTGCAGTGCTCTACCTTCATCGATAGAAAAACTAAACATCTACAACGGACCGTAAGTCTGTGTCGTGCACGGTGATAATTCCTACTTCTTCTTACCTAGTGGTAATGAAGATGGCCAAAACAGAAGTTTGAAGATTTGAGATAATGGTCAATTGGTGTGAGTGCAGACGCGGTAATGTGTCAGCAAGAAATTCCGTGAAGCATTTCACTGCAGAACTAACACGCAGACCGCTATTTGCTCATTTATGATCTAAATACCGCAGATCGAGCATCTAAATGATCGGATGTGATCTAAAAATTCCACATACGGCTAGAAGAGTAAATTCTGATAAAAAATCCACCTGCAGGTCAGCTGAAGTATGCGCGCCAGTGAAAAGCTGTCTATCCCCCTAAATATGATATTCACCAGAAATAGCGGTAGAAAAGGACGGAACTTATCACGAGAGGCACACATCAATACGATATACAAGAAAAGCAGAATAAAAAGAAGAAGAATAAGATTTATTATTTATCCCAGCGTCGTTTGTTATTAAGTTTTATTTATTAATTTAAATTTCACCGCATCAGATTAAATATATGGAAGACGTTGATAAGGTGATGAATTATCATTTACCTGTATTACTGCGGGTGAATGGTGCATTGTAGCTAAAACACACGCTGTAATCATCGTTGCCAGCAACAGGAACCAACAAATCCGAAATCTCAAACAGACCAGTCGGAGCGGGCCAAACAGACTTAGAACCGTCGCATATAAGTTTGCATATGGCCAGAGATGTTAAACACGTACTATTGTCACCATCGGGTGACGTAATGGTTTTCTCACAATTGTTTTCGACGCATTTGTATCCGATGGCTAATTTAGTGAATCTAATGCGATACACGGTAAAGGAAAAAATTAAGTAAATCGAAATATTTTGAAACGTTAATTATCAGTTTTTTAATTATTTAAACGGTTATTGTTGAAATAAAAGAAGTGAAAACGCGATATTTATAAAATAAAAAAAAACCGGACAAAAGCAGTAATAAATAATATAAAGCTAATAGTTTATTTTACAGAGACGTACATATTTCACTAACATCTGAAATAAAATTTTTTTTTTAAAAAAAAAAAAGTATCAACTTCAAGATTTACTTATAAAAATCTAATAAAAATGAAGCAACAAGTAAAAAATAATTATTCGATAAAACGTAATATATTTCAGAGTAATATATTGAGTAAAGGTGGTATTATGATAATTCTCACACAACATTCACTTTTATTATGATATTTAGAAACAATTTAATGAGCACAATGATACAGTCGCTGGTTTCCATAATCCGAGTATTGGAAACATAATAAATATTTAATGTTGCGGTCTTTTATTATTATTTCAATTTGATTTTGACGTGCCCTCTAATGAAGGTACGAATGTTGTATAAGAAGTATCGTAATATCATTATAGCTGAGATATATTATTTTTTTATCGAATAATTATTTTTTACTTTTTGACGTGTATTTTTATTAAATTTTTAAGGTAAATCTTGAAATCGGTATTTTAAAAAAAAAGCATATTTTATTTTACAATTTTCAGCGAGTACTTAATTTTTTTTTGTGTTGCCAAATATCAACTTTTTTTAAAATTTTAATTTGCTCTATGGCGGTTTAAAATTCATTTTTTTTTACTCGAATCTGTATTTATCCGTGATAGGTATCGTTAATAATACTTTAATTTTTTCCAAGTACGTTCCTATGATAAATCAATAATAAATCAATCGCGTCTGTCATATTAATAAAAAAAATTATCTGTACACATGTTTTTTAATGTTTCTGATGATTAAAGAGTGTATTTGTGTTAACGATTTTCCTCGGTACCCACTACAAGTTCGTCGTTGGTTTAAGGGAGTGCATATAATTCCGTTGTACATGACGAGTACCCTCCATCGTAATTGGAAACGTTCGGTAATTATATCGGACAGGATTAGATTCCTTTTAACATGGGCATGTCTTATTGGGCTGGACACAATCTAAAATTTTGTCTGTCACAAAAGAATGACAACAATAAACCAATTTAAATCGAGTTGATTTTGTCTGTTAAGGAAAATTGTGAACAAGAAATGGTGGTAACGAAGAAATATCACAAAACTTTATAATGATTTTTAATTTTTCATGAAGTTTCTCGGGAAAACTCTTAATGAAGTCTCACGAATTGCAGCATAAAGTGAGGAACAATCAAAACTTGCTACGTAAACCATAAAGTAACCAGGATGTTTCAAATATTAACAGCAAGTACTCAACAAAAATATATCGCATGATTTATATTTACAAAAAAATGGTGACCAGAATTTTATACTAGCTAGTGTTTCTTTTAATATTGCTTTGTTGATATTATTATTCGTTCATTTATTATACTTATTCGCTTGGTTTTATTCGCTAATTTTTGTAAAAGTTTGTTATAAATATAAATTTTTTTTTTATTTATTATTTTATTCGTAAAGATGGTTTTTAACAGCAGAGCTCAATATAGAAGTGTATCTCCGTTGTTTTGCGCACAAGTGTCCATGCCGCATCAGATAAAAGTCATATCGTATGTTCCTATGTATTTCTGCATGCTTCTATTGGACTGGTAATTATTGTTGTTAATGAGCTCAGTCGGTGTCGATAATCTATTTTTAAGAGGATAATATACGTATTCATTTTGATTTGTTATATATTTGTCAGCTATAAATGCAGTTCTTAAATCGATAGTAATCTCTTTTGTTAATGTAGGACACACGTAGGAGTTGTTTATTTTTGTAATAGAGATTGTACTACATTTTTAATAAGAATAAATTATTTATTTATTTTTAACTATTTGATAATATTTAAAAATATTTTCATTATCCATGAATACAGAGTAAGCATACTATGGCGTTATAGCCATAATTGGGCTGAAAGAAATTCAATAATAAATTATTTCGTAAAGCCGTAAAGTATTGCGTAATTCGGTGGGAATATTTAGAAGGTTAAAAACGGAAAGTATGTATATTCATTAAATAAATTCCAAATACGAGTCGACAGGTAATGCATAAGCCGGGGAATTGCGAGATGAATTAAAATTAAGAAAGAGAACAGAAATGGTTATTATTAATAGTATTAAAGTCGGAATTAGCGGTAAAAAGGGAATTTTCAAAGTGTCGCGGACAATGACTTGTCAGAATGATAAGAGATCGAGGGAAGCCTGTGCTTCGGCCGAGAGCAGTATCGAAACAGATAACGTTCACGCTGGTTCAAAATCGCGTCATCTCGTAAGAGTCGTTATATTATCGTTAATTTTGTTATTTTACGTATGTGCCACGGCTCGTGTTCAAATTAAGCTAGTCAGAGCAAAATAAACTAATAAAAAAAAAAAAAAAAAAAAAAATATACAGTTATTTTAATAACACCACGAAGAATCTAGTCCAGTCAAAAAACCCTGGTCTTCACGCGACCTACCATAAAAAAAAAAAAACAACGGCTTAAAAACTGCCGGAATTAAGGACGTTGATCAAGATCTACCGGAGGCGAATCATCGAAGGAGTACGGGTAGCGGAAACGATCGAAGGACAACATCGTCCGAAGCGGTGAAGATCTTGGAAGTCACAAGGATTAAACAGGCCAGATTTTTATATTTTACTTAATGTTGTGATTATTTCGGTGTAGATGTGTATATGTATGTTTTAATTTATGTGTGAGTAGTAATTTGTGTTATTTGTTTCGTGCATTTGTATTTGCGGTTTATTTGTCTTTTTGGTGCAGCTGCATTTCCTTCTCGATATTGTGCGGCGATTTAGAATAAAAAGAAATAATAATAATAATTACGAAACAACCTTATTGAATAAACGTGGATGTGAGAGGTTCTCGGCCGACTAGGCAATTCTTCTAAATTTACGTTTAGCAAAAAATAAATAAATAAATAAAAAGAAACAAGATACTAAAAGAAAAAAATTTATCGCAGTTTTATTGGAACAGTTCTGACGGAGCTGCGATAATACACAAGCGAAGTGAGCGGGGGAAACTTCCAAACCGATCACAGGGAGAATAAATCGGCAGGCACAAAAAGCTACAAAACTAAAAATTCACCTATTGAATTAAATGGGCACAATTCCCATTTCTCAAAAAGTAAAATATCTAGGTTTGTACTTAGACCAATGACTCTAATGGAAAAGGTACGTCATCATTAATCGACAACAGCTCGATCTAAAACTACGAAATATGAACAGACTTATGGGAAAGTATTCGAAACTGTCGGTACAAAATATAGTTTTTATGAAACAATACTAGAAGAAACATGGATTTGTGAAGCTCAAATGTGAGAAGCGGTAATTTAACAATCAATATGATTCAGCTATTTCAAAATAAAATTCTCCAGAATATGGTAACAGATACGAAATGATAACATAAAAACTTGCACATATCAACAATAAATTAATGAATCAGAAGCTTAAATAGAAAATATGTACAACGCTTTCGTTAACTCGTAAATCCGTTAACGATTAATCTTTTAGGTAATAGTGTTCGATTCATTCATATCAAAAGATACAAATTCGGTTATAATATAGAACTTGGAACAAAATATTACTAATTATCAGCTCATATATATATATTATACATATGTCCCCCAGGCCTTATTGCGTATCCTCCGGATCTGAAACTCCTAACGGAACAGACGGTGGAAAGTGGAACGGCTGACAGATACATTAGTTAGCTGCGAATAAACAATAAATAGTCGTGAGCGGCCATTGGTAAGAAGCCGCAAGCAGGTACTTCCAGTGACGACAGGGAGTAAAATAAGAGGATGCAGATAGCTTGAGAAACCGTCTACTAAAAGTGTGTAAAGATCTGACAGCAATCGTATATAGGTAAGGTTAAACTACCATTAAAGGTTCCCAATGCTGCCTCTTCGATGCCATCCACTGCCTTGCGGTTAGGATTTTTATCCAGAGGCTAGAGTTCCTCCTTGAAATAGAGCTAATCTTCCTTCTCCATCTGCATTTCATTTCTAATTTCGCTTACATTATTTTTCTACCTTTGTGCTCCTTTTCATGCTTCATTCCAATATTTACTCTCCTCGCTTATTTGTAACTTCGCTCGCATTCGTTTCATCAGTACGAGACACAGCCGACTCGACTTGACTTGCCCTTAGATCACCTTCTGGTTGCTGAGTGGGCGGCGTGAAAATTTGCTCTGTACTACTGTTCCCGCATTACCCTTCGCGCTGCTCCAACTTATTTCATCCGGTTTGATCTTATTTGATCTTTTCATGTTAGTTTAAAATTTCATTATCGCCACAACCGCAAATGAATGGAACTATATGGCGGTAATGATGCGTCGGGCTTCCGTTACAGAAGTCTTGAGTTCGATCCCAGACGAGGACAGAAGTCATTACAAAAATTAAATAAAATAACGGCTAATAGAATCATGTGGAAGGCTGTGGCAAACATGCATACCATCATGTGCGCGCTAGTTAATTATACAGGTACCCCTACAGGGACTGCATTTGTATATTGATAAATCAAACACTCAAAATCAGTTCCGAGTGTAATACAACCGCCTTGTACATAGTTAAATGCCATGAACACTCTATTACTGTACAGCTAGAATGTACAAGTAGGTAGTCACGACGCTCGACATCGAGCACTATATATACCTACGCTCCTTTCCAGGTTTACTAATAACAGCGGCAGCCCATTCGCCGTTAGCAGATATTTTTTGATACCTTTACTAGCCTATATATTAACTATGGCCGTTATGGCCGATATATAATTACCTCCGAGACCTCTGGTCATTTTGTGTAGCTGGACAATTGCGACGAACACCAAATATTGAGAATTAGACGTTCAGCACAACATAGATACATTTAAAATTACAAGCGTCGAAAAAATCTAACGAATGCAATTCCCTACTCGCAGAGGTTGATTGTGAAAGTTTCTTATTAAAACAATCAAACCAATATGTTTTCTCGTTGCAATGCTGCTTGAAGAATAGTTCGAAGCTTAAACTTTTCATAATCCACGTTAGTACAGAAAGAGGGGAAATTCTGATATGTACAGTTATTCTACTTATCTGATATATAGTACAGCTGCCCGTTCGTAATGAAAATGCTCAACTGTAAACTTATGTTGAAGAAAGTTTCCATGGACAGCTAGTTTCAATTTAAGAAACGTACAAGTCCGTGTTTATCAATTGGTATTCATCACGTATCGGTAAACTGTTATGTCATAATTTACAGGCTATTTTAGTGACGTGTAGGCAGGTCGTTCACAGTTTTGATAAATCTGTATAAACCTGCACGAACATTTATGACGAACTCGATGTTCGATTAATTTACACCACGATAAACTGACAGAAGAAACAAGAAGACCTTCGCTACTGTTTTCGTAGAGTCACATTTTTGTATAGGATTTGTCTCTAGCTGGGTTTATTTGTCCTTGAGTCTTTCGAGAATGTCTGAGCTAAATCATAATAGTAAATACACAATAATATACAGGCATGCCAAAAAAAAAGAAATATATTAATACACGAAATCGAATACAAGCGACATACGTTTCAGAAATTTTTTTCCACACAGTCAACACCATTATTCAGTTTTTTTCTTCTCTTCTTTAACGTGTAGTTCGTTTTTAGAATGGGAATGAATTTAACGCGACACTGGGATTCACTGATAAAGAACTGAGATAATCTCCGAAACGGTAATCAATTTAAAACTTGATAAGGAAAATGTCTAGCGAAAATTAAATCACTGAGCAGTCAAATTCAAACAGGTAGGCAAACAGTATAATTATTCTGAAAACCCGGTGTCACTCAAAATTTTCCCCTTTTTCAATTTTCAATTTTGTTTTTTCATGTTGCAATTGCGCTTGCTATAATAAAATGAAATAAGTTATACGCTAATTCTCCGTCTAGATCCGTTATTATTTAAGTGATATTGTAAGCGTGCAGTCAGTTATGTTTTTAGTAAATTCTATAGCTGATATAATTTTTGCACTACTGTATATAGTATTTTTTTTCCTACTCTGGGCGCGCCAGCGGCCTTGACCCAACAACATGAAAGATTAAGAGATGTAACTAAATAGCCAGGCGGTCAGAAATGGAAAAAACAAAGGACAGCAGCAACGGAATAACTGAAGGCAATGGGAAGGAAAGGATATAGGGAGCATTAAAGGGAGTAGGAAGGCCCAAAGCTAAAAGTTGGGCGTAAAAAAAAGAGCGTTCGTTAGAGAGTGCAAAATATTCGAAAAGGATATGATTTGAATCACAAATACAAGAAGGCTCAGAAGCGTAAAGAAAGCAGAAAGGAGAAGGGGACAAAGCGAATCAAAGGGAGTAGAGAATGATTGATTCTGAGTCTAATTAAGGATACTATATATATAGTATGATCCAGTATCTCCACTTCACCGTGTTATAATCATAGTTACTAATTAATACTGCTGACTCACCATTATAAAGTAACAACGGGAAGCATGCCACTTTTGTGTAATTTGATCTTATACATTATTATATTTCTCATTTTTGCATTTATGCATATTGTATGATTCAAGCTTCTATCATGCTGTTTACGTTTAATATTATATGACTTATATTTATATCATATGATATATGTTTATATTTTTTACCTTGACATTATTTGCGTTTATTATTTATATTTATTGAGTTATAATATATTTATTAATATCCTTAACCGTGATTATCACATGAATCATTTTGTATTATTAAATTGCCTCTGTTACTTGAAAGATTAAATCAGTCTGAAATATATTAGTCTAAGAAGGTAGAAGTAACAATCTGTTTCAGCCGAAACATTGTTTAAAATGATCTTACACGAAAATTATTTATGGCACAGTCGACGAAACAGCGCATTAGCATCGAAACACTTTAAAAATGTGTCAAAAAAAAACTAAAAACATATTGGACACATCGGCAGCTGTCTAAAAATTGAATACCCAAAACTGTAAGTTCAGAATAAGAAGCGGAGTACAGTGTACCTTTCTTCCGGGCCTACCTTTCAAAATCCGATCCAGTTTTCTGTTATCGAATTATTATTTCGAGCTGGACCGATCGAAAGAAGCTAAACGCACCAAGTCAGGTATCTTAACCTGTAAGGAATTGCACAAAATGGGAAGCATTCTAGTCTTTTCTTCCTTTTCTGCTCCTTATTCTGTTACAGCTTGTCGGGCCGTTTGGACTTAAAGTCGATTTTTTTCATCGACTTGTTCTGATTGAAAAGATTCCTCAGCTCGTGTCGCGCTGTGTATTAAAAAAAAACTATCTTTTTGCCGCGTGTTAATAACAAAAGAAACTCTCAAGAAATTCTTCGAATCGGTTTTGTAAATTGTTAATTATGAATATCAGTCTTATTTTGTAAAAGATACAAGCGTATTTGACTAACATTTAATCGCTTAATACTTTTTCGTAAAAGACACAAGTGTATTTTACTAACATTTAATTGTTTAATATTTTTTAGTTTATAAAAGAGATACAATTTGGAATAATAGCGAGATCAAATTTATATAAAAAGTAAATTTCGTTGTTCGTAATTTGGAAGTTTTTTTTTAAATCTTTTTTTTCTTGTGTGTGCGTGTGTGCTGAAAATATAGAAATTGAATTTCTTTAATCAAAGTTTTTTAATAAAAAATCACAAGTTTACAGAAGTTTTTCAGTTCGGAGAAATAAGACTGATGACGCATTGTTTTTATCGATAACTACAGACATAAATCGATACATCGTCGGTAAGTGTAACTTTAAATAATGCTAAACAGCGCCAGGTGGATTTTCACAAACCGTCTCGACATATTAACCTGGCGTTGGTAGCATGAAAAAATGTGACACGGTTGGTAACATGTGAGGAGAAATCTCACATGAGGTAAATTCTCATAATGCTACCAATGATGGTTCGTTTTTTATTAAAAATTTTTCACTAGTTACATTATGAATGTTTTACTTTCTGAACAAACAACAAATAAAATAAAAAAGTTCTAAAAATTAATTTCAAAAAGTTAATTCTTTACACTACAAAAAAATTATAATTAATACTTCAGTTCGGCGCATCATGAGAGAAAATCTCACTGAACAGAGTTATCACACGGACGGTAGCATCGTTAGAATTATTCTCACACTATTAGCTAAAATTGAGTTACACGATTGGTACTACATAATGGGAGAAAATCTTACATTTGCGTTCCGAGCTCAACAAACACACGTCTACAACGACACACACACTGTACTGTTACTGGATCTAGTTTGACAGCATGTTCCAGAAGGACAAGCCCACAGGTACCGAAATTCCTGACCCATACTATTTGAGTGGTTTCCAATATATGGATATACAAGTGTTTAGTGTGAGACAAAATCTCATTATGCTACCAACGCCCCGGGTTAAGGGGTATCGTTTGTTTTTTGTTTTTTTTTGTAAATTCCACCTTTTTAAAAGAGCTATCCAACGCAACGTTTGAAAATGTTTTTTTTTAGACGCTCTGTTTATATTTCGAATAATTTAAATGATTAAAAAATGGATAATACGAAGTCAAGGAATAAATAACAGCTTGATATGTGTCACTACACCTAAGTATACTCACAGCTGTATGTAATAACTGGGATTGGGATTTATATGCGCTAAAAAACCTTGAAATAAACTCGAAAAATATGCTCGAAAAATGCAATGGATAGAGTATATTAAAAAAATAAAATAAAATGTTTTGTTTTTCACTTCAAATTTTTATTAACATGCTGCTTTTTCTTCTATTAAATTAATCTATATTGAAAAAGCATCGAATTGTAAATTTAAAAATTATTACATTTCACAATAAGAATTTTTTCTAAATTTTCTTCACGAAAATTATGTCTTGTGTCTGTTGCAGTTTTCAGTGTAGAAAGCGACCTTTCTACTCGTAAGAAATAACTGGTAAATATTTGAATGCGACCGCTATAGATGGAATTTTAGAGATTTCGTTTTCATCTGACACTCCATCTATAATTATTACTATTACTTGTAACAAATTCCATCTATGATGACGATAAAGTACAGCACCTAACTTAGTTTGCCGAGCCAATTAAAAAAATAAAAATAAAAACTTTGTTTTTAAGGCACCCATCATAAGTTTGACAATAATTAACTAGCGGTTAATCATATACTAGCGTGGTCGGTCAGTAATATTTGTTTTTGTTTGCTAAAACTATTGTTCAGCTTCCTTTTTTTTTTCCCTTTTAAGTGGATTTGTCAGCAAGGACATTAGCCCAAGAAATGGGAGGGGGGAGCAATAAATTTATATTCTTATGCGTTTAAAAGCAGAGGATAAAAATATTCAAGGGCAGGAATAACCGAAAAAGAAGGAAATGAGGGAATACAAGCAGCATCGATAAGGAGAGTAGGGATATCAAGTGTTTACAGCGAAGAATAGAAGGACAATTGCTCAGCAGAGAAGGCCGCACATTCAAATAAAATGTGATCAGCTTCATAAAGAACGCATGTGGAAAGGCAGTGAAAGTGACAAAATGGGGTAGATACAGATGAAAACTGGGAAAATGATGTAGGAAGAAGACCATGGTTAAAACGAAAGCAACAAATAGCAGAGATTGTAAATCGTTTAAGAGAAAGCAAGTATCAAGAAAATCATGGATGAAATTGAAGAGATGGCTGAATAGAGAGATAAAAGGAGGAAGGTTTAGAAAATGAAAAAGAATAGGAGTTGAGCCATAGTTTGGAATGAAGAAAGAAGAGCAATATTATGGGGTGAAAATATGCCCTTGGAAATGGAAGAACGGTCTAAGGAATCCACTACTCATTGCCCTTAATACCCAAATGACCGGGAATTCACAGAAAATCGATCTCGATTGAGTGGAGGAGAAAAAGATCATGAATGAGACAGCGTCTGAAAAATATTACGTAATTGGAAGCTAAGCGAGAGCGCCCATCTAAGCGATACGATTCCGATACGACAGCGATTTTAAATCGTAAGCGATAGCAACACGATTCCGATACGACGTAACGCCCACTGAAGCAACGCGATTTATCCGCTGGAGAAGCAACTTAATTTATGATGTGGTGTGATAGTGCAAAAAATGTCATATTTTTCTTCGTTTTCTTGTTCTTTTTTTAGTGAAGAAGCAATGTATCGTTAGTAAATCTTAACAATTTAAATCAAAAAAGAAAACAACGTTATTGAGTACATCCATTTTTTCAAAAGAGTAACAAAATAAAGGCTTTAATGTTTATAAAAAACTGAATATATACTCGGAAAAGTTCTAAAGTTTTTATGGAATGAATAAGGAAACGTTTAATTGGTTAGTAGAGAAAATTGGCCAAAAATTGTAAAAAAAAAACACCCATTTTAGAACATTTATACACTGCAGAAACGTATTTTAATCACATTACGGGAAATACATTTGTTAATTATGTATATCTAAATGTTTAGAAACATTTTCTATACCATATACATATATATTGCTGTTAATTTATATTACATAAAAAAATAAGAAAATGTAAATATTAATATTTATTTCATAAATATGAATTGTCTTTAAAAATATTCTGAAATAAATTTAAAACACCGATTTTAAATTGTTATTTTTGCCGATTATTCATATTACGCATAAAAATTCAGAATGTAAACAAACAATCGCTTGCTCAAGCAACTAAATATAAAACATGTAGCACTCGAGCGACGGCGATACGATAGTTGCTTATCGATTGCTTGTCGCATCGCGTCAGTGGGCGCTAACTCATATAATAACGTGGGTTATATTCTGAACTACATTTAGTTGCTATCGTATCGGAATCGTATCGCTTCGGTGGGCGCTCTCCCTAAGATAATGAGAAATTTATGGAAAAACAGTGATGAGGAAACAAAAAGAACAGCGCGTAGAACAGCAGAAGATTATGCATAGAAAATTGGATAAAAGGGGGAAGTTTAAAAAATTCAGAATAATTCAAGTTGGGGCAAAAAAAAGGCAGAACTTCGCCCTTTGGAACCGTCCGTTTGGCAATTGACAATATAAATATAAAAATTCTAAAAGGTTAAAAAGGTCTGTTCAAATTCATTTCATTTATAACGGAGACAAAAATACTTTTTTTTTTTATATGCAGAAAGATATCCTGTCCGTAAAGAGATACAAAAATGGAAGTCACACTACCGACAAGAGGAAATAGTTTTTTTCGTTTTCTTTTTTTGGTTTTATAAATATGGCGGCAAGAGATTACCACCGAACAATAAACTTCACAAAAAATAAAACAATGAAATCCTTGTTTTATTCTAGTAAAGTTAAAAATTTCATTATCGATTCGAATAATATATAATTGTGCGCATATGTGAGTGTGTTTTTATATGTGTAATTATGAAAAATATGTAAAATTCTTTAAAATATGCAAAATATGCGCGAAAGGTTAAAAATATGCATTTATATGCACTATTAAAGTAGTGTATCCGGAATCTACAATGCTTGAAACACTTACAAGGAGAAGTCGCGGTCTGCGGGTCACCGATTTTGATGAGATTTTGCAGATCGATAGAAGACCATGAGTATATATAGACTGTGTAAAATATTAGAATGCAACTTTTTGATTTACGCGAGAAATTAAAATTTTTAGAAGCCGCATTTCACGGATAATACACTCGTACATATAGCCGTTTAGACAAAAATATGTAATAAATTCCAGATCATGTTTATATTTACTTTATGCAGATGGTTCGGAAGACTGATTATTCCAAAACGAAATGTATTTAACAAAAAAATTATTAAAAAACAATAAAATAATTTTAAAAAATCGATTTTTAATTTAATAAAAATTTAAACACTTTATTTATTACATTTATATACTATAAAAACATAATCAACAATGTATTTATTTTGTGGTGTAGCGGTAAAAGTGACGTCTATTTGTACATACTTGGAAATAATGTCCAGATTTGAATCCCCGCGATGTCATGTAAAATTTTCGATCTTGTATTTTAAATTACTAATTTTTATTATCTAATTATTTCAATTCTTTATACATAATTATATAAATATAATAACAATTTTTAAACATTTAAATTATTTAACGACTGTTTTTATGCATGGTTTTTCTCTAAACTTTCAGATAAACGTGAAATATTTTTAAATGTAAATAAAATTTGTTTTTCAAATGAAAAATTAAAAGAACTTTGCACTTGTGGTAATAATTCATTTATATGTTGCAGTAAATGCCGCAGGAATTGCTGTTTTATTTGTTTTTATGATCTATATCACCCCAAATTATGTAAATAAAAATTAAGTTTGTAGCATTTTAATTATAATTAATATTCATTAACACTTATTTTATATGTAGATGAGTATATTTTTTAATTTATATTTATATACATATGCATATATATACTCCCCCCACATACACACACACGCGCACACACACACACACACACATATATATATATATATATATATATATATATATATAATGAATTCGTGAGTATCAAACATATTTATCTTACGCTTTATTATATTTATGTAGTTATGTATAAAGAACTGAAATAATTAGATAAAAATTAGTAATTAATACAAGATCAAAAATTTTACATGGCATCGGGGGATTCGAACCCGGACATTAATTTTCAAGTATGTACAAATAGACGTCACTTTTACCGTTACACCGCAAAATAAATACATCGTTGATTTTGTTTTTATAGTATATAAATGTAACAAATGACGTGTATACATTTTTATTAAATTAAAAATTGATTTTTTAAAATTATTTTATTGTGTTTTAATAATTTTTTTATTTAATACACTTCATTTTGGAATAATCAGTCTTCCGAACCATCTGTATAAAGTAAATATAAACATAATCTGGAATTTATTGCATATTTTTGTCTAAACGGCTATATGTACGAGTACATTATCCGTGAAATGCGGCTTCTAAAAATTTTAATTTCTCGCGTAAATCAAAAAGTTGCATTCTAATATTTTACACAGTTTATATACTCATGATCTTCTATCGATCTGCAAAATCTCATCAAAATCGGTGACTCGCAGATCGAGACCTCTCCTTGTTAAATACAAAATATCAAAGCGTTAGCTACAAGTAAAAACTAATATGCATTAAAATCCGAAGCCCAGTAATAACATTTAAAAGTAAATTTATCTCGCAGCCGAACGGTTTTACGCTACAGATGAACATATCTCTCTTTTAGCAAAAAATTGAAAAAAAGAATCAATTTTGAACCTACCGGGCACAGTAAAGTGGCGTATTCTGCTGCTGCGAATACACAGTGTATGCGTGAAATATTAACAGGATGAAATTAACGAACATGAAATGTTCCATCGTAACCTGTAGAAACAACGTTATTAAACGAAACATGTAATGAACAATTTTTTTAAGAAAATAAACAATCGTAATTGCCGAAGAAGCTAAAACCACACAGCATACTTTTGTCTTTGGCAGTAAACAGGTTTCGTGTATTTGTCTTTATCAGTGTTTCATATTATCTACACATGTTTTCGATGTGATGAACGGAGAAGAGGAATCGACAAAATGCTTCCTAATCAGTCGATTTCGTATTAAGTTTTCATGTACATACAGACATATATGTGTGTTTGCGCATGCATGTGTAACATACACATGCACGC
Organism: Icerya purchasi; assembly: GCA_039619475.1. NCBI lineage: Eukaryota > Metazoa > Arthropoda > Insecta > Hemiptera > Monophlebidae > Icerya > Icerya purchasi. The sequence continues at coordinate 264,002,440 of CM077115.1, read as the reverse complement.
ACACACACAGTTACACCACTTATAACTCAAGAACGGCTGGACTGATTTTTATGATTTTTGATTTGTTAGATTTGTCTCCACCCGAATAGCAGTATACGAAATTTAAAAAAATTTATGAAGAAAATTTATTTTCTCCTACATTTTGTATAGAACGGTTTTTTTTGTTTATTGACAGTTATTTGACCCGTATAAAATTCAGATTACAACAATAATTAAAAACTACATTTAATATTCACGATCTCTTTAACGAGTGATGGTATTGATATGTTCTTTTGATTATTTCTAATTATTATTGCAATTTGCATTTGGCCAAAACGTTAATGTCAGTTAATAATAATGAAAATATTTATTTATTTCATTTCAATTTATTTAATACTAGCTGACCCAGCGAACTTCGTACCGCCTTAGAATCAATAAATATGTGTACATTTTTTTTTGTTTTCATTTGTTTAATTGTTTAGATTTTTCGTAAGTTTTATTTTTAATTATTTAAATTTTGCTGGCTACGTAAAATGTTTTACTTGTTTTGTTTTTATATATTTATTTACATTGTACAGTTTTTATTGGTTATTGTTTGATGTGAGTATTTCCAATGTTATTTACAATGCCGCGAGCCAGAAAATCTAATCTTTCACAGCGAAGCCATAATGCAATTAGACGTCGGAATATTGCGAATCAATCCGCTGCAGATGAATATGAAATTACACGAAAAGACCGCCTAGTAATGGATGGGCGGTACCTGTGAACATGGGGTTTTTGTACATTTATTGCACTTAATTGATTACGAGTATTAATTTTATCTTAATAAAAAGCTGAATTTAATTCAGCTAATAAGTTAACAAAACATTTATTGATTTTAAGGCAGTACGAAGTTCGCCGGGTCAGCTAGTATATACAGTCTTGGATTTACATCACGGACTTAAATGGGCTATAGCTCACAGCGGAAAAATTTGAAGGGCGGCAAATTTACATGAGATTGAACATTTTTTTCTCTCGAAAAATATTTAAAATTTCCAAAATATTATTACATATTATGAGGTTTCAGTCATAGCGGGGTAGGAAAGGAATGCGATAAAATCATTTTTTAACTTGCATTAATGTACAGAAAAGTTGAAAAAAGGAATATATTGATTTAGGTAAAATTTCTAAATGATTATAGACAAATAACATGTAAGCAGGGGAATCGAAATGTGAATTTAAAATTAACGAAGTGTAAACTGGAACGTTTCTTTATTATTAGGCAAAACGGTTATAATATTAGCAGTTAAAGGAAATTCTCGAAGTGTGCACGAGACAATGGCTGGTCGGCATGATAAGAGATCAAACAAGACTGAAAGAAAAACTGAAAATACATTAGGGTAGTAGCGGTATTTTATTGATACGACAAAATTTAGAAGATTTTTCGAAGAATTATTTTTATTATTTCTTGCCGTACCAAGGTGCTCAAAGCAGGGTGGCGCAGTGGAAGTGTGCTGGCCTCATAACCTGTTGAAACTATTCTGAATACTGAATCTGATGAATGAACACGCTAACGGCGAAAATAATATATTATGAATAAATGTACACTTTATTTAATTTCTGTGATCATTTAACAAACAAAAGTAAAAACTCGATGTAACTGGAAAAACTAAACACAATAACAATAACGTGATAACAGGATGGGAAAAAACACAAAGACTAGCGCTGAATAAAATTTATCACTTATCGATTGATCGATACATAAAATTTGGCGTGGTATTTTTAAGTAAGAATTCAACTTTAATCTCAACAATTTCAAATCACCAAAAACCTCATAAATAATTACCCTACAGATCTGGAAGATTCATTAACTTCAGAATGTATTCATTTTCATTCATACGTACGTGATGATAAACTTCATTTAGTTAAATTTAATTTGAAGAACAAAAATTTAAACGAAAATAGTAAAAAAAATACTGTATCTACGTTCAGATAACCCTAAAACTGGAAATAATCATAATGAAGAAAATATTATTATTCAAATGGCAAATTTAATACGAAGTAAACATTTGCAGAATGTATTTCCTAATTTAGATATTGCGTTTAGAGAATTTATCTTTCATTATTTTCAACAAACTGCTCAGCAGAACGCTCCTTTCCTGCAATGAAAAGAATTAAAATTTTTTTCAGATCAACAATGTCTCACCCAAAGTTAAATGATTTATCTATTTTATTTATTGAAGAACAGCTAGTAAAGAATTTAAACTTTGATAATATGAAATAAATGAATTTGCATCTTTAAAAGTGCGTCGTAAAAAATGTGAACTTTAATTGACACATGTGAAAATAATGTATGTATAGAATTATAATAAAATTTAGGTATGTTTTAAAAATGTACGAAATCTTTTAATTGAAAACTTTTTTAACTTTTAACTTTTATGTTCTTTTTTACTTCAGTTACTCGATTGTATTTTTTATAATTACTGAGCCCACAACGGCATTTGACTGTGATCCGGCCCTTGACTGTTAGCGATTATTTATTATTTATTTCTAAAAACTTTGTGCCGTTGGTCGGAATCGAACTCATGACTTCCGCAACAAAAGTCAATCGCTCTAGCAACTAGGCTATCCCGAAGGCGGGAAGTCAGAACCTTTTGTGCACCACACAAATAATAGATGTATAGATATGTGTAATTCAACAGCTTACAAATTAGACTGGAAAAATTACTTTATTATTGCATACTATATATACGCAACTTTACTTATCAGAGCGGATAAGGACTGGCAATAATCTTGATCAAAAACGTACTTTTATAATTTTTTTTCGTCACTGATAAAGCTGAAATCGGTTTGTGGTCCGAACTTAATTTTTAAATAAAACAATTTAATAGCGGTATTTCCGGGAGTATTATGGCCAGTTTTATAAGACGCACAGATGCAGAGCTGACTTTAAAATGCGAGGTTATGCAAGATTCTAATAGAAGACAACGGCCGCTAAAACAAAACCAATACCTCGAATTTTACATTAAACCATCTCCTACGATAAACATAATATAGTGAAAACTAAAGCAGATTTGTCGCACAAAATAAATCAGTGTCACGATTGTCATAGTAAAAACCACTCGACACACGTAATTAATGGACATCTGTACACAACAAATAAATTACCTAGATGTACACCTATGGTCTAGCAGGATCTCACAGAACATTTAAAATGTCAGACATAGAGAACTGTCAAATTTCAGATTGTAGATATATAAAAACCGGTTACAACAAAAATATATTACATAACAAAAAACAATTATTCCGATTGTCAGTGATGCATATATACGAATGGATCCATAAATACTGAAAAATAATTATAACATTAGATATACTGTACCTCCGGAACGCCTACAACTAATTGTGTTATCGTACACGACAGAACTGTACGCAATTCACCAGCTGCTATTGAGCATTATATCAGTGGCGTAAAATGAAATTGATCATCAGGGTGACAATCTTATATACTCAAAAATTAAAAATAACTTACAAACCGCTGAAGAAAAGTACAAAAAATTTCGAAGTATCAAAACGGATTTCCGATCGTTGCCAGTTAGAGAGGACGATGGATTAGTAGACAATTCAGTAAATATTACAAAACATAAAAGACGTGAAAATTAAAAAAAAAAAATAACCAGATTCAGAATTAAGCATAAAAAAGCGTGTACTGTTACAAAATTTAAAAAACAGTACAAATGCCATTACTGCGATGACTAAAAGCGACGCATCGCATGTAGCAGCAGTGTGCAACACATTTAACCAAGGGCGGAATTGGTTTATAAAAAACAAAAAGACTTGAAGACAATAATCACGAATCCACCAAGTGATGTCTGTGATGAACTGTATAACTAGGTAAAAAATAGCGCAATTAAAATATATGGCGTACACTAAGCCAGAATGAAAAATGTCAACGGACTATCGATCGGGACGAAAAAGTTCCTGTTGGTGTCGAATATTTTTTAAAAAATCGATTATTTTCCTTGACGATTCGTAATCGAAATTTCTGTTTTCTTTGTAATTAATTATATTTCAGCCAGCCTGCACGCTCACTAAGTTATGGTATTGCGTTGCGGCTAATGTTGTAATTAATAAACAAAGTAATCACTCGCTTCTGCTTCATCGTTGCCATGTTTGGATATTAACGACTATATGTTCCCGCCAGATGTTTGCGTGATTTAGAAAGTCCGTTACGAAATCTATTACGTTTTTACGTTATGTTTAGAAGACATCATTGACCGGCGTTCGATACAGCGACTTCTGTTACTTAAGTTGGTGTACCAAAGAAAAAAAGTGAAGAAATATATTTTGAAAATAATAAAATATTTTTTTTGTCAAGAATAAGCGGTAAATTAAAATCGGCTCTAATCTTTTTTTTTTTTTCTTTCTTTAAGGTAGGTATGTTAGCCATGAACGTTAATAAATCAGCACAAGTGAAATTTTTGGAAATTTGTATGTGCGACAGCGAAATATCAGGTCCTACCTGAATAAATACCACCGTCTAACCAACTATGTCACGTTAGTTGGCTATTAACTTTTCTATAAACATTTTAGAAGAACTCTAGTGAAGGTTTTCGTTAGCGAGTTGCAATGAAATCCTTTCCAGTTGAAGATCTCTGTTCCGGAAGCTAGCGAAACGTTCGTGACGGGACCACTACTGAAATGCAATTTTGCTCATTCGTGACTGGAGGACTGCTTCCTATTCAGTTTCGAACATTAAACATTTACATATATTAATTTCTTTTTCTTTTGTACACAAGTAACAATAATGCAATCAACACAATTAATCTTGTCGCTTGCTATAAGCGCGGGTTCCAGTGCCTTCGGTGGAAAAAAAGAAAAAAAGACGATCAATTTAAACGAACAGTGAGCGGAAATAAAAAACAATATAAAAAAGCGATAATGGTATATTAGGAAAAAAGAAAGTACCGGTAATCATCTTACGTTGCGTCAAATCGGCAAAAAACATCGACACTAGATAAACGAAATTTTATTTTAATTGTCTTACGGAGCGGCTAGTGAAATTTTTAGCATCAGTCGAGCGAAACGTAACATCCGATTATCTTAACTGATTCGGCCAACACAGCACAGGACTTTTATATTAGTTTCTCGTACATCGTTGCGCATCACATGAACCGAACAAAAGACAATGCTCGAGATAAGAAAAATAAATAACCCGAGAATTAATTTATAACTCGGATATAGTACACATATCGCATTCGTATCAATATATATATATATATATATATATGTGTGTATATATATATGTGTGTATGTATATATATATATATATATATATATATATATATATATATATATATGTATATATATATATATATATATATATATATATATATATATATATATGTATATATATATATATATATATATATATATATATATGTATATATATGTGTATATATGTATATATATTATAACTCGAACCATCAGTTCCTGTTCTCAGAGCGCCGTTTAATACGAATTGGCGGTTTTCGGACCTGTGATAGAATGTATTTTAAAATTTTATTGTTGTCCCTTTAGTGGGCACCATTAAAACGGATCCGTAAGTGTTCAATACAACTGATCTCGCCTGTTCTGGCTATCACTTGATACAAATATTTACTAGATTTCTAAGTCTTGGTTTCAAGGGCCAAAGTCGTTCTCGTGAATGTCGGTGACATAAATTAACCGGCAAAAAGAAAAAAAATATTCCATTTAATTTAAAGACTTCACTTTGTTTAAAAATAAATTTAAAAAAAAAAGTGTTTTCCTTGCTTTTCTTCTCTTAAGATAATGAAATTTCCTCTGCACGTTGCGGGATTAAATTTCCCTGGTCGGAAAAACTCGCTGCAGTGATTAATGCAGCGTTGAAATATAAAAAATAACCAGAAAGCATATTTACCGTTAATTTACGCTACTTCTGAATATGAACTGAGCGACGACGAAACTGATTTGAATTCGCGATCTTAAGGAAAAAACGGAATATTCAAAAAAAGCGCAAACTTCATGCAAAAACGGCATGGCCTTAATAGGAACGGTAATGAGGCGTAAAACTCGATTACACGGACAGCAACAGCTTTTGATCGACTACTGCGATGTGTTTAACGGTCAATTAATAAAAGGTAACAGTCGTACATGGAAGTCTTTAGGCAGTCTTTTCGAATAGCACCGCACCAGCTGCCCTGCCGGATTTTAGCGGGATTTTACAAACTTCCCTCGACCCAATGCTACTCGACACATTGTACAGATGTGAAATTTCGCCGCAGGCACATGTCACTTTGCTTCCGACCACTACCACTCAGACACCTACTTAGCCTCTAGCGGATGCGATCGTTCGTACGAACCGGCGCACGAGGGATTTTTCGGTTTTTCTGCCGAATAAGCGTTCTTGACGCGTCCATACTAGATTAACTGATTGTGTTCGAAGAGATCGAAAATAATGGTTTAAACCGCAGAACGATTTTAATTCGAACATCATCGACAGATAGCGCGAAATATACTCTGGCCTACAAGCAGGCTAACTTGAGAGCTAGGTTTATACTAAAATCTTCAAAGAAGACCGCTCGGAAAAATCTCTGGGCTAAGTTCTTTAGAACTACCGGGCGCAGATTTGAAAAATGACAAGAGCTTTCAAATTCCCATCTCCTCTTTGCCTTTCCAACTTCAGTATTCCCGACGATAGCTTTATTCCTTTTGTTGATTCTGTCGCTTCAGCCTAGGGTCCTTCTTTTGATCAATAATGCTCTCCAAAATTTCTGCGAAAATTTTCCTACCCACTTCCGAACTTTGGCTTTTAATTTTAATAAATTAAAGCCTATTCTGTCCAAATCGTCCAACCCCATTCCCGGACTTGATGGTACAACCCCTATCTCGCCCTTAAAAACCTCTCCGAACAATACCTTAGTTTTCTTCTTAGTATTTTCAATTGCTTTCTTTCGGAGGGTACAACTCCTTCCTTCTGGAATTCTTTTATTGTCATCCCCATTCCTAAAAAAAGTTCTTCCTTACGTCCTCCTATTTTCTTGGTATCAAACAAGCACCTTGTTTTGTAGCTGGAGCGTAATAATATATTTCCTAACAATATGTTCGGCTTTCAGCCTGGTATTGGCCCCTCTGATTGTGTTAGTCTTTTTGTTTCTCACTTATATAAGTCTTTTATCCGAAAACATTTCATCTTGGCTTCCTTTAGTGGTGTCTTCTCTGCTTTTGATAATGTTCATCTTTCCACTTTAAGGGATACAATGATGACAATTAACACATCCCAATCAAATTCTCTTCCCTTCTCTGTTGTAAAAAACTTTTTCATCGGGCATTTTATTCTTGGGGGGGGGGGGGGGGGGCTCCTCACTGGCGGTAACGACAACATTTAAATTTTGTCAGATTCGTTAAGTTGTATCAATGTCATATCGAGCTTTTCTATTAATCATGGAATGCATCTTATTTATTCAATTTTTCAAGAATTAACCAGCTAGACACAAAAGATATTACTGTCAACATTTGTTGGATTCCAGGGAACGCTGGAATTTTGGGGAATATACTGGGGGGTAACTTTTATGTCCTTTCATTCCTAATAGTGGTCTCCATGTTGCAGCAGAAGCTAAGCTGGAATGTGATTGGGCTGCTCTCCATTAGAGTAAAGCTAGCGAGTTTACCGTGATATTAACCCAGTATCTTCTAAGGAACCGTGTTTCGTATCCCGTCGTATAATATCCGTATTTACTCGGCTTCATTTGAATCATTACTGCCTACCGGCCCATTTGCATTGATTTGGTCTCGCAGAGGATTCAACCTGTTCTCACCCAGACGATTTTAAGATTCAGATGGATTCCAGTCAATTGTTCTTTAATTGTTCCCAGTATGCGGTGTGTGTAGCATTATTGCCTAATTAATAGACTGATTATCCTTCATCACTGACCTCCGTTTTGCTTACGATCTCTGCTTTACTCGATTAATCCGAAAGTGTACTGCTACTTGTGTAAGTGTATTATAGACTAGAAGTTACGCCCGGCTTCGCTCATGTAATTATTTTTTTTTAATAATCTATGTATCTGTTATATATGTTAAATAGAACATTCGCACACAAATTATACATCAAAGACTTGTGTTAGTAATAATTAAGGAAATTCCGTTTATATACTTACCCAGCTAATAACTGAAATACCACTAATGCATGGATATCTATATATATATAAAAATCAAACGGTGTATGTTTGTGAGTGCAGAACTCAAAAAGTAGTGGACGGATTGACTTGAAATTTTTACACAATGTTGCATTTCTATACAAGATGGGTTGTATAATTTTTTTATCACTAAGTTTCCCCGGGGACAGGAAATTTTAAGCTTTCGTAAGGGGCGCGATCTATGATTTGCTTTCGGCGTTATAGCGAGAAATTTCAGAAAACCGTATTGTGGCTATATGGGAAGCTCTGTAATTGCATAAGTGTGTGTAAATTAAATACGCGGCGACAGTCTACAATCAGTGATGATACGAGTGACAGAGAATATATATCGACGAGAGAGAGAGAAAGTGTGTAACAACAGTTTCCTGGAAAGGAACCGATTATCATCGTCGAGCTGCTAGAAAAACAAAAACGTTTTTTTTGACACTGTTCGTGATTTCGATGGGTAGAGTGCTGGAGAATGTTGAACCGCATGGCATTTGAAATTGTAATCTGCGCTGTGCATATTGTTTTTTTCCGAAGGAGTTGTCATTTTTGCGTTGCCATTTAAAATTTCACTCACGCGGTCTGATTATTGCATCATCCATCGTTTACATTTATTGCGGTAAGTACTATCATACATTGTTTATTTTATTTATTACATTTTACGTTTTATGCAATATTATTTGTATTCGGTAATAAACTTTTCAGTCCAAATCTAATTATCCGCTTGAAATATATGCTCAAGTAAACATTACCGAATTTTACAAAATGTGTACAGTAACAATTTTAATACATTACTAATTTTTTATGTATACGATGGCAATCAATAATATACAGAAATGAAATAATAGTTTTTCACTACTTTTTCTCACAACATATACGTCTAAAATATATATTTTTGTTTTCTATTAGCGAAGGAAAGATTTAATAAAAAGTACTTTATATTTTATCTTTTTAACACATGTCGACGAAATTTGGTTCCTTCACATTTATGTACTTCTGTACAATACGTACATTTTTATTTTTAAAAACGGTTTTAATGTAATGGTTTTATGAAAACAGTAATAGATACTACTAGATATTTAGAAAAAGAAAGGAAGAAAGAAAACATTTTTTTACGCTATGTGCAGAGTAACAAATTATACTTTCTACAACATTATTATTTAAGCGATATGTATACATATTTATTTCTTCTATTTTTTATTTTACTTTACAATATCTATAGCTATCGCACCGGCAGCAGCTCAGTTATATACAAGAAAGGCCCATACACCAATTTTACATTTTCCAGATATTTTTTACTGTTCAGTAAGTACATGAAATTATTTTATTTACTTATGTGTAAAACAAATATGTATTTTAAGTCCAATGGAAATCAATTTAATACATTTTTTTTTTTCGCATCAAATTTCTAATCAACTATTTATTTCTTTTTCCCTCCGAAACATTTATTTTCTAAAGTATTTCATTTTAGATTTCGATATTTTTATTGAATTTTTAAATTTCATTCACTTCATAATGTTTTCATTTCATACATTCGCCGATAATTTAAATAAGTTTATTTATTTTACATCACAATTTTATTTTTTCATCTCCATTTTAATTTGATTTGATCATTTCAATCGTTCTGATTATGTATTTTTCAATCACTTTGTTCTCTCCGTTACATTATCTCCATGATTTATTTTTTTCATACAAATTTATTAAACTGATTTTTCAGGTATGGTTTTTTTATTCATTTAATTATTGATGCTACATATTTATTTTACTATGTACAATTAAATAAAAGAAAACTGCAGTTGTATATTATTTCTATATACATATATGTATGTTTACATATACAATTTATGATACTGAATTCTAAAATTAATTTTATTATGATCTCTTTTTTGACTTTTGCTTATTTTAAAAACACTCAAGAAATCGCATTGAAATATAAAAAAGAAATTACACGTTTATATTTTCGGCTATATATTATGTTACTTTATCTAATGTGTATACCTTCAGTTAATTATGATCTATAGGCAGATTATAGATCCGCATAAATATCATTTAAATAGATACATGCAGATTCAAAGGTGAATGATGTATTTATATCGAACACTACATCGGCATTTTCAAGACACTTGGTAAAAATGAAAGTGTGACCGTATATTAACCTTTTAATTAGTGATAAAAAGAAGAAGAAAAAACTGTAATAAAGAGAAAAAGGAGATGAAAAAAGGTTAGAATTGATTTGATGAGAAGGCATTTGATTATATATCGTTTTCATTTCACACATTCTTTGATAATTTCAATTAGGCTTATTTATTTTATATCACAATTTTATTTTTTTAATTCTATTTTAATTTTGTTTTTTTATTTTAATCGTTCAGATCACATAATTTCAATTACTTATTTCTCTTTGTTAAATTTTCTCTGGGATTTATTTTTTTCATACAAAGGCTATAGCCGGATTACTATAGTAAAATTTACACCATTTGATAGGGGCTGAAAAAAACTTCTACAGACAAATTTTCAGCTCTCTATCCCCTGTGCATGCGTAGTAAAGTCAAAAAACATTTTTTAAAAAAAAAAAATTCTGAAGCACTTTCGATCTGAAAATTCTGAAAAAATTCACAATGGTGGGTTTCCATGTAAGGAATAACTATAATATTTTTCAAATCTCATAACCTCAAAATTGGCCCTTAAAAACATTTTTACCAAATACCTTCAAAATGCAGATGAAGTGTTCGATGTAAATAAATCATCCATCTTTGTATCTTCATGTGTCTATTTAAATGAGATTTGTGCGAATATATACTCTGCCTATAGATTATAATTAACTAAAGGGATACACATTAGATAAAGTAACATAATACAGGGTGTGGCAGCATAACTTCCTTTTTTAAAATGCGCCACTTTTTTTCTATTAAATTTTTTAAAGAAATAATAACAGAAAATCGAAATACATACTCTAGATCCCATTGGCTATGCTTCTTCCGTTGCAGTTTTATTTTGATTTTCTGTTATTATTTCTTTAAAAAATCTAGTAGAAAAAAAGTGGCGCATTTTAAAAAAGGAAGTTATACTGCCGTACCCTGTATTTAGCCAACGGCCATAGTTTAAAAACGCAACATAAAATTTAATTTCATACTTCGTTTCTGTCTCTCAATATTTAGTTTTATTTCCAGCCATATTTTATCTCCCGCAATTAAAAAAATTAATATTGCTTTTTCTGCGGTATTATTTCTTTACACTGATCAGCAATATGACCTATTTAATTTCTGCAAACTAAAAAGTCAATAAAAGTGTCATTCTACCAGTAATGTTTTGTTTTGATAATTTCGAACAGAGTTTAATTTATAATTTATTATTGAATGAACATCTTTATCAATACCAGAAATGTAAGTTTATTTAATTTGATTTTTACGAGAGGTTATTTTTAATTACACATTCATTTCTACTTATAAGTATCAATTTTATTTTGTAACGGCTTCTATTACATTACCAAATATCTCGAGATGATGCGATACTGAAATATCTTTATTGTTTAAAAAAAAAATAGGCATCCCCTGTTTCACAATTGACGCTATGCTACTGAGGAATTTTAAACACGCATATTTAATTTATATTAAGAAAAGAACTTGATCAAAAACATTGCTTGAGTATATCAAAATTAGCCTGAAAACCGCTGGAGGGAAATACCGGCACCGCTGCCCTGGATGATGCACATAAATAATGTTTTTATTTTTATTAAAAACCGATTATTTTTTTGGTACCCACAATTTTTAATTTATATATATATATATATATATTTGTAGGAAAAGAAAACGTTATTAATAAAAAATTACAAATATTAAGATGTATATATAAAATCCCTTATATGTAGCATTCAGTTTGTTAGGGTAAGAAAGTTGATTTTTTAAAAAGAGCATTTTAATTTTATTAGCTTTTTTTTTCTTTTTTGTTTGCACATGTACAATAATGAATTTTTCATCATTTTTTCTTTGAAGGGGGCCCCTCATGTGAGATTAGTCCCGGGCCCCATAAATCCTTAATTCGCCTTTGGTTTGAAAAATCTAACAACTCAGAAATATCACATAACCATAAAAAATGTTAGATTTCAGTTTATAGCAGGATGTAAAGCAATAAAAATACTACTATTTTTATATCAACGTCATCAGAAAAATAAACGAAATATGTGAATAAAATTCTAAGCCTTCGGAATGCACTGCAACTTAACTTAAAAGTAGAGCAAAAAAAATTGTAAAAAATCAGATTTTTCACTGATATTTGAACGTGTTATACTAAAAAATTTTTATTAAAATAATATCACATGGAGTGGAAAAAAATAAAATATCATTTAAGCTCTTTAATTGTAACATAACCTATTAAAAACGTAAAAAATGCGTGAAAAAGTTGGTTTTTGGCTAAAATCGAGGTGGTTTGCCATTTTTTATTTTTTTTGCAATAGTAGCACCATCGTAAAGAGCGGGAAAGAACATCAAAATCATGAATTTGAAAAGCGGCACCTCAAAATTAGGGCGTGAAAAAATGATTTAAAACTTAAATAATGTTTTTAGGGACCAATTTTGAGGTTATGAGATTTTAAAAATATAGTTATTTTTTACATGGAAACCCACCACTACGAATTTTTTCAAAATTTTTGGATCAAAAGACGCTTCAGAAAAAAAAATTAAAAAAAAGTTTTTTTGACTTTACTATGAATGTATAGGGGATAGGGATCTGAAAATTTGGCTGCAGGAGTTTTTTTCAACCCCCATCGATTGGTTTATAGTACATGCATTTGTAAGAAGAGATTTTACTATAGTAATACGGCTATAGCCTTTATTAACCTGTTTCTAATATGGTATATTTTATTCATTTGATTTATTATTGATGCTATATATTTATTTTACTATTTACATTTAAATAAAAGAAAACTGTGGTTGTGTACTTATTTATATACACGTATATGTATATACAACTTATGAAACTGAATTCTAAAATTAATTCCATTATGATCTGTTTTATTGATTTTTGCTTATTTTAAAAACACTCAAGCAATCACATTGAAATTTAATAAAGAAATTACATGTTTATATTTTCGGTTATATATAGGGTGCGGTAGCGTAACTTCCTTTTTTAAAATGCGCCACTTTTTTTCTACTAAATTTTTTAAAGAAATAATAACAGAAAATCAAAATAAAACTGCAACGGAAGAAGCATAGCCAATGGGATCTAGAGTATGTATTTCGATTTTCTGTTATTATTTCTTTAAAAAATTTAATAGAAAAAAAGTGGCGCATTTTAAAAAAGGAAGTTATGCTGCCGCACCCTGTATTATGTTACTTTATCTAATGTGTATCCCTTTAGTTAATTATAATCTATAGGCAGAGTATATATCCATACAAATACCATTTAAATAGACACATGCAGATACAAAGATGGATGATTTATTTATATCAAACACTTCATCTGCATTTTGGAGGTATTTGGTAAAAAGGAAGGTGTAACCGTATATTAATCCTTTAATTCAGGGGTGACCAACCCGCGGCCGCATACGGCCCCGTTTTGAACATTTTTCATGTTGGAACATTTAATATAACAAGTTTTATGTTTCACTCTTAAGTGTGTCTATAGTGGTTCTAAATCTAATATGGGGATATATGATTTTATATGCGACCCGCGGAGTTATGATACACTTTCAAAATGGCCCGCGAGATCATTAAGGTTGGCACCCCTGCTTTAATTAGTAATTTTATTTTTTAAAAAAATAAATAAAAAACCATAATAAAGAGGAAAAAAAGATGAAAACAGATTAGAATTGATTTGATTATATGTTGATTTTATATTGAATGTTTTGAAAATTATCTAATTGTCTGTTCTCGAAAAACAAAGTGTGAGTACTCAATTCACTTCTTTCATTTTGATATAGTTACTCATCATCTATGTCTCCGCCATCCGTAGTACAAGTCACATTCATTAATCATCTGTAATGCTTTGGCAACGTGCAAACATAAAGCGCCGTTCTTGACACACAATCATAGAACGTCAGAGAAGATCAATCCGCACTGATCAAGAACGTTCAGACAATAATGAACATGTTAGAATCAGAACTTCTTAATGGCGAGCAGAATAATTAACAGATCAGTGGGCAGAAAAACTTGAAATCTTACGGGTAAAAGCGAGAAGAAGAAGAGCAGCACGTTCGTCTCACCAACGCCAAGAAGCAGTAGATCAACGGCGAAGACATATTCGTATGCAATATCTAATTATGCAAGCATGCAATTCATCAGCGAGATATCTCTGGAAGCGTTTGATTAAAATCACCGGACAGTGCTCCGTCAAATGAAACCTGATTATTTCGCAAATCGTTCAATTTATAGTCTAAATTTTCAGGGAAACATTTTTTCTTTCTTTCCTTTTATTTCCATTTCACTATTCTTTGTTTATATTTTTCTCCTTACAATTTCTACGAATGTAATTATATCTATATTATTTGCTCGGCTTCCTTTTTATGAATAGGATTGTTTTCATGGGCATGCACATTATTTTTATAGTACCTACAATAGAAGTATTATTTGCATTTACATTTACATAACGGCAATTTTTATTTTTTATTGGGTTATTTTATATTACTTTTACACGATTATTTAATTTCACTTTGTTATTTTGTGTATAATTTCAATATTACTATTCCTTTCCGTCCGGCTGTTTAATTTCATTTTGTTTCACTGTTGTTTTTTTTTTGGGGTTTTTTTTTGTATATAATAATTTCGATATTTGTTAGTAACTTCTAAATTAAAATATCTACATCTCGCGCAACGTTGCATGTTGTAGTCAAAACGTGTAATAATAATAATAATAATAATAATAAAGATTATTTTATTTCACTTGATTGCATTCCACAGCATAGCCATAGCAACACAAAGTATGGTATTAAATTGAATGGTGTGTTTTTTCAGTGAATCTATGTTTACTACAATACTTTTATCTACTTCCCCAATCATTAATATCATTCTAGGCCACAGCGAAGCGTGGCCGGGTTCAGCTAGTATGATATATGTTTATAGCGCGTGATGATTACGTTTTACTCGACGACAGTAACAACTTATTTTCCGATTTTGTTTATGTTTCTACAATAGCCGACTGTTAATTAACTTTAAATGATTTGACAAGGATATCGCTGTCTCTTTCTTTTTCAAACTTTAAATTGTTGTAATTTCTGTACTATTTGTGAAATCAATGTGAAACAAAGCTCAGAATCTATATAGGCCGTGCGAATTTCATCATTATTGCTGTAATAGTTTTTGAGTTAAATCGGAACAGACAGACAGACGGACAAAAATTTACCAAAATATATTTTCTGTTTATTTGCGATAAAAATAGCCCGATGCAGTGATTATAATGAAAATATTCCCAAATCACAGTCACACTACAATTTTATATATTAGTATAGACAATTAGTGTACAAGTTTGGAATTTTGTTTTATTGCCTTGGACTGATTGGTTTCGCCAAAGTTTAATAAATAAATAAATAAAAAAAAAAAAGAAAAATCGAAAACCTGTTTCCAGATTAGAACAATTAAACAAACTGCGCGAGAATGTTTTTAATTTGTTTTTAACATAATTGCGTCGGTCCTGCAATTATTAGTGCGGTCTATTTTTTTTTTTTTTTTTTAAGAATCTTAGAAGCGCAACGTAGTAAACATTTTTTACACTCAGACTACTTAAGAGAGTAGAACGTGAAATACCATTTATGAGAGAGCCATAAAAGTGGGTTTGACCGAAATTAAGGCAAACACAATATATAAAAAAAACAAACGAAGAATAGGATATTAAAGGAAAATGACAAATTATCTTGAGATACATAATTAAATGGTGAAGATGTAGCTAGTTTATTAATATGAGCATCCGATGGCAATCGAACACTTGATTTTCTATACTTCGGGAAAGCAAAGTTGCGAACAGTAATTTTCTGAAAGAAAACAATTTTATTTTTCACGTGAAGTAATTACCTACAAAATAAGTTAAAAGTACATAACCTTACATTTTTTATCGACTGGGAGTCAGTTATAATTGCTTCCAATCGTCGCTTAAAATGATTACGCACGACGATTTCCTTCAAGTTGAAAAAAATCTTACAATGAGCTAGTTTTTAAAGAACGTTTTAGGAGGTGGTATTAAGCGTGAATAAGAGGGATAGGATAGCCGCAAGTATATATGAAATCGGTATTAGGCTGACACGACTTTTCATCGATGAAAAACTTTTTGCCGCTCAAAATGTGCAAAGGATAACAATGAACTTTTGTTGCAGATTGCGCACTTTCATTTCATTCAAAATACTATTCAAGTTAACATTTATAGCCATTCAAACTGCTAGGAATCCGAAAAATAGGAGCAATCAACGGCGCTTAAGAACGACCAGTCAGACCAAATTTACTCATACGTCATACGTCTTTTACGCTACAGAGAGTACTTGAAATATTCATATATACTAACAATATATTGCATTCGAAATCTATGAAAATAATTTATTTTCAAATTATTATTTTAGCGAACTACCGATAAGTATACTTCCATTTATAATTCGGTTTTAGTGATTATTTCTGTATAGTTTTCATTTTATTTATTTTTATTTCAGACGTACATTCATCGATAATTCGACTTTTAAATTTATTTTTAAAAAAATCACACAACCTGTAACATTAGTTTGCATTTTTATTATTATTTTTTTTTTTTCTCAAGCAAATTACGCATATTTTCAAACATACAAACATTCGAATGCGATGTATTGTTACATATTAATGTTACACATATTTATATATAAATAGGCAATGACAAAACAGTTCAGCACCTTTTTTACTCTGTTTATTAACCGATTTTCTTGTTTTATTTCTGTTTAGTAGCTATTGACGATGTTTAGTGTTATGAATAAAAAAATGTTGGAAACAGTTATATACTTTTTTTTTCTTATTTAAATAAAAAATTAATATAAAAGCTGAAAAGTGAAATCACTATATAGCTAATAAATCTGTTCTTATTAAAATGTTTTAATTTTTGTTAATAATCATCATTACTGGCTTTTTCACACTGTACTAAATCTTAAGGTATTATTTAATATCAATAAATGAGGATTTTTAAATTGTGATTTACTGTTATTTTATTGTTTATTTTATTCAATTATAATGGTACTGAACTGTTTTATATTGTAAGTACATGTAAAAGTCTATGTTCTTAGATATACACAATGAACGAATGTATAAGAGTAGAAAAAAAAAATCTTAGAAATGTGCACATTCATATACGTTTCCCTTAAATTTTTAATGACAATTATGATCGAATTTCGACGAATTTGTGAACACTAGTTTATTTTATTATGCGTATGTAAATAAATGAAAAATAGCGTACTTTTTTTTTATATACATTACTCTATATTTATGAATCACTATCCTAAAAAGAATTATATCACGATATCTTTTTGATTTTTCAGTTTTGTCGTTTACAAAAAAGTTTACAACGTACGATCAAGTACACTGAATAAAAAATAATAATTTTATATTTCGGCTATTTCATTTAACAAGAAAAATTAATTATCTTATTATTTTATATATATATATATAAAACTCAGCCATTTTGTCTCCACAAAGGGCTGTGCTCCTTGACCTCTCTTGCTTACATTTTTGTCTCTTTCTCTTGTATACTTTGTATAAAATGATCAAAATTTACTACGTAATTTTAAATCGGTCCACATGAATATAATAACATAATCACAAAAATCCTATAAAATATAACACAAAAGTTACATAAAATTGGGACATTTTTTTGGACATTTTTTCTAATGAGGGGGTAGTCTAAGAATTACGTTGTAATCAATATATATATAATTAATTATATGTGTGTGTGTGTGTATATACAAATACGAACTGGCGCGACTGGGTTTTAAAATTCTAGATTATTTGTGTTGCGTTAAATGATATATGCAGCGCTATCACTTGACTACTTTGTAAAAGGAATTAATACATACACATGCCGAATAATATCGGTATCGGATTTTATCAGAATCGTAAAGCTCATTGCAGTGAGTGTTTTCGATCAAGCCGTTTAGTCCGATAAATTACCGATATTCGGAAATGATGGATGCGGCTGTGTCCATGTGTGTATACTAATTCCGAAAAGTTGCGTCTAGTTCGGCTAGCAGAACTATGTGTTAGCTGCGGTAGTGCAGGTACCGCGCACACAACGAACACCGTGTGTTGCGTGGGGTAACACTCCGAGCGGCAGAGGTATTTTGCAATTGCCCGTTATTAGGGAATAATCGGCGATACAATTGCTGTTCTTTTAATCGCCGATTAAGACACATATTGTTGGCCTTTTAAATCTAGTCCATCGTAGGCCTTTTGTCTTATCCGTTTTTGTCGCCGCGCGATGTGTTGTTACGCCGATGTTACGGAGTCTCTATCCGTAAATCGTTCGAAAACTGTATCTTTCTTTATTTCGCGATAATCGCCGTTGAAACTGGAATTATTTCAGTACGCGTCTAGTCACTGCATTTAGTCAGCGATTTACTTATTTATTTTGTTTTGTTTTGTTGCAAAGTTAATAAACTATTATGTGTCAACGCTAGTTATCGTTGTGCCATGTTTTAATTTTGTTCTCTCATAATTATCGGCCGGAATATAGAAACAATCGGTCCCGTGTCCGCGGTGATACTCTGCGAGAGAAGTTGGTTGTTTTTCTTTCATCATTCGCGCCCCTGCGTGTCTAATGGTAAAATCTTCCGTGTATTAACAGAAGCCTAACGCTCGGCGGTGGTTGGTTGGGTGTTTTTTTTTTTTTTGGATTGTCTAGAAAATCCGGGGTCTTCGAATTGTCAAAGCCTCGGATTGGGAGCCCAAGTAAAAGAAAAGCAGAAGCGTCCCAGATGACGCGCCGCGACCTGGGACTTAATAGAAGCTATCCAGGGAGGATTCATTACATTGGTCCCTGAACTGAGGGACGAGAAAATCTGTAATATTGGTTTCTCGGAATAAGAACCCGATCGAGTGTATCTGAAGTGACCTCCAGAACTAAGAACTGGAGAGTTCTGGAACTAGGGACCCGGAAGTAAGAAGATTGATTAAATTAATTCCCGGAAACGGGGACCCCGAAAGTCAGGGTTCATCACAATATATATATATATATATTCGAAATGAATGCAAAAACGAAGGAAATTCGTAAGTCTATATGCGCCGTAATTACAGTTGATGAATATATGTATTTCGTGTAACTGTATTTTATGCTATTATGTGCAATGTTATAAATGTGTACATATAGAATATGTGTCATAATCAAAAAAACAATAGATATATGTTCTCATACATGTATATATGTGTGTATGCCTGTCAGAACCAAATAAAGTTCATGATGGTTTGTAGTATCCGCACGTATCTTATAAATAAATTACAAGTAATAGAAGTAGATAAAGTTTGTTTCTACGGTGTAGAAAAAATAGATCTAGTGCATTTGCAAGTAAAATTAACCGTCCATATATATATATGTAAATAAGTCTTGCCCCATTTTTTTAAAAAAACTTGCAAATACCCTATGTAGCAGTAAATTTTGTAAAGTCTAATAGAGTTTATGTTACTGGTTTAGTTCTCTTGTGTTTAGCGAAAAATAATAAATAGCATCCACCAGATCTCATCTGAAAACGATCGCTATAAGGTACATAAACTGCTAGGCTTACTGGGTGGTGAATGGTGATCGCTTAATGGTTAAAATTGACGAGTTCTAAGAGAACATTTCTGACGAGGTAGTCTCCTTATTTCGGCGGAATATTCATATAGGGCTAAAGTGCGGTCTAACGTTACATTGTCTGTACAAATGATCCATGGATGCGGCTTTATAAAGTCTTTTTTCACCTCCCCCCCCTTTTTTTTTGGCGCGGTACCAAAGATATAGGGCCCCGAAATCAATATAGAGGGGGAAAGAATCAATAGAAATTTGGTCCGAGATAGGCAGTAAAAAAGAACCAAGTAGAGGAATATGACAAGATATACGAAGCACAGTAAGGAGCAGAAAGCGCTACAAGTTGAGTGTAAAAATAGATCATTCATTTGAGAGGGACGGATACTCAAAAAGAATATAGTTAAAATCACAATTTTTTATTGGATAAGTATTTTAAGTTAGCCATGGACCTCAAACAACCTGTTCTCAAGTTAGCCACGTGGAAACGCCATGATAATTTTGAGTCAAATAAGAGACCAAGGAATTTGACATTTGGTTTAAAAGGAATTGGTGAGTTATAAAGATTTAAATATATGCCTGGGGTAATTTGACGTCCTCTAAAGAAATCTAGGCACACAGTCTTGGAGAAGGAGAAAATCATGCTATTGCAATCAGACCAGGACTATATTTTAAAGATCGTTTGTTGGAGTATGTTTTGGGCGTTAGATGGAAGATTAGACGATAAGGATATGTTTAGGTCGTCGATGAATAGCCGGGCTGAAACGGGCGGTTTAATACAGTCTGTTATATCATTATGTACAATATGAACACGGTTGCGCTTAAGGCAGAGCCTTGTGGAATTCCATTCTCTGATGGAAATATTTGTGATATCGACGAACCGATTCCCACAGGAAATGTCCGGTTGTATAAAAAACTTTGTATGTAATTTCCTATATTACCGGTTATACCGACAGACATTAGCTTCTTTCATAATCCATGCCGCCACACTCCATCGAAAGCTTTTTCAAGATCGAAAAAAATGGCGCATATAAGTGTTGTTGATTTTGGAAGCTTATTAATATTTGCCTTTGAAGGCTTAATAAATGATCAACTGTAGACTTTGCTGTACGCCCTCCAGCCTGGGCCGAGGAAAGGATATTATTTTTCTCTAGGATAAAAAGAAGGCGTCTGTTTACTATTTTTTCTAGTACTTTGGCAATTGACAGAGTTTTAAGAAAAAAGCGTTTAAAACATTTAAAAACAGTTAATCGAAGGGAAAAAAGTATATATAGAAGTACATCAGTAAGAATAAAATATTTGTCTTATATTAGTACAATTTTGTTTTATTTTGATATAGTATATTAACGCTTTAGCAATTCATAGCATTTTAATAAGCGTTATATAGCGAAACAAAATTTATTTTTAAAAATTTCGGAGAGTACTTCCTACATAAGCCAATATAATGGCGTAATACGCTTTCCCTTGAAAGTGTTTAAATAAATGTAACACGCAAAATACCATAACTTAGAGGTTATGTTTTTTACAAAGCTAAAAGCAGGTGCGTTCATTTAGGAGATAATATTTTGCATTTACGGTCATCCAGAAAATTAAAATACTTATTCAATTTTACCGCGTCAATGATGAGAAATAAATAAAAAGAAATTATCTAGAAGCGTTATTAAGTAATATATTTCTATGTAAAAATGATCTAAAATAAGCTGTTATATAATTATACTTGAATTTAATATGGCAGATCGTTTGAACGTCTTACAACATAACATTGCAAAAGATGAAATATTCGCTGATGTGCCAATCCTAAGTCGCTCACTTAGCATTTGAAACTATTAAAAAATTACTGAAAGCGCTTTGAAAAAACACATTTACACACACACACACGCTCACACCACACGATACAAAACTTGATCAAAGCCAGTGCGTTTAGTGCGTTCAAATATTAAACTATTTCTTCAGATCGAATGACTAGTGTATAATAAAGCGTAAATTTCTTTTCCACGAGTTAAACATCTGATTTCTAAAAAAAAAATTTGAAATCTGAATTGAGTTAATCATTGTTTCCAGAGTCGTGCATGTATCGAAATAAAATTGCAAACATTTTTCTTTTCGAATTTTCCACGCGACTAAAAATACTGCAAGATTTGATACTGATTGGTGGATTTTATTAGTTTGTATTTTCTGAACTATTTTACTTTTAAGCAGATACGGTTTATTTTGAATTAACAATAGTGGTTACCAATTCTACCTTTCTCTCAACCAAAAATGTAGTTAACGTAATCATAAATTTTTATTTGAATATCGTTACTTTAATTTTGGAATAACAAATGGGGCAAAATGTGTATATATATATATATTTATATATAAATAGACAAAGGCAAAACAGTTCAGTACCATTTTCTTCTCTGTTTATTAACTGATTTTCTGTTCTTTTTTTTTTTGTTTAGCAGCTATTGACGATCTTTAGTGTTATAAATAACAAAATTTTGCAAACAGTTATATATTTAAATAAAAAATTAATACAAAAAAAGAAAAATGAAATCGCTATAGCCAGTAAATCTGTTCTTATTAAAATGTTTTAATTTTCCTTAATAATCATCATTATTGGCTTTTTTTAAAGTATACTAAATCTTATGGTGTCATTTATTATCAATAAATGAGGGTTTTTAAATTGTGATTTACTGTTGTTTTATTGAATTTTTCTTTTATTCAATTATAATGGTACTGAAATGTTTTGTATTCTAAGTACATATAAAAGTGTAGGTTCTCAGATATACAATGAACGAATGAATAAGAGTAGAAAATATTTTTTTGAAAATATGCAAATTCATATATATGTTTTCCCCGAACGTTTAATAATAGGCGAACACTAGTATATATATATACACATGTGTGTTTTCTATGTTATTAACTACGTGAATAACCTTAAACCATACAGATGATAAAATATCTAATTTTATTGACAACCATACATTTCATATAGTTTTTAGTAATATTAGATATTTTATTATTTGCACTAAACAATACGGGTTTATTTATCCAATTAATAGCATAGAAAGTCCAATTTAAAAAATTAGTTATAAAACATTATTAATAAGTCTCACGTATAATAATGGTAAACATTTTTAATTTTTTTTTCCACATACGATATTCTCATTTGTCTAACTAACGTTTTTAAATATCTATGTAACGTAATTTACCTAGGCAAGAATTTGACGCATACAATATCATGATTGCAGATAGCACTTTCCGTCATTCTCTAAGCACCAAGTAGGATCTAGTCTGTCAGCATTAATTCCTAAAGAAACCAACCGTTCTCGCTGATACGAGATCCGCGATTTTGCTGCTTGCCAATCAGTATTTGGATTTGACCATAGTCGTTCCGCCAGGGCAGCAGTTCGCGGCCAAATACGAGAATCTGCGTTAGCCGAATCCGCTTGCTCGGTCCAAAGAGCCGCTTCTGATCCCAGTATAAGGTTTTTAATTGTATCGTTAACTTCAATACCCAAATTCTTAACGATTGTGTACGGATTATGCATGTACACCTTCTGCCATTCGATATACGGAGAACACCAATTCAGGCCACTTGTGATCCAATTGCTAAACCTGAAAAGGAAAAAGAAACGGTCGAAAGAATTGCCGTCATTGAGAGTTTGTTCGTAATGATAAGCTTTCTCATTTTGCAATAAATATTTACAGAAAAAAAACTTTCTACGGCGCTAATATTTCATAATTTTCTTACCCGCAGTCCAGGTACAGCTCGTCGTAAACGGAAAATATCACATTATAACGCATCTTTAATAAACTTGAAATATGGTAACTAGTTGTTTCTTCCCAGATCTGGATAATGTGCTTGGAGGGTGAAATTTGTGATTCGAAATCGGCGTGTTTCGTCAGCGAACTCGTCCATAACACTATCCGCTGGCTACCACCGTTGATTTTCTCCAGTTTCTCAGTAGCCTTTTTTTGAAAATAATACCACAGATAATGGTAATCATCTTTGCCCTTCTCCGGTATTACTGTGCTGTAAAAGAAATATGGATTATGTTAATTCATTTTACTTTGGAAGTCAGTTTTAATTGTAATTTTGTAATCGTTCAACTACCAGCTGAAATCTGCGACAAGTATGATCTGAGATATATTTTTAGAATTTTAACTTTTGAACCGATGTGAGTTGTTCATTAGATACTAGAAATGTGCCCGGCAACTGATTTGCTGGAGGAGCTCCGCCCAGAGCGGTTCTTCGAAAGGAGCAGTGATTTTTGCTGCTCCACCGGAGCAATAGTTCCAAAGCAAAATCATTACTTTTTATCCCCACAACTGACTTGCGAAACGTTTGATTAATAGGTAATAAAGATTAATATTTTTTTTACGCAATTAAAAATATTTTTATAATAAAGATTTATAAATTTAAATTCGTGACTATGTAAAAATTAAAAAGTTTAATCACTTATGTTAACTTTGTCCCAGATTTTTTATTAGGAGAAACTATGTTTTTCAATGAAAACACTTCTTAATATATTAATTACAACGTAATTCTTACGCTATTCGAAAAAATGTCCCAATTTTATGTAACGTTTGTTATATTTTATAGGATTTTTGTCATTGTTATTTAAAAAATGTCACAATTTTATGTAACGAAATATGTAACGAAAAATGTAATGAAACAATATCTTAATTTTATGTAATGAAAGTTATATGTTAGGATATAGGATTTTTGTGATTATGTTTTGTTTTTCTTTTTGTGTTGATGCCAGTAAGAATTACGTTGTAAATTTTGATCATTTTATACAAAGTGTAGAAGAGAAATAGAGAGAAATGAAAGCAAGAGGGGTCAAGGGGTACAGCCCCTTGCGAAGCCAAAATGGTCGAGTTTTTATATATATAGCGTGCTTTATTATTTCTTAGGTTTGTTTAACATTCATTAATGTAGTGTTTTAACTAAGCGGTACCTCAGCTGGAATAGACAAAGTTTCAAATTTTCGTTAACTCTTCAGAGCGCATAGCCATCCCGAAGACCGCATTAAATAGAAGCCTCTGAGCAGTTTAAAAGCAGTAAAGTAACGAAATATTCATCTATTAGCTTTGTTTTTGGGAAATTTTTCAAATGTTTGATGTATTTTCTAAAAGGAAAAAAAAAACTAAACCATAAAAATCTCGAATCTTTTCATTGTTATCGGAAACGTTTTTATGTTGTTTAGGTTTTTGTCATTTACGAGTACCGGATAATAATGTTTGACGACTTCAGTACGGGTGGTTTAATGAGGAAATAATCACATTTCCGTTAAAGCTCCGAGTTTACGTTTCAGGTAATGATTTTTTATCACTTTTATCTTCTTTTATCGTCTTCTGCAGGTACAAAAATGCTTCATATATATCGTCAGCGAACACCCACGAAAACCGAGTGTTGATCAAAAAAATACCGAAATCTCTTTATTGCTGTTCGAAACATTTACGTTTTCTGTTTCCCTGTTGTTTTTGAGCAGCGTATTTCACATTCGGGTACTGCACTTTATTCGTGATATTTGAAGTAGTTTAAAAAAAAAAAAAAACGAGACACACGAGGAATTTTCCAACTAAAGTTTGTGAAGTAATTTCTATTAAGGTGCAAATTGGGATATTATTAAATTAGGGAAATATTACTATGAAATTTTAAATTTGAAGTTTGTGAAACAGTGCCTAATAGGATATAATATGTTGTTTATAAACAACTTATTACCTTTTTGGTAGTAGAAATTTTTGTTTATCGATAACGTTTAACCTTTTTTTAATCGTAAAAAATACGGATACCCCCAGCCACAAAACGTGTTTATGTTATATTTATTATTTTAAAATTGTACAAAACAAAATTCTCATTATAATCATAAAACGAACGAATTCTGCATTATCGTAATGATACTGTATTTAAAGCTATAGTTAAATTTTAGTTTTCTAATGCTTGCGCACTATAGCAATAGATTAATGGTAAAGTGGACGATAGTCTTATGCCAGACGTTCAGAGTTTATCATTAGCGAAATATTAAAAGATTAAAAGTATACAACAGAATTTAAATATTGGTCACTAATTTGCAAAGATAACAATAGCGGAATATGATGATCTTTCTCGTGCAAACTTGTACAAGTAGATCGCGCTCATGTTGCATATTATGCTTGTGATGGATGATCTGTGTATATCTGGTAAATCACAAGCAGAAACTCCGATGTAACAGTTGCTCATTTCTACGACATCGGGTCAACTAGTGCCGTAGCACACCGAAATAATGTGTAGCTTAAGGGGGTTATATCACTTTGAAAGTATTTTTTTTCCATATTTTTTTTGTATTGGCTTAAAATACTCTAAAACATCGCTAGATTCATAATCAAACACTTTTTTGCATGATAAAAATTCGGAAATATACGTAAAATTAATTTTTCTGATGCAACTTTGAAGCGTAAAAACAGCAAATTTCGCTTCTATCGTCGACACAGCGATCTAAAACGGTAAGACGTACAATGTGTTCCGTGCCACTGTAACAAAAGGCTACGCAGAAATTTCTAAAAGAACACTTCTACGTAGATCACCGCACTAACTGCCGTGCCTGACTTTTGGCGGGATGCGTATAAAATTTTCGCTTAGCTCAATGTCATTCGACGCACAGTATGGATGCGCGCTTTCGCCGCAAGCACATGTCAGTGCCTCAGTCCTCAACCGCTACCACACCAGACACTGATGCAGTCTCATCCCGGTAGCACATTTCGAATGAACAGGTACAGGATTTTCGGTTTTGGCCGAGTAAGCGTTCTTGACATGGCAAAGAGGCGGCTGAAAAGAACGATGTCTTTACGACGGTTAGTGAACTACATCGGCGATGGATATTCCAAAACGTATAAGGTTATCGTTGATGCTATGCTATATGATAATCAATGTGTTAAGAAAAAGGAATGCATCGGTCATGTACAAAAACGAATAGGTATCCTACTGCGTGCCATAAAAAAAAAAATGAGGGGTCTCGGCGGTCAAGGAAAATTAACTAGTAAATTGATCGACGAACTTACTTTTTTTTTTACGGACTTGCTATTCGACGTAATACTGGATCTATCGAGGACATGCGTGGGCTACTTTATATCATAAGATCTCGACTGCTAAAGTACCTCAACATGATAAATGCCCGATTGATGTTTTCAATGCTACAAAACCGATCTATGAAGAACTTAGCTCGGACGATCTTCTTTCGCGCTGCTTGGGCGGATACACCCAAAATTCGAATGAATCGTTCAATAATTCGGTCGTGTGGTCAATAGCACCAAAGACTGTGTGGAGCGAAAAAATTGTGCTTGATATTGCCACTGATATCATCACTTATAATGACGGTGTATCTAGTTTATTTTCCGTGTACGATGCCCTTGGATTGACTGTTGCACGGAATATGTACGATTTTTTTTTGACTGCAAACTAACGAACATCGGATCAAGGCCGCTAAAGACTCTATTTCCGATATTACAAAAGAGACTCGACGCAGCACTACTCCGGCCAGAAAAGAGAAAGAAGAGGAAAATGGGGCACTGGAAGGGCAATTATATGGTGCTGATATAGCAGAGTAAAGGTAAACATTTTTTTATCCGCCGCATTATTAGATTTCGAAAAGTTACAGTCTTCTCAAAATTCAATTGCGTTTTTCTCGAAAACATGTTTTTCAAATTGGCGAGCAGCAGAACTTGAAGAGTTTTCATCCGATCGACTTGAAAATTTAACTGCAACTCCATCGTGTGATTATCTAGTGAAGTACATACGATTTTCAAAATTGGTTAAAAGGATTTTTTTTTTTTTATAAACAATCAAAGTCGATTTTTTGGCGAAAATTCGAGTGTTTTGTTGAAAGTCTCGTTAATTTGCGGGAAAAAAAATCCTAAAATTATAATCGTGTGTAATTCACTAGCTAAACTCATGTAGTTTATGGAAAAAAAAAAAAAATGTATACTTCCAGATGCTGATCCAAGGGACTTCTACTGCTCGCCGCGAAGGACCTTTCAAAAATGCACTTTCATTCGCGCGCTCCTACAGCCGCCATTTTGTAACAAATTTTAGATAAAAAAATGTTATCATACTGCTGAAGAGTTGCTTGATCGATTGGTATATTGGTTGTTATGATTATTATAAAACAATGCTTAAAAGCAATTATTGAAAACAGCCTTTATTTTCGGGCTCCAAAGTGATATAACCTCTTAAGGAACGGAATCGGGGAAGCAGGTTCTTTCGTATCGGTTTTTAATTAAAATCACCAAAGGAACTCACCTTTCATTTATCCATGTATTTATTTGTGTGTTATTCCAACAAACGAAACTAACTTCATCGCCACCCATATGAAACAGATCCGAATCGAATATAGCGAAATATTCTTTATACAAATCACCCAGAACTTCGTACACACCTTCAACGGTCGGATTGAACTGTCCGCAAGGAGGCTCAACGCAATACTGCGCCCACGGTGAAGCTTTGAAGCAATTTAGAAAGCTTAATCCGGTTTTTTCGTCTATGAAATTTTGCCAACCCTCGCCTACGTGCGCCGGGGCATCAAATTCCGGAATTACTCGAATACCGTGTCTGCGAGCGTACTCGACTATTTCCCGAACATCGGTCATCGTATAAATCTGAAACGCGATATTAAATTTAATTATATCATCGAAACTGATTTTAAGAAAATACATAAAGTACCGAATTTTATTAGTCCGCGTGTGTTTTAGTAGCTACGAAATAAAAGTATAAATTCCAAAGAACACGACTGATTCAAGACGTCCAGTTTAATCGTTTAAACGGCAATGCTCCATTAAATGTTTCACGTGTAAAAGTTTAGTAACAGCTGCGTACAGACAGGGGTACCTCTTACGGCACCATATCAATCTGTTGTCATTTCGCATTTATAAATAATTTAACATTTTTACACAAACACGTTCGAAAACAAAATATTTCATATTGACGCTTTTGTCAGAAAATCTATCCGTTATTAATTGTTCGGACGCGAACCTCTATCTTTCGTAGTTTCTTATGTCGATTACGTTCTGCCAGTTAGTGCCGAACACGCCCGAACCACGCTTGCGGTATATTTACCGATCTCGTCCATCGTGAAGAGCGCTGTCAACCGAAAAGATCAACGTTCGACTGTTGGCAGCGAATATAGCACGCCGAAAACAATACCAGTAAACGCCGGAACCTTTGCTGCTGATACTTGCACTGCTAATTCTACGTCAAGCGGTAATGCAGCTGGTAAACAAATCACCGATGAATCTTTTGCTTTATCCTCTGTTCAACATGCTGTGTACACGATTCACCTGCACACAGCGAAGCACTGGGAAATGACACAGAAATGCTAGTTGATATCGCACCGTTAATAAAAAATCCGATCAACTCCTGGCAAGTTGTATCTACAAGATAAAGGAAACGACTTCACACGCCCGGTGCAGTCTCCGGAAATTAATGTTAACAATACGAACAGGTTCTGGCCTCTTACCACCATTTTCGATTCGAACGCTACAAATGACAAAAATAATCGTGATACCACTCCTGAACCTCCTCTCATCTACATTGAACAGCTAGAGCGAACTATAATAATAATACGAGTATGATTGTAGAGCTAAATACTGTAATCTCCAAAGAGGAGTTCGAAACAGAATCATTAGCTAATAATAAAGTTATTCTTTTTCTTATTTATACCAACTCGTTACACAAACATATTAAAAATGCAAAGGTACATGTTTTTGCTGATGATATTGCTTTGTTAATCGAGCACAACAATTTTGAGATGGCGGAAAAATTACTACAAGATGATGTAGATAATTTTAGTAAATGGGCACATGATAGGAAGTTATGTATAAACATAAATAAATCAAAAGTATTACACATTTTGAATAGTTCTAAATATAAAATACGCGATCCGCGAATTATCCTCCACAGTAACAATTGCATTCATGAGCTTCATGTAAATATCAACACCCATTTATGTCCTTGTCCACCGTTAGAAAACGTAAATTACTTTAAATATTTAGGTGTATACATATAGATAAATCCCTGAATTGGAAAAAACACATTCTAAGTTTAAACTCAAAAATAAGACAGACAGTTCCAGCTTTATATAAAATAAAGCAGGTACTATCATATCTAACACTACGTATATATACTATAACTCAATTATAATGTCTAGAATTTTATACGGAATTCAAATATATTATGTGAGGCTAAGAAAACTGAAATAAATAAAATAAGTAAAATACAGAAGAGGTGTTTGAAACTCATACTCCCTCATTGGAAGCAAAACTTCTCTGGATCAATTATGTATGGAAGGAAAACAACGAAATGTCCCCTAAAATGTACTATTACTATTACACAGACTACTAGAATTTAACGTCAATAATATAGGCAAAAAACTCGATTGACAAGAAACCAAAGTAATACATACTACATCTATCCTCGTGAGGTAAATCTGCGAATTGATAATACGGATGATTCGGTTTTAATTAAATTAATAAGTACAATCCCGAATCATATATTAAAGGGAAAAAAGAATTGGTCCGTGGAAAAAGGAGGTGGAAAATTGGTTAAAGGAATGGTGCAAAGATTGAACAACAAGCTACGTTCTGAATCTCTCTACCTTTTTAAGGCTCCTTTCTTTATATGTTTTTGTTTTTGACTTCCGAGTGTCTTTACCGGACATTAAGTCGTAAAGAAGATTATGTTTTCCCATTTTAAATATTGAACTGTCGGCATGTGATAATGTACAGATACGTATTACGGGGCGTGTTACGTAGTTGCATGCGTATATATATATTTATACTTAATCTTAACGCTAGAGTACTAATATTATGAGTATAGAATAAGTTAAGATAAATTATAATTTTTGTATTGTATATATTTTTTGAATAAACGTTAATAAGAGTGTCGGGCACTCACACAACGGGCATATTTGCCCTGTGAGACCCACAATTTATTTCAAATAAAAAAAATTACCAAAAATATAGATGCATATAAAGCACTATGTAAACATCTTAGAGACAAAAATATTATTTCAATACACTCATCAACCAAAAATGAAAGAGCATTTAAAATTGTCATTAGAGGTCTTCTCATCATTCAACAGACAATACGGACATAATAGGAGATTTGGCTGAAGTAGGCCATCTCGTCAGACACGCAGTTAATATTAGACACAGATTCCTTGCCGTTATTTCATGTTGATTTGAGCCAGCTGACAACAACATGGTTATTTATCAATTGAAAACTCGTATGTAATGTTAGGATTCAAGTAGAACCGCCTAGAAAGATAGACACGATACCTCAGTGTACACGTTGCCAGTAATACGGTCATGGCGAGAATTACTGCTTCAGACCATTCGCATGTATTAAGTGTGGTGAAGGACATGATTCCAAGTATTGCTCTAGAAAACGTCCGGCTACGTGTGCGCTATGCGATGGCAATTACGCAGAAAATTATAAAGGTTGCGAGCTGTACAAGAATCTCATTAAAAAGAAATATACCAGAGTAGATAGCAATCCAGAAAACAAATAGAACAATATAAAAACTTGCACAGCGGCACTGCTCTACATGAAGCGCCAGCTTGTACGCAGCAGAGTTCTTCCTCATTCAAAAAGTCATTCGCGCAAGTGACGCCAGAACCCAAATCTGCAAGCGATGACACGAACATAGGAAGCCTATTAGATTCGTTCTTATCTATCGTTTTGAAGGATTGTTTAACCAGTTAATAACTCGAAATGATGCCATCGCGTCAACATGCTGACGCAGATCATAACTAAATTAGTAAAATGAAGCCAACTTCTTTTTTACGAACAGCACAATGGAACACTAACGAGCTATTAAACCACGTTCAAAAAATGATTTATTTTCCCAAAGAGCAAAAAACTGGCATATTACTCGTATTCACCGACAGAAGTTTTGCTAATATTCCTGGGTTATAAATGCTATCACACATTACATCTCTCTGGTAAACCCCAAGGTGCTTCCTCTATGATTATAAAAGAGAGCACAAAACATTACGAAAATATTAGTTTCCAAACCTCAAACATACTTAAGCTAAGTGGTTATCGAGCATACAACAAATCCTCTGACTGTAGTAAAACTGTCCTCCGCGAGCAATCACACGTACACGGACCAGTTTAAAGATCTGTTCACGCAATTGGGAACAAAGTATATTATAGGTGGAGACTTTAATGCAAAACATGTTTACTACGGATCTAGATTAACAACAACCAGAGGTAGAAATTTATATAGAGCAGTTCATGATATGGGAAGCACCTTTCTGTCCACGGGTGAACCGGTGGCCTACTGATACCAACCGTATTTCTGATCTGCTAGACTTCTTTATTGTTAAAGGCAGATCACTGAGTTTCATATGAGAGGGTTGAGTCAGATTTTGGAAACATATTTAGTGATCATACATCAATAATAGCTACTATATATATATATATATATATTGAAATATTAATAAAAAAACAGAACAAGTTGTTACATAACAGAAATACAGACCACCGGAACTGGTATAGATCACTCCTTCAGGAAAGTATTAATTTATCAATACCGCTAAAAACGCAAGAGCAAATTGAGCTGCACAGTGTAAGCACTTTCATCGAATGAATGCAAATAGCGGTATGGAATTTCACTCCATTAGAAAAACGCGTATACGATAATAATCATCCTAAATACATACACGAAATTAAAGCTGAAAAAAGACGACTACGTAGATTGTGGCAAACTTGTAGAACACCTATAATCAAACGTTAATTAAACGCGGAAAACGTCTAAGTTATCTAATATGATTGATTATGTAATTACACGACAAAAAATGAGACCTGAATGTTTCAATAACACGAGCTGTGCATGGAGCTGATGGTGACACAGGCCATACGTTGATACGCTTGCGCTTTTGCTTCCATTAGAATTACCACCACCGCTATGGAGTCAAAAAAGTTTCTGAAATTTTAATGTAAACGCACTAAAAAGTGAGCAAATGGTGAAACATTTTCAAACTGAAATCGTTAGGCCGCTCAAAAATAAATAACAGCATACTAATATGTCATCAAAAGAATACTGGAATCGGATTAAAAATGAACTAAACAAGCATGTAGAGACATCGTGGAGACCGAGAAAAAGAAACAACAAGATTGGTTTGAAAACGTAGCACCGGAAATTAAAAAACAATTTAGAAGCCAAAAGGCCAGTATTTGTAGTTTGGCGGGCCGAAAGTACAAATAAGGCGAGACACGACGTATTCAAAACAGCTAAGGCGATCGTGTAAAGGGAACTAGAAGTTTGCAAAACGAACGGTGGATAAACAAAGTAACAGAAATTCAGTTATTAGTGGATGCAAATGATTCATGAGGGTTCTTCAGCGCTGTAAAAGCCGTTTATAGACCGAAATATTGGCGGAAATGGTACTGAAAAAATTTTTCGCAACAAAGATGCGACCAAAACAAGACGGCATGCATGTTTCGAGGAACTCTTTAATAATGACTCCACTTTTAATCAGAAAATATTTAATTCTGTATAAATGAGCCACCAACATTAGAAGTAAAGAAAAGTACCTGAAAAGTAATAAATCTCCGAGTGTCGACAGTATTTCGGCAGATATACACAAAACAGGAGGAGAATCGGCGCTTAAATACTTACACAGTCTATTTATCAAACTATGGCGAGAGGAAATGGTACCAACTGATTTTAAAGAGACGGTTTTGGACCCCATATACTAAAATAAAGAATTTCGCCTATTACCGAGGGATTGCGCAATTATATTTAGCAAAATTTTACAAGATAAATTGAAATTTCTACTAAATTCATGTCTGCCTGAAAAACAGTGAATTTCAGTAAAATCGAAGCGTCATCATAGTGATACTCTCACTTAGACAAGTATTAGGAAAGACCAGAGAACAAGCCTCCATATTATTCATGGCGTTTGTCGATGCATCTGGAAATTGCTAATTTAAAGAAAATTAAATTTCCATATATATATATATATATATATATATGTGACGCAGTATTTTAATTATTTATATTTTTAAGCATTCCTTATCTGTCCGTCAAATAAAAGTCTCTTGATATACATAGATTGGTAATTTATTAAACGCATGAAAACGACATAGAAACACATTAATCACAGGATATAATTAAAATAAAAAATAATCGAAAACATAAATTACTGACTCAGTTCTAGTATTTTTATATTCATTGTGATAGCAAAGGTAGTCGATAAATTATATGTTTTTAATTACATCTTATGATTAACACATTTCTAGGTCTTTTTTAATTTATTCATTCAAACGGCAAGATGGTAAAGAAGTACTTAAAGTTAATTACTTGTTCCATAGAATAGGCACCGAGAACGGCCATTTCCGGGTGTGCGTCGGATACATACGGAAAACTGTGACTATCCGTTAAATGCCAGTGAAAAGTGTTCATTTTGTTCAAAGCCATTCCGTCGAGAATTTTCTTAATTGAATTTATTGGAAAATAGTTTCTCGACGTGTCCAGCAGAAATGCCCTGTGTCGAAAGACCGGCTTGTCCTCAATGGATACTGACTCGGGTATAAAGAAAATGTTTGAATTCGCATCGTAAACTATCAGTTGCAAAAGCGTTTCGAGGCCGTGCCTTGTGCCGAAATAGGTTTTTCCGGTAATGGATACAGTAACCTAAGTGAAACAGGATTAATTAATTATTAGAAGAAAATCTGTGGATAACTATAACATTTCTTTTTTTTTTCATATGATATTTTAGACAAAATGATTTTGAATAACGAAGTAAAGGTTCACAATGTATTGAGCCTAACAACATCAAGGGTTTACAAAAGCTCGATAGAAAAGGATAATTTTTTAATCGCTTTTATCATCCCAAATGTTTTCGGCATCCAATTCGATTTTAGGTCATCTGTCTAAAATCCAGGATCTCAAGTGATATAGTTGAATACTTTATTTATTGGGCTCTACACTTCTTTCCCGAATTTTTAAAATTTTTCCATCAGCCCCGATGTAAACCAAATTATATAGCAAGCCAGCTACAAATATGACCAAACAGGAAGTATACATTAACCACTGACTTTTTGGAACAAAGTTTCTTATTGCAGGTTACAGCAACGACAGCAAAAAACCGACTGCTACGAAAAATGTGCAGGTGTACACTGTATAGCAAAGATGTCGGTATACGAATGAAAGAGTGAGGAAAGGAGAATATCTCCATCATTCTCTCTCGTGCTGTTCGATCCCGTTATATAGCTATATACGAGTATGTATATATATATATATATATGCATGTATCATATATATTCACCGTTTTGGAGTATGCATATATATATTGATGTATATAAGTAGCGTCGTTTACTAGCATGTTTAAACACATGGTGTACATGTTATACGCTTTGGCTTTCTTACTGAGAACGTGTTTATATGGTTAGCGTTGCTTTTTCAAGATATTTGAAAAAATTGAATCGCAAACGTATGTAGTGTAGTTTTTCTTTTAACCTGTTATCTTATTGTATACTTTATGAGTGACTTTATAGCTAATATCTACCGAAAAGCGAAAGGAACATTGTTCCTACCTGGTGTCCCCAGACACCAACTGTTACTTTTTTTAATACTATGTTGACCGAATTTCAACTTAGTAGTTTTCTATCAAAACCAAAATTCCTGCAGAAATTATTTAGATATGTAATATTCTGCAGTTCCCGCTATGCTCATCTCTCTCATGGAGTTCGTTTTGTTCGTGAAATTGGATCTGTTTTTTGGTTGATGTTCCTTTAGTTTTACAAAACAATTATTTTTTTCCGATTTGCAATTTTCATTTTTTTACTACATTTTACGACCATTGTAATGCTTTTACAAATAAACCGATACAAACTGTACGTCCACGATGAAATGAAAACGTATACAAACTTCGTGTATGAGATAGAAGATGGTTAAAACGGCACGAACGCAAAAAAAAAAAAAAAAAAAT
Organism: Icerya purchasi; assembly: GCA_039619475.1. Classification (NCBI taxonomy): domain Eukaryota; kingdom Metazoa; phylum Arthropoda; class Insecta; order Hemiptera; family Monophlebidae; genus Icerya; species Icerya purchasi. The sequence goes on along the minus strand of CM077115.1, from coordinate 263,966,609 downwards.
ATATATACATTCAGAAACTGCGAAGTTTAACGAATAATAAAGTTCCGGTATTTATTCACTGATTCATTAGTGGAATTATTAGTTTAATTACTGTTTCTTAAGATTATTGTTCCATTTAAATACTTGGGAACAGTTTAAAAAATATCACTTTTCGATTAAAAAAATTATTAAAGGATGAAATTTTTCTCTAGGACACGTTTTTTAATAAAGAAAAATTCAACATAAACACCGTGTTTGTTTTTACATTTATATTCGCCATCTATCGGAGTTTAACTGAACTGTTTTTAAATGCCGTGAGGAAGCGCGTATGTTAGCCATTAATATTAGTAAAATAAAAACAATTAAGAGAAGAAAATAATAAAATAATAGTTAAACAACAATAAAAATAATGTGTGTGTGTATATGCGGACTAAGTCAGTTACGAAATCTGTAATGTTTTCTGTAACACTTATAAGACATTTATTATGTTTTTTTTTGCAAAGAATGATCAATTAGTTTTGAAATTAACTTTCCTATAAGAATTATAGAAAACAAGCATCTGTGGGTTTCACGAGTCTCCTCATGGCGAAGGTCCAAATGATAAAATTAAAATTACACCTAGTGAATATATTTTATGAAAAAATCAAGGACGGATCCAGAGAGACATTTGGGAGAGGAGGATTATATAATTACATAATATCTTATACGGTAGACAGAAAATTTGAGAAGTACCTTGTTTCATAAAGAAAATCAAACAACGACCTGATTATAAATTTAAAAATGTTTTAAAAATACATAACTATTACAGTTTAATTTAAATTTTGTTTTATTTTTGGGTGAAAAATAAAAAGAAACAATAAAATAGTGGCTAACATTGGTAGTTTAGAGTTTGAATAGTGATTTACTAAAAAAAATTAGTAGAACGATAGTATTTTTTATTAGACTTTAATTCTTTTTTATTTTTGTTAGTAATCCGATCCGAATTGTTTGTCCGTCAGCAAGTAAAATAGATATATATATATTATATATTTTTCATTAAACTATTTTAAATTAAAAATACAAAATAAAATTTAAAAATAAATAAAAAAGACAAAAGATCGACGCTAGTTGCATTTAAAACAGAATAAAAACGTAACATTAATACTTTTACTGGAAAACAGTATTAAATATTAGTTACAATTAAATCCATAGGTAACATTTATACAAATTTCTTATAATATATATAAATTAAGTTTCTCTGTTGTAAAAAAAATTTTATCGTCCATTTGGGGTTCTTGTTTTGGGGGGGGAGCATTTTTTAATTTTTAACTTTATTTCCATACTTGTAAACTATAAAACTAACATTACAAGAAACAAACTAATGTAGGAATACCTACTAAATTTATATTAAGAACAATAATGTAACTTCCGGCAGATATGAGAAGGCTATTAACGCTACCCTTAATGAAGAGACACTCATTAATTCCATCAATTCACTTTGCCTTTTTTTATTTGCGTTAATACATTTGTAGGAACATTATTATTAAATAGTAAAATAGAAAATTTAACTATCGATAATTGTTGATGTAGCAGCAGTTAGTAAATAAAGATATTGCTTTTTTTCGATTAATTGCGCATTAAGTAGGCGATAAAAATGTCAGACATGCGATGTTAGTAATTCCCGATTTCGTTTGTGCTTTTAGTTTTAGCCGGGGTTTGAAAAGCCGAATGAAAATTTAATCTATTTGACAATGACGTACGCATGTTTTAATAATGATAGTTTAAAAGAAGTAGGCACTTCGGCTAATGAATTTGACATGTAAATGTACAGCGTTGTAAAATGGATCAAATTTTCATTCGGCTTTTGAAGCCATGGTTTTAGCTACAAACGATATCCGCACAAATTTGACTAAAGTGTTCATTTTGTTTTAATTTATTTTATTATGGTTGAGCTAACATCCGATACATTTGATGACACTTTATCATTAATTTTACTTATTAGTACTTTATAACTTCAAAAATACTTAGACTAATTTGTAATTTTAATATAGTAAACAGCAAGAAATTGAATAAATTAAAATTATGGCACAGATGAATATTTTAATCTAAACATAAAAAACTAGACAATGGTAAAAACATACAAAAACCATATAATACTGAAGCGTTTGGGCAATAATTAATGTCAATCAAAAAATATATAAAACAAACTATTAAAAATATATTTGCATGCGTTTTAAGACTTAAAAAATTTTATTTCATTTAATTTATTGGACTAAGGAAGGAACCAATCAGTCCATGTGCAGTGTGTTTTAAGACTTTCCTTTTATAACAAAAATTTTTATATTTTAATGTAACTGCCGCATTTATAAATTGCAAAATTAAAATTGCAAACTAAATTCTTATTGAATTCAAGACTATCTATACTATTTCTTTAAATGAAACAAATATAGCATTAAAATATTTCGGTAATATTTAACGGCGATTAAAAATAGCGGGTTATTAAAAAGTAAATGATAAATGCACCTCCTATTATCGTCGGTATTTATAATCCGGAAAAAAACAATTTGCTTATATAATAAAACTATATAAATAATTAAAGAAATATTATGTAAAAAGAAAAAAATGCGGATGTAGAAATTTAAAACGAAAAACAAATTGAAATTATACACGTCATAAGATAAAATACGAAAACTGGATTTTCTAAGTAGAACAGAATGAATAAAATCACATTTAGTGTTTTGCGATAGATAAAATCTGTTTGAGGAGTAGTCGGAAATTGTAATCGACTGTGTGTTGCATACATAATATGCTAAAATTGACATTTTTAACGTATCATGGCCGGTACAGTTGATAACAGTTTCTAATTGCTCCCTGAACAGACTACTAAGAAATCATAATACATAACGTATCGATATTTTACCGAAATTAGATTAAACAATTAAATTTTAGTTAAAATATTAGCATTTAAATAAAAACAAACTCAAAATGTAGTATGAAAAATAATCTATAAATTAGTAAAAATCCCATTAAAATCCGTTAAGAACTGTAAAGACTACCCATTGCATCGAAATCACAATTTTGGCAACAATGGACGGCGATGACATAGAGAAGCAGCCGAAGAAACTGTCTGCTAAAACTTTATAAAATTCAGTTAATTAATTCACGTTTAAGTGTAGAATGTCTTTCTTATCTTGTCCTTTCCTTTATACATAAATTCTACTAAATACATTTTATTCTTTCTTCTCTTTTTTTATTCTGTACCCTCCCTATTTTACCTACCAGCCTTATATTTCTTCATAAATTTCATGGTAATGAAACTAAGGTGGAAGGGTTAGTAAGTTTGGAAACTGGAAGTTATTAGCTACTCTTTTACACAATACACGCTACATCTTATATAATTCCCCTCGGCTGAAATGAAGTAACAGCCAAATGGTAGCAGTCGGATGTACGATTAGGCAAGTCTATAATTCCCACCATCTACAGGTAACCTTCAAAAACAATAAAAAAAGTGCTACCCTAAAAACTTGACACCTTACATTATCCAGACCAGGTCATTTAACATCTGCTGTAAAAAAAAATGTTGAGAAAATTAAAAGATTTATTATTCGACTTGGATGTGTGAGAACGTTGAGAGATAACCATTACAGGGAATTAGAAAAATGCCATACTAATGCTGCAGGTGTATATGAAACAAGATTAGTTGAAAAAACAGACTTCGTTAAATCTTTATCTTTTTTCAGAACGGCCATGTAAAAGATACAAGCATATACATATAAAGTTGGCATAGTTTTGAAATGTCACTTGATTAACCATTTAGTTTTGCACTGCGATTGGCATTGCAGCAAAAATACTGCTCTCCTTGAATAAATCTAACTAGTAATTCACTAGTGCATATAATTTATGTTTGCGCACCAACGTTGGATATAACATACTTAAGGAATCCTTTTGCGATGATGAATATAAAATCTTAAATTAAATTCCAACAATGTAAAAAATGTTGTTTACAAGAGACGTATAAATTTACTTTTATTGCTTTCATCTGGACATAAGTGATAAGTAAATATGGCTTGAAGAATTCTAACAAGAGTAGACTGCGTTTACTTGGATTTTATGAAAAACTAAACTTAATTATAGCTAATAGTTATTTTGCTTTACGTAGCATTTCCAAAGGATGATAATCCGAAATCTAAATACGGGCGCACTTCTGATTATGCTATATGTCATTTTGCATTTAGGAACGAGATGCACATTACTTCAACAATGCGAGAAGTTTGAGTGCTATGCATTTTATGGACAGATCAGATCATTACACATATTTAGGTCCAAAAAATATGTCCCCTTTCTTTGTGGAACGTGATTTTCAGTAACTAACAATTACACTGAAAACCGTAATCAGTGATTTTTTTGACAATCCCAGTTCATATACATCAATAATGTAAATTGTAAAAAAAAGTTGATTGCGAGCACCAATGCGAACATTGAATATTGATAATTTCTACTTTACAAAGATTAAGAGCCTCTTTTTTTGATCTAAATACGTATTAAACTTATAATTCGCATATCACTGAACGTTCTGCATCGCTGGAGTTATTCATACTCATCCTTAAATACACGGCGGTACATTACATAATTTAAAGTGCGCTGGTATTTTGTATTATTATTATTATTATTATTATTATTATTATTACACAATTTTTTGACTATAAAATGTACAATGTTGCGCGAGGCGTACTTAAGCACATATAAAAATCCTTCATGAAATTAAAAATTTCGGCTTTATAAAAATCATAAAATTAACAGCTTCAATAGACATGAAAATAATATCAAAATAAACATGCTCTGTTAACTATTAAACATATATAATCGGAATGCGTCGGGTGACTACTGCCTAATAAAAAAAAAACTAAATTAGAAATAAAAAAATGGATTACTCATAAAAATATTGCGCTTTAAACAAATAATCATAGTTACCTCATCGAATACATGTTCAAGTTATAGTTAGTAATACGAGGTATCGATGGGGTATGTGGTTAAATAGGCAGGTATAAGACAATTGTGATTATAAAATATATACTGAGAGTGTGTACATGAATGGTTATATGTGTGTGGGTCATACAGCATACATTAAATATAAGTATCACCGATAACTGTAACACGTCTCGCGTTCTTTAAAAATAGCAACAATTATACTATATCAACTAAATAAAGAATAGAGACATGTGTTCATTTCTAGGACCCTGCGGACAAACTACATAGTTTGGTGGGATCTTCAAACGTGATGCACATGCTATAAAATATGGAAAACAAATATATTATAAATAAAATGTAAATATATAAAATGAAAATTATATTGTGTTCCCGCAAAAAAGATAAAAAAACATTCAAATACATACAAACTTATAATACAGATGCAAAATAACATTCAATAATAAACACTTATAGAACAAAGGTCTGCATTAGGTACAAAGCAGCTAAGAAATTAATTTTTTTCGGAATGGGATATGGAGATAAGAAAAGATTTAAATTTTTTTTTTGGGGGGGGGGGGGGGGGTAACGAGTTGAACTTAGTGGGAGTCTGATAGGTAATTTTCATCCTTCTAAGATAATTGCTATAGTTTGGAATGTTTGCAAATAAATCATGTGGTAATCTAGTAACTCCTTCCCTAAGCGGGATTTTGAAACTATTTTTGTTTTTAAAAATAAACATTAAAATAAGAAGATGATAAACTACATAATTACGAATAGTTTAAAAAAACTTTACTTCAACAACGTACTATGGCATTTTCGGTAGATACGCTAATGTCATAACTTTCATCTGTATCTGTATTGAAACTGACGACATCCGATTCGATATTGAATGTAATCTGTAATTTGCCGCCACTGCTATCATTACTACTCTTACATTTACCCGTTTTCGCTAAGTGATTGAGAAGTTTCTGTTCCAAACTTTTTGTTAATTTCTGTAGTGTTCCAGATTCCTCTGTAACAGTTAATTGATTTTACATTAATTTATGACGTAATATGTTCGAACCGTCGGTAAAAATATCGATACTGCTTTAGGTAGGAATTGTCAGTCACAACTAGCGTTTAGTAAAAATTTAGATTAATTCAAACATTTTGAAACAGGCAAATATAAAATTTTATACAAAAATAAATACACTTTAAACTGAAAAATTAAAAATGATAAAAAAATAAAGGTTTTCAAATTAAAAATACGGATTTAAATTTATTTACACATTATGCAACACAATCTCCGGTTAAACTTATTGGTAAATTTAGTAATTTTGAATTCATTTTTCTAAGAGCCTCTTTCCACTGATAGTTCTGATTCTAGGACGGTAATTACTAGGTTAGAATATTAAAGTTCTTTTTCCTCGTTGCGTACATCCTGTCGTTTCTTTCTCTCTACCCATTTCATCCTTGATAATTTGTTCCTTTATATTGTCAATATTTGATCGAATCAAAATTAAACTCGCTAGTTTTGGTAGGGAAGCTTCCTAGTCAACATGCGTGAAAAAGACAACTAATTTTGTAATTCTTTGAAATTTCACAATCAGATTTTGAGTGATTTTTTCCTTTTTATTAACTGCGCCTCCTTAATTAGAAGCGTAATGAATAATCGTTTGAAAGGAATCATTCGATCCGTCATAATACTCGAATTGTTATTCGAAAATCCATATGTTCGACTTTAAAGGAACATTACGTGACGCTTTTATAAGATTTTTCCAATATAATGATATCAAAACTAAAAGTTGTTCACAGGTTTTTTTTGTACAACATGTAATAATATAAATTTGAAAGTTAATTTTAGGTTTCAATTGTATCACGATGAGTATTTTATTATTATTATTAATATTATTGTTATCGATTTTTCTAGGACTTCTACCGGGCAGGTTTTTTTTATTATTATGTTGCATTCATGCGGGCCAATTCGTCAAGTGCATAGCTCCGTTAAGTTGTAACCGCATCTTCTCCGAGTGACTTTCCTTGACGATAGCATATGTATCAAGGATCACTGATTTCTGCATCTCTATGCAAATTTCTTAATTGACTCCTATTCTACGCGTGGCGTCGTGCAATTGTTTCGATATTATACCAGTTGCTGATATCACCAAGGAAACTATCTCCGCATTCTCGATGTTCTAAATTCATTTTATTTCATTAGCCAGATCGATATATTTTCTTTTCTTTTCACTTATAATTTTACCGATATTTTTAGTGAGCGGTACTGCTACATCTGTTTCTTTTGCCTGTTTCAAACCTTTTTCTACAACAATTAAATCTGACCGATTTTCAATTATCCTCTTATCGGTCATTATTTTTTTGTCATACACAATATCTTAATGTCTTTATTATCTACTACTTCCTTTGGCACATAGTTATAATATGGTTCTGTTACCGTTATACCATATTTCTTTAGTACCCTCTTGTGTAATATTTGAACGACATTGTTAAGTCATTCTCTAGGTGCCATCATGCTACAATCATTAGTTACATGCTCTATTGTTTCTTTATCCACCTCACACATGCTGTAAGTATCGTTTACATCTTTTTTCATGATATATCTTTGAGATAGTTTTTTATGACAATTACTTGATCTTGTATTGCTAACATGTAGTCTTCTGTCTTAGATATAAATTGTCCGATTCTAAGCTACGTGTTCAATGCTTGGGTATCAATATCAGGGTTTTCTATTTTAGCCTTATATTTTCCATGTAGTTGATTCTCTTTCCACTTTTGGTGTTCTGGTTTACTGTTTCAACTGCAGGTTGTATTTCTTCCTTTACATTCAATGGAATTAAACCATTATCATTTTCGGTGATCAGTTTGTATAACGCTGAATTTTCTGCTTTCTTATAGAAGAAAGTTTTCTACTTATTGACTTGGTTCTTTCTTAAACAGTTTGTTTAAGAGGCCTCTACTTACCACCTTCTTTCCGTGGTAATATTATTTTACGGCTGATGCTCTTGGGTGTTTTTTTTTTATATTTTGTCATCAGTTTTCTTGTTTTAGTTTCTCACTTAATTATTCGAAAGGTGATGTTAATACTGGAACCGCGTATGCATTTATTGCTTTCATTGTATTTCATCGGTTAAGTTCCGTTTTAAGTGTCTGTTTGATTTTGTTTATGTTATTTATTTATTTATTTTATTTTACTTTTCGTTCGAGTACCGAAACTGTATGGTATAAATTTAAAAAATTAAACAGCAACATTACAAAGATATAAGTGGTAATGGTGTGAACGAGTAAATCTATGATATAAAATCTATAGTGCATTAGGAAATCTTTCAATCCATTCTACGACTTCTTTTCCGGCTTGATGGATTTTTTCCAGTGTGAACTGTCCACCATACTGGGAACATTGGAGTAGGTGGTCCATTGATTGCAACTCGCCACATTCACAACGGTTTTGTTTATGTCTCCGTAACAACTTTTTAAACTTATTATTATTTCATTTTAATAAATATCACACGCGTATACAATCCTTGTATATATAGAGGTGCAGTCTTATACAATGCATTACCGCACACATTATTAAAAGTTCAATTAAGAAATTACAGAAAAAGACGAAAACTTTCGACTGATTACCTTCTGTTCGTGAAAACTTAAATCTGGATGTCTATGTTTAAGACCAAATTATTATTATCACTACTACTATTACTATTTTTTATATATAATGTGTGCGTGTAAGAAATAATAAATAAATAAATAAGTAAAATAAAAGAGTTATTTTATAAAAACGCTATTATTAATTAATAGAAATATAATTAGTACTCGTACATATTGCCAAATTACGCTAAATTGTTTTACACGTATGTAAATATCGTTACTATTGTAAAAATCGTTTATTTCATTAAATGCTAATTATGAGACTGCACTCATATTACACACCTTGTTTCTTACCATATTTTAAGCGCTAAGTTCATGTCACAAATATCCTTTATTTTTATTCTTTATTTTTACTTTATTTTGTTATCTTTTGTTTGTCTCACTTTTATTTTACATACATCAATGTATATTGTAATTTGAAAAATTAATTATATTACCATATGAATCCACTACTCGCGCAAAACTGCGCATTTGTGGAAATATTGTAAAATAATAATAATAATAAAGTTTGATTTGATTTGATTTGATTATTATTATTATTATTATATTTCACAGAATTAATTATAACCAATATTTTGTTTTTCCACTTAAAATTTAGTATTTACTGGTTTTTCTAAATTTGCCATCCGAGTGTAAGACTACCCAATTAAATATGAATTTATGTTTAATTAATTGAAAATTAATTTTTGCCATACATTATATAAATTGTTTTCATTTATTCAAATGCTGGTCGTAATCAAATAAAAAGAAATTATTTTTTTGCATTTAAATTGTCACGTTTTTACAAAAGTAGGAGTATATTCAGCTAAATAGATGTCAATTTTTTTTTATGAAGAGGATTAAGCAGTGCATCCTTGATCAATAATTGTGGGGGACAGTCTTAATAAAGGAATATATTTTTTTGGAACAAAGTTCTTTAACGCGGGCTACCTAAATGGCGAAATCGTCAGGTACCGTCACGTTACGTTACGTAACGCTGGATTCTTTATTTCTCCGTAAAAAATAATAGAGAACAATTGGATTAAGATTCCATATTACCACAGTAGTCATTTTATTTAAAATATTTACCGTAGAAAATATTTTATTCAAATTTTTTGGAACGAAGTTCTTTAATCATAGGATTTATACAAGAGAAGTGCTGATAAATTAAACAGAGCAGCCACTTTTAAATTACAATACTGGTTGAGAGAGCCGAATTAGTACAAACCTGACAAAGATGGTGAAAAATTGAGGAAAACCGTGTGAAAGCTACTAAAAACACAAGAAAACGGTGGGAAATCGTAAAAATTGACAAAAATAGCGTAAAAGGCCTAAAACAAATATTTCTAAACATATCAAATGTTCATTTTCCATGTGTGAAAATACACTCCTTATCTTGGATATGATTTACAAAAAAAGAGATCTTTCATTATTAACTTTTAACTTTCAAAGTTTACAAAATCGTTTTCTAGTATTCATTGATTCAGTTATTCAAAATTTCAATTATATTTCTCATTACAAACGAGAAAATATTCGCGCCGGTGGAGTTTCAATATACCAAAACCCTGAAGACACATCGTCAACATTTGTACACAAAATATGAATATGATTTTGTCAAACATTAGTGAATTGAATACTAGATATTCATCAGTTGGCGACGTTTCTTCAGTTGTTTGTGAAATAGGAAACGATGTTGAAGTAGTTATTATAGCTATTTATGTAGATCGCCAAATCAAAAGGTTGTGAGAACATTACATTATTTATTCATCGATCGCTGTTAGAATATTTTGAAGAAGGTTCTAAATTACTCAAACAAAATTTTCATAAACTTCCACTCATATTGACTGGAGACTTTAACATTGACTTCAATAACAAAATATTTATTTACATACATTCTGCCCATTGATAATCGATTTGATTCGTTTCTTTACTTACAACTACAACTTACTCTATTCAATAAGTATCAATTATTAAATTAATGTTAAAGAGAAATTGTAAATCTTAGATAATAAAATAAAATAATGCTCATAACGTTAATGTTTAATAATGATAATAAAATAATTATTTCTTTCACAAAAATTATTGTTTTATTCCAAGAAAAAGCGTATGGAACTTTATTCCTGATTGCGGTCCCGTGACCGCACTAGTTTTTTTTTAAATAAAGGCGCTAATGCAATATCTATTGAACGATTAGTGTCGTTGGTTTCAGTACACCGTGAACCTCAATTTCACAATCCCCGACGCTCCTGTCAAGCGTCCGGGACATACTTTACTTTATCCAGTTATATAGTTTACACTGGCCAGTTAATAGCGGTAATGATCAATGGAACATTTTAACAGTGCGTTATTTTTACAAAGTCTCTTTCCGGTTAGTTTGAAACAAGCCAGCTTTTGAGTGAACCTAAAGATTTGACTTCATCAACAGAAAATAATTTTGGGTCTTAAATAAATCACTGTTTGTTCCTATCCTAAACCTTGCGTTCTGCAGAATTCCGATGTGATATAATGGACTACATTTTCCGTTCGTCGCTTTAAAAAACCTATTCTTGGAAATTCCAGCATTTAACTTCGATCGACATAACGGGATTTCTAGGCAATAGGGTTTTTTTTTTTCATATATGCACATAACGAGAGATATGTTTATTTTTTGTCCACTCGACGATTTTTTTTTTTTTTTTTTTTTTTGTTTATTTTACAATGAATATCATTATTATTTTTGTTCTATTTTCCCCCCTTTTTCAGAAGTAATCTGAAAAGAGGAGTTCGAATTTACAATCTTTTTGTACGCATGACTTTCTTATTCATTTTAATGATATCAGAATTTTATATTTCAGTGATATTATTTAAAAAAATGCCAGATATACTGTATTGTAATTTCATCTCGTACAAAATTTTAAAGCTCTAGTTCCATCGAAAATAGTCGAAATTTTGATGATAATACAAACTAGAGCACGTCGACATGTGTAAAAATGACTGTGCAATATAACAAAAAGATCTGGATCAATTTGTGCTATAGGGTAAAAATAACTATTTAGCATTTAATTACGAAAAATGTTTTCAAATGTTATTCAGTCGTAATAGAATGAAATACGATTAGAACCAAGCAGGCTTATCGAATATTAGGTTTTATTATAAGGAATTTATCCGGGTTTCCGTAATCCTGAGACCTCTTCCTTCCTTTACAATACTTTGCTTATGTCCCAGCTGGAATATTTGTTTGTTATTTGGGATTCGTATCGCGGTAAATATATATTAAAATAATTGAAATAATCCAGAATTTGTCGTATTGTTTGACTGGAAATTATCGAAAATATACGAAATATCTTACATTCACGTCAATAGTAGAAATATCTGCCAAAATTTATTTCCAATTTAATTTATCTATTTATATACGAGTAGGTAAGTGTATCAGCGATGAATAACTTCTGGTTTGTTGTTTCACAGCATAAAATAATCATTTATTCACCCTATAGATTTTACATTTTGGTCTGCAACGTGGTATTATTTTTTATTTTACCAACCCTCCACCCTCACTCTGTTTTTTGTTTTTAGTTATAGTTGTAATTTTTATGCAGTTTTATACTTAATATCTACATTAACAAGATCTTTTTTTTTTTTTTATTATAGTCACTTTTTTTTTTTTCTTTCTCTTTATTAAATGAAGTTTTTTCTCCGCTTTGCACATCACGTTCAATTGCTAATTAATGTAACTGCATTGCTCTGACATATTTCGAATAATAGTGTTCGAAACATGCTCTAATTATTGTAAATAAATAAATAAACGTCGTGTTGCCTGTATAATGTAAATATTGGAAACCAAGGTAAATTTTTGAGCGGTTCATTTTCTCATAATCCAATTGCCTTCTGCATAACATGTACCATTTTTTTTTTTTTCATACTAATACTACCGTTGCTAAACAGCAATAACATTAGTCATTTCTACTTTGTTTGTTGTTTTTATTTTATATTATTTATAGGCCTATATGCAACGAAACGTTGGACATCTTCATCATTTGTCTCTTGCCAGGCTAATCAGTTCTGTTTCCTCTTCGCATTATTGCATTATCCCCCAAGGCAGGAGCCGTACAGCTATCAAATTTTCAACTGTTACTTCCGTTAATTCCTTTCTTGCCCATCCTGATTTCTCCGCGCAACACAATGTCAAAGTTTATATCCTCAACAGTGATTTATTTAGAATGGGCGTCATCTCTGACATACATCCGACCCTATCCGAAGATGAAATCTTTGATCCCTATTGTTTCGATCCGACGTATATGCCGTTCTTCGGATGACACTAAAATCACAACCCGTTCAGTCGAGCTCAGGTTTCATAGCATTACTCTTCCTGAGTTTGTTTCTAAATTTAAAATGCGATTTTCTGTCTCTCCTAGTGTCCGGTCGCCTACGCAGTGCTCGAAATGTTTTGCGAAGCACTGTCGTAGTTCCTCCAATACCTGTTCACACTATGATTCTAAGCACTCCGTCTCAAAATGCAGCAATCTACAGGAACCGTCCGTCTGTCGCAATTGTAAAGGGACACGCTCTATTTTTGACTGATCCTGCCCTGAATAGATCAGACAGAAAGATATTAAACGCATATGAGACATTTAAATCACTTGTATAACTGTATAATTTTACGGTCGTTAAAGTGTTCAAAAGCACTGTCGGTCTTCAGTATTTTTATTACGTCTCTTTCTCTTTCGAATGCACTGACATCAATAGAACTCTAACTGGGTTACATTCGAATTATTTCTGTTTTCTCTCACATTTGCTGTTCCATCGATTCAGCGGTGGGATTGACGAACGTATATATGGCAAGAGCTATGTTGCAAGAAGCTTTTCGCAGTATAACGTAACATCAAAGGTTATCATTACATTTATTCAAAGGTTTCAAAACCTGTTTACACTGACCAGAAAATTTTTCTTTGCCTTCTACAATTTCTTACACAAATATCCTCTTTCTTCTTTCTTTTCATTATTTTTAAAATTCCCTTCTAATTTGTTAGCCTCGACTTACTTCCTCCTGATTTCTAATCGTTACAATTTATTTCCCTTTGTTTTTCTTTCAACCTATCTCAGTCCTACTAACCAGGAAGCTCCACCCAGAAACGATAGGAAAAAAAATTAATTAATTAGAACTTAACTCGATCGGAAATAGCTGAAATAAAGAAACCAATTGTAGGGACAACAGACTGAGAGAGAAAGGACATGATATAGGGAGCAGGAAGCCTTAACTTTAGGAGGAGTAAATAAGGAGAAGAACATTCCACAGAAAGAGCAGAACACTTAAAGAAAATATAATTAGCATCATAGACAACTGTTTTACTAGGATGTAGAGGGCAATACGGTGAGGAAACCAAAGAAAGACGATAGCGGGAAGAGGGCCATAAAAAGTGTGATTAAAGCGTAGGCGAATAGTAGAGACAATAACAGAACGTGGAAGAGAAGGGAACTCTGAGAACCAAGAATTAGAAGGAAGGTCAGGTGGAATTGAAAGGTAGAACGAACGGTTATTGGTAAAGAAGGAAGAGTACATATGCGACCAAAATTTAAAACGAAGTTTCTTATTTAAGGATAATAGATTAACACTTTGAATTTTTTAAAAGTAAACCTAAGCTAAAGCGACCGTCATTTCGTTATCCTCGACACCTCTATGACCGGGAGATCAACGTCGATAGAGTGATGAAAGGACAGATTGTGAATGAGAAATCGTATAGGAAGAGTGATGAAGTCTGAAGTTTCCAGCGATAGAAATGTAGGAAAAGTTGAGAGGAAATGAAAGGTACACGTTTGGAAAGGAAACGATAACTCAAATAAGAAATTCGAACTGAGAGAGGAGGTGTGTTAGATTCAGCAAGCATTGCTGAAGTAGGGAAGAATTTAAGAGCACCGAGGCATAGTCGAACGCAGGAATTCTGTATTCTATCCAATTTGAAAAAAAGGGATTTGGAGGCACAGCCGTAGATAAATGAACAGTAATTGAACTTGGAGCACGTCAGCTAATTGCCCATCAACAAAGGAAGTTGTGTGATACTTAAATATGATTGGAAATTGAGAAAAAAGAAAGAAAACTAATAAAGGAAGCGCAGAGAAACAGGTAAAGAAGATCAGTCGTTTACATAGAATCATTAATGCACTCCTACGTTCAACAACTTTAACAAAATCAAACGAAAAATCGCTTTCTCGACACCGAATTCGATTTTTCCGCCCGGAAATAAAGGCATTATTTTTAACCACATAGACGTTTACAAAACTAAAAATAATTATCTCTTAACGATCAACGATTTAAAAAACATCAAAGTACACTCGCCTATCAGCAACAATCGTACTACAATAGTTTTCTAGTATTGAGAAATGATAGTCGAAACATCAATCGATAGCAGAGGATTTCCAATAAATCCGCATTTTATAAAAGCAAGGTGTAGTTGGAGCTCAAAGATCTTGGTTTTATGATTTTCCTTTGGTTCGTCGTTCTGCTAGCCTTAATCATGTTCAATTTTTTGTCCTTACATGTTATTCGTGTTGTTTAACGATGAATTTTTCCGTAACTTCAATTATGCTCTTTTTGGATGTTCTTTGATCTCTATGGAATGTTCAAACTTTTACTATCAGCAGCTCTTAGGCTATCTAATTACGCATTTTGCATCCTGTCATTTCCCTCTTTATCCATTATTTCTCCTCTTACTTTTTTTTTTTTTTATTTCGTCAATTTCTGATCGTCTTTCTATTCAATTGATGCCCTCCGTATTTCTATTATCGTATCCAAAAAAAAAAAAAAAATAATAATAATTTTATCTTAATAAAAAACTGAATTTAATTCAGATAATAAGCTAACACAACATTTATTTTCTAAGGCTATACAAATTTCCCTGGGTCAGCTAGTTATATATATAAAGATTATTAATAAATCGTTAATAATAATTATTTTAGGAAATCAAAAAGTAATTCGTGAAAGAGAAATAAATTTGCGTATATATTTATACGAATAAACTTTGATTTGTAATACTGAATCGAAGGTCATTTTTTTTTATGATATTGTATCGTATATAATAATAATCACTGAGAAATAGCCTTATCCAGTAAATTAAAGTGGTATGTATGTACAATATTTCATGTTTAATTCATTTTTACATTTATAATGCATTTTTTTAGTACGTCATAATTTTAAAACTCCGTCTTTTATTTTACACAATTTTTTTTCGTTATTTCTAAAATGGCGTCTTCTTATTTATTTACGTTATGTTATCGTTTATTTTTAAAAAATAGCGTCTTTTTCACTCGTACATTTTGTTGTTCTTTAGATTTTAGTTGGTTCATTTATTGCTGTGTTTCCCACATTTTGAATTAGTTCAAATTCAAAGTGGAAAATAACTGTAAATGAACATCTTGGCAAAAATGAACTAGCGCCAGCAATTTAAACTTTTATCAACAGTATTCATTACTTGCTCTGCGGGATGCAGGATGCTGAAACTAAAGCCAGTTCTCCAGTAAGTAGTCACTCGTCTACCATACACAGTGCTCTACCCTCGCCGACAGAAAAACTAAACGACATCTACAATGTACTTGTAAGTCTATGTCATGCACGGTGGTAATTCCTACTTCTTCTTACCTAGTGGTAATGAAGATGGCCAAAACAGAAGTTTGAAGATTTGAGATAATGGTCAATTGGTGTGAGTGCAGACGCGGTAATGTGTCAGCAAGAAATTCCGTGAAGCATTTCACTGCAGAACTAACACGCAGACCGCTATTTGCTCATTTATGATCTAAATACCGCAGATCGAGCATCTAAATGATCGGATGTGATCTAAAAATTCCACATACGGCTAGAAGAGTAAATTCTGATAAAAAATCCACCTGCAGGTCAGCTGAAGTATGCGCGCCAGTGAAAAGCTGTCTATCCCCCTAAATATGATATTCACCAGAAATAGCGGTAGAAAAGGACGGAACTTATCACGAGAGGCACACATCAATACGATATACAAGAAAAGCAGAATAAAAAGAAGAAGAATAAGATTTATTATTTATCCCAGCGTCGTTTGTTATTAAGTTTTATTTATTAATTTAAATTTCACCGCATCAGATTAAATATATGGAAGACGTTGATAAGGTGATGAATTATCATTTACCTGTATTACTGCGGGTGAATGGTGCATTGTAGCTAAAACACACGCTGTAATCATCGTTGCCAGCAACAGGAACCAACAAATCCGAAATCTCAAACAGACCAGTCGGAGCGGGCCAAACAGACTTAGAACCGTCGCATATGAGTTTACATATGGCCAGAGAAGTTAAGCACGTATTACCAACATCGGATGACGCAATGGTTTTCTCACAATTGTTTTCGACGCATTTGTATCCGACGGTTAATTTAGTGAATCTAACGCGGTATACACGGTGAAGGAAAAATTAAGTAAACCGAAATATTTCGAAATGTTAATTACGTGTTTATTATTTATTAAACCAGTTATTGTTGAAAATAAAAAAAGTGAAAACCCGATATTTATAAAATAAAAGAAGGCAAAAAAGCAGTAATAAATAATTTAAAGCTAATAATTTATTTTACAGACGTACATATTTCACTAGCATCTGAAATAAAATGTCTCTTTAATTACCTATAAAAATTTAATAAAAATGCACTAACAAGTAAAAGATTATTCGATAAAAAGTAATGTACATATTTCAGAGTAATATACTGAGTAAAGGTGATATTATGATAATTCTTACACAATATTCACTTTTATTATGATATTTAGAAACAATTTGGTGAGCACAATGATACAGTCGCTGGTTTCCATAATCCTAGAGTTTTCCAATCGAACCCTACACGCGAAAACTTTTTTGCCCACAAAAGGGCCAATGCAAGGGCTAGGTTTATTCTAAAATCGTCTAAGAAATTCTCTTGGAAAAATTTCTGTTCATCTTTTTCGATAATTACTCCTCTCAATCATATCGGGAAAATGGCCAGAGCTTTCAAATTCCCTTCTTCTGAACGTCCTTCTATCCACACTATTTCCTCCGATAGTTTGTCTTCTTTTCTTGATGCTGTTGCTCCTGCTTATGTTCCCAACGTTGATGAATCCTGCCCGTTTCCTGTTACGGTAAACTTTAATTCTCATTTTCTTTCCTCTGCGTTTAATATTAATGAATTGAAATCCATTCTCAAAAAATTTTCCAGCCTCACTCCAGATCGTGATGGTATTCTCTTCTTTGTCCTAAAAAAGTTATCCGATCTTACTCTCCGAACACTTCTTTGTATATTCAACTCCTTTCTGTCCAGAGGAGTCACACCTCCTGCCTGGAACACCTTTATTATTATTCCTATCCCTAAGAAAAACTCCTCTCTTCATCCGATCTCCCTAGCATCGTGTCTCAGAAAACTGTTTGAGGGCATGCTTAACAAGCGCCTGGTCTGGTGGCTCGAACACAATAACGTTTTTCCTTCTAATATGTTTGGTTTCCGTCCAGGCTTAGGTCCTGATAACTGCGTCAGTCTTTTTGTTTCCTATATCTATAAATCTTTCATCGATAAACAGTACACTTTAGCTACTTTTATCGATGTTTCCAGTGCTTTTGATAATGTCCATCTCCCTACTCTTCGAGATAGAATGATAGCAATTAACATCCCGACGCATTTCTGTTCCCTCATTGCTAAATTGATGTTAAATCGTACTATTCTCCTGTCTTCTTCTTCGTTCGAGGTTACAAGAGTTGTTTCACGTGGTCTTCCACAAGGATCCTGCCTTAGTCCTACTCTTTTTAATATTTATACTATTTCTGTTGCTTCTCTTTCTATGAACTCTTCTTCCTTATTTTTTACCGATGACATTCTTCTCTTTTCCTCATCCCGTGATACTGTAGATGCTAACGAAAGTGTCAATTCGTTTCTAGCTACTTTGGAACGATCTCTTTCCTCTTTGAACCTTTCTATTTCCCCTTTAAAATCCTCTTGTATAGTCTTTTTTCTTCGTCCTTTTAATCCCGCTTTAATCTCTGTATCCTTAAACTCCAATCTTATCCCTCGTAGGGAATGCTTCTGCTATCTAGGTGTATTTCTCAACAGTCGTCTGTCCTTTTATGAACATATTAATTTCCTTTCCTCTTCTGCCCTTAAAAGACTAAACCTACTGAAAGCTCTCTCCCCAACAAAATGGGGAGGCGATCCTCTTCTCCTTATTTCCTTGTACAATTCGATTATCCGCTCCAAATTCGACTACTGTTCCTTTATGGCTCTGCCTCAAAATCACTTCTTTCCAAGCTGAGATATATTATTTTTTTATCGAATAATTATTTTCTACTTTTTGATGTGTATTTTTATAAAATTTTTAAGGTAAATCTTGAAATCGGTATTTTAAAAAAAAACACATTTTATTTCACAATTTTTAGCATATAGTACTTGAACTTCTTTTTGTCTTGCCAAAGATCAACTTTTTTTAAAAATTGCAAGCTTTTTAATTTGCTCTATAGCAGTTTAAAATTAATTTTCTTTACTCGAATCTATATTTATCCGTGATAGATATCATTGATAATACTTTAATTCTTTCAAAGTACGTTCTTATGATAAATCAGTAATATGTAAGTCAATCGCGTCTGTTATATTAATAAAAAAAATTATCTATCCACATTTTTTTTAATATTTCCAATGATTACGGAGTGAATCTGTGTTAAGGATTTTCCTCTGGACTCACTACAAGTTCGTCGATGGTTTAAAGGAATGCGTATAATTCCGTCGTACATGACGAGTAGGCCCCATCGTAATTGGAAACGTTCGGTAATTATTCGATGTTGTATTAAATATGGCGCATGATCAGATACCGTTTAACATGGACATGTCTTATCGGGCTGGACACAATCTAAAATTTTGTCTGTCACAAAAGAATGTCAAGAATAAACCAATTTAAATCGAGTTGATTTTGTCTGTTAAGGAAAATTGTGAAGAAGAAATAGTGGTAACGAAGAAATATCACAAAACTTTATAATGATTTTTAATTTTTCATGAAGTTTCTCGGGAAAACTCTTAATGAAGTCTCACGAATTGCAGCATAAAGTGAGGAACAATCAAAAATTGCTACGTAAACCATAAAGTAACCAGGATGTTTCCAGTATTAACAGCAAATACTCAACAAAAATATATCGCGTGATTTACATTTACAAAAAAATGGTGACCAGAATTTTATACTAGTTGGTGTTTCTTTTAATATTGCTTTATTAATATTATTATTCGTTCATTCATTATGTTTATTCGCTTGGTTTTATTCGCTAATTTTTGTAAAAGTTTGTTATAAATATAAATTTTTTTTTTTATTTATTATTTTATTCGTAAAGATGGTTTTTAACAGCAGAGCTCAATATAGAAGTATATCTCCGTTGTTTTGCGCACAAGTGCTCATGCCGCATCAGATAAAAGTCATATCGTATGTTCCTATGTATTTCTGCATGCTTCTATTGGACTGGTAATTATTGTTGTTAATGAGCTCAGTCGGTGTCGATAATCTATTTTTAAGAGGATAATATACGTATTCACTTTGATTTTGTTATATATTTATCAGCTATAAATGCAGTTCTTAAATGGATAGTAATCTCTTTTGTTAATGTAGGACACACGTAGGAGTTGTTTATTTTTGTAATAGAGATTGTACTACATTTTTAATTTTTAATAAGAATAAATTATTTATTTATTTTTAACTATTTGATAATATTTAAAAATATTTTCATTATCCATGAATACAGAGTAAGCACACACAAGCGAAGTGAGCGGGGGAAACTTCCAAACCAATCACAGAGAGAATAAATCGGCAGGCACAAAAAGCTACAAAACTAAAAATTCACCTATTGAATTAAATGGGCACAATTCCCATTTCTCAAAAAGTAAAATATCTAGGTTTGTACTTAGACCAATGACTCTAATGGAAAAGGTACGTCATCATTAATCGACAACAGCTCGATCTAAAACTACGAAATATGAACAGACTTATGGGAAAGTATTCGAAACTGTCGGAACAAAATATAGTTTTTATGAAACAATACTAGAAGAAACATGGATTTGTGAAGCTCAAATGTGAGAAGCGGTAATTTAACAATCAATATGATTCAGCTATTTCAAAATAAAATTCTCCAGAATATGGTAACAGATACGAAATGATAACATAAAAACTTGCACATATCAACAATAAATTAATAAATCAGAAGCTTAAATAGAAAATATGTACAACGCTTTCGTTAACTCGTAAATCCGTTAACGATTAATCTTTTAGGTAATAGTGTTCGATCCCAAAGCTTAACTCTTCAGTTCTTCGCCCGATTTCCCTAGCTTCTTGCGTTAGAAAGCTTTTCGAAAGTTTAATTAATGGACGTCTTGTTTGGACTTGAACATAATGATTTACTTCCTAACACCTTTATAGTTTTTTCCCTGGTCACGGCTCCCCGGATTGTATCAGTTCGTTTTTGGCAGACGTCTACTCGGCATTTAACCGTAAAGAATTTCTTGTTGCTTCTTTTTTTGACATCACTGCGGCTTTCGACAATGTCCACCTCCCTACTTTGTTCGATATAATGCTTTCTTTTAATATACCGACTCACTTTTCTTCCCTCATTAGTAATCTCTTTAAGTGCAAAACTCGTATTCTCTCTACTTCTTCTGAGACCTACACTAGGTTAGTATTCCGCGGATTGCCACAAGGCTCCTGCCTTAGCCCAGCTCTGTTCAACATCTACTTCATCAATATTGCTTCTATTCCTCTAAGTTCACCTTCTCTTTTTTATGCCGATGATATCCTCATCTACTCCTCCCATCACCATATTTCGGTCGCTGGCTTCCAGCTCCAAAATTCTTCAACATCATTAGAAAATTCTCTGTCAAATATCCATCTTTCAATTTCGTTTATTAAATCCTCTGTTGTTGTGTTTACTCTTCGTCCTTTTGATCCCTCCCTAATTATTCTCGTTATAAATAACGATGCAATCCCTGTTTCTTCCTCTTTCCGCTATTTAGACATTTTTCTGGACAGTCGCCTTTCGTTCCACAATCACATCAACCATCTCTACCTGTCTTTCCTCAGAAGGCTCAACCTTATAAAGTCTCTTTCCCATACTAATTGAGGTGGAGACCTATGAATCCTACTAATGCTCTAAAATCCTTTATTCGTTCTATCTTTGATTATTGTCGTTTTATCTATGGAAATTCTTCCAGATCTTTGCTCTCCAAACTCGACCGTGTTCAAAATGTTTGTCTCCGTCTCTGTCTGGAAGCTAGGAAGTCTACACCTATCCCCGCTTTACATGCCGGATCACTCATCCCTCCTCTTTTCGTTCGAGGGTCCTATCTAGGTTACCGCTTTTTAATCAAACGTGTACCTATTTCTTCTTCTTCTTCCCTGGATAATTCCTATTCTTATATTCACCGCAACTGGCGATTTACCATCAACAAAACTCCAATACTATCTCTCATTTCCACCCGACTCTCTCAATTTTCTCCATACATTTATTTATACGACAAGTTGCCATACTTTTGCCCTGCCAAACCTTTCCTTCATGGTGTTGTCGAATCAGAGTTTTTATATACCTTTGGCTCTTTTTTCCCTAATCATTTTGCGATCTTTACCAACGGTTCCAAAGGACCGAATGGAGTTGGCTCAACCTTCTTTTGTCCTTCCTTACATTTTTCTACAACCTTCAAACATCCTTCCTTCTGTTCAGTTTTCTATGTCGAGTCTACTGCTATCTTGCGCGCCGTCCTTTTTGTTGCTTCTTCCCTAGTTTCGCATGAAGTTCTTATTATTTCAGATTCCAACAGTGTGCTTCAAGCCATCTCCTCTTCTGTTCCTTCTTCCTCTGTTAATTACATAATCCTTCTCATACGCTCTCTTATCCGCAACATTTTCCTTTCTCGCTCTATCCAAATTGACCTACTGCTGATTCCTGGGCACTCTCGAATCGAGGGTAACAAGTCGGCCGATACACTAGCTCGTTCATCCCCTTCTACCGGTGAATTTCTCAGCGTTTTTTCATCTCATAATATTAATCACCTCTTCACTTCAGCTCATTCCAAACTATGGTTAAATTCGTATTCCACCTCATTCTCAAATCCGGATTCCTTCTATCTCCTTATCCAGCCTAATCTACCGTCTTATCCATGGTTTTTCAAGTTTCATTGCGGCGTTCAACTCCCTCTACAATCTATCGCCTACGCTTTGGGCACAGTTAGCTTCCTGCTTCCTTATTTCGCTTCTCTCTAGTCCCCTCTCCTCTCTGTCCCCTACACCCTTCCTCTCACAACTTTATAGGTAACGCTAATCACATTTTGTTTGAGTGCACCTGTATCGCTTCCGAACGTTCTTCCTTTTAATCTTCTCTTCTGTCAATTGGTCTTCTAACTCCGTACTGTGCATCTTTTGTTCTCTCCTTGCCATCACCCTCGGTAATTTCAGCACTTGAGTCTTTCCTATCCTTCATATCTCATTGCATAAACATCTGACTCCGCTTCTAGTCCTTTTACCCTTTCTTGGGCCAATGCCTTTTTTTTGACGAACCCAACAGAATAAATAATAATAATAAGTGTTCGATTTATTCATATCAAAAGATACAAATTCAGTTGTAACATAGAACTTAAACCAAAATATTACTAATTATCAGCTCATATATATATATATTATACATGCGTCCCGCAAGGAGTATTGTGTATCTTCTGGATTCGAAACTCTTAACGGAAAAGGGCGCCACAGGCGGTGAAAAGTGGAACGATTGACAGATTCATCAGTTAGCTGCGAATAAACAATAAATAGTCATGAGCGGCCATTGGTAAGAAGCCTCAAGCAGGTACTTCCAGTGATGACAAGGAGTAAAATAAGAGAATGCAGATAGCTCGAGAAACTGCCCACTAAAAGTGTGTAAAGATCTGACAGCAATCGTACGTAAGTAAAGCTTAATTTCCGCCCAATGCTGCCGCTTCAATGTCATCCGCTGCCTTGCGGTTAGGATTTTTATCCAGATACCAGGGTTCTTCGCTGAAATAGAGTTAATCTCCTTTCTCCATCTGCATTCTATTTCTAATTTCGCTTACATTATTTTTCTACCTTTGTGCTCCTTTTCATGCTTCATTCCAATATTTACTCTCCTCGCTTATTTGTAACTTCGCTCGCATTCGTTTCATCAGTACGAGACACAGCCGACTCGACTTGACTTGCCCTTAGATCACCTTCTGGTTGCTGAGTGGGCGGCGTGAAAATTTGCTCTGTACTACTGTTCCCGCATTACCCTTCGCGCTGCTCCAACTTATTTCATCCGGTTTGATCTTATTTGATCTTTTCATGTTAGTTTAAAATTTCATTATCGCCACAACCGCAAATGAATGGAACTATATGGCGGTAATGATGCGTCGGGCTTCCGTTACAGAAGTCTTGAGTTCGATCCCAGACGAGGACAGAAGTCATTACAAAAATTAAATAAAATAACGGCTAATAGAATCATGTGGAAGGCTGTGGCAAACATGCATACCATCATGTGCGCGCTAGTTAATTATACAGGTACCCCTACAGGGACTGCATTTGTATATTGATAAATCAAACACTCAAAATTAGTTCCGAGTGTAACACATCCGCGTTGTGCATAGCTAAATACCACGAATACTATGCCTTGAAGCGTGATACGCTAGTTTTACTTCGTGTCCAGGGATGCCATCGCGGGCTTAGTCCGCGGAATTAAAATATTGTATTTTTATTTGTTATTATTACGGTTATTATTATTTATTTTACGATTATTATTATTATTATTAATAGATAAGCCAAGGAAATGGATTAAAATTTAAAGGCTTTATTATGAGTTTACCTACAACGATTTTACTTGGACGGTCGACCGTTGAAAATACAAATTAATTAACATAGTACGAATACAACACGGCGACGATTACTAAATATAAATAAATTGATACGTATCTCTATTGTCGGCCGGGTGGTGCTGCATCTTAAATGGCGGTGATCCGTTCGTCCTTTGAATCGGTAGATCTGCGGAGGGAAACTCGGTTCGCGATATGTTTAAGATAATTTAAAATTTACAATCGGTACATTTATCGAATAAAACAATTGCGACTATACTGGATCGAAATTAAGATCATGCACTATGTCGAGCAGCAAAGGTATAGAGCCCGTGGCCAACCTGATTTACTTTTTCCTTTTTTGACTGGTCCGATGAGCAAGACCGGAAACTATTCCGTATTGATTTTGCCGCGACAAATATCAGACTGACTCTAATCGTTGGACTCTGGGTCATTTCAACCGTTCGTTTTTTCGTTTCCTTGTTTTATACAATCATGATAGCGGCACTAGTCAGAATGGAGGAAGATGAAGACGTAGGAGACCGCGGAGATTCTTTGATCTATTCAGAATCCTTAGAACCTGCGATATTCACAGGCCTCATTTTTATGATTCGTACAATTTCACTTTGCCGAATCGTCATCCATGAGAGGCGAAACATCACCCTTAGCCGACAACAGGATTACACACATACGCACACTTACACTCACACTATTTGTTCGACAATGTATTAAATTTAATTTTTAGTATTTATTTATCTATATTATTTTTATTTTGTTTTTCTACGATTTTTATTTGTTTATTTTTATCGAGCCATATAATGGTCACATTACAGCCTATAACTCTGTACAGCTAGAATGTACAAGTAGGTAGTCTCGACATCGAGCACTATATGTACCTACGCTCCTTTCAGGGTTTACTAACAACAGCGACAGCCCATTCGCCGTTAGCAGATATTTTTTGATACCGTTACTTTCCGGAGGCCGTTATAGCCGATATATAATTACTTCCGAGACCTCTGGTCATATTCAGGAACACAGCTTTTTGTGTAGCCGGACAAATGCGACGAACACCAAATATTGAGAATTAGACGTTCAGCACAACATAGATACATTTAAAATTATAAGCGTCGAAAAAATCTAACGAACACAATCCCCTACTTGCAGAGGTTGACTGTGAAAGTTTCTTATTAAAACGATCAAACCAATATGTTTTCTCGTTGTAATGCTGCTTGAAGAATAGTTTGAAGCTTAAACTTTTTATAATCCACGTTAGTACAGAAAGAGGGGAAATTCTGATATGTACAGTTATTCTATTTATCTGATATATAGTACAGCTGCCCGTTCGTAATGAAAATTCGCAACTGTAAACCTATGTCGAAGAAAGTTTCCATGGACAGCTAGTTTCATTTTAAGAAATATACAAGTCTGAGTTTATCAGTTGGTATTTATCACGTATCGGTAAACTGTTATGGCATAATTTACGGGCTATTTTAGTTACGTGTAGGCAGATCGTTCACAGTTTTATAAATCCGTATAAACTCACCCGAGCATTTATGACGAAGTCGATGTTCGATTAATTTACACCACGATAAACTGACAGAAGAAACAAGAAGACCTTCGCTACTGGATTCGTAGAGTTTTATTTTTGCGTAGGATTCGTCTCCAGCTAGGTTTATTTGTCCTTGAGTCTTAAATGTACAATAATAATATATAGGCATGCCAAAAAAAGAAATATATTATTACAGGAAATTGAATACGTTTCAAAAAATTTTTCCACAGGGCCAACAACACCATTTACCAGTTTTTTTCTTCTCTTCTTTAACGTGTAGTTCGTTTTTAGAATGGGAATGAATTTAACGCGACATAGCGATTCATTGTTAAAGAAATGTGATGAAACGGTAATCAATTTAAAACTTGATAAGGAAAATGTCTAGCGAGAATTAAATCACTGAGCAGTCAAATGCAAACAAGTAGGCAAATACTGTAATTATTCTAAAAACCCGGTGTCACTCAAAATGTTCTCCTTTTTCAATTTTCAATTTTGTTTTCTCATGTTGTGATTGCCCTTTGCTATAATAAAATGAAATAAGTTATAAGCTAATTCTCCGTCTATTATTTTTTTTTTTGTAAATAATTTGCGGGTCCCACAAGGCAATTGCCCGTCTGTGGGTTCCCAACATAATTATATCGTTTATTCATCATCTACATCTTAAATCTAATACATCATATTCGTCTTATATCTAAATACTTAATTCAACTTATTATGTTTACTATTCTACGTCTAATTTTAATTCACAACATTTATATCCATCGCACATCGTACCACAATATTTTCACATAAGCCTTTTTTTTTTTTTTTCGATTACATCATTTATAATTATTTACTCTTTCAATCAACTACCCGTCTTATCGCTGTTCCTTTACTATGGCTATCCATTTCTCATTCTTTGCACCACGCAATCAACCATATTTTTATTTTGTCTGTCCATATATTCAAATTACTTTCGTCTCTTAATTCCTTTGGTAAGTTACCTAGTAAATGACTCATAACTTCCTCGTTAACATTATCAATTTTATTATTAATCCCTTTAGGTCTTATAAAACATAAATTGTCAAAGTTCCTAGTCCCATATACCTTTTCCCTTGTCGGTAATCTTATTTTTTCTGTTTTATGCCTTAAAAGTTTACTGTAATAAAAAAACATTTTTGGCGACATTTCTTTATTATTGTCCCACCAAGTAGAATTCGTTACAAGATTCGCACTTCTCCAATTCGATAACAAAATTTTTAAACATCTTTTCTGTAGCCTACTAATTTTCCTTAATTCCGTTTTTTTTGCCTCCCCCCAAATTTCGATCGCGTATCTAATCCTAGTCATTATTAATGAGTCAAAATACAGTCTCGTAGTTTTGTAATTCATAACTTGTTTTAATTTGTATAACGCCAGCATAGTCTGCCTAATTTTCCTAGCAATGTTATCTCTATGTGAACTCTCCCAGTTAACGCCTTATCGAATGTTATTCCCAGGTATTTGAAATTATCAGCCGTTTCTAACGGCTCACAACGTAAAAATTCCGATCCATGAAGACAATCTACCTTGTGCAAAACTATTTTAGGCACGAACTTTCTAAATCTACTCGGTGTTCTTACGTACATCACTTTTGATTTTTTGAAATTTATTAATAATTTTTTCATCGGGGTACCCATCTGCAAACCATATTCAAGTCCTCCTGAAGCAGCCTTTCTGCTATTTCTACGTCTCTTAGTGTTCAATTACCAGAGCAATGTCATCAGCATATGCGTAAAGTTTGGCGTTCCTAATACAATTGTGAATGGAGTTGATGTAAATTAAAAACATTAACGGTGCTAATACAGAGTTCCTTGTCCTACTCCATATTTCGTTTTCACCATATCACACTATATTCATTACCAATTTTCACTAAACATTCCCTTTCATGTAAATAACATCTAAACCAATTAAGATATCTCCCTGTTATACCAATTTTGCTTAGGTCTTCTATCAATATTTCCCTATCCACTAAATCAAAAGCCTTAGTAAGGTCTAGAAAGACTATCAAAAATTGTTTGCCGGATGCTAATCCCTTATTTATCGCAGATGTAAAAGTTCTAAGCAGAATTACCGTTGATTTCCCCTTTCTAAACCCATATTGGTCATGATATATTAGGTTGTTCTCTTCTAGGTACAATTTAAGATAGTTACCTACATAGTGCTCAACCACTTTAGCAATAACTGATATTAACGTAATTGGTCTATAGTTTTCACAGAGTTTTTTATCCCCATTTTTATATATTGGTCTTATTATCCCTACTTTTAACTCCCTGGGGAATATACCTTCTTTTACAGACTCATTAATAATTTTTGTTAACAGCGGAGCAAGCTTTTTTGCACGTGTAATTACATCTTTCACCCGTATACCATCATGTCCTTGGGCTTTATTCTTATTCATTTTCTTAATTATGTTTTCTATCTTTTCACTTGTGGCTTTCGGTATGTAAAATGACGTAACCGTAGTATTCACGTTCTCGGTTCTAATGAGTCTAATATCACAATTATGTTTCAGATTTTCAATAGCCTCCATATAATATTTTTGAAATTCACGCGCCGCATTGCGATACCCATCAAAATTCTTCCCTATTGCCTCATCTATAATTATAGACCTTTTTTTATACACTACTTGATCTATTATCTTCCAGGTTTTTTTAATGTTATTATTCGCTTTTAGTAATTCCTGTTGGTAATATTTTTTCTTTTTCTTGTCTTATTTTCTGCTTTACTAATTTCCTGTATTTCTTATATAGTTCTTTATATCTTCTATTTGTATTATTCCCTTTACATCTTTTGTAATATAGGTCTCTAATATGTATAAAATTTAATATTTTCCTATTCATCCAAGCTGCAATAGAATTGTATCTCCTTTCCCTCCTTGTCTGCCTAGTAAATTTGCAATCGTCATAAAGTTTATTGAATACTACTTTTAAATTATTTACTAATTCTTCCACTTCTCTTTTCTCAAGCAAGCCCTGCCAGTGATAAGCATTTACTTTATCTTTTAACAAGTTCTCATTCAGATAGATTTCACGTGTACTAACGGTCTTCAAGTTCTCGTCTCTATCTACACATAGTGCACCACAAACTATGTAGTGATCTGAAATTTTTGTCTTTATAATACCCGCCATTACTTTCTCTGTTGAATGTCTAATGAAGATGTTATCTATACAAGATTTGGTAATACGACCTGATCTTACCTCTTCTCTAGTTGTTCCTTTAATTAGCTGAATTCCACCGTGTCTTGATAAGATGTTCAGAAATTGATCATTTATTTTTTACTCCTTGAATCAGTGTTAATATTGAAATCTCCGCAGATAATAAATTTTGTATTCCGATCTAATCTTTTCAGTCTCTCTTCGAGTTCCTGTAGAAAGTGACCAACGTTGTTACTCGGTGACCTATAAATTGCCATTAAGTAAATTTTTTGATTTTTTGGTAGGCTTATTTCTACAGTAATGCTATCAGCAGCAGAATTACCCGCGTGAACCACCTTGAAGCTGAACGCCTTTGACGCCAAAATCATTATTCCTCCATTACGGTTAGGTGGTTTCTCAATTACACATTTCTCATAACCCTCTATGTTATAATATTCAGCCTCGTGCTCTTTGATGTTTATTTCGGTAAGAACTATTACGCTAACATCCTGTTTATGAATTTGTATTAATAACTCATCCCAATTGCATCTAATGCTTCGAATGTTTAAATGGATTATTTTAATAATATTCTTACTATTTTCGTCTTTCCCGTTAAAATTTCTACTTATGTCTGCATTCCATTTTTTTATGGTTTCGTATTCGTTACACTCAATTTTGTGACAGAACTGTAATAGAGATGGCATTTGGTTGCATAATCATATTTCTATTTAACTTAAGTTCAACTTTTCGAACAAGAATAGATGTAAAACTACCAAGCCTGGATTTATTAAATGGATTAAATTCACAATTATGCCTTCCATTCGCATCGCACTTATCAAACTAATAATTTGATTATAATTATATACATATACTTGATAAATTCCCCCATACACCTAAGGTAAGTACATAATAGACATATATTCAAGTATACACACACGCCTACGCATCTACCCGTATGCCCACATTCATAATATAACACCTTCGAGCGCCAAAACCTAAAACTAAACAGTACGGAACGGAATAAAACATAAAAAATAATAATAAAATATATATATATATATCGTCACACACGAATTTCGCACACACCTCGCACATTATCTGCCTTTGACGCACATAAAAAAAGTCTACGCAGACGGTATTGCGGCACATAATAGCATCGCCATGCGCCAACCTCACATACCCCTTCGTACCGCACTGCCTACTCTCATATACTTGATCTATCAACCTACATACGCACGACATGACTGATATCTTGCAATGCAACATCACTTCCTTCTTATCACGTAATGCTGCTTCAATATCTCCTCCCCTCTTACCTTTTCTCGTATCTCTATACTGAACCTGCTGCTTAAACATACAACCCGACAAATAAACCCTTGTCCACAGCGTTCTCTTAGTGAACTCTGATTTATTTAACGCTGGTACATACGCTTCCAACCATGCTATAAACTTTATCATGTTTCCTCTCATTGCCCTACCGCTTGCATAACTCACGTACCCGAACACACATTTATACAAAGCTACACACATACGAACAATTAGTAATTAATTCATTCCGGCGACTTAAATAAACGAAAATCGACACGAGAAACTACAATTACAATAATTTGTTCACATCTTCTTCGTTCCGAATACGTAGTATACGATCCTCTTGATTTTTCCTTGCAAAAATCTTTCCTCGTTTCGTCCAAACAAATCTATAATTAAGCGCTCTGGCCTTTTCTTTCGTCTGCCATAATAAATGTTTATAGTAAAGTGATATTGTAAAATTCTATACCTGATAATAATGTTCCAGTATCCCCACTACGCCGCTTTATATTCCTGGTTACTAATTAATATTGCTGACTCGCCATTACAGAGTAACAACAGGAAACGTGCCACTTTTGTGAAATTTGATTTTATACATTATTTTATTTTTCATTTTTGCATTTATGTATATCATATGATTTTTTCTTCTGTTACAGCTTGTCGACCGTTTATACTTAAAGTCGATTTTTTTATATCGACTTGTTCTGATTAAATGAGATTCCTCAGTTCCAGTTAAGCTGTGTAGTAAAAAACAATCTCTTTGCGGCGTGTTAATAATAAAAGAAACTCAAAAAATTCTTCGAATCGGTTTGGTAAATTGTTAATTGTGAATATCGGTCTCATTTTATAAAAGATACAAGCGTATTTTACTAACATTTAATTGTTCAATATATTTTAGTTTATAAAAGAGATACAAACTGGAATAATAGTAAGATAAAATTTATATAATAAACTAAATTTCGTTGTTCGTAATTTGGAAGTTTTTTTTAAATCTTTTTTTTTTTTTTTTTTGTTTGTGTGCGTGTATACTGCAAATATAGAATCTTTAATTGAAATTTTTTAATAAAAAGTTACAAGTTTACAGGTTACTTTGGATTGTAACGTACAATCTGCACGGTAGGAAATGTTAGTTTTCCAGTTCGGAGAAATAAGACTGATGACACATTGTTTTCACCGATAACTGCAGACATAAATACATATACCGTCGGTAAGTTTACCTTTAACGTGACGCACAAACAACGCCAAACAGCGCTAGGTGGATTTTCACAAACCGTCTCCATATATTAAGAGGTATCGATTTTTTTTTGATTTTTTTTTTTTGTTTTTTTGTAAATTATTTGAAATATAAACTGACCTTCTAAAAGAACTATCCGACGCAACGTTTGTAAACGTTTTTTTTAGAAGGTCTATTTACGTTTCAAATAATTTAAATTATTAAAAAATTAATAGTATGAAATCAACAAAATTAAGGAATAAAGAACAGCATGATATATGTCACTGCTCTTAAGTATACTCGCAGCTGTATGTAATAACTAGGATTCGGATTTATATGTGCTAAAAAACCTTGAAATAAACTCGAAAAATGCAATAGATAGAGTATATTAAAAAATAAAATAAAATGTTTTGTTTTTCACTTCAAATTTTTATTAATATGCTGCTTTTTCTACTATTAAATTAATTTATATTGAAAAAGCATCGAATTATAAATTTAAAAATTATTATATTTCAGAATAAGAATTTTTTCTAAATTTTCTTCACGAAAATTATGTCTTGTGTTTGTTGACGTGGTTTTCAGAGCAGAAAACGACCTCTCTACATTGTAAGACATAACTGGTAAATATTCAAATGCGGCAACTTTAGATGGAGATTTAGAGATTTCGTTTTCATCCGACACTCCATCTAAAATTATCACTATTACTTGTAACGATCTATGATGATAAAGTATGTGCTGTACTGTTTAGCCGATCAGAAAAAAAAAAAGTTTTTAAGGCACCCATCACAAGCACGAAGGTAATTAATTACTGGTGAATCATATACTAGCGTGGTCGGTCAACAATACTTGTTTTTGTTTGCTGAAACTATTGTTCATCTTTTTTTTTTCCTCCTTTAAGTGGGTTTGTCAGCAAAGACATTAGCCCAAGAAATCGGAAGGAGGAGCAGGAAGAGAAGATGAAATAACTTGCAGAACACTTTTAAAATTTGAGATAATGAGAACTTTATGGAAAGACAGTGATGAGGAAACAAAAAAAGAACAGCTCGTAGAATAGCAGTAGATTATGCATAGAAAATTGGATAAAAGGGGGAAGTTTAAAAAATTCAGAATAATTCAAGTTGGGGCAAAAAAAAGGCACAACTTCACCCTTTGGAACCGTCCGTTTGGCAATTGACAATATAAATATAAAAATTCTAAAAGGTTAAAAAGGTCTGTTCAAATTCATTTCATTTATAACGGAGACAAAAATACTTTTTTTTTTTATATGCAGAAAGATATCCTGTCCGTAAAGAGATACAAAAATGGAAGTCACACTACCGACAAGAGGAAATAGTTTTTTTCGTTTTCGTTTTTTGGTTTTATAAATATGGCGGCAAGAGATTACCGCCGAACAATAAACTTCACAAAAAATAAAACAATGAAATCCTTGTTTCATTCTAGTAAAGTTAAAAATTTCATTATCGTTTCGAATAATATATAATTGTGCGCGTATGTGAGTGTGTTTTTATATGTGTAATTATGAAAAATACGTAAAATTCTTTAAAATATGCAAAATATACACGAAAGGTTAAAAATATGCACTTATATGCACTATTAAATTAGTGTATCTCGAATCTACAATGCTTGAAACACTTAGATACAAAATATCAAAGCAAAAACTAATATGCATTAAAATCCGAAGCCCAGTAATAACATTTAAAAGTAAATTTATCTCGCAGCCGAACGGTTTTACGCTACAGATGAACATATCTCTCTTTTAGCAAAAAATTGAAAAAAAGAATCAATTTTGAACTTACCGGGCACAGTAAAGTGGCGTATTCTGCTGCTGCGAATACACAGTGTATGTGTGAAATATTAACAGGATGAAATTAACGAACATGAAACGTTCCATCGTAACCTGTAGAAACAACGTTATTAAACGAAACATGTAATGAACAATTTTTTTAAGAAAATAAACAATCGTAATTGCCGAAGAAGCTAAAACCACACAGCATACTTTTGTCTTTGGCAGTAAACAGGTTTCGTGTATTTGTCTTTATCAGTGTTTCATATTATCTACACATGTTTTCGATGTGATGAACGGAGAAGAGGAATCGACAAAATGCTTCCTAATCAGTCGATTTCGTATTAAGTTTTCATGTACATACAGACATATATGTGTATGCGTGTTTTTGTATACACACACACATATATATATATATATATATATATATATATATATATATATATAATTACGATTTATGTTAATACCTTTTCAGTTGATTTTCGGATCCCTCGGTTCGGAAGCCAGTGAAACGTATTCCATGTTTTCACGTCCCTGTTTCCGGGGGCCAGTGAAACGTTTTCACTTATTTTCGTTAATGAAATGATTTTTGTTGTTTCCCCTTTAGTGAAATAATATATCTTGATTGCTTTTTATAGTTTCTTTTTATACGAGATTCTTTTCATACGAGCATTAGGCTTTTTTTTTTTAATTATTCAAATAATTTAAAAAGAAAATAGAAGTAAGATTAAAAAAATAAACAACAATTCGATCTCGATCCCGCACCGGAACGACGGTGGTCTCTCCGCTAGAGATATCACGAAGCCGATACCACGTGTTCAATAACAATTACCAAAGAAAAAGCTTACATATATTTAACGGAAAATTTACCAAAAAAACTGACAGGACGGCCATCCTGATGCATGTACTCGGCCACGATTAGAAAAATAACAAAAAATTCAACTTTTTATTAAAATATTAACAAAAAAAAAACACAGTAAATTATGCGGCATGGCGCGTATTTATTTCGATACACGTGCGACAGCGACCAGATACGTAACGAACACCGAACGATCGAACGCTGATGTTAAACGTTAATCAAAGGCTACGCAGAACTGTGTTCTTATAGAAACTTCTGCGTAGATCCCCCCGCACATACTCCCCTACAGGACTTTGGCGGGATTATTACAACCTGTCTGCAGCTCAACGTTACTCGACACATCTTATTCAGCGCTTCTTGCCGCACACGCGTATCATTATCTTAGCTACTGACCACTACCACTCGGACACTATTATTACGTCTCTACACCAGCGCGACCGTGTACTCGACGATCACGCCACCCATCTCGGCGATTTTCGGTATCGGCCATATAAGCTACTAAGACGGCGATGTAAAATATATCGACGTTTGAGAAATCAAGAATTAATGAATAAATCGAAGAATAATTTCTAGCTCGAGCGCCGAATAAAAGATAGCGCCAAAATACCGAATCCGTATCAATATGTAATCCAGTATTCTTTATTCGGCTGGTTTAAGCGAAGCCCAGACCGGTGCGAAGCGGGAACTGCAGATCGCGAAAGAAAAAGTTTGCATTGTTCCTTGATCATTTGAGAAAATGTCGTCAGATGAAGATGAAGCCCTTTTGCTACTTGCTTTGAATTATGATGTACTTATACACTGACCTACTTTTATTTTGAACAGCTGATAACATAAATACCTTCTGTCGACATTTGTTGATACTACATATGTTGGGCAAGTTATAAATCAAAAAGCAAGACACATATTAGGCTGGTACCTTTTGAGCAAATATTTACGCAAGGTGGCAGTCGTAGCGGGTAGTCATTTCGGGGCAGCCTGCCGCACTCCGGAAAAAGCGTGAAATCTTAAGGAAATTATTTTTTTCCAGGTAAAAAACATATCGTATTCAGGAAGGTTTAAAGTATATTTTAAATCGATAAATAGAAAATCGATTTTTCAAAAAATTGACAGTGCTGTGTTAATCCTTACGGGGTTAGGGGCAGTCAGAATTTTCAAAAAAACGTTTTTTTTTTTTTTTTTGCATTTTCTCAAAGTATAATATTTTTAAAATATTCTCTGAAAATTTCAAGAGAATCCGACAAATACTTTTCGAGTTATTCAACGATGAACGACGGACTCTTTGATGCTCGAGAGCGGGTAGCTGGCGACAGCAGTAGACAACCGATTTTTCGGGATCTATTGTCATAGATTGTTTGTTATTATACACCCCCATACATACATTTACAAATTTTCGGTTGCAAAAGTGCTGAAAGTTATTTGTTTGTCATCAGTATGCCGCCTGCGGTAGTTGCAGTGAGCAGTCAATGGTTGAGCGTTTAAAAAAATTATCTCGAGTAATTTATCATGCGACATGATTCTGCAAAAGGTTCGAGAGAACTTCAGAGCTCTAAGAATTTTCGTAAATCGCGCCTCGTTAAAATAAAAAATATTTTCAATCCGAAAACAGCGGAACGTGATGAAAGTAACGGAGCACACTGAAAAGAAGATGTAGCCGAAGATAGTAGTACTGAATTTAGAATTATTAACTTTATTATGGTATGTAATGCTATTTCGAGTATTGTTAAGTGTAAAAAGTGCAACGGAAATGTTAAATTTCAAACAGCAAGATGGTCTGGGATTTAAAATTGTAGTCTCATGTGACAATTGTGTAAATGAATTCCTTCCTGTTCTTTCGTTGGACATTCGTATGAAATAAATAGACGTTTTATATTAGTAATGAGAATACTAGGAATAGGATTTGAAGGAATGCGAAAGTTTTGTGGTCTAATGGACATGCCGTCATTTTTAGATAAAAACACTTATATAATATTATTGAAGCAAATATTAGATTGTAGTACAGCTGTCGCAGAATCTTTGTTGAAAAAAGCTGTGAACGAAGAAAAGCAAGCAACGTCAACAAGTGTAAATAAAGATACGAATGAATTGGCTGTATCTGGGGATGGAACATGGCACAAGCGTGGATATACATCTTCATTTGGAGTTTCTTCTTTAATTGGTTATTTTACCGGTAAAATTCTTGATTTAAATATTAAAAGTGCATATTGTAAACAATGTGAATATTGGAAGAACAAAATAAATACGGCTGAATACGAGGAGTGGCATGATACGCACGAAAATGAGTGTGCTGCTAATCATAAGGGGTCATCTGGGAAGATGGAAGTAGAATGGTCGAAATGTTTCAGCAGTCTGAAATTAAATATGCGGTTAAATATGCTAATTATATTGGAGATGGGGACTCAAAAACTTATTCAGGGATTGTAAAAGCAAATCCTTACGTTAATACATCCGTAAATAAGAAGGAGTGTGTAGGACATGTTCAGAAGCGAATGGGGACTCGATTATGAACATTGAAAACCAAAAATAAAGGTCTTGGCGGTAGAGGTAAACTTACAGGAAAAATAATTGACAAATTAACTGTGTACTATGGTTTAGCAATACGTCGACACTGTGATTCTGTCGAAGATATGAAATCTGCAATCATGGCGACATTTTATCACTACGGCTCAACCAATGACAATCCAAATCACAGTATGTGTCCAAAAGGCGAAGATTCCTGGTGCTCTTATCAGCGCTCTGAAGCGTATGGAGAACTTGATACTTACACTCAAGATTTTGCTTCCTCACCTCCTGATGTTTTAAAGGCCATCGAATCAATTTATAACGACCTGCGTAGTGACAACTTACTCTCAAGATGTGTCGGTAGATTTAATCAAAACAATAATGAAAGCTTTAATCAACTAGTGTGGAAAATATGCCCAAAAACTATAAATACTAGTTATATACATCGTACAGATTGCTGCATACATTGCTACTGGTATATTTAATAAAGATACACATTCATTATTGATAATTATGAATACACTGGGAGTTAATTGTGGCCCTAATTCTCATCGGTATGCCGAAAAAACGGATGCTGCCCGTACGAAGGTGGCAGATAAGCGCGCTAACGATAATACTCGAGAAGGCAGAATGCAATGTAGACAACAGCAAATTGATATTTCGGAAGCTTCTACATCGGCTGAAGAATTATTATATGGCCCAGGAATAGATGACTCGGTGTAAGTAATCAAATGATTCCTCTTTCCATACATAAATCCAGTGTAAAACTTTAAACGCGTTTTTCTCAAAACTATGTTTTCAAGGTCGGTGACCACTACCATTCAAAAACCGCTCGGTGGATTTGAATGAAATTTATACAACTTTTTTAAAACATATTAAACTAGTGCCTGATCGAAGGATTTTTTTTCCCCCCAAAAAATCGATTTTTCATAAACAATTTACTGTTGCTTTTTTCCTGAAAATTCGTGAGTAAATTGTCTGAGTTAGCCATTTTGTTTATTTTCAAAAAAAAAAAAAAAAAAAGCTTCGATCAGGCACTAGATTAATTATTATTAATTTTTTTTTATTTGAATGATTTTGGGTAAACTGTTGAGAAGTTATGGTGGTCACCGCAAAGGGCTACTTATGGAACAGGGGTCGATACATATAGCGATAACTTTTTACATAACTCATATTTTTTTTTCAAATTTGGGTGAAATCAAGTTGAAACATGACATAATGATGTAGTATTCTTACTTTTATAAAATAAATAAAATTACTGATAAAAAAAAATTATTAAAAATACTTGTTTTTTCGTGCCTCTAACTGCCCCTAACCCCTTAAACATGTGTGAAACATACTCCTATCTTGTTTAATTCCCCGAATTGACTGTCGTCGTCTCGAACACGTTATTCCCTTGTGGAGCTGCTGGTACGCGATAAACGGTAATCAGTCGCCGTGATCGAATGTTCGCAACAAGTGCGGGAAAATTTAGCGGGATCCCGTTTTGGCCCACTCATATCCCGCTATGTCATAATGTCTCCCACGCGAATTTCGCAATCTATCTCGCATCCCGCGTCCCGCAAGTTACTCGCACCCGTGTGCGCTCCGCCTTATTGTAAAATACGTTACTCTGTCTATGTCGATTTTATTCAATTTATTTATTTTCGGTTATTTATGTCGAACTAAAATAATTCGAATGTATTTTGGCTATTGTTTATATTTTAAAAAAACAAAAAAAAAACCGATTCAAAGTCGAGAAATTTTATATTGCTACATCTCTAGAGGCCGATTTTTATATCTCAATAAGATAGAGCGAAAAAAAAAAAAAAAAAAAAAAAAAGTGTGTAAACC
This sequence comes from Icerya purchasi, assembly GCA_039619475.1. Lineage (NCBI taxonomy): Eukaryota > Metazoa > Arthropoda > Insecta > Hemiptera > Monophlebidae > Icerya > Icerya purchasi. The sequence goes on along the minus strand of CM077115.1, from coordinate 263,928,058 downwards.
GAATGAATAAAACTTTTAAAGTAGAATTACAGGATTTTCAAAAATAATAACCGCGCGTAAAACATTATTTAGATGAATTCCAGAGCTATGTAACTAATCTGGAAATTTCGAAAATTTCGATACTTGATGCTAATAATTAGACCTAACTTCGAACGATCCCGAGAGTGAATTATTTTTAAAAACGCCTGAATACTTTCACAATTTTCCTGAAGAAAAGTACAAAATTTCGCAGTATCAAAACGGATTCCCGGTCGTTTGCCGGTTAGAGAGGACGATGAATTAGTAGACAATTCAGTAAATATTACAAAACATAAAAGACGTGAAAATTTTTTAAAAAATTAACCAGATTCAGAATTAAGCAAAAAAAAAGCGTGTACTGTTACAAAATTTAAAAAGTAGTACAAATGCCATTACTGAAATGATTAAAAACAACGCATCGCATGTAGCAGCAGTGTACAACACATTTAACCAAGGGCGGAATTGGTTTATAAAAAACAAAAAGGCTTGAAGACAATAATCACGAATCCACCAAGTGATGTCTGTGATGAACCGGATAACTACGTAAAAAATGGCAGTTTTCATGTGCGGCAGCGGGATATCAGGTCCTTCCTGAATTAATATCACCGTCTAACGAACTATGTCACGGTAGTTGGTTGTTAACTTTTCTATAAACATTTTAGAAGAACTCTAGTATCGGGGCGTTTTTGTAATACATATATATATGTGTGTGTGTGTGTGTGTGTGTGTTGACAGAAATCCTTTCCAGTTAAATGTCTTTATTCTGGAAATTACTGAAACGTTCGTGACGGGACCACTACTGAAATGCAATTTTGCTTATTTGTGACTGGACTGCTTCCTATTCAGTTTCGAACATTAGACACTTGTATTAATTTCGTTTTCTTTTTTACACTCTCCCCTTGAATGCTCATTGTATTCTATCGCTTCCTCATCCCTTCTTAAAATGTCGAATCCATTGCAGAATTTTTGTCTCCGATTAATACTGGGTGCGCACCAAACGTCTCCATAGCCTCCAATCCTTATTGGGTTCTTTGCCCATGCACTTTCAAAGACCCTTTCACTCTCTCTTTCCGTGATTCTCTAAGAGTTTTCCTTCTCGGACTTCGCGATCCTTATGCCAAAGGAGACGACGCTAACATTTCGAAAAAAATTTTGAGTGAAAATGAAAGCGATTTGAAGAAACTGATGAGCAAAGAATATGATGTATTTTTACTCGATCGAGGCTTTCATGATTTAAATCACGGTTAGAGGAAGACAAGTATCGCGTTCTCATGCCATCCTTAAAGGAGAAAGCACAAAAACAATTGTCAGCGGAAATATGTCATTGGGGAGGTCGTGGAAGCTGTACATGGTGCTGTAGCTCAAAAATATTATAGGCTTCTTACCTAATCGTTGCCTAGCTGAAGTGTTGGTCTTTACAGTAAGATTGTTTGCTTCTTAATAAATGAATTTGAAAAACGACTAGGCTCGAAGGTTTCTCAGATGAAGAGATATTGAATTGCAAAAGATAGTAAAGAACTTAGCTATAGAAGTGCAATCAGGAAGATGGAGCCGAATAAACAGTTTGTTTGAAAAATTTAAGTCTTCTGATGAGCTTGATTTTCCTGAAATGACGGAAATGGATCTAGTAAAAATATTTATTGGAACTTAGTTGCAACAAGCATTATCTTGCTTAGCTGAAATGATGGATCAGAAAGGTGAAATAGATTTAAAGCATTTCAAAGCATCAGTTGATATTCTCAAAATACAAGTGAGATCTAGAGGCATATGAAAAGCACAACTTAAAACTGCTATGTTCATTATAAACCAGATACGACTGGTTGCGATGGCATTGCGCGTTATTATTGCGAATGTGCTAACGGCATGAGAACGATCGGCTGCTGCTCTCACGTTGCTGCGGTTATTTATTTTTTGTCACATGCTAGAAACCTGTCCAAAATTGTGAAACATACCGAACATCTCACAAAGATTTATGAGCGATGTGGTTCCTGTTATTGAAGAAGATAGTGACGATGACTGATAAACGGTCCGTGATCATAGATAATACAATCCAATGTAGTTTTAATTTTTTCGTAAAATCGTAATAAACCATTATAGCTTTAAGGGCTTATTATATCCTCTTCTTGCTTCATTGTTTCGATTAAACGTAAAATGAAATATGTATCGTTACATTAACTATAAGTACCGACTCTAATTGACTTCTGGAGGTAAGAATGTTTAGTTTGAAATTAAAATTAATTTCTGACATACAGATAAACTATAAAATTTTGTGCGGCTACGCTAGAGCACAGGGCCGTTGATTTAACGTGAACCGCCTGTATCGGTTTAAGTATTTATATATATATATATAATATATAAATATATATAAATACATGCGGTGAAAAATAATAGCGTTTCATGATATCGTTTCACGAGCAATTTTAAAGTCGTTTCACGTCAATAAGTGGTCGATCATGTACTAAATGTATAGAAATATGATATCAATCTTGAGAATTAGTACACGAAAATCCGTTAGGACTTATTAATGATTGTTCGATATTGTGGTTTTTATTGGTTGCATAGTATTTTACCGTGAAGCGCCCCTACGCAAATAATTTTTACCATCTGGGTAGTATAGAATAAGACTAATGGCATTTGGAGTATCAAGCAGGTTACTACGAAAGACTTAGAGGCTTGAATATGGTCAAAAAACCGAAAATATGCGGTTTTTAGGTTTTTTTGAGTACGTTCCATCGCGTTTAAAAACGTGAAAAAATTTATACATATTTTTAGAGAAAAAACGCATAAAATGTTTTATTTTGAGAGATGAGTATGTTTTTGTTTTCGAGAAATCGAATTTTAAAATTTTTCAAACACTATGAAAATTTGAATTTCGCGACAATTACTTTTTTGAGTAAAACCGTTCTGTAGAGCTTGAAATCCATCACAGTTTGAGGGGGGGGGGGGATTTCCCAGCTTGAAAACTGACCGAGATATTGTAAAAAAAACTAAAGATGATAAAATCAGGCCTTATAGAGTCCTACGTGGGTTTAGGGGTCTAAAAATCTAGGAATCAGCGTTTCCATTGATGCAGAACATAATGATATAATTACTTTTCCAAATGACTTAAGGTCCGATTTGACCATTATATCCGGCTAGACCCTTTAGAAGAAACGGCTTTACCTGTGAAATTTAATTGAAACGAACCTTACCATTCGATACTCCTTGGAAAAGAAATTTTTCAACCTTCCTTCTCCTCTTCCCCTCATCATTAAAGACGACTCTTCTTCGCTGTTTAATTTAATTCTTATCCTTCATAAGTACGGGCTCTACTCACTAATTTAAACTTCCTTCTCCTCCCATGCCTCTAGCCGTAGTTGCTGCACATGGAACGTAAATCTGGTTTAATAATAATAATAATAATAATAACAATAATAATTGAAACGTCTGCATGCAGGAAACTACACATACTTGAAATTTCAAAATCACTTTTAGGTAGATAAAAAAAAGTAATACGAACGATCCAAAACAATCGACTATAAAACTCATTCGGTTTTATAAAATTGCAGCAGTACTTACCAAAATTCGTTTTCTCGGTTTTGGTGGCCTTTTTATTATCGCGAGCAGCCACTACGTTATAAAGAACAAGATCAGCTTCAAAGTTTCACCTTAATTTTTAACCATTATCAACATTCTCCGCAAGAGTATGTAACGACTATAAATTCCGCGCAAGGGAAATATTTGTAGCGGCCCAAGTAAAAATTGGTGAAAAATTAAATTCGCCGCAGAATTTAACGCGCATCGAGAAGAGCCTTGCTCGGAAAACGATCTTAATGCCGACTATTGGGTATGCGGTACGTTAATCACTACACGCTCATTGTATAGAACCGAGAAGCAGAACTATTTGAATCTACTTTTCACTTGATTTACATAAGAATAATAACGAAACTATCGTTCTCACACGTAACATAACTTGCTTAAAAAAGCGAAGAACAAAGCCGACCTCGTTCTTGCAGTTTGAACTATCGGGACAGCCATTAAAATGAACTGTTGGCAATCTGGTTACAGATAATACGATAAACAAATATTCATAACGAAGCCGTAACGGTTAAGAACGATATTAACTGCGCATGCGTACGATCTTAGAACGACGGAAACATTAGCGACCAGTTCTTGAAAGATGATTTGCGCAAGCGTATCAAATGTGCCTCATTCAAACGCGTGCAATATCGAATAAGGGGGAAAAAAAAATCGTATCACTTCATAACGTCGAAGCAGTTTTCTTTCGTCAAATTTCACTTCGTATCTCTTTTTACGTATCGCTAAATAAGTATCCGTGTGATCGGATGTCGTAAATTGGTTCGGATCGAGTTGTTTTGTATAATAGTTATTTCGCTACTGAAAACTGATTAGAGGCTGGTGTTATTTCAAATTTGAACATTTTCCAAGTTACAATAATTTTGTAAAAATTGCCGGGTCAACATAAAAAGGATACAGAAAATTATAAAGAAATTAAGGGAGACGATTCTATAGGAAAAGGAAAAAGAGAACAACGAAAGCAAAGATTTAAAAAATAAAGTTGAAAGTGCCTAATAGAACTAAAAAATCATTAGGAAAAAAAGTGTGATCAGTCAAACTTGGATCACGTAAAGGATGAAAAAGATAAAATTAATGAAATAAACATAAATGAAATAAACATAAATGAAAAAAAAAGAAAAAAAAAGATCTATTAAGAACGAGATTATGATTAAAACAAAGAGAAACTCGGAACAGATGATAGAATAGCGCAGAAAGTTGTTATACTCGTAGTAGGGTAGAAAAGGCGGATTTGGCTAAACAGACAAAGACAAGGAACTGACGATTATGAAAGAAAAATGTTGTGCCATAACTTCGAGCAGAAGCTTTTGCATTTAAAATAAGTAAGAGAATTTTCGAGCGACAATTAACCAACGGAAACCACCTGTTCTTCAATATAGGCATGACTATTCATACACAAAAAAAAAAAAAAAAAAATTATAGACAGCGGGAGATAAATATTGGTTAGATAAAGGTTTTCGACATCCTTCAGGCTACCTCTTTTATTTCCTCTTTAAGCGATCTTTCCCAATTCCTCATTATTTCGAACTCTAAGGGCGTCCTTCACATTCCTCTGATAGTATTATTCTCTCAATTCGTTCCCTTACCTTCACTCTACAGTCATCCCATTCTATTCTTATTGATTTTTTATAGGTCCCCAGTCATTCCGGAATTGATGGCAATAACGCAGCCGAATCTTTGGCTCGTTCTGCTGGTCGCCTTGAGTCATTTCTCAACCATTTCCCTTCTTCAGATATCCTTTCCTTGTCCACCTCCAATCACGCCAGACTTTGGCGGGATATTTATCCCTCCCTATTTTCTAATCGTCATTCGCATTACCGTTTTATTCAGCCGATTCCTCGTTCCCCGTCTTGGTTCCATTCTACTCCTTTCGGTCGTCGCTCTTCTATTGCCTTCCTAATTCGTCTCCGGATCAATCATTCTCTACTTCTCTATTCCCGCTTTTGATTTTCTCTGTCGCCTTCTCCTGATTGTTCTCTTCACGATTATGATCCTCCTCGTACATGTGATGCTGATCACATTTTCTTCCGAGTGTCCCGCTCTTCGTAACCAACGCTCCCTTTTATACAGTCAGCTCTTGTCATTAGGTCTCCCTACTATGCCCTGTAACTCTTCCTTTATCCTCTCCTTTCCTTCATCTTCTATAGTGTCCGCACTGCTGTCCTTTGTTGCGTCCATTTCGGACCGCCTAGTTATCTAGTTTTTTAGCTTAGTTTCTTGTTGTTGGGTCAATGCCACTGGTAAAAAAAAAAAAAAAAAAAAAAAAAAAAAAAAAGGTTTGAATGAGAAGAATTGTATCACGTTGACGGCAGATGAAAAAGGAAAACGATTAGTAGAAATGAACGGAAGAACAGCACAAGCCTAATACTTTTTTTCTTTTTTTTTTTTTTTTTGGGCTCGTCAACCAGGGACCTCACCCAGAAACAATAGGAATAAAATTTAATTAATTAGAACTTAATTCGATCGGAAATAGTTGAAATAAAGGAACCAATGGCAGGAACAACAGACCGAGAAGGAAAGGACAAGATGTAGGAAGCATAGTAAGGAGTAGCTTAACCTTAAGAGGAGTAAATAAAAATAAAGGGAAGAACGTTCCGCAGAAAGAGTAGAACGCTCAAGGAAAATGTGATTAGACAGACAACTGATTCGTTAGGATGTAGAGGAAAATAAGAAGAGGAAAATAAGAAAAGGAAACCAAAAAGAGACAATAAGCGGGAAGAGGGCAACAAAATGTGATTGAAACGTAGGCGAATAATAGGGATAATAAGAGAACGCGGATGAGAAGAGAATTCTGAGAACCAAGGAGATTAGCAAGAGGATTAGGTTGAATTGTAGAGAAAACGGTTATTGGTAAAAGAGGAAGGGTACTTATCCGACCAAAATTTAAAGTGAAATTTCTTACTTAAGGATAATAGATTAGTACTAGGGATCTTTTTAAAGTAAAATCGGGAACGGGCAGTAACCTGAGCTAAAAAGCATCTGCCATTTCGTTACCCTCAATGCCTCTATGACAGCAGGAACCCACAGCAGATCAACGCGGATAGAGTGATGAAAGGAAAGATTGTGAATATCGTATACGAAAAATGATGAAGTCTGAAGAGAAATGAGTAAGAGGTGATAGCCTGAAGGGCATTCGTAGAGTCGGATATTATCGGGTAGTGGGAGAAGTTACGATTAGAGGAAATATAAATAATTTCACGTAGGATAGTCATTAGTTCATTTGTGAAAATAGAACAGAGAGATGGAAGACGAAAGAGAATTCGGAAAAATTAAAATAGGGGATAATAAAGGAAGCTCCGACACCTCACTAGATCCTCTAGAGAGCCATCAGTGAAGATGAGCACACGAGAAGGATAAAGGGAACAGTACTGTGAAATTCCTGTTTAATAACCGTCTGCGGCATAGACCTTGAGGAGTTGGGAAAAAAAACATACAATTTGGGAGGACGTGAGAGATCGAAATAATTAATGAACAATTAAGGAAGATTATTACTGGAAATTATATGGGACGAAAAATAACTGAGACGACGAGAGATAATGGCTAAGATGGGAATTTTATTAGGAGCAAAGCCCAGTTTCTATGAAAGGTACACTCGTTTAAAAAGGAAACGATAGTCCAAATATAAGAACTTCGAACTGGGGAAGGAGATATATTAGATTCAGAAGCATTGCCGAAATAGGAGCGGATTTAAGAGCACCGAGACATAAACGGAGGCAGGAATTCGTCTATCCAATTTGGAAAGAAAGAATTTGGGGGCCCAGCTATAGATAAATGAACAGTAATGATCAAACTTGAAGCAAATAATGGACCTATACAAGGAAATAAGCACGAGCGGTGAGATAAGGATTTCAGCAAGTTCGATCTTTTAATGGCGGAACAAGAAAAATAATTAATACGCTAGAAAAAGGTTAGTCGACTATTACGATAAACACCGAGATAGCAGAAGCAACTAACACGAGGACGAGCATCCGATTCGGGGATATATTAATGGAGCTTGTTTTGATGTATTTAGAAAAGTTATTATGGGATGGAGACCGGTCATGAGCTTTTGAAACTACTCGTAAAGGGAATATGGGAGGGAAACAAAAGTGTACAGTCCGTCCTCGATGTAACAGACTAATTGCGGGGAAGGCATAGTCCGTTGTTGTGAAAGTCCAATAAATCGAGATCATCGGGAATGGCGTCCGATCCTCGTATTTTTGACCGGCAATAAAAAGGCACCAATTTCGTGTGAACTGATGGACAGATGGCACAGAATTGGCAAACAATCAAACATTTAAATTTAAGAGGATCAACTTCAATTTTTACGCTTAAACCTGCTAGAAGATTGTAAGGACCATATTTGCACGAATTGAATACACATCTAACTATAAAAGATGTTCACCAAAAACTGAAACAAAAAAAAAAAAAAATTATATAAATTCATATTAATATGCAACTGAGTGGGAAAAATTTGCTGATTTTTAACCAAGTACCAGAATCATGTTGTGCATTAATTACAAGTTCTCTGAATCGCCTTAAAAATTTTCATAAAACTGCCGGTTTTGCTGCTAGTTTCAATTACGGGTCGCATTCCGTTGAATTGGGGTCCGTTATATCAGGTCAGTGAAGAATTGCAGAGGGCAATAGCGAACAGAGTTAATAAGGAACTTCGTAAGAAAATTTGGAAAAGCAAAAAGCAGACAGCTCGTAACAAGTTGCCAGGAAATCGAGAATTGGCAAGAAAAACATGATGCGTTCAATCTACATAAGAAAATAAAAAAAGTGTTCGGAGTATACAGACAAAAAAAACCTATTACCCTAAAAGATGAAAGAGGAAGACCAATAATAAGTGAAGATGATATACGGAAAATGTGGGAAACTTATTTATGCCAACTCTTTAATGATACGAACATAAATCCAAGTTTAACGGAAATAACAGATTATCTTAACATCCTACCAAGCGAAGTAGAAAAAACTCTTAAATCAGCTAAGCTAAACAAAGCTCCAGGTCCAGACGAATTACCTGTTGAATTACTAAGACTACGTTACAGTAACGGCATAAAAATTTTAGTTGATCTTTATAACAGGATATACCAAAGCGGAATTATACCTGAAAAATGGTTATTGTCGAGATTCATTATGTTACCTAAAGTACAAAATCCAAGAAGATGTAATGAGTTCAGACTGATAAGTCTCATGAGCCATGCATTAAAAATATTCGTAAGAATTATCCATGCAAGAATACAGAAAAGATGTGAAGAAAACATAAGCAGGGAGCAGTTCGGTTTCAGACAGGGAACAGGTACAAGAGAGGCAATTTCAATTCAGAGATGTTTGGAATTTCAACAGCCTCAATACTCTTGTGTTTTGTCGACTTCGAGAAGGCCTTTGATAAAGTGCAATATAATAAACTTTTCAAAATGCTGAAAGATATTGGTTTAGATTCAGCGGATCGTCGCATAATAGAAAATTTATACGCACATCAAACCGCTATAATATCTCATGAGAATAAATTTACTACTAACCCAGTGACTATAAAACGCGGAGTCAGACAGGGATGTGTTCTGTCTTCTATTTTATTTAACATTTATGCTGAGCAAATTTTCAAGGAAGCCTTGGAAAACGCTGAAGAGGGCATCAAAATAGGAGGAGTTAAAATTAACAATATACGATACGCCGACGATACAGTGCTCATTGCAGAAAGTTTACAAGATCTTAAAGCACTTCTACAAAGAGTTGAAAATGTCACCTGCACATATGGGATCTCATTGAACGCAAGAAAGACTAAAATAATGGTTGTTTCTTAGACAGAAGAAGCAGTTCCAAATGTTGCTATTCGCGGCGGAGTAATAGAAAGCGTACAAAAATTTAGCTACCTCGGTACTCAAGTGAATAATAAAGGCAACACTGATGCCGAACTTAGATGTAGAATTGAACAAGGAAGAAAGGTCTTCAGCAAGAGATGAGAAGAACACTCGCAACACACGATTTAAATTTAGAACTGCGTTTTAAAATTACTTAAGTGCTACGTGTGGAGTACGTTGTTATATGGATGCGAATGTTGGACCTTAAAGAAGAGCAATATGAATCGTTTGGCGGCTTTCGAAATGTGGTGCTATCGAAGGATCCTAAGAATCCCATGGACAGCAAAGAAGACGAATCAGGAAGTGCTGCAGATGATCGGAAATAAGGATATGGAACTAACAGGCATCATAAAAGAGACAGGAAGAGGAAATACTTTGGCCATTTTATACGTGGATCCAAATATTCATTGTTTCAAGTAATATTATAAGGAAAAATATCGGGCAAGAGGAAGGTCGGACGAAGGAGGCGCTCATGGATGTGTGACATCAAGGCATGGTCGGGGATGAATACCGAACAATTAGTCCACCTTGCATACGAAAGATTTCTTTAATAAGGTCACCTACGATTGAGAACGGTCGGGACTCGAAGAAGAAGAAGAAGAAAAAGATATCGAAGACAAATGAAGTTCACGTCCTCGTTAACATTGAAATAGTGAGGAAGCGATTTAAGCTAAGTTTTGTATATGCATATTCATATACATATATATATCAGGTATATTATATATGTATATATATATATATATATATATATATATATATATATATATATATATATGTGTATTGTGAAAATATATTTATTAAAAAAAAAAAACAATTTTTTCCTATATTTTAAAAACTTGGAATGTAACTTTCTTTCTTTTTTTTTTTATCCCGATTATTAGGGAAGCTATTCCAAGATATTTATTATCATTTTTTTTTTTTTTTTCAATCACAGGATTTACGAAAAATGTTAACATTTTTTAAAAAGGAGATCGGAATTGAAGGGAACATAAATAATCAATTCATTGAAAATGTTTAAATTTTTGGACTGTACGACAGACTCTTTCTGAATAGCGATAAGGAAAGACAGAGTACTCCTGTATAGTGATTTATTACTTTTACGCCTTGCAAAGAGAATATTAAAGCGACACTTTCGGCACTAATCTAAATCTCACAGAACTTAACGCTAAAATTGTATATAAGGAAACGAGGAGACCAACAGCAAAAACACATTTTCGTTCTAGTCAATGGTACTTCACTCAGGCAGGACCTAATATTTTGCTGCAGCACATTGCGACTTCCGAAAATTTCACGTACGCTGAATTAATGTACACAGTTGACGCGTCTAAAAAATAAATAAATAAATAAATAAATAAATAAAAAAAAAACATTTTCGTTAAATTTATTAATTTTTTATTTTTACATTTTTATTTTATATTCGAAAACTGATTTTATTCCGTCGCACAACAATTTTTTATTACGCAATTTTCTCGTAGGCTAAATAAACAAATATTTTATGCTGAAATATAATTTAAAAATTTCCGTGATACTTTTAAATTTAAAAGCAAAACAAAACAATAATAATTAAGAAATCAACCACCGGTGGCTGAACCGTTAATTGTTGTACAATGCAATATTTACACAATATGTAAAATTAGTCTACTGCAGTTTTAATGGTAACATTTCAAATATAAGGCCTCAATCAGCGGCGATCGTCTAAGAACCTCTTGCACCGATGAGAAGAGTCATGAAAAATGGTCTAAAGTCGACTAACATAAAAGAGTAAAAAGTGAACAAAATGTAATTACAGATCCGCGCCGCTTGTCTCGATTGCCTGTGGAGGATAAGTTTAAAAAAGCTTCGTGCATTATATTTCTACACTTTTGGAAATTTCATTTTTGAAATTAACGTAATATTTCTAAATTTTTTTAAGAGAATACAAAAAATCTCACATTACTCATTTACCGTGGCCAGTCGTTACTGATATCGTAATTCCGAAGAAAAAAATTAAACGTACACAATAACCTTCTGATTTAATTTTAGTCACAATGAACAACTCGGTTAAACGAATAAAAATGTATCATAAACCCAGGTGTAGATTTTACTTTACCGTTATCAACGATGAAACTGTGCATTAGCCAATTGTGTAATAACTGTCCAATTTGAAAATAATCGTTCTCCTATATTTGGTCAGGTGCCATTCTGTCAGGTACATATTTAATTTAAAATTGTATTAATCGCACTTTCATTTTTTTGAAATGGTAGAATATAATAGTTTGCTTTAGTCGTTTTCTTATCAGCCTTAACCGGCATGTGGCAAACAATTATTGCTGCGCTGAAGTTAAAACTATTTTCTTTTTTGCTGGGACATATTAGTGCTTGCTACTTATATTTGTAATATAACTTTATTGAAAATAGGGAAAAAACAAATTAAATTATTTTACTCGATGAAAATTAAGCTCGCGGTCATTGTTAAATTAATTGTTTTAATACATTATTAGCAATTGACGAGTTGGAGGTTAATTATAGTTTGTTCAACTGAGAAATACGGACATTTAAGTAATATAATGTTGCCACATTAGTAGACAATGAGACGGATTTCACAAAAATTATAACCTTGCGGTAGTTATTGTTTTATTTTTCAAATTTTAAGCAGCTCTTTCCGCTTTTTTTTTTATAAACCTCATAAAAAAGTCTGATTATTACGCGCCATCTTTATATTTTATGTCGCTGATAGGCAGAGTTATGTTACCGATAGTAGAAGTGCAGAAAAAATAACGCTATAAATGAACAGATAATAAATATATCGCAGTCGGCATATAACAAATACGAAATTATATCTGAACGAATGCATTTTAATAAAAAGAATTAAACTGCAATCTACAAATTTATTTATTTATTTTATTATTTACGAGGTACATATTGCCAGGGAGGGTGGGGGGCTATCACCTCGGGTGAGGTTATTTACATTACTTTAAGGTTTGTAATATTTATAAATTTAATAAGTCTGTATAAGTTATTTAGGTTTAAATTCGCGGAGTGGTCGTCTGTAAGTGTGGATTGTTGGCGTTCGGCACTGTAGATGGGGCATTCAGTGATGATGTGTTTGACTGTGATCTGGCAATTGCATTGAGTACAGGCTGGAGGCTCCTGGAGTCCAGCAGGTATGCATGGGTGGTTAGAGTATGACCTAGATAGATTCTGTTCAAGGTTGATTCGATATCCCGGTTTGATGCAGCTTTGCCTATAACGTAAGTCCAGTCAGTAATTGTCCGTTTAATTGTCAGTAGTTTGTTCGAATGGCTGCTGTTCCACTCAATCTCCCAATCAGACATTATTTTGGATTTTGCGTATTTCTTCAGTTCGCTTGGGTGTAAAACTGGTACGGCGGCGTTGGTCGATAGCGTGGGAAGGTGATCAAAGATCATGATGTAAATGGTGCCTTCATGGTGGTTTGGACTCCACGGTGGATCGGCGGAAGGCATGCGCTTAAGTAGATAATTCGGGATGTCCAGCGTGTAAATTCGTCTTGACATTTGAAGTAGCCTTAGGCAGCGAGGGTACCGTCTCTGTATAATGGGTTTGATGGACTGTAAATGCTGTGGTTTGGATGGTTCGGGTAACTTAAGATTGATAGGGCGTAATCGACCGATAATATTTGCCGGCGGTATTGGAGGAATACCGGCGAGCACGTGCATACTGGAGGCAGGCGTAGTTCGGAAGGCTCGTAGAGCTATACGGAGGCCCGAATTTTGGATCGTGTCAAGACTTTGGAGCAGGCCTTTGGAGGCGGATGAGTAGACGATGCAGCCGTAGTCGAGTTTTGGTCGGATTAAACTTTTGTATACTTACAAATTAAAAGTACAGCGGTTAGCAAAAATATAATCGCTCTATACAGCTGAACTAATAGAACAATAACAGAAGGAGATGAAAGAGCAAGAATGTAGTAGACACAGTAAAGAGTTGGGAGGCCAAGGCCAAGCAAATTGGAATAAAGGACTGCGCGTTCCGAGGAAATATGAGAGCATTCGAATAGAACGTGATTTTGCATCACAGGTCAAATTTAAGATAGGATGATGAAAAGGGGTACAAGGGAGACTGAACAATATCAATACGAAAGAGAGAGGCAGGAAGCAGACTATGATTAAAACGAAGGCGAATTATGGAAGAACAGAATGGTTGTTGCAGGGAAAATTATTAAACCACGAAGAAGGGCTTGGAGAGAGTTGTAGAGCAAGGTAAAATGAGTTAGGATTGGAGAAAAGAGACGGATAAAGATCAGTCCAAAAGTCATGGTGAAAACGATAAGAGAGAAAGCAAAGATTTTGGGAGGGGAATCTGTCTATGAAACAACTATTTACTGCAGCTAGACATACCAAAAAGAATCGGCAAGATCGTTACCAATAATACCGAAGTGGCCCGGAGTCCAGAGCAGGTCAGTTAGGTTAAAACGGGATGTTAACAGATTATAGATTAAGAAACGAATACAAAGACTAATAGGATCTAACGAGGGTTTAGGGAAGGGCGACGAGTGGCTAATAAAACACTTTATCCGAGCAATCCAGGCGAAAAATCAGTTTTTGGTCAATTCTGCTAGTAGAAGCGGATATGGCTAATAAAATTTTAATTCTTGACCAATGTACACGATCACACACCTACGTTCATGAATTTGTTCCTGAGTGTATAGACCAAATTAGTTCTGGGACCAGACGGAATTGCTATTTTTTCTACGAACTTCTTCTACTTTGTGCGGTGTTTTTTACGGTTGTTTTCTAGTCTTTTAAGAAGACTCGACTTTTTCGTGCCAATGGTATGTGCGATCTATATATTTTTTCTAGGTCGGGCTTACTTTCTTGATTTTTTTTTAAGTTCACTGTAAAGCATGTGTTTTGGTAGCCGACTTTTATCCGTTCTATGACACGGGTTATCCACTGAAACTCCAAATGCGCGTGATTAATGTCTCAGTTTTTCCAGTGTTAAATTTTCTAAGAACCCCGAACGTTACAACGCATGAAGTGTTAAAGACAATCAGTTAATAAATTTAAAAAACATGTATATTAAATTTCTTATTGGCAATATAGGAAATGTACGACAAACAAAAAAAAAAAAAAAGAAAAAAAAAGACGGTAAATTAAAAGAAAATAATAGATATTGAGCGAGACATGTTTATTATAAATAATTCAGTTTAAAAAAATTAATATTAATGGGACGATAAAATACATATAACTATGTTAGGAAAAATCTTTTTAGTATAAACAGAACGAATACATAGAGAACGTTGGCAAAAGTTATACACAAAGAAAGTCAAATGTGTAAAATAAAACAACTTTCCAAGTAAAATATCGAATTCATTGGATTACAAATGTAATAGCATTCAATGTGTAGTTAAATTTAAAGTACCGTATAAACTGAAAGTCCATATATAAATTAAGAATAACAGTGAATAAAAAATATGAATAAAGGGTCATGGATTCCAGGGAACATCCCCCGTTGGACGTTGTGAAGTAACAGTAATCGAAATTTATTTAAAATTTAATATGACGTTTCTTAACCATGTTCGTATTAAAGAACAATCATCGTATATATTTCATAAGAAATATATTAAAAACAGTAATTTTTACTATATAAATAAATTAGAAAATATATAAATGATAAACTACTCAAATAATAAAAACCGGGTACACACACAAAAAAAAAAAAAAAAAGTATTTTATGAGTGTAAAAAGCAAAATACCTCTTAATATTCCGGTAAATTATATTAAATATAACAAGCATTTATAAATTACACTGAAATCGGAGCGCGTACAAAAAGAAATATAGATTTGAAATTTTATAAAAGTTAAATAATTGGATATACTGCCGCAGAAATCATAAACAGTAAAGGCGGCTAAAAGGAAGACACCGTCCTAACAGCAACTTTTTCAGATTGAATCTTAACTTCACAATCCGTGATATCTTGCCAACGATACGGAACCATATTCTTTCTTTCATAAATACTTCGTAACGAACGCTACCTTTTATACAGTCAGCTCCTGTCATTAGGTCTCCCTACTCCCTATAACTCTTCCTTTATCCTCTCCTTTTCTTCATCTTCTGTGGTGTCCGCACTGCTGTCCTTTGTTGCGTCCATTTCGGACCGCTTAGTTATTTAATTTATTAGCTTAGTTTTCTTGTTGTTGGGTCAATGCCGCTGGCGCGCCCAAAAAAAAAAAAATTTATTTATAACCCATAGAGGTGTAATGAAAACCTAAGGAACAACTGATAGTGATGTAGACGCCATCAATAAAGACCACATTCTGATTCTGGTTGAATATTCGATAGAATTAAAATTATTCAAGGTAAATGAAACTCAAAGATCCAGAGATAAGAACGAAGATAACACAGGTTGAACAACAGATGAATAAAAAAAGCGGTTGTTTAATATCGCTATGATTTTAATTTTAATCAAGTATACTGAATGGTATGAATCACAATCATCTTTGGCAACAAGAATTCAAATTAAGAAGATTGAGGGTAGCTGGAATGATGGTGAAGTTAATCGAGAATCTCCTGACAAACCGAATCATCCAAAAGTTAAAATCGGTTTCGCCTTCTCAGCATGTTTTGCTACTGAGAATGGTATTCGACATACTTTGCGTAACTCCGTTTATTACACACACATGCATATATATATATATATATATATGAACGGCATTATCGAATTTGTTCCACCCCGGCTATTTATAAATGACCCTTGCTTCTCTCTTCCATCTGGCAATCCTTTTATAACCGAACTGATCCTATAAAAGACAATTTGGAAACTTCAAAGACGGCACCAATATAAACGGCTTAAAATTTTCATTTTCTAAAACGATTATCTGTTCCAATTCTATTTTCTTTTGTCTAAAGAGCAACTTAATTTCAGCGGTATTCCTTGGTACGTGGTTTTCGAATGGAGATCAACTTAAATCAACATATATCCCTGCTAAAAGTCTCGTCCCTTAAGTTCCTTCCCATTGTAATATATCTTTCTACTCCGAGACTTAGTATTAATCCAAAACTACAAATCTTTAGTCCTTAACAGAATCAATTATAGCAGTGAATTGTACTCTGCTGCTTCCTATGATGAAAAAATCAGACGCAGTTCACCATTCATCTTACGGAAAATCTCGAGCGCTCATTATACGACACCATGCGTCAGTGATTGCGCCCTAACTTTCATATTTCCATTAAAATATTACCGATCTTTTCGTACAGTTTGCGATCCTTAATATCTACCCGAATAAATTCTGACAACTTTCAGGATTGTCCGTCTTATCCTTTTTTCGACAATGATCCCCTTCCTAATGTTTACAATCTGTTGTTAACTGCAAACCTACAATTTTTTACGGAAATAAAGTCTAGAACAAAAACCGTTTTGAAATTCTAAGAATTGTATCCTGCATTAATAAATCTCTCAATCTTCCATTATTATCAGTTGCACGGTATATCGCAGCAATTAACCGAACACACTGCAAAAGGAGCAGTGACTAAAGTGACGACGTGCACTCGAAATTAATGGACAAAATATCTCTATTACTCTGCTCTGGACGCGGAATTATATGGAATCCATTTTTCGTTAAGAAACATGTCTATTTCACAACGAAACCAGAAGATATTTGTAATAACAGATTTACTGCCAGCCGTAAATGCTATAAGGAATACCAGTATTCCATTAATGGACAAAATATTTTTTATTTTTTTCCATATTATATTTTCAACCAGCTGCCTATAATATTATTTTCCGCGGGTATCCAG
Source organism: Icerya purchasi (assembly GCA_039619475.1). Lineage (NCBI taxonomy): Eukaryota > Metazoa > Arthropoda > Insecta > Hemiptera > Monophlebidae > Icerya > Icerya purchasi. The sequence goes on along the minus strand of CM077115.1, from coordinate 263,910,863 downwards.
TCATTTTCGCCTGTTACTGGAAATACATACAGAATTGACTCTACAGCTCGCACTCTGCTATACTGGGCCCGAGCCTATCCTATCCACCGCAAGTGTCGAATATTTTATCGCTCTTTATTAAAAAGCAGTGGTGGTAATACACTGTCCTTGCCGCATATAAAGGCCCATCGGTCTATGGCAGCCTCGCCGTTAGAAAACGATCAGATTCTGAAAAATCGCCTACGATTGCGGCACACGAACTTATCTCACAACTATATCTTAATCGCTGCTGACCAATCTTCTTGTCCTCTATATAGAAGTCAGGGGTCTACCCTCGTTCAACACCTCTTCCTAAAGTACGATATGGGCTAATATTCAAAAAAAAAATTTTTTTCTTTTTCTTTTTTACCCCAGACGTATTGTTCATTTATTTTATTACTCGAAATAAATACAACATATCCAGACGCGACAGGTACCTGAGAGGATAAGAATGACTCTGAAATTATTCTTGGAAGATAACAATCCGGGGTAAATTCTTTATACCTTAACCTCTGCCGGGCCATAATAACCGTAGATGTTAAAAATGACCCATAAATTTAAAAAAAAAAAAATGGCGCAGTCATGGAGACTGCCGGAAGAAGTGAAAACTTAAAACTATGAAATTTTTTGAATTTCTGGATTAATTGTACAAAAATTAAAATATCATATTTTGTAACTTGTAACTATTAACATATTAGTCTGGTTTTCGCATCTCACTCCGAACAACAATTATGTGTGCATTTGTTATATGGTTTGCTTATTAGTCAAAACATGATGGGGGCTGCGCAAGCCCAGAACAAAATATAAATACAACTTAATTTAAATAATAATTATTGTACATTCATTTTATTTATACTTGGTATTTATATTTACATAACTTTAAATGAATTTAATTTTCACCGCATTATTTTCATTGTTTTCATCATTATCATCGTTAATTTCAATAAGCAATTAGATTATTTGTACTTTCAATCTTTTCACTATATTCCAAAAATGATACAATAGGCGCCTACGGTAATTGAAATTAAACCGTTTGATTCGAGTTTATGTAAATATCTTGTGAAAACCGCATCGATCGTCGTTTTATATTTGATAGTACTGAGTTTTCGATCTTTGGACTTAGTCATAATACTTTATTCAAAAATTTAATTAATGGTCGATTTTTATCATATGCAAAGTTAATATATTAAAACAATTAAAATTGCCGAATCGCTTTAATAATAACAAATAACAATATCGACAAAAACAGAGACACGGAAATGTCAACAGTATTTATTATTTTACGGAATATTAGTAATATAGTAGTTCTAGAATTTTTACAATATACTTCATTATTAAATATTGTTCACGATAATTTACTACTGGCATCATAAACTTTCATTATTCCCCATGTTAGTAGTCCTAGTGTGTAATTAATTAAATTTTTATGTCTCTTTTTGTAGTTTATTACCGATTATACGGTCGTGGGAGTAGCGTGTGGTAGAGCAGGTAGAGGAGAGGCGTTAGTGGTTTTTTAGCATGCCGGTGACATGGTGACGAGCGTGACGAGCGTGACGAGCGTGACGCGAAACCGTAATTTTTTCCCCTACTGAAAATCATTAAACACGCCTAAAGAAGTTTTCACTTCAAAAATAGTTTTAATTCTTCCTATGTCATTTATGTATTACATAAATACGTATGCCGCCACTTCTTATATACGTCTCCACATAGGAGACATTTATTTAATTTCTTTTCGATTCTACATTCTCGGTAAAATTTTCAATTTAAAATACCGTTAATTTTCGGCGAGTTCATATTAATTACTGAACTTACACCTTCTTTTGCAATACTATATTTGTAAAACTGCAATTACGAAGCGCGTTACCTAGTTTACACTTTAAAATGTATTATGACGTCTCATACATTGCGCACTTAAAATTCACACTGTACTAGTGGATCTGGAAAAAAAATATTTAGGACCATTTACTTTTTTTAGGCCGCTTTTTAACTTAATTATTTCTGTAAAACTGGAAAGGGCTTGAGTCCAGAATGGACAACTTTCGAAAACCGCGATTTGAAGTTTGGTAGCCACCGCTTTAAATACTAGGCTACCACCACTACTTTATTCCATATTTTAGGGAATGGGAATCGCTCGCTATTTCATATTACGAAAAAACGACAGAAATAGCCGATTTAAAATTTAGTTACAACTCGATAGCGACATTAATGAAGAGGGATTATTATTGTTGACGATAATTTTTTAATTTCATTCGCTTTCCTCCTGGAACGAAAAAGTTTAATGTAGCCCAACATAAATAATTTGTTCTAATGAGAGCGTAACTTCTTAAATCATGAATAATGAAAAAGCGCGGGTGTGCAATGATTGGTCAAAAATTTTAAGCTGTAATTATTGCGACGAAAACACACGGTATTTCTTTACTAGTTTATTATTTAAATGTTTGTCAAATCGTTCGGGACTCGTTTAAAACTTGTTTCATTTCCGATGGAGTTTTCAAGTTACTAGTTACCTAGTTAATATTGTAGTTTGTAAATTTTCAGCCAATAGAGCACTTTACTTTCTTCCTAATAACGAATAAAATAAAAGCTGCATTCCGAAATAATTGTCGAAGTAGTTTGACTGGTTAAAACCGAATTAGGTTGAAAGTTTTTTGCCGTCATTTAGAGTTATACCTCGCTCACATTTAATCAGACTGGGTCGAAGCGGACGATAGTTAATTGCGATTCTACACGATTAACGACGTTCATTTAAAGTGTAAGTACTCTATTATCGATAATTATTAATTACATTAGACACGAGTTAATTTATATGTTTGGCTCGGTCAGTTTCCTGCGAATTATCTACATGCAATTAAATTGGTTAATACTGCTGGAAAATTATTAACTAGCGGGAAGCAATTAAAGGAATAGTTTATAATACAAATGTATTAAAAAAATACACTTATATTATAATTAAATATTAAAATACGTCGACTATTTTCGGTTGTTTAAACCGTAATCGCGACGATAATTCGCATTTCCTTCATAATATAATTGTGTGTTTTTAATGTGTACGTGGGTTACAATATAGAATAGTTCAAAAAATAGATCAGTACACGAACAAAACACTTTTAAACTGCCCGGTTCATTCGTACGGCACAATTATTAATTCGTCCGCAACATTACCGAATGATATAATTCACGAACAGCAGATTTTAGTAAAAGTTTTCAGTTGCGGTTTCAGTGGCGGTAGCTGATTTCAGCTTTTAAGAGCTGAATTAAAAACGAGACAAAAAAAAAATACTCCCCGTACGAACGAAATTAATGCCTTATTTTGTGTACGTGATTTTAATTGTGTAATTCTCCAAAAATTTAAATATGTATAAATCGTTTCGACGAGAGGAACGGCCCCATTTTTAATATTAAAACAAATACGAACTTATTGCGAACAGATATGAATCAAAGTAGGGACTCGATATGTGTTCGATGTTCTTAATCGGTGCATGATGATAATGTTCGGTTGAAGAAATTAAGCGAGCAAAGTGAGAATCATCGTACGATTTTAAGACGCTTCGATGGTCTCGCCGGAACTTTCCAGTAACTTTAGTAATGGTGATCCGCGAATAAAGCCGGGTGGTACATGGAAATTTCACGATTTTCCTGTTAAATTTTTCCTTTTCACGTGCAGGTGAAAAGACTGTTACGGAGCAAAGCAACAACCATTTTGTTCAAATAATTCAACATTTCTTAGTTCTGTTGTCTGTGTGTGTGTGTGATTGGGGCTGATCAAACTTAGTAAATATTTATTCAATTTTTAACCCCCCCCCATCTTCACTCATTGTAAGAAAAATTCACAGACACGTGTTCACGTACATTCCAAAAGAAAATATTGTCGTAGCAAACGCGGTTAGCTAAAAAAGCCCTGCAAATATGATCTCAACTCTTAAGAAGTATTTGACAAAAAGGAATGACCAGCACAAGTATAATATAACGGTACCCCATTGGAAAGCATCTCCGCATTTATCTGTTTTTCAGGGTTTACCAACAAGAGCACTAACCCGCAGAACTCAAGAAGAATGAAAATTGCATAGAAGGACCCGAAACCGGTGAAACCGAATTACTAAGGATATCGCAGATACTAGATATAGCGCTCACATTATGCTAGTGGAGAAGTTACTGGTAATTGAATAAAAAAGTTCTATGCGGGGAGTTATTATTATTATTATTATTCGATATGGTTCCATTGTTCTTCTACAAACAAAATTCCACACGGTATCTCCTTTTGTAAAATTTCACCTAATTTTGAACTAAATTTCTCCAATATATCTTTATTTTTTAAAGAATTTACGTTGTATGTTTTCTGCGTCTTTGCTGCTTCCTTTGGATGGTACTTTACGGTTGGAAATCTAAATTTCGACTTCAGTAATACGTGGTCTGTGTCTCCATCCGCCCCCCTCATTGCCCGTGTGTTGAAACAGTCAGCTCTATGTTTTTGCTGCATTATAACATAATCGAGTTGATGAAGGTGAGCTGATCTTGGGTGCATCCAGGTTCCTTTATGTATATTTTTCGTCTGGAAAAAGATATAAGTAATGCTTAAACCGTTTTGTGCGCAAAACTGTAGTAAACGCTCACCGTTGTTGTTTTCTTTGCCCATTCCATGCGCACCAATCGTTCCTTTCCAAATTTTAGAGTTATTTCCGACTCGCGCATTAAAGTCGCCGAATATTATCAGCCGCTCATTTGCTAAAATTTTATTAATTGCTTGCTGTAGATTTGAATAGGACATGTCCTTAGCTGCATTACTACTTTGCAATGTTGGTGCATATGCACTGATTATGGATATTATAGGGGCTAGATGGGAACTTTATTTTTATTACCATAAGTCTATCGTTTATTTCATATGGTTCCTCCAATATATATATATATATATATGATGTTATTCTATTATTGATCGCGAAACCTACTCCATTTAGACGCCTATCAGTTGTTTTAGTGTCCTTCCAGTAGATCGCATGGCCGGTACTCTGTTCATTTATTGCTCCTTCTTCTGAAAATCTTATTTCCAATAGTGCTGCTATATCTATCTTATATCTCTTCAATTCTTGCGTAATTAGTGCTGTTCTTCGTATTGGCCTGTTTTTTTTTATCCTGCAGTGTTCTAACATTCCATTCACCAAAATTCCATGAATTTGTTATAGTTTGGTTTGTTCTATTTTTCTTACCGCATCGCATAGGTACCCGCCAGCTGCGGCTTGCTGGCCAGGTTCATTATGGGGAGAGCTGTGTTTGGGACACCTTTTCTAGTCCCCTCCGCAATTGTGGTAGGCAGAGCGAAACCTAAATAGGACTGCCTAGTCGTATAATCTGCTGCCGAACTTCAAAATCCTCCCATCCTATTGAAGAGCGACCACCTGGATTATACCGCCTTCCGCGCAGAATCTATGACTAAAAGCTTCCAGTTAAACAAACCTGCTTCCATCGCCGTAGGACTTTATAATAAAACAAAGAAACGGGAAGAGGGAGAAATTAGGAAAACGGAAAGTGGACGAGACTGGAGAAACGGGAAAGGAGTAAGATTGGAGAAAAAAAGAAATGAAGAAGAGCTGCGCATATTATAGGAGCACAGAAGTTGGTGCGCAAGCAACAACCATGCCGTCAACCCAACTACACCAGTTAACCCAATGGCAAGGATGAGACCAGGACGATTGGACTGATGCAGTTTGGTGCAGTTAACTGCGGACAGGAATAGGATAAATTTATCTAAAAGAAAAGGAACATAAAGAAGATGGGTAAACAGATGGACGAAGAAAAATAATTAGGAAACATAAAAAGGGAAAGGAAAAAGGAAAAGGAAGTCCCCCGCGTTTGCCCAAGGCGCTTTTGGGAGAGTGGTTTAATTTCGGAGTATCCATTCTTCTAGGACAGTTGCGTTACAACGCTAGAGAGCCTGTCCTACCCTTTGCTATTAAGGAGATAGCGGACGAGACTTATGGCGGCCTCGACTCGCCAAGGAAAAGGACTTTCGCTAGACATTGTTGAAGTTTTAGCAGATCATCCCCTTTATAGCCTCTCCACGTTCTCCAGTCCTATATATCCTGTCACTACTGGAATCGTCTGCGAATGAGACTTTCAACCAGTAGCCGCTCTTTAGTCCGCGACTGCTTATTTGTCCAGTTGAGCGTTCTGGGCTTATTCGCAGCTAGCCTCTATATCTAGCGGTCATTTCACAATTCGCAGCCTGTGGATGTGCCCCGTTCCGGTTAAAGCTCCGGCTCCCAGAAGGTACAAAGTACCCTCCGGGGGGGGGATATATATTTATGAGTACGACCTCCTACATACTATAAAGACGGAGTATGGAATTCCAGAAAGACTTGCTTTAAATGCTACACGTTGTTCATTCCGTAAATTAAGTTTACTATCCGACCAGTGACAGATCGTTTATCGATGATCACATATACACTTCCTTGATTTTCCCGCCTAATGTTCAATGCATTCTTCAGTTCGAAATTAATAAATTGCACCATTATAGACTGAAAATAATTGTTTAAATTCTTTAAAATCTGTTTATTTCAATAAGAGACAACGTGTTAATTCTGCTTCTAACATGATTGTTCAATCGTTTCAATCGTACGCCACTCCTGTTAAAATTCTAGAGTCTAATGATTAAAAAACTGAGGGAGGGGGAGCAATGTTTCTAGTTATTATCTATTCTTAAATATTTCAGGGTTTTAAATTTAATTTCTAAGCTTGTAGTTCCTTGTACTGCCACAACACTAATTGCATACTTTTAAGCGGTAGATGATTCATTATAAGAGTGTAGCTTTTTTTATTTACTACCACAACATTAATGTAACACTAGTGCCTTCACTTCTTACAGTTCTTTTACTTGAAATCTTTCTTTTCGCGAAATAAAATCTTCAGTTAGAATCCGAATGGATATTGTTTATTCGGACACTTAGCCTCCCTACAAGTGATACCATGAAAAATCTGGGAAACCAAAAAAATCAAAAGCTATCAATCACGTGATTACAAACAACCCTTTGATGTGCCTCCCTTTCGAATGCTTGCGCTTTTTACGCCAGATCTATCTCAACTACAACTCCAAACACATCCTCCGGTAGTGTTCTACTTTCATCCGCTCAGTCTTTCTCTGCTCCTACAGACGTTAACAAACGAAGGACCGAAAATGGTTCGATCTACGCTATCATTCTTAAAAACAAATATAGGTTTTAGTACAGTCTTTATAACGTCCAACGAATTAGCAATCCTGGCAATTATAAACAATACGCGCGCCATGTAATTTATTTAAAAAAAAAAAACACGAATCGCAATTTATCGAGAAACAATGAAGAAATTTAAACTAAATTTATCCTTTACTTCGTTTTATTTTTCGAATGCGTCAAATTTATAACAGAATTTATCATTTAACAGATGAAACAGAAACGGAGCCGGTTTAAAGTATCTGAAAGAAAGTTTGCCGAATACATCGTAAGAATCTGCCTGGTTTGCTTCGGATATTACGAAAGTCGACTTCTCACCAGATTGCACCTGACCGTTTTGTACGTCAACTCGTTTTTGGCCGGTGTCGGAGTGATAATAAACTTGGCGGTGAACGGTGATCGTTTAGAATTTAGCGAAAAAATTCAAATCGTACTCTACCTTGGGCATTTGATTCGTGGTTTGGCCCTACGATCGGCAATAATGGGAAATCGCGAGTCCTTGGCACATCTACTGAATACGGCAATCCACGGTTTTCAGCCTTACTCCACGCTGAGCGGCATTCCGACGACATCGATGAATGATCAGTTGCGGTTGAAAGGACTGTATTTCAAACACATCGTCTTTCTTCACATTATGTACGGCCTGATCATATTTTCACCGATGTTCTACATTCTGGCCGGTACGATCACGTACCCATTTGACGCGGTCTTACTGTTTCCGTCTTGGTACCCCTGGAAGCTAAACAGTTTAGCTGTTTACATGCTAACCTATACGTTCGAGTTTATCACGACCAATATCGTCATATTGCCTCTGGTAGCCGATCTGACTGTACTCTTCTACTTCACGCAAGAAGTTAAACTACAAGGAGACTTCCTATGTAGAACATTTATGGAAGCCGAAAAACGGACTAATCGTTGCTACAGCCGTACGTTGAACGAAAACGGAAAGCTACTATTGGCCAGGCAAAAATTATTGTACGATGAGAATTTCATGCCGTACTTCAGGGAGTGCATCAGTCACCACACACTTCTTTCCAGGTATTCTACGTTTTCAGTAGACTCACTACATTACGCGTTCCACGTTTCGTATATCAAAACTATGATCTCAATGTTCGAAGAGAAAAATGAATATAAATGAACCTTTAAAATTCGCTATGAATAAGTTCGAAAATTTCCTCCAAATTTTCCGCAGGTTATACGAGAAGGATCGAGGCAGCAGGAAAAAATTAATCGCCTTTTTTTAACCAATTTAATAGGGACTGATCGAAATTAGTCTTAAAAAAGGGCGAAAGAATGTGTAGCAACTTCACTCAATTATTTTTGAAATATATAGATTTGATAAATGATAAATATCTTTTTGGTCTGTTTGTTAAGGTTAGTGAACTACGTATTAAAAGATCGTCTTAACCGTTTGCCTCACACATCTTTTTTCAAATTTATCTTTTTTTTTTTTTTTTTAAAAAAAGTTGTGGGTCTCGCTGGGAAAATATGCCTATTGTGTGAGTGCCCAACACTCTTATTAGCGTTTATTTAAGATAGGAACAGAACACAAAAATTAAAACTGAACTTATTCTATAAATCAAAAAAATTATTTAAAACATTAGTTAATAGTATACATACGCATATTAATACATAAAACGCCACGTAATGTATATATTTGTACACCGGAAATGCAGATAACTTAATATTTTAAATCGATAACGTGATTGTCTGTGGGATATTAGGATAGACACGATAAAAACAAAGTTAATGTCCGTAAATAAATAAAAATAAAGGGTAGTGGGCTATACTTGATCTTCAATCTTTGCACTATTCCTTCAGCCATTTTTGAACCTCCTTTTCCACACACCAATTTTTTTTTCCTCTAGTATATGATTATGGATATTACTTATTAATTTGATTAACACTGAGTCGTCAGTGTTATCAATTCATAGATTTACACCGCGGGGATAAATATAGTATGTATTACTTTGGTCTCTTGTTAACCGAATCTTTTTCCTGGACTGATATTTTCCAATCAAATTAATAAAGGAAAAAAGAAAGAAAAAAATTTACCTATATGTTCTTTCTTCCTTCTGTTCTATTTTTACTGCAGAATCGTATGCAATAATCCGTGCAATTATATTCATTGCACTTTTCTCCCATAACAACAAGTACCTTATCTGTTCCGACTCGAAGAACTTCTTGCAGGCCATATCCTTTCCTTTTTCATAACTTTCATACGACTGCATTATCCTTTCTATTCGTTCCTTAATTGCCAATCTTTTCTTAGTTCTTTCTATTCAAATCGATCTTCTGTGGATTCCCAACCATAGCGGCATCGCGGGCAACAATCTAGTTGACTCGTTTGCTCGCTCTGCTTTCTCTAACGGCAAATTTATCAATAAGTTTCCTGCTAACAATATCCTTTTTCCATCTAAGCAAGTACACTTCAAATCATGGTCGGATGTTTACATTACCTCCTTTTCTAATCCTCATTTTCCGGTTATAAAATCATGGTTTTGGTTTTCTGTTTTGCCTGGCCTCAGTCGCTTCATTATTCTCTTCATAACACGTCTTCGTTTCAAACATAATTGTCTTTCTTCGTCTCTTTTTTTCGTTTTTCTATTGTTCATTCTCCGCATTGTATTTTTCAACCCTCGGATCACGATCGCGTTTGCGTTTTGAATGTTCTCTTCTTGTGCAAGAGCGCTCTCTTTTCTAAACTAAGTTCTTACACCTTAAACCACCTACCCCGTTTTGTGCTTCCTACATACTATCCTTTCCTTCACCAGATGTTGTTCTAGCTTTAGCAGAGTTTATTTCCTCTATTTCTCTATATATTAAAATTTAATCCTTGTTCGTAATTCTTAGATGATGGGTCATTGCCCTTGGTTGCCCCCCCCCCCCCCCAATAAAAGTATGTTGATGAAATTTAGAGACAAAACGGAAATTTCCTCCAAAGATTTATTAAGACATTATTGGCATAAGAAAGCTATGAAAAATGAAAAAGAAATGAAGAATTACAGGAAAGAATTGCAGGAATATTTTGAAAAAATATATATTTAAAAAAAACGTATTCACATTAACATTGTACCATTTGAATGCCAGAATTAATGAAATATATATTAAAATATCTTTTATTTTACAAATATTGTTTTAGCATAATAATACGAAATACGTAATTTCAGGTTTATAAATAATGTGACGCACGTACAACAGTGGCCGTTTAGTTTATTTGCTATTTTCGGAACATCATTTATAGCTATTGATTTGTATTTGTTTCTTACGGTAATCAAAATAGTTTTCATTGACTTGCAAGATAAATGTTTCACAACCAGCAGTGCATATACATACACACACACTCATATACACACATATATATGTATATATTTATGCGAGTGTGTGTAAACAATAAATAAAATTTTTTATCTGTTCTGCTATTAGGGAACTCGTAACTCTGACAAGGTAAAGTACTTGATGGAAGCGTCATTTGCTTCTTACTACGTATTCATTTTATGTTATACCGGAATTGTCCTGGAGCAATACGTAAGTAACCATGCAAATGTTTCATAAAAAAAACTGAAATTAACGTATGAAAAATATGCACTTTGCTTAATATATTATCAGCATAGTTTGGTAATATATGTATATGCTTTTCGAAAAATATAAACTTCATCCGTTCCGTCCAAACGTTTTAAAAAATTTATACTTCGCGCAAACCAAATTTTCAAATTAAAAAAAAAAAAAAAAAAAGAAGTAAATAAAGGATTAGATAACACCAGAGCATTTTCTCAACGGATACTGAATGAACATCGGTTATTACTAAGTAGGATTAATAATTTGGTCGTTTGTGCACGCCCTCAAACAAAATAATAAAATTAATTTTTTTTTGATGAAACTAAAAAGTTAATAAAATAATTACAAAATAAATTTACAGATTTAAATAAACAGACGGTATATACTTTAAAGTAATATTTAACAAACTCGCAAAAGTTAAATTTCAGATTATTCTTATTATTTTCATTTTTTTTTTTTTTTTTTTTTTTTTTTTTTAATGCAACTGCCGGGGCTATTACCACTACATAGGAGTGAAATATTAAATTTTAGTTTTATATATGTATATATATATATACATATATATATATATATACATATATTTATTTATATGCACGCGTATGTATGTGTATATATATATATTATATATGTGTATATATACGAGTATATGGCGCTAGGTTCTAATGAAATGCGTTTAATACTCACTAAAGGTTGTTCGAAAGAATTTGTGAGATAACCCTGTAAGTTTAACACATTCCGGTCCAAAGATTAATTATTAGTCTGATTATCTGTGACCAAGCCAATCTCCCAAACGGATTTTTTATTTACCGCTGGAAACAGCAAAAAATATTTAAAAAACTACTTACTAAAAGTTTATATATGCCGGTTTTTTTTTTCTTTTTTCTTACCATGAGCCGTGTATAATTGCATAGGTCATTACGGCATATGACAATTATTAAAGTTTAAATGACTGGAGCAATCTGATTTGTTCTAATGTATGCCAAGGTTTGAGCGATCATTGCAGGAGCATTGGCGAAGATCTTTTGTAAAGGAAAATTTAAGTTAAATGACGAACGGGATGTTGCAAATTTAGTACACGTGGAAAGTATATGGTAAACTGAGGGATAACACGTTTGGGAACAGAAAGGGCAGATTGTGGGAGGCGAAGTCCTATGGAACACTTAGTCGTGAGACAAGGAGATGTGCCCAATTCTTAAGCGATTAATTATTATAAAGTCGCGCCGGGATATATCCTCCGGTGGCCACCAAAGCTCTGTTGATGGTTTTTAATTGTTCTTAAAAAGGTATTTTGGGAGGCCCAGTGTGACCTCCATTCCTGCTTAGACTTATCTTGGAGTAGTCTCTTTATCGACGCTGGTTGGGCGACATCTGGGCTCACCGGACAGATGTCGTTGTTAAACTAGATTAAATTCATTTAATGGCGAATTATCGCTATTTATCGCAACTGATGAAATTCATCCAAAACTTCTGTGGTCAACCCACTCAGATTTATGTCATAGTAACTAATTCCCAATTTTCATTCGAATATTGAAACAAAGAACGTAGAGCGTGATAAAAAAAGCCACAGCGTTGGCTAACAGAAAAAGCAGACGGAACAAATTTCAACTATTGCGCGGTCTACTCTTTAATTTAAATCTAGACGACATTGATTCAATGATCGATATACTCAACAATCATATTATCAATGCTGCAGATCAGGCTATATCGAAGTCATCCCCAGTTATAAAAATGCGCAATCTCTATTCTAAAATCAGGCAAGGAGCGCGTAAATCCATCGTCATACAGGCCCATCTCACTTACCTGTAGCTCCTGTAAGTTAATGGAAAAACTCGTGGCCAATCGGCTACTATGGTGTCTAGAAAAATATAACCTCATTCCCGAAAGTCAATTCGGTTTCTGGAAATGCAGAAACACTCTCGCTCACCTGTGTAGTGTATAACAAGAAATATTAAATACATTCCAAAAAAAAAAAAAACAATATTTATTTTCAATATATATGCGCAGTAACTGTTACCAGCCACCAACTTCATCAAAATCAAGCCCGTATCAATAAACACGTAAAATCGTTCGGACTCCAGTTTCCACTAAAACTTCAACGCGACATTATAAAAAGAATACTGACAGTTCTCCCGCCATGGAGCCACTTCAGACACCTGATGTTTGTTGAGACCTTTCTTCAGCAGAAATTAAAAGTAAACCAAATCACGGGATACAAGAGACCTTGCGAAATGTATCACACCGGCTGCCAGAATCGATTAAATGTTACACAGTGATGCATCAAAAACTCGAGCTTATTCCATACAAAACAAAATCCAGTCCTTCAACCTTCCGTCCATGCTGTCACTCCTTTCGGCTAAGCTAGTGGCTATTCTTCAGTGCCTAGTCCAGATTTCCGTCTAACCACTATGTAATTTTCTCAGATTTATCGTCGACTTTAAAATATATAGAGACTTTAAACTTCACGGTAGCAGTTGTTGACCACACACTGTTTTCTATGCTGCAGTTATATAAACTTAATGCGAAAATTACCTTTGTTTCGATTCCAAGCCATCGAAGTATTTCTTCCCATGACAGATTGAAAACAGCTGTAATCTCGGACATACTCTAACCAAGCACTCGTACTTGCTCAGCAATCAGCCACCACTAGTATGCGACGTATGTCCAGCTCGGCTAACAGTCCACCATATTGTCACGGATTGTTAAAAATATGCTCATCATCATACCAAGGAGACAAACGCAGCTATCCCGTATGTTTACACAACTTGAAAGACCTTACGGACCGTTCTTATTAAAATTAAGATCACTAATAGTATTTAGTAATTAGTATTCAATTCTTTCTTATTAAAATCAAGATACTAGAATTAAGATCATTAACGATATTTAGTAATTAGCGTTTAATTTTAAGCATCGAGTAATAGCCACAAGGCATTAAATACTCGTTAAAAAAAAAAAAATAATATCGCTATGGTAGACTGAAATTTCTATTACATATAATAGACGAAGTAAATAGCACGAACTGGTCTCGTTTACATACTTAAAACCAGCATTCAGCTGTTCCTTTCCGCTGTATCACTATGTGGAAAAAAGTTATGAGCACACCTAGACTCCGCCCAGTTCTGAGCAACGCTAATTACACGTACATTGTGTTGTCTGTTTTAATCTACAATTTTTAAACCGTTATTTTTCCTGATTTTTTTTTATTTGTTTATTTACTTTTTTTTTTTTGGAACCTAAAATATCGAGAACAATTAATCATAAGTTAACTTGCTTCTATCATTTTCCGCGGTAGGAAAATTTTTTTAAAGCTTAAAATCGGGCAGTTTTTTTAAATGCGAATATTTCCATTTTTAATTACGCTAATTCTTTTAACGCTTTAAAATTTCGTGCGAGAGTTAAAAACAAGCAAAAAACATCCGTCTCCACGGAGAAACTTTTTTTCCTGTCTGCAAACCTGGGACAAAAGGTTTTTAAAAGTTCACATCAGCCAAGCCAAGATATTATAGTCAGGCGCTGACGTTAGTGTGTTAAGTTCACCTCGCAGGATGAACCGTTGGCAGTGGTGAAATATATTTTGACTGGTCGGTACAGCATTTCCGAGACAGTTCGTAAGTGCAACCATGAACCTGCCTGAAGTACGCGATGTCGATTGAAAAATGCGAATTCGTTTCGATGCGTTTCCTTCGATAGTCTATCGACGACTTAATTTTGAGTATAAAAGGTGGGGCTCAGTCCATTTGTCCTGCCGTTTAAGTATGCAGCCGTTCATATGCGGTACAGATATAACGTAGGCGTCGCCCCCTCAGGCATCGAGGACCGTATTCCAGAATAAGCCGGTTGATCAGCCTTCTCTTTGCCCTATATGCCGATGTGTCCAGGAATCCAGAAAAAAGTCATCCTGTGCAGTCAATATTATAGTTTAAAAGTATTTAGCGGCATAAAATTTTCAAAGAATTAACCGGAAAAATATTCCGGAACGAACTCGTTCTGTGAGAAAAATCAGTAATTCAGTTTATTTCGTATATATAGTATAGTTTTCGATAGCGGAATTTTAGTGAAACTTTTTTTACATATCGCTTGTTCCAGCGGGCTAATTTCATGTATTTTATTTTTTTAATAGGCATCGGACTTTGATAGAGGTCGAGACTGAAGAATTTTCGTTTTTTTTTTTCTTCAATTTTGTCGCAGAAAGATCGGATTTGTGAATGCCTCTAAATCGTGAAAAAATATTTCATCACGATTAATCGCGTGCCATAGATTATCTTAATCGTGAACAGTTTCCGTTTATCAAACAAATAATTAGACTTTCTTGCTGTGGAAGGATTTGACTTCTTCTGATGAAAAATAGCGTGTTGGTATTATTTTGTTTCCATAAAAATTCGCATTGCTTAATTTCATCAAAGATTAACGGTATGCGGATGATACAATTTTGATAGCGGACAATGAATATGACCTACAACAAAATTTAATCAACGGAGTAACGGAGGAACGTTCCGGAATGGGAATTAAAATAAACCACGAAAAAAAACAAAACAAAGGAGACTGTAGTCGTTAATATAACGCAGGAATTATTAGCAACCAAAATCATAATCAGCAACAATGCAACAGAACAAGTACAAAGATTCAAATACCTCGGATACGACCTGGAAATCGGAATGTGAAATCAAAACGAAAATTAAATAGACCCCCGATCTCTACCTTATTTCTCTAATACTAACAAGGAGAGGTCACGATCTGCGGGTCACCGATTTTGATGAAACTTTGCAGATCGATAGAAGACCATGAGTATATGAACTTTGTAAAATATTAGAGGCAACGTTTTGATTTACGCGAGAAATTTAAATTTTTAGAAGCCGAATTTAACGGATGATATACATAGCCGTTTAGACAAAAATATGCAATAAATTCCAGATTATGTTTATATTTATTTTATGCAAATAATTCGGAAGACTGATTATTCCAAAATGAAGTATATTAAACAAAAAATTATTAAAAAACAATAAAATAATTTAAAAAATTTAATTTTTAATTTCATAAAAATTTAAACATGTCATTTATTACATTTATATACTATAAAAACACAAATTACACTGTATATATTTTGTGGTGTAGTGGTAAAAGTGACGTCTATTTATACATACTTGGAAGTAAGGTGTCCAGGTTCGAATCCCCCCCTCGTGGTGTTCCATAAAATTTTTGATTCTTATATTTTAAATTACTATATTATTATCTAATTAGTTCAATTCTTTATACATAACTACATAAATATAATAAAGCGTAAGATAAATATGTTTTATACACAACGAATTCATTATATACATATGTATATAAATATAAATAAAAAAATATATTTATCTACATATAAAATAAGAGAGTTGATGAATGTCAGTTGTAATTAAAATGCTACAAACTTAATTTTTATTTACATAATTTGGGGTGACATAGATCATAAAAACAAATAAAACAGCAATTCCTGCAATATTTACTGCAACATATAAATGAATTATTACCACAAGTGCAAAGTTCTTTTAATTTTTCATTTGAAAAACAAATTTCATTTACATTTAAAAATATTTCACGTTTATCTGAATGTTTAGAGGGGAGCCATGCACAAAAACAGTCGTTAAATAATTTAAATGTTTAAAAATTGTTATTATATTTATATAGTTATGTATAAAGAATTGAAATAATTAGATAATAACAATTAATAATTTAAAATATAAGAATCAAAAATTTTATGGAACACCACGAGGGGGGGGATTCGAACCTGGACACCTTACTTCCAAGTATGTATAAATAGACGTCACTTTTACCACTACACCACAAAATATATACAATGTAATTTGTGTGTTTATAGTATATAAATGTAATAAATGACATGTTTAAATTTTTATGAAATTAAAAATTGAATTTTTTAAATTATTTTATTGTTTTTTAATAATTTTTTTGTTTAATATACTTCATTTTGGAATAATCAGTCTTCCGAATTATTTGCATAAAATAAATATAAACATAATCTGAAATTTATTGCATATTTTTGTCTAAACGGCTATGTATATCATCCGTTAAATTCGGCTTCTAAAAATTTAAATTTCTTGCGTAAATCAAAACGTTGCACTCTAATATTTTACAAAGTTTATATACTCATGGTTTTCTATCGATCTGCAAAGTTTCATCAAAATCGGTGACCCGCAGATCGTGACCTCTCCTTGTAAGTGAAGAATGGTAAAATGCTACGTTCGATCGGTAGTACTGTATGAAACGAAAGTCGTAAAGAGAAAAATTGGTTGCCTGTAAAGTCGGTATACGGGCGAAAGTTTTACGTGACAACGACTTTGAGTGGTAAAATAATTTTAATGTGAATATTCATTCGTATAGTAGGAAGAAGGATGAAATAATAGTAACAATTTAAAACATTTATTTATACAAAGAATTATATTTAAAACATTAATTTATACAAAGAATCTCGCACTGAATTTCATATTAACAAAATTTTATTTTTACCTTTACACATACATACGTATTTATATACAAATATACATACAATAACTTGCAATAAAATAAAATTTTGTTAATATGAAATTCAGTGCGAGATTCTTTGTATAAATTAATGTTTTAAATTGTTACTATTATTTCATCCTTCTTCCTACTATACGAATGAATATTCACATTAAAATTATTTTACCACTCAAAGTCGTTGTCACGTAAAACTTTCGCCCGTATACCGACTTTACAGGCAACCAATTTTTTCTCATATTTTTAAAATGTCTGTCTCTCTCCCTCTTAGGCGGGCTAACCATGCCCGAGTGGAAGGGACGCGTGCCTCTCAGTCGCTCTCATTGTGAGCGCATAACGTGAGCGGAGCGTAACGCAGTTTCTTCAAGTGTCACCCGGCAAACCAATTTATAAGACGTTGTCACGTCAAAAAGCTAGCAGCGTTTGAGATGTGGTTATATCGGAGAATGTTGAACATACACCATGGATCGATAAAATTAGCAATCAAGAAATACTAAGAAAATTGAATACATGGAATTTTAATTTAGACAGTAAGAAGGCGAAAAATTGCGTATCTGGGCTCGATTATGAGTGTAAAATTTTAAAATTTGCTATCGAAGGAAAAATAGCAGAGAAATGAACTCGAGGAAGAAGAAGAAGAAGAACCCAGATGGATGATGCAAGGGAATGGACGGGAATTCGTGTACTGGAACAGCATCGCCGATAGAGAAACTGCCAGCAGAATTCTAATGCAGATAAGGCACTAACCAGAAGAAGCAGGATTATATCAACTGAGTAATCTGCGATCGTTGATCGAAGTTCGCATCGAATTTAAGTACAAACTGCTGAATTCTTACGGGGCAGTGGAAAAATATGAAATTCAACAATTCTTAGAAATAGTTAAAATTATATAGGAAACCAACACGCTTATATTTTAATAATTTTAAAACTTGAAAAAAAAAAATTTTTTTTGCCTGAGACAATAGAGTTTTTGTAAATTTTTACTTCTTTTTTTTTTTAAACTCAAATTCCACCCATCAACATCCACAGATTTTATATTGGTTACTGCAGTATCGACGATAGCGGTCAGTCCCTTATAAAATTATTTAAGAGAAAATGAAAGTTCGCCGTTTAAAAATTGTTTTAAAAAAGTGCGCTATTACGATTATTCCTATCATTTTTCCCCTTTCGCCTCAACATTAACAAAAAAAACAAACAAAAAAAAAACAAAAAAAAAACTTTTTGGAGTCGATACTAATTTCAAATTGCAAAAATAACCGGGAACTATTTAATGAATATAACAATATTTTCCCTCACAATTGTCCTATTCGCACCTGTGATATAATTAATTTTCTTCGAACGTTCTTCTCTTTCTGCCGAACGTTCTGTTTTTTGTATTCACATCATCTGTTACAATTTCGGCTCCTTATCAAAAAGAGCCAAAAATACAAATCGGTTTTACTAAAGATTGTTACACGGTTCGATGGTAATCATAATAGTATACTTGCAAATGTTTAAAAATTTAGCAATCATTATCCGGTGGTAGACCATAATTTAAAGTAAAATCATCGTGTAAAAGAAAAAAATCGAAAATACGATTTACGCGGTGAATTAACAAATAAAGGGTACAGGGAAAGAACCAGGTAAGTCAATTTTTTTGCAAAATTGAGTTATATGGTTTTAACGGGGACTACCTTTCAGAGTATTATAACTGCAAGAAAACCCAATTGGTCAAGAGTTATACGCTGCTGAAGTTTTAATGTCCAGGGAAAAAACCGGTCAAGTCATGGAAAAAACACGGAAAGAACCAAGAGCAAGTCAATGAATATTTTTCACATGACGAAAGATGGCAGCACAATCTGTGTAATTTTACTTTCATCATGGATGATGCGATATTTATGGAATATGTCAATACAGTAATATTAAAGCATGCTCTGTTGAATTTTATCATTCCAGCGTATATCCATGTTGAATAATTTGCGCTTTTTTATCGTAATAGTCGGCTTGTATTCTTCCGCTTTACCATCGTAGTACTTACAATGGATCCTTTTTTAGGTGATCTTTCAATTTCCAAGGCTGAATACAAAGACATAATGAGTCTTATGAAATTCTGTAGCCTAAGAGCTGTTAATTTTTTCAGTAAATTAACTCATGACTAATCAGTAAGTCTGTCGTAAAATTATTCCGATTATTATTTATTAAAATGTACTACTACAATTTGTTGATCACAGTTTTAAAAAATAATCGGCTGTACATTATAATTTTGTTTTAGATGATTTACCTGGTTTCTCCCTGTACAAATGGGAGTAAAAGTGGTATTTAAATACATATTACGATAATTTTTTAAACTTTTTTCAATACATTACATTTAACATTATATTTTTATGCAATAAAATTAATTGTAAGAAGTTAGTGTAATAACATTTTAAACTTAAAAATTAGTTTTTCTCCGTTTCGGAATTTTGTGACTTACCCGGTTCTTTCCCTGTACCCTTCTCATTAATGATAACCTCAAATGTTGTTTGTTTTAGAATGCCGATATTGTTTTTTTCGATGTTAAAAATGTCCAATGGAATTATGATTCCTCTTATCACTTCTAAGGACCCCTTGATTGGCGAGCTCACTGAAAAAATATAAGACGAAAGAGAGAGAACCAGTCGCAATTAAAAATGGGTTAAATCATCTCGGAAATTATTAATAGAGTAAGCAGGGCGTATGAACCAGGGTCAGTCGAAGAAAATTAAAATTCAACCTAGAATGTCCCGTGTTATACAGATAGTTGTAAAGTGGGGTATAGCAGATAATAAGGACTGTACGTTGTAGGACGACTTGCCACAACAGGAAGATATCAACCAATCCTTTCGTAAGCAAAGCGACCAGATCAACCAAAAAAAAATGCCTGGAAAACGTTAAAAACCGCATGCCTCAACATTCACTATATTCTCATATAGGATATTACGGTGTCTTGGAATCCGATGTAGCCTGACCATTCCACCTGTGTTTTAAGACATTTCAGGACTTTTCCTTTGTAAATAACCGGATGACGCCTATAGTCAAAATTACGGTAACTAACATCAGCAAAGCGCAAATCTGTAAATAAAATAAACTAACCACCACTCCTGTCGAGTATATTTAAAATATAGTCTCAAATGTCATTATTTACAGCCCTAACGATGGTTTGAACTTTTCAGTTGTCACATTTAGGAATATAGATGGCGGCAGATCCGAACTGCTAGTCTCTCGAAACTTGGTTTCATTGGTAAAAAAGTTTTGAATAGTAAAGTCTTAACAACTACGAAAGAATATACATATATTAAAGTTATTACATGACAGCAAACAGCCTTTAGTCAAGTTTTTTTAAAATAATCTGTTTTAGTTTTTAAGAAAATCGATGTCATATATTTTACGGTAATGAGTGGGATGATATATAAACTATTTATTAATTTTAGCAGCAATTTCTGACTGTTATAAATTTTATTCGAGTTATTTGAAAACAGAGTCAAATTATAGTTATTTTGTCTGTAAAACCAAACTTCGACAAAATTTACATTGACCTGGCTAATATTAAATAATTCGCCTTTATCTAGCAGTTGTGTAAACCGAGTGAAAAAGCGACATCTTTATTATTGGAGAGATTGCCTTGGTACATAGAGAACCAAAAAATTTTACATAACGATATGTTCGGCTTTAGAAGTCAAACGGGTTCTGTCGACTGTGTGGAAACTTTGTTAGCAGATATATATATGTAGGGCCTCTTTTAATAGAAAACATGTGTTGTGTCCTGTTTCCTAGACATTAAAAGTGCGTTTGATTCAGCATCGTTACCAAAACTACTACAGATTTTAAATACTTTGGGTTTCCCTAGACAGTTTGCTTTGGCCCCGTATAACCTATATACGAACAGAACAGTAACATTTCGTCATCCAATATGGGGAACGTATGGAAGAGTGATTTATAATGGGTTATGTCAAGGATCTATGTTAAGTTCGATTATCTTTAACATGTAAATATCACACATATATAAAATTCAATGTTCCGGTAATTGTCGCATTCTAACATTCGCAGATGATATTGCTGTCTATGAACAACATTCCAACATTGCAATAGCTAAAGAACATCTTGAGATATACCTGTCTCAAATAATTAAGACATTACAACAACATTGCCTATTTATTTCCCCTGAGAAATGTGCTACGGTAATATATTCTTATAGAATGGCTACACCAAAGGAAGGTAGAATTGCTGTTGGGGGAGGTCCATATTCCTACTCGTTCTTGTCATAAGTACCCAGGGTTCCGGTTAGATAGAAAACTGTTATGGCATCAACATATTAATGGTATACATGATAAAGCATTAAAAAAGGTCGCTATTATGAAGTGTTTGTGCAATAAGAACTGGAGAGCTGATCCCGATACTTTGGGTGTATTATATAAAACACTAATAAGAAGCACGGTAGATTATGGTTGTTTTTTGTTTGGCTCTGCATCCAAAAGTCTTCTTCAGAAGTTGGATATTATTCAAAATCAGTGTAATCGGATGATAATAGGAGCCTTACTACCTACCTCATCGGCTGCGTTGGAGGTGGAAAATAAAATTCCACTACTTGTAATAAGGAGATCGTTCTTATAAGGTTGTACTAAAATTTTGTTCCTTAACAGGTAATGATCTAGTGCTTAAATATCAAGGAATTTCCGATCAATGGAGGTTTTCTTTGACTCGACTCCCTATGTTAGCAATTAGTTTCCGTCAGTTTCGTAAATTTCTCCAGGTAGGAATCAATTTTCTATCGGCAAAATATTTCTTGGATCCATTTGAATTAAATGAATTAGAAGCTGAAGTCGATCTATCAGAGTTTGACGTAATTAATAATTAAATAGCTGTTCAAAAAATAATATTTCTAATAATATTCTTAAGAGAAGATGGCCTAATTATCTCTCTATACTATATATGTATATACGGACGGTTCAAAAAAGGAGGATATAGTGGGCGTGGCATTTGTCATTCGGCAACTAGGCGTCATTAAAAAATTTCCTCTACCTCGTTTGGCTTCAATTTATACGGCGGAATGCATAGCGGTGGCACGAACTTTAACGTTCATGTTAACTTCTGCTAACGGAAAAAATATTTTGATTATACCGGACTCGAAAAGTTGTTTGATGTCTTTATCAAAATTGACATATAATTATAAAATAAATTACATATTAGCTTCGATTAAATCATCTGTCTTTTCTTTGAAAGCTTCCGGCCTATCAATGCAATTTGCATGAATTCCGGTCCATATGAGTATATATGGGAATGAGGTTGCTGACAATTGGGCTAGGAACGCAGCTGGTAATTGTAGGATTCTACGGTATATTCTATCCGAGGATTTATTAGGTATAAGCAGGTTAATGCATAAAAAATATTGGGAAGCCCTGTCTGCGGTGCAATCCATATACTAACAAATATTATAAAAAGATTCAAAGAAATATCCCTGCCAAGCCATGGTATTCCCGATTGTCATACTGGAACATCAATACAAGAAACTTCTATGTAGCAATCTGTAGATCGCGCATTGGGACAAATATGCTGCCTGCTTTTCTATATAAAATCCGGTGGATATGAATTATATTCTTTCACTATCGATTACATATCATGCAATCTATGATTTTGTAAGAAGAAGTAAGATATTGGTATAGATTAATAAGTGAAATAAACAGACAATGGGTGGAATTTGAGTTTAAAGCCAAAAAAAAACAAAAAAAAAACAGTTCTATTTCTTACTGTTTAGGTTGAGCATTTATATTCTGTCTGTAAACGTGCTTCGCACTTCCACGCTTTTAGCGAAATTCTCAGTTTCTGATTTCTTTCTTTCTTTTTTTCCCCAGAACGATAAGGTGCAGGGTACAATTTACGATATGGATTGGTACAACATGTCTCCGAAGATGATAAAACGGATCCTGATCTTGCTGATCAAATCTAATCGACCTCCTAAAATAAAATTTGGCTACCTCCACGTCGCGTCATTCAACTTCTTCGCTGCCTTCATGAAAGTTACCTACACGTATTTAAACATTTTCAGACAGATTGAGTAATCAGCACAGTTTGCAAGTATATTAAAAACATGTAAATTTAAGTACATATCTTTCAAAAGCATAACTGAAAAAGATATATCGCTAACGAAATTATGTTGAATGAATAAATGCATACACACTTAATACATATACATATATATATATATATATGTTGTATTCGTCAGAAGTTTCCATTGTTATATAGGTTAATGTCACATACTGTTTAAGTTTATCGTATAATAAGTAAAATCACAACACACTACTGTAAACAATTATCTAATATTTAATTAACCGACGCGTTTCGAAGAGCTTCATGATCACAGAAGTTATTATAATACATAAATTTAACAAAGACACAATGACTGAATATAAATAACGGATTTAAGTCGATGACAAAAGTCGATTATTGCACGACTAAATAAAGTAAAAAGTTACGAAAAATGATTATTAAAAATTAAAATTAAAAAATTTTTTAAGCAAATGTTTACAAATACATTTTAAAAAAATATAAATTAAAATCAAAAATAAAATAAAATCGCAAATGAACAAATTAAAATTACACAATAAGTGGCCAGCATAAAAATTACATCGAATCGCAAAGAAATGAAACATTGCTAAAAATTTGTATATAGTGAATAACGGGCTATCTGTATTTGGATAATTATGGTTAATGCGATTGTTTTTGAATTTGTTTATTAAATAGCTCTCAGCAAAATTTAATATTTTATAATTATTGTTGTATTTTAAAATTTGTAAATCTGTATTAATGTTAAAAGTTATCAATCATGTTTATTATTGATAATAACCTACTCTGTAAATCAGTTAAAATATCGCACGGAACAAATAATAACTTATATTATCAATTAATTAATACCAATAAATTCATAAACATAAATAAATATAATAAATCCGGTATATATAAAATTAAATGTAGCACGTGCAACGAAATATACGATATCGTCGCACTTTCCGCATCCGTTATAACGAGCATATTGCTGCTATTAAACACGGACATATTAATAAATCATCTATTGTGGAACATATTATTATTAATAAACATAGATTAAAATTAAACATACAAAACAACTTAGAAATAATAAAATGTATCAATAATCAAAACTTACTTAATAGCGCCGAAACATATTACATTAATAAATTTAAGGATAATTCAATTAATAATAACCCGCTGTTTAAAATTAACAATCAATACATATATCGATATATTGTATTAGTTTATAAGATTGACAAATATGATAACTTTTAACTTTATTTATTAACGCTATGATTATGGAGCGTACCTGACTCCGAAGACAGGCTTTATATTAATATTTTTAATTATAATTTTTTCTGTAATACATGTTTTGATAAAGTTTTAATGATATGTTCAGCTTTAGTGGATTTATCTAAAAACAACCGTATATTATTGCGTACCTATATATTATGTTCTTTATATCGTATTTTAAAGTTTCTCCTGATTTGTTCAATATATATTTTTTGGCATGTATTACAAGTTATTTTATATATTCCAGCTTGATTAAATTTATTATTATTATTATTGTTAATATTAATTAATTTATTATATAAATTATTATTGGTAGTGTATGAGATTCTAAATAACGAATTAAATGTATTTGTAAACATTTGCTTAAAAAATTTTTTAATTTTAATTTTTAATAATCATTTTTCGTAATTTTTTACTTTGTTTAATCGTGCAATAATCGACTTTTATTATCGACTTAAATCCATGTGGTTATCCGACCATGATTTGAGGTGTGCTTGTTTGGATGGAAAGAGGATATTATGGGCAGGAAATTTATTGACAAATTTGCCGTTATAGGAAGCAGAGCGAGCAAACGAGTCAACTAGGTTGTTGCCTGCGATGCCGCTATGACTGGGAATCCAAAGAAGATCGATTTGAATGGAACGAACTCAGAAGAGATTTGCAATTAAGGAACGAATGGAAAGGATAACGTAGTCGCATGAAGAGGATGGAAAAGGAGAGGATATAGCCTGCAAGACGCTCACGAAGTCAGAACAAATAAGGTATTTATTATTATGGGAGGAAAGTGCAATGAAGAGAACTGCACGGAGTATTGCATACGATTCTACAGTGAAAATGGAACAGAAGGAAGGAAGTTTATAAAGTTCGTAGTGTGGAAGGGAAGTAATAAGAAAGGAAGCTCCGACCCCCTCCTTATCGCTTTTGGAACCATCCGTAAAGAGGACAGACGGAGAAGGAAATAAAGACCTCAAAGCTCCGTTGTACTCGCTTAAAGCGATAGAAGGTGAATATTTAGTATGAGAAGGAAGGAAATTAGGAGGATATAAAAAATCTATAAATCTGAATGTAAAGAACGGGAATTTATGATATGTGTAGGTAAATGAAGAATAAGAAGCAAGGCGTCGAGAGACATGAGGAAGAATAGGAATCTTCAGGGGAGAAACCCGCCAATTGGCCAGGATGTAGGAATAAGCAGAAACTAATTTAGAAGACTTAATAGGAATACGTTTTATGAGGAAGCGATCCCCAAGGAAGAATCTGCAAATGTGTAAAGGAAAACCGGCACAATATAGTTTGAATAAACGATGTGGATCTAATTGAACAAAAGAAAGACCGAAATGATTGATTAATGATGACTCTTAAATAATGAAAATCGAAGGAAACAACGACGTCTATAAATACGAGTCCAAAACGAATTTGTGCACGATTGAAATAATATGATAACGATAGTCCGGAATAATCGTCCACCAAATTCCGGAAAAGACATTGAGCGTACTTGCTCTGCGCGTGTCGAAGTCGATTTCTAATTAGATTTGTAAATCAAACGACAAACATCCTATTCCGAAACTTATCCTTAGATCACGATGTCAAAAAGCTGTCTTCCTCTAAAAAGTTGACCCAAAACTTTCTTTTCACCCGTTCTTTTATAATAAAAACATACAAAAAAAAAAAAATAACGCGACTGTTTGACAGAGTAGAGGGTGCGGGATATGCAGAATTGTAAAGATATGTGTTTCTGGACATAAGTCACATTTGGTGTTAGTAAAGAATGTTCTCTGTAATGCACACCGGCCGTGATGTAGAAATTTGACATTAGTAAAGAATGTTCTCGGTAATGCACACCGGCCGTGATATGGAAACTTCGCTTTATTTAAAGGAAATATTGTACAGTTCAGATGTCAGCCATGGAATGAAGGAATCATCACTTTTTTCCTATGCGGTGGTGTTTGTAGTAAATATACGCGCATTTACAACTGCAGAGAAATTTATTTTCCAAGCGTTTTTATTTATTTGCGTATAGGACTCATATGGAATGTTTTTCATTTGGTACAGTACTAAATAATCGACTAAGAAATTGTAAATGAAAGGAAGATAAACAGTTAAAGAAATTAGGTCGCGCTAGTTTTGATTACGATATACAGATAACGAGAAAAAAAAGTTAATGTTCTAATACAGAATGGTATGTGATAATAGATGTGTATCATCTTGAAGTTAGTTCGTATATCGGTGATGCAGAACCTCCTTTAGACTATAGTAAAAAGCTATAGTAAAGAAAACCGGACAAAAGTTTCTGTGCCGTGCCCGAAAATTTTAAATGATTATAACCCCGATTTATGTTATGTATGGATGATGAAGCCGATATGCTTGTCGCATTATACAGAACTGCAATAAAATCTCATCGATGGTATTTTCATCATTATTTTCACACAAATGATATCGATATCTGTATGAATATAATGTGCTTGGTTATTATTATATAAGCGTGACTTTGAACATCAACAAGTAAAAACATGTTTACCTCTGAAGGAATTTATATTATATAGGTATACTATTGGCAATATTCTAAATACTAAGAATAAACTTAGAATTGGAAGGCCGTTAAATGTAGCCGAGCACTATTCCGCTACGAAAAAGAAGCGTCTGAAAAAGAACAAACAACCTCTTCCAGCAAGTGATTTTCAACCTTTGCGGACAACTTAGATCATTTTCCCATTTTCACAACTGTCGGACGATGTAGATCACGTACAGAGAATAAAAGCACAATACTGTGTTCAAAGTGTGTAACATAAGATTATGTATTTTAAAAGACCGTAATTGTTTCTTTAAATATCACAAAGAAAAATAACGATAACGTACACAGATGCGCACACAATACAAATGCATTTCAATATTACACATATACACAGCATAATTTCTTTTTTGTTTCGCACCTTTAAAAGTAGTAAACGTAATAACAAATTTGTTATTCGCTAAATTCTGTGAAATTATTTATTTTAGTAAGGTGTAATGTTGTGCAAAGTAATATATGCAATTGAAGCAGGTGAGAATAATCAATATTTCTGTTAATTTGTTGTGATTTACATTTTATTAGTGGTTTCATGTTTTTCTCAGTGCACATTATTATCTAACAGTACTTCTCTATGTAACACTCATAGCCAATTATTTTGGGGGTGAGGATCACTCAATTTTCCGCATGACCGAATGAAATATAAATAAATAAAAAAAGAAAATTATTCGTAGGCTAAAATAACCAAAAGATACTTCCAATTTTGCCGAATTAACCGAATATTTTCTGATTTTGACGAATAATTCGCAATTTAAAATTATCAAGTGGTGTCACACCCCCATATCCACCCTCCTCATAGTTTTGTCCTTAATTATAATGCATATAGCTAAATGTTGGTTGTTTTCAGTAAAGCGCTCAGTGTGCATTAAAATGCACATTTCTAAATGTTGGTGGTTTTCAGTAAAGCGCTCAGTGTGCATTATAAAGAACATGACGTAATTTAGTTTCTATGGGATCGCGGAACTGAAATATTAAGTTTTATTGTTAAATGTATCCCAAATAGCAAAATAAAGTATACAAAATAATTTTCACTTTGATTTTTCTATGTGGGGGCATTTAAGGGTTAACGTAACATTAAAATTGAAGTGTTTTTTTTTCTTTTTTTTTTTTATTATTTTTCCTTGTAAATCGTAATGTATGTTTTTGTGATCAAACGTTTGAGTAAAATTTAATCTGCGAAGCGGGTTGGTGAAATTAACTACATTTCACGCACTATTCATTTGTTTCCTCATTACTGGCTTTTTTCTATAAAGTGTTCATCATCTCGAAATCTGAAAGTGCTTTATCACACATCTAATCTTCCTTTTAGCTCTTCGGATTACGTAATACTTCTCATACGCTCCCTCTTCCATGATCGATCGAGATCGATCTTCTGTAGTAGATTCCCGGTCATTTAAGTATTGAAGAAAATAAGGTAATGGATTTTTTAGCCTGTTCTTCCATTTGCAGCGGCAGATTTTTTGCCACCTCTGCAGCTTGTAATATCACATTCTTTTTTCCTTAAGTGACTCATTTCAGACTATGAATCATTCCTATTCTTCTTCATTCTCTAATTCTAGCTCCGTTTACCTCTCTATTCAGTCGTCTCTTCCTCTTCGCCCACGGTTTTCTAGATGTTTGCTCTCTCCTAAACTTCGTTCTACATCACTATCTCTCGGTTTTCATCTACATCTAAGCCATTTTGTCCTTTTCACCCCTTTTCATATATACTTTCCTTGTGATGCTGATTGCATTTTCTTTGAACGTGCACAGCCTTCTCTGCTCAGCAATCGTGTCCTTCTAAAAATTAATAACCTTACAGCACTTATCGGTGATTCCTATATTCTCTCATTTTCTTCTGTTTCGGTTATTCCTGCTCTTGAATTATTTTTACCCTCTATCCGTAAACGTATAAGAATATAAATTTATTTTCTCCTCCTTCCCATTTCTTCGGCTGCTATCCTCGCTGACAAACCCGTAAAAATATTTAGAAAAAAAAAAAAATCACACATTGTCAGCCACTCATCGGTTGGTTAGGCAATGTGGTGTTCCGTACGGGTAAAACCGGGTTTAAATCCCGCTGTCACACATTGACGCTTCAAAAAAAAAATTTCACTCGCGCTTGGTTAATGTCCATAGTTGACGCGTCTAAAAAATCAAAAAAAGGAAAGAAAAACACATGGCTCCCGAGGTGCTTGGGGGTCTGATGCGCTGGTACTGTGAGCACTGTGAGCAGGTTATACATAATGACGCGTGGTTTCAAAAATGCATCTGGACCGAAAACAAATTTTTCATGAACTATGAACGTTTTTATCGCAGTTTCGAAGAAACCATCGCATCGTTTGTAATTTATCGTCCATACGAAATAACGGTAAATCGGAATTCAAATTTTCGTTTTAGCGGCCCAAGCTTGTGTTACCGTACAATCGCGAATCACGATCATTGCCGGAATTTCTCAGGACACCACAACGGTACGTAAACATTTCGGTTTCACCATAGCACACTAAAATCTCATCCGATAATTTGCCGTGTGTTTCGATAAAGAATTGGATGAAATTTTGAAACGGACATGCATGCGCTAGTTGTAAAATGATTTTTAATGGACTTTCGAGTTCTACACATTACATAACAACAACACCCGGCTACTTCTATAGCTTCTTCGAATTTCCTGACTTTTCAGAGTTTTTCAGAAAGTCACACCATTCTGATTTTTTACGATATGAGTAAACGCAGAGTGATGCAGAGCAATTTCAAAGGCATCACAGTTGATATAGCCTTTTTAATAGGAGCAACTTTTGAAAATAGTAGGTAAACAAATATGAAAATTAAAAAATTAAACATCGTTACATTTTAAATTGTCTATTCTAGAAGTCTCATTTTAATAAGTTATTTAAACTAGAGAATATCGTCTAAATAAATTAACGCGCCTCGATGCAGTGCTGTTTTATGATCGGAACACAAAAAAGGTATTGACGATAATAAGTTTAACGTAATCGTGTACATAATAACAATATGTTATACAAAAAGCGAACAATTCGGAATAAATGTAGATGTAACCTTGATAAGTATATAAAATAAAAATAAATTCCCCTTAGTGACAAATAAAAATAAGTATAAATTAATTTACTTCAATATATAAATAAAAAATTATTTTTGGATAGCGAAGAAATTGAACGAACGGAAAATATAAATATTTAGGTAGCTGGATAACACAAAGTAATGATTCTGATATGGAAATACATACTCGTATAGAGATGGCCAGAAACACATTTATGAAATTAAAAAACACCCTTTGCGATAGGAAATTAAGCCTAAGGATCAAGAACAGGATATTGCAATGTTACGTATGGTCAGTGCTATTGTATGGAAGCGAGACATGGACCATAAAGGAAAATATGAGGAAGCGTATATCGAAATGTGGTGCTACAGAAGAATGTGGAAAATACCGTGGACGAAAAAGTTAAAAAATGAGAGAAAGTCCTGTAACTAATGGGAACTGACCGAATATTAATGACAATAGTAAAAAGAAGGAAGATAAAATTTTTTGGACACTTCATGAGAGGTGAAAAATAAAAAATATTACAGAGGCAATAATAATGAATATGATAAAAGGAAGAAGAAAGACCGCTTGGATAGATAATATAAAAAAATGAACCGGAATTAAGAGAACAGAAGATCTAGTCAGAATAGCAAAAGATCGCAATCAATTTCAGCAGATAATCCAATCCATACATGATGATTAAGCAATACCCGAATCGGGTGGCACGAGAAGAAGAATATATTGTCGCGATAGCCTAGCGGTTAGAGTGCTTGGCTTCCGTTTCGGAAGTCTCGGGTTCGATCTCAGGCGATGATATGCGCGCTAGATAGTATACAGCAGTATAGACACACATTTAGGGAACAACAAGCGACTATAGCCAGTTCCAAATGTAGTCGTGCGTGTCGGCGTTGCATAGAAATATTCAGCCGACGAAAAATCGCATCAAAGTGAGTGTAGGCCAGTCCATCACTGATACCCTTTCTCACGTTGGTCGGTAGCACGGGAGCTAGGTTGTGCTCCGGCTTACATGATTATCTATTTATCTTCTAATTCTCCTATAAACTGGAAGTGAATCTCATACTCGTAATCGTGGGGAAATAGTAGATAGATATATGTAGGTATAATTTACTTTAATAAATTGCAATAACTTATTTTAGAATGCGGGAAGACAACACACTACCGGTCATTACAAAAAGATATGCTCGGCAGATGGTGGCATATCTGGCTGCTGCAGAAAAGGCAAACGGTTGACGGATCTTCCACGCAACACATGATTGTGTGGTACACGTATATGAAGTAGACGCATGTTAAAAAAGTACACAGAAGTGCGCTCGTGGCGGCGTCCTGCCATCACGGCTCCATCAACTTCTTAATGATCTGAAGAAACGAAGGCATTGAAATATATTATTCTTGTGTCCACCGGTGTCGTAACGATAAGGGGTAAAGAACCAGGGTTTTTTCTTGTGGAGGGGGGGGGTCGGCTAACCGAGGGCAGCTACCCAGGACAACAGAACTATATTAGAGATTAAATTTTAATCCGGTCAGAGATCGATGAAAGAAATGAGAGGCAAGAATATGAACCACCTTTGAAGGCGAAAAAGTTAAGATATAGAAAGCATTATAGGGAGTAGGGAAATTCAACTTTAACAGCTGAGCGTATAGCATATTGCGCTCGGAGGAAATATTAAAACATTCAAACAGCACGTGGTCAGGATCACAAACGAAAGTACAGTCGCCAAAGGAAAGAGCAAAACGATACCGCGAGGATGGGAACAAAGATTGAACCGCAGACGGCAGATAGAATGAGCAAAACGTGTATGGGTAGGAAAATATTAGAACCAAAAACAGGAAGGGGGTCTAGGCTGCATAGTAAAATAAGTTAGGATTAGAAAAGGAGCAAGGATATACATCCGACCAAAGTCTGATATTTTTTTTTTCCCCATCACAACTGACCGGTTTTAGTAGTCATTTAGCGATTAATTTGTTGCGATAAAGAATGTTTTGTGGAGGGGTAGTACTCAGCAGTACTCCCTCTGAACTTTATAATGGCTGGACAAGGTCTAGAGGCTTATTTCGCCACAGTCTACGTATTTCACCGGAGTTATCCAGCAGATTGTTAGCAAGTGGGTTCATATGGATGCTAAGTCGGGCAACATGTTTATTTGCTTGTTTTTTGATTTCATCCTCCACAGACATGACATTCAAGTCATTATGGAGGGTATAATTTGAGACGTACCAGGGGGCTGCAGTAATGGTTCTCAGTACCCTATTTTGATATCGTTGTATTTTCTGTAAATTCGATGTTTTTGCGCAGCCCCACAGCTGTATACCGTACAGCCAGATCGGTTTTAGAGCTATTTTATATAATAGAGTTTTATTGTCTAACGATAAGCCCGATCTCTTAGCTAACAACCACGGCATGGTTCTAGTTTTAAACCTCAAATGCTCCATTTTTTTTTGAATGTGAGTACCCCAGGTCAGCCTAGCGTCCAAGTGCATGCCTAAATATTTTACGTTATTGGCATGTGGCATTACGACGTTATTTATTTTGATTGGCAGGCGTTCAATTTTTCGATTTGTGAATGAAATATGCGTCGACTTACTTTCATTGACTACTATGCGCCATCGTTTTAGCCAAGTTTCCACATGCCGAAGTGACTCCTGCAGTTTTTCTGTGGCTGTGTTTTCACACTTATCAACGGCCAGGATGGCTGCGTCATCCGCGTACAAAGCTACTTCTGTATTATCTAGCATCGGGAAGTCGGTCGTGTAGATCAGGTACAATATTGGACCCAGAACGCTCCCCTGTGGAACCCCGGCCCCTACCGGAAAAATATCTGAGTATTCATCGGTTATTTTCACTCGTAAATATCTTTCTTGTATATATGATTTAAATAGTAGATAGAAGGAGTGAGGAAGCAGAAGTTTAATTTTATACAATAATCCTTGATGCCATACCCTGTCGAAAGCCTGCTGGACATCCAGAAACGCGGCCGTACAAATATTCTTGTTTTCCAAGCTATTTTCAATAATCTTTGTTAATCTGTGAACCTGTTCTATAGTGTTATGGTTCTTACGAAAACCAAATTGAAAATCGGGAATAATTGTATTGTTAGATAATATTGGAAACAACCGTTTTAAAATTAATTTTTCCAGTATCTTTGAGAGGACAGGAAGCAACGAGATGGGTCTATATGATGATACCACTTCAGACGGTTTTCCAGGCTTCGGTATAACAATTATCTGTGAGAACTTCCAAGCTAGTGGGAAATATTGATTGCGAAGAACAGCGTTATATATTTGTGTTATAAATACAATACTTTTGCGTGGTAACTCATTTAAAAGCTCTGCTGTGATTAAGTCAAATCCGGGGCACTTTTTCCGTTTCATATTTTTGAAGAGTTGCTGTATCTCACTAGGGGCAACCGGTGTTATAGGTAAACTCATTTGCAGCGGTTTATCCAGGTATTCGAGGATATCTGTGGAGTCAGCAGCTTGAGGATTTGGTGTAAATACATCGTAAAGATAATTGGCAAAAAGCGCCGCTTTATCGAAGTTAGTACGAGCCCAGCTACTGTCGGGTTTTTGTATTGGTGGAATACACATAGTTGGCCGTTTAAAACGTTTGGTCACTTTCCACAGTGAGTAATCATCGTTTTTGGTCGGCGACAAACTGCATTCTAAATTCGATTCGTTTTTTTGGTCTGCGATTATTATAGGGGAATTGGTGCGTTCGAAAAAGAAAACCTACTTTTATCATGCAAAAAAACTACTTTCGGAGCACTATTTTTTTTTTTTTTTTTTTTTGTAGAAATGTAAGCAAACAGCGCTGAATCTGCGCCTTGGCCTTCCTACTCCTTATAGTGTCCACTCCATTCTTGCATTCCCCTCTCTCAATATAGTTCCTTTGTTGGCCTTCTTTATTTCCTCAATTTCTAATCTTTTCCTTATATAATGTACAATTCCTTGCGTTGGGTAAGTTCCACGGTTGACGTGCCCCAAAAAAAAAAAACAAAAAAAAAACAAAAAAAAACAGCGCTGAATAAATACATATTGTAATAAAAGGTCAGTACACAGCAGACCCACACCGAACGGACTGCACTTGTAGCGCGATAACAAGCGGCTACTATCAGTTCCGAATGTAGTCTTGCGTGTGTACACCTGCGTTGCATATAACAATTGCCTGGTACACAACCTATATCGGTACAGCTAAAAATGTACGAATAGGTTGCGCCAACGCGCTATGTAGCGTACGGCACCTTAAGAAGAATAAAACTCTGCCCTTCGGACTTCGCTAGGGGGCAAGACCACTTTTGCAATTGACTACGTCATTGTTACTACCTGGCTTTTATTTTTTAAAAATCTTCAGTGCAATTGTACAACACCGCATTCAACCCTTGTTTACGTAATCATGCGACACAAAAGATGTAGTGTCCCCGGCGTAAGAATGACATAATCATTAATATATATATATATATATATATATATATATTATATACAGAGTGAGGCAGAGAAATCGACGACAAGCTGTTCATTTGTCCTTCCATCTGTAATAAAACCGAGAAAGGGATTTTCATGCGCTATTCGATAGCCAGGTATGTCCCTTTTTTGTTGTATAACACGTGTTTCATCATGAGCCAGTAGTTAAACGAACATCGCGCACTTGAGACCCCTATATTCCTAATTTGAATTCCTAGACATTAACGATTCGCGCGTTCCGTAAACAAAATCGCAAATAAAAAAAGCTTGTTCCTGTGGACAAAAGTATCAAAAGATGATTTCAAAATTTTCAAGAAACAGATAATGTCAACCAAAAAAAAAACGAAGGGTGCCACAAGGACCGTACGGACTCCTGAGAACTTTGAATGTGTTCGTCAATCTATGATCAATAGTCCGCGCCATTCTGCTCGAAATCACGTCGCTAATTTGAATATATCGACTGGAACTGTGTGCCGAATTCTTCATAGCGATCTTAATTTTCATTCGTTTAAAATTTTAATCACACAAAAAATTCATCCAACTGATTATTTGGCTCGGCAAGAATTTTGTGAAGAGATGGTTCGCAGACTCGAAAACGGAGAAATTTTGTTAAACAAAATCTTGATGACAGATGAAGCGCATTTTTACTTAAATGGTACCGTAAATAAATAAAACTATAGATACCGGAGCGACGAGAATCCATAGATTGAAAAACCGCATCACTCGCCAAAGATCACAATTTGGATGGAAGTCGCATAATACGGACTCTGGTCGGTCTTATTTTTTTTTTTACTGAAACTGTCAATGGAATGCGCTGTAGACAAATGTTAACTGAATTCATTGTACCTGAATTAAAGCGTAGACGACAGTTAAAGCACACATGGTTCCAGGAAGATGGTGTCCCATGTCACACAGGGACGGAAACGTTGAACTTGCTCCGTAAAAACACTTTGGCCAGCGTATTATCTCGCGCAACAATCAATTTCCGTGGCCACTGCGCTCGCCGGATTTGCCAGCTTGTGATTACTTTTTATGGGGTCACCTAAAACAAAGCACGCGAACCTTGGAGGAGTTAAAAAAAAACAATATTCGAGCTGAAGTTGATGCAATTCCGAAAAGTACGTTGAAGAAAGCATTCATCAGCTTTCAAAAACGACTGAAGGAAAGCATCGAAAATAGAGGTTATTTGAATTCTGTAATTTGAAAAAAAATATTTTTTATTGAAATAATTTTGTCACATTATAAAATAGGAAGAAATAAAAAATATTTTTAGTAAAAAAAATATTTATTTTATCGAGATATTAAAATTTAAAATACGGTCGGTTTCTCTACTTTACCCTGTATATGTGTGTGTGTACAGATATATGTATATATACTCTAGGTGGCTTTGCTCCCTATTCGTTTCACTCACCAACCGGGGGGACACCACGACCTATCATTGCTTTCTGTTACGTGGAAAATTATCAAAAAATAAAATTTTTTTCTATTAATGCCTCCTTGCTTTGCTGGTCAACAAGGAGGCTCCTCAACCAGGCCGCTTCGAAAGCATACACGCATTAAACTATTAAAAATACTATTTCAGTGTCTTCGTTAGAATTATTTCTGGCAATTCAAATATTTCGCTTTTCTATTACGTTTCTAAGAAAACGGCAACAAATATTTTCCAAAAAAAAATTGATGTATAAGATATACAAACATCCATACTACAATTTAATTTTTCCGATATTT
Source organism: Icerya purchasi (assembly GCA_039619475.1). Taxonomy (NCBI): domain Eukaryota; kingdom Metazoa; phylum Arthropoda; class Insecta; order Hemiptera; family Monophlebidae; genus Icerya; species Icerya purchasi. Next base: position 263,874,469 of record CM077115.1, on the reverse strand, counting down.
ACGGCGAGAATCACACAGAACATATACAATATATAGGCGGTACAACTGAAATATCGAAACAGCTGTGAGTACAGTTCGATTCGAGGATGTTCGCTATGAAAGCGGTTGGTAAGGGAACATAGAAGAATGTGGTATTTGGTTCTTCCATCTCGCACATGACGAAACTTTCAACGGGTAAAAATAGTTTGCAAAAAAAGAAAAAAAATGAAAAAAAAAAGACACAACTAAAAAAGAAAAAATATACTCAACGGTAGTAAAAAATTATTTACAGTGAAAAAGTGTCGCAGTAATGCGCTACATTTTGTCCTTATCGCTAGCGACGTAATTTTTATTTGTTCGCAGTCAACTAAACAATAAATTTACATATGTTAATTCGGAGCTGTGGCAGATGGCTGAGCATACTTTTACGTTCTATAATGAAGTTCAATATCTGTTTTTAGTAATTGTTTTTTTCCCCTTCTATTTTTGAGTTTCGAAAACAGCTGAAAATTTAACTTATGCTATAAGGTAATGCACAAACCGAACTCGTTCTAGTGTCGGATTTATTATAATGGGGTAAATAAAAAATTTATTCATTTTTTTACGTGTAAATGATTTTAGTAAAAATTTTTAATTTTAAAATTTGTTCTAAGCAAGTGTGAGAAATTTATGAAACTAATTTTTAGACTTTTGGTGTAGATCTTTGCTTTAGCCTTACGGGATACAGGTATTAAAATAGTTCCTAAATGCGGATGTTTCTCTTAATTAAATTATACGTTATAAAAAAAAAAAAAAACAATTTTAAACAAACATCATCGCGTTGTACAAATTTTTACGTTTACATAATACCAATAAGTGACTGAGCTTCGCTCAGCTTCCAATTCGAACTTCGCAGGTCAATATACCAACGAGCTTCACAAACAGTTTAAAAAACAGATATAGTATGCAACGCCACTATAATATGAGAGCTAGGTTTCGTACCAGTCTCTCACATTGTACGCCACAAAATTAAACTCGTAAGTCAGAAAAATTAATTATCACCCGTACAGTGTCTACAGCGGTTAGTCTATTTTTTAATTGATTTAATATCTACCATCGCCATTTATTGTAAATAAATGTATTTTATTGCGCTTTATTTTTTTTTTTCATTTTTCACTGTTAACTATGGCAAATTAGTATATATTACTTTTATTTATTTATTAAAAAAAAAAAAATCTATTTACAATTGACCGCTACAATGAACATTACTCGTCTTTCTTTTAAAAATTGCTTTTTTGATAATATTTTTCGGACAGTAGGACCCTAACCAGACTCGATTTCTAGACACTAAAAACCGCTAATCCGTAAATTTCAAAATCGTTAGCGCGGCCATTTCCGAAAAAAGTCAGTTAAAAATAAACATGCATCAAAAACTTGATCCTTCAAACTTTTCCACGAAAATACCCTCAGAATCCTTAACACTCTTCTATAATTTCTGTAGAAAAATTATTTCAGTTGGGTGTGTCGTTTTTTTACAATTTGGCAGCAATTTTTATTTCTATTTCATTTTTGTAGAAACGCGCCATCCAATCGATACAGAAAACTCCAGCGTAAAAATAAATCGTTAATATTATACATATATAGTTATACAAATGTTTACAATTTAGTAACGGACTTTTTTTTATAACCGTTGACGTAAGAATGACGTTTTCTTTATGGTGATCAAAAATAAAAATACAGAAGGAAAAAAATAAATGTCATACAAACATAATGCAAAAGTATGTCGGTATTAAATGTGTAACGCAAAAACATATTAGATTTTGTAACAGGATTTTCTTATTACCCCTAACATTAGAATAGTATAGTCATTAATATATATATATATTAATAGATAGATAGACACATCCATAACATATTTGTTAAAATTTATAAATATAATATAAACAGATTCCCCTTAATGACAAACAAAAATAAATATAAATTAATTTACTTTAAAATAAACATAGCCAATCATCAGCGAACAGAGTACGCTCAGTTAAACTACGCTTTTTGGTTTTAATTAAGTGTACTCTACTTGTTAGCTGATGATGCGCTATACGCCTGAAACGGTGCTTCTAAAATAAGGTATTTATTTTAATTTATACTTATTTTTGTTTGTTAATAAAGGGAATTAACTTTTATTACATAACTTTTATTACATAACTTTTATTACATAACTTTTATTACATAACTTTTATTACATAACTTTTATTACATAACTTTTATTATATAACTTTTATTATATAACTTTTATTAGACACCATAACGTCCCTGACTGGACTAACTAGAGTCCAAGCAATATATAACTGCCGAAATAGAAGTAGATGGAGAAGGATAATATCACAGGTGTTAGCGTAGAGGTCACGATACTTAGGCATTGAGTTACCGAATATGACTAAAATGTCATGCGGTAATAATAACATCACACAATTCACGAAATGTACAACTCTTTGCTCACTCGTATAACACCGTTCATGAAAAGTGTGCTTATTGTACAATTTAAGTAAAGAAATCAAATACGAAGTTGTATTCACTTTTTATTAGCTGTTATAATATAACACTACACACGCGTTTAGACAACAATAATAAGTTGTATCAATAAGCGATTAAGTGAACGAAATTATAAACAAAAACCACTACGTGAACTGATCAAGAAAATATTTTTAAGAAACGAAAAAAATTGTTGGATTTAAGCCTTTTTTTACAACTACGAGAATTTTACGACATAAGCAAAAGCCATAATGCACATTCCGCAAATTGTACAATGACAACATGCAGTTCATAAATATGTAAGTTTTTGGTTCATTTCTGCAAATGTGAGATTGCGCACTATCTGTAACATTTTCAGTAATTTGTATTTAATCGATTTTAATTAAGTACGCACGATAATAAATAAATTTTTCGATATTAGAACCGCATTAAATAAACTTACGTCGTGACATTTTGGAGAGGAGGATATTTCATCTTTTACTTTCAGGGTTTTAAAGAAATAATTACTGCTTCTTACGTAGTACGAAGTAGACACTTACAAAAGAAAACTTAAAAATTCGCAGTGATTTGTTGCCAGAGCGTCAAAATATAAATTTATTTAACGCGGTTTCAACGGATTTTTTCCCCCTTTTATCTGTGTTTTTTTTTCGGCTAATAAATACCATGGAAGCTCCAAACGTTCAATATATGTTTATATTTTTCAGATTTCCGTAACTCCGCCATGGATAGCGCAGGTAACGTTTTGTATATACCATAAATTATTCTCATTAAGCTAAAATATTCTTTATTTTTAGGAGCAATATAGGAATATAAAAGCAGTCATTCTTCTAAAAAAGAGACATCAATTAAAATCTAAAGTTCTCAGGAAAGGAGAAATAGAAGTTTTGTAATTAAAAAAAGTTGACTGTGATGGACGACCATAGTATGTTCGCTATATGATGATATAAACAAGCCGGAATATAAGCTTCGTTCTTTTTTTTCCCTTTTTTTTCCGAAAAAAAAAAAAAAAAGATTGATTACTGCAAGCGTAATAGGAAGTTTTCGATCGATTTTTAAATATATGCGGGGTGTTTTGAACTTAATTTTGAATCAAATTATTCAAATGTGAAATAAGCGGGAATAAAATAGTCTCTGAATAAACGACATTCAATAATCTCTTGACGAAAAGATTGAGATCAGTGCGACTTGAGCCAAGTTTCACCTGTTTTTTCTTTTCTTTTTTTGAACCTGACAACCGGGGACCGTTACCTAGAAACGATTAGAATAGGAAGGATTCAATTATATCTTTATACGATATCAAATGTTGTTAGGAGAAAGGAACAAATAATAGGGGCAATCTGTGGAGGGGAAAAAGATAGGACTAAGAGGCGCAATTTGGAGTAGGAAGACCATGTCTCAGCAAACTAGAGTAGAAAACAGAGCACTCATCAGAAAGTGATGAACATTCAAAGAACAGATGGTCCGCATCGCAAACATGCTCTTCGGTTCAAGAGCGTGAACAATGAATGAAAAACCGCGTTTTTACACACCTACACTTATATTAGGTAATTTTACTTCCCTCAGTCTTCGTTACTCTTAATCCTTGAATATCGTCACGTAGTTCTTGTACAAAATTCATATCTGCTAAATACGGCAAGACCTCTAGTTTCTTCGCTGAACGGTATTTTAGCCTGTGGTAACCAAGCCCAATGATATGGATATGCACGCCATGAATCCGGATGCTTAAATGAGAAAGCTAAGCCATTATCTACCGCAGCGGTACTTATATCTGGTCGTTCGACTACACTCCAGTCAGAATGAGACCCAATTTATTATCTACTAGACTAGCTCCAGCTTGTGACAGGGGTAACCTTAGGAATTAAACATGATCTACCAAAACAACAAGGACAACATAACTTATGCAGCCATTTGGTCCACTTCGGATTTAATCTTCCATAAGGCTCTTCGTTCTTCGTCTTAATTACTCCTATAATTTTTCCAGATGGATTCTTCACAAAATAACTACCGCTTGATCTTCTTGAGTTATACGTTCTGGATAGATGCCATTATCAATGGAAATTTCAGCTTGTTTAATAATTTCTGTAAATGTTGGATCATCTGGAAAATGATTAAACATTGTATCACATTGCAATCTTCCTAGCAATGGTTGATTTTCGCTGCTTTTTAACGAATCAACACCCGAATCGTTCCCAGAACATTGAACATAATCCACTTCTGGAACTGAATAAACGTTTGAATTTTCAGAGGAATAAGAATTTAATGTTCCGGTTGAAGATTTATGTACTAAAATTTCAGATTTATTATAACTTTTATATTTAAAATGTTTTTATTCCTCAGGGAATTTAAACAATTTCAAACCGATAAGCACAGTTTTGATATTAGACAGCTTGAAAACAAAAATTCGCATTCAAAATGCATTTAATTAAATCAATTTTCTATAGCAAAAAACAAAATTAATGAATATGCGCTACCGCTAATCGGAAGCATTTCTCTATCTCCTAAAGTATTTTTCTCCCTTATTCTTTCGAGATTTTCTCCGAATGCGTAATTAAACAGGAATTTCACTACATTATCAACTGCTTACCGTGTTCCTCCCGACATCATGACTCCATATTCATGCATTGTTTGAAAGAGTCCGATGGAAGTAGCTTCCTTGGTTCTCCCGAATATTCATTTTCTTGAATCTGCTTATTTTCTCCTCTTTTTTTTTCTTTCGTTCTACTTTTTGTCATTACTGATAATTTCTCTAATCGCCTTGCCTTTAACCGTCCGCTTGCCATGAGCTCATCTACTCCTCCTCACTCTTAATCATTCTTCATATACGATCTCTCATTCGTAATCATTTCTCTCGTTCCGTTGCGATAATTCGCCGTACGCTCTCTTGATCCGGGGTAGTTGGGTGGTAACGGAATGGTTAACACGCTTTAGCTAAATTTCCGATTTTTATTTTAAAAATATTCCAAATTGTAGTTTTTCACCTTTATATTTTAGTACCGGATATATTTACTCTTCCTCTCCTTTATGTAATTCCTTTTATCTCTTCATTCTACTTAATCTTTGTTCTACTCTTTACTTTCCCTTATAATTTTCCCTTCACTTAATCGTTCTGTTGATGCTTCTTTCATTCGCCTACATTATAACCATTTTTTATTATCATTCTTAGTTTCCTGCTGTCATCCTTACTCTATCAATTTCATTATGTCTGATCTTAATGTCGTGCGTATTTTTTTCGAATGCTTTTATCTAGCTACCGAACGTTTTGTTCTCTACTCACATCCGCCAGAGTTTGAGATTTCTTCTCCTTCCTGCATCTTCTATATCCTTTTTTCTTTGTCCGCTATTCTTCCTGTATTAGTTCTCCCATACTAACAGCATTCAGTCGAACTAAAATTTATATAGACGGCTAACCTATCCTTCCTTTGTTTCTGAGTGGCGGTTCTGTTATTCATAAAAGAAAAAAAAAAAAGGAAGAAAAGCCGTATTTATAAGGGGAACTTTTTTAAAATCTTAAAAACCTAGTGAAAAGGATCTCAACGATCGTGCGTCACCATCCTGCAGCACTCTCCATGATAACATCCGTACAAATATTTCAACTCGTGTATATTATGTATCTCAATTTTAATCTTTTCTAAATAAATAAATAAATAAAAACACTAACTCTGTATCTCTTCAAAATTAAGACTCTTTCAACTTACTTCACATACTATCGCATGGCCTCTATCATAAGTTTAATCATAAGAAGTTGAGCGTGATTTTACCTTCGCATCTCAATAGCAATTTATTGGCGATCGTAGTAAAAAATGAGAAATTCAATTTTCCGATACATGTATTACTTTTCAAATAGGAGATTTTTTTTTGTTTCTTTGCCGGACTCTTGTAAAATAAATATTTTAATAAAAAAAAACTTAGCTTTGGAAACGTCCTCAGGACACATTTCATCATCAGTCAAAGAATATATATATGCGAATACACGAAGGTCTGAAATATTAATGTGTTCCGGATTTTCAGTAAAAATTTGCACGGTCTTTGTTTCGGAAAACATGTAGCTAAATATTTATCGCATATTTTAGTTGTTTATGATCGAACTGTACAAAATATTTATTAATTTATTAATTTAGCAATTATCAACAATCGCGATCTGTACAAGGTTAATTCTATTCATAATTGCATATCTGTCTATTTATGTATTATGAATATATATATATATATATATATATATATATATATATATATATATATATATATACTCGTATATAAAAAATGAATTGTACGTATCATCGGCTAACACAAAATTTAATTTTAAAAATAAATTGAACGTTACCGCGTTTACGTAGAGTATGATAACTCGATCTGTGTAAAATGAAGATAGCGTTGAAATATAATGCAGGCTTTTTGCTCGCGAAGTTAAGTAGAATTAAAATTTTCACCATATCGGTTAAAGAATTTGTTAGCTTTTATATTCGTGATAATTTTAGAAGAAGCTGAGAAGGATGAAGAAACACCTTAAACTGTAGAACTGTTTATACTAGCCTATAAAGCACGCGGGAAAATACGAAAACCAAAACAAACCTTCGCTATTATTGCTATCTATTCTCGCCGTCAACAATAACTCGAAATAACCTGAACTAATTTAACAAATTTCTAAATAACTATTATTTGTTTACATTCATACACGCATTAATAAATTAACACCGTCCTCTATCACTCTGCTGTCAACAATAATGTCCCATTAAAACTTTTAGCGGCTAGTTAACCTCGTTTCTCATTACGGAACAATAATAAATTTTAACAATTGTGCCGAAAACCCGCTGCATGAAAACTGATAATCGCCTGTGTTATTATGGTTGCCGACTAACTTTAGGACCAAATGTATACAGTTATAGTAAACTCCCATCTAGGAAGTAAAAAATGTCCACTGCATATATCTTCCGACCGGGTTGAAACAGTTTTTTTTTTTTTTTCTTTTTTTGGTTGAAACAGTTAAATTGTTTCCTTTTAATTTCTTTTCCTTTTTTTCTTCTTCTCAGTTTTACTTACTTTCTTAACTACTGCTGTTCAGTCGGACTCCAGTGTCTGCTGCACTTGGGCTGCGATATGGTTAATTTTTAATTTTCTACTCATTGTCTTTCGGCATTTGTGGGATATGTTGAAGCATTGCGGCCATGTTTGTGAGAACTTGTGTAATGTGTACATTACATAGTTATAACAAAATAAACAAAAATAAAATAAAGAAATAAAATAAAGAAATAAAATAAAGAAATGAAAAAAATTTTAATTATAACGTGTTGAGAGAGTGAATGTGCGAGTAAATGAGAGCCGGTTGCTGACTGGGAGTTGTCGCATCGAGATTTATTTCGTCTTTAACGGATGCGCATGGTGATCGATCGGCAAAGGAACGGATCTCCTTTAGCAGTGAGATGAGTATTGTTCGAAGGAAAAACGGAAAAGACAGAAAAATCCGAAAGGAAGGTAGTCAGTCTTCGGTCAGGCTTCGTCAAGTGTTGGTCAAGTCTTCATCAAATATCCATCAAAATATTTGTCCAGTCGCAGAACAGAGTAACCTTTTATTAAAAAAAATCAGATCGTTCGGTAACCGAAACAAGTTCGATCCAAGAAGGTCTTAGTAACCCGATCGCTCCGAAAATCGGGTTTTCTTTGTAATTAATAACGTTTTAATTACCTATAAAGGATTTCACTGTCGATTTTCGTGTCCCCCCCTCGCATTTAACAGGAATCCAGGCTGAACCACCAACATACGCCCGTCTATCAACCAAGAATCAACGACCATCCAACAACCCCAGAAGAGTGTTACGTACAATTTTTATCTATTTCGTTAATCGTCGTCGCTATTTTCGAGTATATATATATATATATATGTATATATATATATACATACGTGTATATTTTAATGATAGTGTTTTCAGCAGTCGGTCGTTTACGAAAGATGAATGTGGGCATTTAATTAAAATATATCGTTTAAATAAAACATAAATTTTAATTTAATAATAATAAATTTCCTGTATATATTTATATATATATATATATATATATATATATATATATATATATATATACTAGCTGTGTCCCACGGCTTTGCCCGTGTATTAATGTCCGTTTAAATCTGTACTTGGAAATTCATAAAAATTTTTTTGCTTTATCTGGAATTGTATTTATGTGAAGATTTTTTCTCTCTTTGGGAAACATATTTATTACCATCCAACAGAAAATAGTCTTCACGTTTCACGTTTAGCTGAAGATTATCGATCTTTCTTTAACCTGTCGGTCTTGATCTAACAAAAAGTTTTGCTCAACTAAACAGCACACACAGCCATCGGTTTGGAGTTACTCACACGGTGATCTCCCATAATTACACATTTAAGAGAACATCTTCTTCACTCATATCTTTCAACCATTCTGTCTCAAGCTTTTTATTAAAATTAATTTATTACCGCAACAACAAACTGCAGTAGTTGAGTAAGAATTTTAATACTCCTGGTAGCAAATTATTAAAAAATGCTTTTTTACAAAAAATAAATACCGACTTCAAGGTTTATTATACAAATTTAAAAATGCACTAAAAAGTAAAAAATAATTACTCCCGATAAAAAATATATATATCAGAGTGATATAACACTTAAGTGGTGATATCGTAATTCTTATACAACATTAACTTTTTTGGAGTTGGAATTAAATTCATGTTAGGAACAATTTAATCAACATTTAATGCAGTTTTTAATTATTCTTTTAATATGAATTTGATGCCAACTCCAAAAAATTAATGTTGTATAAGAATTACGATATCACCACTTAAGTGTTATATCACTCTGATATATATATTTTATCGGGAGTAATTATTTTTTACTTTTTAGTGCATTTTTAAATTTTTTATAATAAATCTTCAAGTATCGGTATTTATTTTTTGTAAAAAAGCATTTTATTTTTTACTTTTTAGTGCATTTTTATTCAATTAAATTAAAACATTTTAATAAGAACAGTTATTTCCACGGTAAAAACACCAAAAGCTACATTTCCATGGTAATTTGGCAAATTTATAGTATTTTAAGTCAAAAATCTAATCCGACGGTGAAAACAATCATGAATGAAAAGCATCCAAAAAGCTTCAATCTCCCGCATTACTATTAAGGATAACTCAAAAACTATCGGCCAGATCTTGATCAAATTTAAATGGGACCACATGACAAACACTACCTTTCAAATAAAAGAAGAATCATCAAAATCGGTTCATCTAGAAGAAAGTTCTGTGGTAACACACATAAAAAAAAAAAAATAAAAAAAAAAAAAAAAATACAGTCGAATTGAATACCTTCTCCTTTTTTTAAGTCGGTTAAAAAAGAAAGTTAAACAGTTAATTTAAAAAATTTATACAGCGGTTTTGGCCCAAAAGTTCGAATATTTGACATAGTGAAGTAACAGAAGCGGCGTATTTACTTACACCAGAAACTAATAAAATAACCATAGTAATCATTTTATTTAAATTTTTAAGTTTAGTTTATTTTTACCGTGGTAATCATTTTATTTAAAAATTAATTTTTTGTTAATTTCTTTTTATTCGTCCCATATACATTTCTGTGCCCCTGGTCTCATCTCAACTATTTAAAACCCTCATATTTCGTGTAGTGGACCGAATTTTGAATCTAAACTATTCTTGGATACACTTGAACACAAACAAAAAATTTCATCAAAATCGGTCCAGCCGTTTAGGAGGAGTTCAGTCACAAACACACGCACAGAAGAATTATATATATACATATATATAAATTCGCCCTTCGGACCTCGGAATGGGGCAAGCCCCCTTCACCCCCAGATCTAGTTCTTCTATAGTTCTTATAGAAGAGTAAACTTTTTCATTCGTTCGGCAGAAAAAAATCATTCAGTTCAAATTTTCACCACTAGGTGATCTATTAACGCTAATATCGCATTCAAAATCATTTTATCAGTTTCCGTGACAGGACACTTTTCTTGATGAGTTCCAATTTTCACCACCAGGGGATGTAGCGCCGATTGCGAATGATTTTAATAATCGAGTGATCAACGAATTACTAATTTTGACAATCGATTATAAAAGTAGTAACCGAGTGATCTGTATAATCGAGTGATGAATGATGAATGACGAATGATGAATGACGAATGACGAATGATGAATGACGAATGACGAATGATGAATGACGAATGACGAATGATGAATGACGAATGACGAGTAACGATCATATAGTAATCATTCATATTATAAACAACGCATGTATCAATTGTTTTGTTAGAATATTAGTGGTGCTTTGAACTTTTATTTTTTTTAATTTTTAAATATTTATTATTTTCTGAAATTATATTGTTCATTTTAAATAAGACATTAATTTTTAAAGGTATAAATTATTTTATCACGATAATTTTAACCTATATTAATTCTAATATTTCTACATAACTAATGTTAATAATCGGTATTCACGAGATGTTCTCATAATCGAATTATTTCACACAATTGTGATTCACAATCATTGTATAATTTTGAATATAAATCTGTCATTCCTATTAATTTCGCCGATAAAGATATCAATATTTGTCAAAAACTACCGTTGAAAAATTAAAATAAATAATGATTTGAAATAAATTTAACCTTATTAATGAAATTCAAGAAAAAAAATCAAATCACGTAATAGTTCTCCTAAGTAAACACTGAATGATAATTCGAATCATAATTCGAGTCATAATTCGAATTATAATTTGAATGATCATTCGAATGATTAGTAGTTAACAAAAGTAATGATCGAAATATCTCGAGATATGTTCATAATCGAGTGATTCCATTAGTACATCCCGTAATCGCCCAGCACTAGTTTTTATACTCCTATTGGAGAAAGCTAAAGAAATTTAAAGAGAAGCATATCCAGAAGACTCTCTATCACCGATCGCCTCAGAATCTGAATAGGTGATCTAAAAGCTCATTTAGTTGGGCCAATGCTGGCACCAATGAGAACGCACGAAACTTCTCGTTCATCCTCTCTTCAGTTGTTAATAAATCTCTCGGTGCGTTAACGTACAGAAAAAAGGAATTCTACATACGCATCATACAGTGAAAATCGGTCATAAGGGCGATAACTAATCAAAATATTTCGATATTATGTCGTGCAAGATTTACCGTTAACTCTATTATAATTTAAACTTACATAAAATATTTTTCGAAATAATTTTTCACAAATTAAGTGATTAATCGTTTACTCATGATCAAGGCTACACATATTTCTTAATAAATTTCCAAACAGCAAATTTTTTCGCTTCACAAGTTATAATGAAAAAAATAAAACCGAAATCAATCGTATAAAAATGAGAAAAAAATACTATGCAGTAATGGCTTAATTTATTAGTTACTTTTAAAAATTTTTTTTATAATTTTTCGATTTTGTATTATAATAACGCTATGAGTGATTTTTTTGATATCGCTTTTTTATTAAACTGTAACTACAGGTTTTTGCATCAATTTCGTAAAATTTACAATAAGAATTTCATATAAACAAAAAAAATAGCTTAGTACGGCTGTTTCCATTGTGGAGCCGTTTTTTTCCATAAAATAAAAGGTTTTCACGACGATTTCTTTTGTTAAATTCATCCTAGAATGATACGCTGCCACATCATTATAAGCTAAATTTTTTAATTCGCGCGCCAACATTATGGTCTTAATAACAGATTTCTTTTTTTTTGGGGGGGGGGGCGTCAATTTTGAACATTAGCTCGACGCAAATGAATTTTTATAGGTTTCATTGCAACGTGCGACAGCGGGATTAAAACTGTTTTATTTTTTTCTCGGCCTGGAGAGAGCGTTAGGCTAGCTCACCTACATTCTCATATACGTTGAAATTAGTTCGGTGTACCTCAAATGATACAAAACCTTTTTTGAAACCAGAAAGGAATACCTATTTAACAGTACAGTGGTCGCGCGGACTACAATAGTAGTCCAGCACTTTTGTTTTGTCAGTTATTTTAAAGTTGCATGGATCTGGGTGATGTAAGCCTGTTTTATTTGCCGGGTGGAGATTTTTTCGTCGCGCCGACAAAATAAAGGTCCAGAGCTACGTACGAGAACAGTCCAGTTACCCACTCATTCCAATGGTTCAATAATTTACTAGTTCTACGATTTTTCGGCGAGGAAATATTGTAACAAAATTGTAATTCCGGTGATATTCTAGAAATTAATCGTTCACCGATAAGACTGCGTCGCAGTGTGTAATTTTAATTATAATTCAGTCGGGCGAATCGCCGTTTTTTTCATTCAGCAACGCAATTTATCAAATGTTAATTATTTATGTATCACTTGCCAGATTTTTTTTTTTTGGTTTTTTGATTCTTCTTATTATCCTCTTTTCAGCTCATTTCAGAAATCCGGTAACTTTCCGTCACATGGGAAATATAATATCTCACTAACGTAGTGATATCGTTCTCTCTTTTTTTTCTTTTTTTTTTTTTAATCGTTTAAAAAAGCTTTAACAGAATAAAAAAATTCAAGTTTTTCCCCGGAAAAAGCCTTATTTTTTTTCTAACGGGAATTTTTCGCGTTCGCAATTTGACAATTTATGATATCGATACCGATACGAATTTCCCTATTTTTCATTATTAACGCAGCTGAACGGGGGGGTACCTTTCCGATTTATAAAATCGGTTTTTTATAGTTTTCTTTTAACATCGGCTTCTTGAGCAAGGAACTCGAAGTTCTTCGAATCACTGTATAAATAAAATTAGCTGTCCCTTAAATGAAAATATCAAAAATTTACTACAGTAATCAATAAGTTTTCTTTATAAATTTGCCCTTGAATTTTCTAGTTACATAAGTAAATTGAAAAATAAATTTTTTCATGATACGTTTTTCCAAAGTACATTTTCCTTTTTTAAATCTTGTTTCGCTCTATTTTTCGAACTCTTTTAAATTTATTTTACAATAATGTTACGAATTCGCGAAGACTATGGAGAGCCGAAAAAAGGAAAACATTTTATTTTAATCTGTTCTTCAGTGTACTACCGCTATATAATTTGTGTACAAGTTGAATCTAAAAGTCTTTCGGTAACAATAAAATTGCGGTTTCTTTGTAAACTTTTGGATAATTATTTTAATAATTACTATATATATATATATATATATATTTCTTTTCTTTTTTTTTTTACGTAGAATTATTCATACGCATCCTAGGAACATTTTTAATCGTTGCATCTGTAGCGGCAGGTGTGTACTATATTTACCGGATTTCGTTTGTGCGTAATAATCAAGAATCGACCGTGCCAACGAAAGATGAAATATTTTACTGTCAAAAGTAAATTTACATTTTTATAACACGCTTCATTGATAAAATAACATTTATAATTCTGCTGTTTTTGGTTTTCATTTTCAAATTTTCTCGACGACTCGAATAGATTCTATCTAGGTTGGTAATAAATTTAAAAGTTGTAATGTATACATATATATAGCAATAATTAATAGGGTTAATTAAGTAAGAGGCTTGGTTTCCGTTACGGATGTCTCGGGTTCAATCCCAGGCGATAGCAGAAATTGTTATGAAAAAAAAAGTAAATTTGATACTCGGTGGCAAACCATCAAGTATGTCATCATATGCGCGCTAGATAGTACACGGTAGCAGATAACAAGCGACTACAACCAGTTCCGAATAATGTAGTCTTGCGTGTGTACACTCGCGTTGCAAATAACAATTGCCTAATACACCACTTGTATCTGTACAGCTGAAATGCCTGAATAGAGGTGGTCGCGGGCGATAATTCTAAGCGATTTTTCCAAGTAGGTCGTTGGTGTGTAGACGTTTTAGCCGTCGTTGAGTTATGTTATTGACCAATGAGAATGTGAGAGGGGATGGATGCGTTCGGTCAGACGATCATAATATCGTCTATTATAGAAGTTTATTTCCTCAATCAATGCGGGTATTCGTAGATCTCTTTGTATGATGCTGTTGCGCACAAACCATGGTACATAGACGTCACCTGTCGTTTTATTTTTCGGGCTAAAAAGCCAATCAAGTTTCTTCATTTTCTGGTGGCAATTACGTAAGGTAATCTTGATGCAATGTTGCCAATTAAGTCGTCTTCCCAAATGCATACTGAGATAACGAACCTGATCCACTTAGGGGATGATTGTGCTATCGCAGTTGATATCTACGCACGCCATCTTTTCAAAGTGAATAGGCAGAAAACCCCATTTAACACTGTGACACAGTCCGATGCCAAAGCTCAGTCCTCACTCCTTGCTCGCAATTGTAACACCAGGGTAAAAACTATGTATTAGGTGCGATCATCACTGGCTGAGGTCTAAGGAAAACGTCGAGCTACTTCACGGTCATCCTCTAAGGTGCAACTTACTGCCCGAAATTGCAAAGTTGGATTTTCTGACACAGTTTACGGTTGTGTATTGGTTTAGCGTTGAACCATTCGGTTGTTGACCGTGTTTCAATACTTTTAATATTAATAATCTATTTTTATCTTTGTTAGGAAAATCGGTCCAAAACTACCGACACTTTGGTAATCAAAGGCTCAAGCGACTCGGTTATCACGATAGAATTTTAATTCGTTTGAACCATAAACGGCTTATTTCGAACCGTAAACTGTCAGCAAAACTTAGGAACCGTGGAAGCATTTTAAATCGTAACATGCCTTTCGAAAACGTCCTGAACGACACTTCCGTTTACACTTCACGACCGTTCACAAGAGGAATACTGTAGAAACTATTATACTGTGTCACAGTGTTTTCGAACGACATTTACACACTGCCGTGAACTTCGTTATTTGTTGCGAGCAGTACGAATATCGGAGCCGGTTGTTATATGCAGAGCCAACAGGATGATAGCGACAGATGCCTCGTGTCTGTCACCGCATGCGAGTGCACGCATTAAATTATCTGGTGCGGCAAAAGACTGTTCTATTGACTGAGTAAGGAAAAGGATTCCGAATTCACTACTTCGATAGAAGGCGGGCTGTAAAGGAAGTGATACTGAAAAGATAGAATAAGCAGTAGCAGATGTAAGGAGCGAAACACATACCGTTATATTTCGGATGTTCGGGGCCAAAAACTGATTGGTGCCGACGAAGCAATTAACCTGATCGGTTACCGAGCACATCGAAGCTATCAGATTCAGCAGCTGAACTGAAGCTACGCATTTGCAGACATTGGCAATTTTCCTTAATTATGAACGGAAGCTCTGGAAGTTTTTTTTTTTTTTTTTATAACGCTCATGGAGAGCTCTTTTAAAAATTAAGTTTAGGAAATATTCGTTAATAGTAGATTACACCAAAAGTAGCACGACGAATCTCGACATACCGGAAACAGATAGACACTTTTGTCCCCACCATCGACCTCAAACTCTCTACTGTCTTTTTCATCGTTCCCACCACGATTTCTGGACCGGATTCTATCCTTCATTCTTTACCAATCCTCGATCTTTTTATCTTTCTGTACAGCCCTTTCCTTCCTCTCTTCCTTGGTTTAATCTTTCCCCCTACCTTAGCCGTTCGATTATTTCCTCTATAGTTCGCCTGCAGTTCAATCATAGTTTGCTTCCGGCTTCTCTTTTCCGTTATTCTATTGTTCAATCTCCTTTGTGTCCTTATGACCCCCCGGAGCTCAATTATACCTGCGATGCGAATCACGTCTTGTTCGAATGCCCCTTGATTTCCTCCGAACGTGCTACTCTGTATTCTAATCTTCTGCGTCGTGGCCTTTCTTCTCTCATTATAGTGTCGACTCCATTCTTGCATTCCTCTCTCTCAATATAGTCCCTTTGTTGGCCTTCTTTATCTCCTCAATTTCTAATCTTTTCCTTATACAGTGTACAATTCTTTGCGTTAGGTAAGTTCCATTGTTGACGTGCCCTCCAAAAAGAAAAACAAAAAAAAAAACAAAAAAAAACTACCACAGCCGCGTAAAAATAATACGAATAAACTTACGACGGATAGCGCGGGTGAAGCGAATAATAATCAACAGTGATCCGCGTAAAGTCATACCAACGAAGCCATCCGCAACGTGAGACAGTACATCTATGTTTTTCAACCTAGAACAAAAACGCAGATATTTGTAATCTCCATTTGATCAATGCCACCTTCGAAAAATTTCAAGAACGCATCCGTAAATTATATTATATTTTAATGCAAGCTAATTCAGCGTCAAAAGCCTAAAAAAACAACGCTACTTTCTGACGAAATCCACGAAATTTTATCAAAAGAGATTGTGGCATGCATGCGTGATGTGGCTTTATCGCCATATGCTTAAGATTCCTTGGACAGTGCACATAAGAAACGAAGATGTATTAAAAACTATTCAAGAAGAAAGAATGATCCGCCGAATAGTCGAAGAAAGAAAAATAAGATACCTCGGATAGCACATAATCAGAAGAGAAAGATATGAAATCATGCGGTTTCTTCTTCAAGGGAAAATCGAAGGAGAAAGAGGAGTTGGACGCAGAACATTCGGAAGTGGACCGGAATAACATCTATACAGAGTTTTTTTTTTTTTTTTTTTTTTTTTTTTTCTTTGGACTCGCTGACAAAGAGCATTGACCCATGTTCGACAAGAAAGGAAAGTATTGCTAAATTAATTATTCAAATTCGTACGCGGTCAGATATCGCATCAATGAAGGATACAAGGGGAGCGACAACAGTTAACGAAGGAAAGGAGAGAACAGATGCAGCACTATAGGGAGCAGGAATATTAAGTCTCAGAAGTTGAGAGTAAAGAAGGAAACGTTCAGACGACAGTGTGGAGCATTCGAAAAGTATGTGGTTAGAATTACATTCGTGGGCATCATTTGGAAGATGTAGCGGACAGTAAGGAGAGTCTGAAAGTGAAACTCGATAGCGAGATGAAGGAAGCAAACTATGATCGAAACGCAATCGACATAAAGAGGAAATAAAATAGCGCTGCAAAGACGGAAATTCATGGAACCAAGGATTAACTGGAATATATGGCTGAATAGAAAGATAAAGGGAAAATTGGTTAGAAAAGGAGGAAGGATATGAGTCTGACCAAAACCTATAATGGAATTTTTTAGATAATGCAAGTAAATTATTAGCAGTGAACTTATTAATGGGGAGTCCATTAACAGCTGCACCACGAGACAACTGATCAACTCTTTCGTTTCCTTCTATACCAACATGGCCTGGAATCCAAAGGAACTCGATCTGAATGTGGTAAGTTTGGAAGAGGTTATGGATAATCGAGCGAATACGAAGAATGATTGGATCACAAGAAGGATGAGGAAAAACAGATGAGATAGTTTGTAAAACACTTTTAGCATCAGAGATAATTAGGAATTTATTATTGTCTCGTATTAAGGAAATGTAAAGAATGGCTCTTAATATCGCAACCGATTCTGCAAAGAAAATAGAGCAAGTTGGAGGAAGTTTATAACTTTCAAAGTAGTTGTGAACAGCATATAGGAAGGATGCTCCAACGCCGTGAGGACCCTTCGATCCATCAGTATAAAGAAGAGAATGAAAAGGAAATAGAGAGTTAATAGTGTTAAGGAAATCTTGATTAGGTTGTGGAAGGGATTTAGAGTAAGTGGACAACAAAGATAGATTAGGAGGAAAGAGAAAGTCTGTAAAATGAAAGGTAAAGTAAGGAAGTTTATTATGTATTATAATTTGTGGAAGAAATTTAACAAGTCGATTTGAGATATGAGAAAGAAGGGGAATTTTTTTGGAAGTGAATCGCCAATTCTGAAGTAGGGTGGAGTAGGATGAAATAAGTTTTGAGGAAGAAACTGGAAGCCGTTTTAAAAGAAAGCGATATCCCAAGTGAGATCTACGGATTGGTAAAGGGAGAACATTGCATTCAGCATGTATTGCAGGAATGGGAGTTGATTTAAGGGCTCCTAGACATAAACGAAGAAAGCAATTCTGGACCCGATCCAGTTTACAAAGGAGAGATCTGGAGGAGTTACCATAGATAAACGAACAATAATCTAGTTTGGAACGTACTATAGATTTATAAAGGATAATTAAGGTACTAGGATCTCCTCCCCACCTTGTTGATGAAATAGATTTAAAGAGATTTAGTCTTTTATTTACCGACATATGAAGATAGTTAATGTGCTCGAGAAAGGAGAGACGACTATTTAGGAACAGACCAAGGTAACAAAAATTTTTAACTAAGGGAATAGGAATGTTATTTACTGAAGGGTTTATTAAGGAAGGATTAAAAGGTCGATAAGTAAAATTAATACAAGCGGATTTAGACGGTGAAATAAAAAGGTGTAGATCTGAGAGTGAATCATTTAATAATGACAAGGAATTATTCATTTCTTCGTTTGCAGAGCTAAGATCGTGAGAAGTGGAATATAGAAGGATGTCATCGAGTTGAAGCTGCCAAAAATAGGGATATATGATCATCAACATCCCTCGTGATCGCTACGCACGGCAACCGTGTACAAAGTATTTTGATGATGATGATGATGATAAATAGATTAAATATCGGAGACGGATATGTTATTCGATTCACAGAACGGAGAATGGCCTACCGTACGCCTCTATAGACTCGTCAAATTACGCAATCCGTCAACATCGCAAGTGTTTAACGATGTAACAAATGTTAAAGTAATAGTGTTGCCGAAAATCGAACGAAAACTGTGTAATATGTTTGGATGCGTAATCTCACAACACTTTTGTAATTCAAAAACTTCGGAATAATAAAAATTCTCATCGATAAACAATTCGCCCGATGAATCGTTTAACAAGTAAGCCGGAGTTGATCTAGTTGAATACATTGTTACGCCGATTTTAAGGGAACCGGTGTCAGTAGAAAACAGTTGTATTGGCGGCAGTTGAGATTTAACAATCGGTGGAATATCTTTTTAATTTTGCGAGGTTTTTGGCCGATTTCAAACAGTTTTTATTTTTTTTAAAAGAGATTATACAAAAAAAAAATAATTAATAATTATAATAATAATAGTACATGTAGGTTTAAAAAAAAAAAAACAAATCTTCGTCAAAAGAAACGAGTTACTTTTATAATTTTGAAATCTTGAACTTATCTTGCTTCAGTCATATCTAGGGTCATCCGTAATATAAGCAGCACCCGATACGCAAAGTATTTTACTTAAAAAGTTTGTTTTTTTGGAAATCAATATAACTTCGATACTTCGGTTCATGATGATCCTAAATATTGATATTTCCAAATTAGCCTTTTTATTTCATTATGAAAATAAATCTTCGCGATTACTTTTTTTCGAATAAAGTTTTTCAATCTTCTAAATCAAACATTTTACACGGTTATTTTTATGTTTTAGAAAATCATCTGTCATGTCGGGTTATAAGGCCACCACCGGTGAAAGCAACGGTTATTGCGAAAAGGTAATCATAACCGATATTAGCAAAGAAAATGCGACTTATTGTTTGACGTCCTTAGATGTTTGTAACTTATTGCTCGACGGATCGAGCACACTCTGGCCAATGCCGACCGCGAACGTAACCATTTCGAAAAGTTTATCTTCCATCGATTATAAACATGTCTTCTTTAAAGTGGATATTCCAGGTATGTACCGCGACGACAATTTTAGATATTAATATTAATAGAAGCGCAGTTCCTGTTTTTGCGTTGACATTAATTATAATTAAGTACGAGAAATCGTAAAAGGTGAGAATACATGCGATTAAAAAAATTCCGATAAACCAAATTAACTTAATAGTAGCATCTGCAACCCCTTTTTTTTATGAAAGCAGTCGCCGACTTAAAAATCGAAAAATATTTTATTTTACTAACATTCATAAAATTACACATTTAAAAGAACATCTTGTTCATTCGATATTTTTCAACCTCTCGATCTCGAGCATTTTATTAAAATTAATTTTCTACCACAACAGCAAACCACAGTAGTTGAGTGATTTCAAATTTGAGTATAAACAACATTCCTGGCAGCAAATAATTACGTTGCAGGATTTTTTATTTCTCTGTAACGAACAATAGGAAACAATACTTCTGTTTTAACTCTCCGCGAGGGCAGGAGCGCGACTTGTATGTTTACATCATGTCATGGAGGTTTGATGATTTCCGTAACGCAAAAAGTAAAATAACAAAATGCGGTGTATTCACTTACGCCAAAAATTAATAAAATGCCATCTAGAGTTTACTATTTCCCATAGGTAATCGTTTTATTTAAATTTTTACATTCTTCGCGAAATGTGAGGTTTTAAGTAGTTGACATGCGAGCAGCGGTGGTACAGAAATGCATACAGAACGAATAAAAAAAAAAAATTAATTTTTATACGATTTTAAATAAAATGATTACTATGGTAAATAATTAATTTATTTTCCTTTTTAAAATTAACAAATCTTTATAATACTTAATAATAATTAGCATGTGTAATTACATAAAAGATGCAAATGACCATGCAGTCGAGCATCTTTCAAATAAATAAATAAAAAAAAAAAAAAACTCTAGATGACATTTTATTCATTTTTGGCGTAAGTAAATACACCGCGTTCTGTTACTTTACTTTTTGCGTTACGGAAATCATCAAACCTCCATGACATGATCTAAACATACAAGTCGCGCTCCTGACCTAAGTGTTGTACTCATCGCGGAGAGTTAAAACAGAAGTATTATTTTTTCCTATTGTTCGTTACAGAGAAATAAAAAATCCTGCAACGGAATTATTTTCTACCAGGAATGTTGTTTACACTCAAATTTGAAATCCTTACTCAACTGCTGTAGTTTGCTGTTGTGGTAGCAAATTAATTTTAATAAAATGCTCGAGACAGAGAGGTTGAAAGATATCGAGTGAACAAGATGTTCTTTTAAATGTGTAATTTCATGAGAGATCACCGTATAAATAACAATAACTCTCATCCTTTAAAGTGATGGCTGTGTGTTTTTAGCTGAGCAAAACTTTTGGATAGATCACGACAGAGAAATTATAGACAGATCGATAATTTTCAGCTAAACGTGAAATGTGAAGACTATTTTTTGTTGGGCGGCGATAAACCTTTTTTCCATTAAAAGAGAGAAAAAATCTTTACATAAATATAATTCCCGATAAAACGAAAACTTTTTGAATTTCCAAGTACAGATTTAACCGGGTGTTAATACACCCTGGCGAAGCCGTGGGTAACAGAAAGCAAGACTGGAAACGGTTCAAGAACGCACCAGTATGGTCGTTTGAAACAGACGAGAAGCAAGAAGCAAGATTAGAAACCATTTTAGTACGCAAAAGTCCGCTAATCTGAAGCAAGATTGGAAATCATATTTTTTTGAATATTTGTTACAGAGAATGTTATTTATACTTGAAAATTTGAAATCCTTACTCAACTATTGTGGTTTGCTATTGTAGTAATAAACTAGCTAAAAGCACAACTTTGTGACGGCTCGCAAATTGTATTCCGTGAAATATATGTTTCTAAAAGGAAAATAATTATATTTTATACGTCAAAAAATATTTATAAAAACAAATATAAAAATCACCGAAAAAAATCATAAGTAAAAATGTGAAGCATAATAAACATAATCT
The DNA here is from genome assembly GCA_039619475.1 of Icerya purchasi. Classification (NCBI taxonomy): domain Eukaryota; kingdom Metazoa; phylum Arthropoda; class Insecta; order Hemiptera; family Monophlebidae; genus Icerya; species Icerya purchasi. Next base: position 263,852,476 of record CM077115.1, on the reverse strand, counting down.
ATTATTCTCAGCAGTTCCAAAGTGAAATATCTCCAGCAATTAATTGGTAACTTTTTTTATTTTTCATTTTTAAAAATATTCATACAAATAATGAAAATATTTTTATTAAAAGCAGATTATTAGTATCAATAAGCCGACTATTTAAAAACAAAACTGTCACCTCCTTTACTAATATATTTCCTATTGGACCCCGTTGGTAATAAAATCAATTATTTTTCGCTTGTTTAATCCGTGCTATACTTAGTTCTTATATGTATTTTATTTTTCTGTTTTATATTATTTTGAGGGGTTTCAAAGGTATTATTGTACATCTGATAGTTCGTGTGATTCTTTTTATGTCACTCGGGCTGAAGTAATATAAAATTCACTTATTTTACACATATTAATATTGTCATATATAACGATTTTTTTTTTTCTTTTTTTTTTCCCATGAGCTGTGTATAACTGCATAGGTCATTACGGTATACGACAATTCATAGAGTTTAAATGACTGGATCGATCTGATTTGTTTTAATATGTTAAAATTCCATTATGGCGGATATATCATCGCAGATTTGAACAAATAACAGTTTGAATTAAAATTTAAAATAACTGTACTCAGTGTGGTATGCAGTAAATAAAATAAGATATTTTTATAGATTAAGTAATTTAGATTCCATGTTTAAAGAACGACGTCCATATTTTCCTATGTCGTTTTTTATAATTTTTTAAATATATTTTCAAGACTTCAGGAAGTTTATTGAAAAATAAAGCTCCCATATACACTACCTGTGCTCTTATCTTGGTTTTAACAAAGTGAGATTCATCAATAGGGGAGAAGTGGGATAAATCGGACAGGGGGATGAATCGGACACTCGTTTTTTCTCGGCTGTGTAAGGCATTGAAAAGTTAAAATTTAGTACGAAGGTAAGCTATTGATGATATCTACCAAGCATTTCATCGACTGCGATATTTGTTTTCGTATAACCGAGATAATGCAAAAAAAAAAAAATATTGTTGATTTTTGAAAAAAATTTTATATCAGTTTTTTGAAAAAATTTCGTATATTGCGTGAAAATTTTGAAGACATATCGGGTAAGTTCTTTTTGTTGAAGTATTATGAACAACCTGTCACAATTTGGAGCCGTTTTTTCAAGAGGTTTCTGAAATAGACCAAATTTTTGAAAAAATGAGCCATAGGGATGAATCGGACAGACTGATTAACCCTACAGATCGCGATGTGCATTTAAAGATACACACATTTCCGAACTCTGTTTTACGTCTCATAATGCTAATACAGGTTATTGGTCACAATGTGCCATTTGAAGTTGTTTTTGTTCCAGTAAAATTCGAAAATTCAATCAAATGTACTGGTTTATGGCCAGTAAACCGTTTGTCTTTTGAAACAAATAAAAAACTCTCTGGACAACGAGACGATTCCATCTCCAGAGAATGAGGTCCAAACAGCAACTTTGAATTCATCTGCAGATAATGCAACTGAACCAGAAACTTTGAAGTCATCTCAAGAGAATGAGGCCAAAATAGAAACTTTGAATTCAAGCTTGAGCGGATCTTCGAATAAATCTTCTCCCCAGTCCTTCTTGAAAACAAAACGACCTCTCCGAGATGTCATAACAGGAATAAGAAAAATTCACCTGAAACCAGGAAAAAGTGCAGAGTTTACTTCAACTCCTGAGATGGAGAAGGCTGCGAAACGCGCTCAAACAGCTGCAGAACGTGCATAAGCCGAAATTGATTCGAAACCAAAAAATAAACCAAAAGCAAAGAGAAACCTCAATTTTCAATCCTAACCTAAAAAGAATTCAAATATATCAAACCAAGGCTTCACTAAAGATTTTAGTGACGTTCAAATTCGTGACTGGGTCATGGTGAATTTTCAAATGAAACAACAGAAGAAATCTCGCCGCTACATTGCCCAAAAAAGGCAAATTTATTGGGAACTTTCTTCATTAGCGTTCACTAAAAAACACACTGGATACATCTTTCAGTATCCCAATATTCGTGACAAGTATGCATTCTTTTACGATCAAATTGTAAAAAAATTAGTGCCCCCAAAAAATACTCGAGGGGTATGTTTACGTTTAAAATCCACACGACTCATTTATAATTTTTCATCGTTTTTTGTTCAAAATGCAAATAAAATATGATTTTTCAAGTTTTTTTTTTTGTAGAACATGTTGACTTTTCATCTTATAGGATTTGTATAAGCATTTATTGCAGATTCTTGAAGAAAAATACATTTTAAATGAAAAAAAACACACGTCCGAAGTATCCCCCAGGTTGGGGGATACTTCGGACAAAATGGATGAAGTTTAAAATTAAGCTCATCAAGTTGTACTTATCCGAAAGGTGAAAGTTTTGCAGCCAAAATGTAGCGCATTGTTCACACTACACAACGGTGCAAAAAGAAAGTTGATACGATTTACCATTACAGAGAAAATCGCTCAAAACTAAAAAGTGTCCGATTCATCCCACTTCTCCCCTATATATATAGTTTTACCTTGGAACACAAGAATTGTAGATTTATACTCATGTTTTAAGACAAAACCTAGATTTGATTTATAAGCAAGATAATAATTTCACACTTGTTACATATATATATTCAATTCATCAAAATATTTACATAAACTCTGAATATTCATCGTAAAAAGATTAATTTTATTTTTTGAAGTTCATTTTGGTTCAAAATAACGTTTACACTTTCATACCTTGGTTATAAAGTTATGAGGTAAATCAAAGTACATATATCATTTAACACTGCGATAATTAAGGCTAAAAGTAAAATTTCTTAAAAAAAAAAAATCTAAAATCAAATAAAACGGTGTAAAAATTATCCAGATATTATTAAAGTAACATGCGATATTTCACTACTAGGACAACTGGATAATATTAGTTAAATTCAGTAAGATATACATTAAAGAGATAAAACAAATATTTTTATGTTATAATTACCAAGAACGTCATAAAAATAATGACAAAGTTAACGCTGTGTAGTTTACTAATAACTGAATGAACTAAACGAATAATCAGTTTACATTCCTTCAATCAATTTGTATTATTTTTTATTTTTTCCATTTCTTCTTTATATATACCATTAATATACATACATATCACACACATATGCAATTTAATATTAAATAATTAATAGAATAAGTGGAAGTGTAAAAATAAATTAAATAAGATGGAATTAAAATTCATTAAGTTATGCTTGTGTACGGATATAATTTTTCTGAACTAATGTTATTTACAATTTGAACTATAACCAGTCATGAATTTACACCACGGACTTAAATGGGCTACAGCCCACAGCGGCAAAATTCAAAAGGCGGCAAATTTGCATGAAATTAAAAAATTTTTTCTTTTGAAAAATACTTAAAATTTCCAAAATATTATTACATATTATGGCGTTTTAGTCATATTAGGGTAGGAGAAGAATGTGACAAAATCATTTTTTAACTTGCATTAATGTACAGAAAAGTTAAAATGGGAATATATTGATTTAGATAAAATTTCCAAATGATTATAAACAAATAACATGTAAGCAGGGGAATCGAGAAATGAATTTAAAATTAAGGAAGTGTACACCGGAACGTGCATTATTATTAGGCAAAATGGTTATATTAGCAGGTAAAGGAAATTCTCGAACTATGCACGTGACAATGACTGGTCGGCATGATAAGAGGTCAAACAAGACTGGAAGAAAAACTGAAAATTCACAAATGTAGTAGTAGTATCTCATTGATAAGACAAAAGTTAGAAAATTTTTCAAAGAACTATTTATATTATTCCTTGCCGTACCAAACGATGAAAAGTGCTCAAAGCAGTGTGGCACTGGGGCACTGGGACACTGCGGCTGGGCCCATAACCTGTTGAAACTATTCTGAATACTGAATCTGATGAATAAACACGCTAACGGCGAAAATAAAATATTGAGAATAAATGGACACTTTATTTAATTTGTAATCATTTAACAAACAAAAGTAAAAACTCAATGTAACTGGAAAAACCAACTCTACAACACTACAAAAAACACAATTACCATAACATGATAACATAATGGAAAAAACACAAAGAAAGATTAGCGCTGAATAAAATTTTCTCAGCAGGACGCTCCTTTCCTACAATGAAAAGAATTAAACATTTTTTCAGATCAACAATGTCTCACCAAAAGAGTTAAATGATTTATCTGTTTTATTTATTGAAGAACAGTTAGTAAAGAATTTAAACTTTGATGATATAATAAATGAATTTGCATCTTTAAAATTGCGTCGTAAAAAAATGTAAACTTTAATTTTTTTTTTTTTTTTTTTTTGGGCGTTGAAAATTCAACCCATCGACATAAACTTTAATTGACACATGAAAGAATAATGTATGTATAGAATTATAATAAAATTTAGGTATGTTTTAAAAATGTGTAAAATTTTTTAATTGAAAACTTTTTTAACTTTTAACTTTTAATTTATAATTTTTTTTAACTTTTAACTTTTAATTGAAAATTAATTTTTAACTTTTATGTCCTTTCTTACTTCAATTACTTGATTATAATTTTTATTACTTAATTTATAAATTATTCCAAGGGCGGCAAAAATTACTGAGCCCACAGTGGCATTTGGCTATAATCCGGCCCTGACTATAACATCTTAAGTTATAATGATTACAAACAAAATTAAATTAGGTAATATTTGAGATGTATATATATATATTCTTGAACATAATTTTAACTATATTATAACATTAAGGTTCTTGTCATATACACCATAACTTCACTAAATATGAGCTAAACTTGCATAAAAATAATATTACAAAAGACTGGTCCGAAACATAACATTGTAAATGGGATGTACGATTATATGATCATATAAATCATCTCTATGCATACTACATTTATGCAATAATTATCAAATAATACCAACGCACAGTGTAGAAGAATAGTTTAAGTAAGAATATTTTACAATTGTCTTAATTAGTATAATATGTTATTAAGAAATACTGCTATTTTTATATGAAAATTTAACATGCACTCTTCTGGGAAAATACTAAAAATAGAAGAAAATGGAATTTTAGTGTTGTTATATAATGTTAATATGTGTAAAATAAGTGAATTTATTACTTTAGCCCAAATAACATAAAAAGAATCACGCCAACTATCAGACATACAATACCTTTGAAAACCTCCAAAATAATATAAAACAGAAAAATGTGATACATACAAGAACTAAGTATGGTATGGATTAAATAAGAGAAAAATAATTTATTTTATTACCAACGATCTAATAGAAAATATATTAGTAAAGGAAGTGATAGTTTTGTTTTTAAATAATCGGGTTACTGATTTTAATAGACCATTAATCTGCTCTTAATAAAAATAGTTTCATTATTTGCATGAATATTTTTAAAATTGAAAAATAAAAGTTACCGATTAATTGCTGTAGATATTTCGCTTTGGAACTGTTAAAGATAATAAACTATGATTATCCGTTATAATAAGATTAAAAAGTGTACGTAAGTAATATATTTCACAGACGGAGTCATTTTTCAAAATCCGAAAATGATAGAACATATTCCGTAAATTACGATGTTGCAATTTGAAAGAATAATTATTTATTAAAAATAGTACAATGTAAATAGCTATGACAAAAAGTTAGCACAGTGCAGAGTTGTATTGTAATTATGTAGGTACAATAATAATAATAATGTGGTGATCGTAAATTTTTTAATAAATAACTATTTTTTCTAATTGCAACATCGCAATTTACGGAATATGTTCTACTATTATTTTCAGATTTACAGTTATATATACATGAAAATAAAAAATATTTCTTATTTATACAAGTTTGTTTTTTTTTTTTAAATAACGATTGATGGCACATCTAGACATGAATATGAATAATTATGTTCAATTTTATGTCCATACGTTTAGTAGTTTTTTTATAATGGCTGGAACAAAAAATGCTCATTATGATCTATAAGTAGTCTCGCTTCGCTCACCTAAATAATTTTAATAAAATGCTCACGACAGAGAGGTTGAAAGATATGAGTGAAGAAAGTGTTCTTTTAAATGTGTAATTATTTGAGGTCACCACCGTGTGAATAATTCGCGGCCCCTTCAAAATGATGGCTGTGTATGCTGTTTAGTTGAGCAAAATTTTTTATTAGATCACTACTGGCACGTTATAGAAAGATCGATAATCTTCAGCTAAATGTGAAACGTGAAGATCATTGTTTTGTTGGACGGTGATGAACATGTGGAACATAAAAGAAAGAATGAATCTTTACATAAATACAATTCCAGTTAAAACAAAAATTTTTTTATGAATTTCCAAGTACAGATTTAATATAATACACGTGCGAAGCCGTCGGTAAAAGCTAGATATATACAAGAATACATATACAATTTTTGTTCGTATTATAAGATACAGAAGAATAAATTTAAATCGATTACGTCATTCTTAAAAATAAATTCAAATTTGCCGTTTGCATAGTAATTTTTATTAAAACTTCAATTAACATTTTGTAACATTTTTCAAATTTTACCTTTACAACAAAAATGACATTATCACTATATATGAGGGATAATCACAAGAGTAGTGAAATCTACGCCTATAGCATGGCTACCTGTACTCAGTAACATTGCGCCACCCGATATCCGCAAGAAAACGGCAATAATTAGAGAGTGGCGGAAGTATAAAGCCGAATAGCGACTCCCTATAAATAGACATACGTTTGAAGTAACCCGACTAAAGTCAAAAAAACCAGTATGCATTACGGCAAATACCCGTATTGCAGGGGACTTCAATAGTAAAAAGGAATATAATAAGTTAATAATAACTGATATAATAAACAATTATAACAAACAATATATAAGAACAAAAAATAAATTTCTTACTTAGTAACGTTTTCGGGCATAGCCCATCATCAGCTAATACACAATTCACTATGTGTGATCAGAGACAAAATCTAAATCACAGTGAAGTCAACTAGGGGATAAAATGGTTTATATATAGGTTTAAAATAACAGTTACAGAGTTAATATGTTAAAAGTATTAAAACAGATGTACAGTACATAGACTATAATATATAATATTTAAGAAATTTAATGATCAATTTAAATAATAATATAAATATAAAAATAAGTAACATACATGGGCGTCGCCAGCGGGGGGCAGGGAGGGGCAGCTGCCCCCCCCCCCTGGAACCTTGAAACTTTTTAATCAACTGGCATTGATGAGTATTCATAGGTGCGTAATCATGGACAATTTGGAAAACTTATGTTTTAATTAAGATTTTATTCTTATCTAATAAAATATTAAGCCTTTACAACTTATAAATTTTATTTTTCCTATAACTCATATCCTCTTTCTATCATCTTGCCCCCCCCCCCCTGACGGCTGGCAACTCATCTTGCCCCTCCCTGGCTCATCGGCTGGCGACGCCCTTGGTAACATATTTTAAAATTTTATATTAAAAAGTGGGTTATTGCTATTTTGGATTTGGTCGTTTAATATATTACTTTTATGTTTATTTATGTATTAATTTTCAGCAATGTTTATGGCATTACCTTTGTTATATTTAGCTAAGACTGTGACTATTCTTTCTATAGAATTTGGTTTTGTGTTTATTTTTTATTAAATGCTCGGCATAAGTGAATTTTTCTATTTCATTGGTTTTAAATGATTTTATGTGTTCATCATATCTACATTTAATTTTTCTACCTGTTTGGCCGATGTATGTTTTCTCACGAGTCATTACGGTTTATTTTATATATGCCACTATTTTCCAACCTATATATAAACCATTTTATTCCCTAGTTGACCTCAGTGTGATTTAAATTTTGTCTCTGATCATACATAGTCAATTGTGTTTTAACTGATGACGGGTCATGCCCAAAAACGTTACTAAGTAAGAAATTTATTCTATTCTTATATTGTTTGTTATAATTGTGTTTATTATATCTCAGTTATTATTAACTTATTACATTTCTATATTTAACAAAAAGAGAATGAAAAAAGATTCTTTATTAGTAAAAAGGAGTGGTAAGAACAATGTGGGGACCAGTTCAGATTCAGATCAACGGAAACTGGTCACATACCCTGATCACAAAGTGAACGGTTTTGACCTAACCCGAAGAGAATGGGTGCAACTAAATCACATTCGGACTGAGAATGGACGTTGTAATAACGCGATGGAAAATTAAAAATGACGCTGCCTGTGATTGCGGATACCATCGACAAACCATTGGATGCTCAAGTCGAGTCTTTGACGGAACTTTTAATGTGATATTCGCGAAAGCGTTGACATGGATACCTAACCTGGACCTGCTGCTGAAAACAACTTTCCGCATCGGACCACACGATTATGATAATAATGATAATAATATGTGGTATATTATTTTTACACAAATTCTAGTCATTAATAAATGATTTTCTAAACAGGTACCTCGAAGAAATTGGCCACTTTAGTAGAAGGTCTGAAAACGTACTTTGTGGATATAATAACGGATTTAGGCGGGAAAGCGAAAACCATTGAAGATTCCCGTAACTTGTTTATCACGTTAAAATGTACAGATTCATTAGTTTCCTTAAATGAAAATACCGATGAAAGTTACGAAATTAGATTGCATACCAAAGATAAACAGGTAATAAGTATTAAAGAAACTTTTTAACTTTTACACAGACATATAGAGCGACAAAGACGCAAATTTAAGGTTTTGTTTGAATAATGTCGCATTTTAAATGATGCATAACAATTAGTCACACGTGTAGAATCGTTACAGTAAATTTTAACTCGCATATTGCAAATAATTGCACACTGTAATAAATTAACGAAACAGCTGTTCATTTTTTTTTTTTTTGAGCGGGTCGTCAACTATGGGCATCAAACGAGCGCCAGTGAAATTTTGTATATTTTTAATGTGCGAATTCGAACCAGATTCTGTCTGAACAAAACACACTGCTGCATAACCAACTGCTTCACGGGAGCTCGGCTAAGCGGCACTGTTAATTAAACTGATAAAACCGGCGTGTATGATGTAAAGAAATTTAACTCGATAGTAGTACCTTCTACGGAACACTAACAAAATAACGTGACGTTAAAAAGACAGATAATAATAGCCGAAAGAATTCACAGATCCACTTTATACACCCGGGAAAATCGGTTACCCATCAACAGAGAGATGAATATTGTTGGATCTGGCAGAATTGCATAAAAGTTTAATTTCTACGCGTTCTCCACTTCGGTACGCAAGTAAAAGATTACGACAAAATGCCGGTACACATTTAGCTTCGAAAGTTTTTGCAGATGCATTTAACAAAAGTTGTCATAGAACGGAAAATTGCTTTGCAGACTGTGCAATTAGTAAAATAACATATATCATGGTGTCGAAAATGGCGAATAAAAATAAATGAAGACAAATTATCTGATATATTATTTACTAGTCGATATGCCAAGCCACAAACTGTAATGGTCAGCAACAAGACGGTTCCAATCAAAAAGGATGGCAAATACCTGGGTATGCATTTGGACCGAAGATTGACTCGGCATAAACAAAAAAAAAGAATGAACTTCAGCTAAAAACCAAAAAACTACATACTGAGGGAAAAAATCCCAGCTTGCCATCTGCAATAAAATACTATTATACAACCAAATACTTGCGCCAATATAGAAATATGGTTGCGGGGCTCGTAGTGCGAGAAGCAATATTGAAATAATACGAAGGTAACGTAAACACTAAAACGATAAACACTGATCTAAACAAATGATTATGCGAATGAAATGATTAAAAAAAAAGGCAAAAGATTAGATAATCATACGAACTGGATGGCAGTTGGCCTATTGGAAAAGGACGTGGATAAATAAATGCCTGGATTAAAAAGAACTAATAAGCTGTTAGATTCGGCTTATTAACCGGTAATGGGAGTTCGTCACTGGATGAAGATCCCGTATGTGAGATTTAATCGTATTTATTGTATCATCTATCGATGGTTCGCAAGCTAGCTGTAGATAAGGAAAAGGAAAAAAAAAGGTGAATGGAAACAATCATCTTCATAAACATGCCGGTGAAACACGTTTGTATTAATTAGTAGTGTCGTCGTATTATATGCACACTACCAGAACGCTATTCATCTTTTGGTATTTTTGTTCTACTGCATTATTGACGACTTTGCATATCGTTTACAATCAGATTTTGCGGAGATTATTATTATTTTTTTTTTTGGCCTATTACATTAATCCATTCGATTGTGATTTAATAAAGTATGCATTTTTCCATTTTACCAAATATGTCACTAAATAAATCAAAATCAGTTGAAATTCGTAATAAACAATGAATGGCCGGTTACCGAAAGGTAGTTCGATCGGAAACGTATTTCACTCTGGCACTTGGCCATTGCTGTTAATAAATTTAGCTGATTCCTATGGAAAAAAGTTTAGTTTTGAACGCGACAGAATTTTGCTTTTAATTTACGGCACTTCGTACACGATACTTTGCTTATTCTTTTTCTACTTTCTTATTCCTCTGGGTAAAACCCAAGATATGTTTCGAATCATTCTATCTTATATATATAATTTTCTTTTATTGTTCCCTTTTTTTTTATTTGTTTTCTTTCTTCTCTTTGTATTTGAAGATATTTAGCTGCCCTCATGTATCAGTATGCACTATTTACGGCGTGTGTATGCATTTGCATGTGTGTACTACGTTATAATTTATATAATCTTAAGTTGACTAATATTATGATGTATAGGATAAGAAAGAATAGTTGTAATTTTGTATACTTATGTAGAGCTCAAACAGGTAGACACAGTCAAGTATCTAGGCATGTACCTTGACCGTCGCCTTACGTGGCGCTTCCACGTTGCACAAATACGGAGAAAGCTAATCGCACACACTAAAAAGCTATCCTCGCTGATAGGCAATAAATCTAAATTAAGTATAAGGTTAAAAAGATCTATCTACTTGATGATTATAGCTCCGGTGTGGAGGTATGGCCTAGAACTATATGGAAATACAAGTAGAAGCAACCTTGCTCGTATTCAGAGTCAGCAGTTCATTATCCTCCGAGGGATTGCAGCAGCACCAAAATATGTTTCAAACCTAACTCTCCATCGAGATCTGCATGTTCCTTTTGTTAAATCAGTTCATACTCAACAGTACAGCAAATTTTTTGAAAATCTAAATCTACATCCCAATCCTAAAGTTAGTAGCATGTTTATAAATACTCTTCCGGGTAATCCGAGAAGAAGGTTAAAGAGAAGGAAGTGGTGTCGTGACGCTCTTCCCATAACTTAAGTGCATTTAGTTTTAAATACGTTAGCATCAGTTATTATGACTCGAAACTTTTATCAAGTATTTACTTCACCGGACTCTGTTGTCCGACCAAACAGCAACGGTTACTATGGGATCCAGGTCATCTGACCCAAATAAACATGACATGTATGGGTCACTCTTAACTTAGTGATTGCCATGGTGTTCGAGTTTTTATCAGATATCATAAGAAGTAGACTTGCTACGTATGGATAACGTTCTACAATAAACTTGACATGTATGGGTCACTCTTAACATAGTGATTGCCATGGTGTTCGAGTTTTTGTCAGATATCATAAGAAGTAGACTTGCTACGTATGGATAACGTTCCATAAGGCGATTGTTGTGGTGCTCGCACTCTTGCACACTAAATGCGTGCCGAGCTTTTATGAAATACACTAAATAGCACTGTTATCATGACGATTGTGCTCTAAATATTACATCGTACACGCTGCTGTACTAATCTCATGTTGTTTTCTCTTAAAATCCATCCCATTCGCTTTTTATATCCTAAGGGCCATATGGTCAAAATTGTGCTGTACTGCTTATGTCGCTTTTCGTCCTTCTCTAGACTTTGTATCCCTTTTTATAAGTTGTAGTGAACTATTATAAGCCAAACCCCTCACTGGAGGGCTTTGGATTGGTCACATTTCTATCATCATAATACATATATTAAAATTAATATTGGCGCTGTTTGTGGTCCCTCGACTGGTACAGTGGAAGAAAAAAAAAAAAAAAAAAAAAAAAAGAATAAATGTTAATAAGAGTGTCGAGCACTCACACAACTGGTATACTTGCCCTGTGAGACCCACAACTTACTTTAAATAAAAAAAAAACATGTAATTCTCTATTTTTAGCTATTATAAACATCTCCTTAAACAGCTGCCTATTAAGTACTTCTTCATTTATTAAACGAAGAAGATCAGAAAATTTCGTCCAAAACCTTTACGTCTCAAAACTGAACATACTTTCTTATTCGATTATTATTGTACAATATACATCAATATGTATATATATATATATAAGGACTGGAGACCTTACCGCAGTATACCCTCCTCGTACCGATGCAAAGAACAACAAGAAAAATGGCCCCCAATTTCCGGCAGGTGGATTACACGTCGCCGGTACCACGGAAGGGGGTGCTAAGAATCTCCGGAAACAAAACAAGGCGACAATATGTCAACAACTTGAAAATCGCTACATGGAATGTAAAATCAATGTATTTAACAGGGAAATTGGCAAATCATACTTAACGGCCAGACTACAAAAGGACCGGTTATTCATACTAATTTCCACTGGGAAAATACTTGGAAAAGCGGGAAGAGAACGCAGGAGATTCAATTTGCTGACTAAGATAAAAGTTCTGGATCGGAGCAACCTCTTTTTATAAGAGAAGCTAATAATAATAATAATAATAATAATGTATATATAAACTCGGCCATTTTGGCCTCGCAAGGGGCTGTGCCCATTGACCCCTCTTGCTTACATTTCTATCTCTTTCTCTTCTATACTTTGTATAAAATGATTAAAATTTACAACGCAATTCTAAATCGGTCCATATGAATATAATAACATAATCACAGAAATTCTATAAAATATAACAAACGTTACATAAAATTGGGACATTTTTTCGCTTGGGGGGGTATCCTAAGAATTACGTTGTAATAAATATATGTATATATATATATATATATATATATATGTGTGTGTATATAATGTATTTATTCATATAGATACATGTATCGGTCAGCGCTGTCACGTACTTTGGTCTACGACAAGGACTGGAAACATTAACTCAACTGATAGTTTTTGATGAAATAAGTGGTACGGTGGTAACGGTAAAAGAAGGATTCATTAGCGATAGGCCAATTTACAAATACAGAGGTCTCATGTTAAATACCGGGCGCAGTTATTATCCGCTTAAATCGATTAAAAAAACATTGGATGCCATGGCAATGAACAAGCTGAATACATTCCATTGGCACATTACAGACTGGCCCAGTTTCCCGTTCGCATCAAGCAGCCATCCTGACATGGCAGTTGTAGGAGCATTTTCATCGAAACAGGTAAAAAAGAATAATTAGATAAATTTTTTTTTTTTTTTTTATCGTAGGAATAAAAGGTTTTTATGAATTTATAAAAACAAATTTACCGCAGTTATCAAACTTTTTCTTCTATAACCACTACTATCGATAATCGTTGAAGGTCTTCTTGCGAACGTGTCACAGAGGAAACCTACGGTGTGAAGATATCGGAGAACTTTTCGCGTCAGAAAACGTTGGTACCTCGTCATTTTTGCTTTATTGTCTTTTCCTTTCCGAATATTAAAATGCAATACGAAGGCTTACACTTTCTCGCGCTAAATTAATGGTACACTGAAAGCGAATCCTTTTTCGAAATTTCCAAGATTAATTCTCCGACTGGTAAGGTTTTTCTATTTTTTTTTCTTTTTTACAAAACTTACACCTATGCATCATTTGGCCCTTTTCCTCGGTCTCCCATATTCTAACTTTAAAGTTCATATAAGAATCAGGGAACAGATTTTGTTGAAACATTCCTTCCATTTTACAAGCACATAGCGTGTCTTGCCCCATTTTTGAAACGTGCGACTTTCGCTACATTTGCTTTCGCAATAGCAATACATACTGACATGAGCCGGTATGCATTTGGTTACGATTCAGCTTCGTGCGAGTCATTTTCGTGTTAGTATTTTCATTTAGAAAAATAATTGGTCAATTTTAGGCGCTCCTACCGCCACTAAAAACACGTTGCCGTAAGTGAGCACGTTGACTGTTTTCGTTTATCTGAATTTCGTACACCATCTGTGCACTTACGAAAATTAAATATACGCGTATTTCTGGTTATTTTATTGTCATCGAGCACCGGGAGCATTAGTCAAGCGGCAACGGGTTCTCAATTTTGTCGTACTATCAGTCGAAAAGAGACAAAATTTGTTTCATCGGCTGTCCAAAGGAATAAGCAAAACAAAACAAGGAAGAATCAGAACGTTGGCACTGCAGCGGGATACGATAAAGAGACTCTTCTTATGTAATCTGCCGAAGGAATGTCGTGACCATTTACAGCGTCTTCAACTTTTCCTCGCCGATGTATTCGATCAACAGCCATCCGTTTACATTCGACAATTGACTTTTTCAATAAATTTCTAATCATATCCGTCCATTTGATGTTTAGTCTGCCTCGTGGGCGAGTTCCCTGCACTTCCCCATTAATTAATAATTAATCGTAGTATGGAGTGCCCGTTACGTATAGTATGGCCAAAAAAACTTAATACGCTTAATGAAACATCGCTGGACAATCTCTAAATGTCGAGTTTGCGCAAAATATAAACGTTCGTTTGCTTCGCTCTGCTGCGTAACATACGTCTCCAAACCCGCATTTCGAAGCTATGGACATGTTGTCTATCTTTTGCTTTCACCGCCCATGTCTCTGCCGCGTACATAAATACAGAGAACATCAAACATCGCACTAGCTTCTTTTTTATCATAATTTTGTGATGGATCTGTCGCACCGTATTCTATTTAACCGACTTGTTGCATTTCCGGCTATGGTTGTATTCTTCGTTTTATTTCGCCTGTTGAAGTTCCTTTACCTTCAATAATAGATCACAAATATACATAACCATGTACTGTTATAATACTATGATAAAGAGACTTGAGCGCTGAATAAGAGAGAACTAAACTAATACGGGGTTATATAGAAAAATGTTAAGGGTGCAAATTGCCCGATTTTTTTTTTGTAATCTGCAAAGATCGTTGTCGCTGCTGTTTAGCCTGATCAAGTAATGTCCTTTTCTAAAAACCGGAGAAGGCAAATAGTTTCCAAGCAAACAAGCCAAAACACGATTGCAAGCGTTGCCATTCTTACTTTAGTCGAAACATAATAAAAGTCTCATTCGCTAAAGTATCTCTATTTCTCTAGCAGACCAAAGACGCAGCACCGTATTCATAGACTTGCAATTATTTGTATTTTCCATGGACAATCGGCCGAATTTTTAGCGGACGTTGCGTATCTCTTCTTTTCCACTAAGCTTAAACTTTCGAACATTACTCAGTAGTAGAACCAACCCTTTTATATTTCCCTTAGTTTCCCTCCTGATGCTCTTCAATTTCTTTACGAACGAACTCGGAGTGAATAACGCATGGAGTTTCTTTTTACGCCCCGAATTTGTCGACTTTTCACTTTACGTTGTTCTTTTTCTTTTCAAAGAGAAAAGTATTCTTCAGTTATTCCGGAAACTCATCTCAGCCCCTCCCGAAAAAAGATAGTCCATCTCAGGTCTACTACCCAGCCTGGGGTAACTCAAGAGAAGGCTGATAAACTTCACCTTTCTCGCTGCAGTTTGCTAATTTTTAACTTTGTATTACAACCATGAGTATGCGCGAATGTGTTTCCGAAACTTGTCGGTGATTAATTTTTAATATACATATATACTAGCTGTGCCCCACGGCTTCGCCCGTGTATTAATGCCCGTTTAAATCTGTACTTGGAAATTCATTAAAAAATTTTTGTTTTATCTGGAATTGTATTTACGTAAAGATTCTTTCTCTCTTTTTTGGGTGAAAGATGTTTATCACCGTCTAACAAAAAATAGTCTTCATGTTTCACGTTTAGCTGAAGATTGTCGATTTTTCTATCACCTTTCCGTCGTAATCTAACAAAAAGTTTTGCTCAACTAAACAACACACACAGCCATCATTTTGAAGAAATCAAGTTATATTCACACGGTGATCTCCCATAATTACACATTTAAGAGAACATCTTCACTCATATCTTTCAACCACTCTGTCTCGAGCGTTTTATTAGAATTAATTTATTACTATAAAAACCAAAATAACAGTAGTTGATTAAAGATTTTAATATTTCTGGTAGCAAATTATCAAAAAAAAAAGTTAAACGGTTAATTTAAAAAATTTATACGCCGGTTTTGGCCTAAAAGTTCGAATATTTGACATATCAGTTAAATACTCTTATTTTATTTTTATATGTTCCCCATTAAGTTCAATAGTATATTGCTTAAATCTCTTCCAGTTCTTACTAATATATTGTACGATACATTTTCTTCTACTCCTAATAATTCACTATTATATAATAAATAAGATAGAGACGAAAACAAAGATGCACCATCCCTATCTATGTATTTCACATAATGGGGAACTATTGCATCATCAACACACATATTAATTCTACATTCATAATTACATATAACACGAACTTTTTTGTAAACAACAGCGAAAAAATTTATTTTATCATGCATCGATAATAACGCCATGCGCCAGCGATAAACATGGTTGCATTTCGATTAACATCGCACGATACACAAAAGTCGCCACGATAAGTAGAGTTGGTGCTCAAAAAATAATAAAATTGTCAAATTTGTTGTTTTTAATTGATTGATTAAATTATTTAATATAACAAATATTTATGTAAATAATTAAAACGAAAAGTAATAGCCAACAATTAAATTTGTTTTTTTAAATTGATTGATTAAATTATTTAATATGACAAATATTTATGTAAATAATTAAAACAAAAAGTATTCTATCTGTTAAGAGTTGGACCAAATTGCATGTACTTTCAAAATTTTATAAAAATCGGTTAAGTAAATTCCGAGTTTATCCTGCACAAACATAAAGATACGGGATTTTTATATATATATATATATATAAATATTTCCCGATAAATTCTAATTGCCGTTTCTTCAGATTCGAATAGGCCATCATCGTGACGAACCTAAATGTTGTAATAAAATATTTCAATTTTACCAAGCGCGCATTTGCGTAATTTTAATTGTAAGTGTAACGAACATGTCTAAAGAGATATTATATGTATATTTAGGAATAGTGCAAATTCGAAAATTAAAAAATTACGAAAATTACAAAATTACGAAAATTAAAAAATTACATCTTTTCTTTTTTGCGACGAAATAGGTGTATACAATTAGCGACATTGAAAATATACAGAACTACGCAACGATTCGCGGAATAAGAATTGTACCGGAATTAGAGGCCCCGGCGAACGTTGGAGAAGGCTGGCAACATTTAAAAGATTCGCGAACAAACGAAAACTTTTTGATGTGCTACGATTTCGAAAAAACCCGCGATATCAACGAAACAGCTCATGGCGGACAGCTAAATCCGACCATCGATGGAGTATATCAACAGCTAGAGGATTTGTACAGAGAATTGACGCACCTATTTCAGTCACACCTTTTACATATCGGCGGTGCCGCTGATGTAAACTTCGATTGCTGGAATACCACCCAAATTAATCATTGGATCGGGTAACTATTATATTTCGTACTCGCATGCTTGGCGGTTAAGGTACTTGGCTATCAAACCAGAGGTATCATAGGTGTCACATCGAGTCTTGTCTCGTTCCAGATCCGAATCGCTCCTAGGTATATATCCAATCTGAAATTGAATATTGGTTATACCAGAGAAATCTGGGGGAAAGTGAAGGCGGATAATCCAAAAGTAGAAAGGAACTGGCCCTAATATTCTCATCAGATCCATTAGATCCTTAAGTACATTATGAAAAGCTTAATTTCACAGTCCCCGACGTCCTGTTAGGGGTATTACTTTACTTTTATAATGCGGTGTGCTATTTTTAGCATCGGGGTTTTCCCAGTTCTACTAATCTAAACTGCATTTGTAGAGCGCTTACATTGAAGTGAATTCGAGGTGTTCGTATCTTTCACTGCTGATGTATTAAAGCACAAATTCGAGCAGTGCAAATTTAACAATATTTGGAAATCGCTAAAAAAAAATGATTTTTTATTTATAAATTAATAAGCAACGCAAGCATGTATAGTAGACCTGGAATGATACAAATGCCCATCAACGTAATAAGAAAAAATAGTACAGCAATTCGACTACAGTAAAAAGAAAAGAAAAAATCCAAAATTACATGTAAACAAAAATACTTAGAAACAATGAAAGGTGTATACCTGCGTGCGCAACGCACGTGCTAAACACGCTTAATCCACGCGCTTTTTCCATTTTGAGACACAACGTGACAGTTTTGAGCACGTTAGCTGTTTAATCAACGGTGTGGATAATCAAATAGTGCGACGACTGTTTTGAAAATGAGTAATACTTCGGTTGAAATGTGTCAATTAGTTATTTTTTATCATTCAAAAAAGGTCTCTGAACGAACTTGAAATTTCAAAATTACTGAAACATCAAAAAGTATCGTATACGATATTATTTACCGCTACGAAAAACAAGATAGAATTGAATCTATTCCGTAGACAGGAAGACCGCCGAAAATTTTGTATTCAAAATCGGCGGTTCATCGCACGAACAATAGCAAAATCTCCGAAAATAAGAGCGCCAAAAATAGCTATTGAGGTAAATACAAGGACCGAGAAAAAAGTTTCACTGCAAAACGGTCGTTGAATAATAAAAACGAATAGGTGTATAATTTAAGGACTATAAGAAAAAAACCGTATATTTCTAAAGTACATAAATAAAAAAAAAACAAAAAAAAAACGATTAGAATTTGCAAAAAATACGCTTTCGTTAATAAATCGTTTTTGGAATGATACTACTTTTTTGGGATGAGTTCAAGTTCAACAATGACGGAAGCAATATGGCAAGCAAAGTACAGAATTTTTGGAGAAAAATTTAAATCCAATTGCAAAACATGCTGGCGGGGTAGTCTCATGGTTTAGGGGTGTTTTGCGGCATGAAGGCAATACAAATATATGGGTATCGATATTTTAAAGAACAGTTTTCCTCAAAGTTCGACGAAATTAGGTACATCGAAGTCGTTAAAATTTTACCAAGATAATGATCCGAAACACAAAGCTCTAGAAGGCTCGAGAATGGTTATTCTATAACTGTCCCTAATTTGTGGCATTACATAGATAGAAAAGTGCACGACGAAGCCCCTTTATTTCGAATAAAAATCAGTTAAAAGAACGTCTTAAGGAAGCATGGGGGGAACAAATTCCGTCAGATTACCTGAATAAATTAGTTTCGTCGATGCCTGATCGTTTGGAAGCCGTTTTCAGAGCTTAAACATATAAAGTATTAACGTGTTTCAGTTTAGAAATTTGCGCGGATTTTAAATTTCGGAATATTTTTGCTGCTCGTTTTTTTTCTTCTCGAATTGATATTTTATTTTCAACAAAGGCTGAGTTAATTTATTTAATTTATTAATTTTATTATTATTTAAGCGTTATATCAGATACACTAGTCGAGTCTATAACACTTTTTTCATTGATAAATCACATTGCTTGTTCGTTTATAAATAACATTTTTTTCAACCCGAATATTTTTGGAACTCACCGTATGTTAATTTCTAGTTTTAATAATTAACGAATTAATAAAAGCGATAGCATGCTCCGTACATGAATTTTTTCAACTATAGTCATATATGATTCTTACCTAAATGATGAGCGGAGGGAGGGATATATTTAAAGTTCAATATTTCTTATCTATTTTAGTTATTTCTTAGGCGAAATGCTGCGATTTTTAATAGTAGCGACGTGAAAAACCCCTAAAATACATGTTGATTTTAAAAAGGCGAAAATATTTTTTCACCCCGTCACTGCTATATGTTATAGCAGATTATTTCGTCGCGGTCAGATGAAAATATCGCCATATTTATTTGTTTATTTATTTATTTATTTATTTATTTATTTTATTTTTTCGAATAACGAATAGCGCGCAAGATACGGTGAAGAATATAACTCAACTGTACGAATACTTTTACTCGAGAACCATTAACGCGCTGGAAAAAATAACCAACGATAGTCGACTGATAGTGTGGGCCGACGTCTTTGCGAAATTTTCAGGCTCCCTGAACAATAAAAAAATCATCGCTCAAATAAGAAATCTGCAGACAAAACAAAATAGTACCAGCGCCGTCCTTGGAAAAGGTTACGATATGATATTTTCCAACGACGATATTTTCAACTTGGATTACACGTAAGTAAAAATTCATCCAAAAATCATACGCAACCGTTAAGATGAGGTTAATTTGACAAATTTTTAAAAATATAAATCGAAAAAAACGCAATTTTTTCTTTTCTCCAGCTATAACTGAGAAAATAACTCGTTTAATTTTTTGGTAACAGCGATTAAGCAAGTTCAAGTGGTAAAATTGAAAGAAAAACAGCTTCTCCTTTTATTAAGATTAAGAGAATTAAGAATGGGTAAGTTTCACTGTTGACGTGCCCAAAAAAAAAAAAAAAAGAAGACTATACAGCGCGCGTATCGTACAAGCGGCACAACGTCTGGGAAAAAACGGCAAATAAAAAAAAGACGAAAATAACAGATTTTCAATAACAATATACCAAGTTTCGATATTTAGACTAGTGCCAACATAACAGCTGTTCTCTAATTATTTTCCTTTAATTAACCCTTTATAGGGTATTTTATAGAACTTTCTTATTTGCTATTTCTATGTTGTAGTATTTTATAAAATTTATATACTAGTACAGCTAAATTCGATGTTGGATCTGTCACTGTTCGTGAAACTGAAAAGGTATGCAGCTCTGATAGGATTTCTGTTTTAAGTTTGTCCTTACCTTGCTCGTAAACTTTACATTGCCAAATAAAATGATCTATTGTACTCTCTGTTCTACAATTACTGCATGTACTGTCATTGATAATATTAGTTTTTTCCAAGTGAACAGGGGATTTGTTGTGTCCTGTTCCCAATCTCGTTACCGTTACTATAAAGTGTATCTTCCAAAGTTATTCGCTCCTTTAAGGGACCACCCTTAGGTGAGTAGTCTTTTCCCCTTTTCTGATTACTACTCTGTTGATACTCGACGTTCCCCTCCGTTATTATAATGTGTTCCCTAATTACCGGTCAATTTAATTTTTGGACAATTGTTCTACCTACTGCTGTTCTTGCTATTCTGTCTGCTATATTACATTTTCTCTAATACCGCAGTGCGACGGAATCCAATTTAGCACTACTTCCGTGCCTGCCTGTTGTAAATTAAATACTTGTCGTCTTCTTATAAGGCATTATCGAATATTTGACGTTTTCTCGCCAATTCCGTGTGAAAGTTTATGCAGTACGACCTCTAGAGAGTCGATAGAATTAATATTTTTTGACCGACAAACTTTCTAGAATATTCTAGACTTTTTAATGCAGCAAATAATTCAACTTTAAAAGAGGATCCAGCATATATCAACCGAAAAGTTTTTAAAAACTCCCGGCTGAGATAATAAAAGGCTGCTGCGTATCTATTTTACCGCAGATAAAAAACGATCGATCGGTATAGAGGATTTTGTAATCATCGAACCGAGATTTTAATACATATCATTCATTATCAAATTGTCTGAAACTTGAAATTGGTTGGTTAGTTTTGACAAATTCTTTAGTATCTAATTCAATTTGTGGACAGCAAAGCGATTCCTGAAAATTCATCCAATATGGCGCCGGTTTAATGTTTTTGTAAATCTTTAATTCAGAGTAGTTGTTAAAACTAGTAATTACCGGAGGAGTTGTGGTAAACCTCCAGTAATCCGGATTTTTTAAGCTGTCTAAGAGATAGGTATCCGTTTATTTATCGGATGAAAGCGGTACTCCTTTTTTTTTTTTTATGTAAAATTTGTCCGTAGAAATTTAACCGGAGGTTCTGCGCATTTAGCATTGACTACGTGAGCGCTGGTGTAGATTTCGTAGATCCTAGGCAGAGCCGAAGGGCTCCGTTTTGAATAATTTGTAGTTTTTTGTAATTTTTGTATTGTTTAAATTTAATATTGGGGCTGCGTAGTCCGTATTATTCCTTTGTATATTGTTAGGAGCAAATATAGATTTCGCTTCCCGTTAGGGCTCTTAATACGTTGAGACTTTTCTCACATTTTTCAGATATATTTTGGAGTTCATCTTTCCGGGACAATTTTGAGTCTAGACTTCTAAATACTTGGCTAAGTTTTTGAAGGCCACGGTTTTATTGCCCATTCCTATTAACGGATATGACCGTACGACCTTCCTGGTCACTATATTAGCCCTTGCCTTTTTTTTCGGTAATAATCTGCATGTGAAGAGCTTGTTTAACATTGATGTTAATTTATTTAGTGTCTACACTACTCGATCGTTGCCGTTTTTGGAGAACTTGCCGATGAGTATATCGGCAAGTCGTCTGCGTACTGAACGATTTTGATATTTCACCCTTGGATTTTTTCTATATCCTTTGTATATGGCGCGTATATAGACATGGGCTGAGTAGACTCCCTTGAGGCAATCCCCTTCCCGAATTTACCGACTCGTAAAATAGCTGTGTATCTAGTAAGCAATTTTTTTTGGAAATTCCTAACTTAATGAGCACTTCGATTAGGGTATTATGATGCACACTATCACACGCCGAATTGAGATCAATAAATACAATAATGGAATACCACTTCTTAGGACTTATTTGAAAGTCGTTTATTAAGGCGGTTAGGGAATCCCTGGTACCTAAGGATTTTTTAAACCTGTATTGAACCTTGGATACTATTCCGAAGCGGTTGGCCCGCTATTCTATTCTGTGTTTTATAATATTTTCCATCGTTTTACCTACACATGAGAGTAAAGATACGGGCCTGTATGAATTATGATCACTTTTGTTTTGACCGGGTTTCAAGATCGGATTCTTTCCAAGTATCTGGGATATATCCTGCGTCTAGTGATTTATTAAAAAAAACTTAATAACGTATTCTTTACTTCGACTGGAAGCGTCTGAACAGCCCTATAGGGTATTCCATCAACCCCGGTACAGGAATTTTTAGGATGATCTAAACTTTTAATTAATTCTGACCGTATACAAATTTATCCGACGCCTGTAACATAGATCTTTGATCTAGAGGTTTGACGGGAGTTTCAAGTTTACCCGATAAATTTTTAAGTCCAATCTGATATATTAGTTTGGTAATTATATACTAGCCGAGAATAGTTAAAAAAACCTTACTTTATGCCGCAGATATTTTGCGCTTATGTTGGTATTTATCTTATTGCAACAGTCTTTCCAGTCTAATTTCTTTTTTTCTTTATTGATCTTTTTTATTCTAGCCTGCTGTTCTTTAAATTTTAAATAGTTTCCCATATTTGGGTATTTGTTGAAGGTTTTCAGACGTAATTGTCTTAACGCTATTGCTTTGTTACAGTCCACATCCCACCAGGGTAGACTTGTGTTATACAATCGTTCTTTATTTGCTGGCGATATGTTCTCTAAATCCCGATAAAATCGATAATAAAAATAATAATAATGATTAAAAGCGCTACCACTTCAATATAATGCCAACACCTCACCTGATTCTTCTAACAGGTGTTTGTGTTTTTCCTTGAATTAGCGGGCGAATAACTAAGCGCCATCTTAGACTAATTTGGGAAATTGGTAACAACCTCACTTCTGCAATAGTCCATCAATAAAAAGACAGAAGAAATAGACCAATTCGAACAAGGAATGAATTCCGATGTATAAAAGCTTACGTTTACATATATAAACGCAAATAGTGAATAAAGTAAAAAAGTACAACAAAAAATCTTGACAGCAGAGATATAGTGCGCGAACAGTGTTTTCTTTAAGAAAAGTAAAAGTAAAGAGTTCTGAAAACAGTCGGGGTACACATGCGAATAGTGCTGATGGCAGCGTTGTAATCCACCATTCAACTATGTTTGATCTGCCACCACCAGAGTGGATTTTGATTACATGAAGACCGATATTTTCAAGCTAAGTCACAACTGGGGATTTAATGGTCTGCAGGCGCAAGACCTCATTTTAGTCTCTATATAGGCACTTTTTATTGCCGGAGTACACTTGACTTCCGTTACGGAAGTCTTAAATTCGATCACAGGCAACGGCAGAAATTACGAATATTACAGAATTACACGTGCAAATGTGCTATACAAAGAAAGAATAAATTACTAGAATAGGCGTGTTTCCCGACTTATGAAAAGCTCGCATCTAGACAGGCGAACAGTACCACAAAGGAAAAAAGGGATGTCTGGCAAAACTTCGTCTTCAGTATAAACTCGAATTCTCCGATAACGCTACTGTGGGATGAGATCAGGAAAATAACGAATAACATCAGCTACTATATAACAACAATTAGAGCTTCATCTGGCAAATTGGTATACAGCAGTGATAGAATTGCAGAAATAATGGCAGACCACTACTACAAAATGAACAACACTCTCAAATATTCAACGACATCTAAGGTGCGAACTTTTCGAGTCGGACATCGATGAGCCATACAACGTAGACATTGCACATCACGAAGTTTACGCCAACCATAAAAAATTTTAAAAATTCAGCAGCTGGCCCGGACCAGACACACCTCCGGAGGTGCTAAAACGCCTAGAAGAGCCTAAAATACACAATACATGTGTAAATTATTCAATGGAAATCGAATGTATTCCCAGATGGAAAGAGGCAAAGATTACGCTAGTTCTGAAACACAATAAGACTGAGCCAGCGAGCTACAGGCCTATATGCTTCGCAAGCTAATGGAGAAAATTGTTGGTAGTAGATTAATGTGGATCGCGGAAAACAAACAACTCATAGTTAACCTACAAAATCGCTTCAGAAAAGGACGTTATAAACTACCTAATACATTTACAATAAGAAATCCAGGGTGGATTCGCTTTACGCCAACACACCATATCCGTCTTCTTTGACATAGAAAAGGCGTTTGACCGCATATAGCCCTAGTTCCATGTTACATGCACTTTACAGCCGTGGGTTTTGAGGCAATTTACCGAAATTTATCCGTTCATTTTTAACGAACAGGAAATTCAAAGTCCGAGTAGGCAATTCACTTAAGGTTCTGTATTGAGCCCATTACCATTTATACTTGCGTTGTCTGACTTGAAAATATCACCGCACCTGTAAAGTATTCCATATACGCAGATGACTTAGTCATCTATATTAGAGGTAGTAATATAGCAGAGTTAGAAATAAACCCTGCAACAAAATATCACTCAAATCGAGAACTGGGTAGCTACGAAAACCAAGCACTACGCATATGTCTCGGAGGCACAAGCGCCCGGTTATACGCATCGAAAACAACATGGCAACGTTTTAAAAACCTTCATACTATGCTAACACTAGAGTATTATTTTAAACTCAACATAAACTCCTAATTACTACAAAATGTTTCACTCAAATCTGGAAAATGTGTACACCAAAAACAACGAAGTAATTAACCTACAGTGCAAGAACTTTATTCGCCAGCTCAATCTAGCTCCCGTAACACTGAACTTGCCTAATCCAGCGAGTCCACCACGACAAACAGTTACATTAGGCGGAGATAAATATCTGATAAGTTGCTCGTTAAAACTTGCCAACCAAGAGCACGCTAGGTGAGTTTAAGCAGCAATAAGCTACGACATATCAAACCGCAAATTGGAATCTGGACGACATCGTACCGCACAAACAGACGGGAGGGAGCTGCTCTAGCGAGGATACGAATCGTTCACACTAGACTAATGCATGGTTCACTGATCAATGGAGAATCGCAGACGTTGTACTCTTTCCGCTAACTCTCCGCTCCAACAATAGGACATATAATAATCACTGAATGCCGAAAATTCGATATACAAAGGAAGGAGTCGTCAATAGCCGAACTCGGCATAGACGAAGTGTCACAAGATAAAGAGGACATGACTCACAAACTACTAAATTTTTTAAATATGTTAAATATACTTAATATAATTAAAATAAGTTAATAGGTAGTAATACTTACACCCTTTCTTTTTTTTTTTTTTTATTTGGATTAGTCAGCAAAGACATTAGCTCAAGAAATGGGAGTAAGAAAAAAAAAAAAAATCAGATTTTTATGCGATAACCTTTTATTGTATTCATCTCCATAGAACTTCAATTCCATACTGTATCGTGGACGCAAATGACCAAAGTAGTCGAGTGTCATTAAATAAAATATGTATAAAAAAAAAAAAAATTATTTTTTCATAATGGAGGGATGTTTTTTTTTTTTGGAAAATGCATTTACTAAAAACTTTTGAAGTTAAATTATAAGCGATAATTTTTTATTTGCGACGGAAATTTGTCATTATAATCGTTTATAATCATTGTTTAATATATACATATGTATATTAATTACAACGTAATTCTGAGGCTACTTCCCATTAGAAAAAATTTCCCAAAAAAATGCCCTAATTTTATGTAACGTTTGTTATATTTTATAGGATTTCTATGATTGTTATTTTAAAAATGTCACAATTTTATGTAACGAAAACATGTCCTAATTGTTATATAATGAAAGTTAAATGTTAGGATAAGATTTTTGTGATTTTTTGTGTTGATGCCAGTAAGAATTACGTTGTAAATTTTGATCATTCTATACAAAGTATAGAAGAGAAAGAGACAGAAATGAAAGCAAGATCCCCTTATTCATTAGAGTTTATTTTGTTTATGTAAGGAGCTAGTTTTATTTTATTCTATTCTTTATCGATTTTGAAGGTTATTACAATTTTTTTTTTTTAGATTTTCGTTTTATGTTGTTTCGGTGTTGTTGATTTGGGGAATTATTAGCCAGAAGGACGTTGTAATTTGGTTCGGGCCAAAAGAAAAAAAGCAAGAGGGGTCAAAGGGCACAGCCCCTTGCGAGGCCAAAATGGCCAAGTTTGATGGTTTTAGGACTACGCATTGAAAAACAAACGAAGGGAAGAACTGTGCAAAAATAAATCGTCCCCGAATATATTATATAATACGCTACCAATTCTCATATTAATCAAGTAATTAACGAACCAATATCAAAAGCAGCTGTGGAATTATACCGATTTTTAATAAACAATCGTGCTGATGTATAAATGTAAGTTTGAGATATAAACATATTGTACTTCGATTGAGAAAACTGGCTAAATGAGCAATACCGAGGTCGGGGAAAAAAAAAAAAAGTCGTTTCTTTTATAACCTATGTTATTGTAAGCAATTTTCACTGTATCATCAAATACTGTTTCCTAAGCGGAATCGAAAAGAAGTCCTTAAATAAATGACTTAGTTAAATATTCGATCAAAATTTAACAATTACCGTATAACGAAAAGAAATTGATTTTGCATTATTTCACAGATCAGCCTCGAATTCTACTAATTCGAACGATCATGACAAAGAACTTCAAAAAGCCTACTACAACGACCTGTTCAAAGCGGCTAAGAACGCGACGACTTCTGAACTAGCGGAAGATGAGATTAAGAAACACATTTTAGGAGCGGAAGCTGTTTTATGGTCTAATCATTCGGACAGCACTACGGTGGATATGAAATTGTGGCCCCGTTGCGCTATTCTAGCGGAAAATTTGTGGTCGCACCATTTCAACGACTGGCAAAGTGTAAAATATCGACTAATATTTCACAGAGAAAGAATGGTATCGAGAGGAATAGCAGCGAACTTTATACAATCACCTTGGTGTTCGCAACATCCAGGTCGATGCATCGCTTAGGGATATTTTCGTTTGTATTTTTAAGGTATAAAATAAATATTTATAATTTCGGGTTAATTTTTACGATTTTTTAGAAAATATTTGTACACGGATTTTGTAAATTATTTTTATTAAGAAAACAAAAAAAAAAAAAAAACTACTACTTCCGATGCATCTATTAAAAAGCTTGAAATAAGCGTCCGGATACATATGTCTACGTTGTATAATAAAAATATTTGCATAATTTAAATAGAATTCCGCGTGCCACTCGCTAATGTATCAGATGTGCGCGAATATATTTGTGTATACATTTTACGAGATTTACAGTTTGTTTTAATTATTAAGTTAGTAAGATTCGCAAAAAATACAAAATTGAATAGAAGAAATATATCTTTAGTAGAAATATGGAGTTTTCATTATGTAAAAAGAGCAAAAAAGTTTTAAAGATTCAAACAAGATTTTTAGGAAGCCGCGGGAAAGAGCTCGGCTAGGATCGATTATAGAATAAATAAGAAGCATATGATGAAAATTGTGAATAAGGAATAAAAAACAGACGATTACAATGTGAGGGGTAGTTTTTTTTAGCAAATGTTCTTGTTTAAAGTGAAGTCTTGTTCATCGCGTTCGTGCATGTTAATTCTTTGCTATTGTTCTCGAACATATTTCGGCCTCTGCAATAATAGTCGCGCATCGGTAATTATTCCGGGCTGTATATTATCTTATCATTCGATCGAACAGAAATACATAGCCGACCGCTGATAACGCAGGTGAGATCTTTCCTTTATCGGCTGGCTCCGCCAGACCGCTCGTATTTATTGCATTTATTTTAACTTCGATAACTCTCTCTATACCAGACAAGTTATCGAATAATCGAACTTATCATGCCAACGCCGGCCGCTCTTTCTATTGCAAAACGGCCGACTGGCGCGTCTACTACGGCAGTAGCTGCTTCTTCTTCTGCATCGAATTCACGTGGGGTAAGCCCTGTTAAAATTATTCGTAAACAGGATAACACCGGCTATACTGTCAAGAGACAGCATTCTAATACGCAAACAAGCGATAGCGACGATACTTGGCAAACACCAAAACATACGGCGAAATTAGCTAAAAGTACTACTGTCTCCATTCATAATAATAAACCGGTGAAAGTTAACATATTTAAATTTCTCGCTAATGAAGACGAAAATCAAATGCAAACTGATACACACGCTCCCATTAATAACATAAGCGATGTGGAAAGTGGGGAAAAAGTTACTAAAGTAAATAACGATAAAATGAATGAGCCCAGTATTAACAAAAATATAAAATTACCACCGCCGATAATGGTAAAAAATATTCAAAAATTTACTGACTTTAGAAAATTTTTATTAACTTTACAAAATGTTCAGTTCTCGTTAAAATCAACTCTAACGGGCATAACAGTAAAGACACAAAATCCGTTAAGCTATCGCGCTGTTATTAAAGCTTTAAAGGAAAATAACTATTTTTATTATACATACTCACTAGCGGAGGAGAAACCATTTAGGGTAGTTTTAAAAAACCTGCACTCTTCTACTGACATAACAGATATAACGAATGAATTACGGACAAAGGGATTTGAAGTAATCAGAATTATTAATATCTTAAAAAATCAAACCAAACAACCTCTTCCGATGTTCTTCGTGGACTTAAAGCCATCTACAAAAAATCAGGACATATTTCAAGTTACTCGTATTTTAAACACTGTCGTCGTAGTCGAAGAACCCTATAAAAATTCTAGGCTGCATCAATGTAAAAGGTGCCAGCTACTGGGTCATACGGCAAACTTTTGCAACTTACCGCCAAGATGTGTTAAATGTGCTGGGCGTCACGATACAAAATCTTGTCCTAGGGACGCATCAGAACCAGCCATATGTGCGCTATGTGAAGGGAATCACCCCGCAAGCTATAGGGGATGCTCTGTTCTTAAACAGCAGGCCCAATACTACAATAAGGTACGAACATCTTACGCTCGTACTCAGGTAAACGATTACAATCATTATCATCATTTAGGAAAAAACTCTCTGAATTCAAACAGCCAGACTTACGCTAATGTAGTGAAAAAAAATCGAATAAATCACGATAATAACTTATCTACACTAAGTCATGGTAGCGTGAATACTGGTGCTGACTATAACACTGCTGGCCATATCAGAAATAGTAATAATTGCGATTACACCAATAATTATAATAACAGTAATAACAGTGCCAACAATGATAATAATGGTAACGACTTGTCAGTAATTCTAGTGACATTTTTAAATGACTTTAAAAATACAATAAATCCTTTATTATCGCTATTGACTAAACTAATAGAAAAATTAATTCCATGATGTTAAATAACGCAAATATTGTCACTCAACACTCATTAGTGATTATGTTATGGAATTCCAATGGAATTACAAGGAAAAGGAATGAACTCGAAATTTTTCTTCGTAACAATGGTGTAGATATAGCGCTCGTTACAGAGACACATTTAATAAACGAGAATAGCTTTGTTATGTACGGCTATAAAGTGTATACCGCGCATCATCCTGACGGTACAGCGCGAGGTGGAGCTATGGTAATGATTAAAAACTGTTACAAACAGTACAAAAACTTCTCACGTTCCTCGGATGCATACCAAATCGTGGCAGTGAATATGGAGACACTTTCGAGTGAATTTGGAATAGCTGCGATTTATTGCCATGGAGAGTTTCGTATACCGCAGGCTGAATTTAATGCAATCTTTAAACACCTTGGGAATAAATTCATTTGTGGCGGAGACTTTAACGCGAAGAATAGCGAGTGGGGATCTCGGATAACTAATCAATCGGGAAAAAGGCTAGCTAAAGCAATACATGATAACTTTCTTAGTGTTTTGTCTCCGATGACCCCGACGTACTGGCCTAGCCACTGCGACAGGCATCCGGATATTTTAGATTTCTTTATTATTCGCGGTCTTCAGTCATACAACAGAGACTGTAATACCATTGTTGATCTATCCTCAGATCACGTGCCTGTTATTGCTGTGGTAAACTCGCATCCCAAAATGATATCGCAACAACGGACACTCGTCAACAAAACTACAAACTGGACCATCTTCTCAAATATAATAGAGAATAATACCAACCTGAAGATTAGGCTAAAAAGTACAAATGACATTGATGCTGCAGTGAAGGACTTCACTTCTCTGGTGCAAGATGCATGCAATAAGGCTACAAATTATGATCTTAATAAATTTGGAAATAACATCTTTATCCCAATCGGGTTAAGGAAATTAATTAGAGATACCCGGGCGGCCAGAAAGAAATGGCAACGTAATCGTTATCCCTCGTTTAAGCTTAGGTACATTACCTTACAAGCCAATTGAAAGCTGCACTAAGTGAATATAAGAATCAAATTCTTACTTATAAGTTGCACCAATTTAACGATGATAATAGATCTCTATGGTATAAAGCAAAGAAGCTGATGAAGACGAAGGAAGAACCTTTTAATTTAAAAGTGAATAGTAACTGGGTAAAAACGGATAAAGACAAGGCAAATGCTTTTGCAAATCACTTGTCTATAGTCTTCTCACCTCAGTTAGATGCTGATCAAGACCACATACAGCGAGTGCAGAGGGTCTTGGAGGAACGCTCGCAGGCTCATAATGGGACTAAAGTATTTGCGCCGAGAGAGGTTTTTGAACTCCTCCAAAATACACCTTTAAGGAAATCTCCTGGATGCGACAAGATTACGGCGGAAATTGTCCGACA
Organism: Icerya purchasi; assembly: GCA_039619475.1. NCBI lineage: Eukaryota > Metazoa > Arthropoda > Insecta > Hemiptera > Monophlebidae > Icerya > Icerya purchasi. The sequence continues at coordinate 263,821,021 of CM077115.1, read as the reverse complement.
CTTCCCGCGTAAAGCGGCCATCCTGCTGTATTATGTATATGTACAACAGCTCGCTTAGAATCGGCTACTTTCCAAATATGTGGAAGAAATCGGAGATTATAATGGTTCGTAAAGTAGGAAAACCTGAAACAGATGTATTCTCCTACCGACCAGTTAGCTTACTTTGTTCTCTCTCAAAGGTCTTCGAAAAGCTTATCTTAAGTCGACTACATCCAATTTTGAATAAATATCATATAATCCCGGATCACCAATTTGGCTTCCGTTCTGAACATTCTACTATTGAACAATGCCATAGATTGGTTGACGCTATCTCTTCGACATTTGAAAGAAATGAAGTATGCTCGGCGGTCTTCCTCGACACTGCCCAGGCTTTCGATAAGGTATGGCACGCAGGGTTGCTATACAAACTCAAACAGTTCGTTCCTTCTGACCTGCACAAGCTATTAACATCGTATTTAAATGATAGAACATTTACCGTCAGAGTTAATGATTCAATCTCGGAAGAACATAACATTCAGTCGTCGGTCCCGCAAGGGAGCATACTTGGCCCAGTATTATACTCGGTTTACACAGCTGACATGCCTGGATCGAATCAGACTGTGCTCGCCACATTTGCTGATGACATAGCGATACTAGCATCAAACACAAATTCCGTATATGCTAATGCTGCAGTTCAGAGTCATATAAATCGAATGGCAGACTGGGCACGGCTTTGGGGTATAAGTTTTAACCCAGCTAAAAGCCAGCATGTCACATTTACGAATAGACACGTTACCTGTCCTGTTTTGAAAATTTGTAATTCAACAATCCCACAAGTTGACTCAGCTCGTTATCTTGGGATGCATTTGGACAGACGGCTTACATGGCGGCATCATGTCATTCAGACTAAGAAAACAGTCTCTAATCGATGTAGGTTATTATATCCATTAATAGGAAGAAAATCGACCTTGAGCTTAAATGTCAAGCGTCAACTATATTTAACAATGATAGCGCCCATTTGGAGGTACGGGCTGGAACTGTACGGGACAACTGCAACATCAAATCTATTAAAGATTCAAAGGGAGCAGTCAAAGATACTTCGGATTATTACTTCCGCGCCAAGATACGTGTCGAACTTAACACTACACACAGATTTGCAAGTGCCATTTGTAAAAGATATTTATGTGGAGCAGTACAGGAAGTTTTTCGAAAAGCTGAAGTGCAGTACAAATCCGAACATCAGCCGTATGTATCAACCAAATGTACCAGGAAATCCGCCCAGACGTTTCAAACGAAGAAAATGGTGTCGGGATGCACTTCCGATCACCTAGTAAATACGGATTGCCGACTAGATATCACTGTCTCCTGATGTTACCTCTCCATGACTAGAGTCTGATCTTCCTTAAACTTAGTCTGTTGTCCCATAGGGGTCACCAGACTTATCATCGGCCTTCCAATTATTTCTTTTTCCTTGGAGTTCCCAGTTTCCTATTCCCTATTCCTCCCTTTCACTCTACTCCCTTTAAGCATGTCTTGTGATCAGCATTGCTTATGGTTTTCCGGTGCAATGTAAAAAAAAAAAAAGAAAAAAAAAAAAAAAAAACTTCAGAAATCTGGGTTGACTATTATGAAAATTTTGGCAAAGGACGTACAAATTAAAACAGAAAAAAAAAAAAAGAAAAGATAAAGATATCATTTTTTTTTTACTATAATATATAGTATAGATTCTGTTTTTTTTTTATTAATTTAAACACGCAGATTTAAAATGGGCAAAGCTGTCCGTAGCTACTAGTAATAGAACAAAAAAAAAAAAATGATGCGTGTATCAGTGTGTACACGCGGAGGAATTGAAACTTCTTTGGCTTATGTGTATTGATTTTTTTTTTTTTTTTTTTTTTTTTTTGTGGGCGCGCCAGCGGCATTGACCCAACAACAAGAAAACTTAGCTAAGGAATTAAATAACTAAGCGGTCCGAAATGGACGCAACAAAGGACTTTCATTTTCAATAAATGATAAATCCAAAAAATTTTATTATATACATTTATTAAAAAGTATCATTATCATCGGTCTATTTCAGTTATGCTTATGGGTGTTTCAGTACATACTTTTGTTATCAAAGGCTTGTGACAACTAAAATAAGAAATATAAGTTTTGCACCCAGTATCATCTAAAAATCTTGAAAACACTGCATCAATCGTTGTATTTGATTTTGTCGTTGATATCATCCTGTTATTTTGTAGAGATAAGTTCAAATTGTCTTTTAACAATTCAATCAATTGTAGAGAGTTGTCTAAAGCAAAATTAACATTAAAATTTACATTAAAATTGACATTAAAATCTCCACTTAAAATCATAGGTATTTTGTCATACACGTTGATTTTAGCGAAGCGTCCATATGATTTAAAAACTTACTAACAGACTAAATGTATAATGTATCGTATCGTGAATATCTTTCTATAGAGTTGTGCGTACACGTACTTATTACATGTATATATATATATATATATATATATATATATATATATATATATTGCTCATAAACTATATACTATACGAAGAGTCCCGTAGTATAAATACTTAACTATACATTTACTCATTTTGGTATACTACTAGACCCAGAGAGAAACACACTTATACATACTTACACATACACATTCTGATAACTTGGTGTTCCTTAATGATCTTTCCCCAACCTATTTTAGGAATGCTTTTGTCTCCAGTTCTCTTGATCTAACTCTTTCTTCCCCTTCAATTGGTCTTAACTTTACCTGGAGGACCCTTTCGGGTTCTTTCGGCAGTGACCATGTTCCCATAATAATTACTACTGATATTTTTCCTTCTCCAACTTATCCCAGGCATCTCCATTCTCCTCGATGGAATCTCAGCAAAACTAATTGGACTCTTTTCCGCTCTTCTGTTGATTCATCACTTCCTGATCCACAGCTTAATTGTGATCCCATTTCTCTCTATAATTTCTTTTCCCATTCTATCAGGTCTGCTCTTTCTCTATCTTCTCCCCTTCGTCGTTCTCCTGCATCCACTCATCGTTGTGCGGCCTCATCTCTTTGGTGGAATGAGGAGTGTAACGCTGCATTTAACCATTGTCGTTCGACCTTCAGATCCTATCGCTCTAATTCTACAATCCAAAACTTTCTGGCTCATAAACAAGCCAACGCCAGGACTAGGTTTATTCTTAAAGCCGTGAAAAAGGCCTCTTGGAAAAAATTCTGCTCTTCCTTTTCTAGAAATACCTTTCTCTCACATATTTGGAGGTTGGCTAGAGCTTTTAAATCTCCATCCTCTGAACGTCCTTCTCTTTCTAATGTATCTGAGGATAGCCTAATATCCTTCATTGATTCTGTCGCTCCTGCCTACGTTCCTTCCTTTGACGAACTGTATTCCAACACCTCTCCGCAAATCTCTTCCCCTCCTTCTCACTTCCTCACTTCGGCTTTCAATCTTAATGAATTATTATCTGTTTTATCCAAATCTTCCAGCCCTACTCTAGGCCTTGATGGTATACCTTATCTTGCTCTTAAAAATCTGTCTGATCCCTTAACTTTCTTCTCAGTCTTTTCAATTCTTTTCTTTCCAGGGGTTCAATCCCCCCCTCTTGGAATTCTTTCATCATTGTCCCTATTCCTAAGAAAAGTTCTTCCTTACGCCCCATCTCCTTGGCATCCTGCATCAGAAAATTGTTTGAGGGTATGCTAAACAGGCGTCTTGTCCGGTGGTTGGAACACCATAATGTGCTTCCTAACAATATGTTCGGCTTTCGGCCTGGTATCGGCCATCCTGATTGTATCAGTCTTTTTGTGTCTCATTTATATAAGTCCTTTATCCAAAAACATTATACTCTGGCTTCCTTCATTGATGTCTCCTGTGCTTTCGACAATGTTCATCTTCTGACTTTAAGAGATAAAATGACAGCAATTAACATTCCAGTCAATTTCACTTCCCTTGTTATTAAGCTCATGTCCAATCGTTCTATCCACCTCTCTCCTCCACTATTTGACACTTCTAGAAAGGTTTTCTGCGGTCTTCCTCAAGGTTCCTCCCTCAGTCCTACTCTTTTTAACATTTATACTGCTAGTATCGCTTCCCTTCCTTTAAATTCCCACTCTTTATTCTTTGCCGATGATATTTTGCTTTCTTCCTCTTCCCACGATATTGATGCAGCTAATGATGCTCTCAAATCGTCCCTCAATTTCTTTGAAAGTGCTCTTGCCTCAATTAACCTTTCGATTTCTCCTTCTAAGTCCTCCTGCGTTGTATTTACCCTTCGACCTTATAACCCTGCTTCTGTTAATTTATCCTTAAATAGCACAGCTATTGCTCGTGTTAATTGCTTTCGTTATCTCGGTATCTTTCTCGATAGTCGTCTGACTTTTTCCGAACATATTAAATATATTTCCTCCTCCTCTACTAAACGGTTGAACCTGCTGAAGGCCCTGTCTCCGACTAAATGGGGTGGTGACCCTTTCATTCTTATTCTCCTATATAAATCCATCGTCCGCTCCAAGCTTGATTACTGTTCGTTCATTTATGCCTGCGCTTCCAAATCCCGTCTCTCTAAACTTGATGTGATCCAAAATTCTTGTCTTAGACTCTGTCTTGGTGCTCTTAAATCCTCTCCTATTCCAGCACTGCTCGCTGAATCGAATGTTCCTCCCCTGTCTATTCGCAGATCTTATTTGGGCTATCGCTTCCTTGCTAAACGTCTTTCTCTCTCATCTTCTTCTCTCATTTTTTCCTACCTTTCAATTTCTCGGAATTGGCGCTTTGTGCCTAGGAAAATTTCTATCCTGTCCCTTATTTCTCTCCGTCTTAGTTCATTTTGGCCGTATACAATTTCCTTTAATAGTCTGCCTTATTTCTCCTTTAACTTCAGCGATCTCTGCCATCCTCCCAGAGTATTTATTTCGCCTACACTTGCAAAATCTCTCCCTCCAGCTGTAATTAAACAGGAATTCCACAGTATCGTCAATTCTCTCTTCCCTTCTCATGTTACCATTTTCACTGATGGTTCTAAGGGGCCTGATGGGGTTGGTGCTTCTTTTATTCTTCCAGACTATAACTTCTCTGAATCCTTCTGTCTTCCTTCTTTCTGTTCCATATTTACAGCCGAGCTAGTGGCTATTTTACGTCCCATTATTTTTATCTCCTCCAATCGTCTTTCTTCCCAGTTTCTGATCATATCCGACTCCATGAGTGCTCTTCAAGCCATCTCTTCTCCTCTTCCTAATCATTCCTGTGACTTTTCTATTCTCCGCATACGTTCTCTCATTCGGACTCTCTCTTCTCTCCATGGGATCCATGTTGACTTGCTGTGGGTTCCTGGTCATTCTGGCATCTCAGGTAATGAGATGGCTGATTCTTTGGCTCGGGTTGCTGCTTCTTCTACATTCTTCTTCAAAAAAATCCCATCCTCTAATCTCTTGCCTTTGTGTAAATATTTCCATCTCAGATTTTGGTCGGATATGTACCCTTCCTCCTATCCTAATTGTCGCTCTTTTTATCTGTCCGTTCAGCCTAATCTTCCTTCAAATCCTTGGTTCCTTCTGTTTTCTTCACTTCTTTGTTTTCTCCATTGTGCGTTTGCGCTTAAACCATTCCTTGCTACCTTCCTCACGCTTTCGCCTCTCGTTGACCTCTACCCCATGTTGTCCTCTCCATTCAAATGATGCGGTTGTTTGAGACACCGATCACGTGTTCTTTGAGTGCTCTGCTCTTTCGGTGGAGCACTCGGCTCTATATTCTCACTTGCTTGGGCTGGGGCTTCCTGCTCCTTTTTGTGCTCGTTATATCCTGTCTTTTCCTTCTACACTTATTATCCCCTCCATTGTTTCCTTCTTATTAGCGATAGCTGATCGCCTCACTGTATAACTTTCGTTTTCCCTTAATTGTTTCTGGGTGAAGGTCCTCGGTTGACGAGCCCAATTAAAAAAAAAAAAAAAATAATAGATAATTTGTTCTGCCTTTAGTATTATTTTTTGATTTTCGAACTTCATCGATTATCAGCTCTGGTAATGTCTTTGTGAACGGGGGGCCGATGGCGTCAACACTGGTAGTGCAAAGCAATAAAACATATGGTAGACAAAACAGGCGAGCGGATAATTCCAGATACCTGGAAACGGCAAGGAACGAATAGGCAAAAAAAGGCTTCGGTCTTGGCTCTCAACCGATCAGCAGGCGGTCATATAATGGCGGTTCGAAAATCGTCTGCTACGCATGCAGTAAAAATATAATATATACACATATATAACAAAAAAAAAAACAAAAAAACAAACGAATCAAAAATATCGAAACAAACAGTTCATTTTTTATTTTTTTTTGTATTAATTTTATATTTAAATAATACAAAAAAAACTGCTTTTTAATAACTACTAAACAAAAAAAAAGAAAAAGAAAATTGGTTAATAAACAAAGGAGGACTTTGCCTATTTATATACAGATATTAAATGTTTTGCAAAATACATATGTATATTTTTCTCTTGAAATTTCTTCCTCTTATGTTGATTTAACTCCAAGTTTTACTTCATTCGTAATAAAAATAGTTAACTTTTTTAAATACGTATATCTTAATTATTGCTACTAGTTAAATGAACTGTTTTAACTTTAGGCTCTAAACGTATATCACTTTTGGTAAATAAGTATAACTTAGCTTTCATTTTCAATTTATATAATTAAGAATTTGTCCGATCACATTATTTCCTATAAATAGGTTATTATTTTTCAACCGTCTAGTATTTCATCACATCTCGCAATTCATTTAGTTCATTTTACAGAAAAGTATGTACCTATTATTAATTTCGTTAAATATTTTGTCTTAAAAATAAGTAGTATTGTCATTATTCATATCATTTGTTCCCTTTTTTATAAATTGTAATTACGTTATTTCGAATTTGTTCTTTAATAGCGTCGTTTAATATTTCAATATTACGTATTTAAACAAACATTACAAATGAACTGTCTTATACTTAAACTTTCGGATTTACATTTCAGCAATATTAAAAACACGTAAAATTTATGTTGACTTGCAAAATTTTAGATATAAAAATTTTCATAATAATACTTTCTGGTAAAATTTATTTGGGCTGTTTCACGGTGTTTTTTTTTTTACGATCCTACTTCGTACTCTAAAACTATATATTTCAACTGATGCCATAAATGACTGCTTTAACTTTAGCTGCCGAATTTACATTTGAGATTAACCTACCACTGATTTCATGCTGGTCGGAAATTCTTTAAAATCATTTATACTTAATATTAACCGCCTACAGAACAAATTCAATGAATTTTTAATCTATCTGGATAAATGTAATTTCGATTTTGACATTTTAATATTAACAGAAACATCGGTTTATGAAGATGAATTAGATCATTATTCTATTCCTGGTTTTGTTTCAGTGGGGCAGTGCAGACAAGACAAACGTTCAGGAGGTGTTGTGATGTACATTAAATTAGGTGTGCCATTTGATGTTATTAATATCTCAGTTTCATCTGCTGATGTAGAATGGGTGTAAAATTAAATTTATTAAATGGTAAATTTATTACAGTCTTTGTCATTTACCGGTTCTGCTCCTCAAACTACAGTGATTTCCTGCAAGATTTGCAGTACGTCATCAGTGCCTCTTCTCCTACATGTATTATAACGGGTGATATAAATATCAACCTATTAGATGAAGCGAAATCGTCGGAATATTTAGACTAACTTTATTCTCTGGGTTTCTCTAGTATCATAAAGGAACCAACCTTTACTGGAGATAGTTCGAATTACAGTTCATGTCTAGACCACTTGCGTGTGCGTAGTACATGCAAAAATTTATTGGACCCTAACATCGCATATAAGGTCCGCAGTATTTCCGTTTCGGATCATTTTACCATAAGTGCAGTTTGTAAAATAAATGTTAATTTTCAAACATACTCGCAAAAACACACACATTACTTTTATAAAAATTTTTTTGCTGACAGTTTAAAACATTGTTCAGTTGATGAAATATACCACTATAGATGAAAATTTTAATTTATTTCTTACCAAAATCAAAGAGTATTTAAATTGTGCTGCGTAGAAGCAACTCATAAACAAAACATTTCGGAAAAGGTCCCCGTGGATTACAGACGAACTTGTAGAACTTTTTCGACAGAAAAATAACCTGTATAAAGCATCTAAACTATCACCAACAAATTCTTCAATTTTACTCCAGTTTAAGAATATTTCCAAACAAATGCAAAAGCAGTCAAGGAAAGCTAAGTTGAACTATTACAGCAATTTATTACAGAAGTGTAATTCCAATCAAAAGAGATATCAGGCAATTATTAAAAACGTTTTGGTATCTGCTGATCAATCCATTAAAGAGATTTCCGTTAATGGTTTGAAAGTGGACGTTGCTGGTAATGAAAAATGGGTATCTAATCACTTTAATAGCTATTTCTCGGAAGTGGTTACAAAAATGTTGAATGACTGTTCTGCGACTAGTACACGCGAACATAATGACGTACATAATTTAAATTCATTTGATTTCTACGACTTTCGCCTAGATGAAGTAAAAGCTGCAAATCTCTCTTTACCAAATAAATGGTCTATCCAGTACTCTGTTGAAAGAAACCGTTAACGTGCCTCTATTTAACCAGTCAATAAAGAGTGGGAAATTTCCTGAAGCATTAAAATTGGCTATTATAACGCCTATTTTTAAATCTGGTGATAAAACTGACATTTCCAATTATCGTCCGATCTGCATGCTTCCTACTGTTTTGCAAAAATAGTTGAAAAATTAGTAAAACATAGAATACTGACTTTTTTTACAGAGGAATGATTTTTTCGGTAAAAATCAGTATGGTTTTCTACCTGGTAGACGCACTGACGGGTGCAGTTTTTGATCACTGCTCCTTCATAGCGAATAATTTAGAAACTGGTCGTTCTGTAGCAGCAGTATACCTAGATCTTAAAAAGGCGTTCGACATTGTTGACCATAACGTTCTTTTACGTAAATTGTACAATTGCGAATTTCGCGGCAATATGCACAATCGGCTTAAGTGATATTTGACTAAAAGAACATATATTACAAAAATCCATAATGAACTTAGTGATCAAACAATGCAGTAGTATGGTGTGCCACAGGAGAGCTTACTGGGTCATTTATTATTTGTCATTTACATAAACGACTTGTGTAATCTAGAAATAACTGGTAAAATATTCTGCTATGCAGACGACACTGCCCTCCTAGTGAGCGCTCGGAATCACAACCTCTTACAACAATTAACACAGGCAGACCTAATTAAAATTAAAAACTGGATAAATGACAATCACCTAACGATAAATTTAAGTAAAACTAAATTTATGATATACAGTAACTTGCCCCAGACTAGTTGGTATAATCTAGCACTTGCTTGAGAACATAATATCCTACTAGAGAGAGTTTATTACATTAAATATCTTGGACTGATTCTGGACTATAAATTACTGTGGAGTAAACATTTTCAGTATCATCTTGCATCTAAGCTAAGAAGGTTAAATTTTGTATTTTATCATCTCAGTCATCATTATAGTACTGCACATCTCCGTCAAATATATTTAGTATTATACCAATCTGTACTTACCTATGGTATCATACATTGGGGTCATGCTGTTGAGTACCATTTAAAGCAGGTAAACCAGCTGCAAAAACGTATATTAGCGCTTTGTAATAGGAACTTAGAAGTTTTAGGACATAGCCGATTGCTAACATTTTCCGAACTGTATGAAACACATCTTCTTCTGTTTGTTTTGAAGAACAAACCCAAATTCAACATCTTCTGGAAGCAAGGTATAACCAGACAATCTAATCAGGAGAGAGCGAAACCACCTAATATAAATAAGACTCACATACGTTCCCAGGCCCTTTATATTGGTTCTAAATTATTCAATTCCTTACCTTTAACTATAAAACAACATCTAATGAACTATAAATGCAGGAGAAAACTACTAATTGATTTCATTTCCAGTAAGGGTACACAGAAATTTTCTAACTTTGTTTTTCATTGTATTTCTACTGTTTTGTTAAGTTTCTGTTTCTTTTCTATTGAAATTATATTCAATGTAGTTTCCCCTCTGTCGTTATCACATACATACCATCATTTAACATGAAACCTTGTCTAGTCATTAGGAAAATTCGTAGTACAACCAATTAAGTTATAAAGTAGAACACAACCTCTTCCACATTTTTTTTCCGTTTTTATTTATTTTTTACTATTAAACAATTCCTGATTATTACATCTAATCTATTAGGATTGTGTTACTTCAATAGCGACATTTTTCTGTTACAATTCCCCTAGTTATTGTAATTTCTACCACACTTAGTTCATTTCACTTTACTTTTTATCTTTATTACCATTTTACTTATTTCTTAACGTCTATGTTGTCCTCTTCAATATGCACTTGAGAGAGGATTATATATATATATCCATGCATTGATATATTTATAGTGGGTTGAGTTGATGCGCATTTGTTCGTTTCTTTTCACCGTATGCGCATTCGTGTGTATCACTGTGTTTGTATATATGTATGTCTCTGTATGTGCGTTCCATTACGGGTGTGTACTATGTGAACATACTAGTTTATGTATGGCTGTTAGTATGATAATCTAGGTGTTTAAGTTTGAATGCATAAGTGATGATTCAATCGGATTTGGTTTTGTTCTAATTTAATTTTATGCATATATGATTGTTGATCGTGTTCTCTGGAGATGGCTAATTTGTGAACATTTGTGTGTACATAAGAATATGTGTTTTAGTCCATGATTATTTTTATGTAGTTAGGTATAGTGCGTAAACTTGTATTAGTATATATATATTTATATCATCTTGTAAAATGTTAATACTAGTTTATCACATTTCATTATAATCGTATTTTAAATTTAGAAGTGATAAACCTTTTTTCCTCCTTCATCCTCTAAGCTACCGTTTTCGTTTTTTGTACATTTTTTGTTTAACACTCACTCTCCTTTGTATTTCGCTGTCATTATTAATCGTAGTTTTAATATTTACTTCTGAAATCATTTTTATATTTATAGCTATAAGTGTACCCGTAATTTCTCAGCTTTTTTCGATTTTTAATGTTTAAATTTGTATCAGACCACTGCTCGCGCAGTATTGCGCATATGTGGTTTCACCTGTAGAAATTTCAAATATATTTAATTTGATTCGATTTGATGTTGTGCAGATTTTAAAAAACCCCTTATGTGCACTATTATTACATTTTGCAATGATTTAGTCGAAAATTTTTTTCAATTGGTTGGAAAACAGCTAATCACAGGTAAAATTACAAGACGCTTTTTATTTGTTTTTATAACGAATAAACCCCGATAGAGATAAAGCTGACGATTCTATATACCTAAAATATAATCTTTCTAATAGAAAATGTATAGAAATATATTCACATAAAAATCAACGTGTGCAGAGTCATTGAAAACATTTTCCAATTATCCGGAAAGCGAATTCGAACGACCTCCATATTTTTGTTGCGTTCAGTATTGAAAAGCAAAGTTGCATGGGAAGAGGCTTTAAATTCATAAATGTGTTCATAAATTAGTTTTAAAATATTTTATGTTTTGTGAATATGTATAAGATTAAAATAAAGTTAAGAAGTATGTGATTCGTATCTAAGTATATATATTTTCCGAAAAAAATGATTTTACAAAAAAAATTAGCGAGCAAAGCTCGGTCGCCCAGGTACTAGTTATTAATGTAAACAAAACTATATATCATATAGACAATGGGTAGAATTTTCGATGCCAAAAAAAAAAAAAATAATATATATATATATATATTATTTTAAACAATGTATTTTTTTCTTGTTTTTTTTTTTCCTGCAAATCCTTCTATAATATCGTTAAAATCTACTGAATGGAGGAAGTCTGTTTCGATCGCTAATCTTGATAATGCCGATAATCTATCATTCATCATAGTTGATCTGTACATATTTTTTATTTTTTTTAATATCGAAAAAGATCTTTCCGGCTCACAATTTGTAATCGGTTTAGTTACAAATATTCTATACTAGGGGTTTTCCCCCTGGCCGCTTTGCGATCTTCAACGGGGTACCTCAAGGATCACCCTTGAGTGCTACTTTGTTCCTGCTTGTGCTAAATAATATTACTTCAGTTGTCGAGAAGCCAATTTCTATCAGAATGTTCGCCGATGATGTTAGCATATCTCTTCAAACATCGTCGCTCGAAATCGCTAAACAAATAATACAGCCAACGATAGACAACATAAATACCTGGAGCCACGACCATGGTTTTCTAATATCTGCCGAGAAAACAAACTACATAATCTTCTCAAATAACAAAAGAAAACAACAAAATATAGTTTTGACACTGCGTTCCAAGCCAATCGCAGAAGTACAAACAGTTAAGTTTTTAGGGGAATCCTGCTTGATAAAAAACTATCATGGAAGGACCATATAACGTACATACGATCGAAATGCATCCGCTCTCTAGGAATTCTCAAGTTGCTCAACCATTCTGATGTAGGATGCAGCAGAAGAACACTGTTACATTTATATCGATCCCTCATCCGAACAAAATTGGACTATGGCGCTCAACTTTATAATTCAGCAAGCCGCACGACCTTAGGAAAATTAGTATTCATCATCAAGGCATTAGATTAGCGACAGAAGCGTTCAGAACTACACCTACGACAAGCCTCTGTGTAGAAGCTAACGAACCTCCTCTCAAATATCGAAGAATGATCCAAACCGAAAATCTCCTAATCGCCGCAGCAGCTATACCAGATTTACCAACAGGAAATCTTCTATTTAACAACTACTATCGAAATAAGTACAAATCAACCCATAAGGAAGATCGACATATTGCATTCAGATTTGAGGAAAATATCCGAATCTCCTATACCCCGAAAACATACCGCTCGCTTCCCCAGATCGCCGTACGTCCTGCACCATGGTCGAAACCGACAATCCAAATCATCGACGAGCTGTTAAAGTTATCAAACAACTCCGCAAGTACCGTAGACATGCAGTCAAAATTAAATAGTATTTTAGGTCGATATCCAAACAGTGTACACTGTTACACCGATGGATCAAAAACAGCAATGGCAGCCGGAGCAGCTTTCTTCATTCCTAATACAATAAGCAAAGCTGTAAAACTACCGTCGTGGAGCTCAGCTAAAACTGCAGAACTATTATGCAATATACCTTGCATTGCAAGAAATATCGCGAATACATACAGAGTACCAGTTCATAATACTAACTGACTCGGCTAGTTGCAAATATTCGATTAATATATAACACCAACCCTATAGTGCAAGAAGAATCCAAAAAATAATAACAGAATTACTTTCCAATGGGGACTGGATATTCTATTCGTACGGATCTCAAGTCATAAAGGAATAAAGGGTAACGACATCGCAGATAAATTAGCAAAGAGATCGACTGTCCCTGGATACTAATACCGAAACCATAATAACCACAGATGATCTAAAGAAAACATACAAAGAGAAAATTATAAATTTGTGGAATGCAGAATGGAGTTCGACCTCATCCACAAACCATCTCAGAAGCATAAAAGAAAAGATCGGGGAATGGGAATCATCTGATCGAAAATCACGAAAAGAAGAAATAATTTTAACTAGATTAAGACTCGGCCATACACTAATGTGTAACCCATTCATACCTTTTCAATAACACACCACCTCCATCCGGTCCCTTTTGTAACACTCCTCAGCTTAATCTTCGACATATCCTAACAAATTGCAATAATTTATCCGAATCTCGCCAAAAATTTAATCTGTACCCGAACCTATCCCATTTACTACGTAATAATAGTTCATATATAAATGACCTCTTCCTATTCTTCAAAAAATGTAATTTACATTATACTTTATAATTAACAACATAAGCGCGGCTTGATAACCTCATTGTTGTGTTAAAGTCGCATAAAAAAAAAAAAAAAAATAAAGTAATCTCGACTATATTAAATAGTTCCGGCTGTGTAGAAACGATTGTTTTTTTTTTTTTTATAAGTAACTGCTAGAAGAATCGGTTAGGCCAGCTCTGATTGAAAATAGATTGTACGTAATCTTGTAATCGACAATAATTACAGACTGCGGTGATCTGTTACGCATTATGCCAAAAACCAGTTAGTATTTACTAATTACTATCAATAACAATATACACCCGACCGTAGAAGCAAAAATTTAAATACGGATTTAAAAAAAAAAAAACGAAGGTTTCCCGGAAGAGTTAGCCAAAATCGAAAATGATACATACTCGTATGTGCAACTTTATTTGTTTGAATTTTGAATTTTGAACATGTGTAAAAGTGCAAGTATCGATAACGCAAGAACAGCGTGATACTTTTTTCGTTCCTTGTTAACACGTCTCTTCTTCTGTTCGTTGAAAATTCCGACTTTCTCATTTATGACAATATTTACAAGTCGGAGAATTCCCATATTTTTTTTTGGCCTTCGATTTCACTTTTTCGTGATTCATGCCACAATGAAGTATCAAAGACTTTTCAGAGAGCCGTTAAATTAATTTGAAAAAAAATAATTTATTTAACTTCAGCGATTATTATCATCGCCAAGTTTTCCCACCGGAGTTTGAAATTCGTAAACATAAACATGTTGTTCCTTAAAAATAATATAAAATATGCAAGAGTGCATTTAACAACCCATATTAAATGTACATTAAATACTTCTATTGGACGATGTAAGATCATTGGTCACAACATTTTTAAAGACTGCCTATATTATAGATTTCATATTGCAGAGTCGGTAAATTGTGTTAAATGTAATTTTTCAAATATTATTTTATCATACGTATTAAACGGTTGTAAAATAGTAGCGGCTTCCCTTTACAGTGAACAGCTAAGGAGAATTGGAAAATATGGATTTTCACACGTTTAAAGAATTTACAGAAAAAGCAACATATTATATAAGTCAATACTAACCGGATATATGTACTATTATAACTATTCTTACTCTCATGGGTGCCGTTTGGCTTAGTACATTGTGAACTTTATAACTTTACACTACCCGACGCTCAATATTTCTGTTTGATCTTTTCTATGTCGTTCTTTAGCTTCCTTTTTTTTTGTACATATTATGAGGATTCTTAAAACGGGTCATATGAATTATCTGTATATGACCATCAACCGAAATTGTTTCTTCAATGCCGGTGTTGATTCCCATAAATGTTTTTACTTTTTCTTCCAGCACTTTCTATTGATGTTGCTTGCCTCCTTTAACTAGGTTGATCGATAGCATGCAGGGACTCGAACGTAATAAACTTTTTGAGCGATGGTGCTGCTGTTCTCGAATAAATCCTACTTTACACCGTTTTTCTTATTATTTTACATTTACCGTTTTTTTGTCATTTGGTTTTTCCTTGTTGCCTTTGATTAGATTTGTTAACACCATACCGTTGCGCATGCGCAATGATTTATTTGAATAATCGAAGCTTGGATTTAAAAACCCTCTGTTAATCATACTTTTACTTTTTTTTTTTTTTTTTTATCCTTGTGTGGTTTGCATTTAAATTGTAGCGTGCAGACGGGGCTACACCATACATAGTCCGTCAGATTCCTTATTCATACTCTCGCCATTTGGACTTTTCATTATTTTCCTGTTATCGTACTAGCTCTCACGTTCACCTTATTTTATTCGTTCCCTTATTTTTTATATTTCTTAATTTTTTCTTTATTATGCCTCGTCAACTTAGAATATTACCGTGGAATTAGAGCGAATAGAAATTCCCTTGCGAGTTTGCTGGATCAATATAACTATTGCATTGCTCTCAGAAACTTGACTAAAAGATTCCTCTCACGTTAACATTAGTAATTTTTCTTTAATTAGTTCTAAATGCAGTGACGGATATACATATATGGTGGTTCGGCTGTTTTAATCAGAAATGATATCCATTTTCTAACTCACGACATCTATCATATCCTCCTATTACATTTTAATCGAAATTTTGTCCGCATCTCAATTCTTAACAACCTCTCAGATCCATTTAACCCCATCTCGGCTTAAATTCCTTCTAACTTTAATATACATAACTTCCTTTTTCGACAATTTTGTTAATTCTCCCCCTTTCCCTTTTTTAATTATAATCGACGATTGAAATATGTACTCACCGTCTTTTTAGGTTGTAGCGGGTACAACAGCAATGGTTGCGCACTTGAAAATCTTACAAAATGACTTAATCTTTCTTAATGATGGTTCGTCTACTTTCGTTAAAAGTTGTCTTCCAGTTCGATAGATCTGTGTCATATTCACTTCTCCTAATTTTAGTCTCAAGTGTTCATAGTCGGGTACCGGTGGAAGTGATCATATTCCTATCATCATTTCTTTTAACGACTTTGGTTTTCGTCCTGGACGTGGTCTACCACATTGTATCATCAGCATATTTCTATCGGATGTGTCAGTTATTAATAAGAAATTCTTAATTGCCGTTTCGTTGTCATACGAGCTGCCTTTGATAACGTTCTTATCTACACCCTTTGACATAATGCTTTCATTTAATATTCCTGTGTCTACTTTGCTTTTCTTATTATTACTCTTTTTCAAAACAGAACTGTTATCCTTTCCGCTCCTTTCTATTCTAGCACAAGATTAATATTTCGAGGGTTACCTCGGGACTCCTTTAATCGTTACGTTATCAAAATCGCTTTCTATGCCTCTCAACTCTACTTTGTTTTTATTTTCGCTGTCGATGAGCACTCATCCACTCCTCCGATCGCAATATATCAGTTAACTTCCGTCTTCAAAGTTCTCTAATGTTAATAGAAAACTCTATTTCCAATATTCATCTCTTCATTTCTTCCGCTAAATCCTCTTCTGTTGTCTTTACTCTTCGTCTGTTTTGATCCTTCTTTGACTGGTTTTACCTTAAACGGCGGTTCAATTGTAAATTATTTTCGCTATTTAGGAATCTTTCTTGACAGCCGCCTCTCCTTTCACAATCGCATTAATCATCCGTATCTACTCTCCGTTTAAAAGCTTAATCTGTTAAAAGCTCTTTCTCATATTAATTGAGAAGGCGATCCCTGTATCCTGCTCATGTTTTATAAATCCTTTATCTGCTCTGTTCTAGACTACTGTTGTTTTATTTATGGCAATTCTTCCAAGTCTCTTTTTTCAAAATTAGATTGCATTCAAAATACCCGTCTTCGTCTCTGCCTTGGTGCCCCTGAGATCTACCACAGTTCTGGTTATCTTTGCTGAATCCCATATTTCTCCTTTAATCATCCGTAGATCCTACCACTGGGGTATTGATTTTTAATTAAACGCCTGCCCGTTTATTTCTTCATTTAATTCTACTTACTCCTCTATCCTTCACAAATGACGATTTACCTCTACTAAAACTCTAATCTTATCTCATATTTCTGTTCATCTTCTTCAATTTTCGCGATTTATTTATAGTCATGATGAACTTCCTTATTACTCTCTTTCAGTTTTTCCAGTTTTCTCCATCCTATTCTTTCTTTACCGTTCTGTTCTGAATTTGTTCCGAATTTTCCAATGCTTTAGGTTCTCTTTCTCTTGATTCTGTCCTTTTTTTTGTCCTCCCTTAAATTATTCTGAATCGTTTAAATTTCCCTCTTTCCTGCTCAATTTTCTATGTGAAATCTGTTGCCATTCTATGTGCTGTCCTCTTTGTTTTCTCATCATTGGTTTTCCATAAAGTGCCTGTAATCTTGGATTCTAAAAGTGTTCTGCAAACTAACACATCTCCTTTTCTTGCTTCATCTTCCAATTTGATATACTTCTCATACGGTCCCTCTTTCATGATCTTTTCCTCCTCCATTCGATCAAGGTCGGTCTTCTGTGGATTCCTGGTCATTTGGCTACTGAAGGTAGTGAGATGGTGGATTCATTAGCCCGTTCTTTCATTTTCAGGGTCAAATTTTTGGGCACATTTTCAGCCCATAATATTTTTTTTTCTCTCCTCAATTGATCATTCCGAACTATTACTTCATTTTCTAATTCTTCCTCCTTTCATCTACTCAGCCATCGTTCCCTCCTTGCCGATGGTTCCTAGACTTATACTATCTTAAACGCTCAACAGTGTCGGCTATTTGTCACTTTCGCTTTAATCATAGTACTTTCTCGGTTTTTATCTGCTCCTACTCCATTTTGCTCTTTTCATCCCCCTCCCACATACATTCTTTGTGATTTTGATCATGTTTTATTTGAATGTTCAAGCTTTTCTGCTGACCAATCGTTCTTCTACTCTTCTCTACTAAAACTCGGTATCCCTACTCCGTATGGCGCTTCTTACATTCTTTCATTTCCTTCTACTTCCGTTAATCCTGCCCCTGAACCATTTTTATCCTCTACCCCTAAACATTTAAGAGGGTTAATGTCCTCGTTAACAAACCAATAATAAAAAGAAAAAATAAAGAAAAACGCAATTTCGTTGCCGCCAAATAGTATTGAGTTAAAAGAACGTGTCCGGGGCAAAAATACTTTCCGATTCTGAGCTCTTTTCGGAATAGCCTGGGGATGGTCTAAACTGGAAGTTGTAATATTGGCTACACTTTCTGAATTCCTCGTTTTTTTAATACAGGTTACCTCTCTGGTAACGAGTTACTAGTTTAAAAAAAAAAGTTGTTTCGCCATCACGATTACGATACACGATACGCTTATGTCGATCCACTGCTGGATGTAAGCGTTCCCCCTTTCGTTCCATCTATGGCGATCATCGGCCTCGTTCATCCACTTCACACCGGCTGACCTCTTTATATCATCCTGCCATCTTGTGCTCTTCCTTCGTGCAGTCATTCCGTTATTCGTTTCGTCCACCTGCTGTCATCATTTCTTCTTGTCACACGGCCTTCCCAGTTCAATTTTAGCTGCGCTACACGTTCTACTGCATCCGACAGTAAAAAATGTTCAAGTTATTTTAAATACCATTTTATACACGCTCGATGTTTTTTTAGGACTCCCAGTATAAATAATTGCCCCAAATTGAATATATTTCCTCGAAAAGTGTTTTTTTAATTGCGATTTTTTCAGAGAAATACAATTTTTTTGCTAATTTTTGGCGTTTCTGAATTACTTTTTCAGCATTATTCATAATGTTATCCGAAATGTTAAGAAGTGAAATACCCTGTACGACGAAGATACGATATACAAGGAGATAAGTTCATTTTGTGTCAGTGTCGCAACACAACTATTTGCAATAAAATACATAAAATTTATCGATAAAGAACCGACAAAATTTTCCTAATTAAGAGGTATATAGTTCTTTTGCAAAAGCTATTTCAATGGTCACCACATCAGGTCTGTATAAAGTTCTAGACTGATGATAAAAACAATTTATCGTGTTTGCAATTTTATGCGATTAATTTAAAATTGTGAATAAGCACGCATATTCGACATTTACAAATATTTTATTGCGCGTAAATTAATTCCATTTTTGAATTAATTTTGAAATTATAAAGAAAACATCGAAATCACTTGTCGTTGCTGGCAATGTATTTTTCAAATTTAGCTCGCGTTTCGACTTTAAATGTTGAAGTAATTATTTCGGCAGTCTTCTTATTCTCCAGTATTGTAAAGTGATTACCTTCGACGAAGTATGTAAGTACACGGCTTTTGAAATACTGCGGACAAAATGAAAAACAGATTAATTTTACTTTGAGTTTTTACTCTTTAACTACAAAAAAAAAATGTTTCAAATTGACGTGTGAAAAATATGATGTTAATTAAACAAAAATATTATTTCTGAATAAATTTATAACTTATAAATCCGAAAGCATTTAAGGATATATCATTCTTATAAAACAAATACGTGAAAAATAAAAATAAATGCAGCGATAACTTTTAACATCAATATAAGCTGACAACATCGGCAAACGATCCCGTTAAGGCAGCAAAAGTTAATTAACCGCAAAAGCCGCTTCATATTTTGCACAAAAAAATTCTACCCGATAAAAAAAAAAAAAAAAATAAAAAAATACAATAAGTATTTCACGATGGGTATTATTTTTCTGTTATTTTATTATTATTTTACAAGAGTACTACCGACTGAATATAAATTAAAATTAATCTATATATATATATATATATACTCATATATATATATACTCATATACATATATATCATCATCTATAGCTCACTCGAAATTCCGAGTATGAGTTATCTTCCAATTATACTAAATACATAAGCAAACGATTGTAAAGGTGAAATGTGATAAAATTTAATAATAACTTTTTTGTTCTTGAATTCATAACGCGAATTGTATTTAGTATCATGCAGAACAAAATTACGTTACCTGTGATAATTCGTAATCATCGCTAGTTTTAATAGATATTTCTGTTGGTCGAATCAAGGCAGCAGAAGATGCAATTAAATTTGGTTTCGATTCACTTTTTGCGAATAGAGCTTTCACTCTCAACAAGCCGGCGTGCATTAAAAGTCTTTGATAACGTTTACTGTGACGTACTCCATCTTCGGGAGCAATGGACATAAGTAAATCCAGTCTATCATTCCAATTTTTTACCTTGTGTAAGTCATCTTTTAGCTAAAAAAGAAGAATAATAAAAAGATAGAAAATTAGGTGAAACAACACTGCTTTTTTATCTTATTCGTATAGAAAGAAAAACAGTAATAAAACGAGTTAAATAGTTCTTCGTCATCGTTCTTAACTCGAAACTACGAACATGTTTTTTGCTTTTTTTTCTATATTTTGCTTGCTACGTAACTTCCAAGGTTATTACAACATATATAGCTGTAGGAGTGTTTGAAAGGATCTTGTATTCTTATGTGTTATTCGATATGGTGTTAACTTCCGGCCGCCATAAATTAAATGTTTCACAGTCGGTTCAGCGGGCATATAGGGCAGTTTGTTTGATGGAGAGGGTGATTAGGATACGAATAATAGTGTAACACAAAGGTTGTCCAGAGATAGTTTAAAATCGATTCCTGCTGAGCAAATCCGGAGGCTCCTTTGAAAGTTAGTAGTTCCCCCCCCCCCCGTAAATTGTATGTGCTGTATACTATGGTCATTGTGGCACACAGCGGGGGAGATAATTTAAATGTGCTGTGTGTAACTACTGTGGTCATTGTGGCACACAGAGGGGGAGATCATTTAAATGTGCTGAGTTAAGGCGCTCATTCTAACAAAGGTAATAACCCTGGTGATCGCAATTGCCTCATCTGAGAGAGGATGCGCTCTATGTTTTTTCGTAATACCGTAAACTTTTGGCAGGTAAGGAGTATGTAAGAAATTATCCGTACGCTTGTCTGACCGCACAAGGGGCACATAACCGGAGGCGGCGTTTTATCGATTATGTGTTTATGGGAAATAGCGACGTGACCGATTCGCAGCCGGCTAAGGATCTTAAATTCGTATCAGGATGTTCCGTCCAATGGCCAACATGATTCAACTGTGGGCTTAGTGATTCTTAAGAATGTTGTAGCAGCTGCCCATTCAGTTCTCCACTAGTTTTCGCACGCCTTTAAGATTGTATATGCAATTGATGACGGTAGCTCCGCGTCCTCCAGCATTGGCGAGAGCAAGGCAGAACGTGCTGCTCCATCGACCCGCTCATTACCAGGCACTCCAATGTGCCCAGGAACCCACAGCAACGACACGTGACTGTCCATTAGATACAATTCGTACAAGTAAATGAATATTTTTAGTACTAGCGGGTTGTTTGTTGTTTTTTTTTTTTGGCCTTTAATCATGTTTAAAGACTGTAGGGAATCAGTAAACAGGAAAAAATCACTGGCTCTGGCGTGAGTTGTAACGATGTAGCAGAAGCAGTGTGCAATTGCATATAGTTCTGCATCCAATGCGGAACAGGCATCATTGGGTCGGGTTTCGTATGAGATGTCGTGACCTTCGAATGCGCAGGCTACGGGCAAGGGACATGCCTCGCCATCTGCCTTAAGTCCATCAGTGTAGTAAATTACGTTGTCCGGATACTTATTCATTGCCCTAACCGCCACTTCCACTGTATAGAGGGAACTTGTTGTGTTTGGATTTTGTTTCAGCGGTAGATCAATATTTATCTGGAAAGTGATCCAAGGAGGAATACGGATGATATGGGGCTGGGTTTTGACCTCTGTACAGACGTGATAGCACATTTTCGCAGGTCGGCCAGTAATTCTGGTAGTGGATCGCCGGGAAAGTTTGGATCGCCGGGAAAGTTTGGATCGCCGGGAAAGTTTGGATCAAGAGGACAATGATCCAACTGTAGGGGGAGGTTTCGTGTGTGGCTGAAATGATGGTATATATTTTCGCGGTATGAAATATTTTCGGAAGTAGGAAAACGGAGGGCACCCGGATAGAACGCACATGCTGGCAGCTGGAAAGGTTCGATGCACTCCCAAAATGGTTCTCGATGTGGAGTAATGTACAGGATCAAGGGATTTCAATAGAGATTTGCTGGCTGAGGAGTACACCTGGCACCAGTAGTGGATTTTCGATAAGACCAGCGATCTGTAGATGTTAAAGAGGAATTTTGAATTAATATTACATCTGGAGCTAGCCAGATATTTCAATATGGGGATAGAATCGGTGCAGCTATGTTTTAAATTGGCAATATGAGGCTTCCAAGTAAGCTTAGAATCAAAGATTAATCCGAGAAATTTGACAGTGGCCTTCTGGGGAAGAGGAAGGTTGTTTAGATTTAGAGACACACTGAGAGAGGAACGGCGCCCTCTGGAAGAAATCAACATATGCGAATTTACTCGCCGAGATGGCTAGGCCATGGTTTTCAGAACAACTCTGTATTTTATCGATAGTTTTCTGGAGTATATTTTGAGCGGTAGGAGGAAAATTTGACGAAGGTTATAGGCAGCGAGATGCAATCGGCTACGTCATTGATATATATATATTACGAATAAGGTTGCATTCAGAGCAGAGCCTTGTGGTACGCCATTCTCAGTTGAAATAGGTGCTGATAAACGCGGATTGTTCGGTTGCTAATAAAGCTAGTGATATATTTGCCCATCTGGCCATTTTTAGCCTGTGCTGGCAAATATTTAACCATGTATGAATGGACAGAATTGGGACCAGGGGCACTGTTGCGAGTATGAAATTTGAGTTGAAAGTTTAACTCAGCCATAGAAAATATGCTGTTGAAAGCATCAGTGGACTGTTTGGAGAAAGGATAATTCTTATTGTTCATAAAAAGCCTTTCTAGATATAAACTTGGCGAAATACGACTAGAGAGGATAATTCATTCTGGTAGTGCTATGCGAAGATATCCACAACATTGCTTGGATCTGATACGATTGAGTTGATATGGATTAAGGAGGTAGGGGGATTGGATTGGTTAAGGCCATTCATTGATTTAATTTTTTTCCACGTCATTTGGTTAGATGTGGATCGGGCTATAGAATCGATGAAAGAGATCCAGGATTCTTACTTCTTCATCTTAACTACGTAAAGTGCTTTGGCGCATAGCTTTTTGAATTCAATCGGGTCACTAACTAATTCTGATGATTTGTATTTCCTGAGGGCTCGTTTACAGTTTTGTATTGCTACGGCAACTTTACTGCACCATCGGGAAACACAGCATGAACGAGATGAAGGGGTAGATTTGGGGATCACCGTTTCTGCTGCAGTAAACATAGCCTCAAGAAGTATCCTGATATATTCTACCACAGAGGTCTTGAGTTGATATGGGACAGAGACCTCGTCACGGAAAGTTTCCCAGTTTGCTTTGTGGAATAAGAAGAGAGGAGTTATTGATGTGGAGACGTTTGGTATAGGACTTGTGGTATGAATTATAATAGGGAAGTGGTCGCTGAAACACAAGTCGGGCAGTACTACCGACTCTAATTTAGGATATAAGACCGGGAACGAGAACGCTAAGTCGAAAATGCGTGTGTGTAGGTTGAGGAATAAAGCATAAATCGGTATTTAAAAGAAGTTTAATAATGATTGCTCCGTGTTTGTTTGTATGTCTTGATCCCCAGATCGAGGAATGAGCGTTAAAGTCCCTAATAATGTTATTGGTTTAGGAAGTTGTGTTATAATGGACTCGAGCTCGCGGAAATTATTCATGCTGTTCGGGGGAATATAACAGTTACATAGTGTAACTGGAGAGTTAGATAAAAGAGGGGCATGTATGGCGATGACAATAACTTGTAAGGAGGAGTTGAAATGGAAGGGTGGAGGTGGGGATAAGAGATAGAACACCTCCTTTCGCTCTCATACCTTGAGTATTGTCACATCTAAAGAGTTTATCATTTTTTTACTCTCGGTTGATGTTTTAATTTGTCGTGCAATTAACTGCATCAGTTCAGCGCAGTTGTTATTAAAGCCGTGACAGTTCAACTGCATTAAACAAGATTTTACAGCCATCTTGGTTCTAATTAATGTTGTAATACTGTATAAACTTTCTAAGACGATATGGACAAGAGAAGTTTATTGATTTGTGTTGGACATGTTGTCGTCGCTATGAGGTCTCTCGTCTTCAGACGTCGTGATACTTTGTTCCGATAATTTTCTTATGATTCGGGAGCAGCGACTTTTAATGCTTCTGCCGGTAAGATATGGTTTAACTGCTGCAAGTATATATATTAACTCGGCATAGCTCCTTGTATAATCAGTTGCAAAGGAAATGTACGTTGGGTGTGTCACTACTTTCCAGATAAATGTTTTGAATTCTTCAAATCCCATCAGAAAAGTTGGTTGTTCGGCGTCGAAAAGGTGTTTGGCTTTTTCAGTTAGGTCTCCTGACTCTCGGGTTGACTATTCGTTATGCGGCTCAGTTGGTACATGCTCATTTTTCTTATCTGATTGATTAATGTAGAGGGCTGGCCGTTTACGTAACGGCCATGATGGAAAAATCGCTGGTCTTGGGTCAGCAAGTGTTTCCGGGGTCTTGCGATAAGGCCGCTTCACTAGCGTCCGTGTCTATCTCTATTTCCGGCTGCTCAATTGTGGTACTTGAATTTATTTTATTTGCCTGGACGGCTAGAATTAATCTCTTGCTGCGTGCTCACTGTCTATTCTTTTTTTCTGCAGTTTGGACAAATGTGGTCTTCAATTTGGATGAAAATTCTATGATCGTGGTCATTATTGCGTAGGAGAAATGATCTAGGAATATTTGCACAGTTCACATGCTCAACATATAATTACGTGTGCAAACTAATCGTCTGAGGGGTTGACCCGTAATATTGATATTGGTGACAGTAGCTTAAGGGATAGTGCTGAAATGAGGAATAACGAATCTCTGCTTATAGTGGCCGATACGTTTGATAGATCAGGTTGTCTAATTCGTGCGGCCTGAATTGTCCGCTCTCCTAATGTAATCGTTCCGCCTCCGGAAAAAAAAAAAATCGTTTGTTATTGTTCGAGGTTTTAAAGAAAATGGTACGAGACCACGCAATTAGATCTAGATTACTGCTGGTGACTGATTTTACCGCAGTGAAATAATCTCTGAGCGAATGTAGCGGGAAATATGGCAGGATGATGCCCTGTTCGTCTTTTGAATGATTAAAAGCTATTAGCGGTGTTATTTTCGTTGACCGCTTTATCAGCGAAAGAGATATTTTGTTTATTTAACGAATTTACCTTTTCAGAAGACTCGGTTTGTATTTTATTTATATTAAATAACTCGCTCAATTTCGATCAGAGAAAGCGTTCATTGTATTGGAGCGATTAATATCTGCATTCGCGGCATTATGTAGTGCTTTGTTGATGATAATGCATGGAAAAAATTTATCGCGTGGATATAGGTGAGGTAATATTTTCGATATTCGGATAGCGGAAACAGCTTGCTAACGCATATAAAATTACGAAAGGTGTGGACGGCGCACCGCGAGAATAGATCGAAAAACAGAAAGGATTTTAATACAGTTTTGTCAGTTACGAATAAACCTGACACCCAATTAATTAATTAATGTCAAAATTTAAATTACGCATTATTCCTTATTAATGAATTAATGAATACACTTTGTATAAAATAATATTTTAATTATTACATTCTGTTTGTTACATCACCAGTATATAATATAAATAATGTTTCACTCAGAGCCCTATGGAACAGTACTCTTAATTTGGATTGGTGTTGATGTCGAGCAACCAACTTGAACTTGAAACATTCAATTGTTTAAATAAATAGTTTCTTATATGTTACTACGGTAACCATCCTCGCAAACCAACAAATGACCGATCGCAATTCTAATTTTGTACCTTTCAGCTTCTAATCAGAAAAGATTATTTTGCTCTAGCAAAAATAAAAGACGTCTATTAACCATCGTCTCGGGAGATTTCGATAAAATTCTTAAGAAGGATATAGGTCTATAACCATTCATACAAGGAAAGGATTTTTATCGCATTTTTATATAAAAATTACCACTGCTAATTTCCAGAGTTATCTGGCATGTACCAGATTTCCATACTTGGTTATATAAATGCAAGAAGAAAAGTTTGACCGAGAGCGGAAGATATTGAGTCTAAACGGAAAGCCCTATTATGAAAATGGAATTGAAAGCGTAATTTTGAAATTGTAAAATAAGTATTATACGATGTAGTGGGATCTCACGGGAAGAACATTTGTTCTTTTCGTCCAAAGATTTTTCTGCAAGGAAAATAGCTAAATACCTCGAAAATAAAAACTGATTTACCAAGTAGCAAGTGAATTAGCTAAGACAGTATTGCCATGTACCAGAAGTACAGTAATAGTAGACGCGCGATTATGTCATTAAAGGATATCATTTTCAACCATATAGTGTCACTAGAAGCCAGGAAATGAAAGAGATGAAATTGTACCAGGATTCAAGTGTTTCCTATGAAGAGGCGTAGCCGTGTGATCCGTAAAATTGATTAAGTACAGCATTGGCTTCAAACATTTACGCTCTCTCCAGGTTCGTTTGTGGTGTTGAATCACAGCGACAATCTCTTTACACCACTACGTGACCCTTCGGTGGCGGGTGATAAAACTGGATTTAAAAATCGTTGTCTCTGCAGTCCTGAAAATTTCCCGAAAAAGAGTATTTAAATTGCCCCTTATGGTATCATAGAATTTGTTTGGTATCTTCGCAGCATGTGTGTGTATCGTTTCCAGTGTACTTTACAGAAAAGAAAATGTAAAGTTTGTGTTATCATTTCTAGGTACGATTGATGTTATGACCTCTACGAATATCGGGAAATGATCATTAAAACACAGATCGTTTAACACTGAGGTATTTAAAATAAGACAGATCGAAGGGAGGGATTATTACAAGAAAGTGTTGTGCAAAAAATTAGAACGTATATAGATTGGGCGTTAAAAAAATGTTAGAACCATGCCTATTGGTAAATTATGGCCCTTCGAGGAGAGGATAGACAGTAAAATCGTCAAGTATAATTACCGATGTCTGAAGTTGTGATAATGAACGTTGAAGTTCACTTTAGCCGGTAAGGACGTTTGGCGATAGATAGCAATTACATATGGTGATACGAACGTGTGACGGATGGATTGCTATGCCACTACTGCTATCTGTAATCTTGTGTTTATACCTTACCGGATTAATTGAAACTTAAGAATGGACTAGAAGATTTCTACTCCTTCCTTAGGCTCCGACTGAGAGGTATCAAAGTACTTCATAGGGTGGTTCACATTCCGGTGGTTAGTCCAGACTGCCGTTATTTATTTGTTTGTATTTCGTGAATTCATCTTGCTCGCGTTGCTTTGTGTAGTCATTCTTCTTAATTTTATATGACACCGGAAAGACGTACGCAAAGTTATTTTGACCATTGTCCATGTTAAATTCCATTACTTCTAGCTATATCCACGACTTGCACAGGCAATCATTTTAGATATTTTTTTAATGTTCAGCGATAATTTGTGCGCATAGGGTGATGCTTTTCCAACGATATCAACGTGTTCAAATTAGAATTTGAAATTTTGAGGGATCAGAAAAACGTTAAATATTCACGTTGGTATTTTATTTTCTGCATATACTTATACTAATGTTTTAGCTTTAAAAAAAGAAAAAAAAAGGAAAAAATATTTTTGAGAGTTTTAAAGACCCTATATCAGAATTCAAACCTCCATGTTAGTTATAAAATAAAAATTTGTATTGAAAGTGACTCTAAATTAAAGAAAAAAACAGGATGCCAAAGATGATAAATTTGAAACGAAGAAAAACTGTAGAAGATGTCGAATGAATAAATGAAGAAAAGCGTCTCATTGTTTCTTTATCTGTGAACAGTCTAACTTGCATGAAATGCATAAAAGTTCTGTATACAGACTGCACAGTTTAAAAAATCCTGTTCATACAGTCAATTTTTTTTTCTTTTCCTTTTTTTTGACTCGTCAACCAAGGACGACCTTTGCCCAGAAACAAAAGGTAAGAAAAGAAGTCGGTTATATTTTGATCCGATTAGAAATTTTATCTAAAAAGGAACAAATAGCAGGAATAATTAATGGCGAAGGAAAGGGCAGGATATAGGAAGCATAATAAGGAATAGGAAGTCCAAGCTTCAGCAAATAAGAATACAAGGCAGAACGCTCCACGGAGAGAAGTGAACACTGGAAGAACACATGATCGGCGTCGCAAATAACTGCATCATCCGGATGGAGAGAACAGTGTGGAGAAGAAATCAAGGAAAAATGAAATCTGGAGGAAGGCAGCAAAGAATGGCCCAAGCGCATACGAAAAATGGAAACAACATCAGAACGTCGATGGAAGGGATGCAAAAGAAACCATAAATATGCAGGAAGAGTAGACTGAACAGACAGATGAAATGAATAATTATTAGAAAAGGAGGAAAAATAGGTGTCCCACCAAAATCGGATATGAAAACTTTTACAAATTAATAGAAGGTTATCGGATGGATTTTTTTTAAAAAAAAGACGAGAGGAAGCAGCCGCTTCTTTACCAAATATGCTCGAGTGGCTAAGTACCCACAGCAAATCAATATTGATTAAACGGAGATAGGAAAGATTGTGAATGAGTGAACCTATACGAAGAACAACAAAGTGTCACAAGTATGATCCGGAAGGGGAAAGGATATGGCCTGAAGGGCGCTCAAAGAGTTGGAGATAATTCAAAATTTAGAGGAAAAATGATTCGAGGAAATGAAAATAATAGAGCGAAGGATAGTCAATAATTCGTTTATGAATATGGAACAGAAATAAGGAAGGCGAATAGATTCTGAGAGGTTAAAATCAGGAAGGATGAAGGAAGCACCAACACCGCCAGGCTCCCTTAAACCATCCGTGTAAATGGTAACATAAGAGGGAAATAGGGAATTGATAGTGCTGTAGAATACCTGTTTAATTACGGCTTGGGGGAGATTTTTTGCAAATGAGGGAAGGATAAATACCTTAGGAGGATGACAGATATCAGCGAAGTCGAAGGAAAAATAAGGGAGATTATTGAAAGAGATAATATACGGCCAAAATGAACTGCGACGATGTGAAATAAATGCTAGAATAGGAATTTTGCTAGGAGTGAAGCACCAGCTGTTATAAATCGAAAGGTAAGACTGAACAAGAGTAGAGGATGCGAGAGGAAGACGTTTAACAAGGAAACGATAGCCTAAATAAGATCTACGAATGGATAGCGGTGACGAATTAGATTCAGCAAGAATAGCAGGGGTTGGAGAGGATTTAAGAGCGCCAAGACAGAGACGAAGGCAAGAATTTTGAATTACATCTAGTTTGGAAAGACGGAACGGATAATAGATTTGTAAAGAGAAATAAGAATATAGGGATCGCCACCCCATTTAGTTGGCGACAGGGCTTTCAGCAAGTTTAACCTTTTAATAGTGGAAGCAGAAAGATATTTGATGTATTCGGAGAAGGACAAACGACTATCAAGAAAGACACCGAGATAACAAAAGCAATTAACACGAGAAATAGATACATTGTTTAAGGATAGGTTAACCAAAGCAGGGTTATAGGGACGGAGGGTAAAAATAGTATAAGAAGACTTAGAGGGAGAAATTGAAAGATTAATTAAGGAGAGAGAATGTTCCAGCACAATGAGCGACGAACTGAGTGCTTCATAGGCTGCTAAAACATCCTCAGACGAGGAAAACAGGAGAATGTCGTCCGCAAAGAATAAAGAATAGGAATTTAAACGAAGAGAAGCTATACTGATAGTATAGATGTTAAAAAGAGTAAAACTGAGGGAGGAACCTTGAGGAAGACCCCGGAAAACCTTTCTTGGAGCGCCAAGAGATAGAGAGGTGAAGTGGATAGAACGATTTGACATGAGATTGATAATAAGGGAAGTGAATTTGATTAGGATCTCTTAGAGTGATAAGATGAACATTATCAAAATTCACACAATCAAGACAAGAAAATACGAAAAAAAATATTGTATCGTACTCATACCTGAGAAAATTAAGTCAGCGATGTAACGATGACTAGCCGTGTCTATTAGCAGTAGGGTTCAGACATAAATGCATTAAAAATTTCATAATATAATATTTAGAAACAAAAAAAAAAAAAAAAAAAATATATATATATATATCTTGAATTATATTGTACGTACCTCACCGGAAACACGAGGCCAGATTAAACTAATGTAATGAAGTAATAACCTAACTTGCAGTTCATCTTCTGATTGATTTTCATCGTAAAATGTAAGTTTACTTATTTCTCTAACGAACTCTGGAGAAGAATCGATCAGACAAATTTCTCCTTTATATCCTGCTTTCTCTAGTAATCTAGCAACTTCCAATCCAACGACACCGCCGTACGAATATCCAATCAAGTGGAATGGTTCTTGGGGTCTCAAACGACTAAGTATATGCTGGAGAACAATAAATTAACAATAATTACTAACCGATAAAATTGTTACGTGTAATATTTATTTTATTTAATACTTTTTATTTGATTTACATTAGAATTGAACTATTAGTCAATATTTTCGAAGGTTTTGTTGAGATCAGTCCATCACACACGATATCACGTGTCCGGTTTAAATTAATTGAAAATCTGCCGGTTCTGCGCAATACAAAAAATTCATCTGGCGGTTTTTATTACTATTTAACTTGATCTTTCACAGTCTTTAATCCAATTAGATACGCCCTTGACAACTTTCATAATTGAATTGTAGCTTCACTTTGAGTAGCGTCCGCAGTTGTAGCAGTACAAATTGGTGGAAAATTCAGAGTATTAGGAAAAAGAAAATAAAGGCTCTCAGAATACTTTCCTGTGAAACTCAAGCTCTTATCAGGTAGTATAAATTACTCAAAGAACGCCTTGAAATAACATTCTTGTATATACAATTGACGTAATCGGCACAAATTTGCAAGAATCAGTTTATTCAGCTTACGAAATACCGAAAACATGCGCAACGTCACGAAATACAGCTGGCAGATCTTTCTGTCACTTAGCGGCAACGCAATGAATTTGATCGGTCGTGCTACGCTTACTCTTAAACCAAATTTTTCAACCCTATAATAAATTGTTTTCTTCAATCAGCTGTCTTAATCGCTTGAAGAGTAATTTCTCGTAAAACATTTCTATATTACCCGATAAAATTAAGTAGGTTTAAAAAAAGTTGCATCATTCGGTCTTATCTTAGGGTTTTACGCAAAATAACGGAATGCAATCAGATTACATAATTCGTTTGTAACAGTATCTTAGATAAAAATTTCGTTAACTTATAGGTTTTCTGTAACTCGGACACTTATCATTGGATAATAGTGGTTGCTGCTTCCAGTAAAGTAAAGTGCTTCCATGTTATTAAATTCAATTTTTTTAGCGTCGCATTAGAGTACATATGGTAAGATTTAAAAATCTTCGTCAGATGATTAGCAAATACCTTGAACTATTAACCGTCTTTCTGAGAAAGTTATGAAATATTGTTTTTTTCATTTAAACTGATCTCCCTAAATGAGGACTATGTATTAAGTTTTGCACGTAATTAAATTGCACCTGCCATTCTGTATTTGAAATACTTAACGATAATGGTTTCGAAATTTTTAAATAGTACATGTTGCACAGTTAAGTAACATGTTCGTATTTTTTCAATATTTGCACAATCGCATGAATATTCAATAAATTAAACACACAATATGTTAAAAATAATAATATAATAACACTCAAAAATAAGTTATTACTGGTAAAAAATATAATGCAAAAGATAAAAAATGCATAAAAAGAAATTTTAAAATAATATTTAAACCTACCGGTAGTATCGCTTGCGCCATTTCTTCGATAGTTTCTTTAGGATCTTCATAACTATACTGAACACATAAAACTTGCATTTCTAAATTAGAGGCTAATGGTTCCACTATTGAAGCGTTACCTATATAGATTTGCAGCAGAAAAATTACTCGACATGTAATCATTTAAATGGAATGATTTTCAGCGACGTAAAGCGAGAAAAAAGAAATAAGACACGATATTTACCTTCAATGCTCGGAATTACGAATACAGTCGGAGCACTATTTATTGGAACTTCTATAGTTGAACCATTATCCAATTTGGAAGGCACTCTGACTATGGGTATACCAGTGACTGCTTCTTCACCAACTGAACGTAAAAAGTAATGAGCTCCAACCTCTGGTATAGTATTTCCAATAACTTTTTCTGTAAAATATATATTGCTTTTTTTTTAGTCTGCTTAAATAGTTTTTGAAACCTATTTATTTACCTATACATAATATATATATACGAGGGCCATCCGGAAAGTAGTACCTGTTTGCGCCGTGTGGAGTGCTGGCGGGTAGAGGAGCCGCCGGACAAGTACTAACACGTTCAGTTGTATATCAGCTGTCTGTGTGCAAAGTTACGTCTCACTGGTGTTAACTGTGCTGATTTTGCGAGTGTTTTTAATGTTCAAGAAAATTTAGAACGCCGCCAGTTATGAATTTAGGGCTGTGATTAGATTTCTCAACAAAAGAAATGTGCGATCTTGCGGCATTCACCGACAATTGAAGGAGGTGTATGCAGACAACGTTATGAATGAGTCTCGCCTGTTCGGCGCTGGTGTCTTAATTTCAACTTGAGAAGAGGGAACACCATGATGACGAGCGTTCGCGACGACCGTCAGTCATTACAGACGAACTGCTCAGTTCAATGAACGAATTCGTGAAAAACGAAGAAGAAAGAAGAAAGAAAGAATTTATTAACCACGTTCGTTACAATTGTTAATACTTATTATAGAAACGATTGTGTATCGGCCCGTTAGCCTCGCCACAATACAGTAGTATAGACGCATACAAAAAATCAACGTTACGGATAAATGTTAATCAATTGCAGGAAAAACTTACAAAAAAAAACCGGCGCCATAATATAACATATTTTAATATTCGCATCTTACCAGCTTATTATTAGCCCACTTATAAAATGTTCTTTTACACACACACACACATACACGCACTAAGCTCCGCCTACAGAGTATACACTTTATATTTGTAAGTCACTGCCTTACTTCAAAAGATTATGCTTAAGCCTACGGTGTTTTCAGCATGTTACAATTGATGAGACCTGTGAACATTTTCGTAATGTTTCACGAACGCAGTTATTTATGAAATTGTTAAAGACCAGCTGCATTATTGGAAAATTTGTGCGAGGTGGGTCCCTTGCATGCTTACTGATACACAAAGCCACGCGTATGGCTGCAGTACCGACGTCGTCATCATGGGTGTTCCCTTTTCCCAGGTTGAAATTACGACACCAGCTCCAAACAGGCGAGACTCATCCATAATATTGTTTCCATACACCTCCTTCAATAGACAATGAATGTGTCGCAAAGTCACACATTTCTTGCATTGAGAAATCTAATCACAGCCCTAACTTCACAACTGGCGGCGTTCTCTGTTTTCTTAAACATTATAAACACTCGTAGAAAGAAATACCAGCGAAAGGTAACTTTCACACAGACCGCTGAAATACAACTGAACGTGTTAGTACTTGTCCGGCGGCTCCTCTACTCGCCAGCGCTCCACACGGCACAAACGAGTACTACTTTCCGGATGGCCCTCGTATATATAATGGGGCGTTTCAGCCATAATAGGTTAGAGGAGGAATTCTATAAGATCATTTCTTAACCTGCTTGAATATACGGAAAAGTAAGAACTGGAATATATTAATTTATTTTAAATTTCCAAATGATTTTAGATGACTTTGAGATTAATGAAGTTCATAGACGAAGATGTACATTTTTAGCAGGAAAACACGTTACATTAGGAGCTAAGAGGAATTCTCGGGGTGTGCGCGAGACAATGACTGGTCGGCATGATAAGAGGTCGAGGGAAGCCAGGTTTCGGTCGAGCAGTTATTCGCGTTTATCGGTAATTAACGATGTTACATGCGAAACGCGTCACACGGTACATCGTCTCGGTATAGAGATAGCGCAGTATAGTCATTGTGTTTGTGTTTACGAATATATCACGGTTACGGTTAAATTCCTAGAAAGAAAAAAAAACAAACAAAACAAACCAGTCAGAAGCTAGTCTATATAGTTAAGGTCAAAGAAAACAAGAAAAGTGATAAAATCAATAAAACATAGACTATCACATTCGACAGTCGAGTTGCAGAAGTTCACCGGGAAGTAATCTAAGGCAAGACCGCGGACAGCCAGAGGAGCCAGTGGAAGCCGGCTTTTGGGAAACGGAAAGTTCACCGGAGTCGATCCAAGTGCGAGCTCAGAGAAATCGTCGCAGGACTCCAGTGCGGACAGAAAACGAAGCATGTCAGATTTTATCTTGCTAGTTTGTGTTGTGGAAGTTCGGTAGGCAGAATTTATTTATGAGTATGGTGTATAACATATAAATTATGTGTATTCGTTTATGTATAGCTGAATTTTTTCTCCGTGTGCTTGTTCAAAACTGATAAAAGTAAAAAAAAAAAAACAAAAAACAATTAGATGAAAAAAAGGAGTCCAAGTAATTGGGGACAAAGTCAAGAGAAAAGGTAAATTAGAGAAATAAATATTAAACAATAGGTAATATTATTAATCACACATCTGGCTACAAATTTGCCCGGATACGTGACAGATTGGCGACCATCGATAAGACCAAGTGAAAAAAGAAAAAAAACTGTTTATAGAGATTGGATAGAGTTCACACCCACTTGAGCTGCTATAATATATATATATATATAAAACTCGGTAATTTTGGCCTCGCAAGGGGCTGTGACCCTTGACCCCTCTTGCTTACATTTCTCTCTAATTCTCTTCTATTTTTTTTTTTTCTTGGGCTCGTCAACCAAGGACCTTCATCCAGAAAAAAATAGAAAGGATCTTTTTAATCCGATCAGAAATTTTATCTAAAAAGGAACAAATAGCAGGAATAATTAATGGCGAAGGAAAGGACAGGATATAGGAAGCATAATAAGAAATAGCCAAGCTTCAGCAAATAAGAATACAAGGCAGAACGCTCCACGGAGAGAAGTGAACACTGGAAAAACTCATGATCGGCGTCGCAAATAACTACATCATCCGGATGGAGAGGACAGTGTGGAGAAGAAATCAAGGAAGAAAAAAATCTGGAGGAAGGCAGCAAAGAATGGCCAAAGCGCATTCGAACAATGGAAACAACATCAGAACGTCGAAGGGAGGGATGTAAAAGAAACCATGAATATGCAGGGAGAGTAGGCTGAACTGACAGTAGAAATGAATAATTATTAGAAAAAGAGGAAACATGGGTTTCCGACTAAAATCGGATATGAAAGCTTTTACAAATTGATAGAAGGATATCGGATAGATTTTTTAAAAAAAAAGACGAGTTCTCTTTCATTCTCTTCTATACTTTCTATAAAATATATTAATTACAGCGTAATTGTTAGGCCAACTCCCATTAGAAAAATTTTCTAAAAAAATGTCCCAAAAAATGTCTCAAAAAGATGTCCCAATTTTATATAACGAAAAATGTCCCAATTTCATGTAACGTTTGTTATATTTTATAGGATTTTTGTTATTGTTATTTAAAAAATGTTAGAATTTTATGTAACTAAATATGTAACGAAATATGTAACGAAAAATGTAATGAAAAAATGCTTTAATTTTATATAATGAAAGTTAAATATTAGGATAGAATTTTTATGATTAGGTTATTTTTTTTGTGTTGATGCCAGTAAGATTTACATTGTAAATTTTGATCATTTTTTACAAAGTATAGAAGAGAAAAAGGTAGAAATGAAATCAAGAAGGGTCAAGGGGCATAGCCTCTTGCAAGGCTAAAATGGTCTAGTTATTATATATAGGTATATTTCATTATGTATTGGTCACCGAGCATTGATAAATCTATCATCGCGTTCAAATCTTTAATCTGATAAAATATCGATATTGGGAGAATATCTGTTTATGTACATCAATTCTGAAGCAGTCACGTCCAAGATAGAGTAATGTTTTTTTCCCACCCTGGGCGCGCCAGCGGCCTTGATCCAACAACATGAAAAATTAAGGGACAGAACGAAATAGCCAATCGGTCAGAAATGGAAAAAACAAAGGACAGCAGCAACGGAATAACTGAAGGCGATGGGAAGAAAGGGATATAGGTAGCGTTAAAGGGAGTAGGAAGACCCAAAGTTAAAAGTTGGACGTAAAGAAAGGAGCGTTCGTTAGAGGGTGCAGAACATTCGAAAAGGATATGATTTGAATCACAAATACAAGAAGGCTCAGAAGCGTGAAAAGAGCAGAAAGGATAAGGGAACAAAGCGAATAGAAAGCGAGAAGAAGGAAGTAGAGAATGATTGATTTTGAGTCTAATTAAGAAAACAACCCTGGAACGACGACGGACAGGAATAAAGGGAAACCAAAGCAGGAAACGAGTAACCGATTGAATAAGACGGCACTGTAAAAAGCAATTTGAGAATCAAAATGGATACATGCCCAACCAAAGTCTGGAATGATTAAAGCGTGATAGAGAAAGAATGTCTGAGAAAGGGAAAGAGTCGAGGAAAGGACCAATGCGGACGGCTGATTGAGCTAAAGAGTCAGCTGAGTCATTGCCCTCAATATTGGAATGACTAGGGACCCACAGAAAGTCTATGAGAATGGAGCGGAACGAGAACAAAGAGGAGACAAGAGATCGAATGGAGAGGATGATACTGTCAGAAGTATGAGAAGGTGGAGAGGAGATGGCTTGAAGAACGCCTTTGGAATCAGAAACAACCAGGAATTTGTAAATCCCACTGTAAAGGATATGAAATGAATTGCACGAAGCATTGAGATCGACTCGGCCGAGAAGATAGAGCAAAAAGAAGGAAGCCTGAAAGACTCAGAATGCAGGAACGTAGGAGACGTATACGCACCCCCGCGCCCCCACCACTCTTGGAGTCATCCGAGAAAATTAAGACATGGGAAGGAAAAGAAGAGTCCAGCAGCTGAAGGAATTCGAAGTTGACTACATTATGAGAGGAAGAATTAGCTCGGATTGGGAGGGAGGAGAAATTGATGGGGTGCCATATGCCATTAAAATCGAAAGAAAAGTAAGGAAGACTGCTATAAGAGGAAACGTAGGGAGAAAAATTGGAAACACGAGCAGCTATATGCGATAGAATCGGAATTCTATGAGGCGCCAAGCGTCAGTGATTTTTAATATGAAGACAGGAAGGAATAAGCTTGGATGAAGAAATGGGGAGACGTTTTATTGAAAAACGATAACCGAGGAGTGAACGACGAATGGATAGAGGTTGAGTAGCAGATTCAGGTAGAATCGCAGGAATAGGAGAAGATTTGAAAGTGCTGATACATAGACGAAGGCAGGAACTTTGAATTAGGTCAAGTTTCGAATGGAGAGATTTGGAGGCATTACCATAAATGAAGGAACAATAGTAGAGTTTGGACTGAATAACTGATTTGTACAGAATTAAAATAATGCACGGATCGCCACCCCATCTGAGAGGAGATAAAGATTTCAGGAGATTTAGTCTTTTGATTGAGGTATTATAGATATAATTAATATGCTCATGAAATGTAAGGCGACTATTTAAGAAAAGACCTAGGTAACATATGGAATTAGCAGTGGGAATAGGAATAACAGATACACTGATGTTTATAAGAGCACGGTTAAAGAGACGGAAAGCAAAAATTATGCAGGAAGACATGGGAGAAGAAAGAGAGAGGTGGAGATTAGAGAGAGCATTGCTAAGAAGGGACAATGAATGATTTAACTAGTTGGTGGCGGAGGACAGATGATCTGAGGTGGAGTAAACTAAAATGTCGTCAGTCAAAAGGAGAGAGAAAGAGGGAATAGGAAGAGAAGCAATATCAAAAAGAGTGGAGCTAAGGCAGGAACCCTGGGGAAGCCCACGATAGACGCATCTGAAGGTGGAAAGAGAAGGCGAAGATAGATAAAGTTTTATGTTGAAAGAGGTTGAGTATAAGAGTCATAAAAAACGGAGGGAAATTAAGAGAGAGGAATTTGGAGCCCAGAGAGGGAAGATGCATATTATCAAATGCAGAGCAAACATCGACAAAGAAAGCGACAGTAAATTTCTTTGATAGGAGAGATTTATAAATATCTGCAAGGAGGTAACCGATGCAATCTACTAGGCCAAGCCCGGGGCGAAAACTGAACATATTTGAAGGGACTAAATTATTATGCTCAAACTACCAAACGAGACGGTTGTTTATTAAGCCTTCAAAGAATTTGCGTAGACATGAGGCTAGGAAGATAGGACGGAAAGAACATTGATTTTTTTTAGGAATTGGAATGACGATGAAGTCGTTCCAAGACTCAAGAGTAAAACCAGAGAGTAGGAATGAGTTAAAAATATTCAGAAGAGAGAGCAGCGAGGAAGGAGAGAATTTTTTAAGAATAAGTAAAAAAAGGCCGTCCAAGCCAGGAGCATAAAGAGAGGATTTGTTAAGGACAGAAAAGAGTTCCTCATATCGGAAAGGAGAAGATAGGAAATGAGGTTCTGAGGTATTTGGGAGAGAAGGAATGTTCGATTCCTCGAAAGTGGGGACATAAGGAGAAGCAATAGAGCCCAAAAAAGTGTGAGTTTAGGTAAAGAAGGATGGGCAAGATGGGGATGCTCAGAAAAAGGATATCTGAACGCCTTGGCCATTTTCCAGATCATTATTGATTAGGATGAGATTTCCTACAGAGGGAAGTGCGCATTCTAGTATCCGTCAATAACAAATGGATCAGATAGGGATGAAAGGAATGAAAACAAAGGAAGACTAGAGAGGCTGGAGTTGGGAGGGATGTACACGCAAGCAATACATATAGGGATTCGCGAGAAAATTTTCAAGTGAAATATGAATCATGTTAGGGAGGTTAGGAAGAAGCGGGGAAAGAAACAGGATGTTGTGAGTGAGATAGGATAAATCGTGTCTAATTAAAACCATAGAGTAATAAGTCTATCGCGCGTTTGTAGAAACAATTCCGCAAAAAATGAGTGTAATGAATAGAAAAGGATTAATTTCCTAAATGCATTTGTAGGAGGCCGGCTACAGGGAAAAAAAGCAAAAAAAAACATTCGTTATTCAAGTCGCAATTTTTATCGCTGGCCGATATTCAGTTAGTTATTAATTTCTCGACTCGTGGTATCGCATGTATTTACCCTAGTAAATACCGAATAGCCGTACATAAAACAAAATTTTCATCTAGTCATCATTGTGTAAATTTTATACCTTCTTTTATTTTTTTATTTTTTTTTTAATCGGAAATGTTTATCGGAAAATTGAGATATATAGTAACGGAAGTAATAAAAAGTTCATTTTTCTTTAATAAGCTGCGCATCACTAACGATCTATTTTTGCAAACTAGGTAGTTAAACTTCTGCAAAAGACATTGTGATCCGCTTGTGCAGTACCCTTAAATTTTTTTTATTATTGTTGTTTTTTAACAACTGAATGCTCTGTATGAAATTTAAAAAAAAAAAAAGAATTGAGAAAAAATCTTATCAAAACATCAATTATCTATCACCGTCAATATTAGAACATAGTAATTTTCATCAACTCTTCACTTTTATTTCCACAATCAAAGCAGTTCAAAATACTTAAACTAAAAGTTCTATAATTAACGGACTATCAATAAATCACCGATTTCTAGATGTCCCTAATTGAAGAGAAACAAAAAACCGAATAATAATCCGTTAAGCAACCTACGGAAAAGCTAACTGGACGCATAGGAAAAGGGCCATTATCCGATAATTACGGCATAAATAATAAAACACCAATTGTCCATTTAAATTATTGACACTGAAAAATGAAGCTGTAAAACGATTTTATCAATTTAGACAGATAATTCGAAAACTGATAGCACTGATCCCGGGGGGGGGGGGCACTCTATTTTGCAAAATGAATTCTCCTGACTTTTTCCCGTTTTCCTGAATTTTTTAAACTCCTTCTTTAACTTAGAAAACAATAACCGGGAAAGACAAACTATATATAATTTCCAAATATTTTGCAATATATTTTTTACGATACACTAAGGAATAAAAATATAGTTGGCAAATAATGCGGACAAAATCTCAAATCGCAAAATGTAATTTTTCAACACAGCCGGATTACCAGAAAAATCTGAAGAGATTTTTTATTAACCGGTACATAGAGTAAATGTCTAGAGTTTTGCACTCATTTTTAATACTTTCAAATTATCACGCAGACGTATTAAACATTAATTCCGATCAAGTAAGTCGCTAGTACTTAAACTTCTGTCAACCTTAGCTTTTTCTTAAAAATATATATATATATATATATGCTCCGTTTTAAAAAATAGCGCTAATCAAAGAAAGCGGTAAGACCGTAACACCAGTAAGGTGCATTAGCGAGGTTAGGTGGCAAGTCGGTGAAATATTAACAACTTAATTCATATATATATATATATATATATATATATATATATAGTTGTTAAATACTAAATTAGTCAGTATAATTTAATATTTAGCAAAATAACAATTAAAAATAATCTACAGGAAATACTCCGTAATTTTAAAAAAAACAACGAACCTTTACTTGGATCTTTCGACTCGTTTTCAACCGTAGCCGCAATTTCGTATAGTTTGGCGAACGTTAAACTACGAATATCTTGCGGAGTCAAAAATACTTCAAACTCCCTTTCGAGAGATTGTTTAATTTCCACCGCCATCATGGAATCCATGCCAAGTTCGGCTAGTGTCGAATGTAAACTGACTGTCTTCAGATCTCTTAAGCCTATTATTATTATAAGAGGCATGTATTATAATAACTGATTACGTTGCTTTTGATTTTGACACCGTTTAGACTGATTGATGATTTTTATTTTATGTAAAATAATTTACCTAATATGTTTACAACGGTGTCCACGATGGTGCCACCTCCACTGCTCGCAGAACGTTTTTCAGCAACAACCATACTGCCGACAATAGCATTAGGCTGCTTCAGTAAATAATCCATCACTTCTAAGCACGATGCAATTCGCTGCTGCAGAGTTCCACCTGAAATAAAACGCAACGTATATATATATATCAGGGATGAATCTAGTGGGGGTTTTGGGGGGCATCGCCGCACCAGAACTTAAAACAAGCTGTTTAAGAATGCGGCAATTTCATAGGAAATAAAATTCTTTTTATTGGCTTTGTTTACAGTTATGTAAAAAGTTGCTGTTAAAACACGTTGAAATGGTTCAATTAGTCGTATATTTTTAAATTTCAAAATTGTTCTGCCAAGTCGATCGCCATCCTTCAGGCTATCTCTTACATCTCCTCTTTAAGCGATCTTTCCCAATTCCTCATTATTTCAGACTCTAAGGACGTCCTTCAAGCCCTATC
Source organism: Icerya purchasi (assembly GCA_039619475.1). Classification (NCBI taxonomy): domain Eukaryota; kingdom Metazoa; phylum Arthropoda; class Insecta; order Hemiptera; family Monophlebidae; genus Icerya; species Icerya purchasi. The sequence continues at coordinate 263,779,423 of CM077115.1, read as the reverse complement.
CTCTCCTCCTTCACATTCCTCTGATAAAATTATTCTCTCAATTCATTCTCTTACCTTCACTCTACAGTCATCCCATTCTATTCTTATTGATTTTTTATAGGTCCCCAGTCATTCCGGAATTGATGGCAACGATGCAGCCGATTCTTTGGCTCGTTCTGCTGGTCGCCTTGATTCATTCCTCAACTATTTCCCTTCTTCAGATATCCTTTTCTTATCCACCTCCAATCACGCCAGACTTTTTCGGGATATTTATCTGTCCCTATTTTCTAATCGTCATTCGCATTATCGTTTTATTCAGCCAATTCCTCGTTCCCTGTCTTGGTTCCATTCTACTCCTTTCGGTCGTCGCTCTTCTATTGCCTTCCTAATTCGTCTCCGGATCAATCATTCTCTACTTCTCTATTCCCGCTTTTGATTTTCTCTGTCGCCTTCTCCTGATTGTTCTCTTCACGATTATGATCCTCCTCGTACATGTGATGCTGATCACATTTTCTTCGAGTGTCCCGCTCTTCGTAACCAACGCTCCCTTTTATACAGTCAGCTCTTGTCATTAGGTCTCCCTACTATGCCCTGTAACTCTTCCTTTATCCTCTCCTTTCCTTCATCTTCTATGGTGTCCGCACTGCTGTCCTTTGTTGCGTCCATTTCGGACCGCTTAGTTATTTAATTTCCTAGTTTAGTTTTCTTGTTGTTGGGTCAATGCCGCCAGCGCGCCCACAAAAAAAAAAAAAAAAAAAAAATTAAAATTACGAGATTTATTTTTGACGAAAAAATGAAACTTCATAAAATAACAATAAAAAAAAAAAAAAAATGATCTTTTAAAATTTGACTTTGACGTTTGCTTGTTATTTTATGAAAAAATTGATATGTTTTCATTGCCAGTGTGCGAAATATGTAAAATACTCGCGAGCTGAAAAAATTATTCTCTGCAGTTGGTATTTTTTGTCAACGTAAACGGGAACAACTCTCACGTTTCAAGTCGATCCATTTATCATTAATATCAATAAATTGTTTTTAAAGGTTTCTCTTTTGGATTTTCATTTATTCCGTTTTTTTAAAAGCGACATGATCTACAGACAACTTCATTTCTGTTTCTGTTGCTTTTTTCTTGCTTTTTATTTCCAAGAAAAGCCCATTTAAAACAGCTGAAACACCGCGGCCTATTCGTTTATTATAAAAAGACAATGAACCCATTAGAATGTTTTTACAATATGTTCTTCAATGCTACAATTAGAATTAATCATTTTAAAACCAATCGAGAAAACATTGTTGTTTATAATCGGTTATTTTACTTGAAATTTATCATTCACACCTGCTTTTTCATTATTTTAAATTACGTAATAAATTATGTTGTACATATTTCGTTTTATTCAGGAATATCCTAAAAAAATTTTCTCAGCATAAATATAAAAAAAATCTCTGCCCCCCCCCCGAGAACACAAATTGCCTCCCCTAGAAACAGATTCCTGAATTCATCACTGCTCCCCAAATCGTTTTTATTTAATATAATAATTCATGGTACTTTCATGTATAAGTTTTACACGTGATTATACATACGGTGAAGCATTTGCATTTTTAGATTACGATAAAAAGTAACACTAAACAAAAAGTTATTTACAATTCTCAATTGCTCCTTCTATTAATATTATTTAATCGGCGTCTTAATTGTTTTCTTTCAGCTTCACAAAAAAAATGACCATGTTGTTTTCCGAAACAATAAATAAGACTGCTTTAAATTTATTTCTATACATGTTTCTAGTAAACTGGTCCAATTATATTGTAAGAAAACACAGTGTTGTCTAATACTCTTTCCTGTTTTTAAAATCTAATTTTTATTGCTTACAAATCGCTCAAAATGAAAATTATTTTTTTTTGCCGCATCGGACTTTACTCCCATATATAACCTATTGAATAGTGTGCTTAGCATTCGCGAAAAAATTTACGTGAAAGGTTTCCTATATTTAGATGATTCGTTGATTTTTACATTATGCTTTCAACCGAAAAATATTCCGTCTATCATTTTGAACGTTTAAAATTAATTAGCAAACTAATTAACCAGTACCTATAACTATATCCACATTATCTTCAGCCATTTCGGCGACTAGACCAACTTCACCTACGGCGCCCCATTCGATTGCGGTTGCCGGTAAACCGTCCGCTTTACGAGCTTCGCAAATTCTTTCCATAACCGAATTCGACATAGCGTAATTCGTCTGACCCGCATTACCATGACCGCAACTCACGCTGGAAAACACGACAAATTGTTCTAGCTGCGGACACATAACCCTAGATAGTTCGTCTAAATAAGACGTAGCAATTGCTTTCGGTCCAGCTGACGCAGCGAATGACTCTTCTGTTTGGTTTTCAAATGTCGCATCTTGCAAAACCTTAATCGGATAAAAGATTAATATTTAAATTATTGCTATATGTAATTTCAACATAACGTCACAGTGAAAGAAAAATTAGTAGATACAAATATATCGCGCAGACATATACAGAAAATATGTACGGTATCATGAAGTTAAAGTTCATTATGTGCAAGGGCACCGATGAGAGTAGAGAGACTAACTCTTTTCTCTTGGCTACCTTTACTTTTCTAAACTTTTTTTAGCACATAGTTATTTCACGTTCGGCAGATCTAAAAGTGGCTTAAACCTAAAACGATATAATTCCCCAACTCAAGATCTTCGGGTTATGGCAGCGAGCAACTTAACCGTTAGGTTATCGAGCTGGCATATACATAATATACTTTCTTTATAATTTGATTATGTTTTACTTCAGGAATTCCGCAGAAAACCAAAGATTCGAAAAAAAAAAAAAAAAAGAAAAAAAAATTATTTTTAATCAAATGATCTACGCAACTAGAGCACGGAGATAATTAAATATTTAGAAGATCGATGGGAGGAAATATAAATTACGGAACGTAGAATAGCCATTAGCTCGGCCGTAAAGATAGTACAAAAAGAAGGGAGACGAAAAGATTCAGAGAAATTTATGCTCGGAGGGATGAAAGAAGCTCCAAAAGCCCCTTCGAATCATCCGTAAAAATTGTCATATGAGAAGGAAAACAGGATTCGATATACCTGTGGAATTCCTGGATAACTGTTGTATTGAAAAGGGATTTAGAGGAAAGAGGAAAATAGAAAACATTGGTAGGATTGGAGAGATTTGCAAAATTGAAATAAAAGTAAGGGAGGTTATTGTAAGAAATTGTACAGGATAAAAAAGAATTCAGCCGCAAAGCAATGTGGGCTAGGATAGGAATTTTTGTTGGGAGTAAAGCGCCAGTTTTGCAGAAAAGAAAGGTACGAAGGAATAAATCTAGAGGATGATAACGGTAAGCGTTTATGCAAGAAACAATATCCTATATAGGATCTACGGATGAAAAGGGGAGGCGCGAGTTTACCTCAGCGAGAACTGCTGGTATTGGAGAAGATCTAAGAGCACCAAGGCAAAGAGACCAATTTGACATAACCAAATGAAATTCAAACTATCATCTCTAGTTTGTACTTACTAAGAGTTTTTCCGGCCGGAAGAAAATTAACAAGTTTACGTTGTCCGGCCGGTCCAGTGTAGGTTAGAGAAAAAGTTGAGAAACCCTGGTCGAAATCATTTACTTTTATAAGATTTGTTGGATATCATCTTAGCAGTCGGCTATTAGTTGCCAGTTGGCCAGTGTTGTTTAGATTCCGATTACGAGTTGGCTAATTACTCGGAGACGCATTTTTATACGTACCCTAAAATAGTTACGAATTGGCGTTCGCCCCGCTTATTACATACAGTAACTAGCGGCGCGCGGTGCATTCTGCATACTTTATAAACATAAAACTTTACTTTAGAAGTTATTCGATTCAACGATAAAATTTTATTCGAATATGTTTACTAGGCCGATTTAAAATAAATATATTTTAATACGCTATTTATGGAAATGGAAAAAGGAGCTAGGGACGGCCACCGATGTGAGGTTCTAAGATCATATTAAAGCCGTCGCAAAATTGTCAGAACTAATAAAAACTAGCAACAACAGAGAAGAATGGCGACAGGTGGTCGCTCGATCCACTGGTCTATGATGGTTGGTCACGACGTCCGCAAACGGACAATACGACTGAAGAGAGAGAAGAGAGATTTAAGTGAATTATTATTCCACTTTGCCAAATTAAATTTTAGAATATTCCGTTTTTGTTAATAATTAATAAATAAACAAATGATACAGAATTTAATATCGTAGGCTAATTATTTATTATACACGTCTTAGTTCCGTTTGTTTTTGAGTTCTTTAATATTTAATTTCTTCGAAAACTCATAAAGGTAATGTTAACGATAATCATTAAAAAATATCTACGTAAATTTTTTCGTCAAATTAGATCACTATAAAAATTGAAATCCACATTATATCTTCAATTTCGTTTTTTTTTTAATCAAATCTCCTTCATTTCCTTTTTTTTTGAATGTGTTTTTTATAATTTTAATACGGATGATAATATCGATTTTTGAATTTGAAAGTGGCATTAATAATAAAACAATAAATAAATAAAACTCGTTTTCAAAATTATAATTTTAAAAAAGAAAAAAAAAAAAAAATAGACCAAGCTCGTATTAAATTCAAATAGCCCTTTTTTAAACGAAAAAAATTCTTCTCTAAATGTATTATTTCTAAAAAAATTTTGGACAATGGCAACGGAAAAATGAATTGAAAGACTTACAGCTATATCCAAATGTGCTTAATTTCCATAATTTAACACCCGCAAAACTGAAATTTCAATAAATGCACTAGTATGATTCATTATTTACATAAAATTTTCTTAATGCTTCCAATAACGGCTGATACTACGCGAAATGAATTTTTCCAGTCCTCAAATCAGTTTATATATATGTATTTAAGAAATAATTAGATGCGCCAGAAACTTCTAAATCTGCTACTGTTGTTGCTGATATAAAAATATCTATTGTTAAAATGACGAATAAGCCTAGTTTTTATGAATTAGTTTTCAAATTATTATTATAAGAACTAAAAAATATGTCAATAAAATACAAATTAATCGCTTTCTTTCACTTATTGCTTACATTTTCACCAAGTTTATTTTTAACTATCGGTCAGAAAATAAACATTAATAAATAACTTCTTTAAAGATAAATTTTTTAGCATCAAGCTTTAACATACCGAAAAGTGTGATTAGTATAATTTAGTGACATAATATATAGGCGAATTATAATTATTGTTTTTTTATGCCTGAAATGTAATGCCGATGTCTATTCCGAAATTTTACGATAAACATATCGTTGAGGGTGTAGAATTCTTCTTTCTTTTTTCTTATTATTCTTTTAACGCAAACTAATTTTTCCAGTCTTTGAGTAAATGTTGTACCTTCTGCGCGTTGTGTAACACAGAACATAGTGGTTAATGGTTTCAATTGTTATCTATAAGCAGTGATGTAATCAAAAACTTAATCAACAACACGACTAATTTATGTTACAGTAATATATAAGCATTAGTCAATTTAAGAGAAAAAAACATGTTTTAATCTTACCACAGCTAAATTGAATATACCAGCAACCGGTCCCAAAGAGTTAGCAGTTTCCAATAAATTTTTGATGCCTTCCTTCTTAGTTATATCATCCAATGAGATCATTACTTTTACGCCATAGGAACGCCAAATTCTAATTCTCATAGACTGATATCCGGTTCGAACACCGCTCCTCGAAGTTAATACTAAATATCGAGCTCCTCTTAACACTAGCCAATCGGCCAATTCTAAACCGAAACCGCCCAAACCGCCTACGAAAATACCCATACCGATCATTACGTAAAGCCATCCGACGGTAATAATGTCGCGAAAATTCATTTAGTTTTAAGGAAATCTCTATAATAAAAGGCATAATTTTTACGCCGTCTTTTTCGAAATATATATTAAACGGTATAACTACGTTTTTTTTTGTTTTTTTTTTTTTTTTTTGTTTTTCTTAGAAATAATTTAATTAAAATCTAAGCTCCTGAACACACGAAAACTTTTAAAACTTTTTAATAAAGTAAAGTAATTATTTAATTTTCTTCGTTTCATTTGTTTAATAATTTTCCTTTAAAATAATGTGCAAAATATTCGCGCAGGCACAGTCAATTATTAATAATATAAGGAATGAAATAAAAAAATAAATAAATAAAAAATGAAAGGAACTCGATGAATAAAATTAAATAAAATTGTTGAACATAGTTAACGATATAATATAATATATAAGTGTCAGAAATTAAAAATGGAAAAGTATTGATCTATATATATATGTATATTTCTCGCACAATATTATCTTAAATTTTTCACTTAGTTTATTATTCCACCTAATACGTTTCACTTTCCCAAAAATAACGCCATTTTTAGATTTTATCTGAAATGAATGTCGGAGTTTTTTTTTTTTTTACGTTTTGTTATCTTACATGGTATCTTTTGATGTCTATAAAAGTCAGTTTTTGGAATGAATTAGAAGCCAGCTGTAATACCATGTTGAAAGAAAGAGCTGGAAATGTTATAAACTAACTCTGGCTATTCCTCATCAATGATGATGATATCGCAATGTATAATGTTTGGACAATAGAACTGCTTGAAGATAAAATTACCTTACCACAAAAAAATTTAATTAAACGAAAATTTAATTTACATATTTTTTTTATTCATATGTAACTATATATATTTTCTGTCTTTGTATAAGACGATTTCTTGCTTAATGAACACTTTTTGCACAGTCCCTTTTAAAATGTATTAAACTGGTTTTTATTATAGATTGCTTTATATTGTAAACGTTTTTAGCTTAATGGCTTTCTTTGAACTGCACTACATCATCGCTTTGCAATATTTTTCCAAATAGACCGAAAGATAAAAGATTAAAATTCGAAAAAAAAAAAACAAAAAAAAATACATAGTATGTTAGAATAAATTTTTCAACATGATTTTATTACTACTTTTTTTAATTATACATTAGTTCGTACAATGGGATAACTTTATTTCTTGCAAGAAGCGCTATCAAACACCATTTGTAAAACATCGTATGATAAAGCTGGCAGAATGCTCCAATTCACAACCTTATAGTGTGAAAAAATAAGTCACATGCATGCTTTCTCTGTACATGTGAGTGTTTTTGAAGTACAGAGCTGCTACCTGGTTCCATTCTATTCCTTTTGGTCGTCGCTCTTCTATTGTCTCCCTAATTCGTCCCCGGACCAATAATTCTCTCCTCCCTCCATCTTGCTTTCGATTTGCTCTGTCGCCTTCTCCTTATTGTTCTCTTCACAATTGTGATCCTCCTCGTATATGTGATGCTGATCACATTTTCTTCGAGTGTCCTGCTCTTCGTAATGAACGCTCCCTTTTATACAGTCAGCTCTTGTCATTAGGTCTCCCTACTCCCTATAACTATTCCTTTATCCTCTCCTTTCCTTCATCTTCTGTGGTGTCTGCACCGCTGTCCGTTGTTGCGTCCATTTCGGACTGCCTAGCTATTTAGTTCTTTATTCTTTAGCTTAGTTTTTCGTGTGGTTGAGTCAATGCCGCTGGCGCGCCCATAAAAAAAAAAAAAAAAAAAAAAAAAAAAAATACCTTTAACTATATTGACAATTCTAAAAAAAAGGAAACGGAAATTTAAATGTATATCATCCAACGTTTCAGATATATGTTTTTGTGGTGTACATTTATATTTTTATGTTTTATAGTTATTTTTGTTCTCCTTTTTTTTTTAGTCGCTTCAAATATTTTTAATTTTTAGAATCTTTAATTACTTTTTTTTTGGCGTGTGATGAAAAGTAATTTTACTGATTTGTTTATTTCAACCGGTCAGTAAATCTAAAGGTTTCGTAAGGACATATTCTGCTCTAAAGTGCATCGTGACAATAATTTTTACAGAAACTTAATCCTAAGCAGTTTGCGAGTTGTTTAACAATAACGATCAGACAAATTTACAGAAAAGGAATAATATTACATAAAACAGTGATATTATCAAATTTATTATATGGTAGTTTTATTTACAAGGATATAGTTCAATAAATTTCAAAAATTTTTAGCGAGCAACATAGAACCATAACAATCAAACTAATCAAAGCTTACAAAATAATAAATTATACAAATGCATTAGTTATAACGGGAATATTACCTTTATACTTAGAAATAGAAAAACATATCACAGTATTAGCAATCAAAATTGGATTAAAGGTAGAACAAACTTTCGAAAATATCATCACATATACAAATAATAGATATGTAGTAGAGAATAAAATTTTAACAGTTAGACAATTCAAAAAAAATATATCAGCAAACAATATATAGACAAGTTTGAAACGGTGTGGATAAGTGTCATGACGGAATAACGCAAAGTCTTTTTCAAACCATTAAGGAGAGGCTAAATAACACGGACTATACTCCGAATATTTACAACGTACAATTCTTATCAGGACATGTAAATTTCAAAATCTATCTGAAATGATTTAATATATAGCGGAAACAGAAAATCGCTTTAGATGCAATGAGCAAGACAGTGTACAACATATCCTAAATGAATAAAACGTTCTGAATATAGAGATAGCGGAAAACTGTGGTAAATTGGTACGGGAAAAAATGAATATTTTCAATAAATTGGTCAAAAAGGAATTGGAATACAGAAAGTAGTCCAATATTAATTTATATTAATATTACAGTATTTTAAGATAAAATTATTGATTGTACAATGTGGAGTGGAGGAATCTAAAACTTAATTGGATGGTTTCCATCGCTGACCATATTACATTTTTATATGCAAAATAAAACAATAATAATAATAATAATAATAACAATAACAATAATAATAATAATAATAATAATAACAATAACAATAATAATAATAAACAGTATCCGAGTTAAAAATTGATAGACGCCAAAAAAAATAATCATGAAAAAAACAAAGTTCCTATTAGTTTGACTCGATTTTTTGTTCATATTGGGTTTTAAACTTGTAAATTTCATATAAAATGATTGCTTATGTCTCATAAAATTATATAAAAAGATTCATTTATATGGGCAAAACTAATTGGACTTTTTTAATAAATCACAAAGGTCATTTACAACAAATTGTTAAAATTCATACATACCGCATACGATAAAACTCTTCTTATTATGGCATAAATAACGAGGAACAGCATCAAACTTTAATACTTGCGGTGGTGTATACTTATCTTCCTCTTCATCACGTAATTTTAGAATAACTTTACCAATATGTTTTCCAGCAGCCATATACCTATATTTAATTTTTTTATGTAATATTTATTCGTATAAAAGTATATATTTATTAATGAATACGTAATTTTTATACCGCGGGTACTGTGAAAATTACATAACATTTTTATGTAATGTTTAAAAGTGGCAGTTAATTGAAACCGTCTCTTCCATAAGAATTATGGATAATTATCATGCGAAGATTCATAGGATCTCCCCATGACGAGATTTAAAGAATCGAGTTTACCCGTACGCACACTTAAAGTGAAAAATTATCTACTAGACGGTAATTTCAAACGAATTGGCCTTTAGTTTTAAAAGGTCGCAATTGCTAGTAAAATTGGCTTGCACTTTGACAATAAACAAAGCAAAGAGCTAAACATTTCGATGTCGTGATATGAACATAAAGGAACCATGTTTTTCACACGGCCAGTTTTGTACGTCGCCTAGCATATACCGAAATTTTTTTTTAAATTATACAATTATTTTCGTTAAGCATACGATAATATATGTACATATATGCTTTTAAAATATTTAAATTTGTAATAACTTTCCCTACACTTCTAACAGATTACCCCGTAGGTGGAAAGTATTGTTAAAAGTTGTGTTGTCTCATTAATTTTTTGTTTTCCCCAATACGTAAGTGTTCTGGTAATTTGGACGATATGTAAGAACGTTGCTAAAGAATCAGAGTATTTAAACATATTTTATTCAATATCGTCATGCGAGAGAGCAGGAAAAATAATAAATGTAAAAATTGTAACAATCTACCCCACTTTCCCCTACTTTAAAAAAAATGTGCTGTAAGGGGGGGAAACTGGTAATAAAATAAAATTATAGAAGAATACAAAAAGTAATTTACTTCTTCAAAAAAAAAAAAGTAATCAAAACACTTCCCGTAATGTTCACATTTACGTCGTTCACTTTCACTGCTATGTATCTAAAATATATTTTTTCCTCAGCAACGTCTCCCCCCCCCCCCCAAAACAGCAGATTATTTTTTATTTAATAGTGCTATCAAGAGCGTCGTCAGTTGATGAGCCGGGGGGGGGGGCAAGATGATAGAAAGAGAATATAAGTTATAGGAAAAATAAAATTTATACTTTGTAAAGGCTTAACAATTTAATAAACAAGAATAAAATCTTAATTAAAACATAATTTTCGTGGGTTTCTGGCAAATTGTTCTATTACTTTATTATAAAAGTAAACTTGTCCATGATTACGCGTCTATGAATAGTGGTCAGTTGATTAAAAGATTCCGAAGCTCCAGGGGGAGGCAACGGTCCACCCCTGCCACCCTTGGCGACGCCCATGAATGCTATGTATTGTAATACTTAAACATATGTATATATTATTATGAAAAATAAAGTTTAAAAATGCGAAGAAACAAATACATTAATCAGTGTAATTAAATATTTAAATCAAGAAAACCAATTTCTCTCCCAAAGACAACACAATTAACTTTTTATCACGCATTAAATAAATATTATCCTGATAAACAGTCTGTTTATTGTTAAAATGCATTTAAATTTTATGATTTTTTTGCACTGTTGTTTTTTCGCAATTTTCACTGCAAACATGAAATTTTCAGAAGAACAGAGATGTCGAGGTTCACAAATAAATACAAAAGAAACGTTTCTTTCATTCTAAAGTGTTCAAAAATATTTTACAACTCTTATTTTCGAACGGACCTGAATAAGTATTTTCAGTTCTTAAATAACGAAACGTGAAATATAATGAAATCGCCAAATCTAGTTTAGACGATTTTTCTCTGTCATAAAAAAATATACCAAAGAGAATATATGATAAACCCGCGTGTTCTTATTCACCGAAGGTGGTTGCAGTTTTACAAAAGCGAGTATGGATATTTACTCGGAGAGTCCGAGAAAGTTCTGTTCACGTTTCGTAATAATAATTGTTATCCTAAGCAAAACGGTGCATTTGCAGAATGGAAGTGAATACATTCAAATTAACTTAAAACTGATAAAAAAACGAGCACGACCAGTTCATGTTGAAGTTGGTCGTGTACTGTAAAAGCCGCTCCCAAACAGTATACGGAGATTAAGTTAATATTATAAGAAGAGCAGTTTCAGCTTGGCAACGACAGCTCGTAATGGTATTTTATACTACATTACAGCGCTGATCTGTAAAATGAATATTAACCGCGTTGCCAGAACATTCAGAATACTAAATGTTGAAGTCCTAGCTTCGAGAATTAACGATCACACAAGTAGAAATTATTTAAAAAGTAAATAATCTTCTTCTTCGGTCGTTTTCGGTTCCCTCCCCAAATTCCCTCCAGCTTACGCGGTCTCCTTACTTCTTCCCATCACCAGTTTTCCGTAAACTTTCGGATTTATGTACCCAGGCTTCTTCGGTTGTCCCAGAGCTCACTTTCCATCAAGTTTCCATAACACTGATAAACTTATCTCATCGGTTAAGTTTTCTTCTAACCGTAAGGGACCACTTCCGTTTATTATTTTCAATGGTACTTATAGTGTCTGTTACTTTCGTGGTTTCTTGGATGCTCTTTTTTGCCCACTTATCCTTCAAATTGATACCTGGCATAGATCGTTCAATTTTGTAATTAATTTATGCTTATTTTCAATTCTAGTTTTGTTTTTAACAACGATGTTTCGCTAGCATGTGTTGATATATTAACAGAGCACACCTTTCAAACATTCCTTTTTTCCGGTTTAGATGTGTTTTAGTGTGTTTGAGTGTATCCTTTAATTTTGAGAACCGGGTTAATTATTATGGATATGATATTTTCTTTCCTAGACAACGTTATTTACTTTAAATTAGCTGCCCTCAATAAACGAATCTGTATACTTTTTCCACTTCTTGTTTATTTATATGTAACTTAATAGTCGGTGTTAAAGCTACGGACAAATCACCGCACGTGCTATCGCATGCATTTAGACGTTTTAGTAACAAGTCATGCGCATACTTGCACTGCGTTTGCATTAAAGTTAAAAAAACAAACAATTCCAATCAACCTCTAAATTTTTTAGCCTCTTTCATAAACATCCGCATTTCACACAAAATGTAGCCGTGTGTACTGCGTACATTTATGCAAAACAATAATAATGTACTAAATAAATAGCCGGGGTGCCCGAAATCGAACGACCTCGCTGAGAGAGCATATGTAACATATTAATGAAATAAATGCATACCTAAATGCCCCTTCAATTTCATCATAGTTGAATACGGTTCTTACTAACGGTTTCACAGCTCCGCATTTTATTACTCTTGTGACCTCGTCAACCAATTGCCGTTTCACTCCTCTGTCAGATTTAAAGAACTGATCTAACATAACGCCGTGAAAACTGGTTTCCTTTAAAAAGAACTGCATTCCTTTTTTTTTAACAAAAGAAAAAACAGAAGAAAATTACAAATTTTGTCCGGACCGCTTAGCGAAATAATGAAAAAAACGCATTTTAGCAATATATAGAACATCATGCACGCAGCTTTACCTATTGTGTTATTTTTAGCCAAATCGAATTTTCCGATTTCCAAAAATCTTCCACCGAATCCGAGACACCGTACTGAAGCTTGCAACTTTTCTTCGGCCAAAGAGTTCAACACAATATCGACACCTTTGCCGTTTGTTTCTTTCATCACCATTTGTTCGAAAGATGTATCTCTTGAATTGCCAATATGGCTTTCTGGAATCTGTATTAATATGAAAAGAAATTATTCGCATTAACCTTCATAAAACGACGCGCTCTTTGCATGAAATAAATTTACAAGCTATATTAATATAAACAGAAAAACAATTCGGGAAAACTCAAAAACTAGTAGACACTTTTTTTAAATAAATAAACATTGTTTTTATCACTTTCTAAAAATCGAATCGGGGAAGGAGAAATAAAAGAATGAATATTTGAAATAAAAGAGATAAAAGAAAAACGTTCAAAATATTAGAAAATTTGAAATAAAAAGCATTTAAAAAAAAAAATAAAATAATTAAACTTATTTATCGAACACGAAACACGGAATGACAGTGAAAATTTTGGAAACGCGGAATGCATTTTTATACTAACCTGAGGGAATGTTTTTCGGATAAATTCTCGTTTCTCGGGTGTACCAACGGTGGTGAATATTTCGCACTCGTAATATAGACAAATATTAATTGCCGCCTGACCTACACCACCACTTCCGGCATGAATCAAAACCGACTCACCGCGTCGAATTCGGCCAGTTGTAATCAAAGCATAGACCACCTGGTACAGAAAAAAAAAAAAAAAATGGTTATTTAGTGTATTTTATGAATTAGAAAATCTAATGACTTTAAACTTTATACATGCACATTTTCATTAAGACCTGTGTAAAATGAGAAATAAAAACCCGAATATTTTAAGTTGTCATTGTTTTAATAAACGAAAACATTCAAAAAAAAAATTACAAATATTAATTAAGCATCGATGTACACTAAAATGGAAGAAAATCATTATTTGTTATTTTTTTAAAATTTCGATGCATTTACTATGAATTATAAATGTACACTAATTATGGCATTTTAGCCATAATAGGGTGGAGGAGGAAATTCGAAAAATTATGATATCATAGAATAGCAAGGGGACATGACGAAATCGTGTAATTTTGAAATTCGGGATTACGCTTATCTACGCCGTTTACGTTTTAGCAATTCACGGTGTAAAAAAAAAGACAAAAATACAACACACTGCAAAAATATTTATTACCTTGGGTTTATTCAAATTGTGATATGTGTAACCGAAAAGTTAGGGTACGGTGTAAAGTTCTTAAAAATATTTTATTATATCTTGCGAATGATTTTATTAGATTAAATAAATTTTAGCGGTAGTATCACAGATTTCGAGTTTAAAATCATCATGTCAAAAGGAAATAAGAACACATCCGAAAAACTCGAGGGGAAAATAATTTCATAACGTACAACAATCGATCTAATTTATATCTTTACTAACAGAACATATGTATGTAGGGGAAAGGCGCATACTCCAATCATCTGATGGTTATCTTAGAAGCTAAAAGGACTATAAGAGCAAGACAATGTCTGGTCGACGTGATAAGAGACCGAGGTAGGCAAGAATTCGTCCGAGCTAGTGTGGTAATTAGCGATTCTTTCGTGGTTAATAAGTGTTGGTGTACACGGAACACGTCGAAGAGTGATTAATTTTCTTTTACTAGTCCGCAGTTAATTGGTAAATATATGAGTAACTTGATAAAACTTTAATCTTCGTCCGCCTAGTTTGCCATGATGTAATTCCGACGCCGTTAAAATGTAAAAACAATAGTAATAATTTAATAAACAAAAAATTGAATAAAAAAAAAAACGAAGAGAAAAATAAATTTTTAACATATTTTAGTAAATCAACCGTAAAAGAACGGGAAAAAAGAAACGATATCACCGAGTGCGGGAGTTGGCCGAACATTTCCAGAGGATGTAACCGGAAACGACATCATCGGACGCAGTCGCAGGAGACAGCGTGAGATATCCTCCGTGCAGTGGGAACCGAACAAGGCCGGTGATACTCAATTTTTCATTTACTGTATTTTGTATAAGTGTACGAGATGTAATTGTGTCGTTGACCGTGAATTGTATGTTGTGTGTTTCGTAGTTATCGTCGTAACCCGAATTTTTTGTGCAGTTACATTTTCTAGTCGCTTTGTTCGAGGAAAAATTGAATTACTTAAAAAATAATAATACAATTTAATCACGCAATCGATTTTGTTATGTGTAGAGCAAGTATGCGGTGATCAACTGCCGAGTTGGTGGCCATATTTTCGTCTCGGGAGAGTGTTGACTACACCCTCGGCTCTATTACTTTAACGGACAAGAAATAAAAAAATAAATAAATAAATATTTTTGCTTTATCCGAGAATTTTCTTAGCTCAGATTTATGAGTCATTTTGTCACAAATCCATCTAGTAAATTATTTATCGCACACCTAGCCACTCCATCGGGCTGCTGCTGTTGTTGCTCACAAAAATAGCTGATAGGAAAACGGAGGGAGGATCACTTGCCGAAGGTGATCTTACTAATAAATACCGTTAAGCTTTATACTGCTTTAACAACAGCAGACCATCAGAAACTCATTCGTGACATATGTATCCAAGTCAGATTGGCGAATACCAATCTAGAGTGAGTAGGCGAGTATCCGGCGCCTTAAAACCGGGTCCTTTCGGCTAAACCCTAACAGAAAATCCAGTGGAAGGCGATGGGAAACCACCGCTGTACCTTTCTCGATAATTATGACGTGTCAAGAAAATAACATAAATACTGTACCTATGGGACACATTTGTAAGAGTCTGCCAAGCAATAGGCGGCCTCCTGTAGCAATACAGGTTGCCTCAAGTCCTCGTGTGCCCTTTTTGGTAGAGCACTCCACAGGTGAGGACAAACACGTTGAAGAATTGAGATTTTAACTCGCAGGTTATCGTGCGATGGCAGAGAAGCAACTTTTAAATGGAAATAAGATACGAATAACCATAGCTCGTACCAATAAAAAAACAATTTTACAACATCGGTACTTGGAATGTAAGAAACTTTTACCAAGCTGGAAGATTGCAAAATGCGTAGTTAGAGATGAAACGCTTAAATCTCGATGTTATGGGAATATGCGAGCATAGGTGGCCAGTTACTGGACTCCATGGACAGGATGAGGGAATATTTTATTATTCCGGATATGAAGAAGAAGGTAACTGCATCAAAAAAGGTGTAGGGATAATAGTATCACATAAGGTGGTGCAACATGTACTGGGACACACACCAATTTCAGATAGAATTATGCTGTTACAGATCCAAGGTGCCCAGTGCCTAACAAACATAATTCAAGTTTATAGCCCAACATCTGATCCAAAATAGGGCCAATTAACCGAAGAACCGTATGAGTTCATTCAGAAAGCAATAGACAAACTTATTTGTCACGATATTCTAATAATAATGGGCGACTATAATGTAAAAGTAGGAAATGACATACGTGGAAGCTCTGTTGGATCATTTGGTTTTGGCACCAGCAATATGCGGGGAGACAAATTAGTAGAATTCTGTGTGAACAAAACGGCTTGATCATAACAAACACCTGGTTTAAGTTACCAAAGCGACGTCTGTATACACGGAAAGCTCCTGGAGATAGTAATGAAGTCGTTATCAGAAATCAAATAGATTAGATCATAGTGAACAACAGATTCCGGAACATGGTTAAAAAAGTGACTACCTTCCTAGGAGCAGATATTAACTCTGATCACAATATTTTAGTGGCTAAACTTAGACTGGACTTCAAAAAGATCCAAAAGAGTAACAGTTGTGAAAATAATATAGATGTAAACAAGTTAAGATCAGCAGATGTGAGAGCTAAGATAGCTGAAGAGTTAAATGCCAATCTTAAACAAATAAACACACGGAATTAACGGTAGAAAAATTTGTATAAAGCAGTTTTAGCTACCTGTCAAAAATATCTGAAAAAAGATAAGGTCAAGAAGAAGAAGTGGATGACCGACGAAATTATGGACTTGATGGAGGAGCAAAGGAGAAATTACAAAAACGCGAATCTACCTGAGTATAATAGGCTAAATAAGGGAATAAAAAAGAGAATTAGGCAAGCTAAAAATAAACTGGATGAAAGAACAGTGTAAAGAAACTGAAGCATTAGCAAATAAACACGATACTTTTAAGATGCGTAAACTAATTAAAACAGTGGTAGGTAAAGGTTTTCGAGTCTACTAGGCTAGTAGATAAAAACGGTGCGCCAATTATCGAAGAAAAGGACAAAAGGAGGAAAGCTCTACCTAAACAAACAATTTTTTGATACCAGATCTAACAATTTCAACAGCAACAGAGAAGGAAACTTTCCGATCTTAGAATCTGAAGTAAGACACGCAATTAAACTGATACAACCCAAGAAGGCAACTGGACCGGATAAAGTTCCGGGAGACATAATCCAATTCTAAACGACCATAATATTAAGAAACTAACTGCACTCCCCAATCAGATATATAGCTCTGGAAAGATTCCGATTGACTGGCTCAAATCTTCATTTGTGCTGATACCAAAGAAACAATACCCAAAGGAATGTGGGGACTACCGAACTATCAGCCTTGATAAGCCACCTACTTCTTCTTGTTGGTGCTGTATCTGCATTAGATGTTAGCGACTATTCTTCTGGCGTTTTCTCTGTCGGCCATGCTGTGTACCAATTCCGGTATCCGAATTCCCGTCCATTCTCTCGCATCCTCCATCCAGGTTCTTCTTCTTCTTCTTCCTCGAGCTTTTTTTCCTTCTATTTTTCCTTCAATGGCCAATTTTAAAATTTCATATTTTCGGTTTCTCACAATGTGTCCTAGATATGCAATCTTTCTTATTTTTACTGTCTTAACTAATTCCATCTCTTTATTCAATCTGTTTAGTATTTCCTGATTTCTAATTTTATCTATCCATGATATCTTCAACATTCTCCGATACAACCACATTTCAAACGCTGCTAGTTTTTTCTCTACGGATTTATTTACGATCCACGCTTCCATTCCGTACAGAAATATTGACCAGATATAGCATTTTACCATTCTCCATTTAACATCCCAGTTCAGTGATTTGTTTATAAATAGATTTTTCATTTTTATAAAAGTAGTTCGAGCCTCCGACTAAAAACCTTTTTGAGGATTATTCACCAACGATTCCGATCTAAATGTGAGATCGATTTCTCAGACACGCAATTTGGATTTCGCCCTTGTGTTGGAACTAGAGAAGCATTAATAGCAATGCACATTTTATTGCAAAAAAGTAGAGAAATGAATAAAGACCACATTTATCTGCTTTATAGATTACGAAAGGGCATTTGATAACGTCCAACATGATAAACTAATTGAAATACTCGAAGGTACCGGAATTGATAAAAATAATATACAAATTATTAAAAATTTATATCGGAATCAGAATTCGGAATTAATATTAGGACCCCGCCAAAATAAGATAAAAATCAAAGTCCGACGGGGTGTCAGGCGAGGTTGCATTCTTTCCCCACTATTATTCAATCTCTACGCTGAACAAATTTTCAAGAAGTCAATTTCAAATTTACCATACGGAATCCGGATAAATGGAAAAATAATTAATAACATACGTTATGCTGATGATGCTACTATTTTGACGGATGACATTCAAGATCTCCAATATCTTATTAATTAAACTTAATCTAGTTGGTCAGACGTACAACTTCAACATCAATGTTAAGAAAACAAAATGGATGCTGGTTAGCAAGAAACAGTTCAATCAAGCTACAATCACACTGTTAATAATGAAATTGTTGATATGATAAGTTCAAATACCTAGGAGATGTTACATTACAGAAAACCTAAATTTGGATATCGAAATAAAAATGAGATGTAACTATGCTAGGACAGCGCCTTCAATAACATGAAAAATCTACTCTGCGATAGATCCTTATGCCTATGTATAAGACAGTGCATTGTACAATCTTACATTTTTTCAATTTCGTTGTACGGTATAGAATCAGCAACAGTTAATAAAAGACAAATTGAGCGACTAGAAACAGTGGAGATGTGGCTACATAGGAGAATGTTAAAGATTTCGTGGATAACCAAAAAAAAAAAAAAACATCCAATAAAAGTTTACTAGAAATGAAAAAGACCGAAAGAGTGCTGGTTAAATGGATAATAGATAGAAAAGTTAAATATTTTGGCCACATCATAAGAGGGCAAAAATTTGAGATCGTACAGCTTATTACCAAGGGGAAAATGGAGGGAAAAAGAAATGCAAGAACAGACTGGATACTGTAAAACATTAAGAACTCTGGACTGGCATCAGCTCAATCCATGATCTCATCCAAGGAGCAAGAGAACGCAAGTTTTAGCTGCCATCTGATCGCCAACGCTCTAGGAAAAGTACGGCACATCAAGAAGAAGAAGAAGAAGAAGAAGAAGATGATAAATTAGCGACCATCGATCGGCCGTAGTTATAAAACTCAAATATAGGCAACTCATTTGTAGCGGTCTGGTTGGATTTACGCCCGGTGAAACTGTTAAAATATCATTATGTTGAATGATTTTACTTTTTAATGCTTCGATTTTTCATTCTTCAGTCAAGTCAACAAATTACCATCGAACAACATTTATACAAATTGTGAAGTTCAATTTTAATACTTCTCCACGTTTTTAAAAGAAATTAGAGAATTTTTCGCTATCCAATTAACTGTGATAATAAAATTTAAAAAAAATGTTAAAAAAACACCCGTATGCATTAATATAATTCCCTAAAGCGATAGGACAAGATGTAACTTGAATTCCGTACTTATTTGAAGCGGTTACCTATAGAACACCACATTTCTTACCTTCAAAGCACAAAGAAATTTTTATCAGATTGACTTTTTTTTAAAGCTTTGTTACAACCGTTGAACTTGAGAATGGAAAAATTATTCGACATAGGAGGGTTTCTACATAACAATGTTAGAAGAATAAATAAGACCGGTAAAATTTTATATTTAGGCCGGCGGATTAAACACTGACCAGATACTATTAAAATGGAACAATAGAAACGGAACTTTGTAAAGGCTAAATAATTTTAATTGGCTTCTACGCAAACTACATTCCAATAAACTAAATGGTCTTAAACAAGCACTGATATTAT